>CM051838.1:26145000-28645000 GCA_028451465.1 Erethizon dorsatum | reverse complement strand
TCCATTAATCCACATCAAAGCTAATCCTCATGACAAACCTTTGAAATACCTTAGTCTTTAAATTGCAGATAAGACAGGATAGGTTCAATTACTCATCCAAGGTCACGTATGTAGGAATTGTGAAGACGTTGCACCTGCATCTGGGTCTGATTGAGTTCTTTTTCTGTTTCTATACAACCTTTTCTTGAACTTAACTGTGGGTAGTTGTTTATGCATTAGGAGAATAAAGCTCATTTAAAAATAAGAGTCGTAAAAGAGAGCCCTTCTAAATGTATTAAAAGAAAGAGACCTATCTTAGTTACTTTTTTCATCGCTGCGACAAAATACCCAACATCCAAAGTTAAAGAGGAAAAGGTTTATTTGGCTTACAGTTTGTGGAGGGTTCAGTTCATAATCGGCTGGCTCCAAGGCAGGGTGGTGAGGCAGAGAACAGTGCATGGCAGGCAGAAGGTAGCAAAGCAACAAGGGACCTTAATAGCATCTTTCTGCCCCTTTTATATTGTATCCAGGCTGCTGAGATTAGGGCGGTGCCAAATCAATCAGTGGACTGATTTAGTAATCACCCACCCTTAATCCTAGCACCCTTAATCCTAGCATTGCACCATAAATCAATCCCAACATCACACACTCTAGATTCAGCCACCTCTGAAAGAGCCCCACCTGTGACTGCATGAGGCTTTGGGGGGACATCTAGACACAGCCGTAAGAAGACCATTCAAGTGTTATTTCCAATGGTGCTCACACTTCCCATGTGATAAAGCAAAGAAAGTGTAGAGCATCCTTGGTCTCTGGCTTTGGTAGAACTTGGAACATGATAGGAGGCCGTCCTTTCCTGCCATGCTTTACCGTGCCCACCTGCTGCTGAGGCAGGCCCCATCTGCCAGGCCTGTGCTATGTCGGGTGCTCAGTACAGTTTGTGTTACACAGAGTGCCCGCATGCCTCCATGCAAACCGTAGTGCCAGAGCTGTAAAACTATTTGCATTTTCAATCTATCAGATGGCTTTGAATAAAACCAGTGCCAGCAAGGCTGCTTGAATGCTTTATATTTGCCAAAAGAGGGTAGAACTTATGGCCTCCAATCAAATTATTAAGAAATACTGTATTTTCCAGGGAGAGGTGCAAGTGAAGAAATTCCATAGAACACTGCAGATGACCCTGATCACCTTTGTTCTTGGAAAACCCTGTTCAGCTGCACAAATAGGGGACGAAACGCATAGCGACTGACACCTTGGGCTGGAGGATCCTGCGTGTCTCTAGCTCTGGGGTTGTAACTCCTGTCTCAAGCCCGGTGACATCTGATGTGGTTTGTGCACATTATCAAAGGAGAGGACCTTCAAAGGAGCAACTGGTTAGGAGCACGAAATGAGGATGGGGCGTCCCAGCATCTTTAGGGAATCCTGGGTGCTAGGGGAAGAGTCTCCGGTTGAGGGAGGGAGGGAGGGAGGGAGGGGAAAGCACTCAGGTGTTTTCCTGATGGGTTTCAGGGATGTTTTCGCACTTGACGGGGACCGCGTTGATTCATCCTAGTCCAGAGTGAGCGACTCCGTTGGTGAAGGAGACTCTTCTGACCCGGCTGACCCTGCTTCTCGAAAGTGACAGTGAGGACCTCCAAGCCAATCTGCCACCTGGGCTCAGGGCCTGCCAGGGGCGCGGGCCTCACGCAGTGCATCGTCACTGTGACGCTAGCGTAGGACCGGACTTGGGCTAGAGGAGTCGTGGACCCCAAGGACCCATCGACTCGGCGGCCTCTCCGCTCCGTTCGGAGCCAAGCCAACTCGGGGAACTCCGGGTCAGCCTCTAGAGTAAAGCTCTTCGAGTTGAAAAAAAAAAAAAAAAAAGGCAAACTCATCTTAAATGTCAGTCCAGCATCCGCGCGAGCGAGGGACAGCAGGTAATTAGAAGCCATTAGCCGTCCCCTGCAGGGAAGCCGGGCGGTCCCTTCCCTCTTCGCCTTGCGAGCGAGGCACGCGCGGGCTCGGCCGCCTCCTCCCCCCGCGGTGGCCGCGGCGCACGGGAGGCAGCGCGCGCGGCGCTGGGCCGCGGCCGGGACCGCGCGGGGAGCTGTCCGAGGTGCTGCCCGGCCCTGCGCCTCGCGCCGCGCCCACCGCCCGCCCGCCGGGCCCCGCCCCGCACCCGCGCTCGGACCCGGGGCGCAGCGGCAGAAGGCATCATGGTGTTCGCTCCAGGTAGCCCCGCACCTTGCTTTTCACCAGGTGTCCAGGCGGGAGCGGGGAGATGGGGACAGGAGAAGGAGAAAGGCCTTTGCCTTGGACCCGTCTGCGCGTTCTGGAGTTGCAGCCGGGGCTCCGGGGCCGGGAGCGCCTCGGCGCGTCGCCTTCGCCCCTCTCCCCAGTCCCGCCCCATCTGTCCTCCAACAGCCTCCAGCCCCTGCTCGTCACCGTCCCTCCCGGCTCCTCCGCGCCCCGGCGGAGCGCAGGGACTTTGGGAACAGGGACCCTCGCCAGGACCAGGGGCACCAACGCGGGCGGGAGGCGGAGCGCGGGCGCAGGGGAGCGTGCCTCGGGCTGCTTCGTGGGAGCCTCTTTCACTTCTTTTTCCCCCTCTGCAGAAGTGGCTAAGTGACCCTGTTCCTCCCGGCCTCCCGAGGACGAGGAGGCGAAGTGGGCGAAGCCGGGGGACTGGGCGAAGGGCAGAGGAAAGATCCTGCTTTAGCAGTCGGATCCGAAACTCCGGCCGAGGCTGCAGCAGAGGCTGCTACTGCGGCGCCGCGGGCGCTTGCAATGTCGTTTTTGGAACCGTCGGCGAAGGTCCTTGGTCCCTTTGCTGCTGGCGGTGACTACAAGTTGGCAAAGAGTCAGATTTGCCTGCGGTCGACCCGCTGTGCGGCGGGGTGCGCGCGTGAGCGTCCGGGTGCGCGCCCCTGGGTGCTGGACCTGGGTGTGTGTCTGCCCGGAGGCTGAGT
This sequence comes from Erethizon dorsatum, assembly GCA_028451465.1. Classification (NCBI taxonomy): domain Eukaryota; kingdom Metazoa; phylum Chordata; class Mammalia; order Rodentia; family Erethizontidae; genus Erethizon; species Erethizon dorsatum. Next base: position 28,642,076 of record CM051838.1, on the reverse strand, counting down.
CAGGAGCAGGGGGAGGCGTGGTCATGTTAACCGAGGGCTCTGTCCGGACGATGGAAAGTTTCTCTGTCTCTCTGCCTCCTCTCCCTCTCTCCCTCTCCCCCCCTTCCCTCTCCCTCTCTCTGTCTCTCCTTGAAAGTCTGCTGTGGAAAGCAGGGAATGGGGAAGAGTGAGGGGGTAGAGCTCTAGCTTTGGTGCAGGTCTTTGATTTGAAAGGCTGCTTTGCACTTGTCGTGGTCACAAACAGCCGGGGAGGAAGAATATAATGTTATTTATTTATTTTCAAAGGCAAGAATTGAATCTGGTTTCAAAAAATTCGATTAGCAAAACTGGAGAAGAGGAAGTCAGCCCTCTACCCCCTCTCCTCCAGATGCTGCCTGACCAAAAAGTATCGAATTTCTGTCTGCCCAGAGGCTTACCACAGGTAGTGACATTTAGAGGAGCTAGAGGAAAAGCGCAGAGTCCTCCTGCCCAGACCAGATAACTCGACGGGTGGGAAGAGGCCGGTCTAGGCGCTGAAGGACATCCGATCACACAGGATCAGTGGAGTTAGGAAAAAAAACGAAACCAAACAAACAAACGACCCCCCCAGCTCTTTGTTGCATTTATGAAGCACTTAACACCTTCGTGCTGCTCTCTCATCTGATCTTCCCTTTGACCCGGGAGATGAGGACTTTAGGCCCTATTTCCACCCCAGGGAGGCTGAGTCCAGAGAGCCTTTCTGGGAAGAGCTGGAGTTGTCTGGCCTCAGCTTCTGTCCAAAATGTCCTCCCACTAGCTTCACTGAATTTAGGGGTACTGCTTCTTGGTTGGAGGAGATGTAGCCAGAGGCAAGTCTCGTAGGGGGAGAGAGCGCTGTCCCGGTTTAGGGTAGTCGGGTGCTGTTATCTGGCATTTCCATAAGTGTGATTGTTGGTACAGTGAACCCCGCGAATTTCTGGATGGGGCTGATGTTTTTTTTGTTTTTTTTTTTTTTTTTTTTTTTTTTTTCTGTGGGTACCGGGGGTCGACCTCAGGACCTCGTGCGCCAGCAGGTGCCCGTGCCGCTGAGCGATATCACCGGCCCCTTTTTCGTATGTGGGTTCCGGGAGTCGAACTCGGGCCCTCACGCTTGCCAGGCAGGCGCGTAGGCCGCTGAGCCATCTCACCGGCCCCTGATGTGTTTTAAACAGCAATGTGAACAGGGCTTTTGCTTTTCTTATTTCACTTCCAAGTTCAGTATTAGGGAGAGTAAACGTGATTCATAACTATAAAAGCTGGCATACACTGATCAGGATGGGGTGGGTAAAGAAACCTGTGACATTTTTTTGAATTGTTTCTTCAATTTTGAGGTTTTCTTGAAAAAGTATAAGCATTTGGGGAGCAATAAGAACAGGCTGCTAAAAACATTATGTCAACTTACCTCCCTATGTATTGCTTGAATATTTTCTAATAATACTGTTGTATTATTCTGAAAGAAACCCTGATGAAGGATTTTTTTTTTGAACTCTGCTAGATTTTTAGCATGACGTTCACATTTTTAGCATATTGCTCTTCTAAGTCTCTGTATTCTGACAATCCAGACATTTTGTGTCAGTTAAGAGAAAAACTTTCCCACTGCTTTCCTCTAAGCTAATGCCACACTCAAGAAGGGAGGGAACAAACTATGTGCTAAGATCACTCCAAAACTAACGAAAGGCTTCATAGAACGATGTTAGCAATGGGCAATTCATAAAATTGGGTCAACAGGCACTGTGCCCTTCCAATCACATTGTAGCTTTTGTAACAAAAGTAACCCAGAGGCCTGAGGTGTAGTTCTGGCCCTGCCTCAGCTAATTGGCCTGCCTTTGAGTTGTTCTTTGCTCACCTTAAAGGCTGAGGTGGATGGTGATAGAGATTCATAATGCATTTTGCAGTCCAGAAATACAAGGGAAAGAGGAGGAATTGGCCTGGGACTTTATATAACCCTAGCTGGAATTCTCTTTTACCGTACGCTATAAAATATTCTTGCATTCTCTTGTCACAGTTAGTCTAGGGACTGTACGGAATCGGTTAAACTGGGGAGGATCTCCGGGTGCTTCTCTGTGTAGGGCAGGCACCTCAGTTCTGTGCTGTTCCTCTCTCTTACTATCACACATTATAATTTAGAAGGATTTTAATTTTATGCAAACCAATTTTTAAACTCCTTCAATGTAAGGGGCCATGATTATTAATTTTTTAAGGATTTAGATAGGCGGAATCTATCACTTACTTCTTGCCCCTATAGGAGTTATGTGAAATTAATGAGTTAACTGAAGAATAAAGCCTGTGGATTTCTCTATAAGGACTGTACATCCCTAAATAGAGGTTAAGCCTTGTTGGGGCACATGACATAGACTAGAGATTAAAGTGAGGTCCCTGGCTTCCTTTTCCTAAGCTTCTTTTTTTTTTTTTTTGTGGGTACCGGGGGGTCGACCTCAGGACCTCGCGCGCCAGCAGGCGCCCGTGCCGCTGAGCGATATCACCGGCCCCTTTTTCGTATGTGGGTTCCGGGAGTCGAACTCGGGCCCTCGTGCTTGCCAGGCAGGCGCTTACGCCACTGAGCCATCTCACCAGCCCTTCCTAAGCTTCTTTATCCCTCCTCCTGCCATCTCCCTAGAGGGACAGTGAAAACTTCCTAGAGAAATGGGAGATCGACAAGCACAGGACCAGCACCAAAGGCAGGAGGGTGACAGAGCCGGTGTGGAGAAGTGTTTCGTCTCCACTCACAATTCTAAACTAACCCAGATTATTTAGTCTGTGGTCACGGAAAAAGCTTCCACGTGGAGGGCAAGGAAGTAATGAGAAGAGATGCGTGGCCTTCCCGTATGCTGTTGGGTGTGTGTGTGTGTGTGTGTGTTTGTGGTGTGGGGGCACATTGGGGCATTCTGACCTATTTATAGACAAAGTCCAAGTGGAAGAAGAAAGAGAGAGCACTGGGCAATGGTATTAAAGTTGACAGCGTATGGAAGAGAGCATCAGGGTATTCCCTGGCCTATGCCGAGGCCGTCTCAGTGACATGGTTTCACCCAAAGGACTTCAGATTCTTTTTTTTTTTTATGTGGGTACCGGAAGTCGAACTCAGGATGTCATGCTTGCCAGGCAGGCGCTTATGCCGCTGGGCTATATCACCAGCCCGAGGACTTCAGATTCTGAACAGGCACATTAGTAACTCCTGTTTTGAGGCAAGGCTAATAAAGAAGAGAGAATGAAATACGAGTGTGGATGGACATTCCCTTCCCCCAGCAATTGTATATATTTTAGGGATTCACGAACTGCTCTTACAGATGGGTTTAATATATATTTGACTTGTTTGAATTTGCTTCAAGTTAGATGCCTTGTCAACACAAATCTTTCTTCTCTTTCATACAAATTAGGAGAGGTATGATAACAAGGATTTCATGAGGATATAAAAATGGTGTAATTATAAACAGTTAGGCACCCAGTCCCTAATGTCTAATCTTGGTTCAAAGAGCATTTAGCATCTATATTTCTAGGGAAAGCTATTAAAGATGTTTAAGAAAATATTTATAGCTTTTACTCATTTATATAAATCTCCTACCAATTCCTGTGAGACTGATGAATGAATTATATGGCAGGCAGTCCTGTAAGCTCTGTACTCTGCCAACTTAGTATATTTTCTTCTGTTAGCATAGTCTTATTTATTTATTTATTTTTGGAGACAGGGTCTTGTTATGTAGCACAGGTTGACCTTGAACTTGTGGCAATCCTCCTGCCTCAGCCTCCAGAATGCTGGGATTACAGGTGTATGCCACCACGCCCAGCTTCACCATAGTTTTTTTTTTTTTTAAAGTTTATTCATTTTTTAACTTTAAAAAACTTACATGTGTAGGGCTGAGGATGTAGCTCAGTGGTAGAGCACTTGCCTAGCATGCTCAAAGCCTGTACTGCAAAATAAATTTTTTTATGTGCAGCAAAGTTGACTTTTTAGTATATAGTTCTATGAGTTTTAACACATGCATAGATTCATGTAATGACCATAGAACAATTTCATTACACTAAATTTTTTTTCTTATGATACCCTTGTAGTTAAATCCTTACCCCACCACTGACCCTTAGTTACCATTGAGCACTTGTGCCATTGAGCTGTATTCCCGGCCCTGATATGTTTTCTATTCCTGAAGATTTGCTTTTCCAAGAATGTCATTTGAATGGCTTTATAGAGGGTCTTAGTCTACTGGTGCCAAAATATTATAGACTGGGTGGCTTATAACCCTAACCTCACATGACAAAATGGTGAGAGCTCTCTCTCTCTCTCTCTCTCTCTCTCTCGGGTCTCTTTCCTAAGAGCATTAATCCCTTGCATGAGGACGCTGCCCACAGACCTAATCACCTGCCAGAGGCCCTCACCTCCTAACACCATTATCTTAGGGTTAGGTTTTCAATATGTGAAGGGGGGGGGAGAAATAGCCTTTTAGACCATGGCAGATAGCATGTAACCTTTTGTGACTAGCTTCTGTCGCCCAGTGTAATGTGTGGCTTGCGTTCAGAGGTCGTTGCTTTTTATTGCTGAGTAGTATTCCACCATGTGGATGTATCCAAAGCTTCTTATTCCTTCTCCCTTTGAAAGACAGTTAGGTTGCTTCCAGTTTTGGTGGTCGTGAATGAGGCTGTGTTAATCATGCCTCTGTGTGTGTGTGTGTGTGTGTGTTTGTTCAGGTTTTTATTAGTCTAGGGTAAATAGGCTTGGGACTATGGGGTCTTACAGCAAGGCCAAGCTTAGCTGCTCTCTGGAAAGTGGACACCAGTTTCTGTCTCCATTTTTTATACCCACCTGCAATATATGTGACTTGTACTTGCTCCGTGTCCTTGTCATTGTTAGGCATATCATGGTCTTCATTGTGGTTGTAACTTGTATTTCCCTACTAACTAATGATTTTGGACCTCATCTTCCAGAGCTTATTTGCCACGTTTAGGTTGTTTTTGATGAAGTGTAGGTTCAAATCATTTGTATTATTTTTGCGGGGAGAATGTTGTCTGCTTAATGTTGAGTTTTAAGAGTTCTTTATATATTCTGAATATGCTCTGCTGTCAAATGTATAATTTACAAATGTTTTCTCCCAGTTTGTTGCTGGAGTTTTTATTCCTTGAATCCTATCACTTTTTTTTTCAGAGTAAAAAATTTTTATTTTGATGAAATCTGGCATTATTTTTAAATAGATTGTACTTTTAATGTCTTATCTAAGACCTTTTGCCTAACCCAAGCTCCTGAAGATTTTTCTCACATACTTTCTTCTAAAGGTTTTATAATTTTACATTTAGATCTATGAGGGATTTGGGGGTTGATGTTAAAAATGTTTATTTATTTTTATGTATCGTGGTGCTGGGGATTGAATCCAGGGCGTTGTACATGCTAGGCAAGGACTGTACCACTGAGCCACCCCAGCCCACAAATTGTTTATTTTTTAATTAACATTACAATAATTATACGTATCTATGGGGGCAGCGTGACATTTCAAAACATCTGTACAGCGTGCACTGATGCGATTAAGATAATTAGCATTTTGTCTCTGTTTACTTTTGCAGCTTTAGAGCTTTTTATTTTAATTCATCATAAAATATATAATAGGTTAATGTGAACCGTAGTCACCCAGCACGGAACTGCGGAATGTGGGAACGTGTTCTGCTGCCCTTGTCTCATCGTGGTTTGGTGTTCTTCGTCCCATCTCCCTCGGTCTCCTCCCTCCTGTCCCTTTCCCAGCCTTCAGTAACCACGAGTCTACATTGCGATTGACTGGTTTCGAGGTTGCTCAGATGAGAGTGTGAATGCAGTATTTTTCTTTCTGGGTCTAGCTTGTTTCACTTAACACAGCGTCCTCCAGTTTCACGCATTTTGCTGCAAACAACAGGATTTCATTATTCTTTGTGGGCAAATAAAGTATCTCCACAAGTATCTCGCATTTTCTTCAACTGTTCACTCACTGGGGGGCGCCTCTCTTGGCCGTGGTGAGCAGGGCCGCTATAAACATGTGCGTGCAGTGTCTCTTTGTACGCCTGGAAGTGGGATGGCTGGATTGCGCGGTAGATCTAGTTTTACTGTTTTGCTGAACCTCCATACTGTTCTCTTTGGTGGTTCTACTAATTTACGTTCTCATCAACAGTAGATAAGACTTCTCTTTCTCTGCCATGCTTGATAGTTTGTGTCATGTAGTAGATTTTCTGTATGAATGGATTCCATGTTTATGAGTTTTTCTGCTCACTAAAATGTATTTGTAACCCCAAATTAATGCAGCACTTTCACTGTCACTCTTGGGTAAATGCAGGGTGGCAAAAAATTCGAGTGGTGTGACACACATGCTACCAGCTGAGGCTGAAGGCTTTCCCACCCTGCTTTGGCTCTTGTACTTTAAACAAGCACGCTTTCTGGGCTCTGTTTATATCATTTTCCAAGTTTTGTGCTTTTCGTTGGTGATTAGATTGTTTAAAATGCCCATCAGCATCGTGCTTGTGTGCTGTCCCGTGCTCCCAAGGGCAAGAGGGCCATGATGTGCCTTGGGGAGGATGTGTTAGAGAAGCTCAAGTCCAAGTTGTGTGCTGTTGGCTGGGAGCTCAGTGTTAAAGAAGTAATAACATCTCAGACGAGTTGGTTTCGAACAGAAACACACGTAAGGTAAGGTTTTATGTTAAGAGGTTGACAAAGTGTTGTGATAAAGGCTCACATGACACAACTTTTCTTCCCCAAGAGCCACAGCTTCTCACTGTTTGCAGCAACCGTTCAAACCTAACTACTGTGAATAACGAAATCCCACTGTGTACCATTTTCTGTTCCTTTACTTTAAATTCCTTTTACCATTACGTCCAATATAGGTTTCTTTTTTTTTGGAACCAGGAATCGAACTCAGGTCCTCACACTGGCCAGGCAGGTGCACTGCTGCTGAGCTATATCCCCAGGACCTCAGTGTAGGTTTCTTATAGACGGCATACAACTGAGTCCTGCTTTTTAATGACATATAGAATTTTAAAGGCGGTTTAAACTGCCTACGAAGTGTCTAGATGTCTGCCTTCTAAAATTACTGTGTTTTATAGTTTTTCATTATCACTTAAAATTAGATTACATTTCGTCACATGAAAATTTGGGTTGTTATAATTTTAGAAATTTTAGACAGCATAGCTAATCAGAAAGGAGAAAATAAAAATCGCTCATACTATCATTCAGCAGCAATATTCATATTTTGTATGTAACTTCCCAGGCTATCTCTATGAACATATATTTCCCTTTTTAAACAAGAGGTAATCCTGACACATTATTATATACCTGATTATGATTTTTTTTTTTTTGTGGGTACCGGGGGGTCGACCTCAGGACCTCGCGCGCCAGCAGGCGCCCGTGCTGCTGAGCGATATCACCGGCCCCTTTTTCGTATGTGGGTTCCGGGAGTCGAACTCGGGCCCTCGCGCTTGCCAGGCAGATGCTTATGCCGCTGAGCCATCTCACCAGCCCCTGATTATGATTTTTGACAGATGTTTATACATATGTTTTATTATCTTTTTTATGCCTTTCAAGTTGTCTTCTGGTATTGTTGTTTAAAAAAGACAGAACAAATGTGTCATTATTTCCTTTTTTCCCCTCCAGATGACAAAAATGAGTCTCAGAATCCTAACCAAGTTTAGGTCAGAGAACCAATACTGAAATTTGTTCTCTTATTTCATATACACAGTGTAGTTATTAAATAAATAGGGACCAACAAACAAGTTTCACAAAACAATTTTGATACAGGCTTCCAAAAGTTGGGGCTGGGGCTGTGGCTCAGTGGTAGAGTGCTTGCCGACCACGTGTGAGGCACTGGGTTCCGTGCCCAGCACACTCCTTCCTTTCTATCTATCTATCTATCTATCTATCTATCTATCTATCTATCTATCTATCACTTATCTATGTATCTATCCATCTGCTATCTATCAGTTATCTATGTATCTATCTATCTGGACAGGTGTATGCACTTGATAAAGTTGGTCTCCTTTAGAAGGAATCTTCTGTATTTTAAGCACTTCTTCCACGTTAGTGTAGACAGAGTGTTTTTCACTCGGACTGCAGAAAAGTGGACTCTGTTCTTTTATTCTGAATTCTTCATCTACCGCAGGCTTTTACTATCAGTGGTGGAAAGTAACAGAATGGATAGCCCAGATTCCCAAAAGTTGTCCCTGAGAATGAAAAGAATCAATCAGGTTTACAGTGCTTTATAATTTTCAAGAAGTTGTCTAGATTGAGAATGAAAGGCACAGGTCCAGGTGTTGCCTCTCATGCTCTATAGATGTGATGAGAATGTTTCAGTTATTCAGTAGCAATTCAAATATGAAGCTTAATTAATGGTTGAAAAAAATTGGGTTTGGGAACACATATGTCTGTGCTCAGATAACTTCTACCATTTCCACACGTAGAAGCAGTGGGTAAATTGTCCAATCTTGCTGATTTTCTCATTTGCAAAATAAAATGTTCAAAATAAAGATCATAATAGGTATTTTCCAGAGTTGTAATGTGATGAGAATAAAGATGAAATGCCTACTATTCACACAAGCAGAGATATGAAATCAGCCCTAGGTTCCCTAGGGTTGAATAGATACACAATAGAATCAGTAGTTTATTATACACAATAGAATAATATTCAGCCATAAGGCAGATTGAAATACGGTCATTTGCTGCAGAGTGGATGGAACTGGAAGGTGTGTGAAATGAAATAAGCCAGGCACAGAAAGATAAGGACCACATGTTCTCTCTCATGTGTGGAAGCTAAAACAAGTTGACCTGAATGTAGACTAGTGCTTACTAGAGGCTGGGAAAAGTGTGTGTGTGTGTGCACGCAGGTGTGCGTGTAGGGAGTGGTGGTCACAGTGGTTAAGGTGAGGTTGGAGAACAGGTGTCAAAACATAGTTATATAGAAGGAGGGGTGTTCATCAGCAGAGTGTGATGACTGTAGTTTACAACAACCTACCATCATTTTATAATGGTCTAGAAGAGAGGAGCTAGAAGCTTCCAAACATAAAAGCAATGATAAGGAGAGGGAAATGCTAGTTGCCCATCAGGCAATGCTAGTTGGTCAGTCCATTCTCTATATATACATTGAAATATCACATTGAACCCAATCACTCTGTGTAATGAATTCATGTCAATAAAGAAAACTAAAGAAGTAAAGTTAAGGGGAGAAAGACAGTGCCTTGCGGCCCATAGTGAATGAAGTGGTAGCTGCTGTTGACGCTCTGTTGTTTAAAACTGGGATGTCTGATAATGTGTGCTGTACGTCCGTATGCACCTATATGCTCTCCAGATGGACCATCAGTCTTGAGATGCTCAGCAGGTCGTGTGTGGAAGAAGACTGGCTCCTGGCTCACTGTGTTACCTAGGTAGAGGTTACGAAACTGTAAAGCAAAATGCGTGATGAGCCGAACTGGTGATCAAGCAGATGTCTGTGTGCGCCCTGGGATGAATAAGTTATGAACCACAGAAGGTTGCTGCTTAAAGGCTGGCAGCTGCATGCTGGAAAGCAGATGGCTATCTTGCTGATGTGAATAATTCTGATCTCGCCTAAATTTAAGGACTGAATATGTTTAGGTATGAGACTGAATGTATAGGAACACCCAGCTTCCCTCCATGGTGCTTCCATTGTCAGAGCACTATGTTTTTAATATTAAAATATTTAGGGTACATTTTAATTTTATATATTGTTTCACATTCACATTTTTGGGAGTCTTATACCACAGTCACTTATACATTGTTAGACATTGTTCTTTGAATGTTATCTTTGGTCCAACGTGAATGTCTTTAGGAAGAAAGCCACAAGGTTTGTTGGTAAAACCACCACAAAGTTACCAGCTAGGGATTAGGAGAGGAGTTGGAGTTCACGTTCAAAAACATGGACTTGCTGTGTGACTTTGAATGGGCTAAAGTAGGTCCATGTCTCTTTTCTAGTCATGCTTTAAATGAGCACCCGCAGCACCCATAGAGGTTTAGAACTCAGTTCTCATAAAGATTTTTATCGTGAAACTAAGCAGAAGAGGAGATAGATACAAGATAAGGTAAAGGAGTTTGTATTTACACAAAACCTGCTATATTCCAGAAACATCACGTGTATTTTTTTCCAGCAATGAACAACTTGACCAAAATAAACACCAAATGAAAACGCTGTCCTTAATTTGTGTCCAAAATGTAGTTCCACATTCCTAATAAGTCACAGACGATCTATTTGCTAAAACAAGCAGATAAAAGTAAAAACCTTTGGTTATTCTCTTAAAAAAATTTTTTTTTCAAACTTAGGGAAGTCGTCCTTATGGTATTCAAGAAATGCACTCAAATTATGAATATCTGTTCTGGACAAGGCAGATGGTTTGGTTTGGATTTTAGAATGAAGGCCTCTATGGAATCCACATCTTATTTTGCCTAAAAGAAGTTGTTAATTTTTATCTCCATGGAATTTATTTCTAACATTTTTGTGCATTTATTTTTGCCTTTCTGTTTTATTTTTACATTTTTGAGGAAATAAAAAAGGAAATTATGTGTTTATTGCAGTGCTGTAGATGAGATTTTAATCACCCCTAACCAGGGAGTGTAAACTGAAATTCCCTATAGCCTTAATTGCAATCTGACTCATACTTCTGAATATATTATTTCACCACATGATCAGGCCATGCTATACAAGTCAATAAATAATAGTTATTTAACTCCAAAAATAACTTATGCTGAGAAGGACAATCTCTCAAGCTTCACTTGTCTTGTCATTCTTTCTTATGCTTACAGCCCAGTCCTAGTCGTGTAGAGCTGTTGGTAAGTAGAATAAACTCAGCAAAAATGACGAATATGACCACTCCTCCATCCACCTTAGGACAGACCTCTCAGTGAAGGTCACATGAATGTTATGGTTTACATCTCGATGTTCCTCTAAAGCCTTGTGCAATCATAGGCAAGACCTTTGGAATGTGACTGGATTTTGGAGGCGTATTGCTGACTTGCTATTAGGAGGTGGGATCTGGTCAGAAGAGAGGAGTCACTCGGGAGTGGCCTGGGATTATCTCCCTCTCTAGCTCCTCCACTGAGCTCTGTCTGCTTGCTGTCCACCATGCTGCGAGCAAATCTCCTCTACCACGCCCCTGTGTCATGCTGTCCTGCTTGGAGCCACCACAAACTATGGACTGAAGCCTCCACAAACTGTGACACAAAATAAACCTCCCATTTTTTTAAGTTCTGGGTGTCGGGTATTGTGTCTCAGTGACGAGAAAGTGACTAAGCAAGACAGATTTGGGTAGCAGGAGTGGGGTTTTTGCTGTGATGCTACCTGACCATATGGTTCAGAAGCCTTTGGAACTGAACTGAGGGAGGAGTTTGGAAAGGTTTTGCAAAGCCAGTTGGAAAAGCAGCCCTAAATTGCTGTTATTCAGTTTTCTAGAAGATTTTGATTGGAGCTTAGAAGACCAGATTGCTGACACTAATGCAGCCGGTAAAGACCAGGTTCAACAGGTTTCAGTTGGAAAGGACTCCACTGGCAGTTGGACTCCAGGCCACGTGTATTATTCTCTGCTGGAAAATTTCTCTACATTTTGCTCATGTCCTGACTTTGTGAAAGACTGAGATTAAGAGTGGCTGACTAATCTGGCAGAGGAAATTTCAAGGTAGCCTAAAATTGAGGCTGTATTATGGGTACTGTTGAGGGCTTTTAGCCAGCTGTACATGGAGAATCAAGAACAAATGTCACAGCTGAGTGATTTTGAAAGTTTTGAGTTTCTCTGGAAAGGATGCTCCTGTAATGTTGGGGCTTAAATACATGTAGCAGAAGAGAGCTTGTTTGCTGAAAGGATTAGCATTTAAAAAAAGCCAAGTACAGTACTTTGGATCAGGACAGTAAGAAAAATGACTTAAGGGCATGTCAAGAATCAGCAAGAACCCATCCTTCACAGGCTCAAAATTACAAACATGAAAGATTTTGCTTTGAGAAGACAGCCCAGGCACCTGTTTGATAAAGGCCTCTAGAAAATTGGCTTCCTCAGGTTCTGTTCAGTGTTCAGCCATCCAGGCACTCAGAGGCCCCTGCAGCCACAGTGCAAAAGGGCCTGCCTATTGCTTGAGAGGAAAGTGGTCATTCGCCTGGTGCCAGTTTTACGGGCATGCAGAATTCAAGTTATAGGGTCATGGAAATTTCCACTAAGATTTCAGAAAAAGGCCTTGGAAGCCAGGCAGAGTGCACCTGAAAGGGCAGTGCATGAAGCTGTGAGTGAAGCTGAAAGTGCAGTGGAGAACCCAGGATACTGGAAAAGCCAGGAATGTGGGAGATGTGAGGAAAGCTACAAAGAGTGAGCAGCTGGCCCAAGAGAAGTCATGCACGCTGTAACTACAGCAATGCTGTAGGGATGGGGCCACCCGAGCCATTTTGAATTCAAATTTCACCACATCTTGCTGTGGGTGCTGGACATGGAACTGCAGGATGTGATGTTTGTCTTGCTAGATTTCGGTTTTGCTTTGGTCCCATTTTTTTTTTATTGCCCTATTTCTCCCTTTTGGAATGGGAATATTTACTTTGTGCCATTGTATCTCAGTGTTAACTTTTCTTTTTGATTTTTTTTTTTTTTTTGTGGGTACCGGGGGTCAACCTCAGGACCTCACGCGCCAGCAGGCACCTGTGCCGCTGAGCGATATCACGGGCCCCTTTTTCGTATGTGGGTTCCGGGAGTCGAACTTGGGCCCTTGCGCTTGCCAGGCAGGCGCTTATGCTGCTGAGCCATCTCACCGGCCCTCTTTTTGATTTTTACAGTGGCTCATACCCAAGGGTTTGCCTTATGTCTCAGAGGAGACTTTGGACTTGGATTTTTCAGAAATGCTGAAACTTTTAGGACTTTGGCAGCTCTTAGAGATGGACTAAATGCAATTTGCATAAAGAGAGGAACATGAGTCTTTTGGGGACCAGTGGTGGAATGTTATTGTTTGTATCTAGATGTCCTCCAAGAGTCTCATGCAATCATAGGCAAGACCTTTGGATGTTGATTTAATTATGGGTTATAGCTGACTTGCTATTAGAAGGTGGTGTCAGAAAAGGGGAGGTCGCAGGGGACGTTGCCTGGAAGGGTTTATCTCCCTCCACAGCTCCTCCATTGTACTCTGTCTGCTTCCTGTCCACCATGCTATTAGCAGCTCTCCTCCGCCAGGCCCCTCTGCCATGCCACCTTGCCTTGGAGCCAGCTGACTATGGACTGAAACTTCTACAAACTGTGAACCAAAATAAACCTATCCTCCTTTAAATTGCTGATGTCAGATATTGTGTCCTAGTAATGGAGAAAGTGACTAAGACAACACACCTGGCCTGGGGAAAGAGGTAATGACTGCTTTGGTGACAATGAAGCTGGGGATGTCAGGCAAGGCCATAAATAAGTGGTGCAGGAGGATGCTTTAGAGAATTTCACTAATTTATTCAGCCAACCTTCACTGCCTGTGTTCTGTGAATCCTGTATTCTGCTGAGCACTAGGTACTAGGATTTTTTTTTCTTTATGTGGGTACCAGGAGTCGAACTCAGGACCTTGCACTTGCCAGGCAGGCGCTTACACCGCTGAGCCATCTTACCGGCCCTAGGATTTTAATATAAAGAAAATTAAAGGAATAGAGTGCTGTGATTGAAGGGCAATACAGAGGAGGCCTGGGTCACTTCTGTTGAGGTGGGAATGCCCTGGATCTGATCCTTTTGGGGAGTTAGTGCTAGGGGATAGAGACAACCTTGTTTCTGCAGAGAAACCCTCTTCCAGTTAGTGCCTTAGCACTATGGGGCTACATCGATTTGCTCCATTTGTAAGTGCTGGAGTTGAGATGGGGACACAGGAACTACTGAGGGAGAAAAGGAATCTGTTTGGTTATGTCCTTTTAGGGACATAAACGTACTTAGAAAAAATGGTCTCTAATACTTTAGGCCATAATGACGTCCTCCAAGAAGGGGCATGAAAACCTGAGAAGAGGCTCTCTGATGGGACCAGGTGCATTTGATCTGGGCCCTGACTCCTGAGGTCATCTCCCTTTAGTGACCACTGCCACCACTGTGACAAAACTGGGGCATGCAAGACTCCTTGTAAGAGTTGCCTCAAGCCTGGGGTAGACATGTTTTTCTCAGAGTCTCAGCGTAGCTGAGGTGGGCTTTCAATAAACACTAGGAGGAAAACCCAAAGAAAATTAGCATGCAAATATCTTAAAGAGCTCAGGATTTTGACCTGATCATAGATGTTTCAGTTCTCGGTCCGTTCTGGGTCACCTATTACTGCCTCTGCTGTGGCTCAGGGAATATTGGTGCCGGCCACTCATGAAACCACCTGGGCAGCTCTGTGTCCAGTGCAGCTGGTAAAATGCAAACCTCTGTGTTGTATTCTAGGTGGGAGTAGTTTTTAAAAGCTCTCCAGGAGGGTGAATGTGAAGTTGGATTGAGGAGCACTCATCCAACTTCAAAGCACCGCCACGAAGAGCACCTCTGGTTCTTAGTTCCTGCTCCTTGTCTCTTCTCTCGGCACCTACGTGTCTTGCCACACATCGCATGAGTGAATGAATAAACACATGCTCATCCTTGTTTTTGCCTCATCATCCTCCTGTTAAAGCAAAAACCAAGAGACCATTCTCACCATGCTGCCCACATGCACCCCTTGTGCTGTTTCAGGTCATGCTCTGGTTAGAGGAGCATAACTCCTCTGGCCACTGGCACCTCTGTAGAAGTCACTCTTTAGATATGAGGTGTGGTCTTGTCCCTCTTCTTCACGATGCTATCTGTATCATTTGATGACCATAGCACTCAGACAACAGATTCACAGATTAATTAGGCAGATGAGAACCAAGGTGCTGGTTAGGCTGGGACAGCCCTGAGCTCTCAGATCCTCCATTACAGGGGCCTAAGGCTGAGCACAGAGCCAGCTGGAGGGACACCAGCCATGGACGTGCCCCGAGAGCTTAGCAGCAATACTGTCTCACCTGGCTGTTTTCTCATCGGCACGGTCCTTAGTGGCCGGGGGTCAGAGCTGAAGAGGGAATGAGGTAGAACCTACAACATACGCCCTCAGGAATCTTCTCCAGTGACATTCTAAGTAAGGCATGTTTTCTGTTCCCTCAGACAACAATCTGGGTCACTTGGAGAAATGGGGACAGTTGTCTTGGCTCCACACTTCAGAAGGGCATTTACAAATTTCAAGCACAGAATGAGAGAATTGGAGTATATTACTGAACCAGTTTCCCCTTACGGTCAAGGCTTTTTTTTTTTTTTTTTTAATTATGTGACTTGACTTAGAAACAATTTATAGTTGGTAAAATAAAAACAGTGTATTTATCTTTTATGGAGTAGTTATGTGGTGCATTGTCTGAGAATGAATGTTTAATGTTATTTAATATGCTAAATACCTCACTTGGTTTGAAATGCCCAAAGGTTTACTGTACTGCTGTAGAAGGTGATCTTAAATGTATGTATCTTAATGTATCTTAAATGGGTGCACACATATCACTGTGGTATGATGTTTTTAATTCTTCTGGGAAGATACCTAAAAGGGGAATAGCTGGGTCAAATGGGACCTCCAATCCTAGTTTTTTGAGGAATCTCCACACTGATTTCCACAGTGGTTGCACCAGTCGACACTCCCACCAACAGTGGAGAAGGGTTCCTTTTTTCCCACAGCCCGTCCAGCATTTGTTATTAGTTGATTTCTTGATAATAGCCATTCTTTCTGGGGTGAGGTGGAATCTCAGTGTTGTTTTAATTTGCATCTCTCGAATGACTAGTGATGTTGCAATTTTTTCGTATATTTATTTGCCATTTGTATTTCTTCATCTGAGAAGTGTGTATTCATCTCAGATGCCCATTTTTGGATTGGGTCTTTAAATTTGGGAGGCCTGATATTTTTGAGTCCTTTGTATGTTCTTGATAGTAATCCTTTGTCTGAGGAACAGCTGGCAAACATTTTTTCCCACGTTGTGGGTTGTCTCTTCACTCTGTTGGTGGTTTCTCTTGCTTCAACCATTACTTATTAACTGAAAGTACAACATAGTGTTTAGAGCCCAGGATCAAATGAGGATAAAATACAAAAAGGCTTGCTCCTGTTATCATTATTGCATAGTAAACCACCACGAAACTTAGTGGCTTCCTAACCCAAAGCCATTCACCTTGGTCACGAATCTTGGATTTGGAGGTGAGCATTCAGGGAGATCTTGACTCTGCTCCACTTGGTGGGAGCTGGGGTGACTTCAATTCTGGAAGTCACATGACAGCCTCTCCACATGACAACTCCTTCACCCCCGTGACAGATGGTGGGTGCTGCCCATCAGCCCAGATCTTAGTTGGGAGCTGTTGGTCAGAACATCTCTACATGGCCTCCCCACATGGCCTGGATCTCCTTCCAGCTTAGTGTTGGGGGGTAACAAGGTGAGGATCCCAAGGGGAAAAGCCGGATCTCATCGTTTTATGTCCTATCCTTGAAAGACCTGCCATGTCCCTTCTACTATGTTCCAGCTGAGGCAGGTTCAAAGGGAGGGCAGGAGACTGCAGCTGTCAATGCGAGACGGCCAGGTGCTAAAGAATATGGGAGGGGGCAGGAATTTTTCTGTGGTAATTTTTAGAAAATATATTTTTTTCTGCTTCATATAGTTTTCCTGAGAATTAAATGAACCATTCTTGAGAATTAAATGAGCCAATACATATTTAGAATGTTTAACACACAGTAAGCAGTGCACAAGTGTGCTATTATTAGTAGTAAACAAAAACAAAAAACATACAAAATCTTTGCTAAGCAGAGACTCAGAATATAGACTTGCTAATTCAGACCACATCATTTCAATACAAGGAAACTGAGGACCCGAGTTTAACTTGTTCTGCCATCGGGGGAGGAACGGGAGCCACGAGACCAGAGCTGTCACAGGTCAGGCTGGGGAGACCGGAACTGTACCAAGTTGGCCATCACTTAATAGTTAGAGCAAGGAATGGACGCTCTATCTCCAGAAATCCTTGGAAAATGGCTTGAAGACAGACCCGAGTATAAAAGTAGTTCTTTACTTTAACTTGGAATATATTTATATTAAGTTGCAAAACTGGTACCTTGTCTTTGTTTTATGAATGCTAAGATGAGATAACTTTCTGGCAAAATTACTAGTACTATATGTTTTGTCACAAAATGCATAATAAGTGGCATTTTTGTTAGATATAAAAATACTTTTGAATATCTCGGTTGTGTGAAATAATAATATGGACAACATGTGAGTCTTACTGACAGGTATGATTGTACCCAAGGTACAACTTCCTGTGTTTGTAGCTATTAAAATGGTAAACCAGCCCAGGACTGAAAGGTTAGAGGTGAAGACTGAGATAATCTGCCATGCACTGGCTGTAATGGTAGACAGTGAATGTAAACACGAGACCGTGCTCATTTCTTCTCTAGAGACTGGTGAAGGCACTGTAGTTTATTATAAATCTTTACTGAGCCAGGTGTGGTGACACACGCTTGCAATCCCAGCACTCTGGGAGGCTGAAGCAGGAAGATGGCAAGCTCCACTCCAGCCTGAGCAACTTAGCAACTTAGTGAGATCCTGTCACAAAATAGAAAAATAAAAATGGTCAGGGGATGTAGCTCAGTGCCAAGGTCAGGGGTTCATTCCCTATAGCCACTCTCCCCGAAAAAACACTCTATTGTTTTGTTCAGAAGTATTTAAAAGGGAGAAAGGATTTTTCTTGTTATTAGTTTATCTGGATCTCATAAAATAATCCAGAGAGAGTCAGAGAGACCTCAGACGGGACTGGGACTGGCAAGTTGGTGATGGTGGCCGTGTGGTGGGGGCCGGCAGTAATGGTGCTGCACTCCGGTCACCCTTGAGTGCCTGTGGATTTCACTGGGCATCTGGGAGAGCCCAGCTTCCTGAGAAGCTGTGTGCAGCTCACTGGGGTGGCCATGGCCCCTGAGTGCTGCTGCAGGGACTTGGGCAGAGGGTGGCTGCGTGTGTCTTGTGTCCCTGCTGCCCTTGCTGTGGCTGTCACCAGCCTTCTGTGATGGTTAATTGTATGGATCAACTTGACTGGGCCATGGTACCTATAGGGTGGTCACACAGCCATGGGAAGGGGAATTTTCACAGAAAGGCTGAAGTGAAAACACACAGAAAAGCTGAATGGGAAATAAACATGACAGGTATTTTGGTGCCAACTAGATTGGAGAAGAAGTTTGAATTGAGAATAAGTAAAAAATAAAATATTTTAGGTATGGCCAGGATAGGATGCTGAAACGCAAAGCACCATTATATGGCTACCATCAACTCTGTTTGCTAATGTCTCATGAGAATCTGCCCCTCAAACATCACCTCTGTTATAAACCCCATTGCTTTAGACTCTGGAAGGGAGGGTATTGCCTGATATTTGTGCATGGTGGGCAGAAGTGGTAGCAGACGTCCTGCTTGTGTTCTGGTGTCTACTTTTTGCCCATGTGGCCCAGATAGGTGCCAGCAGCGGTCTAGGTTGTAATGACGGCTCCGTTCCCCTTGCCAGGGGTTAGGGTCAGGCGTGGCCATGTGAAAGAGATGTAAGGGGAGCCTGCTGGTCGGGATGGCTGTATAGCAGGGGGCATTTCACCTTTCACTCCCCGCCCCCTTCTGGAGTTAAAGATTCAACACTCAAAGAAGTGCACACACATTGGTTCGACTTTTCAGTTCTGTTCGCTGCTCATTTGCACTGCCACCTTTACTGCACATCGTGACTTTCAAACAGACTTTTAAACCCATTCTACTGAGACATCCGTCTGTTTCGGTGTTAGCGTTATTATGCTTTCGTTATTACATATGAAATCAGTTTAGTATGGGGAGTGAACTCTCACATGTAATGTCCTCTATGGGTCACTTAATCTCTTTTCTCTTTTTTAACATGGTAGAGAAAGTAGATCATTCTTTAATAATAAGCATGTCTATATATGTTAGCCTAGCAAATTACTAGCTGCTGTCACCTGAGCCAACCATGTGTAACATTTTGCAGATGGTGACAACATTGTGGAAGATGTGACTTTGGGAGTAGAAACACGATTCAAAGAAGGGCTTACCACGCACTCAAAAGGAAGCACATGCTCAGGATTTGGGTTACTGAGCACGCTTCTGTGACTAACATTCTTGCAACCTCAAATCATGCTCGGCCAGAGTCCCAGGAAACAATTCGAACAGTTGCCATTTTGAGCAACAGCGAATGCAGAACAAAATCAGGTTCCGACCTTCTTTTCCCCCATGTTGAACAGAATGTCATGCCTGGAAGTGATGTTTAGCCACAAATTCCGTCTTTTTGCCTGGTGCCTTTGAGCTGCAGTTTGAATACAGTTCTTACTCCAGGGAAGTACGTGGAGGTGTCATGGTGGTGCTGAGAAGATTTTCTGCTTTTGATGCAAAGCGGTGCCTTGTTCCTTGGAATAGCGCTGGGATGGTGCTTCTGTTCTCTTGATGTGGGAGAGGAAAGGAAGGGAGAGAGAGCATGCAAGGATGGGTCCTACGCCTCCTAGGGCTAAGTGAGAGGGAAAGGTCAGTGCATGAAGAGACAAAGTTGCTAATTCAGAAAAACATAAACTAGAATTTTGTTGTTGCAAAGCAAAATACAAATGCCTCACTATAAGACCCGAGCATCTTAATTCCTACCAATAACCAGTAATATAATAATGAATAGGAGAGAAGCTTATCCATACACAGTGTCTTAGGTCATATGATATTTAGTTCAAGGAATTTCTTCACTAATAATATGCTTATAGTCTTACTGGATTCTGTCTACATTTTAGTTTGCTGGAAATCAGGTGGTTTAAAAGTCATGAAAATAATATAACATTTCACAGTAACTGCATAGCATATTTTCAATCATCGAGTATCAGAGGGATTTTCCTTTCTAGGAAAGGACACTTGGACTCGGACATGTCAAATGGATTATTGAAGTCAGTGGGTCCGTGGGGCAGCTGGTCGCAAGTCCAGGCCTTTCTTCTTAGCCTGGTGTAGGTTCTGACACTGGAGGAAAGCGAATGGCTTCCTGTTGGGATCAGTGGGCATTGCGTGGAGAAGGATCCTGAGGACCCAGGCCAGCTCCCTCTCAACAAGCTACAGGCCGTGTTGGCAGTGCCCGCCTTAGGAAGGGGAGTGGCAGCACACGAGGCCTGTGTCTGCTTTTCCAGTGCTATGCCTTTCTTTATCTCAAAACACCAGTGTGCAGACACCCTCAGCTTGCCTCCGAAGGACTGCATTTAAGCCTTACTGGATGTGTGAACGAAGCTCTCCATTTCCCAAATTTAGGACGGGACAGGAAGGTAGCGCAAGAACTCCGGTTACAATCCTTGGCATCCTATCTTTGAAAACCTCTACTGGTGCGCTTCATCTAAATACTGGATGTGGCACCAGAGCATCATTATTCTCATGCTGATTTTTAGGGGCTTGTGTTCATATTGTAATTATAGAAAGGAAATGAGTGCCGGGAAGTGCTGAGGTACCCGGTACTGCTCTTGCTTAAACCTTACTCGTTATTTCCTGCCTCCCCGGGAGCTGGGACGGATACCTGCCAGACAGTCCTTGTCATTCTCCAGCGAGGAGCCAGGGGAGCATGGGACAGGGCCAGAAGCTGGGGACCATTTCATTTGCGTAAACGAGTGACCTATTAGAGTCTTGGATGACGGCTTCTCCTAATCAACAGAACACACAGGATTTTCTGGGTTTTCCTTTCTCTTTCAGTGAGCTCTGCACTGATCCATATTTCCTCAGTTAGTTTATGCTCTATAACTATTAGCCTCACTGGCAGATTGTCATAAACTTAGAAGAGACACAGTAATTGCTTAAAGCAGAAAATGAAACCATGTGTTGAAAATTATTCAGTCAATGAGCTAGAAAGGTAGAAATGAACTCAAATCATAGGGGATAGTGTTACTTACACGTTTGCTTATCTTTAGATATAATTAAATAAAAATCGATGGCCTGTACTCCCAGTATTGGTTCAGACAGACTGGAGATGTGACAATTTCCATAATCCATCATCCGTGGGAATGCACTGTCTGCTCTGATTTTATTTTCATGCTACACGTGCATTCATAGATGGTTAAACTGCTCTCTGTATAGAGAATGACTATGTACTACTTGTATACGGCAGGTTCTGTAAACATTTTCAAATGCTGATTTTGAAAATCTATTCCTTTCAACCATCCTCTCCCCCATGACCAGTGGAGACCCCTGAAGACAGCAGAGGTGCCGTCAGTATTCTTGGAAGGGACTCAGGCTTCTGGCTCATTCTAATGATAGGCATGACCTTGTCCTTCGTTGCCCTATAAAAATAGCTGAGTTAATTGGGTTAGAGATAATGAAGTAGAAATTAACACATTTTTTACTTGCTTTTCTAGAGGTAGTCTTTTTTTTAGTGAGAGAAAAATTCTACTTTTAAAATAAATGCAAAATTGTCATATATTACAACCCAACTGTGACTCTAAATTGTGTTAACCTAACATCAAATTACAATAAATGAGTCACTCCTACTTTCTTCTACTCTGGCCTGTTAAGGCAAAATAACTTGATAATAAGTGTAGGCACTAATGAGTATATTCATTCTTTATCAGCTTGTTGTGAATTCATTTACCTATCCCTTGGAGTGACATGAATTTACATAACATCATTTCTATATACATTTTACATTTACATAGGAGTTGTTCCTCCCACCATATTTGTTCATCTTGCTCTAGATTTTCTGCACAAGGTTAAGTATATGTCCCAATTACAGGTGCAATATGTGCCTATAATATATATTCAAGTCTTTTCTGTTTGTCTGATAGTTAGAATTATGCCCTACCCCTACTTGTCTAAAAAGGCATAATTGTTGTACTATTAGTTTTTTAAAATAGACTGTCCAGTACATTATGTGATTCACACGAGTAGAGCAGATGGATCGGAAAGACGCTGAGTCACATTGTTCAGCCATCTGAACATGCATATCGATCACATCATCTGCCAGCATTTCCTTTTCATCATTTGCGAATGTTCTATATTGACTCACCTGTTAGTGTGTTAGTGATTCACGAGACTTGCAAGAGTGTCTTGTAATTTTCTTACTTCTTGGAGGCAATGCAATTCATTCCTGTTATCTCCCATCAAGTATTGAAATAAATCACACGAAGGCTGCCAAGAAGACAACGTGCTTTTATTTTATTTATTTATTTTTTAATGGTTAATACATTACAAATTGTTATCTTTAAATTAGTTACTCAGGGTACAAGATCTCAGCATTCAATTGTCCAAACAGTACTGGCATAAACCTTTCTCTTCAATGAACTGAGCAAAATTAGTAGTGTATCTATCTTAACCATCTTATACATAAATACAATTTTTTTCTTTTCCCTTCTTTCTTTTCCCCACTCCCCCATCCCAGACTCTCTTTCCTTTTGACCAGTTTCTGATTCATCATATCTATTGTACATTTTGGATCTTATTTACTCTTTCAGTTTCTCGCACTAGGGAGACAATATGATGTTTATACATGTGTGTCCGGTTAATTTCACTTCTGAGTATTTTCTCGAGTTGCATCTATTTACCTATAAAAGTTTCCAGTTTATCCTTCTTCATGGCTGAATAGTACTCCATTGTATAAAAATACCACATCTTTTTTATCCATTCCTCAGTTGATGGGCATTTGGGTTGTTTCCAAGATCTAGCTATTACAAACAGACAACGTGCTTTTAATGTGACATACAAAGAATCCCAAGCGTATAGATGAGAGGAAATTTTTCAATAGATAAGAGCTTCTAATTTGAGGGTGTTTTTGGCCAATAATGCCTTTGGCTCCACGACAAAGTAGAATTTGAATATTTTCCATTTGATTTATTTCTATCTCTCAGTGATCCAGAAATTTTCACAGAAGCATTTCCCTTTCCTCTCAACAAAACACTGTTTCTCATATTGTCCATGAGTCTAATGGCTCTGACAAATTTAACTACAGTAGCTGAGGACAACCCTGGAAACGACCCTGATAGCCGCAGCCCAGCCTGGCCTGAGACCTGGAGACGGTGTAGCCAGAGGTTTGGAATTAGTGGTTTAACTCCTGTCTGAGATTAATCATCAATTCGTGTTTCCCAGAGTGTAATACAGATTTGGCGATTGGCTGATTAAATAAATGGAAAAGGCAACTTTGCATTTCTGGGCTTGAATCATTGGCTGTGTTGTCTCTGTTAATTAGATAAACTGTGAAATGGTCACATATCTGCTGCCCTCTGTCATGCTCTATGAGCATGGACTGAAACTGAGCGTTAAATAGCAGGGTACCCCAGGACCTGAACCAGAGGCTCCTGCAGTCCGGCTAACATGTAAACCCCTGTGCCGCCTCCGGGTTTGAATCGCGATCTGTGGGTGGAGCTGGAGCAACTTCACCGTAGCTATCAACTCTGGGGATTCCTACCGGTATCAGATTTTGAGAGGTAAAAGATAACGAGACCCTCCGCCACCTGCCTGAGGCTGTTCCTTGGGCCACACCTGTCCTGCACCTGGCCATGCCCTCCAATTTTTCCTTTGTTCCCTGCTTTCCAGGGCCTGACCAGCACTTCCCTCTTTAAGCACTAGGTAGTGTTGATTTTTAGTCTTTCTAAACAGAAATCAGCAAAACGAGAATTTTGAACTCCTGGTAGATTTTGAAAGAAGGCCAACTGCTTTATTTGATAAGCAGAACATCACATTCAACTCTGCATAGCATCTGAGCATTTATCGCACAGCTGTATCCTCTTATTCACTGCCGAAATTCACCTGGGTGGGCATTTCCACTGTGACTGGAGATGAGTCACTTTAGGCTAGGGAGTTACGAGGCTGGCGCACGGAGCCATGTCCGGGAGAGGGAGACCTGCCTTTCCCAGGGCTGAGCTCCTGATGTCTGGGGCTTCTTCCTAAGAGAAGATGTTCGCGAATAGGTGGGCCAGGCAGTGTGGCCACTGGGACACATTATTTGTTGTTTTCACTGACGTCCTGAATCTCTATGATTTCCTTACAGTGCATAGGCTCAAGTCAGTCCTTTCTTACATGACTCTTCTGAACACTCTGAACCTCTTTTTTCCCAGTCCGTGCTTTTCTTGGGCTTCACAGCCCTTCAGCAGTGAGGGCTTGAAATACAGTGTTTTGCTTCCACTTCCTGGACTCTTCTACCGTGCATCTCTCATTTCAACAAACTAAAAGAGGACATGTGCAATATTCCAAATTCTGCCAACCAGCCTCATAATAATTAATTGCTCTTATTTATTACTGGGGGAGTAAGTTTGATTAAAATGTGTTGACTTTTTGTATGAGCATTTATTTTGCATTTGAACCTTATGGTGATTCTATGAATCAGGTTCAGTAGTTAATTTCCTTCTAGCCATGATGAATTTATTTCCAAAATCCCATAGGGGTCACTAGAACAGTAGAGTCAGTATTCTGATAAGAAGGATTCAGAATATTGAAAACATGGAGTTATTTAACCAAATGGACTTATCTAGAATGATGTACTAAAGAATTTCAGAATACAAATTATTTACAGGCACATATGAAATATTTAAAAAACTGACCACTGAAAAAAGTGAAATATTTTAGACCCTAAAATATTTCAAAGCCTTAAAACCACATATAGTATATCTCTTTTGCAAAGAAAATAAAAGTAGAAATTGAAACAAAAGATGAACTTAGTTTTCACCATATACTGAAAACTAAGAAGGACCCTTCTAAGTAAACTATGAGTCAAAGATAAATCTTAATAAAATATGTAAAACCCCCCCATATTTCAAAACTGAAAAACCATAGATAAAATAGTATTTAGAGGGAAATATACAGCCTCAAATGTTCATATTAAAAGGGAAGAAACTTGAATAAGATCAGCATCCATATTCAGAAGCTAGGAAAAAGAGATAAAAAATCCCAAGAATGTACAAAGAAAGTGGAAGCAGAAATAAGTGAAATAAAAACATCAAACTTAAAGAAGATCAACAAAGATACAAGTTTGGTTTCTGGACAAATAAATTTGATAAAAGAAAAAAGAGAAAGCCTATAATATTAAAAATTAAAAGTTACCTAACTACAGATGTTTCAAAAATTCAAAATGAACAGCTGGGTGTGGTGGTGCAGGCTTGTAATCCCAGCACTCAGGAAGCTGAGGCAGGAGGATCACCAAGACTTCAAGGCCAGCCTGGGCTATACAGTGAGTTCAAGCCCAGCCTGAACTACACAACAAGACCCCATCTGAAAAAACAAAAACAAAAAATCAAAATAAACAAACTCCCAAACCAACAACTAGAAGGGAAACTATGAAGAACTTTATGGCAAAACTCTTCAAAATTTACATCAGTGAAGGGCAGACTTAGTGCTCTAGGGATTCACAAGTGAGTTCTTTTAAGTATTCAAAGAACAAATAAGATCAAGAATAAGATTACTAATCTTACAGAAAAGCCAAATAGAAATGATTATATGAAAACTGTTCAACATCTTTTAGCCATCAGAAGTCACGTCAATGCAACACTGAAATTCCACCTCACCCCAGTGAGAACGACCACCACGAAGTACACAAAACACAATCAATGCTGGTGAGATGTGGGGAGAAGGGCACACTTACACAGTGTGGGTGGAGATTTAGATTAGTACAGCCAGTATGGAAATCAGTATGGCTCTTCTTCAAAAAACTAAAAATAGACCTAGCATTTGATCCAACTGTTATCCTCCTGGTACAAACCCGAGGGAACCAAACTCAGCATGCTAGGAAGATACCTTCACACCTGTGTTTGCTGCAGCTCAGCTCACAACAGCAAGATACAGACTCAGCCTTGGTGTCTGTCCAGGGTGAATGGATAAAGGAAGTGTGGTGTACATATACACAACAGAGTATTTATTGCTCAGCCATAAGAAGAATGAATTCATACCGTGTGCAGGAAAATGCATGGAACTGGAGACCATTATGTTCTGTTAAATAAGCCAGATTTAGAAAGATAAGTATCACATGTTTTCCTTAATATTAAGACTCTAGTGGGGAAATAACACAAAAATAGAAGGAAAACTATTAGAAAAGAGGCAAGGGGTGGGGCAGAATTCTAAGCAAAATACCATGATACAAATGCAGCAATGTATTAAAAATATAGGAAATTGTGGCTGCATAGGTTCTTACAAAAAATGGAAGACTGGTTACAAATGGGAAACTGGCCAGTGTGCTCTGTAATACTAGTAAATTCAGTGAGATTAAATAACAAGTTTATGATCAATGGGACTTACAAAAACTCCAACAAATGTTGACTTAATGTTGGGATAGCAACATCCTTTCCCTTGAGATGGGGAACAATACAGGAATCACCACTTTTTCTCAGCCTTTTATTGTGTCTTCAAACAGTATAGAAAAGTAAGTAAGTAAATAAATCAATAAATAAAGGTAGGATTTGAAAAGAAGACAAATCGTCATCTTTGGGAAGTGTATCACAGTGTTTGGAGGATCCAACAGATTAATTTTAGAATCAATAAGAGAAACAGGGCCGGTGAGATAGCTCAGCAGCATAAGCACCTACCTGGCAAGTGTGAGGTCCTGAGTTCGACTCCCAGTACCCACATAAAAAGGAAAAAAGGGCCGGTGATATCGCTCAGTGGCACAAGCGCCTGCTGGCAAGTATGAGGTCCTGAGTTCAACCCCCGGTACCCACAAAAAAAAAAAAAAAAAAAGAGAAGCAGCGATTTTTCTGAATTTAAATCAATATTTAACATTAAAAGATTATTCATTCCTATACACAAACAGCAAACATTTAGAAAGTAAAATTTAAGGATAGAATTGCATTTGCTGTGATGTGAAGTATCTTGGAATATATTTATTTAAAGGTGTATAATACATTTTCTTTTCTTTTCTTTTTCTTTTTTTTTTTTTTTTGGATACAAGGTCTCACTATGTAGCTCAGGCTGGCCTTGAGTTCACTATATAGCCCAGGCTGGCCTTGAACTCATGGCAATCCTCCTGCCTCAGCCTCCTGAGTGCTGGGATTACAGGCATGTGCCACTACGCCAGGCTACATTTTTAAGCTGATACAACATTTTTTAAAAATTAAAAGGAACTTAAATAAATGGAGATAGACACGATGGGCATAAAACTGAAGAATAAAATATATAAAGATCTAATTCTTCCCAAGTGGATCTCTAAAGTCAGTTGCAAACAAAATCCTAACAGGCTTTTTTTTTCTTTCTTTTTTAAACCTGATTTTTGGATTCTCAAATTTACATAGGAATTTCAAGGGTCAAGATTAGCTAATAAAAGAATAAGATGGGGAGATCTGCTGTTCTGTATAATAAGATTTATAAAGCATTAGTATGAAAGATGGAGAAATAGTGCAATGGGATCAGGTATGGAGATTTGATTTATCAAAGATGTCCTGAAAGAGCAGACTTTTCATAGCATAATTGTATGGCCATTCACTATCCTCATGGAAATCTATGAAGTCACATGCTTATCCCACATCACACACAAAAACCAAAGTGGATTAAAATGTTAACCTTAAAACCAAAACTGTGTTTTCAGAAGACACCAGAGGAAAATAACTTAAGCTTAGGATGGAGAGTTCAAGATCATCACAGAACATTAATTGGAAATGAATAAATTTCACTGCATTAAAATGAACAACTTCTGTACATGGAGAGCTGCAGATTTATTTTTTGTAAAACCACAAAGATATCACCTGCACCTATAAGTGACCAAGGGGTGGTGTCCAGAATACATGCAAAACAATAAGGAAAAGGAACACAATTCAACAGAAGACAGACAAAGAACTTAAGCAGGTGTTTCATAAAAGGGAAAACAGTAACAGGAAATAAATTTCCAAAAGATGTTCAATTATATTAGTGAAATTTATTGGGGCCGGTGAGATGGCTCAGCGTCATAAGCACCTGCCTGGCAAGCGCGAGGGCCTGAGTTCGACTCCCGGAACCCACATACGAAGAAAGGGCCAGTGATATGGCTCAACAGCACGGGCACCTGCTGGCACACAAGGTCCTGAGGTCGAGCCCCGGTACCCACACACACAAAAAATTATGTAAATTAAATCCATGAAATATAATGACATGCTTATGAGATTGGAAATTAAAAAATAAATATGACCCATACTGATATAGGGTGTATGATGTGGGGATGATACAGTGGTATAGGAGAGATGATATAGGACCTCCAAATCATATAAGGGAAATATAACTCCCAACCTGCTAGATGTCCGAAATGCCAAGTTCGTGTTCTCTAAAATCAAGGAGTGAATTCTAGGAACAATGGAATTTAAGAGTAGGAAGAATTTATTGGAAAGTGGGTGCCCACCAACCCCGCTTTTCAAGGGTGTTTTATCACAAGGTGAGGTGGATTCAAGGTGGGACAAACTACAGTCAACTAATAAGATCACAAGTACAGCACTTAGGTAGTAGTGAGCCAATGGGAAAGTCACAAGGTGGGTGTGAAGTGGGACAAAGCTATGGTCAGCAAGTAAGATTACAACAAGTATAATTGCTTGGGTAATATTGATTAAATGGGATCAAATGGGGAAGCAAGTCAGGTAGAAAGCGCACATGGGCCAAACAAGGACTTTCCTGGAAGCAGTGGGTTAAGGAGGTTTGGTTCTCCACCCAAGGTGATTGATGCCTGTTTATCAATCACTGCTGCTCATCTCTAGGGGAAGTCTGTGGCTGTGGTCATTCCTCTTTGTCCTGAGGCCTGACCTTCAACAGTGCGCCTCCAGCCACCGTTGTCTTCAGCACTGACCTCCCGAGGGCCCAGCCCTGTCTGACTGCCTATAATATTTCTAAATAACTTAGCTATCTACAATGTTACTAGGAATTCAGTAGGACTTTGGGCAGCAAAAATGCTCCTTTGCCGTTGAGAGTGTAAATTTGTACACCTCCTTTGGACAGCAAATTAGAGATATTTATTGATTTGTGAAGGCGTGTTCTCTACAACCCAGAGGCCTACTCTGACTTACAGATTCTGGAAATTCCTTCACGAGAATAGGGGAGACCCGGAGGAATATTTGCAACAGAATCTGTCCAAATAGGTACATCTGGTACCACGCCCAATTCTATTAACAGGGATACTACATAGCTGTGAAAATGATCAAACTACAGATATAGGCAACAATATAAATTTGTGGCTAAATATTAAAGAAAAGCAAGGAAGTGACAGAAAGAAACTTTACAAGCTTGTTTACCTTCAGTGGGAGCATATGATTATGATGGGACACTCAGGTGGCTTCTAAGATTTGGTCAATGTCAAGCTCTTACATTGAGTGGTGGTTAAACAAACTAATGAATTAACAGATTATGATGGAAGAATTTGTGGTGGAGAAGCAGGATATTTATTAAAAAGTGACACAAAAATGTGAACACTGTACATTATTTTCACTGCGTAGAGCATAAACGACTCATTGTCTCCTTGCTAGAAACTCTTAAAGTACTATCTGCAATTGCAACAGGTAATTCAATTTTGTTTGAGGGTAGCTAATTGGCATCTTGAGAGATTGCTTCTCTTTCCTCGCTGTTTCAGTCTCTCCCACCCTTCCTTCCTTCTTTTTACCATATTTGGTCCTCAGACCAGAAGAACAATGAATTTGACTTTGCGTTTGCGACTCCAGTAGCCAAGGCTTCTGTCGTGTGGCTCTAACAAATACTGCTGAAGTCTGGGTTTATTTTTCTTCGGCTTCCTTTTCCTTCTGAAATATCACTGGGGGAAAAAAGACAGAACATCTGATCTTGTTCTTTGCTTCCTTTTCTATTTCCAGCCACCTGTTCTCATTTTCTAATTAACCCCAACATGGGAAGAAGAGCCAAGATTTTCATGGTTGGAGAAAAAAGGTACACACACACACACACACACACACACACACACACACAAAAGCCACTTAGACTAAAATTTTGCCCAAGGGACTCTTATGTCTGGTGCAATATTTTTAAAATTCTTTTTGCCCAAATTGTAAATAAAGCAAGGGTAACTTGCTTCTCATTCCTCTGCTTCAAAGAGGAACCAGAGGTTTAGATAATGATGAGGAAGCCACGGCTTGTCAGGAGGACATTTCAGAAAGGCCCAGAAATGGGATTTGGACTCCGTGCCTCCTGGCCAAGGGATTCTCAGCACAGGCTGTTGGCTACAAAGCCTCAAATTTGGGAGGACTGGATTCATTACAGACCAATGTGGGTGGACCAGAAAAAACACAATTGCTGGGAACGTGCATTACTGGACCCAAATGGAGGGAGTTTGTCCTCACCCTGGCTTGTCCTGCAGAGTCCTGGAACCCACAGAGGGACCTGAGGCTGATCTTTGGGTCCTTGGTGCAAAATCTCAAAACCCTGGATCAGGAAATCGGAGCCATTGTCCCCACAGTCTCACCACAGCAGGCTGTCTGCTCTGCGTTTCACCCAGAGGGCCTGAGCTGGTGCCTAAGGCGTGTCTCCTTCTCTGCCATCTCCTCCTGCGTGTTTGTTCTCTGCAGCAGAGCAGAAAACACAGCAAAGGAGCCAGGAGCAGAAAATGTATGGGAGCTGGGGAGGGGAACGGAGCAGACTGGAAATCAGAAAGCTACTGCAACTGTTAGCTGTTTTAGAGTGCTTCAGTGAGCATCTATGGGGAACATTAGACACCAGGGACCATGGTGAGCAAGGCGGTGAGAACCGTCCCCTCCAGAACAGGGGCCCCCCTGCGGGGAGATGGGCGATACCCACAGGCCATGGTTGCCCTGTAAGAGCCCACCATTACGGTGCTCATTTTATAGGTGAGGAAATGGGCCTGCCAGGGTTTCATAGCCGGTAGGCTCTGGCTATTCCTGCATTCAAAGCCAGGTTTCATCTACGATGAATTGAAGCCAAAACCACAGGAAAGTCCACGCTGGCTGAGTGGGAGAAGGGGTGAGGATGTGCGGTTGATCAGGATGCAGGAGCTGGTCAAGGCTGGCTAAGTGTGTGGGGAGGCTGTGAAAAGTTTTGAGCAGGTGTCACATACTGGATTTACATTTGAGAGTTTACTCTGCCCGCAGTTGGAGACAGGGGAGCAAGCAGAAGGACAAACAGAGGGTGCAAAAACAAGACAATGATTTGATAGAGGACAAAAACAGTTAGGAAGTTGAGTAGGAGATGTTAATGTGTTTTTATTTTGTGCAAGGGAGAAATAGTCCCTGGGCTCCCTGTGGTCCTTCTTTATCCTGCAGGCCAGCAGCAGCTGCAGGGGGTCTTGACAAGGAATCCAGCTGCAAGTCTGGAATATACAGTTCTAGTCCCAGCCCTGGATCTACCACAGTGGACCCCAAGCAAGTGACTCCAAAAAATATTCTGTGTCTCTCTTTTACTGGATGGCATCACTGGTGAATTTTACAAAACTTTTAAAGAACTAGTGCCCATGTTTGCTGACTATTCCGTAGAATTGAAAGGGCAGTATTGCTTCCAAACTCATGCTATGAGGCCAGCTTTAACCACAGCACCAAGGATACAACACTAAAAAAGAAAACCATAGACCCATATCTATGATGTGTATAGACACAAAAATCTCAACAATAAGCTTAGAAATTGAATTCAAGAGCACACCTGAAAGGTCTTCATCAGGTCAAGCTGGTTTAAATCCAGAGTTTCAAGGATGGATCAACATATACAAATCTATAAATATAATACACCACATATCAACAGAATGAAGGGTAAAAATTGTATGATCATTGCAATAGGTGCAGAAGAAGCATTTGATAGAACTCAAATTCCTTCACGATAAAATCCACTGAACAAATCGGGTATCGAAGAATCTTACCCTAACATAATAAGGACCTATATGATAGGTCCACAGCCAATATCATACAGATATGCTAGGGCTAAAAGAATTTCCTTCAAGACCAGGAACAAGAGAAAGGTGTCCTCTCTCACCACTCTTACAATTAGGCCAGAGGAAGAAATGGACAATAGAGAAAATTTATTATTTCCATTAATCTTCTCAGATCTTAAAATATTTCTTGGTACTTAAAGCTGTGAGAAATCTTTTTCTGACTGTGAAAACTCAGTCTGCTATGTACAAACTGGGCAAAGTTGGACATTTAATAAAAGTTTCATGAATGACTATTTCAGAGACACTAGAAATTAAGGAGCGCTCACACCATGCCCTGATCCTATCCTCATCATGGTTTTGCAAATTCCTTGTTAAGAGTTAGCTTACAACACCTGTCTCCTTTCCCTTGCTGCGTCTAAAGCCTCCAGCCTTTGGGGAGTGAGAAGACCTCAGGGCCGTGCAGTTGTTTCATGGGACGGAGCGCACATTTTTGCTCTAAGCCTTCTGCAGGAGGGTGACACTCTCACTATGCCTGCAACAGAGCCAGTGGAGATTAATGCTGTTCAAATTCACGGGCGCACTGCCGAAGTCACAGCCTCTTCTTGCCATTGTGCCAGGAGGTGATGTGTAATATTTTGACATTACAAAGGACACATCTTCAAAAGGCAGAGCCTGCTTCTAAGGAGGGTGGAAAAGATTTGACTAACATCTTCCTCCGGCGAGCACTGGAGATTCCTGCTACACACTCACTCCCTGCAGGGACTCCGAATACCTTCAGATGTCTCAAATGGCGGTTCCTCCCGTGACTGAACATGGTGATTGTGAGGACTGTGTACTTTGTTTTAGGAGGATCCCAGGATGGGGCACTTTTTAAGGGTCTCTTTAAAATCACAGTAGTTGCCTCCCTCCCTCCCTCCCTTCCTCTCTTTCATCCTTCCCTCCTTCTCTTCATTCCTTCCCTCCCATGGTGGGTGAGAAGGGAAAACAAGTGTCTGATTTTTGCCTGGGAGCTCAAAACCCTTTTTTTTTTTTTTTTTTTTTTTTTTTTTTGTGGGTACCGGGGGTCGACCTCAGGACCTCGCACACCAGCAGGCGCCCGTGCTGCTGAGCGATATCACCGGCCCCTTTTTCGTATGTGGGTTCCGGGAGTCGAACTCGGGCCCTCGCGCTTGCCAGGCAGGCACCTACGCCGCTGAGCCATCTCACCGGCCCAACCCTTTGTTAGATATGTAAGAGTGGTCAGGTGATTTTTTAACCCAGCGAGGAAACCTCTTGACTGTATTTCCAGCCGCTTTAGAACTCCAGGGTGGATGTATTTATAAGCGAACTAGCAAGTATTTTTTTTTCAGTTTTTTTGAGACACGGTCTTGTTATGTAGTTTGGGCTGCCTTGAACTTACTACAGTAATTTCCCACTGGCCCTCTGTCCCCACACTTGCACCTCCACACCCTGGGAAAGTTGTTACAATCTGTGACCCTACACACCCAGAGCCCATAGCTCACAGGAGGGCTCACTCTTTTGTATGAGTTCTATGCGTTGCAACATGAACAATGATCTGGCTCCATGGATTAAAAATATGTCCCTTTCCCAGCTATGTGACAGTGTCATGCTTTTCATAAATCAGATGTCTGTGTATGTGGTGGCTTGTTTCTGCACTCTACTTTATTGGTCATTTTCTCTACCTCTATATAATTATCACCCTTTCTTAATTACACTGGTATTGATAGCTACTAAATTAGGTCCTTCCTATTCATTGTTCTTTTTTCAACATCATTCTTGCTTTCCTTGGCTGAAAGACTCAAAGTTGATCTGCAGATTAAATTGTCCTTCTGTTTTCAGGTTCTGCTGGCACCATTCCTATGGCTTCCCCAGGGCACTGCGAGCCCAGGGTACTGGGCACATTAAATTATGTTCTAAAATTACCCAGCAGCTCTGTCAGGCAAAGTCTCTATGACTTTGTTAGTTAGCAAGCCACCTGTCTGCCCTGCCCGCCAAGGCTGGAGAAAGGATTCCTCTTCTTCTCCCCTTGGTTTTTCTGAATTCCATTTCTCTCAGTCTCCTATATTCCAGCCAGGATTGTGTAACCCTCCCTGGACTTCTCCTGCTATGCTTGTGGCAGGGGTTGAATGGCGCATGGCTGCCTCACGCTCAGAAGGGCCAAATCACTGCCTCCCAGGCCCCCAGGACCTGCTCCAGCTGGAGCTTAGTGTGATTTGTCTCTGGTCCCCACTCCCCACCCCCACAGGCTCCAAGCGGCTCAGGTGACCTCACCCCTTGGTCCTCGGGTGGGACCTTCTGACCTGGTGTGTTCTTGCTTCCTGCTCCCACCACCCTCGCTGCATCAGCCAATGCCCATCCATCCACAAGTCCACCACCTGGGCATCCTCCCCTGACCCCAACCCGGATC
Source organism: Erethizon dorsatum (assembly GCA_028451465.1). Classification (NCBI taxonomy): domain Eukaryota; kingdom Metazoa; phylum Chordata; class Mammalia; order Rodentia; family Erethizontidae; genus Erethizon; species Erethizon dorsatum. The sequence goes on along the minus strand of CM051838.1, from coordinate 28,607,950 downwards.
ATTCCTCCCTACTATGTTCCTCGTGGCCCACCTTGGCATGAGCCACTGCTCCAGATGCTAAAACTGTCAATTGTGTAATTAACCTCTGACCTGTTGCTCAGCTGTAAGCTCAGATTGGGTAGGGCCCATGACTGCTCTGCACAATATGTTAATCTCTCGTTCCTAATCTAGTGTCTGTCATAGACCGAGCGCTTTGTAATGTTTGTTTTTTTTTTGAGATGAGGCTCATTATCTTGCCCAGGCTGGCCTTGAACTTTCAGTCCTCCTGCCTCAGCCTCCTGAACAGCTGGGATGACATGTGTGTGCCAGCACATCCAGCTCTGTGATCCTTTTTATGAATGAATATGTGAATGAATTGGCTTGGTGTTATACTTTATAGTTCCATGCATAAAGGTGCTTCAAAGATATTTCTGGTTCATCTCATCTTGTTCTACGGGAGAGTGTAATAAGGAGGCCAGTGTGGTTAATGAGAGCAGCTTGCTGGGTTCTGAAATGATGGGCCTGGCTGCAGTGGGCAGAGTCAGGGTGAATCTTGGTGCCCTGTGTGTGATTGGACGGGTGTGGTGGGACAATGGACACCACTCAGATGTGACTTAGACGTCGTCTGCACCTGCTGATGCTTTGTTGCCTTTTTCAGCTTGAATCTGCTTTGGATACAGTGTTGCTTCCGATTTGGCTGCGGTGGGGGAGGAAAGCGCGAGTAGTGGGGTTGGCAGCATGCTGCAAACCCAAGGGGCTGGAACTTCAGCGTTTTCATGCTGACCTAGGGCAGTGGGGATGGCTGTGTTCGCCACTGGTGCGGGCAGGCGAGAGCGCACATCTGGTCCTTCATGAAAATTCCCTACAGTTGTGGAGCAAAAGCCACCGCTCCATTATGAAAGCGACCAGAATCAGGTCCTGCTCTCTGTGCTGCACATGCCGGTGGCTGATGGATGAGGAGGACAGGACTGTCCTTAAGGTTCCAGGCTGTCGGAGGGGACAGAGTAGCTGTGCTCTGCTCCCAGCAGTCAGTGGGCAGTGGTCCTCTCCCGGCCAATGGTGACTCTAATTGTCATATTTAGCGTTCGTGATACCACCTCTTCCACCGCGTCTGTGTCATTGAGGGACAATCACTGTCCAGATTCTGCCTCCAGATGAGAACACTGACCTTTCCCCAGACCCTCCCCATGGGACACAACAGGATTACTGTGATAGCGGTAAATGGCACTTAGACTCCTGGGGAGGAGAAGTTGAAGTCCGTTTCCATCAAGAGGAACGCCCCGTAGCCGGCAGAAGCACAACTGTAACGGCGCACATTGAAAATCACTATTTTGCAGTTAATAACCACAGTGCGGATGCGCTCCCCAGGCACGTCCCCGGGACAGGTGCCAATGGGATGGGGAACAGAAGGCTCTGGGGGGTCAGGGGAGGTCCAGGAAAGGCTGCACCCCCTGCGTGGGCAGGGTGGCCATGGGCAGCAGGGTCTTAATGAGCCGGGTGGCCAGGGGAGGCGGGTAGCAACTCCAAGTGGGGAGACACTGAAGGCAGATTTAGTTCTGTCAAGTTCTTGAACTTCGATGTATGTATACCAAGCACTTAGAGCATAAAGCTAATTAAATTGATTTGTCCTCCTTTATGAAACACGAACACAATGTCGTAAACCCTAATTAGGATAGAGGACATTTGTGTCATTTAAAACTAGGCAGTAGGTTGCCTCGAATGGCAGGGGTTTCGAGGCACTGAAGTAAGCGAACTGCTTGGAAGTAAACGGCGGGAGGCCCTGACATCTGTGGCGGGCTCTGCACTCTGGGCTCACGGTAAGGCTTCATCTCCCCAGGATTTTCTCAGACACGGGGTCCTTTCAGTGAATGCTCTGGACACTCGCTGGTGTTCTAGGGACCAAGGCGAGCTCATGGGTGCCTGTTTCGCACCCAGTGCTTTGCCCAGGCAATGGGCTAGCTGGGCCCTCCTCCTGTGGCACTGGGCTCTCACCTCAAGAGCCACAGCCCACTGGGCAGGAGTCAGACACAGGGGTTCAGTGGCAGATCCCCACTGCATGCTGGCACCCGAGGACCACTTGCTGGGGGTGATGGTGTTGTGCGAGGCTGGCTCCTGATTACTGTGAAGAGCAGCTAAAGAGTCGGCGATGACACCCACATCCCTGTAGTCGTCGCCTCCCTTCCTCTCAGCTTCTGTTGAAGACAGGGTCATCCTCTCCTGTAGGTTGTATAACTTCCTGTTTTGCTTTTCCTGTCCGTTAAGTTCTCAGGGTGGCTTCTTCCTCGCCTTTATTCCTCTTCCTCAGTGACTGCCACCTGTCACTCTGTCCCACATCTTCCACGGCAGGTGGATATTCATGACCTAGGACAGAGTGGCAAAGAGGACAGTGAGGGTCAGTGAAACCAACCTTCCAGTTGCCCTAGAGTCCTCCAGGCACAGCCTGGCTCCCGCTGCCTTAGGCCGTCGAATCCATTCATATGCATAACGGTTGGATGAGGACAGGATCATTGAGTTCAAACATTAGGTCACAGTTAAACTTGGAATACGATTTCTTTTTTTCTCTATTATTAAAGAGTCTGCTTACTCCTATCCCTAGACTCATCCTTCCTGTGTCTGATCACAGCAAAATACCCACATGGCAGGGATATTTTGGGACTGACACACATGCAGTTGGACGGAGATGCTCTTTCCTGGAGCAAGCAGCATCTTCAGCACGTTTGTCTGTCTGCCCACTTTGCCACAGGAGGGGGCAGGCAGTGCTTGCTCAGTACCAGATCCACCTTGCTGCCCTTTTTCACTGTAGCCCTGGCCTTTGTAGGAGAATCATTTTTTAAAAAATCCATAATTATCCTTCACTCCAGCACTAGCAGCTTGCTGAGTGTTAGGAGGGCATCTGGCTGCCCAGCTCCCAGCAATATTTCCTAGCCGCCCTTGGGGCTGGGGGTGGCCACCTGGCGAAGCCTCCTGCAATGGAATGTGAACAGGGTGACGTTCGCAGCGTCCATGACAGGGCTTGAAAGGGAACTGCTGGCCTTTATTTTATCTTTTGCCTCTTTCCAGTCCCGATGTGTATACTGGTCAGCCCGCTTCACTTGGACAGGTGAGGATCATATTGTGGGGACCGGCAGGAAAGTGAGAAGGTCACTGATGAAGAAAGCCACCCCACACTGCAGAACTTCTGTACTGTTGCAGAGGAGAGCTTCCCTGTGAGAGCTTCTCTGTTACCACAGCTTCGTCTACACCCTACTACCCAGTGGTGAACACTAACTCAGCGCTCCCAGTGTGGCAGGATCCATGGAGTGTTGAGCGGGTCTCTGTCATTTAGTTCTCTAGCAACCTCCCTAAATAGGCACTGCTTGCCCATTTCACAGATTGTAACCCAGATTAGAGAGTGAGGTGTCTTGTCCAAGATGGCGTGGCCACCCATGGCAGAAAGGACCTCAGCTCAGTTTCCAAGTGCGTCCAAACACACATTGCTAATCCCTGCCCCAAGTGTCTCTGTGTATTCCTGTCCATTGCTGTTCACTTTTTTTCTACAGAGAATGTTCAAAGTGTTCTTCGCTGCCACCTTGAAGTTTCAGTCTGTCTGGACGTCCTCTCTGCTTGGCTTGGTACAGATGGCTCACTTCACCCTCCTTTTCTGTACTGTGCTTTGTTTTGAATAAACTAATCTTGCGTTGTTCCTAGATAGTAAATCCCTCAGGGAATGGACAGAAATGGAAAATAAATGACAATTAAATGTCTAAAGGGATAAGAGCTGTCTGGTCCTCCAGAATGACTCGATACTCTCTTGTGTGATGCTTTTCTCTTGGGCCTGTAAATTCTGTTGTTAATGAATCAGTCCTGATGAAACACCCCTCCCCCATTTTACATTCACGGTCATGGTAGCAATGTAAGTGAAGTGAGGAAACTGAAGCATGATTTGAACAAGAAGCAGTGCTCGTTCTACTCATCACCCTAAATGTAGACAGGTAGAATCCAAAATTTTCAAGATTGAACTTTCCTCATGTTGGATTCATGATCATTCTGCCAGGCATGCGTTAGGGTCAAGTTTGCTGCATCATAAAAGGTGACCTTAAACAGCAGCTGCCCTAGGTAAGGTATATTCTTCTTTCTAACACAACAGAATCCTGAAAGTGGGCAGCTGGGGACCGATACAGTGACCTCTTGGTCATTGAGATCCCAGCCTTTTTCTAACTTTTTCCTCCTGTATCCTTGAAACTGGCTTCTACTCTCACGGTTCTCTTAGGGCTGCGAGTGCCCTGTAAGGAGAGCCACCAGGTCAGGGAGAGAGTAATGGCTTCATACCTTTATCTGCCTGCCCTCTTTGAAAGCCCTTTCCAGATTTCACTAATAAACTTCCCCTTCCACTGAATGGTCATAACTTAGCAATACCTAGTTACATAGTTGCCCAAATAAAATTAAGATTTTGCTCCAAATAAGGAAAAACAGGAAGTGCTAAGTAGTGTTGAATAATCTGCCTTGCCTTCTTTTTTTTTTTTTTTTTTTTTTTTGAGACAGGGTCTCGCCATGTAGTTCAAGTTGGCCTGGACTCACTATACAGCCCAGGCTGGCCTTGAACTCATGGTAATCCTCCTGCCTCAGCCTCCCAAGTGCTGGGATTACAGGTGTGTGCACCACACCTGGCTTGCCTTGCCTTGCCTTCTAAAAAAAAGTTCTTACCATTCTAGATGAGTTATTAACACATTACCACCTATTGGCCCAATATCCATCCTTCTTTGTAAATACATTTTAATTGGAACAAAGTCATATGCATTCATTCACAGAATGTCTGTAGCTGACTTCGTGTTACACTGGCAGAGCCGAGTAGTTACTCCAGACACCGGCTGGCCTGCAGGCCTCCTGTATCTACTCTCCGGTCCTCTACGGGAGAAGTTTGCCAATCCTGTTCTGATCTCAGAAGACAGCTTCCAATGAGCGGCTTCAGACCCTGTGACTCATGACAGGGGAGAGCTGAACTTGACATGGATTTAGGGACCACCTATCTGTTCTTCGGCACCATGGGATACGCCTATGTCAGGCATGTGCTTGGCTGCAAAAAAAAATCTGATCAGTGATGGGCTGAACAAAAAGGGGCTTATTTTCAGCACACACATGGTCCAGGGCTGGTGCTGATGCTCAACGATGTCTTTGAACCTGGGCTTTCTTTCTCCTTCATGATGCCTGGAATGTTCGTGCCCAGCTCCCTGCTTCTGGTGAAAAATGGCTCAACCCCCAGAGTCCTGTGTCTGCCTTCCATGCAGGAGGAAGTTCAAGGTGCAGTGGGCCAAAGAAACATGAGACTCTCCCTTTCTACAAGCCTTTTCACAGGTCATCAGTGGCCAGGACTGTGCTATGACCACTGCTAGTGGCCGAGGATCCTGGCATGGCGGGATTATTAACTTGGAGATTCTGCTGGAAACGAGGAAGGGGAGACCGTAGTGGTTGGTATCTACAATCCTGGAAGCTACCTGGGCCCCTGCAGCCCCTTCTCATGCCTCATCCTCCTTCCACCTCTCTCCCTTCCCCATCCCCGTCACAGTTCCTGGCATTAATTCCTCTTCTCTGTCCCCCTCTTTCATGTGCTTGGCTAGGTGAGAAAGCTGGCAATGAGCCGGAGGAGGTGAAGCTGCAGAACGCCAGCAGGCAGATCGTGCAGACAGCCATCCTGCAGGCTGTGCAACAGGTCTCCATGGAGAGCCGGCGGGGGGACGACAGAGCTAGCGACAGCCGGGGCCGCTGCCAGCTGGGTGCACGGGAGCTCACCAAGAAGCACGACAAGAAGTAGCAGAATGGATGTGGCTCTTGTCATATGCGGTCTCTAGCCTGCCTGTTAGTATAGGACGCGCTGCCGAAATGTTGCCAGTAGAGGAAGCCAAAGTGTCCCGGTCACCTAGCTGTAGGATGAACTCATGCTGGCCCTTGATCGAGAAGCACTGTTTCGCAAAGGTGCATCAGACGATGATTCTGTTCACATTCGTGCGGTGCCTCAAGCACGGCGGGGCCAAATGTGACATCGGCACCGTGAAAGTAGTTTTGCAGCACAGTTTTAGAAGTTTTCTTTTGAAAGAGAATTCTAAGTCTTGTTTATTTACCTCGCCTTTTATGCACTCTTTCTGTGAATTCAGCCAGCAGGTTTTTCCCTTCTTTTCTTGTTTCCCGAAATACTGAGTACAGTTCTGTGTTCTTTATAAATATTTTAAAAAGATATGCTGGAAGGGTGAAGAAATGGAGTTTTAGCCCCTTTGAAAAACAAAACTGATGGTTTTTATATGAAATGAGTCCAGGCCCAAGATCAAATTTAGCAAAGACAAATTGTAAGACCCAGTTCCTTGGGGTCTCAAGCATATATTTGTATTACTCGTAAAAGAGAGGAGTATAGGCTTTTAAAGAACTAGATATTTTCATCTGAATCATTTTTCTGAATGATTTCATAGTTGGTGTTTACCTTCTGTGCCGAGATCCATTGCAAACGGTATGGGTTTATTTTTTCTGTCTCAAGGTTAAATAAAATAAAGCAAGTGAGTATAGATGTATGAGTTGCTGACTATTCATGTAATTCTTCAGCAACCCCACAGAGAACAAAAACTACATCCCCAAACTGCTGCCCATCCTGGTCCTGGACATACTCACCCTTGAGTCTGACTGTTGTGTGCAACACCCTTGGAAGGAACTCTGGGCCTTATAAATATGCCATGTCATCACTAGACTATGGGTTTGCATTAGCACCTTACTAACAGGAAATTGCCTTCTCCCATGCATAAATTAGAATTTTTGTTTTGCCATTGTATAAAAATCATACAGGTCGGAATAACGTGTAAAATGGGAAAGCCAGTTTTTTAGCTCTCTGAAACATGAAAATGCAATGGAAATCATAAAGTGACAGTGTCATGAAGGCATTTATGGAGACATGTGTATGCGTGCAAACACATGTGTGCATGTGTGTAAAAGCAGGATGACTTCCTGCCTCACTCCAGTGCACATCTTCCTGGAGTCCTTTAGAGTCCCATTTCCTGTGCTTCACAAAAGTTATTGAGGTGGTGCCACTGTGGACAGGGAGAATTCAACTTTCGTTACAAACCTGCAGGCTTCAGAGTATCAATATTTGCAGTTAATAGTTCTTTTATTTTTTAAAGCGAAGTAGTGGCATATACAATATGGCTAATATTAAGATACATGTGTAAAATTCTAATGAGTTATGGTTTCCAGAATGGATACTATGCTAACCTCAGATGAATAAGGAGGATTTCTCAGCAACAGTGTTAGTCTGTCCTCCACAGTGCACAGACAGAATAAATTAATTCAGGGAGAAGATGGGTGAGGGAGGAAGCCAAAGGGGCTAACGTTGAAATATTGTTTATCCAGACACATTTTTAGCAGACCTTGTGACAATAGGAGAATGAATTTAAGTTGACCTAAAGTCATATAATTGACAGGATATAATCGCACAGTGTACACAGTGAAAATCAAGGTGTGTAGGGAAATTATTCAGGAACGCCCACACATAAGAAGGGGAATAAAAAGAATTAAGATGTGTTAAGTACATGCACTTACTCCTTAAGGTGAATGTAAACACTATGTACTGGAAACGTGCACTAATTAAAAATAAGCAAGCATAACAAAGAAACAAACTCAACGTTTGCAGCTTGCCCATGATCTGAATATAACCAGCCTTGGTTTTTGCTGTCAGATGGCGGAAACATGTGGACATGCTATCTTTCCTTTCTGGTGTGACTGTATTAGTAAACTGGGGATCCCTGGGAACATCTTATTAATGTCTGTATCTAAATATTATTTATCAATAAATATATCCTGCTTTGAAGCATGCTGTTTTAAGTAAGGTCTTTCCACAGCCTGTAGCTTGGCTTACTGATTGGCTCTACCAGCATATGGCACCACAGTGCTTTGCAAAGGGGTCTGGCCTTGGAGCCTTGGATGTCAGAAGCAGGGCAAAGGCTTCTTCTGTGGATTTGCACCGTGGCCATCTGAGGATGGTGCTTCCTGAGGTCTGCATGGAAGTGGATGTGTACTAAGAAGTGGCCTTTTGGTCTCAGCAAGGAATGCTGAGTGGATGTAGAAGTTCAAATGTCCATTAGGATCTTTTGGAGATGCAAAGTCAATAGCAAGGGACAGAGGTATTGATAATTTCTTGAGAACACAGGAGGAGGTTAAGCACCCCCAGCATTCAATAAGTAGGTGCCGTATTGACTGAATCCTAAGAAAACGTAGTCATAAAAATACAAGCCTCTCAGTACAAAGGTAGAGGTACTGGGTTTCACCAGGGGCCATAGAACTTTGTTTGGCATAGGATGATGGTGGGTTTCTTTTTTTTTTTTTTTTTTTTTTTTTTTTTTTTTTTTTTTTTTTTTTGTGGGTACCGGGGGGTCGACCTCAGGACCTCGCGCACCAGCAGGCGCCCGTGCCACTGAGCGATATCACCGGCCCCTTTTTCGTATGTGGGTTCCGGGAGTCGAACTCGGGCCCTCGCGCTTGCCGGGCAGGCGCCTAAGCCGCTGAGCCATCTCACCGGCCCGATGGTGGGTTTCTACTTGGCATTATCATCAGTTAGCACACAGCTTTTAATATTTGGAATTTGTGGGAACATTTATTGAATATCCTTTATCTCCTTGATTTACTGCAAGGAATTATACAGGGGTCCTCCCAGCTCTGTGAGTTCAGCTGTTCATCTCTTGCTTTTCCTGTCTCTGGGGTAGAATTAAAAGAAATCCTTTTATGTTTCTTTGCTTTTCTGTAATCATTTAACCAGTGCAAGCAGTACTGTAAATAGATACAGAACAATTTCCTGGCACCTGAGCTTCATTCCCTTATTTTCCTCAGTTTCTTTAAAAAAAAATAACTAGCTGCTCAGTATTCCCTTATGGTGAGATTCCAGGTTACGAGTAGATGAATGAGATATTTAAAAGTAATCATTGGATTTACACCGTTCAGGAATGAGTACCTGGTTGCCTTCAAGGCTATATTTAAAGTCTTTGTGAAAGAACAGTACAGAAAAGAGGGGCCTTCCGCTTAATCCACTGTACAGACATCCTGGTAAGATGCAGTGGAGAATGGGATCTCTGGCAAAGTGTAACTCATGCAGCACCTGTGGCCTGAGCCAGATATAAAGATCAGGCATTTGAGCACATTCTTCCGTCCATGTGAGGAGAGAGTAGAAATGCAATAGTGTCTTGTCTTTCCAGTGTGGGAAAGTTTTCTGAAATATATGAGCACACATTGCCTCATTTATCTCATTGCCACAACCTCACGGTAAAGAGTAGCTGGAGAAAATTGCATTCTTCCTTTTCAGATAAGGTCGCCCTGAGTCTCAGGGAAGAGAAATACAACCAACTGCAGAAAAAATGAGTGGCTCCAAGCACAAAAATGCCAGACTTCAAACTTTGCTAGCATATCATCAGCTCAAGAGCTTAAGAATATGAATTTTAGGGCCGGTGAGATAGCTCAGCGGCATAAGTGCCTGCCTGGCAAGCGTGAGGTCCTGAGTTTGACTCCCGGGACCCACATAAAGGAAAAAAAGGGCTGGTGATATCACTCAGAGGCACAAGCGCCTGCTGGCAAGTGCGAGGTCCTAAGGTCGACTCCCAGTACCCCCCCACACAAAAAAAGAATACGAATTTTAGGAATATGTATTTTAAGATGGAAAAATAAGTCTGCCTAACTGAATACTTTTCTGTGTAAAGAAATTTAACCAAAATTGCAAAGGGTCATCACAGTTATTCCTCAATAGAAAAAGCTCAATACCATTAAACTCAAAAAGAGGTAGCTGTATTAGTCAGCTTCACATTACTATAGCAAAATACCTGAGGCAATTCTAAAAAGAAAACAGTTTCCTGCCAAGGTTGGAAGGTCCTGTGGCTTTGGGCCTGTCTTAGTCACTTTCCCTTTGCTAGGACAAAATACCCAACATCCACAATTCGGGAGAGGTTTATTTTGGCTCACGGTTTTAGTCCATGGTTGGTTGACTCCAAAGTAAAAACAGAATGGCAGAGGGGCATGACAGGAAAAGGTGCTCAACTCATGGTGGCCAGGAAGCAGAGAGAGAGAAGGGAGGAGCCACGGAGGGAGATATATGACCCCGATGACTCCCTCTTCCAACCTGGCCCCACTTCCTAACAGCACTCTCAGCTATGGACTTATCAATGGGTTAATCCACCAATGAGGATAGCGCCCCTATAATCCAATCGTCTTCCAAAGCCCTGCCTCTGAACACAGGAGTCTTTGGGGGACTTTCTAGATCTAAACCATAACAGGACGCTGGTGAGAGCAGCACAACCCAGCAGGAGCACAGGGTGGAACAAACCACTGACATCATGAGCCAGGAAGCATGGCGGGGTCAAGAGACTGGGCTTCCACAAACCCTTCCAGGACACACTCCTGTGACCTGAGTACCTCCACAAGGTCACCCTCCTAAAGGGTCCACCACTTGCCAGTAGCACTGCCCAGGGGACCAAGCCTTCAACACGGGGCCTGTGGGGGACACTTACTCCCACCCAAGCAGCGGCTAAGGAAAGAAAGAGCAACGTTCCGAGGGAACACAGCAGATGCTCACAGCAGAGCGTGGGAAGTCCTTCAGCTGTGTGCCATTCCTCAGAAGCCATATGTCTGTGGGCACGCATTCCTGACCAGGTGTGAGGAAGAGGAACAAAGTGGGAGGCTAACTCTTGTCTTCCGGCTGTAGCATACCAGACTTGGGCACCGGGAAGAAGTAAGTGAAATGAGGGAAGTGCCAGCCTCAGCTTACAGAAATGTAAAAGGAAAGGAAGGAAAGAAGGAATATTCATATATATACACACACATGCATGCCGCATACATATACATAATATTCTAGAAAAATGTGCACACGATGCTCAAAAGCAATACTTTCAGAATAAAGGAAAAATTCTTCCATACTGAAAGGAGGCCATCCCTGAAGGGACATTGCAGGCTGCAGCCTACACCAGGACCCTAACATAAGGGAGAAGGACTATAAAGGAGCTGGGAAAGAAGCAAAGTGGGAAGCAATGACTTTATTCCCAGCCAAGATGTCACTTTTAAATTAAAGCAAGCATAAAAACATATTAAGGGTTATGAGTGCATAAAAGTCCTTTGTGAGAAAACTGCTTGACCACGAACTTGAGCCAATTAAAAGGCAAGTAAGTGCTTTAGGAATCTCCATTAGGATTGGTAAAGATCAGGGTCTTTTCTTAAATGTAACATAGATACAACACAATTGTAACAATTATAACCCAAAAGAGAATGTAGGTTGTTGTATCTTGACGACATGGAAATATAACCAACAAAAATCTGGACATAGACAAGGGAAATGACATCATGCTAACGAGCCCATCTTTTAAAGAAAAAAAAATTATGTTACATTCACCTGAACAGTCTAATTAATAAGCTTCAAGAGTGCACCCTCATGTTAGATTTTGTAAAACCCTTTCTAAACCTTAGAAGAATATATTAGAAAATAATACAATGAAGAAAACATTATTTACATTTGAGCAATTTTTTTAGTTTCTGCTTAGTTTCTTGTCCTTTTATTAAATTCAGGAGGAATTGAGTATATGTGTATTTTTTCCACGTCCTTTTGTGTAGGAATAATTCCTTGATGCCATATGTATCTCTTTACTCTCTCACTTTTCCACTGAAGCTGACCAGGAAGATTCTTGTTGCATGTGAAGACCCAGGGTGATTTTTCCACCCAAAAAGGCAATTCTTTTGGCCATTAATCATTAGCCACGGTGGATCCATAGTCTAAGTAATAAGAGAAGAACAGAGTGATTTATTGCTATAGTCCCTCTTTATTTTTAGGGCAAGCTGCTACTGTGCAGTGGAGCGCTTCTGCTGGTTTCACTGAAGTGACTAATCAGGACTTTCACCATGTGCCTGACGCTCATGTCTAAAGGTCGATGCTGGTGTACAGTCTTGCACGAATGTTCCATTAGCTGAGTCATTTGTGCAGCCAATGCTCTTGCTTTCCAGTCCATCTGCGTGTCCTCAGTGTTTGCCATTTCTCTATGCACAGATGGCTTATTGCTGCAAATAGCTTCCCTTTCTGCCTGTAGGTCTTTTCTACCTATATCTGTGTGCTCAGCCTACGGAAGAGGCCAGCTGGAAGTACCGGGGGGTGAAAGCCGCAGGAGAGTCCTCGGGCAACTCCAGGTGGGAGCTGGGGCATAAACACCCCAGTTCCTGGGCCCTCAGGTGGACCAGCTCCCAGGCACATCCTGCAGTGGTGCCTTCTCATTCCCCACCTTCTCCTGGTGTTTTTTAGGATGAGTCCCTGGTTGAACCGCCCCTACTCGAATTCTTGTCTCAGGATCCTCTAGCAGAACAAGATTTAAGACAGTGGTGTTTTGGAGCTTCCTATCACAGGAAATTGAAGTCACTGATACCTGTGTCTTGTGGCAGGGAAATGGAACGAGCTTTCTGTACAGTCAGTCTGCTCCAGCCAGATCCAAGCCATAGCTGGTGTCTTTCCAAACAAAGTGATAGAGTATAAGTGGGTTAGGAAATCAGATGTGTGGTGCATTTTAATTTTATTACAGATATCTTGGCTGTTTTGAGATTAATTTTGTTTTGGTTCTGTTTTCTAGGATAGCTAATTCATAGCCATCATATCCACATAAATACCAAACTGGCACCAGAGGCTGCAGTATCAGGGGACAGTGAAAGAGAAGATATTTCCAGGACACAAAACCTATGAATCCAAAGAGCTGAAACTTGACCATAGGAAACACACACATTTCAAGCCCAATACAGTGCCTTCCCTGCCAAAACTATTTTGGGCAAGTTTTGGGATAAAGTCTTCCCTCTACATTTATTTATGGTTTTGACTATGCTTTAAAATTAAAGGTTGCCCTTGGAGATCTGGAAAAATAAATTCATATAGGTATATAATTTGCTCCTGGCTTTTAAGAACTTCACAGTTTACGAAAAAAGGCAGTGTTGTTGGATTCGAGACACAGCTCTGAGCCAATGGTCTCGGTTTCAGCTCCAGGTATAGCACTGAAAATGGCTGTGTTAATCATTCACAATGTGCAATCACATCTCCATTTTTTATAGTTTAATTTCTATTTTTACAATAGACTATAGGCTTTGTAAAAATAGGTAATGTCTTCCTTATTTAACCTATATCCTAATACAGCTTCAGCAATGGGTAAGTGTTGGTAATTACTTGTAGAATCAATGCATGCATTATCTGTATGATATTAACAAGCTTCTTTATTTTTTGGAACATCAGTTTCTCCATCTGTGAAATACAAGTTGGTGGAGGTAATCACTAAGCTTCTTCCTTGTTCTAAAAGTAAATGATTCTGTGTGTTTTGTATTGTTTTTTGAGGTTTCATTTAAGTGTACAGTTGATGATTTTGTTGAGACAGTGTTTTGCTAAGTTACCAAGTTGCCCAGGCTGGGGTCAAATTTGTAATCTTCTTGCCTCAGCCTCCCATAGTGCTAGTATTACAGGAGTGCACCACCACACTGGCTTGATTAATTTTTGCATATGAGTATAGTGAGGTAAGCACCATTTTTCTACTACCCCAACAAGTTTCTTATGTTCTTACCATTGTTAACACCCCAAAGCTAAATAATATTATGGACTACATAATAATAGATTAGTTTTGATCACTTTTGAACTTCATACAAATGGAATCATGTGTATTCTATTCTTTTTTTTTTTTTTTTTTTTTTAATGTGGGTACCGGGAGTTGACCTCAGGACCTCATGCTTGCCAGCAAGCGCTTGTGCCGCTGAGCGATATCACTGGCCCTTTTTTCGTATGTGGATTCCAGGAGTCGAACTCGGGCCCTTGCGCTTGCCAGGCAGGCGCTTATACCACTGAGCTATCTCACTGGCCCTATTCTTTTTTACTTATTCCCCTCTGAATATCATCTGAGAGGTTTCATTATATATAGGGGTAAATGTGTTCTTTTATTTGTTGTGTATTTGATTATGTAAATGTAGTGCTACTTATTTATCCAGTCTACCATTGAATATTAGAGCTCCTTCCTGTTTTGGCTATTACTGATAAAGCTCCTTTAAATATTTTTGTACATTTCTTTGGAAAGGTGCATGCCATCTTTTTTTGGGTAAATATACAGAAGTAGAATCTTGGAATCATTGTACATATGTATTTAATTTACTAGGTTCTGCTGAAGAGGTTTCCAATGTGGCAATACTAATTTATTCTGTTACTAGTACCATGCGACAATTCCATTTGATTTATATGTTTACAGCCGATCCCTTCCTTCTAAAGAGAATTTGTTTCCTAAGCATCGTGAGATTATGGGAAATTTCAATCTGACTTTCAAAGTCACACAGTTTGGCAAGAGTACTTTGAGGGAAACTGGGTTCATTTTGGACATTTTCGTGTTTCCTTTCAGTTCACCTGACTGTCTTTTCTGATCTTATTTTCCTGAAGTCTTCACCAAGAATCAACAAAGACAATTTCTCCCTTCTTTGTAAGAAATCTGTTGCCGATGTGGAAGGACCACCCCATCTGTGTTCTAATTCACCTAGTTACTTTTTTTTTTTTTTTTTTGTGGGTACCGGGAGTCGAACTGAGGACCTCGCTCTTGCCAGGCAGGCGCATACGCCCCTGAGCCGTCTCACCGGTCCCTCACCTAGCTTCTATTGCGCACACTTTACTCTTTTATGTATGGTGTGCTTTTTTCTGTAATCTGCTTGTTTTGGGGCAGTTTCTGCAGCAGGAACATTAGGCTACCTCCGTCTCAGGGACAGGCACCCTCTGATGCTATCAATCAGATTCCAGTGGTAGTCGACTGTTACGGATCATATTTATGACACTGGGATCAAATATAAGAACTGAATCTCAATTTCCCCTTTGATTTGTTTCCTTTTGACTTGATTTGTCTCCAGTCGTAACACTGGCGAGAGCCTTGAGTAACTGCTTATGCTATTGATTTTGTTTCTGACAGAAAGTGTTCCACAGTGAGGATATTTTGCCAGGATCAAAGTCACTTAAAATTGTACTTAAAATGGGCCAGAGAGGAACCCAGAGTTATTAGGGTACAATTATTTTTGCCTCTCACCTTTGTCAACCAACTTTCTGCAAACCTTTCCCTATTCCTTCTCCAACAGTATCTTTCCTGCCTCTGCTACGCATCTGCCTCCTCCTAGACCCAAAGAAATTCAGGTCCGGCTACAAAAGGAGACAGGGTTAAGACAGAAGAGGAAGAGAGAGAGAGGTGTAAATGCATGCAATTCATATAGTTATTAAAAAGAAGTAATTATATAAAAAATAAAAAGTAAGTACTTAGACTTTCACCCTTCAGAGGTGGGAGCTCTGCGGCATTAAGATAAGTAAGAGAGCTCTAGTTTGGACATAAGACTTTATAATTTTCTGATAATTTCCACAGAGAATTCTTCTCCTGAATTGAGTCTTAAAGTCAGAATCTTGCTATTGTTTCAGAAAACAAAATCAAAGAGAAATCCACATAAGGAAAAATATTCACCATTGTTTTTATAAAGTGGTTTTCTTTTTGGATCAGCTTGATATCCTGACTTGTTTTCAATCATTTTATTTTTACTGAATTAGAAGTTTATTAAAAATTAGAGTTCATGTTGAAATAACATAATTATTAAACCATTGAAAATTCACAGATGCTGACATTTGCTTAACACTAATTAGATTTGTGACCTTAAGCAAATGAGTTTACCTTTGTGGTGTCTGTTTTATAATTTCAGAGAAAGAGGATCATTAGCCCAGTTTCGCTTGTTATTAGTCATGCTGGGATGTGACTGGTATAAGAGTGTTGGGATCATGAAATTAGGCCTGTGGAGTCCCAGTGAAGGCCATTCGCGATTCGTCCTCACTACAAGCCGGGCAGCCGTGCCAAGCCATTTCTCCATGCAATGGGACAGTTATGAGGAGCCTGCACATCCCTCCTCCACCTATTTGCCTTTTTCTTACCCTTCCTCATTGTTTCTCACCTTTGGAGGACAGAGTTAAACCTAGGTATGTTCTCATGCTATGCAGGAGAATGTGGGCACCATCAAAAGGTTGACCCCATGCAGAGATGAGAGCCAAGGAAATGTGATGATCTCATCCAATCCAGTTCTCTCAGAACTTCTTCCCATAAAAGCTGCACCTAATTCCTCAAAAGCTGCATCCCTTGGTTAAATTTACAGATTTCTGAGGACTGCCGCATGTCCTTCCCCTCAGGACAAAGCCTGTATGGCAAAGTCTTGGAGGGAGAAGACCAAGGCTCAGTCAGAGGAAGCCTCCCTCTAGGGAGAAAGTGTGCCATTCACTGAACTTAGGGAATTCTATTCTGGAAATAGAAAGTGAGATGAAAAAATAGGATGAATTAGAAACTTTATATATATATGTATTTTAAACTTTACTACAGAGAATGATACATTGCCAGTAATCCCCCTCAAAATCCTCCCCCTCATTTGGCACACACCTACCCCATTGTTCTTGCTGCTTTCTGAAGCAGCTCTGGAAGTCCTCTTTCATGAGTGTTTTTAGTTGCACTGTGTCACTGCCTCAATGTCTTGAATCTATTTAAAGCATTTCCCTTTCACGGTCGTTTTGACTTTGAAGAAGAGCCAGCAGTCACATGGTGCCAGATCTGGTGAATAAGGTGGATGAGGACACAGTGTCATGTTTTTATGAACACCCCTTTCTGTTGGATGGCACTCGGCCACATCATTCACCTTATTTTTGACCCCACCTTGTGAAGATACTAAGGAAAGAGGACTTCCAGAAGTGCTCCAGAAAGTGGCAAGAATGATAGGTAAGTGTATTCAAAGCTGTGGGGAGGATTATTTTTTCCTTTTATATGCTGGTACCGGGAGTGGAACTCAGGACCTCGTGCTTGCCAGGCAGGTGCTTATGTCGCTGAGCTATATCACCGGTCCTGTGGAGAGGATTTTGAGGTGAATTTATGGCAGCGTGTCTTCTACTATTATAATTTTTAAAAATATTTACACACAAACCATGCTTTGATCAGCCTTTGTAAGTGGGGGTGAATGTACTTAGGGTAGGGGATACCACACAAATCCATCCCTTTGAGAACCTGTGATACCAGACACTGCATGAATCCTCATTTTCAAGATCGACTTAGAGTGTAGGAAAGGGTGTGTGTGTTAAAATGCTATTTATGTAAATATATATAATACAGAAACTGACAGGATTAATAAGACACAAAACTGCAAAGGAGAACAGAAATGGTCCCAGAAAGGGAAGAATATTGCAATGGAATATTTAGCAACTAGAGAAACAGAGCAAAATGGAGGGAAAGCTATTGTTTTAAATAAGTTTTCGAAATTACTGTCTTTAACTTGTGTTCCTATTTCAAAAATGCATTTTCTAGCTATCTCAAATCCTTTGCAAACCCAGCCCCGTAACATTGCCTGCCACTTCGGCCTGGCACCCTGCTCTCAGAGCTTAAATACTCATGTTTTCTCTTACATGTGACAACTTTGTGTCTGTGACCACACAGTCCCCTCTGCCCACAAGACTTTCCTAACCTCCTTTATCTCAGAAACTTCGTTTACTTTTAAGAGTCAGCTTGAGTATCTTATCCTCTTGCAAGTGTTTCAGATGTCTCTACGTTTGCATTTATTCAACCACTTCCATGTAGACTGATGTAAAGAGTCTTCTGTGTATCCAAAGCTCCTCCTAGTATCTTTCATGTATACGTAAAGTGTCCACCGATGTGTTCGTCTTCCCGGAGAGGCTGTGTGTTCTCCAGGAGGTATCAGGTCGGGTTCATTCGTGCACTCACATGACGGAGCGCAGAGTCTTGGACCTGGTCTATACCCAGGGATTGAGTGGGATTGAGTGGAAGTGTGGGACTGAGTTGAACTTCTACACTTTCCTGTGCACACCCTGGGCTGGGCTGCATTTTAGGGGTGAGGCACAGGTGGAGGGGGAGGAAGTAGGTCCCTCTTGGCCTGGTCTTTATTTCGCATGGGTAACGAAATGAGTGAGGGAATTTTATGACTTTTACTTACAAGGCAAACACTCGGAGGTGTGTGAGGACTATGATTTATGCTTTTGAAAGACAGGAACTCCTTTTATATCAAAGCCATCCAATAGTAACCCATGCCTCAAGTCAAGACATCAAAGAACTTCAGGCCCAGTGTTAATATGTGTGCAATGCTGTGTACGTGTGTGTATTTTATGAATTCTTAGAGTTGAGAGTGAGCCTACTCCTGTGTGGAGATGTCTTTGGATCTTGTTTGGTTCATATCATCTCCAGTAATGTGTGCCCCCGCTAGTGCTGTGGGCACCTGTGTCCTCTGCTACCATCCAAACTCCCCTCAAGGGGACAGAAAACATCGCCAGCCCCAGGGATGAACACGACCGTTGAGCAGGAGGTTAGGTCCCAGGAGGAAGCGTTGAAGATGTGACTTTAATCAAGTCCCTCAGGCTAGAAAACTGCCACAGGCTACATTAAAATCCTTGTTTGGTGGATCCTTCAGAACAGCTATGTCTGCAACATCCAGGATTTAAAGACTCCTTGTGATGTCCAAGGATGCGCCAATCTTTTGCACGTCCCTTGAAGTTTTTCTCTGCTGTGCACTTCAGAGTTTAAGATATGGTTTAAGTAATGCACTCTCTAACCCACTGTGCATCACAGAAATTCTGCTCCCAAGAAATTAATTTGGAGAGATGATTTGAAGGTTTGGCAGAGGAAGGTGTAATGTTATTATGAAGTAGAATAAGCTGAACTTATCTGATTTATTCCTGGTATTTTAAAATACTTAGGCATATCTAGATATCTTCCGCCCTTCCTTCTACCATTGGGGCCTGCTTTTGCTTCTTGTTTAGTTTTTAGTCTTCAGCCTTCTTTACTCTTCATGTGTCAAGTGCTTATGTAAATTACAATAATTATATAATAAAAATAGCTGGGGAAAGCATGTGAGTTGTGATCATGACTCTCTCACCTGGCCCAGAGTGGGTGCTCAATATGTATTTGTTTGAAGAATAGATGAATTATTAATAGAACCATTCATTCATTCACATGTACTACACACCAAACCACAGTTCATTTCTCTCATGTGCTAATAAACTAAATTCCTAATTTTTTGTAAAGTATGTGGCAAAGTGTGCTTATTTCATAATTTTGGAGACTGAGTGTGCTAGTGACTTTCCCCAAGCCATCCCTTTATTAAGTAGTGACATCAGACCCTAAGGAAAACCACTCTTCCATATGGGATTTTTGACCACAGCTTTGTTTTGAGGCCGTGTGTGGAGTAGGAGGCACCTTGGAAGGAAGCAGAAAGCAAGATCTTAATTTTTCCCTTTACTGGGCATCTGACCTTCCCCATAGATTAGTCAGCTTTCCATTGTGGGGAAAAGTACCTGACACTCCCAGTTTAGAGAAGAAGTGTATTTTGGTTCACAGATCCAGAGGTTTCAGCCCATGGTTGGCTGGCTCCAAGGCGGAGACCTGGGCGGGCAGAGGGCGTGGAGGATGGCTGCTCACCTCATGGCCGCAAGGAAGCAGAGTGGGTGTGGACGAGCCAGGGAGAGAGGAAGGCTCGGGCCGTGATACACTCTCCAAAAGCGTCTCTAGTGACCTGCTTTCTCTAATTTGTTCCCACCTGCTAATACACGCAGTCAGCTATGCAGTCATTATGGGTTGATCCAATCCTCACTTCAACCACCTCCCTCGGCTGTGCCTCTGAGCACGGCTGCTTTGGCGATGAAGCCCGTAAGACTCTAGTGGTCGGGGAACACATTTAAACCGTCATCCCAGCCGCAGGTTCACTCATTGGAGTGGATGGTAACAACCTCCTGCCTGTCTTTTTGCTGGGTTATTATGAAGGTTGGATTAGGAAGTACTGTAAGACAAAACCTTTCAAGTATTATAAGTAAAATCGTACAGGTGGACCTCTGTGTCCACAGGTTCAGCATCTGCAGATTTAACCAAACATGTTCCAAAAATATTTGGGGAAAAACTGCTTTCTTACTGCACATTCACAGATCCTTTTCCTTGCTATTCCATAAACAATGCACCATAACAATCATTTTCATAGTAATTACATTGTAGAAGGTATTTTAAGCCATCTAGAAATGGTTTCAAATACACAGGAGGATGTGTTTACGCTTTAGGCAACACTACCCCATTTTCTGTAAGGGATTGGAGAATGTGTGGGTTTTGCTATTTGTGGACCCAGTTCTTCACAGATACTGAAAGACAGCTGCATTTACAGCAAGTGATTGTCAAATGTCTGGCAAAGAAGGAACTATTTTTGAAATGCTAGGTAAGTAAAAAATTTAAAAAAACAACAGAGGTTAATATTTTCAGAATCTATCTACATACTTAGATTATAAATGTTAATTTGCCTTAGCAGTGGTTGATCAATGCTATCACGTGTTTTGTTAAAAAGCTTTAATGTAAGTGTTAGTAATTTAAACGCTTATTGGAAGATGTTTATAGTTACATAATAGTACTGTGTGTTCGCTATTCCTTTTGTGCTGTATCTTGAATGTATCTCTGTTCCTTTCAAATATGGGACAAAGTTAAAAGGGTTTTTCTCCTCTAATTAAGGATGCAAGATTAGCTAACTGAATAATAAAGGGGCTGATCCGTCTCCATCCCCTATTCCTCGCCCTGCTGCTTCTTTGTATAAGTGAATTAACATGAAGTTTAAATTCAGTGAATTATTACCCATCAGGAAATATACTTTAATAGCTCCTGGAATGAAAACTAACAAGAAAATCAGCTTAACTCAAGCTAATATTGCCATAAAATTTAGTTTGAAATTGAGTTTTGGGTCACTTAACAAAAGTTCCAGAGTCTGAAGAAAAATGATACATTCTTTTATTATTTCTGTGTTCTTTTGTGAAAATTTAACACTACAGACCTAAACTGTGTGATTCAGTGGTAGCAGCAGTGGCAATATTGAGTTTAGTATTTTGTAATTCATTGTTTATAATCATAAAATGCCAGATCTGAGGGGGTCTTTGAGTATAGCATTTCTCAGAGTCTGCATCATTCTAGCCCTTCGAAATAAATTATTCTTCATCTGACCAGGTTGGGAAACTTTGTATGCAGTGACCCCCCATAACTGACGATGTCCGTGGACTCTGAGTTTTCTGTAATGAGCCCCACAGATCTTTGTTTAATCGATGTTTCTCTCATATTTTTCACCATTGAACCCTTGAAGTTTCTCAGTTATTAGTGACTTTCTTGGAAAACAGTTTGGGATACTCAGTCCCATGGGTACACAAACTCGGGGACCCTGAATTCTGATTTACGACAGTTACCGGATGTCTTTACCAAAAATAAATAAATAAATATAAAGAAAAATATACATATATATTTGTAATGTCATATATTTAGAAACACCTGCTTGCTACCAGTAATTGCCTTTATTAAAATAGTATACACAAACCATCTCTCTAGTAACTTATTTTAAAATATTAGTTATTAATAGTAGGTATTTCAATCTGTAGTTACTGCTTTTGAAACTTGAAACATCTGCCAATTTTCAATCTCTGAGTTTTTTTTTTATATGCGGGTACCGAGAGTCGAACTCAGGACCTCACGCTTGCCAGGCAGGCACTTATGCCACTGAGCTATATCACCGGCCCTATTTATTTTTTTATTTTATTTATTTAATTTTTTAATTTTTTAATTTTAATTTTTATTATTTTATATTATTTTTTATTATTTTAAAAATTTTTAAATTATTTATTTTTTATTTTAATTAAAATTTTTTTTTGTTTTTTTATTATAATTCTCTGAATTTTAAAGTGTACTTTGGATTCCACTGTTATTGATGATGCTTCTGTAAACACATATGCAGCTCCACACAATAAAATTCTTCAGGTTTAAGTATTTAAAATTGTTATGGCAACAATTACTGTCTTACTATTACTCTATATATTTAAAAAAAAAATTTGTGCACCCTTCTAATTCTTCTTTGTAAAAGAATAAAATTGAAAATTATTTAAAGTTTGGTTTATTGCTAATGCTATACAGCATCATTAATGTTGTATAATTTAATCCAGCGTAGAATATTTGTATATTGACTTTTTAAGTTTGGACAAATTTTTTTTCTTTTTTTTTTGTGGGTACCGGGGGTCGACCTCAGGACCTCGTGCGCCAGCAGGCGCCCGTGCCGCTGAGAGATATCACTGGCCCTTTTTGCGTATGTGGGTTCTGGGAGTCGAACTCGGGCCCTCGCGCTTGCCAGGCAGGCACTTATGCTGCTGAGCCATCTCACTGGCCCTGGATAAATATTTTTGACAATTGTCTTCATCATGTGCCCTTTGTGCTGGTCAGCTTTCCATTACTATAACAAATACTCGAGTGGATCAATTTATAAGAGAAAACTTTATTCCAGCTCATAGTTGTGGAGGCTTCAGTCCATGATCCATTGGTCCCACTGCCATTGGGCCCCTGGCAAGGAAGCACGTCGAGGAGAGAGTATGTGGCAGAGCAGGAGCACTCACATCATGGCTGAAGCAAAGGAGGAAGAGGAAGGGGCCGGGGCCCACTCTCCCCTTTAAGGGGACCCTCTATGGCCCGATGACCTCCCACAAGGCTCTGTCCCTCAGGTCCCACCACTTCCCAATAGCATGATGCTGGAAACCAGGACTGTGCCACGGGCACCACTGGGGGACACTTGAGATCCTAGTGATAGCACACGTAATCTGAACTCAACCCTGTAGTATTTCTAGACTTGACCCAGAAAAGTTAACTGAGAAACCTGGATTAATTTCTGATTAGCTTAACGCATTACTGCCCTCAGCACCCAACAAAATTTAAAAAAACTGTGTGATGTTGAATACCACTTGGGTTGAAGACTTTAAATATCTCTTTGTGGTTTTGTTTTGTTTTGTTTTTTGAGACAGAATCTCACTATATAGTCCAGGCTAGCCTCGAACTTGCGGCAGTCCTCCTGCCTCAGCCTCCTGAGTGCTGGGATTACAGGCGTGCACTGCCACACCTTCCTAAATATCCCTTTGTAAAGAGTAGTTAGCACACACCTGGGATACTTGTGAAATTTTTAAGAAAAACCTTCCCTCAAAGATGCATCACATAGGGGCCGGTGAGATGGCTCAGCGGCGTAAGCGCCTGCCTTGCAAGCGCGAGGGCCCGAGTTCGACTCCCGGAACCCACATACGAAAAAGGGGCCGGTGATATCACTCAGTGGCACGGGTGCCTGTTGGCGCACGAGGTCCTGAGGTCGTCCCCCTGGTACCCACAAAAAAAAAAAAAAAAGATGCATCACATAGATTGTGAGAATTTGTAGGCTCACAATCTATAATGAGCATTTGGAGGGGCCAGCCTCCAACTCTAACATTATCAGAGTGCACCATGAAGCCGGGGATGTGGAAGGGATTATGATGGGGAGTTGTGCAGGTTAGGGTTGGGTTAGGGTTAGGGATGGGTTAGGGTTAGTGTTAGGGTTATGGTGGTGTATGCAGCAGGCTCAGGACGTTCCCTCTGTGTAGCAGGACCCTGTATGAGGTATTGGTTGATGGGCAACCACTGAGAAAATGGTTCTTCTGGAAAATCTGGGTGCTCGACTTCACAGGCGATTCCATTCTGTGTGAAAGGGTGAGACCTGAGATTGAGGGAGATGGGGAAAGGGATTCATGAAGAGTGGGAAGGGAAGTAGAGACAGGAGAACACAGGCCCAGCATTCAGCCAGCAATCTGCCTGACATCTACTTAGTAGGAAGTTGGATGCGAGACAAAATAACCACCGACTCCAGGAAGCGTAGCCATACAGTGATGAATAACAACTCCTAAATTTATGCTATGTCCAAGTACTTTCAGAGAATAATGAGGTTCAATCCTTAGCATGGCCACATTAAACAGTATCATTATTCCCATTGTACAGATGTGAAAACTGAGACTTAAGGAGGCTGAAAAGTCTAACAAGTGGCAGAGCAGGAATTTATGTGTGGGTTTTTTGTGTCCAGAGTTCAGCACCATGGCTAGGTCCTGGCCACACCATCAGCTTGTCGAAGTGTCCAGGCAAGCTGTTGACTCTGATCACCAAGGATGTCTAAGCACAAGCCGTAGGGACATCTGACAACATTTTCATTCAGCTATCATGTTGTGAACTCTAAGTTCTGGTGGGAAGCACCAGGATTATAATGAATCAAATGGAATGCTTGTTTTAGGGAGGCCCTAATTTAGTGCCTGTGTGTCAGTCAATGCATTTGGGTAGCAGGGTAAAGGAGAAGCATCTGAATTTGAATGCCTTCTGCCGAGCGATCCCTTCGCAGAACCCACAGTCTCCTTTGCTCACCGCTGTGGTTGTATTGTCCCATTTTCAGCTTGTCTGGGACCTGAAGACCTGTGAATCGGTGACTCTGCCCCAGAATTAGCTGCAGCAGGGAGACAGGCAAGTGGTCTAATAGATCCAGCCATAGGGAATGTTGGGTAAATGAGCAGGAAACTATGTGACACATTTAATGAATTTGATATTTATGAATAAATGTTTCTTCCTACCCAGTTTTATATAATTTTCTCCCTAATTTTAGCAAATATCAGGGTGCTTTTTATCTAATTTATGACAGTATGGCATCTCCAGGTTTTCCCCTTGTTTATGCTTTTGACTTTGGTTAAAAAATTTACATCATATTTTTATTGAAAAAATAATACACAAAAGCAAAAGAAATCATCTCTAATCATATTGCTCACAAGGAAACACTGTTACTGTAAACTTCTGGGGTTTTAAGTGCAGGCATGTACTTTTCTGAACTGTTTAAATAAAGTTTGTATGTATGTTTCCAAATTGTTTAAATAAAATTAGGACACCATCTATATGCTGCTTGTAACAACATGTAATGTTATCTCTACCAGCAGTATGGAATAAGTGCTTTCTTCTATATCAATAAACATTTTTGTTTGTTTGTTTGTTTGTTTGCAGTAGTAGAGATTGAACCTAGGGTCTTCACATTGAACTACACCCACTGCCCTTTTTCATTTTTTATTTTGAGATGGGATCTTGTTAATTTGCTAAATTGCCCAGATTGGGCTCAAACTTGTGATCCTCCTGCCTCGGCCATCCAGAGTGCTGGGATTACAGGAGTGAATCACCATATCTGACTTAGATATTTTTAACTTTGAGTAACATAAAGTTTTGTTGAAAGACTATGCCGTAATTTAATCAATATTCTATTGAATGATATTTCTGGGCCTTTTTAGATCAGTGATTTTAATCCATTCTTAACCTAAACTGACAAGTAAATAAACTGCAATGTTTCACTGTTAAGAAAGAGTTAAGTTTCGCCATGATTCTTTTTTTTTTTTTTTTATGTGGGTACCGGGAGTCGACCTCAGGACCTTGCGCTTGCCAGGTAGGCACTTATGCCGCTGAGCCATCTCACCGGCCCCCATCCATGATTCTTAACGTTGTTAGTGCTAACGACTCAAAAGTTGTACCTAACAACTTCCTGTTAATGTTTCTGCAATGAAAGGAGCCAAAGAGGGTGCGATTTAAGAAGCCCTTGACAGCAAGACCGCAAGCAGGGAAGAAATGGTCCAGGAGAGTCTACACCTGAGAGTTGACGTGCTTCTCTTTCTTGACGCAAGGTGGCGCTTTGGCAGTTGGAAAGAAATTCCAGGCTCTTCAGGAATGGAAGTGTTTGAGAATAGTCAGTGACATTTATTTTCTTGCTCTTTTCTTTTTCTAAAGTTTTATCACGTTCTGCTGGTTTAATGGGAATAGCGCATTTCTGCCTTATTTTGCCAACTTTTTAATAAACCTCCAAAATACTAGTTTTTCTCTGCCTCATATGTTAGTCTGCAGTTAAAAGCAAAACCCAAACTCAAAACAAATGACAACCAACCAGTCAGGAATCAAACAAACAAACAAACAGACAGACAACTGGGATTAAAAGTGCTGTGGGATCTTAATTTGCGAAGTCTCGATTCAGTTGCAATAGCATTTGTAAATAAATCAAGCACTTAGTTTTCTATTGAACAATGGAAGGTGACCTTTCAAAGCGTCACTACACTTATAAGTTGCCATGTATTGTGTATGCATGTAGTACACTGTTGTTTTCTACCATCTTACCAAGCGCCACACTCCTGGTGTGTCCGTATACAGTCACAGGTTGCTTACCAAAGTACCAAAGGGCACATGTTCTGAGAAATGTGTCCTTAGTTGATAGCGTTGCTGTGTTAACTTCCCAGTGTGTACTTCCATGAGCCTGGGTGTCACAGCCTCCTACACCTCGGCTGTGTGGTAGAGATACACGTGGCACTGTGGGTACAAAGATACACGGATTATAGTACAGGGTTGGGGTCCACAGCACCTAGGACCATGATGCACAAGACAACATGAGATGAAATCAAGCACAAGAGAAAATGAGGCAGTCAAGATATACACACTATTTTACAGCAAACGTTTTTTTTAAATTGGTAAGAGTGCACTCTAAATTAATGATAAAGAATTTAGGGCGGCAAATACATAAGCCGGTAAAGCAGTTGTTTGTTATCATTATCAAGTATTATGCACTGTACATAATAGTATGTGTCATACTTTATATGCTTGCCAGCACAGTAAGGTATTTACTGCAGCATCACCATAAAAACATGAGTAATGTGTTGTGCTATGACATCATAACGGCTATGACATCACTAGGCAATAGAACCTTTTCAAGCCTGTTACAATCTTATGGGATCACCATCTTTTATAGGGTCTGTCATTAACTGCAAGGTCATTGTTTGGCATATAAGTACGTATAGAGAAGAAGGCTTCCTTAGGAACACAATAAAATGGCACAAGCTACATTAAACTCCACTGGTTACCATATATTAATTTCTTTGGTCACTGGATGACCAGAATATGGTGTTCAGTATCTTTTTCAGAAGGGCAGACCACTGGGAGTTGACCTACACATTAGTAGGTTAAGTCTAACATTGATGGACGTACAGTAAAACCTTGGATTGTGAATAACATGTTCTGTGAGTGTTCTGCAAGATGAACAGATATTTATAATAAATTTTAACTTGATAAACAAGCCATGTCTTGCAACACTATAGTAGCAACTTGGTTCATGAACACTTATGTTTGCGAACAATTCGGTTTGCAAAGAGAAGCATTTGGTACAATTTTGCTTCCATTCACAAACTCTGCATTGAGTGACAAACACAACCATGGCCATCTTCTCCAGAATCGTGGAATGAATTAAGTTTGTGAACCAAGGTACCACTGCAGTGTGTGATGCCCAAAGTCACATGATCACAACTGAACTGATGGTTCCTCTCTCTCTTTCAAAGTGGGATTATGGGTGATCATCTGCCAACAGCAAAGGTTATGGAGGAAATCCCACCTGCAGAGGAGGAGGAGAATACGGCAGAGGAACTCTTCAGTTCAAATGAGATTAGGGAGACGTGTAAAATCTGGGAAATGATGCAAATTTTGTAGAAAAGCACCACTCAAACAAGACCGCACTAGTGTGAATGATAAATCTGTTTAACAACAATGCAATGTCACATTTTAAAAGGAGGCAAAAGCAATTGTCATTGGATAGGTTCCTTGTTAAAGCTGCACAAGAAGAAAAAGATTCCACTGAGCCAATAGATAGCAGCGATTCTGTTAGTGACAGTGAAAGACATCCTGCTTGATAACCCTCCTCTCTCTTGTCTCCCTCACACCAGTGACAAAGGTTTTCAAAGGTAAGCACAGGTTAATTTGTTTATTCTTCTTTATCTTTTGTATTTTATTTATTATTTTGTATTATATTACAAAATTGTAATCATTTTATATGAATACTTTTGTGTTGTGGAATGAATCATCTGCGATCCTATTATTTCTCTGATATAGGGAAATTTGCTTTGATATACAAGTGCTTTGAATTACAAACATGTCTCCAGAAAGAATTATGCTCTTAAATCAAGGTTTGACTGTACTCATTTCCCACCCAGCCTGCTTACTTCTCTTGACAGGAAAACTATGTCGATTCCAAGTGTTCAGGGAAATAAAGGTCTTTGTGCTTCAAGTTTTGTTTTTTTCTAATCCAGCTTCTTTCCCCATTGCAAAGCCCTGAAAACAGAATTACCAGATCAAAAGGTATCTTAGTTACTTTTTTGTTGCTGGGACAAAATACCCAACACCCACAAGTTAAAGGTGGAAAGGTTTATTTTGGACATTTTGTAGAGGTTTCAGTACATAGACAGCTGGTTCTGAGGAGGGGTGATATGGCAGAGGAGCATGGCAGAGGAGAAACAGTCCATGGCAGGGCAGGCAGGAAGCAAGCAGCAGCTTCCCTTTCCCATTTATTCCATTCAGGCTATAAGCCTATTGGTTGGTACCACCCACGCCCAGGGTGGGCTTTCCCATTATCCACACCCAGAACTATGGTAAACCAATCTGTAAACTAATTTAGTTATCATACACCCTTAATCCAGTATCACACACCCTAGATCTGGTCACCTCCAAAAAGCCCCACTTACAAGTGCCTGAGGCTTTGGGGGGACACTTAGATACAAGCCATAACAAAAGATATGCACATTTTAAAGCTCTGAATACATATTACTAATGGATTTTGGAGAATCAACTGATTCTTACTGTAGAAGGGCCATCCATTTGTTCTGTCATGATAAACTCAGTTGTGTCTCAATTACTCACAACATCACCATTTTAGTGCTATCTGAGGGTTTTCCTCTTTAGGTGCAGATTTATTCCATAGTCAACTTTCTTTCAGAGAAAATGGGACTCCTCTCCTTTGTGCAACTTATTGCCTTCAGTGTGATTGTTTTCAGTAAAAGCTTTGATAAATTTTCCTCTCATTTTCTTGGAATTTGTGCCAGATGGCACTGCTGACTTTAAAGTTGTATTGAATTTTCCAAACATCCTTATAGACTTGTTATTTTGAAAGTCTTCTCAGTCTTATATTTGGTGAGTTAGGAAGCAGTCTTGAAATATTAGCGGCAGACCAATTCTTTGATTTAGCCCATTTTCTCTTATTTAATTTGTAGAAGTTAGAATTCAGACATTGTTTTTGTTTTCTGGTAATTCCTTTGGATGAGCTCTGGGGTTGTATCTACCGCACATGAAGAGATTCTACCACTGCAGAGGACTGCGAGGCAATTGCTTAGACTTTGTGAATCAGAAATTGAGACTATGACTTGCAGTTGAGTTATGTGATTGTCTTTTGTTTGGGAAAATCTGGTTTATTCTTCAGATGTTTTCGAATACATACAAAAGATATAAGGATCCATGGGAGAATATCTCTCTCTCTCTCTCTCTCTGTCTCTCTCTGCTTCATGTTAAAAGGCTCTCCTAATGAACTGGTAAATGCAACAACAAGAAGACATCGCCTTGGCAGTTCTAGGTCAGCAGTGGCTTTACCAGCCGGCACTGATCCCTGCAGAGCGGATCCTTTGTCCTCTCCCCTCCTAGGTACCATGGCTGAAGTTAAACTGACAAAGGCAGATTAGAGAGACCTGCAGCATCATTAGTACATGCATTGCCAACCCACAGGTGAGCGCCCAGTGACTTGCAACTGGAAGGCTTGGCTAGAACTTGGGCTTCCAGGGCATCTTTAATTAATGTAAACATCGTGTCCCATAACATGGGCTAAGATTAATAACATCATCAAGAATGAAAAATGAGAAAGGGACATTGGAGGAGGAGGGAGGTGGGAGGGAAGGAGAAAGGGATTAAAAAAAAGAGAAGCAAAGTGTGGTATGTACATATAACTTCTCCCCAAGATGATTGTAAGCTGCATCAATTACAAACATGTACTAATAAAAAAAACATTAAAAATAAAAACAAGGGGCCAGTGAGATAGCTCAGCGGCATAAGCACCTGCCTGGCAAGCACGAGGTCCTGAGTTTGACTCCCAGTACCCACATATGAAAAAAGGGCAGGTGATATCGCTCAGCGGCATGGGCTCCTGCTGGCGCGCAAGGTCCTGAGTTCGACCCCTGGTACCCACAAAAAAAAAAAATAAATAAAAAATAAAAACAAGAGGACAGTACAGTTTTAGGGCTGCAACAAGGAAAAAGAAAATCACTTTGAATTTCTAGGGGACAGAGTGGGGAGGCGAGTGTAGGAGGAGAGGGCAGAAGGCCAGGCTGGCCAGGTTTGTGAGGAGGCCCAGAGCCCCTCCAGGCTGTGAGGGGCTGAAGCTGTTTCCTGCCGTCCACTGATCCTGCCCTTCCTGAAGACAGGGGAGGGGGGACATGCCGGAAAATCTATGTCTTGCTTTTGGGCAAACAGGGAGAGGGCAGACAGCTTGTCTTGTAGCTGCTTCCTCTCAGCTGTCTTCCATTCAAAATAACCCAAGTGCTAAAGTGGTGCTTCTGCTCCCTCCACCCCAGAGAGGAGAGGGGCACTTCCCAAGGGTGCAGGACGGGGCTCTCAGCCAGAGGTTTGCCGTCTTCTCCTCGGGGCCCAGGTCGCAAGTCCTCTGCTGAGCTCAGGCCCGAGAGGGGTCCATCCATCGAGCAGAACCCGCAGAAGGGGTTCCCCACAAGAGAGAGCAGTTGTGTTCTTCTCAGGAGTGGGCAGAGTGGAGCTCTGGGTGGAGACGACAGCGGGCACCCTGGGTATCTACAGGAGAAAGGAGATGTGCTACGAGGACAGCACTCAGAAACAACGTGAGGTAACCCATTCGAGGTCTATCTTTCCAATTTAAAGTTACCACACTGTTTCTCTTATATGAGAAACCCAAATTATAATGAACAAAATAAAAGGTAGATCACAGGAGGTGAGTAGATAGATTTTTCTCAAAGGGGAAGGTGATGAAAAGGGATGAAAAAATGATGTTGTAGGTGCACGCACCACCTCCGCACGAGGGATGCAGTCATTATGTACTGCACACATGGACGAAGGGAAGAAATAGAAAATATATATTCTAGGCTGAGGCAGGAAGATCACAAGTTCAAACCCTGCCTGGGAACTCTGGAGACTTAGCAAGACCCTATCTCAAAAGTTAAAAAAAGACTAGGGGTGTAGCTTGGTGTGGGGATCTTGGGTTCTATATCCAGTACTGACAAATAAATACATATAAAACATGTAGTATATAGTATATACATATGTAAAATACATAGTATATAATATATCTTATATATGAAATATATAAGGTATATCATAAACACATATATTATACATGACATGTATCTATAAATAATTTATATACAGTATTACATAGGTACATAATATAGATACATATATTATAAATGACATTGCACAACATTTTCTCTTCATTTAACAACTTGTTTGCTTTCCATTGTCAACTATATGTACATCTCAAGTGCTTTAAAAACCACCTCACCCAGGGGCCAGCGAGATGGCTCAGCGGCATAAGCGCCTGCCTGGCAAGCGTGAGGTCCCGATACCGGTACCCACATATGAAAAAAGGGCTGCTGATATTGCTCAGTGGCACAGGCACCTGCTGGCACGCAAGGTCCTGAGGTCGACCCCCGGTACCCACAAAAAAACCAAAAAGAAAAACAAAAAAAATCTACCTAACCCATCCAGGAGTAGATTTCACAACTTCAGGTAACGAGGCTGTCCATCCCTGCCTGGTTGCTGCGTACGTAGCAGGCGTCTATGTTCTGGACTTCAGAGCCCCACTTCTCCATTCCCTTTTTCCCTGTTTTCCACACCACACAGCGTCCACCCTGCCCGTGGTCTCTGTGTTCAAGGTGTAGTGTCCTTGGAACTCTCTGGGCTCCATACCTGCCCCAGACGCCTCCCCTGCCTCCCACATGAGCCCCAGGGCAGGACAAGATGCGGCCAGGCAGGTCCTTGTCCTGGCCCCAGACTGACAGTGGTGCTAAAAACCTCAGCAATAAAATAAATAAATAAATAAATAAATAAATAAATAAATAAATAAATACCATTTTGGAGGGAGAGGATAGGACAGAAATGAGACAAGAATGAAGCTATGTCATGTCCATGCGCCAACGCCCCATGCGGAATGCAATCATTATGCACTGCAAACTGACCAATAAAACACTTTAAAACATCAAAGTTAATGCAGAAACCCATGATGATCGAAACAACACCTTTAAATCAGGACAGACTCAGTGTAACTGACCTGTCCTGCGGCTGCCGATGTGGCTGCACACTGACCTCGACTGGATTGCTGCCGAAGCCCTGCCCAGCCACTGCCTCCTTGCCACGTGGGGAAAAGGGCCCTGTGTTACCACTGTTACCTCGCTTCTGATATAACAAGTAGAACCTGCAAGTAAGAGAAATGTGAGTGAAAATCATGTGACACGGCTGTCAGGAGCGGCCATTGTTCGCGTGTTGGAATACGGGCACATTTTTTCTCTGGTGACTATGGGGTTATGATGTATGATACATGCGGTACATAATGTCATGGGGTTATGACACACACACATATGTGTGTATGTATCTCCATCCCATAAGTGCCAGTACATGCTTTCTCACTTGAAAATGTGCAGCATCATCTTTTCATATATTTTTTTTCCAGGGTGAGGATCGAACACAGGGCCTCATGCTGTGTGTGTGTGTGTGTTTGTGTGTGTGTGTGTCCCGGAGATAAAGCTCATCCTAATCTCAATCCCAGCAAAGATCAATTATTTGTGAGAGAGGAGGGGAGGCTTGGGAGGAGACTGGTCCATTTTTGCTGAGGAAGAGCAAGGCCCTCAGCTTCAGAGGCCTGGGGCCTGTCTGGTCCAGAGTCACTGCAGGTGCACAAGTGGGGGGGCGTTCTCCGCCCTAGCTCCTCACCCTGGCCCGCCTGCTCTCACCTGTCCTCAGATCGCGTCGCTGTCCTCAGTCCTGAGCTTGGGGGACCCTGCCCAGCCAGCTTGTGGGCAGGTGGAGCCGCCGCCCGCCACGTGGTGACGCTGTGGCCACTCTCCTGGGCTAATGCAGCGCAGTGGCCAGCACCGCCTTCCATCTCCTTCCCAGAGAGCAGGACAGAGTCTCCACGCGTGTGGTCTGGGGCAGCTTTTGACTTCGCACGGGAGAAGCACACACTCACGGATGGAATCCCTGGGATTTCGAGGATGATTTTCCTCGCAGGGCCGTCTGTCCTGCTCTGAGCTCGCCCTTCTCCTGGAGGAGGCTCCTGGAAGGATGGGTCTTCCCGGCCCTGCCTAATGGACACCACTGGATAAGCGATGAGGACAGATTACACCAGGCATGACTGCTACCATGGGGGACAGAGTCTAGTGCGGGCTGAACTCAGCTTCCGGGTCTGAAGGGAAGGAAGAGGGAGGAAGTTGGGTGAGCCAGGGAAGGGAAAATCACAAATGGCAGGCGGTGGTAGACACCCAGCCGCTGCTGCCTGGCCTTAGGCAGTTCGGATCCTCCCTTCACAGGGCAAGGGGTGGGTGGGCCCTGTTCTCTGGTGTCGGCCTGAGCCCAGGCGAATCCCAGGTCAGCCTCATGCTTTCTCAGGTGCGCCCTCTGAGAAGCGCTGGGTTCCTGAGATGCTAGGAACTGTGCTTGTTCAAGTCTTTGTGGAGCCCACGTTGAGGCCTCCTGCAGAAGAGGGCTCCAGGGAGCCTGGACAGAGTTTGCTGAGGAGAGAATTTTTGTTGTCAGACCTCACGGAAATTGTGGAGAACTAAGCAACCAGAGCTGTTGGCCTTACACTAGAGTCACGTACTCTGCTTCAAAACAAGTTGTTTCAGTAACCTGCAGCAAAACAACCATGGACATTCCTTCCCACAGCACGTGTGACCTTCCCCACTCCCGCAACCTGGCGCCCTATCTTACTATGAGGATGACTCGCATCACTGGCCCTATGGTAAAAACGACACACTTCGCTGGCCTGAAGGAGGCAAAGGACACATGGCTCTTCCTTTCTTTCCTTTCCCATGCCTTTGCACCTTATCTACAATGTTGTTTCAAGCTCACTGTGCCCTTATAAATGGTCCCCACCTTTCCCAGGCGGTGTGACCCTCTCTGGGAACACACTTGCTGGCTTCTGTCTCTCCTCTTGCCTTTTCCCCCTCTCTCTCCTCTCTCATTTCTTTCCTCTTTGCTCTTCTCTCTTCTCTTCTCTTCTCTTCTCTTCTCTTCTCTTCTCTTCTCTTCTCTTCTCTTCTCTTCTCTTCTCTTCTATTCTCTGTCTCTCTCTCTCTCTCCCTCCAGCAGTGTATCCAATAAATCTCTTCCCTTACGTTGGCTGTGGTAAATTCTTTTACCACCCATGTCACTGGGCTCCATACCCTGTCTTGCACAGCAGAAATAATCTCCAAAGCTATTTCTGGGAATTTCCTAGCCTAGGAACTTGGAGTCCATGAGTAGACCCATAGGCTTTTCCCAGTCCAAAGCTGACATGGAAAACCCTCCCTGATAGGATTCCATAACTTCGAAAAAAAAGAGAAAGAAGGAGTCTAGAAATGCTGGTTTCTTCCAGCAAGCTCCATACACAGTGAATGAGGAGCCCGGAGGGCAGACACAGGGCACAGAGACACAGGCGGCCACGCGGTGTGCTGGAGACATGGAGCGGAGGCTGGTGGCGGTGGCATAAGCGGGCTCCACTTTGCGAAATCTGTGCTCAATTAGTCACAAAAGACAGAATGAGTCACCATTTATCCAGAAGTGTCTTCCTTTGGGGCCCTGTGAGGTTGTTTGTGTTTAAGTTTGTGAAGATTTTGCAGTTGCTTAAACTTTAAAGCAAAGAACCAATTCTCAAGAGTTGGATTTTTGGTTGCAATAAAAAAGATAATTTTTACTTGGATATTCCTGTATCAATACCTTGCAAGACAGAAAACCTCATCGCAGGATAATCTGGCGCAGCTAGGTCTGGTGCGGCTGCTATGGGTGTTGACGGCTTTGAATCATGCGGAGCGCGTGGGAATTACGCAATACAGGAAACCTTCCACTCTCAGCGGCTATTTACTCTCCGATATTTCAGCTGATTTTGGTTTCGCTATTTTATTAAGGTTCAGCACACCCTGCACATCACTCAGGATCCACATGCTTCAGGAGGTTCTGAGAGTCCCCAGACAGAGTCCAAATCCTCTTTTCAGGACAGGCCCCAATCATAAGGAGACACCTGGTGGCCCTCGTGTGCATCAACGTCACCGCTTCTGCTGAGTGTGGCAGCTGCCATCTACGTGGCTTTCGTCCCTCTTAAGCAGCATCTAGCTTAATCCTGAGTTGAGTTTGGTAAGGGTTACTTTTGCAGATTCCAGGTTTTAGATGAAGCCCTGGTACCAAACACAAAGTTTGGACTTCTCCGTTTCAGTCACCTTGGGCCACAGTGCAGCCCTGATTCGCGCCACAGGGGCACTCTGAGAGCTCATCCCAGTGATGAGCAGGTGGCTGTGCTAGGTTCTGCTGACTCCCTGTGCAGGTCCACGCTGTGAGAGCCTGTCCTCCTCACCTCGTGGTTTTAGGAAATTACACCACTCGAAACCCGTCACCAGTAGCCTTTTTGAGAAAATCACATACGGTGAACAACTGAGGTCCTTGGGCTGCCACATTTTCATTTTGAATAAGACTCAGGGACAAAGAGACTGCAGCACAATTAAAGGAATAACTGCACCTTTAGGTTAGGACTTAAAATAAGAGTTAGAGAGGGCACCAAACGTTATTCCATTTGGAAGCCGGCATCTGGAAAGTTTCACATTCATCCCACATTTCATTGTTTCTTGCCTTTTGCCTTCCACTTCGTTCTCACATATTCTACTTTCAATTCATTATTTTGTGTACGTTTCTGTCTTCATTCTAAATTTCAGCTCTTTGAAGTCAATACTGAGGTGCATTTGCTTCATTCAGAACAGCTTATGGCACAGCTCAATAAATGCTAAGTGCAAATACTGAAACAGACCTTCAAATAAAACTATCACACCTCTAGGTGGTGGACAGACCTTGTCAATGCCCAGCTCTGAATGGATCTGAACACTTTCAGAATCACCTAACATTTTCTCAGGTGAAAAGATAATTTCAGATGTCCTGGTGTCAGTACATATTCTAGCTGTGTTCTTTAACTGGCAGGCAGAAAGAGGATGTCTAGTAGAAGCAAGTTTTTATAAACAGCATCATTTCTTCCCTACAACAACATTCAGTGTTGAAGATGAGTATCCTCTGGATTTGCCTTCTAGCTTTTAAGAATTTAGCGGTGTGAAGAGTTACATGCCAAACAGACTTGGGGAATAGATAAGTTGAACCAGAGTCTCCACTTATTTTCTTTACCCTGCCCTTGGCTTTGATTCTTTCCCTTACCACATAAGCCTATCAACTCCAGTAGAATGGTTCAATTATTTCTTTCCCCTCTGTACTGCAAGGAATCTTTTATTCTGATGGATTTTGTGCTTGCCATTATGACCTTGCTGGAGTCCTCATATTTTTAACATTTTGAATATCTGGGTGTTTTAGGCACACTCTTCTCTAGCAATCTTTATCTCTTCTGGTTCAGTTTTGGAGGATCATACATCTCCTTTCTGGCTGAGACTACTTTGCCAAGGAGCTAGATTTGACCTTATTGCATTTATTCCAAAACTTTGCTTTATCAGTTATTCATGCTCTGTCTTATCTGTACTTCTCCGCTGATTCACTTTGATAACCCATAAGAATGCTCAATATTTTCCTCAATTTAAAACACATTTTCCTGACCTTGCTCCCTTTCTCCCTCTAGTATCCTCTCAACACTCCTCATTTCCACTTCTGTGGACGCTCATTCCTAATCAGCAGCACTTGGCTTCTAGAAGCAGCACTTACTAGAAGTACTCTACCATGGTATCCAAGAACAATTATTTCCAAAGTCAATGTGCAATGTAATTTTTTTTTTGCAATGGTGAGAAGCAAACCTACCACTGAGCCACATTCTCAGCCTACCGCTTAGTCCTATTACTAGATTTCACTGTTACATTTTATATTTTTATCATTTCAATATTGTCTGTTTCTTGCACCATAGACTTTATCTTTCCACATTCTTTTGGTTAATAATAACTGCTATTTATGGACTATTTTTGGTGCGAGCTAATTTCTCAATATATATTCCTATAGTACTTCCAAAAGGTAGACCCTGCATATAAAAACCTGAGACTCGGAAAGGCAGCCACTTGCTTAGGGAACTTGAAGCCAGAGTAGGCACCATGGTCTGATCCCCTCCAATTTCCCAAATGACATCCACACTTATTTCTTGGGTCAGATGCCCTTCGCTGTGTCTTTCATGTGTGTCTGCGCTGACTTCGCTGTTTGTGTCTTCCTCTCTAGCCAGAAGTGCCCCTTAGTCATTGCCTGGTTCAGGGCTGGCGTGTATGTTTGGAAATACTCCTGGACAGCTGCAAACATCTGTGCCTCACGTTTCCCAACATGTGACAGAGCTGTGTCCAGGCTCATATTGCTCATTCCATTATTTGAGTGAAAAAAATGTTTCCTATCAAACATGCAGAAATTGTACTTACGGGTACCTTTCCAGGACCCTGTCCAGGCCCACATCTCCCAACCAGGCCCCGCTCCTAACAACACATTTAGCTGTGAATTCACCAATGGATGAGTCCGTTGATGAGCGTACTGCCCTGTTGTCCAACCCCTTCCTGGAGACGCATCTTTGAACACAGGAGAGGAGAGTTCTGCTGCACCTCCCTCGCTCCTTCAGTCTGTTTGGTAGGACACTGTGGATTTTACATCTGGCTGATGATGGGGTCCAGGGAGGAAAGACTTAAGGGTGGACCACTAGGAAAGATGGTTCTTTGGGGGAAATGACCTTATTTCTCTATTGTTTTTCTAATTTCTTCCTCTAAGCTGCCCTTTATCTGTGTCTCCTAGAGATTAATCCTGGACTTTTGACCTGTCAAGGGTTTTCCACTACTTGAGAAAATATTCTACTCTCCTCCATGTCCTTAATGCAGGAGGTGGACCAGCAACCACTGAGGGTCTGAGACTTGCATGGTGGTCTATAGGTGGCTATCAAGCCTTGGGATCCCTAACAAGCAGTGAGCTCCCTTGTCTTGGGCCTAAATCTCTAGAAACCCATAGAAAGCAGCACCTTGCAGCAGGCAAGGCCAAATGTACTATTGGAATGTGCCTTAGTCACTCCCTCATCGCCGACACACAATACCTGACACCCCCAACTGAAAGGAGGAGGGGCGTAATTTGGCTCAAAGTTTCAGTCCGTGGTCTGCTGGCTCCAAGGCAAGAAGGACATGGCGGAAAGGTCTGGCGGAGGAAAACCGCTCCGCTCATGACAGCTAGGAAGCAGAGAGGGAAGAGAGAAAGCTGGGAGGGAGAATGGTCTCCATGGTCCAGTGTTTCTTTCTTGAGCTGGAATTGAAAATTTCAAAATTGTCTTCTCATTGTCAGGACATCTTTCCCTCTCATTCACTCTGAACTTTGACGAATGTGGTTCTGAATATCCTATTTATTTTGGGACAGATGCTGTAGGTGAATTGCTTCTCCATCAGCTATGCTAAACGGAGAATTCAGCAGTGTGTATGAGGGTGAACTGATGAACTTTAATGGCTGGTGATACAACTCAATTTTCAGAGCACGATATGATCCTTGGACCAAAGGATTGTCTCCTGCAGAAGCCAGGCATGCAAGCAAGTCCCTGGCTGCTGGCAGCCTGGCCACCTGCAGAGCCTTCAGTGGGAGCTGTATTTAGGAAACACTGAGGCTCTGCTAGCAGAGGGCATGTCCCTGAGCTAGCCCAGCCTCCAACTCTGAGATTGTCCTAGCTTATTTGCTGCAGTTACTCACTCTCAACAATTAGAGCTCTAGCAGTGGGCTAGCAGTGGTGAGCGCATTTGCAGATGTGCTCCTCTCAAATCCAGCCATGGCTCTTCAGGAGATAAGCACAGGGCAAGACAGGTAATGCAGGCTTCACCCCTCAAAGCAGAACACACGGAGTCGCCACTGTGGTATTCAGGAAGTGGAGCAGAAGGTGGATCGGGAGCAGCTCCAGACAGAGCGCTGCCGGGGTAGCAGCAGAGAGCGCTCCACACTGTCCCAGGGACAGAGCTTGATAGAAAAAGCTGTCAAAGGAATCTACTTTTTTTGTTGTTGTTTTAAAATAAGCTTTATTTTTTAAAGAGCAGCATGAGGTTCACAACAAATGGAGTGGAAAGCATGGAGATTTCCATAGACCCTTCTTTAAATAGCTTCCCTATAAACTTTATCCACCTTTTATAGGTATTATATTCTTCCCAAGACCTCCAGCACTCTCACGGCTTTTTATAGGCAGAGTAAAATTTTCTCTCCCTTTTAATAATACTCCTTGTGTCATTTCAGGTAAGTTCTATATCCTTGCTGCTCTATCTATTAACATTTTGCAGTGACAGAAAATGTGTCTAATTACAGAAATCCTGCAGCTCTGACATTCACGGTGGGAATTTCTGTGCAGCATTAACACTGTGTCCAGTTTCTCCTGGGTGACTGCGTGGGCGGATAGCACTCGGTAACCTTCCGGGCAGCAGTCATCACTCCCCCTTCCTGCCCTCTGGCCTGCAACCTCAGGGACATGATAGAAATTTAGAGCTGGAGTAACAAGAAAACAAACCACATCCAGCTCCTCCAGTTTACAGATGGAGAGTTGAGACCATAAGAAGTTAAAGAACCACGGGGAGCAGGAGTTCCCAGGACTCAGCTGTTAGTGGTGTGTTAGGGCATGAGAAGGCACTTGAATCCAGCTGCAGAGAACTTATGTGACACTCCGCAGTGCACTAGCTATGGGATGAGGGGTG
The DNA here is from genome assembly GCA_028451465.1 of Erethizon dorsatum. NCBI lineage: Eukaryota > Metazoa > Chordata > Mammalia > Rodentia > Erethizontidae > Erethizon > Erethizon dorsatum. The sequence continues at coordinate 28,568,391 of CM051838.1, read as the reverse complement.
TGTCACCGAACCTTGCTAACTCTCAGTCCCCTCTGTGTAAAGTGAGAATTACACTAGAAGAGACCTCCTGGGGTTGCTGGGGCAATTGAATTGTGCAATGCAGGTGATCCATCTGACAAATGACCAGTCCTTATTATCATTGTTATGGGAGTTGTTTCCATTGTTAGTTTGTTTCACCAGAACTTCCTGGCTTCTGGAGGATGTGATCCTTTCTATCTATCATGTTGCTTTCAAAAGACCATGTTTAGTTGTCATTGCAAAGAGGCAGAACCAGAACCACTAGGAGCCCGGCTGGGCCGCACAGAACCCGGCCCAGGTTTGAAGGCAGCTGAGATGTACTCTGCACTTGAGTTAAGGCTGCTTTCTCTGCAGGCTCTTGTATTAGTCCCTTGCTATAATACCCAAAGGTGGATACTTTATAAAGAAAAGAGATTTATTTGGCTTACGATTTTGGAGGCTGAAAGTTCAAGACTGGGCAGCCCCACTCGTTCTTGTGTAGGACTTTTGTGTGGGTCCCACCACAGCAGGTGGCATCATGGTGAGAGCACGTGTGAGGGGAAGCAATCACATGGTAAGACAGGAATTCAGAGAGGGGCTGGGGAAGGGCTGGTGATGACCTCCCTCCAGACCCCACCTCTCAGGATCCCATCGCATCTTAATATCAGCATATTGAGGACCCAGCTCCCAAGACAGGAGCAGTCTAGGGACACACTCAAACTGCACCCAGTCATGGCAGCTCCCGAGAGAGCACCATGCTGAGAATATACATGAACCCAGAGGGCTGCTGGGCACCCCTAGACTAATGGCTCTGTGCATGGAAGTGGGACCCAGGAGTCCACTGAAGCCCAGGATCCATGATTTCTCTTGATTTTCACTACATTAGTAGTCTGGGGAGAAGAGTCACTGGCCCTCAAGAATTACCTTGAGGACCATATTACATTTCCTTCAGAGTCTTGGCCTCACAGCAGGGCTGGCTGTGATTATCATGGCGGAAGAGAGACAGACAGAGAGAGAGATTGAAGAGAGAGAGAGAGAAAGCTTCAGTGAGACAAGTATAAGGCAGGAGTAAATGGGTTATTGTTTCAAAGTTAAAACTCCCGAGATACACATTCTACAACCTATCAACCACGGGGTGATCTGGACAAATTACTTAATTTCTTTAAGACTTGGCTACCTCATGTGTGAGGTGAGGTAAAAATTATAATATTGCTCACCTTTTTGGAATGTTGGGTGAAGGAAACGAGCCAGTCCATGGTAAGCACATAGAACAGTGCCACACGCACAGCACATCGACAAAAATGCTCATTGGCCCATATGTAGTCTCCAGGCAGGGCTTCACGGGACCGTTATCAAGTAATTATTCACGACGCACATGAAGCCACGAAGTTCACATTATCCGAAACATATCACGGTCCATGAGTGGCCTTGGGAAGCTCCGTGCCCTGCCTGTGCTTCCTGAAACGAGGTGGCAACACAGCGTGGGTCCTCTGAGGACAGAACCCTGGAAAACAGACGCTAAAACCCAGGGTGCGTGTCTTTGTCTTCATTCCTCATGGCTGCATCCAGTCACCCGAGTGACGAATAAGCGCGAAGAAGAAGCAGAAGAGGCTGTATGACCCCGCAATCCAGACAGGACTCTGGAAGCCACAGCGGCAGGTTACTGTATGCAACAGCATCTTTTCTTCACGGCTCTCCATTCTAAGGCTTCTGTGAGCTTGTTCTCCTCCACCAGCCTTTCCCAGAAACACAGGTTCTGAGGTGTGAACTTCCGAAACAGCCAGAGAGAAATACTTAGGCCCAAGTCAGAGCAATCAAAATCTAGTGCGACCTGCATGTCTCTAGGACTCTTGGTCGAATGTGAGGGAAGCCAGACATGGGTCATTCACACACAAGAGCAGTTTCTTCTCACCATTTCGATGGCAGGGGTGGAGACCCGGCTCCCACAGACATGGAGGCTGGAGAGCAGGGGCACGGAGCTGGGCCCTGTTTCTTGCCATCTCTGATACTGTTTCCTCCAACCCCGGCCCCAGGGGACCTTTCCAGGCACCATGAAGTCAAGCTTTCCATCACCCTCTTGGGAGCCAAACCCTGGGTGGGACATGCGATCATCAAGCCTTACCTACAGGCCACCTGAGGCAGAGAGGGGGAAAGTGGTCCTTCCTGGGCAAAAGAAGCCCCTTACCAGTCTCACACGTGGGGGCCTCATCTGGAGCATCCTCGTGGACATCCCTCTCACCTCGCTAGAATGGGTCCTGATCCATCCTGACGCAGGATCGTGTCCACGCTGGGTGAGGGAAAGGCCACCGCTATATTGCGGAGGGTGATAGATGGCATAGTGCGTTGAGTCTGTTGCTAAGTTACACAGTTGCTACTAATGAACACTAATTTTTGTGTTTATGAAAGTGAGCGCTCAGTGCCTTACCTTAGAATCAAAGCTACTCTGAGTCCATTCACTATGTTTGTGTGACTGTAAGAAAGTGTAATATTCAACAGTATCTAAACAGGTGATCTCTTCTGTTCTTAATTTTCAAGTGACCGTCGCATGCCAGACAGTGATCTGAGCTTTGCGTAGGACTATCCTAAGTAGTCCTCATGACACCCGCAGAAGCTAGATTTCGTTCCCATTCCCATTTTCACAGGGGAAGAAATTTAGGCCCCAAAGACTATAGCTAAAACAGTTATAGTTAGAACTTAACTAACTTGTCACAGAACATACCCAGGCAAAGCCTGAAATTATTACTCCCCAGCCCTTTGCAGAAACGGTGGGGAGTCCAGCCCCAGAAGGAAGCAGAGGGCACACTCCAAAGGGCTCGAAGGAAATTACTCAGTGAAGGGACTATTCACAGAGACAGGGAGGGGTAGAAGGCAACCATGAGGGAGGGTGGTGCATGAGATCCAGGAGAGCAGGAAGTAAGCAGTTCCTGCTTGGAGGAGACAAGTTCTTGGCAGTAGCCAAGGAAGAACCGCTGGGAAAGGGAGAGTGTGTACCCTGACTCCGCCTTGCCCAGCCTTGGTGTAGCTCCATTGTAGCTCAGACTGCCACATCCAAAATTACAGATGAGTGGCTTTTCACAGTTCTCGGTATTGCAAACTCAAATTCAGGTCTAGCAGGATTCAGCCTCCGGCGAGGGTTGTCTCCTGCTTTGCGGGTGACTGTTTCTTTCAAGTGGCCTTTCCCCCAGCAGGTGCAGGGAGAGAGGGAGAGAGATGGTCTGCTTTTCTTTTCTTTTTCTTTTTTTTTATTTTTTGGTACTGGGAATCGAACTCAGGACCTTGTGCTTGGCAGCAGGCACTAAGCCACTGAGCTATATCTCTGGCCCTGCTTTTCTTATAAGGCAGCAAGCATATTGGACTATGGTGCTGCCCTCATGGTCTCATTTAATTTTCATTACTTCCTCACTCCAAACGCCACTACCCCAGAGGTAAGGATTTAGTCACAAATTTTAAGGAGACACATGCCTTCAGTTTATGACGCCTCTCCCCCCTCATCTCTTGTGTACCAACAGGAAACTGTTATAGCAAATTTATAAAAATCTTATAGCAGAAATTAGAAATCAATTAGTAGCCTCTGACTATGCTCATGCTGCCTGTCACGTAGTTAGACTCAGTCAGCCCTGACTGTCTGCGTCCAGCTGCTTCTCCCAGATAACACACTAGGTCAACCTGACTGCTTTCAGCTGTAGTGTCTGTATTTTCCTACCCAGAAGGAGGTATTTGTAGTTTTCCAGCTCGCTTCAAGGACTTTGGGCCCAGAGCAGACTGAACCCAGTCAAGGATACATTCAACTCTATCTGCTCCGCTCAAGCCCCCTCCCCTCTTTCCCAGAATGTTGCTGCTTTATAATAAACAATTCCTTATAAGTAAGCCTGCTCAGAATAAGCCTGCCTGACAACATATGAGTTAATTCATGTAACCAATCATGTAATAACCTGCAATAAGCTTGTACTTCCTGCTTGCAAAAATGTATTTAAACTGAACTCTAAACTGACCGGGGGTTGGTGATTTGGACTTGGTTCCCACTAGCCCGCTAGAGTAATAAAAAGTTGCCTTCCAACTCCTTGGTGCAAAGGGTCTTCCATTCAGTTTGGTATCACATTTCTGCAACAAAACCAGAAGATAGGAAGCCCAGCCTGTATAGATTTGCCTTCTGGCCGTTGAGTGGGCAAGAGGAAGATGGAATATGGATGGAAGATTAGGAGCTCCGGGGAGGCAAACAGAACAACCAAGACAAAACCAATGAAAAGATTCAATTTTTTTTCTTTGTGGTGCTGGGGATCAAACTCAGGGTCTTTTGCATGCAAGGCAAAATAGCAAGATATCAATTTGTGTGTGTGTGTGAAAGTAATGAAAAGAAAGGGGGGAGAGAGAGAGAGAGAGAGAGAGAGAGAGAACAATGTTGCCTATAGAAGGTATGTCACAAAGAAAATAAGAAGGTACTTTGTTTCAAAACTTTCAAAGACTGCTTCCCACTCTTATTTAGTGGAACTACATCTGGAGGCTGCAAGCTTTTCTCATAAAATGCATGGAACTAAAAATAGCCTTGGAATCTAGTCTATTGGTAAGCTAAGGGTTCCAGCACTTGACTTGCAATTAAGATAAATTGCCTCCAAGTTAATTATAGGTCCATGAGTTGAACAGCTAGATTCTCAATTTTCCAGAACATTCATTAAATGCCTGTGAAAAAGCATACTGCTAAAATCTTTGCAGGACAGAGGATTTTGTAGAAGATGTTTCATGAAGCAGGTACCCAAACGCCTCCATTGGGAACGCAGAGGCCTCCTCTTTTGACTGGAATGACCAGTAGAGGTACGTACGCGGCAAGCATGATTTAAACACTATTTTTCATGAAGGAAACAATATCCTTCGGTCGCTAAGCAGGCGGCGGAGCCCAGCCTCTCGGTAGTTACTACCTGTGTCCACCAGATGGCAGGCACGACCTGCAAAGAATCTGCGGGGGCCTCCGCGGGCCTTCAAGGTCTCCAGGCTCAGCCACAGGTGGTTAACGCGGGCCGGGAGAGGTGCTGGGAGTCAGTGATCGCCGTCCCGTGAGTAAGCAAAAGCGGCAGAGCAGAGGACAGTGAGGTGGCCAGGGGAAGTGAGGAAGCTGAGGTAAGAACCCCTAAACCAAAAGGATGGGGGAGGAGTGGAAGGCCCAACTAATGGTGCTGGGGCCTGGAGAATGAACCAGAGGAAGGGGAGAGGTCAGGTGAAGAAGGCCACAGGCTGGGAGCAGGAAAGAGGAGGAGCTCGCCAGGGCAGCCCGAGGAGCAGGCGGGCCGAGGCCTCGGTGCTCAGCCTGGGCTCCCGTCCTGCACCGGCGCTGTGGAAGCCATGGCGACGAGGATGGCGTCCCGCTTACTTCCGGTAGAGGAGGAGCAGGCACAGAAGCAGCACAGGGAGCCTAACAGGAGCACAGCGATCAAGCTTCTCTCTGTTAAACAATTTCCAGTAGTGGCTAGGGGCGTTGTGAGTGGTCACAGTCGTTTCTAAAAGCCATCAGGTCATAGGTTTATAAAAACATCTGTTAAATGATGTTAAATCTCTAAAGCATCTTGAGATAATCTAGCGCGGTCCAGTTCCAGGCAGACAGCTCTGGTTTACCCCGGGGCGCTCGTCTGTCGGGTGGGAGGGTGGATGCTGTATCGCTCTTGACGTGACACACAGCACCGACTGCAGCTGTGCTGTCCTGGCTGCCTTTGTGCCCTGAATCCATTCAAAACATTTCCCTTTCACGGTCATTTTGACTTTGGGGAGGAGCCAGAAGTTGTTCGGTGCCCAGCCTGGTGAGGAAGGTGGATGAGGACAGAATGTCATGTTTTTGACAGAAATTGCTATAAACATTTTGTTGATTCAGGACATTAAAACAGCCAGGAAAAGACACTCGTGAAAGAGGTCTTCCAGAACTGCTTCAGAGATTGGAAGCATGGTGGGAAAAGTGTGTTTGAAGTGAGGGGGGTATTTTGAAGGGGATTAATGGCAATGTGTCTTTTATCATAATTTTTTGTTTGTTTAAACGCACTGTATTTTTTGATCAGCCTTTGTATGGTCTCTAAAGTGGGCTTTTCTTGGGTATGAACGTAAAGAACAAGAAAACAGGCATTTTGACACAGTATTTAGGGGAATTTATCATACTGTAAGAGTTTGATGTATCTATTGCTAAACATGATGCAGTTTTAAAATATGTTTAATCTTCCAAAAATGTTTCTGTCTTTGCTTCATATTGAGGTATATTTCCCTGTCCTTTTTAAATCTTTTTTATTTTGGGACAGTGTCTCAGTAAATCACTAACTTCCTCAGGCTTGGCTTGAACTTGCAATCTTCCTGCCTCGGCCTCCCAGAATACTGGGATTCCAGGTGTGCGCCACCACACCTAGCCACTGCTTCATCCTTATTATCATCGCTGTGCCCCTTTGAGGCTTTCTCCTTCAACTCTTAAAATTTCTGGCACCCCTGCCTCTGCAGGCCTCTGAGGCTTCACACCAGACCACTTTCTCTTGAGCCACGGGCAGCAGTGTGTTCTGATCTTTCTTCTCTCCAGCACTTCTTATTTCTTGCTTGATATTCCATGCTGTGGGAATGTCATACACTTGCAACTTCTCCCCCCTAACATAAGGGATCATTTTCTTCACATCGGATTACTGGAGAGTACAGATCTATCACAGCAAATCTGTTTCCAAGTCACCAACACAGAAGGGACTGGAAGAGTGAAGATGGAGCCCTGGTTTTAGGTGCGCTCACCTGGGCTGTGTTTGGCCATGACAGCCACTGCTCCCAGCTTCCCTAGGGGCTGCTGAGTTTCCGCTTTTCTCTACTTTAACTTTCCTGGTGTGGAACTTTCCTTCGGGAAGGGGTGTGGAGGAAGGAAGAGGAGGGCAGATGGTTATCTTGCTGAATGTCACAAAGGGAGAGTTTGGAGAGCAGCAATGCTCAGTATTATAAAAGCAGGCGTTGGTCATTTATTTTTACAATCCTAGTTAATTTCCACGGGGATATTTTTATGGTATCGAAAAGAAAAATGAAGGTTCAACCTTGGGAAAAGTCTGCTGATAATTTAGCGGCAGGAGGGCTGAAAAGGAGCCCCTCTAAGACAGCAAAACGGTCGGCTCAGGCTCCGCTGATTCTAATTTTGTGAAGATTCCCATAGGATGTAGCAATTACTTTTGCATCATCAAGTTGCTTAAGCAAAGCCATTCGTGGCTGACAGAGGCCCAGGGTTGTCTACAAGCGGTGTCATTTATACACGCCCTCGACTGACTCTAGTTATAAGGGACCACTGTCTGCTTAAGGAGAGAGTCCCTAGGAGTTTCTACCAACAGCCTGTTCGTTCTACTTCACATGCTGTGTATAATTACTTTTCCTTGGGGACATTTGGTTTGTTTTATCATTTATTATGTCATTTGACAAAGATGTGACTACCTACAAATGAATTTATTAATTTAGAGTTTCCCTTATTGAGCAAAATTTTGTAAAGTTTACTGAGTTTAGGAAAATGAGCCACAGGGAGTATGTTCATCAGATGCAGGGGACTTGGGTTGTTGGACAGAACGTGCTCTGGGGCCGGTGAGATGGCTCAGCGGCGTAAGCGCCTGCCTGGCAAGCACGAGGGCCTGAGTTCGACTCCCGGAACCCACATACGAAAAAAGGGCCGGTGATGTCGCTCAGTGGCACGGGTGCCTGCTGGCGCGCAAGGTCCTGAGGTCGACCCCCGGTACCCACAAAAAAAAAACCAAAAAAAGCCCACGCTCTGTATTAGTTGGGTAAATATGGACAATTCACCTAATTAGTTCAGCCCTGGTTTACTCGATTGTAAGATGAAGATATCGTCTACCCACTTGGCATTCTAGAGTTTGGCAAGGATAAGAGGAATTAATTTGTGTGAAAATGCATGCTAAATGATAAAGGGTTACATAATTGTAAAGACACTGGCATGGGATCCCAGGAGCTAAGTTGGATGACGCCATAGTATATTTCTCTATTAGCTTCTGTGATTTTAAATTTATTTTTAGAACACTAAGAATTGGTTCTGACCTGATGGTGGTGCATGCTTGTAATCCCAGGAGGCTGAAGCAGGAGGGTCGCTGTGAGTTTGAGGCCAGCCTGGACTACGTAGTGAGTTCCAGGCAAGCCTGAAGTACACAGTGAAAACATGTGTCAAAGAAAAAACAGGAATTGGATTTGTCAGCAGATCAACAAAATTGTACATTTGTGTTTCAGAAACAGCACCTGGAAAAGTCTCTTATGCCCAAGGGACCATGATGAGGCCAGGAGGCTCCTGAACCGTCCCTCTGTGGGCGGAACCAGGGCACAGAGGGATCCCCTGCCTGTTCGGAGCTCTGTGAGCCCAGTCAGGTTTGGGCCTGGGTCCTGATCCTAGCACTGGGATTGATATGTCAGGTCCTTTAAAATTATTACTTGTATTTGGATTGACATAATAATCATATGTATTTCTGAGGTTTTGTGCGACACTGTGACTCACCAGGTGTCTAGTCTTCAAAAGGCTTTCGTTACCGCCACTTAGAAACCTCTGACATTGTTCTCAGATGGGTGATTTTCTTAAAAAAAAAAAAAAAAAATCTTTGTATTTGTTTTGGGCATTGACACAGTGTGGCCAAAGAGATTTATAAAATGAAATGCACACACAAGATGCCCCTATTGATTGGTGACTGAGTGTAGGGTTTTTTGTACTTTTTGGAGAGAAAATGATATTTGTGACTGCATTCACAGAAGCCATGAACTCACTTCCCAAAACGATTCATGGCACTGGTGATTTTATTTTTTAGCAGATGGAGTCAGTGGACCAAGAAAAGGATCATCCTTCTCCCTCCCCCTTCTCTCAGAAGTTCCAGAGATTTACACAGCTAGAGTCACACTGAGTCCCCAAACATGAGAATGTCCAGGGTTACGTGTCAGATTATTATTATTTTTTTTGTGGTGCTAGGGATTGAGCCCAGGGTCTACTGCATGCTAAACTCACATTCTATCCCTGAGCTACACCCTCAGACCTTAATGTCAGGGGTTAGGGAGGGGGCTGGGGTAGCAGAGTGCTCCAGAGAAGCAGAATCAGTGGTGCGTGTGTATGTGTGTGTGTGTGTGTGTGTGTGTTTACTAAGATTTAAGGCAATGCCTCACATGATTTGGGAGGTGTGGCGGAATCACCTGGAGCAATATCTACTGAGTTTATGAAACAGGTTATAAACATTTGCAATAAGCTTGGAAAGGGTTGTTTAATAAGTGCTGGGGCGTGTGCTCTGGGGCTCACTTTCCTTACGCTACGGCTTGTGCCTCGTCCTGACATGCACACTGAAATTTAATTGCCACTGGCACAGTGTCAGGAGGTGGGGTGTAAGAAGTGAGCTGGTCAGGAGAGCAGGAGAGATTCATGTCATTTTCTTCATAGTGGGTTCCTTATAAAAGCTAGTTCAGCTCTCTCTCATTTTCTTGCATGTTGTATCCCGTCCTTCTTCCATGGGATTACCTAAGAAAAGCCCCTTACAGATGTGGACTCTTGACCTTCTCAGCTTCCGGAAGTATAAGAGATAAATCTGTTGTTTATAAATTATATAGCCTCTGGCGTTTTGTTATAGCTTCACAAAACAGACTGATGCAGTCTAACCTCTCCACCGAGCTGTAGAGAAGGTGCTGTGCTACTCTTCTTCACCAACCCTTGGAGGCTCTGTTGTCTGTTAAATGTGCTTGAGGTGGGTGATCAAGGAGGGGCTCACGTGTTGTCACCCTCGCTGATGATACACCGCAAACTTCAGCCATAAATCACTCACAATCCTGGTGGTAGCAAGGACACCGAAGACTTTGTTCTTTGGAGAATCCAATGGGATCATAACCTTCCAGGGGAACATTCTAGGGTCTAGAATGGCCCTTGCGAGCACGTAATTAAATATTTCAGAAGTTGGAAAGACATGTTTGAGAAAACGATACGGTGGAATTGGATGGAACGCAAGGAGTTCGGCTCCTAACATTTGTGGGACCCACCTCCCGTACGTCCGAATGTTCACTAGTTAGAAATGGAGCTGACAACCTTTTGAATAAAATGTTTAGGCATTTCCCTTCTGCCCTGACAGACAGGCCTGAAAAGCACCTGGAATGCCTGGGATCTGTGGCATCCTGGGAGGCAGGTGACATCGTGGCAGTCATCCCACAGCCTGGCCCTTCCTCTTCTACCCCGGATCCACTTCCCAACTGCAGGGGATCAGGTATGAGTGTGGACACCCGGGAAGCAAATCTGAAGATTATTTTTTTGAGCATTAGATGAAGCCTGGAGCCATTAGCTCTGGGTAAGAAAAAAAAAATTGTGCTTGCTTTTTGCCAAAGCTGGTTGAACCAGGCAGTTTGCCATCAAAGTGGGAGCCATCCAGCTTCCAATTTCGTCATGAGATTGAGTAGGGAAATATATATGGAAAGAAAAATAGATTTCATTCAGAAATAATTGAATTCCCTTCTTGAATGATTGATACAAACTGACCAAAGGATATTCAGTAAGAAAAACAAGTGCTTGAGATAGATAAACCTAATCAGAGGCAATATTTCTTTTTAAAGTTAATACCAAGGAGTGGTCTAAATATCAATGTTACATTCAATGCTGACCCATCTAGAACATGAATTTTTGAGCCATTTGCCTAAGAATTGTGAGAAATCCTCATCCCAGAGAGGGAGACTAGAAATTCCTGGGGGATTTGTGAGAAATCCTCATCCCAGAGAGGGGGACTAGAAATCCCTGGGGGATGGAAAACTGGGAACAAATACTCAGTCATCATTAGAGCCTTCCTGGGACACAGGAAGTGTTTGGAAGAGGCAGTGACTTCCATGTCCCTGACATCCTTGCTTCTTAATGTTTTGCTTGAACAATTTCTCAGTCTGCCTTGAACCTCTTTTTCTGACAATTTATTAAGAATACCACATAATGACACAATTTTTGGACATCATAACTTTTGCTAATATATTTGTATTTTTTCTCATGCCTTCTGTGTGAATAAAATTGGTTTCGTATGCCAACTTGGATGTACAAAATAAGCCCTTATACTGTATATTGTGAAATACCGCCATATGCTTTGTCTCATTCCATCCTTACAGTTCTCCTGAATTTCCGTGGGATAGAAAGAAGAACATTTACTGAATACATTGTCTCATTTTGTCTTTCCCTGTTATTATTCCAATTTTTAGACGAAGGAACAGAATTTTAGCCAAATTGAGTGACTCACAGCTGCTTTTGGACTGCGATCATGTTATTGATGTAATTGGATGTGAGACTGTTTCTCTCTCGGGTCCATTGGGATTTTAAGGTATCTGCTAAAAACACGGCCAAGCCAAGAGTGGAGAGAGGCCAAGACGATCAGCACCACTGGCTGCCCACTTCCAGGACAGGTTGGCTTGGAGAGCGTGGAGGATCCTTCTGAGAAGGAGAAGCTGGGGGGCTGTAGCATGCTGGTGTGTTTGCTGTGGAGCAGGGCATGGTTTCTTCTTATTTCAAGCTAAATCAGAGAAATTTTAAGGGAAACATTCAGAACACTTGACAAGCAGCTGACCCTTTGCATCCCACAGATTCTGCATCCACAGAATATCTAGTAACTTCAGATAAAAATATTCAAAAAACAATTGCATCTGCACTGAATATGTACATTGTTTTCCCTTGCCATTATTCTCTGAACAATGCAGCATAACACCGATTTACATAGTGTATTCATTGTATCAGGCATTGTAAGGAATCTAAAGATGACTTGAAGCATACAAGCTTGGAGCATCTTCAGATTTTGGAATCCAGGGGGAATCAGGAATCAGTGCCTGGGACACCAAAAGATGGCTCTATGTGCCTTGTGGTTTGTAGCACACAGAGGACCAGGTGTTTGGTGTATGTTTAAAATAATCCAAACCCAGCGCTTGTGATAACTGGTTTGAGTGATACAAAGAAAGAAAGAAGGGTTATATTAGAACGATGTACAGAGGGCTCAAAGGTGTTTTCACAGGCCAGACAGGACAGCCTGCAGGGGTGAAGAGGTCAGACAAAGGCCGACTGCTGGAAGCCAGAGGCTCAGAAGTCAAAAGCAACCAGCTAGAGAAGAGCATTGCCCGCACTGCTCTGAGAGAGATGGTTGTCACAATGGTCCTAAGCTGACATTACATTAGCCATGCCAATCACCTGGCTCCAAACTAGCAACAAAGGAAGCTGGGATGGTGGCTTCCCTGGGAGAAAGAAGGACCAGCCCAGGACACCCACAGCAGGATTTTCATCTGTGGTTCCTTCCCTCCCTGCCTTGTGCCCTGCTTCATGCAGCCCCAGGGTGAGAGAGGAGACCACCCCCTGGGGCGCAGCTGGACAACTATGGGTTAACTGTGCAGCTAGGCTGCCTGGGGAAATTGATCTTAGCTGAGCTCCAGGAGGAGATGGATGGTTTTGACCCCAGCCATGTACGGGTTCAGCTGTGAGGTGAACGTCAGTGGCCCACAGCGGACTTGGAAAGGCCTTTGTGAAGTTCCTTCCTCCTTGACCACTGTTAATTGTTGTTTTTGTTTCTGTAGCTTCACTTTGTGCTGATTTCCAATGGAAAATTGCACCACAGGATAGAATAATATAGAAGTGGGAACGGGGCTTCGTTCTGGGTTCTTGGGTGGACACTGGTCCCCGAGGGACGCCAGGCATAAATTGCCCTTTGGCCTGTTACTCCGTGTCTTGTCGGTTCTGTTCGGGATCCCATGCAGTCTCCTGTTTCAAGAGGAGTTTGGGAATCCTAGCCGAGGGTGCTGTCTTCCACAGCCATGTGAAATCTTGATTGCTTCCAAAAGCACAACTTTTAAAACTTCAAAGGATGGCAGGTTGCCACGTGACCACTGGTTGTGTGATTCTTGTTGGTTGGGTCACTTCATGCTCACAGAAGCCAATAGCAGCATGTGTGGGCTCCTCCCGGGGCTGTGCGGTATCTTCACTCAGCAGGACCCTGCTCCTGCTAGGTGGGATCACGAAGCTCCTCCCTCCAGCTCTCAGCAGGGATTTGATGCTGGCTCCTCACAGCCCCCGGAGTCCCAGATGTTTACTCCAAGCACCTCATGGCCATGAGCAGCTGGCTGGGATTTCTTCCCCTGTGGGCTTCTGCTGGGGTCTTTATGGGCCAGAGCTACCAGCCTTGTGTACTTGCAGATAACCTGCGAACATCTGTATCCAGCTGGCTTCCCATGTGGGGATTCAACTGTCTTCCAGAATAGTACTTTCTTTGCCCTGGTCCCTCAAATTCCTACTTATTGATATAGACTTTGTGTTGAGAGTCTGAAAGAGAGAGTGAGAGAGAGAGACATGGAGGATGAGGAGGAGGAAGAGGAGGAGGAGGAGGAGGAGGAACAACATGCATGCATATTAAATCCCCAAGATGGGCTTTTGGGGCTCTGCAGAATTCTCAAGTGCTCAGGCAATGAAGATCCTGATTCCAGGCTTTTGGACTGGGCTCTGAGGTTCTGCCTTTCTAGCAAGCTCCCCACCAGTGCCAGCGCGGTGTGTCCGTTGTTTACTGTACTCTGAGGACGTGCGTGTCTGTCTCTTTTCCCATCGGGACCAGCCCCATGCATCAGAAGGCTGTTCTGGTTCCACCCTCCCCTCAGCTGTAACCTGATTCTCCAAGATCTCAAACACAGGGTGGCATAAGTCCAAAACATCCTATTCTTCACCCATGCTCGGCCACATCTCCCTTTTCTGTCTTTTACTAACACCTGAGCAGATCCAGGCCGGGAGAGCATGTGCCCTACGTTCCCATGACTTTTCTCCCTCGGAACCCCCTTTTTTCTCTGGAGAACAGTGACAGGAGAGAGGGAGAAGGACAGGGGCAAGTGTCTCTTGTCTTCTATGATTGCTGCTTCTCTACCCAGCTGTCAAAACCCTCCACGTGACAGGCTTCTAAAAGCTGGGTCTCTGCTGGCACCGAAGTGAGTTCTTTGTCAGGCTTTTTAGGGTTTCCATGATTCAATTGTTTGACCTTGGAGGGCTGGGACTTTGGATTACTAGTCTGCTTATGGGGCCCTTGCTGCTTCCTGTGCCTGACATTACCTCGTTTGGCAGTCAGCCCGTGGGTGGACACAGGCAAGGCCACCCAAGTGGTCTGCAGTGGTCCCTTGGCCATCTCGATGTGGCTGTTTGCCATTGTAAGAGTGGGCTTCCTCCTTTCCTGCCCTGCCTTTTCTCCTTATCTGTTTTCCTGCTCTGTGTAGAGCATCCCAAGAATTCCCCTGGACAGTGGACAGTAAGATGGGGAGTCAGCCACAGCTCGCAGGCGCCCTCAGCCTCACGAGCTGTCTTCACCAGTTTTCAGTGGGGCCAGGAGACTCCATCACCCTCCCTTCTAGGACAGTTACTCCTCCTGTAACTAGTCCAGGGCCATCCTGCTCTCATCCCCTTTACCCTGCTTTCTGGCTTCCTTTTCTCAGCTGAAGAGCAGGCATAAGGCTGGATTTCATTTACAAAACCCTTGCTAAACCTTGGAAGGGTCTGAATCACAATTGTTTGCACTCTTCATGAAATAGATTGTTGAGGTCTGGGGCTGTACCTTAGGGGTAGAGCACTTTGCCTAGCATGTGTGGGGCCTTGGGTGCCATCCCTAGCACTGTGTGTGTGCGTGTGTGTGTGTATGCGTATGTGTTCTCTGCTTTGAGTCTACTCAGCAATTCAGGGGCACGATGAGAAGTCTCTTGAATCCCAGCTACACCTGCCTTGGCTTCGCAGACACAAGGCTGAGGGGCTGCGGGAAGCTGCAGGGAGTGAGCTGAGAACGTGCGCATGTGTTCTGAGGTCTTGTCTCCAGGAAGAAGCCTTGGAAGAGCACCAGCCTGCAGAGGGACTGGCTGGGCGGGGACTTGCTGAGGACTTCCTTTAGCTCCTCCCTTAGTCCTTACTGCAGCATTGGGAGGCAGCTCTCATTGTTTGTATTTTAGAAAGACAAGGAAGTAGATACTTAGCAAGATGTTTAGTGAGGTTAAGTAACCTCCAGAACGAGTTAGATCTACTAGGTTCCCACTTCCGGTCTGCATCTGTGTGAGACCTGTGACCGGGCTCTTCCACACCATCCTGAACATTCCCTGGTGCAGTCACTTTAGGAGATGAAGCTGAATTAACACAAGAGAGTGGAGGGGGAGAATTCCTGTCCACCATGTGAAGATTATACCATTTTTGGAAAGACAAACTTTGATTTAGTGATGAGAATGAAGACCCCAAAAGTTTCAAATGAGGTAAGAAAATATTTCCTGCTAGTATTTATAAAGTCCATACCTACTTAGAAAATTAAAGGAAAAATTGTCATTTCTGAATTAACCCTAAAATAAACCTTTTTTTTTCCTCATAGGATGGTTTATCATTTAATTCCTTTTAGAAAGCAGGGTTAACCATTAGTACTAGGTTGAAAAATAGGCTATTTTTCCTTAAGCGTTTTACACGATCATACCTTTGGATGCATTGTTTTCTTCATGCCTGGGCCATTTTGTTGGACCCTTGCTTGTTATGGTTTGGATCTGGAACTGCTACCAAAGGCTCATGTGCTGGAGGCTTAGCCATCCACTCACTTGTGTGTCATTTTTTGGAGTGAGACAGTTGAATTTGTTTCTCCAGTTATTTTGAAATTTACAGTACATTATTGATTGTGGTCACCCTGTTGGGTAGTGGGTCTCAGAACTTATTCCTTTTGTCTCTCTGAAACTTTGTACCCTTTGATCAGCAGCTTCTCTTCCGCTCTTCCCACCTTGAGCTTCTTGTAACCATCATTCTACTGTCTACTTTGGAGAGTTTAACTTTTTAAATTCCACATACAGGTCAGACAATCTGTTGTATTTGCTTTCTGTGCCTGGCTCATTTCATTTAACTTGATGTACATCTATGTTGCTACAAAAGCTAGAACTTCTTTCCTTTTAAAGGATGAACAATGCTCTATTATGCATGAAGAAGCATGAAATTGGATCCTTACATCACACTATATACCAAAATCAACTTAAAATGGGTCAAAGATTCAAATATAAGACCAGAAACTTTACAATTACTAGAATAAAACTTATGGGAAAAGCTCCATGAAATTGATCTAGACAATAATTTTTCTTTTAGATATGAATGAAAAGCACAGGTAACCAAAGGAAAAACAGCCAAATGGGATTACATCAAATTAAAAAGCTTCTATGCAGAAAAGGAAACAGTTAACAAAGTGAAGAGATGGTCCAAAGAGGGGAGAAAACATTTACAAGCTATTCATCTAGTAAGAGGTTAATAACCAAAATATATAAGGGACTGTGACAGCTCAATAGCTTAATAAAAATTAAAAAATGAGCAGAGGCCTGAATAGACATTTCTCAAAAACAGAACGTACAAATGGCCAGCAGATTCATGAAAGAATGCGTAGCATCACTGATCATTAGAGAAATGCATCTTAAAACCACAAAACATCACCTCACATCTGCTAGAATGACTATTATCAATAAATGGAGAAAGAATAGGTGAAAGATGAAGTTTTGGTGAGGATGTAGAGAAAAGGAAATCCTTGTACTCTGTTGGTGGGAATGTAAATTTATATATTACTTTGGAAAACAATATGGATATTTCTCAAAATATTAAAAATAGAGCTACCATGAGATTCAGCTATCCCACTTGTGATATGCGAAATCACTGAAACCAGTATGTCAGAGTGTTATCTACTCCCATGTTTATTATGGAAACATTAATATCAAGAGCTCTGCTTTATATGGATTTAAAGACGGGACTAGTGGCAGTAGCGTGGGGTCAAAGAAGTGCACAAAATGACCACGCAGAAATGAGTCACTTCCTCTGACAGTGATTCTTTGCTGATAGGGATGGGAAATAGGGAGCCGTGTGCTCAGTCTCCGTGTGATTTATGTGCTCAGTGCCTAAACAGGACAGAGGTGCACTGTTAAGATTTGGACAAACACTCAGGCCTTGGTTTCCTATACCATTCTTAAACTGAGACTGGTTTGCAGGAGTGTCTTGTTCTAGGGCTAGGCAGGGAAACCACAAGGGTGAATTTGGAACATCTAGTTGGATCAGAAAATAAAGAAGTGCTTGAAAAATGATAGTGATGTTTCAAAAGGATACAGCAGCCACCTTGAGGAAGCTCCAACTGACCAGATCCAGAACGTTTTGAATACTCCCCGACCAAAAGAATCATGGTAGGAGTCCACAGTCCATATTGATACTAAGTAAATAAATTTAGCAACAAACAAGTACACAATGCGGGGGTCATGGAACATACTTGCTTAGAGTGCAGCTTAGTTAGCTTTCCATCACTGCAACAAAATACCTGAGATAATCAACCTAAAAAGAGGAAGAGTTCATTTTGGCTCACAGTTTGGAGGGTTCAGTCTATGGTGACTGGACCCCCTTGCTTTTGGGCTGGTGGTGAGGCTGCTCATCATGGCAGGAGCACATAGCAGAGGAAGCATTCTCCTCATGGAAGCTGGAAATCAAAGAAAGAGGAAGGGCCTAGGTCCCAATACCTCTTCGAGGGCATGCCACCATGTGACTGAAGACTTGCAACTGAGTCTTATCTTTTAAAGGTCACACTCATACCCTAAGTAGCACCATGAACTGAAGACCAAGTCTTTATTTACCACAGGGGCTTGTGGAAGACACTTTTCCAAGCTGTAGCAGAGTTGAATGCCAATAAATGGAGAAAGAATAATAGAGTAACCGCCATAGTTAAAATGGGTTCTGGCAAGTATCATCCATGAATTCCCAAAATATGGAGTAAAAGTGTGATGGGGAATAGAATATTTATACAGCTTCAGAGTTTCCCCCACAGATTAATTATTAATTCAAAGGGAAAATAGTGGTACTTTTTCACTGGAGAGATTTGGTGGTTACCACATGAGTAATAAACAAAGTTAACCCCACGAATTATTGGACAAAGTGACATCATGTGTTACTTTCTAATATCATGGCTTTATAAGAAGTCAGTACCATAAAAGACAAAGAAAGGCAGAGAAAGAGAAATATACCCTAAATGCACTGCGTGACCCTCAGTCAGATCTTGAAGGACAAATCCTGTGAAGGACGTGTACCTTTTTGCAGACCTGAGAGGATGAAGGGACCCCCAGATACAGGTAAAATATCCCCTCTGGGTGTCTAGGGGGTGTTTCCAAGCGAGGCACATCTGAACGGCAGGGCAGGCTGAGTGAAGATCTGCCCTTGCCCAGGCGGGAGGCCTCGTCCCATTCACCAAGGGCCAGAGTTAGAACCATACGGCAGTGGCAGCAAAGAGGCAAATGCACCCTGAGCTGGGCTTCATCCTCCCCTGCTCTAGTAAAGTTAGTGCCCCTGGTTCTTAGGCTTTTGAATCTGGACCAAGACTCCCCCTGATGTCTGCCTCTGCCCACTCTCTGGACCTTTGCACCCTCTGGACTGAGTTACACCCGGGCTGGCAGAGCCCAGGTGAGACTTCTTGATTTTTATAATCATCTGCACCAATTCTTAGAATCTGTGTGGGTCTTTCTCCATCGCTTCTCTCTCTTTTTCTTTTTCCTCTTTCACTTTCTCTCTTTCTCCAAATATTAGCAATTGATGAATTTAGGTAAGAGATAGATACTTGCAACTTTCCTGTAAGAGCAAACTTTTCTCAAACACAGTCCACTATGGGCCGGTGATAAGCACAAGCGCCTGCTGGCAAATGCGAGGTCCTGAGTTCGACTCCCGGAACACACATAAAGGAAGAAGGGGGCCGGTGATATTGCTCAGTGGCACAAGCACCTGCTGGCGCGCAAGGTCCTGAGGTTGACTCCCGGTACCCACATAAAAACAAACAAACAAACAAACAAAAAAACACAGTCCACTAAAAAACTTCCGACCTCCACTCACTCGCAGCACACAATACCCCTTTCTAGAATTCATTCCTGGGACAGAACAGCAGGGTGCATATGACAAGATCACGCCTAATGTACTTTCCAAATGTAGGACTTTTGATTTCTCTCCGTTTGCATTTCCCCGCAAGGGTCTCCATCCAATAAAACAAACAAAGATGAGAACAGCCTCAACCCCCCATGTCCAAATGCCTAAAAGAGTTTGAAAGCCCAAGCCACAGGAACAGCGGTGCGGAGACTGAAGACGGAGCAGACGTTTTTCTCCTTCAGTTGAAGTTCCTGGAATGCAGGGCCTGGGCCGGCTCAGGTGAGCTGGGGACTCCACAGCCCGATGGAGCAGACAGACGAGAGGTGAAACAAATCATGTAGTGGCAGTTCCTCCAGTTGTGGCTAACACCCCATGACACGCCTGTCACTCCGCTTTCAGATGCTGCAACTCCACGAGTGGGGAATACTTTGCTGCTGCAGCCGGACTGTCACATGCTACGAGGCGCCCTCCCGAGCAGCTGATGGCTGTGACCGAAGACGCGTGGCCACAGGTTTCTGAGGACACAGATTCACACAGGGAGCTGATGGAACCCACTGTCAGTCCGTTTGGTGTCAGCTACCCACATTTATGTCAGGGAAAGCCAAATTCTCTTAATTCTTAGCATAGCTTTGCCCTTAGAAATCACAGGAAAGTCTCAAAGCAGATTAGTATTTTTTTACATGAGAGATTTATATTTTAGACAACTCTATTTATTCTGGGGAATTCATGATTCATTGACACATGAAGCAAGAGGATGGAAAACAAGAAGTTATGCTGAGAGCGGAGATTAAATAATTTCCTTGACCGACCCACTCTGCCCTCCAGATTCACCTGAGGAATCCGTGCTTCCTTTTACTTTCAAAGTAATGAGGACGTAAAGTATAACTAGTCATTAAGATTGCTGAGGGAGCAGTAATTGGCTCCCTTGAATCTGCTGCTTCTCCCAGCTCAAGACTGAAACAGGCATGATAGTGTGAACCGTTAGGCCCTGCTACTGGGGAAGCTGAGGCAGGAGGGTCCTTTAGTGCATCCTGGCAATCCAGTGTCTGCACCAAGTTCAGTGTCATTGTCATGGCTTCTGGGGAGCTGATCAGAAGTAGGATTTTTCCTGTAAACATCTACCACATTGCAGCCTGCACAATGCAGAGAGACCCTATCTTAAAAAAAAAAAAAAGATTTAAAAGGTTATTGTCGGTGACACATCGGTTACTGCTTAATTTGCACATAGGGCAAGCAAGGATGTGTTAGTGTGTTTGGTAGAACACACACACACACACACACACACACACACACACACGACTTAGCTGAGTGGCTGCTCTTGTTCCTGCATGGCCAAGTGAACATTCGGGTTTTGCGTATTGTACACGCCTTCCCTGGTCTGATCAAATACCAGAAGCGAAGAGCAGTCATGCAGGCAAAGCACACGCTGCTGCTTATCGTCATAAGGGTCACCAGAGCGCCCACTGTCCACAGTAGGAAGAAGTGGGCGTTTTAAAGGACCCCGCCACCCTCTCAAACACAGAAGGCTTCCATCAGCCTCATGTCTAAACTGCACTGGGGAAAGAAACCTCCCAACGCCAGCTGCTGCGGATCGGTGAGTGCAGGAGCAGCCCAGCCTGGCAGGTGCCTGGTGACTATTTCCAGATGTCTTTTCTTGGAAAGGCCCTACGGCCCTGGGTGACCCCGACACATGCCCAGTCCCGGAGCTTCTTGATTCACATTCACTCCCATGGACCTAGACGTTGTCCCAGACACACACATGTAGACGGACCCCAGGGAAGACACACACATGGAGAGAATGGTCCAGGGAAATGAGGCCCTGGGCCATCTGACATCTGTCATCTGAGGAACAAGAGTTAATCCTTCCTCTCCACGCGCTGGTTCTAAAGTTGAGGTAGGAGGAGGTGAGTGGAGAAAACTCCATCCATCCAGCTGGTGCAGTGGGAGTGTCTACACCATGGAAGACAGCAGGACCCCAGAGAGCCAGATGCTCAGCCCTCACTGGGTCACCACTGGGACAGCTTTCCAAGCAGGAAAGCTGGGTTTGGTATTCCTTACGCAAACAAATCACACCAGACCCACTTCCTTCTTGAGTTTCTTCTCTTTCCTCTGCCTGACACCTCCCTCAGGGCTACCTTGCAGTAATATCTGCCCAAACCCATTAGGCTTATAATGCCTTTTTCTTTTGTCCTCATGTCATTAAACATGGGACCTGGTGTGATGTCTCAGTTTACCTTGTTCGATGCCTTGGCAGGCTTTCTTTGGCGACAAAAATGCTTGCTAATTTTCTTCCAGATTTACCATGCTATTAAGCTTATGTGTTACAAACCACGCAAGAACTACATAATAATATCTGACCACTGCAGTACAAACTGACCAATGTATTTTCCACTCTGGCAAAGTCCCAGCTTATCTTTACTTATGTTTATATACTTCTAGAGCATTTGACCAGTATTATATCTTAATCTAATCTCCATTCCTCTTAAAAAATAAAACTTCTCTCCTTTAGTCTCCACAATACTTAGTACCAAACACTTCTAAATTAGTCATTCACAATTTTAATTTTGGCTTCCACTGACCCAGCTCTTCTTTTGCTGGGATTGAATCTAAGGAGTATTTGGGCATTTTTGTCCTTCGCGGTACATGGAAAACAGCTTCATTTCAGTGACTGAGATGTTCAGGCCCACACGGTATGCGCAGACTTGTCATTTAAGAGCAACTTCTCCCTTTCCCAGCCTAGCTGTGCTGTGTGTGCGTTCTCTCACTGGATGGGGACTCATCAACTTCTCTTTTTTCACACTTGTTCCTACTGCATCCAGGTTTCATACAAGGAGAGAGTGGAGGAAAGGAACAAGAAAACTCTTCAATGGTGGCTATCTTGTGACCTGGGAGCAATGCTTCACGCACTGGTGGATGCTCAGAGCTCTCAGCCCTATCAGAAAGACCGAACATGTGCACTTGCCTCCAGTCCTTCCCAAATGCACACATTCTTTGCTCTGTAAACTCATTTCATGCAGGACACCCAACATCCAGTAATTTTTCCTGTAGATTTGTCATCAACCCTTAGCTCTTCTAGGAAATGGACCACGTCTTCCAACTTAGACCCTAAAGCCCCCTTCTCATGACTTGAGTTAAGAGGAAATATATCCATTGTCTTTGCTTTTGGGGGAGCACTCTCTTCAAAACTCCTCTGACTCCAACAACATCCACAAAACCAAAAATAAACAAACATCTTCAATATCCAAAATGTTATTTTTGACACAGTTAGTGGGGGGTGGGAAATGAAGATTGAAAACCATTTCCAGACGTCTTCTGTATGTGTTCTGCCTATGATGTAGCATTTCCTTCGGAAAGCAGTAGCAGTTGTCCTTTAAGTCCTTGGGTGAATTTTATATTTAACGTGCTCTTCCGTGAAGAGGGTGACAGAGGCTATGATGCTCATGTTGTATGGTACTTGACATTTAACTTTCATGTTTAATTCTAACATTTTCATGATCTGACAGTGAATGTATATTAGAACTATTCCAACTGTTCATATATTTATCAGTTTTATACATGAATTAAACTTAAAGTACTCAGAAAATTCTAGTCTAGACATCTTGATGGTACTGACCAAACCTGTGTTCCAAATTTATTAAAGCTACTCATATTTAGGTCTGAGTACATTTTCATATGCTATAAAACCAGGAAAGATCTTCAACTTTCAAAACTCAATTCCATTCAGCAATGTTGAATCTAGTTTCGGAGTTCATGTTTAGAGGTAATATTATTTATGTATTATAATAGCGGCATTGTGTTGCGCTGGAGTTCATAGTATTCATATCTACAGAAAGATGCCGTCTACAACTTAGAACATGGGCCTGAGAAACAAGAAGCAAACTAGCTAGTAATTCAGAATTTTAAGTAAAATGGATATTATAGAAAAAATAGAATCCGTAGGAAGATGAAATAAAAGGAAGAGTGTATCAATTAAAAAGGAAGAAACATAGGCATTAATTTGAAGTCCTTACCCTGGAGTCCATGGAAGAGCTAAGGGTCAGTTTGTTGGCTTTTGGGCATCTGTGACCTTCTGAAGTTGATACAAATTTTTGTGTTAATGTGACAATGTTCATTTTTCAGGAGGAAGACATGTTAGCATTTTGTCACAGTGAAAAAAAATACCCGAGAAAAATGATTTAAAGGATGAAAGCTTTGTTTTTATTTTGGGTGGTGATTTCAGAGATTTCAGTCCATAGCAAGCTGGTTCCATTGCTGTGGGACTGAGGTGAGGCAGAAACGTCATGGTGGCAGAGGAAGGCTGCTCACGTCAGCCAGGAAGCAGAGGGAGATAAATAGATAGATAGATAGATAGATAGATAGATAGATAGATATGGATGATAGATAGATGACAGATGATAGATAAATGGAGAGAGAGAGAGAAGCAGAAAGAGATACAGAGAGAGGGAAGGGAGAGGGAGGGCGCTGGAGAGAACTGGAGAGAGGGGAGAGGAGAGAGCCAGAAAGCACGCAATGATGGGTTTCTTCCTCCTTCTGCTTTTGTTCCATCTGATGGGCCAAAACCCCTCATTCAGGGTGAGTCTCTCCCATCAGTTTGCTGTCCCACATGCTGATTTTCTCTGGAAACACCCTCACAGACGCAACCAGAAATGTGCTTTCTCCATTTCCTGAGCGTTTCCAATCCAATCCAATCCAATCCAATCAAATCGACACCATCACAGAAGCATTCTTGGCTTTCATCAGATTCCCAGAGAGACACCAATGACACCCAGTGGGAAGAGCCATTATTTACTACCAGTGACGTTGCATTTGAACTTCTGAAATCTGGACTTCATAAATCCTCCTCTCTCTAGCGGGACACACAAAATCGCGCTGATCACTTTGCCTTCTTGGGCACTGTTTTCACTTAGGGCTCCACTGGGTTCTTGGGGCTGTGGTTCGCTGCCGTGTCAGAGCCAGGGCTTAGGGAGAGAGCTACGCAATGCTGTTCTTCCCCATGACAATTTGTAATCACATGAAAAGTGAGACATTTGAGTAAAGTAGATGGAGACCAAATTTAGTTTTATAAAAACCGAACTGGAAAATGCTGTTTAGATCTGCCACAAAATGTGCTTCCTTACACTTTGTTTCACTGCATTTCTGCTTTGTACATTAATACATCCACCAGGACAGAAAATTTACCAATCTGTAAACTTACTACTCAGAGGGGCAGAGAATCTGTGTGTCCCAATGGCATGTTTTGCCATTAAGAGGATCCAAAAGGTACTGACCCAAGTATTTTTAGGTCCCTTTCTTTCTAACTGTACTAAACAGATAAATGAAGGAGTTGATTGAGACCACTGTCTACTTTGGGAATAAATCACCAGTTTCTTGCTTTATGATTCAGGGTAGAAATGCTGGCAGATGTAGAAAATCAATACCTTACAGACAGATGCAACTTGACAATACAAATGCAAAAGGCTGTTTAACACAATAGCTTGGAAAAGTCATTTATGGGGCCTGGATGTAGGATATGTTACAGAAGTCTAAAAAAATTCAATTTGATCGAATGTAGCATGACTAATTTTTAAAACAAAACTCGAGGTAATAAGGCATTTTAGGTAGACTAAAACTGCTAATAGTATACAGCTGTCTTCTGTACCTGCACATTTATTCCAGAACATTCTGTGGATACCAAAATTTTCAGTTGCTCAAGTCCTTATATAAAATTGTATAGCATTTGTACAACCTATGCGCAACCTCCTGTGTACTTTAGATCATACCTAACAGTGTAAATGCTATATAAATAGTTGTTATAACAGTCGTTATATAGTATTGTTGAGGGAAGAATGACAAGGAAAAACTTCAGTACATGTTCAGTACGGACACAATATTTTTCAAATGTTTCCTATCCACATTTCGCTGAATCTGTGGATATGGTACCTGCAGAGAGCCAGCTGTATAATGTCTTAGAGCAATAAAAGAAAAGATAAGAAGCATGAGCCAGAAAAATGTTATAAAAGTCATGGGGTTAGGTAATCAGCTTCTCAATTGTTGGAACTAAAAATTAAGATAAACAATTGTTTCAGTGATTTATTGAGGGAGGTGACGGCATGAAAAGAATCAAACGCAGCACTAAAGCTTCTCCTTAGAGGACGAGAGTTGAATAAATGAGAAAGGAAGCTTGGAGGGTGGTGACCAATGATAGGTTTTAATTTTTTACACTTTTGTTTGTGAAATTCAATTGATAAATTGGGGTGAGCGATGCGTATTTTACAAATTTACATATTATTTTACAAACCGAGGCTAATATTTGTTGTTACCTACCAGAGAGTCTATCTCAAGGGGGTTTTCCACGTTATCTGAGGGATACGTGATTTATTTTGGTGTTATTATTTGTAAGTGCATCTTTTTGAGCGTTAGGATCATCTATTAGTCAGTTCCGTTTCTCCCTTCACAGGCAGTACGTGGCCAAGCTTTGCCAGTAGAGGGAGCTGGAGGGTCACTGTGCGAGGAAGGGGACATCTGCTGCTGCTGCTGGCTTGCTGCATTTCCATGGATTTGTGTGTGAGTGTGGGGCAGGGGTGATCCAGTGGTACTCTACCCTAGCACTGCACCAGGGCGCACGGCCGCTGTGAAAGGTCACAGCCTGGAGCTGGCGTGGTCACTGCTTTTCCTAGACCAAGACCTCCCAGCATGCGCTGCTGCTCAGCGTGCTTTTCGCTCTCTGAACCCCTCTGTGCTTTCCCCCACCAGTTTCCATCC
Organism: Erethizon dorsatum; assembly: GCA_028451465.1. Classification (NCBI taxonomy): domain Eukaryota; kingdom Metazoa; phylum Chordata; class Mammalia; order Rodentia; family Erethizontidae; genus Erethizon; species Erethizon dorsatum. The sequence goes on along the minus strand of CM051838.1, from coordinate 28,542,785 downwards.
TGAGTCGAGCTCACCAAAGCTCAGCTCCGGCAGCGGAGTGGTTTCCGCAAGCCCCGCACTGCTTCAGGGTGCATGGTCTTCAGTGCTCAAATCCTGCAGGGGTCAGATTTAGACAGTTCTGGGATCTGGCTGATACGAGGTTTTCGAGCCTGGACATCTGCAGGGCGTAATTTCTCCAGCTCCCAATTCCAGCAGTGCCCAGAGGCCAGCAGATTCTCTTGGCTCTGAAAAGGGCGGATTCAATAAGCGCCTCGCGACTGCCCCGCCATGCAGAGGGCCACGGCTTTGTCCTCCCCAGTGAGGTAGGCTGTCAGCCCTGGAGCGGGAGGCCTTCTGCAGAGGCTCAGCCTCCGGGATGCTGGTAGCTCCTTGTCTGTGCCTTCTGTGTTCTTCGGAATCCTCTTCAGCTCTCATTAGCCAATTCTCAGTGTTCAATTCCATGCTAATGTTCGAGCCAGCTTTTCTTACTAAGATTACTATGTGATTTCTGCCTCTTGACTGGGCATGGCCGAGACGAGCAGTAATCTTGCAAACTCGCTTATTTTTTGTGGTCCTTTAACTGTCCATTCTGTTCTTCTGCACAAGATTGTTTCTATTTTATAGCGAGCCCCTTCTTATGTCTAGATAGAAAGAAAACCCAAGGTGAAGTGAGCAGCTCTTTTTGAATTAGACAAATGCCAGAGCTCGAACACATTTACAGAAAAACGGTTCTAGTTGCTCACTTGAGTAGAGGACGTCTTAATGGAATGGATCGCGAAGGCTATGGGTACGGAAATGAAGAATCTCATCAATTGTTTTATTTGTCAGCAGACAATGAGCCCTTGATTTCTTTCTTTAATCCCTTCTCTCCTTTCTTGATTTTTTTTTTTTTTTTTGTGGGTACCGGGGGTCGACCTCAGGACCTCGCGCGCCAGCAGGCGCCCGTGCCGCTGAGCGATATCACCGGTCCCTTTTTCGTATGTGGGATCCGGGAGTCGAACTCGGGCCCTCGCGCTTGCCGGGCAGGCGCTTAAGCCGCTGAGCCTTCTCACCGGCCCTCCTTTCTTGATTTTATCCCTAAGTAGGCAGGAACTCTAGGATGAGATTATATGGAACTGGGGAGGCTGGAATGAGTTATGGTAGGAGAACAGTATTGCAGTTTCTCATGCAAGTCTGAACTATGCCAGTGCTGACACTGGCAAGATGCACCTCCAGAAAGGTCACCTGGAAAGGAAAGTTGAGGCATTTACCTGCTAAATCAGGACCAATTCTCCCTTGCTCCTCTTGCTTTCTATCCAGGCACCCTGTGTCTTCCTAGTAGTCACCAGCTTCATCATCCTGCAAGACTCCTCCCTTCCTAAGAAATTCATCACCACGATGGCTTTTCCTTTCCCTTGTCACCTTAGTAAAAAAAAAAAAAAAAAAAAAAAAAAAAAAAACAACTCCCAATATTGAGCCCAAATTAATGTAGTGCTTTTTAACATTAAGAAGTGAATGAGCACTATTTTTGTTTATTGTGGTTCTGAGGATTGAACCCATGGCCTTCATCCTGAGCTACATCCCAAGCCTCTTCTTACTTTTTATTTTGAGACAGCGTCTTGTTATGTTGACCAGGCTGATATCAAACTTGAGATCCTCTTGCTTCAGCCTCCCACTGTGCTGGGAACCATGCTGGCTGGGAGCCTTTAAAATCCAAATGAACTTTAATTGATAAAATTTGGTAAGGGAAAGAGCAAGCAAATATTCTGAGGTGGGATGTTTTTTGCTCAACCTAAATGTCGCTTCCTTCTTCATGATTCCTAAGCTAGATTTCCGGACGAGAAAAATCCATAGCAAAAGAAGCAATCATCAGAGTGAAAACACACCGGATGGGATGATATGTCAAACCATACCTCTGACCTGGGATTAATATCCAGGATTTATAAGGAACTCCAAAAACTCCATAGCACAGCAACAAATAGCCTGATTTTAAAATGAACAATAGACCTAGGCAGACATTTCTCAAAAAGGCAGCCAGCAGATAAATGAAAAATGCCCAGCATCACTCATCATTAGGCAAATGAAAATGGAAACTGTATGGAAGCGTCACCTCACACCCATTAGAATGGTTATTATCAAAAAGGCTGAGGATAACAAGTGCTGAGGAGGACAAGGAGAAAAGGGAACTGTTCACACTAGTTTGGGGAATGTGAATGACTACAGCTATTATGGGAAACAATGTGAAGTTTCCTCAAAAATTAAAAGCAGGACTGCTAGAGGATCCAGCAGCCCCACTGGTAGGTAGGTAGCCTCTCCACCCCCATGTTTACTGCAGCACTATTCATGGTCACCGACACAAGGGAAGTCAGTGTCCTTCAACTGATGGATGGATAAAGAAAATGCAGGACACCTGCACAGTGCAGTACTAGTGAGACACATGCACAAAGGGTGAAATCCTGTCATTTGTGACAACAGGGACGGAGCCGGAGATCACTACACAAAATGAAATAAGCCGGGCACAGAAAGACAAATCCCACATGATTTCATTCACTTGTGGAATCTGAAAGAGTTGATCTCACAGAAGTTGAGAATCGAACAAGGTTATCAGAGATCGAGGAGAGTAGAGGGAAAAGAGAGGGGGTGAGATTGATGAATGGGTGCCAAGTTACAGTTAGGAGTAAGGAGTTCTGGCGTGCTACTGGGCAGTAGTGACTATGCATAACAATTATGCACTCTATATTTCAAAAATTAGAAGATAGGATTTGGAATGTTTTCACATATGGAGACGATAATGTTTAGAAGATAGATATGTGTAACCTGAAGTAAACATTATACAATATATACATATTCTGAAACATCATATGGGATGTCCTTAATATGTGTAATTTTCATGTTTTTATTAGTTACATAAAAAGTAAAGACAAATTAGTAAAATCCATGAAAATTACTGTTAATTGTTTTAGAGCAGAATGTTATTGAAGCTTTAAATTACCATAATAAAGAAATGATCTTATATTCCTAGGCCAGGGGAGACCAGAAAATCGTGCTTGAATAGGCAAACAAATCCTAGAAACTCTGGATTTCTAAGTCATCCACTTTTGACAAACGCTGCTTGTAACAGTCTCGTATTGTGACGGAAGTTTTGGGGTTAATAGACTGACGCTATGTTAAGGTGGGCTGTGCAAGCCCAGCCCATCTCAGGGTGAGACTGTCAGAGTCAGTCAGCCACAAAACACTAGGTCATTTTTACAATTCAGAGATAACTTAGCCGAGCTGTACTACCCAGCCTGTGAATGTATCTTGTTTTAAGGACTTTCTGCTTGGGCAGACTGGCCCAGCCAAGGACACGCTCGATTTTACTCACCCGCTCAGTTCCCTCCCTAAACTTTCCCACATTATGATAAACAACCCCTCCCTAACAAACCTGCCCAGAACAAAACTGCCTAACAACAAATGACCAAATGTATGTAACCAGTTATAAAATAACCTGTTATCAGCTCTTGTACTTTCTGCTTAGAAACGTATATAAGTCTTTGTTTTGCTGTAAGCCAGGACTGGTGATTTGGAATCCTCGTTCCCACCAGCCCGCTGGCATTAATAAAAAGTTGCCTTCCAGCTCCTCTGTGCAGAGAGTCTTTCTTTCAGTTCGGTATCATATTTCTGGAACAGTATTTCTTGCAAAGTGGGTAAATTTAAGTAATTATTTTTCTTGTTTTCCTATACAAGGAAGTAAAGAGTTAACTGAATTTCTCAAGCTTATGGTCCATCTGGGCATTGTAAGATGTTTAGAATTTTGAGTCTTTCTATTTGACCGTAGTGCTTTCTATCGGGGATTTTATGTTGAGTTTTTCAAGCTTTTAAAACTGCAGGTTGGACTTGTGAACTAAGGAAAATGATAACTTGCAGGAACAGATTTTCAAATTCCTATTGATAGGAGAAACCGCCTTAAAGTGGCATAAAATATCTCAAGAGGGTTTCAAAGTCACATCACAAGGCTCCGTGAAGCTTCAGAACATCAGATGACTTTCACACAAAGAACACACTTCTAATCTGAAGGTTAAAGAAAGGAGGGTGCAGAGGGAGAGCTTCTTGGCAGAGCCTCATATAAAACATAAGGAAGAACACAGAAGCAGAAGCACGGGTCTGAGCAGAGTGTTTCAGTTGATAGTTTAATATAATCATATGGTGATTTTTCTCTGTAAATTGACTTGAAACTAACCAGAGGCTGGTTTTATGCTACATGTTTATGGTTTAGGAGAGTGATATAAATTGGAAATTTTTTTTCAGCACCTTATACAGTTGCATTTACTAGATTAAGCCTGAGAGCTTTTTGTTTTTTAGAATTCATTTTGATGAACTAGTCTAGGATGGAGGATCAATTAGGCATTATTCAGCACAGGTAAATAAGAAATAGCCATTTATTCATTCATGTGTTTATTAATTCCTGAAATGTCCTCTACACATACAATAAACATGGTCATATAATTCACTGCGTCAGTTTTCTTTCTTTTCTTAATTCTATATAAATGAATGTGTATGTGTGTGTGTGTGTGTGTGTGTGTGTGTGTAGCACATAATTTCTTTCTCTGTGTCTTATGTATATGTCTTGCTTTAATTGTAAGATTGGCAGAGTTCCAGAACAATTTAAAATTTGAAACTTAACAAGATCATTACAGCAAAATCAGGGTCCTGATTTGGAAAGAGTAGAACACTCCTGGAGATCTAAATATTTGACCTGAGGCACTCACAGATCTTGAATTGCAAAATTTTTCTGGATCCTCTGGACTTGTAGAAGTTGTGACATTTTTCAGTTGAAATCTACTTCTCCCACCTTGGTTGGAGATGATGTAGGCTTTTGCCTTGAGAGATTACTTGCATTTCTTCAGTATCTACTCCCTTTCCCTTCTAGTCACCAATACAAGGAGCACTCAAAAGCATTTAAAATTTTGTTCAGTTTATTTATTAGTACATGTTTGTAGTACATAATGATTGCATAACTCATGGGGAGTTGGTCCATGAACATAACGTCTTAATTCTATTTTTCATTCCCTTTTCCTTCCCTCCCTCCCCCATCCCTCCATCACTTGGTCCCCTTCCCTTTTGCAAAAGATCTGTCTCCCTGTGTCCTATTAGTTATCTTTTATTTTTCCCTTTATTTATATTTTGGGTTTCTCATATAAGAGAAATCATGCAATATTTAAGTTTGTGTGTCTGATTTATTTCACTTAACATTATGGTGTGAAGATGCATACATTTTCCTACAAATGACTCAAATGTATCCCTCTTTATGGCAAAGTAGTACCCCACTGTGTATAAATACCATGTTTTCTTTATCCATTCATCTTTTGATGTACATATAAGCTGCTTCCAAGATTCAGCTATTATGAATTGTGCAGCTATAAACATGGGTATGCATAGATCACTGTAATATAATGTCTTTAATTCCTTCAGGAAGATACCTAGCATGGGAATAGCTGGGTTCACCAAGTTTCTATAAACTCTTTCTAATTAAAGATTAGTGTTTCCACTGCGCTGTAAAGTTAGTGCAGAGTATTTGCCTCACAAATTATGTTCCTTAAGAGTTGTCCCAACTTTGCCTCCCAAACACTAGACTCATTACTTAGCCATGGTCACAACATACCACTCAGCTGGGAAGGGCTGGACCTGCTCAGGGCAGAAATGTACTGTTTACTAAAGGAACTATGGCAACCAAGACTTACAGGCAAGAACAGAAACAGTATTATTTTGGTCTGGATTCTTAGCAAGCTGGGTCAAGGGAAAAAGAACATAAGTTGGTTAGGAAAGATATCAATATAGGCACAGCTTCAGCAGTACAGGATTTAGCCCCCTTGCAAAGACCCATGGATGTGTTACTATACCTTCTAGTTTGGTTCTTAGGGATTTGGAATAAGCAATTGGTCACTTTAAGAGAAATAAATATGCCAGAAATATTATGGTAAATATAGATATAGGGATTCAAATGCCCAGAGAAGTAGGCATGCTAGAGTGGATACATAATAGTAAAAAAACCAACCAGTCAGTTGTTTTCCATGAGAACACCCAGAGAATATTCCATTTATAAAGCAATGAGAAATGTGCCAGTGAGAGACATGTCAACATGATTACTAAGTTCCTTGTTGGTTCTTTTCTGTAGACCAAAACTGACATTGGCGAGGTGATAGAACTGGGATCTCTGACAGATAGATTTAAGCTATGCCAAAGGCTCAGAGGCTCGACGACCATACTTAACCATCACAAACAAGGTAGTATAATTATCAGAATGGCCAAAAAGCCTGGAGTGATAGACAGGGTGCTTGGACTATAGAGCTGTTGAGAAAGTTATTAGAACACAATGTACCCAGGATAAGATAGATGGAAACCCCAAAGATAGTCCTCTATTTAAAACACAAATATTGTGGGTGATGGATTTCAGAAATGGTATTTCTCCTAGAGCAGATTAACATGGCCTCAGTTATATGACATAGGGGCAGAAATGTGTGATACCTTTATTTCCCATCCTAAGTGTCATACACGATACTCCTAGAGCAAAAGACAGGTTAACAGTTGAAAAACACAGCAGATTTGTTAGTCATAGTTTATAAGACATGAGAGCGCTTGGAAATGGAGACCCCAAGACCTCCAAAGAAAGTTGTCCATTTTTATGTTTAGATTCACTGAAGACTAAAAGGCTTACAGAAATGTGACGGACAAAACCAGCCTGGTCGAATGGCAAAAGAACGCATGGAAAGCCCAGCAAGGCTGTCTGTTCAATTTCTTCTTGGTCTCTCTGTGTGACATTCCTTTCTCCTGGGTATGGGACCTCGTCTGAAATGAGGTTCTTATCTCATATCAGATGAGGTCGGTTAAAGGATTTCTTTATGGTCCGAGTCTATAAGCAAAATGGAGAAAAGTTTGGGTAATATTTCAGGTTTTATGGCTTCATTGGAGGAAAGGGATTCTATTGTCTATGACCTACTTTGGGGAGGAGAAATCCATAGTTTCTGTGGCTTACCGTGGAGGAGAAGGAAGGAGTAGAAGAAACAGGAACAGGGGAAGGTCAGATAGAAACGTGGCTCCTGCAGTGTCACGGCAACGTGCTTTGTTTTCTGAGCACCGACAGTGGCCTGTGGCCATTCATCTGCAAGTGTGTTCTTTCCCAAGGGGACTAGAGCTACATGAGAAGGATAACAGTACACATTTGTGATCTCTCCAGGGGCTGTGATAATTTTCCCATCTGTCTTGACATAGTATGTAAAGACCTAGAACAGATAGCCTGGACACTTTGCAGAATATTACATTTATAGATGACATCATGTGAATCATACTTCTACCGGATTAATAAGAGGTATGAAGTATTTTGGAGTTTCTTTCTGCACAGTTAGAGAAAACACCCAACATACCACTGAGATTTATAGAGATTCAGTAGCCTTGTTCATGACTGGAAATTCTTTTTCAGAATAAAAGACAAATCATTGCGTGTTGTACCTCCCACCACTAACAAGGACAGGCAGTTCATATTTTTGTTTCATTCTGGAGAGCATTTTCTACACTTGGATATACAGCCTTACCTCATTTGCCATGCTCCATGGAAGGCTTTTGCTGAGATTCTGTAGGGTCTAGAGCAGAAAGGGGACCTGCGCTAGGTTCAGCACCATTCCAGTGTGGGGCATGTGTGTGTACATTAGAGGGAATTTTGGCAAAACAAAGACATGGGATGGAGTTTTTAGAAAATGCCAAAGAGAGGAACAGCAACGAAGACACCTACACTGTAGTGCAATCCACGGGGTCTGCGTCAGAGAGCCCCACAGTGTTTGCTAGCCAGTGTGTGGAGTGCTGTTTGGACCTCTTGTATATGAGTACAGAGTGCCCAGCCTCAGGCCAGTGATGGTGAATCTGGAGCAATCCATCATGAACTGACTTCTGTTATACCCGCCAAGTCTAAAGGCCCAGCAGGCAGACGCAGTGGTAATTCATTTTTAGAGGGAAGGGGTACCCTTGGGATTGGACCCCAGCAACACCACAGAGAGCGCTGAATTCTGCTTGGTGGAGACAGAAAACTTCCCTAAAGGCAGAAATGAAAAAAGGCAGTGGATGCTTAAGATTCTGAAATTGTAAATCTAAGGAGCTCAAAGAAAGAAAGAAAGGAAGTAGTCTTTCCGGACACCCTTTTGTTATGAAGGCACGTTTTTTTTTTTTTTTAACCTCATTGTGTTGGCATTATATTATTTTAAATATTTTGATGGAAACTTGAAAGAACTTACAAGTATACGAGTGTGGAATTAGAAATCTTTTCAGCAAAAAAATATGAATAAATCACTTAAAAATTATCCCTGTAATATATAAAAAAAAAAATTTAATGTACCGAAAGAAGGAAACATAAAAAATCCAGTAGGATGAGAGAACATTTTTCTACAAAGTAGAAAAATTTGCCATTTGAAATAAGAAATTAGCCTCATTGAAACCCCTACACTTAATACATTTTCTTCGAGTCAAATAATACATTTTTTATTATTTTTTCTATTTCATTAAGTTCTAATCACTAGTAATACAAGGACTAATAAATACTAACTAACCCTTGAATATATTTTCTATCACTCATGTCTTCTTTTATTTCTAATTATGCTTATTTGGGTTGTGATTTTATTTTTCCTTTATCTGTTGCACCCTGTGAACTGGGCACACGGAAGTTCCCCTAACTATGCATTTCTCAGAATGCGTTTCCCGTTGTTAGGTGCTGCATGGCTGTCCTAAAATATTTGAGGCGTTTCTGGCTAGCTTTTGTTGTCTCCCTTGAGTATACTTTGACCACAAACCGGTATCCTCTTTCCATAAAAACCAGTGATGACAAGTGCCACACACATTTGCATTTAAGAAAACCATATATTTTTTATCATTGTCGTCGTCGTCATCACCATGGTAGTAACAAGGAAGTCGGAGCCTTCTGTGGTTTTTATACGGAGTCGTAGTCAAAGAAGCACTGGCCAGCTATGAAAAGTCATTAAAAGGGAATATCAATAATTATTTGCATTTCTGGACTATTATTAAAGAGTATTTGATCCACAACCCATAGCAACATAAATCTCAACACGTTTCAAAAGCTCTGCTCTCGCAAACTCTCCATCTGCTCTAGGGTCTCTCAAACGACTCCTCTCACACTCGCTGGAGCCTGTGTGAGCTTTGTCTCTTTATCTTTCTGCTACTTTCTCTATCATTGTTACTCTCCACCCCTCTTCCCCCACTGCTATCCTGAATCTGCGTCTTGAAAGTCTGGGAATGGAGGAAGTAAAGATAGAATTCATTTCAGGGCAAGAAGAAGAAAGAAGAGAAATATAGTGAAAAGAAAGAGAAGAAAAAGACAAATTTCCTTTTTTTTTCTTTTTATTCCTTTTTTTTGTCATGTGCTGCATAGGTGTTTTGGTCAACGACAGAGGTAATGGGTGACAGTGGTGGCCTACGATGATAAAGGAGCTGAAAACTCCTATTGCTTGGTGACGCTGTAGCCCCCGTAACATAGTGCAGCGCATCACTCACACGGCTGTGTGTGTGTTATGTTAATGCTGCTATCAAAAAGACCCCTGCCTGCCAGTGCATAAAAGTACAGCATGGAGACTGATGTGGAGTACGTGATACTTGAAAATGATGACAAATGACTGTGTGACTAGTTTATGTATTTATGTCTTCTACTTCTTATCATTCACTAGAGTATACCTGTACTGATTAAAGGTTTTCCTGTTAAACGGTAAGCCTTGGCATGTGGGTAGCAGTCCTGCACGGCGTGCGTTCACGCCTCTCCGCTGCACCTAGGGACCACGTCGATGACCGACCTGTACCACGCAGGCTTGAGTAAGTGCGGTCTGAGAGGCGGAGGAGGTAAATAACGCTGCCATAATTCCTGCGTTGTTGTTGAGCTAATTAGGATTTGGAGAGACAAAGCAATCTACTTAGGTCTCCTAGCTATTGGGTGTTAAAATGGGGCTCCCTTTTTTAAACAACTTGCCATACTACTGTATGAACTTCCCAGATTCCATAAAACTCAGTAATGCCTATCTTCCGATTAGAATGTATTGTTCCTCCTCCTGACCCATTTTTCCTCTCCAAATCGAAGTGTCTAGAAGCAGATCTTTGTTTAAAATAAATCAATAAGAGATTATTTGTATGGATGTATCAGCCATTCTGTTGATTGCTTAGTTTTGGAACCTGGTTTATATAAATGATCTACTTTAATTATTCTAAAAACTTAAAAAAAACGTTTTTTAGAGAATGGTAGGACTGATTTTTCATGCAACAATTAGGATTTTTTTAATTGATTCTGGTAAATTAGATAGGATGTGTATCTCATTGTGAATAGGAATAGCACGGAGAGATCGTAGCAGGCATTTCCAGCAGCGCGAGGGTGTGTTCATCTGTCCGTCGCATGAGAACATCCACGTGTGCACAGGTACTTCTCTCAACCATATTACTCTCCACCACTGGGCCTCTACCGTTATTCCAAATCTGTTATCACAAACGCCTAGGAATAAAACAAGCAAAGATTAAAGGCTTGGGGAAGAAGCAATAAAGATGTTATCTTACCATGGCAAGAGATAAGAAAATTTATGATGTTTTAAAGAGAGGAAATTACAGTTGTCGCGGCTAGCATGAAGGAGGAAGAGGCAAACGCTGAGGACATGCGAGCAACACTGACGGGCTCTTTGGGGCAGCACTGCCGTGCTGATTGCATGGTAGAATTGCTGTGATTCAGCACGGAGTCTGTTCCTTGGCTTGTGAATAAGGGAAATCCCTTGAGATAGGCATAAGAGCGTAGAAGGGAGGAAGAGAGGCATTGCTTACTTCAACCAGAATCTCTTAGGACCTGGCCATGCAAGAATCTGCTTGAGAAATGAGGACAGCACCCATTTTTCACTATTTCCATCAGTTATTTATCCAATGTCATAACAAAAGTGAGGCTGGGCATTGCATGTAAGCAGAAAATGGAAAGATATCTTTTGAATGGGTGAGTCTGATAGCTTTACATGTCGGAAGTACGGAGCTTTCGGCAGAGCTCTTACGAGTTGCTGCTTCCACAGGTCAGAGGTTGTGTGTTCTGAGAAGAATGAGGATACTCCGTGCTTCGGTACAGTCACCGCCTGTCAGTCAGCACCTTTTTCACTGACAGCTCCAGAGGGTGCAGACCACGTGCACACTGACGGCTGACGCAGACCGTGCGCACTTCCGGTTGTGGTACGTGTCTGGCACTGGGCGCATCCTGCTCCTGGTGGCCCTAATCCTTTGTGTCTGATTCTTTAAACTGTGAAGGAAGTGGAAAAGGCAAGTAATTGATACCTGGTGGCCTGGGTACTGTTTGGTGCTTTAGATGCCTGATTTCACTTATCTTCATAAACACATGCAGTAGGTGTTACTATCCCCACTTCCCACGTGAAGAAATTACTAGGGACCATTTACATGAGGGTTGGAACCAGCCAAAATTCAAAATTCAAATTTAACATAAGCTTGTTAAACATTTAGCTCCTGTGAGAACCATGTTGAACCTTTTATTTATCTTTATCTCAGTCAAGGCTTAAAAAATATAGTAAGCAGACTCAGCACCCAGATCTTTGTTCTAACATCCTCAATAAAAGGAACCTGGAATTCATACAGATATGTATGGATGGGGATGGGAACTATGCAAGATGAGCCAGCTTTATAGCACCACAAAGTAAGGATGTACTTAAACAAACAAACCCAAGACCTCACTTTGACAGGGGAATTTCAAAGGGGCACACACAGAAGCCAACTGAAAGATCAATTTATGACCAAATGGAAACAATTTGAGCAACAAAATGCATAACATCAAATGAGAATCTAACTCAATTTATAAATATCCATGAGTCCTTACTGGTATAAATATATGATTGGGTTAATACATAACTAGGAGGAGAAAACACATTTTTCACAGAGAAAAATTTCTAAATACTTTTTGTACATACTCAGCTCTCAAGCGGGTAGAACGTAACTTGCCATTCCTGAAATGTGTGCTGTGCATAGAAACTCTTCCAAAGCAGATAGTCAGGATAGTGGGGAAAAGCTTGCCTGCATGGTGTAGAAACCTGGCAAGTATTACTTTGGGCCAAGGTGAACAGTGAAAATCCTGTGGCTAATTATTTACCCTTGGCAAGATGTGATGAAAATAATCCTTCCCCTCTGTGACCTTCCTTGTGAAAACCCATCAACCCAGTCTGGTCGTGAGGAAAGCATCAGCCAGGTTTCAATCGAATTGAAGGACATCTCCAAAATACCTGGCCCGTGCTCCTCAAAACTGTGAAGGTCGTCGAGAACAAGCAGAGTCTGAAACTGCCACACCCCAGAAAAGCCCAAGGAGACATGGGAAGTGAATGCCAGTGATATCCTGGGTGGAATCTTGGAACACAAAAGGGACACTGGGCTAAAAAGTATGAAGGTCTGAATAAAATATGGAATTCAGTTAATGCTAATGTGTAAATATTGGCTAATTAATTGTAACCAAAGGGTTCTGCTAATGTAATATGTTAACAATATGGAAACTGGTTGTGATGTAGATGGGAATTCTATCTTCAAATTTTTTTGTGAAGACTGTTAAGAGGTTTATTTAAAAACATGTTTAAGGGGGTAGTTTCCCATATTTTAGGTGAGAATACAGAGCTTCAGACAGTTTGAGTTACTTCCCAATCTCTCAGTGACTTGGAGTTTGATCTATGTCTTTGGACTGACTGGCTCCTTTCACCCCCTCATGCCATATGGTGCAGTCCTTCCTGGTGCCTTCTACCCACTGTCGGAGTTTCTTTTTTTTCTTCGAGGGATTCAAGTCTTTTCATACCCTTAGCCTTTCCTGCTATGGAGGAATAGCAGATAATATATGAATCCAGTTATCTTAGTTTTGGGTTGCCCCCCAAATAATCTTTAAGACAATATAATTGCAAGAGGTTGATTTGGGAAGTGATTCCAGGAAGCAGAAGAGAGGAAGTGAAGCAGGAGAAGGAAAGGATATTAATAAGTTACGTGAAATGAGAAGATTACGATTTAGGTGAGTGGAGCCCAATTCCACCTGGAGTCTGCCTCACTCATGTGGAGAATGTCCTGGAGTCCTCTCTCTGGGACGAGGAGACTGCCCTGCATCAACACTCTCACCTCCCTCTGGTTGAAGATTGCTCCTAAGGATTAACATTCTCTTACCCAGGTAAGATAGTTATGGAGAAAACTTTCATTCAGAGAAGAACAGAGATTTAGGCTCTTGAAGTAGGACACTATCTGTCTACCAGCAATGGAAGAAGCTACAGGGAAATTCAGGTTACAGGGATAGGCACGGACCTGGTGTAACACACTGAGGAATACTGGATGTGGGGCCACCTTCTAACACAAAGGACAATTTTTTAGTGCAAAGGTATGAAAACTGATTTGTAGTTGAAGTCCATGTAGGGTAGGTATTGCTAAACCATGGGTGGTGAGCAAAATCTTACCTACTATGTTTCCATCAATAAATTTGTACTGTGATCCAAATAAAGTTTTATTGTAGTAAATTTATTGTTAACATTGGTTTCCTTGTTGTCCACATTTTGCATGACTGCTTTTGCATTACAATGGCTAAGTTGCATTTTGCAGTTGTGGCAGAGACTAGCTGGCCCACGAAGTCTAAAATATTTATTCCCTGGCCTTTGATAGAAAGAAATGGCTGGCCTCTGATATAGAGCCTGCAGGGGAAGAGTTTTAGATGGGGAAGTCCTCCCTCTGCTGCTCCATATTTTCTGCTGTAGGTGATGACAACTTGCCCTTTTGGCAAGATAATGGATGGTCTGCGGGATCATTTGAGCTTTGAGAACTGGTGCTGTCTATTATATAGTTGGTGCAAAGTATCCTACTGCAAGTTCGGGCAGTTTCCCTGCAATGGTGATAGATTAATGATCTCTTGAGCCCTGTTCCAGTGTAAGCTCTGGTTTGGGGAAAATATACAGTGCTAGCAAGGCGAAATGACAGTATGCTTTTGGAAGATCAGTTACCAGCCTATATGTACTGCTTCCTTTAAACAGATGCTGCACTCTATGGGGAATACTCTTTATTCAGGCTGGAGTGTCATTTGAGAGTTGAGGAAGAGTAGTAAGAAAGCACAGTAAGATTAAAGGGAAATATATAGTTGAGGAAAGTCTCATACCTATGCATTGCAATTTTAGTTTAGAGGTTTTGACTGAGATATCAATGTATAAAAGAATGAAATTCAAAGTGGGAGGTTAAACCTCAACACCTCTCAATTGGAGTCAAGAGGCCAATTTATAGTGAAATAAGTAAATACATTATAGCATATTTACACAGGGATGTATTATATTACAGTGTGATCAACTAACTATTGCCGTACACAACAGCATGGATGAATTCTTCCCCTGAAAATGTTGAACAGAAGAAGTAACAATCTATGTAACATTTTATCATCCTTTTAATGTTTTTAGGAATTATGGATTGGTGTTTTCTTTTATTCTTGATATAGTTAATATAGGACTTCTTTCCCTTTGTGGACAACCTGGCTAAAGAAATTTCCATTTTATCAGTCTGAAAAAGACTCAGATGTTGGCTTATCCAGATTTTTGCTTTCTTTTTCTCCAATTTTCTTTCTTTTCCTTTTCTTCTTTGTTTCTCTTTTGGTGGCTTACTTTCAATTTTATTGATTTACTTTTTCTCTGATATGTATTGTTTTCTTCCCTTTGATTGTTTTGGGTTTGATTTAGTCTCCTTTTTTTCTTCTTAAAGTAGATCTTAGATGATTTATTGAAGACTTCTCCTCTTATAAACATTTATTGTTTTAAATTTCCCTCTAGCCTTGTTTCTGTGCACTTCACAAATGTTTATATGTTGTGTTTTCATTTTCATTCTATTCAAAATATTTTTTATTTTGTGACTTTGTCTTTGATGTGCCTATTTAGAAATAAGTTACTTAATTTCCAAATATTTGGGAATTGTTCAATTATCTTCTCGTTGTTGATCTCTGCTTTGATTCCATGTGCTACCACTATATACTCTGTAGGATTTCAGTTATTTTAAATTTCCTGAAACTTTGCTTTCGGTCCTTGATGTGGTCGAGCAGGGTGAATGTTCTGTGTGCATAGAATGCTCTGTGTTCGTATTCTTTTGTTTTGGGGTGGACTAGCCTAGAAATATCAAATAGGTTAAGTGGGTATTAGTGTAATTCACGTTCTCCATTTTCTTTCTTATCTACTTTGTTATACTTTAATTGTTGGTTTGTCTATTTTCATTTTCAACTTTCTTCATGTATTTTGAAGATCTGTTGTTAGCTACATACAAATTTAGGATTGTTATGTTTCCCTGGCTCTGTAGTTATCTCTTCTACTTTCATTAGTATGTTAGTTTTGCTAGGAAGCTAGGTTTTTCTAGGGGAAAGCCAGAATGTACACAGATTCTTACTACTTCCATGCAATTCAGTGAAGGGATTTTGGCAATAATTTTCAAAATTCCAACCGTGTATTTACTCATTAATTAATCAATTCTTTAATAAACATGCAATGTGTCAAGTACCATCTTATCTGAAAGAGGAGCTGGACAATCATTCCAAAAGGAAAGGAAGATTCAAAAGGAAAAAATTGTTAAGTCACCTGCTTTAGGTGCACTTTTTAAAAAAGCATTGCTTCTTTCTCTTCCTTCCCCTCCTCTCTCTTTCTCTAACACATGCATATGCCCATAGAAGTTGTGTTTTTTTTTTTGGTACCAGTAATTGAACTCAGGACCTCACGCTTGCCAGGCAGACGCTTGTGCCACGGATCTATATCCCCGGCCCGGATGTTTTTATATACAGCATCATACCCTTGAGTCTTCATAGTGAAATCCAAAGTTAGTCTGTGATTTACAAGAAGAAATCTCAAAGTGGGTTGATAGAATTTGATACAGAAGTACTGTTGGTGTTAAAAATCAGATCTGGGTTTTACAGGGAGTTATGAAAACATGGAAAGTAATACTCATATTCTAGATCCTCATTAGCAGAATCTGTCTTCTTTTTAGAAAACCAAGTGGAAATATTTTCAAACTTTCAAAGAAAAGCTTAGGAGAACGCAGTGTTGGAAGCAAAATGAACTTTCAGGATACCTTTGCTTAACTCTTGTTTTATGGTGGATGGAGTGAGACCCAGAGGAGACTGAGTGGTTTATTTGGAACACAGTTTCGTTCCCTCCAGCATGCAGTCTGATGTGCTTTTGCTGATGCCTCTTCTTTTCTGCTACTCATTAGAATAATTAAGAGATTAAATCCAACACTATAGTAACTTGTTGTCCACTGTGTGCTGGATATTAGAGAGATACATAGATAAAAAACCTATTCCTTTCCATCATGAGTATTATCGTCTGGTAGGGGAGACACTGTGCATGCCTAATGATGCACTAGGCAGAAGACTTAAATGCCATTAGTGAAGGAGCAGATGGGGGGGTTCCAGAAGCAATTTTGAGATTAGATTACATTTAAGGTGGGAACTAAACAGTTTCCAAATTATGGCTGTGTTTTGCTTGGTTTATTCCAGAAAAAAATGATGTAGCATGGACTCTGCAATTCTGTACAACTTGGCAGGCTCAGCTGAAAAGACTCCCAAATTGTCCTCCAAGGTACATGCCCAGTAACGAGCTTAGAGGCCTGAGCCAAGTTGTTCTAACAGTTGCTTCACGCTGTCTTCCGTGTAATAATTAGGAGCTCTTCTTTGCTTGTGCTGGTGTGGGCAGGTCTTGGGTACCAAATGGTATGTTGAGTTTCTCTAGAGGCCATGGAAAAGGATTAGAGGAAGCCTTCACAGATGATAATGCATCTTGGACATGTAGAGCTAAAACCAATTTTCTCCAGAATGTGTAATTTTCATATTAAGGATATGTCAGAATTAATGGAGCATACTATTAGTAAGCACTGAAGTGCCATACGTGCTTTGTCAATAAGCTTTGCTTTTTCTTTATTATTTGGCATTTTGGTCACTTCACAAGTACTTTATTGCTATTGATCTCTAGACAAACGCATCTTTGTTTTCTTCTCCCCTCTTAATTGAATCACAGCGCCAAAGCTGTGGAGAAGATGGATCTTGAGAAGTAGCAGACTTTACTGTATTTAAGCAGTGTAATTGAAACTATTTCTAATGTTTTCCATCTATGAAGAAATAATACTACTTATTTTGGTTTGGGTAGAGCTATGAGCCTCCTGTTTTTTTCTTAACTGGTTAATAAATACAAACAACAGTGTGTGTGGGTGATGTGTTAAAAGTTTTGATTTTTCCTTACTCGTGTATTCAAACACAGCTACATGCTGCTGTCCCCGTGTAGCTGCAGTCGAGTAAAGCACATGGGACAAAGGTGATGGTAATGAACAGTGAATGGACACAGGGTCTGAGCCACCCAGAAACAAGGAAGATAATCAGGAGCCCTGCTGACCCCGGCCCCGTGCCCCTAGGCTGTCTTCTCTTATTGCCTCGATGGTTAATCCAGCAAGCAGCTGCTCAGAGCTCCAAGCTCTTGCAGATTTGTTATGCAGGGAAAAGATGCTAAATGACAACACAACCATGGCTATTCGCTCTACTCTATCCAATAGAAACACAATGTTAGCCCCATTTGTATAATTTTAAAAATTTTAGTAATCTCACTAAAACATAAAAAGAAATATTTGAAATGAATTTCAGTACTACATTTAAATCAGTATAGGCAAACATTATAACCATGTGTAATCTGTATAAAATTACTGAGATATTTTATGTTCTCGTAAAAAATTATTTTAGTTTTGATTAGCATGTATTAATTATACATATGCATGAGGTTCAGTGTGATATTTCCACACTTGCAAAAAATGTTCACTGATTAAATGCAACCTCCTTTTATTTTTTATTTATTTATTTACCTTTTTCAAACTCTACTAATCACTAATCTGCAGTAGTTAACTTCTGCAGCTTCCAGATAAGGGAGAGAATATGCAGTATATGTCTTTCTGTGCCTGCTTATTTCACATCATGCAGTGTCTTCCGTGTCCATCCATTTTGCTGCAAATGACAGGATTTTATTTTTTCTTGTGGTTGAATAATATTCCAATGTGTATACACCCAGAGTGGGATTGCTGGGTCACACAGTATACCTATTTTTAGTTTTCCAGGAGCCTCCATACTGTTCTCCATAATGGCTGCACTTATTTACATTACCACCAACAGTGCGTGAGAGGTCATCTTTCTCCACAGCCTCTCCAGTACGTGCTGCTTTTCGTTTTCTTGATAATAGCCACTCTATTATCTCTCACGGTAGATTTGATTTGCATTTTCCTGATGGCTAACAATGAGCATTTTTCCATGTATTTATTGGCTATTTGTACTTCTTTTGGATCATCTGCCCATTTTTCACTGGATTACTTGTCTTATTGTGGCTACACATTCTTCTTCTAACAGGAAGCGTCAAGGTATGTTTCACGTCTATAGCGCATCTCAGTTCAGATGAGCCAGTTTCCTCAAGGTGTGAGCAGTGTGAGAGCTTGCTGGGACCTCAGTGGGATCCAAGCATCCAGGTGAAAGACTGGACCGAGATGGTGACGAGTGTCCCGTTAGAGTTCTGCTTTCATTTTTCAACAGTTAACTTAGCCCAAGTAAACGTGGCTATTTCTCTGTTCTTACCCACTTCTATGTCCCCTAGTTTTTAATACTATTGTGGTAGTTAATTGAATAATCGTCAGCCTGATGTGAGTCAGCATGGTTGTTGGAATGGTATAGAAGGAAAATGGGAGGGAAAGATGTCGGTTGATCTTCGTTGAAGGAGGTTCATTGCAGCTGCTTTTCTTCAGAAGAGTTTAAGCGGTTTTTCTCTGAAGGAGCCTTGGCTGCATTCTTTCTTCAGGGGAGCTTCAATCCTCATCTTCGTCTTGGACGTCGACTCCTGGCTGCAGTGCAGATCCCTCAGCCTTCTGGAACAGACGCTTCAGCTTCCAGCACTGGCCCTTGCACCTTTCCAGCTCAGATCCTTTGGCCTCCTGATGCAGACTTGCATGGGACATTGCTGTGGGCTCCAAGCCCTTGACTGGTCTTTCGGGTCTCCAGACCGAGGATAGATGTCTTGCACTCTTCTACACCTGACTCTAGTGAACACTGACTAATACATTCTCTGTCCCCATCTTGGACAAAGTCATTGGCTTTGGAGTTTGAAAGGCTTGGATCAAATTTCCTACAAAATGTGTGAACTCAGTTATTTAACATTTTTCCTGTACCAGTTCCCTTGCCTAGAGAGTAGAGATTAAAATGAATACGCATCCTTAGCAGAGGTGAGGTTTAGCTGTGTAGCACAGTGCCTGGTACACATTAGATGTTCAGTTAATAAAAGCTATTATTATTGGATTTGATATGAGAAAGTGTTGTCATTAATAGGCTTTTATTAATAGGTGGTAAACTGAGAGTTGTTCTCTAGTAGGTTGTGATGAATTGAGCCCATTTGAAAAGCCTTGTGTCCAGGAAGTGGTTCCTAATTCTATCAGACAAAGCCTCCATACAATAACAAATATTTTATAATATAACCTTTTATGCTCCTATAATAAAATCCATAGATGATATAGTTTACCTGCACCTAAAGTATTTTTAAAAAATCAATATCATTTTGTAATGCAACAGGGAAACACTGGGGAATACGTTCATAATAAAATATGTGTTTTAATATTGCAAAAGCATGAGAACCTTTGCTCCGGAAGACCTGGTGAAGCACGCGGATGCCTAGACCCAGCTCTGGAATCGCTGTGAGTGAGACAGCTACGAGCAAGTGGAGGGAGATGATTCCACTCCCAATGCGGCGCAGTTAGTTATGGTGACATGATCTTCCAAACAGTGAGCAATTCTCGGTAAAAGTTTTCAGCAAATCAAAGTAATGCTTTTCCTTATTTACCTGGTTCCTGTATCCCTGGATAATTTGTTTTATGTGAAAACAACACAAAAATAGTTTACATTTAAATGTAAGGTGGACTTAGAATCTGTGTTCAGATACTTAGATGTTTTTCTCACACTGATTGTCCTGGGGACATTCAGGAGTGGCACAGGACATGGGACAGTTCCTCGTGGTCCCAGTGTGCTCTTCACCCAGTGTGTCACACCACATCCTTCCCGCAGGCCCCCAATCCCCACCCTCCCCACGCCGACTTTCACAACCCTCAAAAACTCCCTGACAGAGTTCCAAAGCATGCATTGGGGGCGGCAGGCCTCCTGGTGAGGGGTGTGTCTCTGCCCCGGGCCCCTAGTTTTGGGAAGGGCTCTGTGGTTTGAGATGCTCCCAAGCAAGGCAGCCCTTGCCTGTTCTTCTGAACTGGCCAGGAACGATGAGTACCTGCCTGTTTCCACTAAACCAAAAAGCAAGCCCTTTCTGAATATATTAGGGGGAATGGAATTTCTCTGCTCAAGTCAAACCTTGGGATTATTTCAAAGAGCACTTGAAATGGCAGAGCCAGCATGTGTAGTTCCCAGAGGTGGTTGCTATCAAAGATGGTTAGTTGCTATCAGAGATGAGAGCAACCAACCAGCTGGGCTCTGATGATACAAGCGCATAGATGGTTGGTTGCTATCAGAGCTCAGCTGGTTGGTTGCTATCAGAGCGCACGAAGATGGTTGGTTGCTATCAGAGATGAGAGTAACCGACTAGCTGGGCTCTGATGACACAGGCGTGAAGATGGTTGGTTGCTATCAGAGATAGGAGCTTTTGAAAGCTGCATCTGGGCGTGGCTTTCAGCAAAGAAGCGTGCATTTTAGGCAGGACTTTTTTTTTTTTTTTTTGTGGGTACCGGGGGTCAACCTCAGGACCTCGCGCGCCAGCAGGCACCCGTGCCGCTGAGCGATATCACCGGCCCTTTTTTCGTATGTGGGTTCCGGGAGTCGTACTCGGGCCCTCGCACTTGCCAGGCAGGCGCTTATGCCGCTGAGCCATCTCACCGGCCCAAGGCAGGACTTTTAAACACAAACTAATTGCCGCCTAAATCAACCAACCAAAAAAAAGAACACACACACTACATGATATATAAGGCTGAAAACTCAGCAGGCAGCACTTCTTAACATGACAGCACAAGACCAAGGTGGCTTCAATGAAGCCATCGCCTGGCTCTGCAAACACGCCAAAACAGACTGCATCGGACTTGTCTTCAAAACCAAAGACATCACCATCAACAGCATCGAAATAACCTGGACAGACTACTACAAAAAAAGCAAGCAGAAAGACATAGCAGACATCACAGAAGGCCACATCAAATCAATCGAATGCACCGACAGAAATCAACCAACTACCAGTCACAGGTTGTGGTGAGTATTGGCTACATCTCAAAAATATTTGTTTAATTTTTTCACTGCTAGAAAACTGCAGCCAGATGACGTGGTGATGTTCTTACAAGGCGAGGTCGGTGATTACTTAGGTGGGCATGTTCATGTTCTCTTACATATAAATGGGAACAACAATAGAAATGCTAAGTGGATTCAGAAAAGACTAGCAATAGACTGGGGCAAATACCTACTAACCCTCATAAACAAGAATTTGTCAGTTGAGGAGGCAATAGAATTCAGAAAAACTGTAGAGGAAAATAACTGGATAGACTTACTGTGCTATAGAAAACAACAAACCAAAAAGACTATGTCAGGGAGCTTTACATGAAACAATACATCATTAACTACTTTCTAGGCAAGCAGCCAGAATATCTAAACCAAACAAACTTCTATTGCAGAAGCATAGATAGCGCTAACTCAGTGGACTATTTAGACTACAACACAAGAATCCAAATTCAAACTCACATGCTAAAAAAACTGAAAAAGAGACAGATGAAACAGTGCACATCGACATAACAGAACCACAACAAAAAAAGCAAAAGATAGAAAAGACAAAAAAAGAACAAACAATGACAGACGCCATCATCACACTATATAACAAAAGACTCACATCTATAGAACAATGGATGACAGAAGAGCCAAAGAGTTACATAAGCCACATAGCAAATCCAGGAGGGGAAATACTAATAAGAACCATAACGGAAATGGTTCTCCTCAGAATGAACAAATCATGACAGCATACGAGCTAATATCAGAGAAAGGCAGAAAAACACATAACATAGAAAACACAAAAGTTTTTAAAATATTAAGATTGTGAAGCATGGTTGCTCACATAGCCCATCCCCCTGCTGGAAATGCATCTGATAATCCGCACCAGCAGGAAAAGATGGAAAAGCCCCGCCTGTGGCACAAGCAGCAGCAAATCAGGTCTGATGTTTCAGTACAGCTGGGGAATTGGAGCAAGGGCACAGAAATGGGCAGTCCTGTTCTTCTTCCTCCTTTGCGACATCTAAAAATAATGTCGACTCAAGGCTCCTGGGGAACATCCAGCATCACTCCTCGGGCTCGGAGAACGCAGCAGATTTAGAAATTCTCTGTCTGGGCTGCAATCTCTGACCTGGTCCTTTGAGTTTACCTGTGCTCTGGTCCACCACCGAGAGCAAAGGAGGTGAGGTAGACATGCGCTCCTACCCGAGGAGGGCGCATCAACACAGCCGCCCAGATTACATCCCACTGATGTGCTTTGGAATTGATTAGAGGTGATGAGATGAGCCTCTTCAGTAACCAAGGCCAGAGTGGACATCCCAATGAATAAAGGTAGAAAGGATTAATAGTTTCCGTTAGGCCTCCTTGATATGGGCACTGACCCCACTCACAAATGTTCTGCCCTGAGGACCTAATCTCTCAACAACCCCACCTCCAAATATCACCACATAGTTCAGACATAGTTCAAAGGACTGATGTCACAAAACTCACATCATCTTACCACTTTGCTATCAAATTAAGAATCAATAACTAAATGTCAATAAGAATGCACTTATTGAAAACACATGGGTTGAAGAAATTCACAATAACTGTTAAAATTATTAGTAATGGAATGGTAAGCACTTGGTCTATATTGAAGCTTTAACATCTTGAATCAGAAAAGAAGAAAGCATGAACCATCTATCATATGCAGTTAGAATAAGGACAACATTATAAACCTAAGGAAGTAGAAAATTACTTGTCATTACAGAACTGCTTATTAAGATTCTTAAATCCTTGAGTTTTGAGGATAATTGAGGGAAAAAAACAAAATAGAATGGAGTGAACAGAATCTTAAGCAGTTCTGAAATGAGAGGTGATCGAAGATACTGCAGAAAGAAGTGAGCATGTACCGTAGGACTCTAGCCGTCTTTGGGTACAGTAAATCCTTTAACAAAAACCAGAAAAATCACTTTTTAAATAAACTAAATAGTTGACCTATAAATTGCATCTAATAAGCATCCATCTACTATGATTAAAATGTCATGGATAAGGACTGGAAGAATATTTCTGTCCTAAATCCATTTTCTACCAGTACAGATATTGTTTTGCTTTCTCAAGCTGCTATCATGGATATCATTTGACTAAGTAAAACTGCTTTTGTCTGCTAGCAGGCTAAAGTAATCATTCCCAGACTTTGGAATTCATAGCATGGTGTGTGTGTGTGTGTGTGTGTGTGTGTGTGTGTGTGTGTGTTTATTAACATAGGTATGCATAGTTATTATTTTGCTAAAAATAAGCATCATCATTTCACTTCAAGAGGGATATTTTAAATTTTAAAAATGGAAAAAGCTAACACCCTGACATTGACAAGAATCACTGCCTTGTCTTTGTCTTGTAACTTGTCATTTCTTGCTAAAAATCTCATTTTGGAGGTATACCAGTTGGCAGAGCAGTGTTTGAGAAACAGAGGGCCAGAGAGGTTGACATTTGCTTGCCGATGTTTGAATGGCTGTGAGGAAAATTGGCTAAACAGAGGAAACTCCAGTGCTTCCATAGAGGTCATTGCAGTGATGATTCTCAGTGTTCTCGGCCTGAGCCTATCAGCAGGAGTTAACACGGGTGATCTTTTCCATACTTCTTGGAAGATGCCATATTCTTATACTCTCCAGGTCTCTTCACTTTTTAGTGACTATTACAGCCCTCTTTGCCAGTTCTTCCTCTTTTCCCCTGTGTCTTCTTTTGGAGTATCCCAATCTTTAGTCTTTATTCTCTTTCTCCATCTCCATCCATTCACTCGGTGACTGATTTTGAGTTTGGTAGGTATAAATACCATCTATATGCTGACAGTTCTTGGGTTCACTTCTCCTTTCCAGACTTTCCTCCTGAGTTCAAGGCCTGAGTATTCCACTGCTTCCCTGACCTCTGCATTCAGCTGCCAGCAATTTCCTACTTTCCTTTGTGTAGCAGAGGCCTTGGAGGACTGCACTGTACCCTCTCTGCCCATGGCCCGTTCTCTCTCCAGCTACAGTGCACAGGTTTCTGTGGGCTTCCACTCATTCTGCATTCCCAGTGGCCCATCTCAAGCAGATGCCACATCTTCTCCAATGTAACAGCAACTTGTTTATTTTGGACAGTGGAGCAACCCAAGAGTGAATGATCCTATGGATCATCCTCAACTAACAGAGAGTAGGAATTGGTGGATAAATGTTTCCATACTCTAGAAAGAAAGTTCCAGGAGGTATTCAGTATGCTCTGAGAGATCCCATTGGAACCAAGCCCCAGTGCCTGCTTCTCTTTCTACCCCCTCATTCCTGTTTCCCAGGGTTACCTTCCACATACACCCAAAGTCTTTTGGGATGACCCAAAGGAGTACAAACTTGTGTCACCCTTAGCCTTCCTCACCTAAGTTGACAACTCTATCTTTTCCTATCCTTAGATCACAAAGCTTGGAGTCATTCTCAAATCGGCTTCTACTCAAACCTTATCTGTGAGCAAATCCCTTTTGTTTTACCTTCAAAATGATTTAAAAAACTTACCACTTCTAACCTTTACTGTTAACTACGGTCTCAATTATGCCACAACCTAGAATATGCATCCTATTTCTACTCTTGCTCTTCCCAGTCCCTTCTCAACAAAGCAATCAGAATGATGTTTTCACTTTTTGAATGACACGCATATAAACATTATAAGCATTGGAGTGTAACATTTTTTAACAGGTTAGATTAATTTCATTTAACAGATCAAAACCTTACTGGGATTCCTAATTTCATTCTGACTCATCCCTTCTCTCTGTAGCCTACACTCTATATTGACTATGTATTTTGATTTTCTATATTCTTCGTGCCTTGACATCCGAAGTCTCACTCACAAGGGAGAAACCGCCCCACTCAGGGATGGCCAGCTCTCAGACACAGCAAGTCGCTGACCTGAGAAGGTGCCTTTCACAGACAAACTCATCAATTCAGGCCCAGAGCCCTTCTCACCTCTTCCATCAGGGTCTTATTCCACATCTAATATTTCCCTGTCCACATCATCCCAGGGCCAGGACCCAGCTAAGTTGGGACAGCTTCTGCATCCTTGGGCCCACTGAAAGTATCCAAACTAGACAATCCAAAGCACTGAAGCTGGAGATTTTACTAAATCTCATTAATGATTGATGCTCAGGATTTCTCTCGAGGACAGGACTCTGTGAGAAAAGCAAGAGATGCATATATGAAATTGCCAAGTGTAGTTTATCTCAGTGAATTTTCTTTTCTTTTCTTTTTTTTTTTTGTGGGTACTGGGGGTCAACCTCAGGACATCGTGCACCAGCAGGCGCCTGTGCCGCTGAGCCATCTCACCGGCCCAGTGAATTTTCTTAAGCTTTTATTGTTTACAGCCACCCTTAAAGCACCATAAGGCACCCTGGGTCCTTGCTTGTTGCAGTCAGTTATTGGAACATTGAATTTGTTTTCAGGTCTTGATTTTCCTGACCTAAATCATCTTTTAGATCATAAAACACAAACTTTCTTCTAGAGGAAAAGTTCTTAGTTTCCAAATGATCCTTAGCATTACACTCCAGGGTTATAGAGTTAGTTTAGGGCATTCACTTTAAAGTCTACATTCCTTAGATATTTGTTCAAGCTCCTTCCTTATACACTATCAAGCTAAATCTTGATCTTTTAAAAAATATAATAGCCACCTAGGTACATAAAGTTTTAGGCTGAGACTATGTCAGCCTCTGTTTTCTCAATGTAGCTATACTTTTAGGCCTCTGTCCTTGAAGCTGTCCTGTAGCCTGAGCTACCTCCTTCCCTCATTTCATCTGCTGGAAATGCCCAGCCTTGGTTTTCCTCAGAAGTTCTGTCCTCCTTGAAGTCTTCTTGATCCTTAAACATTGGAATCAATATGTTTTCCTCCGCATTGCCGTAAGCACTTCTGTTGACCACATTTCTGTTGTCTTTGCTGTCCACTGAGTCCATGCCTCTACTCTCCTGATTAGACTCCAAGAGCACCAAGGACAGAACCTATTCTTCTTCATCTCCATCTCCTTTCTCCTCTTGCAGGAATCACTAGCTAGGAAAGATGTCTGGGAACGAGACGTCTCATCTTGCAGTGGAGAAACAAACAGCATGCGGCTAAAGTTAGTGTAGTTTCAACTATAGAAAATAAGTGCACAAGTTACCCAAAAATTATTAATAAAATTCTAAAGTAAGTTTTAACTGGCTACTTTTCCAAAATAAGAGACAATTTTTATTGTGTTAAGTGATAAGGAAAATTCATTTTAATTATTTTTATGTGGCCAGAGCAAAACCTATGTCTGATAGTTCTGTAACTGGACAGCTAATTTGGGACTGGCCATCACGACCATGCATCAGTTAACATTAGTGACTCTATCACTGTGCAAGCATCATAGTGTGTACTTACAAACCTAGACAGTGTTGCCTGCTACACACATAGGCTACATGATACAGCTCATTTAAAAGTTTGTTATATAATTTTCTTTTGCACTTTGAACTTTTTGTTAAAAATGAAGATACAAATATACGTTAGCCAAGGTCTACAGAGGGTCAGGATCCTCAGTATCACTGTCTTCCTCCTCCACATCGTCTCCCACCAGAAGTTCTCCAGGAGCAATGACACGCATGATGCTGTCACCTCCTGAGATGGTCTCTCTGGAGCCCTCTTGATGGGTCTGCTTGATACTGTTTATAGTTAACATTTTTGTGTAAGCAGAAAGAGTACACTCAAAAACAACGGTGAAACACATACACTAGAGCATCAGCATTTATGATTATTGAGTGAATAATTGTCTGTGCTCTACTTTTATATGAGTGGCAGCCCAGTAGGCTTGTTTACACAGGTATCACCAAAATCTGTGAGTAATACACAGTGTCACGTCATCACGATAGGAATTTATCAGCTCCATGGTAATCTTTTGGGAAGGTTGTCATATAGGAGGTACCATGTTGACCGGAACATTCTGTGGCACATGACTGTGTATTTTACACCTACATATTACCCAAATACAGCAATCGCTATGAAATGGAATGGTCAAGAATTGTGTGCCAAGCTGGCATTTAAAAAATGTTCTCAGCAGATATTTTATATTCTCCAATATTGCAGTAGGAGCTCCAATCTCCTTGTGATTTATCTTCATTTGTAGAGTTGTTGGAGGTGGCCATTACTAATTATTTTGGCCTGCCAACTTAAGGGTAGGTTCTCAAGTTCTATACACCAATTTCTCTTGAGTTATACATTAGAAAGCCTCTCCCCAGGGATATTTGAATAACTCCCTCCCCTAAGTTCTGTAGGAACTTCTTGGATATTGAATTTCAAAAAAACAACATTAAGTCAAGTTTTAACCATTTGAATTATATTTATAATGCACTCATTACATAATCTGAAGCCACTTTAAGGCATTTCTCCTCAGAATTACTAGACTGGATTATTGTCTCCCTTGTACGGTAAATAAACAAATAAAAATAATTGGAGCATGAAGCAATACATATCACAAGTGGCCACTTATTTACATCAGTTCGTGCTCCACAGAGGAAGAAAGGGTTGAATTTGACTGGATGGGAGGACAAGTCAAAGAATGGCTGGTGTACAAGCTTGAAATAGCAGTTTGCACTTTTGAACTAAGTAACTCATGGATTAAAGAACAGAAGCCCAGGCCTCTGTGTGTACAGTCCCCTCAGGCTGGGATGCTTCTCCCAGGTTTCTTCCCTGCAAGTTTAATTCATACTTAAACTTCAAGACCTGCACCAAATCTGACCTCTCTAGCAAACCTTTCCCCAAACTTGCAGAACCAGTTGCTCAAACCTCGGTATTCCATGGAGAAGATCAGTTTTGTCCTTGAGGAGAAACCGTGTGTCCACACCTTCTCAGGGTTAACCCACCCGCAGATGAACTTACTCTGGCTCACTGTGAAGCCCACTTCTTTATGGTCATGACCCAGAAATTCCAGATCCCAACATCATTCTTGTCTCTCATCTGTCCAAGTCACAACCAGTTGGCCGTTGCAGACTCCAAGTCCCTTCAGTCACTCAGTCCTACTAAGTTTTGTCTTCATGGAACTTCATCTCCTGGGGTCATTTTGCATGCTCTCACTGAAATATTAAACTTTGTCTCTGTTGCTGACCAAGACTTCCTTTACTAGCTCTTCCTTCCTTTATTTCCATACATCTGTACTTGGCCATCATTAGAGTTTAGTCTTTGCTTACTGCATCCATCACTTCTCTCCTGTTTTCTTTTCCTTAACCAAACAAAGTCCTCTGGTTAATTGCTGCACCTCCTTTTATCCTGGTCTTACAATTTACACACCTCCTTGTTCTTCATCCCTGTCCAATGAGCTCACGTAGGAAGCCACTTGCTCACTGGGTGTCATATTCCTTGTTACCCCATTTCCTGTTATCCCTGGAGCTATTCCTATCCTTCTTGATGTATTCCCCTCTTGACCCCTTCTGTTGCCTAGAAAATTCATTTTGCATGACTCTGCTGATGGAATACCAATACCAATGAAATGACTCACTGAGTTCTTTTATTAGTTTTCTAAATTGAAAATTTTAATATTAAATAACACCAACCCAATCTCTTGTCTACCCCAGACTAACACTGTTTTCCCCCAAGTAGACCAGCGCTCACTTTCTTTTGATCCTGTCTTATAAATTTTATGCATGTGTAAGCACAAATTTGTACAGCCTGTGTTCCTTCTTCACATACTGTGACTTCCTTTTCACATGCTGTATATCAGATGCATGAACTCTCTTGCAGCTCTCCCATGTGACAGAGGAGTTGATGCCCTCAGGTCTGCACTTGATGTTCTCATTGGCTGGAATGTCCAGCCTCTTTACCCTCTCCACTCTGCTCTCCTGGGTAAATCTACCTTTAGCATGATTGCACTGAAAAGCATTTGATCTGGCATATAAGAAGCATTCAAAAACATTCTGCTGCTATTATTTTTACTATTATTCATAAAGGATACATGTTTTCTGTCTTCAGTTCTTCTTTGGTGAAATTTAAGCATTTTTTCCCCTTGATGAAGCAGCTGCTTTGGAGGCTGTAGAGAACAGTAGTTAAGTATTTTCCAAAAGCATTATATGAAGTGTGAAGAGATGCCAAGAGATAATCGTGCACAATTTAGGTAGAAAGAGAATATGAAAAAGAGAATAAAAGAGTAGAACTTTGGGAAGCAATGTATGACATCATTTCACTGAAAAGAGGTTTCAACATAGGAAATATTTCTGAACTCTGAGTTGGTAAGATTGGAGCTCCAGCTGGGCTTTGTCCCTGAATATTCTGGTAAGATTTCAAAATTTTCAAATCAGAGACAAGTTCGACTCTTCTGTCCCTCTATGTAATTGGTACTTTATAGACCCTTCATAGTGAACAGGATATTAGAGGATGAGAAACTCTTACTGGTTAGCAAGATAGTGTCAGACACGTGGGCAGCAAGTCTTGTTTAGAATTACTTTATGACAGGAAATGGGGACGGGGACTTTGCGGAGACAGCAAGGGTATCTGAGATGGGGGCAGGGGAGGACCGGATGGGGAAGGGGAAGTGAAAATGATCAAGATGTGATGTGTGTATGTAACATTTCACAAGATGATTATAATTACTATGCACCACAAACATACCAAAAAAAAATAACATTACATTTATATAGGAAACATGTTTTTACTTTGTGGGGTGGTCTTAAGAGGCTGACGACTTTCTGACACTCTAGTTATTCTCCATAACCATCTAGTTGTTCAAAATCAAGTCACAAAATCTATTCTTCAGATCAGTTCTGATTAGTGTGTTTGTGCGTGTGTGTGTGCTCTGCAAATCTTTCTGAAAGTTGTTTATTAAGATAGTAATTAAACTATCTAGAACATGATGAAAAAATTCTGGGGGCATTATGTCCTGGGGAAAAAGTTATCTTCACTTGCTTGTGTCATGTTGCTTAAAACAGAGTTGTGATATAGCGCATTATAGCTTTGTACTGACAGCCAGAAGGAAGCACCCAGCGTGTGGACCTCGTGGATTCTTCCTGTCCTCTGAGCACACACAATATGGAGGGCTAAGACCTTACACCCTAAAAATTCTCTGCCCAAGATGCATCTGTGCTATGACTAATAGCTTTATTAATAATGAAAGCCACAGATGCCTTTGGCTACAAAGCAAATTAAAGAGTGGAAGACCTTTGGGATTTCTGTCCGTGAATATCAAGGTCAGGAGCAGTAGCTGCCAGAATGAGATTCTCTTCCCACTGAGGCAGACACCCTAAGACCTGCATTCCAAAGTTCTTGCTAACTCTCTGCTTCTGATGTATTTACACTAAATGTCCTCCCAGCTGAGAGCCTTTTATGTCAGGTTAACACATATACACGCATAGGAGACATAACAATAATTAGGCATGTCTGACAGCAATCCTCAAAGAAGCATTTTAACCAAAGAGCACGAATGACAAACAAATAAAAGTAGTGAAATCATTTCCTTTTATTTCCTGAGGAAGAGTCTTTTTTTGGACTTTTAAAAAAATATAAAGTAGGCTGTGTGCTAAAAGCTTTTGCTCTACTTAGGCTAATGTAAGTGTTCTAAGATGTTTAAGGCAGGCAAGGCTAAGCCGGGGTTGGTTAGTTCTGTGTATTAAGTGTATTTTCACCTTATGATATTTCCAACTTACAGTAAATTTATGAGGATGTAATCTCATCATAATTCAGGGAGCATCTGTATCCTCGTCTATGTTATTTGGAAAAAATGCTAACCCTAGCAAAATGCAATCTTCAGCCATTTCCCCACTTATTAGATATAGTTTCTTCAACATATTTAATACTACATTTTTCTAAGGCACCAGGAGTTTGAAAGCTCTGATTCATACACAAATTATCACATTTACATTGTTAAGTGTATATTTGTATTTATAAAGCCTTGGTAATTACATTTTTTTTTTTTTGCAAAGAAAATTCTAAAACATTTAAGTAATTTCACCTCCCAGAGCACAGGCACTGGGTTCTAGAGATCATTCTGAAGGTTTGTGAGATTTTATATGTCTCTTTGTACCAAATAAATTTTGTTAATAATCATAAGAAAACCACACAGAATTAGGAAAACCAAACAAAACTCTTTTGGGGAGAAGCAAATATTTTGATTTTTAAGGATAATGATTTGTTTATTTCAAATAATTTGCTCCTTGAATGTTGCCAATGTAGGTACAGGGACATGAACCTAAGCACTTGAACTATACAATTTTGTAAATCACCATCCAGTGTGAGTTTTTTTTCAAGGGCCAAACTACTGAAGCTGGTAAGTTTCCTTCAAGTGCTACCTGGTGCCTGGGCTCAGGTGCTCAGCTGAGCTGGGTTTCATGAGATGCATATAGTAAGTAGGGCCATATTGTAAATTAAGCAGAACTAATATCACACTTTTAGTATTACATTTTTCTGTTAAATATAACTTGTTAATCACCAGTAAAATTGGACAGTATTGCTTCAAAAGACTGATAGACTTTAGAGAAATACTCTTCAATGTCCTTCATTGTTATTTAACCTAGCTGGTTTAAAAGTACCCTGGTTCCCATGAAAATAGATGTATAGGTTCTGTGCGGAAAGAAATATTTTAATCTGATAGTGATTTTCAAACTGTGCCTCAGAGTCCTGTGGTGGCTGGGCTGATTCTCTCTCCAAGCCTGACCAAACTGGGGGAACCCCGAAACCAAAGCACAGAGCTCACACAATTGCCCTTATGTTGTCCAGTTAACACCTTTTGGCGCTGGATTTGAACCCAGGCTGTTTTGCCTTAAAGTTTTTGTAGATGTGACCACCTTTTTCTGGAGTTACCCCTTCTGGAATCTGAGTTCATCTTTCAACAGCTTCATGAACTAGGTCACTATGATACCTTTTTTTTTTTTTTTAACTGTAATTTTATTGGCTTTAGGAAGAGAGTTCTCAGCCTGCCTTCCTGTTCTCAGGAAAAATCTTTGGGAACTTGATTTTATAAACCCTATTCCCACCTCCACTCACACCCTGAGCACTCAGGGATTTTATATATTTCTCCTTAAAAAAGTAAACAGCACAGGACAGACAACTGCAGCTTTCACACCCTACTTTTTCTCTGTGATTCCTCGGGGTCTGGAAAGCTCTCTTGTGTGGTCAGGGAAGCCTTTCCTCAACTGACTCTTTTGCCCTTCATGTTCCACAACTAGGGCAACTCATCCTCTTCACAGAAACACCCACAGCCTTGCTCTGAACAAAAACAACTACTTTCTTTTATTTTTTTATTTTTTTATTTTAAAGAGAAGAAAAAACAAAACAAAATAAATCAAAAAAGAACAAATTTTCAAAACAACATAATAGGAGGGTAACAATGGTTAATGCATTACGTATTATTGTCTTTAAGTTAGTTATTCAGGATACCAGATATTAGCATTCAATTGTCCAAACATTATTGGCACAAACCTTACTCTTCAATGAACTAAGTAAAATTGGTAGTGTATCTATCTTAACCATCTTGTATATATATACATTTTTTTTCCTTTCCCTTCTTTCTTTTCCCTATTCCCCTATTCCAGTCTCTCTTTCCTTTTGACCAGTTTCTTTTTGATTCACCATGTCTATTGTACATTTTGGATCTTATTTACTCTTTCAGTTTCTCATACTAGAGAGACAATACGATGCTTATACATGTGCATCCGGTTTATTTCACTTATGAGTATTTTCTCGAGTTGCATCCATTTACCTATAAAAGTCTCCAGTTTATCCTTCTTTATGGCTGAATAGTACTCCATTGTATAAAAATACCACATCTTTCTTATCCATTCCTCAGTTGATGGGCATTTGGGTTGTTTCCAAGATCTGGCTATTACAAATTGTGCTGCTATAAACATGGGTGCACATATATCACTGTGGTACGATAAAAACAACTACTTTCAAAGGAATTTTATTGCCCTTTCCAGAACATAGCATTCTATTAATTTTTTTTCTTTCAAAAATTAATATTGTGTAATACTCGTTGACTAAGTAGCATAATCCTATGGCTCATAATTCAATAAATATAAAAGGGAATGAAAAGTCTTCCCCCACTCTTGTCCCTGGCTGCCTAGTCTCTCTGTCCAGAGACATCCAATGAATGAATCCAATGAATGAATGTCACAAAATACTTACAGCCTGCCTGCGACATCTGTACCAATGATATTCTCAGTCTCTCTGCAACTGCAGTGTTCACCTACCCATGTCAGGCTTTACTTCCCTTTAACTATTCCATGATTGATTCTGTTCACTCCATGGAACAATTCAAGTAAACAATGTGTGTCGTAGCAAGAGTAGAGTATGGCAGTAATAAAAGACACTTGTAAAACATTTGGGACTCTAAGGTGCCAGATGAAAGGTTTAATATTAAGAATGACTCATTCAAGTGAAGTTGAGACAAAGTACATACATAGTAAATAACTTTAAAGTCCATGTGGAAAATACTCTTCTTTTGTCCTCCACCCCTCTTCCTCTCACCCCCTGTCCTATCATACCATCAGCCTGAGCGTTAGCTCACGTGGATACGCAGACCGAAGGACCAGACTTTTCTCTCTTGGCTGGCTGCTCACTTGCTGTTACTCCACTTCAGTCTTCACAGTTGTCAAATAAAGAGACCTTTGTCACCATCCGCATAGAAGCATCTTTGCTTCTTAGCAGCCACACAAGTTTTTGGGCAGCATACAATAGAAATTTTTCCATGGAAAGGTCTAAGTAAGTTTATTTCCTCACATATAATCGTGTGAAGCTGGACAGTTTATTTTACCTCTTGGAATGCCAGTTTACATACTGAACAGCCCTGGAAGAGACAGTAGACGTAAAATCCCAGGGACATTCTTTTTTTTTTTTTCCACCATAGAAAGCTTTTATTTTTATATATTTGTGTCAGCTGAGGTAACAGAAAGTCAAGTAACAGGGTTTAACCCATAAAATACTAACTGTTTAATTAACCTGAAATCTAGAGATCCGTGGTCCCAGGATTAGTTTGTTGGTACTAAGATAACATTAGCCTCTCTGCATTTTTTTTTCTTTTTCTTAAAATTAATTAATTATTCTTTTTAAAAGACAACAAGTAAACATTCTCGTGTATTAACAAACTCAAATATTAGAGAATGTACAAATACCTTTTGGAGAGAAACATTACTCAGTATAAGATTAAGCCATGTAAAAGCTAGGTAAAAATAGAAGACTAAAGAATGGAATAGTCACAGTGAAATTGCATTTTCATACTAGGGAGACAATACGATGTTTACAAATGTGTGGCCGGTTTATTTTGCTTGTGAGTATTTTCTCAAGTTGCATCCATTTACCTATAAAAGTTTCCAGTTTATCTTTATGGCTGAGTAGTATTCCATTGTATAAAAATACCACATCTTTTTTTTTTTTTTTTTTTTGTGGGTACCGGGGGGACGACCTCAGGACCTCGCGCGCCAGCAGGCGCCCGTGCCACTGAGCGATATCACCGGCCCCTTTTTCGTATGTGGGATCCGGGAGTCGAACTCGGGCCCTCGCGCTTGCCGGGCAGGCGCTTAAGCCGCTGAGCCATCTCACTGGCCCAATACCACATCTTTTTTATCCATTCCTCGGTTAATGGGCATTTGGGTTGTTTCCACGATCTAGCTATTACAAATTGTGCTGCTATAAACATGGGTGCACATATATCGCTGTGGTACGATGTTTTTAATTCTTCTGGGAAGATACCCAGAAGGGGAATAGCTGGGTCAAATGGGACCTCCAACCCTAGTTTTTTGAGGAGTCTCCACACTGACTTCCACAGTGGTTGCACCAGTCTACACTCCCACCAAGAGTGAAGAAGGGTTCCTTTTTCCCCACAGCCCTTCCAGCATTTGTTATTAGTTGACTTCTTGATAATAGCCATTCTTTCTGGGGTGAGATGGAATCTCAGTGTTGTTTTAATTTGCATCTCTCGAATGACTAGTGGTGTTGAACATTTTTTCATATATTTATTTGCCATTTGCATTTCTTCATCTGAGAAGTGTTTAGTCATCTCAGATGCCCCAGGGACATTCTAAGTACCCACTGCATCATTGCTTCCTCTGCATAAAGCAATTCAAATTTCCCAAAATTTATTAGTGATATGTATTTGCAACAGAACTAGGGGCACTTTGAAATTGAGATACAACCCATATTTCATAGAATGTATACTTTTAACGTGTATGATCAAATACTCTCTAGTATTCACAAAAGTTGTAGTCATGAACACAGTCTAATTTTGGAACATTTTGTCATCCCCCAATGATCCCCATGTCTATTAAGCAGTCACTACTGTTTGCCCTACCCACCCATCCAGCTCCTGGCATCCACTAATTTGCTTTCTGCTCCCATGGATTTACTTATTCTAGATAGTTCACATAAATGGAATCACGTAATATGGGACCACTGTGTCTGGCTTCTTTCACTTATTGTAAATGTTTGTAAGGTTCAATTCGTGTTGTGGCAGATTGTCAGTACTTCATTGCTTTGTATAGCTGAGTAATACTCTATTATATGACCATAGCACATTTAGTTTATCTAGTCATCAACTGAAAGATAGTTTCCACTTCTTAATTATTACAAATAGTGCTGTCATGGACTTTCATGAACAAGTTTTGCATGGACATATGCTTTTATCTCTTTTGGGTAGATGCTTAGGGGTGGAATTATTTGGTCTTATGATAAGTCTGTGCTTAACTTTTTGAAGAACTGCCAAACTGTTTTTCACAGTTACTGTCCTATTTTAAATTCCTACCACTGATACATGAGGATTCCAACTGTTATTATGAATCTTTTTGATTATAATCATCTTTGTTGATATAAAGTGTTATTACATTGTAGTTCTGATTTGGAGTTTCCTAAGGACTAATGGTGTTAAACATCTTTTTATGTGCTTTTTGATTATTCATATGTCTTTTCTCTACAAAGGTTTATCCAAATCCTTTGCTTTCTTTTAAAAAGTGGATTATGTATTGCATATATAATTCCTTACCAGCTACATGATTTATAAGTACTTTCACCCATTCTAGGGTTGCAGTTTCTCATTTTGATGATGTTCCCTAATACATAAAACTTTTAATTTTTATGAGGCCAAGTTTACCTATTATTTCTTTCTTTTATTGCTTGTGTCTTGGTGTAACATTTATAAAACTATTGCCTAATCCATGGTGATGAAGATTTATGGCTTTCTTTTCTTCTAAGAGTTTTATAATATTAGGTCTGTCATTTAATTTGAGACTTATTTTGTTCTTTAGTATTTTAAATTTGGTGTGAGGTAGGGGTTCAAATTTATTGAGTTGCATGCAAGTATTTGCCTCAGTGACATTGCTGACAGTGCTATTCTTACCTCCACTGAATTGATTTACATCCCTGTTGACAATCAATTGAACATAAACATGATGTCTTATTTCCAGACTCTCAAATCTTTTCCATTTATCTATTTGTCTAAATTCATGCCACTATCACACTGTCTAGAGTTATTAGCTATATCTTTTATAGTGACTTTTGAAATTGGAAAGTATATAAATTTAAAATTTTATCTTTCAATACAGCTTAAAGCATATCCTATTATCTATTGCAATTTCTTCTTTTATGTATCATTTATTCAGTCATATGCTTTAATTTTGATATATTTGTAAATTTTCACACTTTTTGCCTTTGTTATTTTGGTGAAAAGCAAAACAAAAATATTTTGCCACAGAATGTACTTTATGTTACTTAAAATTCATGCATATTTGCATTATGGCTTAATGTATATCTCTTGAAGAATATTTCATGTGTACTTGCGAAGAATGTTTATTACACCACCTTCAACACCATTCATTTACTTAATTAATTATTTATTTATTTATTTATTTATTTATTTATTTATTCTGGTACTGGGTATTGAATCCAGGGCCTTCCCACTGAGCTACATCCCAACCCTTTTTATTTTATTTTATCTTTTTAAAATTTGAGACAGGGTCTGGCTAAGTCAGTAAGTTGTCCAGGCTCAGCTTGAACTTGTAAGTCTCCCAGAGTGATAGGGTTTCTGGCATCCTCCACCATCCCTAGGAGGACATTTATTTCATCTCTTAAAAATGAAAAACTACCATTCTACTTCTTATGTCTGTGATATTGAATACTTTATAAGTGGATTAACACAGTATTTGATGTTTTGTGACTGGCTTATTTTAGTTAACATAATGTCCTCAAATTTCATCTGTGTTGTTGTATATGGCAAGATTTCTTCCTTTTAAAGGCTGAATATTTTGCTATATGTATATACTGTGTTTTCTTTATCCAATAGTCTACTGTTCCTATATACTGGCTACTATGAGTAGTACTTCAGTAAACACAGGAGAACAAATTTTGCTTCAAGATACTGATTTCAGTTCTTCTGGGTAATTACTAATAAGCAGGATTGCTGGGTCACTGGTAGTTCTACTTTTAATTTTTTAAGGAAACTCTGTACTATTTTCCATAGCAGCTGCACCATTTTAAATTCCCTCCAACAGTGCATGGGATTCCGATTTGTCCATGTCCTTCTCAACCTTTGCTTGTTCTCCCTCTCCCTCTCTCTCTCTCCCATCAGGCAGGGGTGATAGCTCATTATGATTTCCTGAGGATTAGTGATGTTGTGTATTTGTCCATATACTTTCTGGCCAATTTCATATCTCCTTTGGAGAAATATCTACTCAAAATTATTTGTTTTGTTTTGTTTTGTTTTGCTATTGAGTTATAGGAGTTCCTTATGTGTTTTGGAAATCAGCCCTTTATCACATGCATGGTTTGTTATTCTTTTCTCCCATCCGGCTATTGCCTTTTTGCTTTGTTATTGCCCTTGCTATGCAGAAGCTTTGAGTCTGATGTAGGCCCTATAGTCTACACTTGCTTTTGCTACCTGTGCTTTTGATGTTGTAACTGAAAATCATTCCCTACACTAATGTCATGAAACTGTTATGTCTCCTTCTAGGAGTTTTACAGGTTCAGGTTTTATGTGTGTTTAGTCCATTTTGAATTGATTTTTGTGTCTAGACAAATGCTATGAAGCTTTCCTCTATGTTTTCCTGTAAAAGTTTTAGAGTTTTAAACTTATTTTTAAGTCTATCATCCATTTAGAGTTAATTTTATATTTGGTTTTAAGTAAAGGTCTTTGTTCTTTTGTATGTAAACACTTTTTTCCTGCAACTATGGAAAAGTGTCTTTCTCATATCAAAAGTTATTTGATCATACGAAAGAGCTTAGTTTTGTACCCTCCATTCTGTTCCTTTGGCCTGTACATCTGTTTTTAATGCCCCGATCTGATATTATATTTGGGTAGTATATTTTGCCATTAGAAGTATAAGCCCTCTAGATTACTTATTATCCAAGATAGTTGTGGCTATGAGGGGGTGACATTTTCTATGAATTTTAGGGTAGATTTTTCTATTTCTTTAAAGAACCATTATTAGAATTTTAGTAGAAACTTCCTTGGATCTATAGATCATTTTGTGTATTACTGACATCTTAACAAAATTAAGTCTTCTAATTCATAGACATGAGATGCGTTTCCACTTATATATGTCTCCTTCAATTTCTTTCTGTAATATTCTGTAGTTTCTTTGTACAAGTCTTTCACATTCTTGGTTAATTTAATTCCTAAGTACTTTATTGTGTTTGATTCTTTTGCAAGTAGAATTGTTTTCTTAGCTGATTTTTTGGGTTATTAATTGTTAGTGTGTAGACACAAAACTGATTATTGTGTGTTGGCTTTCCACTCTGCTACTTTATGGGATTTGTTTATTAGGTATTGCAGTTTTTGTGGAATCTTTAGGATTTTTTACATGTAAGATAATAGAGGATTTTCTACATATAAGATAATAGAGATAATTTCACTTCTTCCTAACTTGGGTCCTTTTCATTTCATTTCTTTTCTTGTGTGTTTGTTTTCTGCTTAGTCATTCTGCCTAGAATTTTCAATACTGCTTTGAGTAGAAGTGCTAAAGGTCAGATTCCTTGTTTTGGTCTTTATATCAGAAGAAAAAGTTCAGAATTTCACCATTGAATATGATGGTCACTCTGAGCTTTTCATTTATGGATTTTCTCATGTTGAAGTAGTATCCTTCTATTCCTAGTTTTTGTTGATGGCTTTTCTCATGGAATGGTGCTGATCATTGTCAAATGCTTTTTGTTGCATTAGTTTAGGTGATCCTGGAACTTCCTTCATTCTGTTAATGTGGTGTATTATACTAAGTGATTCTTGTATGCTTAACAATCTTAGATTTCCAAATTTTATTCAATATGCCTTTTAATATGTTGTAGAATTGCTTGCTAGCATTTTGCTGAAGATTTTTTTTTATCTTGATGCTTATAAGGAATAGTTGTCTGTAGTTTTGTTTTCTCTTAGTGTCTTTCTGACTTTAAGATCAGGGTAATGCTGTTCATAAAATAAGTTAAGAAGTGCTCCCTCTTCTTAGATTATTTTGGTAAAGTTCATGGATTCTTGGTTAGTGATTTATTTTTCATTGAGCAGATTAAATATATGGCCCACTGTGTCTACTGCCCAATGTTTCTGATGAGAAATCTGTTGATAATCCTAATGATGATCTCCTTTATATATAAATCCATGCTTTATGCTCTCTTTTTGCAAAGAGAGACAAAGATTCTGTCTTTGTCTTTCAAAAATTTTATTACCATGTGGCCTGGTGAAACCCTCTTTGAATCCATCATACCTGGAGTATGTTGAGCTTTCCACATATTTACATTTATGCCTTTCATCAAACTTAAGAAAATGTCAGCTGTTATTTCTTCAGTATGCTCCTTACATCTGCCATAGTTTCAACCACGAATGTCCCTCAAAGGCCCAGTGTCAAAGGCTTGGTCCCCATGTTGGTGCTATCAGGAGTCTGTGTATCTTTAAGAGGTGGGGCCTTGTGGGAGGTCTCTAGTCACTGAGGATGTGCCCTCAAAGGGGATTGTGGGAATCCTACCCTCCATTTTCCTCTCTCCTGGGCCATGAGGTGAGCAGTTTT
Organism: Erethizon dorsatum; assembly: GCA_028451465.1. Classification (NCBI taxonomy): domain Eukaryota; kingdom Metazoa; phylum Chordata; class Mammalia; order Rodentia; family Erethizontidae; genus Erethizon; species Erethizon dorsatum. The sequence continues at coordinate 28,502,588 of CM051838.1, read as the reverse complement.
GCTGCACTATGAGCTCCAACCGTGATGTTTGCCTCACCATGGACCCCCAAATAGGACCAACCATCATGGATGGGAAACTGCAAAACTTTGAGCCAAAATAAGTCTTTTCCTTGACACATTGATTGTCTCATGTACTTTGTCATAGTGATGCAGAGCAGATGAACACAGCACCATTCTGTCTTCTGCAGCTTTGATCTGCTTGTGCCATCTCACGGATCCCTTGCGCTCTGTTCGCTTTTTTTTTTTTCTGTTTCTCAGTCTCAGTAATGTCAATTGTCTTTTTTTTGTGTGTGTGGGTACCGGGGGGTCGACCTCAGGACCTCGCGCGCCAACAGGCACCCGTGCCGCTGAGCGATATCACCGGCCCCTTTTTCGTATATGGGTTCCGGGAGTCGAACTTGGGCCCTCACGCTTGCAAGGCAGGCGCTTACACCACTGAGCCATCTCACCGGCCCAGTAATGTCAATTGTCTTATCCACAAATTCAATCATAATTTCTTCTACCTGTTCAAATCTGCTTTCAATTTCCACTAGTGAAAATTTTCATTTCAGTTACTATACTTTTCAGCTCCCAAATTTCTTTTTGGTTTCTTTCCAGGTTTAAAAAAATGTCTTTATTAATATTTATATTTTGTTGATACAATGGTTTTTTGACTTTTAGTTCTTTGAACATCTTTAAAACAGTAATTTTAAAGTCTTTTCTAGAACTGTCATCAGGTTATCCTCAGGAACTCTTTCTTTTATTTTTTTCATTTAAATGGGACTTTTTTTTGATATACACTGGGGTTTCTTTTTTGAAAACTAGATATTTGAATCTAATGATGTGATAATCCTGGAAATCAGATTAAGTGATTTACTTAGAGTTTGCTGCTTTTTTTGTTGTTGTTTGTTTGTTTGCTTGTTTTTTTGCTTTTTAAAATTTATATAGGCTGTTTTGATGCCAGGGGTCATCCTGAGGTGTAAACTTTTAATGCATTTTCTTAGGTTTTCAGGGGGTCTCTTAGCTTTTCAGGGGTCCTTTCAGGAGTTTTCTTAGCTTTCATGGCGTGTGTGTTTCTTATGTGTATGTATTTTATTTTGAATATCCTCATCTTTAGTTTCTAAAAGGGAATTAAGAGATAAATGAAGGAGGAAAAGACACTGGAAAGAAGGAAATTGTGGGAGAAAAATGCTGGACCTTGCAGTGATGTGACCATCAAAACAAAATGGCTGCCTGCCTGATTTTTGTACTGACTGGATCAGAAATATCACTCAGTGATTGGAACACAAACCCCAGAACTTGGAGGACTGGGTTGCCATTGCCTACCTGACTTCCCCAGGCTGTGTTCAGGCAGCTTGAGGAACACAGCACAGCTGCCTGCCATGGGGTCGCTGGAGGAAATGGGCAGCAGCCTACTGAGCTAATCTGTTGTCCAAGCCTTTCCCTAAAATTTGCAAGATTTCAATAGACTCCAGAGTTCTAAGGGATACATCGGACATTTTATGCCAGTGCAATTGTTTTTTGGTAGGAAAACAGATTCCTACTTTCTTACTCTGCTGTCTTTCCAGAATCTTTCTTATTTTTGAATTGTCTATTTCTCTCTTTAATTCTGTCAGTTTTTACTTTATATATTTTGGGATTCTGCTGTGAGGTGCATATATGTTTATAACTATTATAAAACCTTGGTGGATTGAACTTTTTTCTTTTTGGTACCAGGAATCAAACTCAGGACCTTGCGCTTGCCAGGCAGTCACTGTGCCACTGAGCTATACCCCCGGTCCCCTGAACTTTTTATTGTTATAAAATGTTTCTTATTGTGTAGGTCAATAATTTTTGTCATAAAGGATATTTTTGTCTGATATTAATATAGCTACTGAAGCCCTCTTTTGGTATTGGTTTTCCATCCTCTATTTGTGTTTTTTTTTTTTTTTTTTTTTTTTTTTTTTTGTGGGTACCGAGGGTCGAACTCAGGACCTCGCACGCCAGCAGGCGCCCGTGCTGCTGAGCGATATCACAGGCCCTTTTTTCATATGTGGGTACCAGGAGTCAAACCCCGGACCTCCTGCTTGCCAGGCAGGTGCTTATGCTGCTGAGCCCTCTATTTGTGTTTTTGAAGCTAAAGTGCATCTTTGTAGACAGCATTTAAAAATTTGGTTCTTTTCATTCTGATTGTAGTGCTTAATCCATTTCCATTTAGTGATTTGTGTGTGTGTGTGTGTGTGTGTGTGGGTACCGGAGCATGCTGCTCTATTTCTCTTCAATTCTGACTATTTTCTTCTGTGAAAAAGATGGCATACATTTCAATAAATGATATCGACCTGATACTTGCCTAAAAATTTGAGTAAGATAATGAAGGGAACACATCATAAGCTATCTATCAAAGCATTTCTTTTCCAAATTCAAATTTTAACTAGTCATGGTTTTTAATTTAATGTTCCATGTTGAGTTAATTTTGTTTCACTTACTCTGCCCTAGCAATTTCTCACCTTTCACTCTATGTTCTTGGATAGTGTTGATCTCCTTCCTTTTCTAAACTGCCTCTTCCCTTCTCTTTTTATTGCTCACAATCTGCAGCTTTCGGATTTCTCAGTGAAGAGAAAGCTGGGTCCAGGTTAATGTTGGAACATGATTAATGGGCATTTCTTTGGGTAGTTAAATTTCTGCTTCATGAAAATAATGAACACAAAACTACCAATTCAGTTATTTCACCCACTCAATAAGCATTTATCTTGATCAAGTTTAGATACTTTATATGTCACATTTCTTTAGAAAGCAGTAAATTGTTGCAGAATAATTCATTTCCTTTCTAAGACAGTCTATCTAAATCAGTTCACGGAGACTCTCTAATGGGATATAAGTTAAAACATTGATGTATTAACCTGAGATTTCAAGGTGAACCATTGAGAACTAGACCTAGGTGTACTGCTTTAGCAAACAAAATTAAGGAAAATGTGAGCCCATAAAGCTGAAAACATAGAGCTGAAAGAGAAAGATTTATTATGAAGCATGCTTATATGAAAGTTGTATAAAATTATTTAAATAAAATTGATTATACTGAAGTGTTGTTTCCTCAAAGTAATGCTCAGAAATATGAGTGGACTCTATGGTTCTCTGAAATGGTTCAACACTTACTCCTTGGTGCTGAGATTTTTTCCCCCTGGAATTTTGAAAGAATGACTATTTGGGAGATGTCATTGATAGAGGATTGGAGATAGCTTTGTTGATTGATTGACTGATTGATTGATTGGCAAGAGAAGGGAACATTGAGACTAATTATTTTACCTGACTAGAATTAGGAAGGAATAAATCCCACCTAAGCTAAAATATAAGTAGCCATGCTATCACCCACCTACAGATTTGTAAATGGCTCTAGGATTGTGCGCATGTGTGTTCGTGTGTGAGGAGGCAAGGGCGTAAATCCTAGAGAAGAGTGAAGGAGAGATCTTTCCAGCAGACTTCATTTCCTGAGAGTGAAGCGGATCTTAAGTTGCTCTACTTGCCTCACAAACTTCTTGCTCATGCACTGTTTAAAGAAAACTGGCAGAAACCTGGCCCTAACCCTGATGTGCAGTCCGCCCCCTGTCCCCACCTCATAAAGCTGTCTCAGAGGTGAAATGATTTATAATCATGTCTGAGAACTCCAGGCCAGTATCAGTGTACGCGGAAATATTTGAGTCTTTTCAGCCACTAATTTCTAATTAGATTCTGGCTGACACCCTGAAACAGGAGTGTCATTGTTTTTGCTTTTGTGCTGTCCAGCCTAGTTAATGAATCTACTCTTTCCTGAGTAGATTAATGGAAGTTGTCTCATTACCCAAAGTTATTTCAGGCATGGCCATAAAGCACCTCATTAGAGAGGCTCAAATTGTGGCAGCCTTCAATTAGAAGAAAAAACACATATAGAGTGTGAGTCTCATGTTTTTAGAAGTTATTTGTTTTTCTTGTGTTTCCAGAAAGGATTCTTAGCTTTTGTTCCTCTGCCTGTGCTCTGATCTGGGATGAAAGATCTTTTAAATAAAGTTGATGTTGATATATTTTACTGGATTAGTAATGAAAAGTTTTTGGCATCCCTAGATATGCCACTTAATAAATATGTAAACTCAAGGAGTTTACTTAAGGTCTGTGAGTATTACTCTTTTATTTGTAAAATTGTAAGTAGCTTTTTTGGTACTTTCTCCACCTTCTAGGGTTGAGAGAGAGTGAACAAAAGCTGTAACAACTCTCAGCATCTTCCCCTTCCTCCTCCCCGATACTTCTCTTTCTTGGCTTCTATGGTGCCCGTCTGTTGAGGTCTTTCTTCTGTGTTCTTTCTTAATTTCAGTGTTTGAATCAATGACTGCAGATCCTTGACTTCCTCAACTCCAGAACTACATATCCAAATTCACTTTAGGGTCATACTCACAACCTCATTTTAACATGCCCATGAATATTTCCAGTGAAAACTCTTACCCTTCATTATTCTAATTTCTGGCCATAACCTCCTCCTTTAAAAAAATCTATGTTTAAGATTCTATCACTTCATTTACTAATTAGATACTAATTTATTAATTAAATCTTCCCTCTAACCTTTTCTTCTGGTACCCATTGAGAACAAGCTAAGAAAAGAGGATTCTATTCAAAGAAATTAAGCAAATAATCTGTGAAATACCAGGCTAGATACTGATAAAGTCATCTACCATATGACATTTCAGTAGATACCAGCATAACTGTCTCTCCCTGTAAGATTTCTTTTTCAATTTTTATTTTTTTAATTAGTACACATCTCTACTACAAATGATCATATTTCTCATGGGGAATTTGTACATGTACATAACCCTGCAGGATTTTTATCCTGCTAAGATGTATTCTTTAGCTCTGCCTAATAACATTCACCTTGACTCTTTGTTGTAACTGATTCTGTTAATTAATCAATAAACAAACTGAATAGTACCAAAGGAGTTTGCGATGGACAGAATTTGTGGTGAGTGACCATGATCTGTGTCCTATGGTGTTATCCCCATGATTGCATCATCTGATGTGGCCAAATAGAAATGACTCTGGTGGGTCTAATATGATCAAAAAGCCCTTTGAAAGAAATGAAAGTCATAGAAGTTCATATCACAGAAAGGACCAACGTGCAGGCTCAAGGATGCAGGGCATCTGTGGCAAGGAATGTTGGCACCCTCTAGGAGCTGAAAGCAGCTGCCAGGTGCCAGCTAGCAAGGACCTTGGTCCTGCAAACAAAAGGATATAAATTCTGCCAGTGAACAGTGAGCTTGCGAGAAGAACCCCACAGGAGTGTCACAAATCTACTCAAAACCCTTGCTTTCAGCCTGGTGAGACTCTGAGCAGAGAACTTGGACACAGCATGGTACTGAACTCTGGATTCACGATGGGTATTGTATTAAGCCACCAAGTTTGTGGTAATTTATTACAGCAGCGAGGGATAACTGACACGGGATTATAATGAAAAGAGGAAACCATTCTCTGCCCTCACTAATTCTTTTCCTTACAGCAAATACTTTAAACTTTTCTACGTACAAGTTTCCACTCATTTATTATTCTGGTGTTTTATTTTACCATAATAGACCACACTTATATTTCTGAATTTACCTAATTTAGGCACAGCAACTTTTTTATATTGTGGTAAGAATATTTAACATAAGAGCAACCCTGTACAAATTGTAAGTATATAATACAGTACTGCTAAACATAGGTGCAGGGTGGTGCAGCAGATCTCTAGAATATGTTTATTTTGTCTAAGCAAAACATTATGCACACTGCCTTTCCCTCAGTCCTTGGAAACCGTTATTCTACTCTATGCTTCTGAGTTCACCTGTTTTAAGTACCTCATATAAGAGAAACCATAAATGTTGATCCTTTTGTGCTCGGCTTATTTTATTTAACATAGTGTTTCCAAGGTTCAGTCATGTAGCATGCACCAGAATTCTGTTCTTCTTAAGGCTGTGCAATATACCACTGTACACATGCATTACATTTTCTTTATCCTTCATCCTCTAATGGATATTACAATTGTTTCTACATGTTAACTATCATATACAGTGTTGCAGTGAACGTGGGAGCACAAGTTTCTCTTCAAGGTCCGGATCTCAGTTCTTATGGATAAACACCAAGAAATGGGGCGGCTGAATCTTCTGTTTTTAATTTGTGAGGACCCTCCTTACTGCTTTCCATAGTAGTTGTCCCACTTGTGACATTCCTACCAATGATGGACAGGAGTTCCAATTTCTGTCCATTCTCACCTACATCTTATGTACATATTTTTATATAACAGCCATCTATCAGGTATGAGGTGATATCTCATTGTGGTTTTGATTTTTGTTTTAGTGATGGTCAGTGTTCTTAGTATCTTCCCATGGACTCGTTGGCCATTTGTGTGCTTCTTTTGGAGAAATCTCTATTCAAGTCCCTTGCTCATCTTTAAGAATGTTATTAGGTGCTTTACTTTAAAATTATTTATTAATTTAATTGTGCAAATTTTTGGTTCAGAATGGTTTTGTTCGTTTTGGGAAATTGGTACATTGATATAATATATCTTCATCCTTTTCAATCCCTGTACTTTCCCCTCTCTTTCCTCCTCCCTCCCCAGTCCCTCTCCCTACCTCCAGGAGTCTATCTTCTAATTTCATATCATCCATCCTTTATATTTATTTATTTATTTATTTATATTTTAGGTTTATCATATAAGAGGAAATATGTAACTTCAACTTTCTGAGTTTGGCTTATTTTGCTTAGCATGATGATCTCAAGTTCCATTTTCCTGGAAATGACAGCATTTCATTCTTTATGGCTGAATAATATTCCATGGTGCATATATAGCACATTTTCTTTATCCATTAATCTGTTGATGGGCATATAGGTTGTTTCCAGAGCCTAGCTATTGTGAATTGCACTGCTATAAACATAGGCATGACTATATTTCTATAGTATGTTATATTTAATTCTTCGGGGAATTATATCCATGAGAGGTATAGTTGGGTCAAGTGATATTTCTGATTTTAGTTTTTTGAAGAAATTCCGTATTTGTTTCGACAGTGATTTTACTAGTTCATGTTCCCACCAAAAATGTAGAAGGGTTCCTTTTTGCTGAATCTTTGTCAGCTTTCATTGTTTTCTTAGTGTTCTTGATGATAGCCATCCTAAGGTGAGATGGAATCTCAAAGTTGTTTTGAATGGCATTTCCTTAATGGCTAAAGATGTTGAACATTTTTTTCATGTACTTATTGGCCATTTGTATTTTTTAGGAAGGTCTATTCAATCCATTTGCTCAATTTTTGATTGGGTCATTTGTTTTGGGGTTGTTAATTTTTTAGATTCTTTATATATTCTGAATATCAGCCCTCTTTCAGAGGAATAGCTAGCAAGGGTTTTCTACCATTCATTCCACTCATTGTTTCCTTTGCTGTACAGCTGTGCGGAAGCTTTGTAATTTGTAGAATACCATTTGTTGATCATTCCTATTATTTCCGGTGCTGTTAGGATCTATTCAGAAAGTCCTTGTTTGTACCTTCTTTCCTCTATATCATCTTCCAACATTTTCGGAGTTTCTGTTTTTATCTATGTCTTTGATCCATCTTTATTGGATTTTAGCACAGAGTGAGACACAAGGATCTACTTTCCTTTACCAGTATTGTCGTGACTTTGTCCCTGCTGACCAGCTTTGATTTGAAGTCAACTTTACTTATAAATTATAAGTATAATTTAAATTATAGTTTATCGGCTTGCTCTCAGATTCAGGCACTTGGGGTATCATTTTCCTTCCAGTTTCAGTCTGTGCATGTCTTTGCAGATGGGGTGTGCCTCTTTCAGGCAACAGATATGTCTTGTTCATTTATCCAATCTGCCAGTCTATGCCTTTTAATTGGAGAGAAGTCCATTTACATAAAGTATTATTATTGAAAGATATGTACTAATTCTGGGCATTTTGTTGTTTTTTCCAGTATTTGATTCATTTCTGTTTTTAATTAATTTTTTTATTACATGTCTTCCATGTGCAGTGGTTACATTCTTCATGGGAAGTGGTACATGTACATAACACATTTTAATTCTTTTTACTTCTCCTTCTCCCCTTCCTCTCTTCTCCATCAGCCTCTAGAATTCTTTCCCATTTGCAAAAGATCTGTCTTCCTGATTGCGATGATCCATCCTTTATTTTGCTTTTTTAAATTATTTATACTTTGGCTTTCTCACTCTGCCAGTGTGGTCTATTCTTTCTCTTGGTTTCATAGTTTTTGTTGTTCTCATTGTCTCTGTTTAGGATTTCCTTGAGTATTTTCTGCAATGCTGGCTTCGTGGCCATGAAATTCTTTAATTTAATCCTTATCATGAAAGATCTTTATTTCTGCAAGGACAGCCTTGCAGCATGTAACAATCTAAGTTGGCACCTTCTTCTTTTTTATTTTTTAATTTTTATTTATTTATTTTTTTGTGGGTAGCAGGGGTCGACCGCAGGACCTCGCGCGCCAGCAGGCGCCCGTGCCGCTGAGTGATATCACCGGTCCTTTTTTTGTATGTGGGTTCCAGGAGTCGAACTTGGGCCTCGCGCTTGCCAGGCAGGCACTTACACCGCTGAGCCATCTCACTGGCCCCCTTCTTCTTTTTTAAATCAAGTTATATGGGTATTTGTCTGCTAAATTGTAAGAATTCTTTACATATTTTGGATATTAACCCCTTATCAGATATATGGTTTGCAATTATTTTCTGCCATTCTGTAGGTTGTCTTTTTTGCTTTATGGGTTTCCTTTGGTATTCAGAAACTCGTTAATTTGATGTAGTCGTCTCCATTTTTGCTTTTGCATCCTGTGCTTTTGGTCAGTACAAGAAGTCATTGCCTAGACTAATGTCAGAAAGCTTTTTTGTTTTCTCCTAAGAGATTCATAATTTCAGGTCTTACATTGAAATGTTTGGTCCATTTGGAGTTGATTTTTGTGTGTTAGTGTAAGATAAGCAAGTTTCATTCCTTTGCACAGGGACATCCTGTTTTCCCAGCACCATTTAGGGAAGAGATTGTCCTTTCCCCTTCTTGCATTCTTTTTTTTTTTTTTTTTTTGTGGGTACCGGGGGTTGACCTCAGGACCTCGCGCACCAGCAGGTGCCTGTGCCGCTGAGCGATATCACCGGCCCTTTTTTCATATGTGGGTACCGGGAGTCGAACTCAGGACCTCGCGCTTGCCAGGCAGGCGCTTTTGCCGCTGAGCCATCTCACCGGCCCCTTCTTGCATTCTTGTTACAGATTCTTGAAACCTTGTTACAGATCAGCTGAGCGTGTATGTGTGCATTTATTTCTGCGTTCTCTGGGGAGTCAGTGAGCTGAGATTCTTAATCCTCCCATACTAGATGATCTTGTTGATGCCTGGAAGCTAAAATATAATTATGAATAAATTGTTGTCCCTGCCTGGTCCTTAGTTTCTACCCCCCATTTCACAGTTCCCATTAAGCATCCTTCTTTAAGCAAATATCCCCCTTATATTCCGAACTTTCCATACTTTAAATGACATTAATCTTTTCCATCCTAAATCAGTTATCACTTAGTGATTATCTTTTTGGTAAATTATCATCCTTTTTCCAAGCATACAAGTTTGAAACATGCAGCAAGGAAGGATATCAAATAGCATTTAGGGTGTGGCAAGTTCTGGGGAGCAAGGAGAATAGTTTGGGTAATAGATTGTGCACCAACAACCCATTGAAACACCTTTAACCATTTTCTCTTCTCCTCCCATGACCATAACAAAAACATTTCTTGATATATATTAGAGGTCTTATCAGAGAAACAAGAACATGAAAAAATCAACGATTGCACCTAATAAAAAATATTTCTCACAAGGACTCATACACATGTACACACTTTCAGCAGATACATTGTCTCCAGTGGGATATTGCAAAGCACTCAAAATTATTCTGTAATTTCTGTGGCATTTCTTCTCAGAATTATGGACCCTGAAGTAATGATTTAGTGGTTTTTTTTATTTTAAAGAGAAAAAACAATAAAAACAATGATACAGAATTTCAAAACAAGATAATAGGAGATTAACAATAGTTAATATATTGCATAATGTTATCGTCAAAGTAGTTGCTCAGATTACAAGATACGGGCATGAAAAATTGATCAAACAATATAAGCACAAACCGTTCTTTTCAATGAACTAATAGCAATTGGTAGTATAACTTTCCTAGCTATCTTGTATATATATATATATTTTTCTTTTCCCTTCCTTCTTTTCTCCTTTCCCCCATCCCAGTTGTTCTTTCCTTTTGAGCAGTTTCTTCCCCTTTCACAATATCTATTGTACATTTTGGATCTTATTTACTCTTGCAGTTTCTTACACTAGGGAGACAATACAATGTTTACATATGTGAGTCTGATTTATTTCACTTATAAGTATGGTCTCAAGTTGCATCCATTTATGTATAAAAGCCTTGAGTTTATCCTTCTTTATGGCTGAGTAGTACTCCATTGTATAAAAATACCACATCTTTTTTATCCATTGCTTGGCTGATGGGCATTTGGGTTGTTTCCAAGATTTAGCTACTACAAATCATGCTGCTATAAACATAGGTGCACATATATCACTGTGGTATGCTGTTTTTAATTCTTCTGGGATTGGGTTGAGTGGGACCTCTAGTCCTAGTTTCTTGAGGAATCTCCACACTGATTTCCACAGTGGTTTCACCAGGCTATACTCCCACCAACAGTGGAGAAGGGTTCCTTTTTCCCCACAGCCCTGCCAGCATTTGTTATTGGTTGATTTCTTGATAGCCATTCTTTCTGGAGTGACATGGAATCTCAGTGTTGTTTTAATTTGCATCTCTCGAATGACCAATGATGTTGAACATTTTTTCATATATTTATTTGCCATTTGTATTTCTTGATCTGAGAATTGTGTATTCATCTCAGTTGCCCATTTTTGGATTGGGTCTTTGAATTTAGGGGGCCTGATTTTTTTCATTTCTTTATATGTTCTTGATAGAAGTTCTTTGTCTGAGGGACAGTTGGCTAAACTTCTTTCCTACTCTGTGGGTTTTCTTTTTACTCTGTTGGTTATTCCTTTTGATGTGCAAAAACTTTTTAATAAGATGACATCCCAGTTGTTGATTCTTTGAAGTACTTCCCATGCAGTTTGGGTTTTGTTCATGAACTCTCTGCCTATCCCTATGTCTTCAAGATTTCTACCTACTTTGTCTTCCAGTAGATTCAGTGTTTCTGTTTTAACATTTAGATCTTTGATCCATTTCGACTTTAGTTTAGTGCGCAGTGATAGACATGGGTCTAGTTTTAGTCTTTGGCATGTGGAAAGCCGTTTTTTTTTTTTTAATGCGGGTACCGGGAGTCGAACTCAGGACCTCACGCTTGCCAGGCAGGCACTTATGCTGCTGAGCTATATCACCAGCCCAGAAAGCCAGTTTTTCCAGAACCATTTATTAAAGAGGCTATCTTTCTTCCATACCTGTTTGGCCCCTTTGTCAAAGATAAGGTGGCTGAGTGTGTTTGTAGTTTTGTCTGCATCTTCTAATTTGTTCCACTGATCCTCAGGTCTTTTTTTTTGCCAGTATCATGCTGATTTTATCACAGTAGATTTGTAGTATAATTTCAAGTCAGGGATTGTGATGCCTCCGCCTTGCCTTTGTTGCCCAGGATTGCCTTTGCTATTCTAGGTCTCTTCTGTTTCCAAATGAATTTTAGAAATGTTTTCTCTAGATCTGTGAGGTATGCCAATGGTATTTTGATCAGGATTGCATTATATCTGTATAACAGTTTTGGGAGTATGACCGTTTTCACAGTGTTGGTTCTTCCTATCCGTGAGCAAGGGATATCTTTCCATTTTCTTTTTTTCTTTTTTTTTTTTTTTTTGTGGGTACTGGGGGTCAAACTCAGGACCTCGTGTGCCAGCAGGCGCCCATGTCACTGAGTGATATCACCAGCCCCTTTTCTCGTATGTGGGTTCCGGGAGTCAAACTTGGGCCCTTGTGCTTACCAGGCAGGCGCTTACACCACTGAACCATCTCACCGGCCTCCATTTTCTGATATCCTCTTTGATCTCCTTTTTCAGAGTACTGTAATTTCCAATATATAGATCTTTTCCTTCCTTTGTTAGATTGATTTCTAAGTATTCCATTTTTTTGGATGCTATTGTGAAGGGTGTAGTTTCCCTGATTTATCTCTCAGTGAGTTTGTTATTTGTGTACAGGAAGGCTCTTGATTTTTGAGTGTTGACTTCGTATCCAGCTATGTTACTGAATTAGCTTATTAAATCTAGAAGTCTTTTGGTGGAGTTTTTGGGGTCTTCTATATAGAGTATCATGTCATCTGCAAATAATGATAATTTAACTTCTTCCTTTCCTATCCTTATTCCTTTTATTTCTCTCCTGTCTAATTGCTCTGGCTAATGTTTCCAGCACTATATAGAATAGGAGTGGTGATAGTGTACATCCTTGTCTTGTTCCTGATTTTAAAGTGAAAGCTTTGAGTTTTTGTCCATTTTGATTTAGTTTTCTAATTATTCTGTCCTAGTCTAATATCAATAGTTAATAAATACTTAAATCATATTATTTGACCATATAAAATAATGGGGAGGACTTCAGCATTACTGTTATAAAGTTTTAAAGACAAAACCACATGTAAAAGTTACCACCAAACTCTTCTGCCCTAGTAAACAAATAAAATAAGCTTTTCACAGTTTTTTTTTTAATTTGGATGATCAAAGAAAGAATAGGAAACCTGCCCTGATTTTAAATTTCTGCTCTTTAGCCTAAATATCCCATATAGTTCACACAAATTCTAAGCCAGCAATCCTCTAAGTATTCATTAATTTTCTTCAAGAATATTTTCATCATTTAATCACTCGCGATTGAGTTTCTTGAAGAAATGCTATTGTCCAACCCTCATTGTGATGCACAGCACTTAGGATAAGATTATATGGGACATGATGTGGGGACTCCACGGAGCACATGGTTTCTATAGTTCTTGAGTCCAAGCCCTACAATCTTCTGAGTTCAAAATTCTTCTGAATGCTGAAAACTAGCCTTCATGTGATCGTAAATGGAAATAAATCCTTAAGTTTTACCACATAGACCAGATCGAATGCCCCAACTCTTATCTTCTGTCTTCTCAAAACTGGTCTTTTCTTAGAATTCATTAAAATGTTCCAGATTTCACAAAGACAAATAGCTATACTCAGATTTGCACACACAGAAATAGCAGCTATTACTAATGACTGCTGAGAAAGTAACCATGCTGAAACAGGCATCGACTTTCATTTACAAATAACCATTATTGTGACATTTTAAAAGTGTTTTGGGTTTCAATGCCCTAAGACCAATTTAACCTCTAATCATTGATTCTATCATAGCAGATGGATAAAATCAAGTAGATTATTTAGATAAATAAGTTGAAACAAAATATTTTGCCATTGCATTATTTTTGAAGCAGTGGTTACCGGTTAAGGGTTATACATTAGGGCTTTGGAGTAAAGACAAGAATACAGAATAGCATTCAGCTTTATCTTTTTTTATTAGTAGGTGTTTCAGTACATAATGTTTGCATTCCTTGTGTGGAGGTGATATATATATATATATATATATATATATATATATATATATATGTAACACATCCTAATTTGCTTTTTCATCCCTTTTCTCTTCCCTCCCTCCAATTCTTGATCCCCTTCCCATTTAAGAAAGATCTATCTCCTCCTATTATCTGGCTTTTATTTTGTTTTTTATTTATCTTTGGGCTCCTCATGTAAAAGAAACCACGTGATATTTAAGCTTGTGTTTCTGATTTATTTTACTTAACATTATGATCTCAAGGAGCATCCATTTTCCTACAAATGACTCATGTTTTTCTGTCTTTACTACAGAGCAGTATCCCATGGTGTGTAAATGCCACTGGACATGTAAACTGCTTCCAAGAGTTAGCTCTCATGAATTGGGCTGCTATAAACAAGGGGCATGTACGATGTCTTTCCTTCAGGAAGATACCTAGAAGGGGAATATGTGGGTCAAATGAAATTTCTAGTTTTAGTTTTTTGAGGAATCTCTATACTGATTTCCATAATGGTTGTACTAGTTTACATTTCCACCGACAATACTGACTATTCCTCCCCACCCCCATAGCTTCACCAGCATTTGTTTCTTGATTTCTTGACAATGGTCATTCTTTCTGGGGTAAGATGAAATCTCAGTGTTGTTTGTTTATTTATTTATTTATTTTTTAATGTGGGTACCAGGATCAGTGTTGTTTTAATTTGTATTTCTGTAAGGACCAGCAACATTGAACATTTCTTCGTGTATTTATTGACCATCTGTACATCTTTTTCTGTGGAATGTCTATTCATTCCATTTGCCCCATTTTTTATTTTAAGCTGCAGTTGTAGTGAACGTGTACAGTTATGGTGCAATCAATAGAAATTGTAAAGCATTTACTGGTATGCTATAAAATGTAGTGTCATATTGAGTGTTTTAGAAAAGCATCCTGATGTTTTTATTCCACTGGAATAATTTCTACGTTGTGATACAAAGATCTTCACTAGAGAGACCTGATGAGAAAAGCAATGTTAAATGACTTTTTAAATAACAAGAATATATCTGGAAGTGGTTATGTGTTATACATGAATCACTCAGCTAACCATCTTATAGATTTTCTAAGTATAACAGAGTTTAGACTGCTAAAATGTTGCCAAAACACTTGAGCAAAAAGGAAGATGATAAGTGAAATATTTAAAAGTAATAAAAATGGGGTCTCACGAGAAAAAAGAAAAGTCAGTGGCAGTAGCTTCTCATGTTGGCTTGATACTGAAGATGCCCATCACGGGGAACATCTCCCACCGCACACAGGGGGTCCCCAGGCCATGCTTCTACAGGAGGAGGGTAGGTTTGCCACTGAAGTCATGTTACCCCTAGGGACAGTGATGCGGGTTGGAACATTTGCCCACAAATGCATCGCATATATGGGCGCACAAAATTCACATTCAGTTCGTTCTCTTGTCTGTCTATGGTCTCCTCTGACCTCTCAGGACTTGGAGAGGTAGCTCTGGAAGCAGGCATCTGATGACTACAGAAACATGGCCTCAACAACCCAACTTCTCACAGCTGGATTTTTCAAGTAAAGACATCATTAAAAATACCCACCTGGCTATGCTGTGTGTCAGAAATTAACAAGCCACCTCAATGAGGCCAGCTGTGGCATCACTGTCCTATGTAGGCTCATAAGTACACACTGATGACGATTAATAGAGGAACTGATCTTTCAGGAAGCAATGTTTAGGGCTGACTTTGTAGGCACTGGACAAGTCAGGCAGGAGGGCCCCAAATTAGCTTTAATTGATTCACCATTTTGATCTCTTCACAGGCTTTTAGAAACATAAACCAACCCTTGGCACATTAATCAGGTTTGAAATACTCCTCTTCAAGAAACATTCATCAAAAGTAATTTCTTTAATACTTATAAAAATTCCATAAATTAAGTTAGCATGTTGAGAACTTGGGTAATAATAATTTACATTCATTTGTTAAGCATTTTATAAGACTGTTTACATGTTCCTCCTTCAATAATAATTCTGTAAATAGTAGAGCAGAGGTCATTTATCTCTTGCCATTAAAAGAAAATAAAGACATAGCGATGTCATATCATCCTCCCATGGTCAGGAGTACAGTGTGAGGCAGAGCTGAGACAATGAACCAGATTTTCATTTCCTTTCTCTTAGACATCAAGTTCATCGGACACATCAAGCTAAGCAGCCCCAGTGATACACGTTATGCAACCAAAAAGTGCTATCAGAAAAAGTCTACACTAACAAATGTAAGTTTGCATATTTTTATATTGATTTTTCTCCCCACCTGTTGATAAATGCCTTCAGCAAAACAAAAACCCAAAATATTCATGTAAGGCAATTGTATTAGTCAGTGTTTTACTAGAGAAACAGATATAACACAAGATATACAAATGTATAAGAATTTACAAGATTGGCTTACGATGTTCACCCACAGGGTCTGATAAGGAAAAGTGCAGAGGGTTTGTCTGTGTGCTGGAGACTGAAGGATCCAGTCCAAGGTCTGGAGCTCACTGCAGTGTCCCATGCGAGTCCATATCAGGAGGCCAATGGGTCTGCGTTGGAAGGCTGAAGATTCTACACCGGAAGACTGAAGGACCTGTGCCGGAAGCGGAAGAGTCTGCGCTGGAAGCCATGAGATGATGTCCAAGGTGAAGGCAAAGACTGGAGGTTCTCTGAAGAAACAGAAGCAGATCCATCTTTTTTTTTTTTTTTTTTTTTTTTTTTTAGACAGGGTCTCCCTATGTAGTCCAGGCTGGCTTTAAACTCACTATATACTCCAAGCTGGCCTTGAACTTGTGGCAATCCTCCTACCTCAGCCTCCCAAGTGCTGGGATTACAGGCCTGCATCACCGCACATGGCAGATCCGTCCTTCTTCATTTTCCCTTTATACCATCCAGGCAATAAGCCGCCCTAGGGTGGGTCTTCCACACCCTACTGTGTGGAACTGCTGAGTTGATTTAGTTAAACTTCTCTTACTCAAATTGACACAATCAAGCAACCATCACAGCTATATTGTTGAGAGCTTAATTTTCTGAATATGCTTTGAGTGGATGTGTTCTTGAGATAATGGAAATGAAAAATAAATGTATTGTGTGGTATGAATGAAAACTATTTCAGGTTCATGGAAAAGTATCCAAGAACTCTTAATCCTTACAGAAACCTTTAGGTTTTTATAAATTACATTTTGGAAATCCATGAGGCTTTTCTATTGCAATCATATCAAGTTATGAAGCAAAAATTCCATTTCATAAATTTTACTTACTTCCTATGGCAGGCTTCACCAACTAGAAAATGCACTCCTTCAGGAAGCACAGAATCAGAATCAAGACATTTATGAAAACTAAGTGAGTTCCTCTATTTTCTTTAAACTATATAAAGTTTATGTGGAACTATGACAATGGTCCAGGGCAAAAAAATATTTTGGACTACATTTCTTAAAGTACTTTTGAAAAAGCACGCATTTACTTAGAAACTAATCTGTCAAAAACCCTTTGGGAGCTGGGCATGGTGGAACACATGTAATCCCAGCACTTGGGAGGCTGTGGTAGGAGGATTGCTGTGGGTTCAAGGCCAGCCTGGGCTACATAGTGAGTTCAAGGCCAGCCTGAATTACAGAGTGAGATCTTGTGTCAAAAACAAAACAAAGAAAAATATTCTTTTGGAATACTCCGCATCTCCCAATTCTAGGTGTGATGGGGAATGGGGTTTCCTGGAGAAAAATAGAGGTTGAGTCACTCCTGAAGGATCATCTGAGCTTGCTAGGAAAAGAAAACCAAGCTTATGGGAAGTAATTATGAAAAGGTACTTTGTGTCGCATGTTGGGCCATGATTATAATAATGAGTTAAGAAAGGGTGAATGTGAGTTACCCTTTCTCAGATGATACCTTTCCAACAGTGGATCTTGAGGTGGCCTGTGACAGTGAGGAGCGATGGTGCTGAGATGAAAGGTAGCACAGACTAATTTGTTCCTGACCTAGAGATGACCTGGACCCTCCACTGTTCTCATGTAGTCACAGGAGTGGGCGTGGAATTGGCCAGCACAACCAGAGAGGAAGAGCTGGCCATCTCTGATAGAGACAGATGGGTATCAGCACCTTGAACTGAAGCTAATCAGGAAAAATTTGAAGTCTTAAAGTTGTGGTTAGCTTCAGAATTGTAATAAATTAGGTATTATATTCTCTTTCTAAAAATTCCTTATTCTAAGACAACTTTTGATTTACTCCACAAAACGTTGTTTTAATAATTCCTGCATAGAAGGTGTTGACACCAGGATGGTCATTGCTGGTGGATGGGACAAAGAGGAACAATTCATCAGGGTCACGTGGCAGAAAGAGAGTGAAACCCTATGCATTAAGTGTGGGAATATTTGACAAGTGCTATTGGAGAAATGTGACCAAGGTACAACTGGCACACGCAACACCAAGCGATAAATCTCTCAGGGGCCATGTGTCAAGGAAATCTTTGTAAGTATGAATAGTGTTTGTCAAAAGAGAAGATGAGGAATACCTAGAGGGAGAGAGGAAGTGTCATATGCAAGACCACAGGGGCACAAGAAAGCTTTCCATATTTGCAGGAGAATTTGTGCAAAGTCCTGGATGACAAAGTGTCTTTGGGAACAGAGGCTGTATGTCTGCAAAGTCAGCCCAGGAGGGATGTGAAGAGCCTTTTACGTCACACTGAGGATTTTAACCCATCGGAAAGTTGATCAGGAAATTAATGACAAGATTCTGAGATGGGGGAAAAACATACCTCTGCTAGAGTGTGGAGGATGGATTGGCAAAGGAAAATTTGGAACTAAGTGATTTCATGGGTCTTACTTAAACTGTTCAGCCAAGATGTGAAGGCTTTAATGAAGATATTAGAAGTAGAAGAGAGAAAAAAACTTACAAACTCTCTCTCTCTCTCTCTCTCTCTCTCACACACACACACACACACACACACACACACACACACACACACACACAGATAGTATTGGAATTTAGTCCCTACCACAGCAATGGGCAGTAGCTATTCTCACTTGAATTACTCAAATGGGCAAAACTTTCCATTTAAAATTAGTAATATTTGGTGGTGAAGCTTAGTTGCGTCAATTTGATTGGCTTGGGAGCTGCTGAGGAGTTCAGTAAAGCACACTTTTGGGTGCGTCTGCGTGGTCGTGGCAGTGCAATGTCTGTATGGCATCTGGTCCTGTGTCTGGTGTTGTTCCCCTGCTCTGCTTCCTGACCACCATGACCTAAGCAGCTTTGCTCTACCATGCTCTTCTGCCCTGATGTTTCTGCCTTGGAGCCAGCCAACCATGGATTGAACCCCCTCAAACCGAGAGCCAAATTGAACTCCTCTGCCTTTAAATTGTGGGTGTCAGCTATTGTCCAAGCCACAGCAAAGATTTCTTATGTCTCTCCTAATCATTGTGTAGATTATTATTAACATGATGAAGATATAAAATTAACTAAAGGCAGACTCTAGCTACTGATATTTTTAGGTAAATGAAATTACTTGTAATGCTAGAGTGATATAAACATAACAGAGATTACATATGAAATTTAAGATCTCTAGAAAGTTCATTATTCAGAAATGTTTTAGGGCCAGTGAGATAGCTCAGTGGCACAGACACCTGCTGGCACGCAAGGTCCTGAGTTCGACCCCCGGTACAACCCCCCAAAAAAGAAATGTTTTATAATTTATAATGCTTTTTTTTTTACTTTTTGCAACACTGGGGATTGAACCCAGAAACTTCTCCCAGACTTCTTTTTCTTTGAGACAGGATCTTGCTAAGTTGCCCAGGTGGGAGAACTTGTGGTTCTCCTGGCCCAGCTTCCCAGAGTACTGGGATTACAAGCATATGCTACCATACCAACTTTTAACATCTTTTCAATTATTATCCTAACACTTATAAATGTAGGAGGTTAATTATTTCATCATTTTCTCTTACAATATCTCACAAATTGGGGAATGAACCCACAATATATTTCACTTTCAGCCTATGAGCAAGTTGTGTATTCTTACCATGACTTTGCAAATATTTAATTTTTGAGGGGTTTGAGGAATGATTATTTAGATTGTTCATCCAACAAACACCCTGCAATCTGAATCTTATTTACATGTATATTGCAAAAAAATTTTAAAAATTTTTCTTAACAGAATTGGATGTTAGGTTTTATAGGATAGTATTAATTTTATTAAAATTGGTGGGCACAATTCTAATTAATTGAGTACTATTCTTATCTGAGATAATTTAGTACTATCCTACTATAAGTGTGATCATTCACTAATGGGAGACTGCTAACCACTACAAGCCCATGGTGCATTGTCACTGGAGAAATCATATTTAATAAAAAATATTACGCAAGTAGGATGCAAATGTAATTTTGTAAATTTGATATACACCCCAAGTGGCTTTTCATTGTTACCAACTTAAAATACTGTATTAGAGTGCATGAAATGTGGAATCAGTATCATTTGTAGTATCCTGTGGTGTCAGTTGATGAGAATTGCCATTTCATCTACAAGAATTTATATTTAATCATGTAAAACTGGAATCCATTTCAAACTCATTTAATCAAGTCAGGCTTTAACTTTTAAGATTGTTTTTTATCACTGTGAATCAATAGATATGTGTCAGGGTTCTCCAGAGAAACAGAAGCAAGAGAACTAAATATACATCTGCATATAATATATAAAAATATGTATTATACAACACATATATTGCTGCATGAATGGAGACGGAGCATGTCTTTTGGCAAGTCTGAAAGCTTTAGAGGAAGCCAGTACACTAGAAATTCAGTTAAGAGTTGATATTTCAGTTTTGAGTCTGAAATTTGCAAGTATGAAACTCAGGTGAGGTTTCCATGTCATAGTTTTGAGGTAGAATTCCTTCTTCTGAAGCTTCAGTTTTGTACTTATTCTTTCAACTGAGTGAAAGAGGCCTGTGTACACTGCGGATGCTAATCCGCCCTATTCAAAGTCTACTGATTTAAATGCTAATCACACCTAAAAAATACCTTCCCGGCAATACCTAGACAGGTGTTAGGTCAAGTAGTTTGTTACAATAGCCTTAGCCAAGTTGACACATAAAAATTAACCATTAAGGTAGATGTGGTGAAGACGAAAAATGATTATTTGGTGAATGGCAAAGAAATTTTTCTTTAAAGGTTCATCGTAAGGACTTGTGAGTTTTAGTTTGCTACGGGAGACTTCTATTTACATCTTATTTGAATGTTTTGAATCATTCAAATTTGAGTGAAACATTTAAGATTTATTCATTTCTGTAGATTTTAGAGAATCTCTATTCATGTAACTTTAAGATGTAAATGTGATTGCTCATTTAGTTACTGTATATTACTGGCAATCATTTTAGTGATAGATTCAGATACTAATGGGTCAGTATAACCACCACTTACATATGCTATGCGACCTTCATCTTCTTCAAGGTTAATGATGCTGTGTTTATAAATGGTGGCAAGAAAAAGCAGGCTGGCCAGGGCCATTTTCATAAATGGAGGAGGACTAGAACTTACTAGGGTGTCTCCTGTTTTGTAAATTATTTACATGTACTGACATGTCAAATCTTAGGTTTAATTACAGTGTATTTATCTGCATCTTACTGATGGAGAAATGGAGAAAGTGGTTGAGCTAGCATTCAAACTCTGGTCTAGCTCACTACTACATAAGACTGGCTACATAAGACTGGTGTAGAAGTCCTACATACACTTTTAAAATATGATATTAAAGCTTTGTAATTTGCATATCTAGACACTCAAGTTTCCATGTATGATTCTGTGTCGAGATTCTCATTGTATTCCCTTCTTACATGTAGATAATCTATAGTCCAGAGGTCTTTTCCAAAAGCCTTCATTTTCCCATGACCTGCCACTATAGCACTGAAATAGAGTCGGCTTTACTGTATGCATGGGTCTAATTTTAGATGTTCTCTACCATTGGGCCATTTGTCTATTTCTGCACTTATACCACACTGTGCTATAAAAAGTCTCGATCCATTGTAGGTCAGCCTCTCAAGTCTTTTTCAGTAATGTTTTCATGCTTTTCTTATACCTTTTTAAAAATTAAGTTTATTGGTATATTTTATATATACATAATGATCACATTCATCATAGGGAATTTGTACCTGCACATGATGTATCTTTATTCTTCTTTTTTTCCCATTCCCCTACCCTCCCTTCAATTTCTCTTCCTTTCCTTATTTACAAAGGCTTTGTTTTCATTTTTTCCTTCTTTTCTTTTTTTTTTTTTGGGGGGGGAGTACTGCTTCCCTTTCAAATTCATTAAAGAGTTTGAGGAGTAGTGGAATTAGATCTCTAAATTTCTTGTAGAATTCAGCAGTGAATTCATCAGGACCACAGTCTTTGCTTTGTTGGCAAGTTTTTAATTACATCTTCAATGTCATTGGCTGATATTGGGTTATTAGAATTTTTGTATCTTCTTGATTCGGCTTTGGTGATTCGTATGTATTTAGAAATCTGTCCATTTCTTCTGTGCTTTCCATCTTTTTAGAATAAAGGTTCTCGAAGTAGGCATTGATGATCTGTATTTCTGCAGGATCCATGTGATTTCACCCTTTTTATTCCTAATTGTGTGGATTTGAGCCTTTTCCTTCCTTTTTTCTGATAAGGTTGGCTAAGGGTTTATCAATTTTATTTAATCTTTCAAAGAACTAACTCTTTGATTCATTGATTCTTTATATTGTTTATTGAGTCTCAATTGGATTAATTTCTGCTCTGATTTTATATTTTCCTCCCTCCTGTGAGCTTTGGACTTGACTTGTTCTTCTTTTTCTAGAAGTTTGAGGTTCAGCATTAGGTTGTTTATTTGAGCTCATTCTGTTTTCTTGATGTGAGAGTTCGCTGCTATAAATTTCCCTTGCAGGACTGCTTTCACTGTGCCCCATAAGTTCTGATATGTTGTATTGGCATTATCCTTTAATTGTAGAAACTGTCTAATTTCTTCTTTAATTTCATCTGTGACACATTGGTTGTTCAGGAGGGGGTTACTTAATTTCTATGTGTTTATGTAGTTTTTGTGTTTTTTCGCCATTGATTTTTAATTTCATTGCACTATGGTCTGATAATATGCATGGGATAATTTCATTTCCTTTACATTTACTTATGCATGTTCTATGAGCTAGTATGTGGTCTATTTTGGAGAACGTCCCATGTGCAGCTGAGAAGAATGTGTATTCTGATATTGGGGGGTGGAACACTCTGTAGACATCTACTAAGTTCATTTCTTCACAGGTTTGGTTCAGTTCTAATATTGTTTTGTTGACTTTTTTTGTTTAGTTGATCTGTCTATTTGTGACAGTAAGGTACTGAAGTCTCCCACCAT
This sequence comes from Erethizon dorsatum, assembly GCA_028451465.1. NCBI lineage: Eukaryota > Metazoa > Chordata > Mammalia > Rodentia > Erethizontidae > Erethizon > Erethizon dorsatum. The sequence goes on along the minus strand of CM051838.1, from coordinate 28,479,716 downwards.
AATTGTATTAGTGTTTATTTGATTTTTCATGTCTGTTAATATTTGTTTTATATAGTTAGGTATGTCAGGTATTTGGTGCATCTATGTTTATGATTGTTATCTCTTCCTCTTAGAGTTTTCCCTTAACAAGTATGTAGGGACCTTCTTTATCTCTTTTGATCAGTCTTGGCTTGAAATTCACTTTATCTGAAAATAGAATAGCTACCCCTGCTTCTTATCCAGGTTCCTGTCACATGGAGTATTGCTTTCCATCCTTAGACTTTCAGTCTATGAATTTCCCTTTTAGTTAAATGTGTTTCTTGTATGCAGCATATTGTTGGATCTTGTATTTTATTTTATTTTATTTTATTTTATTTTATTTTATTTTATTTATTTTAGATAGGGTCTTGCTATGTAGTGCAGGCTGGCCTTGAACTTGCTTATGCAGCCCATGCTGGCCTAGAACTCACGGTGATCTTCCTGCCTCACCCTTCCAAGTGCTGGCACTACAGGCATGGACCACCACACCTGGCTGGATTTTGTTTCTTGATCCCTTCTGCCAGTCTGTTTCTTTTGATTGGTGAATTGAGATCATTTACATTGATGGTTATAACTGATATGTATTGACTTATCCTTGTCATATTATTTTCCTATTGTTGGTCTCCTTTTTTCTCCTCTATTTAATTGCTTCCCTTGCCCGGTGATTTCTTTCTATTGGTGTTCTTGGAATTGTGGTCTTCATTATCTATTTCTAAAATATCCTTCAGAACATTTTGAAGTACTTGTTTGGTGGTCATGAATTTCTTCAGGTGTTCTTTGTCATGAAAATATCTTATTTCTCCTTTGATTTTGAAAGATAATTTTTTTTTTTTTTTTTTTTTTGTGGGTACCGGGGGGTCGACCTCAGGACCTCGCGCGCCAGCAGGCGCCCGTGCCGCTGAGCGATATCACCGGCCCCTTTTTCGTATGTGGGTTCCGGGAGTCGAACTCGGGCCCTCGCGCTTGCTGGGCAGGTGCTTAAGCCGCTGAGCCATCTCACCGGCCCTTGAAAGATAATTTTGCAGGGTACCTCAGTCTGGGTTGGAGGTTGTTTCTTTCAGGATTTGAAATACTTCACTCCAAGCTCTCTTTGACTTAAGGGTTTGTGTTGAGAAGTCAGTTGTGATTCTGATGGGCTTTCCTTTATAGGTGATTTGTTTGTTTTCTGTAACAGATTTTAGTATTCTGTTCTTGTACTGAATTTCTGGAATCATGATTATTATATGCCTTGGTGTAGATTTATTTTGGTCATAGCTAACTGGAGTTCTATATGCCTCACTTATCTGTCTTTTTCTACTTCTTGAACCTTTGCTCCTTCATATGCATTTTGAAAACAGTTTGTCAACTTCCGTGAAATATCCTGTTGGGATTTTGTCTAAAATTGCTCTGAATGAATAGATTACTTTGATTGAATTGATATTATTGCAGGAAGAAATCTTCATGTCCATGAAATAGCACATCAAGGGACATTTGTGTTTCCTTGACATTTTTAAAATTTCTCATAAAATTACAGATTTTTCCCCACGCGTTTTACATTTTGTTTGCTATTTTGGGTAGTGTCTTTTATTTAATTACACTTTAACTGTAAGCAGCAGATGTAAAGACATGCAATGTATTTTTTTATGATATGTCTCTTTTCTTTTTCTATCCTACTTTCAACTTTTCTTATTGTGTTTGCCTTCTAAGCATTATGGAGAGTGGTTTCACCTTTTAAATAATCATTCATGGATTTATATTTCCTGATATTTGTGGCTTATAGTTGTATTCACATTATTTTCTGCTCATACTATCTGCTTTGAGTTTCTTTTTCTTTCCTTTCCTAGTTTGTTTTGAAACAATGAGATATTTTAAATTCAATTTTTTATCTTCTACGACTTGTTAGTTATATATCCTTTCACTGATATTTTGTAGTTACCCTAAGGAATAAAGCCCTTTTCTATGATATAACTGTTCAATGAAAATTAGCATTTATATTACTTCTCAAAAAATGTTAGGACTTAGAATCCTTTGACTCAATTTTCCCTTCAGATTTCATGTCACAGTCATGACTTTTAGTTTGAGGTCTGTAAGGATTTGAACAAACACCATTCATAGTTTCTAAAAGTTTGGTGCCTATCCATAGGATGACTCCAGCTCCCCTTGAAGTGCCTGCCTGACAAAACATTAAAACTGCCAGAAATTCCAGCTGTCCCCTGAGGATAAAACCCCTGTCTCCCAGAGTTTGTGCAAGGATAGAATTCTAACTTCAACAATTCCCAGCATTAAATACAGGTGGCTTCATTGTATCCATGCTGACAAATATCTGTAGGTTTTCCCTTTCCTGGCTCTAATAATCCCCTGCTCAACTCATTTTCCCTGTAAAAGGCCCAGTGACCCCTGGAGGAAGTGAAGTTTATCCTGAGCCCTTTTTCATTTTTCAGCAGGTGTCAGTTATTAAAATCTGTCCTTAACACCGTCACTAGTGTCACTAGTTAATCTTTGACACCACAGGGTATTACAACAATGACAACAATAATAGTAGTAGTTATTATTGTTTTGTACAGTTGTCATTCATTCCTGTTTCCTCAGACATCTGCTGTCCCTATTGTTCTTTATTTCTTCCTGCATTTCTGTGTTCCTATTTAGGATCATTTCTTCTTTCTGAAAAATTATCTTTCATATGCTTTTTTTTGTTGTGTTGGCGATGAGTTCTTCGATTTTGTTGGTCTGTGAATGCTTTTCTACTCCCTTCATTTGATATGTATTTCCACTGAGTATAAAATTGTATTTTGACTGTTTTCTTGCAGCACTTTCAAGATATCATTCTGTCTTCTTCTGCATTATATTGTTTCTCTTGCAAGATCAACTAGGGACCCTTGTTTTGGAACGGGGAATTGAACTCAGGACCTCGCGCTTGCCGGGCAGGCACCGTGCTGCTGAGCTATATCCTCAGCCCCTAGGAACCTTTTTGTTGCTTCATGAAAGTGGTGTGTCATTCCCCCTGTAGCTGCTTCAGATATGCATTTCCCCATTTCTCAATATTTTCGTTGTTCCTAGGCATGGTTTTCTCTGTGTCTATCTTACATGGGATCTGTAGGGTTTAATTTCATGATTTGATATCTTCGATCAGTTTGGAAAAATTCTAAGCTATTGTCTCTTCTAATATTATTTATTTTCTGTTTACTTTCTGCTCAATTTTTGAGACTTCACTGACATGTATATTAGAACTCTTCACCATGTTCTGTCTTTTACACTTTTTTTTCTGTATTTTCTATGCTTTTTGCTTTTTATTATTCAACCTGGACATTCATTAATCCTCTTTTTTTTTGTCCAATCTGAAGTAAAATCCAAATATTGAGCTCTTAATTTCTGTTATTATATTTTTCAGCCTAAAATTTCTACCTGATCTTTCTTTGTAAATTCTTGTTTTCTAATAAAGTCTTAAACATGTCATTTATACTTTGATCTTCTTACCAGCAGGCATTTAAACTTCATGTCTGCCATCTCAAGTGACTGGATTTTATTTATGCATTTTTGGTGTCTGACTTTCCTTTGGCTTCTTGGTTGGTAGTCCTGTAATTTGTGACTGAACGCTGGCCCTAGTATATGATAAATGATAGAGGAGCTGGGAGATGCTCTCTTCCAGAGAGTAATAACCACTGATTACTTAGTACGATCATAATTTCAATGGACTAGACTGTCATAGTTTGTGTAAGGCTTTGTTAATCAGTGGCTTGTGTATCCTGTAAGATTCTAGTTTTCTTAGCTTTGAAATGAAGATATGGGCTTGTCAGACCTATTCCTCCTTGCAAGACCTTGAATTTTGTCTTTTCTTGGGGAAAACACTCCTTTGTCATGAAACAGTTTCGTACCTAGCATTTTATCTTCCTACTTGGGAACAATTCAAAAATTTAAAAGGATGAACTGCCAGGATCAATTTCCTTTGTGTCTCCTCTACAAGACTTCCATACCTTACAGGCCTGCTTTGGCAGCCTTAATCTCTAATTTTTATCTCTCTAACCACCTGGGCTTCCAAACTTTCATCTGACTTCTCTACCACATACTGGTCTCCCCTGACAGGGACCTCTGCTTGGGTTCATGCTAAGAGCTGGTAAATACTGTGGGAAGAGGCTGTCACCTCACATCTGTGTGCTTTACTTCTCTAAGGATGCTGAGGTCCTCTTTGCCTTGGAAGTTCTCCAGTGTCTTCTGGCAGAAGTCATTTGCTTGTTTGTTTGTTTTTGTTTGTTTTTTGTTTTTCATTTTTTTTTTTTTTACATTTTTTTTTTTTTTTTTTTTTTTGGTGGGTACCGGGGGGTCGACCTCAGGACCTCACGCGCCAACAGGCACCTGTGCCGCTGAGCGATATCACCGGCCCCTTTTTCGTATGTGGGTTCTGGGAGTCGAACTCGGGCCCTCACGCTTGCAAGGCAGGCGCTTACGCCACTGAGCCATCTCACCGGCCCTTTTTTTTTTACATTTAATCTAGTTTTCTTGGTTGTTCTTTGTGGGAATGCTGGTTAAATACTGTTATGGGTTTAAACTTATAATAAAAAGCCAGGCAACCAATCTAGAATTTTGATGATCCTTTATTAAGCTGGCCAGCTGACTGACCTGTGCACTCCACGTAGGGAGATCACAGATCAGCGCTGGGTCTGTACAACACACAGAATTCAAAGCAAAAACCATATCCTGATTGGAACAGAAAGCAACTATTCTCCGAACAATGGTTATGGTACATTGGCTTTTGCATAAGGAACTTACAAAGGTACCTAGCAATTACAAACAGAACAGCAAGTTTTTTTGTCCACGTTTGGTATATAGTTTAGACAAACTTCCTCAATGGTATTTTTCTATTGTCTAGTAACTATGTAGCTAGTAACTATGTAGCTACTGAAGCCATCACAAATACAAGCTATTTTATTTACACAAAAGTAGAGCTTGCAGTTGATTTGAAACATAAAGTTTTTAAAACAAAATATTAATACAGAAAAAGCACAGTAAAGCAAAATTTTACAGTTGATTAGATTATAAGAAGGCAAACATCTGTAACCATCGGATAAAGAAACAGAACCTTTCCAGATAACCTGGCGTGCACTTCATTGGCTGCATTCCAATCACAGTTTTATCAGTCTTGCTTCCAAAATAGCTATTATTCTCAATTTTATACTTCTTTTGTTTCTTTAGAATATTTTCCACCCAAATGCAAAGTCTTTGATATAATAGTTCATTCTTCTTCATTCTTAACATGATTTCAGTGTCTTTAAATGTAAAAATTCTATCTCTGCCCCACTTTTTGCTTACATGGTATATGTTGAGGGACTTGAATTGTTTGAACCTTAATGTTTCCTGAAGTGTGAATGCTATGGATGATTGTTCCATACACATGTTAAGTTAGATCCAGTTAGTTTGTAGTGCTACCTAATCTTTCTATATCTTTGCTAAGTTACTGTCTTATCTATTACCAAGAAAGGTATAGTAAAAATTTCTAATTATAGTAGATAATTTTTTTACTTCTACTTTAGTTTTGTCAAATTTGTCCCTATGTTTTCAAAATCTGTAGGTATGTGCGTATTTAGGGTTGGTATACTTTCTTGATGAATAGGCCCTTTTATCCTTGAACTTTCTTCTTTTTAAAATTTTTCAAAAATTTATTTTTTCTAGTTTTCTTTTGGTAGGATATACATACATAACTTTTTATCAGTTTAGCCATTTTGAATTGTCCTTTTTGGTGGTATTAAATGAATTCACACTCTTGCATAACGATCATCACTATCCATCTCCAAATTTTTTTTCATCATCCTAAATATATGACTAGTCTAGCTGCATTATAGAAATGAAATTATGATACTTAACTTTTTTTGTCTGACTTATTTTATTTAGCACAATATTTTCAAGAGTCAGTCATGTCTTTGCATGTATCACAATCCTGTTCTTCTTTAAGGCTGAATAATGCTCTTTCATAGATAGATACCACATTTTGTTTATGTATTCATCTGATGAGGAACATTTAGGTCGTTTCCGCCTTTTGGCTATGTGAATAATGCTGGTATGGACATGAATGTACAAATAGGTGCTCATGTTTCTGCCTTCAAGTCTTTTGCTATAAATGTAGAGATTGAATTGCTGAATCATAAAGTTTAATTGAGTTAAATTGACTTAATTAAATTCTATGCTTAACTTTTGGAGAAATCACTGTACTGTATTCTATAGTGACTATTGATATTTTATGATCACCAATACACAATGGTTTGAATTTGTCCATATTCCTGCCAATTCTAGTTGTTTTCTATTGAATTTTGTTTCTTTGTATTTTAATAATAACCACCCTAAGTCCTGGGTGTGAAGTATTTTTTAATGGATTTGATTTCATTTACTTAATAACTGCTGATATTGAATATTTTCATATACTTATTAGCCATTTGTGTATCCTCTTTAGAGAAATGTGTCTTCAAACTTTTTGCTCATTTTAGATTTTTTTTTTGTTGTTGATTATAAAAATTTTTTATGAATGCTGCGTACAATTCCCTTATTATACATATGCTTTGCAAATATTTTTCTTAATGGTTTGAGTCCCTCTTCACTCTGTTGATACTGTATTTTGGTGCACAGAAGGTTTTAATTTTGATAAAGCCCAGTTTGTTGCTTTTTTTCTTCTGTAGCCTGTGCTTTTGGTGTCATAACCAAAACATCATTGCCAAATCCAGTGTCATGAAGCATTTACCCTGCATTTTCTTCTGGACATTTTATACCTTTAGCTCTTACATTTAAATCTGATCTTTTTTGAGTTCATTTTATATATAATGCATGAAAGAATCCAGTTTCATTATTTTGCATTGGGTATTTAGATTTTCCAACATAATTTGTTGGAAAGACTCCCGTTGGTGTATTGAATGGTCTAGTATCATTGCAAAAACTCAGTTGGCTGTGTACACAGTTTTATTTCTGGGCTTTCTATTCAAATCTGGATTTAAATATCTGTATCACAGTAGTTTGAGCTGTTATTCCAAAACATCATAGATTGTGTGACTTATAACAAAGTGTCACAGTCATGGACAAAGCCTGAACATAGATTTTTATTAAATGCAGATATTATGTTTATATCTAGGTGTGCTCCCAAAGCCTCATGCACTCATAGGTGGCTGTTGGGAGATGACTGGATCATGGGTGTGTGATACTGGATCATGGGTGTGTGATACTGGATTAGCCCACTGATGGGTTTATGGCTGGGTGTGATACTGGGAGGTGAGGCCTGGTGGGAGGAGGTGGGTCACTATGGGCATGGTCCAGAGGGTCTCTCTGTCTCATCCTCCTTTAATAGCTCACTGCTTCCTGCCTGCCATGCCATGGACTGTTTTTCTCTACCTGTACCAGGCCCCTCTGCCATGCCTCCCTGCCTTGGAACCAGCTGACTATGGACTGAAACCTCTATAAACTGTGAACTGAAGTAAATCATTCCTCCTTTAACTTGTATTTTGTCCCAGCAATAAGAACATAACTAAAACAGCATACTAGACTTCTTGTTCTATTCTTCCTATCTCACCATCTTGCTACTAGCAGTTTTATTTTTATATCTTTAATATTTATGCCTTATTCCAGGTGGTTTCTTCAGATTAATCGTCTGATGCACAAGATCTCTTCATGAATTTCCTTTTTTTTTTTTTTTTTCATTGTACTGGGAATCAAACTCAGGACCTTGCACTTGTCAGGCAGGCACTTGTGCCACTGAGCTATATCCCTGGTCCCTCTTCGTGAATTTCTAATCTGTCAATTAATCCTTTGGTTTTGCTTTAAATTTCAATTATATTATTTGTTACTTATAGAAGTTCTATTTAATTTTTCAAATTTGCTTTGTCATCTTTGATAGCTCTTTCCCCTGCCTCTTATTTTCAGCACACTTTTTAAAATTTCTTTAAACATTGTAAATATACTTAATTCATGTTTTGTGTTTTCTGATAACCAATCATTGTAGTTTGAACATCTCCACCAAAGCTCATGTCCTTTGCCAGGTAAGTTACAACGAAAGCCTCGCTTCATCCTCATCATCTCTAGCTAATCTGCTCCTTCTCTCAGCTCTCACTGAGCACTGCCAATTACTTCCCTCATTCTGCTTTCAAACACATATTGAGCACTTACTATGTCTCAGACATTGTGCTGGGCTGAGGATAATCACTGGCTCCGTTCTTGGGAACTCACAGAATGATGGCAATAGTAATCATGTGAGCCGCAAAGATGAACTGTAAGCTTATTTCAACGGAATGATAATACCACTAACAGTAGAAACACTCAGGGTATGGCCTCTGTGTCCCAGGCACAGTTCCAAATGTTTCTATTTATAGCGGTGTTGTCCCTTAACAGTGGGGATACCTTCTGTGAAATGTGTCCTTAGGCTATTCATGTGTGTGCAGGCATCACAGAACACACAGGAATTAGATGGTACAGGTCAATCACGGTCAGGGTCCTTGTGAAAGGATTAAGGGACACGTGGACAAGAGCTGCACGAGGTTGCTGCCAGCATAGCACAGCACACTGTTTCACGTGCTGTTTCCAGGTTCACGGCACATGATTCCATTCATTGTGCGGAGCTGGCACATGTGCATGACACATCTCAATTATTTTTAAGTACCCATTTCCCTCCCCCACTCCTTGCCTCCTCAATCTCTTCATTCTCTTCCCATTTGCAAAGATCTATCTCCCTGCTTCCTACTGATATGGCTAAAGTGACTCCATTTTCTTTTTTTAGACTCCATTTTGTCTTCACTTAACCCCTAGATGCACTCACTTCCCAACCCTGTTAGATATTAAGGCACTAACGTGTAGATGAACTCACTCCTCAGACCCCTTCTCAGTTAACCATAAAACCCATAAAAGGAGGATCAAACAGTTACAGCAAATAGACCAGGTGTTTGGAGAGGGCCTGTGACAAACTTAGTGATGTTCCTGTGAAATTCCAGAAAGATGATGCGGTGTAATGTGGTTGCTAAGGTTACAGGGGGGACTTGTGGGGAACTTGTAACGTATAAAAACCCCTGAGAACAAACTCTGGGCAATTGATGCCTTAGCTGAAAGCTTGGACATGATCTGCTGGCCAATAAAAGCTCCTTGTGTCCGCACTCAGCCTCTGTGAGTGATTCTTGCAATTTTGCTGTAACACTACTATCTATCTTTTATTTTGCTCTTTGGTTTATTTATACTTTGGGTTTCTCATATAAGAAAAACCATGTGACATTTAAGCTGGTGTGTCTGATTTATTTCGTTTAACCTTATAGTCACAAGGTGCATCTATTTTCCTTCAAATGACTCAAGTTTATCCTTCTTCACAGCAAAGTAATATTCCCTTGTGTATAAATACCACATTTTCTTTATCTCTTCATCTGTGGAGTGAATTTTCTCTCCGTAGCTCATGGACTGGCAGTGCAGTCCCATATAGTATAGTCCCATTTGTGTACATCAGCATCACCCAAACACATGACAAATGGGATGGCCCAGAGCGTTACAATGGCTGCAGCATCATTTCATGATGGGGACTCTCCAGCTACATCATAATTTCATGGAACCATAGTGTCATATAGAGTTCATCACTGACAAAATGCTATCATGTGGTCCATGATTATATTCATTCATTTAATTATTAGAACCACCACCCTACAAGGAAGGTATTATTTCCTATCCATATTTTACAGATGCGATAACTGAAACACAGGAAATTAGGTGAAAGCTAGGAAGCTCCAATGAGCTTTCTAAGATCTGAATCAAGGTAGTCAGACTAGAAGGTCTGTGCTCCGAGTCTTTCTGCTAAAATGCCATGAAAGAAGCATGTATGGTGTCCAGGGTCTACAGACCTCATTTCCTGATGCAAATGCCTTGAAGAGAGTCTTCGGGCTTTTCATACTTGAACCCCACACATCTTCCAAGCAGGTGTTCTGTGCATGACTTTTCTGGGTGAATTTTCTCCTGGTAGCTCAAGGGGCATGAGATTTAAAGACCACTGGCAGAAATAGAAATTCTGTTGTCATCAGCCAACAATGGTTTCCTGAGCAGACAGGAGGAAGTGTGAGGCAGTTGCGAAGTGTGAGGCAGTTGCCAAGTGTTCTCTGCTATGACTTGCTGATCAGGAAAGACTGGGAAGCCAGCAGGTGGGGCAGATCCCAAGAGGCAGCTACCTTCCTGATTAAGGGTATTGTGCAAAGCCTCCACCCTTGATGTCTAGTGGGGCTTCTCCAGTGAGGCCAGACCCCCACCATTTCTCATTCATTGAATAAAAGATATTAAAGGCTCTTATTAAAATGTTCTCTCCAGTAGGATCAACATTTACCTGTTATTAACCAGTAGCACTGTTTCTGAAAGTAACTTCTCATGCTGGTTTGTTCATCAAAGCTTGAGTATGTGCACTGGTCAGGGAGGAAGGAAGAGAAGTGTCATCATAGACTGCGAGCCTGTGAAGGGGGCCTGGGTACTGGGAGGGCGTTTTCATCCAGCTCTGAACTCTGACGGGAGCCTGCGGACAATGGGGAGGGGGCATGGATGGCAGCTAAGTCCTCTCTAGTGCAGGTGTCTGCACTGCCACCCTGGCTCTGCTTTCCTTTGCACACCTTGTTGCCTCAGGCCGAGAAGAAATCCAGCAGAATGTGGGGATTTGGAATTTATAGACTGGAGAAGATTATAGGCTTACAAGTCAACTAGCGATTCTTACTAATCCATAGCCACTTACAAACCATATCATGTACTAGAGCTAAGTATCTTTATTAAACGAGATATCCCATTATGTTAGTGTGTGTTAAATTCAAAATGAATTGATTTTATTTAACTATGTATTTGTCACAGCTTAGGCCTAGAAGTTCCCCTCAAAATCTCACATTCAGAGGTGGGGCTTTTGGAAGGTAACTGAATCATGGGGCGCTGTACTCATTGGCGGATTCATCATTGATGAGCTCATAACTAAATGTGCTGTTAGAAGATGGGGCCAGGGCCGGTGAGATAGCTCAGCAGCATAAGCACCTGCCTGGCAAGTGCGAGGTCCTGAGTTCGACTCCCGGAACCCACATAAAGGAAAAAAAGGGCTGGTGATATCAGCACAAGCATGAGGTCCTGAGGTCGACTCCCAGTACCCGCATTAAAAAAAAAAAAAAAAAAAGAGGAAGATGGGGCCGACTGGAAGAGGTGAGTCATTGGCATTGTGGTTTTGAAGGGTGTATCTTCACCCTGATTCTCCCTTCTCTCTGCTTCCTGGCTGCCATGCGGTGAGCAGCTTCCCTCCACCACACCCTGCTACCATGAAATTCCTGCCTTAGAGCCAGACAACCATGGACTGAACCCCCTGAACCATAAGGTAGCTTAAACCTCTCCTCCTTCAGGTTGTGGGTGGCAAGTGTTGTATCCCAGCAATGGGAAAGCTGAATAATACAATATTTACAATAAATAGTTTTACATAAGAAATTTGAAACTGTGCAACATAAAGAAAATGGTACTATTTAAACACTAAATAGTCTTAAACTTTTCTTCTAGGTTTCTACATCTTTGCCAAAGGCTTCATTTCCCTGAACTTCACTGGTAATGTCTCCTTGAATGAGACACCCTCAAAACCCAGAACTAATTTCTCACTAACCCCAACCCTCAGGCTCAGCCATGCTGGTAACATCTTTCTTTGCTGTGTTTCTGTTTCTTTTTTTTCTTCACATTTTTTATTTGTACATATTGATTACACAGATTAATGAGTTTTATTTTGGCAGATTTGTACATGCATACAACATATGTTACTCATTCACCTCCCCACCATCTCTATGCTTCACCACCCCCCGGTTTCACACTTTTAAAGGGTTCAGTGTGTATAATGTGTTTTGATCATATTCATGCCCCTCGTTACCTATCCTTACAACTACACCTCCTCCCCTTTCTTCTTCTTCCCTTCCTCTCATTTACTAATAGTCTCTCTTCTACTTTTTTTTGTCATCTTCCTTTTTAGATTCCACGTATTAGGAAGGACATGCGACATTTGACTTTTTGAGTTTGGCTGGTTTCCCTCAACATGATGTTCTCTAGATCTCCCCATTTTTTTTTCCAAATGACAAAATTTCATTCTTCCTTCTGGCTGAATAAGACTCCATTGTGTATATGGACCACATTTTCTTTATTTGTTCATCTATCAGTGTGTACCTAGGCTTGTTCTGTATCTCAAGTATTGTATACTGTATTGCAATAAACATGGATATGCAGGTATCCGTCTGGTATGCTACTTTAATTGCTTCATGTTTATATTAAGGAGTGGTATAGGTGGACCATAATAAGGTAGTTCTATTTTTAGTTGATTGAGGTACCTTCAAATTGATTTCCATAGTGGCTGTACCAATTCCCACCATATGCTCTTGCACTTCGCCACTGCATTCTCATGGCTTACTGACTATCATCCAGGTTTCGGTGGCACTGTGACCCCAAGTCCTCAAGTAGGAAGAACATGTGGGTCACCACATGTATTCAAGTCAGGTACCCAAGGGATATATATTCCTGCAAGGAGCATTTTGGAAGACCTGTCTGTGATTTTCTCTTGCCTGTTCAACCCTCTCCTGACTCTACTTACCACATAATTCTTATCTATCCTTTAAAATCCAGACTCAAACTTGATCTTCTGTATGATCACTTCCTTATAGCAAAAGGTTTCCAAAATATGTTTCAAGACACATGACTTCTGGGAGTTATGACTCAAGTATTGCACACAAGGGTGGTCTGGGGCCGAAGAAGTTTGGAAAATATTTTATTACATAGGTTACTATCTGTAGACTTTTCAGAACATTGCTTATGTCAACAAATATTTTAAATCTTCTAGACATGAATAGAAAATATTACATTTCCCAAGAATTTTGATGATACATACTTTTTCCCCAAAGAATACCAGTCAGTAAGATTGTTCTCTAGGCATAAATTGGGAAATTTATTTGTTTCTCATACCTTTGAGCTCCTATAAAAACTATGGTCTATAGTACACTATTTCACATTTACTGAAATATGAAATATTCAGTATGAAATACTGCTTCCTTACCTACTTCCAAAAGAATTTGTAATACTCTGTTGATAATTAAACTGTAAAACAATGTGGATCTAAATAAAGTGAAAATGAAAAAATATGAAATTTTAGTGACTATAATCACATAGATTATAATTCTTGGATAATATAATTCTCTCTCTTTCCTGGAAGTGCATGTGAAAATTAATGTGTCATAAGAGCTGTAAATTTCTGACAATACTTATAGCAGGTAAATTTAAGATATTTCTTTTTTTTTTTTTTTGTGGGTGCCAGGGATCGACCTCAGGACCTCGCATGCCAGCAGGCGCCCGTGCCACTGAGTGATATCACCGGCCCTTTTTTCTCGTATGTGGGTACTGGGAGTTGAACTCAGGACCTCGTGCTTGCCAGGCAGGCGCTTATGCTGCTGAGCCATCTCACCGGCCCTAAGATACTTCTTAAAAGCAAATCTAAGCAAGACTGTGACATAAATATCCTTGTATATCATATAGGACATTGAAAAATGGGTTATAGAATATCTTTGTTTACTATTTTTTAAAGGTTTGGAGAAGCACTATTTGAATGAATAGGCCTTGGAAAGAAATACAGGGAAAAGATCTGCCTTCTTCTATTTATCTATCTTTTCTTTCTCTCTCTCTGTCTCTCTCCCTCTCTTTCTCTCTTCTCTCTCTCTCTCTTTCTCAAATATATTTATATGGTTTCTCATATAAGAGAAGCCATGCAATATTTAAGCTTGTGGGCCTGACTTATTTCACTTAATAGTATGGTCTCAAGGTGCATTTATTTACCTATGAATGCCACAAATTTAGGGAGATCTTTTTCGAATTGTGGGAAGTGGCTGAACTGGAGGTTGCCAAACTCCTTGGGACTAGAGCAAGGCCAGTCCAGCAGGTGTCCAGCCTTGGTGTTCCTCCCTGTTAACTATAGCACAGGTAGCTCTGAGAATGTTTCACTTTCAGTGTTCTCAGCAAAACACTGAGACCTTGCACTTTTGGCCCTGTTCTGTGCGTCCCCCATTTTTACTGTGTATAAATAAAGACATAGACTTCACTGGGTTGTTGCTGCCTCTCCATCAGAGAGGTCAGGTCCCGCCTGCTCCCAGCTTTCCTTTTATTATGTGTATAGTTTTTTCCTAATCTCCCATCACCCCTTTTCAGGACCTCACTGGCTGCATGGGTCATGGCACGAATGGATGGGGAAATGAGACAGAGGGAGGGGGGTGGGAAGGAAAGGAAAGGGGGTGGAAGGAAAAAGAATTGAAAAAGAAAAAAATGAAAATAGTGTTTTTGCAAGTGGGAAGGGGACCAAGAGTTGGAAGGAGCAGAGAGGGAGGGGATGAGTAGGGGATTAAAAAAAAAAGAATTCAGATATGTTATGTACGTGTATCAACTCCTCACAATAAATATAATCATTATGTACTACAAATATGTATTAATAAAAAGTGAAAATTAAAAGAAGAAATACATGAAGAAACAATTTTAAGCTATAAACCAGTGAAGGAATTTCTCTGTGCAACTGATATAGCAACCAGAGTATTAAGACACATGGTCAGCTGTAAGTAACAGAAACCAAAAGTAAACTTTATTTCAAATAAATGAAATTTCCCCTTCAACCTAGTGGCCTAGAGGTGCACAGCCCAGGGCTGGATCCTGGTTCCTCACCAGGCTGGTGATCACAGATTGTTCTCTCCTTGCTTCTCATACCGTATGGAGAGCTAACCTTGTCACCATCCAACATGGCTTAGTCCTACCTTTCAGTTGGGTCAGTGGAAGGAGAAATGTGAGAAGTGGCACACCTTCTGTTATGGTTTGTGTATGACCCTCCTGGAGAAGCTTGTCATGCTGGCTTTCTTGATAAGAACTGGGCCGTTCCCATTGTCAGAGGAGCTTGGGTCCTCACCATCACCGAAGATGACTGTGGTTCTCTTCAGGGGAGCTCTGGTCCTTACCTTGAAAGTCCTTTCCTGGCTCCAGTGCAGATCCCTCAGCCTGCTGGCACAGATCCTTCATCCCACTGGCACAGATTTTCTAGCTTCTACCACTGACCCTTGGACCTTTACGGTGCAGATCCTTGATACAGACTTGCATGCAACATTGTCGTGGGCTCTAGGCCTCCAGTTGGACTCATGGAGGACATTGTTATGGGCTCTGGGTCTTCAGCTGAACTCGTGCAGGACACTGCCATGGGATCGAGGCCCTCATGTGGATTCACTGGATCTCTAATGTCTGGACAGATCTTCTGCCCTCTTTTGCATTTGACTCTTTGGGTGAATATTATAAAATAACCCTATAAATTATGTGTTCTGTATTAAATATTTTCCCTTGTAAACCCTGACTACAACAACTTTGGTACCAGAGAAGTGGGGTTATTGGTATGACTATACCTGACCATGTGGTTCAGGAGCCTTTGGAAATGGCTTGTGGAAAGAATTTGGAAAGGTTTGGTGATGCTGGCTGTAAAAGTAGAGCGAGAATGCCTTAGGATGTTCTCTATGGGAGATTCTGGTCAGAGTTCAGAAGGCCAGAAGGCTGTTAGAATTCCTGTCATTAAAGACCAGGCTTGGGAGGTTTCTGCTGGGAGGAAGGGTTGCATTCGTTGTTGGACTCCAGATGATGTGTGTTATGGAGTGGCAGAAAGTTTGTCTGCATTTTGCTCATGTCCAGAGACTTTGCCTGAGACTGAGATTAAAGGTGGTGAACTAACTAATTTTGTAGAAGAAATTTCAAGGCAGTCAAATGTTGAGGCGGTGGCATAGCTAATGTTGGGGGCTTTTATCCAGATTTATAATGAGAATCAAGAAAAAAGAGCCCAGAGGAATGATTTAAAATTTTGTGAGTTTGGCCAGAAAGGAAGCTCCAGTAAAACTGTGTACTGCAAAGATAGAGCTTGGGAGATCTTGATTGCTGAGAAGGAACAGGAAAACAGAAAAGATGGCCAGAGGGTATCACAAGAAGCAGCAGGACTGTACCCTTTGCAGCCTCAGAATTGCAAAAGTGAAAGACTTGCTCTGAGAAGAAAGCCTCAGAGAACCATGTTCCAGAATGGTGGTGGCCTAGAGAATTTATTCCTCAGAATTGGATTCAGAGTGCTCAGTAATCCAGATGCTCGACCCCTACAGCCAAGAGAGAGAAGCCTGTCTACTGCTCCTACTGGCAGCAGAACTTGGCATCATCCGTATGGCACTGGTTTTAGGTGCATGAAGAATGGAAGAGTCATGGGTTCAGGAAGGTTTCCACCCATATTTCAGAAGGCCCAGGAGGCCAGGCAGTGTGTCCCTGAGAGGGCAGTGCATGAAGTTGTGAATGTGAAGCCAAAGGTGCAGTGGAGACCCCAGAAGTTTGGAGAAGCCAGGAATGTGGTGGATCATCTGAGGAAAACTGCAAGGAGGGAGAAGAGTGGGCCCAAGAGAGAAGCCATGGGAGCTACAACCACCAGAAGTGCCATAGGGACAGAGCCAGCCAAGCACTTCGGAGCTCACAACTTGCCACAGATTGCTTTGGATGCTGCACATAGAACTACATGACTTAATATCTGCCCTGCTGGATTTTGGACTTGTTTTGGTCCCATTCCTTTGTATCCCCTGTTTGCACCTTTTGGAATGGAAATGTCTAACTTGTGTCACTGAATGTTGGAAGTATTTAGCTTTCTTTGCATTTGTACAGGGGCTCACAGCTAAGAGTTTGCCTTAAATCTCAGAGGAGACTTGGGACTTGGACTTTTCAGCAATGCTGAAACTGTTAGGACCTGGGCAACTCTTACAGATGGACTAAATGCCTTTTGCATAAAGGAATGTACATGAGTCTTTGGAAGGCTAGGGGCAGAATGTCATGGCGGGTGGGCTTTTCTGATGTGGCTGAATCTAGAGTGTGTGATTTATTTGTAGTGCAATGCTGGGATTAAGGGTTTGAGTGCTACACCCTCCCTAGGGTGGGTAGCCTGCATACAATATAAGGGACAGGAAAAGTCTTGTCTCTCTCTCTCTCCCTCCTCTCTCTTTTGTTGCATTTGCTATCTTCTGCCACCTTGAATGGTCACCCCTCTGTCATGCCATCCTGCCTTAGAGCCAGCCATTTATGGACTGAAACCTCTACAAACTGTGAGATAAATAAACCTTTTCTCCCTTAATTTGGGGTGTCAGGTATTTTGTCTTAGCAATGAGAGAAAAGTAACAAGACACCTTCCTTCTGCTCACGTCCCAGCACTCTTCACAAGGAAGCAAATCAGAATGGAGTCTCAAGGGTTCTGGCATATGAAACAGAACCTCTGCTGACCTGCTATCAAAAGAAATGGACCCCCATCCTCAAACTACCTAGAGACCGAGACTACGCCAATCCCATTCATTTAAAATAGCCAACTTTTGTCAATGCTAATCATAATTCCTGACTAACAAGCCGTGTAATTACCAACTCCCACTGTGGTTTAAAGCTCCAGATAAGCTACCATTTTGAAAATCATTACAGCAGGTTTTTGTTTGTTTGTTTGTTTGTTTTTTGGTACTGGGGATCAGACCATTTTGCTGTACCACTGAGCTCTGTCCCCAACCCCTTTTATTTTTTTATTTTGAAGCAGGGATTCCTCAAGTCTCTATGTTGCTAAGGTTGGACTTGAACTTGTGATCCTTTTTCCTCAGCCTCCTTCATTACAGACCTGTACCACTGCACCCAGTTCCTGAGCACATTTTCAAGACTGCTCTTATCTGTGTTCTCCCACATTGCAATCCTAATTAGCCCCACAGAAGTGTAGTTTCTTTGTTCTTGACTACTTAGATTTTATTTGCAGTCAAAAACCTATACATGGTCATATAGCAAATCACAGCTACAGCAGAGTCCAAAAGATGTGTTTTAATACTGGGTACTCATATGTCTGATAAAGTAAGGAGCCTCTGATAAAAGAAGGGACAATGACTATTAAAAGAAAGTGAGTAAATTCTGTCACAGCTGGTTTCCAGGTCTCTAAATTAACATACAGGCAGTAAATATACTTTATAGAATGTCTTGAAATATCCTAGATGGGATCAGGACCAACAGTGTGTTTATTTTTAATTGAATTTGTAAAATCTGTGGTTTATGTGAATATTTTATGTTGCTTGATAAAGTAAATGTCTTCAACATTAAATTGCAGAGGCAAGAGTGGAAGTGAACACTCTGCTGGCGACACAGCCTTCTTTCCCCACATGGAAGGGACAGCCACACCGGTACTGGCACCAAAGTTAGGAGGGAACAGACTTGCCTGAGGAAGGGTCTTGGATTAGTCTCAAGGATTTTCTCTATTCTAGAAAGCTAAATTTCCCAATTCTAAGCCATAGACATAGTACATAATACTTGACATCCTAGATCTACCACATTGGCCTCTGCATCAGTCAACCATTACCAGAGTAATGCTGCATTACAACCCACTTCAAAACTTAATGGCTCGAAACAACAACCACTTGTTTATCTCAGAGTCCTGTGAGTCATGCACGTTGGCCGAGCCCAGCTGGGCCCTCAGCAGCAGCATCGGATGTGGGTCTGTGAGCTGGGATCCCTCGCTGCCTGCTTGGGCTGGAGTCCTGGAGCGCTTGGCTCTCCTCGCTGGGCCCTTGGCAGGCTGGCTGTGCAGAGGCAGGGCTCCAAGTGAGAGAAAGCATGCCTGCACGGCTGGGCGGTCACTTCCGGCCTATTCTATCGGCAGAAGCAAGTCCCCAGCCACGCAGAGGGTCCATGCATAGGGACACATACTCCACCCCTAGACCGATCAAAGAGCTATAAAGTTACCAGACAAAGGCCCAATACAGAAAGGAAGTGGATTTTGTTGCCTGTCTATCATCACTTTTACTCTGATGCTTTGTAGTTCTAGTGAAGGCATAATACCTTGAGAAAACCAAAAGCAATATTACCTCAGAAAATAATTTCCTAAGTATTTTTTTCTAATTTCCCAGAAGGTGTGGGGACTGTAGGTAAGAGGGGATGTTTACTTTCCCCTCAAAGTCGTACTACAATATAGGGATACACACTAGGGATCCTCCTGCTGCTTAAAATGCAACGTACAGGCATTCAAAGTTTGCTCTTGATCAACTCTGATGAGAGATAGGAGGCACAGGTTAGCAGAAAAGCCAGTGTCTCCTAAGGGTATGGTGACATGTGCACATCCTTTTAAATCATGACAAGAGTAATACATTGCGGTGATTACAGGGCTCTGAAATGAAAGCCCTTGGAACCGAATCCTCACTCATGAGGATTTAGAATACTGAATACATTTCTAGCTTCTGAGCCTCAGTTTCCTGACCTGTAAAATAAGGGCATAATAATCCCACCAATCTCCTAGGATTGTTTTGGGACTTAAATAAGGTAAGAATGCAAATTTCTTAAGGTAGTCCGGGCACATAGTGGTGGCCGACAATAAAGGTTCTTTTTATTGTTCTCATTTGCATCATTCAGCAGCTGAGGAGCACTAGTGTGACCACTTCATGCAGTCAGATGTACGGTGTGTGAAATTCAGGCCAAACAAGCATCAAGATTTTCAGGGGAGCAGGGCAGAGTGAGGACATGTGTTTATCGTTTCTTTCTCCTTTAGCAATAAAGGGATACCCACAGAAAAAGAGAGCCTTTGTCTTGGAAGCTGAGAACTTGATGAGAAAATGAGTAACTAGATTCATGTCTGTGGAAGGGTGAAACAGTCATGGGAGGCAGGAAGCCTGGGCCTGCAGACAGGACTCAGGCACGTGGTTCTTTCTGCAAGTGGAGCTGTGTGCGGGATGGAGAGTTGGTTCCCATTACTAGCTGTGTGACTTTGGGCAACCTGATTGGACTCTCTGGTCTGAACTTCAGTTACAGAGGTATTTTGAAGCCATATTTAAACATGTAGGCTACAGTCTAGAATTTGGTAAATGATCAGTAAATGATAGTGATGTTTATAGTTATCATTGTCATTTATTTAACATTAATTAGGTTTGATAACTTCTGATACTTTAAATGTACTCATAGCTTAGATGTCAGATTTCTTATCCATAAAATAGGGATCCTATGAATATTTATTTCATGAAGTTATGAATATTATATAAGCTAATATATGTGGTGTTCATATCACTTAGTAAATGCTAAACCAATAAGGTTGATGATGCCAATACTACTATTACTTAAATGATTAAGAATTATATTTTGGGTTTTTGTTTTTGTGTCCAGACTTTTTGTTTCAGGGCAATTAAAAATTTTGGCCCCTTGTGCATGGTCTCTTTTTCACTGAGCAGTCTGTAACTTATACCCTTTCTGGTAGCTAAACAGTCTCCTTTTATAAAACAGAATAGTAAAATATTTCTTTTATTGACATAATGTTTTTACTACGTGGAAGTTTTTATTATCACATAAAAATGTCTCCCTAAAATACTATAATACATTAAATATG
Organism: Erethizon dorsatum; assembly: GCA_028451465.1. Taxonomy (NCBI): domain Eukaryota; kingdom Metazoa; phylum Chordata; class Mammalia; order Rodentia; family Erethizontidae; genus Erethizon; species Erethizon dorsatum. The sequence continues at coordinate 28,459,321 of CM051838.1, read as the reverse complement.
TACTATAATATTAGAAGGAAAAGTACATTTAAAAAATATTACCACCTGAGTGGAAGCACTACTTTTGGTGTAATGTGTCCAGCAATTTATTCAATTTATTTACATGAATACAAAGAGATCTGTGCCTGAATTTTTTCTGAAGTAGTCTATATCATGGAGATATTTCTGTGCTTGAAATACCATTTCGAATGCCTGTGTAATAGGGGCCATAATTTACTGCTTTTTCTGTTGACAGTGGTTTCATTTCTCTTGTTTTTCTTCTTCTGTCTTTTATTTTTTTTATTGAATGCTAGGCAATTTGTGCAGAACAGTAGTGGAAATGGGCACACCTTTTTTCCCCCTGCAACATATGGGAGATTGAGCCCATCAGTGAGCTAAATTTGTTTTTTTCTGTTGTGATAGTTATTTCCAGTACAACCCTGATTTCATAGGTAAAGAATCCTGGAACCAAGAGGGCTTCTGGCCCCTTCCCCGGAAGTGGGAAGGTTTGCTTCTATCTCTCTTTCGGAAGTAGTAGATCTTTGCCCTGGAGGAGAAAATGCTTCTTTCCTCTTTTCTAGTGGCCTGGGGATTTTGCTTCTTGCAGGGGTGAGGTTGGCCATATGAGCAGGATTCCATCTGAAGCATCCTTCTTCCACGTTCCCTGTCTTCTCCACGAGATGCCAGTGAAAACCAGTGGAAAAGAGTTTGACAATCAGTGTGTAGGGCAAAGAGAACTTTCCTTCCCCTCTGAGGGTCAGATTTGCTAGAATAAACCGACAACACATTAACAGGAGAAGAGGCACGCAGATTTATCACGTGCATGGTACGTCACAGGAGGGTGACCTCCTACTAACCCAGTGAGATCCACAGACATAAATCCAGCTGCATACAGGAGAAGGAAATGGGGCTGTTGGGAAGTTTAGAAGGTGAGTCAATGACTTTTAGGGGAAATGTATATTAAACAATAGCCCGGAACAAATTTCCTCTGGGCTCTGGGGAAGGTGGAGACAAGTTACAGGAAGGTGAGAGTGGAAATGGGCAAAGACTGTCTTATTATGCAAATGAAGCCTCTCAGACTTCCTTCAGAACAACTTCTTTTCTCTGTGATTAATTTTCCCTGGTTAATGAGATTTTAGGGAGGGAGAATCCAAGGCAATCACATTTCTTTTGAAAGAATTTCTTTCAATCAGATAAAAGAGCTGAACAGAAAGACCCTCTCTGAATTTGGGTTTCAGGAATGGGGAGAAGGGAGGCAAAGGAAGGTTAGAGAAAACTTGTTTCTAAGGCTTTCCAATTTTTTTAATTCAAAATGCTCAGGATGTCAAAGCACCATACTTGGGAGTATGGTTTTCTGAGTTCCAACATGGGAAGACCTTTCTTGTGTTGGTGACTCTCTGCCATATTGAACTGCTTGTATGATGTTGGGCCTTTAATAATCAGTCTCCTTGCCAGGTTTTCTCTTCCTGCCTCCCCATAAGGTGGCCTCTCTTCTGCCTGTATTTTACCAGAGGTGAACCTACTCATGTGTCCTGACACCCTTGCTTAGGTTTGTTACTCTAGAATTTGGTTTGTTTGTCTGCCTGATGACTCTGAGCCTCTGGAAGACCCAGGGGAAGGAACAGTTTAGGGTGTGATGGATACTTCTGTCGAGTTTCTGCACCCTTAGAAGAAGCAGAAATCCATGTTTGGCAGAGATTTGCTTTGGGTAAAGCATGGAAGTTGCTGTCACTTCCTGGCTTCTGTAAATGATTCTGGAAGCATCATTTAGGTGCAGAATCCTTTTATTGTTTTCCAGCTATTTCCTAAGCAGTGTTCATGCCGGCACCATGGTGTTAAGTGTCATAAAAACCCTAGGTCGTTGTGCTTTTATACCAGTAATGGATGAGAGAAAAGTTTGTGCTTGCACCTTTTCTAGCATTGTTTATTGTTACTAAAATATTTTTCAGCATAACAGATGAGAATGGCAAAGATACATGCTATGATTTGAATACAATTTGTCTGCATCAAAATTCATGTTGGAATTGTATTGACAATGTAATGGTATTCAGAGGCAGTGAGGAAACTAAGAGGCTTTGGGTCGGGGCTTCACACTCACGAGGGATTAATGTAGTTCCCATGAGAGGGTGTTGATCCTCACAAGGAAAAGTTGTTCTAAACCAAGCCTGGCATCACCAGTCAACGTGTGTCTCTTCTGAACATCTTTGTCTCACTTTTGCACCATGAGGTGAAGTAGTAGAAGTGGTTGCTTGATTTTGGGTCTTCCCATCCTCCAACAATGAGCCAAGATAAATCTCCTTTCTTTATCAATCACCAAGTCTCAGGTATTTTGTTATAACAACAGATGATAAGCTGAAACAATACAGTGGTGTTAAAGTAGAAATTTCTTTGCTTTTTTTTTTTTTTTTCTTTTGAGACAGGGTCTCACTCTATAGTCTAGGCTGGCCTTGAATTCACTATGTAGCCCAGGCTGGCCTCGAACCCGCAGTGATCCTCCTGCCTCAGCTTCGCGAGTGCTGGGATTACAAGCATGCACCACCACATCCAGCTTTGTCTGATTTCTTGAGATTGAATTTTTACCAAACTCTTGCCCACTCACTTCCTTCATCTCTTTCTATCAATATTTATCACTGCTATGTGCTTTCTTGTTCATTCGTTATTAATAAGCAGCCTTGAAGCAGGTGTAGTGAAATTTCACCTTCAGAGAAAGAAACAAGGTTTACAGAAATAAATAAGAAGGGCATTGCATATGGAATTCATCTATAAAACTGTGTTTTATATATGCTTAAGAGACCCCCAAAGGGGCCAGGCCTGGGTGAGGCACGTGGAGCGAGGAGCTCAGGATTTCTGTGCACTGCTTTGCAGCCCTCTGAATCTGTCAGCCAGGACTGATCACAACCACGTGTGCGTCTGCCTGTGGATTTGGTTGTCTTCAACTTACACGGGGTAAAAAGAGATTGCTTATGGTTTTCACCTGTCATTCCCTTTCAGCAAAACAGTTTCCAAATGAAACAGAAACCTGCTGAGCAGCCTTCCTCCTGCCTCTGTCTGACTTTAGAATCCACCTAACAGTGTTTTCAGTCTGTCCTAGGGCCCTTCATGCTTTGGAGAAGGTTGGGGTGGTTTTAGATAAACGAAAACCATAATTATAACGTCTTTTCTGTTGGTGCTGAAAATGGATGGGCGAGCTAGAAGTACCTTCCTTATAAGCAACATCCTCACAGAAGTAAATATTTGTTATTATAGTATTTGGAATAATGTGTTTGAATACCTTTTACTGCAGTGTTTTCCTTCATAGCTCATTCATAAAATTTGTGGGGGAATTAAGCCTGAGAAAAATTTAAAAGGCTGAGGGCCAATAAGGGCAGTGTTTCCATAGAAATGTTTATTTTTAGTCTTTAGCACTTCCTATTCTCTTTTGAGAAATTATTCTGATTCATTTCATGTTTTATATACTTATATTTACTTTTTATATGGAGCATAATCTCAAATAAAAATATCATTAATAAGATAGTAAATGACAAATGACAGTGTTGTATTATAATAAATTAGAATTTTTTTCATTATAATATTAATTGTAAAATTACAGTAAATTCATTAGATTATATTGAGCATAGAAATACATATTGATGGGAAATCTTTTCCAGTCTTATTGTCTTTTAAAATATGTGTATTCCAGAAATGTCTGAATAAAAGTTAACTTGTCTTTTTTAATGAGTACTTCTTTGATCATCTAAATCTTTCCTTTCTAAATTAAGTCCATTTTTACAAATATAACAGGAACTAAAGAACATAGCACTTTCTATGTGGGTGATTTCATATTTCTTTTGCTTTTTTTAAAAGTTGAAATTATTAATGAAATGTTAAGCTAATGCTTTTGCATTCCAGTTCTTTAGAGGTTTATTTTTAAATGAGAAGGTGGGCAGCACAGAGCCATGCATAGTTACCCCCCTCTGTGGCAAGGGCGCAGTGGGAAACCATAGCTACACAACTATCAAGGGCCCTTTTTAAAAAACCTATATCATCAGAGAAATAATTATGTGACTCAGAATGTGCACCAGAATCTCAAATTTGATGAAAACTTCTATGTCCAAGACACATAAGATAATTGTTTTTCTTCTCTTCCCTCATGTCACTGTAGCAGCCTATGGCACAGTTGTGGGACATAACTACATTTCAAAACGATAGCTCTTTGCAAACCCAGCAGAACATACACTTGAACATGAGAGTTGCTGTCTTTTGTTAAGGGACTCTTGTGGAAAATGTGACAGAAACTGCTGACTGAAGGGAAAATATTTCTCCAGAATAATTTTCCTTAAATATTTCCAATCTAAGATAGTTGAAATAATTTAAAATTATGTGAAGATTTTAGTTTTCATTCTTGGATTGTGTTAGCTTCCTGTTACTGTAATAACACACCTAAGATAACTTATAAAGAAAAAAGGTTTACTTTGGCTCACGGTTTAAGGGGGTTCAGAACATGGTTATTAGCTTGTTGTGAGCAGCATATCATGGTGGAGTGTGGCAAAGCAAAAAGTCACTCACGTCATTCTAGGACATGAAGGAGGGAGGAAGACAAAGGGGTTGGGGTCCCAATATCCTCTTCTAGGGCACAGCCCCCAATGACTGGAAGACCTCATATCAGGCCCCACTTTTTAAATGTTTCACCACCTCCCAATAATACCATGAGCTGGGTACTAAGTCCCCACTGGGGGACACTAGTCCAAAATGTAGGAGAGTTTAAGAATCATGTGTTGGGTCCATTGGGATCATAAATGAAAATGCTACAAGTATCAATTTTTTGCAGGTTGCTCCCTATAACCTCTTATGATATTGCCAAGTTTCATATTTCCACAAGACTGATACTGTAGTTTGCTCAAAACAAAAGAAAAATTGGAGGGCTCAAATCAGTTAAAGGAAAGAGTCTCAGAGAAGAAATAGCTCTTTCATCATTCCTCAGTATGAGCCTGGATTCAGTAGACGTCAATAGGAAATTTAAGCAGGATTGGTCCTGAGCAAAGACACGCTACTCTTTCTGTCTTGAGAGTTGTGAATACGCCTGTTTCATTTGGAGCTTGTATTCAATAAATTTTTATTCAATTGGTTTATTCATTGAAGATATTGGTCCCTTTGGAAGACTGACCGTTTCTGTCACTGTGGAGACTGCAGAACTTACAGTACTTATTCCCGGTGGTAGCTAATTGGCAAAGAAGAATACTTCTTGACAGGCAGTAGAACGGACCTCATTAGCAAATGCCACAGTCTGCACAAAGGGTGCGTGTGCAGTGTCACCTTCTATTCAAGTGAAGCGATTTGGCTCGTTATGCATACAGGGTAAGGGGTCCTTTTTCTGTTTTTGTTTGGTTTTATTTTAAGCTTCATGTGTGCACACCGGAGCCTTCCTCACATTTCATGTGAAGAACAGCGTAATGCACAGAGTGTGGTGTCGCGTACCCACCCTCACAGGTACTTCAGTGGATACATCGAGGCACCTTGAGTATGCCCTGTCCTTGGCACACGTACACGAGGAGACTCCTACAGTTGTATTTAGATCCAGAAAAATAAAAATGCTTACCAATAACTGGGGAAAGGACTCTACACATGGTCCCTCTTAAATGTTCCCTAGAACCCTATAGATCAGTTTATAAACTCCCTCTTTTCAGATAAGGAAACAGAGATTCAGAGAAGTTTAGTAATTTGTCCACGTAAGTAGCTAGGTCTTACTCGAGGTCTCAAGACTCATACTCTTTCCCCTCTATTTGTGGCTAAGGCGGACTTCTCAGCTTCTAGGTAAATATATTCGACACTGGCTTAGGTGTCCTTTACGGAAGTTAAATGATACAGAAAGGATGGCAGAAATTCATATCTTACTATGTTAATATATTTACACTCATCAGTATGGTATATGTTATAGCACGAATTGTGTCCTCTTAAGTTTGTATGATGAAGCCCTAATCCCACAGTACCTTAGAATGCAGCTTCACTTGAAGATAAGGTCTTAGAGACAGAGATAATTGAATTAACATGAGGCACTTGTGGCTGGTGTCCTTATAAGAAGAAGATCTACACCAGGCAGGGTGTTTACACACACACACACACACACACACACACACGAGGCCTTGGGAGGACTTATTGAGAAGACCGCCATCTGCAAGCCAAGGAGCCAACCCTGCCCGCACCTTGATCATGGACTTCTGGGCTCCAGACTGTGAGAAAACAAATTTCCATTTTTGAAGGCCCCCTGCCCCATAGTATTTTGCTCTGGCAACACTAGAAAATGAGTGCATTGTGTAGTACATGTGGTGGTTAATTAATTAATTGTCAATTTGAGTGAGAATGCCCAGTTGAATTGAGTCAGCAAGGTTCTGGGTGTGCAAGACCCACTTTAGGGAGGATTGTTGCCAGGAGGGTATAAAGACAAGAATGGCAGGGAGGGATTTTCCTTGAAAGAGCTTTAACTGTGGCTGCTTTTCTCTGGAAGGAGCTTTAGCTGTTTTCTTTGGAGAAGTTCCAGTCTACACCTTCACCTTGGGCGTCATCTCTTGGCTTTCCTCGTAGATTCTTCAGCTTCCAGCACTGGCCTTTTGGCCTGCCGGTACAGACTTCTAGCCTGCAGCTCTGGCCCTTGCGCTTTCTGGTGCAGACCCTTCAGTCTTCCATTACATATTCCTCGGTCTCCTGATGCCGACTCATATGGGACATTGCCATGGGCTCCAGGTCTTTGGCTGGATTCTTTGGATCTCTAGCTTGTGGACAGATCTCTTGCACTCTTCTACATTTGACTCTGTGGGCGGAGATTGTCAGCTAATCTTGTAAATTTCTATGTCCTGCATTAAATCTGTTTCTCTTCCAAATACTGACTACAATGCTACGTTAGTGCATTCCTGGTATCTTTTCAGCAGAAAGATCTGGGTGGGATCTCAATTCAAAGGAGGCATTTGCATGTGGTGTCTTTTGACTCAGTCTGTTTCATTTCTGAAGAACAGTTCTGTGTGTCATACATTCTAGAAAGAGAAGGAGAAAGAATCCAAGGAACTTCACATGCTTGTTAAAGTGGGAGATGCACCATACAAAGGAAATACTCCAAACACAGAACCAAGGATCCATAAGCCTTTTCTTTCTCAAAAAACAGATAATTTGCCTCTTAGTTCTTGTTTTTGATACAAATAACATGTGTAATACAGAAGGTTGGTGGCTTTCATCTAGAATGGTAAGATGAAGCCACATTTGTGATTTGCACTTTCTCTGCACCCTTGAGGCTGCATCCCAATGTTTTCTTGGTGCTTGTTTGTACCCTTACACATTATTTTCCAGAGTTCTCTCTGCTCAGGATCTCTTTTCTTCTGAAGGTAAAGAGTAATTTCACACTGCTGCCTGAGGTCCATCTATGAGGTACAAAAGTGTCTACCTTTTTAGTGAAGCATTTGGCAGATTTGGTTTGTTGCCACGTGCCACCACTCAGTCGCACACTACTTGGGAGCTCCCTCCAGACTCCGTGGGAGGCCGTAGACAAGGGCGGGCAGTGGCGCGTGCCACTCGGCATCCTTAATTTTGTTGAGGGTATGTTTACTGCAGCTTTACCAAGATCCCTGTTGTTCACACGAAGCTTCCCAAAATCCTAAGCATTCGAAGCCAAAGCACAGACAAAAATGGAGAAGAATAAGTGATTTGCTGTGGTTGGTTTCATGGTGGTTCCTTCTTCCTCTGCTTTGGAGGGGCATCTACAAGGTCTGAACAACACAGAGTAAAATAATTATTACCTTAAAAGACACATTACCATCAGTCCCCCTCACAACACTCCTCTCACTTTGAACACTCTTACCCCATTGTCATTGCCACTTTCTGAAGCAGTTTATGTTTACAGGAATTCCTGTCAAGTAAAAATATGATGTCATGTCCTTAGACACCTTAGTCCCTGAATCTGGCACCCTGCGACTTCTGGCTCTTCCTCAAAGTCAAAATGACCATGAAAAGGAAATCTTTTGAATTGATTGAGGACATCAAGGCAACCATGACCACGTGGCAAGAGGACCTCCAGAGCGGCTTGAGAAAGTGGCAAGGTGGGTGAGATAAGTGTGTGTGAAGCAAGGGGGCAGGTATTCTGAGGGGGATTAATGGGAACGTGTCTTCCATTGTAATAAATGTTCTATTTTTCAAAAGAAACAGTCACTGTATTTTCTTTTATCGCATCATGTATCTGCCAGGATCATGGAAGCCTAGAGCACTGATGCCCAACTTCCCAGTTCCTCACTTTTCGTATTTCTTTCTGTAAGAGAAGAAGGGAAGGGGCAATAGAGGAGAAACAAGAAACTCCACTGAGAAAACTCTTAATTTCTTCTTTCTTTAAGGCAGAGAGAGTCACAGTCTATCTCCTCTACGATGGCTTCACCAGCTTGTGAGCTAGAAATAATTACTTTCTTCTCTGAATTCCCAGACCCCTGCGATTGCAAAGCCTCTCGTGGCCCTTCCTCCTGTGTATGCAGCACACAGCTTGGAGGGAGGCTCCCTGTGATCTGGTCTAAACTGGGAAAGGTGGTGGGAGACAGGAAAACAGAGCGGGAGAAGAGACTCATTCTTTCCCTTCAGCTTCCCGCTGTTTCTTGTCGCAGTGAGTAGTAGGCAGCGGAAGTTCTTTCCAGTAGCTGCACTTTGGAATCCAGTAGCAGCATTTAGATCCACTCTGCAGTGTCCCCAAAATGTGCTGGACCTGCTGTACGATGCCCCGGTCGGAGATACCTCCTCCAGCTTCCCGCAGCTGACAGCGCCCTCTGCTTGCTTCTTCTCTGAGTCCTCTTCCTGCTTCCTGTGCCTCCTAACTCAGGGATACCTGCTGTTCTCTTTCTGCCTTTTCTCTTCTTGCATTTCCTTTTAGTAACTTCTTTCTGTTAAAATAACACATTCATTTCTTTTTTCTTTTCTTTTTTTTGGTTAAGAGTAGGAAAATATATTGGGGAAAAGGAATGGGGAATAGGAACAGTGCTAACACATTCATTTCTATCTCCTTTTACTGGAAATGTTCTCTCCCCTACGAATTGCTGAGTTCATTAACTGTGCCAAATCATAGCGTCAATGATGTTCTCAGTGCTTATTCAACCATGATGAACTTTGCTTAGTGCTAAACCTTTATGTGTCCCCCTTATTTTTCCCAACTTTATAAAACATGTTTATCAGCCTCATTTCACAGATGAATAAACCAAGGCTCCAGTGTTCAGGATGAAGTAGTTAAACACTTGTCTGATGCCAGAACTAACATTTGAGCCTGACCCCATAGTCCAAGCTCATAATCATGCTCTTGAATTGTCTACTTCATATTTGTAACTTAATTCTTTGCCTCTTGACCTTTCTAGGATAGGCATTCAGGGAACTAGTTGCTAAATAATGACTAGCTCAAATTGTTAGGCTTGTGGTGCATTCACATAAATAAATAAATAAATAAATAAATAAATAAATAAATAAAGCAAGCAAGCTCACCCCGACTTGTAGTGAGTTAAATCTTGTGGTCTAGAAGATATTTACCATAAGTAGTAAGAAAAGTGACGTGATGAATCAACCACATATTTCTATAAATGGGTTTGAGTTTGGGATCTCTAAGCCTTCTCCAGATACATTATTTTGTTTTATTTTATTTTTTCTGTCAGCCTGGGAGGGGGAAAAAGGAGGAATTTTGTCCCTTGGACTATTTCATCACATATAAACAATTTGAAAGAATACAGTTTCAAATCACTACAAAATAACTCATGAGAACATGAAATTGGCCAGAATGCAATATTTGAGTTCCAAAAGTTTGCTAACTTCAGCACCAGTTTTCCAAACTTTAATGGCATGCAAATAACCTTAGGATCTTCTGAAATGTTGACAGATCTCCTGAGTCAGAAATTCTAGGGCACAGCCTCAAAGCCTGCCTTCTCCAGAAGACTTCCGGTGGTAATGATGGGTATCACCTACCGATCACTTACTATTAGCACACTTAATTATTTTCGATCTTTATAAGAATCCTGTATTATATTATTATTATTCTACCTTTTAAAAAATGACTGAAAGGGCCGGTGAGATGGCTCAGCGGCATAAGCGCCTGCCTTGCAAGCGCGAGGGCCCGAGTTCGACTCCCGGATCCCACATACGAAAAAGGGGCCGGTGATATCGCTCAGCGGCACGGGCGCCTGTTGGCGCGCGAGGTCCTGAGGTCGACCCCCCGGTACCCACAAAAAAAAAAAAAAATGACTGAAAAAAATTCAATGTGACAGTTAAAAATTCAGTGTGACTTAATTGGCTTTGGTGCCATCCAGGGGATCAGTAAAGTACCTTTCTGGGTATGTCTGGGTGGATGACGGGGATGTGACCTTGGAGTCTCTACATGGTCCCTGGCCCCTTCTTCTGGGCCATGTTCTGCTTCTTTTCTACTACAAACTAAGCAGCTTCACTCACCATGTCCTTCCACCATGATGTTTTTGCCTTAAAGCCAGCTAACCATACACTGAATCCCCTGAAACTGTGAGCCAAACTAAACCCCTCCTCCTTTAAGTTGTGTGTCACATTGTGTGTCCCAGTGATGAGAAAGCTAATACATTTAGCAACTTGGCCATGGTATCTTAGCTGGAAAATGATAGAATTCAGTTCAAAGCCATGTTTTCTTACTTCAAAACTTGCAATATTTACTCATCAGCAGTGCAGTATTACAACCAGCAAATTTGCTAAAAAACAGGACATGGTGCTTATATCTGTAAGATTAGTACTGTAAGATATAAGGGTACTTCTGGCTAGATTTACTGATACTTTGAAGTTAATCTGTTTTGAAGTGTTTTGTGGAATTCATTATTTAAATTTTAAACTCTTATTTAGACAAGGTATCTAAAAATATCACAACTATTTCAGTAGGGTCACATAGTCCAGGGTATTCATTGTAACTGAGTAATTCATTAGACTAAAACTATGATGTAGATAGAGGATATATATTTCTCTGTCAAATTCCAAGAAAAAGAGAGGTCAGGGAAGTATAGTTAGCTCGGAATTGGATGTCAGCATTAGTGTGGCGTGCCAACTAAGGAGTAAATACATAATAGCACCGACAGTTTTCAACTCTTCTAGCCCTCATGGCCTACAAGTTAAAACCAGATACAAGGAAATAAAATTATTTCACCAGCAGTCCTGAAAGATTTCACCTATAGATGTAGATAATGAGTGTTGCCATAGATACAGCATAATTGTATCACCTGAATAGAATCTAAGGGAATTGGAAAACAAGAGACAAAGAAATAAGCTTAATTATTCATTCTTTGAAAAAAATCTCTACAGGCAATTTAACAGTAAAGTAGGGTGACTAAGGAACACATACATTTCATGCCCATATGCCCCAGAAATAACTAATTATGCACAATGTGCCAGTCCTAATTATAGAAATAATTGCTGGAAGAAGAAAGCCTGAATTTAGAGTAGCTGGCAACTTGATGGTCCTCTTGCTATGTAGAGTGCTGAATGCTGCAAGTGGCTGATTGGTTCATTTCTTTTTTGCATGAGAATTGGATTGTAACTGGTCTAATTTTTTTTTATAACTTCCTGATTACTGAAGAGGATGCTGAGGCGAAGACAGCAGGCTGGGCTTCTGAGGATGGAGAAAAGAGTGAGGAAAATGTGATTTATTTATTCTCACCCAGGAAGAATGTTCCTGCGTTTGCTTTGTTCACATGTAAGAACCCTCCTGCTCAGGAGAAAAGCAGGTGTGGACAGTGGGGTCAACTTTTACTCATGGCTTTAACATAAGCACTACCTTCCAACCTACCTATCTTCAAATGTCTCCAAATCACTGCCTGAAATTCCACTAGAAATTGTTTTCAGGTAATGAGAAGATATCACAGAAAACCAAGATTATCAATAGAAGTTGTTCTTCACACTTTAGCCTGGATTGATTTAAATTGCATTTCCAAAATCTGAGAGAAAAACAGTGATCATAAGAGGAAGGGAGTGGAAGGCAGAACCCTAAGACTCTCCAGGATTTCCTGCTTCCCGGTGTACACACCTGTCTAATCCCCAGGACAAGGACACACTTGACCTTAGTTAGGGAGATCACCCAGATGGGCCTTACCTTACCTTTCTAGAGGTCAGAGATGAAAGAAGTCAGTGCACAACACTGGCCTGAAGGTGAAAGGATGGAACAGAAAGGACATAGAGGACCCATAGGAACTGAGAGGAGTCCTTGGTTGGTAGATACCAGGAAACATTGACATCAGTCCTGCAACTGCAAGGATCTGAATTCTGCCAATAATGAGAATGCGCTTGGAAAGAGGCTTCTCCATGCTTTGCAGGTGAGGACTACGCCTGTACAGCACCTTGGCTTCAGCTCTGTGCAACCTGAGAGATCTCAGAGGACACCGCCATGCCACGTTCAACTTCTGGTCTATGGAATCAGGAACTAAAAAGGTGGATGTTGTTCATGATGCTAAGGTTTTGGTAATTGTAACAGGAGTAGAGAAGTAGTATGAGGGAGTGGAAGTGGGAGGAAACTAAAGTTTCCTTTGGATTACAGGTGGGCTGAGGGGGCTCGTGGTGGATGTCCGAGAGGAGAGGCTGCATGAAGGCCAGAGGCAAGGACTCTCAGGTTAGCAGAAGCCCAGAGAGAGGGAGGAGGAGGCCTTGTGACATGCAGTTTGCTCTTCACATCTCCCTGTCGTCCCCTCTGTTCATTAGTCCAGGAAGCCAATTTCTTCCTGACTCATGGACCGTCTTCCATCTGGCTCCTCCTAAACCCTTGGTATATCCTTTCTGGAATCTGAACCATAATTTGGGTTCTAGTTCTGATGTACCATTATTAGTTGGTTGAACTTGGGTGAATCACTGTACCCATTTAGACCTTAGTTTTTGATTTTAAGATAAATAGATGACTAGTAGGGACTTCTTGAGTTCCTTTCAGCAATAACATTTAAAACCAGAGACCACCATCACTGCCCTAGACAGACATCCCTGCCTTTCACTAGGTTGTGTTGTTCTGATCACATTAGTGTCATGCTCAAAGCATTAAGGTCTAATTGCCAGTAGACATAAAGGTGTTGTTTTAGTGTTGTAAACTACGATTCGTCCTCAAAGTACTTCCAGTTCCTGGCAATCGGAATTCACTATTCCCAAGAATAATTTCACTATTCCCAAACATCCTTCCAGACTTCCTGTCCTCATGCTTCCATAGTTCTTTTGGGGTGAAATATTTCTGCATCTTAATCAAGCTCAATTGATCTATTAAGATGCAGCTCAAATGATACCTCTCCTAAGTATTTCCTACTTGGTGACACTAGTCACTTTCTCTGAATACCATTTGACTTTGTAAACTTATTTTGTAGCATTTATCATTTATAGAAGTATTAAATGATATATACAGAGTCCATCAAAATATATATACACATTTCAGAAAAGGAAAATACTAGTATAAATACTTTAATACTAAATTTATTGAGACATCATGAGATTAATACAAGTTGCCTTTGGCCTCTACAATTATAAGAGGTGCTCAAAGTGGTGGCCATCAGCTTCCAGACATTTATTAGCACGGTGAAACGCTGCATGGGAAACCTTGGTCATTGAGATTGCTGCACGTGCATTTTCAACTTCTTCTCTAAGGGCCGGCAGTGTGGTGGGTCCCCTACAGGAGGGTAACCCTATCTGTTGAAAAAACATCATACTATTTTTCTTTTCCTGAAGTGTGTATACATTTTTTTGGCAGACTGTGTATATGTGTGTTTATTATTTATATATAATGCATATTTATATGGTTTATATCTTATCATCTCTAAATGATCACATACTCCATGAAAACTGGAAATTAATTTTTTTATAATTTTCTATACCGAGTCTTGCATTTCCAAAGCATTTGGCAACAGTACCTTGCTTATCCAAGGATTAAGATAGGAGAAAATCATTTGCACCTATGTTACATCTGCCTGATATTCTGCCCCTTACCATGAATTTAGAGCATATTTTTAAAAATCTTTGAATCTTTCACAAGGCTGTACTGTGAAATTAGGTTTACCCAAATAACTTTGATTTCTCTTCTGCAATATTTATATGTGTAGATGGATACAAATGTGCATACATATATCTGTGACCTTAATGTAGTATTTGGAATTCAGCTTCTATCATTATTGTTTTGGGACATTTTAAATATCAGAAATTTTAAACTTATTACCCCTTATACAAAGACAGACTCTCTTTTATTTGTTCTAACTTTACTTCTTCCCTGCACTCCCCAGCATCCTGTTTCTATCAAAAACTCCAGGATACTAGAAATTTGCATCCGGTCCCTGCTTCCATGGCTGTCCACTGGGGCATGGATCTTCTCAGTCTGTGCTGACAGGGCAGTGGTCTTCTCCCCATTTGACCATTTCATTTTCTTCTCTAGTTCCATCTGTAGCTTGCTTGTGAGATGATGCAGGTGTGGGTGTTTGACAGGCATCCAGCATGACCATGAACCTGCCTGTCGTTAGGGCCCAGCACAGTACATTTAAATAATGCCTGTTGAACATCCTATAAAAATTTCATGAAAGTGAGTAAACATTGAAGAGAAACAAAAGTCTCCAGTTTCCAGGAAATCCAGTCAGTCCTTTGGACACACCAAGAAGCAGCCTGTCTATGGTGGGCACCAAGCAACAGGTAGTGGGAATGCGGGAAGGACACTTTCCATCACTGACATCAAGCTCTTTTGAGAATGCACCAAGGTGGAGAAGGGATTGATGGCCCCTGGGCTGCCCAAAGCAGCCTTCAACCCCAGCCCTTCTCAGCTGGGATATTTTAAACACACAGTCACAGAGAACATTTCTACTTCCTTCTGGCACCTCCAAGGACTTTCCTAGAAAAGAAAAGTTTTCTTTAAAAGCCTGCTTGAGTGACAGATGGAAAAACTAAGATCTCAAACGAAACGTAATTGAAGTTGACTGCCTCTAGATCAAATTTGAATCATTTCCAAAATCAGCCCCCTGAAAACTGAGCTTTCAGTGTTTTTCTTCCATCTTAACATGCCGACAGAAGCAGTCACACCACCGGGCTGACACAGCCATGTCACAGGTGCCCTGTTATACTCGCCATAGCAATGCCTTTTGTCTTCTGTTTTGTTTTAAAGAAAAGAAAAAGTAAAGCAGTAGAGCTAACAGATGTTAAGAGAGGGAGGGTTGTTCTTCAGGATGTAAAAGTCTGTCTGTGATTACTTCCAAACTATTTCAACGCAGTGAGTCATTTGGTTATCAACTCAACCAGCTCAGTTGTAGGAGAAAGCAAGTGGTAAGAAAAGGAAAATATCCACGCTGGAATTCTTGTGTCCCAGTCAGTTTTTCATTGCTATTATGAAGTAACTGAACCTAAGTACTTATAAAGAAGAGAGGTTTGTATAACTTACAGTTTTGGAGGTAGAAAATCCAAACAGCATAATGCCAGTTCTGGTGAGGTCCCCCTTAGTTGAACCGCTTCTTGGTGGATGGCACTAGAATGCCAGGAGCTCATGACCAGACAGGAAGTGACAGGGAAAGGAGGAGACAGACAGGAAGTGAGAGGAAATGGAGTGGGCAGACAGGAAGTCAGAGGGAGGGGAGGAGCCAGACAGGAAGTGAGAGGGAAGGGAGTGGGTAGACAGGAAGTCAGAGGGAGAGGAGGAGCCAGACAGGAAGTCAGAGAGGAGGGAGTGGGCAGACAGGAAGTCAGAGGGAGGGCAGTGGCCGGGCTTGTCCTTTTATAACAACCCTTTCAGGAGGATTAACCAAAGGTTCTATGAGAGGTAACTTAATTCCTTCCAAGGGCAGAGCCCCCAGTGATATCCCATGAGCCTGTACCCTAAAAGATCTTTCACCTTCCAACACCACCACACTGAGGAACAGAATTCTACCACGAGACATTTGTGGGCCAGCCACACCCAATCTACAGCAACCTTCTTACAGCCACAGAGTTTTCTGCACCTTAAGCCTCCTAGGTAGGATGAACTATACCTAAAATTGGCCCTTGAGCCTAGTATCTGGAGAATTAAGGGGAAATTTCATTTCCAGTTTGTTTGGTTTTGTATCCTAATGTTCATTATCAGTCACGATTCCATAATGAAAATGAAAATAGCAGGGCTCAGTGGTTGCCCTGGAACAATTTTAAGCCAGGAAGGGGGAATCCATGGTGAGCTGGTCTTGTTGGTTATCTCTCCAATCCTAAGCCCTTCCTTCTCTTTTCTGTGACCTTTGACATTCAAACTGGGCCTTGCCACCTGTGTTCTGGGCATCCTCACTACTGGCTTTAGGGACATTCTGCCTAATGTAGACATTCTTGGAAGAGGTTTGGGGTGGGAAGGGAGAGTGAAAGATGGGCCTTCATCCTGCTTTTCCCTATTCCTGTTAGTGCCATTAGCACTCTGAGGTGGCAATCACAGTTGTTTTGTTTCAGCACTCCCGGACTGGCCTCGCTCTTTCCCTTCTGAAGCACTGGAATTAAGTCTTCTACGGTCTGAGCATCAGCAACCCAGAGCCCCTCTTGACTCCAAAGTTTCTGAGACCTCACTTTCTGCCTTTTGTTTCTTTACTTCTCTTTAACCTAGGTCAAGAATTTCCTGTAGGAAATAATTGCATCCCTGAGTATGTCTAGGCCAAAAAAAGTGCCACGAAGACAAATTAACTTGGAACAGGAATTCTCAGGGAAGTTTAGTGGGCAGAATTTGGCTTAATATGAAGGAGGACTAACTTTCTCCCTTTGTTGGTTGGGACTTTGGGGGTGGAAAGGGTTCTCTATGGCTAGAAACTTTCACAAGGAGCGAGATGACTACTGCCAGAAATGCTGTTGCAAAAACAGTCAGATATATTTGGCCTTGGAGACTAGCATGGATTTAAAATATTGGTAATATATATGGTGCAGGGACTACGATACATATACTGTGGGTTTGGAGTGTAAATTGGTACACGTTCCCAGAAGTGGAATTTGGCAATATGTATTCCATTACTAATTTGTTTCAGAGAAGGATATAGAAAATAAATATGATGTGATATATTATGTCAGGAGTGTTGAGCGCTAATGAGGCAAACAAGTAGAGGAAGGGTCGGAGCCTAGATGTGGCATCCTAGGAGGGGTGACAGGAGAAGGTCATCGTAGACCAGGGCATCTGAGCAGGGATGTGACTAGGAGGACCTGTGGGCGTGGGGGAGAGGGATGACTTTCCAGGCAGAGGAAAGAGTGCACCTTGAGGAGGCTCAGGAAATGAAGAAGGAAGGGAAGGAGGTAATGTGTCCTACTGGAAATCGTGGTAAGTGAGAACATGCCATATTTTTCTGAGTGACCATTAGACCATTTTTTAGAAAAGGAAAGCAGTGATCTGATATGTGTCATGATGAAAACCCTTAAAATATATTCATCCTTTAAAAGCCACTCCACTTTTAAGTATTTATTTTGAGAAAATTATCAGAGAAAATATCTAAGGATCTATGTATGGACAAGAACATTCACTAACAACAGTTATTTTTAGAGCAATTATCTCATGTCAGGTATTATCCAGTGCAATTTATGTATATTAATTTATCTAAATTTTGTAATCTCTACTTGAGAGAGATAGATAGGATCCTTATTTTGCAGAGGAAGAAACTGAGGCATAGAGTAAGTTGGGTCTCTTGAATGAGCCATGAAGTAGCAGAGCCCAGATTTTAATCCAGAAAGTCTGGCTTGAGGGTTCACCCATTTAAACTCTTCATTATAAATGGGAATATAACATCCATAATGTTATAACATTATAACATCCAATCCAAACTGGCAGGCTCTCTAACTGTATGTAGATGCTTTCATTACAAAGGTATAAATACATCTTTAGCGTATGCATCTGATAAAGGGTGTGTAGTAGAACTCGCTTCTTCGTATACCCAGCATTCCGTCCTTTATGCAGGAGCAGTCCCTGGGCTTTGTTGAGAGGACTCACCTATCCCTCCCTTTGCTGCATGGCGCAGGGTAGGAGTCCCATCAGAGTTCCCAGCTGGGGCTCTTTATCCACTGGTGCCAGAGATGGGCCTGCAACCCAAGCAAGGCTGCTTGCCCTACCCCCAAACCCTAGCCTCCCATCCTTGCTACTGCAGGACTTGCTCCTGCCTTTCTTACCTGAGCTGATTCATCAGAGGAAGAACTCTGGCCCCAAAGCCTGGTCAACTTTCTTTTCTAGAACCTGAACCTGAAGATCAACTTCAAGCCTAGAAATAATTGAAGTTGCATGGCATTCAAGGCTGCAGCATTTCTCTGGCTACTGGGATTCAAGTTATATCTCTGCCCGTTTCTGTGGTGCCAGGCATCTCTGCATCTCCTTTCTCTGAGCGATTCCAGTGCCTGTCCATGAATCCTGGGCTTTGGTTTTATAGCAAGGATTGCTGCTGCTGTTAATGAACCCCAGAACTTTCTCTGATCTGGTTTGGAAGGATGCATATCAAAACATTAACAGCGAATAAAAGACTTTTGCATGATTTTTGTCTTCGTGGCCTATGACAAACCCTCAATCGTGGGGTGAAAATGCCTTAACTGATTGTGCTGTGTGTTTACTCAAAGCATGTCATAAAGCTTTCTGAGGTCAATCATAGCCAATAGAGTCTAAGAGCTCTCATAGGCAAGATTTAAGAGGCTATGATTGATGTAGTAAAAATATATTGCATGATGACAAAATACAAGTAATGGAAATGCCTGAGATTAAAACTTGGAACATTTCAGACCAGAAGGTAGAACAGACAGTAGAGAGTGGAGGTGGACGTGGGAAGGGAACTCATGACAAATCATATTTCAAAATCCCCATGCTGCCATTTAAGCTATGACTGCTGCACTAGGCCCCCATGGAACTTGGTGATTTGCTTACCTAAAACACGTTATTAATGCCAATTAGCTTTCATGGTCTGTGTTGTTAGAGGCACTGTGAGTTTACTATACTTTGTCCATATTGGAACAACACTATTTGCTAGGGTGTGTAGATTTTAAAGGGTTTACATATCAACAAAATAGTCAGACCTACCTAGGTTAGGAAAGAATTATGAATAAAAAGAAGTATAAGCTCATGGAAATTAATGAACAAAAATACATATTTTATTCATTTCTAAGCAATGGCATATTATGATTAACTGCCTATTTAGTTAGGCATTCAGTAGATTCTTAGGATCCACTCATTTCTTCCTGCTAACTTTCTCCAGTCTTCTGGAGTTAATTCCACCAGTAGTCATTGGGTGCTCCTTCTGTATCAGGCCTGGCACTGCACAGTGGATATGGAATCAGCTAAAGCTCAGTCCCTGCCCCCTGTACACTCACACTGGGATGGGGAGACAAAGTTTGATATGTGTCCAGAACTTCAAGTGCTTAAACCAAGGACCATATGACAGTAATAATCATATGTATTGATTTTTTTTCCATTATGCTCAGGCCTTCTGCCTACTGCTGCACATTTTCACAGCAATCATTCGTAGCAGGTGCTCGTATCACCATCTTCATTTTACTGATATGAAATTGGCTCAGAGAGTTAAGTAACTTGCTCAAGGCTACAACACTCAAGCAGGTGGACTCAGGATATCACACACACACACACACACACACACACGCACACAATGGATCTATAACTTTTAACCACTGCCTAAAATGCTTTTGAATCTAGACGTCAGTGAAGAAAAATTAACTCATCTAAAGGAAAAGCAAGTCAGGATCTGGTATAGGCTGAATAATTGTGCCCCTTAAATTTATAAATTGAAGCCCTAACCCTGCATGTGGTGGCGTTTGGAGATGGAGCCTTTGGGTGATGGTTAGGGTAGATGAGGTTATGACAATGAGATCCACATGAAGGATAAGGGACCTATAAGAGAGATGCCAGAGAGTTCACTCACTTTTTCTAGAAACACACACCCTAGCCAGGCCAGGTGGACACAGAGCAAGAGAGTGGCCATGTGCAAGCCTGGCAGACAACCCTTACCAGAACTTGGCTCTCTTGATCTCAGAGTCCCAGCATCTACAGCCGTGAGAGGGAAGTGTCGTTGCTTGAACCACCTTGTCTATGGAATCTGTTACGGTAGCCTGAGCAGACTCAGCCTGTTCTGAAGAGACACGTGGATGTCCTCTTCCTGACACAGAGCCCTTTTATCCTATCAGTGGCCAGTTCCCCAGGATGGGGGAGGTTTGTTGGGATGCCCTTGTATTTGCTGTGAATGCTGGGAGAAAGACTGAGCTCAGATGCAGTTGCACGAAAGGCCACAGTTGACCTCTGCAGACCCCAGTGGCTAGGATGGTCCTCCTGACAGAGGCAACTCGCAGTGGGCTAAGTTTCAGGGTAAGTTTCAGAGGAGGTCTCAGCTGAGGGCTGTGTCTGTCCACACTGCTCTAAGGAGGCGTGCAGGAAGGCCCAGCATACCCTCCACCTCTGCCTCTCATCTCCCGGATCCCCTGAGGTTTCCATGTTTTAAAATGCACATCCAACATCAGGAGGCATCTGTGTGAACTGTCCTGAGTGATAGGGTCCCTCAAGGTTTACAGTAAAATTTAAACTAACTTCACTATGTGTTTAAAGACTCATAGAAACTTGTACTGATTTAATTCTTACCCTTTCCTCTTTGTTTTCTCAATGTCAGTTTTCAGGGAGAAAAATAAGATTGGATTCTCTGCATCCTTTTGCATCGCGAGGTCATGACTGTGAGTAAAAATGACCTGGAACTTCCAAAATTCTGGTAAAGCTGGAGCCTGTAAAATCAAGGCAGGTTTTAAAGATTTTGTAAATGGTGCCAATGTTCACTCATTTATACTACTGCATAAATCAGGTCTCTGCCTTTTTGTTCTTCCTGACATTTAGCAGGGGAGATGCATTCTTCTGCCAGCTCTTCTGACATCATTCAAATTCATGTTGATGATACCTCAGGAGGGTATTTTTCCAAATTGCTCCTCTTTATTTTGACCGAAATTATTTTTAAATATCTGTATCATTTATAATTGTCATATACTTATTTTACATGCTGAATCAAAATGTACATGACAGATTCCACTCTCGAGAGAAATGCATTCAATGAAAAAACTAATAATGGAAGAGTTGAACAGTGACATTTTTGATAACTTTGTTACAGCGATGACATTTGCACTGGAGGCATCCCGGAGGCAGGCCTACAGAAGGCTCAGGAACGCCCTCCCTGGGGCCACACCTGGACAGGGTCATTATAAGGGTCTGGAGAGGTGTCCTCTATGCACAGCCGTACTGAACATCAGGAAGCAACCTGGGCCCCACCCGCACTGCTTGTTGGTACAAACCCACTGTGAAGGTTGCAGTCGGTCTCCTTTTGCTAGGGCAGAAAGAGAATTTGTTCAACAGGTTCAAGTTCACATTTGAAGTGAGTAGCTCTCCTCGTAATTGACTAAGACACCGGGTAAATAGAGAGTGGGGCTGACTTATCCCTGTGTGCTCTGACTTATAGGAGAACATTCCACTACAACCTGAAAGGATTCTGAATGGTGAGTTGACATTAATCATCAGGCTGATACCCCTGGCCTCTCAAGTCCATAGCTAACAAATAGACTCAATCTATGTCCGCCAATTGGTGCTGGGTGTATGAGCGGCACTGCTGGAGTTCATACTGTCTGACTGATCTTGTTAAGTCTCCACTGGACACACACCTTGTTTTCCAAACTTCATTTTTAAAAATAGGTTAGAAGGCAATTGAGAAGGCTTTGACTCTTTTTACATTCCAAAATGTGTTTATAAAATTATACCAAACCACAAAACAAAACAAGTAACACATGAAGAAAAACCATCAATTAAAATACACAATTCACAATAAAGTAGAGTATGTGTATAATGTGTTTCATACTTTCTTTTCTTTTTTTGGCCAGGAGAATTATAAATGATGTGACCTCCGTTGCAGAGAGAAACTCATTTTTTGGATATCTCTTTAGACTGTGAGATAGTTTGGCTCTGGAACGTCCCTCAGTGGCCCATGTGTGGAAAGGGTTGATGTCAGGAAGGTGTTGGAACCTTTAAGAGATGTGGGCTATTACAAGATCCTCGGGTCATTGGGGGTGCCCTCCTTGAGGGATAGCGGGACCCTGGTCCCCTCTTCTCTCTTCTGCTCCATGGTCATGAGGTGAGCAGGTTTGCTGTGCTACACACTCCCACCATGCTGGCTCACCTCCCCACAGGGCCAAAACAATGGGGCCAACTGATCCCTGACTCAAATCTCAAAAACCATGAACCAATATGAATCTTTCCTCTATATAATGGATTATCTCAAGTATTTTGTTATAGTGACAGAAAGTTGACTAGCACACACTACAAAGTTAAATTGCACCCAAAGAGTCCAATATATTCATTGGGCATCTCTAAACCCTGTCATTATGCACCAGCTTCACAATGATAATCACAGAATACCAAAAGAGGGTGAGTAACGGTGGCTTACAGCTGTACAAAGATTCATAAGATAATTTCAGATTAAATAATAGGCTTTTTTCAAAACCTTCCATATCTTTTTCCTTACAGATTTCTTCATATTAAAGTCAAGTTGTTCACCAATACATTTCTAACTTCTCTTTTTGTTTCCATTATTGACCAGCTTGAATTCAATCAGTGTTGAACACTTAGGTCTAGGTCATGAGACAGTGGGCCAAATGTCACATCTTGTTGGAGCTGTGTATTCTCATATTCTCTCCCTCCTTCCCTCCCTCTTATTTCTTTGTAGAAGCAGCCACCAATAATGTCAAATTCTGAGACTTCCATTAGTTCAGCCAAGGAAGAAAGGCTGAAAGTATGAGAAGCTGCTATTTGCTGGGAGGGTGCACAGTAGGGAGAAGAGTTTATTCTGTTTGTTGAATGAAATATGGAGGCTCTCCTTGCTATAGGGTACTTAGGATTCCCAAAGGAATTTATGCAACAAATGAGGAAGAAGCTAGGCTATATCCTATAGAAAAAAAAAAAAAGAGAGAGAGAGAGAGAAATGCATGAAATACGTGACATAATTTTTTTTTTTTTTTTTTTTTTGTGGGTACCGGGGGGTCGACCTCAGGACCTCGCGTGCCAACAGGCACCCGTGCCGCTGAGCGATATCACCGGCCCCTTTTCTATATGTGGGATCCGGGAGTCGAACTCGGGCCCTCGCGCTTGCAAGGCAGGCGCTTACGCCGCTGAGCCATCTCACCGGCCCATGTGACATAATTTTGAGGCTTAATTTCTTCTTGGTGATTTTTCAAATTTTTAAAATATGCTATATTAAATACATACATCTTTGAAATTAAAAATAATTTAAAATAAATGCAGTGGAGGAAGCTGTGAAATTTTAAACTGATTAATGAATATGTCTCACTTTTACTTTCAATCCACAAGATTAGAGAGATCAGAATCACTATGCAATCTAAGCAGATAAAAAGAAAAGTCTGCTAAGCAGTTTTAATGTTGTTTTACACCTACAGTGCCTGACCAAGTAGCAGACTGACCTTAGTTATTCCTTAATTGTTGTTGTTGTTTTTTTTATGTGGGTACCAGGAGTCGACCTCAGGACCTTGTGCTTGACAGCAAGCGCTTGTGCCACTGAGTGATATCACCGGCCCCTTTTTTCCTTTGTGTGGGTTCTGGGAGTCGAACTCAGGACCTCGTGCTTGCCAGGCAGGCGCTTATGCCACTGAGCTATCTCCCTGACCCTCCTTAACTGTTTTAATGAGGACTAAATGAACAAATTAAAGGGAGATTATTCAAGCCCACAAGTCAGCCCCTCCAGAATGTTAAGTCCTATGTACAAATGTCTTTGCTCAAATCATGCCTCTGGGATCTAAGGGTTTTCTGGAATTTCTGTCTTTGCCTGTACCCTGTACTGTGTTAAAGGTGTGGAGTGTTCTGGGAAAGTAGACAAGGTGACCTACCCTGTGTGTCAGGCATGCTGACCCAATACCAATCTGCTACACACCTTCCCCCAAGTGATGCCAGAAATATCACAAGAACAGAGGGTGAGTTCAGCCTGTTGCTAAATTTATTTGGTATTTTCTGCATGTTAAAAATGAAAACCCACGCAACCAAGAGTGCTCATTCTTCTGACAGGAAGTGATTAGAAAGGCAGCAGCTTATGTCAGGGAACCAATTTTTTAAAATCCCAAAGTGGGGCACAAAATATGCCAGTTGGCTAAAGGGGTAATTGTCTTGAACCCTGGAGACTCCATTCTGGCTCTTCCCTGACTACAACCCCTCCCTATGAGATGAGGAATCCATACAACAAAGGATTGTTTCCACCAGTAGTCTTTGTTCCCTTCCTTGCGGAGGGCACAATGGTGTTCCCTACACAAACAGCCCAGTCCACTGACAGAGCCTGCACATCAGTTCCACAGGATCCGTCTCTTTAAGGGTGAGCAGTGCTGTAGGTATCCATGCCCGGGTCTGAGTGGGGCTGAGGGTAGCTGTTTACAATGATAAGAACTGCAGGGAGTACCATATAGAGAGTCCCCATCATCCCGCAAGGCCCTCATACTGCAGGAGACCACCGGCATGTAGGTGGTGGAAGACACTGCCAAGGTAGGAGGAACACTTCCTGTCTGTTGCTGGCTCTCCTAATGCTGCATATTTCCAAGTGGGATGCCATGGAGTCGTCAAGCTTAAGACATGGCCTTCCAGGTCATAATGACGGTATTAATGTTCATGAAGTATTTATCAGCTTTCTTGCTGCGAGACACAGTATCTGACACCCACAATTTGAAAGGAGGAAAGGTTTAATTTGGCTCATGTTTCAGGGGATTCAGTCCATGGCTGGCTCACTTTGAAGTGGAAGAGCATGATGGAAAAACACTGCTTACCTCATGGAAGCCAGGGAGCAGAGCAGAGGAACAATGCCAGGGAGGAAAGGGTAAGGGACTAGACATAGATTCCAAGGCCACACCTCCATGACCCACCAGGACACCAGACGTGTGTTTTATCAAGCCTTTGGGCAGATCCCGAAGCCAATCCCACTGACACTCTACCATAACCGCCACATTCCACCCCTTGTCAACTTGTAACCCAAACATATCTACTTAAAATTACTAAATCTTCAAATAAAGACAATAGCAAGTTCATAATTACACCAAACATAACACAGCTACCCTGCATATAGCCAGAAACACGACAATCCTCTCCATAAAGTCTCAACAGTTTCAGCCTTTTTCAAAAGTACAAGTCAATATCTCTTCTGAAACTCAAGGCAAACTCTTAGATGTGAGCTTTTATTAATGAAAAATTTACATAATCTCAAGGTACAATGGCATAGAGTATATATTGTCATCCCAAAAGGGAGGAACAGGGGTAAAAAAAAATAAAATAGATCAAAGCAATACTGAAACCCAGCAAGACAAACATTAAATCCTGTAGTTCCATGTTTGGTACCCAGGACACAAAGTGGTAAAATATGAATACCAGAGAGGTTGGGCAACCCCACCCCATGGCTTTTTTTTTTTTTTTTTGCAGCCCACATGGGCTCTTTCTTGGGTTGGCTCCACTCACAACCTCAACAGCTTTCCTCAACAGATCTTCCATGTTCCTGGCATCTCCAACTTTCTGGGGTCTCCACTGAACCTTCACATCCATTCCCTTCACACACAGCTTCACACTGCCCTTTCAGGTGCTCCTTGCCTGGATTTCTGTGATTTCTTCTGAAATCTTGGTGGATGTCTGCTTGACCCCCCAACTCTGGCATTCTGCATGCTGATAAAACCAGCATTGCATGGATTATGCCAAATCCATGGAAGTAGTAGCCAGGCCCTCTTGGGCGATGGCTTCACTATTCTCTGAGTGCAGAGTGAGCAGAGTGAAGTGAATCCTGGGGAACTAATTCCCTAGGAGGCTCTTCTCAAGCAGATGGCCCAGGGAGCCCATTCCAAAATGAAAGGTTGACACTTTTGCACCCTTGAACCTTCAATAGGTGGGGTATTTCTGATTCCTGAAATGCCCTTGAGGCATCTTTTTTCTTGCCCCTATACAAAGTACTTGATTTCTTTTTCTTTTTCTTTTTTTTTTTTTATGTGGGTACCGGGAGTCAAACTCAGGACCTCGCACTAGCCAGCAGGTGCTTGTGCTGCTGAGCCACCTCACTGGCCCTTTTTTTCCCTTTATGTGGGTACTGGGAGTCAAACTCAGGACCTCGTGCTTGCCAGGCAGGCACTTACACTGCTGAGCCATCTCACCAGCCCTTGATTTCTTTTTAATGGTGCTAATATCATCAACCACACCTCATTTGGCCCCAACTTTATATGTGCTTCCTTGGCCAAAATTGAAGTATTCCAAATTTTTCTGTATTGTCTTTTGCCCTCAATTCTTCACTATACTAAAACCAGCCAGCAGTACCCATGCCACAGTCTGACCTTTGGACTGCTTTGAAATGTCCTTAGATCAATTAGTTCACTGCCCTTAATCTCCATTTCCTACAAAATCTCAGGGCATGGGACAAAATATAGACAAATTTCTGCCAGAAAATTGGCCTCTAATTCAACTGTGAATGGAGCCTTTGTTCCCATTTGAAACCTGCTGAGCCTGGCCTTTACTGTCCATATTTCTGTAACCACCCTGGTCTCCTGGCCTCCAACCAGAATCGCCCATCAAGTTTTTCTTATAGCATTCTAAAGTCTTTCTAGCTGGCATTTCCAAATCTCACCAAACCAATCCCATAAGCCAGTTTCAAAGGGTTCAAAACAACATGATCAGGTATAATTACACAACAACCCACTTCTCTGGTAACAACTTTTTGTATTAGTCAGCTTTCCCATTGCTGCTGGACATAATACTCAATAGCCACAATTTAAAAGGAGAAATTTGATTAGTCTCATGGGTTCAAAGGTTTCAGTCCAAGGTCAGCTGGCTCCAAGGTGGAAACATCATGGTGTAAGAGCATGGTGATGGAAAGTTGATTACCTCAGGGCAGCCAGGAAGCAGAGCAGGGAACAGTGCCAGCAGAGAAAGGGTGAGGGAGTAGACATAGACCCCAACGTGGCGCTTCCATGACCCACCCAGACACACCCAAAAGTGTGTTCCACCCATCTCCCAGGTAGATCCCAAAGCCAATCAAGTTGACACTCTGCCCTAACCACCACACCTTATAAAAAAATTGAACAAATTTTAAATTTGCTGGCATTATTTATAATGTGTAAATCTTTAGATATATGGGATAAATGCTCTCTCATACACTCTTTTTCCAGGCTTCAGAAACATTTGTTACAGAGCCAAAGACATAGACCCAAACCACTGTGTCACTTCAAAGTGACCATCCCTTCTTATTTTTCCTTCTAGAAAAGTTATTTATAAAAAAAAAAAAGTATGCATTAGAGCCCGGTATCCCTTATTTGCTTTAGAATGAAAAAATGAAGAATTTGAACAGATGTGTTTCTAGTTTCTTAAATGAGCAAAACATGGAAGGCTGGTTTGACCATTGTATCTATCAATCAATAATTTTTTCTTGATCGACATTCTCCCAGGTGATGCTAAAATGTGGCACAGTTACACCTTTACAATCCTCTCAACTGGCTTCTCTCTAATCACAGCCAGGGTTCAAACAAATGTACCTGTCAGTCACCTCAGCCAGAGGGTCCCTAACTGTGAGGTCATAAATTTTCATCAAGGCCAAAAAATACCTAACAATTCCACTTCGTTCGTGGCTAGGCCCAATGACTTAGGAATTATCTATATCTTGATGTTTAGTAGCCATTTGAAAAACCATTGAAAGGAAAAATAACATTTAATAAAACTCCTACATGACTACAAATACTTGCTAACAGGATGTTAGCTATCTTGTAGGCACTGCACATCTTCTCAAAACTTGGGATCAGATAGGACACAGTTGGTCTCAATTTTCCTTTCTTGCTTGTCATAGGCAGTACCCACTTTTACCGCAGTTGCAGCAAATCTCGTTTAGCAAAGATGGAGGTGATCAAAAGGCGTGTTGCACGATCATGTATTGAAATTTTGAGCTACTTTGAACTAAGAGTTACCAGAAAGTCCAACAGTTGTTGAGCATTTCTCAAAAAGATGTCCTATGCCACAGCACCGTGGTGAGTACATTAGAACACCCTGAGCGCCTTGCTGAACTGTTTGGAAACCACAACGTGATGTGTGCAGCCTCAGAGGGACCGAATAGCTTGAGCAGGATAAGTGATCATTTTCTCTGTTCTCCGGAGCAAGCTTTGCCAAGACATTTTAGTATTGTTTTCAGTAAATATTAAGACAAGTGTTTCATGAAGACATTTGAAAAATAATTATTTTAATGGTGCCACATATTTGTGGAAAAATACTTTAAGAAATCAATATGTAGTAATGATGGCAATCTAAGACTTTTACAATGCATGAAGTTTACAAAATTTCTGCCAAAGAGCCGCTCCTTGACTTAGAATAGGGTTGCACCTTGACAAACCCATCGCAAATTGAAAATATCATAAGTCAAAAATGCACCTAATGCGCCTACTTTATGTAGCATCCCAGCTCAACAGCTCAGCATGCTGCGGGGAAGTTTTTCCCTGGTGATGGTGTTGATTGGGTGCTGCAACTAACTCAGTGTCATTACCCAACATCACAAGCAGGGATGACATTTTATGGCTAACCTGGGAAGTGACAAAAATCCAATTCAGTGTGCATCTCCTTCATACTCTTATAAAGCTGAAAAGCTGTAAGTCAAATTATATTAAGTCAGAGACCATTGTTGCTTTGTAAAAAGAATGACCCCAGAGAGGGACCACATCTTCCTTTGAGTCCCTTGGGAACCTGCCTCCTTACCCACCCAGCCCTACCTCAGCCTCACTGCCAGGTGACCCTGAGGCACGTGTGATTGTACTATCACCCTTAGGCGTCTGTAGTTGTTTGCTTCTGATTTCCCAGGGGGACCCTTCCATATTTTGTGTTGGGTTTCAGTCAACTTTTTACTTTTGTAACAGCACTTCTTGGGTCATAAGCATGACTTTGTTGTCACAAATCACATCTAATTCTTTTCAATTTCCTCCAATCAGCTTGATCTAGAACATGGATATTGCACAAAATTATTGAGTAAGTGAATGGACAGTTAAAGGGATAAGAAATTCCTCTGAGCTTTTCACCAAAAGGATGGATAACTTACAGTCATCTTGGCTGAGGTGAGAAATTGTTTTAATTTCATCAGTTTTAGACTTGTGTTCCAAGGGCTACTTAGCCTCTTTTAGGCAGGAGTAAGAGAAAAAAGAACTGCTACAAACACTGCTATTTCAGTGTAAGTAGCTTCCTCAGACCCACAAAACCAACAGCAGTGATTTTCAAGCAATGACAAGTTCTTGGTAAACCTGAGGGAAGGAGAGTCACCTGGAAGGTGTCTTTCCATCTCTAGAACCTGGAAGGAGAGATTGCATTCACTGTCCCCTGAGCATGCAGATTGTTAGCTATTTTGAAAACAGTGGGTATAAATGAATATATTTTTATCTGACTGGAAGCTGAACCACCAAGAGATGAAGATATTTGGCCCTAATAACACAGTTATTTTCAAATGCAAGAATTGAATTCAGGCTTTCCATCTTTCCATGCAATTCATAGACCCCTGTGAATAACATGAAACAAATATTATTTTCAAGTTGCTATTAATATAGTTCAGCACATCCTGCTAACTAAAGCAGCCAAAGTGCAATGCTGTGTATCTATCTATTTGCGCATCATAAAACAGTCAATTGTCTACCAAGAAGCCTTTTAAATCCAAATAGTTAATTATTACTTCCAACTGAGAAGAGTATCAACCTCACCAGTGAATCCCTGCTGGCGCTTCATGTTTGCCTGAAAGATGGGTTACTGGGAGTTTGGACAGGGCACCAGGAAGGAATACTGAACAGGCAATGAAATTAACCATATTTTCAACTCTTGCATTAGAGGTTAACTGTTTGGAGTCACATTGTTTTTTTTTTTTTAAGTGGTATGGATTTTTGTAATAGTAAACAAATTAATAGGGAAATATCATGAAAAATATATCCTGAAATCAAATATAAATGACTTGGATTTTTTTGTTGTTCCTAGATGTTTCAATAGAGAAACTTTAATGAAATGATTGTTTTCAGGAAGAAATATAGGCAAGATGAAGGGACGATGGAGCCCATAGAAACTATCAAGGCCAGGAAGCTGTTACCTTCCCACCCACAACCTGAAGTGGGTACGCAGTAGGGGTGGAGAGTGGGCACTGCCCAGTGGGAGCAGGAGGGATGGAGGGATTTAGCACCAGGCAGGGTCAGATGTGGAATGCATCCCTTTCAGGAACATCTGTATCTTGCTGCTTCCTCTCTTTGGCTCATTCCAACTGACAGCTGGCTGACGAAAGAACTCTGGAGGTAATCACAAGAATTTTGTATATGGTACAGACAAAGGTGTCCAGGTGGAAAGGCTAAGAAAATTTCTTCAGTCTTTGTTTGCACGAACGGTAGGCAGGTGTTGTATTTTTCAATTCTTTTTGTGCATATATGGAGGTCATCACATGATTTCTTCATTCTTAGTTTATTCATTTAGAGAATCACAATGGTTGATTTTTCAAGCATTAATGCAGCTTTCCATTCCTAGAATAACATTATTTGATCATAATTGCTCTCCTTCCTCTATTGCTTGATTTACCCAATGAATATCTTGTTGAGGATTTTTGTGTCTGTGTAATTAAAATATACAGTAAATGTTTAATAAATTATTACAGTAAAAGACACATTGCCGTCAGTTCCCTTCAGAATACTCCCCCTCGCTTTGAACACATGTATCCCCTTGTTCTTGACACTTTCTGAAGAAGTTCTCGAAGTCCTCTTTCCCTGAGTGTCCTTAGTTGTGCTGTGATAACTACTCTGATTCCTGAACTGATTCAAAAAGTTTACCTTTTATGGTCATTTTGACTTTGCGAAGAGCCAGAAGCCACACTGTGCCAGATCAGGTGAATGAGGTGGATGAGGACACAGCAACATGTTTTTACAAGCCTGCCTTTCCGTTGGATGTCACTCTGCAGCAGCATTCACCATATTCATAAAACCATGAAAGGAGACTTTCAGAACTGCTTCAGACAGTGACAAGGATGATGGGATAAGTGTGTTGGAAGTGAAGGGCAGCATTTTGAGGAAAATTAATGACAATGTGTCTCTTATTGTAATACTTTTTAAATTTAAAAAACCCACCTTATTTTTTGATCAGCCCTTGTATATTCGTGAGAAATGCTCATTTCTGTGTTTCTTTTCTTCTAACGTATTTTCCTGCTGCGGGTGTCTGTGTAATACTGGCCTCATACAATGCTTTAAGGACAAGTTTTTCCTTCTATATCTTCTGAAAGACTGTATAAAATTGGCATCACATAATTGTTTATTACTTGACAGAATTCATGAGTCAAGGTATCAGAGCCTTCAAGAGTTTTGTTTGTTTTTGGCCAGAAGGTTTTTAAATGATGATTTTTTTTCAATACTTATGCTGTATATAGATTTTATACATCTTTCTATGTCAATTTTTATAATTTCCTCAGTATTTGTCCATTTTAAGATTTGACATTTATTGCTATGCTCAAATTTTCTTAATACCCATTTAGTGTCTTTTAATACCCTGCTAGTATCCTATTTATTTTATTAGTATCCTTTCAGAATGTTGATCAGCCCAGTTGGGGGGCTGACAATTTTATTATTTTTTTTTCAGAAATTCTACTTTTAGATTTATTGATTGTCTATATTGCTTTCTATCTTGTTACTTTTATTATCAGTTTATTTTCTTCCTTAAGATTGCTTTGTGATTAATTTGCTCTTTTTCAGATTCTCAGTGTAAACCCTTAGATGTAAATTGATTTTATACCATTTTTATTTTCTTATTAAAATTAAATTTGTTTTTTGTTTTTTTATTTGTTTGTTTGTTTTATATATGCGGGTACCAGGAGTCAAATTCAGGACCTTGCACTTGCCAGGCAGGCGCTTATGCCACTGAGCTATATCACCAGCACTAAATTTGTTTTTTAATTGACACATAAAATATAAAAACTATACATATTTGTGGGGTATCATGTGATTTTTGATACGTGTTTTAATATATTCTGAACACATGTAATGTTCAACATACCTGTCTCCTCTTCAAACCAGACTCTTTTTTTCAAACACAAGCAATTGAAGCTATGTATTTCCCTTTAAACATTGCTTTAGTTGTATCCCACAAATTTTCATTACTTTTATCTTTCCCATTCTGTTTAAAATGTTTTCTTCATTTTCTTGAGATTGTTTCTTTGATCTATGGGCCATCTAGGAGTGTGTTGTTTAATTTCCAAATATTTGAGGGTTTTATATGACCCTGTTGTATAAACAAATGACATATCACATTGACTTCTAATGGAATTTCCTTTAGTCACAGAACGTATTTGAGCAACCTTATTTTTAAAATAATCTTTCACATTTGATTTATGGCCTGTGTATAGTCCATTCTTATCCATCTCCCAAGGACATCTTAAAAGAGTTCCACCATTGTTGACTATCATGCTCTATACATGTCCATTAAGTTAGCTGATTGTGCTATTCAAGATTTCTATGGCCTTAATGATTCTCCAGCTACTTATTCTATCAATTACCAAGAAACGAATGTTGAAATCTACTTATCGAGAAGAAGAATGTGGAAATAACTGCATGAGTGCCTTGGAGTATTATTGTGTTTAAATATTTTTATAGAGCCTTTTTAAACCTTAGAAATGTGGATAAGTTTCTAAAATGTAAGCCACTGTGGTTTACAGAACCACAATTCTTGTGTGGTTCTACTTATAGCAATTGTGTAAGGAAGGTAAGTTGAACGAATTTGTCTGTGTTCTTTTTACTCAATACCACATATCTAGAATTTAAGGTAATGAAGCTTTATAATTACAAAAGAAAAATTTTCAATGCCATGTTGCTAAATTAACAGTCTACCATTTATGTAAGTGTGTTTTCTGTTGTCGAAATGAATGAGAACAAGTGAAAACAAATTAAGAATCCAAATGAGAACAACAGAGGTTATTTATTTAGAGCTTGCAGCATTAAGAAAGTTGGCCATCCTTGTTTGATTTTAGAAGAAACTTTTAGAAACAGACACTGACTTTCCTAGAAAGGCAGAGCAGAGATCTGTTACAGTGTGCAAGTTGACATAAATTACATAACCTCGGATTACCTAAAAATTTCTATTTTTCTGTGGACAGTTGCTGAACATGTTTGGGTTTGGGAAAACTGTCATTTATAGTTTTTACTTCCAAGTGAGTCCAAGGTTTTCATTCTACAGTGCTTGTGTATCTGACTCAAAGAAGGGCTGTGATCCTTAGAGGAAGTTGGGATTTTGAGTGTGAGAAGAACATTGGGAAAAGATAGAGAATCTGGACAAAGGGAAGAGAAAAGAGCAAATGCAGAAGGAGCAAGGAGATGGAGATGGGGAAGGGGAAAGTTGAGTATAAGGAGACAACTGGAAGATAAGGAGGATGATTTGAGGATTTACTAGGGAAGTAAGTCTATGTAAATTCATTAACTTTCTTGTTAGCTTTGGTCAAAGACTCTTTTAGAATTTCACTTTGAGGACTTGTACACCAATTCCCAAACACTGCTTGGTGGGCTCATGACATCTTCTTCCCTTCTTTTCTAAGGTTTCATTCTACTGAACAATTCTTTTTCAAGTGAAATGTTCTGCAGAGTGGCCATTGACATCCCAAGTCACTCCTCATGGCCTCTTGCCTCGTGACATTTAGAAAGACAAATGCAAGGACAAGGTTTGCTATGAGAGCACAGGTGAGGAGCAGGCTTCTTCCTGGCAGAGAGAGGAGTCAGACGTACAGAAGCCCCTAAGAGCTGGTGACAGCCAGGCAGGATGTAAGGCATGTGCACCTTGTGTCTCGGGCCCTGCCTGGGGCAGCAGGTCACCTCCAAACATGGCTTTGACGAGCTGCATGTCCCAAGGGACAGAAAACCTGAAAGGACACCCTATCTGAGTCAGAGGAAAGCTCTCAGGATGGAAAATCAAGGCAGAAATGCTCCTCTGGTTTTATTCAAGACCAAAGTCGAAGCGGACACTGTCTCCCTGAGAAATATACACTGTCCCGTCTGTGAAGTTGGCGTTAATAACATGTGTCTATGCCTGTGTTCCACGCTGCGATTCTCTTTTATGTTATAACCACTGACATTTTAAATTGTACAATACAAAACAGCAATACAGATGGGAGCAAATAGAAAGGGGCATCCTGAGTCTACTAAGGGCACCAAACAAAAGAGAATCCTTAACAAAGCCTGGTGTCAAACTGAGAGTAAATAGATGCGGGATGCCATGCAAAGAGAGTGGAAGCCAGGTCCAGTGCGGACTTACAGAGTCAGTGGGACGCGACCAGCCCAAACGACAAATGCAAGGAGACTCTGGGTAACACACCTTGTGAGAGGTCAGGGTCTGTGACCATAGATAGAGCAGACTGTCTTGGTGAAATTTGCAGGGAACAGTGGAAATAAGTGAAGACCACCCTGATGGGAACATGTAGCGCTGTTTCTTTAGCACTTGCCAGAGAAAGGAATCAGCCACTTTCACTTGTGCCTGGAAAATGGGAAAGCTGTATGGGAATGAAAGGAAGGCTTCACGACTGGAAGCTGTTGGTGTGGAGATAACTAGAAGTGAGTATCTTTGTGATTGATTGGGGGACCATTATTGGCTTTCTCTAATTGGTCCTGAGTTGGAAGCAGAGATTAAAAAAATAACCAAGTTAGCAATCATTAATAAACTACTGACTGTTCTGTTCTGCAGAGGCTGTGGGTCAGAGTTGTATGTGTGGGTCCTAGATTGTCCACTGCACATTCGGTACGGGCAGGCTCTTAAGGTTACGTACAGAACCCTGACATATCATCTTAGTTTCATCTTTTGCCAGGGAGGTACACTTCCGGTGTCATGAGTAAGCAGATACCAACACTGACAAATTTATTTGCTTCACAAAGATGAGAAAGTCTGTACAATATTTTAGCTAAAAATATACTTATACTTTTATGTTTTTATTTTTATTTTTTTTTGGTGTTGAGGGTAGAGCTTAGGGCCTTTGCACAGAGCTACATCCCCAGCCCTTTTTATTCTTAGCATCCCAGCAGCCTGGGCTGCACCTTGTGATCTCGCATCCTCAGCCCCCCAGTGTGCTGAAATTACAGGTACGCCTGGCTGCATACTTTTAAATAATACAACAAAAGAAACCAGGGTAACACTCAGTCTGAAAAAAATGGCCCCATGGAAGTTCTTTAGAAAATCTGTTCTTATTTCTCCACATTCCCTAGGGCACCAGCTCTTCAATGTCACTGCCATTTCTTCTTGACGCTGTTTTACAGTGAATAAGTGATCTTCACCAGGTTTGAGCTCAACCCCTTTGCAAAAAGGAGAGTGACCTACTTTAGATGTGTGCACTCCAGGCAAATGTTGTGCTCTGTGACTAAGTAGCCAGGAAACATAAAAGGCAAAAACTAGAAGAAACCTTTGGAATATCTGCCGAATGTCTAAACTGTGTGAAACCTGAAATTCTGGCTGACGACAAGGAGTCACTCAGTCAGCAGAGCAGCCTGGTGCCCAGAAGCAGTGCACGCTCTTCAGTTTGGTTTTCAGCACTCTCTGCCCTCCTTCCTACTTCTCTTGCTAGTCATTCACACACACCTCTTCT
The DNA here is from genome assembly GCA_028451465.1 of Erethizon dorsatum. Classification (NCBI taxonomy): domain Eukaryota; kingdom Metazoa; phylum Chordata; class Mammalia; order Rodentia; family Erethizontidae; genus Erethizon; species Erethizon dorsatum. The sequence continues at coordinate 28,423,793 of CM051838.1, read as the reverse complement.
AACACCTGCCTTTTCATTTAAATTTCTCCAGGGCAATGCAAATCAAGATTCTCTCTCCCCTGAGCCTGACATAGAAAAGGACTGTTCACCTTAACTGGCTCCTAACTACCGTGACTGACTAGCTTTAGATTTCAGGCCTTTGACTTCTTCAGAATCCTGCTCATCTCATAAAGCAAAAAATTACCTAATAGGAAAGTAGATTTTTAAGCAGTCAACCAACAGCAGGCAGTATTAGATTTCTAATTAGTTGAATCTTATATTTGACTAGGGAAGACATTTCTTAAGAAACACAGGAGAAGAATGAACCCAGGATCAATACAGTGCCCTCTGGTGTCTAGTACCTTCCATGGTCACCTGAGATGAGCAATGCAGAGATCCCTTTGGGGACTGTATTGTTGGTGCCTCTCCTTCTGTTGACTTGTGTTTGGGGAATAGACACTGCTTTAGGGACTTCGCAAATACAGTTTTGGTGGCCAGGCTTGGGGTCTCATGGGCAATGAAGACCATTTTAAATTAAATCTGCTTCTACTTTTCCACTCCACAAGCGAGTAAGCAAAATAAGAACCCTCAGCAGGAAGGTCATAGTCTCCAAGTCATAAGCCCAGCCCAGGAAGAGCTCATTGGTTTCTCTCTCAAAATCTGCCCCAGGAAGTTCCAAAGAATGCTCTGAGTGAGGACGCATAGCTAATCTGCCTCTTGCCCAGCATGGACTCAAGTATGCTCATTTGTCCCCAGATGTCTTTTAGATGTCCCCCCTCCCCCAAATCAGGGCCCAATCAAAGTTCACTCACTGTGCTTGGATGTTGCACTTTCTCACATTGCACCATATCGGATGGCGCATAACTTCAGCACGCCCTGTGATTTAAAGCAATAGAAATATCATACTCTTATCAAGGAACTACTTGCTCTCTAACCGTCATTTTAAGTTAAATAGAATCCCTGTACTAACAGGAGTACAAGGCTAGGGAAACTTTAAATTGGTTGTAAGCCAGGCACGGTGGTGCTCACGTGTAATCCCAACGTTTAGGAAGCTGTGAGTTTGAAGTCAGCCTGGGCTACACAGTAAGTTCAAGACCAGCCTAAACTACACAGAGAGACCCTGTCTCAAAAAAAAAAAAAAAAAAAAAAAAAATTAGTTGTAACAGAGAAAGGGAAGAAGTCAGAAGATTGTCTTACATGACAGATTTCTTTACAGATATTAGTAAGAAGGAGGCATTTTAAATATGATGACACGGAGTTCAGCTGTTCAAACATCCATGTCCTGTGAATTAGGGGTCCATTTGCCAAATTGGTTTCAGTCACTTTTCCATCACTGTGACATGGTACCCAACACCTGCAACTTAAAGGAGGAGAGGTTTACTTTTAGCTTTCAATTTCAGTCCGTGGTTAGCTGGCTGCAAGGTAGGACAGCATGACAGAGGGGCATGTTGTAGAAAAAGGTGCTCAACCCATGGCAGCCAGGAAGCAGACAGTGAAGGGAGAAGCCAGGGACAAGAATACACCTTTCTGGTGCCCCACCCCACACCACTGTCCCTCTTCCAACCAGGCCCTACCTTCTAACATCACATTCAGTTCTGAACTCACTGGTGGATTAACCCATACAGCACGCCAGGAGCCACCCACCTTCCACACATGGTACTTGAAGAGGACATTTTAGAACTAAACCGTAACACATGTTTAATAGAATTGATGAGTTGCTATACAACAGACAATAGGCTACACTCAGCAATGCTGACAAGCTTCAGATTTCCAGCAAGAACTGGTGCTAGTTCTGAGTCTTATGCTGAGAAAATTATAGGTGTTTTCTTAGTATCTGCATAACAAAATTCCTACTGGCTGATTAGGTTTAAAGATCATCTCAGTAAAATAAATAGTTTAGTTGCATCTGGAAAAAAATTTGGACTATCTTTCCTTTAATGCATACACTCACCATTTAATGACATGAAAGTTGTTTTTGATAACAAAATTCATTAATAAATCATGCATGAGGCATTTATCATGAGGCCAAATCAGAGGTAAGTTAATTCCTGCATGAAGTGGGCCCCCATTGAATTTGAGAAGTGACTAAATGGAGTTGCGCTTGTCCAGTTTCCCCAGCCCATGCTGGCTGGGGTTGGCTCCCTGCTTCCGTCTGTAGCTGCCTTTCTTCTGGGCATCCAGGCCTTGTGGAGAAGGTTCCACTGCATCCTCAGGACCTCTGGCCAGCTTTCTTTCCTCAGTAAAAGGACATAAAGAGGCCAGTCATTTTGGAGGCCCTAAGAAAGCACAAAATATTGTTTTAGTTCATACATTTATTAAAGGCATCTATAGACTGCTCTTCTAAAAATTCATTTCTCAACTCGATTGCACTTTGGAGCTGGTCACCCTCTCTTTGAGGGTTGAGGGCTGCCCAAGAGCTTAAGAGGAGCCTGAGAAACAAAAATGAAGACCTGCCCTCTGCCTCTGTTGAGTTCTTTGCTTAGGAAGTGGGAGTTGAAACAGTGTTGTTATTGAAACCTTTTGAATTCCCACCTATCATTGCATTCCTAATTATAAAATATTATTTTGCCTTCTTTCCTGGATTTTGAGAGTAGCTTTAGTCCCGTGGCATAAATCACAAGCAAAGGGATGAGGAAATGAAACCTGCACTTACTCAGTGAGTGTGTGATTCTATTTTGCAATCTCTACCGTAAAGCTACCTAGTGCCTTGGTCTGGATCATTTCTCATCTTCCCAGCATAAAGCCTCTGCTGCCCCTGCAAATGAAAATCACCCAGAAGCAAAAAAAAAAAAAAAAAGAATACAGGTTGGCTTTTAACTATGATATGTTTCAAATGAGATTATTGCTTTGTGAACATTTCTCTGAGCAAATAGGTAGTACATGTTAGTGTAATTCTTTTCTTCAGGGGCTAGCATGCATAACCTGGATTTATAGTAGAAAGCAGATGTAGCAAGGTTTTGCAGAATTGGACAAAGCATGAACCTTCTTTATGTTTGAGTTAGTAGCATATGGCTCACAGAGAGGGCGAGCAGTCTTTTGTTCAAAAGGTCCAGGTAACTATTCAAACTCAGTTCATGTAAGCTGGAAGAAATTGGGCAAACATAAATCTCTATGAGTGATGGTTTCACCTTCTGTAGACAGAGGTAAGGATGCCTTTCTTGTGGAGATGTGAGGACATTAAATGAAACGCTGTTCCCCTTCATCTTCTGTGACTCAATACCATTCCCAAGGCACCTAATCAATGATACCTAGCTTGACATCAGTGCAGTGGCCAGAGCGCCAGTGCCTACACCCAGCTGAGGAGTCCAAGTGGAGAACGCACTGCCCATACGTTAGTATGGCCATCAATTCATGCTCTCCAATCTAAGCTGCCTCCTGCATTACCCGAAATCCTTCCGCTTTACTTGTTAACTTCTCTCTCTTCTCTTTGTTTTTTAAATTAATTTCTTCAAACTCTGTGTGCTGTGATCTAGTTCTAACTCTTAGCAAATGACCTTGCCTCTTTTACTGTATGTACTGATAAAAGAGAGAAAGAGAAAGAAAATATAGTGGGAAGCCTCTCAATTTTGTCTGCCTCACTCTTGACACATCATCACTCCTGTTCATCCTTTCTCCCTTTATTTACTCTTGGGCCCCTGGAATTTGATGTCTGGTTTACATCTTCATGGAAACTATTTTTTTCCAAGATTGTCTATGGTTATCTTCTTTTAAAAACTACTAATCCCTTCCAGATCTTTACCTTGCATAACTTCTCTGTACTCAGGAGTACTCCTACCTATTTAAAACAGTCTTTTCCCTCATTTTTGAAGATTTCCCACTCTCTTTGACTTCCCTTACCTCTCTGCCTACACATTCTCAGCATCTTTGCCAGCGCCTCTTCCCTGTTACATTCCTATAATGCAGGATTCCCATCTTCTATCTGGGGATTTTGTCTCTTCTCTATTCTCCATCATCTTCCTGGGTGATCATGGCAAACTTCTGTTGTTCCAGGTGGGAATACTGAAGGCCAAGCTGTGACTTCAGTCCAGTTTACATTCTGAATTCTGATCCCCCACAGACCTGTGCCCAATAGACTACTTCGCTTAAGTACCCCCTCAGTCTTCCAAACTGAGTGTGTATGTTTATAAAACTCTCATCAAACTGTTCCCTTGCTATTTGTCCTCTCCCAGCAAGGGGCTCTATCTTTCACTCAGTTGCCCAAACCAGAAAACTGGGTTTTGTCTCAGGATTGACTTGGGATCTTCCTTCTCCTGTAGTGTGTGCACCATCCACAAACTGAGCCAACCTCCAAGTCTTGAACCGTTACCTGCTTCATTTATCTCTCAGATTCTGCCTATTACCCATCATTGAGGGTTTGGCTGCACCTGCTGCAGACCAGCTTTCCCTGTCTTGAGCCTGGCCCATTCTCCAACCCACTCCCTTTCAAATTGCTCTACATTTCATTCCCATGATTAAAGCTCTTTCATATATTGTCTTCTATAAATTAAGGATTCTGTAATTGATAACAGCTATTATTACTAATAAAATCTGCTGATGCTCCAGTCTCCTACATAAAATAGCATAGCATTTGGGTATAACCTATACGCATCCTCTAGTATGCTTTAAATCACCTGTAGATGACTTGTACTACCTAATACAATGTAAATGCTACGTGAACAGTTGCCATGCTAGGTTGTTTAGGGAATAATAACAAGACAAATGTCTGAACATGTTTAATTCAGACACAATTTAAAAAAAAGTAGTTTTGATCTATGGTTGGTTGAATCTGCAAACTCTATGGAGGGTCAACTATATACACTTTACAAGATTTCCCATCCTCCCTTTCATTTCCAGATGCTGAATATTAATCTTAGAGAACAAAGGCTTCACTTTTGCAATATAAGCATCCATTAGAATAAGTTGTTAGCCACCATCACCATCTTTCCGTGAAGATTGAAGATCTGTGCTCAGATGGCTTTAATGGTAGTGCTGATGTCATCTAGAGGGTGTCCTACGAATGGGGACAACTCCTTGTGGTGATTGCAAGTTACCTACTGGAGGGAAGGGGGGAAAATGCTAAGTCACAAAGTATCAGAAGTACTCAGGCTCCTTCTAAGACCTAATATTCACAAGTCTAAAGAATTTTAAAAGCACATGGTGTTCGTTGGCTCACATATTCAGGTGACTTTGATTTCTGTGGAATGCATTTTCACTATTTTTAAGGTCAAATGCTAGTGGATTCTAATTTTTACTTAAAATGTGCATCCTTTCCTTGTGATTAGAAGGTGAAATTCTTCATTTGATTAACGCTACATAATATGCTTTTCAAGTTGTCAGGGCTGTAAATATTCAAATGAGAAAAGTCATTGTCCTTTAGTGGCATGGACACCCTTAGTTCTGGCTAATGAGCACAAATAGAAAAGCCTAATTATCACTATAGCTTGGCACTGCACGGAGTGTTGACAGCGTGTAAGACGCCTTATAGAGTGTAGGAAAATACGTCTCTGACCTGAATGAAGGTTAGTCATCTCCACAAAGATTCGATTTTTAATTGATCACTAAATATGTCATTATATTTGCTAAAATTGTTTTAAAGGATAATTTTTATCATTGCATTTATATTTTTAGTAGCAATACATATGATATACTTCTAAATATCAGATTTGTCCTTAGCGATACCTTTTATAAAAGTATAGACACTATTTATGGGATGTATTTTGATTGCTTATTTTGTAGATAGAAATATATGACCAGTTTGCTAGGTGTATTAGTCAGCTTTCTTGTTACTGGGATACAATAACCAATACCCACAAAATAGAGAGGAAAGGCTTAATTTGACTCATGTTTTCAGGGGATTTAGTACATGGTTGACTGGCTCCAAGGCAAGAGTATCATGAGAGGGTGCACAGAGCAAAGTTTCTTAAGTCAGGGTAACCAAGAAGTACAGCAGGGGTTGAACAGTGACAGAGAGGAGGGGCCAAGGACCAGTATAGTCCCCAAGGTCATGCCTCCATGACCCCCAGACACACCCAGAAGTTTGCCTTACTAATTCCCTAGGCAGCCCAAGCCAGTCAAGTTGACACAATTAAGCTTAACCACCACGCCAGTTTAGGGAGTATAGTCTTCAGAGCTGCTGCCAAAGAAAGATTCAATGTGGCTCTGTAAAATGCACTCACATGTCTGGATTTTTATTTGGCTGGGGTTGGAGAGACGACTGTGGCCTGGTCTCTGCCTCACCACTCCTATCATCAGGCCTGCAAGTTATCCATGCATCATGACAGATCCGTACTCAAGGCCAGAGAAAGATCCAACATCAGCGTGGTCAGTTGTCAGAGAGCAGGTGGCCCTCTGAGGCAGGTGACTTAGGATAATGAAAAAGTGACAGTGGAAGACAGAAGACTCCTACTGACAGCAGTGGTGGAAAGAAGATGACAAAGGATGTCATTAACGGTTACCTAATAATTTACTGTCTAAGTCTGGGCACTCTTGATAGCAAAAAGGAATTATTTAATAATTTTGCTGGAACAATCGGTCATTATGGAATACAGAGAAAAAATCACCCCTCTTATATACCCATGTCCAAACAGCTGCATGGTTTTAAGTGTGGACAGTGACAAGCATGTATTTGCATTTTTCTAGGTCATTTTTGAGGTGGTGTGGTAGATAACCAGGAAGGGAAACACCAAGGACACAAAGAGATCACTTAATTGACTAAGAAAAACCCTCTACTAGGGATGAGAAAGCCAAGGGTCTCCTCTGACAGAGGGATCATGAGGAGACAAAAGGAGCAATGGAATTAAAAAATACTAGAAGTCCGAATTGGTAGGACTGGTGACTACATTTGGAGTATCCGAGAAACAGCTTGAGAATAACGGCAGGGTTCCTGGGTTGGATGACAGCATTAGTAACGGTGCAACCAGCACTAACGAAGATCACAAGATGATGAGCAGGAGTTGGTGGAGGGAGAGCATAAGATCAGTTCTGGAAAACTAAGCTTGATGTGTGTATGGGAAACAGCCTGCTCTAATGTCTGATAGCTAGCTGGAAAGAGGGCTAGGTATGTATTCAGAGAAAAAGTCAAGGCTGCAATGAATACATGACACGATTATAATTATAAAATGACTTGGCTTCCATAGTTGCTTACTGTCAGTACTTGCTTGAATTCCTAGAAGAGCCTCCTTGGCTTTTTAGTATTAATCCTTTGAATATTAATGTGTCTACTAGAATTGCAACTCTAAGAATACTTTCAATGCATTCTTTCTTGTAGTAAATGTTTTCTTTAGCTGGTTGAAGAAAATTTGTTTGTTTTCATGGCTCTACTTCAACATGTTTTGCACAAGTTGTTTCCAAAACAATCACATATGGAACTTGCTGGATCAAGGTATTCCACTGACAGATGTTGAATAATGCTACAGTATGTAGCAGCATTAGGCCTGAAAGCATGACCCACACCTCATATTTTTTTCTGTTGTTTCATCTAGCATTCTCACTGAGGCACATTTAGGGATATTGTAACGAAACAATCCAACTAGGAAACACTACCACAAGCCCAAACATCAGACATGCGTTCATTTAAGGTCCAAAGAGTTAGTAAAGCCCTATTGGGTTTTCAATGCTATATAAGCTGAGAGGATACAGGACTCAATAGGTATTATCCCAGTACTCACCGAAACACAGCTGCTGTACTGATTTTGGTTGAGTAGATGTAAAGTTGTCCTGTATGACTCTGAATTTCCATCTCTGACCTTGCTATGAAGCCATGGTTCTACCTTTTTTCCCCTGGGCCACAGCTTTTTTAAGTTTGAGGAATATAAAGCTTAATTCATGGACAAAATTTAAAGTAAGACCTATTAAATTTTGTAATAAGTTTCATCAAATCCTATTCCAATTAGGCTTCTTCAGTGGCTCCCAATTCCTCTACAATAAACTAAACTCTTTAGTCTGTCAATCACAATGTGTCCGGGGCCTCTCTGCCTTCTTTGATCTCCTCCTTCTCTTACACATCTTTCTGTCCAGTCACATGGGCCTCTTTACTTATCCTGGTCACAAAGGTCCCTTTTACCTCTCACTCTGGACTATGTTTTGTTGCTTCTTTGTTGATTGCTCTTCCTCTCTTCTTGTCCTCGATAATCCTTGTCCTTTAAGTTTCTTCGGCGATACCACTTCCTCTGAGAACACTTCTTTATACCAAGTCTGAGTAGTGGGCATTTGCTAGAGTCTGGGAGGGAAGGGAAGGAAGAGGCATTTAGGGTTGTCTTGGGTTCATCTACCTCTGCTACTTATTTAGGGTATGACCTTGAAACTCACCCATAATCTCTCTGGGTGTTGGTTCTTATTAGTAAATCAAAGACTTCTCAAGAGAACAAATCAGAATACTCTACTTCCATCTCATGAGGCAGTTTAGAAGCTCTGATTTTGTTTGCAAGGGGCATTATGAAAAGGTGAGTGCTACAAAATGATAGCAAGCATTTGCATGTTCTGTATTTGGGTCTCTCCCAATAACCCTAAGTGGTAGGCTTTCCAGAAGCTTTAAAGAAGACTCCCTGATTCTACACCACACACCTCCAGAGGCAAGGGAGACGAGGAGAGCCAAGGAATTCAAAGATGTGCGTAATGCATAATTTGAAAGGAGAGAGTAAAATAATCACAGACAAGACTGTAAAAATTATGTCAGGAAGATTCTATAGCAAAAAATAATTAAGACTTGCAAAGGAATTAAAAGAATAACCACAAAGGGCATTTTTATGTATGTTCCGTGTATTCGTTTTCTGTTTGACATAAAAGCAGATGTCAAACACCTGTTAATTATCTCACAGTTTTCATGGCATAGTGGGGTGGATGCTCGGAGTCTCCCAAAGCTGTGATGGAGGTGCTGTGGGTACTATGATCTCGCCAGAGACAGGTCTTCTTCCCACCTCATGTGGTTGTTGGAAGGTTTCATTCTTGGCAGCTGCAGAACTCACGGTTGCTTGCTTTTTCAGTGCCAGCAAAAAAGAGGGTCCTTGCTGGACATTACTGAGGTGGGGGAGACCCAAGTTCCCTTCTCAAGGGATCCATGAGTTAAGTTGGGCTTACCCAGGCCAATCTTTTTTATTAACTCAAAGGCAACTAATTAGTAACCTAAATTACATTTGAGAAGTCCCTTGTGTTTCACCATGTAAGATAACCCTATCACATCTGTGACATCCCATCACTTTTGCTATATTTTCTTTAGTTAGGATCAGGTACAGGGCCTACCCACTATTAATAAATGGGTGATCCACTGGGGATCACCATGGGACATGTCTGCCACATCTGGGGACAGAAGACCTGTCTCCATTCATTCAGTAACACAGTGGCCAGGTCTGCCGAATGTACCAGACACAGCACTGGGCATGGGGGCACTGACGGGAGTAGATCACTTTCCCTGCCTTCCTTGAGGTAGCTTACAAATGCAAGACAGAGGCCAGAGTTTTGGGGACAGCGAAAACAGAAATCACTCACACTTATTTTGATGTTTCCAGTTTCTTCTACAAAGACTATTAAGGACAATAATCTTCAAACTGAAGAAGGGGGAATGAAGAACTGGGTGGTTAGAGGAATATTCTAGAAGCTCTTAGCTACCTTGAATATATTCACCTGATAACTATCACTGAAGGTAGGGAGATAATTTATAACTAAGTACTTGGCAGTGTTGTCAGTGACTTTTGAGCAGATGTGCTGGAAAGCTGATTTAGGGAAATATTTTGGTGAAAATGTATGTACTAAACAGTGTTAGGAAGAGCCCTATGTGCGGAAATCATGCTTGGGCTGTGTAGTTCTCCTGCTTGGCCCAGGAAACCCATGGGGGCTCAACTCTCTCTTCCGTCAGCTCTACAGACCTGGCTGCTTAAGGGGTGACCTGTGTCCCTCATGCAGTAAGGGGATACCGATGGCCCACAAAGAGAATCTGGAAGAATAAAGTTGTATTTCTCTTTTTTGCTGCTGAAAGCACATAGCACAATTGGAAATGAGATTAGCTTCCAGAAAACCTGAGTCATTTCCTTGATGCTCAGGATAGGACGTAATAAACTTTGCTCCTTCTTCCTAGATTTGATGCCAGGAAAGTAAGACGGGGTTGGGGGTGGGGGCGGAGCGAGCAAGACTTAATAGCTGAGATACTGATGTTTGTCATATTACCAAGTTTTGGAAACAGATTTTATGCCCTGCTGTCTTCCTGAGCGACAGTCGTTTTCAGACCCTGAACTGCAAGATTAGCAGTTCCCAAAAAATAACCTACCAGAACACTCGATATAATTCCTCAAAGGCCAAGGACCTAAAATATCTGCCGCATGCTCCTCCAGCTCCATTTCCTAGCAATCAGGCATCATTCTTCTTCGTGGTGACGAGTGTTTTCTTTGTCTCCGCGCTCTGGGGCAATGCAAGCTTGCACAGCTGCACCACGCGTCCGCCCGACTTCCCGCCGTCGCCCGCGGCTGCCCAATAGCGGAATTTGTATTGATTGCTGGAGTGCGCGGCAACGCGTCCTGTGAGTGTCCTTGTCCGAACTGATTCTTCTCCTCCCATCCCTTGAGTCAGCTCCCTTCAGACTTGAAATGGGTGATGGTTCACAGCGAGGCACACTCACAGGGTCACCAAGGCCACCAGGACTGGACAGGGACCTCCGGGGACTCAGAGTGTCCCGGCTACATTCCAAGTCATGCACCCCACTGAAACCACCCACTACTTTGGGAAAAGCGATACTTTTCAGAGCCCTCTTTCCCTGTGTGTGGAGCCTCATTCCCTCTGGCAGCCGAGGAGAAGTCCTTTGAAATGTGAATTTCTTGTCTTAGCAGGCTGTTTTGGACCCTGAACACGTCTATGAGACCCTGCGTTTTGGACCCTGAGCACGTCTCATGCTCATCTAGTACCTTCTGGGTCAGAGCTGGAACTGTTCAAAAGCGTTTGTAGATCCCCAAAGACACTGCTCTGGGAGGTCTTGGTAGAAGTCGGGTTTTCCTAGGCAGGAGAGGGTATTCCGTCCACATCTGTGGGGTCCGCAGGCCACCTCCATACTGACCCTGTGAGTGGCACCTTCTATCCCCTTCGTGGCACCCAAACCTCAGGCCCATGACTTCCTCTCTTTCTGCTCTCATGCTTATCATATTGGACTAGAATGATCCCCTTTCTCATTTGTCTTTAAGCACAATGGAAAATCGAACCATATTTCATCGTTATGCCCCAGTTCTTAGCAGAGTCGCTTTTACATAGCAATAAACATTCCTTAATTAAAGGATGAATAATGTTTACCCCATGCAAAAGAGACAGTGGAGAAGGCAGGGGAGACTGGAAGTCCCTAATCTTAGAAAAAGTGTTTCTCCTTATAGTACATAAAACTGTATTTACAGCAATCTCTACATGCAGAGATAAACAGTAGCAAGTTCCTCTGCTATAGTATGTCTTACGATGAGGTCTGTAGTCTGATAACTGTTAACTTTTTGAAAAACAAACCTAAAAAAGACTTAAGTATTTTATCAGTGTTAACCCCAAGAGGTTGATTATGTTGCTCGGGTACTAGATGGGACTTAATTACTCAAAAGGTGGGTTCAACCGTGAGAACTACTGAGGACCAGTTCATAAGTAACACAGCAGAAAATGTGGGGCCAGGTAAAAGTTTGTAAAAAAGAACAGAGATCTTGGAAGTTTGTGGCAGTTTATTCATGCAGAAACTTGGAATGAGGTCTAGCCTTTATTTTCTGGTACTTTATGACTGATGCCAGACTTTTCAGTTTTTACTTAATCAATTCTAGTGACAAGGAGCTTAGGATTTTCTAACAAATAGTTCTAATTACAAATATGCCCTCTGTCTGCCTATAGCTTCTCTTCATTTTCTGTGATTTTGAATCTCTGGGAACAGAGAGACTAGAAAACCTTGTATGTTGAGGGATAATTTGCCATATTCTTGAAGCCCTCTTCCATCGTGGCAAAAAATACTGGGTAAATTAGTGAGTCCCTAACAGACTCGCTAATTTGTCAGAGCCCTCTTTGAAAGCAGTACTTACAACTGAATCTTGCTTGGGAGTCAATCTGCATTGCCCAGAATAAAACATAGATTTTAGTATTTTTAATCTAAATTCCCATTATCTGTTGAAACTTGATGTAAAAACTTCATTTACATTTTGGATGCATTTGGTGTTTCTGTGGTTCATGAAAAAAATCCAGAATTACTGTTGGAACCGATGCCTACACAGGACTAGCCAGACCTGCGTTTGTGCATGCGAAATTTACAGGCATAAGTTTATTTTGTTAGTTTCTTCCTAGCTATCAAAATAATTCTGAAACTTGATTCTGTCCACAGTCATATTAACTGCACGTGATACTTTCTTTGGTGCATGAATTTGACAAAGATGCCACCATCCAATTCCATTAGCCAAGCATTTTCTAGTAGTTTATATTTCCTTAACACTGAATGGATAAGCCAGATGATTTCTCCTCACTGGAAGTGTTAAATGTCCCAGGAGAAATAGTTATTTACACAAATAGCCACAACCCAGGGCGCACCATGGCATCTCAATGGAGCATGAGCAAGGTCTGTGGGAACATAGAAAAAGGAGGGTTTCATTGCCTCTTGGAAGGAAGGAGGTGATGTGGAAAGGGTGGGGTTTGAAATTAAAAGTCATGGGTGCTACATAGAATTTCACCAACATGTGGCCACTAAGTGAATGATGTTACAGGTCAAGGGAATATCACACATCAGTGATGGATACATACAGGGCTGTTTTTGAGGGGTAAAGAGGTACAAGGCAAGTTAGAGCCCATGGGTAGAACAAAGAGAAGATGAAAGAAATATGTATTAGAGCCAAATTGATGCAGTCATGAATGCATGCCAAGGAGTTTGGGTTATGCTAAAGGACTAGGAAGCCATTGAAGACTTTAGGGCAGGACGTGATACATTGATTTGGAGTTTTAGAAAGAACTGGGTCCATATGGCATATGCTAGGGAAGGTAGGAAAGGAAGAGAGATGACTTTGGGGCTATAGCAGTTATAATATTGTGATGCAGGACTATATGTAATTCTGGAATGACAGTTCTAATTTATATGGTGCATCTGTGTGTGTTGTGTTATGTGACATCCAGGTCCACTTGAAGCTGGACTGCACTGCTAGGAGAACAGAGGGGAGGACAGGTTCCACACCATCGAGGACTGTATTTGACAGTGATGTGCTCATCCACACTGCTGTGTTGCTGTGTCGCGAGCAGAGAGAATCCTAACTGCATTTCTTCCTCTGCCCAAGAGGGCTTTGTCACATGATTTGTTGAAATCAATATAATAATATGCCCATTATCAATAATAATCCTAAAACCAAGTAAACTTGTTGAAACAAAGCAAAACATTTAATCTTATTAAATGTAATCTTAGGGGATGTTTCTACATTCTGACATTTTAATCCTGACATTACACACCTTCATGGGGACCCTGCTTAATTTTAAAATGTCATTGTTTGTTTATCTGTTGGAGGATCAATAGCAACCTGTCAGTTTACAGATTTTGTGTCATTTCATTTATTATCAATAGCAAGACAGATATGTAGACAGACATCACACACAAAAGAGAAAGAATCTATACAAATTAATATTCAAATAATGTAAATTGGTCAAGGGCATCTGTCTTTCAGCCTATTTGGAAACAATTATGATTAATTAGTGCAACATAGAGCTTTGACTTCCGTAAGAGTTGCCCACCCTCATGCTCTTTTTCAATCATATACTCAAGAATGTCTACTCTGTCATCACTCTTCCTTATAAAACCTCCAACAAAGGTACTGATATAATTACCATAGTTAACTCTACTTTGATTTGTTGATGGACCTACTGGTTTTCCTGTGTATATTATAGGATCCTCCTATGAAGACATGATATCCCGGTCACTTAAGGTTGTTGTTTAATAAATAGCTACTGCATGGACATGTGAATGAAGGGATGGACAAGCAGATGAAAGAATGGAGGAAGTGATGAAGTGGTGGAGGAAGTAGTGGAATCACATTTGGTTGCGTAGTCTGGAACCAATCTTTCTTCCATATTAAATAGTGCTATACACTGTCACCTGTCATTCACATCTTTTTGCAGCCACTCCATGGTAAATGGGATTTTCTTAGAGGCCATAAAACAGTTGAAATCTGCAACTTCATTAAGCATTCAACTTCCACCACAAAACCTAATGACTAAGCATATCAACATGGAGATGATTTTTGTAAGAAGAAAGCTTACAGACATACACATCGTAATTGCAAGACTACTGTACAGAGTAAGCAATTCAGACAAGCCAGCTGCTCTGAAAAGAAACAAGCGTGCCTTCCTGACAGCCTTTATCAGCTGAATTGTGCTCACAACTCTCTTTCAATGCAGACTTGATTTTGATTGGGATATTCTGAATATATCATGTGGTAAAATCACATGGTCCCATAGCATTCTATTTTTTTTCCAGAAAAACACTATGCTTGCTGATTAATCCAATTATGTGTTCCTCTTTACAGCCCACATATTTATCTCCATTTCACAGATGGAGAAACTAAGGCAAAGTCTATATAAATAAAATGACAAATTGGCACCATAACTAGGATTACATCTGATAAAAGAAGTTTATAGTACATCCTCATTAAACACTGCTAATGAAATTTATGTATTTACTAATAGTTCTTTTGAAAGTATCAGGAGACAGGTGATCTCAAAGTTTTAGTGCAGGTATAAATAGGTACAATTGTTCTGAAAAGTCATTTGGCAATATATGTTGAGAACAATAAAAGCCTTCATACGCATTGATGGTGTAGAGCTCTAGGAGTCCGCACTGAGAGAAGAACTGGAGGTGTGGTCAAGGTTTCTGCACAAAGATGGCATCAATAACTACTGCGTGTCACGCACACAGCCTAGTGGCAGGCATCTAAACAGTGCTCTGCATCATCTCATGCAGTCTGCATTACTCCCATTGAGAGAGGCAGGAGTGTGCTCATCAATCAGATAAAGCAACAAAGGCCTCAAAAGAAATGAAGTCACAACAGCAAAATGGTGAAGTGACAACCCATGGCCACCTGACTGGTGGAGAGAACCGGAATCCAATGATATTTACTGAACAAAATTTAGACACTGACTAAATTCTCAATAGTAAGGATAGATGTGAACATTTTGCATTACATATAATAGAAAGTTAACAATGATTAAAATTATGCTTTAGAAGGTTTTCAGTGGTGTTTATTTGTAATTAATATTTAAAACAAATATGTATTAAGGACCCATCCTTCAAAAGGTGTTTTCTAGGTCCCAAGGCGAGAGGGCCGAGGTAGACATTAACTATCTGAGAGGCGTCAACATGGGCTGTAAAGCCTGAGGCACTGAGCGAGATCAGTGAGGGAGCTGGAGGTCTAAAGAGGTTCAGGACTGACAGAATCCAGTAAGGGGACTGAGAAGGCACAGCCGCTGAGGAGCGATGTGGAAACTCAAGCAAGGGAAATAGTTCAAGAAGGAGAGTGCGATCAACCACCCAACCCCCCATGCTGGTGAGCAGTTGAGTCGATACTGATTGAAACTCAGGTTTGGCAACGCGGAAGTCATCGCTGACCTCGCAACTGGCTCACTGGGGCGATGACTGCAGAAGCGGACTGGAGTGGCTTGGGGAGCAAAGAGATGCTGAAATATTGGAGAAGACTCATATAAATCTCCGAGTTTTAAATAGTATCAGTGGGTGGAGGATAATGAACGGGCAATGGAGTTTTTGTTTGTTTCAGAAGGAAGACTTTATAACGTGTTGTATGATAGGATTGCTGGATGGAGGCAAAATTGTTATTTTTAGGAAGAAAGGTTGACAAAGAGACATTCTTAAATGAGATGTGCGGAGTCAGCATCAGGCTCAGACTGGTCCTGCACGGTCCACTTACTGTAGCGGAAGAAAAGGCAGGGAGCGCCGGTTCATTTGGTTGGTAAGTTCTGTAATAGGCAAGGGATAAATATTTCCTCTGATTGTTGCTATTTTCCTGTGAGATAAGAAATAAATTTGTCATCCGTGTCAGAAGGATGGTGTAGTAGCAATTTGATGGTAGACGTAGACAAACGACTGGAGGCCAGATAGGATGGTCAGGCAGTACCTGGTCCGCTTGGTCAATAGGTATCTGTGATACAGAGGGCGGGGTGTAGAACATAGCGACACAAGAGGGAAAGTTGTCTGGATGTGGTTAGGAGCCCCTAAAAGTCTAGCACCATGTAGAATAGGGCAGCAAAAAATAGTGTGAAAATACTGTCAGGGAAGTAATATCCTCAGAGGTAAGAAGAGTTTGTATTAAAGCAAGAAGTTTGGGAGAGTATCTGGGGGGCAGAAGAAGGAAGATATAGGGGATTTGGATGATAATAGACTGCAAGGTCCAGAATTACTAGGGAAATCTGTGGAATGGATTGGAGCAAGTGTCCAGAAGTGGGCATGAGCTTCCCGAGCACCTGAAGTTGGCAGGGATGCAGGGAATGCTGAGGGATCTGCTGGGGCTCAGATCAAGATACCCCAAAGTAAGGCACATTGACTTGCAGAGGATTTTTGAGCTGAAGGAGATAGTGGGACCTCCAAAATAAGAGTTCTTCCTGACCTCTCCAACCCTCCCATCTGCTGGCCCCCCTTGCTCCCCCAAAGAAAGCCACAGAACCCAGAAAAGCTGCTCTGTACCCCGCCTCCCGTGGGAGTAGTCATAACACCCTCACGAGACAGGTGCCCTGCTCGTAATGGCAGGAAAGGAACGCAGCAGAAGTCCAAGGACAGTCAGATGGACCTCAAGAAGTTCCACCCGATTTATTGCCATTTGGTTACATCCTATCTTTGTCCAATCACGTTTCTCTCCACAATGATCCACTTCTTTCATGAGATTTAGTGTAAAAGCAATTTCTAATAGGTCTTTGGATTTTCATTTCTGTAGACTCTCATGCCACGTGAAACTTTGATCAAATAAATGTGTTATGCCTTTTCTCTTGTTAATCTGCCTTTTGTTGTGGGATATCAGCCTTGAACCATGAAATAGGCTAGGGAAAGACACTATTTTTTCTGTCCTCTTCATATGCCCTGTCAGATTCCCATAGAAAGGTATGCCTCCTCTCTGCAGTCCCTTTCTAGGGCTGGATTCCTACTCATTTGGGTTTTTTGTTCGATTTGACTTTTAATTTACTCTCTCTCTCTCTCTCTCTCTCTCTCTCTCTCTCTCTCGCTCTTGCTCTCTCTCTCTCCTTTCCTCTGATGTTTTTAATTCTGGGAAAATACCCAGAAGGGGAATAGCTGGTTCAAATGGGACCTCTAGTCTTAGTTTTTTGGGGAATCTCCACACTGATTTCCACAGTGGTTGTACCAGACTTCACCCCCACCAACAGTGGAGACGTTTTCCTTTTTCCCCACAGCTCCCCCAGCATTTGTTATTGGTTGATTTCTTGATGATAGTCATTCTTTCTGGAGTGAGATGGAATCTCAGTGTTGTTTTAATTTGCATTTCTCAAATGACCAATGATGTTGAACATTTTTTCATATATTTATTTGCCATTTGTACTTCTTCATCTGAGAAGTGTGTATTCATCTCAGATGTCCATTTTTGGATTGGGTCTTTGAATTTTGCGGGCCTGATTTTTTTCAATTCTTTATATGTTCTAGATTGAAGTCCTTTGTCTGAGGGATAGTTGGCTAAAATTTTTTCCCACTAACATGTTCACTGGAAGAAAGATAGTCTCTTTAATAAATGGTGCTGGAAATACTGGCTTTTCACATGCTGAAGACAAAAACTAGACCCATGCCTATCACCATGCACTAAACTAAAGTCAAAATGGATCAAAGATCTAAATATTAAAACAGAAACACCACATCTACTGGAAGACAAAGTAGGTAGAAATCTTGAAGACATAGGGGTAGGCATAGAGTTCACAAACAAAACCAAAACTTCACGGGAAATACTACAAAGAATCAACAACCGGGATCTCATCTTATTAAAAAGCTTTTGTACATCAAAATAAATCACCAATGGAGATTAATACTTTTATTTCTCTGGAGTAACAGAAGAGTCAAATGTTGAGGTGATATGGCAGGAACATGTCTAATTTTTAAACGAACTGCCACCTTCTAAAGTGGCTACAATCTGAGTGGCAAACACTACTGGGTACATACAAGTGTATCCATGTTTTCTGTTCCCCTTTCTACCAAGCCTGAGTGTTTTAATTCTTTTTATTGTAGAGATTCTGCTGGGTGTATAATGTCTTATTATGGTTTTAATTTGCATTTTCCTACTGACTACTGATGTTTAGTATATTGTCATTTGATTATTTGACAAATGTTCCCTGGTGAAAAGTCTGTTCACATCTTTTGATCACTTTTAAGTTATTTCTTTATTATTACTGAGGAGGGTTTTTTACATGTTGGAAATATAGTTCATTGTTTGATGTGTTTTGAAAATGACTTCTCTCAATCTGTGTCTTACCCTTTCATTTTCTTAATAATGCTTTAAAGATTTTTTTTATTTACTTTTGGTAAATTATGTTATTGATTTTTTTCTTTTAGAGCTTATAGTTCTTATACCCAAGAAATATTTGCCAAATTTAAGATCATTAAGATTTTATCTTATTTTTTCTTCTAGGTGTTTTTCTAGTTTTATCTCGTACATTTCTGTCTATAACTGATCTTTAATTTTTGTATATAACATAAGAGTTGTTACTTTTTTCATGATAATCCGAATGTTCCTACATCATTTGTTGAAAAGATGACATTTTCCATTTAATTTTGTTGACATCTTTGTACAAATCAGATGGCCATGTGCGCATCACTCTATTTCTGACCTCCTTTCTGTTCCATTGATTGGTTTGTTTACCTCTGTGCCAGTACCACAATTTATCACACACAGTAGCTTCATACCGAGTCTTGTAATAATGAGCCACAACTCCTCCAGCTGTATCATTCTTCGTCAAGGTTTTAGTTAGTGACTGAGTGGCCTCATTGCTTTGGGCTTCTGATGAGGCTGACGTCATGACGGGAGCAGGTGGCAGTGTGAACTGTTTATATCACAAGTCAGGGAGTGAAGGACGGAAACTGGGTGTACCTTGCTCTCCACATGCCTGGTCCCTGGGAACCAGGCCTCACCGTACAGGTCTTTGAGGGACACTTATCTAAACCACAGAGTTCACGTATTTGCTTCTCTCTCTCAGGGATCACTGCCCTGTTCTGCCTGATAGCCGGTTCTGGAAAGTAATTCTTTTATTATGTTATCTTTGTGTTGTTTTAGCTGAAAGGGTAAAAGCAGCCTATCCATCTTGGTCAGAAGCCCAATTCCTCTTTGCTCATCCCCTAAACATCAGCCCCCTCCGTGAAAAACTTTGAGAACAGCTGTGGAAACAGTGATGTCCCTAAGGAAGTCCACTTTCTGATTCTCAGAACCCAGGAGTATCTTCCAGATCACAAGTCCTTAACACCCTCATCTGCGCGGTGAGCAAAGGTCCTTTGAGGTTAAGGACTTGTGATTTGACTGAGCCCACCTGAACTACCCAGCATAATCTTCCCCTCTTAGGGGTCTTAACCTCTTTACCCCTACCAAGTCCTCTTTCCTACGTACAGGAAGATGCTCCTTACCAGGCTTCTGTGCTACAGAACTGTATGATAATGAATTTGTGTTGACAAACCCCTAGGACTGTGATGATTTGTTACAACAGGAATAGAAAACTCACACACCTTCAGACAATTTTAAAGTTCAAAATGGACAAACTTCGAAACTAGGTAATAAACAGGCTATTTTTCTGTGTGAACAACCCACCCTACATTGCCACTCTTTCAGTACCCATTTGTTCAGAAATTCTCTTCAGTTTTTTTCCAAGTGAGGCCTCAAAAACTCTAGCTCCAGCCTGACGTTTTGTAGACGGTGCTCCAGTGTTATTAGTTTCTTGGGTGTTTGTCATTTATTTGCCAGTCATCCTACCCTGATGGTGACAAGTTTGGTGTATGAAATACCGTTCTGTCTCTTCCACTTTATCACGGTAATAATGCTTTTTATTTGGTGGGACAGACAGTGATGTAGGAACTGGCGTTTCAGGAGTGCTGTCCTGCTGTTATTACAGTGTCTCCTTGGGCTCTTCCAATCTGTAAGTCCGGCCCAGAGCATTTGCTTTCCTCAACAGCCCGGCAGGAGGCAAGAGGCAGAGAAAACATTCAACACCCTTTTGTTGTTGGAGTGGTTTTTTTTGTTTTTTTGTTTTTTTACTTTTTGAAAATGAAGAATTAGTAAGAAAGGAGAAGTTTTACATAGAGACAAGGAATTTTAACATAAGGTAGTGCACTGAAAAATGATATATGTAAGAATACTTTTGAGGTTGAGATAAATTTTGTGAACAGGAGAAACACCAGACTCCAGGGTATAATTTGTTGACTTTTGTTAACGACATACACCTTTGGAGTACTTCTTCGATCAAGATATAGAACAGCCTGCATTTCCTCCTCATACCACACTGGATCCTCCTTCTGATAACCACTGTTTTATTGTTTATCTTTGTGTACTTACATTTTTTTTTTTTAGATTCTACACATAAATGTAATCATGTAATACTTTCCTGTGTCTGGATTATTTCACTTAGCATAAGGTTCTCCAGACTCACCCACATTGTGGAAAATGTCAAGACAACATTCTCCATTAGGGTGGAATAATACTGCATCGTATAAACATCATAATTTGTTATTTCATCCACTGATGGACAGAAGTTGTTCCCATATCCTGGCTATCGTGAGGACCGTTGCTGAGGGCATAGGAGCACAATAACTTATGGCTGCCTCATTTTCTTTAGCTATATGCCCAGAAGCGGGATTGCTGAGCCATTTCCAAGTTCTATTTTTAATTTCATTAGGAGACTCTGTAATATATTTCATAAGGGCTGCAACAATTTACATTCCCTCCAACAACATCCAAGTGTTCCCCTTCTCCACACCCTCCACATTCATTATCTTTTAATATTTGCTAATAGCCACACTGACAGGTACGGGGTAGTATCTCACTGTGGTTTTGATTGGCATTTATCTTGCAACATTGAGAACCACTTCAACTGTCTGTTGATGATTTGCTTGTCTTCTCTGGAGAAATATCCATTCAAGTCTTTTATTCATTTTCCAACTGGATTCCTTGTTTTTTTCACTATTGAGTTCTTTATAAATTTTGAATTATTAACCTCTTATCAGATGTTTGGTTTGCAATATATTTTCCCAAATTGCAGGCTACCACTTTATTTTGTTGATTGTATTCTTTCCTACATAGAAGAGTTTTAGTTTGATATAATCTCACTTATTTATTTTTGGCCTGAGGTTTTGCTTAATGTCATTGCCAAAAATAATATCCTGAAGGTTTCTCTCTTTGTTGCCTTCTAAGAGCTTTCCTCACTCTGTTCCCATCTAGTAATCTTGTAGTTTCTGGTCTTACATTGATATCTTACCATTTGGGGTTGATTTTTGTGTATGGTTTAAAATAAGCTTCCCTTTGTATTCCTTGACATGTAGAAATCAAATTTTTCTGGCAATATTTATTGAAGAGAGAATTCTTTCCACCTTTCATCTTTCTTGTCAAAACTTAGTAAGACCATATTATGTGTGGAATTATTTGGGGGCTATATTTTTGGCTGGTCTATGTGTTTATTTTTATGTCAATACTGTGGCGTTTTGATCATTATAGGTTTGTAATGTAATTTTAAATCAGGAATTGTGATACTTCCAAATGTGTTTTTCTTTCTCAAGGTTTTGGCTATTTGATATCCTTTATGTTTCCATATGAATTATAGGATTGTATTTTCAATTTCTATAGAGAATTTCATGGGGATTTTGATAGAAATTACGTTGAATCTGTATATTATTTTAGGTGGTATGAACATTTTAACAATGTTGCTTCTGATCCATGCCTACAGGATGGCTTTCCATGAGTTTGTCTTCAGGTTCTTTCACCAACATTTTCTAGATTTCAGTGTACTGATTTTTCACCTCCTTGCTTAAATTTATCTCTAAGATTTTATTTTATTTTTTTGTGATGCTATTGTAAATGAAATTGTTTTCTTCATTACCTTTTAAGTTAGGCTATTATTTGTGTATAAATACTACTGATTTTTGTATGTTGATTTTGTATCCCGCAACTTTATTGAATGCTTTCATTAATTCTGTTTTGTATGTATGCACTTGACACAGGTGTGAATTTTTTGCACGTAGTGTCATGTCATCTACAAATAGAGATAATTTTATTTCTTCCTTTTGATTTGAGTGCCTTTTATTTCTTTTTCCTGTCTGATTCCTGCTGCTAGTACTTCTAGTACTATGCCGCTTGGAAATGGTGAAAGTAGGCATCCTCTCCTCCTCCCAGATTTTAGTCAAGAAGTGCCCGGTTTTCCTATGTGTTCATAATATTAGCTCTGGATTTTTCATAAATAGTCTTCCTTATGTTGAGCAGTTTTCCTTCTATACCTAACTACTGAGTGTTTTTATTGAAAAAGATTGTTAAACTTGGTTGAATGGTTTTTCTTTTATTATTAGTATTAAGTTTACTGGTACAATTTATATATACATAGTGATCATATTCATTATAGGGAATTTGTACCAGTACCTTGAGACCACACTCTTAAGTGAAACAAATCAGTTACCCATGTGTAAATATCACATTGTTTCTCTGGTGTGAGAAACCGAAAGTGTAAATAAGGACCAAAGTGTATAAAAGGTGTTGTGACTGCTTTTTCTATGTCACTTGAGATGATTATGTGGTTTTCATCTTACATTATGTTAATATGATGCATCCCATTTATTAATTTGCATATGTTAACTAGCCTGAATGGCAGGGACAAACTCTGCTTGGTCATGATGTATATTCCTTTTGGCATGCTGTTGGATTTGCTTTGTTATTATTTTATTAAAGATTTTTTGGATCAATTTTCATCAAAGAAATTGGCCTCTGGTGTTTTTTTTTCTCAATAATGTCTTTGTCTAGCTTACACATCAAGGCTATGCTAGCCTCATAAAATTTATTTGGAAGTATTTCCTTTAGCTCTGTTATTCGCAATAGCTTAAGGAGTACAGTTGTGACTTCTTTGAATATTTGGTAGAATTCAAATCATGCAGCCAATGTGGTTATTAGATTTTCACTTTTGAGAGATTGTTTTTAACTCTTTTCTCAGTCTCCTTATTTGTTAATGATCTGCTCAGGTTTTGTTTTTTCTTCTTCCTGATTCAATTTTGGTGGGTTACATCTTTCTGTGAATGTATTCCTTTTTTCTATGTTATCCAATTTGTTGGCATATAGTTTTTCATAACACTTCCTTATTTTGTTTCTTTGTTTGTTTGTTTGTTTGTTTTTGAGACAGGGTCTTGCCATGTAGTTCAGGCTGGCCTTGAACTTACTATGTAGTCCACACTGGCCTCGAACTCACAGCAATCCTCCTGTCTCAGCCTCCCAAACGTAAACACTCCCTTATGATATTTTGTATTTCTCAGGCATCTGTTGAAATTTCCTTACTTTCTTTTTTGTTTTTTTGTTCTTGTCTTTTGAGACAGGTTTTCACTATGCAGTTCAGACTGGCTTTGAACTCACTTTGTAGCACAGGCTGGCCTCAAATTTGCAGCAATCCTGCCTCCTGAGTGTTGCGATTACAGGTGTGTGCCACCACACCCAGCTTGCTTGCATTTTTGATTTTGAGTTTCCTGTCTTTTCTTTGAAGATGAACTGATAACTTCTCACTTTTCTTTCTTTTAATAAAAACAGCTCTTAGATTTACTTATTCTATGTTTTCCCTTCTCTATTTGATTTATGTTTATTATCTTCCTTCATTTGATAATTCTGAGTTTTGTTTTTTCTTCCTTTTTTAGTTCTTTGAGCACAATGTCGAACTATTTATTTGAGTTCTTCTTTTTCATTGTTTTAAATACAGGTATTTATTGCTTTAGAACTACCTCTTAGGACTGCTTTTGCTTCATTTTGTAGATTTTGGTATGTTGTGTTTACATAGCTGTTTGTCAAGATATTTCTCAAATTCTCTTCTGATTTATTCTTTGACTCATTGATTGTTCAAGAGCATGTTGTTTAATTTCAAAATATTTGTGAATATTCAGTGAATCCTTCTGTTATTGATTTATAGTTCTATAACATTGTGGGCAGAAATGATACTAGGTATGATTTTAATCTTCTTAAATTTATTAAGACTTATTTTGTACTCTAACTTATGGTCTATACTGGAGAATGTTCCATGTACACTGGAGAAAATTGTGTGTTGTTTTTATTTGGAAAGTTCTGTATGTTTGCTAAGTCCACTTGGTTATATATGCAAGTCAAGTCCATTTTTCTTATTTTCTGTTTGGCTGACCCATCCATTGTCAAAAGTGAGATATTGAAACCTCTACCTATTACACTGCTATCCTTGTACCTGTCCACGCTCATTAATATTCACTTTATGGATTAAGATTCTCCAACTTTACTTATTTATTTATTTAAAAGTTTTTACCTTATGATTATCTTTTTTGTTGTTTGTCTTACTAGTACATGCTTGCAGTACATGCATTTTTCAGTCATTTTGGGGAGTGGGTGCATGTACATAATACAACTTGTTTCTTTTTTTAATCCCTTTCCCTCTCCCTCTCAACTATCTTCTTCCTCCTCTAATTCCTCTTTCCCCATTTTCATTCTTGTTGATATTATTAATCTTAGCTCATGTTTATGGCATGTATACAATTGTTATATTTGTTTGATGAGTTGACCTCTGTATCAATAAATAGTAAAATTTTTTGTGTATTATGTCTGTTTTTGACTTAAAGTTTGTTTTGTCAGATATAAGTATAGCCACCCCCACTCTTTTTTAATTATGATTTACATGGACTATTTTTTCTATCCCTTCACTTTCAGTCTATGTGTGTCCTTAAAGTTTAAGTGGATATCTTGTAGGCAACATATAGTTGGATCTTTTCTTTTTAAATGAATTCAGCTACTATATATCCCTTGGTTAGAAATCTTAATTATTTTACATTCAAGGCTATTATTCATAGGATAAGGACTTATTACAGCCATTTTATTTTTGCTTTTTTTTTTTTGTGGGTACTGGGGGTCGAACTCAGGACCTCATGGTTGCCAGGCAGGCGCTTATGCTGCTGAGCTATCTCACCGGCCCTGCTTTTTTTTTATAGCTTGTTTTTTCCTTTCTTCATCTGTATTATCTGATAATTTTTCATAGTGATAAATGTTGGTTTTTTTATCATTTATATATTTATTGTAATTTTTTATTTTGTGATTACCATGAGAATTGCATAAAACATCTTAGAGTTATAATCAATTATTTTAAGCTGATAACAGTTTAACTTCTGCTGTATATAGAAACTCTAGACTTTTATCCCCATATATAAAATTTATGCTTTTGATATTACAATGTATATCTCTTAATACTGTGTATTTCTTTACAATTTTTGTAGACTTAGTTATTTTTGAACATTTTGACTTTTAACCTTTTGACTACAGATATGTATAGTTTACACACCATCATTACAGTATTGAAGTATTCTGTATATGTCTATGTATTTATCTCTACCAGTGAATTTTGTTTTTTAATATGTATTCATGATAGTAATTATCCTCTTCTTGTTTCCACTTGAAGAACTTCTGAAGCATTTCTTGGTAAGGCAGACATAATGGTGATCAATTCCTTCAGCTTTTGCAGATCTTCAAAAGACTTTAGTTCTCCTACATTTCTGAGCATGGTATTCTTGGCAGGCTGTTTATGTCTTCCAGCAGTTTGAATATATCGTCTGTTCTCCCTTTGCTGTAAGTTTTCTGCTGAGAAATCTGCTGGTAGTCTAGCAACAATCCTGTATTTTTAACTTGATGCTTTTCTCTTTCTGCTTTTACAATTTTTTTGACTTTTGGTAGTTTGCTTATAAAGTGTCTGGGAAAAAGACCCCTTTAGGTTGCTTCTGTTTGAAGACTTTTGGCCTTCATAAATCTAACATCCTTATCTCTCTTTAGATTTGGGACATTTCTAGAAGCAATTTCATTAGATAAACATTCTGTCTCTTTCTCTCTTTTCCTTCTACAATTCCCAAAGTATGAGTGTTGGTTCACTTAAAGGTGCCCCATATGTCCCATAGGCTGTGTCCACTTTTTGTCTTTCCCATGAGTCATTTCAAAAGATCTACCTTAAAGTTCACAGATTCTTTCTTCTTGATCTATTCTCTTGTTGAAGTTCCACACTGTACTTTTTTATTTTATAGATTGATTTCTTCTGTTCTAAAAGTTCTGTTTGGTTCATCTTTGTAATATCAATCTCTTTGTTTGAAGTTCTACACTGTACTTTTTTGTAGATTGAGTTCTTCAGCTCCCAAAGTTCTGCTAGGTTCAGTATAATGGTATCTATCTCTTTTTTAAATTTCTCTTGTCTTGTTGGGTTTGATATAGCCCATAGCCAGCCATAGAAGCACGTGGATCCAGGTCACAGATGCTTGGAGAAGTTGTGGATCCAAGTTCTTGGGTCCACTCTTGTAAAACTATGTTGACCCCTAGGCTTTGAGGCTCTGATTTATTTTCCAAAGCATGAATGATTGTGGTTTTCCCACTAATCCAGGAATTGTCACTCTGCAGCACATCCAATAGCTTGGGCCCAAGGGGTTGGGATGTAGCTGTGGTTTTGGCCCTGGGCAGCAGGTTATAGGTCTGAGGCAGCTCTGGGAAAAGGAGGTACTGTGGAGGACTGGGTCTCAGGAAGTGTGATATAGATACAATACGCAACTTGGATCAACAGGGCACAATAGCACTATAGGTTCTGGGGCATTCAGTGTCACACGGTGGAGGCTTTGAACACAGATGGTGGGACGCTGCAGTGGCACAGACTCTGAGAAGTTGGATACAGTGGCTTCTCTATACATACACATAGGAAAGAAACAAGTTCCTCCCTCTCTCTTCTGAAGAGAGAGAGAAGCTTTTATTCCTTGGATACAGAATGGAAGGGATCCTGAGTTCTGACCATAATCTTTTGGAATAGCAACAAGATCTCCCCAGAAATCAGATAGGATAGAGGAGTGATGTCAGCAAGATGGCCAACTAGAAGCTCCTCTTTGCACTCTTTCCACACACACACACACACACACACACACACACACACACACACAGAGTGTCTTAGTTACTTTTCTTGTTGCTGAGACAAAATACCCAGTGCCCAAAGTTAAAGGAGGAAAGGTTTATTTGGCTCTTAGTTTGTAGAGGTTTCAGTCCATAGTCAGCTGGCTCCAAGGCAGGGTGGCATGGCACAGGGGCATTGCAGAGGAGAAGTAGTCCATGGCAAAGTAGGAAGCAGCAATCAACAAAAAGGCAAATAACAAGCCACAAGCAACAAGCAATCAGAGACCCTCTCTCTGTCTCTTCTATCTTATCCAGGCTATCCACCTTTAGGGTGGGTAGCACTCACACCCAGGGTGGGACAGCCTCAATCCTAGCCAGAACTATGCCAAACCAATCAGTGGACACCTTTGATCCCAGCATCACACACTCCAGACCCATCTCTGAAAACCCCATCCATGACTGCATGAGGCTTTGTGGGGGACATCTAGACGCAAGCCATAACATACACACACACACACACACACACACACACACGCACACGCACACACACACAGAGGGGGAGAGAGAGAGAGAGAATGAGAATGAGAATGACGACACACACTTCAATCAAATTATTAAAGGAGAGTGACAAAGAATTTCAAAGGAGCAGCAGGAGTCCTGCGGAGCGCAGAAACTCAGGATGTCACATAGGGAAGGGAAGGAAGAAACATCTTGCTGCTGACACCTCCAAGCTCCCAGTTAGAATCAACATGAAACCAGGAGAGACTCCTTCTTTCCATGAAAATGTAAACAAAAAGACCCCTGCCGCCCCCGTTACCACCACAGACACCTGTAGTTTTCACTGCTGGAGACCCACGCAGTCCTACAGTGCCTGGGCCCAGCTGGGGATGCTCCCCAGGGTCTGCATGCTGAGCTACTCCCCACCACCAAGACCCAACACTTCTGCCTTGCCCACCTGTGGCCCGTACTGCAATGCGCTACACCATCTTCCCATGGAGCCACTGCTGAAATGTGTCCTGCTGTAGGGCACAAAGCATGACATGGGGCAGGGGGCACAGGGCCAGTGCATCCACCTCTTCATCTTTAGAGCTTTGCTACCACTGCAGTTCCAGTTGCTGATGCACCCTCCCCTAGAGCACAGACGAAGTGGTGCCCTTCCCGCCTGACAACCTCAAGCCTCCTCTGCACCACAGAAACTGTGTTTCCCAGCTTGAAATCTGACATGGAACACTTCCCCCAAAGATCTGGAGGCTCCCCAATGCATCCAGCCACACTTTCTAGAGCCAAGTGTTTTAGTTACTTTCTTCCTCGCTGAGACACTATACCCAATACCTGTAATTTAAAGAGGAAAGGTTTGTTTTGCCTCACAGTTGGTAGAGGTTTTAGTCCATAGGGACCTGTCTTCAAGGCAGGGTGACAGGGTGACAGGGTGCAAGGGCCTGGCAGTAGACAACCACTCAAGGCATGGTGGACTGGAAACAGGGGGAGATCAAGGGCAGAGTTTGGAAGGGAGATAAACTCCTCCCAGCCATGTCCCCAGTGATCTGCCTTTTCCAACTAAACCCAATGTCCTAACAGCTAATCAGCTATGAGATCCCATGATGTAACCACCCTGCCTAGGAGTGCCCAAGGCTCTTGGGGGACATCTAGATCTAAGCTATAACAGTGAGCCAAAGTGGTAACTTGGTCCCAGGGAATCAGATCCTGGCTAAGCTTTGTCACCTTTCCCTTCTGGCTGACTGGCCACAGTGCCTCATCAACTTGGAACCAGACCAGAGCCCCACAAACTTACCTGCTGAGCTCTGCTTCTCCAGGGAGTGGTCATCGTTGTTACTTCCTATCCTGGGTCCCAGTTCACAGTGGTGGCTGCTACATGTTTCCTTTTTTGTTATTCATAGTATGCAACCTACGAGATGAATAGAAAGTGCAAGTGGTTTGAAGATATAAAACTGAAGAATAATCTGAGAATAATCTGAAGAATAATCTGAAGAATATGCTGAGACAGCAATTTCAACAATTTTGTCTGTGGTAATTTGTTATAGCAATGAGAAAAAACTAATACCATCCCAGGACAAGGAGTTAGTTGCCCTCTCCTCTGTGGTTTTGCTGACAATTGTATGCAACCCTGGCATTTCGCTTCTCATGCCATGCTATTATTTTTTTCCCTTTCTTAGGAAGCTCCTTATTTGGGAGGCCATGTGCTGTTGATATTTGGGACTCAAGTGCTATTTTCCCAGTTTGAAGCCAAGTGTTAAGTGAATGAATGAATGCGTTGGAGAGAATATTGTTCACTGATCATTATCACTATTGAGGTTTGATGTCTATTAGAACTAAGCCACCACAATAGGAATGCCACCAGTACTCAACACCATTTTGGTCCTCAATCTCCAGGGCCCTGATTCTTGTCATTTGCAAACTGTTTTGAAGATTGCCATTGGACATCTGCATTTTCGTGTAAAAAGCAGGCCTTTTCAGCTACAGAAGTGTGAACTTCTTTTCATCTTTCACTGGAAGTTAGTTTCTAAGTGATTAAAGATTAGAAATTCTAGTACAGTCACGTGTCACTTAAAGGCAGGGATACATTCCTAGAAGTGCACTGTTAGGCAGTTTCATCACTCTGTGAGCGAACATGAGATTAGTTCAAGCACAAAAGAAAATGGCGCAATCAAGGGATGTGGTCTGCAGATGCAAGAGGCTGCTACTGGTGTCACACAGCACACTGCTTTACAAAAAACTTTCATTTTATAAGCAGGATTACAGCTTAAAATAATGATAAATGTATATTATAGTAAATACATAAACCAGAAACATAGCCATTTATTATCACCTGTAATAATTGTGTGCTGTATATAATTGCATATGCTATACGTTTATACAACTGGCAGCACAGTAGATTTGTTTACACTGGCATTATCACAAACACATGAGTAATATATTACCTGTTAGAGTTTAACTCTAAAATGTCTCTTCCATGTTCTCATGTGTTTAGAGATGGGTTGTAGGAAGGAGATTGCATTTTGGGGTTCTGTACTCATCAGGGGATTAATCTATGGATGAGTTCATAGCTGAATGTTCAGGTATCAGGTAGGGCCTTGTTGGAGGTTGTCACTGGGGCTGTGACCGGAAAGGGTGTATTCTTGTCCTTGGCTCCTCCCTTTTCTCTCTCTGCTTCCTAGCTGCTGTGGGATGAGCAGCTTTGCTCCACCACACTCTTCCACCATGTTGTTTCTGCCCTGGTGCCAGCCAACTATGGACTGAACCCACTAAAATGGTGAGCCAAATAAACTCTTCATCCTTTAAATTGCAAGTGTTGGGTATTTTGTTCCAATGATGGGACAGTGGCATATATTACACAACAATAGTATGATGGCTACAATGTCAGTAGGTGATAGAAACTTTTCAGCTCCATTATAATGCTATGGGGCCTCCATCATATATGTAGTCCAACAGTGATCAAAATGTTTTTATGCAGTGTATGATTTTAAATATGTTTACTAATTTAAAGACCAATCACTCATTAATTTTTAAAAGATCAATGATTGCACAAAAGAGAATTTTTCTGTACAATTTCTGAGTATTTTTCGCCAATATATACTGAAACCATTAAGATAGAAATACAAGAAGATAAAAATACAACACTCAGTGCTGAGGCACTGATGATTAGTAAGAGACTTTGACCAATTTGTTATTCCAATGATAACTAATCTGCAGAAAATAATTCAAAATATATGCAACGAGTTATCCTGAATGTGGATATGACCATATGTATAAATATTGCCTCTTCTTATATGTTTTCTATATGCTAGAGAATTTGTGACTTTCCACAACAGTTCAGTGAATATATATACTTTATATTGGTAGAATCTACAGATTTTTCTGAACCCCATCTTCTCTATCCCATGGTTTTTACTCAATGTTTTTCATATAAACTGAATGAGTCTTTTCTTCCTGGGTATTCCCTTGGCATTTGGCACATTATACTCCTCAGTACCTAGTTTTGAAGATCTATTGTGTAGATATATAAAGTGCATAAAACGCTGGATGTAAAGATTTTGTACTAAGAAAACATATGTAATACTATGCTAAAATCTTAAAAAGCAAGCAAACATTGCATGCTCACCATTTACACAAAATGTGAACATACTTTGACAGAGAACAGGAGCCATTACACAAAAATAAAGCAGTTTTTTCATATTAGAAGGATTAATAATGATTGATTGCTATTCCCTATAAAGTCTTAAAACATATTTTCTATTTTCCAAGTTAAGAAACATAAATCAGCTCTTTAAGCACATATAATACAGACAAAAAGGCTCTGTGACTGACCAGGCCCCGAGCGGTGCTTCCCCTGTCAGAATGTCTAGACCTGTGTCTACAGAATCAAAAACTGATGCTCTTTTATCCTCCTGGGGAGTCTCCAGGGAACTTTGAGCACATAGATAAAGATTTTGCCCCACATCTAGTGTTGAAGTAGAAAAAGTATTTCATTTTATTTAACAACATGTGTGATCTTATGGCCAGATTCAATTTCATTTTTTCTCATTCTTTTGGACCATTCTGCTGCATTGGACACATTTCCATAGTTACTTCCCTAAAATATTCCCCATTCCTTCCTCCACATTGTAAAACTTTCCCGGATGCTATGGTCTGAATGCCTATGTCCCCACCCCCAACTTAGTCCCCATCGTGATGCATGCAAGTAGGGTCTTTTGAAGATGATTTGGCCATGAGGATGGAGCCTCTTGGAAATAGGATTAGTGTCTTCATGAAAAAATCCCCAGGGAGCTGCCCTACCCTTTCAACTTGAGAGGACACAGAGAATGCACCATCCCCAGATCTACTGGAGCCTTGATCTTGAATTGCAAGAAATAAATTTCTGTTCTTCCCCTTATCCAGCATACATTTTTTTTTGTCATAGCAGCCAAAATGGATCATGCCACTGCATTCCATCTTTTCTTTTTGTTCTCGGTTGATTTTTTTATGTGACCACACCACATTTCTCCTTTTCTCTCACTCTTCCCATTGCTCCTCAGTTCCAGTGTTAAGGTCTCAACTTTCCACTCTTGTTCCCTCTGCTTGTTCTTTCAAGGATTCGCCCCACTTCCCAACCTCCAGTCACAAATTTATGGGGCCAAGTTATGCACGCGGACCCTATGCCTTTCATTTCTAGGTTCCCTAAAGGTTTCTATACTGCATGTCCTCCTCTCTGCCATTCCACATGCAGGAGTCATTCCTCATGTCGCATAGGTGTCCCGTATCAGAGCGTGGTCTTCCTTGGCATGGCTTTCCTTTCAAAGGCACTGACCCTTCCAGGAGGATACTGCAGCCACCTATGTCTTTACCTGGGACTGTCAGTCCCTCCCCTTGCTGACCACTCCAGGGTGAGCAGATGTACTCCTGGACCTGCTGGCTCCCCACCTCCTGGGACCGTGGGTGAAACCACGCGCTGTGGGTTTTGGCTCCTGGCATCCGTGGCTTCTGCCTCAGAGCCAGAGAGTGAGGAAAGTGAGTTTCCTTGGAATGGTTTTTGACTAATGAGAGACAGGTGTCTGGAGGGAGCCAGGCCGATCGATGTCCCTTCCTCCTCTCACCCGCAGACTAATCCGAAGCAAGCTTTCCCCCCAGCCTGCGTGGAAGCTTTGGAAGTTGAGCGAACGTGCCTGACGGCCCCCTGCCGTGTCTCTCCTGCGCTCCTGGAGAGCTGGCAGGCAGTGTGGGAATGAATCCCTGACTCCTGGGTAACAGCCCTCCGCCCCTCCCTTCCCGGAATCGCCCCCTTCTCCCACTAAGGCATCAGCTCTTTAGTCATCGCCTCAAGCTCTGTTTTCCAGAGAAACGAGTTAAGGGAGCTCTTCAAATTCCACATTTTTTTTTTTTTAAAGAAAGTATTTTTTCATCACTTAGGTTAGTTCCCATGTCTGTCAAAAATAACACCACTATGCTACCACCCAAAAAGAGAATCCTTGTGGTCATTTACTATTGCTCATTTTCCCTTCTATTGATAAAATTCAGACTCCCAAAGGCCACATTGGGTTTTTCTTCAGACTGAGACATCTTTGCGCCGCGTGCCATAGATGCTGCTCTGGGTCAGGCCTGTGCCCGTGGTGTCTCAATTACTGCACCAGCCTCCTGCTTTCTTAGCCGGTTCTCAGACTTCAGTCTCCATCCCAAGATCCATCTAGAGCGCTCTGCTAGTTGCAGTACTGCTCTTCCTTCAATATCGCTTTCATGTTGTCTCTTGAGAAATGTACAAAACACAGCCACACACGTGCACAACCTTTCTAATGGTGCTTCATGGCCCATTAAAAATCTTGAAACTCTCTCTGAATTTGAAGTACTTCCAATCATCCCTCCTTTCAGTCCCTCTCTTTCTGGTGCCGTCACAAGCCTGGTTGTTTTTAACGTCTTCCTTTTTGCTTATTGTTTCTTTGGCTTGGAGCACCTTTTCTTCCTCTTATATAAATCTCTCTTGTCTTTCAAGCCCCAACTTGCCATCTCTTTTACAAAGTTTATTGTAAGAACGCTAGAACACACTGCTATTGAAATCCTTTAGCATCAATCATCTGTAAAATTTAATTGCGTAGGTACATATATATTGATTGATGCTGCTCATAAATTAGTCTCGTACTTCTGTTTTCTGAGTTAGATCAAAATTTTTGACCATAGAAAGAGTGTCATTCTTTTTATGGTAGCCTTAATAATAAAGGGCACAGAATAGATGCTGAAAACACTTCTTAATTGATTGTCCCTGTAAATGAATAGTGAGTATACTATAACCAGAAGTGTCTTGGTTTATTGAAGGCTACATAACATTGTGTGAAATCAGTGACAGCTCACTTTAACACAGTGATTATGATGTCATCTTGCATAGTTTGAATATCATGTTGTGATGATGATGACTGAAGGCTGACATGCAAATTCTATGGCTGTTACAGGAGCCACTGCATCCTTCATCAATCTAAGGGGTCCTGGGGGCTAACAGTGACATTAGAGAGGCAGTAGTGGAATTAAGGAAATGAGTGGTATTCTAGCCTTATTTCTGCAGTGCCACTTCAGACCCAGATCAAACTTACACTGACTAATGGACTCAAATATACCAAATAAAAGACATGGGAGTAGGTAGTGAATGGGCTGGTGTGGCCGTGGGGGCAACCAAGGCCTGCTCAGGTTGCGGAGAGTATAAATTCATGTTGAGGAATTGGATTTCTTTCTGTAGATAGTAGTATGTGCTACTCCTTCTTGGAAGCGTTGATCAATGTATTAGTCTATGGTGCCTACCATACCAAAATCTCATACCATGGGTAACTTAAACAACAGAAATTTATTTTTGCACAGTTCTGGCAGTGAGAAGTCTCAGATAAAGGTTCTCACTGATTTGCTTTCTGGAAAATGCTGTCTCCCTGGCTTATAGAATGATGCTTTCTTTCTAGGCACTCCGTGGCATTTTCTTGGTGTATGCAGTTCCTGCACTTGCCCCTAATAATCGCCCTTCAACTTTCATGTCATCTTATTTTTCTAGATTCCACATATGAGAGAAAACTTATATTTCTGCGTCTGGCTTACTTCAGACATGATGATCCCTAATTCCATCTATTTCCTGGCAAATGATAAGATTTTTTTTTTTTTTTGTAGGGTAGTACTGCATTGAGTGTCCATACCACATTTTCTCTGTGTATTCATCCACTCACGGACATCTACGCTGATTCCATAACTTGGCTATTGCAAACTGTACCGCAGTTTAACATGCATGTGCAGAGATATCTCCACTGTATGCTGATTTTGATTCCTTCAGGTGTATATCCAGGGGTGGAATAGCTGGATCATATGGAAAGAGCCTTTAGTTTTCTGAGAAACTCCCACCTTGATTTCCATAGTGGTTGTACAAATTTACATTCCCACCAACCATGTATAAGGGTTTGTTTTCTATGTACATCCTTGCCAGCATTTGTTGTTTTTTTCTTTTCCTGATAATATCCATTCTAACTGCGATGAGGTGGAATTTCAGTGTAGTTTTTATTTGTATCTCCTTGACTAAAAATGTTGAGCATTTTTCATATAATTGTTGGTTGTATGTACTTCTTTTTCAAGATGTCTCTTTTCAATTCATTTGTCCATTATTTGTTCCTTTAGTATTAAATTTTGAAACGTATGATATATAATGGATATTAACCCTCTATTATATGAATTGAGGCAAAGATTTTATCACATTTTGTAGGCTATCTCTTCATTTTATTGATGGTTTCCTTTGTTGTGCAAAAGCTTTTTAATTTGTTATAATCCCATTTGTCTATTCTTACTATTGTTTCCTGAGTTATTGGAGTCCTGACCAGGAAATCATTGCCTATAAAAATATTTTGCAGGGCCGGTGAGATAGCTCAGCGGTGTAAGTGCCTGCTTTGCAAGCACGAGGGCCTGAGTTCGACTCCCGGAACCCACATACAAAAAAGGGGCCGGTGATATCGCTCAGCGTCACGGGTGCCTGTTGGCACACGAGGTCCTGAGGTCGACCCCCCGGTACCCACAAAAAAAATATATATCTTGCAGATTTTCCTCTATATTTTCTTCCAATAGTGTAAAAACTCAGGTCTTACATGAAGGTCTTTGATCCATTTTGGGTTGATTTTTGTACATGTGGAGAGAAAGAGATCTAGTCTCAATCTTCTACAGGTGGAAGATCAGTTTTCCTAGCACCATTTGTTAAGCTGTCGTTCCTCCAGCATATGTTTTCATCTTCCTCCTCAAAAATCAGATGTTATAGATGTATGAGTTTATTCCTGGGGCCTTTATCCTACTCCATTTATCTATATGTCAATTTTTATGGCAATACAATGCTGTTTTTGATATATTGGCTCTATAGTGCACTTCTTTTTGAAATTGGGTACTGTGATACCTCAAATATTGTTATTTTTACTCAGAATTGCTTTTGTTTTTCAGGGATTTTTCTTATATAAGTTTTAGGATTTTTTTTTTCCAGTGCTGTGAAGAACATCATAGGATTTTGGTGAGAATTGCATTGAACCTGTATTAGGTAATATGGCCATTTTTTATTATTATTTTTTTATTTGGCCCAGGCTGGCCTTAAACTCATGGCAGTCCTCTTGTTCAGCCTTCCAAGTGCTGGAATTACAGATGTGCACCAATGCAGCCAGCTAGTAGGGCCATTTTAACAATATTAATTCTCCCAACCCATGAGCATGGGATGTCTTTGATTCTCCTGTTGTCTTCTTACATCACTTTCTTTAATGTCTTTAAATTTTTATCATAGAAATCTATTACTTTGTTGGCTAGTTTTATTCTCTCCTATTTCTTAAGTATTTTGGTTAATTTTATTTGTTTATTGTGAATGATATTGTTTTCCTGATTTTTTTCTCAGCAAGTTCATTATTAGTGTGTAGGAAAGCTATTGATTTTTGGATGTTGATTTGTATTCTGCTATTATTGTTGAATTATTTTATCAGTTTTAAGTAACTTTTTCACCAAAATGCTTTAAATAGAAATCTGACACTTGTGTTTTAGAAAGATAATTTTTGTAACTGTATGGCAGAGGAAAAGAGTGGAGGTGGAGAAGTCATTGGGGAGGTTTATGTTGATATCTGTTTTTCAAACTGCTTCATGAACACCGTAAAGTCTTTGGAGATGTTTCATGAGCCATCTTGAAGGACAACAGGGTAAGCAGGTAGGCAGGTAGGCCTCCAATTCAACACCAGCCTCACATTATATGTGTTATAAATGGCCATCTAAGTAAAATTTTGTTAAAATATATTGTTCCTTAAAGAAATTGGAGGACCGGTGAGATAGTTCAGCTGCACAAGCACCTGCCTGGCAAGTGCAAGGTCCTGAGTTCGACTCCCGGTGCCCACATACGAAAAAAGGGCCGGTGATATCGCTCAGCGGCATGGGCGCCTGTTGGTGCGTGAGGTCCTGAGTTCAACCCCAGGTACCCACACACACAAAAAAAATAATAATAAAAAAAAAAGAAATTGGAGAACTCCCAGCTCACTTACACAGAAGACTATACGGGAATCATTGCAGAGATTTCAGAAAACTTTTGAGTTAGATTCAGTTGGACTTGTTTATCAATAACTTGTGTGGTTACAAAAAAATAAGACCCTACCATCTCTGTGTGATTGCATAAATGTGATTACAATAACTAAGGGAAGAGTCACTTTAAATAGAGGAGATTCACAGACAGGGAGATTTTTATCAATTCATCCATTGAATGTGAAGTCCCTCTGAGTAAGGATTTGCCTAAGATATGATTAGAAATTGAGATCTGGAGTCCAGGAGTAAGGTCAGATGTAAGTTCTGGAGTCATAAGCATTAGATAAACTTTGAAGCCAAGGACATCAGTGATGTCATCCAGCAAGAAAGTAGACAGATGAAGAGCTGAGGTAACAAACTGAAGACCAAAATAGCATCCAGCCCATGAGTGTCATTTGTTTGCTTGCATAGATTCTTTAGCCTTTGCAGTATTTTGTGTTTGGTCTTTAAATTTATTGTCAGCATTCAAAATTCAGCATTTCCAATATCCCTGGACAAATCAGAGGGTCTAACAATACTGAGCTATCATTTGTTCATGGCCACCGTAGACCACCATTGTTGCTAAGTGGCACCCCTCAGATGGGCACAAGCTCTGCAAGTGGGCCCCTTCCATTCAGCCGGGCTGTGCTGGCTGTCCCCAGGTGGTTCCATTCCTTTAGGGAACCCACTTTCCAACTCCTGAGGGAGAATTCTGACAATGGGACTCCAGGCCACTCATCTTTATTATGGAGTATAGCCAAGAAATGAATTTATTACTGTTGTTTTGAATATTTATTTTCTTAATTCATTGTTATTATGTTTTTTTAAAGATGTGATCCTAGGAGTCAAACTGAAGTTGTGTTTTTAGACTTAGGCAAGATAACAAAGGCTCCTCAACCTAATTGAAATAAATTATGATTACTGTTTCTCAGTCTTATTACAAACTAGTGCCACTATCATATAAAAATGTATCATTACATAATGTATATACAGTAGTAAAATGTAGTCATACATTATTAATATATTAATAGATAATAACACAGTAGAATACAGTGGTACTTTGGTTCATGAACTGAAATCGTTCCATGATTTTGGGGAAAATGACCACTTTCTTGTTCATGCCAAAAAGATGGTCACGGTCATGTTTATTACCCGACGTAGAGTTTACAAACAAAAAAAAATTTTGCCAAATGTTTCTGTTAGAGAACCAAATTATTCACAAACAAAAGTGTTTGTGAACTGAGGCACTATTGTATAATTTAGTAAAATGTATGCTAGATTTGGAGTTGGTTAGGACAACAATATCAAAGAGAAGAGTGGAATGTTTACTTTCTGTCATTATACAAAATACCTAAGATGATTAACTTATAAGGAGAAAAATCTATTTTGGCTCACAGATTTTAGGGTTCCAATCTGTGATAAGTTGCCCCCATTGT
This sequence comes from Erethizon dorsatum, assembly GCA_028451465.1. Lineage (NCBI taxonomy): Eukaryota > Metazoa > Chordata > Mammalia > Rodentia > Erethizontidae > Erethizon > Erethizon dorsatum. Next base: position 28,385,320 of record CM051838.1, on the reverse strand, counting down.
TTTGGGCCTTGTAGATGACGGTTGTGAAGATTAAATGTTTGACAAGAAAAGCCCTCTGGAAATCTCATCCATACTGATCATTAAGGTTAGTTGTTGCCCTCCCTTTCTCCAAACTGATTCATCCTTTGCCTTCCATAAACCCGATAAACATACTGAGCTTTAGAAAATCCATAAACAAAGAAGCAGTAGATAATAAGTTAGTCCATCACATTTAAATGTGATGTATTTTTATTGCAACCATAAATCTTACATCTCTAACGTCAGTGGCAGAGTGCCTTGAGGGTTAGGTATATGTTGGTCTAAGCATATGGATGTTGATATATATTTCTGTTTTCCAGGAGAAAAGACTGGGCCGGGGATATAGCTCAGCAGCACAGTGCCTGCCTGGCAAGTGCAAGGTCCTGAGTTCAATTTCTGGTACCAAAAAAAAAAAAAAAAAAGAAAAGGCTTTTGTTTCTGTTTAGATTCTGTTAATGCAATCCCCAAAGTTATTCTTTATAATTGCATAGACTAATTTGGGATAAAACAATGAATCAGAATTTAGATTATGAACTCTGTCAAGTTTCATGGTAAGAAAATTACTCAGAATTTACAGGAAAAGGAATATTTGTAGACAATTTTCTCCAGTGTGAGGAATGCTAAGTGATTCAGTTACACAGTCACATATATCTATATTCAATATCTGAATTTGCTATCTATCTTCATTTAAGAAATCAACCTCAAAATCCCAGAGTTTAATTTTGGGGTTCAAACTTCATGCATATTTATCTTTAGGAAACGGATAGAGATGTTAGACATTTACAATGAAATAAATAATTGAGTTGAAATGAGGCTTGGGATTAAAGTTTTAAAGGGCTTGCTTAAAAGCATTTTTTCAGCTCTGAGCATTTCTGAGAAACTGGATTCCGACGGGATGAAATGAGGAGAATTTGGGAGGCCTTTGAGATTGAGTCTACTCATTGGCTGCATCTAAGCCTGGTCCTGAGGAGGGCACCTGAAGTCGTGTTTCCTTGCCTTTAAATTTTTAACAGCAAATGCTTTGGTATGGTGACTCTTCACATTAGAATCATAGCATTTTAGAACCGGAAGAGGTCACAGAGATAATTTAGAGCAAGCCTTCATTTTGATAAAAGTATACTGAGGCTTGACATGTGGGTTACTGTAAAGAGGATGATTCGTATGGGTCATCAGTTAGTCATATTTTAGCTCTTCAAAGAGAAGCAAAGTGAAGTGATTATTGGAGTCTAATAGAAAGACAACTGTATAAATCAGTCACATGCAAATTGGCTATTCATTTAGATATTGGTCTGGAATCTGGCTGACAATCTGGCATGTTGCAGGAAGCATTTAAATAGTCAGATGACTTTGCATTCATTAAACAACCTTATTCTTTTATTGAAATAAATAGGGCTGGGGTGTCGATGTTTATAGATGAATGCAAACACGTGTGTCTATCTCCCCATTACACAAGGGCTTCTGGTGAAAATACAAATAGAAGGCCAACACACCAGAAATACAGACGAACTATGACCAGGGAAATACAAGGAAAAATCAAAACATAGTGGGAGTAGGAGAAAAAGCAGGCAGAAGTTACTTTTATGACACAGAGCGGGAAGTTAAAGTACCCAGATGTTAAACACTTTGTCAGTCGATAAGTGGCAGAGACAGAAATCTAAGCAAATTTTCCAGACTCTTACCTTGTCCACTGAGCTATGCCATGAGTCTCAAGCTTAAATGTTCCATCTGTCTCCCAAGGGCCTTGTTAAATGCAGAATCTCATTCTGCAGGCCTCCAAATGCAAGGGGCCAAAGATTGATGTTCATAACAAACTGTGAGGGAGGAACTGTGCTGCCGGTACTAAGAGCTCATACTCTTAGAAGTAATGGACTATATTCTATATCCTGCATCCTATAGAATAACTGTATTCTAAAACAAATAAAAATAACTTTTCAAGAAAAGCAAGGCCCCAATTAGAGCAGATTTGCAAAGTTTTCCAGGTTTAATCTCAGTACCTAAAATTTTACTTTGTGTCTTTCAATCACTGGTGGCCGTGCATGAAGGAATTAATTCTTACTTCACTTCTGAAGTAAGGAAATTCCTTATGAATACCTATCCTTAGGGAAATCAGAAGCTATTTCATACTAAGGAGTGAATGTCTACTATGCATATAAATTCAGGTACTGACACTGAATTAGACATGCAACAGGTTATTGGAGGAAAGCCTTTGAAGGATGCAGAGAAGAAAGCAGGAATGTGTAGAGAGAGCCTTCAGAATGGTGCATATCCTGCACAGGTGAAAAGAGAGGGAGGAGGAAGGAGAATTGGGGTAGGAAGAAGCTCAGATTTCGATGCAGGTCCAAGGAAGTTTCCAGCAAGTTGATGGGGAGACCCCGAGCTGAAGGCAGCCAGTAGACAGGTCCTACGTCCCAGAGGAATGGGTCTGCCCTGGTATCCTCAGCATGCTCACTAGGGGGTGGAGAGCGGCAGGGGAAGTGTGGCCTCAGCGTGCCATGTGGTGGCATATCCAGAGGTGGCTGGCTAAGTCCATGCCCTCTGCTCCCTGCTGAGGAGATCCAAGTGGTGCACCTCCATGGCCATCACAGTTTCTCCCTGAACTCCAGAACTCTGTCTCCATGCAGGCTGAGGGACCAGGTCCCCATGGGCCCTACGGACCACACTTCTGAGATATAATTTGGAAAGAGAAATTAGTGGGACAAACTTCAGCCCCTGGCTCAAGGCCTCAACTGATTCTCATCCTTGGCCACTGCCTCCCCATTCTAAATTGTCCCCACCCTCAGACCTGCTTTGGTAGGTCTTTGTGGCTTCTTGGGATTTTGACCGAAATTGTCATTCCTGAAAGGACTGAGTCTTTGGTGCTTCTCAGGCTGAGGCTGCAGCATGTGTTCTTTAGCAGTTACAGTGGAACAAGGGACTGAAAGAGGGGACAAGTGGTTCCTGCTGCCCTCACTGAGTACAGGCAGCCGCTGCTCCTGCTGATCATGATCACTCACCTCAGCTAGGATGGTGACACCAGTGCTTCCTCGCCTATTGGTCTGTAGTCAGGAAGAGCACAGAGCACTCCAGTGGCAGCCGTAGCTTGTGGTGTATTAGGACATGGGCTCCATCTTTAAAACAAATCCTCCCCCTTGAGAAACCAGCACCTCAGCTCTGAAGAGCCCCAAGTTACAGGGATGAGAAACAAAATCTACCTGTGAGACACGGAGAGAGTAGTGGGGCCACTCCATCTTCCATCCCACATTAACATAGCCTTCCAGTTGGACACAGTGCCGCACAGAGTCTTTGACTGAGTGCATGTACTGCATCCTGAAGGGTAGCATCCCACCCATTTTTACTATTGCCACTGAGCTGGTGCATTGTCTGTGCCTTGAGAAACCCACTTCTACATTCCATGAGGCAGGCTGCTTCTGAATGATACGATATGCAAGAGAAATAGTGGGTACCGTTATCACGGGCCCACCCCTCACCTCCTTCACTATAGAGTGGGTCCCCTGGTTGGATGCTGTGCATGTGGCATTTCATGCTTGTGGATCAGACATTCCATGCGTCCCAGAGAAGGATGCAAACAGAGAAACAATTACATGTAAGATGTATAAATCCCCATAAGGTTAAAAAATGGCCTTTCCAGGATGGAAGTAGTCACCTTGCCAGTGAGGACTGATTAGTCCTCAATGAGCTATACTGGGGCTGTGCACTGTTGCTGACAGGCTAGGGAAGTAGAAGTTCAAGATTCAGGCCCCATACGGAGCCTTTTGATAGGTAATTGTAGTGTGAACTCGAATAAGAAATGCCTAGTGAATTACTGGAGCACAGTTCTGGGTGTGTTTGGAAGATTGACTTATTGAAGAGGGAAAACCCACCCTGGATATGGGTGGCACCAACCAATAGACTTGTAGCCTGGATGGAATAAAAAGGGAAAGAGGAAGGAGGTCTCCCCTTTTTTGCTTCTTCAGAGAAGGTCCAGTCTTCACCATTGTCTTTGGAGATTCATTCAGGCTTCCAGTGCAGACTCTTCAGATTTCTGATACCGATTCGCACACTGTGCAGTGAGCTCCGGGCCTTTAACTGTTGACTGGATCCTCCAGCACTCCGTAGGACAGACAGCCCTTTCCATTCTTCCACCCCTCACTCTGCAGGCGGCCACTGTAAGCCGACTTTGTAAATCCTTTATATATCATAAGTCATGGCTGGATCATCGGTGTTCATATTAAATTTGTTCCACTAGTGAATCCTAAGTAATACAAGCCTCCATCTCGGCCAAGTGGACACAGTCATGTGTCCACCATGATAATGGCATATCTAGCTAGTATTGTGTTAGCCATTTTCTTATCACTGGGACAAAATACCTGACACCCACAACTTAAAGAAGGAAAGGTTTAATTTGGCTCATGGTTTTGAGGTTTCAGTCCGTGGTTGACTGGCTCTAAGGCAGAAAGAGCATAGTGAAGGGGAATAGTGGAAGAAAGCTGCGCACCTCATGGCAGTCAGGAACCAGAGACAGAAGCGAAGAGCAGAAAAGAATGCATCTTCTCTAGGCACACTCTCAGCAAAACACCTCTTCCACCCAGGCTCCACTGTAACTAATGTTTCTAATAGCACATTTAGCTTTGAACTCATCAGTGGATCAATTCACTGGTAAATGTGGCATCCCTGTCATCTAATCATTCTCCAAAAGCACCACCTCTGAACACACGAAACTTCTGGGGGACGTTCTAGTCTAAACTATAATGATTATCAACTGAACCAGTCATTTTTTTTCCTACTGGGTTTTCAGTATCCTTTATTTCGAATGACTTCTGGTGATGCTTTGGATTTCTGAGTAATATTAATGTAGGCCCTTTGTCCAATAGCCTTCTGAATGTCTGGGTCTTTTCCTTTCTCTGGTATAGTTGCCAAATTAATGATTATAAGTTCCTTTGGAAAGAAAAAAATAGGGAATCATTAAAGTACCTACTTGCCACAGTTTTGCAATTTTTTTACTTTTCAGTCAGTGGATTTTGGGTCTGAACAAGGGGCTATAATTATTTTGTATCATACTGGGACAACTACCCTTGGCCTCTTGCTCCTTGACTCTTGTCATTTTTTTGGCTACAGATGTAAGCAGCATGCTTGCTGACCACCGTGTGTCTTGCCTCGAGGGATACCGTGGGCTCTCGACTGTCTCTGGGCCTCTCTAAGTAAATTTTCCAGTGCTCACAGGAATTTCAGCCTCCCTGATTCCAGGGGGTAAGCACCACCACACCCTCCTCACTGCCTCAAGCCCACTGAGGCTGTGGCAGGAGTGAACCCAGCTTGTGACAGCCTCTCTTACTACGTCCTCACCTTTCTTAGGGATTCTGGTGGCCTCTCACTAGCCCTGTACATCAAAACCCTCAAAGTCCACTCCCTAAGGATTCTGTTTGGCTGTTGCTGGTGTATGCAACTTTGTTTTAACAGCTCCTTGGCTGTAACCTCGTTCCTGCTTTCTCAGGCCAACTATATTCTTAGCTGGTTATGTTGAGTTTCAGCTCCAGCCATCAGCCTGAAACCCAAGAAAGGAAGTAAGACCGGCTTGTGAGGGAGGTCCAATGCACCAAGGGGGCTGTACCGTATCTTCCACATAGAGGGAAATTGTGACCCCTGGTGAGAGGGATGGGCCACCTCTGCCTCCCTGAGCCAAACTCCACAGGAGCATCTGCTGAGATGTCCTGTCCCATGTTGCAGGGTGCCACGTTTTCTCAGCCTGGCTCCAAGTTCAGTAAAATAGATGGCCTTGGGTGACCTTGGGAACTTCTCTGAGCTTTGTTTCTCCAGCTATCAGGTGAATCTGACCGCTGCTGATTCAGACCTCACATTGCAGGATGTGAGGGCCTCTTTGAAAGAGACCACAAAGGCCGTCTGGCTCTTTCTTTAATTATTCGTGATCCTCTGTTTCTCATTATGTTTCTCTCAGGGTCCCAATACAACCTAGCAATAACCAGGTAATTCTGTTGTCCTTGGAGTGATTACTCACTGTATCTTCCAAGTGCCTGAGCCATTACTCTTGAAGGGCATCCTATCCATCGGGGTTTTTGCCAGGTCACAAACAAAGAGTTCTGCAGCAACAGAGCTACTGTGTATCCAGGGTCTATGTGTGCCATGGCACACTCAGGATGCATCTACCATGCCCTCTGGGTAGAGAGTAGGGCCGCTCTCAGCTTCTCTTCAACCCCTGTCTTCTTGACCCACCAGGGCACCACTGGGTTAGCTTGGATTTGATGACAAGCAGAAAGTAAAATGAGACTAGTTGAGCATTTGCAGGAGGAATGCCAGGGATGGGGCACAGAAAGAACAGGAATGGGCAGGGAGAGGCTTAGCTTGGCATTGTGAAAGAAGATGGGGTGAGGAATGGCAGAAGGAAAGTGAAAGGAGAATCAAACCATGGCATCTCCAGACACCCTCCTCCTGGATGAAGCATCATCCTCAGGAGACATCCTCTGTGTCACAGTTTCAGCCTTGCACTGGTGCTCCTGCTCAGACATAGGCTGGAGCAGACCTGGGGAGAACAAGAGCCTTGGCACTGACACAGTGGGTCCAGAGGGCCGTTGGCCAGGAGCCCAGTGCACCACCACACTGGTGCTGAGCAGCACCTTCCCACTGCCACTCACTGTGACTCTCGCTCATTCCTGATTAATAGTTAGCTTTCACTGAGCATTTATTTTCCAGGTGCTATGTGCTAAGAGGTTTAAAATACATCTTCCCGCTTAATCTTCAAAGTATAATGATTATCTCCATTTTTCAAACCTGGACTGAACTTACAGAGGTTAAGTAATTCATCAAAAGCCATAAGAATTGGTCATCCTAGCAAGCATTTTGTACAACTTCCCATTTTAAAAACTTTGTATGCAGTATATGGCCTGGCATAGTTTGAATGCCTGGCATGCAGTCTTAGTTCCCACCCGGTGCTAGTGGGAAGTGATGAACGTTTTCAGAAGTGGCACCTGGTGGTAGATTCTGGATGACTAGGTCATGCACTCAAAGAGGATCATGGGACCCCAGTCTCTTCCTCCTTTGTTTCCCAGCCACGCAATAAGTGGCTTTGCTGCTCTGCATGTTCCCACCATGATGTGCTGCATTGCCAAAGGCCCCAAAGCAAGAGGCCTAGCCAACCATTGACTGAAACCTCCTAAACTGTGAGCCCAAATAAACTCTTCTTCTTTATAAGTTAAATCATCCCTGGTATTTGTTACAGTAACAGAAAACTGCCTATAACACATTTCTGAAGAGCCACCACATTCCTAGTCAATAGTTGTGAACCATGTGATATGGGCTTGATGTCCCAGAGTTCAGCTCTAAAGGAAGAGATAGATGTGCAGACTCAGAATTAGCATATGTCCTGAAAACTGCAGAGAAAGACTTTCAAGGTGTCATGGAAGCCTTCTGGAGGACGTGACATTGAAATTGTGACTGGAGAATGGGGCAGCATTTTGCAGGTGAAAAATGGTGAGGGAAAGAGAGCACCCAGAGCAGGAAACATGGCAGATGCCTAAAGCCGAAGAAAGCACGGTGCCTTCATGATGCTTCACAATCATGGATGTCAGAGTGTGTAGAAAGGAGCTCCAAACTGCATGGACTTTTTTTTTTTTTGTGGGTACCAGGGGTTGACCTCAGGACCTCGCGTGCCAGCAGGCGCCCGTGCTGCTGAGCGATATCACCGGCCCCTTTTTCGTATGTGGGTTCCGGGAGTCGAACTCGGGCCCTCGCGCTTGCCGGGCAGGTGCTTAAGCTGCTGAGCCATCTCACCGGCCCAAACTGTATGGATTTTAAATTTTGTCCTATATGGGCATGCATGGAGTGCTGAGAAGATAACAGTGCATCTCATAATTGGATCAAATTGGATGTATTATAGTATCAAACTTGCTACATAGTGTAGAAATAGATATTTAAATAAAACCTGCAGAACTGACATGCATCATATTTAATTGTGTTAAGATTTTCAAACATTCCTGTTTGATTAATGCAAGAATTGCCAGAATGAAATCTCTCCCTCTAACTGCCCCCCACACTCCTGCATGCTAGCATCTCTGTGGTATCACACAGGTTGTGTCTTTCTGACCCTCGGGATAATGGTTTCCCTCTGACCTGCACAGTCAATCAAGCGTGATGTCCTAACCTTCAAGATCCTTCACAGCAAAGGACTTCTGGTTAGATTAGCATGAAGAGGTCTGGACAAAACTGTCAAAAAATGACCATTTCAGGGCACTGGAAATTGATACAAAGCACAGCAATACATGGTAGCTTCTTGAAAGGGTGGAAGACCTTCAGGTAAAAACAGTTGACCTTCTTGCCCAGGGCAGCACCAGCAGGTAGAACGGGAGGTTTCCAAGATGGCACTGGTCATAAATTAAGCAGCTTTGCTGCCAGAAGTATGATAGCTAGTGGGCTGGAGGCAAAAATCTGTAAATGTTAGGGTAAAAGTGGCAGATTTTTACCTAAAGGGGAAATAACACAGTCACCAACTGATAAACAGTGGTACCATGGTTCACAGACTTAATTTGTTCCATGATGCTGGAAAAGATGGTCATGTTCATGTTTGTGTGAGAAAGATGGCCACTATCATGTTCATCACCCGATGCAGAATTCACAAATAAAAACAAAAATTTGCCAAACACTTCTGTTTGTGAACCAAATTATTCACAAACAAAAGCGTGCATGAACAGAGGCACCACTATAGGATATATACAATAGGGGAATACTGTACACAGTAATGTAAAGGCATGAAGTACTGCTGCTATGACATGCAGAAACAAACCAGCAAAGCTAAGTGAAAGAAGCCAGCAGTAATACATTGTGTGAATCCATTCATGTAAAATACCCTGAAAAAATTAACTTTAGAGACAGAAATAGATCTGTTGATGCCTAGCTGGAGATCGAAGGCTGACTTGCAAACAGGCATAGAAGAAAATATTGGGGGTAATGGGAGTGCTGAAAAGGCAGATCGTGGGAATCCTGCACGGTGGTGTACATTTCCTAGAGCAGACCAAATGTCACACCCAAAAGTACATGGCTTGTAGCTGCCAAGTGGCCTGACCTAAAGAGAGATTCAATATATTCAGTTTTGTGGTTAGTCTGGTGACGTAGTCATTGTCATCTGGTACCCACTAAAAGAAATGTAAAGATTAGGAAACCTTTGAATAGCCAAGCTTAAAATCCATTAGGTAGGATACTGGCAAACCAGATGCTAGCCATTCCTGTAACACATCGTATGTTAACTTCCCTGAATAATTTCCTTCACGTCTTGGTGGCCATGTCTAGGAAATGACAGTATCAGCTACTTTTTAATTAAGCTCTCTCTAGTGTTAAATTAAGGAAAAATAAGTGCAGCATTTAATTTTGTTTAGTGACATACATAGGTCCCTAAATTGGACAAAGACCTGCCAGATTCTCTATTGTTTTTGATATAGACTAATGTTTGCATCTATTTGTTGGAGGGCAGCCTCTACCCCTCTGAATCCCCGAGAAATATGGATTGGCTACAAAGTCCAAAATTGTTCCCAACTTATGAATTAGTTTTAAATTCCACACAACTGGCTCTCCACTACTACCAACCGTGATTACCCCAGAATCCCACTGGAACTTCTCAGTGGTAACCAATTCTTCCTCATCTATTATTTCAAGATGGGTACCAATTGTAGGCACTGATGTCTGATTAAGGGTAGTGTTCTGGGAACTTTCAGGGAAAGCTATGAGGCAAGAGTATGCCAGACCAAATAACAAGGTCCAAACTAAAGATGAGATAGAACAGAACAAGTGAATGTTCCACAGATCCTGTACAGACCCTCAGGGCTGGAAAGGAGAGCCACCCAGTGGCATTTAAGCAAGTGTCAGGTCTACCTGCTTGCTCGTAAATCTGTACAGCTCTTAGACAAAGTACAGTGGAAAATTTGCACTCAGGTTGTCTATTGCATGTTGCAAGGATGCATAACCACATCCACTGGTTTTAATCCAGTAACATTTAAGCAACCATTCATACCTACTTGGGTAGTTTCCAAGTCTCAAATATTCAATTCCTGGAAGTACAATACACTATGTACAGGCACCCCCTACACAGATTTTCTATAACCTAATACCAATTATGTTATTGATCAGAAAAGTAAGACTACTATGTCTAGCAAGCCACGGGAAGAAAAATAGTGGTATTTAAAATTTCAAGAATAACATTTTTTTTTTTTTTTGTGGGTACCGGGGGTCGACCTCAGGACCTCATGCACCAGCAGGCACCCGTGCCGCTGAGCAATATCATCGGCTCCTCTTTTTATTTGTATGTGGGTTCTGGGAGTCGAACTCAGGAACTCACACTTGCTAGGCAGGCACTTACGCCACTGAGCCATCTCACCGGCCCTCAAGAATAACTTTGCATTTATTCTTTAGGATTTCTTGTTAGGAATGTGAAGAGGTAGTGGCATTAATGCAGTATTCTTCTGAATTCTGGCATTAGTTCTCAGATCCAGCAATCACTGTTGTTTCCTCCTAGAGCACAGACTTCGCTAAAGCTATCCAAGGCCAGCCAGAGATATCGTCCCATGGAATTCCCTATGTGGAATTCTGCCGGGATGACCCATAAAGAAAACACATTTCCTAGTATTCTTATCTAGCATCAGCTTTCCTAAATGGCAAAACTTCTATCCAACCAAAAAATATACACACTATTACAAGCACATATAGGGAACTTACAAAGGGTGGTAACTGAATGAAGTCTGTCTGTAGACTTCCAAAGGGTCCGTCAGGTGGTGGAAATCCACCACCGGAAGTTTCTATCGTCTTTTCAGTATTATGAGTTGGGCAAGCCAAACATGAATTGAGAACCATTTTAGCAATCTTGGAATTATTCCACCGATATTTCTCAATCACTTGGCCCCATGTCGATCACATATGTGAGTGAGGAGCAGCAGCAATGGCGAGGCACTCTTACACTTGCTCTGATGTTCTTTCAGTACAGAATAGAGAAATGCTTCACCCAGCGGTTTGCAGCAGTAAAGAGGCTCGGGAACTTTCAAAGGGAGGACTCTAGAACTGCGACACGATGGCCTGCTGCACTAAATATAGAACTTAGATTGTTTCTGACATTTTAAGAGGCCCTCGGGAAAGCAGAAACTTTACTGGCAGTAGGACACAGTAAGATGGTACCATCCACGCACCGTTTGAGAAAAATGTCGGTATATGTTACATGTAGTTGTTTGGCCAAAAATGGAGACGATCTGTGTCTGCTTAATCAACTCCTTAGGTGACTGGTAGCTTGTGTTTAGTCTTCCATACACAACTCATGATTTGTCTAACTCCCGATTGATTATGGAGCCAACTGATGTCATAAATGGGGTAAAGCTCTTCCAGGCTTGTTTTGCATTGTTTCTTATTTTTCCAGATGAAACAACTGCAATCCCAAATATTACATCACATCCAAATGTGTAAACTGATAAAGCTTCAGTTGGGCCCAGCTGTGGGTCTCCCCTCTGCAGTTTCTTTTCTTCTTTTTTGTTTTTTTGAGATGGATCTCACTATATAGTTCAGACTGCCCTTGCTGTCACAGCGATCCTCCTGCCTCAGCTTCCTGAGAGCTAGGATTACAGGTGTGTGCCACCACACCTGGCACTCTGCAGTTTCTTGAAGTGCATGATAACTGGAATGGTGCTCATCTCAGACATTTTTGCAGGCAGATCACCTTTTATCTCCTGTAGCTGTCCAGGTATCATGTAATACATTCATTAAAAAACATTACTCCAGGAGTTACTTCACTGAGTCTTCCATGCCATACCAGGTTTGCTAAGCCTTTTAGTTTCCTTCTGACATCTTTCACTGGACCAGTTCCAGACCCTTCAGCCTCTGGTCCCTGCAGAAACTGCAGGAAAGTACCTGGAAGGTGAAAGTTGTACAATTGATCTTCCTTCACTCTTCATGATAGGCTTCATGGCTGCTTATTTTTTCTTACATTTTGGCGGCTGCAGGAAATGTTCTTTGATATATTTTGAACCCAGAATACTTCACAGTGTTTCTAGGTGAGTTCTGCAATCTGAAACTTGCTCATCCTTATTTTGCCAGATCTCTGGCTGCTGGAGAGATTCTAGGTCCAAATAGCCTTGCTGGATACCTTGAGCGGTGGCTTGATGCTGCTCTTGGAAGTCACTGGAAGTTCTACTTTGGATCCTACCAGCTATGCCAATCAGACACCCAAGGGCTCAAAGTCCAAGGTCAGTGGTCTGGCTCTGGGTTTTGAGCTTAGCAAGCTCCTACTCAAGCAGCAAGAATCACAAAAGCAGCAGCCAAGCCACACCTTCAGCACCACTCCTGTTGCACAACTCCCTCTCCAGCCTGCACGCTGCCACCCCAACCACAGTGGCAGAGGTTGAGCCTAGTCTAACAGCTTTCAACAGCTGTCCTCTAACCATTGCATTCAATAGACTTTCAACGGATTGTATGAAAAGCCTACTGTGTGCTGGATGCTATGAAGGAGATAGAGAAAGCAGAACTTCTTACCTCCTTAGGACCTATGGTTCTGTGTCCATGCAATTAAGCCTATATTTATTTTATTGCCCCCTTTTATAGTGTAATTAATCCTTTGAGAATAATGAATCTTGTACTTTTCACTATTTTTAATACCATCCTTAAAGCAATGTGGGCCAAATGGTTGGAACTAAGGAAATATTTGTGTGTGGCTCATTCAGAAATGAACTAATAATCATAGGGATCAACTGCTGAGACTTAACTCTATGGTATGTGCTGGTCTGCTTACTTACATGATACCATTTATGATTCTTGCAGTATTTGAAATTTGTATCATTTCTATTTTACAGATGAGAAATCTGAATTCGAAAGGAATCCAGCAACTTTCCCAAAGTCACATAGGTAGTAAACAGTGGAAAAATGACTCAGTTTCAAGACCGTCTCATCCAAAACTTTGTTTTTAACCATATGCTGTTGCCTTGGCACACTTCTATTTATCCCTTGGCAGTTATATAAACATCTTCATTTAAAGTCATCAACATTCTGCCTTTCATCTTTGAATGGTAAGTATCTAAATGTTAAAACTAACTGAAACAATGCTTGTGGACCTCTGGTGTTTCTCTGTGTCTTTAGATAATAGGCACTCTGTTGAAAGCTGTCTTTTCAGGGATTATTGTGAGACAAACAGCCTTGGAAAATGGAACAATTTCCTCTCTTGTGCAGATGGCAGCTTTGCTTACCATCCAGGATAATCAAGATGATGTTTCTCTCCAGAAAAAGTGTCTATCAGATGTGTTGTAGCCCACTGTAAAATATTGGGGTTTCCTAGCGCCATGGTTCCTTTGCTGTGGCATGAAGATTGCCTGTTCTTCCACATCACCCTGCTTTGTGCTGGGGTGCAAGAGAAACAAAGGAAAAGAGAAGCTCATGCTGTTCGCTTTGCCCTGAGAACAATCTTTTTCTCTGAACCAAGAGTCGTGTGTCTTCTATAGCAGCCATGGAATACCAGGGCAAGCTAACTCCTTAAACTGAAAGTGAGGTAAAACCTCAGACTCTTCACAGTCCCCGACATTAAGACTCCTCCTTTACTCATGGTCCTTGTTAAACTAAGCATTGTGCCTTCAGTTGGCATACTTCATCTGATTGTTCTCAGACATGCTTTGAAATATTTGAACTCTGAATCATGCATTTTGGTACATTTCCTTTCTTTCTCTGTATCATGCTTTCCTTTTTCTTTCAGATTCTTGTTTCTCTGCCTTCTTTCACCTCTCCCTGCATTTTGGTGGTAGAAATTATATCTATTGTTCATACTCTAAAGTGAAAGAAATGCATTGTCTCTTTTAGAAATATTTGCATTTTCAGTTTTAATTTTACACAAAAGAAGAAGACTTTTCTCTAGGATTAACAGTTTAGGGTTTTTAAGTAAGAGTGCAGGGAGGAATTAGTTTGGATCAAGTAAGTAAGAAGTGGAGATTCTTTCCCTTCATTTATGAAATTGAAACTCTCAGTGATGTTCAACTCTGTCTGCATGTAAGGAAAATTCCAGAATTCAATCTATGCACTTAGCCTTCTGTCTCCATATCTATGGATTCAACCAATATTGTATTAAAAATATTTGAAAACAATTGCATGTGTAGGGGACATGCATAGACTTTTGCTCTTGTCATTATTCCCTAAACAACAGCATAAGAAATATTTATATAGCATTTACATTGTGTTAAGTATTACGTATAAGATGATTTCAAGTATATGAGATGATTTAAAGTCTGCAAGAAGTTATGCATGGGTTGTGTGAAATACTATGCCATTTTATTTAAGGAGCCTGAACACTTGGGGCTCTGGGTGTCCATGGGCAGAAACAATTTCCCACAGATACTGAAGAATGACTGTACTTGTTAATTGGAAATAGTTTATACATGTCAGTAGTTAGGCTAAGTAAAGCTAGTTGTTGTAATATAAATTTCTGAGATTCAGTAGCACAGGAGCAGGAGCATATTTCTTATGCCTATCAAGATCAGTGTGCTTTGCAGGAGGTCTATCTCATGGTTGTTGCTGGAGTTAGGTTCATAGATGCCTTCGCCCAGGCTAGCAGAGGGAGGGGAGAGGCATGGCCTCTGATTAACCACTGGATCTGGAACTGGCACGCATCCCTTCTACTCCTGTTCTGTTGGCCACTTCTCAGTCACATGACCACATCTAAATGCAAGGGGCTCCAGCAAATATAGCTTTGCCATGTGCCTGGGAGGGAAAGAAAATAGGTTTTATTGAACATGTAGCAATCTCTGCTCAGAATTTGTACCCTCTGTTCTAGAATAGCTCAGTAACCTTGGATATTTCTGACAAATGCTTATGAATAATTCACTTTGACACAGTAGAGAAACGCCGTATGCTGCCTAAATTTGTGTTATCTTCAATTTGGATCTAGGCTGCTTTCTTTTTCATAGTAAAATAATAATAGTTTACTTTTTTCACATGCATTAAATAAAAATTGCATTTTACAAACAATTTGTATAGTATGATGCCATCTTGTAACCAGGGAGCATGTACACAAAAAAATGTCTGGAAGGAAAACATCACAATGTTAGCAGTGGTTATTCCTCTGAAAATAGAAATAATTTTCACTGTTTTATGTTTTCCTGTACTTTCTGAAAAGTTTTAGAATAAGCAAGCATAATTTTATAATGCAAAAATAAAACATCTTTATTTAAAACAATAGGGACCAACTTACACATGGAGTAGCCAAAAATGTGGGGTACTTTCACATGCTATTTTATTAATCTTGTGGGCTAGGTAAGGCGAGCATTTCACAGATGAGAGAACTGAAGCTCAGTTGGAGCAAAGACTTGCTTTAGGGCATGCAGCCAAAAATAGTCAATGTGGGTCTTGGACCTAGAACATATGCTTTCCAAGTCTCTTTCCCCCATAACATCAAATTGGTTTCGGGGCAGAGAAGTGAAATATTGTGCTATTAGCCAGTTCCTGGATTTCAAGGAAGAAAAACTGGCACAGACACTTTTCTGGGGATTCTTCTAGAGTTCTGACTAGAAGACACACGAGAAGCTTCACTGTGACTTGTCCTACAAAAGGACACAGAATGAGGACAAGGGACCTGCTGAGTGCTTTTTGGTGTTTTTAGATGAGCACTTTCTGACAGAGAAATTGCAGTGTATTATCGCCCTTATCACCTCTATCCCCGGGCGTAGCTCTGCTTTCCTTGGTATCTCTCTTTTTGTGACAAGGAATGGAAGAGCTGCCAGGCCACCTCATCTGTGCCACATCTGATACAGATGGCTCTGCACACTCCAATTTTAGTTTCTGTTTTGCTTTCACCTCTCAGAGTAAAAAAGAACAGCCTGTAACACTGCTATGGAGAAATCGCTGGAGCAAATTCTGCACAGACACTGCCCAAGGAAGGCAAGGTTGTCACCGTTCGGTGAGCTAATTAGGCACTTTCACAGCCATTGGCACCCCAATCCACCAGGTTGTGGGCAGTGGTCTATTTCAGGGGCATCTGATAGGGACCAGAGAGTATGATGGATGTGTGGATGTTTAACAGTGCGCCACGAGCTGAAAGTCTCATTAGGAAAGCTTACACACATATTGAAGGGCAAAGAGAAAGAAAGCAAAGTGCACCTTCCCAAGAGTCAGCATTGGGAGCAGGCTGGTGGCTAGTCATTACATTACCCAAATGGCATGTCGAGTGTGAAGCCAGTGACAGGCAAGCTGAGAGCCAAATAAGCAAATGCAAAGGCATTACAGCTTTGATCTCAGCTGCCCCAAGCTCCTGGCTGCTCCCACTCTCTCCCTTTAACCTTCCCCAACACTGCTGCATGATGCCAGGGTTGGCAGAGAGGAGATTATTTTAGCTGGCAGAATAATTTTGGTCATCAGAGAGCTCTCTCTAGTGTTTTAGAAGAGCTTCCTGAGAGCCCAAACATAATGTACAAAAACGAGGAAATCAGGGCTTGATTTTCATCTGCTCAGATGCCATTAGCTGAGCAGACAGTTAAAAGGAGTGAGTGCTCCGGATCGAAGGCTAACCGTCTGAGTGCCACCAAGAGCAAGCCGGGCATATGCTGTCTCCTCCACATACAACACGGTATGTCTGACCTTATTCCTGAAACTTAGCTTCACGGTTGTTGAAGGTACTCCAAGAAATTTGTATCCAGGCTAATTAATTTTCAAAAATGTAAAGGTGCTACAATGGAAATTATTGTTTAAAGAGGAAGGGAAGTAAAACACATACAAGCCAAGAATGTTCCAGACTCTGTCACCCTAGCCACTTGAAGAGTTATATAATGTGTTTCCTTAATAGCTTGCAGGTCTGTCATTAAGTGAGAATGCAAGGGAGAGAGAAAGCACGAAGTGCTCTAATTTCCAGAAGAGAAATTCGAGGCAGATGTGTGCGCCAACTGCTGTGGAGGGGTGGCAGCCCCCATGCACATTTCTGTGAGATTGTTAGGTTTTATTGTTGCAGAGCCTCTGTTTACAGAGTGAAAATGATGTGCCCTGCTTGCAAAGAGCGCCTGTTGCAGAGGGTTAGCACTGCACCGAGGCAAGGAAGAGCTTGCAGGAAAGGAAAGGTTATGAAATGTTGTCCGTGATTCTCTGAAAAGGCATGAAGAAGAACTTAGGGTTCTTAATCCAGGGCCACCTCCTGGCGGGTAGGCAGCATTCGTGGTGAGAGGCCACCATGAGGTGAATGAAAGATGTCAACAAGATAAGGCAGAGCAAGGGCACCAGTTGGTCATGGGAAGTCCCTCTGGGTCACTTCAGCTGACACTACAGAAGTCTTAGTCCTTCAAGGTTTGCCTTTTAGGGCTTCCTTCTCCCAAAACATCCTTGAAAATATCTCCATGCCTGGCTGCGAGGGTTGTGGAAAGTGCTGTGGACAGGAATCCAAAGACCCCAAAAATCTAGTTCTGTGACTTGAGTCGTGTGACACCAGGGTCACCT
The DNA here is from genome assembly GCA_028451465.1 of Erethizon dorsatum. NCBI lineage: Eukaryota > Metazoa > Chordata > Mammalia > Rodentia > Erethizontidae > Erethizon > Erethizon dorsatum. The sequence continues at coordinate 28,367,890 of CM051838.1, read as the reverse complement.
GTCTGGGCCTCAGGTCTTTACACAATGGGTAGAGTGTAGTGTCAGGCCTCAGAAAAGGGTGCCTAAAATATAGCTCCTGGGCATAAGCAGAAAGATCACTCTCTGATCTCCTCCTGCCTTTTTCCCTGGAGGACAATGAAGGGAATTCTCCTCTTCCTCCAATCTGAAGACTTCCATGCGACAGGTGTCCTGCTCTATACCTGGAGGCAAGGAATGAAGATAAAGACACGCAGACCTTGCTACTTTCCCACAGGTTATGAACCTTTACATCACACCCACTTTTGTCCAATCCCACTTCTATGTGACTTTTTATCCAACCTTAAGAGAAAAATATGCAGCTTTCCCTGGGTCTTCAGGGCTTCATTTCTGAAGGCTCCTATGTCACTTAAAACTCTGGTTAAATACATTTGTTATGTTTTTCTCTTTGGTTATAGGGGTGTCAGCCTTGATCCTTGCAATAAGTGAGAAAAATATGTTACTTTATTCCCTACCTGTAGTAATACTTCAATAACCCTGAATTTCATTCTTTACATTAAATGAAACTTTCTAACACGAGAAATATTCATTGTCAAAATGGAAAGTCATTCCAGGCTCTTGGATTTTTCCAAGGAAAGTGCAGACCTGTGTCTGTGGATTCAGCTGCCATGGGGATAATGATAAAGTGAGCAAGACTGAATTTAAAAACTTAAGAAAATAAATTTGTAACACACACTCGCTACATAAGCATATTTAAATACCAAAATGCTCGGGATGGCCTCAGTGTTTGACTGGCTTTATTCACAAAGTGGTCTTACTTTAGGGTCTGGAGGTCTTACTAGTTTTTCTCTTTCTGGCAATTCTTATGTTACGTAAGTTACCATCTTTAGAGGACATTTCTAAGTACCAACACATTCAGAGAGTGTGTTAATACATTTTGTGTCCTATAATAAAACTCCTGAAGCTGTGTAACTTAAAAAGTAAAGAGGTTTACTTAGTTCCCAGTCTAAGAGTGTGGGCTGGCATCTGCTTGGCTTTGGTGAGGGCCTCCGGTTCACCGTGGCGTGGTGGATGGCATCGTGATGGACTCACAGAGTGAAGAGAGGAAGCGAGGGAGTGAGGGGCCAGGATCACTCATCGCAGCAGCCCATTGTCTCAGGAATTTGCACACCCCGGGGAGATCTGACCCGTTCCTGAGGGTGCTACCCCATGACCCAATCACCTTCCACTGGGTCCCCCTGTACAAAGTCCGACCACTGCAACCTCATCACCCTGGGGGACAAATTTTCAGCACATGAACTTTTGGGGGACACACTGTGGTCAAACCATATCAGGGCACTTAGCTGACAGGACGTTTATTCATCTACCACTGACTCCCACCGTCCAGAGGGATCCAGGCCCTGTTTGGGGAGGGAAAATGAAGTCTACAACTTTCCAGTCATCAGCAAGTTGCCTCGGAGAGCAGTACAGAGGAAGAAGGCAGACAGGAAACTTGGGAGAAACAGTGGTGAGGAATTTATGGCTTGAGATTTAAAAATCAAATGTGCCTATTTTTCCAAGAGCCTTGAACTGCCAAAATCCATAAATTGAAGCCCCCTTTTCTGCTTTATTTCTTATGTAATTAGTGTTTCTAATCATGCCTTGAGCTTTCCAGGATGTCTTTGTTTCTTTGACCTCTATTGACCTCACCGATGTCACAGGGTGACTTCTCCCCTCCCAGACAGGTACCTCACTCTCACCCCGTTCTCCTTCACAACCTTGTCACTGCACTTTCGCCTTGGTGATGACTTTCTTATCCAGTTGTCACTGCTTTTGTTTGTTTCCTCAGGAGGAGTGTACTATTTGAATGTCACTCTGGATGTTTTTTGGAACTGAGGATCTTCTGTGTTTTTTGGAACATCATTAGCACTTTCAGATGTGTGGAGCTTTGCTTTGTGGATGTGAACATTGACCCTTTGCTGATACCAAGCTGCTTCCTCCGAATTCCTCCGTGACTTTTTCCCTCAGTATAGGGGAAGTTACTATAAGTTTTGCAGTTTCCTCTAAAATACTTCGCCAACGGCTCCTGTCCCTCCGATCTTAAAAGCTTTATTTGTGTGTTTCTGTTTCAGTCCAACTCTCTAAAAACCATTCCCTGACTCTCCCACAGCAGCACAAATTGATGGTGTTGGTGGCTTCTCAGAGAGACCCCGTGACCTTGGAATGCTGAATCAGGCCATCTGCTGGGCTCAACTATGAAGCACACGACTCCAGACCATTTAATAATAGCTAGCATGGATTTAGTGCTCAGGAAACACTGCAGATAGAGCTTGCCACAGTTAATCTCCATTGTCCTCTTGACTAGGGTGAGGTCGCCTAGGAGATTAGTAAAGGACACTTGTGGTTGTGTCTATGGGGGTGTTTCCAGAGAAGAGTGGCACTTGGGCCAGGATCTGAGGGGGTGGGAAAACCTGCTTTGAAATCGGGGCACTGCCCAATAAGCTTGCAACCCACATGGAACAAAAAGGGGAAGAAGGAGGCTGCCCAGAGCTTGCCAGCTCAATTCTGCTTGAGTGGGTGCACCTTGTGCTGGCGTTGTCTGTGGACCTCAGACTCCAGCTCTTCAGCCTTTTAACACAGACACACCAGCGACTCTCCAGGGAACTTGCGGGCCTGTGGCCTTATACTAAGTCTGCATCCTTGGTCCTTCTTGTTCTGCAGCTTCCAGCTTCCTGGACTGAGCAGTTACTGGATCCTCTGACTTCCAGCATGAAGATGGTCACTGTGGACTCACCTGCCTCAGATCCTGCAAAACAATCTAACAAATCCCTCTGTATAGTTTTATAATTTATAATATATGTTATACTGATTCTGTTGCCCTAGAGAACCCTCACCAATACAGAGCTCAAGCAGAAAACCTCCCTCCTATTGGCCTGAGGATTGGAGGACGGAGTCTGAGACTGACACAGTGGGGGCTGGAGATCGATTTCAGGATGGGAGAGATCCCAGGAAGGAAAGAACTATACCAGAGAAGCTTCAGTATCTGTAATGAGCCTCCCTTCAACTCTTCCTGACCATTCATTTGAACAGGACGAGATTTCCAAGATCCAACAGAGAAAAACTTGCTGGAGAATTAAAAGAACTGTGTCAAGTTTCAGACCTTTATAGAGGTATAAAATTTGGAGTTGGAGTTCCAGCAAAGTTAAAAAGACTTGCAAAAATATTGGGGTTTTCAACTGAAACTGAAAAAAAAAATCACATGCTAGAAATAAAGACCATGTCCTGGGGCTAAAATATTAACCAAGACAAAAAATGAAATGTCTCTAACAAATGACAAAACTAAGCTTCCATAAGTTTAAGATAGTCGGTAATAAAACCACATTCATGGTAGAGGCTTCAAAAAATGCAGTGTAAAGAAATTGCTGGAAAGGTGAGTATTCTCATCAGATGTTTCTGCTGCTGCCTGTGGCAGAGCCATGGACGTGAAGATAAAGTTCCACTGAGACAGAGGCGTTTGACAAATGTCTCAGGCTTTCCACAGTCCCACCCAACAAACCATGAAACTAAGACCCCGCACGTGCAGGGTAGCCAGCTAGAAATTTACTTGCCTTCTAGAACCAAAAATTAATCCTTTGAAAAATAAGATTTTTTTAAACCCAGGAATTCTTCAATGATATTTAGAATGCAATAAAAATTTACTAGGTATGCAAAGGAAAAGGGAATAGAGTCAAGAGAAGTTACCAGGAGAAACAAATCCTAAACTGTCACAGTTAGGATTAACAAGGACTTTTAGGCAGTTATTTTAAATATGATCAAAAATTGAAAGGAAAGACACTCTAACAAATAAATAGCAGGCAATTTAGAAGAGAAATGGGACCATTTAGAAAGAACCAAGTGTCAAAGAACAGCGAAGTGCTGTATCTGAATTGTAATTACAGATGGACTACCAGCTAGCACTTTCATTTTTGCTTTTTTAAATTTTTTGGTTCCTTCTTTTCTGGTTTATTTTGGATTAATCATTTAAACATAACTATCCAACAACTTCCTTTTAGTTTCTGGTTTATCTTTTTATAATTTTAATGGTGACTGTAGGTATTAGAGTATGTGTCTTTAACTTACTGTCTCCAATCACTTTACTTGCAGCTAATATTTTATCACTTCACAAAAAATAGAAGAATGTCAAGAAGAAAACATATATACTATCTCCTTTGCCTCTTATTGGTCTCTTACACTTTACATTTGTATATACTATAAACCCTAAAATCAGATATAGCTATCTTTACATTAATTGGTTATTCTCTTTTATGTTTGTCACATATTTAGTATTTCCTGTGACCATTATTTCTCCCTGAGGAACTGAGTTCTATTTGATATCATTTCTCCTCAGCCTCAAAAACATTCAGACTTTCTTATAATGCAAGTATGATGGCATTGAACTTTTTCAGCTTTTTTTTTTTACACAAAAATATTATTTCACTTTTCATTTTGAAGCATATGCTTTTTGGCTACAGAGTTAGAGGTGATGACTGAATTTTCAGCACCTGAAATATACCATTCAGTTTTAGTGTGGTCTTTATTGCTTCTGATGAGATATTAGTCATTCTCTAGTTTTGGTTGATTTTAAGGTTTTCTTTTTGCCTGTGGTATCAGAAGTTTGATTGTCTTGTATGAGGTTTTACTGTCTTTGTATTTATCATGCTTTACTTCACTTAAGTTTTAGATGCATTAGTTAATGCTTTTCACCATAGTTAGGAAGTCTTTAATCTTTTCTCCCTCAAATATTTTCTTCTCCTTTCTCTTAATCTTCTTTTTCTTGGCATCCAATTATATATATCTGTTAGACCACTTGGTTAAAAATTTTCACACATTTTTCTCTCTATTCCTCAGACTGGATGAGATCTCATCATCTATCTTTAAGTTATACTGATGCTCTTGCCTGTGATAAAATTGGAATAGGATTCAGAACCAGGTCCTCCCTTCAAGGGTCTCTGGAGGAAGGGACTGATCAGGCAAAGGAAATCTCCTCGCTAGCCTTTTTATTCTTTTATTTTTATTTTTATTTCTGATTTTCGTCATCTTAACTCCTTTAGGTCTTACTACATCCCTATATATAAAAGACGAAGGAGTCTAATAAGATTGAGGCAAAGGTCTTTCATGAGCTGCAGTTTTTAACTTACTTGATATTGATGAAAACATGCTGTGTCCTGGGGTAATTTATATTTTCTCTCAAAATTTCCTTTTTTTGATTCTATAAATACAGCTGCTTTTCAAGGTTTAGCTAGGAAAGAGATGGCTAACAACATCTCAAATATGCTACCTATTTTATTTAATGGTAGAGAAAGGAAATAAGCTGATGTAGAATTAAATAAGTAAAGGTAGACAAAAATAGGGCCTGGCCTGAGTTCTTTGTTGTGACTGGCAGGAACAAAAGAGGACCTGTCTTTTAAACAGCAGACAGCAGGTCAGCCCGCACTGCTGGGAACAGACAGAACAACTTTCTGAGTTTGGAACAGAAAATAGCAGCTTTGTTCTAAGAAAGCAAAATTCTTGTTAATGGACCCAATCAAACTGGGATTAGGAAAATAAAATGTGATTTGACATGGTTTAAGTGAGGACTGAACTACAACATTTTAACCGACCTGTAAGAAAACACTGGGAGGGTTCCCAACATTTGGGCAGCAGCGTGGTCTACCATACTTGCAGTGGGCTGCTGCGGCAGTGAGAACACGAAGACGGAGGAGATGGGCACCTGTTAAAGTCTGGTAGAGGGTGTCTCAGTCAGGAAACACGGGGAAGAGGAGACAAAGAAGCCAGCCACCTGCAGGCGGGGAAAGAAGGTTGCATTCCTTCCTCTCTGTGGCTTGCGACCTCTCACTTTTGTCCATGTTCCCTCCTTCACAAGGGCCTCTTGTTTTCTCCTGCATGAACTGGATAGCCTAGAAGGCTGGAAAATGTGTGATTTAGTCTCACCAGCTGTGAAGGGTTTCATTCAAAATGCACACTGTTGTACTCTTAGCCTTTTACCCCCGGAATAATTGACATAGCTTGACCGGCACTTTACCTCTGATTTTATTGGAGACTTGCTAGAAAGAAGTAAACATAAAGCTATTTTGGAGTTCTCCAAAGAAACACTTATAGAGTGATTGTGGATTTGTCAATGGTGGGACTTAGGGGGGTAATTTTCAACAGAAAGCTTGTGTGCATCAGGTTTCCTCTTCTACAAAAACAAAATCTTTTGACTAAGTTTTGAGTTTCTTTTTTCACTGGCCTGTAAGATCTTAGAAGTCGAGGTATTTATGTTTAGCTTCTTTTCCCACAGTCTTGAAAAGAAACTGCACGTAACAATCAATCAATGTTTTTGAATTTAAGGTAATATTTGCTGTATTTTATTTTTCTTAATTTAGCTTATTTTGATATAGTACTCATAATTTTCATTTTTAGGCATGTATTTCCTGATCTCTGAGTCACTCTATGTACTATCTTCTGTTATGGTTGATACATTGTGTCAACTTGAGAAGTTTAGAAGTTTAAGTGACTCAGCAGGGGGCCAGGGTCCTCACTTTGTAAGCATCCTCATCCTTGCAAGAGGAGGGCACAAAGGTGGTGTGAATACTACACCACCTGAGGGCAGGTAGCCTGCTTACAATATAAGGGAGGAAAAGAGGCTTGCTCCCCCCTCTTTTGCTCTTGTTGCTTTTGCTGTCTTCTGCCACCTTGAACTTTGCCTCAGTGTCATGCCACCCTGCCTTGAAGCCAGCTGACTATGGACTGAAACCTCCACAAACTGTGAGCTAAATAAACCTTTCCTTCCTTAATTTTGGACATCGGGTATTTTGTCTCAGCAATGAGAGAAAAGTAACCAAGACAGAATTTGGTACCAGGAATGGGGTCATTGCTGTGACTGTACCTGACCATGTGGTTCAAGAGCCTTTGGGAATGGCTTGTGGGAAGAGTTTGGAAAGGTTTGGAGATGTTGCCTGAAAGAGTAGTACTGGAATGGCTTAGGCTGTCCTGTATGGGAGATTCTGGTCAGAGCTCATAAGACCAGAAGTCTGGTAGAAATTCTGCTGGTAAAGACCAGGCTTGGGAGATTTCTGCCAGAAGGAAGCACTGCATTGGCTGTTGAATTCCAGACGATGTGCGTTCTGGCTTGGCAGAAAGTTTGTCTGCATTTTGCTCTTGTCCAGAGACTGCCTGAGACTGAGACTAAGGGCAGCAGACAAATCTGGCAGAAGAAATTTCAAGGCAGTCTAATGTTGAGGCTGTGGCATAGCTGTTGTTGAGGCCTTTTAGCCAGATTTATATTGCAAATCAAGAGCACAGAGCCCAGCAGAATGATTTAAAATGTTGTAAGTTTGGCCAGAAAGGAAGCTCCAGTAAAGGTGTGGACTGCAAAGGTAGAGTAGAGATCTTGATTGCTGAGAAGGAACAAGAGAATATAAAAGATGGCATGATGGCATCACAAGAAGCAGCAAGTCTCCACCCTTTGCAGCCTCAAAACTGCAAAAGTGAAAGACTTTGCTTTGAGGGGAAAGCTGCAGAGCACTGTGTTCCAGAATGGCGACTGAGGCACCAGGTTCTGGAATGACAGCAGCATAGAAAATTTTTTCCTCAGAATTGGATTCAGAGTGCCTAGTGATCCAGTCACTCAACCTCTGCAGCCAAGAGAGAGGAAAGCCTGGCTACTGCTTCAGCTGGCATCATCCATGAGGCTCTGGTTTTAGGTGCATGCAGAATGCAAGAGTTGTGGGTTTAAGAAGGCTTCCACCCTGATTTTGGAAGGCCTGAGAGGTCAGGCAGTGTGCCCCTGAGAAAGCAGTGTATGAAGCTATGAGAGTGAAGCCAAAGGTGCAGTGGAGACTCCAGAATTTTGGAAAAGCCAGGAACGTGGATCATCTGAGGAAACCTGCAAGGAAGGAGCAAAGCTGGTCTAAGAGAGGAGCCATGGGAGCTGCAACCACCAGAAGAGCTGCAAGGGTGGAACCATCCAAGCCCTTTGGAGCTCACAATTTGTCACAGATGGCTTTGGATGTTGCATATGGGACTATAGGGCTTAATGTTTGCCCTGCCAGATTTTGAACTTGCTTTAGTCCCGATCCTTTGTGTTCCCATTTGTAATTTTTGGAATGAAAATGTTTATCTTGTGCCATTGAATGTTGGAAGTGTTTAACTTACTTTTCATTTGTACAGGGGCTCACAGCTAAGAGTTTACCTTAAATCTCAGAGGAGACTTGGGACTTCGACTTTTCAGCAATGCTGAAACTGTTAGGATTTGGACAACTCTTAAGAGATGGACTAAATGCCTTTTGCCTAAAGGGATGTGCATGAATAGTCTTTGGTGGGCCAGGGGCAAAATGTTATGCTTCTAAAGTAATATAATGTTGATAGACTTAATGCTGGTTCTTAAGGGTTGTTAAACCTGTGTTATAATAAGTTATGAAATGATAAGAATAAGCATGTCTTTGTATCTGGAGGCCAATTTAAAGAAATGTGTCTGGTTGCCAAGTTGACAAGGGGTCAATTGTTATGTTTTATACATTGTGTCAACTTGAGAAGTTTAAAAGTTTAAGAGACTCAGCAGGTGGCCAAGGTCCTCACTTTGTAAACATCCTCTTCTTGTGCAAGAGGAGGACCTGGAGATGGTGTGAGTGCTACATTCACCCTGGGGGAGCAGCCTGCTTACAATATAAGGGAGGAGAAGAGGCTTGCTCCCTCTCTTTTGCTGTTGTTGCTTTTGCTGTTTTCTGCCACCTTGAACTTTGCCTTGGTACCATGCCACCCTGCCTTGGAGCCAGCTGATTATGGACTGAAACCTCCACAAACTGTGAGCTGAATAAACCTTCCCTTCCTTAATTTTGGTTGTCCCAGCGATGAGAGAAAAGTAACTAAGACATTTTCCTTTCTCTGTTATTAGCGAAACTTCAGGTGAGATTGGACCTCCATATTTTTCTGCAGCTTATTTTTATGTAAACTTAAATTTCTCTAAATATTTAAAAGGAGTTTGGGTTCGGATAGCTTTTGTAATTACACAGAACTCCCTCCTTTTCTTGCGTTATTTTTGTGTAGTGTTGATTTATGGCAGCTTGCTCTCTGAAACCTCCAGGCCTGCTCATGGCTCCTATTTAACATGGACAAACTCTTCACTTTTTCTCTGCTTTGCCTGCCTGCTGAATTTGCTTCTCTCTGGTGGTGCCTCATTAGCATGAAGCCTCAGTGGGGAGAGAGCCCCTATGGGTCAGTTTTGAGAGCCTGTGCAAGGATGGACTGCCCAGCCCTTTGGACCCTACGAGAGGAACAGGAGTATCTGCGTCTCTCCTCTGGTTCCTGCACTTGCTCCGCTTCTCACTTTGTGAGAAGGGAAGGTGCAAGGCTGCTTCTGCATAAATGTATGGAGTTTTGAGAATAAAGATGCACAAGTGGTCCAGGGGAAGCCAAACGGAAAAGAGAAGTCCTCCATGTGGAATTGTGAGCTCTGCACATCTCCCTCTTGTCCACACAGCACCGTGACTGGACACGGTGTCCTAGAACTGGCCAGATGTCCTTCCGGTGTGGCTGCATGTGAGCAAAGCAGAGGATGAGAGAGGACCCCTTCGTTCTTCTTTTCTCCTGTGTTTCCTGTTATTCTAATGTTCTTTTCATCCCAGCCTGTGCCACTGTTCATGGCTATGGCATCTGCTGTTTGTCTCCAGAGGGCATCACTGCTGAGTATCGGAAGAGGCCCAGGAGGTCTGAGCAGCTGAGTGAGGCTCTTTCTCCCATTCTCACTTGTAAACTGTGTCTTCTTCACTTTGGCCTAAAAGCTATGTCCATTGATCAGTTTCATTTAAATAGTTGTGCTTGCTAGCAGGGCTCCTTATTACACATACTTCTCCCTACATGCATTTGTATCACAGCTAATGTGACTTACTATGCTGTCCAGTCAAGTACACATTACAATTGTACATTTTACACCAGACATCAATAATCTCAATTTCTCTTTAAACATCAAAAACATTAAAAATCCCTCCTTGACTCAAATCGATTTTCTTTGCTCTCTTGAGATCCAGTTCAATGAGGCTCATTTCTCTTCTTCGTGGTTAAATTCATGTGTCAGCTTGAAGCACCCAGATATTTGATCAAACATTACTCAGGCTATTTCTGTGAAGATACTTTAGGATGTGATTAGCTTTTAAAACAGTGGATTTTGAAGAATGCAGATTGGCCTCTCTAGTGTGGTTGGGCTGCAGCCAATCAGCTGAAGGTCTGAGTAGAATGAGAGGTTGACCTCCTGTAAGCAAGAAGGAATCATGCCAGGAGATGGCCTTTGGGCTTCCCTGGTAACATTAGCTCTTCTTTGGCTCCAGAATTATTGCCTTTGAACTTGAACTGCAACCATTTCCTGAGCCACTCAACTTGAACTGCTATAACAAAATAGTGTCAGTGAGGTAACTTATAAAAATAGTCAGTTCTGGAGGCTGGAAAGCCCGAAATCAAAGTGAGAGTTTGCATTCTGGTGCCAGATGGCACCTACTCATTGGGTCCTCACATGGGGCAAGGGGTGGCCAACTACCTGGGACCTTTGTTATAAGGACACTGATCTCACTCATGAGAGCAGAGCTCTTGGGACTGATCATCTCCCAAAGGCCCCACCTTCCAGTGCTATCACATGACATTAGCTTTCAGTGTATGAATTTTGGGGCCACACAAATATTCAGACCATAGCACTCTTCATAGTTTGTACATGCTCCACTTCTACAAATGAGTGAGCCAGTCCCTTAGAATAAATCTCTTTCTGTGTATTTATACATCCCATTGGTCTGTTTCTCTGGAGGACCATGACTGATATACTACACAAAAAAGAAAGTCCTTGTGATGGTTTGTGTCTAGATGTCCCCCCAAAGCCTCATGCAGTCTTGGGGTGTGGGTTTTTCAGAAACAGCTGAATCTAGATTTTTGTGGTTGGTTCATTGTCTAGTGCTGGGATTGGGGATGTGAGTGCTACACACGCCCTAGGGCAGGTAGCCTGCATACAATATAAGGAGCAGAAAAGAGGCTTGCTCCTCCTTTCCCCTTTTAGTCTTGTTGCTTTTGCTGTCTTCTGCCACCACGAATGGTTGACCCTCTGCCACACCACCCTGCCTAGAAACCAGCCAATATGGACTGAAACCTCTACAGACTGTGAGCCAAATAAATCTTTCCTTCCTTAATTTTGGGCATCAGGTATTTTTGTCTCAGCAACTAGAGAAAAGTAACTACGACAGTCCCTAAATATGTTCAGAGCATCTTCACACTCATGTTTGCATCTCTGTTTCAGCCACTGCTTCCTCAGGCTGAAGCATGATTGGAAGATATATATTCGAGAAGCTACTGAGGGAGAAGTATTTTATCTAACCTCAGGACTTTTTCTACTTTCCAATTTTTGTAAATTTCCAGAAAAGCAACAGAATGAAAAAAATAATGTTATAGCATTAACTCCACACACAAAAATTCATGAAACCATCAAATCAGAGAAATGTAACACGTTAAAGTTTCTCATCAATTTCCTTCTACCAGAACATATATCACATGAGGGATTTCTTTCTCAGGAGTCACTGCAGTTTACAGCCTAGATCCATCATGTTATTGATAATGGTAGAACATATCAGAATATACAGGCATTCTAGAGGAAAATAAAGAGACATGGTGATGGCATCGTTGGCAGAGTACTGGATAAATACTGTCTTTAGTTCCAACTCTACTACTGAATCTAAAACTCAGCCAAGAGAAATGGTCCATGAACATGTAAAATAGCACCATTAAAAGTTGTGTATCCTGTAGGAAGTGTGAGAAGGAGTTGTTTTCCCAGGTTCCTGACTGTCTCTTCTTTTGCAGACTAGTACCAAAATTATTCTTGTCTTTCAGGAATTTTTAGAAATTTGTTCAAAAAGCCCATTCAACTCCTGTGCCTTTCCTACAGCCCATGTTCTTATTGAGAATTTTTCTACAAGTTCTCGTTATTCCACTTAATGTCCCACATGAGACTCCCCTATGGATCTGGCATCTCTCTAATGAGAGAAGCATGGAACACCATCAAGAACCTTGGCTAACAGCATTACCCACATGCCAGGTCACCACCAGGATAAGTGCATCATGCATGTTTGATCTTGCACTTTTGCATCTTCCACAGTCCTCCTGCAATCTTTCCCCTCCCCTGTCCACAGCTCCATTAACACCAGTCTGGTCTGGCCAGTGTTTGTGTAGCTCCTAGTTACTTCCCCTGGCAAGCACTGTGTCCCCTGTCATGACCGTCTCCTCAAATCTTGTCTCTCCACAGCTTTTTATTTAATCGTTCATTCAAACATTTATTTATTTTTTTAATTAAATAACTTTATTGGTACATTTTAGGTAGACATAATGATCACATTCACCACAGGGAATTTGTACCTGTACATGATATAACTTGATTTTTTTTGTCCCATTCCCCTACCCTCCCTTCAACCCCTCTTCCCCTCCTTATCTACAAAAACTTTGTTTCCATTTTTTCCTTCTTTTCCGATCATTTTTTCCCTTCCTTTATCCTTCCCCCATCACTTGTTCTCTTTCCATTTGAACGTATTTTTCCTATTTGACAATATCTATTGTACATTTTGGTCCTTATTTACACTTTCAGTTTCTCACACCAGAGAAACAATGCAGTATTTTCACGAGTATCCAGTTTATCTCACTTAAGAGTATGGACTCAAGGTGTATCCATTTAGCTAGCAATGTCTCAAGATTATCCTTCTTTATGCAGAGTAGTACTCCATTGTATAAGAAAACACATCTTCTTTTTTTTTATTTTTTTTATTTTAAAGAGAAGAAAAAAACAAAACAAATCAAAAGAAGAACAAATTTTCAAAACAACATAATAGGAGGGTAACAATGGTTAATACATTACGTATTACTATCTTTAAGTTAGTTATTCAGGACACCAGACATTAGCATTCAATTGTCCAAACATTATTGGCACAAACCTTACTCTTCAATGAACTAAGTAAAAATGGTAGTGTATCTATCTTAACCATCTTATATATATATATATATACAATTTTTTTCCCTTTCCCTTCTTTCTTTTCCCTATTCCAGTCTCTCTTTCCTTTTGACCAGTTTCTTTTTGATTCACCATATCTATTGTACATTTTGGATCTTATTTACTCTTTCAGTTTCTCATACTAGAGAGATAATACGATGCTTACACATGTGCTTCTGGTTTATTTCACTTATGAGTATTTTCTCGAGTTGCATCGATTTACCTATAAAAGTCTCCAGTTTATCCTTCTTTATGGCTGAATAGTACTCCATTGTATAAAAATACCACATCTTTCTTATCCATTCCTCAGTTGATGGGCATTTGGGTTGTTTCCAAGATCTGGCTATTACAAATTGTGCTGCTATAAACATGGGTGCACATATATCGCTGTGGTATGATGTTTTTAATTCTTCTGGGAAGATGCCCAGAAGGGGAATAGCTGGGTCAAATGGGACCTCCAACCCTAGTTTTCTGAGGAATCTCCACACTGACTTCCACAGTGGCTGTACCAGTCGACACTCCCACCAACAGTGAAGAAGGGTTCCTTTTTCCCCACAGCCCCTCCAGCATTTGTTATTAGTTGATTTCTTAATAGTAGCCATTCTTTCTGGGGTGAGATGGTATCTCAGTGTTGTTTTAATTTGCATCTCTCGAATGACTAGTGATGTTGCACATTTTTTTGTATATTTGTTTGCCATTAGTATTTCTTCATCTGAGAAATGTGTATTCATCTCAGATGCCCATTTTTGGAGTGGGTCTTTAAATTTGGGAGGTCTGATTTTTTTGAGTTCTTTATATGTTCTCGATAGTAGTCCTTTGTCTGAGGAACAGCTGGCAAACATTTTTTCCCACATTGTGGGTTGTCTCTTCACTCTGTTGGTGGGAAAACACATCTTCTTTATCCATTCATCAGTTGATCTGGCCATCTCCACAGCTTTTGAATACCCCGAGCTTTGGAAATAGTATCTACTTTTTTGATATTAACATAAACAAATCCTTTGTTATTTCTCTGGAATAAAATGCTATTCCTACAAAGCCAACACCAAAACAAGAAAAAGGAGAAAAGCCTGAACAGTGTGGTATTAGCCACAGTCTACCCCAACAAGACAAAGACTGGCTGGCTTTCCTTTATTGCATCTTCAGAAGTCTGCATGACCATCCTGGGGGCAACTTTCCCTGACCACTGTGGTAAACCTCAACCTATCGATACAATGCAGCCTACCAGCAGCCTACCAGCCACAGGTGTGCCCGCCATGAAGGCCTGACCTGGTCCCAGAAATGTAGCTGGATTACCCTGGCCACGGTGACCGAGAGACACCCTTCCAGGTCAAGAGTTTTATCCTCCCATAGTAGGCTTTCCCCAGCAGAAGCCCAGGACCATCCATGAACAATATGAAAACAAGTCCATTGAGAACATTTGAGAAATTCCTTTCTAAAGCCAAAGTGCTCCTGTTGATACACTTGTCTTGACATTGCTGTGCAACAGTTGTGGACATCACAGCATCCAAGAGGGAATCAGAATGTAATAAAGGAAAGAAGGCAACTCTGCAAAAAGTAACACGGAGTGGGTTAAAGCTGATGATAAGTTTTAATAGATTTTCTTTTTATTTCTCTATCATTTGAAAATACAAATGTCACACTGGGGATAAAAGTAATTCTGGGATAATATACATCTTGGTGAAGTTTATTTATTTGTTCCTTTATACATTTAACATATACAATTCACTACAGTTAGTTCATTGAAAAATATTTGACCTCTATAACCATAAGTTATAATTCTATCTGACTATATATCTAAGTATCCCATCTATGTTGAAGATGGAGATGTATATAAATAAGAATATGATGATGTAAACATATAAAAGACCAAAGGCTATACAAGGCCAAAGGTAGAATTTGCAATTAATGGTGCTGGGCAACTGTATTTACATGTGGAAAAAAAAAGAATATAGATAAAAATTTTATAAACATTCAACAAAATGGATCAAAATATTAAATGAAAAACTAAAAATCATAAAACTCCTAGAAGATAATACAGGAAAAATTCTAGATGATCTTAAGTATGGCAATGACTTTTTAATACAACACTGAAGACATGATCCATGGAAAAATAATTGATAAACTAAAATTGTATAGTTGGAATAAGTGTCCCCCAAAGCCCTATGTATTATAGGCTTGATCCCTAGCCCCAGGGACTACTGGGAGGAGAGGTGTGGAGTTTTTGAGAGGTGGTGACTAGTGGCAGGAAGTGAGGTCACTGGGGGCATGGCCTTGAAGAAGACCGTGGGACTCTGGTCTCTTCTCCATCCTCCCTTTTTTACATCCCAGGCATTAGGTGAATCACTTTACTCAGCCATGCTTTCCCTGCTATGATAGGGCTGCCTCACCACACAGCTCTGAAATTGTGAGCCAAAATAAACCTTTTTTTTATTAAGTTGTTTATCTCATGCATTTGTGACAGCAACTAATACATGGGCTTAGTGACAGTTAAAAGTTTAAGTGGAAACTCAAGCTTATCCACTTCTACTTCAACATTCACTTCTCTTCTTACAGAGAACATGAAAAAGAGAAGAAGGAAATGATGGAGGAAATGATGGGAGGCAGGGAGACTGAAGGTAGCATGGAACAGAAGTGGGAAGAGACCATGCTTTATATCACACTTCAGCGTTGGCCAATGTCTACAGAGTGTTGAAAGGATATTTACTGGCTAAAGTTAGGTTATATGCACAGGAATCCTCTGCCTCCAGTAAGCATTACAACCCTCTTACAGTAAACTGTACAGTGTTACCCAGACAGAGAGGAGGGGAAGGAAATTCACCATGTAAGTCACCCAAGGTTTACTGATGGCAAATGCTTCAAACGTATGGCTGCATTACTGTAATACACTGATAAGAGTAAAGAGCAAAATTTCCATTTAGAAGATAGTGCTTTTGCAATTTACAGAAATTCCATTTTGGTCATTCTATTCTTAATGTTTTTATTATTTTAGGGATAAAACTCAATTTGTGTTCTGGAAAGTTTACAATCTTATAGAATACAGATAATTGATATTTTCCCACATAGTGGATTTCTGTGAAGAAGATTGTATAAAAGACGCTTAGGTTGTGCCTAAGCTGAGTAGGTTATTTCAACATGAGTTAGTTTTTTATAGTTTTGTTTGTGTAATCTATAAACTGTTTATCAGTTATAATAGAAGGAGATTTCCCTGCTTCTCTTAGTAATGCAAATTTTACATTTACCAGGAAATCTGTCTCCTAAGTTATTCCCTGGATATGATTAAAAAATTACAGAAGATCCATTGGTTTAATTAGTTCGTTAGAAGTTTTTTAGTGCACTGATGGAAAAAGGGAACTTAACACTGCAGTGTGGCATCCCAGGCCTGGCATTCAGCAGCCGTTCGGAGAGCGACTGGTATGCAGAAGATGTGCAAGGGAATTCCTCGAGATATGGCAGATGCGGTAGGCCAGGGTCCCATCCTTGTCGAGGAACCAACAGTCCAGTGGGAAAAGCTGGAAAAGAAATGAATGTCAGAAGGAGGTAAATGCAGGATTGAGAGAATGAGTATAAAACATGAGGAAGTAAAAGAAAACGCACGTGTATTCTGAAAGTCCTAATGAAACTTCAGAAGAGGAAGAGTACTTTGCTGATTTTTATTAACTCTGGGATCTTCCAAACCATCTAGTCTAACTGACAAATCCCCGTGCTTAAATATCCTCAAGCAGTGGCTTCAGTGAAACACAAACAATTTCTGTCTTTATAAAGCTGCTTCAAGTTATTCTGTTAATCGTGCTAGTATCTTGATACTAACAAGTCTGATACCCAACTCCCCACTGGTGGAGACCTAGATTCCTGCCAGGCAGCACATGCCATCCATGGACAACTCTACCACATGGAATGCTCCTTATGATCCTGGAAACAGCCTGATCACGGGCTGTTTCCCCGTGACATTTTAATTCATTCATCCTTGTTCTAGGCACAAAACCACACAATGCAGGTTCAATCTTTGTCTCACCAGACAGCTTTTCATCTATAATGACTGGACCCATAGTGCTATTACACTTGTGTAAAGTGTTCAAACGCTCTAACACAGAAAAGCAACTCATGTCCAGGGAAGGTGGGGGAGTCAGGTATCCATGCAAATTGCGAGATTATTCAGGTAATTGTCCTGTTAAGTTTCAGAATAAATAGGAGCACACCACTATTACTACTACCATTACCAACTTAAAAAAAAAACAGCAGTAAATAACAGTTATTGAGCTAGGTGCTCATCACCATGCTGTATCATTTACCAATTTGCTCAGGGAGAAAAAGTCATTATTAATGCCCACTGCTTTCGTATAGAAGTGTGTGGTGGCTTGACAACTGGCGGTCAACTTGTAACACCCAGCTGAACCAAATCAACGTGGTGCTGGGTGTGGAGGACCCACCTGAGGACTGCTGCCAACAACATAAAAAGGAGAACTGAAGAGGAAGAGTTGGTGCTGTTGGTTCTCCTGGAAGAGCTTGTCACTCTGGATTTCCTGATAGGAACTCGGCTGTTGTCATCGTCAGAGGAGCTCGGGACCTTGTTGTCACTGAGGATGGCTGTGGTACTTTTCGGGGGAGCTCTGGTCCTTACTTTGAGCGTCGCTTCCTGGCTCCAGTGCAGATCCCTCAGCCTGCTGGCACACAGATCCTTCGTCCCACTGGCACAGACTTTCTAGCTTCCACCACTGACCTTTGGGCCCTCCCAGCGCTAATTGTGAAACAGACTCACTTGAGGTATTGCCATGGGCTCTAGGTCTTTAGCTGGACTCACGCAGGACATTGTTGTGGGATCCAGGCCTTCAGCTGGACTCTTTGGGTTTTTAGTGTGTGGACAGATTTTCTATACTCTTTTGTATTTGGCTCTTTGGGTGACTGTTATAAAATAATCCTATAAATTATGTGTCCTGTATTAAACTTTTTCCCTTGCAAATCCTGACTATAACAAAGTGATCACCAAAACCTGTGCATTTTGTTTCTAAAACCTCCCCTACTTTGTCCACATCTTTACCTCTTTTCTTTGACTGTCTGACCTCAGTCTACCTGGACAACTGCAGTGGCCTTCCATTAAGTTCTTCCATATCCATTCTTTCCTCCTTTCAATTAATTTCTCACACTACATCGAGTCACACATGGTTTCTCTTATATGAGCAACCCAAAGTATAAATAAAGAGCAAAATAAAAGACAGATGATAGAAGTAGGGAGGTAGATCTTATGAAAGGGGGGAGGGGATCAAGAGACAGAAGGAGAAAGAGGGAGGGGAAGAAAAGGGGAGGAAAAAAGGAATCAAGATGTGTTATGTACATGTACTGATTCCCCACACGGAATGTAAACATATGTACTAATGAAAATGGACCTACTTTTAGAGTTGTTTCAGATAATAGCAAAATGAACAGGAAGTTTTCCTATATACCTCCTATATGCACACCCCATAGTCCACCATTAACATCCTGCACCAGCATAGTACATTTGTTACAACTGATAGACCCACAGGGACGCATCATTATCACCCAAGTTCATAGTTTACATTGAGGTTTATTCTTGGTGTTTGCTGTCCTGTGGTTTGGACAAATGCATAATGGCGTGTGTCCACCTCTATCAAACATGATCCTTTCTTTCAGTGCCCCAAGTATCTCCTGTGTTCTGCCTGGTTGTCCTCTCCCCATCAAATCCTAGAAACCACCGACTTTTTTTTACTATCTCCATAGTTTTGTATTTTTTAGAATGTCATATATTTGGAAACATACAGTGTGTCACTTTTTCAGATTGGATTCTTTCACATGTATAATTTTCCTCCATGTCTTTTCATAATCTGAGAGCTCGTTTCCTTTTAGCACTCGATAATATTCCATTGTCTGGATGGGCTCCTCATTTATCCATTCACGAGAGCCAGAGAACCATGAAAGCTAACTCTGATTTAACCTCTCAGATGAATGTGTGAATTTGCTAATGGTTAAATTGGATCAAGAACCATTAGGGCCTTATATATTAGCATACCCTCAAAAGAAAATACATATGCTGACAGTGTTTTTGGTTGTTTTTTTTTTTTTTTTTGAGGATAAAAATAGAAGCCTTAGTATAAAATCACTGTTGTATAACATGAGTGCAGTGATTTGCTTAGCTCAGGAGGGCCCTTCCTGTGTGAAAATTCTCATATTTGCTCTGTTAAAGCAAAGCCATACTGAGACGTGCTGTATGCACTGCTGCACTGTGACGCCTCTTTTCTAAAGTTCTGTAAACTTGGCCCATAAATTTGACATTGTATAGAAAGATATGTATTCTATCTCTTTGTATTTACACATAACCTATCTGAAACCTTCGGAAGTCAGAGTTCAAAATGGGACGATGTTTCTCTCTCCTTTACTCCTTTCCTGGGTGTTGCACAAGTACATGCACAACTGCTGGTGTGTACATATTCGGAGCTATCCCTGGTATACTCCTAAAATGCTCACATGATAACACATCTTCCCTGTGATCTACTGGCAGGATTACAGTGGGGACAAGGTGACTTCTAGTAACATGGTCTTTTTCCAAGACTCATGTGGGACTCCATTCTTATTCCACAGGAGATTTTATCTCTACCGCAGTACAGGTTTAGTAAAGAGAAATTTTAACAAGCAGATTACATGTAATATATTTGTGTTCTCCAGGGATCAAATTCTGCATTCAGTGTTTCCTCCTGTTGTGAACTATTGCCTATAATGACCTGAACCAAAGTTTACTATTCAAAATATTTAATGAATAGAGTATTTTATTGGTCAGTTTTCTTACTGCTGGACAAAATACTTAACACACAATTTAAAAAAAGAGAGGCCTATTTGGCTCACAGTTTCAGAGGGATCAGTCCATGGTTAGCTGGCTGCAAGGCAGAAACATCATGATGGAAGGGCATAGCAAAGACAAGCTGCTCACTTTGTAAAGCAGAGCTTGGGGGAAGAACACCAGATAGGAATGGACAAGGGACCAGATACGGATCCCAAGGTCTACCTCCATGAGCCACCCAGACACATCCAGAAATGTGCTTTACTAATCCCCTAGGCTGCTCCTGAGCCAATCAAGTTGATGATTAAGCTTACCCATCACCAGAACAGAATATGGTTAGAAATAGTAATATTTCTAATATTACTAATATGAGTACTTTGATGGTTTCAAAAATCCTAATGCTTCAGAAACTAACTAGAGGAATATGATGCTGGGTGGAAAATGCCAATGTAGGAAGGCAGAAAAATGTTGTTCAAGGCAGGAATCAGACAGAGCAAACACCTGAAAATAGTAAAATATGTATCTGTATGCATGGCTGGTGGAACAAGCATCTTCTCCAAATGGATTCTTGCTACAAATGAAATAGACATGAAATATTTAATGTGTAAATGCTCAGTTGAAAGCAACAAGAGGATTTGGAAGAAAAGTCAGGTATCTCTACAACTTATAATTAATCATTAAAAGAACACCATAAATCCTCCATTCTTAATGTATTTTTCCTGAAAGTGCAGTAATCATTGGTCCTCTGAAGCGGATTGTTAACTTTTGGATAAATGTCCTTGTTAGGCTTTTCTCTAAAACGGGATTGTAGAATGAATATTTTGTGAAACATAAGAAAATGAGACCCTGTCCAAAAATTTGTGTTCGTAGTAGATTCAAAGCATAGTAGTAGTGTATGTTAAACATCCTTGAGTTATCCAAAGTGTATATTTTGGTTTGGCATGCTTTGCTCATGCTACTAACATTTTTCCTATATTTTCTGGAAAAACACTAGAGAAAAATCCTCTAAAATGTGGACAACTGAGACTAACAGTTAATTGATAATATGAATATGGGGGTCAGTCAGACTTAGCTAAAACATTGTTTTTTAAAACTGAATTATGTTTCATTGACTGAAAAATTATTTTCTGAGACATTTCACATAAGTTATAATATATTAGAGGCATTCATCAGATTGGGATGTTTTCTTTTCTAATGCAAATTGTAAGGTTGATTGTGTTTTATGTTCAGCAAGGCATAATACTACAGTCTCCAGAGATATGGAAAAGGAGAAGCCACTTTATTACTTTGCTAATGTAGATACATCAGTGTAAACTTCATAATTTCATGTTGTACCTTTGCTTAAATTTGTTTTGCCAGCATCTTTCCTTGTGTGTCCCCTTTATATAAATGGCACCAGATGGAAGGGCAGTTTAGGGCAGGGGGATTGCTGTATTCAGTCTCACAGACATTGGATAGCACAGGATGCTGTCGCAATTTGCAGCCCTTTTCTTGCTTTGTCAGCTTGGCGACCCAGCTCAAGCCTCACCATATCTGAAGACCTTGGGGGACACTATAATTCTGCTTTTACTACAGAGGTTATCCTCAAAATTTTAAGTTAAATATTCTTGGATATATTTACAGATTTTCAAAACTTGCAAAAAATGACACAGGGACCTGGGGTATAGCAGCTCAGTGATAGAATGCTGGCCTACAATGCATGAGGCCATGGGTTCAATTCCCAGGACCTCAAAAGCAAAAATCCATTTACCCTTTAAACAGAGTCACCTATTGTTTACCCCCCCTTTTTTAAATTTTTTTATTTTAAAGAGAAGAAAAAACAAAACAAATCAAAAAAAGAACAAATTTTCAAAACAACATAATATGAGGGTAACAATGGTCAATGCATTATGTATTATTATCTTTAAGTTAGTTATTCAGGTTACCAGACATTAGCATTCAATTGTCCAAACATTATTGGCTCAAACCTTACTCTTCAATGAACTAAGTAAAATTGGTAGTGTATCTATCTTAACCATCTTATATACATATACAATTTTTTTCCCTTTCCCTTCTTTCTTTTCCCCATTCCAGTTTCTCTTTCTTATTGACCAGTTTCTTTTTGATTTACCATGTCTATTGTACATTTTGGATCTTATTTACTCTTTCAGTTTCTCATACTAGAGAGACAATATGATGCTTACACATGTGCGTCTGGTTTATTTCACTTATGAGTATTTTCTCGAGTTGCATCGATTTACCTATAAAAGTCTCCAGTTTATCCTTCTTTATGGCTGAATAGTACTCCATTGTATAAAAATACCACATCTTTCTTATCCATTCCTCAGTTGATGGGCATTTGGGTTGTTTCCAAGATCTGGCTATTACAAATTGTGCTGCTATAAACATGGGTGCACATATATCACTGTTGTTTACCCCCCTTTTTACCATTAGTCCTTACTCTTCTTTCTCCTTCTTTCTCCCTGTCTATATCTCTATCTTTTTATCTATCATCAATTTATCACACACAGTGATATTCACTTATATAACCCTGGTACCGTTATCAACTTCATACATTTACACTGATGTAATATTTCAATCTAACATTCTGCCCAGATTCCAGTTTTGCCACTTCACCTAATAAGGTCTGTTATAGCATAATTGTTCCCTCCATTACTGGGTCCAATCTAGAGTCAGGTACTCTTTTTAGGTATCATGATTCATCAGTCTCCTTTAATCAGAAACCTTTCCACAGCTTTTCTTTCCTTTCGTAACACTGACATTTTTGATAAGTACTTTCTCAGGCCCTCCTTTCCCTTAGTAGAATATTCAGCAGTTGCTTCTTATGCTGTTTCCTAATAATGAGATGGAGACTGTACACTCATGGCCAGATGTAACCTTCTCAGGTTAGCACAGCTGGAAGCTCATGCTGTTCATCTATACCAATATGACACGTTAGTGCCATGAGCTTGTCAAGGTGTGACCTGATTTCTATAACTGCAGTTTGTTTTTCTTCCTTACAACTCATAAGTAGTCTGCAGAGAGACCATATAACCGTCTTGATCCTCATGACAATTTCACCCTACATTGAGTATCCACCGGTTGTTGTGACATGATGCAATATTTACCATGATAAGTGCGAAAGGATGATTTTCCAGTTCCAGCACTCCCTCCATAATTTCCCATCAGTTGGAACTCTTCCTTATCTATTTAATATGATATGGACTTATAAAATTTATAACTCAATAAGTGCAATAAAATTGCTAACAATTTCATTAGACTCCAAAAGAATTTGTAGCCTGTAAATAAATATAACTACTTTTGGTTTCGTATTTTCATCATTAATTGTTACTAAACACCACTCCTTCCACTCCCAAGAGATTCACCATCTCCCCAATGATCAGAAAACTTGGTAATATTTGCTGTGAATAGCAACCTTCCTTCTCACCTTCCCCATACAGAGAAGTGTATTTACATGTATACCTATTTATACCTGTTCTTCTCCTCTTTTGTCAAGTCACAAATGACAAAGCAGGCTTACCCATGATCAAAAGCAAATGCTGGGCCAGTGAGATGGCTCAGTGGCGTAAGCGCCTGCCTGGCAAGCGCGAAGGCCTGAGTTCGATTCCCGGAACCCACATACGAAAAAGGGGCCGGTGATATCGCTCAGCGGCACGGGCGCCTGCTGGTGCGCGAGGTCCTGAGGTCGACCCTCCGGTACCCACAAGAAAAAAAAAAAAAAAAAAAAGCAAATGCTTTATCTATGCTATTTCCCCTCTCTTCTCTTTCTCTTTTATCCTATTAGACCTCTGATGTGAAGAATTTGATTAGTTTTATACTTATTTCATGAAATACTCTCTGCACTGCTCTGTGCATGGCTTCCATTGTTTTCTATTTCTGTCTCTCTCTATTTCTATTTGTTTTGAGGTTATAAATTCCTTAAACTACCACAGGGACCTTTCAGTTTCCTCCCATCCTGATGTTTTCTTCTCACACATCCTTGGCGTTGATGTGGAGTGGAGCCAGCAGCAGGAGTTAGTTCGGCCTCCCAGAAGGGATCACAACCAGAGCCTCTACTCTGCACTTTTGACCACCACCTCCTTGCAGCTGTTTCACCAAGGGCCTCTTTCCTCCTTCCTACCATCAGCCTCTCTCTTTCCAGTAGTCTTTCCCTTTCATCTGCAAGTGTGTTTAAGTTTCTCCTATGTGGAAAAAACACTTCGCTCTTGTTTTTTGCTTAAGGCAGCTTTCTGGCTTTTGTTTGCAGCCACCATCATTGAAATGTAACCAACAGACCCTCAACATAGTGAAATTTGAGTTTTCCCAAGAGAGCCCTGTAAAAACTTTCCAACAACTCTCACCTACAGCGCTCATTTCTACATCCAACCAAGACATTTAGTCATTTCCCCAGTACTTGCTACTGTTTTGAATATCACAGAATAACTCCTTTTTTGCAAGCCATCTTCACTGGCTTTGTGGCACTTCTCCCTGAATTCTGTGGGCCACTGTATTCATTATGTGCCATTTCTCCTGTGTGCTTCTGAAGAATTCTAAGGATTTATCGCAGAGTTACTGTCCTCCTTCATTGCCTGATTTTCTTGTATTAAATGATAAGAACCTCTGGCTTTGTCTTTGACTTTAATAAGCACGTGTGTAACTATAACAGCCAGGTAAATAACCTCCCACTTGAGAAAAAAATCTAAGAGTCATACATCTATGTCACTACACAGGAGATGTCACAGATACGGCATGTCCTAAACCGTGATAGTCATCTTTCTCCCGCCTTTATCACCTCAGAGGAATCCCTCAAGAAAACAAAGAAATGTATGCTCAATTTTCTCTATGCCACAAATCTTGATTCATCCCTCAACCTAGCTGAATAATCCAGGAGCTATTTTAACCCAATGTTGTCCAATATAAACTTCTGTGAACATTAAATTATTCTACACCCATATTCGCTAAAATAGTGACTAGACACATGTGGCTTTGGAATACTTGAAGTACGGATTTTGCAGCTGAGAAATCTAATTTAAATTTTATTTCATTGAGATTAATTTAAATTTAAATTATCCTGTGTGGCTGATGAGTACATTATTGGACAAGTTCTATACCACCATAGCTCAGAACATGTGCATTCCATTGCATGCTGCTATTGATAAGTACTCTTTAAAGGTTGATACAAAATCAATCTTTATGAAACAAGGAAAGAGGGAAAAAGGAAGAAGGGGGGGAGACAGAGAAGGAGAAATGGCAGAAGGGAAGGAGAGGAAGGGAAGAGGGAAAAGGGAGGGACACAGAAGGGGAGGCAGGTGTTTTTGGGTAATATAATTGGTTAAACAGCAAAAGATGTTCATTTTTATGGAACAGAATGATCTCTCCAGACCCTCTGAGCTTTTTTTTTTTTTTTTTTCTTGTTCAAACAGTTTATTTTGCATCAAATAAACAGTTATGTTTTTTTTTTTAAAGAGAAGAAAAAACAAAACAAATCAAAAGAAGAACAAATTTTCAAACCAACATAATAGGAGGGTAACAATGGTTAATACATTACGTATTACTATCTTTAAGTTAGTTATTCAGGACACCAGACATTAGCATTCAATTGTCCAAACATTATTGGCACAAACCTTACTCTTCAATGAACTAAGTAAAAATGGTAGTGTATCTATCTTAACCATCTTATATATATATATATACAATTTGTTTTTCCCTTTCCCTTCTTTCTTTTCCCTATTCCAGTCTCTCTTTCCTTTTGACCAGTTTCTTTTTGATTCACCATATCTATTGTACATTTTGGATCTTATTTACTCTTTCAGTTTCTCATACTAGAGAGATAATACGATGCTTACACATGTGCCTCTGAGCTTTTATAACGGTACATGAAATGCAGAAGGAGCAGGAGGCACGAAGAGCAGTTTTACCGTGTTTGACAATGGAACACCGTTCCTCAAAGTGTCTGTCAGTGTGTAACTCACTACTGCAAAGCTCGAGAGTAGCCCTCAATCCTTTCTCTCCTTCACCACCTGCATACTTGTTCACTAAGTCTTGCCAACTGTACTTTCTGAATAATCTCCTCATCTATGTTCTCATTCTATTCCTTACTATTTCTATTCATGTTCTAGGGCTACCAGAACAATGTAACACAGACCAGTGGCTTAAACAACAAAAATTTATTTTGTCACAATTCTGAAAGCTACCTAGAAGCATCTTTTAGTATTTAGATTGTGTCTAAGAGATACTCTTAAAAGGGATGTCATCTATGTGCATATTAACCACAAAATCCCAAATTCCTTTTCAACGTTGTCATTCCTCCATTCAGATGTGATATATTTTCCTTTGAATTTTCCACCAAACGTACAGTTAGAAGCAACCTCCACTCGTTCATTCACTCAAGGACACTCCTCGCACCAGTGGATGATCCGTTTGTGCTTCCTGTTAGGTTCAGCGAGCATCCGTAAAGCATTCATGGTGTCCCTGGTACCCAGCATCCCACAGTGAGTAAGATATGATTCCGGTTTCCTAGGGCCTGTGGTCTTAAGTGAGTAGAGATATGTGAGAAAACAAATTGCAGTTCAGTGTGGAGAGTGTACATAATGGGCATTTCAGTGGCGTCCCTGGTAAATCAGATGGGTTAAAGAAAAAACTGGCATGCCTGATCATAAACCTTTCTACCTCTGCTTTTGTCTTTAAAACTGTCTTTATTTAGAACTTCCTCCCATGTTATTAATCTACTTATTCTCTCAGAAGCCACTGCATAAAAGCACCCAAAGTTTATGCCTTTTCCTTCAAATTTCCTGTAAGAATTCAGACATGGAGCCTCACATCTAGAAACAACCAAACCGCTCACATTTCACTTCGATGCTTTCTTTTAGGTTAGATGTCTTCTTGGGCTTTCCCTTGGTATCTCACCTTTGGCTTATTTTGTCTTTATTTTTTCCCCTGTGAAATAGGTGCATGAATACTTTTTTATTAAATGTACGTTCTGTTTGGTACCATCTTCCTTTTTAAACTTCTTAGACTCCTCACCTTCCAACCTTCTTTTATTCTTCTTCTGTCTTTTCTTTCATCATCTGACTTTTCCCAGGCAGAATAAAACCCCCTTGCTTATTGATTTTCCAACTCCAGCAAACAATCCTTTTTTTCATTCTATAAATTCTCTGTGAGAAAACATCTAGTACTAGAAATACTGATTTTATTCTTTGTTGTCCTTGATGTTACTTCTTTGTATAATTATTGAACTTTCTGGCATCTCTAAAGGGAGAGGAGTGGGAATTATTTTTCTTGTAGTTTTTAACTTTGCAGGAGTTTTCTCACTATTACTATGTTGCTACCATATTTTCTTTATTCTGAGAAAGTAATTTCACTTTTCAAAAATTTGATTGTGTTTTGTTTCCCAGCCTGTATTAGTTCTTATACTTAAATATCTGATTTAGCGACTCACTGTCATCCTTTTTATGTATATTTAAGAAGTAGGTTTAAATAAAAATACTTTAGAGCTTCTATTTCTAAGTGTTTCACTCACATTTATTCTTTCCAGTTCACAATGCACCGCCACACAGCCCAAGGATTTTTCACTTTCAAATGTTAAGATTTTTAGGGTGGCAAAAAATTCAAAGTTCCAAATCAACTCATTTATCAGTACTGTTTTTTCTATTGTTTGAAAGTAAATTTGGGGCTGGTGAGATGGCTCAGCAGCGTAAGCACCTGCCTGGCAAGCACGAAGTCCTGAGTTCGACTCCTGGTACCCACATAAAGGAAAAAAAAGGGGTCGGTGATACCGCTCAGTGGCACAAGCGCCTGCTGGCAAGCACAAGGTCCTGAGTTCTACTACTTCTGGTACCCACATAAAAAAAAAAACAAAAAAAGAAAGTAAATTGGTCTGCTTAACTCCTTCCAAAGATGTTCTGATGTATTTGCAGTGCTTGTAGTGTATTTTTGTCTGAGGCTGTCTCTTTCACATCTATATATTTTCACGGCTTCCTCCACCTCTTTCCTTTTCCCTCCAGGGGCTCCTTTAATTTCAGATTCCCTGCCTCATCCTTATGGTAATAGAGCACATCATTCTCTGAGATGAGTGAATCTATTCTTTTGTAATTTCTCTGCATTCTTTATCATAGTTGCTGTTTGCTTCCTCACACACTTCAGGCAAAACCAGCTCTTCTAAAGTCATTTTTTTATGATGCACTTTTTCTGTCTGAGAACATCGCCCTGCCCCTTTCTGGCTGGATTGCTTTTAGCCTTAAATGCTTCATTTTTTTTTTTCCTTCTTTCCTTCCAGATCCTCGAGTACTAAATCAGAAAACATCTTATATCTCTTTCCTGAAGGTCTTTCCTGCTTCTATCCTCAACAGGACTCCAGTAAATTTATCTGTACGGCCTGATCAGATGCAGTGCAAACCGAGAACATGGCAAGCACGAGAATGCATAACCTCTCCAAGCCTCAGTGTCATTATCTACATAAGGAAAAGGATTTTTAAATCACTGTTTTCATAGGACTTTTATGAGATAATATGATAAAATGATTAGCATAATTCTTTGCATATCAGAGGCACTAAATATATAGTAATGATATAATTTCTTTTAAATCTTCTTCCCTTTTACTCTGATCTTTCAGGAAAGCTCTGCTGTTCCCACTTTTATGCATTTGTGATTTTTTTTTTTTGTGGGTACCAGGGGTCGACCTCAGGACCTCGCGCGCCAGCAGGCGCCCGTGCCGCTGAGCCATATCACCTGCCCCTTTTTCGTATGTGGGTTCCGGGAGTCGAACTCGGGCCCTCATGCTTGCCGGGCAGGCGCTTAAGCCGCTGAGCCATCTCACCGGCCCCAGCCATCTCACTGGCCCCTGTGATTTTTATAAAGGCAATTTACAATGATTTTTATCAGCAGATCTCACACAGAAATGACTTCCTGAGCTGTGTCTGCAGCATTTGTGGGGTTGTTCACCTCCTTTGATTTCCCTCGTAAGTGGCCTAGTGTGTGGCAAAACCCACACTTTCAGGCCCACACTCACTCTGCCTTTAGTAACTTCCAGGAACTTGGACAAATATTTTGCCCCCAGCCCCACTTTCTAGGACTGCTGCTTATCATCATGGAGCTTCCCTACAGCCTGCCCCAGTTAGGGAATATAGAAAAGACAGGGCAATTTCAGTAAATATCCAAACAGGCTAAATTACAAGGTGTTATAATTTCTCACTATAAATAAATGAATTCATGTTTAAAATATTTGTGCCATCTTAAGAGAATACATACACATTTAATAAAAAAGAAACCTTATAAAGTGGAAGAACTCATTTGGTGATGGAAAGAAAGAGGAAGGAAGAAATGAAGGAGGGAAGGAGAAAGGAGGAAGGAAGGTAGAGAAATGGGGAAGGGAGAGAGGAAGGAAGGAAGATAAAGAAAAGAATGAAACAGGAAGATAAAGAGAAAGCAAATAAGGAAGAAGAATAATCCATCGGTCCATAGATATTTACTGAGTAAGTGCTATCACTTGAGATCTAATATCAGTAAAGGCTTTTCTATGCTTTTATTGCTATTTTATGGGGGAGAGGGTTGGATGTTTCTAGGATTGATAGCTAACCACCATTTAACTAATTTTTTGTTCCTTCAAAATATGATAGGCATTAGGATATGGTAAAAATCAAGAATTTTGGAGGATGGCTGACTGCTTATGGATTTTGTGACCTTGGATAAATTTCTTAAACTTCCTAAGTCCTCACCTCCTCTTCTGTAAATTAGTGACATGCAGAGTGACTTTGGAGGACGTGAGGTTGAGACAGGAATACATAGAACAAGAGTAATGACCTAGCACATCTTAGGTGTTCCATCTTTACCCAGTGAAAGAAAAAAAGCAACCTATGAATAAATGAAAAAAATGCTTCCTGTGGTTTGCACCTTCTCCGGTGACGTCTAGGCTGTAGTGGCATGGGGTTCATTGTAGCTGCCACTTACAGTCCCCGTTTTTTCTACTCTACTACACCCAGGCCTGTGTCAGGCAACAAAAGAGGCCAGCCAGCAAGTGGCATCCAATGTTTATCTTCTCCACCTCGTTGTCTTTCTTTTCCTTTTCTGTGTTTCTTTCATAGCTCCCAACCTTCATTTGTCCCCCATCCTTGGGAGGATTTTCCTCTCTTTTGTCTCGTTCTTCTCTCCAGACTCCCTTTCTTCTGGCTCCTGGGTGCTCTTCTGGCTCTGCAGGTAGGTGCACTGGAGAGAAGAGAATTCCAAGAGCCCGGCGCATGGGAGTCATCTGTGTGCCTCCAGGTGGCTTCCGGAGGTTCCTTCTCCAGATTCATTCTCCAAGCTCAGTGTCCACCACACTTCTAATTGGAAGGTAGATTGAAAGCATCCTAAAAAAAGAGAGTTAGGAGTTTGCCATCACAAGCTTTTGAGAAGTAACATCATCTTTTAGATCCCTCGAGGCCCAGGATTATGCTTTGCTCAGTTCTGTAACACGATGACACCGAGGGAAAATGAGTCTGTTGAATGAGATTCCGTATATTCAGCAAATGATCCCCTCTCTGCAATCTTATTTACAGTTCCAGGATGCTCAAATAGCATAGCCCAGAACATTTAGGCCAGGAAGCTGTCAGCTATGCCTTCACGGTGGTGAAGTCATTAGAAAATTTAACCAGATGAAATTAACCTTTGAAACTACACAGCAGGTTTCATAGAGAAACTCCCATCAGTGCCCAGATAATTTAAAAACTGGAAAAGTTACATTTGTAAGTTTCTTCCTGTTACCAGTAGAAATAGACAGTTATCAAAACCTTAGGCAAAAAGATGGAATGTAAGAATTTAGAAGAGTACGTAGTATTGAGTCTGTGGTTTTAGACCTTAGTAGCTGTATTAGTTACTCTCTCATTGCTGGAACAAAATACTCGACACCCACAAGTTAAAGGAGGAAAGGTTCATTTTAGTTCACAGTTTGTAGAGGTTTCGGTCCTCAGTCAGCTGGCTCCAAGGCAGGGCAGCATGGCAGAGGGGCTTAATAGAGGAGAAACAGTCCACAGCAGGGTAGGCAGTAGACAGGAAGCAGCAAGCCTGCCCTTTTTCTGTCCCTTGATATTCCATTCAGGCTGCAAGCCTTTTGGTTGGTACCAAGCACACCAAGTGCTGGGCTTCCCTCTTCAGTAAATTTGCCCAGCCACACCCAGAACTATGCTAATCCAACTGGGGAATTAATCCAGTTATCACATCCTTAATCCAGCATCACACACCCATGACCCATTGAGGTCCCAAAAGCCATACCTATGAACACATGAGGCCTAGGATGGGGGAATAGCTATATACAAATAGTAGTTATTTGAGTTTGGATAAGTATCTTAACTTTGAGCTTTCCTTTCTTAAGTAAAAGGAATAATGCTATCATGTCTCACTAGAATGACCAGTTTAAAATTTATGCAAATCAATCAGCATAGTGACCTGTACATATTCCTCAATAACTGAGAAATATTAATATTCTTACTGTTATAGACCATCAACTATCTACCTAGTTCAGATAGTCTCACAGCCAGCTTGAATTCCATACTATTATATTGCAAGTTCCCTGCCCCCATCTCCCTCCTCTCCAATGAAGGTGACGTTCTGCTAATACACATCATTTACATGGGACTCTCCTAAGCCTGTTAATGACCCTGGGAAACACGGCAGGGGTAGTGTATGTTCCCAGTTACTAATGGTGTCACTGAGGAGCAGAGAGATTAACAGAATTCCTGGAGTCATACAAAGATGTTTAACCAAGTCCAGGTCCTAGAACAGTCTTCTTAAATTATTTTTCTTTCCTTAAATGCCATGAAGTCATTCCTTGTAGGATAGTGTAGGCAAGATAATAGACCAAGACATAGGTATTTTATAGACTCTTCTCATCTAGAAAATCAACAACCAGTAGGTTTCTGTCAAACATTCTCTTTTCAATTTTAGTATCTTAATTTAAATGGCAAAGTATTGAGAACATGTGTTAGAAATATATTATAAAGTGTTGCTTCGAGAAATTACAGAATTTTACAAAGGACAGGCCATGAAGACTTCTCAAAAGAAAGCATGGTCAGGATGAAATTACTGAATTGCATCATCTCCCTCCATTCTGACTATTTGCAAGGCACTTACACCACATCAGGCATGTGAAACAGTCCCGACATTTTCAAAACAACACACAAATAGTCCCCCAATTGGCTACAGACTAGGCAAGCCCAATAGCTATTCTCAGACTTGAATGACTCTTTTAAATTGTCAATTACAGCTCAGCCTTAAAGATGCACGCCAAGAACAGTGATGCAGCATTTGTGTGATGATGCTGTTGTCTGAAGCTTCGTGTTTGCAAAAATCAATATCCAAGCTGCCCTCCATATCTAATGAAGCTTTAGGCATCTCAAACATTTCTTTTACATACCCTATCATCATTCTTGCAATTTTTAAAAATTTTAAATATATATTACTTTAAATAAATACATACATAATAAACAAATAAATATTACTCCACTTGAAAAATCCATCTGATTCTGCTAGAAGCAACCATGGCAAAAAATATAATCAAAAAATGGATTTTTAAAATCCTTTCAAACTTTCATCTTTCCCCAGAAAGGAAAACAACCAAAGAAAAAAGAATGGTGTTTGAAAATTACACTCTTTTTGGAAAGTAACAAAGGTAACTAATTCTTGAAAATCACCTGTAAATACTTAAATATTTAGTTGACTTCGTCCTTTAGCCAAGCATATGAAAGCATGTTAGAACACCTTGTTTTCATTTCGTATCCTGTCTTCTATTCCTTCTTTTATTTTCAGTAAGTTTTCCTTTATTTCTGTCACTTACTTTATTCAAAACTATTTTTCTGTTCTTCTTCGCTTTCATATTCTTCCTCTATTTTCCTTTTTCCCACTGTGTGCTGGGAACGTACTTCCTAACCGGTGAATTTAGTTTTCTGACTTTTTCACGGCTATTAGTTGACTCACTGAAATCTAGACACGTTTGCATTTCTTGGAGCTGAAGGGGAAATAGCTCCCCTCACAATCAAATTGAAGTTGAAACCACTACTCTTTGTCCTTGTTTTAATCTCTAACCCCAAGAAAGCAATGCTGTTTCCAACCTGCCAGTATCAAAATCTTTCTTTTTTTTTTTTTTTTTTTTTGTGGGTACCGGGGGGTCGACCTCAGGACCTCGCGCGCCAGCAGGCGCCCGTGCCGCTGAGCGATATCACCGGCCCCTTTTTCGTATGTGGGCTCTGGGAGTCGAACTCGGGCCCTCGCGCTTGCCAGGCAGGCGCTTAAGCCACTGAGCCATCTCACCGGCCCTCAAAATCTTTCTTTAATTGTCACAGAAATAGCTAATAATAAAGATATGAATTATTGGTGAAGTCTAATCTTTTAGTTTTTCTACAATTTAAATTTATTTTGTGTATCTATGTAAGAAAGTATTTAGTAGACTATATTTAGTTTTTGATTTATAGAATAATTGAGTGGAAAGTACAGATCCCATATTCTTGCCTTATATATACTTCGGCTACTAATACTTTGTATGAGTGTGGTACATGTGTTAAAAGTGATGAATCAATATTAATACATTATTTTTAGATAAAGTTTACATCATTAGGCCTCACTATTTGTGTTATACATTCTATGGGTTTTGACAAGTGTAAAATTGCATGTATCTACAACTATAGTATCATACAGAATAGCTTCAATTGTTCTGAAAATTCTGTGCTCCACACATTCATCCCTTCTTCCTTTTTTTGTGAACCCTAGGCAATGACTGGCCTTTCCACCTCCATAGTTTTGCTTTTTACATAATATAAAGTTGGAATCATCCATGAAAAGAAATGAACCCTTTTCAGATTGGTTTCTTTCACTTAACAATATTCACATAAATTTCCTCTGTATTTTTCGTGGTTTCATAGCTCTTTATTTTTATAGCTGAATAATAACTCCATTTTATGGATCTACCACATTTCCCCCATTTATCTATTGAAAGACATCTTGGTTACTTTCAAATTTTAGCCATTTTGAATAAAGAGATTTTAGGCATTCATGTGTAGTTTTTGATATAGATATAAGTTTGCCATTCTTTTGGATTAACAGCAAGAAGCATGATTGCTAGATCATGTACTTAGAGTATATTGTTTTATAAAAACTACCATCTCCCCAAGTAGTTGTATTACTTGCATTCCCAGGAGTAATGAACAAGACTTCCTGTTGTTCCACATCTTTGCCAGCATTTGAAATTGTCAGTGTTTTTCATTTTAACCATTCTAATAAGTCTGTCATGGTATCTTCTTGTTTGCTTTATTTGTCTCCCATTTAATAGGAGAAAATATTTTACTTGAATACATTATTATCTAGGGATAGAAGATTAGGTATTCAACAGACATGTGATGGAAAGATGGGGGTGGGTAATAAACTTTTCCAGAATCTCTTAAGTGATGAAATAGTAGCACCCAGACATTGAAAGCCAGCTGTGGTCTTCACTATGATTAGGTCCTAGTTGTTTAGGGAGAGCAAACAGAAGGTTCTAAGATAACTAGGTTGAACGTGGGTATCATGGAAATGAAGGTGCCTGGTGCATTTTCACACCACTGATAGCAGGGTACACCTCACTGCAGCTAAGGAAAGGGATCCATGTTTCCTGGGTACATCTTCCACCTCAGATCCATCCTCACGTGGGACACATCTAGCTCCAGTGTCCTTATTTCCACATGATAAGATGGCTCATTTAAAAAAAAATCTCACTCTCTCTCAAGCTATACTAAAGTATAATTGTTAAATAAAAATTTTCTACACTTAAGAAATGTGGTAAAAATACACCAAATGTTTAAATTTCTTCAAATTTTATTATAGTAAAAGACACATTGCTATTAATCCTCACAATACTCCTCATTTCAAACATATTTATCTCATAGTTCTTGCCAGCTTTCTGAAGCAGTTGTGCAATTCCATGAGTATCTTTAGTTGCAGTGTCGTGGCTGCCTCAATCTTCTGAATCCATTCAAAATGTCCACCTTTTATGGTCATTTTGACTTTGGGGAAGAGCGAGAGCCACATGGTGCCAGATTCAGCAAACGAAGTGAATGAAGACACACTATAATATTTTTACTAACCTGCCTTTCCTTTAGATGAAACTTGGCAGCTGCATTCACCATATTTTTGATCACATCTTGTAAATACACTCATGAAAGAGGACTTCCAGAACTGCTTCAGAAAGTACCAAGGGGCCGGTGATATAGCTCAGTGGCATAAGCGCCTGCCTGGCAAGCACAAGGTCCTGAGTTTGACTCCCAGTACCCGCATATGAAAGAAAAAAACAAAAGAAGAAAGTACCAAGAATGATGGGATAAGTATGTTCAAAGCAAGGGAAACTATTTATAGGGAAATTAATGGCTGTGTCTTTTATTGGAATAATTTTAAACATTCATCATATATTTTGAGCACTATTGGTATAGCACAAAACTTCATGTTTCGATACAGGTATTCCACCTGAAATGATTAAATATAGGTCAATTAACACATCCATCACCTCACATACTTACATTTTCAGCATTGAGGACTTTTTTTTTTTTCTTTGTGGGTACCGGGGTTTGACCTCAGGACCTCGCGCGCCAGCAGGCGCCCGTGCCGCTGAGCGATATCACCAGCCCTTTCCTTGTATGTGGGTTCCGGGAGTCGAACTCGGGTCCTCACGCTTGCCATGCAGGTGCTTACACCGCTGAGCCATCTCACCGGCCTTCTTTTTTTTTTTTTTTTTTTTTGTGGGTACCAGGGGTTGACCTCAGGACCTCCTGCGCCATCAGGCGCTCGTGCCGCTGAGCTATATCACCAGCCCATTTTTCGTATGTGGGTTCCAGGAGTTGAACTCAGGACCTCGCGCTTGCCAGGCAGGCACTTACGCTGCTGAGCCATCTCACCGGCACATTGGAGATTTTTTTTCTTTATGTGGGTTCCAGGAGTCGAATTTGGGCCCTAGCACTTGCTAGGCAGGCACTTATGCTGCTGAGCCATCTCACTGGCCCTTGAGGACATTTAAAAACTACCCTTTTGACAATTTTATACGTTATTCACTATAGTTGCCAGGTTGAGTAGATCTCTAGAATAAGGTAGCTCTTTTTCCCCACTTCAAGTCATCAGTATCTATTTTTAATGGTTTTACTAACATTTCAATGTTATCTGAAACCAAATGAAAGTATACCTGTACTATACCACTTTCGCTTTTATGTAGAAATTTTTAAAGAGTTTAGGAAGAACTAGATAAGCCCTTTGAAGACACAGCCTATTTATCTTCACTCTTGTGACTGTGTTCAGTAAATGTAGGCCGACCAAAAATGAATAAATAATAGGCGTGAACATAGACAAATTTGACTTACAAAAGTGAATAATTAACTTTATATTACAGTAGATATGATCAAAATATTATAATTACTACAAAGAATAATTATAATGTAAAGGCATTCTGTAAATTTTACATTAATATTGTTTTCATTATATTATGAAAAGATATCCTAATGGATCTCTTTACCTAACAAAAAGAAAACCATGGTAATTCTAAGTTGTGACTGGTTTAAGCAATTCAAATTTCAAGAATGTATTTCAGTGAAAATAAAGAGCTAGTAAAATGTGGCTTAATAAAGAAAAAGAGAGGAATTATGTATTTTAAAGTATTTTAATCCAGCTTTGCAGAGATGCTCACAAGAAAAACAAAAGGGGGAAAGGAAGATGTAATGGAAATTCAAACTAAATGTAATACCCATGGCTCAAACAAGACCACAAGTTCAGGGCATGTGCTGTTACTCCTTCAAACAACAGAAAAGTGTATTTTAAAACACTTAAAAATTGATCTTAGGAAGGAAGCCCTTCTAAGAGGTTCTGTGCATGTTCCTCTACCCCCCATTTGTACAGAATGGAATGAAGTTACGTGTACACCAGGGCTGATGCTGGCAGAGGCCAAAGACTCAAACATTCTGACCAGTAGAACAATTTAACTCTTAGCACAGCGAAGACAGAAATAGATGACCTCAGCAGCCTGAGAATTAATTGAACCAAACCAATCCATTTCTACTTTCACCCTTTCTCCTCTAAAAGACATTCTAATTGTGTCTCAAAATAGTTCCTCTCTGCAGTTATCTCTCTTTCTTTTTATGCCATTTCCTTCACAAATCAACGCTAGACCACCCTTCTACAGACACTAAATGGAGAGTCTCCTAACCAGGAAATGTTAGCAGGTGATGGCAGAGAAGCTTCCTGCAAATGGAGCTTCTGTCATTCATTCATTCATTCATTCATTCATTCATTCATTCATTCATCCATTCCACTAATATTTTCTGAATCTACTATGCAGCAAGGTCTGTTCAGCAGATGTACAGGAGAACATGACCACCGCTGCTGTGAAGTGTAAACTGCAGCATAACAGGTGTAGAGGATAACATGGAAGAGGCACATGAGAGGAAGTGTGGATGTCCTAAAAACATTCACCTGAAGATGCTCGGGATGTTGAGGAATATAATGGGCTGGGGATATGGCTCAGTGGTAGAGCTCGTGCCTTGCATGTACAAGGCCCTGGGTTCAATTCCCATCACTGAAAAAAAAAGAGAAATATGGCATATGGTTCTATGCCATCTGCACTTGGGAGACAGATTTGATTTCGTAGCTCTATGAGATTTCTTTGGGCTGTGCAGTGCCCCATGTAGGGAGGAGAGATGGGCATTCCTACAACTGGCCTCAGAGAGGTGCAGCCTGCAACCCCACCCAACAGGTACCAGAATAGCATCTTGGTGTGAAGCAAAGGCAGCAGAGATGAGCACCAGGGTTCATGTGGAGAGAGGAGCAGAGGTTGACACTGCTCCCGCGGCAGAAGAGGCCACAGATCAGTCTTGTAGATGACAGGCCATGAGCCGAAGTCCTTGTTTAGATTTGTGGGGCTGTCATTTGTGGGTTTAAAGCCCAGATGCCATATTAGTTTGTATCTCAATTTGAAGTATCCACAATTAAGCGGCTCACCTGCTTTAATGCCAGCCTCCTCTATCCAGCTGTGACGGAACTTGCTGGAGCTTTGGCTGCCAGAGTGGTAGGGGGGACGAAGACGTCTTAGACTCAGGTAAGGAGGGCTGAGTGGATTACAAGTCTCAGAAGTGAGAGATAAGGATGCAGTGTGCTTAGAATAGGCCACTAAATTGCCAAGGGAGAGCCATTAGCAATGGTGAGTTAAAAGCCCCGTAGGCTGTTAGAAGTCCCTGGGTAGAATAGAAGGCAGTGTATGAAATAGTGGGTTTCACAACTCTAGAGAAAAAACAAAGGCCCAGAGAAAGAGTAGCTTTCACATATGGGAAAAGTGTGAGGGGCTGTTTAATGTGCCCTCTCTCAACGTGCAACACAAAATGTGTAAAGTCAGCAACACCCGTATCTAGCTATCATAGGGCAATTTACAGCCACATATCATTAAATAAACCTGGACTTGACCTGCGCACAGAGATCCATCTAGATCCTTGCTTTTGCAAAGCCAGCATGGTAGTAAAGGAAGGAAATACACGCTCTGGACACAGCTGGAGATCAGGGAAGAGGAGCAGCAAGTGGAACTCAGAGACGAGGTGCCGGGAGGAACCCAAGAAGCTGGAAATTAAGTGCGTTGCTTTGGCCTCCGATGTTGGACAAAGGACAGCTGCAGCACTGCTGAGGTGGCTAGAGAGGGCGATGGAGATTCTTTAATTGGCAGGCAGAACTGTAAAAATACATTTATTACATTTTCTTTTGTGTTATCTTTCATTTCCGATATGCTTAAGAAATCTTTGACACCCAAAGGTCAGTTAAATATATATTATTTCCAATGCTCTCCTTTTAAAAAATGCACAGGGGGTGATTAAAGACATGGTAAATGTTTAAATTAAAAATAGTCATGATAAAAGGCCATTGCCATTAGTCTCCCTCAAAATGGTCCCCTTTGTTTGAACACACTTATCCATTTATCCCATCATTCTTGCCACTTTCTAATGCAATTCTGGACATCCTCTTTCATGAGTGTCTTTAAGAAATATGGTAAAAAAAATATCATGAATCCCACTGCTATGTGCCATCCAGTGGAAAGGCAGGTTCACAAAAACATGATGTTGTATCCTCATCCATCTCATTCACCAGATCTGGCACCATGCAACTTCTGGATCTTCCTCTAAGTCGAAATGACCATGGAAGGTAAACATTTTGAATCTATTCAGGACTTCAGGGCTGCCATGACAGCACCTTAAAAATAAGAACAATGACATTAGTGAGTTTGAAGTGGGGGGTGGGGGCTGAGGGGCATTAATGGCAAAGTGTCTTAATTAAACACTCACTGTATTTTTTGATCACACCTTATGCATCTACATTTATATCTTTATCTGTATCTGTAGCTATCTACTCAACTCTTTTGTTAGTGGGTATACAGTAAGGCTTGGCTTTTATTATTATACCCATTAGGGCCAATTTTTCCCAAAATTATTACTGAGCAATCCAGCCTAATTGGCTCATGATGGTCCTTTTTAACCTGCATCCCACTTCTATCCAACATGGGCTGCTTCGGCAGAC
This sequence comes from Erethizon dorsatum, assembly GCA_028451465.1. Classification (NCBI taxonomy): domain Eukaryota; kingdom Metazoa; phylum Chordata; class Mammalia; order Rodentia; family Erethizontidae; genus Erethizon; species Erethizon dorsatum. Next base: position 28,328,612 of record CM051838.1, on the reverse strand, counting down.
CTATCCTGCTTCCCTGTTACACTATATATTATACTAGTCCCGTGCTATTTTATTTGTGTATTTTTATGTTTTATGTTCTGTGGGCAACTTACCATCATAACACTTCAGTTTGAGACACACTTTAAATTCTTGTTATATTTACACTTCTAAATAAATTTTAAAGCCATTTTTGTCAAGTCTACAAACATATTGTTATGATTGGATTCTATTATTATAATAAACCATGATATTACTTTGGGATGTATTGACTTTTCAATAATACTTAATCCTGCTGGAAAAATGTGTTTATTAGTACACTGCACATCCTATCACATCTTCCAGTTAAGTTCCACAGCTTTTTCTCATAGGTATTGCAGAAGTTTGCTTGCTAACTCCAGGTATTTTGTGGGCGTTTTTCTTTTTTAAATGAAAAATATTCCTGTTTTTTTAAAATCTCCTCATTGTTGATAGAGGAGAAATCTGGTGATTATTGCATTATGACAACTTACTAAAGTAGTTATTTCTAAGGTTGATTTTTTGATTTTTAAAGATATATAATCATATGATATGCAAAGAGTAATGATTTATCACCATACTTTTAATGAGAATTTTGCATATTCCAGCATACACAAGTTCTTGTAATTTTCTGAGCTGTTCCTGTGGCATCGTTCATTTTCTGCAGTGTTGCTAGTGTTTGCCACTGTAATTTAAAGTATAACCAGAAATAAACTCCATCAGAAATTTGTAATTAGATTTACAGATCTAATTACAGATCATACTTGGCAAAAAACTGAAATATTAGCTGTATTTCATTTGGCTCACTTTTTTTCAACCTAGAACTTTGTTTTTTCTTCTTAAATTAATTATTTGGTGTCGCTGGGGCTCAGAATTTCCATCCAAGAATAAATACACACAGTGGTAGAGCTTTTTAGTGAATTGAGGTCCATCTTTAACTATTATGATCAACATTTCTCCCAAATGAGTTCCTGGAACTTTAATGAAGAATTTTGCAAAGGATTATAAATGCCATTCTTAAGTTTGCGACATGCAAAATGAAAATTGGGAGATATTTTCAAAATGAGTCTTTATCGTTAAGACAAGGAACTGAGTGCTTTCTGGGACATATTTCAAAGACAGGCGTGAGCTTGGCTTGGGTCAGCACTCATGGACCGGTTGGTTGGCTAGTCAATCAGGAACTTTGTAGCAAGTGGCTATTTTGGGGTTAGCGCCTTTGTATATTCTAATGATTTTATAGACAAATTTTTGTGATCACCCTATCTCTGAAATAACTCCTCCCCTTATGTGAATGCTTAGTTTCCCTTTTCTATCTTCTGCGTTCCTTCTGGTCCATCCTTGACCTCCATCTCTCCATTTCACATTCTCCTCTCCATGTCTCCAGTAAACACTTTACATGTAACTTCCAAAATGTCCAGCCTTTGTCCTGCAGCTTTGCCGAGCTTGCAGCTGGATATCAAACACACCTGTCCATTAAACATACCCATGGAAACATTTGGAGATCAAGCAGATCCTAATAACTGAAAGAAGACAGCTCATGTGGACCAATATTAAAGCAGGTTGAATAAATTAGGCAGAGACCACATATCAAAGACCATGCACGCAAGGGGACCATTTCAGACATGAAGTCTGCGGTCGCTAATGTTACATATCACTCTAACAGGGCGTGCTGTGCCCAGATATTTGGTCATCGTTCTGGGGGGTGTTTCCATGAGAGTGTTTCTGCATCAGATTGGCATTTAGATTGGTAGGCTGGGTAAAGTAGATTGCCCTCTCAATGCGATGGACCTTCATCAATCAGTTGAAGACTTAAATAGACTAAAGAGGCTGACCTTTACCTTCCCTTGTAAGGAGGATTCCTGAAGTCTAACTGCCTTCCAGCTGGGACATCTGCTATTTCCTGTCTTTGGACTTGAACTGAAACATAGGTTCTTCCTGAGGACCTGTGAGCCTTTGCACTGGAACATGATCCACTCTGCTGGGTCCCAGGCCTTCAGAAAGGAATGGAACTGTCTGCTGTCGGGTCCCAGGGCAAGACCCAGACAGACCCAGACAAGGACAGACCATCGCTGTCCAGCGTCCATCTTGCCTGCTCACACTGCAGACCTTGGGACATTCCAGGCTCTGTAGTTCTGTGAACCAAAACCTTATACAGTGGTTCCTCGGTTCATGTACTTAATTTGTTCTACTATTCTGGGGAAGATGGCTGCCTTCATGTTCATGCAGGGAGAATGGCTGTGGGCGTGTTCATCACCCACCGTGGAGTTTGCTAATGGAAGTCAAATTTTGCCAAACACTTCTATTTGCAAACCAAATTATTCAGGAACGGAAGAGCTCATGAACGAAGGTATTACTGTACTAGCAATATCTCTATCTCCTATTGGTTCTACATCGCTAGAGGACCTGGGTAATACACACCCTACCATTGCGTTCTTCTCTTTGAAGGAAGGGGCTATAGAAGGTCTTTCTTCATATGCAAATCTTCAGGTTGCACTTTGGCCTCCCAGATGCGGTGGTGGCGGTGGCGGCGGTGGGGAAACAGAGTGATAGAGAACGCTGTATCTTGTACAGAGAAAATACACGCAAGAAATATTTTCTGTAGTACTTGATAACATTATTTTATTTTATTTATTTTTTTGGTACCAGGAATCAAACTCACAACCTCGCACTTGCCAGGCAGGCCCTGTGCCGCTGAGCTATATCCCCGGCAATTATTTTAGATTCCCTGACACTAAAAAAACAATAATGCACTCTATTATAAAAAGCTCAGCAGACATTCAAATGAAGGGATTTAACGCTAAGTTTCATGGAGAAGCTGTAAAGTTAATGTTTCCAGTTACCTTTATGACCATGTTCTCTCCATTACAAAAACCTATATCCCTTTTCAGATATAGTTGAAACGTTTACAATAATCTAAATGGTGAGAAGTCTCTTTTGCATCGTAACTGGTGTAGGTAACCCATTACTGCTTTAACAAAAATTAGTTGTGCTTTGCAGATGCACTGCCTGAGGTAATTATAGAATTTAAGGAATAATCTCATGACTCTGCACTTGGACTTCTCTTTTTTAAAGAAAATTCTATAAATTCTTATAGAGCCCCTTACTTCCTCGGTGACCCATTCCTTTTAGGAAGGTCAGAAGGTGCTGGCCTTGACTCACAGTCTCTGACCGTATTCTTACTAAGCCAATCCCTACTTACGAAGTTACATTTCACTTCATTGCTGGTTGTAATAGTAGATGCATAGCAACGGTATTGGCAAAAACACTGGATTCTTTCCCTACACACAAACTGAATTCCTCGGTGCTAATTCAAAGCTCCTACTTTGCTTTAAAGCTGGAAAATCTCTCATTAAGTCCCTGGATGGAAGGGGCAGGGGAACAGGTTTCCTCTTCAACACCGGCAGCAAGGCTACTCGTGTGGAAGTCAATTGGTTAAGAGGAGAGATCAAACCAAGCAAAACTATGAGGCAGTGAGGACAATTTAAATAATGCCACACTATTACTTGAATTGTGTTGGAGAGGGCAGTTTTCTGGGGTTGGTGGGACTACAGGTCTGATGAAAACAGTGGTGTGAGGGGTGTGTGTGTGTGTGTGTGTGTGTGCTGGCTTTCTGACACTGTAACAAACACCGAGATAATCAGTGCAGTGGTTCATCTTGACTGTCAACTTGCATGGCTCGAGAGGTACCTAGGAGATTAGGAAAGCACATTTCTGAATGTATGTGCATGGGTTATCAGGGTTTAGCTTTGGGGACTGTATTTTCCCTGACCCTCTCTTCTCTGGGTCCTCCCCTGGGCTCTGCTTCCTTTGTCCCAGCAAAGGAAAACTGACCAACATGATCAGCTTATAATAGAAAAAGGTTATCTCGGCTCACAGTTTTAGAGATCTCAGTGCATGGTTGGTGCATTCATTGCTTTTAGGCCTATGGCGAGGCCATAGAATATCATGGTGGCAGCACATGGCAGAACTACTCACTTCCTGGCCAGGATACAACCCTCAATAACCAGAAGCCCTCTACCTCAGAAAGGCTTTGCCACCTCCCAGCAACACCCCAGGCTGGGATACAGCTCCATCAGGCACTTGCCTGACATGCACAAGGCCCTGGGTCCAATCTCCAGCACCACAACAAGAAATGTTTAGCCCTTGCCTAAATAAAGACATGTAGAACTATAGATTTCCCTGTATGAATTGTTTTAACTGAATCTCATACTTTTTTTTTTTTCCATGTGGGTACCGGGAGTCAACCTCAGGACCTAGCACTTGCCAGCAAGCGCTTGTGCCACTGAGCGATATCACAGGCCCTTTTTTTCCTTTATGTGGGTTCCAGGAGTCGAACTCAGGACCTCGCGCTTGCCAGGCAGGTGCTTACGCTGCTGAGCATCTCACCGTCCCATCCCACACATTTTTATGCTTTCTTTTTAATTATTTTAAAATAAATTTCATTGTACTTATTTAAGGTCTACAAATTGAGGTTGTAAGGTCTATATATAGTAAACTGGGCACATAATGGAATAAACTTACATACCCATAATCTCACTTAGTTATTCATTTTCCCCCTATGGCAAGAGTAGCCACAAGCTAATACTTCAGCATAAATCCTGAATACAATACACTATTATTAACTAGAGTCCTAATATTGTACAACAGATCTCTCAATTTATTTGTGCATGTTTTTAGTTCTTTATTGTTCAAAATACTTTCTAGATTCTCTGTTTTGTCTTTGATCTATGGGCCATTTAGAAATTTATCATTTAATTTCTAGATACTTATGTGTGTCCAAGTTTCCTTGTGTTGTTGAAATACAATTAAATATTATTGTGATCGGAGAGCATACTTTATTTGATTTTCATTTTTTAAAAGTTGTTCAGATTTGTTTTTATATTCCAGGATATTCTTTATACTGATGAAGATACCATGTGTGCTTAAAAAGTATCTGCATTCAGCTGTTTTTAGGTTAAATGGCTTATAATTGTATGCTTGATCACATTGGCTTGTAGCATTATTGAAACTTTTTATATTCTTGCTGATGTTCTCTTTAGTTGATCTGCCCATTATTAAGAGTGGAGAATAGAACTTTCCAGTTGTTACTGCTGAGTGGTCTATTTCCCCCCTCAATTCTCTTAGTATTTGCTTCATGCATGTTGGGGTCCTGTAGCTTGGAGCATTTGTGTTTGTATAGCTTTCTTCTGAGTTTACCTTTCTTTCATTACAAAATGTTTTTCTTTGTCTCTGGTAATATTTTTTAATCTTAAAGTCTATTTTGTTTGCTCTTAGTATTGCCATCCAAGCTCTCTTTAGTTACTGTTTGCATGCTATATCTTTTTCAATTCTTTTACTTCAAACTTTCTGTATCTTAGAAACTATAATGTGTCACTCTTATAGACAGCATATAGTTAGGTGATGTCTTTTTATCACTTTTATGGTCTCTACTTTTTAACTGGAGTTTATACCTTGAAATTTAATGTAATTATTATATGATGATTTACATCTGCTATTTTATTTGTGTTCTGTATGTCTTAAGTCTTTTTTGTTCTTCTGTTCCTCTATTACTCCTTCGTTAGTGTGAAACCTATACTTCTTGTTTACCACTTTAAATGATTTAATTTTGCTTTTACAATACTTTTTGTGACTTATTTTCTTTGGAGATTGCAGTCAGCTTCCAAATTTAAGGAAATCTACTTCAAATTAATATTAACTACTTCTCAGATTTTCAACTGTTTGACCATAATGTATCTCTGAGTTTGTCCTACTTGGAATTTGTTCAGCCAACCAGATACACAGATTAATGATTTTCATCAAATAATTGCCAAGGGTTTCTAAATTTTTTTCTAAGACATTTTCTCTCTGCTTTCTCTCTCTTTTTCTTCTTTGTCTGTTTTCTGTTCTTTTTTCCTTTTTTCTTCTATTTTTTCATCTTACAAAAAAACAAAAAAAATTCATAGCACATTAATAAGAAAATAACAATAGTTAATACACTCTATATCATCATCTTCAAGTAGCTATTCAGAGACAAAAATGATTCTCTTTTACAAAGAAGAAAGAGATAACAGCATAAAACTTTCTTTTCAATGAACTATTTTTCTTCTCTCCCCCTCTTCTTCTTAACTCCTTCTCCTTCACTATGGACTTATCCTCAAGTTTGTTGATTCTTCTTTTACCATCTCAAATCCCCTGTAGAGACTTTTTTGTTTATTTTACTTTTAAATTCAGAGGTTATATTTGATTCTGTTATGAAATTTCTGTCATTGTCAATTTTGACAATGACAAATATCAGAATTGATGCTATTGCTTTGCTAAGCCATAATTCTCTTCATTTTCTTTAATTATGTATGTTTCTCTTTAGTTCTTTAAACATACTTATAGTAGTTATTTAAAGTTTTTGCCCCTTCGGAGATATTTTTATTGGCTTTCTTTTCCTCTTATGTATGACTCATACCTCCCTGTGTCCTTGCATGTTTTATAACTGTTTTGATGAAAATATTAGATAATATATTATGGTACCAATAAAATTAATTAAAAATAATAAATATATTACAAAAAAACTTGGAATCAGATTTTTCTCTCCTAGTGGTTGTCTTAGTTCCTCTTAGATTACATATTCCTTACAGTGTGTGGACACTGAGTTCTTTGGTCTTTATATTAGTCTGTCTTCTGTGTTAACAGCAAAATTTCTGAAATTGGGTACTTTCATACTTCGTAAAGAGATTTTTTTTGGCTCATGTTTCTGGTGGCTGAGGCCCCCAAACAGCATGGCAGGACACAGTTCCTTGGTTGTGTCACAATGTGGTGGGAAACAAAGAAATGGCATGTACAGAGGGATCACGTGGCAAGGCAGGAAGTCAGAAGGATTCAAGGACCAGGCTTCATTATTTTTTTATATAACAACTTGCTTTTGGGGGAGCTAACAGGTTCCCATGTGAATTACATTAATCCCTTCCAAGGGCAGTGGGCTCCTCCTTTTAAAGACTCTACCAATCAACAGTCCCATATTGAGCACCAAGCTTCCAGTGCACAAGCCCTTGCTCGAACCATGTACAAACTATAGCACTCCTTTAAAAATATATATATTTGTTTTCTCTTTTAAACCTGCCTTACTAGGGTTCTTCTCTGAAGCATCATTATGCATTGGTCCATTAATAATAAGTCAAATTATTTCCCTAAATACCTTGACCCAGTAAGTCTTCATGGTTTTGCTAAGGGGATTTATGTGTGAAAGACACCTTCATAATTTCAGGCACTTTACAAGTCACCCTTAACTCTTTGTTCCTGCTTACACTGAGCCTCAAGAGCAACTGTAACCCTTCTTTCCCCAGTTCATGCTGGATGTGCAAAGAAACCTGCATGTATGCGTAGCCTCCTAGATATCCAAGAACATGTCAGAGACTATCAAACTACATTATGCTAAACCAGTACCTAGTTCTTTTTTTCAGATTTTTCACAAACTCTTGTATATTCCAACTGAAATCAGACTTGGGCAACTATGATGTTAACAATTCCAGTGGGTTGCTATCATTTTTGATCATGCTTTTAGGGCTAGGGATTTTTCTGCAGAACTCAGAGTCCAATTAAATAACAATCAATGCCTGACATTAGAGATGTACCAAAGAGCTACATGCCTGGCCAAAGTATTGAGTAGGTTCTGGGAACAGACCTTGTAACAGAGTTCCAAATATATCAGTTTTCTTGGGTGGATGGGAGGTCAGCATTGTTTCTTGGGAGTGGAGAAGGGAGAAGGCAGAAGACTCTCACTGGCCTTCCTGAGATTAATGGGTTTTCCTGAATAAACACTTTGCTCAGTGACTTTGATTTTTCAGAGTTCTCAAATTATTGGTCTTGACAGTTTTGCCTTTATTTTTGTTGCTTTTGTCAGAAAAGTGCATTTATTGAGATGATCACTTCATCCCAGAAGTTGTACCTGCTGGTTTTCTTGAATGTTAAGTATCAAAGACCTTTGTGATCACTTTTTGGAGGAGAGAGTGAAATAAAAGATAAACTTCTTAGCTCATGGGAAAATGTTATTTTTACAAACATATTCTACCTAATACTTCAGATTATACTGAAAGAATTTAAACAACTTACCCTTCAGTGTTAACTCAAATTATGTTTCACTGATATTTTAATGGCTTTCTTTTTTTTTTTTTTTGTGGGTACTGGGGGGTCGACCTCAGGACCTCGCGCACCAGCAGGCGCCCGTGCCTCTGAGCGATATCACCGGCCCCTTTTTCATATGTGGGATCCGGGAGTCGAACTTGGGCCCTCGCGCTTGCAAGGCAGGCGCTTATGCCGCTGAGCCATCTCACCGGCCCCTTTAATGGCTTTCTTAAGGCAACATCATGACAAATATAAGATCTTCATGACAACCAAAGCTATGCTATATTTTGTATATATTTGTGAACAACCAGATATATACTTCATTTTCTTTATTGAAGTAAAGAAATTTGCCTATGGAAAAAAGTCAATAATATGTTTTGGCTAAAAGATCATCAACATGATTTTAGCTGTCCTGTTTTTATTTGAAGAAAACAAAATAGGTTTATTACTTTGCAGTGGTTTGCATCATTTCTCTATCATGGAGGAATTAATTTTTGTGCAGACTTGCATAAGTCAAATGACTATTGACAAAAATACTTTGGCTTAAAAATTCACAACAACGTGCACAAGCCTTTCCCTTTTCATTCTCAAATGCTTCCAGTTTTATGGAACCTCCTTCAAAGACTTTAGTAAAGAGGGGTTTTTCTCCATCCAAAATTCCCACCACGTGAACAGCTTATAAAGTACCCAAGACCCTTGATTACCTTCATTCCAGCACTTCGTTGTTGACAAAGTGTCAAACAAGTGAAATGAAGCAGCAAAGTTAGAGACTGTGGGGTTCTTTGGGGGCAGAAGCAGGCCTGCTCCATACTGTGACCTGTGCATGTCCACCAACAATGATGCCTTGGACAACTCACTGTGTGTCTCCATGACTCATCCGTTAAATGGGAAGAATAATAGTTCACAGAGCAGTTTGCATCAATTAAATAAAATATGCAGCACGCCTAGCAAGTTCATCATGTGTAAGCTGAGTAATACACAACACAGTACCTTGCCCTTGGAAGGAGTTTCTAGATTTTCCAAAAAGAAATTAAGAGTAGAGGATTAAAAGTAAAAAGTACCAGCAGACAGTAAGAAAAATTAGAACTTACAAAATTGTACCCTCAAACGAATTTGTACTAATGTGTACCTTTAAGGACAAAAGGATTTTGTCTTCTCATTTTTCCTGAATAGATTTTTATTATAAAGTAGCAGAAAATTGTTTTCAGTGAGTGATGGCTGCTAGCCATGAAGGAGGGTTGAAATCCACATTATTTTCCCATAAAGAATGTATATACCTTGAAGATAGATATATCTTTGGTATTCTGTGAAATATTGTATATAAGAGGCACTCAATAAATAATATATTTAAAAATTCATCCTAGTTATATATTTTGGAAAATAGTAATTAAAAGTGGAGTGCACTGAAAGAATAGCAAAATAAGACCCAGTGATTCTAAAAGTATATGTGCAAGCTCTCCTAGGAAAATACAAGATTAAGTTCCTTTTTATTTTTTACAATTTCTCTAGCTACTGGCCAATTCTGGCATGAGAAGATAACAACTCATCAACATGATACGTATCAGATATATATATGTGGGGCTATATGTAATGACAATGAAGCAAACTGATTCAACATATCTTTTTAAATAATCATATTAAATGTGCTTATAAAACATAAACAGTTACACTGTGCCAAAAAGAAGCGTGGACTTAGAAGGATGCATCCAAAATTTCCTTATTACTTTTAACATAATACTTTTTCCTGATATCTCATAACCAGTCCTGCAATTATTAGTCTAAATTTACAGGAGAGCAATAATGAGTAAGTCACGACTGCTGGCATTAAGTTCAATGGGACCCTTACCCAGGTGATCGCAAGTGTGTTCTTTTTTAAAATGACCTATCAAAGGCTCATTAATGACAACAGTGACAACTACAATGATAATAATAATAATATACATGCTTAGTGAATTTTCTCTTCAGAAGCAAGTTTAAAAGTAGGTCTGGAAAAGCTATATGGTGAGGACATAATGGGCTTTATTCAATAGAGGGACACTGGCTAAAAGTGCCATTTATTGCAAAAAGAAAGCTCTGAACAAAGGGGATCTGTGAATGGAGACTGCTCTTTGGGCATGCAGGATCTTATCCTGACAGTAATAATAGTGCCTTCTACTCTGCATATCTATGTCTTTAAAAAAGGATATTACCTGACTCCATGGAGTGGCTTTTTGAAAAGCCATACAAAGCTTGGTGAAAGTCAAGTTTGACAGCTGACACTTCTATTCTCCACTTTCCAGTGTACGTATTTCAGCATCCATCAAGCCCAACATGCATGACACGTGAAAGAGCCTGGGAATTTTCCATCCAGAGAGAAGACTGTAAGAGTAGACTCAGTGAAAGCAGCCACAAGCAGAAAGAAATGGCATTTAGGTTATTTGTCTGTGTGTGTGTGCACGCATGATAGATGATTATTCCAATTGTATAAAGGAAATCTTTCCAATTAGACAAATCAGAAAGAGGGTCAGTCTGCTAAGCAATGTCAGAAAGTATCGAGACTACGCCACCTTCCTCGTGGGGAAGCGAGGTGTTTGTTCTATATAAGGAAACAGATCCTGCCGACACGGTTCAGTCCCTGTTAACATCACAGCCCCTGGCCACTGCCTGACAGCTCTATCTGTAGCTGTGCTTGACCTCTGAGTCCAGCGAGCCCCAACTTCCCTAGCCTGCCTCCTTTCAAAGGAACATTTGCCCTGTCCTCTCCTGTTCACAGATGGCCTGATTCCTCTGCTTATTTGGTTCTCATTTTCTTAGCCCTTTGGCCCTTTGTGTCCAGACTCTGGCATTTTATTGTAACAGAGGCCCCATTTTGTATCTCTTTGTGCCCTGATTACATATGTTAGTAAACAATATATTTATTGAACAACCACAGTCCTGCTCACTGAGGTGAAAAAGCTATGAGATTAGAATATTCTGTGGAAATTAAAACATTTTCATCGATTCGATATAACAAAATACAATTATAAAATACAGCAAAACACCAGTAACTTGTACTGAAGTTTTACGTTATGCCTAGGATATGATTACTTTATATGCTCTGTCTCCTTTCATCTTTATAGAACCATATCAGTTAGATATTGTAATGGTTTTCATGCAATTTATAGGCAACCAAAGATTACACAGAGCACATAGCTATTAAGTAGCAGGAGAAGGATTCTAACTCAAGTTGTTCTACTGCCTCAAAGACATGTTCATAAAACATATGGGTCTAGAAAACAAGTAAAAATATGTCAATGGAGCACAAAGTTTGTCAGATACAGTAACAAAAATGGTAAATGTCTCCAATTTTCTGGCCCATATGGACTTCGTGAACATGATAGGTAAAGCCACCCTTCGTGGTTAACTAGACTGGTTGGAACTCTCTAAAGAGCACAAGATCAATGGTCCAAAATGTATATATGAATTGAAGGAAGAAAATGCATCTTTGACTCAACATCTTCACTTGAACGCTTGATAAACTCTTAATTTCCTTAATTTCCTTCCTCTTCTTGTTACCCATTTCCTAAGTTCACAGGCAAGGACAGAGCCAGGGCTTCTGCACTGTGACCTCACTACACAGATGCTACAACGACTTGCCATTGTTTGTTGAGTTTCAGAGCAAGCATTTTGTATCTGCCATATTTGTATCCTGTTATGGTTCATGTCTGGATGTCCCCCCAAAGCCTCATATGGTCATGGGAGTGGGCTTTTCCAAGGTGGCTGAATCTAGAGTTTGTGACTGATTCTTGGTCCAGTGCTGGGATTAACGGTGTGAGTGCTCCACCTGCCCTAGGGTGGGTAGCCTGCATACACTATAAAAGACAGAAAGAGTTTTGTCTTTCTCTCTTTGTTGTTGCTTTTGCTGTCTTTTGCCACCATGAATGGTTGCCCCTCTGCCATGTGATGCCCTGCCTTGGAGCCAGCCAATGATGGACTGAAACCTCTACAAACTGTGAGCTAAATAAACCTTTCCCCCTTTAACTTTGGGTGTTGGGTATTTGTGTCAGCAATGCGAGAAAAGCAACTAAGACATACCCTCACTGCCTGCAATAATCAGTAATGAATAGATGAATAAATGTCTTGAAGAAGCAGCAATCAGCCAGTTAATTTCAAGGTCAGTGAAGTAAAAGCCATTCAGATGGAATAGAACTTGAGGATTTCTCTCTAAGTTGCAAACTCCAAAGCTTAATTTCCTTCTATTTCCTGTGTCATAGAGACTCCTAAATTAAATTTCTATCACTAATATAATTAAAACAGCTTTAGTGAGAAAATTTATATGTGATACAATTCACCGATTTGTAGTGTAAATTTAATTGCTCTTAAAATATTAACAGTTGTGCAACAATCAATATAACCTAATTTTAGATCATTTTAGTCATCCCAGAAAATCCCTCAAACATTATGATCCATTGTGCCTGCCTCATCTTCCGCCATATATCTATTCTCTCTATCACTTGTGGACTTTCACACATCTCATATACATTGAACCATACACTGTATGGTCTTTTGTGACTGGTTTCTTTCATGCAGGTTGTTTTCAAGGTCGTCTATGCTTAGTCCATTTCAGTACTTCATTCCTTGTCCCAAGAATATTCCATTGTATGTATACCAATACCATGTTTTGTCTGTCCATTCATCAGTTCATGAATATGTAAGGTGTTTGACATTTGTCCGTTAATACTAATGCCACTGTGAATTTTTATGTGCAGTTTTTGTGTGGGCATGTGTGTACTTATCTGGGATTGGAATTGCTGGGTTGTGTAGTAGCTCTGTTTAGCTCACTGGAGAACCGTTTCACAGCAGCTGTGCCATATTACATTCCCACTGTCAGTGTAGGAGGACTCCAGTTTCTCTACCTTTTCACCAACATTTGTTTTTATCTGACATTTTGTTTCTAGACATCATAAATGGGTGTGAACTGGTATCTCCTTCTGGTTTAGATTTGCATTTTCCTGTTGACTAATGATGTTGACCATCTTTTTATGTGCTTATTAGCCATTTGTATATCTTCATAGGAGACATATTCAGACTCTTGCCCATTTTTAAATTAGATTTTTTGTCTTTTTTAGTATCATAGTCCTTCATACATTCTGGATACAAGTTACTTGTTGGTATATGATTTGCCAATATTTTCTCTACTTCTGTGTTTTATCTTCTTGTTTTCTTCATGGTACCATTTGATGAACAAAACTTTTAATTTTGGTTAAGTAAAACTTCCCTGCTTTTTTCTTTTATCAATTATAGTTTGGCGTTATTTCTAAGAAGGTTTTGCCCAACTCAAGATCATCCAAAGCATAATAATTTCTTCTAAATGAATCAAATCTGAGTCAATGTTTGTTTCTGGTATTAGGGAAGGGATCAACTTTGTTCTTTCACATGAGGTATCCAGTTGTTTCAGCACTGCTTGTTAAAACTAACTGAATTTCAATTCAGTTTAATTTTCCTGGCACCCTGCCATCAATTCAGTTTTATTGAAGGCAGAATATATTCATTCAATTGAGCAAGTGAGGATTCCTGAGCTGAGCAGTAGTGTCTAAACCCTAATTTCTTTCTTCTTTTTCTATTATTACTACTATGACTCTACAACTTCCAAAACCAGAATGTAAGTTGTTTTATTGTCAATAAATGGTTTGGGGATAAAACTATAAATAAAGAGTCAAAAATTTACTGGTCTCTTACATTTTCTTTGCTTGTGAATACCAAATGCAGGCAGCCTCTCATTTAGCAGCTTGGTAAGTAGCCTGCTGCATGAGCACTCCAGTGTTTTATTCCATAATATCATCTCTATAATTCAGTTCCCTTATGTCCACATCAACAGAATACAGATCCATGTGATGAATGACTTCTCTGATGTTCTGCGTTAGCAGATGGGCCTTATTTCCTCACCACCACTTTCTCCACAGTGACTCCACACAGTCCATAGATTGTTGTCCGTGTGACCCAAACAAAGCACACTTATTTGCAAAGAGATTCACCCGTAACTCTGAGAAATATCGTGAACTGTAGTCCAGTGTACCAAATTGTTCACTTCAAGATCTCTCAATCCCTTTATATATAACCTGCCCCCCAAAAACATGCTTGTTGTTTGTAAAATTACTGTCAGTCTGAATGAGTATCTTTTTTTGACATCTGAAGTACTGTTAAGAGTAAATATTAAAAATAATATTAAGTGAGGATTTTTATTTCTTGGATCAGTAAGTAAAAAGAAGGAATCTCAAAAAAGAAGCCAATTAGGGCCGGTGAGATGGCTCAGCGGCGTAAGCGCCTGCCTGGCAAGCACGAGGGCCCGAGTTCGACTCCTGGATCCCACATATGAAAAAAGGGCTGGTGATATCGCTCAGCGGCACGGGCGCCTGCTGGTGCCCGAGGTCCTGAGGTCGACCCCCGGTACCCACAAAAAAATAAAAAAAAATAAAATAAAATAAAAGAAGCCAATTAAGATATGATTCAAGCATTAGAAGATAACATAAAGGGACAGCTTTATGGTAATAGATTTGGTAATAATTTCTTGACTATGGGACCAAAAGCACAGACAACAAAAGAAAAATCAATAACATCAAATCGAAAATTCTGTGTATTAAAAGACATCACCACAAGTGTGGAAAGCAACCCACTGAATGGAAGAAAATATTTCACATCATATATGTGATTGTACGTTAATATCAAAAACATATAAAGAACCCCTACAACTCAGCAACAAGTAAACCTATTTAAAAATAGGCAAAGGACTTCAATAGAAATTCCTGCAAAGAAGATACAAAAATGGCTAATAAGAGCCGGTGAGATAGCTCAGCGGCGTAAATGCCTTCCCGGCAAGCACGAGGTCCTGAGTTCGACTGCTGGTACCCACATAAAGGGAAAAAAGGGCCGGTGATATCACTCAGTGGCACAAGCGCCTGCTGGCAAGTGCGAGGTCCTGAGTTCGACCCCTGGTACCCACATGAAAAAAAAATTAATAAACACATCGCAGTACATTCATCAGGATCACTAATTAGGGAAGCTCAAATCAAAGCCACAATGATATGCCACTTTATGTCTATTAGGATGGCTATTAAGAACAGTAACAACAACAACAACAACAAACCCAGAAAATAACATGCATTGGCAAGGACATGGGGAAACTGAGAATCATGTGTTGCTGGTAAAAATGTAAAATGGTACAGTCACTGTGGAAAATGGCATGACTGTTCCTCAAAAAATTAAATAGAATTGTCACCTGTTCCAATGATTTCATTTTTGGATATATACCCAAGAAAACTGAAAGCAGATGATTGTATGCTCATATTCACAGAAATGTTATTCACAATAGCCAAAAGGTGGTAGAAGGAACCCAAATGCCCATTGATAAATGAATGGATAAACAAAATACAATGTACAGACTTCGTGGAATATTATTCATCCTTTAAAAATGAAATTCTGACTCAGGCTCAAAGATGGCTGAAGCTCAAAGACTTATGCTAAGTGAAATAAACCAGATATGAAAGGACAGATACTGCATGGCACAACTTACATGAGGTACTTGGAATTAGTCCAAGTTACAGAGACAGAAAGTAATGGTGGGACCAGAGACTATGGGCAGGAGGAAACAGCAGGTATTATTTAATGATCATCGAGTCACATTTTGGAATGATCTTAAAAGTTCTGGAGATGGATATTTGATGATGGGTGTGCAACAAGATGAATACCATTAAACTGAACTTGTAAAGAGAGCTTAATTGTTAAATCTTATGTATATCTTACCATAATAAAAATAAAATTAATAATTCAGCCTTCCATATGGACCATTGTGGCTGAAGACCTTCAAAGTACTGATGAAATTATTGAAAGTAAGTTAATATTTTTTATGGAACATGAATCAAAAGTGAATCATGACATTACTTCTTACTCAATGAGCTTCAACACAAGTATGTTATGATAAGAGATTAATGTGAAGCTAGGGATGTTCAAAAGATATCTTTTAAAATAATGTCTCTGTAATTGCATATATATCACATATTATATTGGTCAGCTTTCCTTTGTTAGGACAAAATACTTGACACTCACAACTTGCACGAGGATTTATTTTGGCTTGCAGGGTCGGAGGTTTAAGTCCATTGTTGCCTGGCTCTAAGGCAGAACCATCATGGTGGAAGGGTGTGGCGAAGGAAAGCCGCTCGACTCATGGCATCTGGGAGACAAACAGCATGAGAAGAAGGGGCTGGTGACCAGATGTAGTCCCCAAGGCCTCACACCCCCATGATGCACCCAGATATATGCAGAGGTGTGCTTTACTAATCTCCTGGATGTCTCTCAAGCCAAGCGAGCCAACAGTCAAGATCAACTGTCATACACATGTAATGTAGAAAGTTTAGAACAGGAGAGAAAATGTGAAGAATCTCAGTGTATTATTTTTTCTTCTCTTATTAACTGAAGAATTTTCACCCTTTTGATTAAAGAAAGCATTTTATTGCATATCTCAATTGCCAACATCATTAGTCCAGTACTTTGGGGCTACTGTTAATAAAAATAAAATTTTGTTCGTTTGTTTGTTTTAGGAAAACGTGATCTACAAGAAGCATCCCAAGTGGCTAATTGGGCCAAATTTACACCAGAGTCTGGTGGTTGTTTGCTGAGAGCGAGTCACACTCACAGTCAGTGTGTCTGGAAGAACCGCTAAGTGAGCTTTGCCGTTCCTGCCCGGGCATCTTCCTGTCTCAACTACTAAGATAAACAGCATCAGAAAAGTTCCACTGTTGTACAAAGCTAACCAATGACCTATAACCTTCATGCAAATTTAAATATTAACCATTGAGGACTAAGCTCAGTGGCACTCATTAGCATGGCGGCCTGCTGTGGGAACAGGAACAGGAAGTTGCCCTAGGTAAGCCAGCCCCTCTCCTTAAAATAAAGCCTCCCTTTTTATTTTAAATTCTCTCCTAGTAAGTGTTTGTTGATAATTGGGCCTGTCATTTATATAGGCATTTCTAGATCTGCAGCAAATGGAGGGAAGCCAGAGAAAGAGTAACTTACCAAATATCCCGGGGCTTTCAAGAAGTGCTATAGCAGTGGTTTCCAGAATTGGAAATAGTACAGGGACGTGAGAAAATAGGAAAGAGTTAAGGAAATTTTTCTTTTCTCCTCATAATGTTTATTTTGCTTGCCCTGAATCTTAAAACTATTTCAGAGTAAAAGGGCACTGAAAACATTTTATTTGATCCACTTCTCTATTTGGATTCCTCATTTGGAAAATTCCTTCTGTCATTTCAATTATCTCCTGAGAAGCCCCCGGTGTTGTCCTGATTATGTTAGAGGCCCCTGACTTAAGCCCCACATTCCCAGTAGTAATTTTCACTGTGACAATGCTGTAGACCATCTATCTTCTCGCCTTGAATGTAAGTGCCATCTTGTCACAGCAGGAAGAGCACTCACTGCTCAGTGGCAGCCCAGGGCTTGACACATACTAGGCCTCCAATAAGCACTCATTTAGCTCATGAGTATGCAAGAGATGTGGATGCTCATAAACTTTATCCTCCAAACCACATCATGAGCCCCGTAAGGACAGAGGTAACTTCTTCTCCTTAGCCCAACATTTGACCAACAAAAATTTCCTAAGTATATTATTAATGTGCTTTTTCGTCGAATTTTTAAACTCACCATTTTCCATCAACCCATTAGCACATAGTACCTGTACCTAGGAGTGGTGCCACACAGTCAGGATATTGAAACCCCCACCATCTCCTTCTCACAGCCCATGTCGGGTCTGCCAGACTTCTCAGACTCCGATATGTTATGAATTTAAATCCAGTGAGTGGATCTAATTATAGCACTGAGATGAAAGACCTTTTAAGTGGTTAATCTCATTTCTCTTACCTGTTGAAAATGCTTGTTTCTGGAGATTCAAAATTTTTGATTTAGTGTCTGTCACCATGTTTCAGAAGCACATTTTTAAGTTAGAGTTTCTCACCTTGGCACTGTTAACTTTTTGGGCTGTATAATTTTTTTGGTATGGGTGCATGGTAAGTGGCATTGTACCACTTACTTCAGCAGCATCTCTAGAATCTATCTGCTAGAATCCAGTAGCTCTCACCCCATACTGTGCCAATCAAATATGTTTCTAGACATTACCCATCATTCCCTGGGGAGCAAAACCACCCCTGCTTGAGGAAAAGTACTTCAAGTCATTATGACATATGGTTACTTCCCATATTTAAGATTGACTCCTAAAGAACCTAATTCTAAAATTAATATTTAAAGGAATATTGTTTGCCTGAAGACAATGTTCCCTTCTAGCAGTGGAGTTATTGTTTTAACCTCACATTTGGTGAATTTAACATTGAAATGTGCTCCAGTATCCAACTCTGGTCATTGTTCCATGCTATTACTTTAAACATTTTCCGAATTCCCAAGGAGATTCTGTATATTTTAGAAGCAAGGTACCTATTCCTGTGAATAGAGGGCTCCCTGGGTGATTTTTCATTACTTCCTAGGGAAGCTCTAAGAATTACCGAAGTTATTTTTAGTCCGAATAACTCTTCAAGGCAGCCTTCATCTATCTCAGTCATTCACACTTGTCGTGGATTCCAGAGTTCCTTTTATATTAGCTTCATCCCCTTAGAATTTAGACGAACACAGACAGAGTCGCATGGGAAAGGTGAGGAAAGTTAAAAGCAATGTCATTTAAATTGCCTTCCTTTACCCACTGCTCTGGGGGAAATGTCTCCTTCCTTAAGTACAATGTTACTATCATATTCCATTTAAATTTTTGTCAGGGACTGAAGTAAGAGTACAGGGACCCTAGAACAGCATGAGAGGCGATTTTCTGAAACGCCTTAGGATAATTTTCCTAATACCCTAGGACACAGCTTTGGGGATGGATTTGAGGTCTGGGTTGATAGGAACCAGATAGAGACACTTGTTTTTCAGGCTCTGCGAAATTGATTTCTTTGCTCACAGGAAACCTCGAAGAAGGTGGGATCATGATGGTGGTAACCACACGCAGGCACAGTCACCATACTCCCACTGTGCAGTGCACCCCAAAGGCTCAGCTTTTCCTGGGCAGGACAGGGGACACCAGTTCAGCAGACCAGGAGGCATGGGTAGTGCATCCCCACGCCCACAGTGGGTGCCCTTGGCCATTCAGCTCTTAGGGTAGGGCGACGACCACAAGCAAGTTATATTTATTGCTGCTGGAACTCACGGAAACCTCCAGGGCTGCCTTGCTCTGTTTGCATCCCTCACCAGGCATCCGCCACTGCGGAAGCACAGGGTTCATTTGCCAGCCCTTGCTTTACTGTCGTTAATGGTGGAGACATGCCACAGACTACAGAACCCCGGACACAGCCCCTTCTCAGAATATCGCCCACAGTCCTTACACCAAATGTACTCATTTGCCAAATAGCAGCTCTTGAAAGAGACCCCGGTACTGTCAGAAGGTCCCCTCTCCTTCCAATCATCCGTCTAGATCCCTGTCTTGTGGGAGAGAGCAAGAGCTGGTCAACCCCACCGACTCACTCCTGGCAGAACCTGGATCACTGGACCCCCTCACTGAAAAGGAAATGTGTTTTATACCATGCACCGATTCTGTTTTAGGGTGACTTTGAGTGATACGAGCAGAAAGCGCATCTCAGTCAACTCAGGTTGCTATGACAGAACACTACGAACAGCAGAACTGTCCTTCTTACAGTTCTGGAAGCTAAAAATCTGAAATCAAAAGGCCAAAAGCTCCAGGGCTCCATGAGGGCTCTTTCCTTGGGTTACAGACAGCTGCCCTCTTTGTGGTCCACTGGGCATCTCCTTGGTTCCTGCAGGCAGGGCTGGGGTCTCTCCCTACTGTCTTTTCTTTCTTTCTTTTTTTTTTTTTTTTGTGGGTACCGGGGGTCGACCTCAGGACCTTCCACGCCAGTGGGCACCCATGCCGCTGAGCGATATCACCGGCCCTTTAGTGTCTTTTCTTACAAGGAGATGAATCTCCCATGGAAGCTGATGGGCTCATGCCCATATGAAAGCTGCTTGGCCATCATGGCAGCGTTCCAACATGGCGACAAGCCCAAAACAACAATATATTACCCACTTCCTCCTTCTTCCCAGCTCAAGGTAAACTTCCTCTCTCTCCACTTCGCGCTGGCGCCACATATCCACCAATCCCCTTCCGTAATGTCACCTTGCCCACCTCTCCAAACTCCGCCCCCAGCCAAGCCCAATAAATTCTTTGTCCCACAGCCTCCTCTCCTGAGGGTCTCTTGCACTGCACTGCAGCCCTCCCATGCCGGCATTAAATGTTTTTCCCAATTTCTTTTCTTTGTCTTTACTCGCGCCTAACAGAAGCCCCACCCTCAAGGCATCATCTAAACCAAATGACTTCCAAAGTCTCATCTCCGAACACCATCATGTTGGGGTTCAGAGCTTCAGCATATGAATTTGGAGGGGACACGGTGTAGTCCCATGGCAGGCAGACAGGAATCGTTCTGAAGCATGGGCCTCTTTGGAAATGCACAGTTCTGAGAAGAAGGCTCTTTGGATTATCACAAACTGGAATGAGAATGCCTGTTGGCCCTGGGACTGCCAGGAGGGAGGAGGCAGAATTCACCATTTGATTTGGGCTATGTCAAAAGCCAGTACTCCACCAAACAGGAGCCATCCTGCTGGATGAGCAGCTGACGTCGAGTTAGCACGGTCCTTGCCTGTGGCCACCACTTTCGAGTGGCATCTGAATAGCAACACTTTTCTTTCTCCGTTCCACCACGTCTCCCAATACTGGCCAGTTTTAATTAAAATAAGTACTGGCTCCTTCTTAACATAAGGACAATGCCACCATCTTATTCTAGTCTTCTCTCTCTCAACTCAATACATTCACGCAATGTTTTCTTCCCGGAGCTGTGCAGACTTCTCCGTAGAGGGTGGCGACCAGGAACCTGTGCTTCAGGGGAAGATGCACCAGCTGCAAAGGACCACAGTGAGCCAGCTGGTGGCTGCAGCCCAGTGAGCATCAGCGGGGAGCCCCCACTGGGCGCCTCCCCTCTTTTTAACTCTGTGGCTCCTGCTGCTGGCCCCGGTGAGTATGACTTTTTGCCTTTCTGCGCTACTTCTCTGCTAACACACTGCAGTTGATGTCAGCGTACTCTGATTTCCATTATTTGAAGCTTCTCTCTGGCTTTGAGGGAGAAGGAATTTCAAAAGTCATGGCCATCAGAAGTGTATGCAGGAACTCAGCAAGGCTATTGACTCTGCAAATACGCTTGTCCTTATTTGTAGAAATTGTCACTGGTAAGTATGTCCCAGACATGCACTTTTTCGGTTATTTTTAGCATTTATGTTATCATTTATAATTCAGGTAAGTTAGGTGATAGTTTATTCTGGTAGCATAAGAATTAAGGGAGGGTCATTGCTTTTGGGTTATCTTGACTCTAATTCTACATACTTTACTATAAACACTGGCTTACTGGCTTAGCAACGTGTGTGTCACAGTTAAGCTCTGTTCAGTGACTCACTATGAAATCCCCTCAAAATTATCCCAAATTGACTTCTTTTCTGTTTCCTTTTTTAGACAAATAACCACCTAGGTGACTGCAAGTCTCCACTAATTATACACAAGAGCGTCTGCTCTTTGGATGGGCCCAGCTCTTCCAAGGGTGGCAATGGGCTGCTCTTTTCTCAGCCCACTTCTCTTGCATGGCTAAAGTCGGCTCATGCAAAGCATCATTACTACTCCTGCAACCAAGGATTGCCTGAGGTAGGGCTCTGACATGGGAGGTTCAAATATATTGTTACCATGAGAATGAACCAGTGAGGAGATGAGCTACAGCGCCGGAGCAGAAACCAAATAAGACGAGGCCTGGAAAATGAGCGACATGGACGCTGCAGCAGAGGATTCTTATGATACAAAAAGAAAACAGTTTTGCCACGTATGTTTAAGGCATAGTAATACTGGCTATGTGATGACGGCATTTATTTAATCCACCAGTGTTAACTGAGTGTCCATCAGATGCCAGGCCCTGGGATTGGTGCAAGGAATAAAGCTGTGAAAGAACTAAAAATCAAAACAAAACAAACCTCCAAAAAGCAGAGGGAAATTATCACTATCAAATGCTTGAGGCCTGTTTTTATTTTTCTTTTATTTATTTATTTTTTTGTGGGTACCGGGGCTCGACCTCAGGACCTCGCGCGCCAGTAGGCGCCCGTGCCGCTGAGAGATATCACCGGCCCTTTTTTCATATGTGGGTTCCAGGAGTCGAACTCGGGCCCTCACGCTTGCCAGGCAGGTGCTTATGCCGCTGAGCCATCTCACCAGCCCAGAGGCCTGTTTTTAGTACTAACCACAATGTCTGTGTGGTAGTAGAGTCTAGAGAACACAGAGGAAAAGTGCCAAGGTGTAGAAAATCAGGCACTTCTTGGTTTTCAGCCTGTCTTGCTGTTTATACATGAGTTTTGGGGTCTCACTTTCCTTATCTGTAAAATAGGGTATAAATTGTGTGTCTCTCATAGAATTGTATCATAATTAAACTAGTTATTACCAGGTAAGCATTTAAAATAGTGCCTGGCAGATAGTAAGCATTCAATAAAGCCAAGTGAAATCTAATCTTAGGATATGCTGGATGAAAAATTTGCTGCATAGTAGGTGAGTTCACTGGGACAGATTTCCATACTCAATCAGTGATGCCTGCAGGCAGTGGACCCACAGTGAGTGGCGGCCACTATGCCCCTGTACATTTTCTCTGTTCTTTCCCTTCATTTCTGTAAAGAAACTGAGGTGCAGAAAGGTTAAGATATATAATTAAAGTGACACATGTAATTAGAAAAAAAGCTAGCATTAGAATTTAAACTTCCATGCTAATTTTCTTGGCCCCATAAAACATTAGATGCAAAGAAGTGATGTTATGACAAAGATATATAAATCGTTTCTCTTGTTGAGTCCAAGGCTGTGGTACGGATTTTTTAACAATTGATTCTCTTTTGCTTTACTTTGACTTTCAAGGTACCGTTTAAATTCAACCTAAAGTCATCTTCCTCTGCTTTCCTAAAATGCCATGAAATAGATCTGAAATGATATCAACAAGAAGTTCTGCAGCCATGGCAGTGTGAATGCACTGGCTCATTCTAACGCTTAGGTTTATGGACACTGGCAGCCTTACAGATGCACCCTTTCTTTTGCAAATTACCATGTATTTAGCAATACATCTAGGTAGGAAATTAAAGGAAGCTGTTAAACCTAGTCATTGAATCTTCGCTCCTGTGTTCATGAAAGAAATAGTTTCTTCTTTCTTTGCAGCTGGGGAAATGAAGGTGCAGAGAAGGGAATTTTCTGTGTGACAAACCAGGAGAAGCAGGAATGGCCCCATGAGAAGTGGCTTCTTGAGCATCCAACTGACTACACACGCTCTTCTCACTGTCCCGCACTCTGCTCCTGCCGAAGGACTGGGCAATGCATGGGTGAACATTTGCCAGATAGGACAGGGTATTGCGTCTCTGTTTTATACGAGGTGTCTTAGCTTGGAGCATAACAATGGAACTGAGATGCTGAGGTATACAGCGGTGCCAACAATATGTTATTAAATTCAAGTGAATGAAGAGGGCTACTGGATTTAAAAGAACGAGTACACAAACCTTTTTACTTCACTAGAAACAGTGAACAGCAGAGCACCCAAAGCTGAGACCCATGGGCTTTATTAATTCATGTAGAGAAAGATATTTAGAGAATGCACACACACACACACACACTCACACACACACACGTGATCACAAATAGAAGGATGTGCAGCATCAGCAGAAATTCTGTATAAAATAAAATCTTGACAAACAATAAACAATGTGGGAACTTTAATAATGAAGTGGGAATGTGGATGTTTTCAGTAGATGCTTCACTGCTCAGACTTCAGAAAGGATATAAACACGGAAAAACAACAAAATCCCCACAGCTGTCTGGAGTGGCCATGACGGTTGTTTTCCGCTTGTTGCACATATTCCTTTCAAAACATCCTCCCTAGCTTACTCTTGGGGGCACGACCCTCCTCCCTGTCCTCTGCAGTTGTAGAGGGGTCATCCACTGCAGAAGTGAGGGCACCACCAGGGGTAGCACGTGGCTCTCCTTCACCCCAAGCCTCAGATGAGTGGCACACTCGTCCTGTAGTAGCAGCACTCACGACGTCACCAGTGGCTTGTCTTTGCTGCTGGCTTCGAAATATTCTTGGGCTTCCTGCTCCCAGCTCTCATCCCTTTACTCATTTCCAGAGCACATCTGTCAGCCTCCTTTGCTTTTGCTAACATCTTATTGAGGTAAAATAAACATGACTCAGGGCACATATTTAAGTATACATATGGTTGGAAAATCTATCAATGTTTACAGCAAACACGTATTCCATTAAGTAATCCCCCTCTACATCCTCCCCTTCACTTCAAACACACCTATCCCATTGTTCTTGCCACTTTCCGCATCAGTGTGGGGGTCCTTCCATGAGTGTTTCTCGTTGTACTGTTGTGGCTGGCGCCATGTCCTGAATTGAGTCAGAACATTGACCTATCATGGTTATTTTGGCTTTGGGGAAGACTCACAAATCACGTGGTGTCGAGGCTGGTGAATAGTGTGGATAAGGACGCACCCTCATGTTTTTAGGAGCCTGCCTTTCTGTTAGATGTCACCCAGCAGGAGCGGTCACCGAATTTTTGATCATACCTTGTAAACGTCACTGAGAAAAGAGGACTTCCAGAGCTGCTTCAGAAAGTGGCAATAATGATGGGATGCGTTTGAAGCAAAGAGGAATATTTTGAGGGAGATTAATGCCAATGGGTCTTGTACTCTAATAAATTTTTTAAAAAAGTAAACATTCACTATATATATATATATATATGTATGTATATATATATATATATATATACATTTTCTTGCCATTTTTTTCCTATCTTAAAATATCTTTTTTAAATTGGGGTATGTAGTCCATTTACATTTAATGTGATTATTGATACATTTAAGATTAAACCTGTCATCTTATTATTTGTTTTCTATTTATAATATCTGCTATTCATTCTTTTTTCCTCTTTTATTCTGTTTTACTTTCTTTTTTGGCTTATTAACTAAGACTTTATTAATCTAGTAATAGTCTTAGGGCTCAATACTACACACATTTACATAACTGAATTCTATCTTAAGGTGGTACTGCATCATTTATCAAAAGCATGAAAATTTTGTTACCTTTCTTCCCTTCTGGCCTTTGTACTGTTTTTGCACACATTTAGTTTTAATGTATCATAATCTCACACTATGCCACAGTTTTGTGTAAATTGTCAATAACATTTAAAAATACTTACATAAAAATAAATCTTATGTATATTTATATAAAAGTAAATCTTATATACGTATACATAGAGGCATGATTTCCTCTTCTCTTCATTCCTTTCTTAGATCCCAGAATCATTCAGGAATTATTTACCTTCTGCCTAAAGAAATTCTTTCAATATTTCTTGTAATGTAAGTCTGCTTGGGATTAATTCTTTTTTTTTTTTTTTTTTTTTTGTGGGTACCGGGGGTTGAACTCAGGACCTTGCATACCAGCAGGCACCCGTGCCGCTGAGCAATATCACCTGCCCTTTTTTCGCATGTGGGTTCCAGGAGTCGAACTCAGGACCTCGCACTTGCCAGGCAGGTGCTTATGCCACTGAGCTATCTCACCGGCCCCTGCTTGGGATAAATTCTTTCAACTTTTGTAAGTTTGAAAAAGTCATTTCACCTTCATTTTGAAAGATTATTTCACTGATACAGAATTCTAAGTTGTCTGTTTTTGCCTTTCAGTATTACAAATATATGACTCCTTTTATTTTCATTGTTGCAAAAAGAAACAATATTCCTTCTTGAACATAATTTTTTCCTGGTTTTATCACTGATTTTGAGCATTTTTATTATGATGCTTCTTCATGTTTCTCATGATTTGGTTTCTTTGAGCTTTCTGAATATGTGACCTTATTGCTTTCATCAAATTTGTAAATTCCCAGGACTCCTTCAAATGTTCTCTCCTCCTGCCTCATTTTTGGTGACTCCCACGGACATGTTTAGTGGGCACATGAAATGGTACCCACAGTGCTAAGGCGCTTTCCCTATCCCATTTCTCACTGTATTTTGTTTTTGGAAGGTTTCCCCTCCTATGGCTTCGAATTTATTAATGTTTTCTTTCATAAGTCTAATCTGCCTTTAACCCCTCCCAATGTATGTGTTATCTCACATATTGGGTTCAGTTTTTTAGAAGTCAAATTTGTATGTTTTCTTAAAAACATCTTCTGTGTTGCACTCATCTGCTTGAACATGGAGACTACACTCTAGAAATTATTTTCCTGTCTTTATTGGATAATTCTAGAATTCATGTCAGTTCTGGGTCACTTTTTCATTGCACAACTTGCAATCTTCTGTTGGACTCCAGACTTTGTGAATTTACCATGTTGGATTTTGCATATTTATCTTTTCATGTAAACATCCCATGCTGCATTCTGTGAGGTAGTTAATTTTTCTGAAATACTTAAACAGACGCCAGCTAATTTCTTTCTAAAAAGGGTCAAACAGTATATAAATTTAGGCTTTGTGAGCCCTGCATGATCTCTTTTGAATGTTCTTTGTGTTTTCTTACAATTCTTTAATAATGTAGAACACTAATAAATAAAATTTAAAATCTCTTCAAGTTGTAAACTGGAATAATCATTAAGTTTCCATCACTTGTTTTCTGTCTCTCAGGGATCACCGTCCTTCATTACCCAGTGTCTATCTAGTATCTCAAAAGGCATAGTTTCATATGTGTTCTTCATTTGTGTTTCCTGTGAGAAGGTAAATCTGGTCCCTTCTAATTTCCATCCAATTTCCTAGTTTCAGAAGCCTCTCTAGTTTTCTGTTTTTGTTCTGCCATTCCTCCACCAGTTCGGCAGGGCAAAATGGTTTTTCCAATGAATTTCCTTATGCTAAGTTGAAAAAAGTGATTTCTGTAGTTTGCAAACAAGATCTAAGTGGATACAATGCATCAGCAGTGTGTGATTAAGATAATTTGGTTGAACTCTATGGGGAAAGGAAAAGCAGTGTTTTGATCTCCTGCTGCACTGCAGAAATTGAGGGCTTTTAGTTTTGAATTTTTTCTTTCTGGTTTTTGCTTGTGAGAACACAACTACAGCTTTTTAGGGATGATCGTACACAATTCTTATGTGTAGAACATGTAAGATTCGTTGAAATTTCATACAAATTTATTTATATGAAGACACACATGAACTTCTTCTACACATGCACCAAATGTATCCCCTCCAGGATGTGATAAAAATCCATTAATAATCTTGTTGGTTCTCCCCATGGTAATGTTAGAAGGCTGTTGCCTGAGACTCCCCTCCCACCTCCACGTCAGCACAGCTCGGCTCCACAGGAAATAGACGTCCGGGCCCAGCCAGGGAGCCATCTTCCTACTTCCTGCACCTCTTCAGGTCTTGTCTTCTCCCAGACTCTACCAGGGGATTCCTGCCTTTGAAGCGATAAATGCACCATGGAATTTCTGCAAAGCGTATGACAGATTACTTGAAAATGAAAACTTCAGAAGTATGGCTTTTCCAAAAAGAATTAATGTTTAGGCCTCATTGTCAAGGTAATATCCAAAGCTTCACTGTCAAGACATGGGATGGCTTCAGAGGCTGGAAGACTTGGGTTCTGAGCCCTCAGAACCTTGGGCTTGACCTTGGGTGCATCCTTTGTGTGAGAGGGAGGAGTCCAGAGAACCTTCTCGTTTAACGCTGTAGCTTCCTCTTCACTGTTTTCTACATGAAAATGGAGTTTCTCTGAGTGCAGATAGCCATTCGCTACTCCAACCACAGGGCAGAGTGCTTGGCAGTAGATAAACTATTGAATGAGTGAACCCACATGAAGGTAGTAAAAGGTGGTACATATTCAAAAGAATCTACACCATTGCACTCAATAGCAAATGCGTGTTGTGAAAGGAAATTGCTTCTTACTCTTCATATTAAATTAATGCTATTCAAACAGGGTGTGGTGGCACACATCTACTACAATCCCAGCACCATGGGGTTGAGGCAGGAGGATCACATATTCAAGGCCAGCCTGGGCATTTCAGCAAGAACCTCTCTCAAAATGTAAGAAGTTAAAAAGAGAGCTAGGGATGCAGCTGAGTGCAAAGGGCCTGAGTTCAATCTCTAGTACTGAAAATAATAATAATAATAATAATAATAATAATAATAAATAATGCCATATATTCTTATTTTACTGCATTAGGTTTATTATTTTGTTTTGTAGTACTGTACTGTGAATTGAATCCAGGGCCTTCACACTGAGCTCCATCCCCAACTGTTTTTCATTTTTTTGAGACAGAATTTTACTAAATTGCAAATTATCCAGTCTAGGGTCAAACTTGCAATCCTGCCTCAGCCTCCTAGAGTGTTGGAATTGCCATAGAGGACCACTGCATCTGGCTGCTCTTTCATAAATTTAATTTGTGAATTATCTATAATATCACGAGAGTTCTAAACATAAGAAATATGTTTCGTGTGTTATGGATTTGAATGACACCAATACAATGAATGAATATTAAATTTCCTTGAGATTTGTCTCTTTTTTACAAATTTCTACATATTTTAACATGTGAGAAATATTATTTGAATCATTTCGGTTGGAAGTCTACGAAGTCTTTCCAGAGGAAGATGAGAAATGAAACATTCGTTGACTGAGCTTGTATTGGGAGAACAGCGCTGCTGTGTGCCCCAGGGAGTCTCCTTTGGAAGAACTGAGGATCAGGAAGAGAGAAGGAGACCCAGACTTCAGCGGCCAGAATTCCAAGCGGAAGTGGATGGAAGCCACTAGGTCAGGACGCAGCGCTGAAACTGGAGGGATGTCTGATCTGGAGGGGAGGACTGCGACTCGGTGCGAGGATCATGGAAGCGGAGGGTGGAGCCCACATCTCATGTACAAGTTTGTGTAGAAAATAGTAACCCAGCCTGCCTGAGAATGGAGATGAGTGGGCTGAGAACGGTGGTTAGTGTCAAAGGTGAGAGAAATATGTTAGACATCCGCCTAGGGCTGAGTTCCCGGGCGCCAGAGGGGAGTCAGGACCTTCTGCTTAGCCTCTTGAATCCTCTGATATCCGGAACCTATGGAAGATCCTTTTCCTTGTCAATTTCCAGAGATACATTTCCTCTCTGTAAAATTTCTTCTCTCCATCCACGGGTATTGCGCACCTATTATTCCAACTCGCTGGTGATTTCGTAAAAGCTGTTTCCTTGGGTTCAGTTGGGTCGAGATTAATAATTGGAACTTCCCTCAAGAGAGGCGTACTCCA
Organism: Erethizon dorsatum; assembly: GCA_028451465.1. Taxonomy (NCBI): domain Eukaryota; kingdom Metazoa; phylum Chordata; class Mammalia; order Rodentia; family Erethizontidae; genus Erethizon; species Erethizon dorsatum. The sequence continues at coordinate 28,299,234 of CM051838.1, read as the reverse complement.
TGCATTCTGCTCTTCCGGTAGAGCAAAGAGAAGCAGACAAATAGAACAGTTCTGTTTCCGTATTTTTTAAAAAAGCAAACACCCTTATTCTGTTATATATATATATATATATATATATATATATATATATATATATATTTGTGTGTGCTTGTGTGTGTGTGTGGGTACCAGGGTTCGACCTCAGGACCTCGCGCGCCAGCAGGCGCCCGTGCTGCTGAGTGATATCACCGGCCCTTTTTTCCTATGTGGGTACCAGGAGTCGAACTCAGGACCTCGCGCTTGCCAGGCAGGTGCTTATGCCGCTGAGCCATCTCACCGGCCCACATCTTTCTCTTTATCGCACTGGGAAAGTTACTTTGACAGTTCTGGGGTGGTTGTGTATGAGTAAAACCTGAAACCAGACAGCAAGACAGAGAGAGATATTCGAAACTCTGATGCTGAGCCGCTGCGGCCTTTCGAGGGCTTGCATCTAGCATGAGCTCTCTTACCAGCCTTTTGGATAATGCCGTGTCTCCAAGTCATTGGAGGAAGCTCGTTTCTCGTGAATTGTGTTTATTTCGTTTGTTTTCATCTGTGCCCTTGGTAACTCTCCTTGAGTAATCTAGTTTATCTCAACTTTTCCAAAGGTAACTACGGGAAGGGACAAAACTGAAAGAGCTTCTTCAATGCTCTCTTCTGCTGTGGAAAGAAGACTCTGACTTGGTCCCCTGGGTAGCTTCTCCTCCCCACAATTCAGTCACAGTGCTGCCCCAGCCAGACAGCAGATGGGTGGACGTGCGTGATACAGAAACTGGAGGAAGGAGTGTGGAAGGGGTGACGAAAAAAGAGCATGGGGCAGGCCTGCAGAGGAATCATTTGATAGAAGCATGTGCACATGGACAAGAGATTAGAAGGAAGTTCACGAAAGGCGGGTGAAGAATTGAAGGTGATCCGAACCGACTTTGTGGGTGAGTTTCTGTGATCACCCCACCCAGAAATCACAGAGCCTTGTAAGCATTGCTGAGCTTCCAGTGGGGGCCCAAGGCTGAAGGCCTCCTCAGAGCCCCCCACCCAGAAAGCAGCAGAGTGCTTCTCTGGCACAGGCTTCATGCCACATCACCAACCCTGACGGGGTGTGGCTCCAGCTCAGCTGCTGCTGCTGGCCTGCAGCACCCGCTCATCCAGCTATTCTGTGATGGCAGTGAAGCTGGCTGCGACTTCCCTTTCTGGGTTGGTGAACAGTTCGCCTTTGTGTTTCAAAGCAGATCTGCAAGACAGCATGTTCACTTTATTGAGATCCTACCTTCATTAAAGCACTGGGAGGAATCTTCCTTCCACAGAGATCAAAGGACGCCTCGCTTTAGACAGCTAAAGTAGCACGGGCTGGATCCCTAGCTCGTGGCTAAAAGACAAGACAATTTCTGCTTTACTTCCAGAATATTGGTTCAAAAGCATAAACAAAATTTTCAGAGATGAAATTTTGTATTCTTACCTGAGTCTTACATTTGTTCAAAAGGTACTAAATTTTATGTGGATAGGCTTTTTTCTGAAAAGCAAAGCCAATGTATACTGTATACCTTCTCCAATCTGAAAATGACTCAGGATTAGTAACAGTAGCTACTAACGTTAGTACAACACTCTCTAATTTGCTAAACGTTTCATGAATATTTTCCTGTATGATCACCATCTCAATTCTGTAAGGCAGTTTTACTCCTCTCATATTACACCAAGGAGAACCCAAGTTCAGGACCCAAGGTTTCTTGTTGCCCGGATGGGACAGTGGTTGGGAATTGTGACTTTGGACTCGAGGTCATCCTGGTGCTCACTTTATCCCAGCTGCCTACACACACACACAGCCACGTTCCCAACCCATGGGAATAAGTGTTCTCCTCAGTGTCTGCCACATCTCTTAGCATTTAGTTGGCTGAAATGGTAACCAACTTAGAACACAAAAAAGTCAAGTAGGACTGAGAGGCTTTAACCAGGCAAAATGATTAGGACCTTTCTGACTTTTTAACGTTAGAACTGTTTTCAAGGACAATTACTATCTCAGATATGATCCTTGACCACTCATAATCTTTTCTTTAATTTGACAGAATATCATCTTAGGAAAGGACCACATCCCTTCAAGTTTTTTAGGATGCTTGGCTGCTGCTGGCCACAGGACAATGAGTGGATTGGCAGCCCAGGGCTCGGGGCCAGCCCTGCCCCATGCTGTGTCTCCTTACAGAGCAACACAGCTTCTGTCCCTCATATTTTTAAGTTTTATCAAAGCAAAATAACAAATCATATTAAACCAAAACATGCACAGGGAAGGCAGAGATGTCCTCTCCACCACTCAAGACCAGACCTGCTCCCTATACAACCACTTTCCCTTCTTTCCGCTCATTATTCTGGCATTTACCTCTTCAAATGTTCATCCTGCTATTTCTTTGTCTCTTTTAGAAACTTCCTGTTCACCTCACATATAATAGATACAAATTTAAGTTTATTTCTCCATTTCCAGTTTTAATGGCTTCCTCTGTAAAAAAAATTTAAAAATAAAACAGTAAATGTCCAACCAGTAGATCACTATTAGGCTCAGATGGCGTCACTACCACCATATCCAATATCCCTCTCATTATCCGATGATCCTCCACCTTTTTAACCAGAGAAGTCAAAAAATTTGAACAGGACATATAGCTGTTCAAAGGTGACAATGTTTCTCAACTTTACTTTCAAGTACATATGGCCATGTAAAGTAGGTATCCACCAATGAAATATGAATGGGAATGAGGAGAGCTTATTTTTAAAATAGAAATGTCACCCCTCCAAATCTTCCTTTCCTGGCAGGGTTTGTGGTGCAGCACTTGGGAGGCTGAGGCAGAAGAATTGCCTTGAGTTAGAGACCAGCCTGGGCTGCATAGTAAGCTCAAGACCAGCCTGAACTATATAGAGAGACCCTGTGTCAAAAACAAACAAACAAAAACAAAACAAAACTTCCCTTCCTTCCTCCTAAAATCTAGAAAGTAGAAATCCTGATATGAGACAGCTTTGACCAGACACAAGATAACGCCTTAAAAATCCAACAGGCAGCAGGATAGAAGGGTCCCAGTGTGACCCTAGGACACAGTCGTTCTCACCAACTTCGCATTGCCAGTTCACTGATTCGCAGTTAACTTTCCATCTCTATTTCTGTGACTTCTATGTTGAAAAGAAATATTTTCATTGAGCTTACTTGAGCCACTATATTTCAAGTGTCTTTCTTGCAGCCTTTCAGCCTGAATTATCATCTATCATAAGCATCTTTCAAACTACTAAGACTTACCTAATGTTCACGTAATAACAATTTGACTCATTCACATAGAGTCATTCACAATAGCTCCTCTTATTCACTGTGCCCTACCAAGTTCTCATCCCATCTAAAAATTAGAGCAGGTCAGTCATGCAAATTAGCACAGAAGTAGCAATTTACTAAATAGATCCCTTGTGGTTTGATGGAATTAAGATAGCTTTAAAAGTACTGAACCAAGACTGCTTAAAGCCTAAGCCCTAGAAGGACCTGGCTCATTATGAACCAGTACTTTCAAGTTGTAAGATTTTCATAATAGTTTTTTTAATATAATATAAAACTAGTTGGGTGAGAACAACTAAGGAATTGAAACATGATTGGTTGTTCGATTTAATAAACATTAATTGAATACCCAGAATTGAGTTGGTAAACCTGTCCTAGCTAAGAGAAAGCGGTTCTCTTCTGGGCTGGGTTAGGGAATGGACACATTTTGGTAACAGTGACTGCTGAGACCTAAACTAACTAGGAGGTTTTGTGGACTGCAGTGAAAAATGGCATTAAACAACTACCAAGCAAAACACACTCTCCACATTCATCTATAACCAAAGGGAATGCTGAAGGGGAGAATCCAGAAATTCTCCAGGTGAGACTCATCTTTGGAGAAAGTTTTGTCTTGCATCGTGGTGGCATTTGAATAGCGAAATGACAACAGCCTGGCTATGTTGTTTAACATTGTCATGCATAGGCCTCCACTATCTTGATTGAACTTCTGAAAGAAGCTTCTAAAACCAGACTAACACTTACTAATTATTTTATTAATCTGCCTCAATTATACTGCAGCTAACTTATTGATAGTTTGCATATCTGAATTCCAGCATCCAATTTCTCTAAACAAGTAGTGTGATCATGTTTTACAGGTGAAAAATGTGGACACACTTCCTGCTGAGTATGATTACATGGAGACAGTGAAACAGGTAATTGGAAATGGAGATATTCCCAGAAAAATCTGCATATGTAATTGTCATTATAATTTTCAACTTGTGCAAGTGTCAAGCTATTGTCTACATGAAAAACTAGGGAAGAATAAGATGTGCTGCTCTTGAATTAAAATTAATACAGGTATTGCTTATCATCTATTTTTAGATTTGGATTAAACCTCATACATATTTTATCAAATTACATTTTATGAAGATGAGTGGAGTACTAATTGCTTCAATAAGGTCTATATTATTGTGCTACGCAAGAGAAGGAATCCTCTTTGAAGCTCTAGTGTACCGGATGCTCACTGAGCACAGGCTCCTGGAGGGATATTTAGCTTGTGGAGCAGGGAATGCCCTGAAGTACCTGTGCACATTTTTGTATATCATGAGCTTCCCCTATGGGCCTGGACTGCAAAAATCACCCAGGGACAGCCGCCATCTTGTGAAATGTGTCAGAGGAATGCTTAGCCGTTCGTAACGTTCGCTAGGAGAGGTTTCATATTTAATGAATGAGCTCTGATCAAGAGCATAAGCAACTCTCAACTTTCATCATAAGGTTTCTGAAGTGACAAAGAAAACAATTTGGTGCAAATCGGATGATATAACAAGAACAATAAGAGACTCCCGGAAGAGAATCCAGCCTTAGTATGATGTATTCCCTAAGCCCTGGCGGATTAAGGCTAAATGTTCCCACTGGAGGGGTGAAGCGGGAGATCTGTGAAGCTGCAGGGAAGCTGTGTCTATTCTGGTAGAGGTGTGGAATAAATTCTCTTGTAGCTGTAGGAAGTATAAAGTTGTGAGTTAAGGAATCCTTCAGTCATGTTCAAATGAAAATAGAGAATATGATACTTAACCACCAAATCCAGGTTCCCTGCATCCTGAGTGGATAAACAGCCACAATCGAGTCTTTATGATACGTGTGACCTATGTTTTGCCTTTCAGGAAAATTTAAAGGGTTTTAAAGAAAAATCCTATTTTTAGGATTTGGGTATTCTTGTTAATTTGTTGGTGCTGATTACTTTGGACTGGGAGCAAATTTTGACTGTTCGTTGAGCTCTTCTCCACCGGACCTGTGAGCTATTACTCTGCACCTTTTGGAAGAGTGACCTCTGAGATGCCTCGCCATCTCTACCTCTCTCCTCTGGTGCGTCACAAGAGTGTGTTTGGAGTGTGGCTCTGCACCAGTGTCCTTCCAGATTGGGATCCATATTAAAATCTATGCCAAAGGCAATGGAGGGTCACAATCAGTTAAATGACACCATTTCTTGAATTTTCCCAGAGTTGTATCTTTTTTTAAAAGCATTACCTGGAAATAATTCACATACCCATGCAAAGTTCAGTGGCTGTCAGTAATATTCATGTTTGTGCAATCAACACAATTTTAGAGTGTTTTCATTACCTTTAAAAGAAACCCCAAGCTATCATCCACCTATACCCCACCTAAATTCAGGCCTAAGCAACTGGATCTAGTCTTACAGATTTTCCTATTCAGGACCTTTGATACAAATGGAATTATACAATATGTGTCCCTCTATGACAATTTTCTTCATTTAGCACAATGTTTTGAAGATTCAGTCAGGTTCACTGGTCATTGGAGAAATGCAAATTGAAACAACACTGAGATTCCATCTCATCCCAGAAAGAACAGCCATCATTAAGAAATCTAATAATAACAAATGCTGGTGAGAATGTGGGGGAAAATGAATCCTTCTACATTGTTGGTGGAGATGTAAACTAGTACACAATTATGGAAATCAGTGTGGAGATTCCTCAAAAATCTAAAAATAGAAATTCCATTCATCCCAGCTATTCCCCTTCTAAGTATCTTCCCGAAAGAGTTAAAGACATTACATTATACTGATACATGCATATCCGTGTTTATAGTAGCACAATTCATGATAGCTAATTCTTGGAAGTGGCCTATATGTCCATTAATAAATGAATGGATAAAGAAAATGTGGTATTTACACACAGCAGAGTACTACTCAGTAATAAAGAAGGATAAACTCACATCTCATGCACCATGAAACTATAGTATTAAGTGAAATAAATCTGACACACAAGCTTAGATATCACATAGTTTTTCTATGTGAGAAACCAAAATTATAAATGAAAGAGTGAAATAAAAATAGATAATAGGAATTAGGGAGCTAGATCTTTCTCAAATGGAAAGGGGATCAAGAGATGGAGGGCAGGGAGAAAGCGTATGGGTTAGGGATGAAAAAAGTAATTAAGGAATGAAGATGTGTTATGTATATGTACCAAATCCACACAAGGAATGTAAACATTGTGTACTGCAAACATGGAATAGTAAAAAAATATTATTGTTTATAAAAAAAGATTTAGCCACATTGTAGCATGTGTTAGAATGTCACTCTTTTTTTATGACAACAATTTTCATCGTATGGTTACACCACATTTAACATTCCCATTCAGACGCTTGATTTGTTTTTAAGTTCTGGATAGCATGAATAATGCTGTTATGAGCATTCATATACATTTCTGTGTGAACATATCTTCTCCCTTCTCTTGGGTGAGCTTAAAGAGTGGGATTCAGAGAACATAACTCCGTACTTCAACATTTAAGGACCTGGTAGAGTGTTTGCCAAAGCAGCTACTCCATTACTCATTCTTACCAGGAGTGGAGGAGGTTGCGATTCCTCCAAATCCTACCAACACTTGCTTTAACCTGACTTTTTCATTCTAGCCATCCCACTGGGGATGAGTGTATCTCACCATGGTTTTGACTTGCATTTCCCTGATGTCAAATGATATTGAGCACTTTTTCATGTGTTTATTGACTATATATATTTATATAAGGAATATATATATTCCTTAGAGAAATGTTTATTAGGGTCATCTGCCTATTTTGTATAGAATTATTTGTCTATGTTCCCCAAAGAGCCCTACAATGCCATCTGATAACTCATATTCCATGGATACATGACTTCTCTTTTCCTTCTCAAGAAAGTAGTTGTATTAACAGTGAAACCATTTTTAGAACTTGGTTTCAGTGTGGTAAACTTCTGATTTTCTGGAAAGCATCAGAGAATTTTATGGCCTTCCTCAAGGCTCCATGACATGACTAAATAAACCCGACACGGTTCTCTTCTGCACTAGTACTTAGAGTTTTCCAAGCAGAACAGCTTTTTACGCATCCCTAGGGGGCCAGCTAACAGAGAATGGCAAAGCGCTGGAGTGCTAGGTGAGCTCCTAAAGAGATTACAAAATTTTAGTATTTCTTTCACAGTTGTCCAATGCCCATATATTTGAAATTCTGCCTTATATATTCTAGAGTCAGACAGAGAACAATTCATTTTACAGACCTCATGAAGTTAATTATGGGTGAGCATTTACTTTTCTGTGATTTGCATGTGCTTAGCATGTTTAAAAAGTTTATCCTTTGCAATAAAGATATATGTTGCATAAGCTTTTATAAGCCAACTAATTTACATCAAGATACATCAATAAAAATATGAGAAATGGACAAAACCAACATTAATGATAAATTCTAGCATATCATTCTAAGTCTTCGGTTAGTAAGCAAAATAAAGTTAAACCAGCAAAAAAGCAATGAGAATTTGATTGAAGTAATCATAGGAATGTGATAGAATTAATAACCCCAAGCTAATATTAAATAACCAACAAAAAGTCAAGACTAATCCTTTTCATAAAGAAGCTTTAAATAGGTTACTTTAATAATATAATTTTATCCCCCTCAGAAGGCTCCAGATCAGGTGAGCCCACATGATGCCTAAGGCCTCATTTTTGTTACTCTTTTTCTTGACTCTGTGAATTCATCCCTATTTGCTTTCACACAGTTTTGAGACAAATGCATGAAACTATTTCACATCCAAATCCTTACATATTTCAATCCTTACATATTTCTCATCCAAAATCCTTATATATTATACATGTCAGAATTTACAGTGAATTTCTATTTGTATTAAACAGATTTAGGGCCAAGAAAACCTAGGGAAGAGGCAAATCCTACACTCTTTTTCAAGAAATTCCCGAGATAGATACAGAGCTGAGAATAACAAAACAAGCACAAGAAAGAACCATAGCGCTCTTATTCAGTCTTTTTGTCCCCAGTCTAGTCTGGACTTCGGTTAATGATCTAGAATGTGTGGACTACACTAGTGGATGGATTCATCTCCTAATTTCCGGAAGCAGAACCCTAATGTTTGAATTACTTGTCCTACAAGAGCTACGGAAGAGGAAGAAAAATGTGAGAGCAAGTCGAGCTAGTGTTTTCTAGAGGTTGCTCTAGGGCAGTCAAATGTGTAGAAAGAAGAAAATCAACTCAAAAAAGTATCTGTTCTAACAGGGTAACACCATGAAGCCCTGCCCATCAACAAATGACTGCCATCACTGCCCCGGATTTAATGGTCCCTAAGTGTTCCTCCTCCCCAGGGGGGTGGGGCAGGTTGTTGAGTGTGATGGAGAATATTGTTTTTTTGTGTGTGTGTGTGGGTACCGGGGGGGTCGACCTCAGGACCTCACGCGCCAGCAGGCACCCGTGCCGCTGAGCGATATCACCGGCCCTTTTTTCATATATGGGATCCGGGAGTCGAACTCGGGCCCTCGCACTTGCAAGGCAGGCGCTTACGCCACTGAGACATCTCACTGGCCCTGGAGAATATTCTTGAACATCTGTTCCTCATCTATACTACCCTCTATTCTAAGATTGCTTCCCTTTCCAGTTTTAAAGAAAGCATAAGAACAAACTTTTTTAAAAGTCCAAATCTGAAAAAAAAACAAAAAAACAAAAAAAAACAAGTATCGAAACACTTAAGGAAACATACTTTATGTGGTTTAGGCTTTTTAAACTGCATCACAACTACACTTACCTTGGTTATTAATGGTTATTGATAAAGAGAGAAGTTAAAATTAAATCCTGTAGTTCGCACTTCAGGTGAGCCACAAATCAAGAATTTCAAATTATTCTCAGTGCTTTGAACGTGCTGGAAGAAGCGTAGGTGAATATTGTTATAAACAGGATGTGGACCTGGACTTGAGGACAACTAACAAAGAAGAAAAAGGGAATCAGCTTGAACATGAGACAGTTTGTTCTCTGTGGACAAATCACCCTTCTGAAAATTAGAAACTGGACACCTGATTTACAAGCCCATAATGGACAAAGAAGTGAAATAAATATGTGACACACTATGACCATGCAAATGAACAGGTGAGGGGAATGTATAGGCAGTTCACAAATGGAATTTCTAAATTTGGAGCAAAAAGATTTTTGTAATTCATATAACTGCTTAAAAATTAGAATGTTCATAAAATTGATAACAGAAAGAGTGAATGCCCTAGTGAAATAGTAAAGCTAATGTACAAAAGCAATTAATAAATGGTACCTACATATGTAAGAAAGTGTATATTCTAAAAGAGTACATTGAACATAATTATTAATAATTCAGGTTTTTGCTAGACATTTCTTTTACATGTCCTTCCAAATTCTGAAACCTTATCACCTCCTCTTGGGACCTTTCAGCAATGCAAGAAAGTGAAGACAGATGGGACATTTTTGAAGGAGACAGGTTGAGAACATCTGTGATATATGTAAGAAAGGATGAGGAGAAAAGAGAATTTTCTAAAGTATTATTGAAAACTGATGGGGAACTTACTTTATATCTTCCATTGGCTGCATATACTGAGGTCTGACTCCTGCATTGCCCTTGGAATTAGCAGTAAGGGGCATGGTCTTAGGTTTTACATATAACCTTGGAGATACAGAATGGCTACCTTTATTTTTAAAATAGGATATAGTCATAGAAGGAAGGGAGAAACAGAGAGAAGAAGAGAAGAGGGCCAAAATGCTTTTTATCTCTAGGTAAATAATAATGTATCCAATGACGTTGAAAAATATGGTCCTTTGTATTTCAGGTGTCCCATATTTATTTTTGTTATTTCTCCCTCAGAAAATATAAAAAAGTGAGAAGAATATATCTGACATTTTATAAGTTTAGTTAACTGTTATTAAAAGAAAAATTCCACTGAGCATTTCTTTTATAACTGATTTTTTACGTCAGAAAAGTTCTCTAAATAAGAGGGTCAACTTGTAGATTTTTCAAAAACAAATTTAATATTTTTACAGTATTAATGTCTGAACTTAATCCACACCTTCCTTATGAAATACATTTTATCTTAAGAATATTTAAAAGAAATATACAATGAAACATATACAAATAAACAAATAGAACAAACATAGAAAATGTACAATATTTTCTTTGTTCTAGTCTGAAATATCTGCCAGTGAATAAAAAAGCTCTTTTATCCAAATACAATACACTCAGAAAAAGATGGTAAATCTTATTAGTCTTTGAGGCAGATGCAGGGAAAGACAATCATCTTCGTACACACAAGCTTCAATATGTGTCACTGAGTTCAGCTTTAATTTTTCTGAATTAATATAAAACTTTTTCATTATGACTGTATAATAGCTTTCTTGTCACAGAGACACAATACCCCACACCAGCAACGTAAAGAGGAAAGGATTAATTTGCTCATGGTTTCAATCCACTGTCAGCTGGCTGAAAGTTAAAGACATCATGCTAGAAGGATATGGTGGGGAAAAAATTGCTAAGTTCATGGCAGCTGGGATGCAGAGGAAGACAAATATCAGAACAGAACGGGTGAGGGACTAGACATAAACCCAAGGCCACCTCTCCTTGATCCACTCAGACACACCTAGAAGTGTGCTCCATCAATCCCAGGGCAGATCACAAGGAAAATTAGGTTGAAACTCCACCCTAACCACACCACACCCCTTTTCAACTTGCTACCCAAATACATCTCCTTAACACATATTTAGTCTTTAAATAAATACAGTAGCAAGTTTATAATTTCAACAAACATAATATAACCATCCCACACACAACCAGAAACACAATAATCCCTTCCCCAAAGTCTTAACAGTTCAATCATTTTCAGAAGTCCAAACCCAAGTCTCTTCTGAGGACTCAAGGCTATCTCTTAGCTGTGAACCTCTGGAGAAATAAAAAATAAGTTCCAAAATTATAATGTACAGTGACACACAGTAAACTTTCCCCTTCCAAAAGGGAGGAATAGTGGGGCATAGAAAACTACTGGACCAAATCAAGAATGAGAACCAGAAGGCCAAACATTAAACCTTGTAGCTCCATCTCCAGCATTCAGGTCACATGGTGATAAAATGTGAGTTCCAAAGATCATAGGTGGTCCACTACTATGGCTTTGCTAGTTGCAGCCCACAAGACCTCTTTCTTGGGCTGGCCCCGCTCATGGTCTGCAGATTTCTTAGGCTGATGTTCCATATTTCTGGCATCTTCACTTTCTGAGACCTTCATTACACCTTTCGTTTCATTCCCACAGCTTCACACTCTTTTCAGGGGCTCCTTGCCTGATTTTCCAGGTCTTCCTTTGAAATCTGGGTGGAAGCCTCACTAACCCCACAACTCATTCATTCTGCATGTCAGTAAAACCAGCATTTCATGGAAGATGCTGAGGTCTGCTGTTAGTGGGAACTGTAGCCAGGCCCCCTTGGAACATGACTGCAGTGCCTCTGAGTACCTGAATAGCTGAGCATGGGGAAATGAAGCTTGAAGAAGCAATTATCTAGGAAGCCCTTCATGAGCAGGGGTCCTAGGGACTCTCTTCCTAAATGAAAGGTTGACACTTTTAAGGCTGCCATGTTTGGGATCTTGCTATTTCCTGAGATGCCCTCAAGGCATTTTTCTTCTTATCCCTGTATAAAATGCTTGGTTTTTTTTAATATTGCTAATCTCTTTAGGAGCCACACCTCCCAGAGCCCAACTTTACACATAGTTCTTTCTGGGACAAAATTTAAGTTTTTCGAATATTTCTGATCTACTTTTTCCTGGCCTGTAAATCTGACTAAAAGAAGCCAAAAGTATCCACGCCACAAACTGTCTTGAAATTAACCTTCCAGATTAGTTAGTTCTCTGCTCTTAATCTCAGTCCCCCACAAAGTTTTAGGATATGGGCAAGATTTGGACAAATTTTGTGCCAAAGTGTAACACACACGACCTCTAGCCCAACTGCAACAGAGTCCTTATTCCCAAATGAAGCTTCATGAGCCTGGCCTTTACTGTCCACATCCTTATCAACACTGCTGAGCTCTGACAGAATCACCAATCTGGCTCTGCTTATATCATTCCATGGCTTCTCTAGCCTGCATCTCCAGCGTTCCAAACTTCTCCCACAGTGCAATTCCAAAGCCTGCTATACCACATGGTCAGGTATAGTATAGTGACAACAGCAATCCCACTTCACTGGTATCAGTTTTCTGTAGTAGCTTTCTCATCACTGATACACAACACCTAACATCCACAATTTAAAGGAGAAGAGGTTTAATTTGCTCATGGTTACAGTCCGCAATCAGCTAGCTCCAAGGCAAAGGCATCCTGGCAGAAGGGCATAGCCGAGCAAAGCTGCTTAGTTCATGGTAGCAGGGAAGCACAGCAGGAAAAGAGTGCCAGAAATGGTGACGGACCACATATACACCCCAAGGCCATATACCTCCATGATCCCCACCCCAGACACACCTAGTAGTGCACTCCACCAATCCCTGAGATGGGTCCCAAAGTCAATCAATTTGTGTCTCCACCCTATCTACCATGTTAGATGCCTTTTCATCTTCTTCTGCATGAAAAAATAATAACCCAATATGGGCCCCAGCAATGCTCATTCTAGTCCTGGTATTCTTTTCCATACACCAATACATTTCGACATACACACCTATACATAAATGTATTCCTCACATCAAGTAGAAGTTTATTAAAGTGGCTGCCTAAGAATCAAAGTAGAACAGAGAAAAGAAAGGAAAGATATACTAGATACATAAATGCTAAAAGCCTTGATAACTTTGGCAAATTTTCGTAATTCCCTGTAATGAGCTAAGACTATATATCCACTCTATGGTCAATAATGCCCTTCCCTTTTTTTCACATTTCTTGGGGGTCATTCAAAAAACATCAAATGTTTAAAAATCAGAAGGAATTTTTGCATGAACTTTAACCTCATACAGACTTGTTTAATATATCCAGTATATTAAAACCCTGATGACTTTTGCCCATCTGTGAGATTTCATGAATGCTTTGTGCAAGAAGGAAGTAGTGAAGATTAATGACAGTTTTGACATATAGTGGGTGTTGGGGAGCACTGAAATAAAAGTACTCAATGGAGTTTGGAAGCAGGAATAAAATCTCTCAAACCTCAAGCTCATTTCGTGGTCATGGCACACACTAACTATTATCTAAGATGGTTCAGGAATTTTCAGTGACACATTTTAAGCTATATATAGCACTTAATTAATTGTAGGGAGATGAATATATAGTATTTTCTCTTATGTTACTTAAAGTAATTCTATGAGATGACCACTAGTTTTATATTTCAGGTATCAGTGAGAGCTCTTAGAAGCAATACTATTCCACTTGACAATAGTCCATCAAATAGATTATCTTGGGCAGGTTGTTCAAATAAGAAATGCTATATACTGATTTTGATTTCTCTTATGGGTAATCCATGTTACAAGTTAACATGTCAAAGGCTTTGAACAGTCTTATGGTAGAACCATCTCTTAGGTTTGTGTAATCTATTGTTCCTCAAAATTGCTCAACTATGAATTTTTTCTCATAAAACACTTCCATCCATGTATACTCCCAAAAACATTCTTTAGGAGAATTAAATCAAAGGAAATACTCTCATTCTGGTGTTAAATCATCTTGGCACTATCTGCCATCCTCAAAACAGTTAAGAATGTCACACAATCTGGACACCACAGACCACTGTGTCCAGTGATCTCCAGCAGCTGGCCAGCAAATAATCAGCATACTCAAAAATGAAGACACTCCAAGTCACATCCCCCAAAACACATCCTGGTCTCTTATTTATTAGAAGAAAGAACATAAGCAGGGTCTCTAACAAGATTCCTGGAAAGATAACGTGTCAAGAAATTATGAAAACAATCCCAAAGACAGAGACTCTATCTTAAAAGAGACACAAAAAAACAGGTTCAAATTCATGGCATATCTGAATCATAACAGGGCATCTATCAACCATCACTAATGCTTATTCCTAAGTCAAAATGAAGTTTTTTCTACTGGCTTTGGTTATAATGGAGAAATGTGGCTAAAATTAAGTCACTGAAATGTCATAGTATGAAATCATCTGAGAGAGTACTTGGATAAACCAAAAAAATACAGTAACTTTTTATAAGACTGCTAATTTTCAAAGGCCTCCATGGGAAAGAAAGAAAATAAGAAATAATACATCCACATTCAGGACTTCAGCGTGATTGTCAGAGGAAAAATCATAGTTAAATGTCTTCATAAAGTTCAATTCCTTTTTTTATTGTTCTTTTGCTCTATTTTTATTCTCTTTGGGTTTTGAACTATATCAGTTAAGGTTAAACCAGAGAAATAGAATCAGTAGGTGAAACATGTTAAGAGATATGGCAAGGAATTGGCTTAGTGACTGTGGGGAGTGAGGCAAGTTGGAAACCATAGTCCAGGCTGTGAAGGTGGACCAACCAAGCCGCCCCAGCAGGCACTGATGCAGGGGCCGAGTTTCGCCATCCCTGGAAGCCTGAGTCTACTTTAAGGCTCTCCGAGTGAAGGAATCCCTCACTCTGATCACATAGGATCATCTAGGATTATGTCCCTTTCTTAGAGTTATCTGACTACAGAATAATCATTGCATGTTTAAAATAGCTCACAGAAACACCTACATTAGAGTTTGACTGAAGACCAGTGATTACAGCTTAGCCAGGTTGATAGATAAAACCAATCATGACCAGGAACATTTAAATTCATAAATATAACATAGCTAGTAGTTTTTAAAAATGATTTTGTGAATCTGAAAGCTGTAGACTCTAGATATGTATCCACTAGCCAAATGCATACATGCTGCACAAAGACACACACACACATACAAATAAAATGTCATGATGATGTGCCATACTCCACTAGAATTACAGAAGATTTCTTCAGATTAGATCGGGCTTTAAACAACAACATGGTATTGCTTTTAGGCAACATAGAGTCTTCTCTTTCACATAGCAATCTGTAGCTAGACTACCCAGGCCCAGCAGTGTTACCAGATTTTGGGGTTTTATAGACTCTTTCCAGGTCTTTGGTGTCCTGAACAAAGAATCAGAGAAGACAAGCAAGAAAGGTAGAAAGGTTTTACACCTATTAAAGGTAGGAAAAGAAGTACACTCTTTTCCTTATCTGAGAGATTTCAGAGTGACCACGAGGTTAATGGTTGAGGGCTTTTGTATTTCTCATTCTTAGGCTGACATCAGATCTAGGCCATCCTATCAAAAACCTGCTTGATTTCCTGTTGAAGATTTGAAGATAGTATTTTCTGATTGGTCCAGGCTCAGGGTGTGGGAATTCTGTTCTGTGCATGTGTGCTGGATCTCTGTGACTGACAGGTCACATCCACTTGCTCAGCTGATTTGCCACACCCTAATCTCCTGCCTCAGTAGGGCAGCTCTTCTGTCTCATCAGTTGCTTAAGGTCCTATTTTACTGCACATTTCTGCTCTACCCTCTTTAGCAGATCTCCTCCATCTTCAAGGTTAACTGACCATTGCAGCTAACCCCTGAAGCTCTAGCCTTTGGTTTTATTCTCTAAGTAACAAGTGTAAATGGCCAGAAAGACTGGCCCTCTTTCTTTTGAAGAACTTTCAGAAAGTCCCAAACTTTCGTGTACACCGTATTGGCCAGACTTGGTCACAAAGCCACAAGAGCTATAAGGTAGGTTAGTCTTTGGTTCCATAAGGCAATGTGTCCAGCTAATATTTGGGGTTCTGTTATGAAAAGGCAAAAGGAAAATGAGTGTTGGAGGAAGCAACTTGTATCCTCTGCCTCAGATGTGACCTTCAAGTCCTTAAGAAATTTCTATTGTCACCAGATCGGGCCCAAGGAGTTTCCCAAAACTGAAATAAGGAATCGAATCCAACCTAACCATAGAATAGGTTCCAAGGTTTGCCGACTCCTGTCACAGAAATAGAATTTTCAGGATGCATCAGTAAGAAGCACAGGAAGGATTTCTTAGGCAGAAATTTAAGAGTGGAGTATGGGCATTCAGAGGGAGGAGAAGGGCTACAGTTTGGGCCTGTGGATATTTACATGTTTTGGCAGTGGAACTCTGTGGAATTTTCAACCTGTAATCTTGGTCTTGGCTGGGGGATGGATGAGGACAGCCCACACACAGAAAGATGATGGCCCATTCATAGAAGAAACCTGCTTCATAGGTGAAAATAAGTGGTCCATGCACAGGTGGAGGACATTTGCATAAATAAATAAATAAATATCTGAACCCACTTTCAGGTAAAAGGGCATCATCTAGGCTTGGAGAAGAGAAGGGGGGAAAAGTTGAAACTGAGTTTTTATTCTGAAGCTGCAGATTTTTAATTTTTAAAACTATGATTTTCCTTGTCTCCTTTCTGCCTATTTTTTCTTCTACCCAACCTCACTATAATCTGGATCTTTAATGTAGCCCAAATTTCTGTGCTTTGAAAGCTTGGTCCCCAGTTTGGCTCTTATATAAGGTGGTAGAAACAGTAGGAGACGGGCCTATTAGGATGTCTTTAGGTAATTGGGGCCATCCCCTTGAAGGGGATTGTGGGACCGCAGTCTTCTCCTCCTGCTCTCTGGTGCTTCCTAGCCATGAGTTGAGAGGCTTTGGTGTACCATGTTTTCCCACCATGATGTGCTGCCTCTCCATGAGCCTGAAACTAAAAGAGCAACTGACCATGAACTGAACCTCCAAACCTGGGAGCCAAAATAAGCCTTTTCTCTTTCCAAGTTGACTGTCTCAGGTTTTGATTAGAGTAAAGGAAAGATAATGACTAACACTGATCATTTGGACTATTAGTTATCCTAGAACAGCTTCTGTGAGATTGATTTATGGAGTAAGTTGAAGAAGCATGATGTATTTTGTCATATGTACTCACGGTTTTTTTGTTTTTTTTCTCTAGCTCTTTAACACTTTGCCAAGTTAGCAACTTCTACAACCTCTTTTTTTTTTAACATGAGAAGCATGTTACCCAGTACTTTAGGTTTTACTTTGAAACTCTTGAAAGGTTTCAGGATCTATAACCAAACTATCAGGTCTGCTTTGTCATGACCTTGTGCTAATTCTGCAAGTGGACATCTGTCTTGTTCCCAAGCATAATCCTTGCTTTATACAGTTTTGATGAAAGAATTTATGTGTGTATTTCTTTCTGTTTTTATGGTCCTCTCTTACTCAAATCTTAGCTCTGAAGCTATCTAAATGTGGGGAAGGGGTGCCCTGCCTGCATTTTACCGCCATGTCCTTGCTGTGTTTTGATGTTGCTGCTGAAGATTATCTTTATTTTTTCTTGCCAGTTTTGATTTCTGAAAACATTTGAAGTGCGAATTATTCAATATTTGTCATCCCTTTGTTATCATTATCCAGGATAAAATTTCTTTCTTTAAATATTGACATAAAATTGTTACTCTAGTGCTCCATAAAAGAGGTTTAAACATGAGAATAAAGAAATGTACTATGGAGTGAGTGGCAGTGTTTCAGAGAGGAATGTAATTTCCTTTTGAGTTATCAAACCTGTAAAAGAGATGTAGGTATAGAGAATAATATTCACTTCTATTTGGGTGAAGAAATGCCTCATTTGTTCATTAGTGATTTTTTTTGGTTTATGTTGAGATGCTTTGACTATGCAATAATGAGGTTGAATACCTTTACCTTATTGCAGTAATTTGTAATCATTTACAAGGTTGCAGAGTAATAATTTTATTATTGCTGTTAGAAGATGGGCCCATTAGGAAACAGTAATTGCCAACTGTTCATCTCTTACAGCACAGTGTAAAGAGAATTATGACACCAATCACTGCTTTCCATGAGACACTGGTCTTTAATTGGTGATACTAGGGTATAATAACAGCTAGCAGAGATCTGCTTAAAGCTGTATTTTTTCCTCAGATGGTCATAAAGGGACTATGGTCTTCCTACCACCACTTTAGGCCTATGTTTTGTGCTCTCTACCGTTTTGAAATTTTCATTTCTTCTCTTTGTCATGACCTACTCCTTTTCTGGTACTACCTTTGAAAAAATTCTCAAACTATAGTGGTACCCAGTTTGCAAACAGTTTTGTTTGCAAACAATTTGGTTCACAAACAGAAGCATTTGCCAAATGTTTTTGCTTGCAAACTCTGCATCAGGTGACAAACATGGCAGTGGCCATCTTTGTCACACAAGCACAAACACAAATGTGGCCATATTTTCCAAAATCGTAGAACAAACTGAGTTCATGAACCAAGGCATCACTATATTATATATTTCACTTTCCTTGTAACATTTAAGCAATTCATAAATTTAGGGCACATTTGGTTATGAGGTTGTTCAAGATATTTTTATTCCTCCTTTCAAAAGGTAGATGACTGACTTGAGCTCAGAAATGTGGGCAGCCGGGAAGAGCAGCATTTCTACTGCTACTACAGGAAAAATCTGAACCAACTGCAAGTTGGCAACTTTTCTTAAAGCCATCAGAGAACTGAGATAACAGAGGCAGACCTGGAAGGCTACATGCTACATGATCTTATTTCCATGGTATTCCAGGATAGAGAAACTATTGAGATGGATGGATACCAGGGGTTGATGTTTGGAGAATGGACTGACAACAAAGGGGCAACAGAAGATTATATGGCTAAAGTGACTCCATTTTCTTCTTAGACTCCATTTTGTCTTCACTTAACCCCTAGATGAACTCACTCCCCAACCCTGTTAGATATTAAGACACTCACCTGTCGATAAACTCACTCTTCAGACGCCCTCCCATAAAACCCATAAAAGGTGAAACAAACAGATACAGCAAGCAATGGTCAGGCTGACCATTGACCACATCTTGGGTGACCAACAGATGTTTGGAGAGGGTCTTGTGATAAATCTAGCGATGTCCCTGTGAAATTCCAGAAAGATGATGTGGTGCAATGTGGTTGCTATGGTTATGGGGGGAACTTGTGGGGAAACGTGTAACATATAAAAACCCCCTGAGAACAAAGACGTCATCATTCTTACTGACCACTGGTCTGCCGGCTGAATAAAGCTAGCTTGCTTGTACCTGTACTCAGCCCCTGTGAGTGGCTCTTGCGATTTTGCTGTAACAAGGAGAATTTGGGGAATGACAGATGTTGGGTGACTAATGACTCATCTTAGCCTTCCAGGACCTTTTCAATTGTGAAAGGGAAAGTTCCATGTCCCATGAATCCCTTTTTGGGGCAAATCAGACTCATTGATGACCCTGAGTGGAAGTATTTTGCGTGACACAGTTGGGTGGTAGATACATGACTAATGCCTTTTTTTTATAATTCATTGAACAGGATATCACAAAGGGTGAGCTTTACAATATGAAAATGTTTTTTAAAAATCAACTAATATGCACAGACCCCAGGATGTAAATGTAATGCAGGCCGTGACAAAAGCATTTCACTGTATTAGGAATGAAGAGCACTTAATAAGAAATTGAAATCTGGTCATCTGGGCACAAATTTGGTCATATGAGAAATTGGATTCTGATTGCAAGAGCAGAGATACATTGAATTTTGAGGAGTACAAGATAGACTATGCAAATACAAGCAGGTATATCGTGAAGAAAATGAACTGAACCGTTTCAGGTCTAGCAGTGTGATGCGACTAATAGTCATAGATTTGTGCAATGTATAACCTTAAAAACTGTGTTCTTGGGCCGGTGAGACGGCTCAGCGGCTTAAGCGCCTGCCTTGCAAGCGCGAAGGCCCGAGTTCGACTCCCGGATCCCACATACGAAAAAGGGGCCGGTGATATCGCTCAGCGGCACGGGTGCCTGTTGGCGCGCGAGGTCCTGAGGTCGTCCCCCCGGTACCCACAAAAAAAAAAAAAAAAAAAAAAACTGTGTTCTGCAACCCTGTATAATTTGGCATAATTACTACCTATCTTGAGATTTTCATCTTCCTCATTCATAAAGTGAAAAATTTACAATTATGATCTGTTTTTGAAGTTATTTTCTGAGGCTAAGGCCTTTGGAATTTATCAAATCTGCACTGAAGTGGTGGCTCCCAAACTTCCAAGCTCTGTGACTTTGGTTAAGATGCTTTGATTTCTATGCTTTGATTTTCTGTGCTCAGGGTGAGCACTATAAGGGCACATATCCTCCAGTGCGGGTTTAAAGGCAAAATGAGGTCTTGTATGCAGAGAGGAACACAATGCCTGGCACAGAGTAAATCTGGGTGATATTGTCTCCTGTATATGCTAAATGGCATGCAAGCATTATCATTTGGCATTCTAGCTTTCGAATTTATGTAATACAGAAGAATATAAGAACTAAAATGTCACAACAGGCTTTTTTTCTAGTTTTAAGAAAAAGAGTTGAGGTTCTTATAAATTTAACTTTATCACCTACATACAAGAATGGAGTTGACAAGAACACAGAAGAGTGTTACAGACAAGAAATAGTTACATAACAGAAAAACAAGTACCAAAAAGCCAAGCTATTTTCTTGTCTGACCTTGGATGAGGCCCTGTATGCAGAGTTTAGACACTTGCTGTAATAACAACAGCCAAAATTAAAGGGCCAGGCTACTTTTTTCTAATTGTCTGCTGCAAATGTATTGAATGTCACTACAGACAGATGTGCAGTGAATCACCTCTAAAGACAGAAATCAAGAAAGACCAGACCTCCAGCTTCATTGCCACATGGTGGGGAGAGGTATATATTTTGTATTCTGTAGAGATCATGCACAGTGCAAGTTGCAGAAGCTACAAAATGAATATGCATAGGCACATCAGTGGAGAAAATAATTGGAAGTCCAAAAATTAGGCCTCTTATAAGTTGTGATCAAAAAGTATGGTGAATAGTTAATTTTTTTTAAATTATTACAGTAAAAGATACATTGCCATTAACCCACCTCAAAATATACCCCTCTTCAGTTTGAATACACTAATCCCATAGTTCGCCACTTTCTGAAGCAGTTCTGGAAGTTCTCTTTCATGAATTTCTGACCCAGTGTCCTGAATGGTATCAAAATGTTTACATTTCAAGGTCGTTTTGACTTTGGGCAAAAACTAGAAGTCCCACAGTGCCAGACACTGTGAATAAGGTGGAGGAGGACACAGTATAATGTTTTTTACAAACCTGCCCTTCTATTGGATGGTACTCTGCAGCAGCATTCACCATGTTTGTGATCATATCTTGTAAAGACACTCATGAAAGAGGACTTACTTTGAGAGGAACTAGTGGCAGTGTGTATTTTACTGCAATAGAATTTTTATTTAAGCATTCACCATATATTTTGATCACCTCTTGTATACCTGGTCAGTTAAATTGTGCTGGGGATGCCAAGACAATACAACAGAGAAAGAGAAGTTTCATCAGTAAATGGTGTTGTCTACTCACCTGCAAAAGAGTGAAATAGGAGCCCTTCTTCTCACCATACACAAAAATTAATTCAAAATAAATCAAAGACCTAAATGTAAAATGTAAAGACTCTTAGAAGAAAACATAGACATAAATATTTGTGACCACAGATTAGGCAACTCTCTCACAGATATGACACACAAGTGTAAGTTTAAAAAGAAAAAGGAAACACAAAAGAAAAAGTAGCACTTTAATGAAATTAAAATATTTGTTAAGTTAAGGACACCATCAAGACAGAGGACAGATACCCCTGCAAAATGATAAAAAGTGTTTGCAAATCATATCTGGTAAGGAAGTTATCATGTAAGGAATTCTTGCAAATCCATAATAAAATAACAAGCAACCCAATTAAATATGAGGAAATATCTGAATAGCATTCAACTGATGGACAGATACACAAAATATGATATAGCCATGCAGTGGAATAATATGCTAGTCAGCTTTCTGTTGCCATATCAAATTACCTGAGATAATAAATTTAAAGAGAGGAAAGGCTTATTTTGGCTCAGAGTTTTAAAGGTTTCAGTTGGTTGGCCCTGCTGCTTTTGGAACTGTAGCAAAGAAGCTCATGGTGGTAGTAACGAAGGTAGCTGCTCGAGTCACGGCAGCAGAAAGCAAAGGGAGAAATAAGGAAATAGAGCCTCCATATCCCCTTCAAGGCCATGACACAATGACCTAAGATCTCCCTATTGGTCCATCACTTAAAAATTCCTACCATTTCCCAATAGTATCAAGCAAGGGACCAGTTCTTTAACACATGGGCCATCAGGGGATATTCCAGACCCAATCACAGCAAACTGTACTCATCAATAAACAGGACTGAAGTACCGATGCCTGATATCACATGGATGAAACTTGAAAATATGAATGTCAAGTGAAAGAAGCCATCTCAAAAGACCACAGATTATACGATTTCATTTATATGTAACATCCAGAAGAGACAAATCTATAAAAACAGAAATTAAATTAATGTTTATCTAGGACTGGGGAGAAGGGGGTGCTAGAAGAATAGAAAGGGATTTCTTTTAAGAGTGAATCAAAATATTCAAAACTGGTTGTGCTAACGGTCACACAATTCTACAAGAAATACTAGAAACTGTTGAAATGTACACTTTAAATGGATGGATTATACGGTACATACATATCTCAGTGAAGCTGGTTTTTTTTTTTCTTTTTTTTTTTGTGGGTACTGGGAGTCAAACTCAGGACCTCGCGCTTGCCAGGCAGGTGCTTATGCCACTGAGCTATCTCACCGGCCCAAAGCTGTTATTTTTAAAAACCCTATAATTGAAGCATTCCTAATCCTGCTGGGTAGAACTGCAGATGAACATAGATTTATGCACCTGATTTGGAAGAATGGATGAGGCCTCCTTGGAGCAGGGGGAGGAGACTAACTTTCTCTGCACTTTGGGGGGTGTGAGAGTGCATGTATGTGTGTGTGTGTGTGTGTGTGTGTGTGTGTGTGTTTACATTCATCATGTTAGGAGGACTGAGGTTTTAAACTCAGTGCCCACAAAGCATCTTTATCCTAAATTTATCACAAAAACCAAGTATATATACCAAGCTGAAGTACAGATTTTAAAAACCCTTATCTTGCCTTCTTCATAAAAATTGGAAAAAAAAAAGCAGAAAACAGTATTATTTTGCAAATGTACTCAATGTTCCCAAAGCATTCTACATGATCATAATTAATGTAATTAAGCTAGCTTATATTTTCTAAGATAATATCACACATATATTTTGATGTATTGACAAAATTTGTATATTTATCAATTTAGTAAATTTATCAATTTATTTTTGTATAACTTATAGGAAGACAAAGCACTTTTATTATAGCATTCATGAAATACATGGGCTAAAATATACACATTAAAAAGAAAACATAGCCAGCAGACCAGAAAATCTCTCCATATCAAATCACTAAAGCAAAATCAGAGGATATTAGGATGACAAGGGGAACCGAGTCACCCCCGGTCCGAGTCTCCCTCATGAGCATCTTGGTTGCCAGCGCCCCCAGTTATGCTTGGTTTTCTTCCCTGACCGGAAGCTCACTCACTGCTTTATGAAGCTGCCTTTCCTGCCCCTGGCCAGCTCTAGTCAATGGGAAAAAGTGTACTTGAGTTTCTCTCTCCAGTCATCTAATATTTGCCTTTTGGAGTGGAAGAGAATAGGCCCATGCCATGCTTCATCTACCATTGAGCCACACTTCTATCTTCCGTGTGTACTGTTCTTTGTCACTTTTTCAAGCTATTTCACCTATGTTATCTCGTTTCCTCCTTAGAGCAGCTGGTTGTTTTCTCAGTTTATAGATACACAGCAGAGGCCTTTATTATCAGGCTTCCTAAAGGAAGACAACAGAATCCTATTTAAGAGGGGAAATTATATTTGTCTGTTTATTTTGAAGATATGAGCTAGCTCTCAGGACCTTTGACTACTCTATAAGGGCAGGATCTACATTAAGCAACCTATAAAAAGTCCCCAAAGCACAGCTCGGAGTTGTTGGGACAGCCCCAGAGTCCAGGCCTTTCTCATCCCCTCCAGAATCAAGCCCTTCCCCAGACCTGTCTTGTATAGGAGCGTTCCATGGGGAGAATATGTCACATATCTGCAGTTTCGTTACCAGGGAAGCTAGGCAATATGCTTTTTGCTGAATTTTCCAGAGAGAAGGCGAGAGAAATGTAGAGAGGGCAATTAAATTATTTTAAACTGTCAGACATGATGGATGGACACTGTGCCTTCCTAATTCATTTTTCTGATGCCTGAATTTTCCTTTCCAAATTATCTTATAAGCATCAGCATTCTAGTTCCACGCTTTTGAAACTTACATGTGGAACTTTACGTCTACGTCTGTTTACCTTGCCAGTTTGGGCTCATTCCTTTCACCTTTTCAGGTCGGGTTGAACCTGGATTTGTCACTGCGATGAGCAGTCCGACCCAGGCTTGCTTGTTAATGTTTTTAATACCTGCCTTTTCTAATTCCTGGGGCGCACCTCAAAACCTCTCTCCTGCGGTGATGACAGAGTGAGAGTGTTAGCAAGAACACTCGTTTACAACCCCTGCCTGAGAACCCTACTTGGCTGTTTAGCTGTTCAAGCTCTTATGAATTCACCTGTCTCCCAGGGCTTCGTGCTGACCCTTAGGAATGTCCTGAGAGCCCAGGTCACTTTTGTCTGAAGCCTTACATCAATCGAGAGGCACAGTGTCTGGGGGATTCCTCTCCTGGATTAGGAAGCTGGAAGCAGTCCTTGTTTGGTTTTGCTTTTCCCTAAACAATTGGTCCATTCCCAAGGACACTTTCTTTCCTCTGTGCTCAACTACTCAGAAGCATATTCTAGAGTTTTTGTAGCCATCAGGGTTTTATGATTTTTACACCATTGGGCTTTCACAAATAGATCATCTCTTTTTCTTCTGCCCCTGGACTCTCTTCCCAATATTTTTTACTCCTACCTGGAAATTTTTCTTCTCATTCTTATGTGTGGTTAAATCTATTCAAAAGGAATGGTACAGGGGAAGGAGGCCACAAACGTGAGCAATTGGAAGCACCGTGACACTCTAGAAAGGCTTGGATCTATTGACCTGTTCTTTCAGTCAAGCACCTTTGATAGAGTGCTGCACAGTGTCTTCCTCTTGGGGAAGGCATGTGGAACCTTTCCCCTCATCCCGAGACACAGGTGGCAGCAAGGCCCAAGGGGAGACAATCAGAGACATTTTCTGGGATGGCTTTGTGCACAGCTGCCACGTGCTTGGAGCTGGTGCAGAACTCAGTTGCCCTCGGACAGGCAGGGACAAATCCAGGGAAAGGAGAGTGTTGACCATACCACTGAGCACCATGTCCGGCTACACAGACCAGTGACAGCTGGGGATGTCACAGTTCTAGGACCTGATAAATCCCATGATTGCTTATCTAGTTTGTGCTCCGTTTCTGTGACTCACAAAAGAAAGGACACTAAAATATTCTGCCATCAGTCTTACTTTTAGGTATATTTGTAGGTACAGGAAATGCAAAGAGGTTAACGCCTTGGGATAGTCTGTTCTCTGTTACTCTAGGACAGTATAATGGATGACATTAATTGCAGTGTGTTAGAGGGGATATGAGGAAACTGTGACTGTTCATTGTGATTTGTCAACTTGGCTGGAGTAAGGACTGCTTCACAGATCAGTAAAGCACAGTTCTGGGTGTGTCTGTGAAGATGATTGACATGTAGGCCAGCGAACTGCAAGTGAAGACCCACACTAGCTGTGGGTGGAACCAGCCAATAGGTTTCTAGTCTGGATGGAATAAAAAGGGAAAGAAGAAGGTATCCAGTTTTAAAGAGCTGGTACCCTCTTCACTGTCACTGCCTTTGGACATTCGTCTCCAGGGCTGGTTTCCTCAGCCTCCAACACAGACTTGCGCCTGTGACTCTCCAGTGAGCCCCCAGGCCTTCGACCTTGGACTGGTGCTGCATCCTTGATCCCTTCTAGTTCTGTGGCTTTCAACTTCTTGGCCTGAGCAGCTACTGGACCCCCTGGCTCTCCAGTGTTCAATGGCCTCTCCTGCCTCTGTTCCTGTAAAGAGTCATTGCGGACTCCCACTTCTGACCCTGTGAACCTCCCTGGTAAATCCCCTTGCATGATTATACAGATGTTCTCTATTGATTCTGTTCTTCTAGAGAACCCTAACTAATACCAATACCTAGGAAAAAAATGACAAACTTATCAATGCAAAACCTGCTCTCCACCTTCCATCCACCCCCACCACCATCTCACTCCTCCTTGGATCACCTGGGCCAGTGGCTATCCCTGCTCTCAGATCCTGCTCCAAACAAGCTTCTGTCCCTTTGGGCAGAACTCTAGAGTCCTTGGCAAAGTTATTTCTCCCCTTATTCCATAGACTATTTAATATTGTAGAGATTTTTCTAGGAATAGTTTTATGTTACCTTTAATACAACATCTCATCTTCATGGATATCCCATGAACTTATATTAATTTCAATCAGATTTTATTATCTTTTGTTCTGACCTCCCTTCAACCAGCTTTTCGCTAGTTTTTACTCATCCACTGGCTTTGGACCTGAAAGTGCCACTACATAGTTCACCTTGCCCAGCTCAGGGGCAGCAAGGAGGAGGGACTGAATCTTTGGTGCAGTGATCAGAAAACAGCTACTTGGTTTGGTACATTCTTGATGACCTTTGTCTATTGGTTAGTTAGCTCTAAGTCATCCATATCTGACCTTTTAGAAAGCTGCAGGGTTTTGTTCTGATTTCTCATCCCAATTCTTCTTTTTTGCCTTTTCTTTAAAAAATTCCATTTTACTTAGCTATATTATTTATGCAGAATTGAATACCCTTTCCTCTTACCTATAGTACTTGCCAATAGTGAAAACTTTCGAATGACAGTAGAAGCTCCATTAAGACTAGTTCATGAGCATGATGGCATTGAGAGATTGTCCTATTTGAAAGTCACAGATTGATTTGCTGCCCACCAATCAGGAAGACCATCATTATATCTAAGTAATGTTTTATACAACCAGCTATAGTTACAGTTTCTGTCATAAAACAAAATTAAAGTGTATAAATAAAAGTTTAAATCAGTGAACATATTGTATATCTCTGAAGATGGGTGTGTTGAATATAATTATCTGTAAGTCGTATAATGTTATATTTGTTAATATTATGTATGTATCTTATGTATGTTAACTTCGGGGCTTCTTTCAGATACATGAGAATGAAAACCCTGTAGCCTTTTTTGCATGGGATAGCCCTTTTGCATTTGTGATATGTTTCTCTATGGAAGATGTTTTCAAAGACTTATCTCCAACATACTCTATAAAATCTGTCTTCGTGTTTTACTGTTGTACCTACATTATTTTGTTGATTCTATCTGCAGTAGCTAAACTAACATTCACAAAACATTTCCAACAACCAGCAGAAGAAAAGCTAAAGATTATCCATCTTATTTATCAAAATAACTTTAAGGCATTATGTGATGATAATTGTCATCTGAGAGAACAGAAAAATACAGATATTCAAATAAAAAATAATTGTGAGTCACCTAATGAATCTTCATGGAATTTATCTTCTTAGCCATAATTAAGACAGTCTGATTCATTCTCATCTCAGTTTCCAAACCTACTTTAAGATGGGGAATAAATCATAATATGACAAAAGTGCTACATAAGTAAGAGTCTCACAAATTTAAGGATAAGAATTGTATCTTTGCAAAATAGCACTTCTTATAAAATAATGTTAAACAACTCTGAAAGTGATTTTATTACTGTATTTAAGTCTACTCCTTTATTTGTTTCTTCTCATCAAAATTGAGCTACCCACTTGTGTAAGGGCACAGCTCATTTGGACCTTAATAGGGTGCATTTTATTTTATTATCACGCACCTCACATCAGCCAGGTCCAGATGAAAACCTTTAAATGTGCACATTTCCCAGGCAGACTCGATAAACAAGAATTTGGGCTCTGGAAACAGAGTGATTCACTTAACTCTTAATTCTGGACAGATTAACTGCATCTCATTGGACTCCGATCTTCTTGTGTGAAATGTAGAAATGGTAATGATACTATTTGTTCGAGAAGAGATAAGACTTCTTAAAGTGTTTAGCATGGCATCTGACATAGTAAGTGATCAGTTATAAGAATAATAATTATTATTACCATAAAATGTAGAGGAAATCTGACAGAATTGAGGTGGTAGTGCTGTCCTGTCTATTGTCTGACAAGGTTATGAATTTTTAAGTGTAAAAAATAAAATTTAGTCAAAGCAGCAAGTTTTGTCAACTCTCTATTTTTAAGA
Organism: Erethizon dorsatum; assembly: GCA_028451465.1. Classification (NCBI taxonomy): domain Eukaryota; kingdom Metazoa; phylum Chordata; class Mammalia; order Rodentia; family Erethizontidae; genus Erethizon; species Erethizon dorsatum. The sequence continues at coordinate 28,270,770 of CM051838.1, read as the reverse complement.
AATTCAAACATAGAGAAAACTTTCCAGAATAGTACAAGATATATTATATATTCACCAGGATTCACCAAGTTTTTCCCTTTTTTGTCCCAAAGCTGAGATCTCTCCATCTTCATGTTTTAATATATCTGCAATGACTTTGTAAAAGAAAGGATGTTCTCCTACATTCTCTCAGTATTAAGACCGCATTTGAGAAATTTCACACTGACAATACTATTATGTAAGGTATAGCTCATCGTTAAATTTCCCCAACCATCCAGTAATGCTCTTACAGATATCTTATTTGTATTTTTGTATTGATCCAGAATCACTTGCACTGTGTTGTCATGTTCTTTTTGTCTATTCCAGACAAACCCTCAGCGTTTCTTTTTCATCTCACATGACACTGGCTTGAAGAGTTTGGATCACTTGTTTCCACTTTCTGTCCCATAATTTGAATTTGTGTGATTCTTCCTCAGGTCTAGATTCAGGTCAACTTAACAGGATTCACATCCCTGGTGGCCCTTGTGGTGACCCACGTGGAGGCAAGAGCATTCTCTACATTGACAAAGTCTTCACTAAGTTAGTTTAAATCAGTTCTTATTAGTTCATAAAATATGAATATCAATTTAACACTGTTCAGGATATAGAATAATACCTTTTATTGATTGCTATGTAAAACATAAAAATACGGAACTAGTACCAGAGCATAGAGCTTTCCACTTGTTTATCTTAAAAACATAAAATGGTATACAAAATAAACATTTACCATTATTTTATACTTCAGAAGCCTTCCTTGAAATAATTATTTGCTCTGATCAGAAAAAAAAGAAAAAGAAAGAAACGAGTTTCTTGAGCCAAGGGCAGAGGTAGGTATTGGGTTTCCATTTTCAGAACTCGTCTGCTTAGAGTTGCTGCCTAGAAACATTCCCAATTCTACATTTTATCCTCAATGGTTATTCTCACCCATGTTGTCTAGAAAATAGATAACTTTTTGTAAGCATCTTTTTTACCTTTCTGGTTAGTTCTGTTGGTGGTGGTGGTGTGGGGTTTGTTTGGACAACACTGGGGATTGCCTGTCATGTCTACATCATCACCATTCTGTATAATTTTTCCTAAGTCCCTTCTTAAATCTTTCATCTTTTCATCAGCACCTAATATTTTTATAGTACCTGATTTTCTTTTTTGCATAGAATACCATTTTTTCTTTTATGCTTGGAATTACTTTTATTATTTCTTCAGTATTCTTCATTTAGATTATTGTGGTGGATTAACTAATGGTCAACTTGTAACACCCAGCTGAACTGAATCAGCGTGGCGCTGGGCGTGGAGGGCCCACCTGAGGATTGTTGCCAACAGCATAAAAGGAGAACTGGAGGGGAAGATGGTGCTGTTGATCCTCCTGGAGAAGCTTGTCGCACTGGTTTTCCTGATATGAACTCAGCTCTTCTCATCATCAGAGGAGTTCGGATCCTTGCTGGCACTGAGGATGACTGCAGTTCTCTTCAGGGGAGCTCTGGTCCTTACCTTGAGCATGGCTTCCTGGCTCCAGTGCAGATCCCTCAGCCTGCTGGCATGGATCCTTCATCCGGCTGGCACAGACTTTCTAGCTTCCATCACTGACCTTTGGGGCTTTCTAGAGCAGATCTTGACATAGACTTGCATTAGACATTGTTGTGGGCTCTAGACCTCCAGTTGGACTCATGGAGGGCTTTGCCATGGGCTCTAGTCTTCAGCTGGACTCATGCAGGATATTACCGTGGGACCCAGGCCCTCAGCTGGATTCTTTGGGTGTCCAGTGTGTGGACAGATCTCTTGCACTCTTCTGCATTTGACTCTTTGGGTGAATATTATAAAATAGTCCTACAAATTATATGTCTTGTATTATATCTTTTCCCTTCTAAACCTGGACTACAACAATTATGCTCTTTCTTAAATTCTTGGAATATTTCTTCTAATAAAAATATAGAGTGTCCTTTGGACGCCTGCTGGCGCGCAAGGTCCTGAGGTCAACCCCCCGGTACACACACACACAAAAAAAAAAACAATAGAGTGTCCTTAAGCACTATGCAGTTTTGTAATTGTGAGTTGGTCAGTAAATGAGGTTTCTTTTGCTGTGAGAATCCACACTGGTCAACTTAGACTATCTTATCAGGGCAATTTGCTCACTTTTTTGGTTTAGAATCTCAAGGGTGTCCACCACGTAGAAATCAATTTTTATACTAATTTATATCTTAAACTCCTTGGTACCAAGATCAGACTCTCATGAGAAACTGTTTCCCATGGAAAGATGAAAAAGAAACAAAACCTTTATCATCTCCCTCTAAAGTAGAGGCATTTTTAAAACAAGCTTTTATTGAGCACACCACCCCTCAAGGGTCCTATCCTAACACAGCTTCACAACCTGCACCCTCTGCCAAAGTCCGGCTCCCATCCTCGTGTGGGCATCTGATGAAGGCTAGGCTGTTCTCCTGCCCTCCTTATCCCATGGAGCCTGGCAGAGCAGTGTACTGCCCCAGTTTCCAATCCATCTTTACGCACAGCATCCAGGGACGCAGTGAAATTCCTTTTCACAGACCTTCTAGGTGTCTGAGAAGTAGGGTTCTTAAGTTATCAAGTCAGATATATTGCTGAACTGGAAATCTAATATAACTAATCTTTACTTCCCCCTTAAATTGACAATAAGATTATTTTTAGTGGCATCATTATGCCATGTAACCTTGATCAGGACAAAGAACTGCAAGTGGAATTTTACTGGGTGACGTTTCCTTCACTGCTCTGATGAGAAGAACTTCCTCCTTCTGTCTCAAACTTCAAGCAATGCCTGGAGGGGGAGCAGCCACCCTGGAGCCAGGGCAGCCTGTGCAACTGTGGACAGGTGGTGAGGCAGGTGGGGGACAGACACAGCACTGCTTGCAGGAGCAGGTGCCCAAGACCTGGGTTCCAGCACTGGGACTTCTTGTCTGAAAGCGTGCTTCCGGTTGCAACTGCTGCTTTTCAGTCTATGGTACTTCTGGCTAAAGGCAGTCCCAGTTGATATACTGGGCTTCATAAATACATTAAAAAAATAAATCATCATCTTATGTATTGGAGTTGGAAAGGCAGAAACATAAGATAGCTACTGCGTTTAGCCACATTGGGTGAAACAAAGTGCAGGCTTAGGCCTGGGAACCCCTCGTGTTCTTGGCACATGGGAAATAATACTTTTGCTAAAAACACTGTGCTTCTCACAGCATCCTGTCTTTCACCTGCCGTCCTCCCAGCACACTTTCCTCTGTAGCCTCTGCTTATTTACCTCACAACTGCTGCTTATAGATGTATTTGCCTTAGACCAGTGATAGCGAACCTTTTAGAGGTTCAAGAGTGCCCACACTGCAACCCCAAACCCACTTATTTATCACAAAGTGCCAACACTGCAATTAAACCTGAATAGTGAGGGTTTAGTTTAGAAAGATAACTTATATATTAACACCTTTTGTCTGAAAATAAAAAACGCAATAACACGTGTGCCATAGGTTCACCACCACTGCCTTAGACTATGACATCCTCAACTTCCTTGAAGACAAACAATTTATCCTACTCATTGTAAATCCCAGCACTTAAAACAGCACCTGGCATTACTACTTCATCCATTTTTCTTCATTAAATCTGTTTTTATTTGTTTGTTTGTTTTTGTTTTGTTTTGGAAAGAGACAGGATCTCATTATTTTCCCTAGTTGGCTCCAAACTCTCAGGATCCAGCAATCCTTCCTCAGCCTCCCAAGAGAGAGAGCTGCACATCTCCTCACCCAGCTTTTATGAATTCTTGAAGTTAGAAAAACACTGTAGTTTGTTACTGATAACCTGCTAAACACCAGGCCCTCCTTTTGGTGTGGTTACTACGAACAAAACTGACGCATTCTTCGCTCCTGTGAAGTTTGTGTTAAATTTGACCTATCAATCTTGGTTAAATGGAAAAAAATAAATGCATATACTAAAATCTCCTCCATATTTGTGAATATACAGAAGCACAGTGGAGTGGTACTGGGAATGACCCTATGAATGTCATATCTTCTCAAGATACTTTGGTCCTCTTTATAATTTCACTTTTCGTGTTGTCCAGGGAATGTGTATTAACACAATTCCCCTCTGGCACGTGTCGATGAATGGCGAAGCAACGGCTTACAGAACAGAACAGCACTTGAATTCACAGCCTTATCATCTCATCCTTGTACATAAACTGGGGGTCAGAAACATCCCTGTGAATTCCACATGCCAAAATGGAATTCCTTTCCTTTTCATCCCAAAACATCGGTCTCCTCTTGAATGGTCTATTTCACAGAACACCTCCACCCATGCACACACATGTATAAACTAAGCACGTAGAAAATGTGGCCCCTCTGAGGTCTCTAGCAGCTACTCCAGCTTCTGCTCACACAGCCCTGTGCTCTCACCGGCAGGGGCTGTGTGTTCACCAGCAATTGCACAAACACAGCGCTCCTTCGTGCCCGTTGCCTTTGCTCATTGTGTTCTCTTCCTAGGAGGCTCTGCCCCTCCAAAGCTGGCTGACACCTACTCAGTGTCACCCAAACTTACAGCCCGACCCTCACTGTCCCAGTCATGATCCCTGCCGTTAGAAGCCTGTCACACGTGCTTTGCAGTGGTTACAGCACGGAGGAAAACATTTTATCAGTGCTTCTCTCTCAGGGACACGCTTTTGTGAGCAGTTGAACAAAAACGTGTGATAACTGTAAGAAAGGGAAAAGCCAGAAGAAAATCAAACAGAACCTTTTGCCTCCCATCCAAAAAGTCAGGGTTTCCTTGTTTTATAAAAACTTAAAAGATTTTTCTTATCTTCAAGTTTTTAATCTAATCTTGTGAAACTAGCAAAAACTAGGAAATCCCACATTCTGCGGATATAAGTTGCACATGACTCATTTAAAATAACTCATGTTTTAAAGTAGCTTAAATTACTACATTTTCTTAGCAAAATGTTTCTTTTTTTTTTTTTTTGTGGGTACCAGGGGGTCGACCTCAGGACCTTGCGCGAGCAGGCGCCTGTGCCGCTGAGCGATATCACTGGCCCCTTTTTCGTATGTGGGATCCGGGAGTCAAACTCGGGCCCTCGCGTTTGCCGGGCAGGCGCTTAAGCCACTGAGCCATCTCACCGGCCCCTGTTTCTTTATTTAATAAGCTCAACATGGTGATAAAATGCAGAATAAGTTGTATGTCATATTTTTTATGTTCCTATAGTGTTTGATGTTACAGAACTACCCCAAAATAATTGATAGTCATATTCTAAACTATGTTTTAGAAACATCATATAGTAATTTATTTAACATATAAAACAAATGTCTACATACCATAGTAACAGGCACCTAAAGATTGTACCATAACATTTCCTGCCAAATGTAACAGCCCTTAAAGTTTTGAAGTAATTCAATTTTGAAAAAAAAACATTAAAAATCCTTGATTTTTCCATATCATGTAATATGTGTTATAATGTCTCTTTTAACTTCTATTCATGTATGTCAAGAAACATTCCAGACATTTAGGACTGTGAGGGAAGAAACAGAATCATACAAAAGCTTCTCAGCTTCTCCCTTGTTCCTCAGAATCATGTGTGTAAAAAAAAGTTTAAGATATCTCAGTCCTAAGTTGTTTTTAGTGTATATTAGTCAACTTTCTTATTGCTGGCACACAATACCAACATCCACAACTTAAAGGAGGAGAGGTTTGATTTGGCTCATGGTTTCAGGGGATTCAGTCTGTGGTCGTCTGGCTCCAAGGCAGGAACATCATGGCGGAAGGGTACAGTGGAGCAATGATGCTGAGCTCCTGGAAGCCAGGTGCAGAGCAGGGGAACAGAGCCATAGAGGAGGGGACCAGGGACCAGATATAGACCCCAAGGTGACTCTGCATGACACACCCAGAAATGCGGTGTACCAATCCCCTAGGGATTGCTTAAGTCACTCAGGTTGACACAATTAAAGTTAACATTCACATTATCCTTAGTATTTATCCCTCTCTGGTATTTGTTGAATTCTAGTACTTCTTGAATACTCATATCTTTTTGACATTCCCAAGTACCTTTGATTTAGTGTGCTGTTCGTGAAGCTGGATGCTCCTAAAGTTTTCTCTTCCTAGGGACTTTGGAAGTTCACCAAATCTGCACATAAGAGTGAGCTAGAAGATGCTCTTCAGGGCTTCTCAGAGATTAGCCATGGTTTTTAACGGGCTCTCTGTACGCACTGGGAGCATCATAATGGTAGCATTGTATCTGGTGTGTGTCTACATCATATTATTACGATAGTTCTTACCTTTGTATCTATCATCTATCTACCATCTGTCTATCTATCATCTACAATATATCTTCTTATACCCAGCTTTTAGGAACATAATACATGCCCAAAAAGCAGCCAGAAACAAATATGTTTTATTTTAAATAGGACAATCTGTGCAAACTGTGGGTCTCATGATTACTGAACTTTATTTATGTCACCTGGAAAAGTTTACTCCATGCATGAGGTTCCCATAGGAACCCTGGAGGGTGTAAGTAAACCTCCTAATGAAGTGCTGTGTTCCCTGTTTTCCCTAAATTTAGCAGAGCTCTTCTGAGGATTTCTTTGCGGCTTTTGCAAGTAACTGTGTACAAAGGACATAACAAGACCGACTGCACCTCATGTCCAATCTTGCTCTCCTGAAGAAACAGCTGCTTTAGTGGGTAAATAGCAATAATATCTCCTTCAGGAAGACTGAAGGAAACTGTCCCTCTAAGGGCACATCTTAGCCAGGGGTGGTGGCACACACCTGTAATCCCACCTACTTGGGAGGCTGAGGCAAGAGGATTGCAAATTAGAGGCTAGCCTGGGCAATTTAGCAAGACTCTATCTCTTTAGAAAATACTATAAAAAGACCGGGGGATGTAGCTCAGTGGTAGAGCAATTGCCTACCATGTGTAAGGTCTTGGGTGCAATCCCAGTGCCACAAAAATTCCAGGTTCTTTTTATTCAATGAAAGACATTCTGTAGTGGTAAATTCTGAAACAATATGTATTTTCCTCCATATTTTTCATCTCACTTTGTTTTGTTATTTTTGTAAGCATATGCATCATGAAGCTAGCCAACCATGCAAGGCCTGAAACTTCTAAAATGTGAGCCAAAATAAACCTCTTCTCTTCTAAGTTGCCAGTGCCGAGTATTTTGTCTCAATGAGGAGGACAAGCGAGTTAGACACAGCTATCTCAGTTTATTTTTTAGCCCTCTGAAAATTAAGAATTAGTGTTATGTCTCATCACTCTAGCAGGGTATCCACTGGGGTGACACCAACTGATCAATGGTTTGTTATTTTTACTACAACTTTCAAACTTTGCACTGAGCTGAGCACATGGTTCATTTTTGCAGGGCTGGGAATGGAACCCAAGGCTTTGCACATGCTAGGTAAGTGCTCTGCACCGAGCAACACCTCTACTGGGGCCAGCTCATGTGTCAGCTTGTGCTATACCTTAGAGCCATAGCAGCCTGCCACAGGGAAGACTGTGGGTGAAAGGGACCCTTGAGCACAAGGACACATCTGCACACAGGTGCAGGTGCAGTCACAGCAGGCAGCAACCCTGCAGAAACAACCCCTTGCAGGAGACCAGTGGGCTTTTAGACCCTGTGAGGCCTTGTGATACCTCAGCACCAATAGGACAGCAAGTGTTTCTGGCATGTCTGATATTATTTTGAATCATTTCATCATTCATGTGTCTACCGATATGTCAAAGATTTAAAACATAACCACAAACTCCAAAACACTGAGATCTGTGAACAAACCAAACCATTTGAAAACAATCTTAATCTTCTCTTCTATGTAACCAAGAACAACTAATGCTAAGTTAGTGCTGTATATACTAACAAAAATTTAACAGTTGGTTGTCAATGGCTACATGACAAATTTCCCAAAACTTAGTGGTTCCACACAGTGGCAAACATTTATTTCATTCATGTGTCTGTCACTTGAGCAGACATAGGCATAGCGTCTCTGTCCCACTTTGATGTCTGGGACTGGAACCCTCTGAAGTCTTATTAGCCCACAGGCCTGGTCTTGATACTGCCCCTAGGCTAGGGGTTTCGCTGGCATTCTCAGCCACAACATCCATACCCAGCCTCTCCATTTGATCTAGGTTTCCTTCGACAGGATCCCAAGACCAGGTGGCCCTAGAGAACCACATATGAGCTACACCTCATCTATGACTCAGCATTAAAAGCCATGCATTGTTAGGCCTGCCACATTCTATTTGTCAAAGTAGCCACACAGACTCACCAAACTTCAAAAGAAAGGGGAAGTGGACTCCATGTAGTAAGGGATTGCCACAGTTCCGGAAGAGCACATCAGAACAGAAATAATGCTGTGGTTATTTTAGAAGAAATATGCTGCAGTCTGCCCTTTGGCCACAATTCACATCCCTCCCACATGGAAAATATATGCCAGTGATTTTTCTATTTGTTCTTTTTTCAATGAATTTGTTACTTCTTTGCATTTGTTTGTTTTTATTTCCTTTATATATTTCACTTTTTCTTCTATGGTTTTGTAAGCTACACACATTACTCTTTCTAATTTTTAAAAATACATAGCCTAGACATTTTTACATGAATACAAATCTAACAGATTATAAAAATTGATGAATATATTTACCCCCATACACACCATGAGATCTTAGCACAGTTTAATTCTTGCCTATTTTCTCTCGATATTTGCCTTTTCTCAGGTTGTAGTAATAAAACATCCTGGCCTGGGTGGTTGTAAGACTGAACTTAGTGTCTGTCCTCCAAAACAGACTCGTTAAAACCCTATGTAACCCAGAGTGATGATCATGGGAGGTAACCGGTTAAACAGAGGCCTCACGAATGGAATCGGTGTTCTTGTGAGGGTACTAAGAGTTTCTTTTTCTGCTCTGTGCTGAGTAAAGATACAGAGAAGTCAGCAATCTGCAGCCTGGAAGAAGGCCCTCAACAGAACCGCCGGTATTGACTACAGATTCCAGAATGGGAAAGACAAATCTCTATTTTTATATGCTGCCAGCTCCATGATAATTTGATATAGCAGCAAAAAGTGTCAGCAACAGACATTTATTTCCCATAGTTCTGAAGGCTGGGAAGGCCAAGAGCAAGGTGCTTACAGAGTCATGGCCTGGGAAGGGTCCACTTCCTTCTTGCTGTATCCTTTTGCAGCAGAGACAGAAGAGTGCTCCGATTTCTACCTCTTCTCACAAGTGTACTGATCCCATCATGGAGCTTGTATTAGTCAGCTTTCCTGTCAATGATATACGATGTCCAATCTCCTCAAGGAAAGGGAGCAGAGATTTAATTCGGCTCACAGTTTTGGGGGTTGAGTACTTGAACAGTTGGCTCCAAGCAAGAAAAGAAGGTGGGAAGGGTGGAAGGGCTTGGTGGAGAAAAGCTGCTTAGCTCACTGGGGCTGGGAAGCAGATCGGGGAGAAGCATGAGAGAGGAGGGGACCAGAGATGGTACATAGTACCCAAAGTCACACTTCTGTGACACGTCATGATACACATGGGAATGCACTTCACTAACCCTCAAGGCAGCTCCCAAGGCAATCAAATTGACATGTTACACATGACAAGCACGGGGTCGACCTTCATGACCATGTCTAACCCTAATCACTTCCAAACATCATGCCCTTGAGGATAAGCGTTTCATCATATGGATTAGGGGGACCCAGCAATTCAGTCCATACCAATCCACTGCTACTTGCTAGTGTTCTAGACTGGATTTGTATTTTCATCAAACATTTGATAGTAATATTTTTGTTTTTAAAAGTACAGAAAATGCTTTACTTATTGCCACATCAATCCACATTTTTATCAAAATGTTTATCACTTCCTTTTTACTGGGAATAATTCATCTATGATGCAATTTACTATTTTAAAGATTACGACTCAATGAGTTTTAATATATCCACAACGTTGGATGACGATCACCAATATCTAATCTCAAAACAATTTCATCTCCTCCCAAGCAAAGTATATTTTTTATTGGATTCTACTTTGATAGTTATTTTTTCTAATATTTTGGCTTCCATCATTGCTGCTGCCAGTCTGACAAGTTTTTGCTGTAAGTCTGAGGCTTTACTCTTCTCTGTTGAATTTAGAATTAATTATTCAGATTAAACACAGACACACATTTTTGTCACATTGCTTGGTGTTGCAGTGAATCTATAGATTCCTATGAAGAAAAGTGGCGTGATTACTATCTTAAATATTCCTTTTAAAATACATGATATCATGGTTCAAGGTATCTTTTATTAAAGTCTTATAATTATCCATATATTGTCCTAGCTCATTGTTTGTTACATTTATCTTTAGATGTTTATAATTTTGATACTATTATAATTGATGTCTACTTTAAATTACATCTCTAATTTTTATTTGCTGCTGCATGAAATTACAATAGATATTTTTATATTCCTCTATATTCAGCAAATTGCAATTTCTCCAATTAGTCTAACAATTGAGCTACATGTCTATCTTGTGGAGTTTCTATATAGTCACCCATTTTATGTGAAAATAATGAAAATAATTATTTGTATTTCATTCATACCAAGCTTATGCATTAATTTTTGTTGTTTTTCATTGTGTTTGTTAGTAATTTCAGCTCAGTATTTAATAGAATTAGCAAAATTAAACATTTATTTGTTAAATCCACACTTGCATTTTTAACATTTTTTCTTTAATTAGGTATTTTAATAATTACTTTATCTCTTTTTGTGTATAATGAGCTGTTAGTGTATAGAAAAAGTAAACAAATTATTGAATTATTTTATTTCATTCATTGTCCCATGTTGGAGTGACAAATTGGATCTAGAAGTTTAAAATAATGCCTGTTTGTTTGCTTGCTTTATTTATTTGCTTGTGACAGGATCTCCCTATGTTAACCAGGCACACCTCAAACTTGCAATCCTCTGGCCACAACTTTCCAAGCAATATCACATTTAATTTTATCCTATTTATCCACATGATGTTTAGCCAACATTTACTTTTCTATGGACACTTTAACAATTTTTTTTCTGATTTATTTGACATATTTTAGACCTGGGAAGAATTTCTCACTGAATGCGTTGGCTAGCTTTCCATGCTGTGACAAAATACCTGAGGTAATCACTGAGGTAATCATATGATTAATACCAAATTAATCATAAAGGTTAATTTGGCTCATGGTTCTAAAGGTTTCCATCCATGGAGGCCTCACCTGTGGCTTTGGGCCCTTTGGTAGCAGTGCCTTGTGGCAGGGAACACAGGGTAGAAGAAGCTGCTCGTGTCATGGTAGCCAGGAAGCCTACAGAAAGGACGGTGCTGGGTCCCAATACCCTCTTCAAGGACACAACCCCCTAACTTACCCCAGCAAGGCCCCAGCTCCTGAAGGTTCCACACCCCACCCAACAGCACCACAGGTCAGGACCAAGCCTTGAACACGTGGGCCTTGGGAAATTTCCAGTCAACCTTTAGCAATGACTGTCAAGATTATCAGGTAAATCAGGTAACTCAGGATCTGTGCTTTCTTTTTCTAATTAGCCAGTGAATGCATAATTCTGCCATTTTCACATTAAATCTGGGCCATTTTAATATTTTATCATGGAAATATTTCATACACCTCATCAGTAGCATAGTGATATTTATCTTGCCTTCAGAGAATTAAAAGGGTATATTTTTGGAAGTTGTCTACCTTTATTATATCATTCTAGCAAGATCTTAAGTAAAGATCATCTACATTATTTAAAATCTAAATTTAAAAATATAGCTGAATATGAATTAACAGTAGTATTCATAGAAAAAAAATAACCCAAATCTGTATTAATAAAGGTAATTAAATTTATGATAACTAGAGACTTAGGGACATGTAATCAGTATTTGAATATTTTCTTCATATGAACCTTATTTAAACATAAACTACCAAAACAAAACTAAGAGGCTTAATTTATTATAATGGCATAACTTGATGAAATTTTAAATTAATCCTTTTCTACCTTCAGATACAAAGCACATAGTACATTTTTTCCCATCAGATATTCCCACTAACTCATTTATTATGTGCAAGCTAGCAGGCTCTAAGAAAGTAATCTAAAACTTGGAGATAATCCTTTATAGACTCCCAGAGTGTCTGTAACCCAGAGTCTTATACAACCCAGTTTGCTGATGCCCTCCCATCTTGGACTAAAGGCCACATGGGAAACTATGGAGAAGTTTAATGAGCACCCAGCATAAATGTGCTTGGCTATTGTTACAATTCCTGAACTAACACCCCATATTACACTGTTGCAATTGCCGCAGTCACACAGTTACAGAGCTGCTCATCTCTGCAGCAGAGCACAAGGAATGCACTTGCCAGCTGAGAAGACATGCTAACCTTCAACCGAAGAGCTGGAAGAACAAAGTTGTATTCTAAGCCTTTAAGCATTATCCAGAGACAACCTGGAATGTGATTGGTGCCTAGGTCAAGCCACCAAAGTTAGGGATTTAGCTTACCTGGAATTTCATTACTCTTCTCATATCTTTTCAAACCATTTGGAACGAATGAGAAAGGTATGTGTTCTTTCACCCTATCCAGGTAGGTGAGGATCATTATTCCTCGCTAATTTTCCTCCGACACACATTTCACTAACAGCCTACTGTGCACAGGAGTGCTTGTTTGTGACATAATGTGCTATGCGTCATGCTTCCACCACAGCCATGGCACCCTGGTGGATAAGGTAAGAAACATCAGACCGGAGGTCCTCTCATGAAACTGCTGCAGTAAAAGGGGTGCACACAGAAACCAGAAGCTATTCCTGTTTTGGATGACCCTAGATTACAGAGGACGAATACATGGCACAGGCTTAAAATCCCTGTGAACTGAGCAGAGTCGTTAGCTCTAGCATTCTCCTTATTCGTGGCTGGCTCCCGTGTCACCAGGAGCACTGTCTCTCCATGTAGTGGTTTGCACTTCATCTGTTACACGTTCTCCAGGTGCCCTGGGGTCACGCTTCCTAGAACCAGCCTCGAAGGAGGAAGTCTCCAAACACAATATGCACTTGCTCTATTTTGGCAAGTCAGACTGCTGACAATGACAATGGCTACTTCAAAGGCTCAATCTAGTGCTCTAGAATATAAAAATTTTAAGAATTTTGCTAATAATGATGTCAGTTTAACAGTCTGTAGAGAACAGACAATATCATGCTTATCTGAAAGACATATTAAGATTTAGTAGCTGGGCCGGGGATATAGCTCAGCAGCACAGCGCCTGCCGGTAAGTGCGAGGTTGTGAGTTTGACTCCCAGTACCCCAAAGGGGGAAAGAAAAAAAAAAAAAAAAAGATTTAGTAGCCATTATTCTCTAGACATTAACCTATTTTTAAAATTGTTCTTTTTATATGCTGTTTTTTTATAATCCTGAAAAGTCCTTTGATCAACCAAAATGTGTCTGCCTAAGATAAGAGATAATGAGTGCAAAGAAAGAGGGGGTAGTAGCGTTAATATGCAGTGTGGCCCATGGCAAGTACAGTACACACAGACATCTCTAATCAAGTGCTTCTCACTACTGTTCTTTTTAGGGCTGATGGCCCATTAAAAATAAAGGAAGGAAGAGGGAACACGATAAACAAAAAGAGATATCTAATTTCAAAATAATGCTATCTGAGCTGGCAAGAAGTCAACCAAAAGGAGAAGGAATAATTATAACATCAAAGAATGAACTATTCACAGCAAGATTACCAAACAGGAGAAGGCATTCAACTTGTAAACAAGTCTGTGCTATTGATGTTTAATAATAATTGGTTATTAATTTGATTATTGATAATTGATTGATATTGATTATTAATATTGATTATTAATTTTTCAGATTATTGACTTTTATGTCCCCCAAAATATTACAGAGAGCAGAGGATGCATAAAAACAATACCTTTTGCAAGCATATTTTTGGTACATAGTTAGGATTAGTTTGAGATTTCTCCGATTGGCTTGATTTGTTAGTAGTGTAAGGCTGGTGAAAGAATGAAACTGTTGTGTTGGCTCTGAGAAACTGGGACCCTGGATGGCACACCACGCCCTGATCTTGCAGTATGTATGGCTAATTTTTAGACAAATTTTATTTGTTCAATTCTTAAAATATCTATCAACCCAAGAGGCTACTGGGCAGGAAGTCATGTCATAATCATCATCACAGAGCCTAGGCCTTACTTCTTTCAAGGACAACACAGGGAGTTACTTATTTCTATCAGAACAGGATGACAAGGGAAGAGAAATGCAACTTACTCTCCTTTCTAGTTTTAGGAAGGATACACTGATAAGTAAAGTGGAATCAGGAGTGAATATTAAGAAACTGTTCAAACCCATTAATTTCATACATTCAGTGTGTCTTCATTCCTTTGACAAGGATTTATTCAATATGTCCTGCAGCAAGGCATTCAGGAAACAGAAAGACATGACCTATTTCCTGAATGTTGCCACAGAACAATGAGTAAGTGCGACTCGTCCACGCACATCTGCAGTGAATTAGGGACATGGATGTCAGGCATCAGCAGGCAGACAGTCTCTTATCCTCACTCAGTGTCAGTTCATGGAGGGCCACACACTTTCCTGTCCTTTCTCGGCTCGCCACTATTGATTTGGGTAACTCGCCAGCTAGAGGCTATTTTTGTCATGAAAGGATTGGCGCTGCCCTTTACTTCCTGTGTTATGTTGCAAAAGACACTAATCCCCCTATGGCTCACTTTCCCTTTTTGTAAATCAGGATAATGACGTTACTTTCACTTTGACCCTGAAGCATGCGATAAGACTGCAATTTCCAAGGTATGAATCTTACCAGTGCTTACTTGATTTTGGTCAAGATTAGAACTTTGGCCTGGGAGACATTCAAAACTGGATGTCATTTTAGCTTAGCAATTAAATACAACTATCTAAGAGAAGCTAAATTCATAGGGTTTCTGTCCAGAATTTAACCAGTTACATGCTTCAATTTGTTACTTGTACCTATTCTGAGACAAAGGAGATTCTTGCCTCAAGACGTGAGTTATCGACGAGCTATTACTGTATAACACTACCCTACAAGCCAGTGGTGGAAAGCTGATAACTATGTGTTCTTTCTTATGAGTCTACAGCATGACCAAGGTATTTTGCTGCCTGGACATGGTTCACCTGATCCTATCTGGAATTGTTAGAACACTGTTGTCAGCTGGAGTTTGGAGTCCGTCTTATAGTCTTACAGATAGCCTGGGACTGGGCTGGGAATGTCTGGGACTGGGCTGACTCAGTGTCTGTCCATCAGAAGTCTCTCACAAATCTCTGGCAAGCGACTCCAGAATGTCCTAATATTAAAACAAAGACTGATAAAGTAGGACTAACTTTGCAAGCAGAAATGTCTGTCTGATTTCTAAGCTTCACCTTGGTGACATCTACTCAGCTTCTGTTATAAACTGAATGATTCTATTCCATCAAAATTCATATGTCGAAGCCCTAATGTACAATCTGATGGTACTAAGGGACCAGACTTGTGGGAAATGGTTAGGTTTAGATGAGCTCATGAGGGTGAAGCACCCATGATGCGCTCAGTGCCCTTATAAGGAAAGAAGGACACACCACAGCTTCCTCTCTTCACCTTGCGAAGTCAGCTGTTGGCAAGCCAGGAAGAATCCTTACCAAGAACCAAATCTGTCAGCACCTTGATCTTGGACTTCTCAGCCTCCAAAACAGTGAGAAGCAAATGTTTATATTTAAGCTCCCAGTCTATGTTATTTTATTATGGTATCCTGGAAAGACTAAACTCCTCCCACAGGCCAAAACAAATCATTTGCTGAGCTCAAAATGAAAACAGAAAAAACTACAAATTAGAGAGCAAAGGGCATGTGTACAGAGCAGCTATTATGGAGATCCTCAAATTCAATGACCATAACACTTTCTACATTTGCGAATCCTACAGTCTGTGGGAATCTTAAGGCTTTCCCTTTTGCTATTGCTCTTCAAGCATGCATAGCAGGCAATCAATAATTAGTAACCACTGTTATTATCCCTCTTGTACAACAATGCTTGTTTTACCTAGCAATGACATTCTTTTCCTTTTTATTTTTCTTTTACTTTTTTAACATGACAAGGAATAGCAGGAATACAACAGCAAATTCTAGCTATGGGGCATCTTTGAAAAGTTAAAAATTTGTGATTCAAAAATCAAATTTTAGAATCTAATTATTTATCATATATGAATAATAGTAAAACTATATATAGAAACAATATTAAATAACCCATTACCTTTTCACATAGAAATAACCACTATTAACATTTGGCAAAATATTCCATGATTTTTTCTACACATCTAAATACATACAGAAACACATTGGATATTTTTTGCCAGACATATGTAATCTAATTGCTAATATTCCTTCCAGAAAGACTGAATTAAGATGCTCATTATATTAGTTAGCTCCCCTGGCACTGAGACACAATATTAAACATCCACTATTTAAAGGAAGAGAGGTTTAGTTTGGCTCTCAGTGTCAGGGGATTCAGTCCATGGTCATCTGCCTCCAAAGTGAAAACATTATGTCAGAAGGACTTGGTAGAAGAAAGGTATTTAGTTCATGGCAGCCATAAATCAGAGCAGGAAAGCAGTACCGGAGACAAAAGGGACAGAAATCAGATATAGTATCCAAGTTCACACCTCCTTGACCACCTTGTCATATCCAGAAGTGCACTTTATGAAGCTACCAAGCCAATCAAGTGGACAACTAATTAAATTTAACCACCACATCCATACCTTGTCAACTTGATACCTCCAAACATCCTCGCTTAATTTCCATGCTTAATTTCCAAATAAACACAGTAACAGGTTAATAATTCCACCTATTATGTTCCAATTGTTCTGCATATGACCAAGCACACAATAATTTATTTCCCAAATGGAACTATTTCATCATTTTTCAAAAGCCCAAGCCTCTTCTGAGACTCAAAGCAAACTCAGCTGTGAATCTATGTGAAAATCAAAAACAAGTTACAAAATCCCAAAGTACAATGGCACAAGGCAAACATTCCCATTCTAAAAAGGAGGAATAGAGAGATGGAAAAGAACTGGACCAAAGCAAGATCAAAAGCCAACAGGGCAAACATTAAGTCATAGCTCTATATCCAGCATCCAGTGTATATAGTGGTGAAATACGTGTTCCAAAGGACTTGAGCAGCCCCACCTCTTTGGCCTTGCAAGGTGTAGCCCATAAGGCTTTTCTCCTAGGCTGGCTCTACTCAGTATGTAACTTTCTCATGCAGAACTTCCATATTCCTGGCATCTCATATTTCTTGGGGTCTCTACTGCAATTTAGGGTTCATGCATATAGCTTCATGCATCGCCTTCTCAGAAGCTTCTTACCTGGTTCCCAGGCTGTTATGGCTGTGTCTAGATGTCCCCCAAAACCTCATGTGGTCATGGGGCTCTTTCAGAGGCTTCTGGATCTAGAGTGTGTGATCCTGGGATTACGGGTGTGTGATAAGTGAATCACTCCACTGATTGGTTTGGCATAGTTCTGGCTAGGACCAAGGGTGTGAGTGCTACACCTGCCCTAGTGTGGGTAACTTCCAGGCAATATAAGGGATAAAAAGAGTCTTGTCTCCTTCCCCTTCTTGCTTCTGCTGTCTTGCAGGTGCCACAAATTGTTCTCTGTGAAGCCACCCTGTCTTGGAGCCAGCAATTAAGGACTGAAAATTCTACAAACTGTGAGCTAAATAAACCTTTTCCCCTTTAACTTTGGGTGTTGGGTATTTTGTCTCAACAACAAAAAAAGTAACTAAGACACAGGCCTTCCTTGGAAATCTGAATGGAAGCTTCTTTGACCCCATAACTCTTGCATTCTTCATGCTGGTAAAACCAGCATTGTGCAGATGACAACAAATCTACTTTCAGTGGTGCAGTAGCTAGGTCCCTTTGGAGAATGGCTACTGAAGCTTCTGGTGCCTGGGTGGATTAGCACAGTGCAATGAATCCCAGGAACCATTTCCATAGGATGTCTTTCTTGAGCAGGAGGCCAAGGGACTGTCTTCTCAAATAAAAGGTTTACAGTTTTGCACCCAAGCTTGTGATGAGTAGAGCTTCTTGATTTCTGCAATGCTGTCATGGTGTTGTGGTTTGTACCTAGCAGTCCCCCTAAAGCTTTACTTGCTCATATGAGGAGCTTTTCAGAGGTGGCCAGATCTAGAGTGTGTTAATGTGGATTAAGGGTATGTGAATATGGATTAAGGATGTGATGACTAAAATAGTCCACTGATTGGTTTAGCACAGTTCTGCTCTGGATAAGGGGAAGGCCCACCATGTGTGTGGGTAGCACCATCCAAAAGGCTTGTAAACTTTTAGGATAAAAGGGAAAGGGAGGCTTACTGCTGCTGCTTTGCTGCTTGCTGCCTCCTGCCTGCTCTGCCATGGACTGTTTCTCCTCCATGCCACCCTGCTTGGAGCCAGCCAATTATGGACTGAAACCACTACAAATTGTGAGCTGAACTAAACCTGCCCACCTTTAACTTGTGGGTGTTGGGTATTTTGTCCCAGAAACTAGGAAAGTAACTAATACATCAGCTTTCCAAACTTGAGTGTTATCAATTATAAATATTTGTCAATTTCTTAGGTGAACATGAAACCATTCTTTGGATTTATATATTTTTATAATTAATGAAAATAAACACATATATTTCCTTAGGCCATTTATATATTTTTTTCTTTTGGATTTATCTCCATAACCCACTAATTTTCCAGTGGGCACACTTCTGGTTTTCCTTTAATTTACTGACTTATTTTTAATTCACAAATTTTTTCATTTTGCATTTCATTTGTACATGTGGTAAAATGTCCCATGATTCATTATCCACACTTCAAATTGATTTAGAGTATTTTATGATGTAAAGCAATGTTTATCAAAACATATTTTTCATTATGGCTGCATTTCTTAAGTTCAGCCATACAAAAATTTTACAAGCAAAGAATATATTATTTCTTGAGATATACAAAATCACCACTATTTTCTTTGTGCTATCTGGTATTTACTTTCTGCAAGTTATCAGATGTATTTAGTTATAGAAAAAGACTAGAGTAAATAATTCTTTTACTGATCTATTTCTAGAGACAAGAATAAGTAGCAGTAATTGCTTTCTCATAATACAGATGATATAGTACAGTATAATAAAAATGAACATTAATTCACTGAGCATATAGTATTCAGACTGGTGCATTTTAGAGCAGATATCCTAGAAAAGGACACTTCCACATGAGGATGGCCACAATATCTTGCAATTACATCTTCCACCTTCTTAAAGCACTTTTGTATTTGGTCCTAAAGTTCACGGCTTCCTGAAAAATTATTGTAGATCAATAAAAATAAACTCCTATTTAAAGGTTATATAGCCTTAATAATGCCAAAAACTTTGATGCTTTTTCTGTCTCTGTTCATAAAAGGAAGAAAGAGAAAAAATTTTAGAAATAATTATCATGAAAATAGCTACCATATACTAAAATATTTATTCAAGCCAGTAGTGTAGTCTATTGAAAGTTATATATTTCCATCAACATGTGTTGAGCACCAAGTTATGCTGCTCTTCCTGATAATGTGGGGATTGTAGCCTCAATCTTGTTCTGATGACGAGTTATAAAATCTCAGAGAAGTGGAAAACATCACTAGTGATAAGTGCTATGGACATCACTAGAATACAGTTATGTGACATAAAATAACAAAGTTGGCTAGATGACCAGGAAAAGCATCTCTGAAGTGGTAACATTTAAACTGAGATCTGTATGAAAAGAATATCCCTTACCCTTCCTTCTCTAATATTATCAGGTAAAAGAATTTTAATCCTAATTCAATAATACAAAATTTTCACAAAGGGATTATTAAAATACTGAGGATTATTGAAAGAATGTATTATAATTGGGAATATTTATTTTCTACATGTGTTCTATTTAATCATATCTGAATTATTTGTGATTGCATAATAAATTTTCATATATATCTTCTGTAAATTTGTTTTTAATGAGTTCTGTATCAACCCAGAATTAAAATATTCAGTATCAGAATTACAGGGAAGACGGAAAGAAGGAGCAGACCGCGCGCGTGCACCTTCTAATATCCCGGGAGTTGGAGCGCCGGCGGAGGCTCAATTCTACGGACACACGGTGGCAGCTGGCGCCCAGGGAGCCCCCACGGAGGATCCTGGGACAGCGGCGGGGCAGGGGAGCGGCGGAGAACGGAGCTGACCGGCGGTGAGTGTCTCAGCCACAGCTGCCCCGCGCCAGAGAGCGACCGGCCGGGCGCCATTGTGGGGGGTGTGGCGAAACTCAGAGCGGCTCGGAAACTGCTCTGGGAACTTGTGCTCCGGACAGGGCAGCACAGGGCCTCTCAATTGAGCCCACGAAAGTGTGCTGAGGTCAGCAGGCGAACGAGACTGGACTCTCAGCCACACCTGTCCCGCGCCAGAGAGCGACCGGCCGGGCGCCATTGTGGGGGGTGTGGCGAAACTCAGAGCGGCTCGGAAACTGCTCTGGGAACTTGTGCTCAGGACAGGGCAGCACAGGGCCTCTCAATTGAGCCCACGAAAGTGTGCTGAGGTCAGCAGGCGAACGAGACTGGACTCACAGCCACACCTGTCCCGTGCCAGAGAGCGACCGGCTGGGCGCCATTGTGGGGGGCGTGGCGAAAAACCAGAGCGGCGGGAACCAGTGCAGGGAACCCGCGCTCCGGACAGCGCGCTGCGCCTCTCAGGCCCAGGGATCGTGAAAGGGCGGCGAGAGCGGAGGCGAGCTAGACTGGTCTCTGCCTGAAAGTACGCGCCTCTGCTCACCACCCGCCAGAGGGCGCTCCTGGCTTACTGGGACGGACCTGCACAGAACAGGACTTTGTCACAAGGTACCTGCCTACAACAGAGTCAACACCTGGAACTGATTCTTTTTATATTTTTTATTTTTATTTTTATTTTTTTTCTCACTGATTTGTTTTTTTGTTCTGGCGAAGGGTTTTTTTGTTTTTGTTTTGTTTTGTTTTGTTTTTTGGTGGGGTTTTATTTTTGATCTGTCTGTTTTATTGTTTTTATCTTTGTTTTTGTTTCTGTATGTGTATTTGCTCTTTCCTTCATTATTCTCTCTGGTTTTTTATATGAGTGTAAACAGCGCCTCTAACTTCTTTGTGATTGTGGTTGTGATCTGTTCTTCCTTTTATCCCTTCCTTCTCTTTTTACCACCTGTCCTCTGCACTAGTGTCCCAATTTTAGTGGGATCCCTCTTGATCCTCTAACCTTACATCTAATTCCTTCCTCTTCTCCCAATACTCTATTTCCTCCTTAACTCATCTTAAATTTAAACTCCTCAAGGAAAAATTGACATACATAGGACTTGTATACTGCATATAATTTTTCTGGTGTGTTTTAGATTTTGTTATATAACCGCAACTCTATACAGCTAAAAGTGGTAAATAACTGGTTAGCTCAGTCTGTCATTTTTTAGGCTGTGTTTGATGCTTTAGTTAACATTATAGCCAAATGTGAAATAATTGTTCTAAACATCTTTCCTTCCTGATATTTCATGATTGAGATTGACTAAGGGACACAGAAAATACAGTGGCACAGTACCAAAGAATCAAGGACTGGGCCAAACAGGTAGCAACTTCGCATACCCAACGAATTGAAGAGGTAGGATCTGGCAGAAAGCTCAAAACCTAAAAGCAAGCTCCACTTGGAAGATACTGCAGAGAAGTAGTCATCTTCTAAAGATCTTAAACACTAGCAATAAAGTAACCTACTATAGGTAATTTGCAAACATCACCCCAGGAATTAAAGAAAGAAAAAATGAGATGACACTTAAACAAGATGCAACCACACACATCCAATTCACCAAAGGCAAACCTAGGGAGCAACGAGGTGGGACAATCCGAAAGCCACCCACCTGGCCTATCTGAAGTGGTAACAACAAAGCAACTGAATGAGGTTCTGGAAAAAATTAAAACAGAAATAATCTCACAGATAACTGCAGAGATAATGTCTACAATGAAGACCATGCTTAAGGACACTATAGCTGATACAGACAAAAAAATAGATGAACTTAAGAAAACTATAGAAACCATGAATGCTCAGCATAGGAAAGAAATGGAATCTATAAGGCAGATTCAAGCAGATATCCAAGAGATAAAAAATTCCATTGAAAGTATTTGTAGCAGAATAAGCCAATGCGAGGACAGGATCTCAGATATAGAAGACAGGCTTGCAATTAGTGATCATGAAATGGAAAAATTCTTAAAAATAGCAAGGGACCATGAAAAATCAATTCAGCAGCTGCTAGATGACTCAAAGATAAACAACTTAAGAATAATTGGAATAAATGAAAAAGCAGGAGATAGCATCAACGACATTAAAACCTTGTTCAAAGACATAATCAGGGAGAACTTTCCTGGAAGAGAAAAGGAATTTGACACCCCTATAAGTGAAGCTTTTAGAACACCAACTAGACATGATCAAAAAAAAACTTCAGCCAGACATATTATAGTCAAGATCCCAGAAATTCAACAGAAGGGCAGAATCTTAAAAGCTGTTAGGGAGAAGAGACAAATCACCTATGAAGGAAAACCCATCAGAATCACAGCTGACTTTTCAGCACAAACCCTCAATTCAAGAAGAGCTTGGAATGATGTATTGCAAGCTCTAAAGGAAAATAATTTTCAGCCCAGATTGATGTACCCTGCAAAACTATCTTTCAAAATTGATGGAGAAATAAAATACTTTCATGACAAAGAACATCTGAGAAAATTTATGACCACCAAACCAGCACTCCAAAACATTCTGAAGGACATTCTAGAAAGAGATAGGAACCCCAACAGAAGGAATCCACCAGGCAGGGCAAATAATTAAATAGCCGGAAAGCGGAAAAACAAAGAGTGGGAACCAACAACAGGAAAATATCATGACAAGTCAATACATATCAGTTTTAACCATCAATGTTAACGGTCTCAATTCACCAATCAAAAGGCACAGACTGGCGAAATGGATCAAGAAGCAAGATCCAACAATATGCTGTATACAAGAAACACATTTAATTCAGAAAGAAATTCATAGACTGAAAGTCAAAGGATGGAAAACAATACTCCATGCCACAGGAACCCAGAAAAAAGCAGGGGTAGCTATTCTTTTTGCAGACAAAGTGAACTTCAAGCCAAGAAGGATTCAGAGAGATAAAGACGGTCATTACATCCTTGTAAAGGGAACAATCCAAGAGGAAGAGATAACGATCATAAATATATATGCGTCAAATACCAATGCACCCAGCTATATAAAACAAGTACTAAAGGACATGAAAAATCAAATAAGCACTAATACAATTATATTGGGAGATCTCAATACTCCACTGTCACAAAAAGATAGATCAACTGGACAGAAAATCAATAATGAAATAGTAGAACTGAACCAAACTTTTGAACAAATGGACTTAGTAGATGTCTACAGAGTGTTCCATCCCACAACATCAGAATACACATTTTTCTCAGCTGCACATGGGACGTTCTCCAAAATAGACCACATACTAGCTCATAAAACCTGCTTAAGTAAATGCAAAGGAATTGAAATTATCCCATGCATATTATCAGACCATAGTGCAATGAAATTGGAAATCAATGGCAAAAGATCCCACAAAAACTCCCTAAACACATGGAAATTAAACAGCATCCTCCTGAACAACCAATGGGTCACAGATGAAATTAAAGAAGAAATTAGTCACTTTCTACAACTGAATGATAATGACAGTACAACATACCGGAACTTATGGGATACAATGAAAGCAGTCCTAAGAGGGAAATTTATAGCACTAAACACTTATATCAGGAAAATAGAGCAAGCGCAAATAAACAACTTAAGGGTGAACCTCGAGCTTCTAGAAAAAGAAGAGCAGGTTAAGCCAAAAGCCCGTACAAGGGAGGAAATTATAAAGATCAGAGCAGAAATTAACGTATTGGAGAATAAAAAAACAATACAAAGAATCAATGAAGCAAAAAGTTGGTTCTTTGAAAGAATAAATAAGATTGACAAACCCTTATCCAACCTTATTAAAAAAAGAAAAGAAAAGACTCAAATCCATGCAATTGAAAATGAAAAGGGTGATATCACGACAGACCCTGCAGAAATCCAGAAGATCATCTATACCTATTTTGAAAATTTATATTCTACTAAGATGGAAAATGCAGAAGAAATGGACAGATTCCTAGATTCGTATGAATTACCAAAGCTGAATCAAGAAGATTTAAAAATCCTAAATAAACCAATATCAGCCAATGAAATTGAAGATGTAATTAAAAACCTCCCAACAAAGAAAAGCCCAGGCCCTGATGGATTCACTGCCGAATTCTACAAGAAATTTAGAGAAGACCTAACGCCCCTACTTCTCAAACTTTTCAATGAAATTGAAAGGGAAGCAATACTCCCAAATTCATTCCTGGAAGCAAGCATTACCCTGATACCAAAACCAGAGAAGGACCCAACTAAGAAAGAGAACTACAGGCCAATCTCCCTAATGAACATAGATGCAAAAATCCTTAATAAGATACTGGCAAACAGAATCCAACAAATCATCAAGAAGATTATACACCATGACCAAGTTGGATTCATCCCAGGGATGCAGGGATGGTTCAACATACGTAAATCAATAAATGTAATACAGCATATTAACAGAACCAAAGACAAAAATCACATGATCATCTCAATAGATGCAGAAAAAGCTTTTGACAAAGTCCAGCACCTTTTCATGATAAAAACCCTACAGAAAATTGGAATAGAGGGTCTTTATCTCAATCTGGTAAAAGCTATCTATGACAAACCAACAGCCAATATTATACTAAATGGCCAAAAACTGAAAGCCTTCCCTCTAAAATCAGGAACAAGACAAGGATGTCCACTGTCCCCACTCTTATTCAACATAGTTCTGGAAACTTTAGCCAGAGCGATTAGACAAGAGAAAGAAATAAAAGGAATAATGATTGGAAAGGAAGAAGTTAAATTATCATTATTTGCAGATGACATGATACTCTACACAGAAGACCCCAAAAACTCCACTAAAAAACTGCTAGATTTAATAAGCAAATTCAGTAGTGTAGCTGGATACAAAGTCAATACTCAAAAGTCAATAGCCTTCCTGTACACAAATAACAAACTTACTGAAAGAGAAATTAGGGAAACAATACCTTTCACAATAACATCCAAAAAAATGAAATACCTAGGAATCAACCTCA
The DNA here is from genome assembly GCA_028451465.1 of Erethizon dorsatum. Classification (NCBI taxonomy): domain Eukaryota; kingdom Metazoa; phylum Chordata; class Mammalia; order Rodentia; family Erethizontidae; genus Erethizon; species Erethizon dorsatum. The sequence goes on along the minus strand of CM051838.1, from coordinate 28,245,558 downwards.
CGAAGGATGTAAAAGACCTCTATACTGAAAACTACAGTACTCTGAAAAAGGAGATTGAAGAGGATATCAGAAAATGGAAAGATATCCCTTGCTCCTGGATAGGAAGAACCAATATAGTGAAAATGGCCATACTTCCAAAATTGTTATACAGATTTAATGCAATTCCAATCAAAATTCCAACAGCATATCTCACAGAATTAGAGAAAACAATCCTAAAATTCATTTGGAATCAGAAGAGACCTAGAATAGCAAAGGCAATTCTGGGCAACAAAGGCAAGGCAGGGGGCATCACTATCCCCGACTTGAAATTATACTATAAAGCTACTGTGATAAAAACAGTGTGGTACTGGCAAAAAAACAGACCTGAAGATCAATGGAACAGATTAGAAGATGCTGAAACAACCCCAGACATACTAAGCCACCTTATCTTTGACAAAGGTGCCAAACACATTCGCTGGAAGAAAGATAGCCTCTTTAATAAATGGTGCTGGAAAAACTGGCTCTACACATGCCGAAGATTAAAACTAGATCCATATCTTTCACCATGCACTAAACTAAATTCAAAATGGATCAGAGATCTAAATATTAAAACAGAAACATTAAATCTGCTGGAAGGTAGGATAGGTAAAACCCTTGGAGACATTGGTGTAGGCAAAGACTTTATGAATAAAAACTCAACCGCACAGCAACTATCCCAAAGAATCAATAACTGGGATCTCATCTTATTAAAAAGCTTTTGCACAGCAAGAGAAACCACCAACAGAGTGAAGAGACAACCCACAATGTGGGAAAAAATGTTTGCCAGCTGTTCCTCAGACAAAGGATTACTATCGAGAACATATAAAGAACTCAAAAAAATCAGACCTCCCAAATTTAAAGACCCACTCCAAAAATGGGCATCTGGGATGAATACACATTTCTCAGATGAAGAAATACTAATGGCAAATAAATATACAAAAAAATGTGCAACATCACTAGTCATTCGAGAGATGCAAATTAAAACAACACTGAGATACCATCTCACCCCAGAAAGAATGGCTACTATTAAGAAATCAACTAATAACAAATGCTGGAGGGGCTGTGGGGAAAAAGGAACACTTCTTCACTGTTGGTGGGAGTGTCGACTGGTACAGCCACTGTGGAAGTCAGTGTGGAGATTCCTCAGAAAACTAGGGTTGGAGGTCCCATTTGACCCAGCTATTCCCCTTCTGGGCATCTTCCCAGAAGAATTAAAAACATCGTACCACAGCGATATACGTGCACCCATGTTTATAGCAGCACAATTTGTAATAGCCAGATCTTGGAAACAACCCAAATGCCCATCAACTGAGGAATGGATAAGAAAGATGTGGTATTTTTATACAATGGAGTACTATTCAGCCATAAAGAAGGATAAACTGGAGACTTTTATAGGTAAATGGATGCAACTCGAGAAAATACTCATAAGTGAAATAAACCAGAAGCACATGTGTAAGCATCGTATTATCTCTCTAGTATGAGAAATAAGATCCAAAATGTACAATAGACATGGTGAATCAAAAAGAAACTGGTCAAAAGGAAAGAGAGACTGGAATAGGGAAAAGAAAGAAGGGAAAGGGAAAAAAATTGTATATATATATATATATAAGATGGTTAAGATAGATACACTACCATTTTTACTTAGTTCATTGAAGAGTAAGGTTTGTGCCAATAATGTTTGGACAATTGAATGCTAATGTCTGGTGTCCTGAATAACTAACTTAAAGATAGTAATACGTAATGTATTAACCATTGTTACCCTCCTATTATGTTTGTTTGAAAATTTGTTCTTCTTTTGATTTGCTTTGTTTTTTCTTCTCTTTAAAATAAAAAAAAAAAAAAAAAGAATTACAGGGAACTAAGGAAGGGCCATGCTTATGCATCTATCATGCTATAAGGAAATTATATATAGATCCTCATGAATTTAGAAAATTTGTACTGGTAAATAAATGTGCATGTGAGTATTAAATGGATTATTATGACCATTAGGAACATTATTGTTAAGATTATCAAAATAAAAGTCAGTCAGTCTAATGGAAACAGAAAAAGAGGGGGAAGAAAAGCAAAGCAAATAGGTTAAATGTAACAAATGGGCATTGTTCAGTACAGAGCTGTGGACACACACAGGTGCACACACACACATATGGCAAATTTTGGATTGAATATAGTAAAAAACGCAATGGAAGTACGATAGAATTAATGTAACTAACCTCTGTATGAACAAAACCATGCACATGTACAATTTAAATATCTGTGTTAAACACATGAAAAAGTTTGTTCTAAAAAATTTGACAGCTTATACAGAATGGAGCAGTTCTTTAAAACCACAATCTACCAAAACTTAACAAAGATTCTAAAATATCCTACGATAATTAAATAAATTTGATTTTTAATATAAAAAGTTAAAAGGTCCCACTTCAGCGGGGTTGTATTGGAGAATTTTACCAAACATTTAAAGAATTAATGCCAATTTTATGCAATATCTTTCAGAAAACATAAGAGGAGGTAACAATTCATAATCCATCATCTGAGGCCAATATTATCCTGATAGCAAAATGAGAAAAAGATATTACAAACCAAAAAACAAAACAAAACAAAACAAAACTAGTGCACAGTAATTCTCAGAAATTGGGATGCAAAAGTCCTCGAACTATTTCATTATTATTTTTATATGATAAAATATTTTGGAATAAAATTCAGTATACATTTTTTAAAAGTACATATTACATGGGGGCCGGTGAGATGGTTCAGCGGCGTAAGTGCCTGCCCGGCAAGCACGAGGGCCCAAGTTCAACTCCCAGAACCCACATACGAAAAAAGGGCCGGTGATATCACTCAGTGGCACAGGCGCCTGCTGGCGTGCAAGGTCCTGAGGTCGACCCCCAGTACCCACAAAAAAAAAAAAAAAATACATATTACACTCAAGTGGGATATATTCTGAGTATGTAAATGTGGCTCAACATTTGATATTTAATTAATGTAATCTACCATATTAGTAGGCTGAGAAAGAAAAATCAAATGATCATATTGATTGATGTAGATTTAACATTTTTCAGAAAGAAATACAATCAGGATAAAAACCCTCAGCCAACTAGAAATAGAGGAAACTTCCTAAATTTAAATTTTAAAAATCTACCTAATCCCATACCTAATGGTGCTGGACTGAATACTTCCCCCATACAGTTGTATACAAGGCAAAAATGTCTACCATCAGAATTCTAATCCAGCGTGGTTGTTGAAGCTCTAGTCAGAAAAATAAGGCAATAAAAAAGAAATAAGAGCACACATATTTTAGGCTTTTTCCTATTTATACACTATTGGATGATTTTAACATAAAATTCCCTAGGAATCTACAAGGGAAAAATATTCCTGAAAATAAGCACAGCAATATTGTAGGATACAAAATCAATACATAAAAATAATGGTCACTTAGAAGCCAAAATTAGAAGCACAATACCATTTACAAAGACTCAAATTAAATTAAACATGTAGGCACAAACAAAACAAAATGTGTAGACTGTATGATGAAAGTTACAAGAGGCTAATGAATGGAAAAGGAAAAGTACAGAATAACTGAAGAGACTGGTCATCACAGCAATCAGAAGGCTCAACAGAGCAAAGATGATGTTTGTGAAATTGATTTATTACAAATTCTACCCAAATTTCATCCTGATTTTGTAGACTTGTACAACATAATTCTAACATTTGTATTTGAAAGACAAAGAACCTAGGAAAGCTAAAACATCTTTGAAAAAAACACCTAAAAAATAAAATGGGAAAAATTACTCTTCCTGAAGTTAATGCTTACTATGTAGTTATAGTAATCAAATTTGTAAGATTTCTGTATGGATAGACACACGTAACAATGCACTAGAATACAGAGCCCAAAAATAGACCCACATAAATATGCTCAAATTCTTCACCAAATGGTCTTAAATCCTTTAGATGTCCATAGGCAAAAAAAGGTGATCTTTAACCTAAATCTCATACCTTACACAAAAAATAAACAAAAATGAATGATAAAATTAGTAAACATAAACCAATAGAACTTATTTTTTAAATAATTGGAGTAAATCTTCACTTCATAGAACAAAGTAAGCAATTATTAGGCTTGGTCTCCAAATCACTTTTTAACATGAATAATTAAATTTAATAAAAAATGTAAACTTTTGCTTTCTAAAATATCCCATTCAGATTAAAGGTGAAAAACACTAGCCCCAGACTGGGGGAAACATTTGCAAGCTATATGTCCTACAAATAAACAGGATCTAGAATGCCCTAAGAATAACTAAAGGTCAATATTTAAAAAAACATACAATTAGAAAATGAGCCAAAACATGAACATCATACTAAAAGTGCTATGTAAACAGCAAATAAGCACATGAAAATGTGTTTAACATCATTAGCTACTACAGAAATGAAAACTAAAATCATGAGATATCACTGTAACCATCACAATGGCTAAAATAAAATATAATGACAACACGGAATGCTGTGAAGATGGAAAGATGCTGGATTGCTCACACGATGATGACAGGAATGTAAAATGGATCTGCCACTCTGGAAAATTAGTTTCCTGGTTTTCTTTACACTAAACATGCACTCGCCATGTAACCTTGTAATTGCACTCTTGGGCATTTATTACAGAAAAAAAATGAAAACTCAAGGCAAAAGTTATGTGCAAATATTTGTATCAGCTCTATCCATAATATGTACCCCCTCAAAAGAAAAAAATACCTATAAATAGCCCTAATGTCCTTCACTGGGTGAATGCATAAACTGTGTTTTATCCATCCTGTGGAATACAATTCAAAAAGAAAAAAAGAGCTAGCAACACATGCAATAACTTGAATGGCTTTCAAATGAATTATTGAGTGAAAAAGTCCATTTCAGAAAAAGCCCATTACATATTGGATGGTTTATTTACGTAATGTTCTTGCAATAACAAATTTGTGTAGATGGAGAACAGATTGGAGGTTGTCTAGGGTTTGGGACTGAGAGGAGGAAGAGGGCAGCATGGGATGAAGACCCCCGAGGTGACAAAATCCAGTACCTTGCGGGGTGTGGCATGGACTCAAAGTTATGCATGTGATAAAGTTGCACGGAGATATGCACACATAACCAATTATGGGTTTGTAAAACTGTTGAAATCTGATCAAACTGTGTGGTGTGTGGTGTAGTTTGGACCTGAAATGTTCCTCAAAGGCCCCTGTATTAAAGGCTCGGTCCTTGGCATGGCACTATTTGGAGGTGGTAGAAACTAAGAGGTGGCACCTGTAGGAGGTGTTAGGACATCGGTGGCATGCCTTCAAAGAGGACAGTGAGATGCCAGTCTCTTCCTCTTTATCTTTCATTTCCTGGCTGTGAGGTGATCCACTTTGTGTCCCCATGTGCCCTCTACTTTGATATGCTGCTACTTAACAAGCCCAAAAGCAACAAAGTCAATTGATCACAAGTTGGAACTTGTATGACCCAGAATAAGCCTTTTTACCTTATAAGTTGCCTGTCTTGGGCATTTGTTACAGTGATGGAAGGTGGACTTTAGTTTTGAAAGATGTTGCCTTTGGACAATACTAGGCAGAGTCTGCATGTCTTCTTGTACCCTGTTTTTTCAACTGCATTGGCTTCTGAGGACAACAGAGCTAAATAAATCTTCACAGGAAGGGCACAACCCTCCATGAGACAGCCCTCACTGGCAGAGACTGCAAGTTCAAGGGTACCCAGGCACCATTCACTTCCAAAAACCTGGCTCCATAGATGGAGATTTCCACTACCTGCTATAATTTTCTGACTCGTAGAACTCAGGGAAATACTGTATTTACCTACAGTTTTATTTTAGAAAAGAGATACACAGTCAAAACCAGTCTAAGGGAGGGGCACATAGGGTGCGAGGAGGGGTCTGGAGGGGTTCCTAACATAATTCTTCCCTTATCCTTTCCCTGTGGAATAAGATGAGCCACTGAGATGCATGGGAATACACACAGCACCACCAGCCATGGAGCTCAGCCGAGTTTCAGAATCAAGGGTCTTTTGGTGGAGTTTTGGGGTCTTCTATGTAGAGTATCATGTCATCTGTGAATAATGATAATTTAACTTCTTCCTTTCCTATCCTTATTCCTTTTATTTCTCTCTCTTGTCTAATAGTTCTGGCTAATGTTTCCAGAACTATATTAAATAGGAGTGGTGATAGTGGAAATCCTTGTCTTGTTCCTGATTTTAGAGTAAAAGCTTTCAGTTTTTGCCATTTAGTATGATGTTGGCTGTTGGTTTGTCACAGATGGCTTTTATTAGATTGAGGTGAAGACCATCTATTCCGATTTTTTGTAGGGTTTTTATCATTAATTAGTGTTGGACTTTGTCAAAAGCTTTTTCTGCACCTATTGAGATAATCATGTGATTTTTCTTTTTGGCTCTGTTGATATGGTGTATTACATTTCTTGATTTGCATAGTTGTACCATCCCTGCATTCCTGGGATGAATCCCACTTGGTCATAGTGTATAATCTTTTTGATGATTTGCTGCATTCTGTTTGATAGTATCTTATTGAGGATTTTTGCATCTATGTTCATTAGGAAGATTGGCCTGTAGTTCTCTTTTTTGGTTGGGTCTTTCTCTGGTTTTGGTATCAGGGTAATAGTTGCCTCCAGGAATGAGTTAAGGAGGATTGCTTCAGTTTCATTAAAGAGTTTGAGGAATATTGGCATTAAATCTTCTCTTAATTTCTTGTAGAATTCTACAGTGAATGCATCAGGACATGGGCTTTTCTTTGTTGGTAAGTTTTTAATTACATTTTCAATCTCATTAACTGATATTGGGTTATTTGTCATTTTAATATCTTCTTGATTCAGCTTTGGTAATTCATATATTTCTAGGAATCTGTCCATTTCTTCTGTGTTTTCCACAGTATGAGAGTAAAGATTTTCAAAGTAGGTATTGATGATCTTCTGAATTTCCACAGGATCTGTAGTGATTTCACCCTTTTCATTCCTCAATGCATGAATTTGAGTCTTCTCTTTCCTTTTTTAAGGTTGTCTAGGGGTTTAACAATTTTATTTATTCTTTCAAAGAACCAACTCTTCAGTTCATTAGTTCTTTGTATGTTTTCTTAGTCTCCATGGTGTTAATTTCTGCTCTGATCTTTATAATTTTCTCCTTCATGTGGGCTTTGGGCTTGTCTTGCTCTTCTTTTTCTAGAAGTGTGAGGTGCAACATTAGGTTGTTTATTTGTGCTCATTCTGTTTTCCTGATGTGAGAATTCACTGCTATAAACTTCCCTCTTAGGACTGCTTTCATTGTGTCCCATAAGTTCCGGTATGTTGCATCTGCTTTCTTGTTTAGTTGTACATATTGTTTAATTTCTTCTTTAATTTCATCTGTGACCCATTGGTTGTTCAGGAGGGTGTTATTTAATTTCCATGTGTTTATGGAGCTTTTGCGGGGTTTTTTTTGTCATTAATTTCCAATTTCATTGCACTATGGTCAGATAATATGCATGGGATAATTTCAATTCCTTTGCATTTACTTAAGCATGTTCTGTGGGCTAGTGTATGGTCTATTTTAGAGAACGTCCCATGTGCAGCTGAGAAGAATGTGTATTGTGATGATGTTGGGTAGAGCACTGAAAACATCTACTAAGTCCATTTGTTCACAGGCTTGGTTCAGTTCTGATATTTCTTTGCTACCTTTTTGTCTAGTTGATCTATCTCTTTGTGACAATGGGATATTAAGTTCTCCCATTACAATTGTGTTATTGCTTATTTAGTTTTTCATGTCTATTAATAATTGTTTTATGTAGTTGAGTGCTCCTGTATTTGGGGCATACATATTTATGATTGTTATCTCTTCCTCTTGATGTTTTTCCCCTAACAAGTATGTAGTGACCTTCTTTATCTCTTTTGATCATTCTTGGTTTGAAGTTTGCATTGTCTGCAAACAGGATAGCTACCTCTGCTTTTTTTATGGCTTCCTGCTGCATGGAGTATTGTATTCCACCTTTTGACTTTCAGTCTATGTATCTCTTTTTGAGTTAAATGTGTTTTCTTGTATACAGCATATTGTTGTATCTTGTTTCTTGATCCATTCTGCCAATCTGTTTCTTTCAATTGGTGAATTGAGGCCATTTACATTGATGGTTATAACTGATATGTATTGGCTTCTCTTGGTCATGTTATTTTCCTGCTGTTGGTTCTATTTTTTCCCTCTACTTAATTGCTTGTCCTGCCTGGCAGTTTCTTTCTGTTGTTGTTGGAATTGTGGTCATTTTTATCTCTGTCTAGAGTATCTTTCAGTACTCTTTGTAGGGTTGGTTTGGTGGTCATGAATTTCTTCAGTTGTTCCTTGTCATGGAAGTATCTTATTTCTCCATTAAATGTGAAAGATAGTTTTGCGGGTTACATCAGTCTGAGTTGGAAGTTATTTTCTTTCAGGACTTGAAATACTTCACTCCAAGCTCTTCTTGACTTGAGCGTTTGTGTTGAGAAGTCTGCTGTGATTTTGATGGGCTTTCCTTTATAGGTGATCTGTTTCTTTTCTCTAAAAACTTTTATTTATTTATTTATTTATTTATTTATTTATTTATTTATTTATTGTGGGTACCGGGGGTCGACCTCAGGACCTCGCATGCCAGCAGGTGCCCATGCCGCAGAGCGATATCACCAGCCCCTTTTTTTGTATGTGGGTTCCAGGAGTCAAACTCAGGACCTCGTGCTTGCCAGGCAGGCGCTTATGCTGCTGAGATATCTCACCGGCCCTCTAACAGCTTTTAATATTCTGTTCTTGTGCTGAATTTCTGGAATCGTGATAATTATATGTACTGGTGTAGTTTTATTTTGGTCACGGCTGTTTGGATTTCTATATGCTTCATTTATTTGTATGTCAAATTCTTTATCTACGCTTGAGAATTTTTCTGCCATTATTTCTGTGAAGAGGTTTTTTTTATGGCATTTGTACTGTCTCCAGCCTTCTTACTGACTCCTATGAATCTTTTTTTTGGGGGGGGTACTGGGGGTCGAACTCAGGACCTCGCGCGCCAGCAGGCGCCCATGCCCCTGAGCAATATCACTGGCCCTTTTTTCGTATGTGGGTACCGGGAGTCAAACTCAGGACCTTGCGCTTGCCAGGCAGGCGCTTATGCCGCTGAGCTATCTCACTGGCCTGACTCCTGTGAATCTTATGTCATTCTTCTTTGCATCATCTTGTAGCTGTTGGATTGATTTTTCATGGTCTCCTGCTATTTTTAAGATATCTTTCTTTTCATGATCACTTGCTGAAATTCTGTCTTCAAAATCTGATATTCTGTCCTCTCCTTCATTCAGTCTGTTGCATATACTTTCAATGGAGGTTTTAATCTCTTGGATTTCTGTTTGGATCTGTTTCAAAGATTCTATTTCTTTCCTATGTTGGGCATTTTTTGATTCCATCATTTTTCTAAGCTCATCTATTCTTTTATCTGTGTCTTCTCTAATATCTTTGATTTTATGCATCATTTCTTTTTGTACCTGAGAGATTATTTTCTCAATAGCCTTTTCCAATTGTTTTTTCACTTCCTGCTATCATTTCAGAAATTTCCAGTGTTTGACTTCCAATTTTGTCTATCTCATTGGGTTCCAGGCTTGTCCTGGGTGGGCTGGGGGTTTGGGATTGCATTTTGCTTCTGTATCTTGTCATTTTCTATTTCCTCTTTTTTATTTTATTTTGTTTTCTATGTTGATGCTTGCCAATTTCTTATGATACATAGTTTTATCACCAGTATTGAGGCTTTCCTAGGAGATGTCTGTTCTTCGGGATGTCCTCTAGATGTAGGTGGTTCTTTACAGCTATCCCAAGAACCTACCTTCCCAATTTGTAAAGGATGCAAAGTTACTATTTGGCTCTGCACCCAATCCTTTGGTACTGGGCTGTGGTGGTGATTATTACCACATACTATCACAGCGTTATCATACAGGAGAGAAAAACTGATTTTAACATGTATGACATCCTGGCTAAAGTAGTACAGTTAGTTATAACAATAGTTTCAAGTACAGCTTAACTACTGACAAACTATGGCAACCATTAACCTGCTACCTCCAACCACAGGAGCAAACTCTAAAGTTATATAACAAAATCAAACATATACCATGTACTTGTATGCAGTGGTTTTCCCCTTAGTGGAGTGATTTTACTCTTCTGGGGGGGGGGGCAGGGGGCTCAAGATGGGGAAGGACAGGATAAAGTGATGAATGAGGTCAAATATAGTAGAGTCAAGGCTGGAGGTCAAAGGATGATCACCCGAGTTTTGGGAAACTGGAGGACACAAGAGGGAAAGAGTGAAATAGAATGCAAAGGAGTAATCAGAAAGGGAAGAGATAATGTTTACTCATTTGAAAGTTTAAATTCAAAAAGTAGTTGAGGAAGGAGAGAAAGAGGATCAATAGAAGAAAACAAAAAAGAAAGATAAGAAACATAAACAGTGAAAAAAAAGAAGGAAGAAAGAGGAGAGTGGAAAACAAAAGAAGAAAAGAAAGAAAAAAGTAGTCCTGAGAAAGAGAGGAGAGGAAAAAAGAAAACCAACCAACCAACCAACAAACAAAAACCCAGAACAAAAATAACAACAAAATACAAGATGAAACAAGACAAATTCCAACCAGATGGGCCAGTGAGATAGCTCAGCGGCATAAGCACCTGCCTGGCAAGCGCTAGGTCCTGATTTCGACTCCCAGTATCCACATGAAAAAAAAATTCCAACCAGACAAGAAAGGGGTAGCCAATCAGACAAACAAGGGAGAATAAAAGTAGTAAAATACTACTTTTGCAGTTTGCAGTTGTTTGCAGTTCTGTGATGGCGTCCATGTCAGATCCCAGAAATGTGCTGTGTACTCCAGCCACGTTTGCCGTGGGAATTGTGCTGGGTGTGGAGCTGAGCTTGGCCTCTGGATGTGGGGGCTGGGACTGGTCTTCCATTGGTGGAGTTCTCCAGAGCCAGCGGCTGGCTCCTTGCTGCTGCTCCAGACACTTCCACGTTGCTGGTCTGGCTGATTACTCCCTGCGCCCAGGGCCCAGCCTGTCCTGGGTGTCAGGGTTCCGGTGTCCATCCACCCTCCAAAGGCGTGTGTCCTAAGTAAAACCTTGAGATTTCGCATTTCACCGAAGAGATTGGCGAAACTTTACAAGCTTAATAGCATCTAGTACTCATAATGGAAGGAATGTCCTTATACCCTAGGAGAGCAAATAGTTCAGGCTTCTCTGAGTAAAGCAGTCACATTATACAGCAAACTGATGTAGACGCTCTGAGTTTTATGTTGATTTCCTTTACTGATCTTAGTGGTATATATTAGCACAGATTTATTTCAGTTACTAACTAAATATAAGGACAACGATAGCATTTTTCTGAAGCAAAATCAAGTTTTATGAAAACAATAATTATTTGGGAAACATTTTTTAAAAGTATGGTTTATTGTCAAAATAGTTTTCAGGTCTTATGTGAAACAAGCTTACCATGAAAAATGAATTCAAATAAGTGCATTTTTCCTACAAAAATCCAATTCTTAAATATTCCATCTGGTGACTTTATTGTCACATATCAAGACTAATAAATGAAGGATGTCAAAGACTGCCTTTGGTCATTTTGCAACTGTAGATGAACAGAGATTTTTAAAGATACCCTTCAATATCTTCCTATGTTTATTGGATACCGTCAGTGTAGGGGAATTGCCCTGGGAATCTTTGGCATTTTTACTACTCTAGTTTCATTAAGTGTATCCTATTCCTGTGATATGGAAAATTCAAGAAAACTAATTGGAAAAGCCAATATATTATAATGTTACAATTAATGCTTTTAATGAAGTGATGGGTTTTTAAAAATTTTTGTAAAACTATCTCCCCATGCCAATGATTAAAAAGGAGAATTCTAAATCTCCTTTTGGGTTGTGAAGTATTCCATACTAAAATAAAAGATTTTCAAAAGATTTCTTAAAAATTCTATTACCAGGCAAGTACTTACTTTCAGCCAATGTAGCACATTTTATGGAACAGGGAATTCAGTAATAAAAGTAAATGAAAACTTCATCAAATAGCATAAATTGCCATGACAGATTGCTCGCAGTGTAAGATCTCAAAAAAACTGTTCGATATATTTCTGCATTGGAGTTAAGAATCACTAACCTGGGAGGTCTGCTCGTTTCCTGAAGGAGCTGCGTCTCTGGTGATGACCCTGGTGAGTCTTCCGTGCAGCCCATCGGGACAGCTGAGTTTGGAAGGTTGATGGCAGCAGCTGGAGTTGTCTGTGAGGGAGCTTACCATAGACCAGGGAATTTTCATTTCCCATTTCAGATCATTCATTGGAACTATGAGTGAAGGATGAGGCGACTGCCCACTGAGAGTGACCCCATTCATATTTTGGGAAACACATCTGGTGCATATTTATGGAACCCTAAAATGATAATGAAAATAGATTTCATTTTCATTCAAAAGGAGACAATAACAGAAAAAAATCTGAAATGCAGACTCTAAATTACTCATCGTTTTGCAAGTTGATTGTGGCCAAGGCCTAGGAAAATGAAGATTGATTGTGGCCAACCCCTAATAAGATATTTAAAAGCAGTAGGAATGAATACATTTGTGCTGCATCAATTAATATACACCAGTCTATACGAACTGATTGGCCAGGATAACAAGCGGGTTGGAAAAGAGTGATGCAATTTATACACAGTTCTAAATTATGTAATAATTATGGATGTAACAAGACATAGGGAAATATATAAATATGCATGATAATTTGTAAGATCGAATTAGTTTACCACTGTACAATTTGCTCCTGTATCAAATCAAAACAATTATACCGATGCTTTTGTAGATAAGCATTTTGACTACTCAAATTCTCAATATTACGAATACTACTGTGCTACAAAATCATTACTGTGATGTTTTCAGGTATAAGTGTGTGCTGTCTTAAGGAATATAGGAATATGGAATTGATATTCATTGACATTTCTGATAGATTAAGGATATTAAACATTTTTCTGTGATATGAGCTACAATTATTTTTCTCAGATTTTCACTTATTATTTTTTCAAATCTGTGTTGTTTAATGCACAGATATTTACATTTTTATCTAGTTGACATTGTTAACCGTTACCTTTATTATTTCTTGATCTGGAATTAAAATTATAAAAATACTACTTTCTCTAAGTTAACCATAGCAATCCCCACACTTTCTTTATACACTTTTTGTTTACAACCTTTCTTATTTTTAATGTATCTCTTTTAAGTACTATAGAGAGCTTTTTAAATTGCAATTTGCATTATAATATCTATGCATATTTTTATAATGCAATTTCTGAAATACTTAGACTAATTCATGTCTCACTTATTTATATGCCATCTTTTATTTTACCTAAATATCTTTTCTTTCTGGATACTATTATATTGTTTACTTTTTAAATTAAAAAAAATACTCCTTTCATTACCTGTCTTCTGGTTTAAAGATTATAAATAGTGTTGGGCACTTCTGGCCATAAGATCTTTCTTTAAAATATCTACATTTATTTAATATTCTTCTCCCAAACTTGAACAATGCTTGGAAATCTTTCAAGATTTCTCCACCATCTTGTCTTTATGTTGTAGGCTATCAGTGTTAAATCCTTGTTTATTTCTTTACTTTTACTGAAATACAATTTTTTTTAATTTTTATTTTTATTAGTCCATGTTTGCAGTACTTAATGATTACATTCATCATGGGAAGCTGGTCCACGTACACAATGTATCTTCATTTATTTTGCGTGAGTTTCCTTCCCCTCCCCTCCCTCTTGATTTTAAATATAAACTTTTTCTTAAGGTTTATAGTCACTATTTAAAGAAATTTCCTGGCACTTAATCAGTTTTGGAACTAACATTTGTGTCTTGCATCCCACAGTTTCCTCTCTGTTCCATTTTCTTTTTGCTGAAGTATACATATAATAGTTCTTTTCATGAGAGTCTGAGTGGGTGGCCATTTCTTCTGGTAATTGTGAGCATGAACATTCTTTATTTTTTTCTTCACTCATGAATAATAGCTTATCTGTGTGTATAGTTTACAGTTATTTCCAGCATTTAAAGTTTATTTTTCCATTGTCTTCTAGCATTGATCATTGCTGAGGTCTCTTACTGGTTTAATTGGTCAGTCCATGGTTGGTAATTCACCGTTGCTTTCTGGTGCCTTTTAAAGGTTTTTCTCTTTATCCTGATGTTCTACAACTTCACCACTCCATGTTTAGGCATCTACTTGTTTTAATTCATTCTGTTTAGTACTTGGAGTATAATTTTGATCTGGAAAATTTTCTGCAATTACTTCATCAAATGTTATTGCTCGGACTTGCTTCATTTTGCACTTATTAAACTATTGCATGAGTGTGAGAGCCTCGCTATGTATTCATAAAGCTTTTAGATGACTTTCCCAGTACTGTCTTTTAATTGTTCAACCCTCTCTTAGACTCTGTCCATTTCTAAAGTCCACCCCTGGCTGCCAATGCCCTCTTCTGGAAACCCAGAATGATAGCTTCATTCATTTTTCAGTATTTCCATTCCAGTCTTATTCAGAGGGTGTTTGTCTTTTTCGAGACCAAAACCTAAGTTCTTCTGGCTTGAATTTTGTGTGTATTACTAGTTGCTTCTTTGCATTTGAAACAGAGGCAATGATGAAAGGATGAACTAAATATATCGATTTGTCTATATATCTTATACTTCTTTTTTAACATCTAATGCAATAAGAGCTTGGTCAAATATTTAGCATTCTAGAGTAAAATGTATATTATCTACAGGAGCCAAAATGGGCTATTTGGAGTGCCGATGTAAATATTGAATGCAAGGGCCAAAACACTTTAAGACATATGGACATATAGTTGCTAAAATACTTAATTAGTTTATCTCAACAGATGTCATAATGAGTCACCACAGTAAGCGGCACAGTAAAAACAGGTCCTGAATTTTTCATTTTATTCACATTCTTTTTATATTAAAAATTATTCAGAAAACAACATTAAGTTCCTAAAATACTAGTACTTTTGAAATTGCTCTAATGCTTGAAGGATGTTGTCTGTCCTCATTATGTTTTATTATAGCATATCTCCTTATTTTAAAGTGGCATCTTTAGGTATCTACAAGCTATTACAAATTCTTTCATTATTTTTGAAAAAATGAAGCTCTGTCACTGTGAATTATCACTGCCGATTGCTGCCTGACTACATAAAGCTACTTTTTTTTTTTAAAATATGCAGGTACCGGGAGTCGAACTCAAGACCTCACACTTGCCAGGCAGGCGCTTATGCCACTGAGCTATATCACCGACCCATAAAGCTACTTTTAACAGTGGAGATCTATTATTTGCATTGAATTGTGTAAGTACAATTCAATTTGTTAAATGACCTCCAAAATCAAGATAGAACAAATTCTGAAGTACAGTAATTTGCTTCTTATTATTTAAATTCCTATTAAACTATATCACTATTACCTTCAGTGTTTATAGTCTTCTATTCTGAATAGGGAAAAGGGAATTTTAAAAGTTTACTAAAAATCATTAGAAGTCTTTGCCTGATAGTAGTTGGGAGAAAATATTAGTGATTCCCTCTGAGGGATGAGTAAGCAGTAATGGTACTTAATAATTATCATACTGATGACAACATATGACACTTAGAGCAGGTAAGGAGTTCAGCAGTAGCCATGTTCTTAGCCATAACTGAACATTTATTTGCTCATTCATTCATTTAACATGTATCTGTTTGATGGTTATTACTACATCCTAGCCCTGTGCTAGCTACGAAGATCCAAATGGGTGGCCAGAACAGACTCCAGTTCTCTTTCTACCACCATAGAATTAACAAGCCAAGAGGAGAAGCACATTAAATCATCTCATACACAATTGTGCAACAACAATTTTGATGAGAGCAATTCAGGGAGCAGCTAAGAGACCATGCCACATGCTTGAGGACCTGAACTATTCGGGGAACTGAGAGATGAGTAATGAAACAGTAAGGCAGTCAAAGCCAGCTTTATAGAGAGAAGATGCGCCATGACCAAAAGCCATGGATGGGTGCTTGGTGCAGTGTGATGTCACAGGGGAGGACAGGGAAGGAACCTTGGGAAGAGGGTGAGAATGGAAAGCTTGAACCTGGAATATGCAGGTAGGTACCAGATTGCATACACTTCTGTTGTAGCAAGGGAATAGATTTAATACAGGACACATAATTTATAGGATTATTTTATAATATGCACCCAAAAAGTCAAATGCAGAAGAGTGCAAGAGATCTGTTCACACACTGGACACCCAAAGAATCCAGCTGAGGGCCTGCATCCCACAGCAATGTCCTGCATGAGTCCAGCTGGAGACCTAGAGCCCATGGCAATGTCTCATGCAAGTCTTTGTTAAGGATCTGCTCTAGAAAGCCCCAAAGGTCAGTGATGGGAGCTAGAAAGCCTGAGCCAGTGGGATGAAGGATCCGTGCCAGCAGGCTGAGGGATCTGCACTGGAGCCAGGAAGCGATGCTCAAGGTAAGGACCAGAGCTCCCCCCACCAAAAAGAACCTCAGCGACAGCAAGGACCGGAGCTCCTCTGATGATAAGAGCTGAGCTCATATCAGGAAAACCAGCGTGACGAGCTTCTCTAGGACAATCAACAGCACCATCTTTCCCTCCAGTTCTCCTTTTATGCTGTTGGCAACAATCCCCAGATGGGCCCTCCACACCCAGCACCACACTCATTCAGTTCAGCTGGGGGTTACAAGTTGACCATTAATTAATCCACCAAACCTCCATGGCTCACCTTAATAATTTTGAACTTTATTCCATAAGGTGTTTTATGGGATATGATCATGAGCACAGTGGCAGTAGATTCCAGTCCTGGCAGACCCTCCAGTCTCTTGGGAATCCCTCGTCTGGAATAGAATGCGTTCATCCTGAGAGGAAGAGGAGCTTCCAGGCTTGGAGGTTCTGTTTTGTTTCTCTTGATGAGTTCAGCATCCCTCTGTACCTTACTCCAATCTCCTCCTTTGCTGTCTGCCCTGCTCTTGGTTACCACTATCCAGGAAATCGTATGTTTCTTTAGTAAACATTAACTTCCAATTATATTCCTTAACACTCTATCTTTTAATATATTCAAATTCAGCATTTGCTTTCTAGTCCTTTATAGTTTCATATATTCCAAATAGTACACTTGAAATTTCTCATCACTTGACAATTACATAGAATAAAGCCCCGATCACACAGGAACTATCACAAAGAATCAACTACTAGGATCTCATCTTCTTAAAAAGCTTTTCCATAGGGGGCCGGTGAGATGGCTCAGCAGCGTAAGCACCTGCCTGGCAAGCGCGAGGGCCCGAGTTTGACTCCTGGTACCCACATACAAAAAAAGAGCCGGTGATATCGCTCAGTGGCACAGGCACCTGCTGGCGCTCGAGGTCCTGAGGTTGACCCCTGGTACCCACAAAAAAATAAAATAAAATAAATAAAAATTAAAGAAAAAAAAGCTTTTGCACAGCAAGAGAAACCACCGACAGAGTGAAGAGACAACCCACAATGTGGGAAAAAATGTTTGCCAGCTGTTCCTCAGACAAAGGACTACTATTGAGAGCATATAAAGAACTCAAAAAAATCAGATCTCCCAAATTTAAAGACGCAATCCAAAAATGGGCATCTGAGATGAATATACACTTCTTAGATGAAGAAGTACAAACAGCAAATAAATATAAGAAAAAATATTCAACATCATTGGTCATTTGAGAGATGCAAATTAAAACAACACTGAGATACCATCTCACCCCAGAAAGAATGGCTGTTATCAAGAAATGAACCAATAACAAATGCTGGAGGGGCTGTGGGGAAAAAGGAACCCTTCTCCACTGTTGGTGGGAGTGTAGACTGGTGCAACCACTGTGGAAGTCAGTGTGGAGATTCCTCAAAAAACTAGTATTGGAGGTTCTATTTGATCCAGCTATTCCCCTTCTGGGCATCTTCCCAGAAGAACTGAAAACATTGTACCACAGCGATATATGTGCACCCATGTTTATAGCAGCACAATTTGTAATAGCTAGATAGTGGAAACAACCCAAATGCCCATCAACCAAGGAACGGATAAAAAAGATGTACTCTTTTTATACAATGGAGTACTACTCAGCCATAAAGAAGGATAAACTGGAGACTTTCATAGGTACATAGATGCAACTCGAGACCATACTCATAAGTGAAATAAACCAGAAGCACATGTGCAAGCATCATATTATCTCCCTAATGTAAGAAGCTGAAAGAGTAAATAAGATCCAAAATGTACAATAGATTTGTAAAACAGGAAGAAACTGTTCAAAAGGAAAGAGAAACTGCAATGGGGGAAAGGAGAAAAGAAGGAAGGGAAAAGCAAAAAAAGAAAAATATATATATATACAAGAGAGTTAAGATAGTTATACTACCAATTTCTCTTAGTTCATTGAAAAGAAAGGTTTGTGCTAATACTGTTTGGACAATTAATGACAATATCTTGTATTCCGAGTAACTAATTTAAAGATAACAACACACAATGTATTAATTGTTGTTACCCTCCTATTATCTTGTTTTGAAATTTTGGTTTTTTTCTTCTCTTTAAAATAAAAAAGTTAAATTAAAAAATTGCATACACTTTTCATAAAAATATAAACTCTCTTCTGGGCAGTAGTTATAAAAAGAACTTAGATTCTGAAGACAAAGTGCTAGAGCTCAATTTATTGAGTCCATAAACAAGCACCTGACTCAAATGGTGCTAACTTTTTATCTGGGAAATAGAGACATTAATGTGCCGACCTCGCTGAGTTGTTGGAGTGATTTAGTTATAGTGCTTAGGACTATGCTCTGTATGTAAAGATAACATACAAACGCATCCCCTGTATTTATCGTTCTAAAATGCATAGATGCAAAAAAACTCTTCTGTAGGTTTCTAAAATCTTATTTTCTGTTTATAACCAAAGCTAATACTGATTGTTATTCATAAAATGATCATGCAAGTGACTTTTTGGAAAGTGATGTTGAAATGAGAAAAATAAACATATGAGGAATATCCTGGGAAGAATTTATGAAGTTCTTTGTCTTAACTGTCTAACGCACATTTGAAAAAATGGAATGAACTTGTAAGACTAGAAAACAATGTTCATTAAAAGACAAAATAACTTTGGGTCTAACATTAAAATCAATTTGTCACATACATTAAAACAGTTTGGTGTAGATCTCTTAGGTATTTTCAGTGGACGTTTTATGTTATGGACACAGCATCCTAAATATTTTTAATGGCCAGCTTCTTTTGCCCAAAGATCCCATGTACTCAGTGTATCCCACTTTAGCTACCGTGGACCAAATTAACAGTTCCTTGACCACCCGTGGTTTCAGCTCATCACGTTTACTGGCTACTTGGGTCCCTTCCTTTGTGAATGACTGCTCATGTCTCTATTTTTTTATGATCTCATTTTATATTAGGTTGTTGAAGTTATTTTTATGAGTCTTTCATGAGTTTTACATATTTCAAATATCTTCTCCTACTCAGTGTCTTGCCTTGTCATTTCAAAATACTTATTTTTTATTTCATCTACTTTTAAGTTCATACAACATACCAATCTTTTCTCTTATAATTGGTGATTTTTGTGTCCTGTTGAAGAAAACTCTATTCCAAGGTTCCAAATATACTTGTCTGTATTCTTCAGGGAGCTCCCTTCTTTCGTCTTTGACATTCGGGTCTGATGTCTTCTAACTTGAATGGAGATTGGCAAAGGAAGTATTGAAATGGGAATCTGAAGGGTGCGAGTATGATTTTTTGTACATAGTATTCATCCATCGTACTTACCCACCTGTTTACTCTGTCTGTTCTCATCTGTTTCTTCTTACATTTCTGTACTTCATCGGGGATCATTTTCCTTCAGCTTTAAAACATTTCCTATGTTATTTCCTTTAACATAGATCAGCTGGTAACAAATTCTTTCAGCTTCTCTTTGAAAAATGTCTTTATTCTTCCTTCACTTTTATTGGAAAATTGTACTAAGTTAAATTTAATTTTTTTATTAGTAGATTACTTTTCTTTCTTTCATCATTTGAAAATATAATTCAACTCTTCTCTTTCCTTGTAGTTGATAAATCCATTATTGGTCTTATTTTTCTTCATTTCAAGGCAAGATGTTTTTAAACTCTTGCTCCTCTCAAACTTTTTGTCTTTGGTTTTCAACATATTAGTATTATATTTTCTTTGTTTTTATTATCCTTGGATTATAGTTGAACTCTTCAATGTGTGATTGATATCTTTTATCAGTTTTAGAAAATGCTCATTGGTTGTCTGTTCAAAGTCTACACTTGTTCTTTCTGTTGTCTCTTCTGTGAAATACAATTACATGGGGATTCAAATTTTTCACTGTTACATGTCTCAGATGTCCTTTTCATTTTTTTTTCTTTTTTGTCTTTAAACATTTCTGTCTGGATATATTATTCTGGCCTATTTTCCATTCTACTAATTCTTTCTTAACCTATATCTAGTATGCTACTGAACACATTTATGAATTTCTTAAATTTTATATTTTGAGTTCTAAAACTACCATTTGGTCCTTTTTATAGTTTCTTGTACTTCCTATAATCCCCATCTTATTTTAATTACGCTTAAGATAATTATGTTACAGTCAATTTCTGATAACTGTCTGAATCTCCTACAGTCTCTATCTCTCTCTCTCTTTCTCTCTCTATTTCCTGATATTTTCGGTAATGTTTAATTGAATGTTTGACATTGTGTATGACAAATTATGAAGATAACTTTATGCTCTGGCTGAAGCATCTTCCTCCATAAGGTTTTTGCTTTTGCTCCTGGCAGGCAGATATGTAGGCAAAGATCACCTTTATGCACTAGAGACTACGTTCATTTTATAATATTTGGCTGTATTTCACTCCTATTTCAGGAGTGTGTGTGGCCAACTCTTCAGAGATTCTGACAGAAAAACCCTCCTCCTTGATGGGCCCTAAACTTCAACTTGTATATGTAAAGACATTAAGATTCTGAAATCAGTATTCAGCTGTTTGAGTTCTCTTTGTGGTTAGACAAATGACCAGATTAAAAACTGTGTCAAATGTGATTTCTTCCTCCCCCTCTGGTGTATATCTTGATCTCAAAAGCCCTTGCTGCCTGGTTTGCTCTTTGATGCTAACGTTTGTTTGTTTGTTTGTTTGTTTGTTTGTTTAATTTGTTTCCATCACTTACAGTTGATCTCAGTAGGAAGACTGGTCAGCAGGAAGTTAAGCTTGCCTTTCCTGGAAATGTAAACATTCTAACTGTATTTCAATGACTATGTCCCTTAATTTAAGAAGATATAGCAAAACATTTTGATACCAAGTGGGAATTTGGAGAGGTTCCTTCTAACTTTTAAAACTTGCAAAACCAGTAAATGTTTGACCAAACTGTTAAATAAGGTCCGTAGGCAGAGAGCAAAAGAAAGCAAAAGGGCTCTTGACCTTCTTCTTGCTCTGATTTCCACTCTATTTTGCTTTTGTGTTCCATGAATTATTTTTGATTCCAGCATAACTTTATGGAGTCATACAAACATAAAATGATAGAGTTCAACTTAGACTTTAACATTTTCCTTTATGAAATCCTCTACTTCCACTTAGTCATAAGGTGCTATTATTTCTTCTTTCCACAGCCTTTTAAATTTACTCTCTACTGTCTTTATTTCAATTACCACCATCTTTATCACCTCAGGTCTAAAATACTCGAACAACAACATAGTCTTTCCAATTGCAGGTTTCCTCCCTTTAATTTTTCCGACATTTTTCTCATAAGCAACTCTAATTTACATTCCTGTCAGAGTACCCCTCCTTCATTAAAAACTATCTTTACTGCACAGAGTTTAATCAACTGAAATACCTGCTGCTTTGGCCTAACCACCTGAGCAAACTTGCTTTGTACTACTGTCCAGTCTCTCTCTCTTCATGTTGAAGGAGCATTTTTCCTTCTCGATCGCTTTCTATGGACCCTTTTATGCTCTCCTGCTCTACATGTCGGCATTCTTACCCCTTTTAATGTGGACTCCCCTTCTCTTCCTCTCCACACCCCACACCTTGCACTCTGTTTCTAACTGTGGTAGTTTACATTTACTTAATAGTGATGAAATCAGTATTACTACAGAATTTTCAAGAAAATCACTGTTCTACCTAAAATCAGAGCATTAGTAAGAGAACAGGGTAAATATCTCCAAAGAATCTCAGAGCTACCCTTTATTGGCTGTTCTATATGAAAAAATCCTCTTTACTGTCAGAGAGATTAATACTATTGAGATCATTCATTTCCTTACAATTTTTACTGAATAATCTTCCAATTAATCTCACTATTTTCAAATTCATCCTTCTAGCACCCACTGAAGTGTGTTTTGTATCTTTAGCTGCACGATCATGATGCCTCGGTATCTGAATCAATTCAAAACATTTACCTTTCAAAGTCATTTTGACTTTAAGGAAGAGCCAGAAGTGGCACAGCATCAGAAAGAGTTTGTAAGGTGGATGAGGACACATGGAAATGTTTTTACGGACCTGCCTTTCTGTTGGATGGACCTCGGCAGCAGCATTCACCATACTTTTTTTCACACCTCGTAAAGACACCCACTAAAGAGAACATCCAGAACTGCTTCAGAAAGTGACAAGAATGCAGGGATATGTGTGTTCAAAGTGAGGGGAAAGAGTTTTGAAGGAGATTAATGGCAGCGTGTCTTGTATTGTAATAAATTTTTTATTTAAGCATTCACCATTGTTTTGATCCCACCTCCTCAGGTGTATATGCTATATATTAATATATAGCCCATTAATATCCATCTTCAAGGCTTTCAATAGGACCCAATAATTTAAACATAAAATAGAAGTTTCTTTTATCATTTGTCTCATACATATACGTCCTCTCGTACTTATACTTATTATCTATATAAAAATCATCATACATATGTATTATGAGCATTGCAGCTATAATACAAGCATTCGAGTAACGCAATGTCATATCTGTGACTCAGAGCATGACAGTACATTACATAGGAACCTAATCCCTCCTGACAAGGAGACATCCCCCTGTGGTTTGACTCAGGACCGATGTGTTGGGGGACCGTGCATGACAAAGAGCCCCACAGCCCAGGAAATCAAAGCCGCTTTCAGCCAACAGCCAGGCCTCTGCAGCAAGTGTTGAATTCTGCCAATAACCTTGAGTGAGCTTGGATATGCATCTTCTCCCAGGCAAACTTTTGATGAGACTGCAGTCCTTTCCAACAGCTGGATTACAAGAGGCAAAGCCCTGGCTGAGCCATCCCCAGACTCCTGTCCCACGCAAACTGTGGGCTAATAAAAGTGTGGTATTTGGGGCTGCTGCATTTGCTCATTTGGTGCTGTTTCTCACCTTTGGACTTTCCATCTTCCATGCTGTCACCTACCGTCCTTCGTTCAGCTCACAAATGACTACCTGTCTTTGATGAGAAAAATCATCATTCATACAAAACTGGTGACTTTTTCTACTCTACTTTTCACAAAATACAAATAATTATTCATCATCATGGTTCGGGACTGTGTTGTGTGTGGCCCCAGTGGTTCATGGGTAGGAAGCTTGGTCCTCCTTGTGGCTGGACTGAGGGATGGGTCTTTAAGAGGAGGAACCTCATAGGGGGTCGCTAGGCCATGAGGAGCACCACACTCAGAAAAGATTAAGGACGTTAGCGTGGAACCCTGAGTTAATTTTCATGTGAAGTTTGTTATGAAACAAGCAGATCTGACCCCCTCTTCCCTCTGCCTTTCTGCCTTGCCATGTGGTCTTTCTCAGACATGTCCCCACCAACGGCTGTGATGTGACTCCATTAAGGGGGTTGTCACCATAGGCCACCTAATCTTGGACTTTCATCTTCTTACACTGTGAGCTAAATCGGTCTCTTTTTCAATAAGTTTCCAGCCTTGGGTATTCTGTTATGGTAATGAAAAGCAGACTAATTCAACTAGGCATGTTGTGTTTTCCATTTACTTATTTTGAGGATGAGACTACATAATATTTTTCTATATGTGTACAGAGCCTACCACTTTTGCATGGTATTATAGGCAACAAACACCCCTTGCTAAACTCTCACTATGCACGTTACTACTGTTCTGACTTCACTGGCTTTTTCTCCTTCCCTGGAATGTTCTTTCTCTTTTCCTAGAATGAAACCTTATTCCTCATTCAAGGTGAACTGCAATTTTACCACTGTTTCTTTTATCTTTGAATATAGATGCTTAGTAGTCTAAAAGTTGATAACAAAGCATATTTGATTGCAGAGGGCAGGGACATCACCTGCTTTCTTATGCTTTCCTACCCAGACCTGCTTTCCTCATCCTCTTCCTGTGCTGGGTAGGAATGCTACCTGCTGTAGTGAAGCAAGGACCAAATAAAAATGAGCTGATTCTTTTTCCTCTCTCTTCTCTAAACTTCCTATGTTTAAGAACTCATATTTTTGAGAGAGATCAAAAATTTTCAGGGAAAAATTTGCATAAGAAAGAAATTGTTCTATAACATTACTAGGGGAGAATGTATATACTCTGATAAAAAATTTTCAAAAATTGAACAATGAACAAAGTACATAGTCAATTTACCAAAAAATAATTATGTTTTTAGCTAATTATTGTGCTTCTCTTTGACTCCAGGAGAGCTCTAAAATGCTTTACACCATCTCATTTATGCCTTTCCACAGTCCTCTGGGGCAATACAGTGAAGGGTTAACAGCACACATTCTTGGATAATCATCATCATCTTTTTTCATGGGCTTGTGATAGAGATTACTTAAACTAATATATAAAGTGCTATTAGAAGAATGCCTAACCTCAAGTAAGTACTATGTAAATGTTAGCTAGAATTATAATTATGCAAAAAAATGAATTCTAGGCATGTTAAAATACTGGCTAAAGGAAAATATGAGATGGACTTGCTGAAGTTTAAATCCAATCTGTGTGATCCCAAATTGCTTGATTTTAACTACTAGATTATATAGCATGATAGTCATTTTTTAAAAGTTTATTCTGGGGCCGGTGAGATGGCTCAGCGGCTTAAGCGCCTGCCCGGCAAGCGCGAGGGCCCGAGTTCGACTCCCGGAACCCACATACAAAAAAGGGGCCGGTGATATCGCTCAGTGGCACGGGCGCCTGCTGGCGTGCGAGGTCCTGAGGTCGATCCTCCGGTACCCACAAAAAAAAAAAAAGAAAAAAAAAAGTTTATTCTAGAGAAGTACATATTAAGACACTATTTCACATTAAAATTAACAAAGATGGAAATAAAATGTAGACATTTTCTCATAAAAGTGAGACCTTGAGATTAGCAGTAGTAAGTGGCAAAAATTTAAATGGTTAGACCTTAATGAAAGTTAACTCTATTGTGGAGGACCGCCTGGATGACTCTCCTTGAAAGAAGAGAAATTATCTCCATTTTGGCTAAACCTGGCCCTACTTCCATGTATTGATATGTACAGAGCTGGCTAGGACTTTTCCTTATCCCTTGACTTTAAGCAATGCAAATCGGTCCAGCCGAGGTGCTGATGTGTAGTCTTTGAAGCAAGGTGACAGGTCAATGTTTCCTGGCCCCTGTATCTCCCAAAACACATGGTGAGCCGGGTGGGAAGGAGAGCCGTGCTCCACACAGTCGACCGGGATCGAGCCTCGAGAAAGAGGCTATGACTTCCCAGGGCATAGAAGATTACACATCAGAGCTGAAGCACCGACCCCACAACATTAGATACTGCCTTGAATTGTGTTATGCAGATTACTCCTTCTGCATATCCTTCCCTCTGCATATTGCAAAGGTGATTTCAGGCCACCTACCTAGCCCACCTCACAGTACTGATGGACTTCCCACCACTCTCACAGTCACTCATCCCCAAGCCACTCCGTGGAGAATTAATAAAACCTGGGTTTGGCCCTGGGTCGAGGCCTTTGTTCCAGTAACCATCACTCTGGTTGGACTTAGGACCCCCTTGGCTCCCCACAACTATAAATATGCCTTAGTGTCTTTGTTCTTGCCATGGGTTGCACTGGAAGTGGTAGATTGGAATTAACTCGAGAGAATTCCAATAACTTTTCCATGGCATTACAAATATAAAACCTCCTGGATAGTGACGAGGACCTGGTAGGGCTCTCTATACTCTATAATGTACAACCTACTATCTAATGACTCTTTTTATGTGGCTCCACTTCAACTGGGAAAAACAAAACAAAAAACTGGGGACAAAGATTTTTATCACTGTGTTATGTACCATACCCTTGACTAAGAATAGCACAATGGTTAAAAAATTGTGTTGTTTGTATTACTGGATATTTTATTTGTATATATTTATACTATTGAATGCTCTACTGCTATTAAAGTAATGCCACCATAAAGTAATGCCTTAGTAAGTAATGCCGCCATACAGAAATACATATAAATTAATGTAATTTGAAAAATAGAATAATGTGGAATATTTGGATCAATTTTTATAAAAGTGTTACCTAAGAAAAAACTTTTACATACACAATGAAATCTATACAGATACAACATTACAGTGAAAATAGCTTTTATCTATAGGAGGGATAAATAAGTGGTGGTTTAATTTTCTATTTGAGTGTTTAATTGCTATACAAGTCTCTCTAATGAGCCTATATTACATTTAAAGTGACAAAAAGAACAGTAGGTATTAGTTTTAAAAAGTGAAAGTCTGCTTCTAGGTGATGTATTACTGGAGAAATAAAAATAAAAAATTGTGAATAGGTGCAAGATGTTAAATATTTGCAAGATCAATAAAGCAAAATTCATAATAGATAATCCACTAGTTGATATAAAATAGTGTCTTACTTTTGCTGCCTGAAAGTGGCTCAGGATTAGTGGTAATATGACTTGGAATGACCCTGCATTTCTCATTTCATGACATCATGGATTACCAGTGGATACCACCCGAGAGAGGGAGAAAAACACCTCGCCCAGTCCCTGTCCCAGATTCCCAATCATTTATTTCCACATCTTTGTGGTGACAGATAATGTCCAGCCATGACTAAATACTTCCCTTTATAACCATACCAAGAGCCTCCTAGCACCTCAACTCTTATCGACAGGGTCTATTTAGAGTATCTATATTTAACATAAATCATAGTCGAGTCTTTTAACTTCTGCAACAATGCTACCCAGGAGAAAAGGAGATGCAAAAAATTCATGTCTTCCAAAAATGTCAGTTACCAGCATGTACACATTGCATCTCCCTAATGACTTGGTTTGGTAAATGAGCAGAAAACATTACCTTGTTACTGAGACATAGTAAATACTGCGAATCAAAGCCTGACCTTTTACATTCCCTGCAAAGGAATTCCTAGGTGTGTGCCTCCTGCCTGACAGCATTTAAATGTACTTAGGTATCTCTAGCGACAACAAATAGCCTTCCTAGACTACACCCAAAAAAACCCCCTTCATTTCTCCTCCCCACACTGACACACTTCTTAAACAACTGCTCCCTTCACTTTTTCATTTCCCTTTCTGTCACTAAAAAAATAAAAAGCAATTTATGTTGACTTCTACCCTCCACAAGGTACTGAAAGATTCTGACAGTGCCAACAGTCTTCATACTGCTACTTCCTCTGGACACCTTTGAGTCATTGTTTAATTTGATCTTAATGCAGCCTTTGACACAGATGACCCCTCCTCTTAAGATTTTTCTAAGTTCATGGCTGTTCAGCAACTTGACACACTGCTCTTTTTCCTTTAGTCCCTTTCTGTGGTTGCTTTTTCTTTGTCTCATCTGCAAATGCTTCTTCCTGTAATAAGTGTATGTCATAGTATCAAGTCTTGGGCTCTGTCTTGTCATTCTCCATGTACAGTGACATACATTCCCATGACTTCATATTCAATAATTATGTAACCTTATCCCAAGTTCAAAAATTGAAATAGCTCATTTCCTACTTTGATATTTCCATTTTGAAATTGTTTAGACACTCTGTCTTAGTCATTTTCTATTGTAACAAAATATCTGAGGGTGGGTAATTTGTAAAGAAAAAAAGGCTTATTTAGCTCATAGTTCTGGAGTCCAAGAGCATGGTACCAGCATCTTCTTGGCTTCTGGTGGGAGCTTGTGCTACTGCATCAATTCATGGCATAGAAGCAGAAAGGGGAAGTGGATGTATGCAGAAAGATTTCATGTGAGAGAGAGACAAAGGAAGGCTGACCCACTCCACAACAACCTGTGTTAGTCAGCTATCCATTACTGTGGCAAAATACCTGAGAAAATCAGCTCAAAAGAAGAAAGGTTTATTTTGGCTCATAGTTTCAGAGAGTTCAGTCCATGATCTCTTAACCCTATTGCTTTGAGCCTATGGCAGCACAGTAAGTCATGATGGGAACATGAAGTAAAGAGAGAAAAAGAAAGGGGCCGGGATCTCAGTATCCCCTTTAAGAGCCTACCCAAATCACATCACTCCCTTACACGAGGTTCCCCACCTCCCAGTAGACCACAGGCTGGCAACCAAGACTTTAACACATGGGCCTTGGAAAACGTTTATGATCCAAACAATATCACAACCAATTCTCACGATAAGTAATCTATTCCCTTTAGACCGAAATCGCTCCCACAGACCTAATTCAATCTCAAGAGAACTATCCATTTTATAAAAGGCATTCATCCACTCATGAGTTGGTGCCCCCTAAGCTGCACCTCTTCAAATGTCACCACCACTCAGTGGTGTGCCATTAGCGATTCAGCTTCTAGCTCATGAAATTTTGGGAAACAAACAGTAGCAGACCCCACTCTCAAACTGTGTATTCATAAAAAAAAGGTGAAGCGTCTGTGTCTGAGCCTCATCCAATCCTCTGGCTGTGTCACATTGGACGCTATATTTAATCAGCACTCTGGATTGTTGGGGAAATTAAGATAATGTGTGCAAAGCAAACCCAGGGCAATTTATGGCACATTGTAGGTACTCAATTCTTCTTTCTTTTGGTTCTATTCTCAGGATCTGACCCACAAATACACCCCATTGCCCATGTTAGTAACCTGAACATTAAATAAGCATTACTCTCCCTTCTGACAATGCAGATTCAGTCTCCTAGTTTTGCTCAGGTTCTTTTTAAATATATCTCAAACACAGCCATTTCTTTAGGGAGATATCTCTTGCCTGTATTCCTGATCTTATCATCCTCATGGAAACCCACCAGTCTTCCTGTCCTTGACCTCATTAACTTCAAATGCACAAATACCAGTCACCAGGTGAAGTTTCATGACATTAACTTAACCCTTTTAGCTACCAATCATCCATTTCAGTACAAATCCCAAAACTTTTAATTGAACACTATTATGGCTGTGTCTAGATGTCTCCCCAAAGCCTCATGTAGTCATAGGTGGGGCTTTTCTAGAGGTAGCTGGATCTGGAGTATGTGATGCTGGGATAAGGGCGTGTGGTTACTAAATCAGTCTACTGACTGGTTTGGCACCACCCTAATCCCGGTTGCCTAAATAGAGTATAAAAAAAGCCAGAAAAGGCTTCTAAGGTCCCTTGCTTGCTTTGCTACTTTCTTCCCACCACAAACTGTTTCTCCTCTGCCATGCCCCTCTGCCATGCCACCTTGTCTTAGAGCCAGCCCATTCTGGACTGGAAACTCTACAACCTGCGAGTTAGATAAAACTTTCCTCCCCTAACTTGTGGGTGTCAAGTATTTTGTCTCAGCAATGAGAAGAGTAACTAAGACAAACATGAAAAGGCTTTGGTGATCTCTACTCAATCTTATTGTTATCCACCTTTTGATGATCAATTTATTATATCCTCTAATCATATGAAGCAGTGATCTTCTCTTGATTTTGGTATGGTCTTATATTCTTGTTATAAGACAAACATGTTTAAAATGCATGGTTTTATTTCATGATTTAGAGCTAGTCTTTTTAAAGCAAATAGACTATGTGGAATTATCAAAAAGAGAGTGAAAAAAATTGTCTCTTTATCCAATTCCAAGACCAGACTGAGAAACAGAACTTTAAATTCTGCAGTAACTTAGAAAAATACCAACAAGGATCTGCTAAAAATTAAAAAATGAAACGGGAATTGCAGGTTCATCAGGAATAGCTCAAAAACATGGGAATATAGACTCACTGGAAGATCACAACTTGAGAAGATTTCCAGAGTAACTAAATATTCATGAGACCTTAGAGTAGAGATCTAACAATTGGTATTAATTCCAATTCACTGCTTGGCTTTGGATAGATACATGTCCTTCATTAAGGTGACCTGTTCTGGGGCTTTTAGTGAGCACTCACCTATTCCTACCATGGTTTGCCATTCACAATACATTTCTGGAGTGTGATAAGGGTTGTTCTTCCCTCAATTCCTGTCATGTCATACACAACGTTCCTGCTTCCCTATTCTCAAATGCTTTATGTTAGCAAAATTCTACCCGTCCTTCACGTCACATGTGTGACATCCTCTAGAAAGGCCACTCTGAAGGCTCAACACTTGGTCAGGTTCACTTCCAGTGTTTTGCTCACTCTCTGTCTGCCAATCCTCTCCTTTCACATACGTGCCCCCTTTCGCCGTCATCTCTTTAAGGTGAGGGACTCTGCCTCACTTTCCACTGTTACCTAGAAGCTAGCAGAGAGCCTGCCTCATAGGAAGCTTGAACTGTGTTTGGAATCATGCCTTTAACACATTTTAAAATGGAAGTCAAGAATCACTTACAAAAATCCTTTCCTTTTCTAGAGAACTTACTTCTTCACTGTTTCTTATTTACAATAATATTCTCTGAATAATGCTAATAAACACTGCATTTTAAAACTTGCCTAATGACATCGATTCTAAGAAACTTGTTTAGTTTACTCTCAAGAGGTGGCCAGTAAAGTTTTCTCTAATCAAGTTGAACTTGCTCTCTATGTGGGTACCACTGTTCTTATGTTGTTTTTTCTACTTATTCAGTATTTCTCATTTTCTAATTTCCTTTTTCATTTTTTTTCTTTATCTTGTTGTCATCATTCAACCCTGTATTTTGATTTGACTATTGTTTTGGGGTGGAGGGGG
Organism: Erethizon dorsatum; assembly: GCA_028451465.1. Taxonomy (NCBI): domain Eukaryota; kingdom Metazoa; phylum Chordata; class Mammalia; order Rodentia; family Erethizontidae; genus Erethizon; species Erethizon dorsatum. Next base: position 28,214,538 of record CM051838.1, on the reverse strand, counting down.
AGAAGTGACCCTTTTCTTACCCATCTGACATCTGACACCTGACACAGCAGAGTCACCTTCGCGGGGATCACACTGATGGCTCTGGGCCCATCTTATAAACGGAATGATGATAAGTTTTATGTGCAAGGCCATGGGAATAGTTTATCGTTCTAAATGACTGACATATGTAACTGCAGACAATTAAAACTCTGTTGAGCATCTTGAAACTTCTTGAAGTTTTAAGTCATGGATACAGTCACGCACCAGTGAAGGATGGGGACATAACCTGAGCAACGCACAGGTGGCTTCATGGTTGTGAAAACACTGCAAAAAACCTCACACAAACTGAGACAGCTACTACATCACTCGGTGATAGAATACCAGGGGACCACAGGCATGTCTGCACTCCATCATTAGCCAAAATGTCATATGCAATGCATGACAGTATTTGCTTAAAAGTTACTGCCAAAAAAGCACTTGATTATAATTGACTACCATCATCCTCTTAAAATGAGATTTTGTAGTCTACGTCTTTACAAATTCAAACACACACATGTGTGCAAAACTGGTGTTCCAAGTAACTATAGAACACTCAAAGCACAAAGTGCAAGAGAAAGCACAAATTGACATGAGAAAAGAAAACAAAAAGGTGCTGTATGATCCCTGAGAATTAGGGATTTATGAGCATGTCCCTGAAATGCCCTTTTGTGTTCTCAAGACTCTTGCCAAGACCAGGGGACATTGTAAGTGGACAGGGATGAGACTGTCTGGATAAGTGTGATCTGCGTGACACTGGGCACAGGCACTAGTGTTATCCATACAAACTGCCTCCCCGCCCATAGGCTGAATCAGCCATTCCTGGAAATGCCGGTCATGCAATGAAATAAAGTCAATGACGTCATTGCTTGTGCAGTGTAACATACGACAGCCCCTCCTTGCAGTACCCAGCCACCACTGTACCTGCCCAGTGACACGGTCATTGAGTACGTGTCGAGGTTTTGCTATGGAGTATACACTCATGGTGGGATTACACAGTGGTGCTACTGAACTCACATGCACCTCTTGTGGGTGTCTCTCACTAGGAAGTCTCGATGAACTCTGTCTTGTTCACTTGTAAATCTGGTCTCTCACAAGCCATCTCCAGGTATTTTCCTTGGTGATCGAGGCCTGAGGCAACAAGACACGCGTTCAATCCATCTGTATGGTTCTCTAGGCTGTGCTTACAGCTCCCATCCTACTTTTTGTGTCCCCCAAGTTATAGCCATCTTTCTCCCGTCTGCCTTCCCTCTGAACTTCGAGGTCTGGCACTAAATGAAGAGACACCAGTTTTTTCCAGAGACTGCTTCACTTGCTCCTACAATTGTGTAAACTCGTTCTCTAGTACAAATGCACACACGCAGATACACATATACACATCACCTGCTGGTTCTTCTCTACGTGAGTTCTGACTGGTAACATGGTCTATTTTACTGCTATTTCAATATTTCTTCATGGGGCACTGGTCTGTGATCACATCTCCAATTTCACATGTGTCGCATGCCCAAAATACTAATGTGAAAAATTTCCCATTAGAGTCTCCACATACAACAACATATCTGTGGCAAGTATGGCATACACACATTGTAGACATTTATATAAGAGTTTCAGTATCATTTAATAATATAATTAATCCATAAAATATGTGAAAATATCCAAGTATGAAGAATGAATGAATCACTTGAAAGGAGGGCAAACTGACCAGCTGAAGTCATTTCTTCAAGAGCATGATTGCAGTATTTGTATTTTTACCGTCAGAAACATGACCTATAACATTAAAGGCAAAGCCCTCTATAAAATCCTTTACCCTAAAGGATGGTCCGTGTGTCTTCCAGTTCTCTTTGTAAGCATTGAATATTTTCAGAGATTGACAAAAAGCAAAAAGCAAAATAGGATAGAACAGGAAAGAGTAGCCATGAAGAACATTTAAACTGGGCCCCTTCTTTCCTCCTTTTACTAGGAAGTCCTCTGACTTCATTTCAGCAGAGTCTGAAACAAAGAAAAAATGCAGTAACAAAATTACAAGAAAATGATTATCACTGTGAAATGCATTCTTCATGTAGAGAAACTATTCCTGTTTCTCATCTTTTTTTTTTCTCCCACTCAGGATTTGCTGTACTGCTCTGGTGTCCATGGTAACATCCACAGCTAATGAGCAGATTACCACAGTGTCCTGCCTCTGACAATCACTATTGTTTTGAAGCCAAGGCAAGTCTTCTCCAGTTCCCAGTGATTTTCCCAACCCCACCCCTCTCTAATAAGCAAGACCAGACTCTTCATGAGCACATGGTACCGATCCGTGATTATCTGTTGCCTGATCTATTTGGCCACATGGGAAAGTTTTATTAAGATGATGGCATTTGTCCACAAACACTTGGACATACTGAAAAACCTTTCTGTTCTCTTTACATAATGAACAAACAAACAGTAGACTAACATATGTCAAATTATTCACGGAAGGCATGCACCTCGTGTACCATTTAGAGGAGTAGTTCTCAGTGTGTTTCAATTGGCAAATCATACTAAACGGGGGGAAACTGAAACTTGGCAAGGACGTCCACTCTTGCCACTCGTATTCAATACGGTGCTTGAAATTTTAGCCAGAGTAATCAGGCAGGAGAAAGAAATAAACAGAACACAAATAAAAAAGGAAGAAGTCACATGTTCCTTTTGTATATATGATATGATTCTATATTTAGAGACTCCACCAAAAGAATCTTAGAGCTGATAAACAAATTCAACAGAGTAACAAGTTACAAAATCAACATTAAAAAATCAATAGCTTTTCCATACACCAATAATGAAGCAGTTCAGAAAATTCAGAAAAATAATTCCTTTCACATTAGCTTCAAAAACATAGAATAAAATACCTAGTAGTGAACTTCTCCAAAGAGGTGAAAGACTTCTATTAAAATAGCAGAACATGGAAGAAAGAAATAGAAGACAACACTAGAAGATAGAAGGAACACCTATGTTCATGGATAAGCAGCATTAATATTGTTAAAAGGGACATTTTACCAAAAGCAATCTACAGAGTCAATGATATCCTCCTTTCACAGAATTAGAAAACAAAATCTTAAAATTCATGTGGAGACGCAAAACACCCAGAAGAGCCAAAGCGATCCTGAGCAAAAAGACCGAGGCCGAAGGCCTCACAAGACCTGATTTCAAATTATATTCAAAGCCATAAGTAACAAAAACAGCATAGAATTGGCACAAAATAGCCATGTAGACCAACAGAATAGAGTAGAGAGAAGAGAAGTAAACTCATACAAATATAGCCATCTTTATGGACAAGGCAGCCACAGACAGCCTCTTGGATAAATGGTGTTGGAGAATCTGGACATTCTTAGGTAGGAAATTGAAATTAGATCCCTATATTCCACCCTCTATTGAAATCAATTCCAAATGGATCAAAGACCTTGGTATAAGTTCTGAAAGTCTGACTGCTAGGAAAAGATACAGGAGAAAAACTTGAAGGCATAGAGACAGCAAAGACCTCCTGAATAGGACTCCAATAACACAAAAGAATAACAAGAATCAACAAAACCAATCAAAGTTTCTGCCCAGCAAAAGAAACAACTAGTAGAGTGAAGAGACTGTCTGCAGAACGGGAGAAAATCTTTGTCAGCTACCCATCTGACAGAAGATTAATCTAGATTATATAAAGAACTCAAAAACCTTCTATCAAGAAAACAAATAGTCAATAAGTAGGTCAATAAGTCAATAAGTAGGCAAATGACTTGAACAGACACTTTTCAAAAGAAGTAAAAATGACCAATAAGTATATGAAAAAAAGTGGTCAACATCTTTAGCCATCAGGGAAATTAAAATCAAAATTACTTTGAGCCAGGCATGGTGGTTTATGCCTCTAATCCCAGCACTGTGGAGGCCGAGGCAGGAGGATTGCCACAAGTTTGAGGCCAGCCTGGGCTACATAGTGAGTTCAAGGCCAACCTGAGAGACATAGCAAGACCCTCTCTCAAACAACAACAATAAAACAACTTTGCAATGGCATCTCACCCTAGTTAATGGCTGTCACCAAGAATAAACAAACAAACATGTAAATGTTAAAGAGGATGTGGGGGAAAAGGGTCCTTCTACACTGCTGGTTGGAACATGAGTATAATCACTGTGGAAAGTCATTAAGCAGGTTACTAGATAAACTAAAAATAGAACTATCATATGACCCAGCTATACCAGGCCTTGGTATATACTTGAAGGAATTAAAAGTCTACCAACTATTGGGATATCTGCATACCTATGTTTATTGCAGGACAATTCAAAATAGCCGAAATATGGAATCTGTCTTGCTGTCCATCCATGGTGAGTGGATATAAAAATGCTGTACGTATACACAATGGAGTATTACTCTGCCATAAAGAAAAACAAAAATATGTCAGAAAAATTGATGGAACTGGAGATGATCATGTTAAGTGAAATAAGCCAGACTCACAAGCATTGCACACTTTCCATCACATGTGGAATCTAAAAAGGAACATGGACCCCAAAAGGAAAGTATTGTTAGAGAAGAGAGAGGCAATAGGGAGAGTGCAGGGGGGATAAGTGAGGGTAATAGGAGGATGGATATGATTGTATGAGCAAAATATGTCATAGGAATGCATGAAAATTCCACACTGAAACCTAAAATATTATAAAAATAAATAGGCACTCAGAAAATATATTTAAAAACAAATAAAATAACTATAAAATGTTAAATTCATTTAATTAGAAGGCTACATTAAAAGTGGCAAACAAGAATAAAGTATAATTTAAGAAAAAGCATGTTAAATTATGTGTTAATCTAAACTACAGTGAATGTTTAAATTTTCAAAAAGGATTACAGTGAAAGACACATTGCCATTATCCCTTCATGCTACTCCCCCTCGCTTGGAATACACTTATCCCATCATTCTTGTGCTCTTCTAAAGCAGGTCTGGAAATCCTTTTTCATGAGTGTCTTAATTAGGTGTGATCAAAACTACAATGAATGCTGCTGCCCACTGCCATCCAATGGAAAGGCAGGATGGTAAAAACATTACAGTGTGTCCTCATCCACCTTATTCTTCAGATCTGACACTGTGCAAATTCTGGCTCTTCCTCGAAGTCAAAATGACCATGAAAAGTAAACAATTTGAATCAATTCAGGATGTGGAGGCAGCCACAACAGCACAACTAAAGGCAATCAGGAAAGAGGACTTCCAGAATTGCTTCAGAAAGTGGCAAGAATGGTGGGATAAGTGTGTTCAAAGAAAGAGGGAATATTCTGAAGGGGGTTAATGGTGACACATCCTGTAACATAATAATTTTTTTAAATTAAATGGTCGCTGTATTTTTTTATCACACTTCATGTGTCTCTTCCCAAGTACAGACTACTTTTGTTATGGTGGTATCAGGAGAAAGTTAGGGAATGTGAGAGCAAAGTCTTCCACACATATTTTCTGTGATTGATTTATGAAATCAACTTAGTTATTTGTAGTCAGCCTTCTTTTATGAAACAGTAAGGTAGGGTGAGGGGGTAGGATAGGATGGGATAAGATACTCAATCATAATACATCATGTGTGGTAAGAGTTATTTTGTAAAATTTTAAAATAAAATATAAATATATTTCTCACTATTATCATCATTGAACATAGTAACAAGAAAATAACACTTTTCTAGATTCTGGTCCTTTAAATTTTCGTTCTGTGAAAATATAGTCTGGCTATCAACTGGATTCATATGTTTAGGCTTTTTCCTAAGAGCTTACAGTTCAAAATCTACTTTTCTAAAGAAGCTAGCATTCTTCACGTTCACCCAAATCCCCTATAATCATTTTTTAGCATTGTCATTGGAAATCATCACAAGCTACGTGATGATTAAAGCAGTATTACTTTCCTACAGTGCTGGAGGCAGCAGTCTAAAATGAAAGCATTGGAAGGTTCACACTGTCTCTCCTCACTTTTGGTGACAAACATCCTTTCCTGGAGGTCCATGGCTTGCATCCGCCTGGCTCCAGTCTCTGTCCCGAGGTAGTGATCCGCCCTTTGGGTCTTCACACAGCATTTTCCTTTTTATTTCATCTCTTCTCCTCAGAGTTCAACCTGATGCTGTTTCTGCTGAGATAGTTGACTGGATCTTAAATTGTGCACTTGATCCCCACTAAAATATTATCCAGACTCCCTTGGCCCTGTGTCCAGAGAAAGCTATCTGAACAGACAGAATTTGCAAATCACCAAGTTCCGGTTCCTTTGAATTTTGCAATTCCTTTCTCAATTTATTGCTTTCCAATTGAATTTTACTATAAACAAAGCCACATCCTTCACACTTTTCTTGTAAATGTCCTCAGCTATATGTTCAAGTTCATCACTTACAGTTTTATTTTCTACCCAACAGAACACAATTTAGCAAAAATATCCACCACTTTATACTCAGGAACATCGTCGTTTCCAATAAAATTTTCTGTTTTCCATCTGAGACCTCCTCCCCCAAAGCAACTTTAATATTTATATCTCTACCAACAATCTCTTTAAGGCTAAGTGTTTCTGTCACTTACCATGCATCATGTACCAATTACCCAATTCCAAAGCCATCCACACAATTTATTAGAATGGCACTACACCTTTGGTACTAAAATTTGCCTTATTTTCCTAAGACTGACATAACAATGAGCTACAATAGAAATGTATTCTCCCATAAGTCTGGAGAATAGAAGTTCTGAATCAAGTGTCTTCAGCTTTAGTTCCTCTTGGAGGTTCTGAGGGAACCGTTCCATACCTCCCAGCCTCTGGCAGGTGTTGGGAACCCATGTTGTCTTCTGGCTTCTAGATACATCACACCACTCTCTGCTTCCAGCTTCGCATCGTGTGTTCCCAATGGACCTGTGTCTGTGTGCTGTGCCCTTTTGCGATAAGGATCAGGGCACACTTCAATCAAGAAAGACTTCATCTCAACTTGATTACATCTGCCAAGAACCCAGTACCAAATAAACCCTCATTCATAGGTAATGGAACTTAGCCCTTTCAAGAATTTTTTGGGGGGACAAATTCAACACAATATATGCATAGAAATTTTAACTTACTCATTAGATTCTCCACTATTCAGTATTTGCTGCATTGTTCTAACTTTGAAACATACACTCTGGTTTTACCATGACCAGATTTTGAGCCCTTGGATATCGAGACTGGATTTTATTCTTTTTTGTATCCACCACAGTACTTGTGACATTACATCATACAAAGTAGAAAAATCAATGCATGTGTCAAAATGTATGAAAGTAAATTAATTTGAATGTTGGTTTTCTATCTAAGAAAAGACCCAATCTGAAAATGTCATAATGTCTTGGAAAAGATAATGTGTCTGAGAAAAGAGGATTCTATCTTTAAATATCAAAACCCATGCTTCTAAAATTAATAAATAATGAGAACAATTGACATTATGGGAAAGCCGTTTCTTACAGTACTAAGCTTCTGAGGTATTGTTGTTAATTTACACAAATAATATGACAGTAAAGTAATATTATGCTTAAATAATATTACTTAATCATTTGAGTTCATTGCATTAATTGAACAGGTGCTCTAATCCAGGAACACTCTTGTTGGCCCTAAAATTCCCAATCAAGAAAATACAGTGAGTTGAAATAGCACAGTGGGGATGGAAGTGGAAATAGTCATAGTCCAGATGGAGTTTTAGGGAAAAAAGCAAGAGTGTTTGGTAAGGAATGGAGATGAAATACAATAGACGAAGAGGACTTTGGATGATCCCACAGATTTGGGGCTGTATATTTGAAATAATGAATTTACATTCAAAAAAAAAAAAAAAGAAAGAAAGAAACAAGAGAAGGCAGTCCTTCTAGATATTAAAACAACATCAAAACACTAACTTAAAAATCGGGGTCTAGACCAAGAGTTGACAGAACAATGAGAGGACAAAGTAAAAGAGCCAGCAATTGACCCAAGCACATAGGGGAACTGAATGTCTGATAAACTTCTAATCTCAAATCACTACAGGAAACATGGTGTTGGTAACAAATGGTAGCGGTCAACTAGAAAGGATGAAATTGAATTCACACTTTGTACCACTTACATTTTACAAAAAAAATTTTCCTTTTTTTGTTTGTTTGTTTTGGTACCAGGATTTGAACTCAGGACCTCATGCTTGCCAGGCAGGTGCTGCATCACTCAGCTATATCCCCAGCCCTACCAAAATAAATTTCAAATGAAATGTAAATGAATAAAAACTTAAAGACTTTTAATATTAGGGAAAAAATGAATAAATTCTACAATAATGGTAGTAAAAATTCTTCCTAAACATGATTCAAAATCTAGAAGCAAAAATGAGGCATATACAAAATTGTATAAACAAACACAGTTATCAAAACACATGAAAAAATGGAAATATATAGACAACTTACATCATAGGAAAAAGACTAAACTCCTGGTGGGAGAGTGGGCAAAACAGAAAAATACTTCACTGAAAAAGTGAACATATATTATACATATATTTGAATGATCTAAAATGATTTTCAACATTATTTTTACTTATGACAACACTGAAATGCAGATTTTTTATCCACATGTGATATTATAACTGAAAATGTTCACTTCTAACACATTACTCATTTACATAACAGTTCCTTTATTTTTTTTATTCTTCCTTGGGGTTTATACTTAAGGATTTCCACAAATAACTACTTAGCTATTGACCTTAGGCTTAAACCAAGATAACTACTTAGTGAATCTATTAACAGGTTATTTACAATGACCTCAATACTCACAACTCTGTGATAACACCCAAAGGAATAATGAGTAATTTGCATTAATTCCTTAATGCATTGTACTTCCTCTTTCTGATGACCTCTCTTGCGTCCCAAAGGGACTGTTGACAATTCGGGTGGTGTCAAGCATCAACTTTATAAGTAAAGTCATTGAAAAGAGTGCCCTGCAATATGAAAGACACATTAGGACTCAAATATCAAATGATTACTCTATTTCTGGAAGACACTATTGTGGCAGGAAACCCTTGTGTTATATTCAGACATAAGTTATTACAAAACTTCTCTAACAGAGCCTGGTCCCTTTCACTTATGAGTTATTTGTTGGGCATTCAAATACCCCTACATGACATGGTTCATGCTAAGCAAATGCTTCTGAATGAGTGAAAGCTAGAAAGAAACCCACTTGCACTGTGTACCCACTGGGATAATAGTCACATCGCTGACAACACTGACTTGTATGTTAAGTAGGTCAATTTCCCCTGGTACAGGGTAGATGAGTATCTTGTTTAAATAAAATCAAGGGGACCAAGAGATGAAGGAGGCAAGGGAAGAGACATAAAAAACTAAGATGTGTTATGTACATGTTCCCACTTCCCATTATAAATGTAATCATTATATACTGCATCTTTCTGACAGGAAATAGGAAAATGTTTACAAAAGGTACTGAAAGATATTCTAGACAGAGATAAAAATGACCACAATTCCAAGACCAACAACAGACAGAAACCACCAGGCAGGACAAGCAATTAAACAGAGGGAAAAAAATAGAGAACCAACAGCAGGAAAATAACATGACCAAGAGAAGTCAATACATATCAGTTATAACCATCAATGTAAATGGCCTCAATTCACCAATCAAAAGAAACAGACTGGCAGAATGGATACAACAATATGCTGTATACAAGAAACACATTTAACTAAAAAAGAAACTCATAGACTGAAAGTCAAAGGATGGAAAACAATACCCTATGCAACAGGAACCCAGAAAAAAGCAGGAGTAGCTATTCTGCTTGTAGACAATTTGAACTTCAAACCAAGAATGATCAAAAGAGATAAAGAAGATCACTACGTACTTGTTAGGGGGAAACATCAAGAGGAAGAGATAACAATCATAAATAAGTATGCACCAAATATGGGAGCACCCAACTACATAAAACAATTATTAATAGACATGAAAAACCAAATAAGCAATAACACAGTTGTAATGGGAGAACTTAATACCCCATTGTCATAAAGAGATAGATTAACTAGACAAAAAGATAGCAAAGAAATATCAGAACTGAACCAGATGTGTGAACAAATGGACTTAGTAGATGTTTACAGAGTGTTCCACCCAACATCATCAGAATACACATTCTTCTCAGCTGCACATGGGACGTTCTCTAAAATAGACCATATACTAGCCCACAGAACATGCTTAAGTAAATGCAAAGGAATTGAAATTATCTCATGCATATTATCTGACCATAGTGGAATGAAATTGGAAATTAATGACAAAAAAACCGCAAAAACTCCATAAACACATGGAAATTAAATAACACCCTCCTGAACAACCAATGGGTCACAGATGAAATTAAAGAAGAAATTAAACAATATCTACAATCAAACAAAAATGCAAATACAACATACAGAACCAGAACCTGTGAGATGCAGTGAAAGCAATCCTAAGAGGGAAGTTTATAGTGATGCATTCTCACATCAGGAAAACAGAACGAGCATGAATAAACAACCTAATACTGCATGCACCTCAAGCTTCTAGAAAAAAAAGAGCAAGATAAGCCCAAAGCCCACACAGGGGGGAAATTATAAAGAACAGAGCAGAAATGAACGCAACGGAGACTAAGAAAACAATACAAAGAATTAATGAAGCAAAGAATTGGTTCTTTGAAAGAATTTAAAAAATTGATAAACCCCTAGCCAACCTTATCAAAAAAAGGAAAGAAAAAACTCTAATTCATACAATGAGGAATGAAAAGGGTGAAATCACTGCAGATCATATGGAAATTCAGAAGATCATCAATACCTACTTTGAAAATCTTTACTCACATAGGATAGAAAACACAGAAGAAATGGACAGATTCCTAGATACATATTAATTACCAAAGCTGAATCAAGAAGATATAAAAATTCTGAATAACACAATATCAGTTAATGAGACAAAATGTAATTAAAAACTTACCAACAAAGAAAAGCCCATGTCCTGATGCATTCACTGCTGAATTCTACAAGAAACTTAGAGAAAATTTAATGCCAATATTCCTCAAACTCTTTAATGAAATTGAAAGGGAAGCAATCCTCCCTAACTCATTCCTGGAGGCAAGTATTACCCTGATACCAAAACCATAGAAAGACCCAACCAAAAAAGAGAACTACAGGCCAATCTTCCTAATGAACACAGATGCAAAAATCCTCAATAAGATACTAGCAAACAGAATGCAGCAAATCATCAAGAAGCTTATACACCATGACCAAGTTGGATTCATCCCAGGAATGCAGGGATGATTCAACATACACAAATCAATAAACGTAATACACCATATCAACAGAGCCAAAGAGAAAAATCACATGATCATCTCAATAGAGGCAGAAAAAGCTTTTGACAAAGTCCAACACTCACTCATTATAAAAACCTTACAGAAAATCAGAATAGATGGTCTTACTTTAATCTGATAAAAGCCATCTACAACATACCAACAGCCAACATCATACTAAATGGACACAAACTGAAAGCTTTTACTCTAAAATCAGGAATGAGACAAAGATGTCCACTATCACCACTTCTATTCAATACAGTTCTGGAAACATTAGCCAGAGCAATTAGACAAGAGAGAAATGAAAGGAATAAGGATAGAAAGGGAAGAAGTTAAATTATCATTATTCACAAATGACATGATACTCTATGTAGAATACCCCAAAAAAGAACAGCTTGTGCTTTTATCATTTGATCTATTTTTCATGCCTATGTCTTGTAATCTGGGCAACTCTGAAGATAACAATACACAATATATTAACCATTGTTAATCTCCTATTATCTTGTTTTGAAATTCTGTATCAATGTTTTTATTGTTTTTTCTTTTTAAAATAAAAAAGGCATCATGATAAAATTAATATTTGTGTATGTCATGTAGCCTGAAATGTTGTGGCCAGTACTATCAATAGTGGATCAACAGACAGATTGTGTTTTGCAAAATTAATTGCTTACTTGACAACTTCATTTAGAAAATTTCACTTTTAGTCAAGCCCAGTTATATGTTTTGAGGACATATTAAAACACTAACTTTAGATTACCTGGCATACTTACTTCACACAAGACTTATTTTAGAATATATATTTTAAAGAATCAAGAAGCAATGTATATATGAGCCAATAGTCCATGATGAATATATTCATTATGTATCACAAATATATACTAATAAAAATGTTTCCAAAAACAAAAATATTAATACAATGATATTTTTAATATGGCAGAATAAATGGCCTTCAGACAATTTCATACCTATTTTGCAGTTGTTTGAAAAAGTGTATTCTTTGGTTACAAAGAGTGAAATTATAGCCATTATATACTTCCTACTACATTCTTATCCAAAGGATATCACATTCTTATCCCCTTAGATTATTACATCCTTCTGAACACTACTTTGACAATCTGTCTGAACTACGTGTTTATCACAGTGCTTGTAGAAAACGATTCTATTTTGACTAGAAGACTATCTGCCTTACATTAAGAAAAAGAAAGAAAACAGTTTCTTAATATCTGCAAAAATCATTGAAATGGCTGCTTAAAAATCACATACTGCATTATACTATTTAAATGGCTCTGAATGTTTATCACAGCTTTAGTGATTTTAGATAAATATATGACACAATATTAACACAGCTAAGCTAATGTTTCCCCAAAAGTGGGCCACACATTACTGATGGAACAGATTATTCTTAAATAATACAGAAATCAACATTGCCCAGTAATCTTTATATTAGCATGTGCACTAGCTGGCCACCAAAAATGGTCTCCAGTGAACTATTTCTGTTTTTGAAGTCTTTGTTTACTCTTCTGTCACCCTGAATGCACAGCAGTGGTGTGACCCACTTTAGCCAACAAATGTGGCAGAAGTGATGTTCCGTTTCAAGGTCTGTTCTTTACGAAAAGCTGGACCCCCTTCCCCTTCCTGTGACTTGGGGAACTCGGAGCCACCCACTGAGCATTCTGTCTTCCCTGCTGGAGAGAATCTGTAGAGACTTCGTAGATAGAGAGGAAGACCTGGCCACCCAAGGGTCCCGCCTGAGCTGAGAGTTCCAACAATCTCTGCTGAGGCACCCGTCACACAAGAAAGCCATGGTGGAGAAGCCAACTTGGCATCATCCAAGGGCAGTGATAAAACAGACCCCGAGGGAGACGGGGAGTCACCCAACTCTTGAAACATGAAAAGTAGCAAAATTATTTGCATTTATAAAAAATTACATTTGGGTGGCTTATTTCACTGTAATACATAATCAGAACTGGAACCAGATCAAAAATGAGCACTGTCATAGCAAACGGTGTGGTATTGGTTTTGTCAGCAGGTATTAGATACAGACTGGAAGGCCTGAGGGTGCGGCTAATGGAGCTGGGAAGACAGTGGGGAGATCGTGAGCGGAGGCGGGGAAGAGGGACTGAAGTCGGATCATGACGGAAGAGCAACTGAGCAGCTACCTGAGATAGTGAAGAAGACAGAAAGGCCTCCGAAGGAACCTGGGATTTCAGCTCAAGAGATTTTGAGGCAGAAATCTAAAAATGCCAGACACACTTGAGCCACCTTTGATGAAGTACAAGAGGTGTGAGATAAACTATGGAAGCGGCTATTTAGTTTTCAAACAAAAATTTGGGGGAATATGATGAATTCAGGACTTGCTAGGTCTTTAAATCTCTTGGGGAAAAAACTCAAAATAGTAATAGCTTATGTGTGAAGACCACGTTCACAGCACGATGTACTCTCAGGAGAAAAATCTAGGTTGCATCCATTCACCCCATGTCAACAATCAGAACAACTTGCAGCAAGGTTTGCAGACTGCCTCATACGCAGAAAAGCTTCTATGAATATGAGCACCGATCCCTTACAGACCCTCTCTTAGGAGTCATGGGGCATCTAAGAGGGCGCCAAAGAATATTTTAATGATATTTCACAGCAAGCTAATCCCTGACACACAGTAGAAAGGGATCACTATTGAAGAATTTGTGCTTGGGACAGCTACATAATGAAGTGGATTATAATTTAATGCATGAATGGCTTCAAATGTTCATTTATAATCTATTCCAGCTCAGACTAAGGAGTGGAGACAGAGTCCAGGAAGAAAGAATATTCTCTGGGCCATATGCATCCAAGAAGAAAACCAAGACATCTTAGCCTGCACACATAGGCCCTTCCTCCCAGAAAATGAAGAATCAACTCAATATCAAACCCTAGAGCTCAAAGGGAAGAGCTAAGAAACTGGGAGGATAACGCGCAGGAGCAGAACTCCGTCTACACAGCAGCTTGCCTTGCTGCCCCAGAGCCAGGCCAACTGGCAACATGTGTCTGTCTGCATTTCAGAACTGTTATGGGCCACTTGTATGCCATCCCAGCTGCCTTTTGAATAAAACTGTCTATTGCAGTGTCCCTATTTCCATCTCAGCCAGTTCCTGATCCTAGCCTTAAAACAGCCTGGCACTGTCTGCTTTTCAATTTTGTGAGTGCTAACCCACCTCGAGCGTTCACATAAGATGTCCAACTACCCTGGTGAAGAGTCCCATGTAGGGAGACTACATGAATCGACCTCGTGGAGAGGGAGACGCCCCAAATCTACACTGGAGTGGGGAGGGGCTCAACCCCTCATTGCCAAAGGTAAGTGATGCCTTCCATATGAGGTGCTTTCCAGGCGCCAGAGAAGACACCTTGGACTTTCCAACCCCACCCACCTCTCATGGCTGCTTCATAAATCCCTTAACTAAGATCAGATGATCCGGCCACCTGGGCCACACCGTAGGGTTCTGAAAGTAATAGAATGGTGGTTGTTTTCAGAGTCTCTTATGAGGAAGCAATAAAGCAAATGCAACTATTACATGACAACGGTGATCCTCCAATAGTGCTGCTGTAGAGGAAATACCCATTATCAATCCACCCACTGTGGATTCACCCTCAAACTTCAGATCGACCCACTCATGCCTCTGTCCAACATACCGAAACAGCCATGTTTTAGAAGGAAAAATATGAATAATGTGGGTTTCTATTGATTATTATTAAATATTGAATTCGCAACCACACCGCAGCACTGCTTTTCCATCAGCACTTTAAATGATTACTTCTAATCAGGCGTGATGGTGTTTGGCAGTCATCCCAGCACTCTGGGATCGCAGGAGAATCGTAGCTGTAACCCTAGCCTGGGAAACTTAGCAACTCACAGAGACCCTGTCTCAAAATGAAAAAATATAAAAAGGGAGAGTTGATGTAGTTCAGCACAAAGGCCCTGGGTTCAATCATCAATACTGAGAAAAAAAATCATGTCTAGTGATTGACAGTCATTAATTATTTTTAAAAATATTAATTATACACAATTGTGAATGGAGATCAGATCTGCCATTGGTAGTTCTTGGTTTTTCTTTTTTATTCTATTTTTTGTTAATCCCATCATGGCTGAGTGATTTAAAAGGGAAATGTTAAAGCATGAAGGCAAAAGAGAATGGTAAGAACGTGCTTAAATCAGTCATGTCTTTGAAGAGTTACCAGGACTAAGCAAGCAAGCTACTTAGTGTTTTGTGAATATCATCTACAAAGAAAACTAAAACATTGAAATATATAAAATACATTAAATATATAGCAATAAAAATTAAAAATCATTAAAATATATAGCAATAGTTCAAATTTTCTATTTTTATGAACTGCCAATGAAATTTTTTCTCTTCCATTTTCTCCTGCCTTTGACTTATGAATCATGTCTGCCCTTCTCAATGTGTCCAGGGTACTGATTCACATTGGTGACGTTCGTTTTAGATGTCCACCAGGGTCAAATGCTATGGTGGAGGGAAGCAATAGAAGGATCTGTGCACTGGCTCTTAGAAACTTCCACAAGGACGTGACCTGTGTCATTCCACTCACCAAAGTGAGCCACATGGCTTCATTTCAAGAAAAGTGAGGGCCCGCCTTGTGAAGGAACAGTGAGAACCGAAATTTGTGAGATTCCTAAGGATATCGTGGTTTCCCTACATGTCGAGTTGGCCTAACAAAGAAAAAAATGTAATCATGACATACTTAGAAATATGCGTATCCACTTGCTCAGATAAAGTTGAAGTGTTTTTTTACCTAAACTATTTATAGACTTTTTTTTGATGAATTTGTCAGAAACCATTTGGATCTTTATAAAAAGGCACTCGAAAGATTTGAAATTTTTCTTTGTAAACATTTTCCCTGTCAGAAGGTGCTAGTGAGTAGATAAGAAATCTTTATCACATGTAGGCAAAGGGAGCATGTTTCCCAAGAATTCATCCTCAGTATCCTATTGCAACAGAGACAAACAGTTATTTCCTTTTCTGACTCCACACTCAAAGTCTTGATTCTTTAGTCAACACAAAAACTTTAAAAACCAAAACTCTTATTCAGGAATCACATCTTTACTTTCTGCTAAACCAAATGTAACTTTATCATTTACTAATCAAAAATGTTATCATTTTTCTCATTGAGTAACATGATTTTAGGAATGCAATTTTGCAAATTGATTAGATTTAGCATTACTTACACATTTTTTAGCATAAAAACTTCATTTTAATTATACTTATATTTACAGTTACTTCCTATTTATGTCAAGTGAGATATTTTTAAGTGCATGGCAGGATATAAGTTGTTTTGAATACATTTGTGCTAATAAAAATTAACAAAATATATAGTAAACATATAAAAAGGACAGACACAACTAAAATTGTTCAAGTGTCATGCAAATACTGATATTTGGAAAGCAGAAGGTAATGAATGGATTATAAATGATTATTTTGAATTTAAAAAGAAAACAATTAGCTTAACAGCATTGTGAGTTTAAAGTTATGTTCCCTTCATTGAGACTTTAAATCATAAAAAAAATTTTGAAATGTTAAAAGTTGTAAAGTCCTGTTTCTTTTCTTTTTGTTTCAACTGTGTATCATGATCTCATAGGAATACTCAAAATGTTATTCAGAGTAGAAGTCATAAACAAAAAAAGATTCTCTCTTACAAAGAAGAAATAAACAAAAAAAGGGAAAAACTTTCCTTTCTATGAACAAAAAAAACTAGTAGTATAAATGAAACAAATTAGCATCTATCTTAAAATAGTTTTGAAACAACAGAAGTGTATTATGATAAAATAATTTACCTAAAATTATTTGAACTTGTGCTTACTTATGCAACATTGGGTAGTGGGTACTGAACCCAGCATGTTGTGCAATTGAACATTTTTATGACAAAATGTTTGTCAGTACCTAAATAAGTAAAGCATTATCAGTCAGTTTTAAATTATTACATTTTCTCTCACTCTAAATTACTTTTGAAGGATATACAAGAAAAGTAAGCACTTCTTTCCAAATAATTTACTGCCAGGAAAGTTTTCTTTTAGACACAACTGGCCTTAAGACAACTCCTCGGGTAAACTTGAATTTATTTTAAAGATGTTGAAAAGTCCTCTTGCTCCCAAGAAATTATAGTGATAATTTCCCTTCTTTTGGTTTATGGTATGAAAGCTTATTTAAACCTAAATAATCCTAAGAAGAAAATATTCTAACCTATTGAGTGTTATTGGTAAAACTCAATTATTTGTAACTTTGTATTATTTGTAATTCATTAGCATGAATCAGGTTGCTAAGGAAAGGGTATGATCTAAAGTGTAAGCTGAGTATTAGAGAGAAAAGCAAGGAATATGAGGATGTGAAAAATGTGGTTGAGAGGCAAATTTGAAAAATTTTGCAACTCTACCTACATGTAGCCCTAACAGTGAATCTAAAATCAGTTTCTGGTGCCTGGAGGAGACCTGAAGACTCAAATCCGGAGCCTCAGAACCGTGGGGGCCAGTGCATGGTGTTTCCAAAGTGCATTGTTAGCATCGCCATCATGAAGCAAAGACTTTATTCTCATCTTCCCAGGGTCCAGAAGGACATTATCTGGCTAATGTACTTTCCCTAGTGAGTAATTTAGACCCCACCCCTGTGATCTCCCTCTCAAATCTAGGATCCCTGACCCTTACCCAAAGATACATTTCCAGTAGGTAATGTCAACACACTATTAAAAACCAATCTTTACACACAGCTAGAAAATCCTAGTTAACACAATAATCTAAAGAACCACTTATTCAATGGAAGAAAAGTATTTGTTGAGTTACAGTCTCCCAAGCTTGCCATTGTAATTATTATTATTTTTTTTTGTGTGTGGGAACCGGGGGTCGAACTCAGGACCTCGCACGCCAGCAGTGCCAATGCTGCTGAGCAATATCACCGGCCCTTTTTTCGTATGTGGGTACCCGGAGTCAAACTCAGGACCTCGCACTTGCCAGGTAGGTGCTTATGCCACTGAGCCATCTCACTGGCCCACCACTGTAATTATTGATCTGTGGATTCAGGGAAAGGCCTACATGAGGAGAGCCAACAAGCGGTACCACAGGTACAGGAATTTCTTTTCAAAGTAAAGGATGAAAACTA
Organism: Erethizon dorsatum; assembly: GCA_028451465.1. NCBI lineage: Eukaryota > Metazoa > Chordata > Mammalia > Rodentia > Erethizontidae > Erethizon > Erethizon dorsatum. The sequence continues at coordinate 28,196,100 of CM051838.1, read as the reverse complement.
CAAAAAGAAATAGAAAAATGCTAGGGCATTCAAAATGAAACACATGCAAATACAGGCCTGAAGAAAACGAAGTATACAATTTGTGTAGACATAATGTGGATAAAATTATGAAAATAACAATTGCTATTAAAGGTATGTACTTTTGGTAAGAATTGTAGAACTGTAAGGATATATCTAGTCCAGTCCTATTATTTTACAAATGGAAATTATCATTTATTCCATATTCTACCCCAAAATGGGAAGTGAAGCTATTTTTAGTCACTCAAAATTTGAAGAAGGCAATACAAAAAACACAATCCGGGAAAGAAAAAATAACAAATAGGATGTTGGCACAGTTAAAGTTTCTATTCTACCAAATACACTTAAAATATTTTTTAAAAAGCAAACCACAGACTAGGAGGAAATATTTATAAAAACATACCTGATAGAAGATTTATATCCAAAATATACAAAGAACTTTTAAAATTCAACAATAATAAAACAGAAAAATCAACACATTTAAAAAAAATCTAAAAAGACACTTTTCCAGAGAAAATGTATGGATATCAAACTCATGAAAAGATAGGCTCTCGGGGTCATTGTCATTAAGTAAATATTCATTAACACAAGAAAGCACCACAGCATACATAGTAGGATGGCTTAAAAATAAAATAAAATATATTAACAATGCCAATTGCTGATAAAGATATAAAGCAATCAGTGCTCTCATTCATGGCTGATGAGAACGCAGAGTTCCTACCACTTTGGAAGACAATTTAGAAATTTCATGCAAAGCTAAACATAATTTCACCAAACAATTCGGGAACCCTGTTCCTTGGTATCTATCCAACTGATTTTAAATTTATATCTATAAATTAACACCTGCATACTAATTTTTATGGAAGTTTTTTCTTCTCATAACCACCAAATCTGGCATCAACCAAGATGCCTTTCAATAGATGAACTTGTACAAACCATGGTGTATCAATTTAACAAAATTCTCTTCAGAAATGCAAAGAATGAAGTAGCCACAGGAAGATATGGCTGAATCTTAAAAACATATTGCTAAGTAAAAGAAGCCCATCTGGAAAGACCATAGCTATGTGTCTGTCTGGAGAAAGAATGATTATAGAGATGATGTACAAATCTGTGATTTCCAGGGCTGCTGGGAGAGTAAAAGACAGCAGTGACAGAATATATGGATGTGGCACAAAGATGATTTTGGGGTGGTGGAACTATTCTTTATGATACTTAATCATGGGCACGCACCACTAAGCATTTGTCAAAATTCACAGAACTTGGACCAAACACAGAATGAGTCTTAATGTATTCAAATTTTAAAGAATTATTTAGGAGGCTGGGTGATTCCAGGAAGGGATGTGGAATGTGACAAGAGAATCTAATTTTATTACAAACATATGAGTCAACCTCACAGAAGAGAGTAATGGCGGGAAGCGTTGACCTAAGTCATTTTTTAAATGAGCAGAGTCTATGAGACAAAAGACAGAAAAAACAGCATATAAACACTGTATTCTAGCTGGGAAGGTGATTTCTCTTGGGCATCCTGGAGAAAAATTCTGACACCACCACATATGCAAACAAATTGAATGGTTAAGGGAGCGGATGTCAGATGCTGGGAGTGAGGTTTCTCGCTGTTGGGGTGAGAATTTACAGGCAAGGAAGGAGTAGACTGGGGAATATCCAAGTGGCAGGAGATTAAAGTTGGAGGCATTAGTATTAGCACACGTTTACTCTAACGTAGATATAAATGGTTAAATATAGATACAAACACATTTTAACATGCCTGGATTATGGTCTCTAATACCATTCACAGATTAAAAAAAAAAAAAAAAAAAAAAGCTACAGCTCTTGGGAGAAAGCTGATTCCAGGACTAGAGTCAGAAATATCTAAGATGAGCTTCTCACATTTTATAGTACTGGAAAGTAAGGAAATGTTCCCAGAACAGAACAAAACAAAAGTCCCCACGAACCATACTGAAGGAGACTTGTTAAAGGAACGTGGGAACTGGGGCGACACGAACACACTGAGTGAAGTAGGATTGGGTGACGGCCCTATGAATGCATAGTGACAAAAACAAAAGATTATATGAATCAACACCTAGGCACAGAGTGATAATTTTGCTGCATACAAAACCTCCAAGTAATTCATGCAGACATACTGCCTTCAGCGCGATGGAGCATTAAGCCCGCGCTGCTGAATTACAGCTTTCCAAGAACGCGTACAAGCAGCAAAAGGAGTGATTTTCAGTGGAAAGATCTGACCAACGCTCTCTCAGCCAGATGATGAAGGATTCCATACAGTGACAAGTGGTTTTGATGGCCTGCGTTCGTGATGAGAAGTGATGAGAATGTCACTTTATCTCTGTGACATTTCCTCTCTGAAAAAGGAACAACCTGATTCTAATATGTGAATATCATCAAATTCCAACACAGGAGTATCCTGCAGTCTACCTGGCCTCCCTCCAATCCTCAAAACTTTCAAAGTCATCAAAAGTAAAGAAAAATCTGAGAAACTACCACCACCAAGAAAAGTCTAAGGAGGCATGACAAGCAAGGATTTAATGTCATCTCTGCAAAAAAGCAAGGGCAGTAGGTTCGAAGCAAGGATATATGCATACAGCATAGACATTAATTAATAATAATATATCAGTATTGTTTGATTAGTTGTGACAAATATACCATATGAGTGCAAGATATTAATAAAAGAAACTGGGTTAGAGTACTTTGGAAAGCAATGTGCTATTTGTTGTCATTTTTTTGTTAATCTAAAACCATTCCAAAATTGAAACTTTATATAGAAATAAAACCAGGAAGATTTTTAAATTAGATAAGTACATGAACCCTTCCCTTGATAGTCTACTGGGTGGGAGGGAGGAAATGTCACCGAAATTTTTCACTTTTACCAAACAAAGGCAAGTGGCTGTATTTGTAATAGTTTCCTGCTCATTCAACAAAGAAAATCGGTCCTTAAGAATCCAAACTTTTGACAAATATATCTGACCATTATTCATATTTGTGAAAAATTAGAAGCATCTTAACTGTCCAAAATTGGGGAGAGCCGCTGATGAATGCAGCAAACAACATGTGTGCTTATAAAGAACTTCAAATTATATGGGAAATTATAAGGGAAAATGCTTGTGAAAGGACCTACTGAAAAGGCAGAATCTAGACTTTTTAAGTGTTATATAATTTGAAATGCAGGCATACTGCGATTTATTGCCCTTCACTTTGTTGGATGCCACAGATATTGTACTTTTAATAAATTGAAGATCCAGGGCCTCCCTTCACTGAGCAAGTCTGTTGGCAGCATTTTTCCAACAATATGTGTTCTCAGTGTCACGTTTTGATAATTCTCACAATATTTCAAACTCTTTCAGTATTATTGTATGTTATGGTGACTTGTGAGCAAGGATCTTTGATGTTCCTCATAATTATTCAGGGATGCCGTGGATCACGCCCATATAAGTCAGCAAACTAAAGTGATGAATGTTGCAGGTTCTGACTACTTCACGAACTGACTGTTCCCCCCTCTCTCTTCCTCTCCTTGGCCTCCTATTCCCTGAGACACAACAATATTGAAATGAGGCCAATTAATAAACCTACAACGACCCCCAAGTGTTCAAGGGAGAGAAGAGTTGCACAATCACTCATTTTAAATCAAAAGCTAGAAATGATTAAGCTTAGTGAGGAGGGCATGCTGAAAGCTGAGATAGGCAGAAAGCAAGGCCTCCTGTACCAAATAGTCAAGTCAGGAAGGCAAATGAAAAGTTCTCAGAGGAAATTAAAAGTGTTACTCCAAAGGACATATGGAGTGAAACAGACTTCTTGCCAATATAGAGAAAGTTCTAGCAGTGTGGATGCAAGCTCAAACTAGCCACGGTATTCCCTTATACCCAAGCCTAAGCAAGCCCTTCACTCTCCCCATTCTCGAAAGGTTAAATGAGCTGAGGAAGCTAGAAAAGAAAAGTTTGAAGTCAGCGGAGGTTGGATCATGATCTTTAAGGAAAGAAGCCATTTCCCCAACATAAAACTTCAAGAGGAAGCAGCAAGAGCTGATGTAGAAGCTACAGCAACGTATCCAGAAGATTGAGCTGAGATCCTCGATGAAGATTTTCAATGTAGACAAAATGCTCATCATATGGGAAGCAGATGCCATCTGGGACTTTCATAACTAAAGAAGAGTCAATGGTCGACTTCAACCATCACTGTCTTGTTAGAGGCTAATGCAGTTGATGATTTTAGGTTGAAACCAGGCCCATTAACTGGTTCAAAACCCTAATGCCCTGAAGAATTACTCTAAATCTGCTCTGTCTGTGCTCTACAAATGCAACAGTAAAGCCTGGAGGAGAGCACATCTGTTTACAATATGGTTTGCTGGATATTTTAAGCCCATTGTTGCAACCTACTATTCAGGGGAAAAAAAAGATTCCTTTCCAAATATTACTGGTCATTGAAAATACACCTGGCTATCCCAGAGCTCTAATGGAAATATACAACAAAACTAATGCTTTAATGCTTGCAAATGCAACATCCATTCTGCAGCCCAAGTATGTAGGAGTAAATTTAACGTTCAAGTCTTAAGGTTTAGAAAATACATTTTGTAAAGCTCTGACTACCATAGGTAGCCACTCTTGCATAAGGGGGGAAGTAAATTCAAAACCTTCTGGAAAGGATTCTCCATTCAATGTGTCATTAAGAACATTTGGATTAATGAAGGTAGTCAAAGCATCAGCATGAAGAGGAGTTTGGATGCAGTGGATTCCAGCTCTCATAAATGATGTTGAAGAGATCAGGACTTTGGCTGAGGAAGTAACTACAGATGTGTTGGAAAGAGGAAGAGAGCTAGAAATAGAAGTGGAGCCTGAAGGTGTGACTGAATTGCCACAATCTCACAATAAAATTTTAATGCGTGATGAGTTTTTTCTTGTGGATGAGAAAAGAAAATGATTTTTTGATATGGAATATACTCCTATTGAATATGCTATGAACATTGTTGAAAAGACAACAAAGGTTTAGAATATTACATAAACTTAGTCATAAAGCCACAGCAGGCATGGAGGGATTGGATCCAATGTTGAAAGATGTTCCATCTTGGGTAAAATGCTGTCAAACAGCATTGTGTGCTGCAGAGAAATCTTCTATGAAAGGATGAATTGGTCGACTTTCCCACCGTTGAAACACAATACTTCACGATACACAATTTAAAGGAGTAGAGGTTTAATTGGTCTCACTCACACTTTCCAGGGATTTAGTTTACTTTTGGCTGGCCGCAAGGCAGGAGTATCATGGTGGAACCAGGAGAGCAGAGCTGCTTATTCATGAGATCATGAAACAGAGCAAGGGAACAGTGCCAGAGAGGAAGGAACCAGGAACCAGACAGACACCCAGGGCCACTCCTCCATGGCCCACACAGACACACTCAGAAGGGTGCTATGCCAATCCCTTGGGCAGATCCCAAACTAAATCAAGTTGACACTCCACCCTAAGCACCACATCCCACCCCTTTTCAACTTGTAACCCAAACCATCTCCTTAAACCATACTTAATCCCCTAATAAACACAAGAGCATGTTCATAATTCTTCCTAACATAATACAACTGTCCTGCCTGTTATGGTTTGTGTCTAGATGTCCCTCCGAAGCCTCATACAGTTATGGGGGGCAGGCTTTTCATAGGTGTCTGAATCTACAGTTTGTGATTGACTCATGGTCTAATGCTGGGGTTAAGGGTGTGAGTACTATACCAGCTGTAGGGTGGGTAGCCTGCATATAATATAAGGGACAGATAGAGTCTTCTCTCTCTCTCCCTCTTGCTGCTTTTGCTGTTTTCCACCACCATGAACTGTTGCCCCTCTGTCATGAGTCATGCTGCCTTAGAGCCAGCCGATTATAGACTGAAACCTCTATGGACTGAGCTAAATAAACCTTTCCTCCTTTAACTTTGGATGTTGGTTATTTTGTCTCAGCAACAAGAAAAGTAACTAAAACACTGCCTATGACCAGAAATGCAAAAGTCTCTTCCTGAAAGTCTCAAAAATTCCAGCATTTTTCAAAAGCGCAAGTCAAAATCTCTTCTGAGACTCAGACAAATTCTTAGCTGTGGACCTCTGTAAAAATAAAAAGCAAGCTACATAACTCCAAGGTACAATGCACAGGGTAAACATTCCCATTACAAAAGGGAAGGAAAGGGGGATATACATTAATATGACTGAAGAACAAAACCCAGCAGGGCAAAAATTGAATGCAGTAGGTCCATGTATAGCATCCAGAGAGATATGACAAGGCTGTGATATATGAGTTCCGGAGGGCTTGGGCATCCCCACCTTTACGGCCTTATTGGTTGTGGCCCACATGTTCTCTCTCTTGGGCTGGCTCCATTCACCTCCCGTGGCTTTCCTGAGCAGATGCTTCATTTTCTGGCACCTCTGACTCTCTGGGGTCTCTACTAAACCTTTGGCTTCATTCCCCAGCTTCACTAGATTGCATTTTCAAACCTTTTCAAAGTTCTCCTGCAAACCAGTTCTAAAAGTTTGTAAACCACATAGTCATGTATCATCACAGCAGTGACCCCACTCCTAGTACCAATTTCCTGCATTAGTCAATTTCCTGTTGCTGAGAGACAATATATCATGACACCCACAACTTAAATGTTGAGAGGTTTAACTTGGCTTCCAACATCCATGGATTCAGTCCATGGTTCCTGGCTCCATGGCAGGAACATCAAGGTAGAAAGGAGGGGGGGAAATTTTCCTTAGTTCATGGCAGCTGGGTACTAGAGCAGGGAAACAGTGCCAGAAAGAAAGGGCAAGGGAACAGACATAGAATTCAAAGTCACCCTTCCATGGCCCAATCAGAGACACCCAGAAATGTTCTCCACCAATCCTCTAGGCAGATCCCAAAGCCAAAGTTGACACTCAACCGCAATTGCCCTTAAGGAAGAATTAATCAATGTGGCAAACTTTGCTGTCTTTTTTGTTTATTTTTATTAGTACATGTTTGCAGTACATAATGATTACATTTATCATAGGAAGTTCATATTTGTACATAATACATCTTAATTCATTTTTGTTCCATACCCTTCCTATCCCTCCTTGCTCCTTACATCTCTTGGGCCTTTTCCCATTTGCAAAAGCTCTATTTTCACTTTTTTCTTCCTCTCCTCTCTCCATCTCTTGTTCCCTGTGCCATTTGAAAAAGATTTCCCTAGTTCCTGTTATCGTTTATTATTCCCTTTAGTTATATTGTGGGTTTATCATATCAGAGAAACCATGTGATATTTAAGTTTGTGTGTCTGATTTATTTCACTTAATATTAAGGTCTCAAGGTGCATCCACTTACCTACAAATGCAGTGTTTTATTTTAAGAAATTACTCCAACCTTCTGCCACCACCAGAGCCAGGATCACTCAGTAGTCACCAATATTGAGGTAAGAAAGCATCAATGAAAATATGGTGATTCACCGAAGGCTCAGGTAATCATCAACACTTTTTAGTATTCAAACATTTTTAATTAAAATATGCATATTTTAGACATATTCTGCTGCACACTTAATAGACTATAGGATAAACATAACTTTTACATACACTTAGAAAACAAACAAATTTTTGTGACTTTCTTTTGGTCATCTGGAACTGAACCTATAATATATCCTTGGTACACCTGTCATTAAATGAAAAAATATTGACAAAAGTAGACATTTTGTAAATTACTAGTAAACTAACCTTTTTTAAGAATCTATTTATTTCTACAAAGTACAAATTTTTCCTTTACAGCCTAAACTTCGTAAAGCAATCTTTTTAAGTTACAGAATATAAAAATATAGAATGTATTTTCATACATGTGTACATACCCACCCAGAAAACAAAAGGTTTATTATTTCCTTCCTTCACTTGTCTCACTGTATCATAATGTGGCTTATTTTCCAATGATCCAAAGACTCAGAAAAAGTATTACTCCCTTTTTATTTTTTCTGATATATCCAGAGAGAATTCTTTGCCCTTAAAATTATACACACATAGGATATTTTAAAAAACTGAAATACAATTCACAATCATAAACTTTACTTTTTTATAGTATACAATTCATTTGTTTTTAGTATATTCACAAAATGTCACAGCCATCAGCACTATCTCATTTCAGAATATTCTCATCACTCCAGTGAGAAGTCCTGTACCTATGAGGAATCAGACCAATTCTCTCCTGTTCCCAGCCCCTACCAACCACTGTATTTGACACTTCTCAAGTCCTTGGGACAAAATACCCAACACCCCCAACTTAAAGGAGGAAAGGTTTATTTCAGCCCATGTTTCAGAAGTTTCAATCCTGGCATGGTCAGCAGCATGGTGGAAGAGCCTGGAAAGCTGCTTGCATCATAGCAGCCACAAGGCAGAGAACAAAGGGAGGAGCTGGGAATAGAGATATGCCCTTCTGTGGCACACCCCCAGTGACCCACATCGTCCCACCAGGACCCACCTCATAACAATGTGTTCAGCTATAAATGAATCCACCCATGAGTATAGCATCCCCATAACCCAGTCACCTCCCAGAAGCCCCACCTATGATTGCATGGGGCTTTGAGGGAACATCTAGACATAAATTGTAACAACCACAAATCCACTTTCTGTCTCTACAGATTTGTTTATAATGGATATTTCATATAACTGGAGTCAGATAATTTGTGGTCTTCTATGCCTGGCTTCACTCACCTGGCATAACATCATCAAGACTCTCGTGTATCAGTTCTTCTTTTGTTTTTACACCTAATACTCCACTGAATGGACCATTCCTTCATCTGTTACGGGACTTCTATACAACTTCTACTTTCTTGACTATTATTAATAATGCTGTTATGTACATTCACATACAAGTTTCTGTGTCAGCCTTTGTTTTTACTTTTCTTGGCTTTACATACCTAAGGTTGAGTTTGCTTGATCACCTATAGTAAATTACATTTAACTTTCTGAGGAACTGCCAAACTATCTTTGAAAACAGTCCATTTAACATTCCTGATAGCTATCAACACGTGTGGCAATCTCTCCACATTCTCATCAACAACTGTTCTCATCTATCTTCTCAACTGTGGCCATTGTAGCAGGCAAGAAGTGGCATTTCATTGAAGTTTTGATTTAATAATTTGATTCTCATAATTACTAATGATGTTGAGCAGATTTTACTGTGTCTATTGACTGTTTACATATATTCTCTAGGAAAACATACTTATGCAAATCCTCTGCCCATGTTTTAGTTATTTTCTCTTTTCATTGTTGAGTTGTAAGGGTTTTTTTATATGAGGTGTGATTAAAAACATGGTGAATGTTTAAATTTTAAATAAAATTTATTGCTGTAAAAGACACCTTGTCATTAATTTCCCTCACTTTGAACAAACTTATCCCATAGTTGTTACCACTTTCTGCAGCAGTTCTGGAAGTCTCCTTTTGTGAGTGTCTGTAGTTGTGCTATTGTGGCTGCCTCAATGTCTTGAACTGATTCAAAATGTTTACTTATCATTGCCATTTTCACTTTGGGGAAGAGCTGGAAGTCCCAGGTGGTCAGACCTGTTGAATAAAGTGGTCGAGGACACACTGTAATGTCTTTTTTTTTTTTTTTGGTGGGTACTGGGGGTCGAACTCAGGACCTTGTGCACCAGCAGGCGCCCTTGCCGCTGAGTGATATCACCGGCCCTTTTTTCATATGTGGGTACCGGGAGTCAAACTCAGGACCTTGCACTTGCCAGGCAGGCACTTATGCCACTGAGCTATCTCACTGGCCCACTCTAATGTTTTTAATTGATAGAAATTTCTATAAACATTTAATCAATGAGGGGCGATCATAAAATACAGTGAAAGTTTAAATTTTTAAAAATTATTACAGTAAAAGACACTTGGTCATTAATCCTCATCAAAATACTCAGAATATTCTCTTTCACTTCAATTATACTTTACTCATAATTCCTGGCAATGTGTCTTTCATTGTAAAAAGCTTTTCTTTTTAAATTTAAACATTTGCAGTATCTTTTGATCTCCCCTTGCATTCTGAATTCTAGCAGCTTCATGTATTATTTGAAAATATGTGTTTTTATTCTCTGGGTTGTCTTTTTTACTTTCTTAATAGCATCCTTCGAAGAACAAAGATTTTAAATGTTGTCCCAATTTATATTTTTTCTTAGTTTCCTTTCCTTTCGTTATGAATCTGAAGCAGCTATGAATATGCTTGTCATGTCTAAGATACTGTTGCCTAATCCAGCCTCACAAAGACTTATACCTGTGTTTTCTAAGAGATTCATAGTTTTAGCTTTTACATGTAGATCTTTAATCTACTTTGTAGTAATTTTTATATGGTACACATAGGACTTCACACAGGTGTTTCGATTGCATTTAACACTGCATCATTATCTACTGAATTTATTCTTCCTCCAGTTTTTGGTGTCCTGTAATAACACTCATGGTATATAGGTGCCAAAGAGTTATTATTTCTTTAAAATAAATTCAAAGGCTTAATCAATAACATTCGTGTGCCTCCCCCCGAAATTTGCTAGCTTTATCCATCAGAATAATTCTTATGGCTACACTCACTAGTAATTGTTACTTTCAACTTTATACTGTATTTACCGTTTTGTGACAATTGCCTAGTGAAGGATACAAAACTCCTGTGAGTTAAGATAATATTATATGTGTTTATACTTCGTGTGTTTTTAGTTGTTTCATTTAGTTATTTCCTATCTTCAAATTTCTCCTTCATCCCCAGAGAAAGCTCTAAACAATGCAAAACAAAATAAGGAAACACTAATAATTTCTATCAGTGAAGGCATTCTATTATAGACTTACATATTTCAAGTGATTAGAGAAGACCTAAATTGTCTAAGGACATACCAGATGTAAGCTGCTTTGCTTTTCCCAGAATGGTGAAAAATTGACTATTTTGCTTGAATTTTCATCATAATGGGGCAAGAATCAGAAATTAGGAAAGGTGCTGCTGAGACCATGGGATAGAATATAAAGCTTTTATTTATGAAGAATGTAATTTTGAATATACAAATCAGAAGGAAGACTTAAAAAGTGCTGAGAATTTGTTTTAAAAAACTAGTCTTGTGAGATGCAGTTGCTAAATACTGGCTTGGAATTCATAGCGTTTTTTTTCTGTTAATTAAAATTTATAGCAAAAATTCCCATTATCTCCTATAAGTTCAGGCTTTGGGTATCAGAAAATGCAAATAAACTACTAACTTGTCATTTACTTTTTCAGTAGAAAGAAGCTCCACTGTAGACATCAGAAGCAAGACAACCGACTGGAATACAGTGGAGACCATCAGAGCAGGAGCCATGGTCCAGACACATGGCCTCCTCTGTGTGAAAAGCTTTCCAGAAGGAAACTGTGCAAAGAATCATTGGTAGAGGCCTCTAAGCAGTGATCCCAGTGATAACCTACAGCGGGGGAGAAAGAAAGTCATTTCCTTGGGCAGACAGAAGAGCAATAGGGAAAGCCCCAATGGACTGGCTCGGGAGGGACCAAGTGTGGACCAAAAGGCCTGAGAACAGCGTGTATGAGAAAGAATCTATGCAAACATCATATGACAATGAAGCACGTTATAATTAAGTATGAAGCACAACCTATTTGTACTTAATATTTTGTTTTATTTCGAGTGACTTGCTCTGATCAGGAATATTGAGTTGCTGATAAGTGAAAGAACTCTCAATGATAGCTCCATGTACTTTTAAATTAATAAAGGCACTTAAAAATCAAAACCAACTAATAAAATCATTTGCAATGCAAAATAGACCCATTGTAGAAAATGTAGACGTACATTAGTGGTAATGTTCATTCTATGTGCTGATCCTAATGACCCAACTATCCATACTTACATCACCTTAGATAAGGACCCCTGAGTAGACACTGTGTGTCCCAGGTGTCTATGATAAAAAGAGAAAATATCATATCCAAGTTAGGAGTGCATGGTCTTGGGACAGTATGCTTTTGGGAATGGATGGTTTTGACAGTTTCAGTTTATAAAACAATTATACCATATACTCAGTGGCAGTAACAGTTGTTCTTAAGCCCACGTTGCTGCTGCTAACTAATTGTGGAAACCCACGTGAAGAAGGACAACATAGGGTGTTCAATCACTCTTTTAATTTCCTCTTATTTTCTATTAATGAAGCAAAATTTAATACCTACTCTATCATCAACTGTTTTTAAATGCGTACTCTTGCAATTTTTTAAAAATACGCTTTTCTGTGAAATATTACTTTAATCATGTTAAGTGAGTGGAAATTATATGCCAGGTCCGATTCAATCATTAATGCTGTGACCGTCAAAGGTAGCAGCAGGGAATCTAGACGAAAGCTTGATTAAAAACACAGTTTTCCTTCTGTGGGTCTCCTAAGTGTTTGTTCACCTGCACACTGAGGAAAATTTGTATGGAGAGCTTGACCTAGCTACAAAGCCTCAGGCGAAATCAACGCTCTTGAGTGGCGCAGGGTGGCAGAGATCACTGGTGTGAAGGTTTGGGTTAAGATGAAGAAATGTGCCTGACATCACTCAGTGAACTGGAGTGCTGAGATGGCTTGGATGTCTTCTGTGACCTTGCAGAGTAGCACCCCTTGGAGCAAGTAGCCTCAGGCTGAGATGGTCGAAAATATCAGCCAGTTATCCTGCTGTCCCATGGCTTTCCCTATAGATGCCTCACTGGCATTAAATCGTAGCATAGTCCAAGGCCATCTTCCCTTCCCCTCCTGTGCAGGTATCCTCTTCCCTTCCCCTCCTGTGCAGTCAATGACAATACCAGTCACCTTGTTACAGAATCCAGACACTTAGAGCCCATACCCTCAGGCCTTAACTTCATATTGTAATAAACCACTGCACATGGTTAATATACTGATTACCCATCTTTTTGTTGCCCCACCAATATGGCAGCCCTCACCTTCCCGAATCCAGACCAGAACCACAGATTCCCAGCTGACTTTCCAACCCCCGGGTTCATGTGCTTCTAAGTATAGGTCACTAGCGTAATCTTATTTAAGTCTTCCTTAAAATGCACCATGGTTTCTCCATGCTTAAGAATCAAAGCCTCACTTGTCTTGACCCCTTAACAAACATTTAATGTCTCCTTTATTCAGCAATTGTATCTTCAACATCTCTGTAGTGCTTTCACAATATCTGACACACCTTTTCTTGAAGGTAACAGGTTTCATGCTGTGGGAATTTCTCTGTGCCAGGATTTCTGGTGTTCTCTCTGCCTTACTCATCCTATTTGAGTGTGTTGTGTACAAACCGAGGTGTACTCGAGAATTCAAATGTATCCCAATCTGTGAACTTTTCTCTGCCTCAGAACAAGAAAAATGTTCACCATCGTCTTTGTCTCACTTCTCTTGCTTCACTACATTAACATCCTATAACGTGTTATTTTAGATTATTTCTTCATACACTTCTTCCTACCATAGTGTGAACTTACATTATTTAATCTTTTTTTTTTTTTTTAATGTGGGTACCGGGAGTCAAACTCAGGACCTTGCGCTTGCCAGCAGGCTCTTGTGCCGCTGCGCTATCTCACTGGCCCACATCATTTAATCTTAATACTGTTCCTCATGCTAAGATTCTCAATATATGTTCAATCTGGAAGTAAAGATTTGTGTAACTGAAGCATATGTGTGCACGGTATTTGTGGGGTCAGGTTGTAAAAGATCGTGTGACAAATCAAAGAGCCATCTGAATTAATCTAGAAAGTGAGATCCCTAACAGTGGCAGATTAGAGGGGATTTTATCAACATTTCTGAGGACGAGTTTAGTCCCAGTACGGAAGGTGTGAACTGAAGGAGGAAGGACGGTAGAAGGTTCATTTATGGTTTCAGTTGAAGAGATGGGATAGATTGAAATGCTACTACTTCATATAAAGAATACGGGAAATCAGTTGACCCAAATTGAGGTACATCATCTTCTAAATGTGCGATCTCAGATGTTCAAAGGGCATCAGACATAGTAGTTATTTGCACACACATGAAGACTGAGGATGATGGGATGTTATTATCACTCTGATAATTTGAATTTAGAATTGGATGACTGAGTTCCATACAACGATTAAGGTAGATTCCCTATAAACCAGGAAGAATCCTGAAAAGAATTAGCACATTGCTACCTCTGCCTTAATGACACTCTTCTTTACAAAGTGTCTTCTTAAAAAGTGTCGAAATAAAGAAACATGATCCCAAAGGCTACTGAAAAATGACACCACTTCTCTCTTATACATTCTCAGAGCACCTGAAAAATAGTGAGAGATTTCTTATTGGTCCAAGGCTTGTATTAAGTAAAAACAATAATGAAGTATTAATATTCTGTGAATACATCTGAGATTCCCTTGGAATAGACGATGTGGTTTTTAGCTGAAGAGTTATCTAAAGGATATAAATATACCAAGAAAATGACAATCTGAGTATCAAACAAATGCCTTTATTTTAGTTAAATGCCCATCTGAGAAGTTGCACCATGCAGACCAGGGTACAACTGGTTCTTAGGGATGTCACCTGTCCATAAAGTTTACCCACTGCCTTTTCTAAGATCCCATTCACTTCCCAGTGTCCCAGGACAGCAGCCATAAAGTTTGAGCCATTACAAAAGAATAGGCCTCAATTTTAGAGAGAGAGAGTAAAAATATCATTAATTCCATTTATACATAAAAAGACTCCTTTTTGGAGGATTGTAATAATTCTCGAGTACACCTCGGTTTGTACACAACACACTCAATCTTTTCATAAGCATTTATTGGCCGCTAGGCACAGATAATACAAGATGAACGTATTCTCTCTCTTCTAGGCTAACTGTTCTCTGTGCTTTTGACTGTTCCTTAAATAAAATAAATTCCACTTCCTGCATCAGTCTGCTTCTCCCACTCTGGCTGCATTCCAGTTCTTACCAATCTGCTTGGATATAACAAGCAGACTGAATCTTAACCACTCAGCCATGGACTGAAGTAAGCCGTAAACTGTAGAAGTCTCAATTCCCCAAATTGGAGAACTAACTGCGTGAATTCCCATGAAGCCAAATCTGACATTAAATTTTAATATAGGTATGCCTACTTTTTGCCTTATGTTGAGCTTATCATATGCATACATTTATTTACATAAACTGTTAGTAAATGTTCCCCACGTACTCTATCAGGTTATGTTTTAAAATTGATAGGAAGAGATTCTGAGTGCAAAACATTTATTCCTAGTAAGTTTCATGTTGTTTTAACTCATTTCTTGAACATGCTGGGATCACTACAGGTAGTTATTTGCCCCTCTAACATGACTTTCTTGTGGCCACTATGGCACAGACAGGTTTAATCACCTTGGTTTCTTTATTTAATGCTGTGACAAAATTGTAAAAATGACATTGGAAAATCCTGTCTTATGCTGCTATTCACTTTTCCAATTATCATCCTCAGTGGCTGACATATCGTATGAGTCAACATTCTTGGGATAAAATTGTTCAAATAAACATGATTTCTACTAATCGAGCTATAAGACAGCCCAAACCTTTCAGCCTTATCCATAGATCATGAGTGACATATGTACATGCATTGTTAATAGTTAAGAGGGCCGGTGAGATGGCTCAGCGGTGTAAGCGCCTGCCTGGCAAGTGCGAGGGCCCCAGTTCGACTCCCGGAACCCACATACGAAAAAAAGGGCCGGTGATATTGCTCAGCGGCACGGGCGCCTGCTGGCATGTGAGGTCCTGAGGTCGACCCCCGGTACCCACACACACAAAAAAAAACCCAGTTAAGATGCTTTCCATGTATTTGGAAGCGTCTAGTGTACTCAATAATCATAGCTTGTAACAAATTACCCCTTGGGAATCTAGTCCTATTGCCACTTTCTTTATTTAAGGGCTTTACTAAATAATTTTTTCATAGTCCCTTGTAGAATTATGCTGGGAACTGATGTAAAATTTGGTAACATTTAATATCAAGACTTTTCTTCATCCTTTTAAAAAAATATTATGATGATATTGGTATATCTAAAGTCACCTAAAAAAATAGTCCCCTCAATAAAAATCACCTAAAACTTCTTTATATCGAGAATTTCAATTGCATCTGCAAACTCATCCAATATATTTTACTTTAGTACATTTTAAGTACCTAAGACTATTTTCTTAGCTCTCACCCCCATTGGCTTCTGATCTCCCTTCGTAAAGCTTTAAAAAGTTTTCTATGTTTCAGAACTTTCTCATTAAAAAAAAAGTAAGAATAAAATGACACTGAAAATAAGTTGATTAGTCTGACATAGTCTTTTACCATCTTCCCAAGTATATTACTTAAGCCATTTTCAGCTTTGGCCCAATTTTGTTTTATAAAGCCCTACATTTTTCAGTCTACTATTGTATAATAATAAAAACAGAGACTGAATCATTTTTTTTTTGCAGATATCCTTGGCTCTGTTTCTCTTTCCAATATCTGAAGTTATGATTTTCAAAATCTGAGTTCAATAGAAAGCTCCACTTGGAACTCATTTCTTTCTTTAGAAGCCAGGCTATTTTGTCTACTCAGAGTAATTTGTGATGGTACTAATTTAGAAAGTCTCATTCCTGTTGAATGGTATTCTTAAGTTTTTTTCACATTTATGTTGTATCTATATGCTCTATGAATTTTGGAATGGAGTCCTATTTGATTATAACCACTTGCTTCCTTAGCACTATAACTTCTCCTCTATCTTCTTTTGCTTAGCACACTTTAACTTTTATTGTTTCCTTATTTTTAAATCAAATTAACATAAATATGACAAAAAGAGTACAGCATTAATTTTATTTCATCCCACACCTTCTCCAACCCTGATACTGAGAAGCAAGCATTTTTAGGAGTTCTAATAGTGATTTATTTGGTTATCATACTAAAAACTCTAAATAATATACTGATATTTCTTGATTTATCGAAGTTTTTATTCTAGGAATAAGGATTAGACACCTTTAAGTATCTTTGTCTAGTTGCCTCGCAATGCTCTTAATTTTACCATTATATTATTTTAATTCAATCGTTGTTTACTTTTGTGCTTCAAGTAGTATTATCTAGACCTCTTCATCTATCAACTTAAGATAGTCACTTCTTCCACTGAAAATAGCTACACTCCAACTTTCTTCCACATCTTCACTTTCATCTTATAAATTCTGTCAAGTATATTTTTATCTTTCCCATGGCAACACCAATAACTTTTTTGGTTCTATTTGTAACCACAATTATTGTATGTGTTGAGTGTTGGCCCTCAACAAACAGCATTTACATTATTATAGCTGTGTAACTAGCACCCTATAGAGAGCAACCTCCAGTCTAAAATGCCATTTTGTTCTCTATATGTCCAATATGCCCCAGACCACTTGAGGCCAATGTTGATTTAATATGAAACAAATGTACTTTTTCTATACTTTTTGTGTATGTGCATATATTTCAATTCCCTGAAATCATGCCATATTTTACTTTGTTTCATAAATTAACTATGGTATTTTAGTATAGCTGCTTATTTCTCCTAGAAATCCTCATTCTTCTACATTTTATTGGTTGAAAGAATAACATAATATTAATATTCAATTCTCTATTTGTCATCTATTAACTGGAATTTATCCCATTCTTTTTAAAGATATTCTGCTTAAGTCCACTGACTTTAGGATATGATTTGAACCAACAATGAATAAGTCACTCTATATGTTTTCTCCCTTCTTAACTCAGTTGCACAATTAATTGGTCTTTATTTTTACCTTTGCTTTCCTGGAATCAGGAAATTACGACCTCAAGAGATCTCCACAGGGTGGTTCATCAGCAGCAAACTTATTTATTGCTGCAAGATGAACATACACCACCTGTATTTTTGCATGCACAAATGAGTACCACTTGGATTAGGGATAGAACTGTAGGTTAACTGATTATAAATCTGCCATCATTGGAATTCTGATTGTTCTGTGGGTTTTATTCTCTCTCTGTGTCTCTCTCACTCAAATTTTAGGACATTTATTTCTACTTGTTGTTCTGAGATTTCACAAGGATTTATATACATGTGAGATTTTAGGAGCCATCTTTCCAGGCCTTATATGGGTTTTAAAAATTTGCTTGTATTTTTAAACCAAACAAAACAATTTATGGCATTTATTATATTTTTCCATTGTTTTTAGTTTTGTCTTCACAATTAATATATAATTAAATTCACTTTGGTAGACAGTTCTCTGAGTTTCAGACAAAATTGTAATCAAGACAAATAAAATACAAAGCTACTTATTCCATTGTCCCCAAATATTTTGTGTGTACACTCTCTGTAGTCAACTTCTTTACCCATTCATAGTGCTTGAAACCACTGATGAATTTTTCCTTGCTGTACATTTATCCTGTAGATTCAATCATCAGGGAGTAGGTTGAGTCAGTTTCTATCACTTTGCAGGACACTTTTGGAATCCACTTGTGTGCATCACTTGTCCACTTTATTACTGAATTGTATTCCATCATTTGGATATATCACCAGTTGTTTATTCTTTTACCAGTTAAGACACACTGGGTTACTTCTAGTTTGGGACAGTTGTAAATAAAGCAGCTGTAAACACTCGCATGTAAGTTGTGTGCACACAGGTTTTCATTCACCTGGGTAAATACGTGGGAGGACGTTGGCTGTGTATATGGCACGCGTAGGTTTGAATACATTTGAAAGGGCCACAGTCTCTGCCGAGTCTGTAACACTCTGCCTTCCTCCAGCCAGCCAAGCATGGAAGTTCCATGTCACTGCCAGCATTTATACTGTGCAGTTCATAGTCTTAAATATTCTGTTGCTCTCATGGTATGATTTCAATTTTCATTTCTCTAGTGACTGGCGATATTGAAATTGTATTTGTGGGCTGATTTACCTTCTGTGCTTCTTTCGTGAAGCGTCTGTGCTTATTTTCCACCCAGTTGGCAACGGGGTGTTTTCCTTTCTTACTGCTGAGTTAGAACGTTCCTCGTATGTTCTCTCTACAGCTCCTTTGTCAGATACGGAGAGCGCCAACATTTTCTCCAGGGCTATACTTAGTGTTTTCATGTGTTTAATAATACTTTCCACAGAGAAAGACTTTGTGATTTTGATGAGCTCCAATTTACTTTTATGTATAGATTGTACTTTTAGTGCCATGACTAAGAACTTTTCACCTAATCGACAGTCCCTCTGGGTTTTCCCTATATTTTTTCTAGAAGTTTTAGATTTTATATTTACTTCTGTGATTCATTTGGAGTTCACATTTATAATGGTGTGAGTCATATATCAAGGGATTTTGTGACAGATATCTAGATAAAGTCTTTCAATAGGACTTACATATTTTCCTTGTTTCTTATTATCTATCTTTTATTTTCCTCTTTATCTATATATTGGGTTTCTCAAATAAGAGAAACCAAACAATACTTCAGCAGCTGAGCCTTCCCACCTTTTGAAGAGAAAGGAAAATAATGGGGCAACTATCCCTGGCCAGGAAGGGAAGATATCCCAGACCCTTGTCTACGGCAGGGTTTGACATACACTGGCAGCCGTGAAGGAGGACAAGGTGCTGCAAGGAGCCACATGAGTCCCAAACTGCAAGGGTATGAGACTAACAGACTATTTGAGGAGGGGCCAGGGAAGCTCCTTGGGTTTTAGACGAGTGGCATGAAATGACTTGCTGTGTGCATGAGTGCCACTTGAAGAGTAGTGAAAGTAGAAACACCGTGAAGATGGCTGACCTTCCATGATATCTGGCCTGTTGTGCAGTTTGGTGGACCACTTGATCTGCACTGTGTATGCGACTTAACCCTTGACTGTTGATTCTCTGCGTGGGCTTCGCTAAGAAGTGTGTGGATTGGGGTAGGGCTGCAAATTGTTTGCAGCTGGCTTATGTGGAGATACATGCAAAAGTAAGAGTAAAAGTGCATAGGGATTTGATGGTACTGTAATATCTAAGCACGTGGATTTTATACTTTATATTTATTACTGACAATAAATAAAGTAGGATTTTTAGAAATTAAATCTGATCTCTCAGAAGTTCTGCTCAGTAGAACATTATAAGACATAGTATATTTCTCAGGCTATTTTACAATCGGATATTATGCTCTTTTATACTTTCTCAAAGGGCATTTTTGATGTTTAATTCCCCCCGCCATCCCACCACTCTCAAAAAAACAAACAGAAAAATATCCTGCCAAAATGATTCCTACTCGTTGTAATGACCAAACCCATTCAGGATTTCCTTAAGCTAAGGCCAGCTCAGGTGCCACTTTCAGTGAGAAATATGTTTCCCCAGAGTTCATGGGTTTACTCTTACCAAGATCATCTCAGGAGGAGTAAGACCTTCAAAAGTTCTTTTGATTTTCATTCTCTTATGATTTTTCATTTTCTATTTCTCTGATTTAAAGAGCAAATGAGTTGACCATTTTGCAGAACTTTATTTCATAGGCAGTGAGCCATGAACACCATTGCTTTATAAGCACTTGATTTCTCTCTTCTCTGTTAGTGCCTGGATGGCAAGTGGCTTTGTTGTTGTGACTGTGGGTGTTGCTGTTTTTAGTAGCTCTTGTCCTTGACTAAGACATCTCTGAGCCCCAACTGCTAGCTCTATCAGAGCAAAAGGCAGGTGGCTGCCGGAGCTGACTGCCTAGCGTCCCATGGCCTGGGCCAATGTGTGTTGGGAATGATGGAAAGAGGCATTTGCACCTACACAATTCAGCCTCTCGTTTCCCAGAGGAGGTGAAGACAGCTGAACACTTTGATGGTAAGCAGACAAAAAGGTGCTATATTGTGAAATAAACTTCAAGAGCTGAGCTTTTGAAGCATGAATCGTTCACACTTCTACCTGACATCGCTCTCTGGATGCCCGTGTGGTATTGGAATGTATATCACAAGCGTGGTGCTAAAGTCTAAGCACTTTACAGTACTTTTTGTGACCAACTCACAATCCTGAACTTGGATATTATCAGCCAGAGAGAGGGAAAAGAGATTGGCTGGACAATCAGGAGGCTTTGTTTTAATTGAATACCTTAGAATAATTGTGAGGCGCATAAATCCATGCCAGTTGTCCCAACTTGACTGAAACAGGTGCCTAGTCCAAAACCAAGCGGCCGAGGGGCCAAGGAAGGAAAAAGGAGGGGATGCTACCTTGCTCGTCATTACTTTTTTTCACAGAGTCTTTAAAATTTGTTTAAAATGTATTTAATTGATACATGAAAACATAAAAATTACATGTTTTGAGGTACCATGTGATGTTTCAATATAGGTATACATTGCAAAATATTTCAACCCAGTTAAACAAATATACTTCTTCAAACACTTATCATTTCATTATTGCTAAAATATTCAAAATCCTTTTTTTCTTTAGCCATACAAATGGATAGAATCCCATCATTTGCAACAATATGAATGGAACTGAAGATCATTATGTTCAGTGAAATAAGCCAGGAACAGAAAGCCAAATAACACAAAATCTTTTCCATAGGAGAAAATTCCTCCATTTATCACAGAACTAATTAAGTGAAAATTATCAAAGTTCTGGTAAACTGGGAACATTTATTTAGAGCCTACTTCATAGAGATTATCATCCTAAAGCTCTGAAGGAGGCATCTCTATTAAATGTTATTACTCATTATTGCCAAAGCAGCCTTTTTATAGGCTTATCATATAAACATATATCATTATGCCTTGTATCATAGTCAGGCTTTCCTAATTCACATTCTCTCTCTAGAGAGCAAATTCTGTGAGGTCAGTGATTGTCTTACCCTTCTATGTATTCCCTCAGTACCTAGCATAGTCTAGCTTTCTACATGCAAGATGCTCAGAGAATATTAGCTAAAGTGGAATACTGGAGGAATGACAGACTAGTCTGGCACACTGGGTTCAGAGAGGGACATTGCCATGGTTGGGAGGCAGGTTTAATTATTAATCAACTCTTTTGGTCATTCCAATGGTGTTTATTTTGTTCCTACTATAAATCAGCACTCTAAGATACTTGGGCATGTAGTTACAAGAGGTTGGGGGGAGAAAGAGGAGGAAAAGAAAGAGGAGGAGGAGAAAGAGGAGAAGGGAGAAGAAGAGGAGGAAAGGAGGAGGAGGAAGAGGAGAAAGCTGCACACCCTGTAGTAAGTGCACACTCAAGGTTGGATCCAGGATGTCATGACCTAATAATGGTGCTTCAACTAATGTGACTATGCCACAGGGACTTAAGCTGCACCCCATTCCACCCTCAATTCTTCACAATTGTACACTCATACCCAGGCCTCCATGATTCTTGTCTGGTTGCTGACAGAGGTGAGAGTAAGAGTATCCAATTGTGGGAATTTAACTTAAATTCTTTTATATTAAACTATAACATATGAGATGAAAAAAAAATCTGGATTCACAATAGATGAAACGTGTAGAAGAAGAGGATGATGTATTTGGAGCCCACACAGGAGATGAGAATAAAAAGAAGAAAAAACTGAATAGACCATTAATGAACTGTAGAACAAACACAGGATGAGTTTAATTTAAAAAAAAACCTGAGTCCCTCTGTTCATACTGACAAAGTAGGCTACAGAACAAATAACACTATGTCAGGCATACAGAAGGTGATTTGGTAATAATGAATGGGGATGGTAATCTAGAGTATGTAACAAACCTAAATTCTATTTACCTAATAAACAGGCTTCAAAATAACCAAACGATGAGCAGAAACAATGATATATATCTGCAGTAATGGTTTCTACACTCATTTGATTTCACTCAGTGATTTCTATACTCATATTTTTCAGTAATTTAATGAAGAATTAGACAAGTCAGTAAGGGCACAGAGGATTTGAACAATGCTTTCAACTAATTTTCCTTTATTAGAATTTATAGAACATTCCACTTAGAACAATATATAGATTCTTCTAAAGTGCATATAAAACATTTATCAAAATTCACCAAACTTTGGTTGGTCCATGAAATATTATCAATAAATTTAACACTGATTTATCATATGTTAAAGTGATTTCATTTACAGTATATTCTTTTACCAATACTGAGGTAAATTTAAAAAACAATGGCAAAACTTTATCTGCAAAATCTCCAAATATGCAAATCAAGATAACACAGTTGTACATAACATAAGTCAAAAAATAACCAAGGGAAATGTGAGCCTATTTTGAAGTGAAGGAAAATTTACAACAAAATATATCAAATTTGTAAGAGACAGGTAAAACAGTACTTAGAGAGATTTTTGTTGTAATATTACAGAACATGGATGGATTTTTATTGCACAATATTGAAAAAGAAGAAAGTTTGAAAATCAAAGACCTGAGATTTTAAATAAACAAATAAAATAAATAAATAAATAAATAAATAGTAAATGAAAGGCAAAGTAAGCAAGTAGAAAATAACAAATACTAGAATGGAACTCAGTAGGATAGTCATTAGGAAAGCAACGGAAAAATCAATGAGCCCAGAAGCTGGAGGACTTGCAGTCACTAAAATTGATAAATCTAACCAAACTGATGGTGAATAAGAAGAGTAGATATAGTAGATGCCACTACCAGGAATGAAGGTTGCGACCTCTGCAGACTTTAAGAGATTGATAAAAGAATATTATAATCTATTTTCTGTCAATGAATTTGAAAATGTAGGCAAATTAAAACATCCACATTACTAAATATAACCTGAATATCACACTATCTATTAAAGTAGTTGGAGTTTTACTTTACAAGCTTGTCTCAAAACAAAACAAACAAACAAACAAACAAACAAAACAAAACAAAACAAAAACCTCCAGGTCCAGATGACTTTACTGCCAAATTCTGACAAATACTTAGAGAAGAATTAATACAAATTTTATCCCAACTCTCATAAAACTGAAACTCATTCTATGAGACTAGTAGGTTTGGTTTAACATTCCAAAACCATTTACTATAATTCACCACTAATAGATTTAAGACAAGAAAAATAACAGAGAAAAATAACAGATGATCATGTCAACAGACACAAAGAAATCATTTGACAAAATACTACACCCCTTACAGACCAAATACAACACCCCTCAAATGCAAGCTAGGAATTGAAAGGAAGTTCTGGACCTGATAAAGCTCATCTATGAAAATGCTATAGCTAATCAATGCTGAAAGAATGTTATAGCTAATCAATGACAAAGAATAACTATTTCCTTGCTAAGTTCAAAAATACGTGGAGGATATCTGCTCTCCTTCCTTCTTACTCCTCTGACATTTTAAATACTGTATACAAATAAAGTTGATATTTTCTTGCTAACTGAAGAGAACTATCACCGTGTTTTAGCACATGGTATGGAATAACGTCGTCATCTCTCAAGTTAATTACGCCTGTTTACCCACACAAATGGCCCTAGGCTCCTATAGCTTACATAATTTTATTTTGTCTTTTTCTTGCTTATTATCTGTGATTTCCATTATCAAAATTTCTGGTTTTTGTTTTATTGCTTTAAATGTATCACAAAATAGAAGCTTTATTATTCAGTTACTTAAAATCAACCAAATATTACAGGAGAGATGTGAAGATACAATCTTTGAGGCCAATTAACTCAGATTCACATTTAGACTCTGTCAGTTACTGGTTATGCATCTCAGGAAATTTATTAAATTCAAGCATTAACTTCCCTCTCATGAGATGGAACTCTCAAAGGCTAATATATACATTCATTTGAGAGATAAATAAAATGCTATATGTACAAGGTCAGGTATGCAGTAGACACTCCAAATTTGTTTCACTCTGTGCTTCACTGTATTGGATAAATAACTCTTGCTTTGTACTGGATAAATCCCCAAACAACAGCTTTATGGTTCTAGCCACAGAACACAACCATATGGGCCAACTTGAAGGCGGTCTGGGAAATCAGATTACCTGTGTCCCCAGGAAAGGGTGGAAAATAGGTTTGGGCGAACAGCATTGGGCTAGCATTCCTCTGCCACAATCCCCAGGTAAACTGAGAATGGCTTGAGGTACACTGAGGAGTTCTGGGATTTAACCTTAGTAATACCCATTTGTTGCGCAGAGCCCATGTTGGAGCTATATTTCAGAGAGTTCAGGTTGCTGGTATGTGAAGTGTTATCACTTTAACTACTTATGCTTACAAAACTATAATAATCAACATCATTGTCAACATCAGCATCGGCTACCATTTCGTGAGCATGAAATTTCCAACAAGCATTGAACCATATATTTTACCAGTATGACTCCTTCAACTTCTACTTTGGAATGAAGAATTCTTAGGGATAGAACACGTACCTTCTCTCTCCCTCCTGCCCCTGCCGAAATCCCCTGGTA
This sequence comes from Erethizon dorsatum, assembly GCA_028451465.1. Classification (NCBI taxonomy): domain Eukaryota; kingdom Metazoa; phylum Chordata; class Mammalia; order Rodentia; family Erethizontidae; genus Erethizon; species Erethizon dorsatum. The sequence goes on along the minus strand of CM051838.1, from coordinate 28,170,855 downwards.
TTGAATAGAGTAGAAATGTACTATGGTTGGTTATTTTTTGAAAGAATGAAAAACAGAAATGACATCTCTTAAATAATCCCTAGGAAATGTACTTCAGTCTTTCTAGTGCTCCAGGTGTGAATGCATACACATTTTATTTTTTAAATGTGTCTCAAAAATGTGTTAGTATGGATGTATCAATATTAATAATACATGGCTGGGAGCTAGGCTTCTGAGAATTCAATAAATTATATCTTCTGACAAATTCGTATCTGAAGAAGCTGATTTTTAGGAGAATGTAACTCATAGAATTCTTCATGTGTTTCTTATCCAGCTATTCATGCAATCAGTAGAAATTCACTGCTGATTTTCCCCAAACTACACATTCTTCCAGTAAAAAAGAAATCTCTTTATCAGTGTGCACTGCTCCTTGCTGACTTGGTGGTTGTTTTACGTTGATTTCAGGTTATTCCAGTATTATGAATTCCTCTTTAATCTAGATTCTCTTTAATGAAGGTCATGTTTAAAATGGCATTTCCCCACCAACAGACTGAAGGTAGGTCCATCTTACACGACAAAAGTAAGTGTAAACTGGAATTGAAAAAGATGGGAAGTCAAATTACGTGCAATGTAAAAACAAATTATTAAGATTAATAATGAAATTATTGTTTCAGTTGGCTGGATATATTACATAGATCATTAAAGGTCAAAGACTAACCCTGTCATTTATTTTTAAACAATTTCAGTTAATGTTAGTAAAGAACATTTATGCCTCTGGAGAAATTAGAATACTACATGATTATACAGGATTTCTTGAATGGGTAAAATGTCTTGCTAAATTAAAATGCTTAAAGGAGAATTCTTAAATGTGACACTTCTAGACACAAAAATCTGGAGTATGTCCTTTCTCCCAGTTTATAAACTATAAACTAATTTATTCTTATTAGCTACCAGGATATTCTGCTTCTTTCTCACCATTTTACTACTTTCTGTGTTGGTATATAGTTGGTCCAGGGCCATGTACTAGCAACAATCCTTAGTATAGATGAGTGAGCGTTTTTTTTACACTTATTTTTCTTGGATTTCTTCACACATATTCGTTTTTAATCACAAACTGTTTCCAACTTGTTAAAAGTATTTTAATGAAATTCTCAATGTAGTGAAAAGTCACTCCCTTTCAATGAGTTACTTTGATAATTTAATGATGAGTCAGATTGTGAAAGTCTTTGCATGCCAGACCTAAGATTTTCAATTTTATTTTGAAGACAAGGAATATCTCCTGATAAATTTCAAGCAATAAAGTAGGTAGCTCATTGTTTTAGGACAGTGATAAGACTTTGGGACTAATTAGAATGCTGATAAGGTGGAAAGAAGAGTTTCAGAATGGCTTCAGTTTTTGGAGCTTCAGTATTATCACGTGCGATCTATGACTAATGTCACGGAAAATCATTGTTGCATCTCTAGGAACTATAACGATATATGGTGGAGCCAACAATCATCAGTGGAAAGACGAGGTGAAAAAGTGGTAATGCTAGATGAAGATGTCCCTTTTACCTTGTGGTACTGAATTTGTGACGCAGTTGTTATGCATGTAGAAATGCTGGTTTGAAATTCAGCATCAATTGGTCTCATCTAAAAGTCTCCTGTTCTTTGTTTTTTACAGCAGTGCCCACCTCCTCAGTGTTGGGCTCTGTCTCTTCATCAGTAGGTTTAGAGAAACTCCCCCAGCTCAGCTCTTGGCCATGGGCCATCTCTCTTCTGAGAGCTCACCCATGGCCTCAGCTACCATCGGGAGCAGGGTAATAGCAACTTCAGAGAGATAGTTAGGAAAGAAGGAAGTTCGGGACACAGAGAAGTCATAGACATTTCTAGTGAATTTTTAAAAAAATCAGTTATCAATGGCTTAAAATTGCACATAGAAATTGAGAAAATAGGAACTACAATAGCTCCTTTTGTTGGGAAAATTAGACCATTTTTATCAGAACAAAGCTAGATTGTGATGTGCAGGACTCAAGCTGTATTATAACAGGCAGAAGAGTAAATGGAGGTGGGAAGATGAGATAATGTATATAGATTAATCTGTAAACAAGAATGACAGGAAATAAAAGAAGAGAGGGGACAGAAGTCAGCCCACTATATTCCAGCATTAACGTATTTAATAAAACACGTTAAAAAAGCATAAAGGAAAGATGTTCACTAAAATCCATTTGAAACTAAAAAGATCATTTTAATTCACTTAAAAAGATCATTGTATTTCAATTTCATGCATAAATTTGTAAAAAAAAAAGGCAACTTGATAGGATACCTTCATATATTTCTCAATTTTTTCATTTAGCATGACAAAAGAGGCTCCCCATTTATAAAACTTAAGGAGGGATGGGTTTTAAAATTTGATTACAGGTGATAGTGTATTAAATGTAGGCTTCTATTAAATGATATTGAGATATATACTTCCATCATTAAATATTTTAAAGAAGTTCAGGTAAATTGAATTCCATAAAATACTTATTGATTACCTATCGAGAGACAATTACTATGCTAGACATTAGGACCCAAATTGATATAGATATGTTCTCTAAAACATAACTTAAATAGCCTGAAGATTTCAATACAATGTGGTTAAGATACAAGATAGTGGCAGTTGTCATGAGAATTGTCAACATTTAGTCCAGCCAGACGATTTAGGCAAGAGGCTTCTTGAAGTCAGCACTGAAGGTTAAATAAATATTGGCCAGCAAAAGTAGAAAGAAAGGAGAGAGGAGAGAAGAAAGAATATTCAAGACAGAGAGGCAAATATGAGACAATTAGTGATGTTTTACGGAGAGTGTTACATGTATGGTATTATAAACAGTAGTTTGATTTACTGAAGCATAATGTACAAATCATGAGAGCAAAATACTTTATTCTGTAAGTAGTGGCTGTTATTTAAGTTCTTTTTGTTTTGTTTTGTTTTTGTTTGGTTTTTGATTTTTTCAGTACTGGGAATGGAATCCAGGGCATTATTCATGCTAGGCGAGCACCCTATCAATGAGCTACACACCTTGCCCTTTACTAAGGCTTTGAAAGTACTGGAATAACATGGTCAGCATTGCATCTTCACTGTCATTACAATGAAAAAATGTAAAACTGGCAAAGAGAAAACCTAAGAAGATAAGACAAAGGAGTCAAAGGAGGCAGGCCTGACCGAAATGGAAACTGAGGGAGATTTCCAGATCTCCTGAGATAGTGGAAGACGTCAGCAGTGTTTAGTGACGTGTTATAGGTAACCGATGAGTGCAGAAGTCAAAGATAATTTGTAGTTTCTTGTACTGGTGACTTGGTGGACGACACTGCCATGGATTTATATACCAGTAAGCAGAACATATTTGAATGGAATGCAAAGGCAGAGGGTGATGGGTTTAACTTGGACCTGTTAGGTTTAGGGCATCTGTAAAACTTTTCAGCAGATTTTCTGAGCAGGTCTTTAGAATTCTCAAATCTGAAACGTACCAGAAAGGTCAAGGCTGAAGATACAGGTCCACAAATTATCACCACTTTAACACGTTACTAAAAACCCTGAAAATGGTTGCAGGTGCTCTATTAGAATTGGTTTGTACATCTTCCACATTTACTGTTCAGACTGAGTTCTCTCCCCTTTCAAAACTGCTTCATTTTAATGGGAATTTCCATTTGATCATGTTGTGGTGTATGAGAGCTGTCGACATTTTGACTTACCAGAGAACTGGAAATTCTTGGATAAGAACCTTATGTGTCTGTGATTTCCAGTTTCCTGTTCTTACAATTTGCTGATGTAGCAGCTCTGAGTTGCTTCTCCAGAACTAGGTACACTTTTATGGCCTCTTCTGTAGTAAGGATTTTCATCCCACCTCCTACAAACAGCATGTTTTTGGGAGGGTGCTCCCAAGGTCAGGTAGGTTGACCATATTAGTTTCTCTATGGCTGTTATTAAAATTACTTCCAACTTGGTAGCTTAAAGTAATGCAACTTTATCATCTTATAGTTCTGGAGGTCAGAAGTCTGAAATCAGCTTACGTGGGCTAAAGATAAGAAGTTAGCAGGCCAGACTTCCTTCTGGAGACTCTAGGAGAGAACCATTTCCTTACTTTTTCTGCCTTCTAGAGAATACGATGGTCTTCATGGCCACCCTCCTCCGTCTTCAAAGTGCATCATTCCAATCTCTGCTTCCATTATTCCATCTTTGTTATTCTGCCACTGACTTTCTTGTCTCTTTCTTCCAAAGGACCTCCCTATCACAAGATCATCAGTTTAATCACATCTGCAGCATTTTTTATGCCATGTAAGGCGTCGTTCACTGGTTCCAAGGACTAGGATTAGGGTTAGGATGGATGTCTTTTCATGCCCATTATTCAGCTGCCACGTGGGGAAGGTAGAAATGAGCCCAGCTGACCAGCCCTGGTTTGTAGTGGTGCTTACAGACACTCTACTTACATAACTAAGGTAACCAGTCACATGACAGATGTTTAAACATTTGAAATGCCTTAAGTGAAAACAAGCATTTGAACAACAAAATGAAGTCCCTTCAGTTTCCCTTACCTGATATCACAGTTTCTGAATAGCGACAAGAATTATAATGCAAATTTCATAGCCAATCAACATGACAGACACTTTTATTTTCAGTGTCAGTCTCAACCTTCTTTTCTAATAACTCCTTGACCTTCTTTTGTGGAATTACCCATCTCAATTCATATGTGCATCCAGAAGGGTGGTGAAGCCAGGTGCCTGCCTTCTATCCTGGAAATCAGGAACCCAGTGCTTCCTCTCCCCATCATGGTGCAGCCAGGCAGTTAGTGTCCCTGGGAAGCACGGGCAGTCAAATGCTCAACCCTTTGACAATAAATCCTGGCTCAATAATAGGATGCTAGAAGAAACAACTGGCATTTGCTCATGTTGAGCGTGCAACTTCTGCCCTCCCTGCTTCCTAACCTGTCCATCTTCCCATTTTGCCTGTTTCAGTGCTTTCTTTAATTCCGAAAATTTTCAATATCTTTTGAATTAATTACTTTCACTTAGCCAAATTTGGTTCCTCTCACTTAGTCAGAAAACCCTAATAATAGTGTTATTATATAGGTCTTGTTGCTGCTGGCATACACCTGCTATAAGAATTTCGCAAGAAAATTGATTTTCCATTTCAAGTTATTCACTAAACTCATCTACTTTGAGTTAGTGATGAACAATTAATAGACCTTCTTAATTATATGATGTCATTAAAGAATTCTATTACTTAAATATATTTACAAAGCTGGAAAGGCAAAGTAGTTGCTTTTTCCCAATTATGGAGACTACTTTCACATGTATTTCGTCTTTCCATGGATCATAGCTTGAAGTAATTCATGAATTGGCTGGGAATACCTTTTTAGCACGTTATTTGAACATTGGTGATGACAGTACCACAATGCTGAGAATTTACCTCCATTTAGTGGTTAAATATTTTTTTTTTCTTTAACGGAAAATCACCCGACGAAATTATGAAAAGAGATTATTTATCTGAGTCATATTTTTAGGGAGACTGTTTTTCATTTCTATGCATTTTTAGTGCATTTTCACTTCTATGCAAATTTTTCTTTAAAAAGGATGTTCTATTAATATTTATAATTAGCACACAAAGCAGACGCTAGATCTTATGCTATAACTTTATGGGGACAATGACATAAAGAAGATTATATACTTTTGGCATCATGTTTTTTTCTGGGAGCTGTGGAACAAAGGGCATCTCCACCAAGATGCTATTTCTTTCTAGAGCGCGGGGAAACAGGAAGACGGTGATTACGATTATTTTAACTATCTCGACACACTTAAACACTTAATACTTAAACAGTTAAAACATCATGTAATGCTTAAGCGAGTGGTGCAGAAGCTCAGTCAAAATTTAATTGTCCAGTTTCTCTTGACCGCGCCTTGGTCCACCCTCTACCCTGCGATCCTGTCTCTACTTCCAAGCGAGCCAGGCGCGGCCGCCTGCTCTCCGCAGAGGCGCGGTGCTCGGCCTCCCTGAACGGACGTGGTTTCTGTGGGCTTGGGATGGATACTGGGGAGTTTACTAGGGTGAGAGGACAGAAGGAAAAGAGATTCGTGTCGTTTTTCTACTTGCCTTTAGGCACAAACCCAGGGGAATTGGTGGAACATATACTGCACAATCTAATCCACGCATCTTCCCAAGGGCCGTCGTGGTAGAGGTGAGGAAACTTAAGGCTCCAAGAAGTAAGTGTTTGGAAGCCACTAAGTCCCTGCACTGTGGCTCTGAGACTTTCTGTTACCTCGTCTCTTTCCTGGTCTCCCTTTCCAACATTCCCTTATGGATCCTAAGGATGGAGGGGAGAGGTCCGCCAAGCCTCTGCGCTGGCGCCGACCCGCTCTCCTGTGACAGCAAGCGCGACGACTCCTGCGAGGCTGGGAACACCAACCGGCCAGGGGGCGCGGGAGGTCCGATCCTCCGAGCTGCGGCCGGGCGCCGCCAGGTCACGCCCACTAGCGGGTGGCCCGGGCTCGCCTGCCGCGCTCGGCTGGCTCGGGGCGGCGCACTTCCCAGCCCGAGCCGAGCGCGCGCTTCTTGGCACAAGGCGTCTCCGCGCGGCCGGGGCGCACGTGCCTGGGCCGGGGCCAGCGCCGGCGGCCGCGCCGTAGTAGCCGGGGCGGGTGGGAGCGGCTGGCTCGGGGCCCCCGCCCGCCTGCCTGCCCGCCCGCCCGCCGGCTCCGGTGGTTGGGCGGAGGAAGCGCGGACTCCTCCTCCCCGCCGTATTAACATGCACCCAGGGGCGGGTGACCAGCCCAGCCTCGCCGTCCCAGCCCGCCGCGTCCGGGCGCTCAGCCTCCGCGCCAGAGGCGAGCGCTGCGCTCCGGACGCCGCGATCCCGAGGACGCGGCCGCGCCGACACCTCCCGCCCCGGGGACCCGGCGGCACGGGCTGCTGCGGCTGCCTCCGCTCGGCGCTCCAGTCCTCCGCGTCTCCTCGCTGAACGCCGGCCCGCGCCGGGAGAGCCCTGCGTCCTCGCTCCGGGCTCGTGGGACCGACGGACGGCGCCGCGGGCGAGGGCCAGACTGCGGGCAGCGGCCAGGTAACGCCGGGCTGCGCGCCGGGCCGGGGAGCGCGCGGGGACGCGGCGGCGCGCGGTGGCTCGGGCGTCCTCCGGGAGCAGGGACTGCGGGCTGGGCGCCCCCGGCCCCCGACCCGCGCCTCGGCTTCTCTGCCCGGGCCCGGGGCTCACTCCCGGGCTCCCGGGGACGCGGGGATGCCGGAGCCGGGGAGCCCTCCTGCAGGCGCGCGGTCCTCTCAGCTCGCCCGGGGGTCCCGGGAAGGACCAATTTCTAATTGCGACAGGGTCCCGGAAGGGGGTGGGGAGGAGGACAACGGTCCCCGTTCTCCGTCATCTCCAGGGCCACCCGCACCCCTCATCTTTCCGTCCCCGCGCAGGAGAGGAGGGGCCGCTCGCCGCCCGCTCCCGAGCCCTTTGCAAACCAAGTTGTTGCACTTGCTTTTCGGGTGACATTTTGGCATTGGCTGTAGAGAGAGACCCCTCCCCATGTGTGCGCGAGACCGAAAGGTAGAGAAAGAGACACAAAGAGAGGCGCAGAGATAGCGAGATGCCGGGAGAGACGCGCGCGGCGAGGTCACGGGAGGGTCGCCCCAGCCGCGGCCGTGGCCGGTGGCCGGCGGGCGCGGGGCGGGCGCGGAGCCCGGGGATCAGGCGGCGGATTGAATGAGCGGGGCCGGAGCCCAGACCCAGCAGGACCTGTCCTGGGCTGGGCGAGGGGACCGATTGGACTTGCACCGGGGGTCGGCCGCAGCGGGCGACGGGGAACCGCATCACACTCGCGGGGGGCGAGATGCTGCCCTTGTCCGCGTGGCCCGGGCGGTGGGAGGCGGTGGCCGCCTCGGGTGTCCGCGTCCAGACCCAGCGGCTCTGTGCAATGCTTGGCCGGGCCGGTGGTGGCGTGGGGACGAGGGAGCGGCTTCCTTGGTTGTGGCGAGACCCTTGCTCGGGGCTCCCAGGCACAGGGAGACGGGCTCGGGGAGGTGGAGGAGGACGCCCCCGCCTCCAGCATGACACGTGAAGTTCTGGAATCACAATGAGGAAAGAAAGACGTATAATAAAAGTAACAATTAAAGACAGATCTGTAGCTTTTATGGTGTTCATGAATGGCTTCGTAGAAAGTGCGATGCTTCAGCCTAACGTGTGTGTGGTTCAGCACTGGCGTGAGAATGCTTAGAACTAGGAAAGCGATTTTAGGTCTGCAGGCAAACATCTCTCAAAAAAAAAATTATTATTTTTACCAGGAAGGAGATGTTCCAAACGGAAGAGCCTTTGCACTGTTATTTATGCACAAATTCTGTTGGCCTGCCTAGGTCAGTTTTCCATACATAGCAGTACTTTTTATTCCCACCAGAATGGAAATGCCGTAGAGGCAAGAAATGTTACATGTATACTGATTTATCTAGTGTCAAAAGAATAGTTTACTTCAGTCCAGTTTAAAAAAGGAAAATCAGTATGTACAGGAATATGCAGTATCTGTGGAAATTTATGGGATTTACAAGTTTGGGTTATAAAAGCAATCTTTGGCTCAGAAAATTTGTACTTTGGCATGAAAAGAACTTGATAGAAATCTGGTGTCAGTAGCTTTGGCCTCGATTTTCTTTGGATTTAGTAGTTCAATTTAAAATTGCTGAAGAGAAATGACTACTTTGAAGTATTCCTAGCTCCTGATCTAAAATTCTGTGACTGTTTTTTTTCTTTTTTAAACCGGCTTGCTTAAAGAGAAAATATTAATCATCTTTTTATGAGAAAAAACTTTAAAATGCAAATGTAGGCTTTAAAAAAATTACATCCATTTTTCTATATATTTTTGTTCTAAGATTAGTTATAATTGTCTATAAATTGTCTATAAATTTTCATCTCAGAATTTATAGACGGTATAAATATTGGCAACATAAACTAGTTAACAGATGCTTTAAAAATTATGAAGTAATTTTCTGACAGAGCTCTTCAAATTATGCTCAAGTAATTCTTCCTTGGGGGAAAAATACGTTTGTTAGTTTTCCCTGTGGGGAATTTTCTTGTTTGCTTCGGGATTTTTGGAGACAGGGTGTCCCTGTGTAGTTCAGGCTTCCTTTGAACTCAGTATGTAGCCCAGGACGGGTGGAACTCGAAGCAATCCTCCTGCCTCAGCCTTCTGAGTGCTGGGATTATGGGCAGCGGCCACATGTCTGGCCCCTGTGGAGATTTTTTGTTTTAGCATCTTTAATTTCTCCCTCAACATGAATTTTGTTCTGGAAAAACTAAAATAGTCAACAAATCATATTAGTGATTATTCAAAGCAAATGGAAACAAGATCTTTCTTCCAAAATATTACACAGTTTATATGGAGAAAAACCCAGAAACAAGCCGTGATTTTCTGCTTTCTAAATCCTCCTAAGCATAAGTGTCCTGTGCAGTCGAATTTGGAAATAGAAACTGCATGTACTTTGATTTTCTACTGGATGGGTGTGTCTTTGTTCCATACAGCCATCTAGATTAATTTAAAATTAAAACCGGGAAGAGAGAAACTTGCTTTTCCAAACTCATTTAGAGGCAGGTAGCATAGTGGTAGCTTCAGCTACTTAACTGAGACAAGTACCATTGTTTTAATAGCAAGTCTTTGGGAAACAGAGAATTCCATGTTTTGGTTTTGCATACTATTTCACATTCAGAGAGAATAGTCAAATGCTTCCTCCTGTGTATTTCTGTAGTGAAATTTCTTTGACCAGCCAGAGCTCATATTGTTACCTTCTCGATCGCTCCCATCAATTGTCCCATCCTTTATTAGAGGAGTGGAAATTGGTTTCCTCTTAGGAAACATCCTGCTGGAAGACTTTTATGAAGGTTTCATCTCTATAGAAACCGCACTTACCTCTCTTTTCTTCATTTAAGGAAACAATATAGTTGTAAGTTCCTTCATTTCTTTCTTCTTTTTCTTTTGGTAATTGGTTTTTCCCCTGCTAAAAGAATGCCATTAAGTCAGGGAGGCTAAAATGAGTCTTGAAAAGCCCCACCTCCGCCTCCCATACTTAGTTCCTGTGGTATGCCAGTCTTTCTGTACGTTTTTCATTTTAAAGGAACTTAGTCACCGAGGGCCCTTTGCTAGCATTCTAGAAAACCTTTGTATTACAGATACCTTCAGAGATTCAAAAGCACCCCATACCCCATGTCTTGTGCTCTTTTATTTCTAGAAGATTCTAAGCATTTGCAGTTCTTCATTGTCTCAGACAAGAAAAATTACAGTGACCCCCCCCAAAAAAAGATGTTCTTTTTTTTGTTTGTTTTTATTCTTGGAGAATGTGTAGTCTGGTTCCCAGGCTTCTGATGAAGGCGACTTTCTCTAGATGTGTGGCATGTCAGAAATTGCCAAAGGTATTGTTCCTAGGAAGGTCTAAAATAATCGACTACAAACAAAGATTAAGAAGCAGTGTTCTGACATGCACTTTAATTGGCTAAGTGCCCACGGATAACCGACTGTAGGAAATACCAGGTACCAGGTCCTTGTTTTGAACATAGCTCTGACTTGCTTTTACCATGCATACTTGCTACTTTTCTGTAACCCTGACACACACAGACCCCACAGAGCAAAACATGTAGTCAAGAACCAGGAGAACAGGTGTAATAGAGCGTAGTTGAAATGGTGCATGGCAGCCCTTTGAGATCCTCTGGTCCTTACTCTGATTTCCCAGAAGTCAGTGTTGCGTGGATGCGTAGACAATGTTATGCCCTTCATCCTAGTAAGTGGGAGGGGCCAGATGTCTATTGGATAGATGAAAACAGGGGTATTTCCATCCTTTTTGACTTCATTTTTTTCCTGATTGGTGTTTATTATTTTCTTCTTCCTGTGGAAGTTAAGATTCCTAGGTAACAATGACCTCACATTTAGGAAACACAATTCACACACAGGAAGCCCCATTCAGTTACTATGAGAGTCAACATCGCTGCAGTGTGATTGCTGTTTTTTTTTTTGGCACCGGGAATCGAACTCACAACCTCGCGCTTGACAGGCAGGCACTGTGCTGCTGAGCTATATCCCTGGCCTGATTGCTCTTGTTTAAAATATATTTCCATACTAGAAATCAGTGCTCTGAATATACTATAACTCTTCAGGTTCACCCTTCTCCCTTTGCTCTAGCTAGCTCATCTGTTGTCACTGACAACTTCTCCATCTTCTCTCATCTTTTTTTTTTTTTTTTTTTTTTTTGCCAGATTTGTAAGCAGCGACACCAAGGCGAACCACGATGTGTGTCACTTGGTGCTGCCCGATCCCGCCAGGTTTCCTTGGTGTTCGGTAGAGTGGCGCTCTTGCTGAAGCTGTGGACCAGCAACCAGAAGACGGGGACTGTGCTGCCACTTGCTTATCTTCCTAGCTGTGCACCTGGAGGGCTCAGAGGCTTTTAAAGGGCTTCCTCAGGCAGCTTGTGGGAAGGTCTCTCCGGGCACATCTCCAGCTCGGCTGCCTTACTCTGTGACACAATTTTGGCTAATTTGAAAACATCTGCTAGAGTGACTTCCCCGTTCATTCTGCTACTGAGGAGTGTTTGTGAGTCTGTGACAGGAGGACTGGCATTCACCCTCACCCTAACCTCATGATTATTCCCTTCCCCTGAGACCCTTTCTTTCTTGGTTTCAATTTCAGTGGAAAGGCAATGGGAAGCCTATTTCTAAACTAGAAATTTCCCTGCTTGAGATCACTGAGATTTCTTTACAAAACACGTGCTGTAGTTTCAGGGGGAAATGGCATTTGATTTTGTCTCAGTCTTTGCAAACAACTGGTCTTTGATAAGATTCAGTGTACTAGCAAGAATGCCAGGCGCATTCACTCCCTTCAAAGCTGCTCCCCCTGGACAGGACCTCCGAAGGCAGGGTAGCCTTGTTCCCTAAGGGAGGAGGCGCCTTCCCACTGAGAGCAAGGGGGCAGCTGCAGGGGCATCTCCGAGCCCAGACACACTCGGGAATTTACTGTGTGAGCCCTTGCCTCGGCAGTTTGGATGAGGCTCACTTGATTCTGTAGCTTTTGTGAAGCAGGATACGAAGTCTTTTCCCCTACTCCCTAGAGCGCCGTTTCTTATATTGTTTCCTCTTTCCTAGACCTCAACTGAGAAGTCATTCAATTAGTGAAGCTCTCCAGTTGAATGCAGTTTTAGCACTTTATACTTTTTTTCATGGTCCTTTTGGAGAAAATAAGGATGCATTGTCATGTGATGGTCCAATTGACTGCCTTCCCCACTGACCCGTGTATTCCGTGAGCTCAAGAACGAAACAGAGCGTGTTCACCAAATAGCACTGATGCCTAGTACGGTGCCTGGCACTTCAGCAGTGGTCAGTAAACTCTGGCTCAGTGAGTGAAAGAATGAGAATATGAGTGAATTCAGGTCTGTATTCCAGCTGTGCTATGAGGACCCTAATTCTGAGGGTGGTTTATGCTAACCTGCCACTTGCACCATGGTTTAGATGCCAGGTCCCCTGTTCAGGTTGAAATTGTCTAGGAGGAAATGTGAGATGCGTCTAGGACATGGTCCATGTTTTTATAAACTATGTATGAAGTACTTCCTTGAGATTTACATATCTTTTAAGGATACCTTAAAATATTCTGCTTTGATGATAAGAATCCTAAGGGATCTGGACGATAGCTATCTGATAGTTGGTATGAATATAGACTAAGTTTAGCAAACAAAAAATATAGTATCTGTGGGGTACTCATTACTGTGGAGAATATGGACATGCAAGACATAGCTCAAATCCTTGAACATCTTAAAATATAATCAAAAGGGTAAGATTAAGATGTGGAGATAATTAATGATGTGTTGCAGAATAAGAGCTCAAATATATATGGTAAATCATACTTTGGACTTACTTTGGAAGAGTGGGGCTCAAGAAAAATGAGATTGTTGTAGAATGATTCCTAAAGGGGGAGGACTTAGGCCGGGTCTTCAGGGGTTGCTAAGAATTAAGTAGGAAGAAGGAATGATTTACACAAACATGGAGATGCGAAGGATTTTGGCAAGGTTCTGGTCTGGGAGAGGTCATTAGACCTGGAGGTGAATATGACTGTGGAGACACAGTACTGAGGGTTTTAATGCCTTGCAAGAATGTTTAGAATTTATGGGAACCACTGGAGGATTTTACATAGGCAGTGACACGAAGAAGCGGCCTTCTGGACTGACAGAAATAGATGAGTCTAATTCCAGATGGGGACAGAGAGAAGCTTCAAGAGACTTTTATAGTAAACTGAGGCTTAAATTGTTGAGAACAAGGAGTAGGGAGGTAGAAATGGGGTAAAAAAATGGAGAAAATTCTTCAAGTTGATATTTTGGAATCTCTTTTCTCCTAGACCTGTGTCTCACACTGTTTTCAGCTCTTTGTTATTAATAAAATTCGTGGTGAAACATTTCGGTGACACCAAAAAATGTATTATAGCAAACACCTATGTACCCTTCCCTCCCCCAGATTATGAAATTAGGCCATTTCACATTAAGTCCGTACTTCTGGGGCTTTGTCTCAAGGAACATATCTTCCCTCACAGGTACTCTGTGCGCTGACTTCCATGTTTATCGTGCTCATGAATTTCTGCACACACTTTCCTATCTAATAACGTGCACCTAAGCAATGTAGTCTTGCTTGGTGTTTTTAACTGTTTAGAAATAGTAGCATGCCTTTTCCATTCTGTACCTTAATTGTCCAGAATTCTGTTGATGTACACACCCTCCTCATTCATTTTCATTGCTATATGGTATTCCATTGTTAGCGAGGTCATAACTAATGCATGGGCCCTTTGCTGACTATTCACATACACATCCCTTGTGCTAACAAAGGAGAATTCCTGAACTTACAGGGTATAGGAGGGTAGTATATGTGCCAGCACACTTAGCAGATGATGCCAAATTACTAAAACTTGTTGTACCTATTTATATTCCCACCAGCAATCTATAAGAGCTCCTTTTGTTCTATGTCCTTGCCAACACTGGGTGATACATTTTATTTTTCGCCATTTTATTTTCTTGTGGATGCAAAATGATATCTCATTGTAGTTTTAATTTGTTGTTCCCTGACTGCAAGTAATATTGGACATTTCCCCCCCTCTATTAATATTCTGGTTTCTGTGTGTTGTTTATTCATAAAAATTATCTATAGTCTTGCTGCTTTTTATTTAAACTTATTTATTTGTGTTATTTATACAGAATCCACCAAACAAATGTATACACACTTCGAGAAGAGAAAAATAATAAATGTATGGAAGCTAATGGCCACCACCACTTTGAGCACCTCTTGTAATTATAGAGGCCAGTGGTAACTTGTACTAATCTCATGATGTCTCAATAAATTTAGCATTAAAATATTTATACAAATTTTTCTCTTCCTGAAGTATGTATACGTTGTTTTGGTGGGCCGTGTATATTCTGTATGCTAGAGGTTTTCTTTCTCTGTAATATGCCAATTTCAGTGATCTTCACTCAATTGGTGGCTTGTCTTTTCGCTTTTATAGTGTCTTTGGGTGAAAAGACTATGTTTAAATTTTAAAATTGACGTAGATTTTATTCATCTCTTCATGGTATAGATATCTTGTTGAAGCTGTCTCTGACACCGGTGTATGAGATTTGAAAGGATAACACCTATTCAGCAATAAAGGATAAAGATGTCCTTTCGTATCTCATAAACCATTATTTATTTTCATACTGAATGTTTTAAGACTTCCATATCCATGTTTATTGTATAAAGCATTTAATTACATTCCAGACTTGGGCAGAGTACAAATCTCTCGGTCTTAACTTCCTGTCCATTAACGTAGTGCCGCAGGTTGTTGTGTGAGTTCTGCTGCCGGCCCCTGGCTTCAGGGCCTCATCCTTTTATGCCTCGAATACATTTTAATGGACTTCTTGCCTCCAGGGTCTTCTTCCTCTGATTAAAGCACAGCAGCATTTACTATTCCAAACCAGGTGTGATGGTGCACACCTAGAATCCCAGCACTCTGGGAGGCTGAGGCAGGAGAGTCACACATTCGAGCCTAGCCTAGGCAATTCAGTGACTTAACCAGACCCTGTCTCAAAATAAAGAGTAAAATGGGCTGGGAATGTAGCTCAGTTGCAGGCCCTGAGTTCAGTCCCCAGTACTGGAAGGTGGGAAGGGAAGGAAGGATGGATGGTTTCCTAAACAACTGTCACCTCCTTTAAGTTTGTCCTTGAGACTCCCAGGAGGGCAGCGATCACACCTGCTGTTGCCCCCGCCTCCCCTTGCACTCAGCGCGTGCCTGACCTGCTTGGTCGTCACTGGGCCACTGGGCACAGCTGTCTCCATCCTCCCGAGTCCCTTTTCTTACTGAGTCCTTTGCATCAACTTTCTGCACAGCAACCGCGCAGAAAGGGGCTGTGCTGTGTGGCCACTCTGTCCTCTTTGTTTCTCTTCCTGTATTTGAATTCCATTTGAGGAACTGTTGACAGTGGCTTCTCCTACAGACCAGGCCAAGGATAGTCAGGGATTATCTCTCCCTTCCTGTCCCTCTGCCTGATTTGACTCTGTCACTGTGAGCAAGGATTTCTTTTAAAATAATTCCTTTAAAGTCTAGGCAACGCTCACCTCTCACATGAAGCATTTTATGACTGCTCTAGCTGAGAGTAAACTCTCCTGTGAATTCCATTTGTGTTTATCTGGATCATTTACTTCATGATTTACATATGCGAATATCCCTGGATTTTAAGCTCCTTTAACTGATAAATTACTGTGTGTGTTTTTGCCTTGCTCATAGGTCTGAGTCCTGTAGCCGGCAGAACCGTTTTCTTCCAATGGGTAGCAGCTGCTCTTTTGATGCTTGGTAATTAGTTATTGGAGATGGACTGAGCAGAGGTTTGGAGTATGAGAATATGGGCAATGCGACATTACTGGGCCACATAAGGGTCTGAGACAGGGAGTTGGTTTTTGGAATTGAGCTACATTTCAGTTATGTTGATTTTTAAGGTAATATTGGACATATGCCATAAGCAACTTGGAAAATACTAAACCCAAGTTTGTGAAATGATAAAATTTGAGATTATTATTAAGGGGTTATCTGCTGCCAGCTGGTCAGTAGTTCATAATTCACCCGTAATTCCTAAGATTCAGATTGTTTCAGGTAGGAAATGCTACCTTGCTCCCCTATCCTGACTCTACTGTCCTGATTGATTTAACCAGCGAGATGACTCTGCGCAAGTTAATTTTACTGAGACCAGTTTTCTCATTTGACAAATGAGAATAATTAGACTTCTATTTCAAAGTTTTTGAAAGGATTAAATGAGCCAACTTGACTAAAGTATCTAGTTCAAAGCCAGGCCCATGGTGAGCAATTAAAACACAGTCATATTAACAATGTATTTTATCTATAAGAACTACGGTGCCAGCCATCTTTTTACATCAAAGTGGTACCAAGTCAAGAATTTACGAACGACTTGTCTGGTCATAAAACATTTTTCTTCTCCTACTTAAAATCCTTAGATCTTATTATTTCATGTCCCTTTATTGTCCATTGATGGTGACAGCAATTCCCTGAACGGGTTTAATAAGACCTCTTATTTATGGAGCGCTATGGTCTTTCTGCTCTAGCAGGACACATTTCAGTGTTTCCTGTAGGTGATATGTGGTGCATCTTCAGGGACCAGGGCCCTGGGCTGACAGGGTACCATCTGCTGTGAGGATATTACAGAGGAAATCAAAGTCATGACTTTCTCCCCAAGGAAGGTTTAATTGTGTTGATGAGAAGATATCCTCGTGGAACAATGCAGTGCCTCTAAAACAACACCCAAAGTGTGGATTTTAATTTGCTCTGGTTAGAATGCTTATTTGCTAAGGTGAGATGGGATATGGAAAAAAAATGAGAGGTTCCATGGGAAGAGGCAGGTTTGCCTCCACCTGGGCAGAGGGGGTGTTCCCGCGGCGGGCGAGGCACCCTGAGTTGGTTGCACAGGCGGAATGCACTGTCTCCTGGTTGCTCCCCCCTTCCCCTCCGGGGGGCCCCATCTTCCGCTTCCTCACCACGTGTGTTGGGTCTGCTCCCTTGTCCTCCGAAGTGGAAGGACTTGGAACCTAAAGACATGCACAGAGCGGAGGAGAACGTGGTACTGACTGATCAGGAAATGCCGCTGGCTGCTCGCGCGGGAGAGGTTATGTGGGCTGCGTGGTTTTCATTGTCTGCTGTAGTAACCCCATGTGTCACATCTTTGTAGTTTAGGTTTACGACACCACAGAATGAAAAACAAAATGCTTTTCTTTTGTCTTTATTGTTTCAGGGATCCCTTTCGGGTAGAGACATTGAGTACATAAAGTACGTTGAGTTGCTCTCTAGAGCCTGATCAGTGCACATTTAGTGCAGAGTAAACACTGGCAATACCAATTTACAAAGAGGTTGTGTCCCCACAGTGTAGGTTCTGCACCAAAGAGTGTCGGACACTGGACAGCTGTCCCCACTGAAATTGTGCTACATGATATTGGTGACTTGCAACTTACCTGTTCTTAGAGTCATTCTGACCCATCTTCTACAAACCAAATAGTGTTGATTTAATGAAAACCATACATTTAGGACCCTGTATCTATGAAAAATCAATTCTAAATCATGCCTGGGATCACAAACCACTTTTTCTGCTGTAGAACCAGGGTCGTCCTGGCTCTGCCAGGGGTCAGTGCTGGCTGATGCTCAGGTGCCAGCAGCTTTCATTGCACAAGTATGGTTTGCCTCGATGGAGGACTGGAGCCTATGAACAGATGTTGCAGCTGTTGTCAAACAGCTGCATTTATATAATGTACTTCTCTTTGGATACTTGAATTAAGGAAGAAAAATCTAGTACTGTTCAGTTGTTTCTCTTATAGTCTGCATCCAGAACCAAGATATGCATGTCTAGGTAATTTGTGAGTTAGAGTTCAGTAGGACCAAGGTGGAAGTTAAAGGTAGAAATGTATTCTTTCGAACTTAGGTCATTTTTGCCAAATCATTTCTTCCCTTATGTATTTCACATTCTAAAGATGCTGACTATTGGACAATAGCCATTACCAATTCATTCCTTCATTTATTCATTTAACTAAAGATTTATTGAACAGGTATTTTGTGCCAACTGCTATGCTAGGTGCTTTGAATTCATCCCTGAATAAGAACAGCAACAAAAAGTATAAGCCATACCCTTGCAGAGCTTTGGAGCTTACATTAGAATGGGAGGAAGCACAATACAGGCTTTTTTAGAATGTTAGAAAAGGATAACAGCTATGAAAAAAATAGAATCAGATTAGGAGGGTTTGGTGCACTGTGTATAAGGAAGTGAACTTTTTTTCTTTCTTTTAAAATTCTGACTTTGACTGAAATGTTCTGGCTTTAGGACTTGAAAAGGCTCTACACGAAGTGTGGGTTGGTTTCATTGCTTTGTACCATTTTGTTCTTTCTGTTCTGACAGTGATGCCCGGACCCCTCAGATAGAGTATCACCCACATTGCATTGCAGCTGCTTGTTACTGGTTTTTGATCTTTGATTTCTCAGTAGATTGTGAACTGTAAAATAGGTCATACTTCCTACAAGCTTGTATTTCAGTGACACAAGCACTGAGAGGGACGGTAACATTTCATCGAATGTTTACTGTGTACTGAGTACATTGTGTTAATCTCATTTTATCTTCATACCAGGCTTTTGGAGACAATGAAATCATACTTTGCAGACCACAGAACTGGCACGGGTGGAGGTGATAACTGGACCAGCGGTGCACTCCCTTGGTGCCTAACCTGTTGGTGGACATTGGCTGGCATCTGAGAAATGTAGAGGGAGATGCAGTTCAAATACGCTATAGGGTTACACAATTGGTAACTCTCAGATATGTCTCTGTCTCCTCTTCTTGTTTTATTTCATTTCATTTCATAGCTCGGCGGGCCTAGGAGGTAGTTATTTGGAAATTCTCAAAGTTTCACTTCCCTTATTTCTTCCTTAATTCCTTCCCACTGTTTCCATACCGATCATAAGTGGTGAGCACAATGGAAACGAAATTACCTGCACTAAGGTCTCAGTCTTTTAGTCTGAAGGCAAAGCTGCTTTATTCTATAATCTCAGCTGTACTAAGAATTTCATATCCCTTTTTATTATTTTTGAGTTTTACCTTTATTTTTTTACTGCCGCTTGCTGCCATAGGTCCTTTCAGGCTGCAGACTCTTTTGATGGCATCAAGAACAAAGTGTCTAAGAGATTGTGTTCTGCTCACCTTCCTCTTCCCACCTGTGTCTTCCCAGTAGGCGGAGAAATTCTGCAGGACAGAGGCGCATCTAGGTGGAGCCTTCCAGGGTGTGACCATCTGCTTGCTCTGGAGAAAATCAGTCTCTTCTTTCCAGGAAAGGATCTGGCCCTGCCAGAGGAACTTCAGCGACCTGCTTCCCACTGGGTGATCTGCTTGAGAGGACAGATGAGCATGGGCTCAGAGACAAAGGGGCAGAAACCCAGCGGAGGTCTGCAGTAAGGACACACGTGGAATGCAGGGGACAGACCTGGCTCAGCTCCTGCGCCTGTCAGATGAGGACTTCAGCGGCAAGGAGGGAAGCCGGTGTTCTGTTGTCTTTCTGACAAATACCTGGAAAAAAGCACTCCTTATCTCTTCCAATTCCTTGCAGTTCAACCTGCTGGAATTAGAAGTATCAGTTCGTTTAAGTAGATATGGGGAAATCAACATTGCTATTCTTAAATTCAAGGAAGGTAATTCAACTGGTCCATGAAATAATTCAGTGCCACTGTAGTTTAATTTCAATCTTAATATTTTTTTTTTCTGATACTGGATGTTGAACTCAGGGCTTTGGCACGGAGCTGCATTCCCAGCCCTTTTTATTATTATTCTTTTGAGACAGGGTCTCACCAATTCGCTGAGTTGCCCAGGCTGGGCTAGAACTTGCAATCATTCTGCCTCAGCCTCCCAGAGTGCTGGGATTATAGGAATGTGCCACTGTGCCTGGCTAAACCTTAATTTTTTAAGGAAAAAGAAAGTTGAATATGTGAACATTACTGCCTCGGCTGTGTAAGCGGCAGTGTAGGCTGTTTCACTAGTGCACAATGACGGAAACCGAGATGAAGACGGATGCATAGAAAGCTGAAAGAACAGTGAGAGACTTACGATGTCCTTGCTGTCATTCTAGTACCACCGATGACAGATACATTTTACAAGCTAGATATCTTAAATCCTTTTTCCTGTTTTTTTGGTACAAGTTATTTTTAATACTTGTGTGTTTTTCCAAATCGCCTTACATTGCCAACTCCAAATTGGAATGTTTAATTGATTCAGGATGTAAACTAAGTGACGTTCTAGATAGGCACTTGTAAAAGCAAAGCACTAAGATTTATGCATTTATTTGTTGAATACAGAAAATATACGGCCGAAGGCTTTACCATTTTTTAGCCTATAAATGTCCTACATTGAAATTTGAGTTCAATTTATTTATATTGGACATTTATATATGTTCTGAAAGTTGATTTGTGTGTACATGTACTGAATGACATAAGTCAAATGTTTTGTTAGAAATTATACAATTGAAATTGAGTAGTTCACATCTTAGTCTTATGAGGTGTAAGGGTACCAGGTGTCTCCAAAGATATTTGGTTCTATCTGTCTAGGGTTTTGCCCAACTCCCCTTCCTCTTGAATGACTGCTTCTCTATCATTAATGCTGCTCTTGACCTGCTCTGGACGGGAGTGCAACCCGTCCCCCACTGTTCCCTTTCTCAGCACCCAATTTAACATAGAGCTTCTTCATACACAGGGTGAGATGTCGATTTGATCAGTATTTGTCCAAAGAGTGAATGTGCCATGATAAAGTGCAAGGATTTAAATTTCTTGCTCGCAGTAACAGCCAGGCATGTGTTAACTCAAAGTTTTAAATGGTTATTCATTGAAGAGGTTGCGTTTATGTCGGCCAGCTCCTAATAAGTGCCATGAGTTCCCTGGTGGAAGTGACGTTGCGGGTGGGTGAGGAAGGCGAGAGTCCTCCCACCGCGACAGCAGGGGCGCGGGGCGCAGGGGAGGCGTGCGAGGGCTCCCTTCTCAGAGGGCAGATTTCTCAGAGTGGGGGCAGAGGTGTCAGGGAGCTGCGAAGGGGAGGAAGGGACTCGTGGAGGGTCTTTCTGGAGGCTTTTCAGTCCGACACGGCAGTTCCTCCTCCTCACACCTTCACTGACAGCTGTGTCCTTTGGTGTGCAGTGTGCTCCTTTGTCAGGGTTTACGTGAACCTGGGTGTCCACTGACTGCCATGGTCACGTGATTTTGAGGCTTCGAGGTACTTCAGTGTTCTCCGAACTATAATTTCAGAGGCTTCAGTGACAGGTGAAGTAAACACTGCAGCTGAGGGACTTTACAAATCTTTCGATTGTAAATGTGAGTGGAGTGAGGACCCAGCAGTTCCGTTCTGAAATGTTGGCTTGGTCCGGGAGATGGTGGTTGATGAAGGAGGCAGGGAGGATGAAGGAAGGCGAGGCCGCGGTACCCAGGGGCCAGGAATCAGTGACCGGGCATTCAGAGGAGCAGGCAAGATTTTAAGTAGTTGCTTACAGGTGAAATATTTGGGCATAAAAATGTCTTAGAAGGATTTGTAGAAGTTTTCTCTGTCACGTGCTAGGTAAAAATCCTACATTAAAACCTCTGTTATATTTCAAAACTTCTGAAGTCTAATTTTTTCATCCATCAACAGAATCAATCTTCAAGTAATTAGAAATATATATATATATGAATAATGCATATATATATGAATAATGTTTATAAATACTTTTGAAGATAGTGGACTGATACATGATAATCACTATTACTTTCTAAAGAGTTAAGGTAATGTAAACTTTGGCCAACAATGGTATCAGCCTAGTACTTTGCACACAGATTTATTTATCCTTTATTTGCCCTGTACCAGGATACAAAAGTAGCAGGTCACGGAGGCATCAGCATGTAAAAACATTCAGCAATTTATTGTAATATGCACATAGGAGTTATGGCTGGGGCCCAGGGGAGGTGTCATATACTTCTTTCATAGGCTTTATGGAAGCTCTCAAGTTGTTTTTCTGATGGAAACAGTGTATTACTTGAAAAATTAGCCCTAGTGAAATGAACAATTACCGTTTCTATGTTACTTCTTGTTTCTTTACTTTAATGCAGTCTCTAAAGATATTAATTGGGCAATTCAGGATGGTAAAAAGCAAATACAAACATTATTTGAGTATTTAATCTTTTGTTTTTTATTGTGCAGTACTAGGGATCTAACCTAAAGGTGCTTTATCACTGCACTACATCCCCAACCCTTTTTTACTTTTTGCTTTGAGGAAGGTTCTCATTGAGTGCCCGGCCTGTGCTCAGACTTACAATCCTCCTGCCTCAGCCTCCCTAAGTGCTGCGATTAGAAACATGTGCCACCACTCGTGGCTCAGCATTTAATCTTTTTTTTTTTTCAAGCCATACTTACCACACAAGAAAGAGAGATTGGTAAACAAAAACCAAGATTATACCAGTATAATGTATTAGATATTTTTAATTGATCAATTATTTAGTAATTCTGAGAAAAACAAAAGAAGTCTGCAGTATCGTTTCCACACTTAGACATCCTGCTTGGCTAGTATGTTCCAGGGCACTTGATTGTTTTTTGTGCCTCTAAAGTTGCATTAAAAATTTTTGTGAATGTATCAGTCAGTATTCTTCATATAAATTCAGAACTGAACCAACCTCTGTTCTAGAGGACTGTCATTCCTTGGTAACTTTATTGGATTTTTTTCTTGGTTGCATTTTCATTGTTTTGGAAAAATTATCCTAACGGCATGGATGGAGAAAGGAAAGACTTCAACCCAGTGTTAGAAATCACTCCCTTGTTTTCAAAAGATACATTAAACTTTCCTGAACAGTTTATAAATTATTGATGACGTTACCCAAATACTTTATTGGCATAAATAATGCTCCGATCGGGCCAGGCTTAGCAGGAGCTTTAAGTAGCGTGCTCTACTTCTGCAGCACTGCTGTTAGACCGCACTGCAGAGTGCAGCCCCTTACGGAGGTTTGCGCTTTCCAAAAGGATGTGTTGCTGAACCCCTAGAGAACTCACCTGTCACCATTTCACGTGCTTCTCCTTGCCTTCAGAGTTCAGAGCCTCTTCTGCAGAGCGAATCTTTCCCTTACTACCAAAGCCAACACGCACACATTGGCTTCGTGGCTCATTATTTTGGGCACTTATCCTGGAGTCTTCTGACCACCACACCTGTCTCACTTACGACGCTCCTATGTGCATCTTAGTTTCGAGCCTTTGCTCCTCCCAAAGCTCTGCACATTCGCAGACTGTTTGTTTAACTGCCCACTTCCTCCCCCTCCGTGTGTGTGACCGCCGCTCACCTGACTTTCGCGCTATGCAGTTTACGCTTCTCCTGTGTTGGCAGAGGGAAGTAAAAGGAAATTCAGAGCTGGGACAGTTTTCATGTCTCTGGAATTACATTTTTCTTTTTTTCTTTTTTTTTTTTTTTTTTTTTGCAGAGTGATTTTATTACTGTGATTAAAGAGTTATGTGTTTGTAGAACATCTGGAGCAATTGCACTCAAATATACCGGAACTCTTCCCAGAGTTAAAGTATAGATGCAGTAAAGCATGGCAATTTTACGTGAACATCCTCCCTCCCTTGGTGTGGAGATTGGACCATGACCGAATGCTCCTACCAGTCCTGTTACCATTCCCACTTATCCTCTGTGGCTTTCCTTCTTTTCCACCTTTAGTATTATTTTCTGGGACTCTATGAATTGTCTTTCCTGGTTCCCATTCTTTTCCATTTTATTTTGAATATTATATTATTTCTACTCTTGAGAGTTTTATGCCAGTACTTTGTGGGACTCTGTTTTCCATTTCTTGAATGTTATCTCTGCAGTTGCTCGAGCCAGAAGCTTGAGAGGCAGCCTTCATTTTTACTTCCTCACATGAGCTCATCAGACTTTACTTTCTCTCCAGTGAGCTTCCTTCCCAGAGCGTTGAGAGTTGAGGATCCTAGGGGATAATGTTGGAACACATAGGAAATATCTGGGACCCAAGGAGCGTGAACTGGGGGATGGATTCCCTGTAGTGCAAGGGAGGAAAGAGAGGGATGTGTAGAAGTTGTTATGATTTGAGCAGATCCAAAGAGAAAGATGGTTCAGGGGAGAAAGTTCAGAAAACGAAGAGGATGGTGGGCTTTACAAACAAAGCAAGAGAAAGCCAAAGGTGGTGGATCAGTTGTCTTTGTCTGCTTAACCAATCATTATAACTCTTATTGATCTGAAGCAAGCATTGAACTATGAGCGTGGATTCAAGGACCCCAACAGGGCAAACTTTCTCACTGGGAAGATAAGCAGATGGAATCTGTAAGATAAGCAACAGAAGAAAAGGGCGCCATGCGGGGGAGACGTGCTTTGGGAGTCAGGAACAGGTTTTTAAGTCATAAAGTAGAAGATGGGAGCTTTGGCACATCAGAGTTTGAATTTATTCATTGTTCCGTAGAGAATCCTTGATTTTTTCAAAAAGCAGAACTCTCTTGTCTAGAGCCCATCTAGATCGTGATGCTAGAATATTCTGGAAATGACTAAAGAAGGAAAAGATGAGAGAGAATCCATATGTGTGCGTAGGGTTTTGTCTCTAAATCCAACAGGTCAGACATGCAAAGGTGCTACAGATGGATCAGGAGAACAAATAAGTTGGTGTTATTAAGGATGTCCTGGCTGTCAGCCTTCAGTGGTCCTGCGGAATAGATTCTTTTTACTTTTTCATGACTAGAACATCAGTTCTCTGAGCTGCTGTGTCTACGCTGGCTAGAAGAATGCCTAGTATATTAACGTCAGATGAACAAGTGAAATGGTTTATGTGTCTTTACCAATGTGTGTACGGATTCTCAACCCCTTCAAAGGCAGTGCTTGCTGAGCCAAGTGGTTTGTAGAAGTTTGGTTTATGTACCTGATTTCTACAAGGTAGTTGAACACTTCTGAAAATAGTTGATTATTAGGACAAACAGCAGCTCCCAAGAGCAAACTTCAATGAGGTAGAATGATATTCTGCTGGAACAGAAAATGTTCCGAAAGAACATTAGTTCATTTCTAGCACCTTACTACAGATGAATAAATTGAGGCTTGGAAGAATTAAATGACGGAGCCACAGTTATCCAGCTAACTACTTAAAGGTTGATGCCAAGACTAGGAGCACGTTATAGTATTCAGTTCTTTCGATCGTATGACACTACCTGACACTTAATTTGAAAGTCAGATTTCAGCTTGACCCATATGGGGAAACAAATCTCCACCTGGATGTTAAATTCCCAGAGGGAGACCCTACCAGGTACAACTGTGAAAATTTAAATCCTAAGATGGAGAACTCAGAAAGGGAAAGGCAATTAATATTGTGGTATAGTTTACAAAAAAAACCCTTAATGTTTTATAAAAAAGCTTATGTGGGCTGATGGTACCATTGATTAGGTTCCCAAGGGCCTGTTTTTGAAATCTGAACTCAGGTAGAATGATTTTTGCCTTGGATAGATGACTCAGAGTTTAATAGAATGCTCATAATATCCCCAAGGTCAGGATGGGAGGAGGGTGCGGTGGGAGATGGTCAGAAGATGCAGGGTTTGAGTTAGGATGAGTAACTTCGAAAGGTCTGCGGTGCCCCACGGGGAGTGCAGTTAATGGTGACACACACGTGAAAGTCGCTGAGAGCAGATCGTAAGTGTTCACATCACATCACATACATACACAATGACCACGTGTTAGATATGCTAACTGGCTTGATCGTGGTACTCATTTCCCAGTATGTGCATATATCCATGCGTCATGCTGCGTACAGTAAATATGTCATGTTTAAATTAAAAAGTACCAAATTTATTTCAATATCTACTTTCACTTTTAAAGTAGAGCTGTTAGAAATTTTCTAACTTAAAATTGATTCTCAATGGTGGAGAAAAATTAATAAATTAAATGTTACTTAATCAGCGTTAGATACTGACAGTGAATACAATTACTGGCATCATGCATTTTTAAAAACCGCTTTTAATAGTAAATGTTCCACTTATACAACTCAGCTGAAGGAAATACCCTCTAGCATATTACTTCTAATTATAGTGCATTCTCGTTTTAGCATACATTACTCTTTTTATTTAGTGACTGCTATGCCCAATACATTTTTTTCCCAAATTTGGAGCCTTTGTCATTTATGAAGCATGATGTAGCTGTTGCTTTTAAGTACGCTTTAAAAGAAATTCAGAATTTTAATTTTCAATTGGAACCTCTTTGATCAAAAAGTATAGAACATCACTACCACATTAAAACAAAAATGGAACAAGAAAACAAAAATGGTATCTAATTACCAAATTACTTGATAAATTTAACTATTCCATTTTTTTTTTTTAAATTTACCATGAGAATAAACTCTTTCCAAGGTACTACAATATTTGGTAGCTTTTACTGCTGGCTTTAAATCTTAGTGTTCCTTTTCTAGGGACAAAATATTTCTAGTACAAAAATTGTGATATCCATTAGGTGGTACTTTATATAGGCAGTGATAATAAGGTAACTTTTTATCAATTTAGGCTAAAAAATACAGAATGTCTTCATAATTATTAATTTTCTCAAATGCTAAAATGAAAAAAAATCAGAAAATAGTGCTATTCATTGGTTAATGTTATTTTGTGTAGAGAAAGCCAGTTCCAGGAATAAGAAATAATGATAAAAGATGTGATTAATATACTGTATCTCTTTTAAGCTGAGGCACACATCTCACTCGAGAGAGGGCGATTCTGACCTTTACATTTTTAATTGCCTTTTTCCCAGAATAGGATCCCATTTTAAACAATTATGTGAATCGACTTCATAGCCCAAAGTCATTTTTCTATACGGGATGTTTTCATGTCAGTATATAGGCTACAAAATGACAAAAGGCTGAGTCAGTTACCAAGAATTTTTAGCATAATAAATGCTAATTTACAATAGCTGTCAGCAGACATCAGTCAGTCAAGATCTACCTACACCCAGCCTAAAGGTTACCACCGTCCTGAGGTCAGAACTAACTTGATTCTCCCATGGGCCGGCTCTCGGGTAGGGTTACCAGGTAACAGTATCATGAATCCAAAGAAGAGATCTTAGCAGGCCCTTCCCAGAGCTGAGGCGTTCTGATAGGTGAGCATCGGACTTACAACCTTGGAGTTCAGGTTAGGTCTTGGCAGGTTTGGGCTGGGATTACCAGTCCGCAACCCAAGAGTTTTCACCATGGCCACTGACCTCCATTTTAATCAGGTTAGCAGTGATGTAAATGACTCCATTTTGTGTCACTTACTTTTTTTTTTAGGTGAGTACTGGGAGTCGAACTCAGGACCTTGTGCTTGCCAGCAGGCGCTTATGCCACTGAGCCATCTCCCCGGCCCTGTGTCATTTACTTTTGCAGAAGCCACACAGTTCTTTGTAATTCATTCCACAGTGTTCATAGCCCAAGTGTGCTTCGCAACATCTTTGCAGCCATCTTAGCTGAGTCCTTGGGGGTGCTGTCCTTGTCCTGGGATTCTTAGTGCCGTGATCACAGTTTCGGAGTTCCTTTGTTTGGTTTTTATCTCTGGTTCTTCTGCACACTTCTCAGAGATGGAAATTCCAAACGTAGAGCCCAGTATGGTGGTACACACCCTCAGAACTCTGAGAGGCTGAGGCAGGAGGACTGCAAGTTCCCCAGCTTGGGTAGTGTAGTGACTTAATGAGACGCTGTCCACTCCTGCCCATTGGCCTGGACAGGTACGGATCCTACATCCCACCGCTCTTGGGGAATCCAGGCTGGGCCCCAGCACACCAGTCCACACCACCCTCCCCTGCACTGGCCTGGGCCTGCAGCTCAGACCCGCAGTCCCACGCAGTTATACACAGTGTTTGTCAATTCTCACCCTGTAATTCTGGGGGGAAAAAAAAGAAAACAGACAAAAGACACTGGCATCACACACAAGCACACACATATTCACTAGAAAAGACCAAAGACATTGCTTACCTAAAACTCATGTTTTCAAATTGGGAAAAGAAGATCCCCCCAAAGATCAAACAATACATCCAAGGTCATAAAACTACTAATGATTACATCAGAACTGCAGGTGAGGACTCTTCATTTGGGAAATGTGATTAGTGCTTAACAGCTTTTACATACACATCTTTAAATACAGTGGTGCCTGGGTACTCATTGGTAATTGGTTCCAGGAGGGCCCAAGAGTACCCAAAAAGATGAGTACTAAACAAGTAGTTTTGGCTTGAAGAGGTCGCGGGTCACCAAGCATGGAGAGAGACAATTGTAGCTTGTGCGTCTAGTACCGTATGTCAGGTACCGAGACAAAGTACCAAATTCAAGTGCCAAATTCCGTGAGTTTTAGGCAGTTGAGTACCAAGGTATGACTATAATTAGGGTTAAGGTGATGCATTTTAAAATACAGATATTTTAATCTTTTAGTGTTTACTATGATAGGAAAATGCAAATTCAACAAATACCACAAACACGCCATCCATCTGCGGACAGAACATTGACAGCGAAACGCCGGGTGTCCCTTATTTCTTAATGTCGTTCCCTGCTTATCTCCACAAGGCTCATTCACATTCTCTCCGTTTGCTGCCTGCTTTGAGCCATTGTATGCATTGTTCTCAAACAGTCTCCTCTGGGAGGTTTCGCTGGTGTTTGAACTTTATCAAAATGGCAGCAAAATTTATTCTTCCGCAATTTGCTTTGTTTTATGTAACAGTGTGTTTGGAAGATCCACACATGCCGGTGCACACGGTGAATATATTTTCAGTGGTGTGCCGATTGCAGTTTTGACCAGTCCACGGTGTGTTCATCCATTCGCTCGTTTTTGGATATTCGGTGTGAGTTGATTTTTGTTTTTGCTAGTAACAACCAGGCTGCCCCGCACATTCTTATGCACATCTCTGGATAAATATATGCTGGAGGCTGGGCTGTGCAGTTTGCCAAATTTAGAAGATAATGCCCAGATGTTTTGCAAAGTGGCGGTGCCAGTTGAGACACCCACAAGTGGTACATGAGAGTCCCCAGTGGTCTAAATCCTTGGCAACTCTTACTGGCACCAGCCTTCTTAATTTGGCCAATCCGTTGTGTGCATATCAGCATTGTGATTTGGAGCCTAATATTTTTCTGTAATATTATAAGAGGGTGCAAAATTTAAGACACTGTTCATTTGAGATGAAAGCATTGAGAAAAACATAACACATTTTCATGCAGAATGTCTGTAATGTTTTTGTGACTGGAGAGGTATTTTCACACATTCTGAGTGATGGTTGTTGCTAAATTTAGCACCTTCATGTTCGTTAATATTTAATGATAATCTTGAATTAATTAAATGAAGTTCAATTTATTTATAGTTATTCACTTACCTTACTGTTTGAACTCATCCTGGAAGAGAATATAGTAAAATAGAAATTACCTATATATATATATATATATATATATATATATATATATATATATATATATAAATGACTCAGGATGGAATCGTATGTTGACCTAAATCGATTATGCTGCAAAGGATTATAGAAGTAATAATGCTATAACTCTTATGACTGTTTTGAGGTTTTCAGTTTGAAACCATTTCAGGCCCCTGATTGGAAAGCGCCTGGCTTTGCTTTATTGCCTGACACTTAATGATGCTACTGACGTGGCAGAGGTTTTCCTGGCTTACACTATAGATTGTTTTTTGTCCCAGTGGGATCTGACCTACCAATGCTACCTTCTCATTTTAATTTGGTGGTCAAGTGTTAGAAACCTTACAACTCGCCCACACCCCGCACTGAAGCAAATAAATTGAGCAGCTTTGCTATAAAAACGAGCTCCTAACAATAGATGAATTAAACTCAGAGAAGCAGAATATCCTTTGGTAAGACCCAATAAGTGCCCAGAGTTCAGTGCAAACTTAATAAATATCTCCTTCTACGATCATCGATCTGAATGTTTTTATGTTCAGATTTGACAGTAGGGATCCTCTTTGTCTTATAAAATTATTTTGTAATGGGACCCTGAGCATCGATACGATGGGCTCACTCCAAGCTTCCAGGTCCCATAATGACTCTGGGCCTGGGGCTGACATAGATCAATGGACAGAAGGGATAGGGTTTGGGGACCAAGTTTATTTTAGGTTCTACTAGGAGATCAGTATTTTCTCGTAACTTCTAATTCAAACCTGTGACCAGCCTAGAGTAATTCAACACAATGGGGACAGGCAGGAAGAGACTTTTGTGTATGAGGCTGGACTGAGCCAGCCTGGGCACTCTCCTTGTTGGTTCCCTTCCATTCCACCCCCTACTCTCCTCGACTGGATTCCACCCCTTGGTGGTAGCAAGGGATGCAATCTAGACTTCAAGCTATGAGAGGTGCCTCGAGCCTAGGCACTTTATAGAGGCTCCCAAGGAAGTGCCTCACCAATCCGAGTTCCTTCTTTGCACTGGGAGGCCCCGCAGAAGTCAGAGGGAAGGTGGATCCCAAACACCCGCTTCATGGCTGGACCGGCTGCTGGGTCAGCAGGAGCCAAGAGCCGAAGCTCAGGAGTTCAGCTCAGCCAAGGGTGTCCCTCCACGTCCCATCCTTTGCTTATTGCATAACTCCCCTGGCAACTCCACCTCCAACCTTCTCCCAAGGTGGACTTAGCCCATCTGCTTGTTGCTCTGTCCCCATTTATTCTTTATTTCCTCTGCATGTGGCCGTGCTCAATATGATATCACCAGTATGGAAAGACAGTCTCTCTGCTCCATTTGGTTAATTAATCTCCGGCTGTGTCTGTGGCTCACCTTGCTCTTCTATTTACAGGATGATAAACACTCTGAAACGTTCCCTTCTTCATTTTCATGCATCATGGTAGAGCCTCCTGAGCAAACTAATTTCCCAGATGTACTACATTAAGGCATTCTGTTTCTCCTGACGTAAAATCTACAATGCCACCAACATCAACCTCATAATATCTCAACACTTTTATTCATTTCTCATGCTTAGTATTTAACCTAATATGTTTCATCTCTCATTACAGTCATTTCCCTTTTGATCATTGCTACCCAGTAATCTAGAAGTTACCCAGTCTTTTTTGTTGGTTTTCCATGATTTCATATCTAATTGAAGAGATAATTCACAAAAAAAGGAAAATGATAATTTAATAACATCTACCATTTATTTAGGTTCTATTTTGTAATAGGAAGGTGATACTTTGCTAAGTGTGTTATGTGTATTATCATTTAATTCTTACAACAACCTCTGATGTAACATTTGCATCCCTGTTTTATACATAGGGAAACTGAGGCACAGCATTGTTCATAGTAAAGCGACAAAGAAAATATGCAAACTTGAGGAGATGCAGAATCTTAATCACTAGTTTTCACTTCCTTACCAATGTGACATATATTTTCCTCTCTTTAAATCCTTTCTGAACAAGACAGGTCTTTAAAGTCAACAAGGTTGTTCCTTGGTCCAAGAGTATGGGCAGGAAATAGTACAACAATGCAAAAGTACAAGAAATTATAGCCAGGATGTATATTTAAAAGGAGGCTTTTTGGACTTTTAACTCAGAGCATGAATAAGACAGGACTCTCAGATGCTTTACCAGACCATTTGAGGGAGATTTTGATTCTGGTGCATGTGGAATGCCCGTTGGATGGTGACACGACTGATCTAACCAAAGCTCTATTGAGAACTTTTGCCTTTAGAATGTTCTGGGAGTTTTAACTTCTTCTACCATGGAGTGAGTACGATCTTATTTACTTTGCAGGAAAAATGCTCTGTGTGAACCTCTAGGCCACTGGGTGTTAGAGGAAGTCATACAAAGTTCTGTGACCTCAAGAAATTTACTGTCGTGTTCAAGAGAAAAGATGTTGTGATCAAATTTGGTGGTGGGAGAGGAACGTTAGTCTGAAGCTGTATGGTGTAACTAGAAAGCCGTTATAATACAGTTGTGTTGGGTTGGAGAGGGAGAGGTAAGGTGTAGGGTTTTTTTCTTTCCTTCCAACCCCTCCTCAGTCTATCTTGTTTAAATTCCATGAAGGTAGTGGTCGTATTTGTCCTTGTGGTTGCAACATCCTTAGCACCTGGCGTAATACCTCTCCTGCAGCGGATGTTCGGTAAATGTCAGAATGCATGTGTGAAAAAGTGTTTTGGAGAAAAGGGAACCCTTACGCAGTTGATGGGATGGTGAGTTACTACAACCATTAGGGAAAACAGTATGGAGATTCCTCAAAGAAATTAAAAATAGAAGCACCATATGATCCAGCAATTCCACTGCTGGGCAAGTACCCAGAGGAAGTGAACAGTGTGTTGAAGAGATACCTGCACTGTTCAGAAGAGGTGAAATCAACGCAGGTGACCATCAGCTGATGAATAAAGAAAATGTGCTACAAATATAGGATGGGATACAACTCAGCAATAAAAGCAGATGAAATTTTGTTGTGTATGACAACATAGATGAATGTAAAGGACATTATGTTAAGTGCAATAAGTCCGACACTGAAGGACACATACAGTATAACCTTTCCATTGTATGGAATCTAAAAAAAACTCGATTTCATGGAAGTGTAGTCTGGGGAGGCAAGAGGCGGAGATGGGGAGGGGTTGGTCAGTAGGTACATAGTTGAGTTGGAAGAAATAAGCCACGGCGTCCTATTGCATACTAGGCCGACTGTAGCTAATGTATTACAAACTAGCTAGAAGAGAGGCTTTTGAATACTACACTGCAAAGAAATGTAAATGTTTCTGTCACTTCTAGATTTGCTAATTACTGATTTCATCACTACACAACAGACTCGTAGCTGTATCACCCTATTTCATTGTACCTTGTCGATTTCTACAAATTGCATATCAGTTTACAAACACAAAAGAAAAAGAATATTGATTGAAAAACGGGGAGATTGTTTTTGAAATTCTTGAAAGCGAAGTGGCGCACCTGTCCAGAGGACCGAGTACACTGCGTGCCAGGCAGATGGGGAGCAGCTTTGGCAGAGGTCCAGCTCTGGTGGCAAGGCTGTGTTCGCTGTGTTCCACCGTAGTGGCTGTGCCACCCCGCCAGCCTCTGGAAAGTGTGTCTGACGCATCCCTTCACCTTACACCAGCAGGGGACAGGAGGAGCCTCGACGTGGGCTCCACGGTGTGTGAGCCTGATTGGCCACCGGCCTTCAGCTTGAGCACTGTGACCAGTGTTAAGCAGTTTGATAATTGGATTCCAAATAGACTCTACAGTATGTTATTTTGCTCGCCTATGAATCAACCAAGCTCGTAGTGATAATTTGTGGAACCGTATTTTCAGCTTAATATTTTACTGATTTTGAATTTTTGGTAGATTTTGAGTTTGCAGAAATAACAATGAAAAAGTGAAGGAAATGCCAATCATATTTTAGCCCAGCAGGGAGTATGTGGCTTTGTTTCATTTCCCTGGATTCTTGCACAGGGGTTGGTGTGCGAAGACATTAAATATACATTGGAGTAAAAGACAGAAGTAACTGGAATTCAGATTTAAAAGAAGTTTCTTCCAGTAGAATAAACTATAGCTGTACATGTTAGATCCACACTGCCAGGGAAATGTAACAATAAATTAGTTTGGGGAAATTAAATGAAGAATAAGTTACATATTTAGTCAAATTCACTATTTTTTGTATTTATACTTTCCTCCTTCCTTCAAAAATTATTTTAAAAAAGAAAAAGAAAACACCCCTAAAAAATCTATACTTAAGCACAGCTGCTGCTTTCTTTTCCAGTTTGTGATTAATATCTCTGCACTTTCAGATATGCCCTGAATTAAATCAGAATCCCACAGAGAACAATTTGCTCGATATTTGGCCACAGTTTGAAGGCATTCCTATATGGTTTTAAACAAAAAACTAATTTAGAAGAGTGCAGTATAAATTACTAATTTTATCCTTGAAAATACTAATGGTCCCTCTACCTCAATGATTATGGTCATCTTGTATTATCTTTTCATTAAATGCTCATATTTGTGCATGTACAAATTAAAAGATTTTTTTCATAATAATAAAACTAGGAAAATGGTGCAATAATCAGAAGCAGAAGAGATGAATTCTAGAAAACAGTTGCTGAATATTTAAGTTTTCTGCAAACTGGAATCAGGAATTTGAGGTCCTGAGATTTGGGTTAATTCCATTGTTTATCTGGAGAGAAAGGGAAAAAAGTTTGCTTAGTATTTGTCAGTTCAGAGCATCTACTTTCTTCTTCCCCAGGCATCAGCATGGTTTGATTCTGGGGGGTGTGCGTCTGGCCACCTCTACTCTCTCATCTCATACCTTCGGAATTCTGAAGGTAAATCAACCTTCCCATGAAATATATTGCTTAGGGGTAACAACCTTTTTAGACTCCTGTGAAGTGACAGAATTGAAACAGTGGTTTCATGGTCAGAATCTGTCAGAAGAGGGTCCTTTAAGGAGTGACAGAGATCTGTCAGTGACAGAAGTCAGAATGAACCTATCTGCCCTAGTTTTTAGAATAATCTAGCAAAGTCAATTGATAAACTGTGAACTTGGAAAATTTTCTCTAAGATTATTGATAATTCTAACAAAGTCAAGTTGTCTATCATTTGTTGTAAAAGATTGGGAAATATAGCCTACAACAACAGTGTAGGCAAATTATTGTCGTAGCTTCCTGTGATGTGTCTTGCACTTAGTAGGTGAACAGTCACAGAGTGAATACAAAAAATTTTAACCGATTGCGGAATTTGTGAATTGTGCACTGCTTTTCACCTTAATATGGATGCAGATGTTCTGCCAGTGAGCACTGCACAATTTGCATTTTTCATTTTATGAAGTGTTACATAAAGTTCTCCATAAAGCTCTAAGAGGACATTTTTTGATTAATACATTTTCCAGATGAAGAAGCAAATACCAGTGGAAGTGAATATTTATTGCCTTGGGAAGAGCTGTGGGATCAAATTTAACGGTAGCCAAACAGCAAATTTCATGATATTTCCTAGGTTTATGTTATAAAATGTACTGCATCAGTAGTATATAAAAGATCATTATTTTATGAGTTAAATATAAATCAAAATAAGTCTTGGAAGATCTATTTTGTGGACAACAACATCACTAATCATGATGCTGCATAAGATTAGAGCCTCTTCCAGAAACAATTAAATTTCATAATTTATGTGTATAATTTAAGTTTGTAGATGTGATTCATTCACGGTCTTATTTACCAGGCATAGATAGTTGCTTTTCAAATGGCTCATAAAGTATATTTACAGCTATGAACTAGACTTCCCTTAAATAACAAATGTTTGTTACAGTCAATAACAAAAAATTTTTTCTCACTTATCATGACATAAATAATGCCAGTATTAATATTGTTTTGTATGTGGTTCAGATTTCTTTGGCATTTAGACTTCATAATATTGAGAAAGCAAACATTTCGTTTTTGTCAGATTCGTTTTTATGTATTTCCCTATGGTTTCCTTTGTAATATATGCCTAACGTACTCAACTGTTGAAATTTTAAGGATTGTGAATATATTTGGAAGAAAAGTTGATGTGTGTGTAACAAATAAATGACTCTTTAGGTTATTTAAAAGTGTTGTAAGCAAGCTCATTGGAGAAAATTCAAACCCATAGAAAAATATGAATAACAAATTTCCAGTGGTCCTGCTAATATTAATATTCATGTGATCTGTTCATCCAGATTGTCTTAGATGCTCCCTTTTTTCTAAAATATAATCATACTATACATACCATTCATAACTTTTGATTTGCTTTTTTTTTTTTTTTTTTGTGGGTACCGGGGGGACGACCTCAGGACCTCACGCGCCAACAGGCGCCCGTGCCGCTGAGCGATATCACCGGCCCCTTTTTCGTATGTGGGTTCCGAGAGTCGAACTCGGGCCTTCGCGCTTGCAAGGCAGGCGCTTAAGCCGCTGAGCCATCTCACCGGCCCTTGATTTGATATTTTGAATCTTTTTTACATGTTGCTAAGCATGAAATTATATTCCTAAATTTGAAGTATGTCCTTGTGTGATACTCTACAACACATTTCTGTGGTAATTGTGGAAATTGGTTATAAAACTCCAGGAGAATTGATACAGCGCTGTCCAGATTTCACTGATTTTGAAGAGATGCAGTAGGACTACGGTCTCCCTTTCTGTCCTGGCTGTCACCTGCTGTCAGCTGTGGCTTCATTTTAAATGGAAAATCCCAGAAGTCAACAACTCCTAAGTTTTAAATTGTGTGCCATTCCTAGTAGTGTGACGAGATCGATCCCACCTTGGGTGTGAACACTCTCTTTGCAGCATATCCACTCTGTGTAAATTCCCCGCCTGCTGGGAGCCGGCCAGGTTATTGGGTAGCCTGTGTGGTACAGCAGCGCCTGGGTTCAGGTCACCCCTACCTTACTTAATCGTGGCCCCGATGCACAAGACTAGTGAAGCTGACGTTTTAATACAGTGTATTGCTATAATTGTTCTGCTTTATTATTCATTATTTTTGTTCATCTCTGGTGGTGCCTAACCTTATCATAGGCATGCGTTTGTAGGAGAAAGCATAGTACATAAAGCATTTGGTGCTGTCTGAAGATACACACGTCTACTGCGGACCTCGGAACATATCTACTTTGCCTAAGGGAAGGCTGCTGTACTGGAATAGTTCAGAGTGAAAAAATCTCAGACTCCATTCTCAAGAACCCTCAATACCTAGGCAAGTTCCTTCTTGATCTTTAATATCGGTTTATAATTCTCTCTTTCTTATCCCCTCTATTGTCACCAACAGGTCCCAGGGATTTGGGTCACCACATTGACTCTGTCTCCACCTATGTTCCCTCCCTAGGAGAGCCTCATTCATGCCCAAGGCTTCAAGTTCATCAGCATACAGTAATAAATATCAAATCTGTAATTCTACCTAAAATTGCATAGCTGGGATTTAGGCTTAGTTGTTTTCTGGAGATTCTGTTAGCACCTCAAACCTGGTGTATTTATGATATTTCAGATTCAACACATCCTATTGATAAACATGTCTTCCACCTCCTCAGTTTTGGGCCGTGGAAGCTCATTCCTCTCTCCAGGCAGATGATTAAGGCAGAATCATGCATCTCTTCACTCGTCGCTCCCACATGGAATCGTCCATGAGGCCTTCCCAATGAGGCATCCTTAATATCTTTGTGCTAAGTGTGCTACATAATACATTGCATCTAATTCTTACAATACCCTTAGAAAGTATGAACTATTGTTACTTTCATTTTAGAAGTGAAGAATTAGACTCACTTCAGAGCCATTATTTTCTAATATAATCATTTTAATGCTGTAAAATTTCCTCTAAGCATTGCTTTAGCTTCATCTGACACATTTTGCTATATTTTCATTTCCATTTGGGTCAAAATATTTTTACCTTTTCCCCTGAGATTTCTTCTTTGATTCATGGATTACTAAGAGAATATACTTTATATGATTTTTATTATTTAAAAATGTTTTTATAAGTATTTTTTCTTTTTTATTTCAAAGAGAAAAAAATAGAACAAAATTTCAAAACAACATAGTAGGAGGGTAACAATGGTTAATACGTTGCGTATTGTTATCTTTAAATTAGTTACTCAGGGTACAAGATATTGGCATTCAATTGTCCAAACAATATTAGCACAAACCTTTCCCTTCAACGAACTAAGCAAAATTAGTAGTGTATCTATCTTAACTATCTTGTATATATATATCTTTTTTTTTCCCTTCTTTTTTCCATTCCTGCATCCCAGTCTCACTTTCCTTTTGAATAGTTTTTTCCTATTTTACAATATCTATTGTACATCTTGGATCTTGTTTACTCTTTCAGCTTCTCACACTAGGGAGACAATACAATATAACCCAGAATATTGTTTATGTTGATGAATGTTACATGTGCAACTGAAAAAAAATTGCATATTCTGCTTTTGTTGGAAAGAATAGTCTATAAATGTGAATCATGCCGATAGCATTGGTCAGCTCTTCTGTACGCTTACTGATTTACCGTGTCCTTGTGATGTCAACTCCTTAGAGAAAAACGTTGAAGTCTCCAACTCTAAATGTGTATTTGTTTAATTCACTTTCCAGTTTTATTCTTTGTATTTTTTGAAACTCTGCTCTTAAGCAGGGCTGTCAAGTCTTGGGGAATTGATCCCTTCATCTAGACACATGTCCTTATTTATCTCAGGTAATGCTGTTCTTTTCTGATGTCTACCTTCAACTAGTATAGCTGCTGCAGCATTGTTTATGTTAGTACTTCCATAGTTTAACCTTCTTCCAGACATTTTTTTCAACCTGTCTGTGTTTTCAAAGTGTGTTTTTATAGACAGCATATATTTGGGACTAGATTGTTATTTTTTATTATTTTATTAGTATATGCGTGTAGTACAGAATGTTAACGCTCCTTGTGGGAAGTTGGTACCTGTACATAACACACCTTAATTCCCTTTTTTTTTTTTTTGTACATATTGCAGTACATAATGTTTAGAGTCCTTGTGTGGAGTCCTTGTGTGGAGTCCTTGTGTGGTGCATGTCTGTAATACATCCCAATTTCTTTTTTCATCCCTTATCTCTCCCCTCCTTTCCCCTTCCCTTTTGAGGAAGCTCTGTCTCCCTTCCTGTTATCTATTTTTTATTTTGCTCTTTATTTTTACTCTTGCTTTTCCATATAAGAGAAACCATGTGATATTTAAACTTGTGTGTCTGATTTGTTTCACTTAATAATATGGCCTCAAGGTACATCCATTTTCCTACAAACGACTCAAGTTTAACATGTATGTTAGTTGTTTTCTATTTGTCTCATTTGTTGCTTGTTCCTTTTTCTTTATTTTGTTCTTGTGCAAATTTAGTGTTGTTTATAACTCCATTTTATCTCCTATACTAAAGGTTTGTTTATTCACTTTGGTTAATTTTTTAGTGTTTGCTCTATGATTTTCAGTATATCTTTAATTAACCAGGGCTACCTTTAAACATTATCATATCTGACCCCTGATATGTCGGTAAAGACCTAATCTCTCCCACACATGCTCTCCGTGATTGTTTTTATAAATTTAACTTTTACGTACACTACAAACATAATACGTTGCTACCATTTTGGCTCCAAATAGTTATGCTTCAGAGCAACTATAAATAAAAAAGATTTTTATTTTACATTCACTCCATTTTCCGCATTTTTTACTTCTTTGTGTACTGTTCATATTCCTTCCTCTGGAGAACTTTGCTATTTCTCTTAGGGTAGGCAATAAATAGATTGTCTCAGTTTTTCTTTGAGAAATCTTGACTTTGTTGTTGTTGCTCTTCCTCTTTTCCTCCTTTTCTTCGCTTCCTCTTCTCCTCCTCCTCTTCCTCCTTTTTCTTCCTCTTCCCCTTCTTCCTCTCCTCCTCCTCCTCTTTTCCCCTCCCTTGCCCCTTCCCCCACCCTCTCCATCTCCCTCTTCTTGCAGAGCCGAGGAATGAACGGAGTCTTGGGCGTGCTAAGCTGGCATCTATAACTAACACACGCACCCAGCACACTTCTTTGTTTTTGAAAAACATTTTCACTGAGGATAGAATTCTGGGTTTATATTTTTTTAATGTTAACACTCTATTGTCTTTTAGTTAGGAGTCTGCTATAGTTTTTCTTTGTTTCCTCTGCATGTAACGTGTCTCTTTCTGTAGGTGCCTTCAAGATTTCCTGTTTGGCTTTGTTTTCAGCAGTTGGAGTATCATACGCCTCAGTGGATTCTGTTTGCTGTAGATTCTGCCAGATGATCTTTGAGTTGTTTGGATCTGTAGTTTGGTGTTTGGCTTTAATTTTGGAAAATATCAGCCATTCTATTTTCACATATTTGTTCTGTCCTTTGTTCTCATGTCTCCCTTAGAGACTTTAATTGCACGCATGTTGGACCCTTGAGGTTTTCCCAACACTCCGTGTGCTCTGTTGTTTCCCTCCCCATACGCAAAGTTTTCTTTCTGTATTTCTGTTTGATTGGTTCTCATAGTCTGTCTTCGAGTTCCTTAATTCTTTCCATGACTATGTTAGGCCTATTAGTGCACCTGTCAGTTGTTTTTAATTCTCACATTTTTGATCTTTTAATAGTTTATACCTTTGTGCTGAACTTTCCAATCTGATCTTCCATACCGTCCTAATATTCTATTTCCCTATTAGATCTTTTAACACATTAATCATGGTTGTTGTAAATTTTCTGATAGTTTTAATAGCTGTGTCATAGTTGAGTCTTGTTCTGCTGGTTGTTTTGTAATTGACAGTGAGTTGTTTGTTTGTTTTTGTTTTGCTTAGCTTATTGTGCTTGAGTGTGGTTTTCTTTTTTCCCCTTTGCCTCTTCATATGCCTCATAATTTTTCCATTGTTGAAAGTTGGACATGTTCTTTCATTTGGTAGAGCCTAAGGTAGAATTTTTTTTTTTTTATTTTTTTACGCGGGTACTGGGAGTCGAACTCAGGACATCGCGCTTGCCAGGCAGGCGCTTATGCTGCTGAGCCATCTCACCAGCCCCTAAGGCAGAATTCAGTGTCCCAAATGGTCATGTCTTTACTTCTCTTAGGCCCTGACTGCAGCGTTTTGAGTAAATCTAGTTAGGATTTGGGTTAGGTGTGAAATTTATTGTCACTGCCATTACTTTCAGTGGGTGTAAGCTTCCATTTCCTCTCCTAAGACCTTGCAGTTAGGATTTGGCTGGGCTGTCGGAAACATTTGTTTCGTTTTCCCTCAGCGTCTGCTCCATTCTCAGCTTCTGTTCTTTGCTTTGCACCGTCTCCTCTCATACATTGTCCTTCTGTGAGCAGTGTCTGTGTCATTTCCTGAGCTAGGCTGGCATGGCAGTGAGAGATGCTGCGGTGCAGTGTTCTCCCCTTTTCCCAGCTAGTTGCACTGTTAGGTAGACGCTAAATCCTGAGGCATTTGGATGTGGCCTCCTTAGCTCTCTGTTTCCTCCCCATCTATATTTGTAAGTCCAGACTATAGCCTTATTGTTGTGCTTTAGACTTTATTAAAGTGTCCCTGAGAAGTCTCATGTGTTTGGAAGGTGATTGAATCTTTGTGTGTGTGTGGGTACCGGGGGTCAAACTCTCTTTTCCCTTCACCCTTGGGTGCTACCCCCTGGCTGCTCTCACCTGAATGAACTGTTCTTACTGGTGTCTGGTGATGTCATCTAAATAAGCCAGTGCTCACATGGTCTCATCCGGCATCACTGTCCCTCCTTAAATGTTGGGCCAATGGTCCCCCAACCTCAGTTCTCTTAAAGGTTTCAAGAAAACTTGTGAAATTTTTCAGTCCATCCATATTTTCATTGTACAAGAGAATTTCCAAATTATGATGGTTGTACTTAGATATTTTTGACTTTAAACAATGTTGTCAAAACATACCCATAAAACCATTCTGTCTTTTTTTTTTACTTTCAGTAACATATCCCATAAAGATATGAGATATTCAACTCTTTATGGTAAAAGGCGTTAAATGATTTTGTCATAATTTTGGCTAATTTTGTATGTGCTCAGCACGTTTATGGTAGGCTAGGCTAAGCTACCGTATTCAGTCAGTTAGGTGTATTGAATATGTTTTTGACTTAGAATATTTTCAGCTTACATTGGGTTTATCAGGATGCAGACCAATAGTAAGTCAAGGTGTGTCTACAAAAATGAGGGTGACCTCTTTCTAGCTTTCTTTGTCCTTGAGTGCAAAGTAGAAATTCCTGGAGCTCTTTTTACTAAATCATCGCATTAAGGCAGCATCCACCCAACCTTTTATTTCAGGACCCCTCTACACTCTTAAAAATTATGGAAAACCCCAAAGGTCCTTTTGTTTTGGTAGGTTATATCTATCGACAGCTACCATATTAGAAATTAAAGCTGAGATACTTTGAAATAATGTTTAAATTCTTTTAAAATAAGAGTAACAAACCCAAATACATAATAATAAAACATTTTTTTGAAAATTAAACATTTCTGGAATGAAGCATCCTTAATGATAGGTATTTTAGTGATTGTTTTACAATTTTTTGAATCTATTTACTGTCTAGTTGAAGAGGTAGCAATACAATTGTAGTCACCTGCTTTCTGCATTCAGTGGGAGTCATCCCTTGGTCACGTGAAATAATCCCTGGAGAATTCCACCCTAAATCCACGAAGGAAGGAGAGCAAAGCGTGGAAGTGACATCTTAGTACTATGATGATAGTGGTTTTGGTCTTGCAGTCTCA
The DNA here is from genome assembly GCA_028451465.1 of Erethizon dorsatum. Taxonomy (NCBI): domain Eukaryota; kingdom Metazoa; phylum Chordata; class Mammalia; order Rodentia; family Erethizontidae; genus Erethizon; species Erethizon dorsatum. Next base: position 28,128,723 of record CM051838.1, on the reverse strand, counting down.
CTCAGTAAGATGAGGTTTGACTCCCCCAGTGAACAGGACAGCAATGGGGAATAAATGCAACTATACACCTGATTTCTTTTTTTTTTTTTTTTTTTTTTTTTTTGTGGGTACCGGGGGGACGACCTCAGGATCTCGCGCGCCAGCAGGCGCCCGTGACACTGAGCGATATCACCGGCCCCTTTTTCGTATGTGGGTTCCGGGAGTCGAACTCGGGCCTTCGCGCTTGCAAGGCAGGCGCTTAAGCCGCTGAGCCGTCTCACCGGCCCTACACCTGATTTCTAACCCTCACACTAATGAATATATCCCAAGCTCAATATGTTAGAAAGTCTAAAATTTATTATAGGAAACCTTAAGACAGATCAAACTAGAAGGGCAGGAGTAGACCCAGTAAGTGGTTGGAAAGCTGGCCTTCTCCCTCCTTGACATCCTGTTTCCCATGGGTTAGAAAACAGGTCCACCACAGGGTACTTTGTGACTAGTGCATATTCCCTGTAGCATCTCATATTAGTCTTCCAAAAACTGGTAACATCGTCTCTCATCCTAGATAGCTGTAAATAAATATTAGAAGATTATTGAGCACTGACTTGGGGCATTTAAAATTATAAATGCCTCTATACTTCTTACTTTGTCGGAGGTATTAGCAAATTATGTTTAATACTGTTTGTTTGTTTTGTCTTTTGATTTTGGTACTGGGGATTGAACCCAGGGCTTTCATTCTGTGCTACATCCCCAGTCCTTTTTTAGTTTGCATTTTGAGACAGGGTCTTGTTATGTTGCTAAGTTGCCCAGGCTGGGTTGGAAATTGCTATCTTGCCTCAACCTCCCAGAGTGCTGGAATTACAGAGATGCGCCACCATGCCTGATACTTTTTACAAGTTCACGTTTTAGGTTGTTCTACAAATATGTTATGGTAGTTTTACTTGAACTAAGAAATAATTGATATCAACATGTAATTATTTCATTTTTCAGGAATGAACGAAATTCGAGCAATGAGACTTGTTATTAATAATAGACTGTGCCAGTTTTTATATTTCTTTCAAATGTAGCATCATTCAGCTTGTCAGCCTATGTCCATCTGACCTTGGTATAAGCTCCTCTGTGGAACTTGAAATGACTATAATTTACCCATAAAAGATACCATTGCCCAGACACTCGACAGTAAATCATGCCAGATAGACAATATTGCACGAGAAGAGTGAACATACGTTCTCTTCTCCCTCAAAGCCCATTGTACCTTTGTAGAATTCCAGGATGTATTAATGTGTCACTGCACATTTAGGTCCTGGAGCATAAAATATATTCCAACTAGAATGCTTGCCAAGATACCAGTGGCAGCATTGAAAGACTATAACGTGTTTATTGAACAGCATAAACATAATGAACAGGACTGCAGGTTCATGTTTTATCATGAAACCTCAAAGTAATTAAATGAGAGGGCGAGAGAGGAAGAACTGAAAGGGTCTGTAAAACTAAAACGGAATCAATTCTCAGACACTCTCCAGAATGAAATGCCATTATACAAATCGCTCCCCTTTACGGTACTCCTGTACTTCAGCTCTTTCCTAATGTTGTTTCTAGTCTTTACAGTTCACCACTGAAGCATGTGATATTCCCATTTTACAGATAAATACATCGAGGTCCAGAGTGATAAGAAATTTAAGACACAAAGTTAGTAAACGGCAGCTGATTGTTATTCACGCATCATCCAAACTGCGAAAGCAGTACTGTTTACATCCTGAGAAGCTGGTTTTTGCAATAGTAGAAAACTGGTGAACCAAATTTACATTAAAAAATTAATATTTGTCCTCAGATCTTTTTTTTTTTTTTTTTTTGTGGGTACCGGGGGGTCGACCTCAGGACCTCGCGCACCAACAGGCACCCGTGCCACTGAGCGATATCACCGGCCCCTTTTTCGTATGTGGGATCCGGGAGTCGAACTCGGGCCCTCGCGCTTGCAAGGCAGGCGCTTACGCCGCTGAGCCATCTCACCGGCCCTTGTCCTCAGATCTTGAGTTCAGTTCATTGCTAAAAGGCGATTCATTATGCAGAATTGTGTCCTAATGAGCTTCATAAATCTGTTACCTGATCCATTGCACACAAGCTTTCTGCTTTAAAACATTTTCATTCTTCAGTGCTTGTTTTACAAGACAGGTAATAAACTAAATTCCAATATTACAAACACTGTGGTTTTTTTGTAGCTTGTATTTTATAAAACATCGCCATATTATTACATTTGCTACATTGGGCCCATATCTTGATTGTAAAATGCTGATTAGGAAAGATGTCCAGACGTGGTGCTATGATTTCTTTCCATTGTGGATTCCATGTCCATACAATGATATCGCCTCCATCAAAACAAAGAATTATTCAAGACTGTGTGCTGGGTGATTAGGTTTACAGAATGTGACCCATGGCACTTGATTTAATGTCTCTTTGAAAACTATTCATGGGTTATCGATTGTTCCTCTGACCTCAGCAGCCGTCGTGTAGATCTACATCCCTGGCCAAAAGCAGGAAGAGAGGGAAGCGAACCTTTAGATGGGCCTAATGTTCTAAGCACGATGCTGGCTTCTGTAGAATCACAGGGAATCCTGTCGTGTGAGTATCATTCCTCGTAGAATTGAAGACGTGTAGGTTCCAAAGATAAGCTACTTTGCCAATCGACACAGCTAGTAATTGGCAAAGTCAGAATTATATACAAAAATATCAAAATTTATAGCCCAGGTTCATTTGACAATAAGAAGATGTCACTTACACTGAGGGACCATGTCGGCCACATTACTTATCACTGTTCTTCTAACAGGCTGAGTATTTATCATAGCTGCTTAATTATATACTAAGCATCATAGAAGTTATATTTTTTTCTTTGTACTCCAAATCTCAATAACCAGGTATCAACAACAACAAAAATAATCAGGCAACATTTATTTTGTAGTGAGTAAAACAAACCATCTTATCTTTATTTTGAAAAGCATTTTCTAGGGTATGGCCTATACATAGTTTAAATTTACTTTAATCTCTTTCATTTTCATAATTGTTAATATGTTTGGAATGTTTTCTGTGTTCTATACTAACAATATCCTATGTTCTTTAAAAGGGTTATATTTTTGAGTAATCTCGAAGATTCCTTGTGATACTGTTTCCATTCATATTTGAAAAGAAAAAGCGAGGTTAGCAGTTGAAAATGTGAGCAGCTTTGCAGGTCTGGTCAGTGCCTGCACTGATCATGGACTGTAGCATTCAGAGCCTACGGATGGCGATGATTCATATTTATACTGATGGGCTTGTGTCACCTTGAAATTGAAATAATTTCTGAACGGACAAGAAGGATTGTGAAGAAGTGTACATTTCCGAGAAACATTTTCTTGACATCAGAATCTATAAATAAAGTGCAGTAATTCTGCCATCATAACTGCCCAGCTTGATGAATTTTCAAATGAGCACATTCGTGTCAGTAGCATCCAGACAAAAAACCTAACGGTGTCATTTCTCCAAAAGTCCCTTCCTCCCTTTTGTACTGTTTCCTCTCCCTGCAAAGGAAAGCCCTGTCTTGTATCTAACATACTTTATTTCTGCCTGCGTTTGAACTTTCTAAAGGTACAGTTATTCCCCATGTGTTCTTTGCGTTTGACTTAGATTAGACTCTTTAGAACCTGCCTCTGAGATGGAGATCGAGGAGCCGGAAGTCCATTGGGAGCCCTCGGGGAACAGCATGAGTGTGGGGTACGGGAGGAGGTGTCGACACAAAGAGAAATTGAATTGAGATGCAGTTGCACTGCAGGGCACATCCAGTCCCACGCAGGACCCGGAGTTGTGCCACCCAAAGGGCAAAGGGGCCAGGCTTTGTGCATCTCAATGCAAAAGGGGAGCCAGGGTGGTGCACATGGCATCTTCGTGGCCCATCTCCTGGGCCCGTAGGATCTGCTTGCTTCATTTACCCTCATGGGATCTGTTCATCCAAGACATGAGGAGGCTTGCAGGTGGGAAATGGTGGAGCAGAGTAAAGCCCTTGTGCAGCTGCTGGCCTCTGGGCCACCAAGGGCACTCATCGTCTCCCTCCTCTCTGGCCAGGTTTCAGTCTCCTCACACTCAGTAGCACCTCTGCTTGTCTGATGGGTGACCTGGTGGAGTGACCCCGATCTTCACCTCTGAGTTGTCTAAGCTCCTGAACACCATGCCCTTCTCAGACTGCTGCACCTGTCTATCTACCATCCCAGGCAAGCAGGGCAGTGCCGGAAACACCCCCGCAGACCACCCGAGTGCTCTGTGTGTCCTCACTGCCCATCACGAGATATTAGCCGTGTCCTTCCTTATGTTCAGATCAGCTGTTCCTGCCAGATTTGTGTCTTCCTTCCATGTCTTCTGGTTTCTTGCTACAAAGAGCTCAGAGTGACTGGATGACAGCATTAGGTTAACATTTAATTTTTCCCTTGACGTGTCCACTTTGGAAATGTTTATCTTCTGGGAACCAGACATCTAGGCCTTTAGAACCAAGAGATTTAGGCACAGGAAGCACAAATTCTTCATTCGAATCTTTGCAAGAAACTGCAGGTGAGATATTTGACACCTACCCACCCCCGTGATTCCCGAACAGTCATGATTTAGGGTATATGTTGCAACTGAGAAATATGGTGCCCCATGGTGCCCAATTATCATCTCCAAGCAGACACTTCGTTGCAGCTTCGAGGGGTCAGCCAATCCCTTGGTCGGGTGAGCAGCGTTGGTGTGGTGTGATGGGTGGTAGCACTTGTGTCTCCTTAGAGTCCTAAGTTCATGCCTGTGCCTCTTTTGGTGAAGGCAGGCCCCGATCCAATGCACTCTTACATAGGACCCTGGGCCTGTGGATCAGATACGTACTCCGTAAGCCCACGGACAGGGGTGCTGTCTGAAATCCTGTGCAGAGTAAATGCAGACTCACACGTGGAGTATGTGTCCCTTCCAGTTGGAAGGAATCCCTGCCAGTTCCAGAGTGGAGGGCACCCAGTCTATTTCAGCTTGCCAGGTATCTAATTGCTCCCCTTGAAGAACAGAGCCACATTGCGGTATTAGCATTCATCTCTGCGGCTGGCAGATTTGTCATGCGGTTGGGGAAGTAGGTAGATCAGACTTGATGAGTTGGAGCCCGTGATGTTGGACCCATGCATGGCATCCCTCTCTGCTTCTGCCACCCTGTTTATGTACCAGCAAGCTGTCCCTGGAGTGGTCGGTGGCTGAAACTGTCTTCTGTCAGCTGATCAAGTCATTCTGTCTGCTTGGCTGTGTGCTGCCTCTTCTGCAGTGACTGCTCTCTGGCTGTAATATGGGATAAAAAGCTTTTCAGACTTCTTATACTTCTTGCTCACTCCCGCATGTCTTCTGGGTCCCTCTTCTCAGACTTCCTTCCTGCCAACCTACCAATAATTCTCCTTTCACAACAGTCCTTGACATGTCTGAGTATTCTCCTTTCCTCAGCGTGCAGTTCCCTGAGTAAATGTTTTTGGGCCCCTTTGAGGAAGGGCTGGGAAACAACACACAAAAGTCCTGACCAAAAAAATACTGGTATGTTAATAAAAAATAGGTTAAAGATACATTGCCATTAAGCCCCCTTAGACTACTCCCACTGGCTTGGAACACACTTGTCACATTGTCCTTGCCACTTTCTGAAACAGTTCTGGGAGTCCTCTTTCATGAGTGTCTTTTCATTGTTGCCTGGATGTCCTGAATCAATTTAAAACATTTACAGCAATTTCTGTCAATAAAAACACTACCATGTGTCATTATCAGCTTTATTCACTGGATCTGGCACTGCGTGACTTCTGGCTCTTCCTCAAAGTCAAATGACCATGAAAGGTAAATGTTTTGAATTGATTCAGGACATCTAGGTGGCCATAATAGTGCAACTAGAAACACTTATGCAAGAGGACTTCCAGAACTGCTTGAGAAAGTGGCAAGGATGGTAAGTGTGTTTGAAGTGAGGGGGAGGATTCTGAGAGGAATTAATGGCAATGTGTCTTTTGCTGTAATACCTTTTTCCAGATTTAAACACTTACTTTATCATTTGATCATGCCTCGTATTCTTCCCACAGGTTGCAGAGTCCTTTTTTATGGGAACCCTGGTTTTTAATTAGCTGGCTAGCTAGTGGGCTTGAAGTTTAAAAACTAGCTCAGGTACAAAAATTAGGTAAGCAATCATGACTTTTTATTAGAGAAGCTGTTCTAAATATCATGGTCATTCATCATGGATTTGTTTTGATCATAATACCCTTGCATTATACCCTTGCTAGCTGCCCATCTATTGTTCCCGCAAAGAAAGCTGAGTTTTATTAATCGTCTCCATTATCCTATGTGAGTCAGCAGTCCCTGGTTACCATTCCCAGCCCATTCTTGATGATCATAACCAGTGATTGCCATTGTGAGCATTGCTCCATAACAGCACATCTTGTGATCCACCGTGGCCCAAGAGGACGGCGCCACCAAGCATCTCAGTGTTGCTTATGCCTGCATAACTAATGGATTTCTTCTGATGTTGATGAACCATGTGTCTTCAGGACAGGACTTGAGCCCTTTGGGTTTTCTGGTTTTTGCTCACTTTTCTGTACCTCACGACCCCTTTTCCTGTTATCTCCCATGGTGTGGATCATGGCTACCTTCCAAATTTTCAAGAGCCATCTTGTCTGCATTGGATCCTGGGATCTTTTTTAGGGAGTTAATTCTTACATAGTAAGTAAGTATTTCCATATCAATAAGTGATCCCTTATTAAACTTCATATTCTTCTCTACTTAGTTCAAAACCCCAAAGATCCTACCTGAATCCATTTTCTCATCTCTGGCCCTGCTTGCGGGATAGTCCCCCAGTCCTTCAGTACATAGATTCTCTCCTCTTTTAGCAGACCCAGCACATACCTGACCGCTGGATTGTGGAACTGCTTGACTGAGGAATTTGTCTGGCATCCTGGAGGGGGAGTGGGCTATGTCCTCTGCATTACATTTGTACAAGAGAGTGGTGCCAGGCCAACAGAGTAGTCTCGACCACTTCTTTAGACTCAGGGACTTCAAGGGAAGGTAGTGATAAAAGATCTTCATGTTTATCAACTGAGATATCCATATCTCAAATCCCGGGTTCCCCCTCCTCCCTAACGCGAGACTTGGTGTTGGCTTAGTTGACCTACTAGGGCTGGCTTCAAGTCCAGTTTCCCTTATAATTAAACCCAGAGCTTGTCAGCAGCCTTTTCTGCATTCTGATGGAAGGAACTGAGTGTGTCTGTCTTTGGTAGCAAGGGGACTGTGGTATCCTTATTAAGTGACCACATCCACATCTTCACCCCGACTGCGATGTTAGTTCTTCTTACATAAACGTATCTCATCAAGAAATGGAGCTCATTTCTGCTCCCCTGGAATCTGGGCTAGACTTGTGACTGGCCATGACCAAGCAAATGTGACAGAAGTGGTGGTCATGTTCCCTGACTCCTGAGCCCCTTTGAGGATGGGCAACTTTCTCTTCTTGGCACCTAGAGAGCATGCTCTGAGCAGCTCAAACGACAAGGTGCTGTCACATGAAGGGGAACTGAGGTGCTGCAGTCAAAATCCTAAGCTGACGCCCTAGCCAAAAGCCAGAATCCAGAATCCAGTTCCAGCCACATGAGTGAATCACACTGGATATTCTGGAGCACAGCGTCTCAGATGAATTTAGCCAATATCAGCGGTGAAGACAACTGTCTGACTGAGCCCAGCCAGCCCATGTATCATGAGGGACATTAAAATGTTTGTTATTTGAAGCAACTGAGTTTATTTTCAGCCACTTACCTTTCCCTCCACCACTCCAGTTACCTATCATAGCACTTCCAATACTTTACGGCCTTAACTGGATTGTAGATTTGAATGATCTTACTGAACTCTTTAAGTTCTTAGCACCTGCTCAGTACTTCTAGCTCATGAATCAGTGATGTCCTTTGCCCAGGTCCCTGGAGCTACGAAGGAGCACAGTGCAGCCTAACTCAGTGCTAAATTCTTTCATTGCATCGTGAGGCCACAATTATAGCTGTGGGGTAACAAGGGCCAGGAATATTCTGTGCAGATATCTAACCCAGAAAGTCAAGCCCAAATCTCCTTTTTCTTATCTAGAGTGAATCCAGATAGAACTTATTTGATGTATCTATGTAAAGATGACGTCATTTATCATTTAAGGCAGAACCTTGTGTAGCCAGATGGTGCTTTTGGATGATTACAATTAAGAGCTCCCTACCCCTAATTTTCTTGTGTTTTCTTGTTAACGGCAAATGTTACTCTTTCCCCCTTTTAACTAAATTTTGTTTTGCTCATTATTTTTTCTGGTTGGTAAAATTTGTATTGTTAAGGTGGGATTACATTTAACTGTTATTGTTTTGTGGCCTGAATTGCATGGAGTAACTTACCTTCTTATATAAAGTAAATGGGTTTCATGGTTCAGCAGCTAATGCAGAAATTAACTTAATGTGACAGGAGAGTACAATTTTAAAAGAACAGATTCCGAGGATCATAAAATCATCCACTTCTTTTGAGTTGGAAAAGACGACAAACATTACTTTTTGTGCACATCACCAACTTCAATCAACATTGCTGAAATGTATTTCAATGGCAAGCACAAACACCGAAACAACACCCAGGATTTGGAGGCAGATTTATTTACATCGACGGGCACTGATAGGGACCATTCCCAAAATATCAGGCCCTGATCTCTGGTGGTCTAGGGCTTATATGGGATAAGCAAGCAGGAAGTACAGAGGCAGAATGGCTTGTCAGTTGGGCATTGGTTTATACAATGTGCATCATAGTGACCAGCTATGCATCACAGTGACCAGCCTCTTCTAGGAGACAGAAGCAACCAGAACTGGAACAGGAACTATTACCTGGGCAACTAACAAGCTGAAGTATACTGGCTGGGGGGAGGGAGCATTTTCTGTTACAGTACTATGTTTGTCAGCTTTTTGTCACTAAAACAAAACCTAAGATGACCAGCCTATGCTTAGAGCATGACTGAATGGCTCTGTTGCCATGGTGAGGCCGCACATCGTGGCAGGACACACGGTGGAGCAAAACTGCTTCCCTAATAGCCAGAAAGCAGAAAACTTGGCCAGGTTCTGCAATCCCCTCAATGGACACCCTCAATGACAGCAGCCACCCAGTGGTCCCCATTTCCTGAAGATTCCCCCACTCTGCAGTGGCAGCACCATGGGAATCAAGCCGTTAGCAGATGGGCCTTTGGGGACTTTCAGCACCCAGACCATAGTGTCAGCTGATACAGCTTTTGACCTCAGTGTGCCCATTTGTATTTTCTCATAAGGCCAACAGTTTTATATTTTATATAGCTAATGATGATATATTTTCTTCTGAGTGCAAGATTAATAGATTCTTCTCTCTCTCCAGGTAATGCTTGCTTATTTTGCACCTAATAGCCTCATTTCTTACTAGGATGATGAACATGCAATAATTGTGCATGTGAATGGGTTTCTTTAGTATGGCACAATCTTGGGCAATGGTTGTTTTCATTTTCTTGAAGTCCTTCTTTTGTGGTCGGTCTACTCTGTAAGTCTGGTTTGGATTCCCTCTTGGAAACGCCATCAATTCTAGTGTTTTAAGTGAATTCACTGCACACAATCTCTGGCCTGAGGTATAATCTTCAAAACATGGATGATCACCCAATTAGTTGAGCAATAGTGCAAGCTACTTTGTATTTGGTGTGGGAGTGTGAAAGTTCAGAGTTACGCACCCCTACCACCGTCTGTTTTTGTCATTATTTTTTTTCTTCTCAGAAGGCAACAAATTGTCCAAGAAAGAAAGATTGGTATTTTTAGAAGATAATCATTTAGTTGTTTTTTTGAATCCTGTGTGTTACAGGGTGAACTTGAGGAAGTATGGGTTTCTCTCTTTCCTTTTCCGTCTCACTTTATTATGAGTGTCTCTGTGTGGTGTCCAGAGTACGGCAACTGTCCAGAGAAAGTGATGAAGGATGCGTGGTATTGTGTCCTCTGTGCTGTCTTGGCACATATGTTTTCCACCGGTGGGAAACGGCCCAGCACACTGCCCCTGGTAGGCAGTGCTTTGAGGGACAGCCACAGGGTTGGCATAGCCCTGTCCGAGGTGCTGATACCAATCCAGTTTGAGGCAGCTTAGAATTGCACAGAACTTCCTTTTTTTTCAACCACTAGCTGAGCCAGGTGTCCAAACTTCACTTAGGAATCTGAACATTTTCCCAGCTGTGTGTGATTGAAGGTACTTAATCTTAAGATCTCTGATATTCCTGTTCTTTCTCTGGACATTGGAATTACCTCTCTCTACTGAGGTTGTTTTGTTTCTCTTTTCAGCATTTATTTCAAGATCAGAGAAATGTGTGTCTTGTTTTGTTTCAACTCAGACTGTAGATATCTTATATAATTGGTCTTTGTAAATTATGTGAGGTTTCTCTCTCTTGCCAAAGTCTTTGGTGACTTTGCTACGTTTTCTAATCCTTTCTGTGTTTTCAACACAATATCACATCCTCTGTTTTCATTTCATTTTATATTGGTGTTCTTCCCTTTGAAAGTTTTTGATGGGGTTGTGGTTGGACCTCAGGTGGTAGAGTGCTTGCCTAATATGTGGAAGGTACCAGGTTTGACCTCTAGCATCACACACATAAAAATAAATAAAATGAAATTGGAAATAAAAAGATATGTGACAGAATTTGCAGAATAGAAAATACAGTCTGTTCTAGCTCACTGGACTTACTTTAACACTAAAAGCTATTTCCCAGTAGTGAAATTAATGTAAATTACTATTCATTTCTATATAATAGAAAATAGAATGAGTTGTGGTCAAATCATGAAATCTGTACTTAGGTTGATCAGCTTGGGTATTACTTGTGGCACATATTTTTTGTTATTATTGTATAGGGTGAATATCCTTTATCAAAAATGGTTAGGACCAGAAAATGTTTCTGATTTTGGAGATTTTTGGCTATTGGACTATTTGCATACACATTATTTATCTTGGGGAAGGGACCCATGTCTAAACATAAAATTCATAAATTTTTCATATACACTTTATACACAGCCCAAAGGTAATTTTATATGATGTAGTAATTTTGTTCATGAAACAAAGTTCCATGTTTTACAATTTTACACTTGTGGCATCATTTTAACATTCAAAAATATTTATATTTTGGAGATTTTTGATGTTGTTTTTTGGATCGGGATGGCTTGAAATCTATGTAAGATTTGTTCTAACTTTCTGTGACTTTGTCATGTTTTCTTTCTTTCCAGAGCAGTTGGTGTGTGCTCAACAATTGCAAACTCCATTAAATAATTATTAGGAAGAAAATCTGGCTTTACAGGAAGGAAAATCAAAGTGTACTTTAAACTCAGCCATGACTGAGTTAAGCAGAACCATCAAATACTATTTCATTTACTTCCATTCATTAATGAATGTCATCAAGAGTTGTCTGTACTCATGTCCTTGTCAGAAACAAGGAACTGCTAAATAAAGAACGTTTTCATAACCATCTCTCCTGCTCTGAACTTTTTCTTCTTTCCTCCCTCAAAAGTCTCATGACTTTGGTGCCTGGCACAAAGCCTCCTCACCCAACACTGGCCATCTTTGGTGTCTCTACAGCCTTGACTCTGAGCTCAAGTGGACAGGAATTTTGACTGGGGTTGGGCAACTTAAAGGATGGTGGCCAGACGGTGTGGGAAAGAGCAGACAGGACTGAGCAAGGGGAAATAGAGGATGCAGAAGGAAGAGGCAGAGAGAAAAATGTGAGGCTCGGTTCTTTTTAATATTTCATAGCCTAATGTAGAAATAACATTTACCCCAGAATATCATATTGATCTTGCCAGTAATCCATACATGGCGTCTCAACTCGAGTCTGGCAGAAGAAGAAAAAGAAGGAAGAAAAGTAGACTGGGAGGGAGGAAAGCAGGCAGGCAGGATTAAAAAGGGAGAAAGGAAGGAAGGCAGGTTATTTCCATTCTAAGGAGCATTCTCAGCTTTTAAAATACTTTTTAAAAAATTTGTATGAACAATGAGAACAAAGTTTCCCATTTTAAAAATGTAAGAAAACATTGATTTGCATAATCAAAGTATTTCTTAAAACATAATTTAGAATTTGGCAGGAGCATAGTCTAAACAGGAAAGGGAAACTTTATCATCAAAAATTTCTATATTTTAAAGCATGCCTGGTGAAATATTTTCTACCATTTAAACACTTTTCTTAAGGAAAAACCTCAGCAAAGTACATCTCTTATATTTTCTTTTAAAACATGAATAGCATCAGTTATCATCATTAACATTGAGTTAGAAAGAATTAAATAATTAGAGTTGTCATTATGTTGGTCAAATTATATGTTGCTTTCTGAGTTTTGAAAATCCAGCCTGTATGTTCAAGGTATGTTGTAGTGGAACATAGAGAAGTAGCCTATTTGGTCAAACTGCAGTACTTTTTTTTTTTAAGTTCAGATAAACATTGCATGATCTTAACCTACATTAACAAGCAACTGATCATTCATTACAATGGTGTTTAGAATTAAAAAGTAAATTATAATGTCTCAAGTTTAAAATTTTTTAATATTTCCAAATCAGGACTGGTAGTATCTAATGTTAATTAATTTAGAAAATAAGTCTTTATTTCAGAAAAAAAGAAAAAGAAATGAGAGAGAGAGATCTTTCAACTTTATATTAGCTGCAGCCAGGAGGTGAGCTATAATTCCTATAACTGATATAAGTATTTTAGGCACATGAGCTTTTTTCAATGTAATCTTAAATGAGCACTTCAAAGTATGAAATATAGTTTGAGTTAAGAACATCTCTAAATTTTACACAGTCTCCAGCATGCCTGGCTTGACCTGTAAGTATTCTAAATAATCACTTTGCAACACAGACATTTTGGTGACAGCTATGGTGAAAAAATCAGCCAGACCCCATTTGCTGATGGCCACAGACTTCATCGATTGCATTGATCCTTTTGAATTTCTTCTTTTTGCTTTCCTTAATATTTCATGATACAAAGTAACTTTTAGTAAATCTAGTGCTTTTTAATAGTAAGCAGTGACAGGACTGCCCAGTGGTAAAGTCTTAGTGTCAAAAAATTAGCTTTGAGATCTAATTCTGATGTTCATGGGACATTTGATTTAGGAAATGTCATTTTTAACTTGTCTCAATCGTTTTCATCTCTAAAACAAAATTAAGCATGCCTGCCCTGCCTGCCTCCCATAGTTTTATTAAAGAGCAAATAGGGTAATACATATTACTTATTTTTAAAATGACTTTGTTAAATGAATGTATGAGATTATTCTTATTTTAGTTACTAATGTAATATAAATAGAAATATCTGTTTTCAATTCATGTATTTTGTTCGTCAATTTAAAAAATGAGTTCTTCAAATTTAGTGGGTTTAATGGAACATCATTGTAGTATAGCTGTGGATTCCACTGGGACCCCTCAAACATCTGACTCTCCGGAAGATGTATTGGAGAATATCGTCACATCTAGGTGACATGCAGTTTTGGAGTTCTGTCTGCACGGTGTTGCCAGGCCTAGCAGTTGCTACAGGGATGGGCATGCTGTTGCGGGTGTGTGAGTGCAGGGATTCCTTGCCGGACCCTGGGCTCTCCCGCTTCATGTCCCTTATGAGATGCTCAAGTCACGTTGCTTGTTAAAATGCTCATTCCTGAGCCCTTGAACAACTCTTTCTGAAAAAGAAGAGTAAAAAATGCAAAGATGGGGTTTATGGATTCGAGCTTGTCTCACATCTTTTATCTAAGCAGAGACTGCAGATGTTAACTGGGGAGTTACAGGTCACAGTTGGACAGAGGAGTTTTATGTTGTGAATAATAAGAGGCCTTGGTTTGTCTCCACCCCCAGCTGAAATAAATGTTTCTGCTGACATTAGTGATGGTATATAACGCGACAGATTGCTTTTTACATGGTTTACAAAGCCAGGTACTATTCTGTCCGATAACACCTAGACTTCAAAGTCGAGTGGAAGATGTTTCCATATTTTCTCTGCCCAGGGAGAGTTGACATGTTAGAGTTTGCTCGCGGACCTCCAGGGCTTTGACAAATGAGTGGGCAAATGCAGATTAAGAAAGAAAATCTTTGCAACTATATTGTTTGTTTGTTTTGTTTGTGTGTGTGCTTTATTTTATATTATTTTTATTAGTACGTGTTCGCAGTACCTCATGTTTACTTTCCTTGTGTGGAGTGGGTGCACGTACACAACGCATCTTAATTCCCGTTTTCATCCCCTTTCCCTCCCCTCTAACCCTCTCCTTTCATCTCCTGATCCCCTTCCCATTTGAGAAAGATCTATCTCCCTGCTTCCTATTATCTACTTCCTGTTTTGCTCTTTATTTATGCTTTGCGTTTCTTATGTAAGAGAAATCATATGATATTTAAACTTGTGTGTATGATTTTTGGCACTTAACGTTGTTTGAAGGTGCATCGATTTTCCTGCAAATGCCTCCAGTTTATCATTCTTTGTGGCAGAGTAGTACTGCATTGTGTATAAATATCCCTTTTTTTTTTTAAATCCACTTGTCTGTTGATGGACACACAGGCTGCTTCCAAGATTTAGCTACTGTGAGTTGTGCTGCTATAAACATGAGCATGCATAGATCACTATAATACGATGTCTTCAACTCTTTGGGAAGATACCTAGAAGGGGAAGAGCTGGGTCAAATGGAATTTGTAGCTTTAGTTTTTTGAGGAATTGCCGTATACTGATTTCCACAGTGGCTGTACCAGTTTTCGTTCCCTCCAACAATGGAGAGGGGCTCCTTCTCACAGCCTCCCCAGTGTTAGTGATTATTTGATTTCTTGATGATGGCCATTCAAGCAGACTTAGTTGTGCTACACTGATGATTCTTCAGCTGTTATCTCCAACCAGGCAATCACTACACAGGGCTGGTTTTTAAAACACAGATTCCCAGGCCAAACTCCAGTCCTCCTGATGATTCCCATGGGAGCTGACATTCGAGGGCCACTGTCCCCAGCAGTGTGCGAGTCTCAGAGGCCACCGTTCTTTGGGTCTCCCTGACCTACAGCAGTGTCTTCTAGTTCCAGGGGAAGCAGCTCCTCTGGGTGGTCTCTGGGAGATGAGAATGTTGGCTTAGAGACCAGAGGCCCTGAAGAGGCCTCGCTGCTGGCTTTGTCACACTCGGAAGTGTGCTGCACTTGCTGATCCCTGGTTCCCTCATTTGCAAACATGAAGTCGTATCTGCCTCCTAGTAGCTGTTCTTGCTGTTGTTCATATCCCATTCATCCTAGACTGTTAAGATTTCCTTCCTTTTCTTTTCTTTTTATAGTATTGTTTCCTTCCGGCCTGGTTAGTTTGCCAGAAAACCATCAACTCTTGAGTTCATTTGGTTGTGACTTTGTCCCTCTTCAGTGTCTTAGTTTCAGTGGTTGTGGAAGACCATCGCCTGTGTTTACCAGGTGTTCCCCGCAGAACCCGCAAAGGTCTCCCATGTGTGTTTCCTGATCTTTATTTCATGTCCTTTAAGCTTAGGGACATGTACTCCTGAAACATACATGCCATGCAGTCCAGTCCCCTGACACTTTGCTTCCCGGGGTGCAGATCCATCCCCGGGTCCCAGCCCTCTGGGAAGCACAGTCATCATCCGCCCATTAGCAGATGCTGTAGCAGCAAGTTGGACCACTCAGCCTGCCCCAGAATGGTCCTTTATGAGACACACAGATCAAATTCAAGTCCTTTTTGCAGAAGAATCCAGGACAGCTTGCCCTAGCGAAGTCAACCTGTCAACACCTTGCCAGTGTCTTTCAGTATCTCCTGTTGTCCTGAAAGGCAGGCGGGCTGCCTGTGGGTGTGACACAGGTGTCTCTGCATTGCGGGATGTCGGCGTCCCAAGTGCCTCTCTCAAGCCAGCTCTCCGATGGTGGTGCTCTCAGCTGGTCCGAGACTCAACAGAGTCTAACTCTAACTCAGGCGGCCCCTTAGGCTGTGTAGTACGTAGGTGGCGCTCACATATTTTTATGCATCAAAGGAGAAAGGCCATGTCTTGGGAAATCCAGGGCACTGACAGAATACTTGTGGGGGTTCTCCCCCTTTCCAATGGCTAATTTTCTCTATGCTTACCTGACTCTACGCTTGCCTCTCTTAGGAAGGCCTGGCTCAACGCCTGGGATTGAACAGACGAATACTAAACATCACCTCCTCTGGGATTAATTGGGCTGAGGCTTAGCGCAGGCTTTACCTCCAACAGTTTCAACAAAGGACTTCTGAGAAGAGACAAGGACAAGAAAGTTTCCTATGACATCCTTAAACGGTGAAAAATAAAACATTTGACATAGTCAGGCATTGTGCTGTGTGCCTCTAGTCCCAGGTACTCAGGAGGAAGAGGCAGGAGGATTAATTGAGCCCAGGAGTTTGAGAACAGACTGGATAATGTGGGAGAACCTGTCCCAGACAGACAGACAGACAGACAGAGACAGACAGACAGACATCAACAAGAACAAACCCACTTAACAATTATGCTCCATGCTCACATCTTGGTTTCTGTACTCATTAGCTGTTTTTACTTTGGCCTTGTAAGTTTTCAGATCTTCAGTTTTATCACTTGTAAGTTGAATAGTGTTTATTTTGCAGGTTTTTCTGTGCTAGGTATAATTGCTATCAGGTTAACGCACATAAGCAGGCCCTTAGAAACTGCTTGCTATCATTTACCACTCATGTTATTTGTAGGAATTTCTGTGGTAGAAGATGAAACTTATTTGTAATGTTGAAAAGATAGTCCATTTCGGTGTTTTTAAAATACAGGAGTAAATTCTCCTTAGCAATTTGACATTGAAGGGAATGGTCAAAAAGATGTTTTGAAATCATTTTCCGTAACAGTCTTTCTGATAGGTACCATTTGATCTAGGATAGTCTGGCTTGTTGTGGACAACTGAACTCCAAAAGCTACTGTTTTGAGATTCAGCCACTTGTCCTTGCCTCATGGACACTGAAAATTGACTTAAGTAACCCAGATGAAAGTAAAAGGACAACCGTTTGCCTCCATTTACCAATTTCCAGTGTTTGTGAAGTGGATCTTATTTTTATCTTTTAGTGGCAGCAATTATGCCTTCCAATTTCATCCCCATAATCATCTTCCATCTGCTGCAAAATATTTTCTGTAACCACTGTTAAGTCAATAGACATCGCAGGTCTCCTCGACTTGGCGTGGGTAAACAGTTGTAGAGTACAGAGCAGGGCTGGGCCTGTGTAATTTCAGTTTCTGTGACTGAGGCGTTTCCTCTTACCAAAGCACTCTTTCCCTTTTGACAAAAAAGTGAAGAGTAATATTTCTAATAATGAAAAAACATTGCCTTATGGTAGTATTTTTTTCTGTTTTTCTTCAGAAAAGCAGCGCTTTAGATGTAGTATTTTTTCTGTATTTCCCCAGAGAAGCAGTGGATACAAGTTTGGAATTTTCAGTTATTCCATAATTTGGCTGCATTTGAAATACTTAAACATATACAATGGTACTTTGGTTCATGAACTTAATTCCTTCCATGATTCTGGAGAAGATGGCTGTGGTCATGTTCATCATCCGATGCAGAGTTCAAGAATGGAAGCAAAATTTTGCTGAACGCTTCTGTTTGCAAACCTAATTGTTTGTGAACACAGCTGTTCATGATCCAAGGTATTACAGTACTTTTTGTTTTTATTTTGTTTACAGTGCATCTCACAAGGGTGGGCTTTTTATCCCAATGAGTTTATGTGCTTTATGATGCTGAGCCCTTAGTAAGAGTTTATAAATATTGATTGACTTTAAAATAGTGTTTTCTGAGGCAATCAAAGGTGTGTTCTTCAAGGTTTTTGCTGCCTTCTTTAGCAGCATTTGGTGGAGGAACTTTTCTACATTTGTGATAGATAAAAATAAGCCAGATTGCAAATCCTTTTTCAGTCTTAAACCATGTGCCTACTTTTTGGTTGAAATTGTCTAGGATAAGTGAAATTGCAATCTGTTAACTAATATGAGTGTATTTCTGTAAGCATAGTTGTGTTGAAATAAAGTTTTAAAAAGCAAAAAATAGCATTTGATATATATTGATACTTCTAAAAAATTGTTATGGTTTGTATCTAGATGTAACTCCAAAGCCTCACGCAGTCATAGGTGGGGCTTTCTGGAGGTGGCTGGATCTAGGGTGTGTGATGCTGGGATCAAGGACGTGATGCTGCGATTAATAGTGCCCCACCCTGGGGGTGAGTGCTACTTGCCCTAAGGGCAGGTAGCCTGGATAGAATAGAAGGGACAGAAGTAGAGCTGCTGTTGTCACTGCCTGTGGCTTGCTGCTTGCTACTTTGCTGCTTTGCTGCATTCCTGCCTTCTCTGCCATGGACTGTTTCTCCTCCCAGTGCCCTCTGCCATGCCACCCTGCCTTGGAACCAGCCAACTATGGACTGAAACCTCTACAGACTGTGGGCCAAATAAACCTTTCCTCCTTTAACTCTGGGTGTTGGATATTTTGTCTCAGCAATGAGAAAAGTAAGTAAGACAAAAATAGAAACAACATACAGTATAACTGAATACATACACTCTAATGTCATGCTGTATGCCACTTTATTCTGTTGAGATTTATTCTGTTTAGAATCACTTCTGTTAGGAAATGCTTAAATCTTAAAAATAAAAGTATACCCTAAATTAGAGTAAGATACTGATGAATGATCTGTTAAATGCTTTTTAAAAATTCATTAAACCTGCTTAATAGCCAGATTAAAATGTCCTGAGAAAAGTTGATTTAAGAAATCTTTACGTCTAGCTGGCTTATTTAAATTGTAAATATCATTGGCTCCTAAAATATGGTAAGATTGATCTACAAAATTCCCAGTTTATCCTTTTGTGTCTTAAAAAGTATTTCAACTAGAAACATAATAATGGGGTAAAATCTATGAATTTTGTCTCTTAGCAATTCCAGATACAGGAGGATTTTACTTACACAGTGCTGGTCTGCAGTGTGTGAGGCCCTGGGTTTAATCTGCAGAACCACAAAAAGTAATCCAGAACTCTGGGAGGAGGATTTCAAGTTCAAGCCCAGCCTGGATGATTCAGTGACTTAGTGAGACCCTGTCTCAAAAAAAAAAAAAGTGGAAAAAAGGGCTGAGAATGTAGCTCAGTGCGGAGGCCCTGGGTTCAATCCCCATTGCCACCAAGGAAAAAACTTGGAGGAGAAAGGATATGTGTTGTTTGTGAAGTAGTTCGCTGCTTCATAAGAGGAGTTTGGGTGTCCCTGGGTTCTGTCCTCTGCAGGCCTGAGCCCACCCCCTGTGAGAGCGAGGGCTGAGGACTCCCTCTGGCTTGGACATCAGACAGTTGTCTGGAACAAAATGAGCCTTCTGAATCCAAAGCACACAGATGATTGAGGCATCATGGTGGTTAAGGAAACTACTGCTAATGAACGGGGGTGCAGCTGCTTATGCACTGGGCGCTGTGATAAGACGTTTTGTGATTTACTGACTTAGCACCACTGCAGTGTGGTGGGGACACCTCACCACACCCACTGGACATGTGCAGGCGCAGAGGGTCAGAGAATCGAAACCACCCATCCTGATGATTACAGCTGCTGTGTAGCCGTGGGACCAGCTCAGCTGTATTCCGCTCCAGTGGCCACGTCATTACTCTTTGACTCTCCTACCTTGGTTCCATGGCGCAATCCCCCTTTATTGTTGGTTCTTTCCCCACTGTGAAGTATAGCACAATTCATATTCTAATAGCCCAGAATGCTACGAGCCAGGTCTGCCCAGGCCCTCTTAACTCACTGAACCCCACAGCCTGCCCTCAGACTGCAGGCCGTCTTCACCTGTCCGGAGATGCACCCCTCCCTCTGGCTCAGTGGCGGAGAGAGGTAGGAGGTTTCTCTTTGCTCTTCCCTTGGGTCTCTTGGATCCCTGAGCCCCATCATGAGTTCTTAATTTCCCACTTGGACTGGCCAAATCGTTGGAGAGGGAGGAGTAGATGGCTTTCTCTCAGAGACACCCAGGACCAGTGCTCCTTTCAGCTCTGTGTGGTGGTCACACGCTTGCACCAAATGAAGACAGTGCACTTTGGGGTGGTGTGGTCTTTGTGTCTTCATAGAACAGGCTTTGTGTATGGAAGCTGCACCTGTTTGCTCTCTTCCTTCCTTTTCTCTCTCTTCTTCCTCAGACTTGGAATCAAACTTTCATGTTTATTTCATTTTTTGAGTATTGAAAAGCAAAACTGCCTGAAAGAGACCAACCCAGCCCCTTTCGCATAGCTACATGCAGTTCCTCCAAATCCCCGTGCATAGAACCCGTGAGTCAGGGATCTGTGAGCGCACTGGAGCTCAGCTCAGGATGGCTTCGTGTGTCTGTGTTCTGCAAGATGCACATTTCTTGGGTGCAGTAGTTCCCTGGTCCCTGTCACTTTCCAATGCTCTGGTTCCATGATGCCGTTGCTCTTGACTTTGTGTGCATCCTGGTGGTTATTTTAGTTCCAGCTCACACATTCAATGTTTTTTGGACGTTTGACTCCAAGGGTTTTTATATTTCGTCTTGATATTCAAAAGAGGCAATAGAGTCTCTCCGCTGTCACACGAATTAGGAGTTTTACAATTTAATGGGTAAAGACTCAAGCAGATTTTTGATAAGCTCTTATAGTATTCAAAAATCAGTACATTAGTAAAAAAAATGCCATTTGGCTCTCAAGATATGCATTGCATTTATCTACATTTACCAGGAAAAGTCACTCATCTGCCTCCATCCCTACTTGTTAATTAATGAGGGATATTTATAGAGTCCCTACTTGAGCCTGGCAGATTTACTAGGTTAGGAAATCA
The DNA here is from genome assembly GCA_028451465.1 of Erethizon dorsatum. Lineage (NCBI taxonomy): Eukaryota > Metazoa > Chordata > Mammalia > Rodentia > Erethizontidae > Erethizon > Erethizon dorsatum. The sequence continues at coordinate 28,107,942 of CM051838.1, read as the reverse complement.
TCAGCACCTGGCTGTAGGTAATGCACTGAGTTTTTACATGGAAATAGCACTATAAATAATAATTACAAAAGTGAGCCAGAATCCTGATTTTATTTTAAACCTACTGCTTGAGTTTAAGTGGTTTTATCTTGATTTCTTTTTACCCAAGAGACAGCAGTACTCACCTCCCTGATTTTTGTATATGATAAGATTAAGTAAAAGTTAATGCTCATTTGGAATTTTATCTTCTCCTCCTTTTTATTTTATATGGCAGTAGGGGAAATGTGAGCTCAGCTGAGGAATTCTAAATGCAATATGCCACCTCTTTTGCAGCATGTGTTTTGTGTTGGAACACTTCAAAGTCGTGCGTTAAACTCAAGTGAAAGACTGAAAGTCAGAAACTGGAAATGCAGAAACTGAATTATCTCCATAAGTTAAGATTGTTCCTTGTTTTCTGTGGCCAAATACAATTTTCTAACTCTTCTGAGGAAGAGTGTATTTCAGGTAACTGCTGACTCTCACTATCAAATGGATTATCGTAGTGTAGTTGGGCTGAATGAAGCTCTCCCGGGTGTGCAGCTTCTGTTCCCTTTCCTTGCTGGAGCTGAGAACTCTTCGTCCCCAACAGATGAGTCCCAAAAGCTCTGGAAAGCAATTTGTGAAATCTTTTCAAAGTGATCTTAAAATGTCACTGCAGTATTGGCATCACAATCTTACTAGTTTCCCTGATCATCAGAATCCTAATTTCTAAAATTAGGTCTTTATCACCTACATAAAAAAATTATCTGATTCACTGGGAGAGGAATTTATATTACAAAGAAGGGGTATTTTAACAATAAAGCTGAAGTTTTCACTTAAGAGCTGTATTTTCATGAGTAATTATTTAAACTAATTCTTTAACAAAGTAATTGAGGATTGTGGAGGTAATCCATTTTGGGGATTTTTTTCCCCACAGATTCTTTACATGTGCATTGTTCTGTGTTGTTGTGTTGTTTAAATCTTGTCATCTAAATTGTTAGTTAGATCGAAGTAAATTATCTTCAAGAGGCCAAGAAATAGTGAATGAAATAAGACAAAATTAATTTATTTCAAAATCCTTTTCATCTCATGCACCTTCAGTAATTTCTTCTGGTTAATGAACAAGGGATATTTAGTAATGGGGCTTATAAATATTTCAGTCATTTATGAGCAGCAACAAAATCTACATTATGTATTAAATGGATATTTTTTTTCCTGAGGTTCATGGAGTTCAAAGTAGGCTTTTCGCTTGTGACTTTCTTTTTCTGTTTTTCTTCACATATATGGAAATTTGCTTGTCACCCTGTCACATTCAGCCAGATAGCTGTTTTTGTACTCATTTATTCAAAAATATTATTGCACCCATTCTGTGTACTAGTTGTACTAGGAAGTGCAGAATTAATGTAAAATAAAAAAAGGGTTATAAGAGGTGATCAAAATATATGATGAATAGCTAAATTAAAAAATTATTACAGTAAGACACATTACCATTGATCCCCCTCAAAATACTCTCTCTTGTTTTAAACACATTTATCCCATCATTCTTGCAGCTTTCTGAAGCAGTTCTGAAAGTCTTGCTTCCTGAGTATCTTAACAAGGTGTGATAAAAAATACAGCGAATGCTGCTACTAAGTGCCATCTGACAGAAAGGCAGGCTCGTAAAAACAATATGCTGTGTCCCCATCCACCTTATTCACTGGATCTGACACTGTATGACTTCTGGCTCTTCCCCAAAGCTAAAATGGCCATGAAAGGGAAATGTTTTGAATCCATTCAGGACAAAGGAGCACCCACAACAGCACAACTAAAGACACTTGTGAAAGAGGACTTGCAGAACTGCTGCAGAAAGTGGCAAGAACAATGGGATAAATGGGTTTGAAGTGAGGAGAGTGTTCTGAGGGAGATTAATAGCAATGTGTCTTTCTCTGTAATTTTTAAAAACAACTTATACATTCACCTTAAGTTTCGATCACACCTAGTATATGTGTAGAGCTTGTGTGCTAACAAGAGAGACAACAAACTGACAAATGCAGACAGAAATGCAATTATAGGCTTGGGGACGTAACTGAGTAGTAGAGTGATTGCCTATCATGCATGAGAGCCTAGGTTCACAAATGCACACACACACGTAATTACAAATTGTGGTGTCACTAAGAAGACAAACAGTGGATTGAGATAAAAAGCCAATAAAAGAAGGATAAAATGGAAACAAAGCTTTGTAAATAAGGAGGGGAAGAGGGGTTGAAGGGAGGGGAGGGGATTGAAAAAGAGGAATCAGGATATATCAGTACAGGTACAAATTCCCTGTGATGCATGTGATCATTATGTATATCTAAATTTTATCAATAGGGCCGGAGAGATTGCTCAGCGGCATAAGCACCTGCCTGGCAAGCGCGAGGTCCTGAGTTTGACTCCCGGTACCCACATACAAAAAAGGGCCGGTGATATCCCTCAGTGGCATGGGCGCCTGCTGGCGCATGAGGTCCTGAGTTCGACCCCTGGTACCCACACACAAAAATAAAATAAAATAAAATAAATTTTACCAATAAACGTAATGAAAAGAGAAAGAGTAACTGAGTGTGGGAGGCCTGGTAGTTTAAAGAGCCTGTCGAGGCATGCCTCTGAGGCAGTACCATTTGAGATGGGCCTAAGTGTTGAGTAGCAATCAGTCATTTGAAGAGTTCCAGGTAGAGCCTGTTCCAGGCATCATTCAGAACATGAACAGAGGCTCTTGGGTGGAAAGGGACTGCGCACTCAGGAAATGGGGACAGGGAGACTGCAGTGCCTGACGTCCTGAGAGAGAGGCGTGATGTCTGGCGAAGAGTCATCTGGGTACACGAGATAATGTAATTAGTCTGGGCACGTGGCATTTTCATGGGCCACCGGAAGGAGTTAGGATCCTAATCAAGTGCAAAGGGTGACCAAAGAAACTGCAAATGTGCAGGGTGTGCTAGCGCACACCTGTAATCCCAGTAGTCTGGGAGGCTGAGGCAGGATGATTCCAAGGTCCAGCCCAGCCTTTGCAACATAGCAAGTCCCTCATATATATAAAAGGGCTGGGAATGTAGCTCAGTGGGGAGGGCCTGGGGTCAATCCCCAGTCCCACCAAACAAACAAACAAACAAAAAACCCCCCAAAAAACCAAAAAGTGCAAGTGACAAAATCTAATTGATCTTTAAGGATCAGTTTATATTTATGTTGCTTGAAGGAAACCAAGTGTAGGAGATTGACGACCATTTCAGGGGCTGCTGTGAGTAGTAATCATGATGAAAGCCTGGTTCCATTTGGTGGCAGAAGAGACATAGAAAAGCAAATACATTTTTTATGCATTTGGGGGTAGACAGGACTTGCTGAAGGATTAGGTCCGAGGGGTGAGGGCAGGGTGCAGGAAGCCTGTTTCTGGCTGACAGTTGACTGGGAGCGCTGTATCCCAAGAGGGAGAAGCCCGGGGTGGGAGCAGATGGAGGTCAGGATTCCAGAGTCTTATCTGGGTCATTCCAAGTTCGAAGTGTCTTTGAGATACTTGACACCCGATGAGGGAGTTTGAAATGTGAGCCTGGGTCTCAGAAGTGAGACACGGCCTTGGGGTATAAAGATGCTTGGTGTATATTAGTTACGCAAAATAAAGGGTCTCCTTTTGTGATGTTTGCACAGTTGTATGAGACACTTTGGTCGTTTTTGCCCCCGTGGCCCCTTTTCCTGCTTGTCAGCCTTCCCGTATGCTCTTCCTCTTCTCTCATAGTCTCCCGGATGTTGATGTTGAAAAATCCGTGCGCCTCAGATCCCCTAGATTACAGAATTTGTGTCTTACACTGGCCTTTACAATTTGAGCAGGTTCGTCAGCCAGGAGAAGAGATCAACCCCATTATCTTCGGGTTGTTTGCCCTGCAAAAGCCATTTTTAAAAGCATGTCAAGACACAAGGCCAATTCCTTTTTTTCCTAGAGCATTAAAACTTGGATGCAGCTTTCGAATAAATGCAACCCTAGTGAATGGTTTGTGTGGAGGAGCCTTATATCTTTGTTCGCCATTTATGAGAAGTTTCGGCTATATTTTCACTGCGATTTTAAGTGTTCAGCCATACATTAAGTGAAGAATCATACATTTTCCCAAGGGAAGTAGATCAGTCATCTGGATGTGACCAGCTCCAAGTGTGCCTCCGTGAAGATGCGGAGTAGGGATGCGTCCGTGGATCGCATGCTCTCTTCCCCACTGCTTGCTTCGAAGCAGGTTCTGGGCTATTTGGGTTGCATGTGGCAATTGCTGACACCAAACCACTTGTTCTTTTGACATAGGACTCAAGAGGGAACAGTCTCCCTTTATGCATCTTTGCCAAAAGAATAAATCCACGAATTTAATTTCTCCTCCTGAATCAGTAGTTCAATTTCTCCCTTAAGAGTGTGAAGTAAAATAAAGTAATTAAGACCAAGACTTTTCAAAGTGGAGTTGGGAGATTACAAGAGGATTGCATCCACAGCTGGTGAAGGTCAAACCACAGAATGTCCTGGTAGACTTGGCTGAAGAACTGCAGGGAGTACCTTGCCTGGCACCTTTCTCAGCCAGGATGACTGTACCTGCCTACAAAAACCAGTGCAGGTTCGCAGCTGAGGGTTTCTTCCGGCCAATGAACTGCCATTGGAAACAAGACAGATTTACCGTGGGGATCCCCTGTCTTCTGCCCTGGGTGTAAGGGACACTATCCAGGGCTGCTGTGGGTCTGTGGGTCTGAACTGTAGCTATTTCCCAAATAAATGCTGTTTCCTTTGCCATCTCTCCAGTCTTTCATTTTGTAATTCACAAGGCCTTCGAACCCTAAACTAATTGGGAATATGTAATTGATCAGGTAAAGAGGGATGGTATCGGAGCAGTCTGTGGACGTGGTGGCATTAAGGCCAGGCTGTTTTCCTGTCTCAGTGAAACATGGTGCTAGTGATACCCACAACCGTCTTCACTGCAGATCTTTAGCCCAAGAACATCTGTTTCTGGAAGGAACCTTACTTAGCAAAGGTGAGGATTTGTCTGACCATGACACAACATGAAAATCAGTATTTCTAGTTGAACAAATCTAAAGGTGGCTGCTTGCAGGAAGGGTCAATTTATTTAAATTGCAAGCTGGAATTCCAACAGGTGCTATGTGGAATGTGTCTTCAAACTTAAAGGGATCTTCATCAGTGGGCGCCGTAGAAGTCAGAAATAGGTGATATCCAATTACTGTTAGGGGCCAAATAGTATTTGAAGTAGGAAAGAAATCGGCAACAAATCAACAGCAGAGGATGATGATGTGGATAAGTAAGACTCTTACCTGAGCGGATCCTAGACATGTCAGAAAGAGCCAAAAGCGGGATGAAGAAAGCCCATTTTCTGAGTCCATCCGCAGCAACCAGACTGTCTTTTTTCCAAAGTGAAAAAAGGGTGGGCAACGCTCTTAATGCTTCCCAAGTCACAGAAGCCTCTTGTCCAGTGCCTGTATTTAATATTGTGACTGTAGGGCAGAAATCGCCCCTGGGAAGTATGTTTGTTTATTTTGGGGTACAGATAGTTAAGCTCTTCTGAAAACCGTGGTTAGATGGTCTAAAGCGAACTTATATTCAAACGACAAACTTGACGTGATCAGCTGTGTCAGTGCGGGTAGGTCGCGTTGAAATGAGTGAACAAATCCTGTTGCTTATGAAATCCGTGCTCCTGGATTTCCAGTTCTGCATCCAGCTACTTTCTCCTGGGTGTGTGCAGGCTGATGGAGAAGGCCCAGTGGCACCTGCCACCAGTGGATGTCAGGGTTAAAAGAGAACATGGAGCAGGCAGGACATGAGAGAGCCTTCAAGGTCTGGAAGCTTTGCTCAAAGGGGCATACAGACGTGCTCACGGGTGTCTGATGAGCAGATTTATTCAAGGCTGTCAAAACTGAGAAGCCGCCATGACGCTCTTCAGTAAAGAATACATAAATAAGCTTTGGTATATCCAGATAATAGAATTATTTAATGCTAAAAGGAAGAGAAATGTCAAGGCACAAAATGACATGTGGGGAGCCTAAATGCATATTTTATACTAAATCAGAGAAGGTACTATGAACAGGCAGGGTCCTGTGTGAGTCCATCTATTTGGCATCCTGGAAGAGGCAAAACTGTGGAGACAGTAAATAGATTTGTGGTTGCCAGGGAATGAGGAGGGAGACGTGAATAGAGCACATGGGTTTTTCAGGCAGTGAAACCATTCTGTGTGGCATCACAGTGTGGATTCGTGGCCCTGAATATTAACCAAAACCCACACGATGTCGAACACCATGAGTGCATTCTAACGTGGAGTGTGGAGTTGGGGTGACGATGATGTGTTGGCATGGGTTAGCCAGTTGTATAGCACTGAAGTATGGGGTGTCAGTAGCGGGACACTGGGTATTCAAGGGGACAGGGCATGTAAGGGAACTTTGTACTTTCTCCTCCATTTTTTAGTGAACCTAAAATTCCTTAGAAGTTTATCAGTTAAGAGAAAGGGGAGGAACACACCCTTTGTTCTCACATGCTGGCCAACATGATGTGGAGAAGTATTTTGCTTCCATAAGGAGGGGTGGAGAATGTTCTGCAGAATGATACAATCTACCATAATGGCATATCTAAGATAAAAAGTACAACACATTTATTCCTGTAACCACTACAGTGATTAAACACGCTGCCTCGTGTGTAGTGGGTGTTCAGTCAAATTTAATTAATCTTGAAGTAGAAGTATCTTACAAACCTGAAAGAAACAGACTTGTAGATTTAATAATGCAGACTGTTCACCAGTAGTATTTAGGCAAGCATCATTCATTACTGCTAGTAGTAACTGGGGTGCATCTTACGGACAGTCACTGTGTGTCGACAGCGGACTCCTGACATATGGGATATAAAACATGAACGCAGCGTTTCTGAAAGCGTGTTGAAGGTTACATTCAATTTCCATACATTTGATGGTCTGGAGTGATTTATTTGATTGCTTTCTATTCTGTCTGTAAGAGTTAAACATCCCCATTACAGTAATTTGGAATATATAAAGAAAAAATAATTTTTTAATTCAACAAATCATGGAAAACCACTGTAAATCTCTTTTTACTATCATCCTTTCTTGCTTTGATTCAGGGCAGGGACAGATGAAGTTTGTGTACCTAAGCAATTTTGTCATTGTGTGAGCATCCTGGAGTAACGTGCACACACTGAAATGGTTACACTGTTATTTGGCAATATCATCTTAAAGAACCACCCTTCTAGATCCAGTATACTCCACTGTTGACTCAAGCATTGTTTCCATGTACAAAATAAATTTCCATCACACTTACTTTCAATAACATTTTAAAATCATCACCTGCTTGATCTCTAATCTTTATAACAGTACACAAATTATATAAGTACGGCCTTAGGTGTTTTGTTTTCGCTCAGAAACCTCTTACTTCCCAAGTAAACCACAGCATTACTCTGTGGCACTCTGAAAATAGATTAACCAAATGCCTTGTAGGTGTGTTGGTAGTAGAGGCCCAAGAAATGTCTGTTGATGGATGGAAATCACCAGCTTTTCTACTCAGCCTTGCCCCATGGTGTCTTCATTCTACCCTTTGCATCCATTCCTATTGTTTTTATTACCACTCCAATGAGGGTTTATGTAAATAGAACACAGTGGATGCTCAATAAATATTAAAGAGGAACAGCACACTCCCCATCTAACAGATCTGGTTGCATTTGCAAGGAATGCTAGAAAAGTAGTTTAGTCTTATTTATCACTGAGTATTGTAGAGGTAACATTTCTCTCTCCCTTCAAATGCTCTTGCTCCACCGATTTTTATACCCTAATTATCCCTATTATGCAACTTTGATGCCTCACTATTTTTCTTGCTTTGCCTCATTTCCTTTGTTTTAACTAGAATCTCCTCTATTTTAAACACAGCCCTACTTTCTGTGTGCTTGTTTTCATTCTGTCATTCCTGGGTCTTAGTGTTGTTCTCCCCGAAAGTCATCGTGTAATGGTCTCTAAAACAGTCACTGCTCATTACTCTGAGGGCCTGAGAAGGTTCCTGCCCTTATTTTCCAGTTATCACCTTTATTAACTCTTAACCAGCTCTTTGACCTCGGGCAGATCTACTGACCTGTCCAGGGAAAGCCAGCTTAAAAAAGTTTGATCCCTGCAACTCTTGCTTCTCCATATTGTGAATGCAGCATTAATCATGATGAAGTGCAGTTTGTTTAATACTTTGCCATATCCATTGGGCTGTAACCTCCTGAAGGGATGCTGCAGACCCCAAGAGGTTATAACTATCACTGTAATCACCCCCTGGTACATCCCTGGCCACACATGCACTTAAATACTTTTTGATGAAATGACCCTTAGCTTTAAGACACTTAATTTGTCCATACCAGGACATTCTCCAAATCCTCCAGGCAGTTAAAAGTCTGGTTCTCATTCTGTATTTCTCCATGGTTCTCCATGCTTGGAAAATGTTCATAGGATTTCCGCTAAAGACCTACACCAAGTTCAGATTATCTACAAAAAACGAGAGTACAACATTATTGTTGGTTTAGGGGTGTGTGTATCCTAACTCTATTCCACGTTGCCCTGCAAGTAATATGGAATTACTCATAACTAAAATGGTAAAAATAAAATGAGAAAAATAAATTTATTTACCATTTTATTATATTTAGGTATTTAAATATAATATGTATTATACATTATACATATGTAATATTATATATTTGAATTGTGTATCTTATTTTGAAATTTTCCTGATGACAAGTACCCCGGATATATAGATTTCTATTACTGGGACAGCCTGACAATTGTATGAGTCCCTGGTTTTGTGAGATCCATATTGCTTATTCCCATGGCCCTTCATTTATTTCTTTGTTTATTTGTGTTTACTTATTCATTCATTCATTTATAATGTGGTTAATTATCCATGAAGCAATCAGCAATATGCATCTCTCCAATCAGAGTGATCAGTGATAAAGGGGGCTTTCTGCCCATGTATAGACGAGATGAATGTACTCCAGTAATAGAAGTGGAGATGAATGAAAAATACGTATCCAGTCTAATACCAGTTTGGCTCAGATCTTGATTTGCTTTGAGGAGAGCATCACTAGAGCTAAGATACCTTGAACACGGAGGTTGTGCGTCACATACATTCTCGAGTCATTGTAGAGTAAGTCTCATCATCGCACCATGCCTTTGACATTTTCTTCATTCCGAGTCTGCGTGCTGCTGTTCTCAGGTGGGAGGGTGCACAGGAAAAGGAAGGGGAGAGCCAGTGGTCTAGTCGTTAGTGTAAGTAAGTTTGAGTTCTATTTCTAGCCCTGCCTTCCCTTCCTGGCTACGGTACAGGCCGCCTAAGCTGTCATTATTACTTATTTTAGTGTATTGTATTGTTTTTTAAAGTGATTATTTCCATGGCAACGAGGCACTGTTCCAGTCATCAGGGAGGTATGACAGCCACGGGGGAACTGGGAATCAGCAAGAAGATAAAGGGAATGAGGAGGAAAGGAGTGGAGATGGTAAGAACTTGGAGAGCAGCAATGTGCGGTGAACCCTGCAAGCAGCAAAGATGTTGTATTTTCTCATGTTAGGGAAAATTTTGAATTGTTCCTGTTTGCTAGGTCAGTGAGTAAGATAGCGGGATTTTTGTTTGTTTATTCTCTCATAGTACAAAGCGTTGTGGTACTGTTGTGAGATGACACTGCTGATAGGACACTGCTGTCACAGAGGCTAGCCCCAGACATAGTATGTCATCTCCCCTCGTCTGGCACCTTTCTTATCCTTTCAGATCAAGGTGGCCACGCTGATCAAAGGTGATGGAAAATATTTAGCTGGGTTGATTTGCAGAAATGTATGGTGAGTGGTTGACTTGTAGGCGGCCCTGGTGTTAAAAAAAAATAAAATAAAATAAAACAAGAAAAAACAAAAACTCTTGCAGTTGCTGTTAAGACACAATCTATTTTTCAGAGATAAAGGAACCAAAAATTCCTGTGATGAACAAGATATGGGATATGAAAATTAATTAATCTCTGTTATTACACTCTGTCTTCGGAGTGGACAATGGTAGATCCCAATGAAAATGAAAAAAGTTAACAGATTAATGATGATGACGACGATGATACAGACTTCTTCAACACTTAATGAGATCCAGGCGTTTCCATATATTAACTTAGCCGCCTCTCTGATAAGAGGGAAATCTTTGGAAGCCATATTTAATGTGTGCGGTTACCTTCATAAAATGTAACTTTTAAAATGTTCTCTGTGGCCCCTAAGAAAATTGGATAAAGGTAGCATTAGGAAGGAGAGACATTCACCTTTCATTATTCATCAGATGCAATGTCGAAGCGCACAGTTGATTCTGTCCTAGTACTTGACCTGGGGGAAATCCCATTGCTATTAACTAAAGCTGTCTGAAGGGATGCATGTTGCTTGTTGCTGCAGGGAATCACACTGTTTTATGATTTTAATTTAGTGTTTCAAAATGTTTTTGCCTTTTGCATATCCTTTAGAAAGAGTCAAATGTGTTTTGTACTCATCTTTTCCTTTTCACTGTGTTCCAGAGAACCGACCTGGTATTATTTTATTCTTTAATGTTTTCAAAGATAATAAAATGATTGCATTTGACTTGATCCCCAAGTTTGTGGGTTGGATATGCAGGTAGTTTAGTTTCAAAGGGAGATGGAATAATTTAGCATCTTCTCACCAATATAATGATATGTGCGTTTTCTCTATTTGTATACTAAAGAATGTCACATGGTCATGTTCATCATGTGTAAAAAAGGAACTAAAATAGTCTACAATCTGAGGTCACTCTTTATTTTACATAACATAATCCCCAAACAATTCCACTTGGTCCTCTTAAGTAAACGATCCTTCGAAATATACATTGTCCTGTTTTATGAGTTGGGGTTGGATCTTAGTTTTCTGTACATCTATACATAACTTCTACAATGATTAATAAATTTAGAATCCAGGTCTCTTAACTTCCAGTCTAGTATTATTTGCAGTGCAAGCTCCTGCCATTAAACCAGAGAAAGATATCTTATATCCCAATTTTATTAGGTTTATATCTCCAAAATTTAATTATAGAAGGAAAAAGAAAATGAATGCTAATGAATACCATGAAAACCTTGTTACTATACCGAATGTTTTGAGATCGAGTACATAATACTTTACTCATTAATAAATATGCTTGCACTGCAGTTGAGTTTTTAAAGTTAAAACTCCAGAGGTAATGGCCTTTCAATTAGATGAATATTAGAACAGTATTCCCCAGGTAATATTTTAATGTTTTGTTTGTGCTTTTGTTCTCTGTGGAAGATGATTCAGTAATTCTTAGGACATTTAGCCTTTGTAAGAAAGAAGCTAATTAACCTCAAATTTCTTGGTTAAAATCTGTTAGCAGGCAGATCAGTCATTTGACCTCTACCCTAAAACAATATGTTGTAAAGAAATGATCAGAACTTCTCTGGGAATTTGAAATCGAATTACTAAAATCCTGGCTGGCCATATACACATTACTTCGTTGAAGTGTAGTAGTGTTAATGTAATTTTTGATTTAAACAACTTCAGGTGGCCCATTCAGTAAGTCTTTATTAAATATTTATTATGTGCTAGGTACTATACTGAAGCGAAAATTGTGTACACGTGAGATAGCACATAAGGCAAATGAAATTTTATAGAAAAAGTTTCATGTTTCAAATGTCCATTTCTAAAAAAGTAGGTTAGCATTCCTATGCTTGAGCATTAGTAAGTAGATATTTTATTTAAACTCAAAAGCTAAAGATCAGAAATCTATATAAGACAGGGTTTCTTTTAAATTGAGAAGTAGTCATGTACTACGATGGTTTTTCGTCGATGACATACCACAAGTACAAGGATGGTGCCAAAGATTATGTCACCTATTGACATTGTAGCCATTTTGGTTTGTGGAAATGCTCTGTGTGGTGTTCAGGCAACAAAATTTGTAGAAACCTGTTTCTCACAACATATCCTATCATTGCGTGATCATATTTGTAATAAATTCTTCTCCAAATTCATTCCTGTGGTTTTATTGCTCATAAGTAACATGTAAAAATATTTTATACTTAGTAATATTACTTTTTTAAAAATAGTGCAAAGCTATGTTCTATTGACCCCAGAGTTATTATTTTTGTTGTGGGCGATTAATAGATTTTGCTTGGAGGAAACCAAGGGATAGAAGTAAGTCATAACAAGCCAAATGGAAAAGAAAAATCTAGGAATGACTGTTAATTTAATGCCTAGTATTTTGAAAGTGCTGCATACCTAAGAGGTGACTGCTACAGCTGTCTTCATTATATATGCAAAGAAACTGAAGTTCAGTGAGATGAGCTGGGAGGTGGAATCTAAGACATCTGAATGTACAACCTGGACTCCTGGTACCGTACTCCACAGGGTAAGGTAAGAAGGGTATAAACAGGTGCCTAGAAGCTCAGGGTCAGAAGAGATCCCTTCATTGTGAGGGAATCAAGACAGATTCATAAACTTGATGATGCTTTCACTGGGTTTCCAAGGATGAAGAGTTTTGAACACATAGCGAGTGACGAAGGTTAGATGCCAAAGGAACAGGAAATGTCAGGTTGGTTCCTATGCGTTAGCAAGGTGGAATGTTAGGAAGCAGGGGAGGAACGCTTTGTGGGAGACCATAAATATGAAATGACACAGAGGCATAACTAGCACCACCAAGCCATACACTTTTCCTTTATTCCAAGCTAGGTTATTTTTGAAGGTTTTGGATGAAGTATCAAATTCATTAACTATTCCCTGTGAACTAGCTCTTAAAATTATGTTCCCTCTAGTTTCTGTGCACTGGACATCATTGTGGTGATATTTCATGGTATAGATAAATGTACTGTAGAATATCAGATTCCTCTTTCATTTTTATTTATTTATTTTTTTTTTTTGTGGGTACCAGGGGTTGAACTCAGGACCTTGTGCACCAGCAGGCACCCGTGCCGCTGAGTGATATCACCGGCCCTTTTTTCGTATGTGGGTACCAGGAGTCGAACTCAGGACCTCGCGCTTGCCAGGCAGGCGCTTATGCCACTGAGCTATCTCACCAGCCCCCTCTTTCATTTTTAAATTTCTCCTTCCTTCCTTTCCTTCTCTTTTTCTTCATTTTCCTTCCTTCCTTCCTTCCTTCCTTCCTTCCTTCCTTCCTTCCTTCCTTCCTTCCTTTCTTTCCTTCCTTTGTCTCTCTCTCTCTGTCTCCCCTTCCCTCTCTCCCTCTCTCCCTCTCTCCCTTCCTTCTAATTGTGGTGGTTGAGCTTAATTGTGTCAACTTGACTGGCTTGGGAGCCACCCGTGTTCCTGGGTGTGTCCTTGTACCTCGTGGAGGTGTGGCCTTGGGCACTGTATCTGGTCCCTGGCCCCTTCCTTTCTGGCACTGTTCCCCTGCTCCACTTCTGGGCTGCCATGAACTAAGCAGCTTTGTTCTGCCACACCTTTCTGCCATGATGTTTCTGCCCTTGAAACTGTGAACTAAATTAAACCTCTTCTCCTTTAAATTGTGGGTGTTGGACATTGTGTCTCATGATGGGATGACTAATACAGAAAATCACCTCTGAATACAACTTTGGGCTGACTCCATGAAGAGTGGCTATGCATGTCTTAAACTTATAGTCCTTACAGAGTGCAAGCACAGTGACTTTACCGTGGGAAATCTTTGCAGTGAACTATAAGCCAATCATTTTAAACAATACTGCCCAATATATGTACATTTTTGAGTAGCGTTAATCATCTGGCATACACTACATGACTGACGAGTTGGAAATTAATAATTATTGGTTGAAAATAAATTAGTATTAGCAATTGTTGGCTACCACACCTTGGACGTTAAGGTAGGGTGTGCCTCACACCTTAATGAATATTTCCATCAGGTCAGTAGTGCAGGAAGTTGCACGTATGCATCAGAGTAGAACTGAACTGGCAACTGCATCATGAAGCTACCTTTGGGCACGTGGCTCAGGAGCAGCTCGGTCTTGATGCCAAGGCAGTGTGTCACATGGCTGCGACATTCATCTCTGGTAGGTCTGAGGAAGGAGGCAAGATTGCTTGATCAGTGTACAAGCCAAGGCTCGAGATCCTGGGAAACATTTGAATCATATGGAAATGCTTCAGGTTGTGGCCAAACAGGAAGTCAGAAGCGAACAAATACTAAGAGGTAGTTCTTGGTGAGTATGTGCTGGATTAGGTTCTAGCCCTAATGGTGTCCCTTGAATGACAAGTGTTATGGACTTGGAGCATGTCTACAAAGTGACCAATCTACACCTAGATTGTTTTTCCTAAATTAGAAGAGAAAGTGATTTGTGAGAAGGAAAGAGAGGCAGACAGAATTAATGTGTTAATATATCCTTTACTTCCTTTCTCTGTGACTTTTTACCTTCCTTTTTTTTTGGAACTGGGAATCGAACTCAGGACCTCGAGCTTGCCAGGCAGGCACCATGCCACTGAGCTATATCCCCGGCCCCTTTCTTCCATTTTTATTCTATTGGTAGATTTATATTCTCCAACCAAATGTGCAAGAGTCTCCTCTTATAACTATTGAATTGGCAACTTCTTAAAGATCAATGTAATTTTGAAAAAGTAGCTATTATGTTTTAGTGGACACTAGACCAAGAACAACTTTCAAAATATAACTATATTTCTTTTATTTTCCAGTGACTAATACTTGGGAAATAGTTAAGGATTTTATGTCTGTGATGTATTTCTCATTATTAAACATCTTTAGACTATATCTTTTTTACCAGTCATGAGTATAATTTCACTTAAGATTTTCAGTCATATCATTTATTATATTTTATTACTGGAAGAGGATTTGTGTGTGAGGAATACAGAACATCAACAATAATATTTTACTTATATTCTTGTTTTTTCCTAGGAGTCTGCCTGTGGATTTGAGCGTGAGTTTGCTGCTTCTCACGTGTACTTTAAACAGTGTCTACTGATTTATTCATTTTTCAAAATGGACTCAAATTTTCAAGCACATGCCATCTCTTTGAGGACCTCGTCTCTCATTTAAATACATTTCTTAGATCCCAGTGCCTTATATTTTATCCATTCTTTACTTATTTCTACTGCATAAGATTCAGTTATTTTTTTGAACATGCATCGAGTAAATTACTCATGTTTTCAGAATATCTGCTGAGCACTTGGCATCTAGAAACTTCTGAGGAAATGGGGTGCTTTTCCTCTGTCCTGAAGGGGGTTCCAGGAGAGTTAGTTATACCCTGTCAGTGTCATTGTTTCGTGACATTGGAGGTTGCCCCATCTAACCTTAAATGTTGAGGCCAGGCTCTGTGCGGTGTGTCCAGAGAGGGGCTGATTGGTGTGAACTGAAACCATGTCCTTATCCTTTCATGTGATTCAAGGAAAAAGAATTTCAGTGAGATTTGAAAGATGAGTAAATCTAGAATTTGTATAGGGACAGTCCAAGGGACTATGTCTAAGTCATAGAACTCAGTCAAATTAGCTTCTCTAAAAAATATTTACTAGGGGCCGGAGGATGGCTCAGCGGCTTAAGCGCCTGCCTGGCAAGCGCGAGGGCCCGAGTTCGACTCCCGGATCCCACATACGAAAAAAGGGGCCGGTGATATCGCTCAGCGGCACGGGCGCCTGCTGGCGCACGAGGTCCTGAGGTCGATCCCCGGTACCCACACATACAAAAAAAAAAAAATTTACTAAAAGATTACAGCGGTGTCCAGTACAACTGCAATGGAAGGAAATGGAGTGCTCTGGGAGTCTCACTAAAAATCCCTTGGGAACAAAGCAGCCACATCTGTCCCTTCTTTAGTGTCTCCCCTTCTGTCTTGCTCTCACTGTCAGGTGGTTCTTGCTTTTGTCTTTAAGTACCTGCAGCCTGACTCTTGTTGATAGGTGATTAGTGCACACAATCCCAGCAACTTCTATGGCTCAATTCTGTGTGGTTTCCAGCTCTACGGAGTAGTAATGATCAGTTCGGTCTTGGAGCCTATACATTTCTTAGTTAAATTCTTAAGATAGGATCTGACACACAAACTTAAATACCATATGGTATCTCTCTTCTGAGTAAGGCAAAGTACAAACTAAGAGAAAAATAAAGGGTAGAAGGAGACATGGCATGGATCTCTTGCAGATGGGAAGGGGTCCAGGGGACCAAGGGTGAGGGGTGAAGGGGAGGCGATGGGGAAATAGGTAGAGCGAAGATGTGCCACGTATAAGGTCCTAATAACCTCAGTGAATGTGAATATTACATTCCATAAACAGGATCTAAGATTAATAATATCAACAAGAATGAAAAGGGGGAAAGGGGAGGTAGAGGAGAGGGGGGGAGGGAAAGGCATTATAAAAGGAAACAAGCTGTGTTATGAGCATATACCAACTCTCCAAGATGATTGTAAAATGCATGTACTGCAAACATGTACTATTAAAATAAAGTTTTAAAAAAAGATAGGATCTAATTGGTGCAGATTAGTAAGATCTCTTAGATCTGATTGGTTTACACCATAAAAGGTTGATCTTTGGGCCAATTAAAGGGAATCCCATGGCCCAGGAGACCATATTCTGCAAAGAGCAGAACTTACTCTCTGGAGGGAGGTGGTGGTATGTGTAGCTGGCAACGAGCTCTCAGCAAAGAGGCTACTGGCTGAGGGAGCCACAGGTTCATTAGATGCAGAGGTAAATAGTAAAAATGAATGAGGACCACAGAATGGGTATTTGTAGAGTTAGGTGACGAGCTCTTAGAAGGGAAGATCTGTGTTGAAGGAGAGTAGGAAATAAGAATGGTGACAGTGGGTTTGGGTAAAATAATGAATTAAACTTTACAAGAGGACAGAATATTTGTGCTTGCAGAGTGCTTATTACATAGCAGGCACCTTCCTGGCTCCCATCGGGTGGGGCACCCTTCGTCTACTGCACAATCCGTGAGCGTGCTAGGAGCTTGTTTTTGTTTGTTTGTTTGGGTTTATGTTCGCTTTCATTATAATTCAGTTTGTAGATTTATAGAAGGTAACTCTTGATTTTGTTTCCAGGTGTCAAACCAGTTGACCAATAATATAGGACTGTCAAACCCACCTCTATTCAAGTATTAATTCCATTTCTTGCATATATTCTTTAGATTTATAGTTTAATTATTCTGCAGGATTTTGTGATTTAAAAGTTAAAGAATTTATTGCATTATTCCTTTTAAATTACCTTTTAAACTTTGAATTGAAAAGTGGTATAGAGTACATATTCATGGTAAAACATTCAAACAGTAAAACTAAATACAGTGGTACCTTGGTTCATGAACTTAATTCTTTCCATCATTCTGGTCTTAAACCGAGTGGGATGAGAACCAAATCAAATTCAGTGGTTAGGTTCAATGTTGACCTTATGAAGAAATTTGATTCAGTTCTTGTCCAGTTTGGTTCACTCCTAGAATCATGGAAAGAATTAAGTTCATGAATCGAGGTATTGCTGTATGAAATACAGTACACAGAATCTGAAAAATCTCTGTTCTTATCTGTTTCCTGTGGAATTCCTCCCGGTTCCACACTCCACCCCATTATAGACATTTCGCTATAGAAATCATAGTTTGTAGTAGTAGTCTAGAGTTCTTCCTAATATGTATACAGTTGGCCCTCAGTATCACAGGGTTTTGCATCTGTGGGTTCAACTGACTGCAGATAGCAAATATTCAAGAAAAACTGTGTCTATACTGAATACATACAGATTTTATTTTTTCTCGTCATTGTTCCTTCTGCAGTATAACAACTACTTACGTGTCATTTACATTGTAGTAGGTATTATAAGTAGTCTAGAGTTGATTTAAAGTATACAGGAGGATGTACATAGGCTATATCCAAATGGCACATTATTTTATATAAGAGACTTCAGCATCCACAGATGTTAGTATCTACGGGAGGTCCTGGTACCAATTCCACATGGATGTCGGTACACACACACACACACACACACACACACATACACACACACAGGTAGAGTTCTTATTTTCCATAACATAGATTTAATTTAGCCATTCCCCTAAGTATCTGCTCAATAAGCATAAGGAATTTTATTGTCAATGCAACAATAATTCTTATCCATCTTTTATACATAGGTAATTATGCTTATATATGATGCATGCCAAAGCGTAGAATTTTTGGTTCAAAAATTCTTTGATCAAAAATAGGAGCAAAGAGTATGTACTCTTTAAATTTTGATCAGCATAATCAAATTGACTTCCAAATAAGCAGTACCAATTTATACTTTCACTAAGAGTGTGAGTGATTACCTGCTTTCTTTTCCTTCACCAGTTATGTTAAGAAATTTTCCTTTCAAAGTGTTTATATTACCTTAATGCTGTAGATTATGTATTTTAAAAGAAAGTAATAATTTACATGTCACAATATAAGAATGATGTAAAAGATTTTCTTATGAGTGATTAAAGATGAATTTTAAAGATCCTAAGGAATATAATCTCTTCAGTGGAATTTGTTTATCTTTTGAAAGGAAGTATTTATTACCCATCTCCCTGATATCAAAATACACTCCGTATTTTGTAGAAAAATATGGCTAACAATTACAAATTTTAGAGCTTTTATAAATACTTGACATTTTTAAAGCAGTGTATTTGCATGAGAAAATTAGCTTGGAATCAAGAAATAATAAACTTAGAGAAATACACCTTATTTCTACTTTGAACTCAGTGCTCTCCCTGCACTGATTGAAATGGTAATAAATACTACCCAATTTGCAAAAGACAGACCTTGTCCCTGTCTGTCCTTATAGTCTTCTGCCTCCAGGTCTGGAGGGAGTGTCACCCACACAAGCAGCCATCATGATGTGTGTATGTCGGGGGGATGCTGCATACCAGGGATCTGGACTCTCTCTCCAAAACCCTAGAAATGCATGGCTGGCATGGCTGAGTTGCAGACTCTTAAAGGCTTCATAGGAAGTGAATTCTTCCTATTTAGCTAATAGGTAGAGTTATGAGTCAGAAGCCTCTATCAAAGTCATATTCACTCCAGATAATCTGCAAATAATCTAGTTAACTGTCAGCAAAGAAACTGTATTTTAAGTGTGCTCTGGATGGTTGTAGGTTATTGTTTTTAGTGCCCTGACACACAATGCCAAGTTCAAACACCCAAAAACCCAAGCAGTGTTTTGTGTACAATAAGCACTTTATGAATCTGTTAAATAAAATTTGTTTCATCTCCACTAAGGATTCAGTGAACCAAATACAGACAACCAAGAATCCCTGACCAAGGATTTAGAATCATTCCTCAAGTACACCTTGATGTTCTTATAAGACTATCCTTTTAAGACATTCATTTTTCTGACTTAGAAAGTTTCCTGTTGACACTAGTTGTATTTTGGGTAGACCTAAATTTCTTAAATCAAAGAGTTTTCCTTCATAAGAAATAATAAAAATCACAGTCGCGACATAAGAACAAGAAGAGTTCCTGTAGACTGAGATTGTGGTAAAGATGCATCACTTTGATTTCCACTGAAATGCACATAGCCATTTGTAGCAGTAAAAGGGTATATGGAAAAGAACAGGGAGGAAGAACATGAAATTCAGCTGTTTCTATGTGGAGTTCACCGAGGGAGTTGTGGTTTTACATCATGGAGAATGCAATCATATTGAAAGTTCTGTAGATTAAAGAGAGTGGGTTATGGAACTGGAATATGTGCCAAAAGTAATTACTGGATACACTGAAAGATAATTTTGGTAAGTTGCGTGGGAGAGCACAATGACATTAACAGCTGGTTATTGCCTTGGTCCCCATATGGTATTTGAAATAATGCCATTATATAGCCAAGAATTATTCATGCATGTGGTGGTTTGAGGTGTCCATTTGGTCCTTTCTATGATCAAATATAACTCAATATTTTCAGTTTTTTTCCCTACTCTTCTGAATCTACAGATTTGCCTTTTATATTCATGTATTAAAGAGGAGTATATGGTAAAATTATAAGCATCTGTGTTTGTGAACTTTCTACACATCAATATTTATAAGTCATGAGTTTAAGCTGATGAGAAAAAAGTTATTTCTGTATAGTTATAATCAATGGGCTTCCTATCTGAAGAGTTTTAAGTATTAACTGGAAATAAGGATTTTCTATATCGGAAGAAAACACTTGGTATGATAAATTCAACTCTCAAATCAAAACTTGATCAAAGGGTTTTTTTCCCTTTGCTTCTTATTCAGCCTAGGCCTTTGGACGCATACATCTTGAGATTCCATCACCTGCCACACACAGCCCTAGGTGCTGGGGTGGGCGCAGTCATGAGCCCTGTCACAGGGTGCACAGGCTGAGACCTGCAGAAAGAGAATGAGATAACCTGGTGCCGCTGCTCTCCTAGATCAAACTGTGCTCAGGAAACTGTTTGAGAGAGAACAAAGCTTCGATCTTAGCTTGGTTGGTCTCCTCTTTGATATACTTTTTTTTTTTTTTTTTTTTGTGGGTACCGGGGGATCGACCTCAGGACCTCGCGCGCCAGCAGGCGCCCGTGCCGCTGAGCGATATCACCGGCCCCTTTTTTGTATGCGGGTTCCGGGAGTTGAACTCGGGCCCTGGCGCTTCCCAGGCAGGCGCTTATGCCACTGAGCCATTGGTCTCCTCTTTGAAAACCTAACTCTATCACTAAAGGAACTGGCTTTTGGGACTGTCCGTACATTCTTACAGCAGCATGCTGAACAAATAAGAGAAATGTGTGATGTGTCTTGTTGCTTAACATCTGGTTGGACGTTAGCAGTAAGATCCCTACTCCCTTTGAAGCTCAAAGTGGATGAAGAGTAGCAGTAAGATTTAAATTTTTGGACCAAGTCCAGATAAGGCTGTATGAACATAGAATGCCTTTCTGTATTTTCATGTGGTTCCTCATAACCATGCACTTATTAATATTGCACTAAAAAAAGCATTTGGAACTCTTGAATGAAAGCTACCAAATTGGTAGAAAGTGTTACGGTAACGTGGTAAAATTACATGTAATAAATCTTAGAGGAAAGAAGAGCTCACAGTTTTTGAGTGTCCAAGTAAAATTTAATTCCTACTTTTTTTTAACCAAAATTATGTGAATTGAATTGCTTTTGCTTGGTGAATTATGCATGAATTGCTTTTCATTTGAAACCACTGAATCCTAAATAACTAAAAGAAAAAAGGTGAATCTTAACTTTTAAAATCAATCTCCCTATTACTAATAATAAGTAAAAAGTTCTAATAACTAAAAAGTACTAATAACTAGTAAAAAGTTCTCCATTCCCTATATTTCTAAACCACTATTGATATTTAAACTACAAATATACACACTACCCGTATTTATATCTCATTAGATAGTATTATGTTTACCTGATTATGGTCAATGTTGAAATCAGTGTATTTTCTCTTTTTAACTTCTTAACCATTTTTCTCACTATTGATTATATTACTTAAAGAGTATTTACTGGTAAATACACTTTGGGCTGTTATTATTTGATTTATTGGATTTAAATGATGTATTTTATTGCCAAACTTTAAAGATGAGAAATGAAAATCTTTACACTAAGTCTTCCATGTTCTTTACTTTCAAATTTGGGTTTAGTATTTGCATTGTCTTCAAGAACTATAATCCTACATCTGTCTTAGCCTTGGATCTACTGATGAGTAGGTCTAATGCCCATTGCCAGCCTTTTGCAAAAGTTTTTCCATTTCTCCCTTAAATAGCTCCAGTAGTTTCAGTAATAAATGCTGATGGGAAAATGTTATTAAATGTCTTTGCATGTTAATTAGCAAATGTTGATATTTTACTTTTAAAATCTTAAGGCCATCTTAGCAGTTTATAAAACTCCTAAATTATAATTTTTTTCTGCTTTGGTTTTTGTTTTTATGTCTTTTATGAATTTTGCAGTCATTGCTCCCTTGTCCTCTAGGCAGTGATTGGTTGTTTGTGGCCATCCTGGTTGTGTTTTTCCCCTATAAATGAATTTTTGGGCCTGGCTTCCCAAATTCTTCATTCTTTATTTTTTTTTATTTGAGTACTTTAGTAGATTATATCTCAGATTTGACTATTTCTGTGACTAGTTTTCTTGGCAAACAGTATACCTTTCCAATCTGTAGAGTCAAATATTACTTTCTTTACATTTTCCTAGAACTTTATTATTAAATACTTTCAGGTGCTTTTTGCTTTTCCTCTTTTCAGAGACTTTCATCATTGCCCAATGGGAGCAATATATCCACAGCAGAAATAATTATCTCTCCTGGAAATCTTGCTCCTTGCTACCTAAGTTTATTTGACAGGATAAATATGCCAAGTTATTTACAGTGATTTCCCAGTGCTCCAGAAGGAGGATCCTTTCTTTGGCTGATTTTGGTGATGACAGACAAATAGAAAAAAAGGCTGTTAAATTATTCCACAGAAGAAAGAGATAAATAGACAATTGCAGAACATATTTTGGAGAGGCAAAAAGAATGAGGGAGGAGATGGAGAGGAGAGGAATGGAGAGGGCCATTGCTCCACCCTGCGGTATGTGTGTGTGCAGGGGCAGGGACATCTGGACAGGAGGTGGGCACTGCAGGCCCGGTGCCAGGAGGGCTGGCAGGAATGGCTCAGACGTCTCACTTACACTTGGATCCCCTTTCTCCTCCGAGCTGGAATCTTCGAGATCTCCTTGGCTTCCTCTCACCTTCTTACTGCAGTTTTCTCATCTCCATCACTGTTGGCGGACCTGCTTCCTTAACTCCTCCTGAGTCTGGCCTTTCCCATGCATCGCCCCTGCTGTCTTCAGTCCCTGCCTTGGTTAGGCCTTGTGTACCAAGATAGCCCTCTTGGGAAGTGGTGGCACTTGAAAGAGTGGGGCTCAGGAGGAGGTTTTAGGTCACTGCGGGCATGCCCTTGAAGGAGATTATGGGAACGCTGGCCTCTTTCTCATCTTGTTTGGCTTCCTGGCCATGAGAGAAGTAGCTTAGTTCCACCGCAGGTCACTGTGATCCTTGTCACAGGCCCAGAGCTGTGGGGCCAACCAGTCATAGACTGGAACCTCCAGAACTGCAAGCCAAAATCTAAGATATTGAATGAAGCAGTGATTAAGAAATACTGTACTTAGCTGATGATATGTGTGAAATGTGAATATTAATGAAGTTTAGCATTCTTAGTCCCCAAATCCAAAGTCTGAAATGATCCAAAATCTGAAACTTTTGAGCACTGACATGGTGCCACAGATGAAAAATTCTACACTGTGAAGCTTTGTTTTTTGCATAAAATTGTGAAAGATTTAGGCTGTGTGTACAGGTGTACAAGAAATATAAATGAATTATGTATTTAGACTTGATTTCCACCTGCACGATATCTCACCATGCACATGCAGGTATTCCAAGATCTGAAAAAATCCCAAATCCAAAATACTTGTGGCCTTCTGCGTTTCAGTTAAGAAATACTCAAGTTGTATTTAGCTTTTAGCTATTTCCTTTCTGACTATATGTAGCTTGTGACCTAGGAAGCCCAAGCTTCTCAAGAAATTAACTGTATATTATATTTCTCTTGAAGTATGCCTCCCCATCCCACTGCAATTTCCATTTATTAAGCATAAAGAAATTACATGGCTTTTGGTAAATCTTTGGTGTAAGGCTTGACTGCTCATAGCTGCCTGTGGTGTAATCTGATTTAATGGAAGAGATCATTTTCCGAATCCAAGAGTAGCAGCCTGGTCTTTGTATTCCATCTTTAGAGAGATGCTTCTTTCTAGGTTAAGAGTGAACCCTTGTTACTGTGTCCTCTGCGAAGGTATGCTAACATGGCACAACCCTGGTGAGAATTAGACTTTCCAGGCACAGCATTAGACCCTGCAGGGACAGGGCTCTCAACCAGAAGGGCAGAAAAGAGATGATGGATTTAGAAAGTGCACATTGCCTATTTCACCATTTTGGCTCCCACTGACCCAGGATACCAAGACGTCCATTCTCTGGTGAGAACCTCATGCATTTGTGATCTTCCCACATTTTTATTCCTAACAGAAACAAAGGTCCATTCTGATAGACAGTGATTAAAAACTCAATGATTTAAAAGAAGTTTAAGGGAGACTAAGAATCTGAGATTAAGGTTGAAGTAGGAGAGCAAATAACATTGGAAGAGAGGTGAGGATGGAATCATCCATGTCCTTGTCGCTTGAGGGTTTGTCTATTTAAATCACAAATGCATGCAATAGATCTGCCCTCATAAATGTTTTATGGGTAAGCAAACAAAATGCAAGTTTCAAAGCCCAAATGCTTAGAGCCAAGATTTCTCAGTGCTGTGCTGCTGCCTAGAAGGGATGAGGGTTTTCTTATGCTTCATTCTCTTCCATTGCCCACTTCTCAGCCACACATATTTGACTATTTAACAAAGTCTATGGTAATTATCAACTTACTTATTTTCTGATAATGTATCTCTCCCTTTCCTGCAATGGAGACTGCATTAGAATACTAGCAGTCATTCACACTTTTATTTCTGATATCTACCAAGAGGCCTAAGATGACAAACTGTCGAATGAAGGAAAGAATGAATGAAAGAATGCTGAATGAATGAATGAATGAATGAGACAACAGTCAAATGAATGAATGAATGAATGAATGAATGAATGAATGAAACAGCTGCTCTTCCCTGCTGGTCGCAGCCACCTCTGTTGTCTCCTTCTTTTGTTCTGCCAAGAGTGATTGTGTGTGCCTGTGTTCACTGCCTGGTTGTTAGGTGCTAGAGGACACTTCTTTTTGTGGAATAAAGGGTTATTGCAGAAATAAGTAGCTAGCTACCTCAGATGATCAGTATTCCCTTTAGTTTTGTGGATTGCTGTACACAAATATCACAAGCATGTCAGTTTTTAATTTTGTAAAAAATTTTTCAGTCCTGGGATTGAACCCAGGACCTCGTGCATGTTAGGTAACAGCTCTACAACTGAGCTACACCCCAAGCCCAGTATATCTTATTTTTGCAAAACAAAAAACATGTATATGCATTCAACAGAATTAGGGAATAGGGAAAGGGAATAGAAAGCTTTTATATTTTGTCTCTAGTCTGCCACCCACCTTCCCCCTGGAGGGGTGAGAACTGAGCTGCCTGTATTTTTCTCTCTGGGGAGATGAGACTGTGATGAGCTGTTGGTCCCATTAAATCCTACAGGAAGATTATGTAGATGATGCTGATAAAAATATTGAGGACAGAGGAAAATCAACGAGAAGTGATCCCAGTGTAGAAACGGTGCGGTGGCTGCATAATTGTCCTCTTCACAGTGATTCCCATGACTTGTGTTCTGCTCATGGTCAAATCTGTTTCCGCTCTGACTTCTTCCTCGAGCTCCAGAACAACAGTCAACACATTAGCGCCCGTCTCCACCGCAGCGCTGCGCGGGGACTTAGTGTTCATGTTACTGGCTCTCTCCCCCTTTCCCTCTCCCCTAGGTCCGTCTCCTGTCCTGCTTCTCCAGTTCTGTGAACATCTTTGGATTCTTCCTTACTCGTGCTTCACCCCCCTTCCAACTCCAAATCATCTGGAAGTCCTCCCTATTTTGCCTTCTGTTAGTTTCTCAGGTCCATCTCCTCCTTACACTGTCCCTAGAGTGGTCCCCTTTTACCCAAGGATTCAGTTACCCATGGTCAGCTGTGGATAGTACCAGTGTACCGTAGCATGTGTTGAAGATAGTACTGTATGTACAGTAGACACGATCGTTTGATAAAGACCACATTCACATGACTTTCATTACAGTGTATGTCAAAATTGTTCTATTTTATCATTATTTTTAATCTCTTATGATGCCCAATTTTATAAATTAGTATATATGTAGAGATAAAAACCTAATTTATGAGGGGCTTGCTCCTCTCCGTGGTCTCAGGCATCCTCTGGGGTGTTGGAGGGCACCCCTGCAGGTAGAGGACGCTACTGTGGCTTTGTCCGCAGTCTCTGCCTCTCCTTTACCATCCGGTTACACCTCTAGTTGCCTAGTTAGCATTCTGGGCTTTGGTCTTCTTCCTACTTCTACTTCTGCAAGAGAAATTCCTCCTGCAATGCAGCCACCACCCCAGGATTCCCTCTGCAGGGCTGCAACGACTGGGTCGCCTGTGTGCTCCTTGTGCTCATGGCCCTGCACCGCTTTGGCCACAGCCTCCTCCCTCCCTCCCTCCCTTTCTTCACCGAGTGTTCTCCTCTTAAACTTTAAGACGTGCATTTGCTTTTACTTCCTCCCTGAATTTTTCCCTGATGAATTCTGCCAACCTCCCCAGGCCATCCACACACTCCTGCTCAGTAGTTTTTAATATAGGTACAGAAAGAATATGATAGGGTCCTCAGATTGATATCATGATAGCAGGCCAAATAATGTTAAATTATTTGAATTAGAAAAAAAAAGGAATACAATTTGTGGAGAGTTGGGGAATTGAGGAATTGAATAATGATTCAGTTCTTTTTTTTTTTTTGACAAAATCTCACCTGACCTCATAGGCTAACATGATCCTCCTGCCTTAGCCTCCAGAGTAGCTGGGACTACAAGTGTGTGACACTGTTCCAGCTTCCGTTTCTTGATTATAGTTATAATCTGAGGATAAGATTGGATAGTTCTTGTCAATGATGTAAGAGGAACAAATGTACTGTTTGCCAGGTATGAGACATCATGGTAAAGCATGCAAAGTTAGGAGAAGTTATTTCAAGTGAGGAGTACATTGCATGCAAAGTTAGGAGAAGTTATTTCAAGTGAGGAGTACATTGCATGCAAAGTTAGGAGAAGTTATTTCAAGTGAGGAGTACATTGCCGATGTAGAAAAGGCAGTTCTGTATCTAGTCCTCCCATCAGATGTGTCTTAATTACTTTTCTTGTTGCTGAGACAAAATACCCAACACCCAAAGTTAAAGGAGGTGGAAAGGTTTATTTGGCTCACAATGTGTAGAGATTTCAGTCCATAGTTGGCTGGCTCCAAGGTAGGGTGGCATGCCAGAGGGGCATCACAGAGGAGAGATAGGCCATGGCAAAGCAGGGCAGGGAGAAGGCAGCAAGCAGCTGCCTTAGCAGCTTCTTTCTGCCCCTTTTATATTCTATCTAGTCTACCAGATACAGGGTGGGTGCCAAACCAATCAGTGCACTGATTTAGGAATCACGCACTCTTAATCCCAGCACTGTACACTATAGATCCAGCCACCTCTGAAAAAGCCCTACCTATGACTACATGAGACTTTGGGGGGACATCTAAACACAAGCCATAACATTCCACCCCTGCCCCACCACATCCCTTTATGCAAAAGGAATTTAGTCCATCTCCAAGAGTTGCCAAAGTCCTAACGGTTTCAGCATTGCTGAAAAGTCTGAGCGCCAAGTCTCCTCTGAGATTTAAGGCAAACTTTTAGCTGTGAGCCCCTGTACAAATGAAAAGGAAGTTAAACATTTCAACATTCAATGGCACAAGACAGACATTACCATTCCAAAGGTACAAATAGGGGAATACAAAGGGATGGGAACAAAGCAAGTCTGAAATGTTTGCCAGCAGGGCAAACATTAAGTCCTGTAGTTCCATGTGCAGCATCCCTTGCAATCCATGGCAAGTTGTGAACTCCAAAGGGCTTGGATGGTGGTTGTAGCTCCCATGGCTTCTCTCTTGGATGGGCTTTGCTCCCTCCTTAGCAGTTTTCCTCAAACAATCCACGTTCCTGGCTTCTCCAAACTTTTGGGGTCTCCACAGCACCTTCGGCCTCACACTCACAGCACTCAGGGGCACACTTCTGAAATCAGGCCGCCTTGTGAAATCTGGGCAGAAGCCTTCCTGACCCCGCAACTCTTGCATTCTCAATGCACCTAAAACCAGCACCACATGGATAATGCCAAGATCTGCCACCAGCTGGAGCAGTAGCCAGGCTTCCTTCTCTCTTAATTGTAGGGGTTCAGCGCCTATGTACAAAATCCCAAGAAACTACTTCCCTGGAGTCCAGCAGCCAATGCAGTCCTTCTCTCCAGCAGAAACCTCACAAGCCTGGTCTTTACCAAGAACATTTCTATCACCATTGTAGTGTTAGAACTCTGACAAGAATCTCCTATCAAGTACAGCCTAAAGCTTACCAGGGCTGTTTTTTTCAGTCAGTATCTCCAAACCTTTCCTAACTCTTTCCCCTTCCCACAAGCCAGCTCCAAAGGCTCCTAAACCTGCTGGTCAGGTATAGTCACAGCAATGGCCCCACTTCTCTAGTACCAAATTCTGTCTTAGTTACTTTTCTCATTGCTGAGTCAGTTTAGTTGGGCATTAGTTATTCAAGTCAACACAATCAGTCAACCATCTCAAGATGATTTCATGACCTTGGAGATCTGTCTTCACTTGGCTAAACCAGTGTCCTCCCTTGAAAGGGGAGCTGCATATCGCTGATGCAGGGTAGGATATTTGTCAACTGGGTTGGCTAAAACCTGCTGGTGGTCTTGAACCCACTTTGCTCCACAGCTACCCCCTCCTCAGTATTTGCTGTAGGAGATACAGGGAAGGGGGAGATACTAGTCGAGGACCCTTCTGTGTATCTAGGTTTCTGTCGATCCATCTATTTATCCATGTATCCACCCACCCATCCATTTTCTTTGTAATTACAGAGAGAGGACCATGAATTTTAACATTTTAATTTTGAATAGCATTTATTAGGTGTTAATATTTGCTAGAAATGTTAGTAATATAGGATCTTCAAAAATGTAAAAAGCCATTATAAATTTGTAGTAGCCAGGGCTCTCCAGAGAAACAGAACCAATAGGGTGTGTGTGTGTGTGTGTGTGTTGTTGGCTCACCCAGTTGTGGAAGTGAACAAATCCAAAGTTAGACCAGCCTGCAAGCCAGAAGACACAGGAATTGCTGATGTTGCAGCTGCAGTCTGAAAGCCATCTGCTAGTAGGATTTCTTCTCCTTAGGAGGAGACATTCTTCCTACTAAGGCCTTCAGCTATTTGGATGAGGCCCACCTGCATTGTGGAGGATGATCTGTTTTACTACTGATTTAAAAGTTAATGTGATCTTAAAAAAGGTACAGTCACAGAAACATCCAGATATATTTAACCAAATATCTGAGTAATGTGGCCCAGCCAAGTTAACATACAAAATTAACCATCACACTAAAATTAATGGCCACTGGTTAAATTGGGAGAGCAAATTGTACTGGTAGCAGGGAGGGCTTTGTTAAAAAATTTCTGAAAAGTTCAGTGCAAAAACTTAGCAAAGATGGTACCTCTGGTTTAGCATCTTTAAAACATTATCTTCGGTTTTGTGTTTCAATTGTTTTTTTCTTCTCAGAATTATGAATTTACGTTGTCATGTCATATTTCTCAGTCTGTTTTCTGATGTTGCAGCAAAATACGGTTACGTACTGCATCACAGTATTTCAGTCAGTGATGGACCACTTATATAGCGATGGTCCCATAAGATTATAAGGGAGCAGAAAAAATTTCTGTTGCCAGGTCACATGGTAGCCATCATGATGTCCAAGCACAGCACAGTACTTTTGTTCTCTGACGGTGTGGAAGTAAATAAGCCACTGTCCTGCCCATCATATAAAATATGCCACGTGCCATGATGTGATGGTTGATAGTGATAGTGGACGGTGTTACTGGATTATGTATTGACTGTAATATCCTTTTCATCATTATTTTAGTGTCTACTTTTATATGTTTAAAGAAAGTTAACTGTAGAACAGTCTCAGGCAGGTGCCTTCGGAGAATTCCAGAAGAAAGCATTGTGCCATAGGAGGTGACAGCTCTGTGGTGTCATTGTCCCTGGAGACTGACCTTCCAGTAGGACAGAAGTGGGCTAGAAGCAGCAATCCTGATGATCCTGACTCTGTGTTTGCTTAAGCTTCTGTGTGTGTCATTTTCAACAAAAACATTTATAAAGGAAAAATGACAAAGTTCGAAAATGTTTCAAATAGGCTGCACCACATAACCTAGGTGTCCAGTGGCCAGCACCTCCGGGACCGTGTCCATTACCCTATGACGTTTGCACAGGGAGGACATTGCCCGTTGGGGCGATGCATCTTTAAGTGTCGTGTAGTTGTTGAGCGTCCTGACTCTGGGTGATTTATAAAGAGTAGAAGTCTTTTGGTTTGTGCTTCTGGAGGTGGGAAGCCCGAGAGCGTGACACTGCCCTGTGCCTGGCAACTGGTGACGGCCTTCCTTGAGCTGGAAGTGTCATGTGCTGACGAAGCAAGGGCATCAGCTGAGCTTTTCCTCTTCTCATAAGGCCACCAGTGCCATCACGGGGTCCCTACCCTCATGACCTCATCTCGTCCTAATTGCTGTTCCCCAAATTACTTCCAGATAACATTAACTTGAGGGATTAAGTTTCCAATATCTGAACTCTGGGGCCAGTATTCAAATATTGAATCATACTTGTGTTGCTCTTAGTTTTAAAAGTAATTAAAATGTGAGTGTGGCTTATATATCAATGTTCACACTAATTTATGCACATAGATATCGATAAAGGAGGATTTCATTTCATGGAAACAATCATGTAAAATATGGGAGCAACAAGTAGTAATAGCTTTTCAAAATTGACAAACATTCCTGAAGAAGCTAATTTATGCAGCACACTCAGACCTGTAACTCAAGCTAATCCGGAGCCTGAAGCAGGAGGATCACAAGTTTGAGGCCATCCTTGGCTACTTAGCTAGACCCTGTATCAAAAAAAAAGAAAGGGAGTGGGGGTCTAATTTAGTGGTAGAGCAATAAGGCTAGACCCTGCATTCAATCCCCAGCAATCTCCAACAACACCCACCCAAAAAAAGCTAATTTACTCTCATTTAGTATAGCATCATGGGTACAGTATAAGACTTGGTAGAACTGCTGAAAGTTTTCATGAATAAGTTGAGTTTTTAGTACTTCTGAAATAAGTAGATACATTGAATTTAGAAATCTTTGCAATTTTTTTTTTAATTGCAAAAGAAAGCTTACTTGGTAAGATGGAATGAAAGCAACTTAGGATAAAATTAGAAAAAAATGTCAAAATGGTTACATTTTTGAACTCTAAAAATAATGAACCAACTCAAAGTAAGATTTGACAGTGATCAGTTTATTTTCTGAATATTTCTGAAAATGATATGCTCACTAATTCTTCTGAAATTATACTGTCCCAGTTCCTTTAAGGCATCTGTGCCGCTACTTCTGAATAGCTAACTATATTAAGTGTGAGACGTAATTGGTGTTTAAAATTAGTTTGCGGGATGGTCTTAAAGCCAGTCCTTTATAATTTAGGTCAGCAAAGAAAATGCCAGTGTACCAGATTAGCGCAGTTTTCATTAGCTTTGTTCAGCAGCTGCAGGATAAGAAAACAAGTACAAGATCCATTCCCTCCTCTCCAACTGACTGCAGTATACTAAATTATTACATTGAATTTGCATATGAAGAAAGTAAAGATCAAAAGATCATTTTTTTTTGCTGAGATTACTTTGCCATCTGTCTGTACATAATTATTATGTTTGGTTGATCTGTGGCATGAAGGATGAGAAACATTATTGACTTTTCAGACATAGCCTCCAGAATTATGCGTAGAAAATGTTCATGTGTTTCTAAGCTCTCTCATTATTAGGTAGAAAGAATTATTATTATTAGGTAGAAAGAATTCAATTTTTGCAAGGATAACCAATGGGTGTTTACCCAATGTGGAAGGCAGAGCCAGATTAATTATTTTGAAGGTATTTGTAGAAATAGCTTCTGTATCATTGTTCCTTAGTGTTTTTAAGGAAATCATAACCTGTAAGGGTTCTTTGTACCCTCTGTTTTTGTCTCGTTGCTCTCCTTTTCTCTTCAGTGTCACAGATACACTGTGCTGCTGTCCTTGGGTTCTCAGAAGGTCACAAATCATGGTAATATCTACGATTTTCCACTCCTGCAAGAAACGCTTCTTGTGTTGAGAACACATTATGTACTCTTTTTTTTTTTGTTCTTATCTTTTCCATCAGTTTTAGAGAAGAATAGACTTTTGTTGGAAGAACTCAGATTATTTTTTCTCAGGACCCTACTTTTCTAAGGCAAAAAAAAAATCGTTTTCTGACTTCTCTTAAATGGTTCAAATTTTCTCATTTTCAGTGGTTTGATTTAGCATAGATTTCTTTGCACCCAAAAGTATTTTAAAGGATTATTGAGTATTTAGAACCCAGATAAACTATTTTTGGCTTTTAAGATGCTATGAATCAATTTGTATTGGACTTTTGGTCAGTGGAATCCAGATTTACAAGTCTTGTATAGCAGAATGAGATCCCTTCTATATCAGAGGGAAATTTATCTTGGCCATTTTGATGTATACATATTCAGATAGGTAGATAGATAAAACAATTAATCGATCTGTAAATCTTTGGCCAAAATTATTTTGATTTGCTTCAATCTTATAGTAATTCCAGTTGAAAAAAAAAAACACCAAAATATCTTGGTAAAGAGACAAAAATATGTTTATATTATATGATTTTTTAAAAATCTACGACTAAATACTAAGTTGTGCATACTATTGTGGGAATATAGATTTAATATTTTAATGGTAAACAACAGTTACGGATTTAAATTTTAACATCAAGAATTAAGACAAAAGCCAAATAGTTAATGTGACTATTTTGTTTTTCACATATAAAATTAGGAAAGGATATTTTGTTCACTATAAAAATTTAAAGAGCAGGATTAAATAATTTAAAAAAACCTAAATCTATGTCTATGCTTATCACTGAATAGTTCAATTTAATAATATTGAATTTCATTTATTTGTAATATATGCCTAATTTTTTTACACATATTTTCCACTACCAATTAAGTCATTATAGTTTAATGGCTTATTTAGGTACAAATTATATACAGTTAAACCCATTTACTTTAGTTGTAAAAGCTCAGTGATTTTAAGTATGTTTATGAAGTTATGCAGTCATCCTTGCAATCAGATATTAGAACATTTTCTATCTCCTCAAATGGACGTCTTCAGTCCCTTTGCAGTAACTCCTCTACCCTACCCCAAGCCCCAGGCAACTACTACTCTGCTTTCTTCTCTATACATTTGCCTTTTCTATCACTTTTCTTAATAACGGAATTAGTTGGCTTTGAATTTAGTTTACTCTTTCTAGATTTTTAAGATGGAAACTTAGGGTACTGATAGGAGATTTTTCTTTTCCAATTTTGGTGTGTAAAATTATGGTTTTCTTCTTAACACTGCTTTGGCTGTATCTTATAAATTTTGATACAGTGTGTATTCATTTTATTCACTTTGATATACAACTTTATGCCGCACAATGACATTTCAGTCAACAACAGATCCCATATGCCACTATGGCTCTACCCTGGAGCTTCAGTGTGTAGCCAGCTATACCATTTAGATTTATATTAAAATATTCTGTGATGTTTGCACAATGCCCTGGAATGCTTTGGTCAGAACGTATCTCTGTTGTTAAGCAATGCATAACTGTATATCCTAATATTCCTGTCATTGTTTCTTTGACCCATGGGTTCTTTTTTGTTGTAGTTTAATTTACAAATATTTTTAGATTTCTCAAAGGTTTTTTTTTCCCTATTGCTGATTTCTTATTTTATTACATGTGATCATACGATGTACTATATAGTCATAATCTTTTTAAATTTGTAGAAATTATTTAATGGCCTAGCATAGAGTCAAGTTTGGAATGTGTTCCAGGTGAACTTGAAAAGATGTTTGCTGTTGTTGGATATCGTATTCTGGACATGCAAGTTACTTCAAGTTAGTTGATAATGATGTTCAAGTCCTCTCTATAAGCTTGATCTTTTGTCTCATTACTTTATCAGTCATTGAGGATAGGGTATGAGGTTTTCAATTATTACAGAAGAATTACATGTTTTTCATTTTGATTGTCAGTTTTATTCATATATTTTGAAGCTGTATTATGAGGTATGTATTCATTTATAATTGGTATGCCAGCCTTTTAATTCATTCATTTCTCACTATGAAATGTCCCTTTGTCTATAGTAGTAATTTCTGTCTTAAAGTCTAGTTCGTCTGATATTTCTGTGACCACTGAAGCTGTTTTATAGCTACTATTTGCATGGAACATCTATTTCCATTTATAATAGGCAGCTTTTCCTTTTCTGGACACAACATCTGACACCCACAACTTAAAGGAGGAGAGGTTTATTTTGGCTCATGGTTTCAGGAGATTCAGTCCATGGTTGACTGGCTTCAAGGCAGGAGCATCATGGCGGAAGGGTGTAGTGAGGCAAAACTGCTTATTTTGTGGTAAGCAGGAAGCAGAGCAGGGGAACCATGCCAGAGAGGAAGGGGTGCAAAGCCAGATACAGGCCCTGAGGCCATGCCTCCAACACCCACCCAGACACACCCACAAGTGTGCACCTACAACCCCTGGGTTGTAGCCACAACCAGCCAAATGAACACAGTCAAGCTTAATCATTATACTATCCTTATAGTTTCATCCTATTTGTGCTTTAAGTCTGAAGTCTGCATCTTGTAGAGAGCATATAGTTGTCAATTTTTTTTTAAAGTTCTTTTTTAAAAGGATCTAGTCAGTTTTTTAAAAAAGTTCTGGCTTTATGCATTTCTCAGAATGTATATCTGGAGTTAAGCCTTTTGGTCAAAAGTCTTTGAATCATTAAATTGATTAATGTTTGAGTAACTAGTAATCAATCATTTATCATAATTACCGATATAGTTAGAGCTGTGCATTTGAGGTAAAGTCTGTTGTAACATCCATTCAGCCAAAAAGACTTGGCTTTAGTTTTCCTTTTAGGATAGGCCTGTAGGCACGAATTATCTCAGCAGTTGTTTATCTGTGAATATCTTTTATTCATCTTCATTATTGAAGAGAAGTTTTCCTACTACAGAATTCTCAGTTGACAGCTGCCCCTACCCCCAGCTCTGAATATGTCATCCTGTTACCTTCTAACACATTATTTCTGCTGACAAAGCTGCTCTTACTGTATCCTTCTACCCTATGTGTAATGAGGCATTTTTCTCTTGTCTTTCAAAATGTTGTCTTGTGATCTCACTAAGTTAATTATGATGTTCCAAGGTGTATTAAGCTAACTTAAAAATTAGGTTTACTTTTGCTTGTAGTTCTGAGGAGCAAAATTAAGCAGCCTCATCCTGTGATGACCTTATTAATGGCACAGTCTCAAGATAACGCAGGGGGCACGACGGGGCGAGAACCACGGTGTGCGTGTGTGTGTATGTGCATCATCTTCCTCTGCTTATAAAGCCTCCAGGGTGCAGTCATGGGGTCTCAACCCTTGTGACCTTCCCTACTCCTGAGCACTTCCCAGAGAAGTCACGTCTAAACCCCGTAGTCAGGTAAGTGTCCATCCTCTTCATATCTTAAAATGAGGGTGCAATGTCCACACCTGGAGCTTTTAGGGACAGACTGTATCCAAACAAGCACGCCAGGTGTTGCTTTTTTTTTTTTAATCCTATTTAGAATTCTTTAAATTTTTAAATATGTATGTTAATGTTTTGAAATCATGTTTAGGACAATTTCAGACCTTATTTCTTCAGAAATTATGCCTTTCTCTGTCTCCTCTTTCTTTGAAACTTCTATGGCACACGTGCTGTGTGCTCCATGGGGTCCTGTAGAGACCTGTTCATTCGTCATTCATTTTCTTTCTATTCTTAGGACTGCATAGTTTTTGTTAAACTATGTTCAAGTTTGCCGTTCCGGTCTTCCACTCAAATATGCTCAAATATGAGTTCCTCTAGCAAATTCTGTGTCAGCTATTATACTTTTAAATGCTGGAATTTCCATTTTCTTCTTTTTTATAATTTCTATTTCTGTATTGATAGTGCCTGTTTGAAATCTCATTGTCATCGTATTTTCCTTCCATTCCTTAGAGTTGATTTTCTCTAGTTCCTTGGATATATTTATAATGGCTCCTTTGTAGTCTTTTTCTGCTAAATTAAACATCTGTACTCAGAGCTTAGCAAGACCTGTGTGTTCAGATTTTTCTGCATCCCTGTGATTTCAGAAAAAAGGGCTGTCTTCTTCCAGATGTAGAATGGGCATCTCTGGAATAAGAGACTTATGACCTCTGCAGGATAATTCAGAGAGCTCTTTCTGTGTCAGTGACCTGCTTCAGGAGAGAGGGAGGGAAGAGCCAGAGAGCCCTTCCTTCTTGCACGGTCTTCTAAAAAGCCAGTGTGCCAATTTTGGGCTAGAGGGTCCTGAGTCCATCTGGTCACTCCTCACTGGTGTCTTTGATTTTCATTTCGCCCCCTCTTCAATTCAGTCTTCAAAGAGAAGCCAGAGTGATCTTTTAAAGACATAAATTAGATCACTGTATCTCTTGTTTTAGAAAAAAGCGAACACAGAGCGTCCCTACAGAGCTCCACCGGACACCCCAGAGCAGCCCAGAGCTCAGCTCTTCATGCAAGCTCTTTCCCTCAAACTCACCAAAGGCCAGAGGACGACAGAGCCTTGCCTGGAGCCTTGATGCTAAGCTTTCCCTTCATGTAAAGCTATCTTAAGAGTAAACATTCTGTGGTAAGGTCCCTCTCTCCTGTCTCTCTTTGCTTTCAGAATGAAACATGAACTCCTTGCCTGAGGTCCCTAGAAATGAGTGCTGACCCCACCCCATGATCACCTCTTCCTCTCTGGGGCTGTGAACATACTGGCTTTTATTCTTTCTTTGCTTCTCAAATATGCCACACTAGTCCCTGAAGGCCTTTTATTCTCTTTTTTTGTATAGGCCATTCTGCCCTCCACTGTTGCGTGACTAATTATTTTTAATTATTCACATTTGTGCTCAAATGTCACTTCAGAGGAATAACATGATCCCCCGATTTACAGGAAATCTTTCAGTTGTTTATCATCTTATTTTATTGTCTTCACAGAGTCAATCATTATCTGAAATTATTGTTTATACACTTGTTTATGTTGTACTTTGTTTGTCTCTTTCCAACTGTAGACTATCAATTTCATGGAATGAGGAATATTGACTATTTTTGTTTCCTGCTTTGTCCGCAGGGACTAGAATGATGCCCTTTGTAAGCATCTGTTGAGTGAATGAATGAATGAATGAATGAATGAATGAATGAATAGATGGTCCTTTCTTTTACTCCTTCTCGTCTGTCCAACAGGCAAACCCGGAATGAAAAGTTCTAGTCTGGGGCAAGCGCACATGCAAGTATTTGTAATCAACCAGCTCTGAAAGTATTGACTTCACTGGGTACATGTTGCAGACTAGGATGAGAGGAGGCTGAGGCAGCCATTCCTGCTTCCTGCCAGCTACATTTCTCCTATCGTAGGGCAAAGGAAACTCTGGTAGTCAAGTAGCAATGGGTCTAGCCCTGTGGGGGATCTCTGTTGTTCAGTACAGTGGTGTTGTGAAGCCCTTGGTCATCTGACCTGCAAGTGAGATGGAGAGACCTTGAAGTGACCTTGAAGTGGAATGAGGTAGTGTCCCCTCCTCTTGCCGGATATGTCAGTCACAGAGCAGAAGGGCTTCTCTGTGGTTTTCCTGAAATCTCAGAGAGTAGGCTCTGCCAACTCATCGTATTTGAAAGTACAGATCTGTTTGCATAACCAGTTAAATAATTCATTCATCTACCATGATTACTTTCTACATTAAAGGCATGATTTAGAGTTTAGACCATGGGAAAATCGAAGTGAAAAGACACAACTCCTGATCTATGAAGTTTACATTCTAATGGAAACACACACACACAAAAAAGGTATATATATATATATATATATATACACAAACAGATGTGCATGTGTAGATGTACATATATATTATACATGTAAAATATATATTTGTTATATGCAATTTATTATTTTATTTTTTATTAGTACTTGTTTATAATACATAATGTTTTCATTCCCTGTGGGAAATTGGTACATGTATGTAACACATCTTAATTCCTATTTTTCATTCCCTTCCCCTTCCCTCCCTCTGCCTCCCCATCTCTTGATCCATGTCCTTGTTTTGTACATGTTTGCAGTATATTATAATATATTAATGTATATATATATGATATGTGTGTAATGTATAATATATATAAAACATACATATATAAAATATTATCCAGATATTTGTGAGGTGTAGGAGAGATAGAGACAAATGTAGCTATGATTTATGAATCCTATAGGGAACAGTAAGGCATGGCTGATAGGAATCCATCTAAAAAGGTATCATTGGGGCACCTGAGTAGGGAAGGGGACAGTTATCCTTATAAGTTCTCATGCTGGAGGGACAACAAATGTCCTATGATGTGTACTCAGCATGTTCTAGAAAGAGCAAAGAGACCAGAAAAGAGCAAATGCAGGGGATACTGGTAAGAAATGAGGTCAGGAAAATAGCAGGACACAGAAAAGTCCAGGATCTGTTGTGCAGAGAAATGTCATGCTGTAACTTTATCTCGTAACAGAGTCATCTGGGTGCTGAGCATGGACTGTAGGGGTGAGAGCAGAGATTAGATTAAAAAAAAAATAGTTCAGGAAGCCAGGCCAGGGATAATAGAGGAGAAAATAATATGATAGCAGCAAAGTGGTAGGAAGTGCTTAGAGGCAGGATACATTTTGAAAGTAGAGCCAACAGCATTGTCTGATGGACGACATGATGCAGAAAAGGAGAAAATTCACACCGTTTTTGGATTGTGTTACTAGAAATATAAAGTCGTCAGTTTCCAACATAGGGAAAAAATTGGAAAGGACAGGTTTGGTGAGGTATGAAGAGTTCAGTTTGGAACATAAGAAGTTTGAGTTGTGGGTCGCTTTTTGCATAGAGACTTGTAGTGGCAGTTGGGTACACATCTGAGATTCCGGGAGGAGGTGTAGACGAAACACATATTTGGGGGTTGTCAGTGGATAGATAGTATTTGAACCTAGAAGAGTGGAGGAGTTCACAAAGAGAGTGGATCTGTGGGAAAGAAAGAAGAACCTCCAAACGAGCCCAAGAGGAAGCCACGTAGGACGGAAGATGCAAATAAG
Source organism: Erethizon dorsatum (assembly GCA_028451465.1). Taxonomy (NCBI): domain Eukaryota; kingdom Metazoa; phylum Chordata; class Mammalia; order Rodentia; family Erethizontidae; genus Erethizon; species Erethizon dorsatum. Next base: position 28,069,084 of record CM051838.1, on the reverse strand, counting down.
GAGGCTTCCTGAGTGAAGAGTCGCCAGCCAAACGCGGCCCTCAGGTCTGCAGGGACAGATGCGACCTGAGATTAGCAACTGGCCACTGGACTTAGGGACGTAGATGTCGGCTGTGACGGTGGCAAGGGGAGCTTCCTTGGACCTGGTGCAGGCATCAGAACACTGACCACAGCAGATTCAAGAAAGCATCGAAGGAGAAGAGGTCTTGGAGTCAGCAGACAGCACATTTGAGAAGATGGCTGTGGAGTGAGCAGAAGGGAGCAGAGAGCAAGCAATAAGAACAAGCAGGATTCAAGAGAAGGTTTTGCTTTTGTATTTTTTGTAATTTTTATTTTGAAAAAATGGATTTAAAGGAAATTGCCTATGTGATATATGAGATAAATATCTCACATCTCATGTGTACTGGAACCATGCACTTTAATCCAGTTTTTCCCGGAAGAAATACCTCATGTAACTCTAATATAGTGTCACAGTATGGAATCAGGAAATGGACACTGGCAGGCACATGCACAGGGGTCATGGCATTTACACCAGTTACCCACATGCTCGTGGGTGTGTGTGTGTGTTACTTTTACTACATGTGTAGATGCGTGTGACAGTGTGCACAGTCAACATCCAGCACTGTCCATCCTCACGGCTTCCTCTTGTAGCTCCCTCGTGCTGTCCTTAAAGCCACACAACTCCACCCCTCACCCCTGGCAACTACGAATCTGTTCTCCAGCTCTGTGATTTTGTTATTCCAAGAATATGAATCATATAACATGCACCCTTTGAGGGCTGACTGTTTGCACTGAGCACAATTCCCTCAGAAGGCATTCAGGTATGACGTGTACCAAAAGTTCTCTTTACTGCTGAGTTGTGGTCCATGGGATGGATTTACTCATTGAGGGACATCTGGGCTCTGTCCAGCTTCCAGCTTCTACTAATAATGCTGCTGCAAATGTTTGTGTATAGGTTTTTGTGTGAACATAAATTTTCATTTCTCTGGGACAAATGCCTGAGAGTACAACTGCTGGGTTGTCTGTTGAGTGCATGTTTACTTTTATAAGACACTACCAAACTGTTTTCCAGCGTGACTCTGAATTCTGTATTCCCATGGGCAATGTGTGAGTGACCCAGGATCTCCACATTCTGGATAGCATTTTGTGTTGTCATTGTTTTGTTTTGTTTTTTTGGTTTTTTTTTGTGGGTACCAGGGGTCGACCTCAGGACCTCGCGCGCCAGCCAGCGCCCGTGCCGCTGAGCGATATCACCAGCCCTTTTCTTGTATGTGGGTTCCGGGAGTCGAGCTCAGGCCCTCGCGCTTGCAAGGCAGGCGCTTACGCCGCTGAGCCATCTCACCAGCCCCCATGTCATTGTTTTTTATTTTAGCTCATCTGATCCACATGGGAGGAGAGATTCCCTTTTTTAGATGAAAGGAAATGCAGACAAAGTCAGGAGTCTGTCTGTTCCTACATACTCTTTTTTAGGTAGCTTGAAGTTTGTTAAAAGTGAGGGCCATCATGTTAAAGTACTGACCAGCTATTGTGCCATATATGTGCATTGTGCTTTGTGGATATGAATGTGCAGGGCTCACCTTGGTCCACGGAGGCGCAGGGCCAGAACATCAATGGCACCAGCCTCACCAGGTAGTGCTGCTGCTGTTTATGCCTCAGCCTCCAAGTCCCACGTGTCCCAGCTGCACAGGGAAACCTCCTCAGCCTCTAGGTGAAATTTATGCTAGTTAGCACCAACCTAGGAGTTATAAATTTGAGTTCTCATGTGTATTATCTATTGATTTGTTTGTCAGACAGACAGAGAATATTCAATTTCAAAGTGCCTTAAAGTTGGTATAAGCTAATAATATTAATCATCAATTAGCCCAGCACTAAATTTCAGGAAAAAACAAAAACAAAACAAATTCTAAACTTGTGAGGAAAATTATGCATATATAAATATGTATTAATATACAAGTAAATTGTTATGGGTGCCAAAATTATCCTGATGCTCGTTCAAAATAGCCACAATTCTAGAACACAAAATGCTCTTCATTCTCTATCTGAAGATATTTTTCCTCTAAGTACAATTTGCTCATCAGGAAAACAAAAAAACCAAAAAACAAAAGGCCATAGAAAGCCTTTTGCAAGGAGGAGAAAATTATCCTGTGATACAGCCAGAGAGACCTTTAAAGTGCCAATCACACGGAGGTGCAGCCTCTTGGTGAGGGGAAGGACCCCCTGTTGGGGTGGTTTTGCTCAGTGTGAGGCTCACCCCTGAAGGGGCTCCTAATAACTTGAGGGAAGAGATGCAGCTGCTTCAGGTCATGTGCAGCATGTCAGCTTGGGATGGGTGATTGTGGAGGGGTGGTGACTCACTGCCCCACGCTCAGGGGGAAGCCTTTTCAAGCCAGCTTGCCTCCTGGGCCCTGGAGAGAGAGGAGCAAGACAAAACAAGGTGAAACAGAGCAAGAGATAAACGATGTTCTGAGAGCAGACAGCGAACAGTTAAAGGGCAGCACACAGTCAGCGTGCGGTGATTGGTGTCTTCAGTGCTCTGCACTCTGGCTCATGATGGATCGTTTAAAACAGGCAAGTTTGCAGAGAGCAGGAGAAGTTGCCGGAACACCTGCTTCCTTTGCTTGGTGACTGTATTGATGATGGCCTTTTGCCATTCAGTTCCTCCTAGAAGACTTCAGAGGGTGTGAGGAGCATCGTAAGCCAGGCTCGTAATTGTCAGACAGAAGGCCTCAGAGCTTAGTTGTCCCCGGTGCTCAAAAAGTCACCGGCAGTCCCTCCTCCCGAGGGATTTAAACCCAGATACACAAAAGTAATGGAGGTGCACACCAGGGCAAGTCCTTGGGAGGGAGGCATTAAGTCATAGAGCCAAGCAGGCCCCGTCACTTCCTGCACGTACAGGGCTGGAGGGGAGAGTTTTAAGCACCTAGGCAGCCGTGTGGGTCATGGGTACTTGGCGGGGGAGGAGCGTTAGTTTTCTTAATTCAAGAGGAACAGAGTATAGCAAAGGGAAGATGTCTGGGTGGAGAAGAGTTGTCTACCAGGAGATCAAGGAAATATCAGGTGTCAGAGGCTATTTGATAAAAAATAAACAAACAGGCAGAGTCGGGGACTTTATCTCTGTTTCAGGAAGCCACCTCCTTGTCCTGTGTGTCTGTAGCCCATGCAGCAGGCAGAACAGTGACAGTTGCTGAGCTGGTGCTCGGGAATGCTGTTAGCGCAGTCAGTGAGGCTTTAGGAAGGCGGCTGGCGGCCTTTGAAAGCCATGGGTAGGAAAAGCAGAGCTGAGAATGCTAACGTGGAACAGACACGGAGGGTGAGATGATAAGGGAAGGGGAGTTGGGAGGGTTTTTCTCTGAGGTGGGGACTTTCAGCATGGATAAGGAAATACACCAGTAGCCTGATAAAGTTCTTTTCTCTTAGAGTGCAAGAGGCAAGAGTCGAAGTCGGATAAGAAAGAAAGCTGATTGACGAGAGGGAGCAAAGCCCCATTTTGATAACTTGCCCAGTGTCTCTGCGTGATTCAAACAAATGCCCTGATAGTTTTCCTGAAGTTGTGTGAGCTATTCTAGAAACAGTTCTGTGAATATTTTTCTTCAACATTCTTATTCTGTAGAACATTTCAGTAGCTCATATTCCAAATTCATAATTGGGTAGGGAAATCTGTGAGGTGTGATTCTTATGGCAAAACAACATGTTGCTTGTAACAGAAAGGCAAAGAAAGAAAGAAAAAAAGAATTTGAATGTTTCCAATATGCCTAAGCAAACTTCTTTCTAAAGGAACATTATTCATTTTGAATCTTACTATGGTTTGAACCAAAAATACAAAGTAAAATAATTTTGAGCCTCATATTCCTTGGGTTAACAATTCCATTTGAAGCACCCCATTTGTACAGGTCTAATTTATTCATGATGGAACTAATACTTTGATAAATGATTAGCTACTCAGATTTATCTCTAATTAAGAAGAATCAGAATAAACTGAAGTGGAAATTCAGGGTGGTAGATGCTGATTTCTTTTCCGTTTATCTTCAAGCATCACAAATTTAGAAATATTTTATTGTGCTTTGTATGCGCCTTTTTAATTGGACACAGAAATCTATTTACCAAAAAATAATAATTAGCTAGACTTTGAGTCTGAATGATCCAAATTTCAGCAAAATGAAATTATGCATCTCAGAGCTATTAAGAATTTACAAATGTGACCCTGAAATATATCAGTACGGCTATTTTTATAAATTCTTACAAAGCAGAAAACTCCTCCCTCAAATATGTCAAGCTTAATTTTCTGCTCTGTGAAGCACAGCTAGTGAGGCAGCAAGGCCCAGTGACATTTCCACAGCGTGAGCTGCCAACCACTCGGAGCCTGCGGCAGTTTTCGTCTTCAGCAAACAGGCTTGCAATTGGTTGAGGAAAGGCTTATGCAATCCTTCCTTAATATTCCTCTCCATGGTGGTTACATCACTGCCAATCATAAAGGTAGATTGGTGACCATCTGATAAAGTAACGTTTTCTTCCAGTTATGAGCTGACGTCATCTGGATGCTTTCTGTAGGTTACTTTCGTGACCTGTCCATTTTTGGCTAAACTTCTAAACAGAAGGATCATTTTTGAGTGTGGTCCCTTCAACCTGTGTAAGTGGGGGGCATGGTCTGTGATTTCAGGGGTCACTGTTTCTGCAGGGTGGCCTACATTCATTCCAAAGTCTCCTGGAGAGCTTCAATTAGTAAAATAATAACATGCCTCTACCTAGATTCTAATAATGCTTCGGTAATTGGATCAAATCTATAATTTGAAAAATTAGTAATGACAACAGGAAGAGTTAAAGTCAGTACAACTGGAAAACTTGATTTATTGTATGAATAGAGTAGAAGAAAGGATCTCGGCATTGCAATGGACAAAAATGTACACACGCTATGCAACACTGTTAAAGTTCTAGAGGAAAAGTGATTCTCCGAATCAATCCTACCACTGCACCCCTAGTTGGCTCCTGAATCTGAAAATGACTGTGTGACCCCAATAATATCTAATTTTTCTGGCACTGTTGGTGACTAGTCTTAAATCAGTAAAATTTTTAGACAGCTGAAACATATCCTGACAGTTGCATTTAAGGAGTTATGCTTTACAAAATTGAATGTATGTATATGTATTTCCCAAACCACCTTTCAGCAGAAGATGTTAATTATTTTTACCTTTTCCTTTTGCTTTAAGAGTGTTACCTTTTGGAATGTAGAAAAATGTGTGGTGATCTCTAACCAAGTTTAAGACGCCCTTTGGGTGATGTACGGACTAACAGAGATCTCAGATGTCCGTCCCATATTCTATTGGGAGAAACCCATGTTTGTGTGGCTGATCCTCAAGATCAGTATGGCAGTTACAAATTTAGTTATATTCTGTATCTTCTCAATGGAATGTGAAATCCGCAAGGAAGGAACTTTATTATTAGATTAAAAATTGGACTTTTCAGAAACATTCATGGGTGGCTCCAGTTTAAGAGATTGCAAATTAATTGATATTAGCAATTAGAGAGAATCTACATGGAAACTTCTATTAATTTCACAGTTATCAAGAGAAAATGTGATTATGTTTATTTTTTAATGATATAAATTGAAATTCATTGTTTTTCACCTTTATAGAAAAGGGTATTTTTAAATTTAGGGGAAAAAAATTCCCTTTTAGTTCTTTTTTCTTTTTTTTAATCAGATTTGGTATTTATGCTTTAAAGATATTTTGCTAAGCTATCCCAGGCGCTGAACTTTACTGTATCTGATAACTAATATTTCTCTCCATTTTTTTTTAGAAGAAATAAGCACTTTAAAAAAATAGAGTAAAAGTTACAACAAGTGAGGATATATATTTTTACATCACAAAGTGATAAGCAGATATCCAAACTGTGTATTATCAACAAAGGAGTTGAAAAATACAAACAGTTCTCTTTCTTCTGATATTTTATGATGAATTACGTTCTCAGAAATCAATACTTAGTTTCAATCGCATCCTTTGGGAATCTCTGATGATGTTCTGAATAGATTGCAAATGTTTACCTTTCGTGGTCGTTTTGCATTTGGGGAAGATCCAGAAGTTGCAGGGTGTCAGATCCAGTGAATAAGGTGGACAACAGCACCCTGTAATGTTTTTAAAAGCCTGCCTTTCCATTGGATGGCACATGGTGGAGGTATTCACCATATTTTTGATCACAGTTTGTACAGACACTTATGTCAAGGTACAGAATGTCTTCAACAGCCCAAAGGCCACTCTTATCACAGCTCCTAATTAATACTCCCCAGAGGTCTATAGTATAAGAATTTTTTCTCTATGAATAGGGTTATCAGTGATATAAGTGGAGCTTATATAATACAAATGGACTTTCTTATAAATGGAGTATGCTCTCCTCTCTTTTGATTTTTGTACTCAGTATTATCTTGGTGCAGTTGATCTATATTATATGTAATCATAGCTTGATAGTAGCAGATAGTAGCAGATCCATAGCAGTTAACTTTAGAACTATATAAGGGTTTTCAGTATTTTGCTTTGGTTTTTACTCTTTTATTTTGTATCCTTCAATCAGCATTCTCCCTTTTCTGGCCCTTCATTCTACTTTCTTGTTTCTATGAATTTGACTTTTTTTTAGATTCTGCATGTAAATGAGACAGTGCGCTATTGGTCTTCCTGTGTCTGGCTTATGTCATTTAGCATAATGTCCTCCAAGTTCACTCACCTTATTGCAGATAGCAGGATTTCCCCTTTCTAAAAAGCTTAATAATATTTTTATTATTCACATTTTTTTATGCATTCGCTTATTGAAGGACACTTAAGTTATTTCATTATTTTGGCTCTTGTGAATAATGCTCAGTGAACATGAGCATGGAGATGAGAGAGTGGGTTTATTTCCTTTGGCTATTTATTGAGAAGTGCGATTGCTAGATCATACGGTAGTTCTATATTTAGTTTTTATAGGAACCTCCAGTATTAGTTTACCATTGCTAGGGCCAAGTATCTTCCATATGCAACGTAAAGAAGGAGCGGTTTATTTTAGCTCTCAGTTTCAGAGTTTCAGTCCAAGGACAGCTGGTTCCAAAGGAAGAAACACCTTGTTGGAAGGGCACGGCAGAAGAGAGCTGCTCAACTGATGGCGTCCAGGAAGCAGAGACCAGAGGAAGGGCCCCAGAGGAAGGGGGCAGGCACCAGATATGGCCCCTAGATCACCTCTTGTGACCCACCCAGACACACACTAACGTTCTTTACTAAATTCAGCATCTCTCAAGCCAACCAGGTTGACAGTTACTATTAACCATCACACATCCACACTATTTTCTGCAATGGCTGTACCAGTTTACATTCCCACCAGGAGTGTATAGGGATTCCTTTTCTTTATCTTCTCTACGTGGCATCTATGTTTGTTATCTTTTGAATTATTATAATAACCACTCTACCAAGTGCAAAATGACCATCTTGTGTGTTTGATGTGCGTGTACCATAGCTTTTAATCAGTTCTTGTCGATGAACATTTACCTCTGGTAGATTTGGCTTTTGTAAATAAAACAGCGATTCTGGTACACATCTTTTGGTACACATACACACTTAATTTATGTTTGTTATGTACCTAGAAGTAGAATTGTTGCCCAAAGTCTCCATAAATGTTTAGAATTAGCCAATTTTACAAAGCCAGTGAACCGATTTATACTTCTACAATTAAAGTATGAATTCCACTTCCTTTATATTTTCCCAACACTAAGTATTAATTGATTTTGGTAGTTTAAGCAATTTTTCTAGAAGCTATCTTTTTCACCTTTCCTATTACATATTACCTACAGTGCATTTGCATTAATTTTATATTTTGGTTACAGTAAAATGAATTGTTCAAGATGTTTTTCTTTCATATGGATTTTGAATTGATCAAATACCATTTATTGGGCCAGTGAGATAGCTCAGCAGCATAAGCACCTGCCTGGCAAGTGCAAGGTCCTGAGTTCAACTGCCGGTACCTACATAAAGGAAAAAAAGGGCCGGTGATATCGCTCAGTGGCACAAGCACCTGTTGGCAAGCACGAGGTCCTGCGTTTGACTACCAGTACCCCCCAAAAATAATAATAATAATAATAATACCATTTATTGAAAATTCACTGTTTTCTTATTCATCATGCATCCTTGTCATAGATCTATGTATGTGTAAGTGGGTTTCTTGAATTTGTTCTGGTTTATGGGTTACTGGTGTAAAATTTTCCTAGCTCATTTTTTTATTTTATAGAAAAAAGATAAAACAAAATTTCATAACAAGATAATAGGGCAATAACAATAGTACACTGCATATTGTTATCTTTAAAGTAGTTACTCAGAGTAAGATAGGGGCATAAAAAATTCTCCTATCGATATTAGCATGAACCTTTTCTATGAGCTAAGAGACACTGATAGTATAACTAACTTGCATTTTTTTCTCCCTTTTCCCTTCTTTCCTTTCCCCTTTCCCCCATCCTAATTCCTTTTTCCTTTTAAACAATTTCTTCCCATTTCACAATATCTGTTGTACACTTTAGACCTTATTTGCTCTTTCAGTTTCTCACACCAGGGAGACAACATGATGTTTACACATGTGAGTCTGATTTATTTCACTTATGAGTATGGTCTCAAGTTGCATCCATTTACCTATAAAAGCCTCAAGTGTATCCTCTTTATGGCTGAGTAATACTCCATTGTATAAAAATACCACATTGTTTTAATCCATTCCTTGGTTGATGGGCATTTGGGGTGTTTCCAAGATTTAGCTATTACAAATTATGCTGCTATAAACATGGGTACACATATATCGCTGTGGTATGATGTTTTTAATTCTTCTGGGAGGATACGCAAAAGGGGAATAGCTGAGTTGAATGGGATCTCTAATCCTAGCTTTTTGAGGAATCTCCACACTGATTTCCACTGTGGTGGCACCAGTCTACACTCCCGCCAACAGTGGAGAAGAGTTATTTTCCCCACTGCCCCTCCAGCATTTGTTATTGGTTGATTTCTTCATGATAGCCATTCTTTCTGGAGTGAGATGGAATCTCAGTGTTGTTTTAATTTACTTCTCTCCAATGACCAATGATGCTGAACAGTTTTTCGTATATTTATTTGCCATGTGTATTTCTTCATCTGAGAAGTGTTTATTCATCTCAGATGCCCATTTTTGGATTGGGTTTTTGAATTTGAGGGGTCTGAGTTTTTTCATTTCTTTATATGTTCTACATATAAGTCCTTCAATTTGCTAAAATTTGTTCCCACTCTGTGTGTTGTGTTTTCACGCTGTTGGTGATTTCTTTTGAGGTGCAAAAGCTTTTTAATAAGATGAGATCGCAGTTTTTGATTCTTTGAAGTATTTCCCATGCAGTTTGGGATTTGTTCATGAACTCTCTGCCTACACCTATGTCTTCAAGATTTCTACCTACTTTCTCTTCCACTAGATTTAGTGTTTCTGTTTTAATATTTAAATCTTTGATCCATTTTGACTTGAATTTAGTGTGTGGTGACAGACATGAGTCTAGTTTTAGTCCTCGGCATGTAGAGAGCCAGTTTTTCCAGCACCATTTATTAAAGAGGCTCTCTTTCTTCCAGTGAATATGTTTGGCCCATTTGTCAAAGATAAGATGGCTGAGTGTGTTTATAGTTGTGTCTGCATCTTCTAAGCTGTTCCACTGATCTTCAGGTCTGTTTTTTTGGCAGTACCATTCTGATTTTTTTGCAGTAGCTTTGTAGTATAATTTCAAGTCAGGGATTGTGATGCCAACTGCCTTGCCTTTGTTGCCTAGAATTGCTTTTGCTATTGTAGGTCCTTCTGTTTGCAAATGAGTTTTAGGAATGTTTTCTCTAGTTCTCTGAGGTATTTTAATGGTATTTTGATCAGGATTGCATTAAATCTGTATAATAATTTTGGGAGTATGGCCATTTAACTATCTTGGTCCTTCATATCCATGAATAAGGGATATCTTTCCATTTTCTGATATCCTCTTCAATCTTCTTTTGCCGAATACTGTAATTTTTAATACATAGATCTTTTATTTCCTTGGTTAGATTCACTCCTAAGTATGTCATTGTTTTGGATGCTATTGTGAAAGGTGTGGTTTCCCTAATTTCTCTCTCAGTGAGTTTGTTGTTTGTGTACAGGAATGCTATTGATTTTTGAGTGTTGACTTTGTATCCAGCTATGGTATTGAATTTGATTATTAAATCTAGAAGTCTTTTGGTGGAACTTTTGGGGTGTTCTATGTAGAATATCATGTCATCTGCAAACAATGATAATTTAACTTCTTCCTTTCCTATCCTTATTCCTTTTATTTCTCTCTTGTCTAATTGTTCTGGCTAATGTTTCCAGAACTTTATTAAATAGGAGTGGTGATAGTGGACATCCTTGTCTTGTTCCCAATTTTATTTTATTTTATTTATTTTTTTTTTGTGGGTACCGGGGGGTCGACCTCAGGACCTCGCACGCCAACAGGCGCCCGTGCCGCTGAGCGATATCACCAGCCCCTTTTCCATATGTGGGATCCGGGAGTCGAACTCGGGCCCTCGCGCTTGCAAGGCAGGCGCTTACGCCACTGAGCCATCTCACCGGCCCCATTGTTCCCAATTTTAGAGTGAAAGTTTTCAGTTTTTGTTCATTTAGTATGATGTTGGCTGTTGGTTTGTCATAGACGGCTTTTATCAGATTTAGGTAAAGACCATCTATTCCGATTTTCTGTAAGTTTTTAAAATCATAAATGAGTGTTGGGCTTTGTCAAAAGCTTTTTCTGCATCTATTGAGATGATCCTGTGATTTTTGTCTTTAGCTCTGTTGATATGGTGTATTACGTTTATTGATTTACATATGTTGAACCATCCCTGCATTCCCACTTGGATGAATCCCACTTGGTCATGGTGTATAATCTGTTTGCTAGTATCTTCTGTTTGCTGCATTCTGTTTGCTACTGTCTTATTGAGGATTTTTGCATCTGTGTTCATTAGGAAGATTGGCCTGTAGTTCTCTTTTTTGGTTGGTTCTCTCTCTGGTTTTGGTATCTGGGTAATACTTGCCTCCAGGAATGAGTTAGGGAGGATTGCTTCCCTCTCAATTTCATTAAAGAGTTTGAGGAATATTGGCATTAAATCTTCTCTAAATTTCTTGTAGAATTAAGCAGTGAATCCATCAGGACCTGGGCTTTTCTTTGTTGGTATGTTTTTAATTATGTTTTCAATCTCATTAACTGATATTGGGTTATTCAGAAATTTTATATCTTCTCGATTCAGCTTTGGTAATTCATACATATCTAGGAATCTGTCCATTTCTTCTGTGTTTTCCATCCTATGAGAGTAAAGATTTTCAAAGTAAGTTTTGATGATCTTCTGAATTTCCACATGATCTGTAGTGATTTCACCCTTTTCATTCCTCAGTGCATGAATTTTGAGTCTTTTCTTTCCTCTTTTTGTTAAGGTTGGCTAGGGGTATATCAATTTTATTTATTCTTTCAAAGAACTAACTCTTTGATTCATTAATTCTTTGTATTGTTTTCTTAGTCTCAATTTCATTAATTTTTGCTCTGATCTTTATAATTTCCTCCCTTTTATTGGCTTTGGGCTTGACTTGCTCTTCTTTTTCTAGAAGCTTGAGGTGCAGCATTAAGTTATTTATTTGTGCTTTTCCTGTTTTCCTGATGTGAGAATTCACCACTATAAATTTCCCTCTTAGGACTGCTTTCATTGCGTTGCACAGCTTCCAGTGTGTTGTACCTACATTTTCGTTTAGTTGTAGATATTGTTTAATTTCTTCTTTAATTTCATCTTTGACTCACTTGTTGTTCAGGAGGGTGTTATTTAATTTCTATATGTTTATGAAGTTTTTGCGCTTTCTTTTGCCATTAATTTCCAATTTCATTCCACTATGGTCAGATCATATGCATGGGATAATTTCAGCTCTTTTGCATTTACTTAAGCATGTTCTGTGGGCTAGTATATGGTCTATTTTAGAGAACGTCCCATGTGCAGCTGAGAAGAATGTGTATCCTGATGATGGTGGATGGAACCCTCTGAAAACATCTACTAAGTCCATTCATTCACAGGTTTGGTTCAGTTCTGATATTTCTTTGCTGATTTTTTTGTGTAGTTGATCTACCTCTTTGTGACAATGGGGTATTAAGGTCTCCCATTACAATGTGTTATTGCTTGTTTGATTTTCATGTCTATTAATATTTGCCTTACATAGTTGGGTGCTCCCATATTTGGTGCATACATATTTATGATTATTATCTCTTTTTCTTCAAATTTTCCCCTAACAAGTATATAGTGACCTTCTTTATCTCTTTTGATCATTCTTGGTTTGAAGTTTACATTATTTGCAAACAGAATAGCTATCTCTGTTTTTTTCTGGGTTTCTGTTTCATAGAGTATTGTTTTCCATCATTTGACTTTCAGTCTGTGAGTTTCATTTTGGGTTAAATGTGTTTCTTGTGTACAGCATATTGTTGGATCTTGTTTCTTTTTTTTTTTTTATGTGGGTACCGGGAGTAGACCTCAGGACCTTGTGCTTGCCAACAAGCGCTTGTGCCACTGAGTCACATCACCGGCCCTTTTTTTCCTTTGTGTGAGTACCGGGAGTCAAACTCAGGACCTCACACTTGCCAGGCAGGCAATTAAGCCGCTGAGCTATCTCACCAGCCCTGGATCTTGTTTCTTGATTCATTCTGCCACTCTGTTTCTTTTGATTGGTGAATTGAGGCCATTTACATTGATGGTTATAACTGATATGTATTGGCTTATCTTTGTTATGATATTTTCCTGCTGTTGGTTCCCTGCTTTTCCCCTGTTTAATTGCTTGCCCAGCCTGGTGGTTTCTTTCTGTTGTTCTTGAAATTGTGGTCATTTTTATCTCGTCTAGCATATCTTTTAGTACTCTTTGTAGGGTTGGTTTGGTGGTCATGAATTTCTTCAGTTGTTCTTTGTCTTGGAAATATCTTATTTCTCCATTAATTTCAAAAGATAGTTTTGCAGGGTACATCAATCTAGGTTGGAAGTTGTTTTCCTTCAGGACTTGAAATACTTCACTCCAAGCTCTTTTTGACTTGAGGTTTGTGTTGAGAAGTCTGCCATGATTCTGATGGGCTTTCCTTTATAGGTGATCTGTTTCTTTTCTCTAACAGCTTTTAACATTCTGTTCTTGTGTTGAATTTCTGGGATCTTGATTATTATATGTCTGGGTGTAGATTTATTTTGGTTATGGGTAATAGGAGTTCTATATGCCTCACATATATGTATGTCAGATTCTTTTCCCATGCTGGGGAAATTTTCTGCTATTACTGCTGCAAATAGTCTTTTTGTGTCATTTGTGTTGACTCCTGCTTTTTCATTGACACCAATCAGTCTTATGTTGTTTTTCTTTCCATCATGTTGCAGCTGTTGAATTCTTATTTCCTGATCCCTTGTTATTTTTAAGAGGTCTTTCCTTTCGTGACCGCTAGCCATGATCCTGTCTTCAAGGTCTGAAATTCTGTCTTCAGTTTTGTTCAAGTGGTTTTGCCAGCTTTCAATGGAATTTTTAATTTCCTGGATATCTGTTTGAATCCATTTCATGCATTCTATTTGTTTCCTATATTGATCATTACAGTTTCCTTCATTTTCCTATCGTCCTGTACTGTTTTTATCTATCTCCATTCTAGATTTGCTGAGCATTTCCTTTATGATTGTGGTCATTTCTTTTTTTACCTGAGAGATTATTTCTGATCTGATTTCCTCTATAGCTTCATGGATTTGTTTCTTTACTTCAGTTGTTATCATTTCAGAAATGTCACGTGTGTGTCTTCCATTTTCCTCTATCTTGTTGTCTCCTGGACTTCTTCTTGGTGGCCTGGAGGTCTGAGATTACATTTTGCTTCTTCGTCTTGTCATTTTCTATTTCCAAAATTTTTATTTTGTTTTCTGTGTTGATCCTTGTCCGTTTTTGAATATAGGTAGGTGTATCACTATTATCAAGTCCTCTCTAGGAAAAGTCTGCTTTTCAGGATGTCTTCTGTGTGTAGGAGGTTCTTGGCTTGTGTCTGTCCCAAGATCCTACCTTCTCAGTTAATTAAGAGTGAGATGTTGGTATCTGTTTGGCTCAGTCCCCAGTTCTTTGGTGCTGGGCTGTGGTGAGGTTACTACCCCAGAGTTTCCCAGTATTGTTACAAAAGGGAGAACAACAGATTACAACAGATATGACATCCTAGCTAAAGTAGTATAATTAGCAATAACAGTAACATCAAGCACAGTTTAGAAACTGACAAACTGTGGTAGCTATTAATTTTGTACCTTAAACCATGGAAGCAAAATCTACAATTATATAACAGAACTGATTATAAATTGGGAGCTTGTATGCAAAGTGTTTCCCCTTGGTAGAGTGGTTTTACCCTGTGGTGGGGAAATTTAAGAAGGATAGTGGATAAAACAAAGATAACTGAAAAGGAAGTAGAAGCAAGGTTGGAGGATGAAGGATGATTATTCAAGCTTTGGGAAACTAGAGAAGAGGGCAGAAGAGAAAAAATGAGTGAGTAAGCAAGGGAATATCTGAACTTGGTCTCTGGGTTTGGGGGATGGGATTAGTTTTTTGCGGCTGGAGTTCTTCCAGCCATTTAGAAAAGAGAAAAAAAGATAAGAAAAAAGAAAAAGAAAGAAAGAAAGAAAAGGGGCAGCCTTACCTGCCTGCTTCTGCTCCATGTGTCTTTGTCCCCAAGCATGCTGGTTCACCTAACTTACCACCTGTTGGCTCGTATTGTTACTGTTGCTCAGGGACTTTTCCCGCCTGCCCATCCTGTGTGCCCTGGCTGGGGCCCTGCTGTGTGACTGGCATTCCCGCCTGTCTCTGGGTCTTCCCATGAGGGTCACCTGGATCCCAGCAGCAGGGAAGGGAGCGGCCAGTCTCTCCCAGCTCATTTTTTGTTGACAACAGAAATTCCCTCAATTTCATGTACTATTGCTAGATTTCAGTCTTCTTTTTTTCTTTGTCAATCTTATTAAGATAGGAAGAACTTCTAGGATAGTGGTTTATTTTTTTTTCCATTACATATTTATCTGTTTTGAACTCAACTGATTTATGTACTTATTATGAATCCTTCCTTCCACTTACTTTCTTTGAATTGAATTTGTGATTCTTTTTTCAGGTATGTTTAAAATGCTTTTATACTATCATTTTGAAATAAGTTGAAACTTTAAAAAAATCTTCAAAAATATTATAGATTTCCTATAAACCTATTACCTGGCTTCACAAAGTGTCAACATCTTATATAACTGGCATAATTACAAAATTATGAAATCAATAGTGATACAATCTATAAAACTTCTTCAGATTTTTCCAGAAGTTGTTTTTCTGGTTCAGGATCAAATCCTGGACCACATACTGTGTTTATTTGCCATGTTTCTATTCTCCATTGAGTCAAAGAGCTCCTTAGACTTTATCTTTCATGACCTTTGACAGTTTTGAAGAGAGCTGGCCAGTCGTTTGGGTTTCTTATTAAATGCAGGTTATTCACTTTCGCCTGAGTACCACGGCAGCTGTGTTGTGACCCTTGTGTCAGGAGCGCAGACAGGTCTCACACCCACTGACCGAAGTTTGCTGCCTTGACTGAGTGGAGTCTTTCAGTCCCTCCCCCTTTAATTCACATTTTTATCCCTTGTGCTTAATAAGGAGGCAGTTTGGGTCTGTGTCCAAATCCTTTTCTCGTTTATCTTTGCCCACTCCTTTTAACTTCTATCAGTGATTTTTACCTTTGAAACAGTCATTACCATGGTGCTTGCAGGATTGTGATTTTTCAAGCTCCGTCGTTCCTTCTGTAGTTACTAATTTGAATTCTCCAAGGGTCTTTTCTCATCCTTATTTATTCACTCAATTCCTCATTCATAGTACAGACTGGAAGACATTTCTGTTACTCCATGGAGAAACTCCATCGCTGCCATTATCCTAGCTGCTGTCGACATTACTGTAGATTTGGCCATCGGTAGCACCTTCAAGTTTTACTGAAGAAATGTGATTAACACCCGAGACCTGAATGCTGGCTGTGCTCATTGCTCCTTTTTTTTTTTTTTCCCAGTGATTTTAGGTCTTTTCTCTCCTGGTAGGGCTATGAGAGAAATATGTGTATATATCCATGCTCAGGTGAGCACTCACCTGTATCTATTTTGTATCATTTCATATGTACTCGCGCACACACATTCTTGAGTTCATGCTGGTACGTCCTCTTCTACTACAGTATTACAGGGCTTATTCTAGCCAGTTTCCTTTCATCACTTACGACTCCTCTTTTTAACGTTGAGACACTTTGCTCTCAGAATCGTCGACATATGTCCTCCATTGTCCGATCCTCAGATGCAGAGAGGGAGCTCTCACAACTGCAGTTTCATACCACAGTGGAAAACTCTTTAAATAGAGTGCTATGTGTACAGACCGCTGGTGTTTCTTTAGAGTATGTGGTCACAATACTGTTTCCGAGAATTACTCAGGTTGGTTCAATCTTTTCTCCGACACGTCAGTGTGGTTGTTTCTTTATAGTGCAATGTACATGAAGAATGTTAATTTCTGAATATTAATTTTGTATCCTTTTTTCTTACTAAATTCTGTGATTATCTGAGGTAATATTGTTATTAGTTTAGTGTTTCCCAATATCATATTGTCTATAAGTAGACATAGCTTTACCTCTTTCTTAGCAATTCTAATACCTCTAATTGATTTATTTTGCCTAATTGCATTTGCTAATACTTTCAGTATAAAGATGAATAGTAAAGGAGATACCAGGCATTCTCTTTGTATTCCTGAGCTGAGTAGAAATGCTTCTAGTGTTTTCCAATGAAGACGCTGACTTAGGATTCAGGAGTATATATTTTTTCTGGCTAAGAAAGTATTGCACTTGTTTTCCTGAGTATCTTTATAGAGAGTCAATGTTGAATTTTAAGGCTTTACAATGCACGTGAAAATACTCATCTTGTATATGACAGTAATAGATTCCTGGTGTGAAGCCGTGTGTTTCTCTGGAACAACTGTCCCTTTTATCTTGATTATTTTCATTTTTCACCTTTAATTCCTCCTGTCATTTCTCATGTTGTAGCATTGTGCCACCCCCCTACACTTTTCCTTGGCCAAGTTAACCAACAGTTTATTTATTGTTCAAAAATCCAGAGTGTCAATTTATTAAGTTACTGGTTTCTGATGTTTTCATCATTAATTTCCACCTTTTGTGTTTAATATTTCCTCCCATATGTAGTCATTTTTTATTCAGCCGGAAACTCATGAATTTGTCTATTTTAGCTCTTTCATTTGTCTCGATGGAAGGCTTAATTGATCTGCAGAACCTATGTGATCCTGGTGCATCACAGCAGGCTTTTTGTGGAAATCAACCAGCAGATTCTAAAGGTTCCAGTATCTTCCTCGAACATGAAGGAGACCACAGACCAGAAGCCACACAGACCTTGAAAGTCAGACAGATATGGCTGACATCCCAGTTCCACTCCTGTCCTGTTGTCCTACTTTGGCCAATTCCAATTACCTGCTTCTCAGTTTCCTTGTTTGTAGAACAGAAACGATGACATCTCACCCAGCGATTAAGTGAGATAATGTCTAAGAAGCACCAACCCAGTGCCTTACACTGTATGCTTAAAAATTGGCCCGCTTTCTATCTCCTTCCGAAGTTTTAACCAATAACAACAAATAAAACAAGGGGAGGGAATGGGTGCTCTATATCTAGCACTGTAGAGCACATGTGGCTGTTCCTTTTTTCATCTCAGTCTTCTGCAGAGGGTGTACATGGTGTGCTCCAAGAAGCTGAGTTGGTGGCCTGGCTATGACGTGAACTGTGATCATCTGACCCAAAGCCCCTACTCTTTTTTTTCCTTCTAATTTTATGATATACACTCCTCCCCTCTTATCTATGGTCCACTTTCTGCAGTTTCAATTATTCATGCTATAGCCTAAAAACATTAAATGGCAAATTCTAGAAATGAGTTACTTTGTACGTTTTAAATTGCACATTATTCTCAGTAGCGTAATGATATCTTGTGCCACCAGCTCGGTCCCGTGTGAGATGTGGATCATCTTTATCCAGAGTATCCACACTGTATACACTACCCACCTGTTAGGCACTTTGGAGATAGCTTGGATTTCAGATCAAATGTCTCTTTATCACAGTGCTTCTGTTCAAGTCACCCTTATTTTACTTAATAATGGCCCTAAAGTGCAAGAGTAGAGATGATGGCAATTTTAACACATTATATTGTTCTATTGAGATTGTCCAATTTTATTAGTTATTGTTATAAATGTCTTACTGTGCTTAATTTATAAGCTAAATTTTACCATAATATGTATGTACAGGGAAAAGCCACAGTATTTAAGTTTCAGTGCTATCTGAGGTTTCAGACATCCACGGGTGGGGAGGCTACTGGAACTACTGTATGTTTATCTATTTTTTAATTAACATGTAATTCACACTCTTGGTGACTAGACCAGCCTGCCTCTGAACCATTTGTCCAAAAATATGAATAAGGCTACTGGTCATGTGATTAAATAAATATAAGTAATATTGAAAAACTACTGATAAAATTCTGTCAACAGTTTTCTTATTCTCTTTTTTGTCTCCTGTGTTTCAGTGCATGCTGAGCAGTAATTTGAGCCCCTTCAAGTGATTATCGCTGGGACCTTTGCCTTGAACACTTTCTTGAAAGGGCCGGCGTACGTCCACTTCGCTCAGCTCTAATCCCAGATTGACAGAGCTCTTGTAGAGGGAATGGCACTTCACACACGAAGACTGGTAAGTGTAACAATGCATTTGCTGCTTGATGCCATGACCTGTTCCCAAGCACTTCTGTTTTCTTATAAACTGGAAACTTACACTAAAAGAATAAACACATGATGAAAGGGGAAAATAGGCTCTCACAGAAAGTCATTGGTAAATTAATGGGGATGCTTATTAGTAGCCAAGCATATGCCCATGTATTTGAAGATGTCTTTATTACTCGTGTCAAGTATAGGGAGCTAACATTTAGTGTAAGTGGAATTTCATGACTTGTTTTAGAAAATATCTGTGGTACAGTTTTATGAAATCTGTAATTGCTACAGTCTGTGTTGTTTTTAACCGCTATAAAATCAATAGCTGTAAAATGGAGAGTCATCTCCTTGAAATTGGTTATGATGAAAATGTATCTATTGTGTTATCTATATGCAAATTCTTCTCCAGCCGAGTTTCCCTTACAGGTAGTGCTAGAGAACATAATTTCACCTCTGCACATCTTGTCCTCAGCTTCACAATTTTCTGAGCAATATGCTAAATTGCTAGGCGCTCCAGTCAGAGTTAATTATCCAAATGAAGAATTTGGGCTGGGAAAAGACACTTAGAGTGGATGGCAGAATAGGAGTAGCTCCTGCAGAGTCACTTGTGGGGGAAGAAGATGAGTGAAAGGTGACTGCATATTTTGCAAAGTCCGTGCTGGTGGCTTCCTGAGAACAGAAGCTGAGGGATGGAAACAGGACTAGGGCCATGACATGGGTGACCAGAGGATAAGAAAGGTCAACAGAAGGTCTCCTTTCTCAAGCATGCAAGTTATTCTGCATCTCAAAGATCTGAGACTCAAGACCTTGTGCAAGACCTCTGAGACGTAACTCAGAGCCTGAATATTTAGGGGCAAGACTAGATCTCTCGAGATGCATAATCATCCATGATGTCGAACAACTTTTGAAGCTTTTTGTGGACTTGGGAGAGAGGGACAGCCCCGAAGCAATCTGTGATCCAGGCTTGGTGAGAGGAACCTGGAAAGACCGGTGTGTGGAAAAGCCCTGCTATCGCAGAGTGGCTGCCAACATGGGCTCTGGACAGATCGGTTCTCCACTTTGAATCCTGACTCTGCTACCTTTTGGCCATGAATCCTGAAGTCACTGTGAAAATTAAACGAGCTGATTTATCAAGAGTGCCTAATACTGAGCATGGCACACAATAAATGTTTGATAAGTGGGCATTATTATATTAAGCAATTGTGCAAATAATTATACGGCCTTTCGTAGGCTTCTTGGTGATCTTGATCTTAGCACATTTTTCTCTCTGAGAACTTAAACTTCTCATCTATGAACTGTCCTACTGTGTGGAATTTTCCTTAATAGCCAGTCGTAGTTAGGAAAACATTACTATATTTTTAAGGAGTAGATTTTGGGTTTTTAAAGTTGACACTTTTATCTATGGTGAAGATCATTATATTTAAAATTTTATCATCTCTGATATGCCGCTTCCTCTCATCTGTTGGGTGGATATTGGGTAAATTACTTTACTAAACTCCTTATCTTTGAAATGGGAACAGTGCACTCTCAGAATGATTGTGACCATTAAATAAGACGCCACGCAGCACATGACACAGCAGTACCTGATTCATGTTTGCTACAACTAACATCATTGCTACTGTTATTATTCTAATTATTCTTCCTAAGTACAGTCTTACCTACCTCCGATGTGATTGCTGATATTGCCACTGTTTAACTTGTGAAATTTGAAACAGAAGGTTCAGTAGAGTTCCTGATTAAATATTAATATATTAAAAATCTCTGGCCCTGTTTTAACTTTTGAAAACTTGAGGTGTTTTTATCTTATGTATCAACTTACTACATATGTATCAAATACAAATGGATTTTATTTAATACAGCGTCTTCAGTTAAGTAAAAATCTCAGCTCGTGGCGTTACTGACTTATCTCCAAGGACGACTGCTTTGAAACTTTCCAGACTTTGAAACTTTTCCAGGGAAAATTGTACAACTTCCCTTTTAAATTACTTTACACTTTGATGATTCTTGGTAGCAGATTTTTTTCAGCCTTACCCTTATGTAGAACTTTAAACTAGTGACCCAGTCTTTTGACTCTACTAGATAATCAGGGTACCAGTACACTCTCATTTTTTTGGTGTTGATTGCTATAGTAGTTATTGATAATCCAATTGATTTATTTTATTGATTTTAGATTTGTTAGGAAGATTTCAGAGACAAATGTCTTTTGATACCTAAGATACATATATATCGTATTATCTTTTATTATGTTCTACAATATGACTGTAAGAAGATTGTGGCCTGGTGAATTTTCCTTTTATATTATTCATAAATATCAGTTTTATCTAGTAATAGCAAAGTGTTCAGTGCAGTTCTTGGCAGATTTACTAAGAGATTTCCTTAGGTGCATGGACAATCTAACAGTAGTAATTCACTGTGGTAGAGAAGTAGGGATGGTGGTGAAACGAAGAAGAGTATAGCGGTGTACAAACATCTATTTTTTTATGTTTACCCCCAAATGAAATCTCCTTGCATAAGAGAAAGGTCACTAGTCTGGAAGTTAGTGGAGCAACTTATTGTGACTTTAGACAACTCATTATCTAGGTCTCTTGAGCTTTAGCGAATTGTAGAAATTAAATGAGATGTTTGGGGAAGTGGTTTTTGAAGTTGAAAGTTTCCAAAGAATGGCCCCTGTGAATGTTGCTGTTCTCAGTGGCGTAGCACTGAAACTTTCTTTATAAGAAAGTTAAGGATCTCAGTGTAAAAGGATCTCAATGGTAAAGCATTCTGAAGTGGAGCATTTCAGTAGACCTGACACCACACTGGGCTATTTCCTGTGTGAGCCTCATGCCTCCTCCCTTCAGGGTGTAGGGATGCATCTCACTCATTGGCAGGACTTGTTCCATTTGAGGAAATGATGGTATTGACGGTCAACATTGTATTTTCATTAAATATTAAATCCATGTTAGATCATTGAGTCCTAAAGATGTAGAACTCCCTTACACTGGTGTCAGAGCAATTTTAAGCAAGGCATAAGGAAGAGTCTATCACGGTAGTATGTCTGATAAAGTCCGTTGAAATTACACATATTCCACAATATGAGTAGAAACTGGTGAGCTCCCTGTGACACGTGACCAGGAACTATGGTGAATTAGTAAGAGATCACTTTTCTGGTATGAACCGTGTTAGTGGGTACCAGCAGGAAGTTTCCAGTGTAGATGTAAACTTGGTCCTGACTTAGGTTGATGAGCTTGTAATTCAAGGGAGTGAAGTCAAGCTCTACTACCAATTTTAGGCTATTTACATCTGAAAAATCACCCTTTAATATTTTAATCAGAGTCTAGGTGGCCTATAAAATGATTCATAGGTGACTACACAGGGGAAACATTCTATTTACACAATCAAATGTGAAACTGGCGATGTATTAAGAAATATTGAGCTCACTGCTCTAATTTTATTTAACACCTTATTCTTTCAGCTTCCATCCTGCTTATTATCCCATCATCGTGCAGGACATACACTTCTGCGCTCACAGCTTCTTTAACTCATTTTGTTGTCCTTGCACCCAACCTCAGTTCTTGAGAATAATAGGCGTGCAATAATATCTAATGCAAATGACTGAAGGATAAATATAATCTGATACATGACCAGGGTCATTTCACTAACCATTGTTATAATTAATAAGAGACTTTTTATTTTCTCATCGACTGATAAATTCTATGATTGATTTATTCACTCAAGAAGGATTTATGGGACATACATACACTATGTGTTTGGCACTTTTCAGATGCTAAACTCTATCAGTGAGCAAAACTGACAAAAAATTCCTACCTATGTAGGCCTTCTATTTTAGTTGATTAAAGTCCTACTGGCAAAACTTTTAAATACCTTAAAAATAAAAGCATGGATTTTTCACGACTTTATTTATCATCCTAATTTTATTTTATTTTATTTTATTTATTTTTTTATGTGGGTTCTGGGCGTCACGCTCAGGACCTCGCGCTTGCCAGGCAGGCGCTTATGCCACTGAGCCATCTCACCGGCCCTATCATACTAATTTTAAAATAAATTTCCTAGACAGTGAAAAGTAAGGGGAAAAATTCACAAAATATTACAAAGTCTATGAATTGAGACTGAGCAGAATATTGCCGCAGATGCTAAACGTAGTGTGAGATTGGTTTCTATTGAACATCCATTATTGTCTCAGAAATTCCACAGAGAGATAAAAACTGTGCTTCTCTTTGTAGTTTTCAGCTTTGTTTTTAAAGATGGTAGTGTTTCAAATACCATTAATGTTTAAAAACAAAACAAAAAACACAGAAGCAAAAGGGAGTGTTGAGACAAAAGGAGGGTAAAATGACACCTGACAAAAGATACTGTGAA
The DNA here is from genome assembly GCA_028451465.1 of Erethizon dorsatum. Classification (NCBI taxonomy): domain Eukaryota; kingdom Metazoa; phylum Chordata; class Mammalia; order Rodentia; family Erethizontidae; genus Erethizon; species Erethizon dorsatum. The sequence continues at coordinate 28,045,949 of CM051838.1, read as the reverse complement.
AGCAATGTTGAATATAATGTCAAAATAGATTTCCATTTTAACTATTAAAGTATGAAATAAGAAAGAGTAACAGTTTGACATAAATACTCCGATATTGCCAGTAACTCTCCTCTTAGGAGATGATCAGTTTATGTACATATTTATTTTTTCTTTATTTGAGCTGACTGATAACTTTTCTTATCATGATTAACATTTAGCTCCACAGCTTGCTGGAAGGTATAATTTTTGTAGAGTACTAGAGTTAAATATTTCTGTATAAAATGTCATATATCTCTACATTGTTCTTATAATTTTAAAAGATAGAATAGTTTTAAAAATACAAATATAGGGGACTCTTAGCCTCTCAGTGTATCAAATATCAAACTACATTTGCTCTTTTTAGATACCATGATGCTGATGTAACTAGATTGCATCTTCCCCTCAAGGAGTTTAACCTCCAGTAGAAAAAACAAAAAGCTAAATAATTTTCTATAATAGCAATCTAAAATTTTCTTCATTTAAGGTCCTTGTTTAACACATGTGCATGTGACATGTTAATATTAAAATACAATCTAAGATAAAGTGGAGCAGATATTAGGCTTCGAATTACTCATTGACTCAGGCCCTCATGAGAGAGGATTAGATGTTCCAGGGTCATTTCATTATAAGGACCAGAAACCTGACTGGCTTTGGTAAAGGGAATTTCTTGGGACAACCTCCAAGGAATATTTTATGTACGCTCCAGGACCCACGCCTGGCCCGCAGGTAGCCACGCTCTGTGGCTGACAGCCCCTCCCTGTGGACCCTACGCTGTTTCTGGAAAGGGTCTGATGGTTCATCTCCAGTCAGTAATTCATTCACAGCCCATCGAGCAGTTGTTAGCAGCATGGAGTGGCGTGGTGCATACCTAAGCCCTTCAGGGCCAGCGTGTGGCGGAAGTCCCCAGAAGGGGGCATGGAGAGAGGACACTGCTGCACCTGCACTGTTTGTAACAGGCGTGTCAGAAAGTGCTAATGGCAGTTAGGGGCAGGCCGGCATTTACGGTTTACTTTGGTGCTTTGTACATGATAAATTGAAAGCTTATTTTTTGATGTAGCAATTTGTGTCCTAAATGGCAATGCCAACCAACCAATAGTTATACTTCTAAATCATAAAAATGTCACAAATGATTCATGACATATATTTAATATGCACACTTTAAATACCTGAATGTGATAAATTGCTGATAGAATTTTAAATTCAGAAGTCCAGTGGAGTTTACACTTTTTCAAACACCATAGCATTTAAATTGCTAATTGCCTCCTTTCAGGTACATTCTGCACCAAAAATTTTAGCATATTTGGTTCTTGAGGTCTTAGAACAGGATGTAATTTTACTTTTCTTGTTTTATATTCTCAAGTTTAGTGCACAGTCATTTCTTGGTGTTATCAGGGGGTTTGTTTCCAGAACCCACTTTGTTACCAAAATCCTTAGATGTTCAAGTCCTTTATAGAAAATAGCATAATAGCCACATAAGACCTACACGTATCTTCCCTCGTATTTTATGTCATCTCTAGATTACTTACAACACCTAATACAATGTAAGTACTGTGTGGTTTTATACTGTATTACTTAGGAAGTAATGACAGAAAAATACCTCTGTATGTCACACAGATGTGAAATTTTTCAAGTGTTTTCAGCCTGTGGTTGGTTGGGTTTGTGGATGAGGTCCATCCACTAAACCCAGTAATTCAAGTCCAACTAAAACCAGTTTACATGCTCTGATGCTGTTGCTTGGCTTTTTAAACTGTGAAACTGTATATTCAACAGTCTTCAGTCTGCGATCATTGGTGATGTTGAGGTCTCTCTCCCTGTGTGGCCGGTGTTGTGAAAGGCGAGGTGAGATAAAAACAGCTCCATTTCACGTTTGCTACTGAGTGCATTGTTCCTGCCCGTACTTTGGGATGCTTCTTGACAACCTCATGAATCTGTGTTTCTGCTCTGAACATTCCTACCCTGAAAACGTTGCTCCCTGTTGGATAACTATGTATTGCTTAGTCAACCAGTTTAGAAATTTTTTATTTTGACAAATAAACTGCTTACTGCCTTATTGTATTTTCTTGCTGCTCTTTGGCCTGTCATGCATAAAGAGAGATTCTCGAACCAACAATTTGTATTTGGTATTAGAGTCTCAGTACATCTGTTGCATGAAATGATAAGTGAAATCACATTCAATTTCAACAATTACTCAAAGCCAAATGTAATCGCTAATGAGCTTTTATAAATTCCCCTCAGATTTCTTTATTATTCTTTTAGTTTCTTCCAAAGATTTGGGGTAGTACTAGGATGTGTGATATAGCCATGTTTCCTATAATTTAGGTGAGATCAAAAGTCAAATGATTATATTGCTTCTATTTAAACACATTCTTCGATAAAATCCAGAGGCAGATGGAAGTGAGTCTGAAAGTGGGGAATGGCACTAGTGATTGTAGCCATGCCTTTGAAACCCTCTTTCCTCCTTTGTCCTAAGAAAGTAGGAAACCTCTCTCTGATGAATTTTGTTTTCCAAAACAGTTGCTCCCTCAGCAGAGTGTCGCTGGAGCTTCATTTGTATCATACGAGACTGCCGAAGACACTTGCACTGTCCCTACGTTCAGCATAGGACCCTTTTACAAACCTGTTCTCAACTGAGGTCAGGACTCTTCCAGCGTCTTTGCCATGGTAGGGGTCCAGTTTGTAGTAGCAATCAGGAATGCTTCTGCAGAATGGATTCAGGTCAAGAAATCCCTGGTAATTCACAGCTTTCACAGTATCCAACCAAGAACTTGAGTTACCTCATTTTTTTGGATCAATTTGTATGTAAATAGTATGGCAGTGCTACTACAAAAAATTCAATTGATACTCATACCGTCATAGAGATTATGATAAGAAATGAAATGGTGATGTTTCACACACCTATTCATTTATTAGTGTTTCCAGGTCAAAATGTATTTTGAGAGCCTTATATGCATGATAGAGTCGGAGTCAAAGGAAATACGTCTTGGTTTCTGGTTGTTTTTTTAACCTAGGGCTGTGGTGCATTAGCAAACATGACTACAAGTTCTTTCCCTCTCTGTATTGACAGTGATGTTACATGTTTTTCTGTTTGAAAGTGGTTGTGTTGGCCGATGGGACACTCGCTAAAGGGATTCCAGCACATCTTGAATAGCACCTGCACCATGGAGCGTGCACTCTTGGTTCTCTTAGTACCAAATATTCATGGGGAGAAACAGAGGGTCATCTGCTAGGTGATGATAAATCTGTGGCCTGATCACCAGCCGCCTGTCAGTCCTGCCAGTGAGGCCACTGAGAACCAGCAGCCCTGGGCTGAGGCCAACGCATGTGCTAACCTAGCCGAGATCACTGGAACCCAACCCAGACCGGATAAAACTGCTTCACAGAATCATGAGCTGAATAGTTTAGTCAGCCACTGAATTCTGGGGTGGCTTATTGAAGAGTAATCGTAAACGGATACAGAGGTTGAAAAGAATCCACTTGTGAAGCAGTTACAGGAAGGCACAGTTATATATGGTTAAATATCACCAAGTTTAGATTGTCAGAATTTGTGATAAACTTTGATGAATGTGGGAGAAGTTGAGGGAAAAGGGATTGGATTTAAGCTCAGTTTTTAAAAACAAATCGAATTTTGGTAAGCAGGAAAACATTACAGGCAAGGAAGACATGAATTAAAGTCAGCGCAGCTGATAGACCAGGAAATTGGTGCTTGAATGTAAAATCTCACTTTGCAGTCAGTTTGGTGGACTACATCAACAGATGCTGTACTTCTGCTCACTTACTGGGTGTCTTACTCACTTTCTCATTGCTGGGACAAATACCCAACACCCACAACTTAAAGGAAGATAGATTTGGGGGGCTTACACCTTCCGTCCATAGAGAGCTGGCTGCAAAGCAGAAAGGGCATGGTGGAAGGACCTGGCGGAGGAAAGCTACTCACCGCATGGTGGCCAGGAAGCAGAGAGAGAAGCGAGGAGCTGGAGGGAGAGACACACACTTCCAGGTCATGCCTCCCACCAGCCCCCAGCTCCCAACATCACATTCATCTGCTTACAGCACCCTCATGATCCAGTCACCTTCCAAAAGCCTGCCTATGGGTACACGAACCTTTGGGGGAGCCATTCGCCATCCAAACCAGAGCAGCAGGTTTACTCTCAACCCAGGCATTTGCAGCAACAGCCCCAGGAAAAAAATATAAGATCCTCAAGTATCCTTTTGTTTTGTATTGGTTAATTCTGCCTCTAGTTTTAAGTCCGCATCGAAACAGTTGAATCATGTCTCCATATTGAGATGAAGCCTGGGAAATGCATTTTTAGAAATGAAAGTGTTCGTGGTTTTCATGAAAATAATATGTGCAGTCCTTAAAATGTTTCTTACATATGTACATGCACCAACTCCCTGATCTGTGTGATCATTATGTACTGCACATGTGTACTAATAAAGACAAATGAAATATATCTTATTATTCTGTTACAAACTAGAAATATATATATAATATATATATATATATATATATATATATATATATATATATATATATGCTGTAACTCTTGTCTTAGCTTTTCCACTGCACAGTACACAAAATACCATTGCTCTCTATTGAAATAATAAACCTATAATTTTACTTTGAGGTCCATGACAAGATTATGCCAAATCGAGAGTTGTGACTAATTACTAATCATGATGTGTCTAATTAAGATTGTCACAACTGATCTTGTTAACAGTACATGTATATGAACTAAAATTCCAATTACTATGCTTTTTTCTCTCCACTGAACTTACCACATGCTGGTTAACAACTCCTGCCCTTCAGATTATGGTCAAAGAACCCCTCATCAGTCAAATCTTATTTTTAACCCCAGTCTTTTTCATCTTTCCTGTAGTTTTTCAGAGCACAGCGCTCATTTTCTTATAGGCCTTCTTTTAGTGCATGTTCACACTCTTGTGGTGTTTGTCCTCTTCGTTGAATTATAAGCTCCTTGAGTGTAAGGACCAAATAACTGAAGGCTCATCATTGTATCCTCGGCGTGGAGCTCAGGGCCTGGCTGTAGTAAGCATTTGAACCAAAAGTTGTTGAAGTGATGAATTAATGAAGAGATGACACTTTTGCATGCATGTGGACTCAGCTTAAAGGCCATCAATGGAAAATACTGAGGGAGCAAGTTGAGAATATCAGTAAGGTTATAGAAGACACAGATGAAAATGTCATAGAAGAGGAACTGCTTGAATACTTATCCAAACAGTAGAGACCAAACTCACATCAGGAGAGATCAGATGCTGGGCCAGGAGATGAGTCCGAATAGATTTAAGAAGAGTGAAATCCATGAGGAGTTCATCTAGAGATTAGTTATAGTGGGGTACCTTGAAACTTGGCTACTATCTGGAGATTGAACTGCATGTTTATAGATAAGGCACATTTCAAAGAAGAAATCACAAGGAAAATTAGGAAATATTTGGATGGACTAAAAATGAAATCACTACAGACCAAGATGGGTACAATGCAGCTAAGCAGTAATTACAGCATTGTTTCTGTTAAATGTTTACATTAAAAAAAAAAATCAAATCAGTTGTTTAAACTTATACCGAGGGCTGGTGAGATGGCTCAGTGGTGTAAGCGCCTGCCTTGCAAGCGCGAGGGCCCGAGTTTGACTCCCGGAACCCACATACGAAAAAGGGGCCGGTGATATCGCTCAGCGGCACGGGCGCCTGCTGGCGCGCGAGGTCCTGAGGTCAACCCCCCGGTACCCACAAAAAAAAAAAAAAAACTTATACCGAAAGAGACTAGATTGCATAAACAGAAAAATAAAGGCAAAGCAAGTGGAAATGAGGAAATAATAAGCATAAATCAAGAACTGGATGAAAAATGAAAAAGGCAGTCAAGAAAATAAGTAAAACCAAAAGGCAGTTCTTGGAAAAGATTAGTAACACTGATAAATCTTTAGCCAGAGTGCTTGGAAAAGAAGAAACGATTATATCAGGAAAGTCAAATTGTGACTACAGATTTCAGTCAGATTGTACTTCTATAGTCAGATTTCATAGAAATAAAAATAACAGAGAATGCTGTCAGTATCTTTAGCCAGCAAATTTGACAGCTAAAATGAAATGGAAATTTTTCTTGAAATATGAAAACTATCAAAGCTCTCTACATTGTTAAACGTTAAACTGTTAAATTTAGAGAAATTGTTAAATGATGAGAAGCCCACTCTCTATTAAATATTTGACTCTATTCTTTAAAATCTCCCTACAAAGAAATCCAGTCCAAGTAGCTTCACTGATAATTTCTACTGGAAATGTAGGAAAAAAATATTGCTAATAGTATAAGAACACATCTAAAAAAAGGTAATATTTTCAGGCTTCTTTTGTGAGATCAGCATTAACCTGCTACCAAAACCACAGATAAGACAAGAAATGAAAACTACAGACCAATATATCTTATTGATATTAATTGTATTCCTCTATAGTAATAACTATTGGAAATTAAAAATTGAAAATCAATGTAATTTATAATAGCATAAAATATTACTTAGGAACAGATTTAATCTTGTGTTCAGGCTCTATACTTGTAGAAGGAAAATTACAAAACAAGACTGAGAGAAATTTTTTAAAAACTAAATAATGGAGAGATACTCTTTGTTCATAGGTTAGAAAACTCAGTATTTCTAAGATTTCATTATCTTTAAAGTGGCCAATAGTTTCAATGGGATCTCATTAAAAATTCTACAAATATCTTAGTAGATTGACCAAATGATTCAAAATGTACATGAGCCATTCCATTAGAAAAGAATAGTCAAAACTATTTTAAATGGAAAACAAAATTAGAGAACTTACAATATTTTAAGTCTTGCTGTAATGCTGCATGAGTCAAGACAGTGTGATATTCTCATCCGTGTTGTTGCAAGTAACAAAATGTATTCTTTTTCCATTTATTTGTCTATAGTCTACATTTTCTTTATTCATTCTTCCCTTGATCGCTACTTAGTTTGATTCTACATCTTGCCTCTTGTGAATAAGGACACAGAGAAAGCGGAAGTACTTGTAGCTCTCTGGCATACTGAGTTCCTTTCCTTTGGATTTATCTCTAGACATTGAACTGTTGGGTCTTACGGTGGTTCTGTTTTTAGTTTTTTCAGGAATTACCACACCATTTCCTTAATTCTACACTCATTTGCAATCCCACCAATAGTATGCAAAGATCCCCTTTCTCCACATTCTCTTCAATGCTTATCTTTTTATTGGCAATAGCTGTTCTAACAGATGTTTGAGATGCTATCTCATAGTGATTGCAATTTGCATTTTCTTGATGGTTGGTATTGACTTATTTGAGAATTTTCTTTTCAAGTCCTTTCCCCTCTTTATAATTGGGCTATTTTTTTGTTGTTGGGTTGAGACCCTTATATATTTTAGATTTTAACCCCTTATCAGATGTATCATTGACGTGTATTCTCCGGAGTCTATAGGTTGCTTCTTCCCTCTGTTATTTCCTTTGTGGTGCAGAAGCTTTTTAGTTCGTTGCAATCTCTTTTGTCCAGTTTTGCTTTGGTTGTTTGTGCTTTGGGGAAATAATCAAAAACAACCAAACAACAATGTGAAAAAACATTGCCCAAACAGATGTCCTCAGGCTTTTCCCCTATGTTTTCTTCTAGTGGTTTTATAGTTTCAGTTCTTTTTATTGCTGTGGATTTAAAAAATTTTTACTATTATATGTTTGTGATACATAATAATTATGGTTTCTCTAATAATGTAAAGAGGAAAATAAAAAAGAGATGGTAGGAAACAGAGAGATAGACTGTTTCAAGCCTTTTATTTAAATCTTTAATCCATCTTGCACTGACTTTTGTATAAAAAGTTTTGTGTAAAATGAGGGGCAAATTTCATTCTTCTGGATATGGATCCCCAGTTTTCCAAATGCCATTCACTGAAGAGGCTGTGCCTTCCCCGCTGTATGTTCTTGTCAACTTTGTTGAAATGCGTTTGACCGCAAATGTGTGGTTCATTTCTGGGCTATCCTGTTCCATTACTTGGTGTTCTGTTTTTGGTTTTTTTTTGCCAGTACTGTGCTATTTCAAAAATTAGAGAGTGTGATGCTTCCACCTTTGTTCTTTTCACTCAAGACAACGTTGAGCCTCATGCATAAAGAAAATATTCATGAAAATTACCTCCAAGCGTGCACATAATTCACTGTTACCTCCTCATTGTATTACATAGCACTGTACCTAGAATCAAGGAATGTCTTAAGTGATAAAAATATAACGGTGTCTAAATTTATTATTTTCTCTTATTGAACTCCAGTGGTATGTTTTACGGATGCTTTGGACTATCTAGGAGTACGCAGAGGCTATCTTCTATGTTGATATGGAATAACTTTGGAAATCAGTAATTTCCTTATAGGCTAACTTTAGCCTGAATGTGGTCTGTGGAGTGGGAATTACTTCTAAAGTTGAAGTTTCTAGAGATAAGCTTTCCAGGCCCATGAGAAGCAGGTCTGCTGATTTTCATGATAATTAAAAGGTAAATGGCAAAGTGCCCCAGTTTTCAGACTTGAAGCTGCTGAGTAATTTCCTATAGTACATCTCCTTGTCAGTAATTGAGTGCTTTCAACCATGAGTGTGAACTCCATAAACCAGTAAAGTGATAATGACAATATATCATAGTACTCATAATTATGCATTTTCTTTTATGGCCAACACAGATTGATCCTGTGTAAATTATTTCCACCAGCTCATGTTCTGTTAATACTAATCTCATGTACTTGTACATTTGCAGGGAATATTAAGTGCTGACAATACTGAGGAGTCTCTCATCTTCATTCTATAAATTGAAAACGATTGTTTTCATTATCTGTATCTGACTGTATCATCCGAAAACTGAGATAAGAAAATAAGATGGATAACAATACTTCAAAACAATAGTTTTCTTTATAGAATGATGATGAAATTAATAATTTTTTCAATTGTATCTAGTGCCATTTACTCAAGAACCTATGGTTTCCCATCCTGAAATTCTGGAATTAAAAGCAGTATAAAGGTTATTTAATGTTAGCACCCAAAGAGACTTCATTAAATTTCATAATACAACACAGGTACTGTACAAGGGAGGAGTGTTCTTCGGTTAATTTTCCACTTCCTTTACACATCTAACAATCATTAATAATTCTTCTTTTTGAATTTTAGGAATTGCAATGGTTGTGTGTGTGTGTGTGTGTGTGTGTGTGTGTGTATAAAATTGTAATTAAGTGTCTCCACCACAGATGTTTTTTAAAGCTTGAAAATGGCAATTTTAATTCATTATAAATGAGGGCAAGGGTAAATTAAAATGAGAGCTTTTGGTTGTGCTTATTGGAGGGCAAATGTGGAAGTGGGGTGACCTGAGCCACGGTGATTGTTCTGTTCCGCATTTGCCCTATCTCCCGTTGGCTTTCTGTATCAGCCTCCTACTCTGTCTTGCTACTGCTTTGGCTAAGAAGAGGTCCATTATGTACTGTGGGGGTGTATTCAAGAGAACAGGAGAATTACAACTCTTGAGACAATAATGGAATGTATCATTTATTGAGCTATCACAAAAAATAAATGCCTTGATTTCAAAATACAAAATCTTTAAAAAGTAGGCCCAGTTGCCCTGTTTGGTTTGACTGCTTCTAGAAGGAAAAAGAGAGCCTACTAGATACGCATCTTCTTCCATATTAAGACCTGTTATGGTCATTTGCCTTAGCCACCAACTGAAATGACGCAAGCAGCTGTACAAATAGTGGGAGGAAGAAACGAGTACACAGCATCTCACTCTGTGCTTCACATAATTGCCTCCTTTCAAAGTACGGTGTGTTTCCAAGGGAAATGCCCCAGAACCTTCTGCGGTGCTTCTGTAATATTTTTGAAAGAGATTCTTCTGGAATTTAATTAACATTTGGAAATTAAATTCTCACAAGGAAGTGTTAATAGCTAAGAAAAGGTTGAAGGGAGAGGAAACAAGTGATCAGATTTGCTGTGGGAGTGGGAAGACCCACACTTGGGAAGCTGGAGGGTTAAGGAGGGGGTAGGTGGAGGATTTGGCTTCCGGATGGAAGAAGGGAAAGGGACCCAGGTAACAAGAGGAGAGGGAGATGCTGACATTTCCTCCAAGGGCTGCTGACTACCAATTCTAAAGTGAAAATATCAGTGACTTCTGATTAAAGCATATAAATCACATGGACTTTGATGACATAATTGGCCGGTGACATCTCATATCAATTCACCTCATTGTCACTTTAATAGAGTTCTGTGAAACAGTAATTTTGTGCACACCAAGTGGATTGGAGCCTTTTTCTAGAATATCATTCTCTACCTTTGTCCTTCTCAATTTTGATCTGTATCACCAGGACCCAGTTGAAATCCCTCTATCTTTCCAGAATATTCTATGATAATCATCTACTAGTTTAAAATTAATTCTCCTGCTAGGATGTTCCTTGTAATTATTAACATGTCTCTCTCTAATAGAGTTTTCTCAGGTACTAGTTTTACTTTTGCTGCCCCAAACTACTACTACTTTGTCTTTTTAGCTTTCATATTCTTAGCAAGATTAGATGGTCACTGAAAGTTTAAATTAGAATGGATAGTACAAAATAATTCAAGATAGTGTAATGCAGAACATGCACAAAAGCATGAAGGGCTATGTAATACCACTCTTTCTGTTGTTTACTGTACTAGAGATGATACACTTATAACTTAAAGTGTATACACTGCGGTTATTTACCACAGTCTCTATGACACGTGTTAAATCTCTTGAAGTTTTGCCATCTCTCTGAAATTTTGTACTTTGAGATGAAAGCATCTACACTCTCTTAATCAGAAGCTCCGTGAAATGCTTTTAGTATTAATAATAATAAACAGAAGATACTTCAAGCTGGAATCATAAAAGATGATATACGCTATAATGCTCTCAGTTAGGCAGTAAATGCATTGAGATTGTTTTTACTGAAATATGGTGGCTGAAGCCTTCCATGCTTAATGAATTTGCAAAGAGATAAAAGCATTTTGGAAAAAATAAAGGAAACATTGCTCTTCCTAGTTTTCTTCCATGAAATGCAACTCCCACATCTTCTCCTGAAAAGTCTTTGTGTATCCTGTTCCTGCTTTCCCCTAATCTATTCTCTTATCCATAGCAAGCAATTCCACACTGTGTAAAGGAGACTAGAATTGAGAATTGCCTCAATGCATTGTTCAACATTTAGGCTGCACTTGAATCAGGCTTTGATTTTAGCATCGAGTTACAACTTTGAGATTTCTATCTTTCATGCAGTGTCATTTCATGGCTCGACCACTTACATCTTAATCATTATCTTTCTCTATAACTGTTTGGTAAATTGGGCTATATCAGACAACAGAAATGTACTGAACTTTCCTTCAGACCAGGACTGGTGGAACCAAGCCAGGTGTGGTGGCGTATGGTTGTGATCACAGTACTTGGGAGGTAGGGACAGAGGAATTGTGAGTTTTAGTCCAGCCTGGACTACACAGAAGTCATGGCCAACCTGGACAGGATAGTTAGACTCTGTGTCAAAAAACGTGGTGAAATAATAGAGGAATATTTTAGTGATGTCTGAAATAATGGTGCACCTTTCTTTGTTAATATCCCTTTCTCATGGTGAGAAATATTCCTTTTATACCAGAAAACTTGTCATTATTTTTTTATCTTTTACTTGCTGTTCTATACCTGTCTGACTGCAATACCTGTTGAAGTTATGTTTGATCATTTTGAAGATCAAATTCCAATTATGTCCCAGCTTCCTGCCTTTCTCCCCTGTCTCATTTCTACAGTTGAGATCCTGGAGGAAAACAAGAGGTATAATTAAGTAGAAATAAAATCTTGAGTGAACAAGAAATATGCAACTTACTTTGGGAGCTCGTTAACTTTCAACCATTCAGCTATCAGTAAATTCAGTGAAAGAATTATTTATGAATGAGTGACCACAGAGCCTTGGCAAAGATATTTTTCTTCTAATCTTTTCACTGCCGATGTCAGTAACAGAAAACAGAAAAAGAAATGGTCTTCTTTATTATAACAGACAATAATGTGTAGATAACTACACGGAGTAAAATCTCAAAGGCGATTCCATGTCAGGATACCTTGAAAGTTATCATAGACCTGTTCTGTGTCATGATGTGTCTAACCATGACCTGTCCCATGTCGTTAGAGTAGAGCAAACACATTAACAAGTCCAGCTCAGTGAGCGGAACATTACCATTTGCAAAAGAGGATAATAGATGGAGAATTATATAAGCAGGCAAGTACGTCAGTAACAAAGGAGGGACAGCAAGTAATTCTGCATGCGTAGTATAAGTGTTCAGCTGGGGGGTCTAAAATCCCTCCCGCCCAGAGCCAGGTTGTGACTGTAACCATGCAGAGAGAGTTTACCGTGGCGGGGAGCAGAGCCCACCCTTGCTTGGAGACCCTTCTACTCCCACGTAACCCCCCAGGGCAGAGTCATGACAGGAGGAGAGAAGGCTCAAAAGCCACTTGTTTTCTATATTGTACACCTGTGTGTAGTACCTAGAGATGTGCTATTTTCATATCTAACATAGAGTTTAAACAGCAAATTGTTATTTCATACGGTGCCTCTGTGAGCTTGCTGTCATAACTTTCAGAGTGTGCGATGCTGTGTAACGCAGAGATAAACAAACATTAGCAATCCGGTGTTATGAAAATATATAAACGAGAGTATCAATGTGATATTGGGCATAGGAAATACGTTTCTGGTTTCCCTTTCATCTATCATATTTTTAACTGGTAGAAAACTGTGTCATATTTGTCAATGCAAGAATTTTTAAAATTCTATTTTTTCTTCTGTCAGTTCTTTATTTGTGTGCAAGATTTATATTTTCCTTTTGTGTTTACACCAATTACCCGTGATACAGTTATTGGTAACATGTTTAAATAGTGATAAATCCCAATCATTCTGTTAGTTCCTGAGTTAATCCCATGAGATATACAATCAGTTCTGTCATTCATTTCATCCATCTACATTTATTGAGCACTTCCTGTATCCTAAACATTTTGCCTCTTCACTCCTCTTCATTCGTTCCTGCTTCAGAGTCAAAATTTATGGCATAGCATTCAAATGTTAGAGACAAGTAGTCTGAATACACGTGAAGTATATTTCAGAGGTCCGTGTTATTTTATCAGTTTTTAAGAATATCTGGTACCTGAGCTGAATTAGCTTTTATTAGTTAAAGTTTGCATCACTTCATTTTAAAATTAATTGATTTTCAGACAATTTGAAAAGGTATAATTGCAGCAAATTTGGTAATTAAAAACCATGATGAATAGCATCATCGCATAATGCCCCAAAGACCATAACTTTTTACTTGTCTACTTCTATAAAGCATTTGAGGTAATTTATGGTTTTAAAACTCATGTAAATTAAAATAATTAGCGAGTGGTCAAAAACATATCAAAAGTTAATTAACATGGGGGAGCAAGAAGTGACAGCTCCCAGGGATTTTGTTATGGCAAGTACACATTTAATTCATTTTGAAATACCTGGATAGCATCATGGTAGCCTGTACAGTCCATATTATCATTCAAACTCTATAGATGATAATAATAGTCATTATAAATTTACTGTGTGCTAACTTTTGGGTAAAAATATAGATATCATTCTTCAGGTAAATGTTCTCATATTGTCGCTTTGTAAATCCAGCATGTTTAAATTATTTGAAACCAGAGCATTTTCTGTATATGTGTAGATTCTGGGTACAGTAGTTCCACTTATCATGGTTTCAGTTACCTAGCACGTTTTGCATGCCAAAAACGTGAAATGGAAAGTCCTAGGACTAAGGAATTTCTAAGTTTGAAATTATAAATTCTAAGTAGTGTGCTGAAATCTGGAGCCACCCCACCCTGTCCCATGAGGGACGTGAATCATTCCTTTGTTCAGTGTGTCCATGCTGTCTGTGGTCACCTACTCACCATCCCGGGTATCTAGACTATCGGTGCTGGTGGCACAGTGCTTGCTATGAAGTCAGTTCTGTGGAGCTTCTTCCTGCAGCTCTTCGGAAGCTGCTGGGTTAGCTGTTTCTGAATGCCATCACCCAACTTAATGCTATGATGGTCTTCGTCTCCCATTCCCCAGCTCTCCATTCACCCAACCCAGTTCTATTTTTTCTTTATTCTTTAGCATATACTATATTCTAACTTACTATAAAACTGACTTATTTATTGCATCTTTTGTTTATGGCCTGTTTTCTGATACCAGAGTATAATCCCCATGAAGGCAGTGTTCTTCTATGCACTTACTGATGTATGCCAAGCACTGTGAACATCGTAAGCAATAACTCTTTGTTGGATGATTGAATGCAGCTTACAGAAAACATTCCAAGCATAATTTTTCAGTTAGAGGAAAGGCGGGTCATCTTTAATAGCCTTCAGAAGGCCAAGAGTTAAGCGAAGGGAAGACAGTATGAAAAAGCAAGGCCAAAATGAGTTTGTGTTTGTGCGTACAGCTACACATGTATGTACAACTACGATATTACCATAGATATTTAGGTAATAAACAATTTTTTATTTTTCCTAAGCAAATTCTCCGAGTCTCTTATACTTTGAAAGGATTTAAGTTCTGATAAAAATTAGAAATAATAACAGAAACCTCCACATTGGTATGAAGTAATTATAAAACAAAATGATTCCATAAGTATGATATTAGAAATTACATGTTAATATGACAGATAAGCCTAGTGCTAAAAATGTTAAATTTATCTTTAATACTTTCTTTGGGGAATTTCATGATTCACATCAATTTTCCAGAATAGGAGTACCTCCTTGTTTATTGTATAATCTTTGTGTTATGTAGTGGTTAACTATGTTCATACTAGACCTATGTGATTATTCTAGATGCCATTCCTTCTTGTTTGTGAAGCTCTAAATAACTTTTAAAATACTTCTCATTTTACATATGCAAATTACTTAGAATAATCCCTAGAAAATTCTTAATACTGAGTTATCCCTTTTTTTATGTAGGTACCAGGAGTTCACCTCAGGACCTCACGCGCCAGCAAGCACTTGTGCCGCTGAGCGATATCACTGGTGCTTTTTTTGTATGTGGGTACTGGGAGTCGAACTCAGGACCTCGTACTTGCCAGGCAGGCGCTTATGCCACTGAGCTGTCTCACCAGCCCCCTTAAAATATTTTTAATGAGATTATTGACATTGGACATAGAGATACCCAAATCTAGATTCAAATGTAGAATTAAGTACCAGTAACGCATTGCTAAAAATCTTTAAAAAGGGAAAATTCTAAACAGTATGCTAGTGGCCTGTAATTTCTAGTGTTAGGATCAATATAGAAATCTCAAGGAAAACATAAATAGAACTTGACTCTAATACAGCCATAGACTATTTGAAAGGATTTCTTACCAAAAGGTTTAAACCTAGTATTACTATTTCACAAATGTTCACATATATTGTATTTAGTGCTATAATTAGAAACTCCAAAGGCATCCCTGGCCTTTTAGGCTTATTATCTAAATAAAATAGACATGAGCGAAACAACCACTATCATTATCCCAGTGGGCATTAGAAAAAAGCGAGGCTGATGTGTAAATTAGGAGGTTTTATGAATTAGAGGGTAAAAAAGATTTTATCCTTGTCAAAGTTTAGCTGTATGCAGTAAAATGCTGGCTAGTTCTACTGACTGCAGATGAATTTTGCCCAAGGGAGAGCATGTCCTTATCAAATGGGATGCCCAGATCAAATGTTTGGATTGTGTGTGGACTAAAACACCTAGGCTTCCTTTGCTTAATGCTACAGAAGTTTTTTTTAGTTCTTTTCTTCTTTACACGTAGGATTTAAAGGGAAAATAAGTCAGCACTGTTTACACGAAAACATAGTCATGCATTTGGTGGGCTAAGACAAGAATTTGCAAGTATCGAATGCAACAGAGAACTTCTCAGGTGCTCTGCAAGATACATGAGGAGCTCCGTGAGGGCCTGAAGGACTGGAGAATTCTTACGATGGAAGTATCCAGGCAAGGAGGCTCAGTCTTATGTCTGAGTGATTTAGAGGATCACTGAAGCAAGAATGAATGAAGCCTTTAGACATGTGGACTAATGTCTGCTGTTTAAGTGGAATGGGACTGGTGAAATTTTTGTTGCTTCCAAGTAAGTGTTATGTGTTCTTATGTACTGCGTGCATCGTTATGTTCCAGAAAACTCGACACTAGATACAAAGAGGAATAAGGGGACCCCTACCCTCGAAGAACTCACAGCTTCACACTGGAAACAGTATATAAACACTTATCTGATGGTAAACACAATGCTAAAGAGGCATTCAGAGTGTCAGGAAGTCACGGGAAAGGGGTATCTGATCTAACGGGACTAGCGGGGTGGGTTAGGGAAACAGCGGACAAACTCATCTTAAGGAATGGTGGGAAACTTCCTGGGAAGGTGACACTGAGACTGCGTTGTAGATTTTTAATTTCAAAAATATCCAGTTCACTAAACAGATATATATTACACACACTAATGTTAAAAACAATATAAACAAGAAATAAATATGTAATCTAATGCAATTAAAAAACAAATAAACAAACAAAAAACCCCTGGCAGCCAAGGAAGTAGAGAGTACAGTGTACCTTGGAGAGAGTGTGGGCTCATGCCCAGAGCACCAAAATAAAGCAAATGTGCAACAAACTGAGACACACACTTTTTTCCAAGTGCATATTAAAGTTACAAGGTATGATCACAAAACACAATGGATGTTTAATTTTAAAAAGTTTATTATAGTAAAAAACACTTCGCCCCCAATCACTCTCAAAATAGTTCCCCTTGTATCAAACACACTTATCCCATCATCCTTGCCACTTTCTAAAGCATTTCTGGAAGTCCTCTTTCGTGAGAGTCTTTAGTTGTGCTGTCGTGATTCCTCAATGTCCTGAATCTATTCAAAACATTTCTCTTTCATGGTCATTTTGACTTTGAGGAAGAGCTATAAATCACACAATGCCAGGTTCTATGAATAAAGTGGATAAGGATACACTGTAATGATTAAAAATTGTGAATATTTAAATTACAAGAAAACAATGTTTACATAAAAAAAGACTTATTACAGTTAAAGACATATTGCCATTCACTCCCTCTCAAAATACTCCCCTTTCCTTTTGGACACACTTATCCCATGTCCCATCCTTCTTGGCAATATGTCTTTTACTGTAGTAAGTTTTTTTAAATTTAAACATTCGCCGTACTTTTAGATCACACCTTGTATGTTTATATGTAGTCTTATGCGGTGTGCAGCAGTACTGTGTCTATAAAACCAACATACAGACCTTAGTCAAAAGTACTTCCTCACTACAATATGCCTACAGTCATCTGAGCAAAAAACAAAGGACTGCCACAGACCTTCCATCTGTACAAGATACTGCATCTTGAAGCACAGGGCGTGAAGTATAGAAAACAGTGAGAATATGTATTTCCTCAGGGAGGACTGTTGTTTCCCAGAGGAATGATGCTAGACACTCAAACCCTGGTAATTAATTAGTTCTTTAGCAAAGTCTCTTGTGAATGGGAAGATACTGTGCAGGTACCCTAATCAGGGTGTCCAAATGCTCCCTGAGATGATCCCATTTCCCTGGTGTTAAACTGAAGTTGGCCCACAGATGCTGCTCTTCTCTGAGTCTTTCCTTCACACACTGCAGCTTAAAAGAACTGGAAGCCTCACCTGTGGATCTGATTTTGTAATAAATAGTGAATCTTTTTTTTTTTTTTTTTTTATGTGGGTACCGGGAGTCGAATTCAGGACCTCGCGCTTGCCAGGCAGGCGCTTATGCCGCTGAGCTATATCGTCGGCCCTAAATAGTGAATCTCACTCAATCACAGGGGCGGAACTCCAGACAACTGTTTCAAGAGCGCAGAGCAAACTGGGACCAGTCGAGCTGTCTTTCTGTTGAACTTCCGTTTCCGGCCTTAATTACTGCCACATACATGCAATGCGGAACTCTCTGAGCCTCGCTGCTTCTGAAGCCCGCCTGACTCATGGGTTCTTCTTTGCTTAAACTCTGTAAAATTTAATTTGTTTGAAGTCTTTAACACTTGCCATTTAATTAGATTAAAAAAAAAAAAAAAAAACTATGGATAGACCACAAAATATTTAGTCCTCAACCCAGCTTGGAGAGAAAACAAACTGATTTCTTTTGGACTTGATTTGTATCATTACAAAGACTTGTATCATTGCAAATGTCCAAGGAACCACTCGTGTTAGTGAAAATAGGTGTTCGTTGTCTAGATTTTGAGAAGTAGTGCAGAAAGAAAGAAGCTAAGAATTATCTTATGCAAACTTCATTTTCAAAAAGCCTAGGAATGGAGTCTTAATGACCGCAACTTATAGATAAGAAAACTCTGAAATTTAAAATATTAATTCCCTTATCTTAGGTCACCACAGTGGGAAACTTTTGAAGTGAGAATTTCACTTTGTTCCTAGAAATCCAAAGCTGTCTTTTTTTCTGATGCTTCACGTCGCTTCCTGGGCTGTGTTATCTTCTCTTCTCCACTAATTTGAAAACATTAGGCTAAGCAAGAAAGAATGGGCAAGACTGAATTATATTGTTTTTCCTTGTTTCTTAGTTCCGTGATTAAAGTTTTGGGGAAGGAAGACTCTAGCTTTCAGAATGAAGTAATCAATTCATCCACACCGTGCTGTTTTCCAGAGTTGACCTACAAAATGTGCCTCCTTGTACCCTCCCAAATCTCTGTATCCCACCAAATCTGCGAAACTCACACACATTCACTTGTACTCTCTTGCTTTCGAAACCCAAAGAAGCACTTTAAAACTTTTCTTGCCTAATCCATGAAGTTCAGCACTTGCTTATAATCAGTAAGTAGCATTTCACTGCGGGCCATTCCCCCAAGTGGTTTGGAAGTCTGTGGAATATGGATTATTCTAGGAGTTTCTCCAGTAGCTTCCCAAAGCACCATGCTGGATAGAGTGTATGTTTTCAATCAATGCTATTATCAGAAAATATACTGGAAACTAAGTTCTGAATTGAAAATAAAGCCACATATGTTGTCATATTTTGACAGCCTACATCTTTATGATGTGGCTGTACATGTCTCTAGTGTATGTGATATTTCATACATATTGTTTTATTTCATATTGCATCAAATGTGTTTATCTGACTTAGTTGTGATAATGAGCAGGAGGTGTTTATTTTTCCATTCACTTATTAATGAATGAACCAGTTACACTTGTCCTTCTGGCCTCTGCATCATTAAAAGACTTCACACATCTTACCGTTTAATAACTTATTTTAGCTTTGTTGGAGCTTTTAAAAGGTGAAGTTCATTTTCTTTGGCACTAAGTCTGATAACAGTTCCTTTGCCCTAGGCTTTGTGTTTTATTAATTAGGTTGCTGCCAGGTCTTCACATAGAAATGGAAGTTGTCTCTTACTCTTTTTCTCCTTTTTCTCTTTTCTACCTGAGGCTCAATCATGGATTTATTGCTGTTGTTCAGATTTAAACCTTTTAATTTGTGCACACAGCCTGAGCTTTGAGATTCATTGTTAGGGAAAATTGAGGATAGACCTTGAATTTTTATTGTTAATCTGGTGGAGAGGTTTTATGGGTTTTCTATACCCTAATAAAATTGCCTGTTTAAAGTTGTAAGTAGAATAGAAAAATAAATAATATACTCTCTACTTGGGTTTTTTAGCTCAAATTATCTTCCATAAAATTGAAAATGTCACTGTCAGTTACAATAGATGAATTATTTAAACGGCAGAAAGTATAGTTTTGATCACTATTTCATATTTCTGTTGTATTTATTAGTTACCTTTTATGTGGCTCCAAGTAAATTCATATTTATTAAGTACTTAGAGATCGGCGTGGCACAGTCATGCAGGAGCTGCACGTGGCTGCAGGTGTGTAGTTACCCAGTGGATTTAAATGTGGAGCAGAGGCAGCAGAACACAGTGATTAGGGACTCAGTCAGGCTCTGGGGCAGAAGAGCCCTTGGGTCCCATGGCCACTTGACCATGTGTCATCAGGCATGCGGTTTTTTGAAGTGTATTGGTATCTCCGTAGCTCTGTTTCCTGTGTGTGCATGAATAAGAACAGCGCCTTGCTAGTGGATTTGTTGGAAGTTGCAGATTTGTCTGCAGAGGTGAAATGTGTGCTGGGGAGCAGCATGGCATAAATGCTCAAATTCGCCACCTGGGTGAGGTAGAGAGCTGCGGGGCAGAGTACCAAGGTGCGGCGTCAACAGCCTGCCCGTGCCAACTTCTGCTCCTCTCCTTGGGCATGCCATGTGTCTAGGCCTTAGTCTCTTCATCTGTTAAAAGAGATGGCGTCACCCTGGAGGACTCTTACACATAAATGAGATGATCATGTGAAGCATCTACAATATCATGTAGCATTTAGCAAGACTTAAAAATGGTGAGTCGGTGAGTGTGTACGTGAAGAAATATTTACCAAGTGAATGAAGTGATGCATTTTCTTGGTGGAAATCAGAGGTGGCTTTTGAGAGGCTTTTTAGAATTGGAGGCATTTGGTAGAGGTGATGTGAAGGAGGATTAGGAATTCGCCACCTGTCAGTGGGTGTCCAAGCTGAGGGGAAAAGAAGAGAAGCTTCTGGAATGTCTTAAACTCAAGCATCTTTTCACTCCTGGACTCTGAAATCTATTGGATTAAGTTTGTCTTCAGGGGTGAATTCCTTCTAGGACCACCTGGCTACACACAGTGCCTCGGTCCTCTACCGCATAACATGTTCTGAAAGGATGGCGGTGCTCAAGGAAAGGCTTATAAAAAACCTAAAATTTCCAAGGTATGAATTTGAGCAGTTTTATTTATTAGCTCCGAACTCTTGATGACTCTGTATGAACATTTCTTGTGAATTGACTATGAAGTCAGATTAAAGGCCTTTTAAAGTTAAAATTAACATGTTATTGACAGGGAAAACAAAAAGAAAGCCACTGATTCTCTAAAGAATTGCAATGTTCCTGTCTAGGATAAACAAGGTTAACAGACTTCACAAATTCTCGTGAAAATTATTCAAATTGCCTCTGAGTAGGTAACTCATATCCCAGCCTATAGGGTAATACATGTAATTAGAAACAAGCATACTAAATCCCCCTAAGAAGCTTTAGAGGGAAATACCAGTTAACTAAATCCCAAAAAGTACAGTAGTCTAAAGTTCCCAACTCTCCTTATCATCTTGGAAATTCCAGGCAAAAATATAATATGTTATAATAATTTTAAAATTAAATTATAATTTTTTTCCAAGCTATACAGAGCAATAGTTCAAAGCCTAATAGTTTTACAAGGCTTCAGATTCCCTCTTCTCCATTTCCCTGCTCTCCTTTTTCTACCCACTCCATACACACAGACCCTTACCCTGTCTTCTCAGTCTTCTATTCTTCTAAGGGAATCACATTAAATGTTTGCGGGGACAGCCTGATGATTTGCCAAGGTAAAGGAAAACCATGGATCCTCCTGCTTCTTAGGCTAAGCTACCTGTCAGCCAGCCTGTTTACACCCTCTCTCTGGACACCTCTCCCAGGAAGCTGGCGGGTCTGACACGGAGATGGCCTTACCATCAAGACGTCTGCACTCCAAGCTTAGGCAGTTGCCGTTTGCAGTCAGCTTAAATAGTTATCCGTTGTCCATCAGTTTCCCAAATTCAGCATTGTGTCACTGTCAGCCTATTGGCTTTTCAATAATTTTCACTCTGTGCGTGTGCACGTGTGTGTGTTGTGGGAGGGTATTTCATAGTGGCTTCATTAATGCGATTGATAACATTGTACTTAATAGTTTCCTCCAAAAACAAAACCTATAATTCCTCTGACCAAAAAATGTTAATTATGCCAAATTTCCCCTACCCTTCTCGCAGTTTTCATACACTGCCATCTTTATTTTACTGTAGTTTTAGTTTAGTTTTGTTTTGTTTTAACCTTGCAAGTGATAGGTGATATTGTAAAGTGATTTAAAATATGGGCTTCGGAATCAAAGAGAGAAGAGATGGATGCTGTACCTCAGATGACTAATTCTCTGATGTTGGCAATGTTATTGAAATTCTCGGAGCATCATTTTATCCTTTCCTCAGAAGGTTGTTGAGAGGATTGTCTGGGACACCATACGAATAAAGCTTATATCTTTATGGAATCAATGTGACCCGTCATTTTTTCTTGTTATTATTAATTATTATTGTTATTATACTTCCCTTTTTCCCTTTCCTTTTCTAGTCCTAATCTGTACGTATACATGAACAACTAGATAGTGAGCTTTTGGAATTCAAGGTCTGTTTGTTTGTACCACCACCCAAAGAGATCAGCACAGGCTAGAAACAGAAATATTCATTAAATTAATTCACTTATTTAATAATGTCAAGAATAGAACGAGTGGGTGAAGAGAAGACTAGAAATGTCAGGAAGAGCTTTAAATTAAATGAATTATGTTGGCACAGTTAAGAATGAGTACATGTTAGTTAGGACTATTTGAAAATTACTAAAATAAGCTGAGCATGGTGGCACACGCCTGTTATCCCAGCACTCAGGAGGCTGAGGCAGGAGGATTGCCATGACTTTGAGGCCAGCCTGGGCTACATAGTGAGTTCAAGGCCAGTCTGAATTACACAGTGAGACACTGTCTCAAAAAAAAAAAAAATAAGTAATTTTAGATTACATTTCCTTAAAGAACCTTCTGCAGTATTAGTGGAGTACACAATCTGCAACAGAAAAAGAAATCAATAGCTAATTACATTTTTTCAAAAAAATTTCCCAGAATCAGCTTGCAATTAAGTGAGATTGTATTATGTGCAAGATACTAATAGTTCTGAACAAAAGTATGAAGAATCATTTCTAGGTATCTGAAAAATTATTTAAGCTATGATTATTGCGGGCACCCCAAGGATAGAGCACTGCCCTTTGCATTTCTCTTATTGTGGTAAAATATAAAGACCATAGCATTTACCATTTTACGCATTTATCAGTGGACAGTTCTGTGGTATTATGTATGTTCACCCTATTTTCCAACCACTGCCACCATCCATCTCCAGAATTTTTTTTATCTTCTCCAACTGACACTACGCACACACTAAACTAACTTCTTATGGTAGTCTCAGAGCCAGCTTCCCAATTTTGTATAGTTATTTTTAAATTCACACTATAAAATGTAAATATTAACTGCCTTCCACAGTAACCCACCACAGTAGCTTCCCACAAAAATATCTAAGTGAGGGAAATTTGCATTCTCAATTGGAACTAGTTAAAATACTTTTAATTTTGCTGCCAAAAACCCCGCGCTTTTCTTTCTTCTTGATGTCGTCCTAAGTCATCTTCTCTTAAACACTTTTCGAAACCAAGTGTTAACAATCTGCCAGGAGTGAAATTAAAAATAAACTAGGATTTTCAGGATGAATATGGTATCCCAAGCCCATTTGAATTTCTCCCTTTGCTAATATATTTCAGAATAAACGCAACTAAAATAAGATGGAATGTTCCTCTACCAGGCACAAAAGCAGAGAACATTGCTCTCCACGGTGGAAGGCAGTGGTGGCCTGGAGG
Source organism: Erethizon dorsatum (assembly GCA_028451465.1). Lineage (NCBI taxonomy): Eukaryota > Metazoa > Chordata > Mammalia > Rodentia > Erethizontidae > Erethizon > Erethizon dorsatum. The sequence goes on along the minus strand of CM051838.1, from coordinate 28,022,418 downwards.
AGGCGCAGTCCTCTGACCGTGCACTGGCGGTTGTTTACTTAGATGCATTCATGCGGCTCCTCAGCGGACCCTGAGCAGCTTGGTGAGGAAGTTGGAGTCACCAGTGCAGCTTGGAACCTGATGGTGTCCTCGATTCTCTGACACTGCTGTCCGTGGGGAGCAAACCTGCTCTGAGAGAGAAGAGCCTGACTGCAAGAAGCAGGTTTTGGGGTGCAGGTTCCTGCCAAGTGCCACTGTAACCCACAGCTGCTACAATGTGTAAGAAGGATTGGCTGCCCCCGTGAATGGAACTTCTTGCCGATAGCTGTAACTGTCTGCTCTTTGTTTCGTCTCCCCTGCTAGCACGGGCTAAGTTGCTAATGAAAATAATAGAACAGCATCCTTCTCCCAGACAGAAAGAAATGAACAGATGCCACACACACTTTTCCACTCTCACCTGAGCTACCTCATCTTTCTCTAACTCATTCATTCATTCACTCCTTAATTCACATATATCCACTTACTCAATAACTGTCTTAGTGGCTTGTGTGTACCAAGAAGATATTTTGGGAGTGAGGAACCCAGCAGTCTGGAAGCAGAACTTTCTAGCTCTTAAATGCCAGTGGGAAGACATAAACTATAAACAAACACATAAATGAGATCATTTTACTTAGTCCTAAGTGCCACAAAATAAACTTACCATACCCGCTGAAACAGCACTCCAAAAATACCTTAGGACTAAATTTAAACAAAGAGTTAAGAACTATACACTGGAAGCTATTACATGTTTATGAAAGGTACCAAAGAAGATATAAATAAAATAACCTATGGAAAAATAAGCTTACATTTATAGGTTGGAAGACTATTACAATAATTGGAATCATTTATAGATTGGAAGACTATTACAATATCCATGCTGCCCAAAGCAATCTACAGATTGAATGCAGTCCCAACAAACATCCCAATGTAATTTTTCATAGACGAAGAAAAAAACCTAAAACCCATATGGAACCACAAAAAATGCACCCAAGTATCTAAGGCAATCATGAGCAAAGGAACAAATTTGGAGGCTATCCTAACCCTGACCCTAATCACATGACCCGTCTCCAAACTGTTACAAAGCAATTAAAGTAGGATGGTACAAGCATAACAATAGATGCATGAACTGATGGAGTAGAGTACAGAACTCAGAAATGAACCCGGATGTAGTCAGTCAGTTAATTTTCAACAAAAGTGTCAAGGATACATAACAGGAAAAGGAGTTACTTCAATAAATGGTAGTGGGAAAGCTGGATATCTACATGTAGAAGAAAGAAAAGGGACCAATCTCTTGACATATAAAAGTAAATTCAAAATGGATTAAAGACTTAAGTGTACAACTTGAAACTTAAAAACTAGAAGAAAAAATAGAATAAAATCTCCAGGGTGTTGGTTTGTGCTCCCCAGAAGCACAAGCATCAAAATAAAAAAATAAACAAGTAGGTTTGCATTAAACTAAAACACTTCTGCACAGCCAGTAAAATAGATAACAGAGTGAATAAATGATCCACCTACTGGGGGACAAAATATACGCAAATGAAATATGTGATCAAGGGTTGCTAAATAGGAACCTCAAGCAACTCAGCAGCAAGAAAACAACCTAATTAAAAAGTAGGCAAAGGGCTTGGAGAAATAGTTCTCAAAAATAGACATAAGAAATAAGTGCTCACCTTCACCAGTCATCAGGGAGATGTAAACTAAAGTCTCAATATCATCTCAGACGTGTTTGAATGGCTATTTTTAGAAAGAAGACAAGTGTTGGTGAAGATGTGAGAAAGGAGCCTTGTACACCGCTGGTGAAATGCAAATTGAAATATCCATTATGGAAGAGTGTGAAGGACGCTTAAAGAATAAAAGTGGAATCACTGCATGAAATAGCAAACCCACGACTGGGTACATAGCCAAAGGAGTTGAATCAAGAGTTGAAAACACGTATGCACTCCCATGTGCGCTCTCGCGTACCCACAGCACCCAAGTTGTGCAGTCAACTTGTGTCAATCAGGGGGTGACTGAATGAGTGGGCTGCATAAAAATAGAATATTCTTCAGCCTTGCAGAATGGAATTTTGTCATTTACAACTACATGGGCAGATTTGGAGAACGTTACCCCGAGTGATGTAAGCCAGGTACTGAAAGATCAAGCTGTCATAGTGAAACTTTTCTGTGGAATCACGCATGGTAGTTACCAGAGGCTGGCAGGCTGACAGAATGAACGGATGGTGTTCAAAAGGTATGAAGCTTCCACTACACAGAAGGAATACCTTTTTTATAGCTATATTGCACAGCATGGTGAAAAGAGTTGATGATAATGAATTATACATTTCAAAATCGCTAAGAGGAAACGTCAGATGTTCTCACCACAACAGATAAGATTTAAGGTGATAGTTATGGTAATTAGCCTTATTTAATTATTGTACATTATATTCAGAAATCTTAATATACCCCATAAATCTTAATGTTCCCCATAAGTCTATACTATTATATTTTTGTGAATTTCCAATAAAAATAAATAACAATTTTTAAAAAATTAAAGAGGATGACATGATCAGGAGTCAAATGAGAATCTTCGTGTTGGCTTCTCAATGAAGGAAGTAACTTTGATATGACTGAATGACAAAAAGTACCTCTGAGGGTAGGAGAGATATCTTTCTTGAAAGAACAGCAGAAAATTTGGATGTGCAAGAATATGTAACCAGCTTTTACAACACCACGATCAACGTGTCACACAGAGAGTGATGAGCAAGGGGAACACGTTTTCACACAGGACTCAGAGCATGTCACATCTACAAAAGGCACCATGGAAAGCACAGTTCCGGAACACCCCTAAACGTACTCAGAAGGGGGAGGAGTTTAAGATCAGAAAGAGCGGTGACCCCATTAGGGCCCAGAATTACGTCAAAACTATATTAATGTCCCTAATGTGGGTGTGAAGTTTCATACAAAAATGAAAAATAATTTCAGCAAAATGAATGAAGATTAAAATTTGTAAAATCAGAAGGGACAAAGGGACATATATTTGTGTTTGCTGGGTGTGTGCATGGGTGTGGGTATGTTTGGAGGTAGGGTGGGAATAGGTGTTGGGGAAAAGCAGTAAGGAAAACTTTGCTTGATGTCTTTTATTGCACGTAATGCTAGAGGTTCATATATTTAAAAATGTATAGATAATTCATAATGGAATATAATTGGTATGCAGAATTTATAAGTCACTGAGAAATTTTTAAATACTATCACTTTAGTAAAATGAGGCACAAATGTTACAATAATAAAAGAATAACCAACAAGAGCATTTGATAAAAGTCTAATGTCATATATTGTTACTTTTGTACATTAAATCCCTCTGTAAAAAGACAAAACTTCTTAGAACAAAAAACAGTATTTATAGCCTTTTGCATAAAATGCTTAAACAGTCAGAAACACTGTTTGCAAATAAAGTATGGGCAAAGCTGTATCATAGAAATGAAAACCAAAATATGCTATTACAAATGAGAGTCTTTTTCCTTGTAATGTTTCAAATAGATTTTACTAGAGCATAGGGAAGCTATTATTTGAAATTACATATTTATTGATTTCTTACCAGTTTTATGATTTTCTAGTTGTTTATCTTAAGTAATTTTTACATCATTATGTAATTTTTTTTGCAAAAATAATTAAAATATAAACCTCAATATATGATACAGTAAAAGATGGGTTGGCTAAATAAATTTTGGCTTTAGAAATAATTCACAGCTCTCAAGAACACATATCTGATATTGTCCTAAGGTAGCTTTTTTTGTGAAATCTTGCAGGGAAGAATACAGAACAGATGTGCTTTTTATTTTTCATTCTTTTTATACATGCTGAATATATTTATGTTGAGTAAGCATAATTTTAAGATATGGATAATTATATTTTTGAAAGTAAGACGTATTTCTATGTAGTGGCAGTGTGACACAATGAACTTTTTATTTTCCTAGATACTAAATACAGATCAGTATTTTTGACACAACTAAGTAATATAAAATGTGGAAATGAGGAAACTCTTCTGAGTTTCACTAAATCATGATCCTGAATGCTGGATTTTGTACTACATTAACAAAATTTTGAATAAAAAGCTCAAATATATAGAAGTTTCTTTCAAGAGCTCCAAAATATAAAGATAGATCTGTCGAGTGTTCTTTCAGTGTGAATTTATGTTAACAGCTCACGGTCCAATAGAACTATATTACTAGAAATATATGAATAAAGTAATTCTAGTTGCTCATAAATTTCAGAGCACAGAAGAATTCTTTGAATAGCTTATTAAAACATAAATTGCTGAGCCCAGGCCAAGTTTTGGACTTGGTCAATCTGGGCTAGGGTCCAAGAATTTGCTTCTCTAACAAGTTTCCAGGTGGAGCTGGGGCTGCTGGTCCAGGAAACCCCTTTGGGAACTAGAGGTGTTACTTTCGAGACTGGGGAGGGTTTCAGATGCGCCTCCTTAGAAGCTGACACATTACCTGGGCGATTTACAAACAGGTGTTGGAGCTGGAGCAGAATAACCCGTGGCTGATCCCTCACAACAAAGCAGTTGCTAGGGAAGTAACTGTGCTTGGGTTTCTGGGTTTTGTTCCCCACATTCCAACTCCCACAGGGCAGTGCTGAGGATGGGTGTTTACTTGCAGGTTTAAGTTTTGTTTCATAGGAGATGAATCCCCCCCCTCAAATTAATAATTAATTCTAAGCTGGCACATCTGCCTGCTCTCCGAGAGAGAGAAAGAGAGAGACAGAGACAGAGACAGAGACAGACAGGGACAGACAGAAACAGAAAGAGACAGAGAGACAGGGACAGAGTCAGAGAGAAACAGAGAGAGAGCAGATCCCATCCTGTGAATAGGAAGTAGGCAGCTTTGCCTCCGAATCTCTCCTGTGCTCTTTCCAAGGAGGCCCTGTCTGTAACTTCTGAGGCTGCTGTGGCAACATCCGTGCAGCACCCTTTGCTCAGAAGGCTCGGCACCATACTGAAACGTGGACATAACCAGGGATAATCTATTCCCGACGATGGGTAGAGCGGATCTGTTAAAATGCCAGCAATCTGACATTTCTAAGTAAATGTATCTTTCATGTGCAGTTTTGTTAATTTTCCCCCGTATAAATTGTACGTCAGCAATTTCTTGTCCACGATGTGGACCTTCGCAGGCACCGTTGGGCACCGATCCCCTTTCCCCAGGCCAGGACATTGTGGAGTAGAGAGATGATCTTCCAGGTCATCTAATGGCGACCCCTCCCCAGCCGGTTGTCAGGTGCTTATCTTGATGCCAATCCTTATTTAATTTCCATGAACCCAGTTTCTCTATTTGTAAAATCAGGATACCGTCCTAATACTATTGTTGAGGGTAAAAATACGATTCATGCTGTGCTGCGTGCAGTGCCTACTGTGTAACTGGTATTCAGACACGGCAATCAGAGTGAGTATCAGATGCAGGACAGGGATAGATGGAGTGCTCTGCCGTATCCATTCCACACCCAGCTTAGATGGATGACCCACGCCGCTCAACTCAGATGGCGCCATTACCAAAAGCCTACTCCAGATGACACGCCGCTATGGAAGCGCTCTTGGTGATGAAAAATGTTGGGAGTTAAAATCCGTCCAAGGTCTGTGCAGGAAGTGGCTGCTTTGCCGGGCACAGGGGAGCTGCTTGGTCAGGTGCCACCCATTCTGCCATTGAGCACACAGGTGATAGAGAAGGCAGGAAAATACAGTTTCCCGTGGTGAGTGCCTGGCTCAGGAGCAGGATTCCAACTGCTTACTTATTCTATTGATGCTGAAGTTGACAAGGTCTAGATTTAAGGTATTACACTGGGACACAAAACGTTTCGTCCAAGAGAGAATATAGACATCACAGAGCTATTAATCAAGGCAGCCATGCTGAAAGTGGTTTTAACTACAGAATTGAAGAGAGAAAGAAACTGGAATTCAACTCTAAGATGAGTCAAGATTGAAGGAAGATGAACTAACCGAAGTATAAATTTCGGCGAGTGAACAAATTATACCTGCGATACTGTAATTCAGTAATATAAGCATGGGGTCCATTTGTATGGCCCACCTGTCTACTCGCTGCTAAGATGTTTCTGAGGCTGCCCTTTCTTTTAGTCATCGTGGGTGAGTTAGCTGTCACCTCTGTGTGTGAGTGTGTTGTGTGTACCAGCGTTGGGATGTGAGTGCTATGACATACCTATCTTCAGGGATTTACAGTTACTAGAAGAGTAAAGGAAGGTAATGTGTGATAAAGTCTTAACAAGGTCAAGACCCAGGGAGGCTGGGTCATCGTGTCTGCATAAAAGTTGGCTTGAATGCTGCATGCTTGCTAAGAGCCCACGTTATGAAATGAGGACCAGTTTTTACTCTTTTTCCTTATTAACCTTGAGCTTGTTACAGCCCTTTAATTCTTTCCTCATTGTTAAAATTGGGTAATACAGTGAAGATGGATAACTGATGCGTGGTAAGCACTCAATAAATATTGACTCTATTGATTCATTGCTTTAAGCTTTCCAAGCTTTACATACCATTAATAAAAACTTTTTTTTTTTTAATATGTGGGTACCAGGAGTCGAACTCGGGACCTCGCACTTCCCAGGCAGGCTCTTATGCCGCTGAGCTATATCACCGGCCCAAGAACTTTTCTTAATAATCACAGCAAGTGGCCTCTCAGAAAACTATAAGATTATAATAACATTTTTATTTTATACACTCTGCTAAGCACTTCATTTACCTTTCTTTGATTTTACATTCAGTGCTAAGAGCTAGGTATTACCTTTATGCTCACTTTATGGATAATTAGAGAACTGAGCGGAGGAGGGGAAGAACTGCAGGGGAGGAAAAGGTGGGGGAGAGCTGGGCTGCAGAAAACCACTGAAACACCCCATTGTACATTGCAGTTGTTAGTGATTTAAATGCTATAAAGCTTTTTCAGAGCTGAAGCTTTTTTGGTCGTAAAGACACCGATTCAATATTCAAGGAAACCCATGTGAACATAACCTCTTCAACAAATGCCAGATTGCCTTGTCCGCATCTGAATGAAAATGAGACTTGATGGTGACACATCGTCTGGAGAAGTCGGCATCCTATGATCTAATTGCTTTGTCTGTGCATACAGAGATCTGAGGACGATGCTCTCCTTTTCAATGATTCATTACTGTTTGGGAACATAGTTTAATCTGATTTTGCAAAAGGCAATGTTCCTATTTCGATCATTGTAATTCAGATTTCTGTTAATATCTTTGCATTTGTCACATCAGACAGATTTCGTTTGTCCCTTCTCTGAGAAATGAGCGAAGTTATTATAAATAAGCCTGATTGACCATGTATTTCATGGGACACAGACATATTTCAGAGATGTAGCAGGTAGTCTTTTCTGTGTTGCAGAATGGTACGCATGTAATCATTTCGTTCTTCATTATGGTAAGCAGACCTGACCTCTGCCCCTTCCTTCCTGACCTCTTGCTGCACGCGGAGAATGCAGACATTTCCGAGGTTGCTTCCAGACACGAGAAGCATAATTACCTTTGTCCTTAAACAGCACCTTGAACTGCTGTGGATTCCATTGCCTTTTTCTTCTGGCTTCTTTGGAAGACTGTGTGTAGTGTAGTCACAGCTTTATCTAAGTGGGCAAGTGGGCTGGGGCGTAGCTCAGTGGTGGAGTGCTTATTCCCATGTACACATCCTGTGTTTGATCCCAGCACCATAAAAATGAATAAAAGTTTAAGAAATGTTGCATTTTCCAGAATCTCCCTTTACACAGGAATACGTAAGTGGATCCTCTGTGCTGGTTCAAGCTGTTGGCCTTCTCTGGGAAGACTGGGACAGGGATCAGCTTCCCAGCAGAGAGGAAATATCGCCCTTGAAATTCTACCTGGCCTAATTTTTACTTGGAAGAAAATATATTAATTTAAAAGATTTAGGAAAAAACATGTATCCTAAAGATATAAGCAAAGAGCATTATTTATGCTTTTCTTCTACTTTTTAAAAAATAAATTCTTTTGTTTTGTTTTTTTATATGTGGGTACCGGGAGTCAAACTCAGGACCTCGCGCTTGCCAGGCAGGTGCTTATGCCACTGAGCTATATCACCGGCCCTTAAAAAATAAATTCTTAAAGTGAATTACAGTATGAGCAAAGATAAATCATGGAAGGTAATGCTGTAACAGGCTATCTAACGGGATAGAAAATATTTGTAAGATATTGCTACACTTAAAAACCATGCCAAAATATAGCTTAATGTTCTGAAATATATTTGTATCAGTATCAAAAAGGAAATATTGATAGCAGTGACAATCACTGAACATACTGTTATTATTTTGGTTCTTTGCTATTTCTATATTCCAGAAATACCATATTTTCCTTATATAATTAAACAGTGACAAAGATGAATGTTTTTCATAAACAGTCTCAGTTTCTAAGTATTCTGGACCATTTTAATAATTACTAACACTGCGTAATTATGTTCATGGAGTGCATTAATGGCAGAAAACAAACTGAAAATACCTATTTGTAGTTTTTAACAAAAGCTCTCTAGCAGAATGTGGGTTAAAAGAATCACCAAGCCTCTATTAAGTCAGATTTTGCATATGTGATTCTGACAAATGTATTTCAAACAGGGCCCCCAACCATTTTAATACGTAGCCCAAGTTTGGGAACTGCTACTCTAAACTAAGCCTTAACAAAGTATTTTTCATTTCTACTAATTTTATTTTTACATAATCTAAACTTTTGTGCTTTTCTATTCTTCTTCCTTCAAGATAAATGCTTCTTGTCTCATGCCTCTAATTATCAATACTAATTGAATTTATGAGTAAATACAGGATTGGTACCTTACTAGATTATATGCTTCCTTAGCCAGGTGATACTTTAACAATAAACCCAATATAAAATAGTAGTAAGAACTATAGTATTAGATAGCATCGTAGTTCTCATGACAGCTATAACTGTCCCTACTTTATTGTAATAACAGAGTTATTGGTGGCATTAAATATGGTTGTATGTGTGTATGTATGAAATAATCCAAAATTTTCAATATATCTCATACTTGATAACAATTGCAGTTTGGAAAGCTAATTTTCCATAGGTCACTGGGCCATCTGGTTGTAGGAAGTTCTAGAGATAGTATGCGTAAGTGAATATGTAATCAAGTGAATATTAAGTAGTCTGTTCTGATTTAAAAAGAAAACATAACTATACACATAACACCAAGCAAGAGCAGTGAGGGCCTCTCAGGGTTACCCGTCCTCTAGAGGAAGCCAGTTAAATGCCAGTGGCTCTGTGCTGGGTTGTACAAAGGCCTTCCACTCCCTCTCAAAATGTCTGATGTCCGTGGACATCTGTGCTGTCTGAATCTCAGCTTCCATTTGTGTGATCTGCTGGATGGAGCTGTGCACAGTAGCCCCGAGGTCAGCTCCAGCACTTGCACGCCCAGTGTGGCCACTCACATTAGATTTTTTGGGTTTTCAACATCCACCATCTGGGCTCACAGGAAATCCTTGTTTTAAAGGGAAACCTGGGTCCCGTTGTCTTCCTGGTATGCTTTTGATTTTTAAAAATATGAACAATATTCAACTGTATTTCAATCTCTGTTGTCATGTTTATTGTCTCTTAGTAACAGAAAGCAAAGGCGTCAGAACGTCCTGACCACCCCTGCAAGAGCACCTTGCGTCGTGGGGCTATGCAAATCCAAGAGATCATTGGTTGATCGCTCAAGCATATGGCCTTCTCTTTGTCTTTCTTCTCTTTGATTTTAATTTATAATTTACATCCTCGCCTTGAAAATCTTAAATGTATTCCGGCTCTGTTTTTGGTGAATTATAAGAGATGGTTCAAGACAGAGTGTCCGTCATTCCTAAGGAGGCTCGAAGCCCCGAGGGGAGGTGACCTGCCCTACCCTGTGGTGCCCAGGCTGTCTTTCCTTTACACCATGATAGATTCACCTGTAGTCTCTTGCTACCCAAGGAAGAAGGGTGGATGCTTAGATTTTCCAGACTAGCTAAAAGAAGATCAAACCTTTATACAGTGTTCAATGCTCTGTTTTATGCCCATCTTCTTTAGGCTGAACCTCATTTGAGTAGTTTTTAATAACTGAAGTGTAGCTCCTAGCACACTGTCTCTCCGTTGCTTTTGCAAAGTGTGTGCACAATGCCTAACATATAAGTAGCTGATGAAAACTGTTTTCTCCAACATTTGCAGTCGTCACCATTCACTGGTCTGAAGACAAGAATAGAGAGAGTAGGTACCTTACAGCAATTCCACTGTATTTGAGAAGCCTGGCTTTGTAGGGGAATGAAATGGAACACTTTACCAGGTATAGTAGCTTTTGTTAAAAATAACTTCTGAGTTTATTCCCTTTTCACATAAAATGTTATATAAGAACAACCTAAGGAGAATAGGCTGTGTTTCAAAAAGCTAAAGCATTTCAAAGATAAAATTTTAAAGGCGACAGAAAATTTCTCTTACTGCATGTATATTGTGTTTGGGTGCAAAAATTATAATAGTTTGTGTACAAAGCTCTTATAATTATGCAACAGCTATGTTGCAAAATAAGTCTAATTGTTCATAAGTGTAGAGCAACTAAAAGACATTTTAAACCTATAATTCCAGGATGGATGATGTTGCCACCTACTTGCACTTTAAAACTAGTTTTACTCATCTCCCTCTCTAGTTTTAAATAGAATTTCTCCACACCAAATGAATTTCATTACTTTTAAAATCTCCACTCCTATTCCCTACACACCTCCACTAACAATTGCCATTCTTGTAAAGAACATTTTAACAGCTGTGAAATCAAATTTGACTCCTGGATTCTCACAGGAATGTTGGGCAGAATTTGTACAATTGTAGAATTCATGAAACAATCCAGGATGTTTAAGCATGTTTTCAGCAGAATTTTCATCATATTTTATTTTCCTGATTTCAAACAACTGGCATCCCCCAGAAACTAGAAGACTCCAGGCAGGAGATTTTGGTGGTGATCTCTGGCCACAGACACTGTTTTACTTTGTCACCTACTTTTCCTTCCAGGGTCCTGGGCATTGCCAAACTGTTGCATATATGGTAGAGGACCATCTGCTCTTTGAAGGATGTTGTCATAATCCCCTCCCACTCCCATTCAAAAAGAGAGCAATTCCATGGAAAGACCCCCTGGCCCCATGATCACTGGTCAGTCCTTCATGAAAACATTACAGCAATCCTGACATTGTTTTGTCGACACTTCTGTCCAAACTGTGTCCTTGGAAGGGTCCCTCAGGAGGAATGCAGTTATTATTGTGCTCCAAATTTGGCAATGCTTCATGTTGCTTTTCAAATACATTTTTCTCTCTTAGTGCACTAACTTTACTGTCCACCCTGAGTCAGACTGCATCAGTCCTGGCTACCTTATACCTGAAGGAATTAAAATCAGCACACCACAGGGACATCCGCATACCCATGTTTACTGCAGTACAATTCACAATAGCCAAGATATGGAACCAACCTAGGTGCCCATCAGTGGATGAATGGGTAAAGAATTTTTTGAAAATGTTTGCAAATTTATATAAGACTTGTATCCATAATGTATAAAGAACTCTTGTAACTCAATAATAAAACAAATAATCCAATAAAAAATGGCAAAAGAATTGTTGTAGTCAGGGTTTGCAAAGGAAACAATACAATACAGGACACGTAATTTATACGATTATTTTATAATAGTCACCGAACAGTCAAATACAAAAAGAGTGCAGGAAAAGACCCCAAGCATCCAGCTGAGGGCCTGGATTCCACAGCAGTGTCCTGCGTGAGTCCAGCTGAAGACCTAGAGCCCATGGCAATGCCCCCACGAGTCCATCTGGAGGCCCAGAGCCCACGACAATATCTCGTGCAAGTCTGTTTCAAGTATCTGCACTGGGAAGGCCCAGTGGTCAGTGGTGGAAGCTAGAAAGTCTGTGCCAGTGGGATGAAGTCTGTGCCAGTGGGCTGAGTGGATGAATGGGGTATTATTCGGCCACTAAGAAGAACTGGATCACGTCGTTTGCAGGAAAATGGACGGAACTGGAGATTACCATGTTAAATAAAATAAGCCAGACATAGAAAGACAGGTATCACGTTTTCCCTAGTATGTACAACAAAAAGACATGAAAGTAGAAGGGAGATTATTAGACAAGAGAAAGGGAATAAGAGGAAGGTAGGTATAAGGGGAAGTAATAGAAACAATAGATTGATCGAAATATGTCATATGCATGTATGAAAATGCCACAAAGAAACCTGCTATTTTGTAAAATTGATATGCATTTATATATATATACATACATATACATGATCAGTCATCAGGGTGTGCATAGTTCCTTGTTCCTTACTAATCTTTCTCAATTGCCTTGTTTATTCTTAAACATTCTCCAAAAATAATTTCCCTTTTGTTTCTATTCCTCCAACACCTTATCTTCTTTTCCTTCACTTCCCTGCCCCTGTTGTGACTTTAGATACTTGCTTTAACTCATCCGTTTCTCTTTGAGTCTGTTCTTGGGATTCTAGATAAAAAGCTACCTTTGGACATAAGAGTTTTCAGTGTCCCTCTTCACATTTGTGATAGCACCATTGAAATTTTTCTCTGAATGTTAACACACAGGACATTTATAAGGTTCCTCCTCTTCCAACTTTGAGTTTTAAAAATAGTTCTGCCACCCCTAGTCTGGTATCCAAGTGAGGATCCGGACTCATGTTTTAAACAAGCTGTTAATTGAGACCTGTGAGGTCCTCACTCTGGAAACACCGCAGATACGAACCCGCATCCTTTGTTGTACACTGGGTGTGAGACATCAGTGTCCAGTGATGTAGGCTTATAAAACTTCAGAATATCAGCTTCAGCATCATGGACAGTAACACTGCCATTGCTGTGTATCAAAGGCCACAGAGGAACCTATGAGACTCACACTTTCTCATACTAAAAACTATACTTTCTTTTTCACACAGGTTCATTGACATTGAATTTCAGCCCTGGTGCTCAAACTCATGAAGCCCTTCCTCAAGAACCTCTGTTGGGATCGTTTCCTTTACGTTTTCACCAGTTGCCTTTGCCATTATTATTTTTGTTTCTTCTATGTCTTTCTATCTCCAACCACCTCCACCTCACCAGCATTCAGCAGGTACCTCGTGACCCTGGCACTTCCAAGAAGGGTAGGCATTTGTGCCTCTGCTGTAGGTGCCCACACTTGATCTTTAATCAATCTCAGGCTCTGGGGTTTGACTCCGCCCATGTGTTCCCTTGGGTCCTTCCTTTGGCGAGGGATTCATTTTTTCCTGCGTTCAAGCCCTTGTCTTTCAGTTAGTTCTCCAGGCTTGTCAGGACTGAGCCCTGGATTCCTCGCATCAGAGGGAAGCCTGTTTCTGCAGCAGTTTAGGTGGAGCTATATGTTGTTTTAAATTAAACTTATAAACCACTTTCTTAAAGGTAGTGCTTTCAATTTACTTCATCATTAAAAGTTTATCCAGGTATATGATGACTTCTTGGCAAATGCTGTTTACTAATTGTATCTTCATTATCATGTTTCATATTTTTTGAAAGAGTCTTTATCTCCAACTTACTTTACCAACTCCTGTAATGGGGAAGCCTTTTGTACTCTGCAGTGTAAAGATAAACTCAGGGTTTCTTGAAGAAAATCTGTGTACAGTGAAACATTACGAAATTATTTGCGCTAGAGTTGGCAATCTCTGTGGGTTTTTATTTTTATATTTATTTTGCAGGGCCCTTCACCTTTTGGTGGTAACTACTTTATTTTGGTGTGGTAGTGCTGGTTCAGAAGCTAAAATAAATCTAATCTTTCTGCTGCTTGATATCTCATAAGATACACACGCGAATGTTTCTCTTAGTCTACTGTTTTACATAGGAAAATGCACATCCTATATCTCTCATAGTGTAAGTTTTCAGAAACATTTCTTTTATTCTCAAAACATTTGAAATTATCAGTGTTCCTTTTGAAAACTAACTCTCAGAAGTGAGCCTTAGACATCAGGTGGGGTCCGATTTGCACAGAGCGAAATGAGATTGTTGCTTTCTTTGTTCTGTTCACAACTTTAGTTCTGTCGCCTAATATTTCATTGGCTCCTTTGACACCATGCACACAATAGGCCAATACTGAACCTGTGGCAGCACACTTCCCATAGCTCGCCTCAATTATTTTATAGTTTTTCACATGATTCAGTGTCAAAACGAGTTTTCCCCATCCAATGTGGTTACAGTTGACGCTTTGAACAGATTGATTACTATTCTTGAAGCTAAAGCGTTATGGAATGACAAGACTGAGACAAAACAGTCCAGACAGGTTCTTGCCGTCTTCTCTAATTGATGGCATATTTCCTGACATTATTCGCTTTGATCAGATCTGCATTCTTTAAAATTGAACTTGAAGTCAGAGGTGCGCTGCCATGGTGCAATGCCGTGTGTGCTTTCTGTCAACAGTCAATTGTCCCCGTCGTGTGATCACAGAAAAGGTGGTTTCTATTGTTTAAGTGTAGAAATTTAGCGAGGCTAAGTTAACAGATATAGAAAGAGATAGTGCTTCTTTTCAGTTCTAAAGCATTTCACTCTTTACTGAAGTGCTGTTCTCCATACATCTGCACATGCTAAAACTTACATTGTTTTTATCAGAATGCAGAAGAGTCCTATGTCACTGTTTGATGAATTACTCTTCAAAAATCATTACAAACCCTTGTGAGGTGGTGGGTTAGAGGGAACAGGGGTCAACGTGGAATTGTGGCAATATCTGTGTATGGAGAGGGGTTTTTAGGCCAGCTCTACTTCAAGTATGTATTGATGATTTAAAGACAGGAAGTAAACACTTAAATGTGCATACTAATCCTATGCTTTGGAGTAGTAATGTATTCGTGCTGGCCTTCAGTTTCCTCACTGATTTTACATGAGGCTGTGAAGGCAGAGATTTTATTCCAAACACTACAAATGGTGCCTGAAAAGAAAGTTTCTCACTATTCTTTAGGTAGATGAATGAATGATTATCAGGGCAGCTAGACTAGGTAAACTTACATCTTGACTGACTGGGGTACTTTGAGGAGTTGGCAAGGCTTATCCATGTTTTTAAAAATCTTAAAATCAATGTATAAGATGTAAGTTTTCATTCTGCATTAGGAATGCGGCATTGATGTTGAAACTAAATAGCCACCAAAAGCCAATGTGGCGTATTTGACAAAATCAATGAAAAAATGTAAATGTCAGAAGAGTTTTAGTAATATTGCAAGAAAATGAAAAGCTTAAAGTGACAATTTATTTTTGTTCACGAAAAGAAATTGGGCAAGGTGTGATATAATGACTTTTTAACAAATGAATGAAATTTTTGGTTAAAAATGTCATGCATATACTTCATTGTTCAGGCTAGGAAGAGGAAATAACATAAAAAAATCTGTTAAGGTGAATGAAATATATGAGATTAATGAGAAACAAAATATTAAGATGATATGTTTAAGTTTTATCAATCTTCCAACAGTTGAAAAAATGATTTTTATAATGTTAGAAGTTTGATATAAAATAATAGTTTATGTGTTTTACAGGAAATGTTCACTTTAGTTAGGAAAAATAGAAAACTATTTAGATTTCTCTTAATCTTTAAAATGTTAAACACATTTAAATCACATTTACATTTGTAAGGATAGGCACTCCTGTATTTGCTGAGAGCTGTAGGGAGACTAATTTGCTAGGCACACTAACATCTGAATTTTACCCATCTTGCATTTTACCACCCAGATTAAAATTTCTTCTATGTTTTAATTTTTTAAAACCCAAATAGTCTTTCTCAATAACCCTTTAATATTATAGGATAGCTAAGTAATTTAGAAATATTATAGGCAGTCAGACAGGGCCGGACCCTCCAGAGGTCAGTGCAGAAGACCACTGTGGCTGGAGTGCACTGTTGAAGGTCAGGTCTTAGGACGAAAGGGAATGACCACACCCACAGACTTCCGCCAGGGATGAGCAGCTGTGATTGAACATCAGTCACCTTGAGTGGAGAACCAAAACCTCTCTAGCCCATTCCTTCCCAGAAAGTCTTTGTTTGTCCCATATGTGCTTGCTCCGTGACTTGCTTCCCCATTTGATCCCCATTTAATCGATATTACCTAAGCTACTATACTGTATGTAATTGTGGTGGTTGACCATAGTTTTGTCCTACCTCACATCCACCTTGTGACTTTCCCACTGTTTCAATATTACCTAAGCGATTATACTTGTAATCTTATTAGTTGACTATAGTTTTGTCCCACCTTGAACCTGCCTCACCTCACGGCTTTGCTCAATAAAACACCCTTGAGAAGTAGGGTCAGTGGGCAACCCACTTTCCGGCCCCTTCTGTCCCTCTTAGACAAAAGCTTTCTTTCCCTCAATAAATTCTTCCTACTGTTAATCTCTGTTGTTCCTAGAATTCATTCCTCGATTTTAGAGAACTCAAACTCGGCGTTTCAGATATCTAGCAGGTTGGGAGTTGTAATATTTCCTTTATATTATTTGGAGGTCCATATATCATCCCCTATATCACTTTGACTGTTCTATTTTAAATACAGTATCTTGGAGTCACTGTAAAAACACGTTACTTAATGTGTCTAAAATACCTAAGGCAAGGGGTAGTGGTCAAATACAAATGAATGTCAGCTCCTTTTTTTCTTAAGCTAATGTGAAATAAGGAAACCTTTTGAATGTTTAAGGGTTTCCATTGTATAATGCACTTTCATGCAAGTCACTAAGTGAAATAGCTTATGATCACTTCAGGGAAGAAGAAAGAGATAAAATGGAAGTGAACTGAGCGGGTCGCACAGCTGGGCAGAGCACTGAGGACTGCGCCCTGGATGCCGCCTAGCGCTGGTCTTCTTGTCCCCATTGTCATTACAGATGCAGCTTCCAGCAGGACTCTGCCTCTTTCGAGCCAGCAAACAAACTGCTGCTGTTTACAGCTGCGGAGTCCATGGTCAAGGAAAACTTTTTGTTTGTTTTAGAGGGAAGAGGTAAAAGGTTTGTCTTGTTTGCTGAACAGGCTTGAATCCTCTTTAACTTGATCGCTGAGAATAGGAGTACCACCGAAACCTTCTCTTGTACACATTAACTCATTTAACCTGCTACATTTTTACAACTGTAGATTTATGATGAGAATATTTTTACCAACTGCAAAAACACCAACAACAAAGAGGAGTAACAGACACAAAGCAAAGTTTGAGTTAGAAGTCCAGCCAAAAGCTCTCTGCCATTAACCAGGTCCCCTAAGTCAAGCACTGTTGAACTGTAGGTTTCTAGGTAGAAGGAAAAAGCTTTTAAGAGTGGAAGCTGCAGGGGAAAGGGGAGTTTCCTAATGAAGGACAGATCACGGGAAGAAGGAGACATTCCTAAAGCACATGGGAGGGTCCCAGGTAAGGAGTAGATAATCCAGCGAAATGTAAAGGCTTCTATTTACTCTCTGCAGAAGGGAGAGGGAACTGGAGGATGGAGGCAATTTTTGAGAAAAAGTAAATGACTTTCAGGGGAGATCAGAGGGCTCAAAGAACAGACAACAGCCCTGAACAAAATTCACCTGGGCTTTGAGTGTGGCATCTGCTCCATCTTCTTTCCTGAAGTTTTCCTACCACGAAAGAGATTTGTAGCAAGAGAGCCGGAGATGACTGAGCTCCACTGGAAGGGCTTCCCATAGACGGATGAGGGCACTTTGGGGAGCCCTCCACCCCCAGTGCTTTGACCTTGAGATGCCTGCCTCTGTACTTCACAATATTCAGCATGCCAAGCGCCATATTTTGGGTATTATTTTCTGAGCTCCAACATAGCAGAGTGGAGGCAGACAGTCTATGTTCAAGGCTGAAACTTTTTGGAGAAAAGAACTTCATTGCTGCCAGGAGTGGTGGCGCACACCCATAATCCCAGCACTCTGGGAGGCTGAAACAGGAAGATTGCAAATTCAAGCCCAGCCCTAGAAACTTAGCAAGACTCTGTCTCAAAAAAAGGGATGTGTGGTATGGGGATGTAACTCAGTGCAAAAGCTCTCCTGGGTTCAACCCCCAATACTACTAATAATAATGATAACAATAACAACAACAACAGGTAAATAAAAATTCAGACAGTCAAAATACATAACATGAGAGCAGCAGAGAGCTTGTGCCTCCCCTTTTGATTCCTGTCACAGCTGTATCTCTGGATGTTCTTTGGGTTGCAGTAAAACATTGCAGCCCACAAAAAATGATCACCATTAAAATAACCCAACAAAGATAGTAATAGTAAATGCAATTACAAAATGCTTTCTATGCAAAGCTGGTTCTTGGCAGGCTCCCTTTAAGGCAGCAAAAATATTCTGTGGCTCATACGCTAATCCACTAGACATCTTTCATGGAGCTCATGACATGCATCTCCCCCACGCAAAACCCACACAGACTATCGGTACTTCCTGATACGTGTAACACACCTGGGGTTCAGAGTAACCATGACATCCTGAAATTATCAGCATAGGAATTACAGACCTGTGTTTGCACACATGTCGATGTGCACACATGCATACTCTCTCTCACACATATTTTCCATTTTTTAAATTGGGTTGTAAATGAAAATTTAAGAATTATGTAAGCAAATTTCAAATTAAATGAAATTGCACAATTCTGTGTATTTATTGTCTTTCTGATAGAAGCTTGCAGCATTGCTGAATTATAGCATATCTATTACACACACTCCTCCAATCAGAACATGCCTATTTCTTACGTTCTTTTATATCACTCACAAACAAGATGATCAAAATACCATTACACAGAGGAAAAAAATCTACAGTTTTATTGAAGCCATTTTATTTCAATTTTTTTCTCCTTTTAAAAAATCAGCAGGAAGTGGAATACTAAGAAAATTTATTTCTGAATTAGAAGCTATAGTCATTAAAGTCTTATAAGCAACCAAAATATAGACAGAGGCTGGAACCAATACTTATGTATATTTAAATGTAATTTGTTATATATTCTTCTTAACTGTTATAAATGCATTTTTGCTCATGCATTCATATATATTTATAGTCAGATACTCAGAAAACTATATTTTTTATTTGAACTGCACATAAAAATATCACATAGAATTTGGAGTACCAGATATTTATGACTTGAGGTTTCATAACTTTACAGGTGAAAAACAAAATTTGAAAATTGCTTATCATATATTTGTAGAATCATCCTGTCAGACATACTGAACTTTTACAGTGGAATATTCTTACCTATGGAGAAAAATGCAGTTGTTGAATTTATTTTACCTTCTATCCATAAACAGAAATTCTGAAAAGATCTCAATCTAAAGATCTCATTTTAATATTCCGTAATGTAGCAAAGTAATTTCACCACAATAAAGTATGATCATGTCTCTCGTGCCTCCCCACTGTCCCTAACCAGAAAACCCAAAAAACTAAAAACATCAAGAGTCTCACATTTTCCTTGGATGAAGACCAAAGCCATATCAAGCCCACAAACTCTTTTCTGGCTGGACCCTTCCCTTCCTACCCTCCTGCTTTCCCATATGTTCTCTCTCTCTCTCTCTCTCTCTCTCTCTCTCTCTCTCTCTCTGCTTTCTCTGGCCATAGGACTTTTACACATGCTCTGTCCCTCAGACTTACATTTTATATCTCATTTCAATAATAATTTTCTGGTATTGGGACAAAAGCTTTCCTATCCAATGAAGTCTACCCCTAAATATAGAAGTATTTTTCTTTTGTATATTTCCATAAGACTGTTGATTTCCCTCAAAGTGCATACATATCTCAATTTTATAACTTACTATGTATAACTCTTGATTAACCCCATCTTCCCTACTCAAAGATAAGCTCCATGACAGTAGGCAAAAAAATTATGCCATTCTAAGAAATGAGGTAAATGTGTATTTCTTATATAATGTGTAATACTAGCAATGCTATTTATTATTATTAACCTTATCCTACCTTAATATTAATCTGCTTTCATAAATTTGGTATCTATTCTGCACAGATCATGAACTGCCAAATGTTGGAAAACAAAAGGAACCATGAATAACATGTATTTTCAACTAATTTACCTGCATTTGTTTGGTGTAAGGCGTTTGACTTATCCTCTAGCACAGGTATTGTTCATTTACTGAAATATTTAGTAATTAGCATGAGAACCCAGGGTTAAAGATTGGTTACCTCTGGGCTTTTCTAAACTAAAAGTTAAGCATTGTCATTTGAAATTAAAATCATACTTAGAAATTATAAACCAGGTCTAGTGAAGCATGCCCGTAATCCCAGCACCTTGGGAGGCTGAGGCAGGAAGATCACAAATTTGACCCCAGTCTGGGCACACAGCAACTTACTGCAACTCTGTCTGAAAAATTTTTAAAAATAAATTAATTTTCAGAAGGGTTGGGGTTGTAGCTTAGTACGTGGGCACTGGATTTGGTCCCCACCATTGTAAAATAAACACAGATTAAAAATGTGGTAATTGTATCTAGTATTATTTTCTCCACCTTTGGTACCTCTAGTTGGAAGAACTGTGACTTCCTGTCATGTATGAAATGTCTGTCTTTGCACTTCTGGGTGTGTCTCTTATTTGGCTGTCTTTGCAGTCACCCAGATTGCACATGGGCAGACCCCTTGGCCCTTTTCTTACTCAGAAAGCATTCCCTGGCGTAAGTGTGCGTTCATCCGGAGAGCTTGTGCTTAGCTCTCGGTCCCAGACTTCCCCTGTCTATGTGAAACTTCCAGCCAACTCTCCCCAGATCAAGGCTTCTCTTCTAAGTAATCTAGATTTTTAATAGAAAAATATCTGATCTAACAATAAAATTTCTGCACTCTTAAATTGTCCTTGACACAGCCATGAAAGAAAAAAAGGAGAGGATCGCTAGGGGAAAATTGGTTGCAGTGCTCGTGAGCTTTCTGTGGTGGGGCAGCCAATCTGGGTTCGTGCAGCCGAGCCACCCCATCCTGACTTGTATGCATCCTCAGAGGTACTTGATTTGATGAGTGCAATTCTCTGTGTTTTTCAAGCTTTGAGTTCTTCCCAAGATACATTAAGTAATTTCAGCATAATCGATATTGACATCACTAGGTTAGAAGCAGAAAGGGCAAAAGCAAAGGGACGTCAGTGCATCGGGTCATCCAGCGACACCAAGAAGCAGTGACTGAGGCAAAGTTGATCACTTCCTCCAAAACTCTTTAGAACTCTGACACCATTCAGTGCAGGTAACAATCACAAAACCAAGATAATACAATCACAGACCTGGACAAGGATCATACTGAAACATCAAGCAAAATATTAAATTGTGTGTAGTATACAGTTCTTCACATCACCAGGGTAAATCAATGAGGGATTGAAAATAGTTGGAAAAAGAATTGCATCCATACCAAACATGTGTGGATTTTTTTTCTTTGTCATACCCCCTAAACAATCCAACACAGCTATTTCCATAGCGTTTGCCTTCTGTTAGATATTATAAGCTATCTGTAGATGGTTTGAAGTATACAGGAGTATGTGCATAGGTTATGTACAAATACTACACTATTTCATAAAAGGCGCTTGAGCAATAGCAGATCTTACTATTTCTGGAATTCCTAAAGCTCATACCTGAAGGACACAGAGGAACTGTATTTTCTTTAAGGTACTGACTTACATGTTTTTTTTTTCTTATGTCATATTTAATAGAAAAATTTCCAACATAGTTGATTTAATATTTAATATCTGAATACTGTTGGGATAACTTTCTATCATCTGGAGAATTCTTTTATGCATAATAGTAATTAATTCACAAAGAATACCAGATAAGTGATGTGTTCTTTAAAAGTGCCTTATTTCCTGTCAATTCATATAGGTGAAATTACATAGCTTTGTAAAAGGCAAAACCCCCATTTTGCTGCTTAATTTTGATTGTCAACTTGACTGAACTAACAAGAAAATTTGGAAAGCTTAAATTTTGGCACTGAAAGAAACTCTTGTAAAGTTGTGTCCAAAGGAGGTGAGGTTGCTAAAGAAATTAGCACCATTATAAAGCAACCAAGAATTTTGGGGCAGCCCAGAAGAAAAGATGCCTTGAAGGTATCTCAGGAATTAGCAAGACCCCCCCCATCACAGGTTCAGGATGTGAAATGTAAACATTTATTTGAGAAGAGAGTCCTTGGGGATCTGAGAAGGGGCTGCCCAGGGCACTGGTTCCCAGGATGGGATTCATTTTCCTGTGCTCAGCCATCCAGACATGCAGAGGCCCCTGAGGGGAGCCATTGTCCAAGGGGAGCCAGCTGCTTTTGTGCTAGCAACAGACCTTGGCACTGTTTATGTGATGCTGGTTTTTCAGGCATGCAGAGTTCAAGAGTTATGGGGCCATGGAGGCTTCCATGAAGACATAACAAGATCAGTGCTCTGCTAGGAACCCCTCAGTATGGCAGTGTGTGAATCTATGGGCATGAGGCCAAGGCTTCAGTGGACACCCCAGGAAGTTTGAGATGCCAGGAGCATGGAAAGTTTGCCAAGGAAAGCTGCAGGCCACAAGCAGAGCTAGTCCAAGAGAGAGGTCATGTGGGCTGCAAAAAACAAGGCCATTGGGCTGGGGCTGCCCAAGCCCTTTGGAACTCACATCTCATTACCATGCTGAGTTTTCATCTTGCTTTGGTCTTTTTTTTTTTTTTTTTAGGTTGAAGCTTCTGTGTAATATGCATTTATTTATTTATTTATTTATTTATTTATTTATTATTTTTGGTACCAGGAATCGAACTCAGGACCTCACACTTGCCAGGCAGGTGCTGTGCCACTGAGCTCTATCCCCAGCCCTTGGTCTTATTCTTTTCTATTCCCCTACTTCTCCCTTTTGAAATGGAAATGTTCATCCTCTATGTTGGGAATATGTAACTTGCTTTCTTTTTTTTTTTTATTTTAAAAAGCTTCACAGTTACAAGTTTGCCTTGAGTTTCAGAGGAAACTTTGGATTTAGACTTTTGAACAATTCTAAGACTTTTGAGAATTTGTGGAAAGGATTAGTACATTTCAGGTTGTGCATATTTACATAGTGTCAGGTGGAATTAAGATTCCATTGTTTTTATTTGGAGATTATAGTTGAGGGAAATATGCTTAAGTGTCAAGTTGACAAGCTGAACTTGTGCTAGTTAATCTTGATTGACAATTTGACCAAATTAAGAGACTCTTTGAGAGGTGCTTGGAAGTGAGGATTAAGGCACTGATAATTTCATAACTCAGTGGCCTATTAGAAGGCGAGGCTGAGTGGGAAGAAGTAGGTCATGAGGATGTGACCTTGTTGACTATATCTGGTCCCTGACCCCTTCCCCTGGGGCTGTTTTTCCAGTGCTCTGGGTTTTCCCACCACGAGTTGAGCATCTTTCTTCTACCACCTCCTTCCACCACAATGTGTCTGCCAGCCAACCATGGACTTAACTGCTGAAACCATAAGTCATAATAAACCTCTGCTCCCTGTTCGGTGTTGAGTATTTTGTCCCAGCAAGATTTCCCTGACAAATACATCCATAGTAAAGTCTTTGTAAACATTGTTCTTACTAGAAGTTACAAATCATGATTATACATTAGAAACTCCTGGTCCTTGGGCCTCATTTCAGACCAATTAAATGAGGATCTCTAAGGAATGGGTCAGGGCTGGAGTTTTTTGTTTTTGTTTTTGTTTTTCATGTGGGTACCGGGAGTTGACCTCAGGACATCATGCTCACCAGCAAGCGTTTGTGCCACTGAGCGATATCACCAGGCCTTTTTTTCCTTTATGTGGGTACCAGGAGTCGAACTCAGGACCTCATGCTTGCCAGGCAGGCGCTTATGCCGCTGAGCTATCTCACCGGCTGAGGGCTGGAGTTTTTTGTAAAATCTTCCCAAATGGTTCTAGTGTGCAGCCAGTTTTGAGAACTCTATTTAAAAAATTCCTGTACCCCAAGGATCCTAGAACATTGTACCACTTTCTAAATCAAGAATAGTCCCAGTTTATGGATACTTTCTAGAATGAGGGAGGAAGAAAAACTGACTCTGAAATCCTGTATCTAAATCTAAGCTTCAGAAAGTCATCCCCAAGGAATGGAAAATCCCCTTATGAAAACTGTTATTTCATCAATGTTAAATGCTGGGACCAAACAATAAAAGAACATGGTGAATAAAAAATCTTATTCATCACACAAACTATTTAAGGTACAAGTCAGCATCTGAGAACAGCAATGGAGACATGCCCACACAAAGTATATAACTGTGATAATAGGGAAGACTGTTCTTGGAACTTTACTTTTGAAACTAAGCTGACAAAAATGGTACTGATTAGTGAATAAAAATTGATCCTGGTTGCCACCTGCCAGAGATTTGGGAAGTTTAATCTGGGTACAGGAGGTGGGCAGGGAAAATTAAAAGTTTCTATTTTCCAATATTATAAATAACTTAAAAGGGCCGGTGAGATAGCTCAGCAGCATAAGCACCTGCCTGGCAAGCGCGAGGTCCTGAGTTTGACTCCCACTACCCACATTAAAAAAAAAAAAAACCTAAAAGACATTCTTTCATTATAGAAGAAAAATAGTGATTCCCTTTCAGTGGTATGGGTTTTCAAATGTCCTCCATTTTCAGTAAAAGCTCCTTTTTTTTTTTTTGTGGGTACCGGGGGGTCGACCTCAGGACCTCGCATGCCAACAGGCACCCGTGCCGCTGAGCAATATCACCAGCCCCTTTTTCGTATGTGGGTTCTGGGAGTCGAACTCGGGCCCTCGCGCTTGCAAGGCAGGTGCTTACGCCGCTGAGCCATCTCACCAGCCCAAGTAAAAGCTCCTTTTAAGAAAAAATATAATCCAGATATTAAAAATGATTAGCTTCGTGTGACAAAACATCAGCATAAGATATTTTGGTGGAGTATTATCACCAAATTAATTATTATTCCATGAAATATTATTTATTCAAGTTTAAAAGTAATAGATCATGTGTCCTACACCAAATATTCTATGCTCTCCTGAAGTGGTGCCCTTTTAGATACTAGGATGGACTTCACCGGACAAGCGGGAAGGAGAGTGTTTTGGTCTAAGAACAAGATGTATTCAGAACAGCAGGAAAGGAGGTGTTGCTTTGCATTTTATTTAAGAGGACAAAATGAAATAATGGCATTACAAGGCAGTCTTCCGAGAGGCGCCGCATGTTAATGAATTTGTCTGCATTAGTCATCCGCCAAGGAGGCTTTGAGTGGTGTGGCCCTGTGATTTCCTGAGTGAGAGAGATCTTGTCCCTTAGTGAGGACTCTAGCCAACCCTAACCCTAACACAGAGCTTGAGGGCTTTCTTGTTTTGTATGTGCGTAAGTGTGAGAGAGAGAGACTGAACCCAACGCCTTATACTGATCTGCATTCCCAGCCCATGTTTTAATATTCATTTCGAGACAGGGTCTCATTAAGTTGCTAAGTGGCCCAGGATGAGCTCAAACTTGTAATCCTCCTGCCTCAGCCTGCCAGAGTACTGAGATTACGGATGTGTGCTACCACACTTGGTTAATACAGAGCTTTTGAATAATTAAAATGGTATTATTATGGTATTAAAATAAAATTTGAAGAATCCCATCCCAAATAACATGAATTTTTATTTTAATCATTAATTTGATAAAAGAAAACAAACTAAAATAGGGGAGGTATTTTAAAAAGAAGAGCTAGAAAAAACATTACAAAGCATATTTTACAATAAAGTTAAATCAGAAGCCTTCCACCTAATGCTCATGATTAAGTCCAGCATTTTCTGATTAAATGTATAAATTTGCCATGTGGTTAAATGTTCAATAACAGGACTTATCATTTGCCATTTTTGCTTCATAGTTGTAGCAATAATCATAAATTATTTTAATACTCCTTTCACATGGCTTTCATTTCTGGGTGAAAATAAATTAGAATATTAATGGTGGTATTATTTGGTTTCCCAAACAGAAATTATTTCTATTTTCAAGAGGTCAACATTATAATCAGTATTATACAAAAATTAAATAAACAGGTGGAAAAGTCAACTTAGTGGTACATAGATACACTTTCTATGATATCTTTCTGCAATTTTGCAGAAATTCAACAAGTAGAATTATATTTATTTATCTTTTTAAAAGGATCCCTTAATATCAGAACACAATTTACAGTAGGACTACTCTGATTTACCGAATTTTAGTAGGCCATCAATCTGACATAGATGTATTTGACATTACTAAAATAATTATTCAAATGATCTCTAAAGAATTCTTCATCACTAAGCAAGAAAACTGTTGTATATTACTGTTAACTTTCTATCACTCTGACAAATACATGAGATAAATGACTTACGGGTGGATAGGTTTATTTTGGCTGATGGTTTCAGAGGTTTCAGGCCAGCACTGCTTTGCTACATTACATTTGTCAGTTCATCATGGTGGTAACATGTGGCAGCGGGGATGTTAACCTAATGGCAGCCAGAAAGTGAAGAGAGGAGTGGGAATGAACCACCGTCCCAATATCCCTTGAAGGCCACGCCCCCAAACCTTACTTCCTCCCACTAGGCCCCTCCTCCTTCCCGTTCCACTTCCTCCCAGTAGCAGCACAGGCTGTTAACCAAGCCTTCAACACAGGAGCCTTTGGGAGGCGTTCAGTATCCAGTCCCTAACGTTAACACTGCACTGAGTGTAAGAACTCTTTAGAATCATTATTTGTATTGTGGATCTTACTCTTCACTGGTGTCTTCTGTAATGTTTCATTTCTTAAAATTGACACTGCGGCAAGTGAAAAATTTATTAAATACATTGATTAATACCCTCTAATGTCTTCTATCAAGAAGCAAACAGGTGAGATGTATTATCTTTAAGAGTATATATTTGTAGGGTATTCAAATTTCAATAGCTATTCCCTCTCCAAATAATAGTGTTTAAGTTTAATATCTCAAAAATTCTCATAGAAGCCTAATCATTCTGCCACACTTTGGTGCAAATTACATAAGTGGAACTGTAGTTGCGGGACATGAGAATAGCTCTAACCCACAGCCCTTACTGCTAGAATTAGAAAATGCAAAGTTAATCTGGTATGACTAAGAGGAGAGAAGTGAGGAGAAATAATTTATAGTCAGTGTGGCAAGAGCAATGGGCAAAATTATCATCCTCACATCTGTTCAACATCAGTAAGCCTTTACTGTTTGCCAGCATTCATGTCTCCTTTCTCCTTCATCACTATTTTTTCCCTTATCTGAATGCTACCTAAACAATATCAAGAGTTCTCAAAATAACAGTTAAAATGGAAAATTTTATATTCTAGTAATTAGAATATCAGAATGAAGTGAACTGTATTTTTTTCTGGCCCCTCATCTCTTATGAAGTTAATGAATTTGGGGCTGGGAAGAGCTTGCATAACAGTTTTAACTGTCCATCGATGGAACAGACGGTCGCGAAGGTGTCACGGTCCTGTCACAAGCCACACAGACGTCTATGGTAGCTGCCTCCAAGGGGACTGCCACGGACCCTCGCCTCCTGGAATTCACGCCTTGGTGTGCTCTTGTGCCAGATTTGAGTACAATCACTTGTGCCCCAACCATGGATTAGGTTCCAAGAAGCGTGTTCTGAGGACACTGTGGTGTAACATTGCACGGGACCTAGGGGTGCACATCGGTCCCTCGAGGTGGGCTCAAGGCAATCTCCAGAGCTACCTAACTATGGATGTGTTATTTAAAGATGCACGTAGATCTTCCTTATGTTGGGCAAGGTGAAGAGGTAGCTGAGAAGATAGAACGTTCACACTGGAAAACATCTTAGGAAGTGCCTGGCGATATAACATGGCCTCCCAGTCGTGAAATCATTTTTACACAGTCCTCCCGGCACGTTCAGTGATGGCGAACAAACTTCTTCACCAGGCTTCGTGTTTCATCTCTAGGCAGATTGAGTTATTAGCAAATTGATCTGTTATTGAGAGACGGTCTACTCACTTCCTCTTCCTTCTGACATGAGGTAGCTTAGCTCCCTGCACTTCCTTGCTTGGCACTTAGTAAAGCTCAATGTATGTTTGTGGCTGATGGCGTTTATGTACCTTTTAGCACAGTGGACCTTCGGCTCGGCTCAGCGCACACTCGTACACAGCCTCTTGCCGGTGGTTCGGTCAAATCTGTAATTACCACTGCACCTGCTACCTATGACAGGGGCAGACACGGACCATTTAAATCCAGCTTATGTTACAAAATATCCATAGCATGCAGGACATTGAATGGAGCAGAGAGGTGGAAAAGAGAGGAAGGGGTCACAGAATGTTTTCTAGGGTAGACAAATTTGAGCTGAGGCTTAGAGCTGAGGCAGAACTGTCCCGTGAAGAAGGAAAACCAAGTTGAAAATGTTCCTTAAGGGAGAGCAATAGTAGCAAAAAAGCATGGAGATGCTGGTGGTGTGTGTTAAGAAGACATAAGGTGGGGCTGGTGAGACAGCTCAGTGGCATAAGCGCCTGCCCGGCAAACGCGAGGTCCTGAGTTCAACTCCCGGAACCTACATAAAGGAAAAAAGGGCCGGTGATATCGCTCAGCGGCACACGCGCTTGCTGGCAAGCACGAGGTCCTGAGGTCGACCCCAGTACCCAAACACACACAAAAAGACATAAGGTGCTCCATAGTACAAGATCATAGAAGGCGAGCAGCTGTCTGGGGCTGCTGGGTGAGCCCAGGTCACTGGAGGCCACGAGGGCTATGTGTGATCACTTTATATTTGTCGGTGTTGGGGTCCATGGAGGTGTGTAGCACCCCTCAAATGGTGCTATAGTTTGGATCTTGAGTGTCCCCAAAGGTCCGCCTGGTGAGAGGTCTTCAGGTCCCGGGGGGCGTGGTCTTTCAGGGGATAGTGGGACCCCTGCCAGTTCCTCTCCCTCTCCTTCATTTCCTGGCCATGAGGTGAGCAGTTTTGTTCCATCACTTACTCCAGCCGTGATGTGCTGCTTTGTCCCAGGGCCAAAGCCACTTGAAGCCAACAGAAACCTTTCCTCTTTATGAGCTGACAGCTCAGGTGTTTGTCACAGCCGTGGAAAGCTGATGGACGCAGGTGGCATCCCGCTTTCCTGAGCTCAGCTACTTCACCAGCTAAGTAACTGTTGCCTTTTTGCTTCATCATAGCTATGTTAGCTCCTAAGAATTTGGTGCTATCCAAAAAGCATGAGAAAGATGCTTACCCAACGCCCACACATAAAATAGATATCTAGTGTTTATCTAGCAAATATAGTGTTAAGTAATGGAAGTAGTTTAATGATATATATTCATTTGTCCTTCATATGCCCATTGTTAAAGTAAATGAAAACCAAGACTAAGCCTAGAGAATCCCTGGTCACTCACAGCCCATTACATCTCCTAGGTGACACAGACTTTCTATTGAAAACATGAAGTGAGGGCCGGTGAGATGGCTCAGCGGCTTGGGCGCCTGCCCGGCAAGCGCGAGGGCCCGGGTTTGACTCCCGGATCCCACATACGAAAAAGGGGCTGGTGATATCGCTCAGAGGCACGGGTGCCTGCTGGCGCGCGAGGTCCTGAGGTCGACCCCCCGGTACCCACAAAAAAAAAAAAAAACAAAAAAACATGAAGTGAAAGTTAACTAGCTATTTATTGTCAATGCCTATAGTAAAGAAAAATGAAACTTAAGACTAACCCATCAGAAGCACCAACTAACTTGCAGTTATGTAACTAGGGATTTTCTAGCAGCATACACCGAAGTAAGGCAACCATTTAAGAGCAACCAAGCATATAGTTCTTCTGCTTTACTTCTGTGTCCGTCCTATAAATGGGCTTCTCATTCATTCCCTCAGCGGGGTTCTCAAACTGCAACCGGTTTGGACCTGCCCAATTCATGAATCACCGCTCTGCAGCTAAACGCTTTAATATTTTATTTTACCTCATTTTACCTTTTAACACTTCACATGGACTGAACCATTTGTCCCTGAAGAAGATAACGTTAATTTATTTATCCTAGGTGCAGGTAGAGACATTATTAAATATGATCAACCATAGAACAAATGCTCCTTGCTTTCCACTTACAGGATCCTGAACTTAAATATATTTGTTCCCTGATTTACAAAGCTATGGCTTTTTTATTATTAAAAATATTTTCATCCTCGAAAGAATTCTGGCACTCGGTATTAAAGACTGGAATCAGTAGAAAGTCACCGAATTTAATGCAAAAATGGAATAAAAAATGATAGCTGTAGAGCTAGTATAGAGAGATTCTGAGGGGTAGTACATGTTTTGTATTTGAGAAAGTACATTTCACTAACCAGCTTGTCTTCGGAGGATGCCATAGCCCCTTTGACAAAACTTAATTATTTAGGTTATTTTTGTTCTGTCATTTGTTCCACCTATCAAAAGCATTGGCCTCCTACGTCATTCGGTACCCCACTATGTGATGATGTATAGGTTAAGTACCCAACCCAGTAGGCCTGAAGAGGTTATTTAGATTTCCTAGGAATTTGGTTTATTTCTAGAGATCACATTTTTCCACTTTTCAAATGATATAGACCCAGAAATAATACCTCCCTTCTACAACTACTGAATATATACTTCCTGGAAGAAAGTTCAGGTGAGAATCTTCTAATTCTACCAGCTGAACTAATGAATAATTTATCTGTCTCTTTCTTCCATATCTCAGTTTCGAACTGTGTATGATTAAGGCATGAATCTAGCTTGCTGTATTTTAAATGGGTTTTTAAAGAGAGATTCCACATGAAGAGAGCAAGGGGTTATTTCTTTGAGTGTGTTGCCCGTTGATGCTGGGCTCTGCTAACTAATAGTTCTCTCCCCTCTGCGTTCGCCTCTGCCTTTTTGGGTTCCAGTCTGAGCCCCGTTGCCATGGTTCCCACCTGTTGGCCATAGTCCTTGAACCCCTGACCTGGTCAGGTGTCCTCCAAAGCGCAAATCGTGGGTGCCATACACACGCATACAATGGATGTGTTCCAATGCACATAGATGTATTAGTGGCTAATAAAGCACAAAATCATACAGAAACATTGCCGAGTTTGCTTGGCGGTATTTCTAGCTTGAAAAGCAGCTCGACGATCAGTGTTTCTTGAGCTTTGCAGTAGGACCATGGAAAATGAAAGGTTAGAGGAGCCTCTGCTTCGCTCCCATTGTTCCCAGAATCTCAAGATTGAAGGTCACTCATAGACCAGGAGAGAGTGGGTGTCAGGACTCGGGTGCAGCCTCTTTCTTTTGGTGACCAGCTTTCCATTGGTAGAGGCCTAGGATGTGGAGAGGTATTTCTGTTATGAATTATCAAGCAGGAAATTGCTGAAACCAGTTACATTTTATTAATTTTTACCCGAGTCACCATACAATTTGGTTGCAATGTATTGTATACTTTTTTTTTTCACTTTTCCCAGTTATCTGTCATATTTCTACTTTTCTTCACTTTGGATAGGGAAACATTCATACTCACGTCATGACATTGTTTTTAAGCATCCTCTTTTTTATATACGTAAACGTGAGGCATGATAATCTCAAAGGCTCTGAGGGAAGTTAACTGTGGAACACAATGGGAATCCATGTCAAAATTCCTTGCCCTTCAAAAATGGAAAAATGAGAAAGAGTGATTCACCAAGATGAGGCCTTGACTCCTATGTTGAACACAGGAGTCCTTCTTTTGTGTAAACAAGTATATGGCTCTCCTAGGGGACTCTTCAGGGCTGACCCCTGACCTTTGGATCTGGGGTGACTGCCGTCTGTCTATTGAAGGAGACACCTGCTGGCCCAAGCAAAAAACTTACTTTGTTTTGACAGAATTTGACGTAGATTTTTGGTTTTATTAAAATATATATGTATAACTTCTCTCCTAATTCATAGTTTTTACTTACCATGGAAAATGAAAATGAATTGGCCCAAGGACCTCTGCACCTTCAACCACATTTTATAAAAATTCTGATGGGAGATATTTCTCTGAGGGATGTAATGAAAAAAAAGTGGTCCATTTCTTTAAAGAATAAAGTTTTGTTTTTTTTTGTGGGTACCGGGGGGGTCGACCTCAGGACCTCGCGCACCAACAGGCACCCGTGCCGCTGAGTGATATCACCGGTCCCTTTTTCGTATGTGGGATCCGGGAGTCGAACTCGGGCTCTCGCGCTTGCAAGGCAGGCGCTTACGCCACTGAGCCATCTCACCGGCCCCAAGAATAAAGTTTTTAAACACGATTTTTTTTACAATTCCAGCATCATGACAGTTTCCTTTTTATTTTTATTTTATTTTTTTAATGTGGGTACTGGGAGTCGTCCTTAGGACCTCACGCTTGCCAGCAGGCGCTTGTGCTGCTGAGCGATATCACCGGCCCTTTTTTTCCTTTATGTGGGTACCGGGGGTCAAACTCAAGACCTCACGCTTGTCAGGCAGGCGCTTATGCCACTGAGCTATCTCACCGGCCAACGGTTTCCTTCTTAAACCATTATTATGTAGCCAGATGTCGCCAGTTAAGGTTGCAGAGATACTAAGGTGTCTGATAAATCCCATAGTGCAAGCTAAGGACTGACCCACTTGGTCTCCAGCTCTGTCTCCACCCTGGAGCAGGAGGACCCTGCTGTCCTGCAGCTCCTCAGTGGCACTGTGTGTCTTACCCTGGTGATGCCCTGGGAAGCCACATAGCAGGCAGGCACTTGCCTGGTATTTCTCTTGCGTCCTTGTCCTGGGTCAGACGCTCTCAGTTCAGGATCTGCCTGCTCGAGGCATCTATCAGGCTGTTTAAAGTGTGAACATAACTAGCTTATATTCTCCTTCTCCCTGCTTCTCTTTTCATACAGATACCACTAGAGTCCTCGGCAGTATGTCCCTGTGTGTCATTCCTCGGCCAGAACCAGGGCCAGAGTCACCATGTGTGAGTGGTGACTGCGTTCTTCACCTGTGATCTTATTTGTTCTTAAGTGTGGCCACTGTTTCGTGATAATACAAGGTTGTGTTGTAAGTGTCCAGTATTTTCTTCTCACTAATTTCTTATACTAGGCTCCACTTAGTTATACCCACTGCATGCCTGTATGCACAGATTTCATGCCTACACACACAAACAGAGGCAGGATAGAAAATGCTTTTACTTATAGAATTAAAGGAATCATACAAAAGTGCTAAATATGCACTCACATTTTTGCAGTGTGTGCTGTGGGTGTGTCCTGCTACTCTGCAGCAAAAACCATTGAGGCCTAGCTACATAACAACAACATTAGCAAGAATGTAGCTCCTTTATCTGAATGTATTTGATCTAAGGTTGGCTCAGGTCACAAATATAGAACCCAAGGATGTGGAAAGCCACTGTGTATATCCACACACACACACACACACACACACACACACACACACACATGAGTCTTCCCTCTAGGAACACTAAGTTGAGTGTATGTAAATAAATTTCACAGAATACATTATAATAAAATAAATCCTGTCCACAAAGGAGGACTTAGATCCAGAAGTAAGATGTTTTTTACTGGCTTTGCTTTTGATGAGTAGTCTCCACAGGCCTGGCCACGAGAGCCCGTGCCAGTCGATCTGCGTGTAGCAATGTGGCGAGTCAGCGGTTCAGCTTGGATTAGCGTCTCTTTGCTCATGTGTTGCTAGTTGTTGTCAGAACTCTACACTTCCCTGCCGTCCTTGTTCTCACACATAAATATGAAAATAGATTATTGGGGCAGGGCAGTAAAATCTGATCTTTCTTTCACTAAAGAAATGACTGATACTGAATTTCCTAGGAATTAGTTGAAATTGTCAAGATGTCTCTAGTGTTTTACATGAAGCATGGCTGCCTTTGTATTTTTCCTTTTGCAAAAGTTAAAAAACTTATATTTAATATGGACTGTGGGATATAGCTTAATTTATATCACTTCACTAGAGAGTTAAGTTAAAGTATCTGTGGGCTTTGGTTTTAGTCCTAAAGCATATGGAAACAACTTCATAAGAAATAGCCTAGACTTCAGGATAGCTCAAACTGGCAAAGAGTCTGAGTTTCATAGGTGATTCTCTGCTTTTCATGCTCCAAGTTGGCACTTTCCAGAAGAGGGAAATGAAGGTCACTGAAGACTATAAAAATAGGCACACATTATATACAGACATACACACACACATTCATTTTGAAGGGAAGCAGAACAAAGAGGAAAAGCACCATTTCCTCGCCGTGATGGAGAGGTGCTTCTCCATAGAATAGAGGCGTGAATCAAGAGCTCGGGAATCTGCAACCGAGGATTAATGAAAAGAAGTGTTCATGTTTCTGTCGTCTTCCTTGTTTCCATCTCTGCTCTCCAGATAGGCTCAGCACATCATGATGAAAGGCAACCTGAAGAATACATGAACTTGAATGTGTACTCCGTTCCAGGATGCCTCCAGTCCCACTGCCATGCTGGGGTTTGACGAGGCAAGCCTGAACCTAGGTCCCCAGTACTTCCCACTCATCCGGGCCCTCTGCTATTGCTGCGGCCAGGGTGGTTTCCTCCCTGGTCCACAGTGCCACCTCTGTGCCTTTTTAATGAGTTCCTCTTTCTCTCGCTCCTGAAGGCTCAGCAAATCTTTCTAGATTACAGTCCACCGAACCATCCCACTGAATGCAGACGAGCGCTTCACTGCAGATGTGTGGGTTCCCGTGTTTGTGTGTCAGTGTCTCCTCTGTGAGGCAGCTCCTGCAGGCTGCGGTTTGCTCATTTGTGTTTCTATACTGAGGACCCAGGGCGAGGCAGAACGTTCTTTGAGCCAGCGTGTTTCTCTGAGAACTTGGAAGTAGAATCAGATGGAAAGAAAATGGTTTCGCTTGCATCTTTTTGCGGTTTTTGTAAACAGGGTCAGAGAAACAGGTGCGTATTTATGTAAAAAGGGCCCTGCTTCCCTGCTGAATATAGTCTCATTGTCTGTCTCCTGGGTAAGGCAGAGTGACCAGGGTGAAAGCATTATTTTAGACTGCGGATTCCGCTCCCACATGCAGGCCAAGCTTATTGGAAATAAGAGATGTCTTGGATAAGACCTGAGTGAGTGCGGCAAAACTTAGATATTAGTCCTGACTCAATTACACTAACAGGCCGGGTAATCATGAGCATCGTAGGTGCTTAACTCCTCTGAGGGTGAATGTCCATACTTTCGGGACATCTGGGACCAGTTGAGCTATCTACCATCGGTCTTGGAGCCCAGAGGTTCAGTTTCTATTTAATTGTTGAGAGCAAAGTCATCAGCAGAAGCACCCTCTTAAACAAGGTAAGGTATGTGTGCGCACGCTGCGCTTGGAGGAAGCAGCACCTTGCAGGACTCAAGGTTCTTAATTCGAAGTTGTGCAGAGGGACCTCCTAGGAATCATCCGCCATGGCTGAGCCTTCTTCTCCCTGCTGTTGTCAATCCCTGCCTTACCTAGCACACGACGGGAAAATAAATACATGTTAATCTTCAAAGTTGGGAATCTAGGGGGAGGGCTGAGACAAAGGGAGGCAGGATAGTATGTGGGCTGTTTATTACAAATGACTCATTTCCGTCTTCTCTAAAGCACAGAAATTTCAGAAAAGGGCTGAGGGAGGGTAGAATCTGACACGGATGTGGTAGACAGGCCGCCAAACCTGAGAGCCAAAGGAGAGAGACGCAACATACAAAGTGTAAATATAAATGGTGGGGAGGGTTGAAATTGAGTTTAGGAATTTAGGTCTATCTTTGGAAAAATCTACCAGGGATCAGGAAAATACTTATGTCCATTCTGCTCCCAAACTATTAGTTAATACCTAGGACCTAAATTAGGATTGCCTTGGATATAGGGATTGGGTCTTTTGATCATAATATGTCTTTAGAAAAAAGTCTCTCTCATGCTTGTTATGTATGAATGTTTTAGAATATCATTTTCCCTTTCTCACTGCAACCTTTTGGATAAATAATAGTCCTCCTACAAGTATCTCACACAGCGTCCTGCAAAAGGTGCATTATAACTGGAGAAGGAGACGATAGTCCCAAGTCCGCTGCATGGCAGATTTATGTATTTCTTACGGTTTTCTCCTGTATGTGACTTCACTGAGGGAAATATCTGATGCTTTTCTACTACTTAAGAAGCTGAGCAAGTTGGTGAAAATGCTGATTTTCTACCTCTACTTTATCCTACAGCAAATGCCTGCATTTATTCTCTCCCAAGAACTAAAAATGCAGGCCTCCACTGGGTCTCTTGATACAAATCTTTAACTGCGATGGTACTTGGAATCTGAAGATCAGTCTTCAAGGGTCTCGAAAGCATACAGCTTCAAAATTTCTTGAAAGTAATAAAAATGTGGCTTTGTTTAAGCAAAAAGGTAGCTCATGGTTAGTGGCATAGCCTTTGTGATGTGTGAATTGGTTTCCGATGTTCAACTTCAGGTGAATAAGTAACACTTACATCCAGGGCAGTGTTCTCCCATCTCATCATCAGCAAATATTTCATCATCAGTGGCTGCATTTGCATTCTGCAAAACTTGTTATTTTTGGAACTGAAGGTAAACCTAGCTGTTTTGTTTTGTTTTGAATATTTGGCTTTCCCCGTCTTAGCTATTAGTTTAAAGGGAAAGCACAAACGGTGTAAAAGCCTCCTGCTGTCGGAGAGTATGAGTGCTCTTTTGAGCAGAACAAAGGAGTCTAAGACATAATGCAGCATGGAGATATTGCCTGTTTCTTTCTTTTCTCCTCTCTGGTTCTTTTCAAGACAAGTGTACACAAACTTTATTTCCAGTGTGTACATTAAAGCCATCATCAACCTCAACCTCAACCTCAAATACTTGTCTCAGTTCCCTGTATCAGTACTGAAAGGGGTTTTATTCCATTTCAGAATTCCTCTCTTCACTAGCCACTCGTGTCAGGGACCTGTGTGCCTGGACCTGCATGCATCACTATGGTTTGCACACTCATAGTCTCAACGTGACAAAACATGGGGCAAGACAGAAATAACAGACCAGCTTAAAATTCCTCAGAACCCTTCCTCCCTGGTCCAGTAGAAGCAAAACCTGCTAATGATCCGCTCACTGGTGAAGATGTGGCTTCTCTAGGAATGCGTGCCACCAGGTGGACTCTCTAAGGGCCCCACATGGCTAGAGATGACACTGGATCTCCATTTGGGGACACAAACTTTTTGGTGCCAGGTGCCTCTTCTGGCATGGAGAACAAGACAGGTGCTGTGGATAGAGTTCGTGGGTGGCAGCCTCCACCCTCACAACTGCCAAAAGTCCATGAGAGGCTGAAGAAAGAGGAGGCAGGAAATGATGATGGTTTAGAAGGAAGCCAGTTATTTATCCTAGACTCACATAGGCTAAAAGCGACACCCAAATTCCTCCTCCTGCCACAGTGACATCAAGCCTGTGTCCACCACTCTCTGGACTTAGCACACAGGGGGTCAGGAGACCCCGCTCTGTTCTTTAGATGAGCTCGGTTTGTATTGGCTTTTCACACTGGCTTCTCTGGATGCTTATTTGTACCTGGAATTTAGAGTCTTTCAACTATTTTTAAATAATCTTTGATTTTATAAAGAAAAAAGTGCATGAAAAATATACTCAATTTTCACTGGATTTAAATGCTGCACTCATGGGCTTCTTCTTACTCATCTGTCACAGGAGACACTGAGTTCGTAGTCTTTTTCAAGCGAATGCTGGGACTCTCCAATGGCACTGTCCCCGGTTGGTCCTCTCAGAGCCTGGTTACCAGAGGCGGACTCAGGGAGAAATGAGGGTCCAGGGCCCAGCACACCCTGCCCTTCTCTATACCTAGCACTCTCATCTGTAAAGTCAGATTCTTGGCCCAAGTGAACTCTGACAGTCCTTCCAGCTTTGAAGTTATATAATCCCATGTCTGGAAAAATTTCCTAAGGAAAAGTAATTTGCAGAATTTATGGCTATGAGGATTTTAAGGAGAAATATAAACAGCCTCCCCCTTCCCTCTCCATGCCCTTGTATTTTCTTGGAGGTTGTGAGGATTTAATGAGCTTTGCTCTTCTGTGTTTTCTAGAAAGCACTCGATGTTCTAACATTACAGTTTGACTCTGTCTCCTGGAGCATTTTAGATTTTACTTGTGTAAATTCTCCTTGTGCTTCTGGGATCTCTGAGGGATTTCTCTTGGTTTCTGAATGTATTTTGTTTGGTTTTGGTACTAAATATATTTTTTATAATAGCTGATTCAAATTATATGGTTATATCTTTTCTGAGTCCACACTCTAGGATTTTGTTGTCCTTTTCAGCATGTGAATCTATATTTAAATAAGTTATTTAAGCCATGCGATTTTTTGAAATCTCGTTTTGTAGTCCGTCTTGACCTGTCAGGGTCTGTTGTATAGCAGGGACGTAGGCCCATCCACCTCTTCATGGGAATTTGCACAGAATAGGGATCAAAGCAGCTTTTCTCCTCATTTGAATTCAAGCTTTTCAATAAAACTCCTGCTGAAGAACGAGGACAGCCAGCGTGAAAAGATGCAGTGCCAATGGATTCAGACCCAAAATTACAGGAATAAATGATCCTGAGCTGGAGAAAAAGTAGTCTCTCAAGAATTTAGTCACCGGTATAAACGTGTAGCAAAGTAATTTTTAATGGTGATCTTCACCATTGTCAGCAGCAAGGCTTTCTCAGGTACAGAATGTGTGACACGGGGCTCACAAGATTATTTTTTTGCTCCTGGTAACTGATCAAGCAGGTGACTGCTGTGGTGTGGTACCCAGCACCGGAAGTGAGCTCACCACAAGTTATAAATACCCAGGGCAATGCAGTGATAACTTCTCCCACATGTGCATTTTGCCCTCCAGACTAACAAGGTTTCCGCTTCACCTGTGGCGTAGCTGCTCTTAGGAAACAGCTCCTGGGGATCAAGGGTCGAGGAAGGCTCTTAGGATGGAGGAGAAAAGGACCCCCCCCAGGCTCTGCAGGCTCCATCCCGTCCCCCGCCAGTGTCCAGCACCACTTGACTTGGAATTACCATTTGATTATGGAAGCTAAACCCTTTGCTCTCTAAAGAGGCACAGGGAGGTGAAGTTGGTCTGCCCATGGACACCTGGCTGAGGGATGTGAGCTTAGCGCCTGTCAGGAGTGACTGTGAACAGTGGGTCAGGATGGAGACCCACGTGTTTGTAAGTGGAATGTGATGGAGAAAGACGGAAACTGAGGAACGGATACTGAAATCCATCCTTACAGCATGGCTATCGGACTGACACAGAGTGAAAATGTTGCCTGACTCCTGTGGGCAGGCAAATCTTATGTACGCGGTCAGTATTGACTTGTTTTTCTTTCCCAGAATATTCAGCAAACCCAGGCCATTTCCTTCATGGGCTCCTCCACACTCCCAAGTAGTCAGGGGCACAGTTGGTCTGTTTACATCCAGACTCTTTTCCTTCCTTTACAAAATGCAATACTGTTCAAGCATTCATCCATTCATTTGTTCATTCATTTATTTATTCAAGAAATCTGTTTCGAGCCCTTATGACATGGCACACACAGAAATAGAGTATGAACAAATTAGACTGACACTTACTCTCAAGTGTCATAGTTCCTGTGCTAGACGGAGTGTACAGCAGTGAAAAATAGGGTATTACAAATATGCAGCCTATAATACAGCGATAAATGCAATGGTGAGAACTGAAGCAGGTATCGATGGATGGGATGTGTTGGAATTTCTACCAGAAAAGAGAAGGGATCCAGCCTCACTGACCCAGGCACCTTTGGACAGACAGGAAGTAGATGGACAGGTGCCCAGTCTGGGCATCTGCATGTTCCAGGCCAAGATGCACCTTCACGGTGGACCCATGCACTGGAGTGGGAGAGATGGAAGCCAGACAGGCCTGAATGCTGTGTGAGGACATGGCGTCCACTAAGATGTGTTTAGCCTCACTTTGGGGGACAAAGGATGCCACGTGATAGGTACAGAGAAAGTCAATATGATTGACTTACTCTGGGTAGGGAGAGACTGAAAAGGAGAATGGTGGGGGGCATTTGCAAGGTTGTGGTGTCGTGGACAGCCAATGCAGAGTGAGGGCACCTCTCCATTGATTCAGCTGCAGCTCTCCCTTTTCTACACTTATGGTAAACACAACTAAATGTCCCTACTCGCCCCTGGAATTATTCATCAGGTTTAGCAGTCTCTCTAAGAAAATGATGTAACAAGCAGTTAATTAAAATAGAGAGCCATGTGTGAGCCTGATTTGCTGGAAAATAATAGAGAAGACGGAGAAGTTTTACATCAGGATAAAGTAAATCCCCATACAGTGGAATAAAAAATGCTGTGGACTCCAAGGAGTAAATATCTTGAAGGAACTGGAAATATGGTGGGGCACCTGCATTCTGTTCTTCATCTCACCGTGAAGGTCATTGGTAACTGTTTCCTCTGAGTCTTAAAGCCAATGTGATGCTGTTTCCTCATTTTTTTCCTCATAAGCTAATTAATACAGCCATATGGGGTTCCCAAGACTGGCTCACAGAGGGACAGCAGGGGCCCCCCAAGTAGAGCTCAAGCCACCAGTGCCACTATCAGGGCTGCCATGATGGTGACTTTGACCAAGGTCACTGGTACATTTTTCACTTTTCCATCCACCCACTGTGGTAAAATCCCCCAAATTAAGATGGCTTATTTTGTTTATTGCCACCGTATTTCAGATCTCAGGATATACTTAGTTCACAGATAATGGGGATTTAAGGGTAAAGTAAAAATGAGTGAAAACTCCTGTTGGATTCCTAGAGCTGTTAGTCACCTTAGAAAAGAAATTTATTCCTCTTGATGCAGTATCTTGAGCTTTCGAGCCCTCGCTGTAAAAAGCATCTGGGATAACATTTCTAAGGGTGCTCTTCACAGTAAAGAGGTAAAGAACTAAGGGAGTATGATACAGCTGTTAAAGCCAAGAAAACCGAGGCCGGACTGTGATTATGAGCATCCCAATGCTGGTTCCGTTCCCTGGAGGCTGGGTGAACTTGTCTGGGCTTCTTAACCTCTGTGCACTTCAACTTCCTCATCTGAGAAATATGAGTAAGTGGTTAACATCTAATTGAGCATGTGGTTCAGGAAACTAAATGACTTAATGCCTGAAAAATCATTATCGCAGTGCCAAACACATGAGTGCACTCAGTAATGATCTACAGTAACCACTCCTATTGGTCGCACTTCTGTTGCTATGTCCAGGACCCGCCCCCATCCAGAGCTTCAGCTACGCACAGTCAACCACAGACCGAAAATATTACATGGAAAATTCCAGAAATAAATAATTGCTAATTTTTAAATTGCACCTCATTCGAAATTTTGTGTCATTCTGCTCCATCCTACCCAGAACTCATCCTGTTTTCTAGTAACTTCCCTGTATAACCACCTGCCAGGTACCACTCAGTAGATTCCTCATAATCAGATCTATGGTCATGGCATCCCGAGTGTAAGGGTTTAGGGAACCCTTATTTTAGTTAGTAATGTCCCCAAAGCACAGGAGAAGTGATGCTTGCAATTTGGATATAATTTGGATATGCCAAAGAGAAGTTGTAAAGTGTGACCTTTAAGTGAAAGTGAAAATACAATAAGATCAATATAGAGATTTTCATATAACTTTTATGAGAGTACCTTGTAGTAATTGTCCTATTTTACTTTTATTGTTCTTAATCTATTACAATGCCTCATATTTAAGTTAAATTCATCATAGATATGCATGATCCAGTTTTAGTATATGTGCTGCTGAAGCGAGCACAATCATAGATATACATGTATAGAAAAAATTTATATATAATGAGACAGACCGAGAGAGAGATTACACACTTTGGTATTATCTACAATTTCAGGCTTTGCAATATACCCTCTGCAGAAAAGGGAGGACTACTGTACTATTTTCCTCCTTGAATGACTAATACCACCACTTTAAATTTTTAATGTAACCAAATCTTAGAGACTAGCAGAATTTCAAGACATTATCTTGGGATAAGATAAGAGAGCTTATCTCATGGGCTTCACAACTCTGAAATAAGATACTGTAATGCAAGAATTGGTCTCTCTTTCCTTTTCTGTTCCTTCTCCCTTCCCACTCTTTCTCCTAAAGGGAGAAATAAAGTAAACGGGTTGACAAATGTCACTGCGAAAAGAAACTAACAACTAAGATGCTTCTTAAACAACTTTTCTTGTCTTTATTTCACCTTATGATAAACTAATAGTGTTTTTTAGTCTAAGTCATCGCTCTTTTTCAAATAGTAGATCATTTTAATTGTTATTATTTTATAAGTACATATTTGTAGTAATAATGATTACATTTATCATGAGAGAGTTTGTACATGTACATAGCACATCTTCATTCCTTTTTCTTCCCCTTCCCCTCCCATCCCTCCCTGCTCCCTCTAACTCTTATTCCCCTTCTCATTTGGAGAAGCTCTAACTTCCAATTTTTTAAAAAATCTCTCCTTATTTTCATTCCTTTTCCCTTTCCTCCCTCCCCCACCCTTAAGACAAGGTCCTGATAAGCAGGAAAAGGATGCAGAAGGACAGAGGTGTATGCGTGTGGAGACCCGGGGAGCAGTGTGCTGCAGCCTGAGGCCTTAACCTTGTGGTCCCTCCTGTCCCCCTGGCCCTGGGCAACAGCTGACTCCTCATTGGACTGAGTTGCGAGTTGCGCCTGGTTGGTTCTCTGCAGAAGTTAGGAGCAGTGATGAACCCACCTGCCTTGGCATCTCATCCATGTAAGTGGTCTTCAGGGTTAGGGTTAGGAAATAGGGCCCACTGCAAAGCAGAACATGGGCACTACAGACCATCTCTGCCAGTAACAGAACAGTGTGGAATAATTTTGAAATGATAGACATATTTATTTTAAATTGAGCATATATGTTCTGGAGTTAGCCACAAATATGTACACCCTAACCACACAATGAGTGTGTACTTTTCTGTTACAAGCAAATCATGCATACAATGATACATGAATTCTCTATTCTAGAAATTCTAAAGAAAATTTGTTTGCCTTTCTTGAACTGACATCTGCCATGATTTCTTCAATTTTTTTTAATCAGAAAGTGAAAAAAAATCATTTAGAACATTTCCTTAGTATCAATGTTAAGAATTTCATAAACTTAATTGTGTTTGCATTTTGTAATTCTTTCCTGCTGATCCTACTGGGAAATGTTGGATGTATGTCCCCAAGACACAAGCCACATGCATGCATACTCTTCAGTAATAAACACACAAATGCTTCAAGTATAATAAGACAAGACACCCAGGGAGGGTTTCTTTCTCATCAGCAAGTAGTACTAAAAAATACTTCAGGTTTCAGAGGAAATATTCGAATCTGCATTTAAGGGGTTGGCTTTTTATGAAAAGGTTCCCCCCATCCTTGATGAGTAGCTGAAGTTGGGATGACTGGAGCCCCGCCCTGGGCCCTTGGCTTCCAATGCAGCTTACTGGTGCGATCACATTAGGTGAACACAAGAACATGTTTGCATTTCATTGATGTAAATGTTCTCAATGTCTCTAAAAATAGCCCAAAATCAAATCTTACTTAAAAAGGAATTTTAATGCTCCTTGGCAAAGTGATACTGCCCAAGTGGATTCTGATGATACATCGTGACTTCCTGCTGCAAGGTCGGTGAGTTGCTCTGGGACTGTGTGTTATCTCTGCGCTGCTGTACCTGGAACACACTGCTTCTTTTTAAAATCGAGGCGATTGCATGTAAGGAAAAACAGCTTTGCTGAGATTAAGGCTTTGGAGACATTGGAATGTTTGTTTTATTGCATTAAAAAAAAATCAATAAAGCTGCTGAAACAGCGAGCTTCACTTTTTCTCCCTGCCGTCCTTTACTTCAGTACAGAAAGATGCTGGGAAATTGCTTTATAACACAATTTAAACACATCTCAATATATGTATTCGTGATGTGGATGTGCACAAAATATCAAAGCTGCAAAAGCAATTAATGTGCAAACACTTGAAATTTGCAGAATTAATATCCATAGTGTACCCCTCATGAGTTAAATGTCACGTACCAAGCGCTTTCTTTAGCACACTGATGAGCTTCCCCAATTCCAGTATTGGCGCCGTGTTCTGAGTAATAGCAGTGGTAGCTAAAACAGTAGCGGACAACAATGATTGCAACTCCTGGATAAACAATATGAAATTTCTGTTATTAGATCCCTTCGATCAGTGAAAGGAAAATTTCATACGATTTAATCTTACTATGTTTGTAATAAGAAGGCCCTGTTTATTGGATTTTATGAACCTTTTATAGAAAGCGTATTGCAAGCTGTTCGCTACACTGCAAGAACAG
This sequence comes from Erethizon dorsatum, assembly GCA_028451465.1. NCBI lineage: Eukaryota > Metazoa > Chordata > Mammalia > Rodentia > Erethizontidae > Erethizon > Erethizon dorsatum. The sequence continues at coordinate 27,978,292 of CM051838.1, read as the reverse complement.
TTTCCTCAGTGCAGTAGACAGCTACAAGGCGCTTGGCCGGACCCATTCTGTTACCCTGGATTGCACGGCTATCACTGAGATACATACAGCTGAGATTTACGTGACACCCTACGGCCTGCGAACCAAAAGGAATTTCACCCTGTATCTTTTCAATATCCTTGTATGTGATGGCAATATGATTCTGCCTGTGTCCTGGCTGAGAAGAACACGACACAGAGATCGGTTAACTAATTAGTAGTCACTTAAATATTTGAATTTGGGGAGGAGGACAACCTTTGATATAGAATCAACAGGGAATGAACAATATTTATTTCATTGTCATTGCCATTTTTCCTATCAATACATTGATGACTTATGTTGCTGATTACTCTGTCACTTCTAAAGCATTATTTACTCCAGTATATATACCACATAATTTGCTATATGGGTAAATCAGTAACAGGTATAAATTGATATTTTTATCCATACATGAATTCAATGTATTGTGGTGCCACCAAAAATCTAAAATTAATCTCAAAAATCTAGAAAATAAATGGTATTATTTAATGTGTAATTTTCATTAAATGGAAAACAAAGTTTTTGTTGAATTCTTAAGAACTGACACACTGGTAAAGAGTGATTATCTCTGTTCCCCTACCTCCCACGTGCCAAGACTTGAGGGAGAAGATGACCTTTGTTAGCCCACATTTCTTCTTGGCATTTTTATCAGGAAAAATATTTCGAATAATGGTCCTAATGAAATGGGCTGCATATTAGATGAGTGATATTTTTATATCCGTAAGGTGTTATGATTATATAGGAGAATGCCATTTTTACTGAAATATGCATGCTGACATTTAGCCATAAAGTGGCATGATGTCTGTAATTCAACTTTAAATGTTACAGGAAAAGATACCAAGAACAAACAAAATATAACAATAGCTGAAGAGTGATGATTGGTGCACAGGTAATCACTGGGTTACCACCAACTTTCTAAAGCTCTGAAACGCTCAAAATTGATGCAGGGAGAGAGTATCCCAAAATACAAGTGTCTTCATTTTTAAAGGCTGTTTAAACACCCTTACCTTCTAGCTGTAGGGTAGAGTCAGAAAAAGATGTGGGTTTCATTTTTTCCAAAAGACAAAACTACACACCTGAGAGAAATATCTCAGTTTCTTTATTTAAAAAATAATGAACACATCTGACGGCAAGGGGAAAACCCAAAATGGTAGTGTTTGTCAGAGTAAATGGTCTTAGAAATGAACAGCAGGTGGGGGCATGGAGTACCGTAGAATTGTATGTATGTGTTGATCTGCTGTGACATTGTTTTGCTTCATTTTCAAATTTGTTGGTAGTATCAGAGGTCTGATAGTCAAATTGCAAACAAGCATTAGAAAGTGACCTTGAATTAGCTTTCTATGTGACAAGATCACCGATAAAAATGTCCCCTCCCCAGGGGGTGACATAACACCCACTCTCACAAAGCCCCAGGAAGGCAGAACCTCGGGAGGACCCAGGACCAGGGACACAGACTCTTCGAGTGCGTTGCACCCATCAACTGTCCATTCCCTGCACACACCTGAGAGCTGACAATGAGAATGCTAGTTGTCATTTGTGTCACTGTGATCTAAGGAGCACGTGTCAGATGCCAGGCACTGTGGATGCACAAGCACTTCTTGGGAGGAAGGAGTGATCATTGTATCCATTTTCCAGGTGGGCAAATGAAAACCTAGAAGGACTTCAATTGACACCTTTCGAGAAATTGTTTAAGTAGTGTCCAAGGATGATTCCAGAACTCCCCCACTTAAACACCACACTGTGACGTAGAAGCTTCACGAATCATTGCCTAGTAGCTGGCTCTGGGCCAGGGCAGGAGGGCAGCTGCATTGGCTGGATATTCTCCCTTTTCTTGGACATGTCCTTGCTGCACCAGTGCCCTGCCCGGTGTCCCCAGCCTGCATGGCCTGTGATTCTCAGAGCAGCTGCCTTCCCTTGTCCCCTGGTCCTTCCTCCTGCTGTCCTAATGCATCTGAAAAGAGTCTTTGCATAATCATAACAGCAAGATCCTCTTGCTCTGCTTTTCTCAAAGGAAATCATGATTCTTCTCCAAAGGAGAAAGTTGTTTTCCAACTTTGCATCTCCAAGACCGGATCTGCCCCAAATCCCCCGCAGTGCCTGGCTGCCTGTGTTCACCTTCATTTCAGATCTGTCAGGTTTCTGGGCGCACACTCTAGCACCTGCTGGAGCAGTCAGCTGCGAGAGCTGCCTGTGTCCTTGAAGAGGTGAGCCATGAGCAAAGCGAACTCTAGTGGATTAAAAACACAGAACGCATGAAAGACGAATCTTGGAAATGTCCTATATTTCAGTGGTCTTTTCAAAAAAGACTGAAAAAGAGGCTATACTCTTCCTAAAATAAAGAAACGAAATATATTTCGCTATTACAGAAAGACACTTTCTACAAAGAATTAGAACTGTACGACACGAAGTCAAACTCTGTAAGGCTGAAGGGGAATCACTTTTGCGTAGTGGGTATGTCTGACTCCTGATGGTTTGGAGATGGACGCATAGCAATGTATTGGTTTCCTACATAATAGCAGATGGCCACCCCAGATAAATAGCAATAAGGGAGAGCTTGATTTAGCTACTCTACAATACATACATCCTTCCAAACAATGTGTTGTACCCAATACATATATATAATTTAAAAAATTTGAACTGAACACCAAAGAAGCCCACTTATTAAATGGACAAATGATTTGAAAAGAGAATTCTCAAAAGAAGAACAAACGGCCAATGAGTACATGAAAAAATGTTCAATATCTCTAGCCACTTGAGAAATGTAAATTAAAACTGCATTGCGATTCCATTTTACCCCAGTTAGAATGGCTAGTGTTAAAAATATAAAAACAATGAATGCAGGTGAGCGTAGGGGAGAACGAAACCCTCCCACATTACACTGTGGAAGGAATGTTATAAATGAACTAGTACAACCACTGTGGAAGTCAGAATGACGATGCCTCAGGAAACTAAAATTAAATATATCAAGTTCATTGAAAAGAAAGTTTGTGTTCTTTCTTTTTTCTAAGAACCTTTTTGGTTTATGTCTTGAACATAGCAACTACTTTGAAGACAATGATACACAGGGTGATAACTGTTGTTATTTTCTCATTATTTGGTTATAAAATGTTTTATTTTTTCATAAAATAAATAGATAATGTATGCAAAGAAAAAAAAGTAAAGACATCATATTATCGTGTTACACGCATACCCATATTTATAGTGACGTAATTCACAATAGCTGGACTGTGGAAATAGCCTAGATGACCAGCAACTGATGAATAGAAAAGAAAAATATGGTTTATCTATACAATCAAGTATTATTCTCTCATAAAGAACAACAAAACTGGGGGCCGGTGAGATGGCTCAGTGGCTTAAGCGCCTGCCCGGCAAGTGCGAGGGCCCGAGTTCGACTCCCGGAACCCACATACGAAAAAGGGGCCGGTGATATCGCTCAGCGGCACGGGCGCCTGCTGGCGCGCGAGGTCCTGAGGTCGACCCCCTGGTACCCACAAAAAAAAAAAAAAAAAAAAGAACAACAAAATTGTGTCCTTTGCAGGAAAATGGATGGAACTGGACACCATCATGTTAAGCAAAATAAGCCAGTCTCACAAAGTTAAATATTCCTTGTTTTCTCTTACATAAGCAACCTAAAAATAAACATAAATAAACAAGAGATGAAGGAAAAGTAGAAAGCAGATTTTTAGATATGGAATAGGGGTTTGGGGGAGGGAAGCAAAGGGGTTAATGGAGATGTAATTAATGAAAGTGTGTTAATGCCTGTATGTATCACTATACCAAAACAAATTGCAGTTTTCTATATCACTAGTATGCATTAGTAAAATAAATTAAAGCTACTAGAAAAATCTATTTAAATAGTGTTAAAAATAACTATATAAGGAAGAAAGTGCCAGGATACTACAGTGGCCAGTCAATTTCTAGCAAAATTATTGTCTTGGTTTTATTCAAAAATATCCAAGAGCATACCAATATGTAGTACTATAACAGTCATCCACAAAATGAGTGTTTTTAAACATAGAATGATGGAGGGAAGAAATGAGGCTATGTATTTTTTTTTTTCTTTTTAATGTGGGTACCAGGAGTCGACCTCAGGACCTTGCGCTTACAAGCAGGCACTTGTGCCGCTGAGCGACATCACCAGCCCTTTTATTCCTTTATGTGGGTACCGGGAGTCGAACTCAGGACCTCATGCTTGCCAGGCAGGTGCTTATGCCACTGAGCTATCTCACCAGCCTGAGGCTATGCATTTTTTACTGGTAGCAACCCACATTTTAAAGCTCGTGCTATTGGAGTATGCATTTTTGTTTCAGATTGATGGTATGTTATTTCCTTTTCCTTATTCATCCATTTGACAAGAATTTATCTCTTTGCAGGCTCTGTGCGATTTCTATCATGTTTGTATTTCATAGAAAAGCATTATTTTTGAGACTTGTGTTCTAAGGTGATGCAATGTATTTTTGTGCTAATTTTGTGTGGGTTTTCAGTCAGATTTCATCATCACAATTTTCTGGAAATGAAAGGCTGTCTGTGAAAATTCAGAGCGGTCCCTTCCCTGCGTTGTCATCCAAGTGCGGTTCCCAGATAGCAGCATCTGCAGCACCTGAACTTTGTCACAAGTGCATATTTGGGGGCCTAGCTGCAGATGTGCTGAATCAGCACCTCAGGGACTAAGCCCTAGCCCTTGGTGTTTCGAGGGTCACTGTGTACCAAAATCTTCTGGAAGGACCTGCTCAATCACACGTTACTGAGACCTAGAAATCCTGAATTCCAGAAAGAAATACCCAGTAACAGAGCAGGGTTGTATAGTGAGGAAAGATGTGACCCAAACTCTGGTAATTTATTGCTTTGACTTTTAATAGAGCAAAAATGAGTTGTTCAAGTTGATCAAGAAAAGAGATAGAAAGGCCATTGCGTTTTTTCCCTCCTTTAGCTCTCAGCATCTCCATTAAAGTGGAGGGGAAAGTGGTAGTGAATGATGAAGCCATTAATACTGAGGTCAAAGGGCAGTGCATCTTGTGCTGTTTTCATCATCCATCATCCCTGAGCCAAATGGAATTGTGTCATTTCAAAGGAGTGCATGGAAGCCACATGGAACGTATGTGGAGCCCATGAATGGTTGATCTTTTCAGCAGTGTGCCCAACACTTTTGCCACTTCCTAATACTTTCCAAATTCCAATGCTGTCAGCAATTCAGCTCACATCAGAAATGATAAAAGTTATTTCTGTAGAGCATAACTGGAATTATCTAGGAGGTCTGAGTGCAAGGGAGTCACATTAAGACACTGATGATTGTATTATAGCTTTTTATTTCCATATTTATTCATGTACAGGAAGCGACAGCTTAATCTCTTCCTTAAGTTTCCAACTTGGTCTTAGAAAGACTTTCTACTTTGATCAGAAAATCTGATTTCAAGACATTCGTTACTGTGTGACGTTGCTTATTCTAGAAACTTGTTTAAAAATATTGCTTTCTTAGTATCCTACCTCATTTTCTTTTCAGTCAGCAGTTTTTTTCTAAGACAATATTTTTATCTTGATTATATGTCCTCAAGTAGTATATTTGATAAATAAAGTTAAGGCACTCATTCACACTGATAAGTATACCAAGTAGGCTTTCATGTGTAAGTACAGATGTGACACATTCTCAGGGCTATAAGGAAAACTACATGTAAAAATATACATATTTTTCATGAAGAAATAAATATAAATATATATACATATATGTATGTATATTATGGACACTAAGTAAACAGTAATCCTTGGTTGTGATTCCCTTGCTTATTAAAAACAACACCTTGAATCTGGTAACTTCGTATTTCAGAAAAAAAAAACTATTTGGTTGAGAATTTTTAGCACACGTAAATTACATGAAAAGAAAATGTCTCTTTGGAGGGCAAACTTGATATGCTTGAAGAGCTAAGAAGATGAAAGAAGAGACTTAAATAAACAAACGGCGTGGAGCATGAGGATAAAAGGTATGGAGAGGAAATGTTATGTAGGTGCTAATGGATTCCACGTGGATTTACAGAACGACACACAGACTGAAAACTGTGTTCTTGAAGTTGGACCAGCATGACCTGCACTGAGGAGCCATCTCACTCTTTAACCTTCTCGATCACTATTACTCAGGCCCCATTCCTGGAACTATCCATGGATGTGTAGATAACCAAGGAGGCTTGCATAGTTTTATTGTAAACTGAACACAGTTGCTTCCCGTCTGATTTGGGGAAGTATGTGTCTTTACAGTTGTGTTACTGGCTCCCAGGGCAACACTCCTGATTATCACTTAAATCTGGGCTAATTTGTTTTTAATGTGACACTATCTTTTTAAAGCAGCAAGCTAGTTTTTGGATTATTTCCATATAAAGAAAAGAGGAAGACAGGTGTACTGGCACATGCCTATAATCCAGCACCCTGGGAGGCTGAGGCAGGAGGATCACAAGTTGGAGCCCAGCCTGGGCAATTTAACAACACAGAGTGACCCTGTCTCAAAATCAAAAAGAGTACCTTTCATACATTTTATACTTGATGATACGGAACACCTGAGGATTTAAAAAACACAAATGGCAGATATGTTCCTTACTCTGAGTCAATCATTACCCAACATATACATGAATCGAAACATCACATTATACTTCATAAATATGTACTAATATCATAGACGAATCCACAAACAGAAGAACAAAAGCAAAGTACAAACAGGATGGATTTCTCAGTTTATATTTGGTAACTTCTTCCTGGCAATAATCTGGTGTATTATACAGACAGTAATGTCAACACCACCCTCTGAAACTGGGGTGTATGACCCTTTACGGGCCTGGTGTCCTGCTTCGCTGTCTATCTGAGTGATCACTACCACAGACCATCGTAGCTACATATTCATGAAAAATATATGAGAAGTTTACCACTAGTGTTCATTCTCTTTTCTACTCCTTAAGAAATCATAACTCAATAATTTGGGGTGGGGGAGACATTTCACAAATTCATTCTGTTGAAAAGTCACACCAAGTCATTTGCATTCAGAGGATCCATCAATGACTCTTGGACAGGTCCTTGCCTAAAATGTCCCATTTCTAACAACCTGAAGGTATCAAGCATTCATTGCCAGATCAATGACTTATGATCCTATCTCCAGATCATTGACTTTTAGTAGTCAGAAGGGGCAATTTTTACATATTTTGATTAGAATTAATAGTGCCACTATAAATATATAATCACTTATTATCTTGTATCAACATGTTCTCTTTTACAGAATACACCTTTGCAATAAGTAGTTACTGAGTCGGTTTCTTAGAGGAAGGATACCAAAAATGGAGGTGAAAATGGGTATTATTTCTAAAAACTTCTATGTATTTATGTTTTGTTTTGTTTTGTTTTTTTAATTCCAATACTGAGAAGTCTTTTCTGCTTCTATTTAATAAAAAGAAAATGCAATTCATTGAAATAGTGTCAGGAAGTTCTCTAATTGACTTAAAAGTTTTTTTGGGGAAAGGATTTTTTTCATTAATTAGTTTTATTGGTAAATTTTAGATATACATAATGATCACATTCATCATAGGGAATTTGTACCTGTACATGATATATCTTGATTCTTCTTTTTTTCCCTTTCTTCTCCCCTCCCTTCAACCCTTCTTCCCCTCATTTACAAAGTTTTGTTTCTATTTTTTCTTTCTTTTCTCTTTTTTTTTCTTTTCCCGTACTTCCTTTCCTCCTCCCCCTCCCTAGTGAACATTTTCTTCCAATTTCACAATATCTATTATATATTTTGGTCCTTATTTACACTTTCAGTTTCTCACACCAGAGAAACCATGCAATATTTGAACATGTGTGTCCGATTTATTTCATGTAAGAGTATGATCTCAAGGTGCATCAATTTACCTAGAAATGTCTCAAGTCTATCCTTCTTTTTAGCGGAGTAGTACTCCATTGTATTAAAAAAAAAATCTTCTTTATCCGTTCATTGGTTGATGGGCATTTGCGCTGTTTCCAAGATTTAGCTATTACACACTGTGGTGCTATAAACATGCGTGTTCATATATTGCTGTGGTATGATGCCTTTAATTCTTTTGGGAACATACCTAGAAAGGGAATAAGTGGGTCAAATGGAACCTCTATTTTTAGTTTTTTGAGGAATCTACACAGTGATTTCAATAGTGGTTACGGCAGTCTACACTCCCACCAACAGTGGAGAAGGGTTCATTTTCCCCCATAGCTCCAGCAGCATTTGTTATTGGTTGATTTCTTGATAATAGTCACTCTTTCTGGGGTGAAATGGCATCTTAGCATTGTTTTAATTTGCATCTCCTGAATGACCAGTGATGGTGAACATTTTTTTCATATATTTATTTGCCATTTGTAATTCTTCATCTGAGAAGTGTCTATTCTCTTCAGATGCCCATTTTTGGATTGGGTCTTTAAATTTGGGGGGTATGATTTTTTTAAGTTCTTCGTATATTCTAGATATTAATCCTTTTTTTTTTGTGGGTACCGGGGATCTACCTCAGGACCCCGCATGCCAGCAGGTGCCTGTGCTGCTGAGCAATATCACCAGCCCTTTTTTCATATGTGGGTTCCAGGAGTCAAACTCGGGCCCTCGCGCTTGCCAGGCAGGCGCTTACGCTGCTGAGCCATCTCACCGGCCCTAATCCTTTTTGTGAGGACCAGCTGACAAAAATTTTTTCCCATTCTGTGGGTTGTCTCTTCACTCTGTTGATGATTTCTTTTGCTGTGCCTAAGCTTTTTAAAAAGATGAGATCCCATTTGTTCATTCTTTCTAATATTTCCTGTACTATCAGGGTTTTATCCATAAAGTCTTTGCCTATGTCTCTGTTTTCAAGAGTTGTACCTATTCTGTCTTCCAGCAGATTTAGTGTTTCTGTTTTAATATTTAGATCTTTGATCCATTTCAATTTTAGTTTAGCTCATGGTGAGAGATACGGGTCTAGTCTTAATCTTCAGCACGTAGAAAGCCAGTTTTTCTGGCATCATTTATTACAGAGGCTGTCTTTCTTCCAGTAAAGGTGTTGGCCTCTGTCAAAAATAAGGTGTCTGGGCCAGTGAGATGGCTCAGCAGCTTAAGCGCCTGCCCGGCAAGCGCGAGGGCCTGAGTTCAACTCCCGGAACCCACATACGAAAAAGGGGCCAGTGATATCGCTCAGTGGCACGGGTGCCTGCTGGCACGCGAGGTCCTGAGGTCGACCCCCCGGTACCCACCAAAAAAAAAATAAATAAAATAAGGTGTCTGAGTGTGTTTGGAGTTGTTTCTACATCTTCTAATCTGTTCCATTGATCCTCAAGTCTTTTTTTTTCCAGTACCATGCTGTTTTTATCATGATAGCTTTGTAGTATAATTTCAAGTCAGGGGTGTGACGCCCCCTGCCTTGCCTTTGTTGCCAAGATAGGATCTTGGGACAGACTAAAAAGCCAAGAGCCAGCTACACCTAGAAGACATCTCTGAGAAATAGTCATTTCCTAGGGAGGCCTCGATACTATTGATGAAGACACCTACCATAAGCAACTTACAAGAATCAACACAGAGAACAAATTTTTAAAAAAATAGAAATGACAAGATGCAGTAGCAAAATGCAACCCCAGACCTCCAGCCCACCCAGGGCAGATCCAAGCAACAACAAGGTGGAGGAAATCAGAAGCCACCCACCTGAATTTTCTGAAATGGTAGCAGCAGAAGTAACAAAACAGATGAATGAGGCTATAGAGAAAACCAGGTCAGAAATAATCTGTCAGGTAAAAAAATAGATAACAGTCATAATGAAGGACTTGCTTAGTTAATCTAGAGTAGACACAGATTAAAAAAACAGGAGAGTTTAGGAAAATGATGGAAACCATGAATGCCCAACATAGGAAAGAAATAGAATCCATGAAACAGATTCAAACAGATATCTAGGAGATTAAAAATTCTATTGAAAGTATACACAACAGAATGAACCAAAGTGAGGACAGAATATCGGATCTAGAGACAGATTGCATTGAGTGATCATGAGAAGAAAGTTTTCTTAAAAAATAGCAAGGAACCACAAAAAATCAATACAACAGCTGCAAGGTGATGCAAAGAAGAACAATGTAAGACTGATCGGAGTAATGAAAAAGCAGGAGACAACACAAATGAAATTAAAAAAAGAAAAAAAACTGTTCACAGAAGTAATGACAGAAAACTTCCCAAGCATGGAAAAAAGATTTTGACATACAAGTAAGTGAGGCATATAGAACTCCAATTAGCCATAACCAAAATAAATCTATACCAAGGCAGATAATAGTCAAGATTCCAGAAATTCAGCACAAGAACAGAATACTAAAAGCTATTAGAGAAAAGAAACAAATCCCCTATAAAGGAAAGCCCATCAGAATCGCAGCAGACTTGTCAACACAAACCCTTAAGTCAAGGAGAGCTTGGAGTGAAGAATTTCAAGCCCTGAAAGAAAAGAGCCTCCAATCCAGATTGATGCACCCCACAAAACTAACTGTCAAACTCAATGGAGAAATGAGATATTCCCATGACAAAGAACAACTGAAGAAATTCATGACCACCAAACCAGCACTCCAAAATGTTCTGAAGGATATTTTAGATAGAGATAAAGAGATAAAGAAGACTACAATTCCATGAAGACCAATAGAACGAATCTGCCAGCCAAGGCAAATATTTAAGACAGAGGGGAAAGACAGGAAACCAACAAAGGGATGTCAATACATATCAGTTATAACCATCAATGTAAATGGTCTCAATTTACTAATCAAAAGAAACAGACTGGCAGAATGGATCAAGAAATAAGACCCAACAATGTGCTGCATGCAAGAAATATACTTAAAAAGAAATTCATAGACTGAAAGTCAAAGATGGAAAACCATACTTCATATGAAAGGAACCTGGAAAAAAGCAGGGGTAGCTTTTCTATTTTCAGACAAAGTGGACTTCAAGAAAAGACCCATCAAGAGAGACAAAAAATTCACTACATGTTAAGGGAAAATTCCAAGAGCAAGAGATAACAATCATAAATTTATATGCACCAAACACCAGCACACCCAACTATATAAAACAAATATTAAAGGACATGAACAATCAAATGAACACTAACACAGTTGTAATGGGGGACATCAATACCCCACTTTCACAAACAGACACATCAACTAGACAAAAATTCTACAAAGAAATTTCAGAATTCAAATAAACTTGTGAGCAAATGGACTTAGTAGATGTCTACAAAGTATTCCACCACACAACATCAGAATACACATTCTTCTCAGCTGCACATGGGATTTTCTCCAAGATAGACCACATACTAGCTCATAGAACATGCTTAAGTAAAAGCTAATTTTATTCTTTTGTATGATCTAAAATATTTTAGATGTCAGCTTTGTTAATTCTACTTCAAAAGGGCATAAACTTGACCCCTGTTTTTTCAATAAAAAATAGGATGGTATCTCTGGTTAGATCTGGGTCATAATTTATAGAGGATCTCCTAAGAACTGTTACCTGTTTAACTCATGATGCTTGGAAGAAGTTAGTTCTTCACAATTACAATTGGTGAATTAGACTGAAAGGAAGTCTACCTGATACAAATAGACATACACAATACCTGAAATAATTTGAATGACATATGGCATCTACAGATTGTTTTTGTAGGTAAGAGATCCAAAGGAATTTTTCACTTTGCATGTAGAATAATATTGCTCACAATATTTATATTAGAGCTTTATAATTCATAGTAAATGATTTGGCAGTAGTCATGATCAATGATAGGCAGTAATTACAAAGTGGTTCATGTTAACATAACTTAGTTTAAGTTTATTAATTCATGCTGTCACTGGAGCCATTTGTACAGATTGAATTCCAGCTGATTCATAACTCAGGCAACATTTGCTGCTTTTTTTTCCCTTCAAAAATGGTGTCTACCTGGGAACGGTGGTGAACACCTCTCATTCCCACCCTCTAGGAGAACGAGACAGGAGGTTTGCAACTTTAAGCTCAGCCTGGATAAATTAACAACCTAGCAAAATCTTATCTCAAACATAAAAATAAAAATGTAGCTCTGTGCAGAGGCCCTGGGTTCAATCCTAAGTACCACAAAAACAAACAAACTGATAAATAGGAAATGGTGTTTATTAGGTCTTTTGCCACAGAGAGAAACTACCTCTTTTTGCAAGTCAGGAATTTATTAGAAGGCTATTGAGGTAGCTAAAGTCTGAAGGGAAAGCTGCAAGATATTAGTCTCAGAAAGGGTGGGAGCCTGGGCACCAGAACTCTGTGTCAAGGACACCTGCTCTTGGTGGCGAACAGTCACTCCCCTCCCCAGAATCAAGGCATTAACTCTGTCATTTCTTCTGGCTTTGATTTTCCCACTCAGTTCAAGTTCCTGACAGGAGCCTCCAGGGCCTCATTTAGCCTTCAGGATTTATCATCTCATTAAGACAGTACCTGCTGAAGGAGAGGAAATTCCCCCCAAAAGAACTGGGTGTATTGTTGAGAAGGCAAATGAATATTAGCTGGAAAGCAAAGACAATCGGAGAAGAAATGACTGCTGGAGTGTTTTTGAGAAATGGTAATAAATAACTTCCCTCTAACTCTCCTGAGTTTGGTTATGCACACACACACACACACACACACCCTGGATGACGATGTCACCTCTTTAGAATAGAGACTGCGCTGTTAGAATCATGGCCTGGTGGTCTTGTCAGACTTCACCTCTTAATGAAGCAGACACCAGAGCAGCTGGTGGGCTCCAGTCTAACCCTGAGGCCTGGCCCAGGGCTGCAAGCAGAGCCACACGTAAGCAGAGCCACACGTGTCGTCTCCCAGGGAGGCAAACCCAGAAGAAAACAGGGGCGACCCAGAAGAAAACAGGGGTGATTGCTGAGCTTGGGAGCTCCACTTCCTCCCTCATGACACCCACTAGAAAGCCAGCCCTTTTGCCATGGGAGGAGTGGAGAAGGGGAAAGACCAGATGTATGATTCCCCCAGAAAACTCTCCCCAGGAAATATGAGGTGGGGTATTTGGGGCCACCCACCCAACAGCGTCCACTGTCTTAATATCATAAAAGTAATTGTTGCATAATATAACAATTGAATCAACAAGGAAAGTTGACAATAACCAATTAGACTTCTTTCATAATACTATCACCCCCAAAGCAAGCACCATTAACATTTTGATCTTGATACTGCTTTCATTCCTGACATTTATCCAGGTGTGCACATCCCCATGTCAGAACTTACATTTTATTGCACACACCTTAGCAAACACACTCTGTAATCTGATAATTCTTACCAAAGCTTTATGAATTTTTTGAAAAGCATTTAATGATGGTAGTTTGTTACTTGTTAACAATTGCTGGTGTGACGTGTTCCATATGGAGAGAAGCCTGTAGGGTTTGGTACGGATGGTAAAGGGGTGATCTTGCTCTGTAGAGGGTGAGAAAGGAACACTATCAGCAACAGTGCCGTGGCCTTTGTTGACTCCATAACGTCATCAGAATAACGTCATTGTTAGTTGACTTCTAGAAACCATGTTATCCAGTTCCTCGGCTCTGCAGGTGAGGAAACAGAGAACCAAAAATTGAATCAGAGCTACATCTAAGTCAGATTCAGTCCCTCCATGCTTCTGATGATGTATGACTTCCCAGAAGTCCAGACCAAAAACCTCGGCCATTGTAGGGAAATGATAATTTAACAGCACGTGTTATATGCAAGATGTTTTACCTATATTATACAATATCCTTGTAACAATTCTTGCAATGATAATTATTATATGCATCCCTCAGATAGCAACCTGAAGGTTAGAGCTCCTCTAGAAATAAGTGTCCTAGTTCAATTTTGTCTTTTTAAAACATCACATTTTATTGGCATTTACCGTCGCATAGTGTATCTCTGAAGTGGGAGAATACGGATGATAAGCTGTGATTCTTGATTCCCGGCCCATAATTGGGAGGTACCTGGCTGCGTGGAATATGTCAACAAATGCTAGTTATTACTATGCTTCAGGTTTGTAGTATAATTTGTCTTTAGGATAAATCTGCAAAGCAGAACGTACAGTGCACTGAAGCAAGAAGACTAAGTAACTGCACAGCGGGAGAGCCGAGAGCCAGGCTGGCATCTGTTTCTCTGCCACTAGGCCACACTGATAAAATAATGTCTTCAAATGAGACAGTGGAGGAAATTATTCATTTTGGTGCAGGATAAAGGAGTTTTCAGTGCAAGACTTACAAACTACCCTGGCCTACAGATTACAAATAGGCAAAAACCACAGACCCAACAGGAGCTTGATCATTAAATGGGCAAGTTCAGGATTAGTAACAAAACCACCCACTGCAATTCCATCTGTCCAGAGGTTTCCTCTGTCCTAACACTGAGCCCCTGAGGCCTGGCCAAAGGCTGCAAGCAGAGCTACAAGTGTGGCTTTTGGTGTCCTCTGGGAGGTAGAAAGCCAACAACCCAGCCTTGACTAATCTCATAAGTGTTCGATGTTGGGGTGAGCACGCCTGGACCAGGGGGAGCAGGAGGACATGGCTGACTTCATTTTCAATGATGGGAGCATGGTTCATTTGTTGGTTTCCTGTGATAAATTACGCCACTAAGCATATCACTTTGAACTGCTCTGTAAATATTTGCTGGATAAAAATGAGGGAATAGGAGCAAAGCACATGTATGAAAACAGTGGGCTATTCAAAATTTTGGAGAGTGGTAGAGCCATAGGTCTTACATTTTTATGCATCAGCTAGAGAAGACAATCGTGTAGGTAGTACTACTCTCTTTTAGATAGTAGGTGTCATACGCTATAAGATAAATATCAATAGAAGTGGCTCAACTTGAGAAATAACATTGCATTAAAATATTAAGATCATTCATTTAAGCGGGGGGGGCTAAAGGGCCTGAGCTATAAAACATAGGCTGTGAGTCAGGGGTTGGCCTTTTTGCATTGCCTTTGAAGACATTGGCACTGGTGTACTGGTAGATAAGTCAACAGATTTCCGAGCATCATTTGAAGAGGGAAACCATACCGTGCTTTCCTGATACATACTGGGTACAGTTTATGTGCTCTACCAAGACAACATGGACCAGAAGACCTGGTGAAGAGGGTGTTAAATGACTAAAGGCATTTTAGCACTTCGAGCAATAACTAGTATAATGTGTCCACCACTGCTTTAGTCCTAATTGTACCCCAGTCTGTATGGGAGATGCTTTTTATGTATTTATTGATTGAATCCTCACCAAATCCTATGAGGCAGGTGAAATTATTTTATGCAATAGATCAGTGACTTTATGTGGCTTACCCGTGCCTAACTAATAGTGTATGGCTGGCCCTAAAACCAGTGCTGTGGGACTAATAGGTAAAGTGTAAAAGGACAGTCCCAGGTTTTGTAATGTTTTGTAATGAGGGCAGAGAAAAAATTATCAAATTTATAAAACCTTAAACCATGCTGATAGACCTAATTTGGATTTGTCCTTCATTTCTCAAAATACTGAAAAGGGGTTGTATTTTCAGGTGAGTGAGCGAAAGTGTTACTTAAGGCAGTACAAGTTAAACAAGTAGGCAAAATTCATTTAGTGCATCATTACAAATGGCGCTAGCAGTAAAATACCAGCAGGTTTATAAAAGGTTCATACAACTTCATGGATCATAGCTCCATGTGAGAATAACTTCTTTTTTAAAAACAAACCTGAACAATTTTTATGTGACTTATGTGGCACGTTACTGTCAGGAAGTCCGTGGCTTCCAGTCACCCCCTCTCGCATTCAGGGGGCAAAATGCACCAGGCTTCCAGACTCTGTCTCTTCATGGGTAACTGTCACAGATGACAGTATTCTGGTCACTTCCAGCCAATGCCAGCAATGCCCCCACATTGCCACACCTTGGACTGTGCTATCACCCAGCCAATTCCATGTGGTAATTTTAGCTGACAGTCCAGGTAAGACATTCTTACCTTAGCCATCTCTTTTATTTCTTATTATTCCGCTTCATTTTTAAACTTAACCAAGGTCCCTGATCATTGGGATTCTCCTTACTTTTCAGGACACACACTCTCTCCTGGATGATTTCATTTCCTCCCTGGCCAGTCAGTCATTTTATTGATAATTGTAGCAACACTTTCATGTCCCTTACTGTGTACTCAGTGGAACTGGCATGCCTTGATCCCAACTTTAAATGCAACCAAGCTTTCCCTTCTGCTTCTGCTTCTCCTTCTAGATAACTGGGGGACGGTAACAAGTAAGATTCCTAATATTCAACAGGGGAATATTAAATGATATAATAAATGAGTGAGTAAATGCACATGAAAATGGACAATCTCTCCTTATTGCCCATCACACATTTATGATTTCCACCTTCTGGTCATTCATCGCTGTGTTCAGCACCACCCTGACCTATGGCAGGTGGTAAGCTGTTCCTGGGGTCCTGTCCCTGAGAATTCAACTTCTCCAAGCCCTAAATCTCACATGTCCAAATGGGGAATAAACAGTGGCACCCACCTCATAGATTTCTTTCCTTTCCTGTCCTTTCCTTTCCTTTCCTTTCTTGTTTTTCCTTATTTGTGCTTCCCCAGTTTTCCACATCGACTGTGTGCAATTTCTGATTTTTGAAAGAAAAGATATTTCTAAAACTTAATTGAATAAATATTGAATGGGAGCCTGCTGTGTAGTGGGCACCATGACGGTACAACATGAATGTGCCATGCTTTCTGATTTCGAGGAATGCTTCGTCATTCCTTGGTGGGAGAATATGTGGTTCCAATCAGCTGGAAAACAGGATTGGGTAGGAAAATGTTAGAGGAGAGACAGAAATGTTCTGTGTGAGCTCAGAAAGAGAACCACACTGAGCTGGGTCCAAATTAGAAAATTGTTTGCAAGGGAGGTAAAATTTATTTTTCATCTTATATAGCAGGGAAGGAAAGAAGGAAGGGAGGGAGGAGAAGGAGATACTTAAAAATGAGTTTTAGGGCCCATGTGTACCTGCTTTTCTGTCACATCTTTGAGTTACCTACACTATTTAAACTCTTTGATTGGGTTTAGCTTGTATGAACAAGTAATAAAGGAGGTAGAGATTGTCAGTGTCTCACCAAATCGGGATGAGTAGAAGGGGTGTATTGAGAACCAGTGTTGAGAGTTTCTCCCTCTTATTCAACGGCTACAGTAATCCAGTGGCACTAAATTTGTTCACTTTTCTAAAAGAGTCTATATTTTCCAAAATATGATTCAAAGAAGTGCTGTCCTGATAACTTAAATAACAAAAGAATCCCGTTATATAAAATATTTTTCATTTGACACATTCTGCAAGAATGAAAACCCTAAAGAATCTCTCAGAGAAAAGTGTTGTTATCAGAGGGAGATGAAAGTTGATGATTTTGAAAGTAAACTGGCTGAGAAGGAAGTGAAAACTTGCACTTGAACCATACTATGTTATCATCGTACTGAATCAAGTTTTTCCTGGCTACTGCCAAATGGAAAGAAATTAAGTTTACCCATAGCTTATTAGGAATTGTTACTCTGAAGAGCACTTCATCAGCTCTAAAGTATATATAAGTGTCATGGCTAATTAAAAATCGAATTTTAGTACGAATAATATAATTTCCAATCTTAAAAAATCTGCTCTCTGGGAACCTCTCCAGTACTTTGTTAAAGATGTTCTTTGTACCATTATTAGTATTCATTAGGGACTATTATGGTTAACATCTGTTTGACCTTCCTACCAAAAACCAAAAACCTCAAACCAAAGCTGGAACTTCACATGCCTTACATGCTAACGACAATTTTTAGAGTTGCAATTTTTCTCAAGTTGCATCAGGAGTGAAAATGAAGACATTTAAGTACTGCAGTCATGCTTCTCAACAGATTTGTTTTAAAAAAAAATTGATTCAGTACAGGTAGAATAGGAAAATATAATTAGTCTGCATTATTTTTTTTTTATTTTAAAAGAATTGTAAGAGTAAGGGAACAATGATGGGCTGCATGTAATCAACATGAAGTTGAAATACTTTCAGTGTTATTTTGTTTTCTACGCATTCTGCATCTTCATCAAAAAGAAGCATCTGCAATCTAAAACTAACATCGCTGTGGAGTTTTAACATTTGTGCCCAAATTCTTTGAAAATCCTTCCTCAAGCAGGTGCAGATTACTGTAATTCTTTTCTCTCTGAGGGTCAGTTGCTTAATTACTTGCTTCCAACAAATAGAGAATGGGAAGAGAAGCACAATTAATTTCCCCAGGAGTGACCTGAAGGCTAGCAAGTGAAACTGCTTGAGGTTAAACAGCAGCCATCACTCGTGATTGTACTACATATTTGTGATACAATGTGATAAGAAGGGTCCTCACCTCTTTGGTATTTTTTCCCCAAGCCCATAACTCCAGTCTTCTTGTGAGAAAAAGATCACGCAATCCCAAACTGAAGGATGTTCTTCAAGCAAAATCTCTGACAGTTACTCTTGAAATTTTTCAAGCTCATGAAAGATAAGGATCGAGTTAAGAAACTGCCACTGGTTGGAAGGGACAAAGGAAACAAGACAAGAAAATTTGATGTGTTTTTCTCACATAGATTTTGCTCAGGAGTAGCGCAGTGGTGGAAGAATTGGAGAAACCCAAGTAAAACCTATAGTTTAGGTCAGCATTGTACCAATGTTTCTTAGTATGTGATAATTGTGGGGTGGTTATGTAAGGTTAACATTAAAGCAAGGTTGATGGATGGAAGCTCTAGGAGGTCACCTGAACTCATTTTTCAAGTTTTTGTAAATCTAAAAGTATTTCAGAATTTAAAAAAAATTAAGCATGACTTCATGAGCAGTGATGGTTCTCATAATTAATTACTGAGCTCCAAGGCAGTCCCTGTATTCCTTGCCCACTGCAGTCCCGCATCTGTAGTTTCCAATCAGAATGCGTCAGGGCTGACCGGTGTGCAGGCCTATTGTAGATGTGATGGTCTGAAGCTTCTGAAGCTAGGTTATTAAAGGGGTTGAGGCTTTCACGTTGCTCTTGAATTGTTTGCTCCAGGCGAAGCTAACTTCCGGTCTGTGAGGACTCTTTCGCCTTCCTAAAGAAAACCCCGCGTGGAAAGCAGCTAACGTCTCCCGCCACCAGCTGGCGCCAGCATCCTCGCGTGAGTGAACCACCGTGGAAGGAGGTTTTGTAGTGCTGGTCAGTCCTCCAGATGAAACATCCTCCAGATGTTACATCTGACTGAAACCCCATGAAAGACCCCAAAGCACAACCATCCCACTGATGATTATCATTTTAAGCTAGTAAGCTGTGAGGTGCCCTGTTATGCATCAGTAGAAAAATAATACCATTACTTCTATTGTATTATTTAAATTCGTCAAGTGCTGATCTGGCCAAGGAGAAGGCATCACATGTTATAAACCTCTGTACCTGTTTGAGGTTGATTGCAATGTTTTAGAACTTCCATGAATGATATATCAACGGTATAATTTGCAGTGATTGTGAACTTAATACTTAATGAAAAATGCACTATTGTATGTACAAACTAATAATAAGAATAAGGCAGCTGAGGTCAAAACTCACCAAACTGAAGGGTGGTTGCACTGAATTCTAAACATTTATATTTCTTCTTCTTGTCCCTACTTTGTTTTTTTGTTTGTTTGTTTGTTTTGTTTTGTTTTTTGTGGGTACCGGGAGTCGACCTCAGGACCTCGCGCTCCAGCAGGCACCTGTGCCGCTGAGCAATATCACCGGCCTTCCTTGTCCCTACTTTGAAACTATTTCAGCCACCTTACTTTAAATGAAATGCATTCTCATTTGGTGACCTTTGCTAAATCTGAGACTCCACATCGACTAGAGATTTAACCTCTAAGGGAAAACTCACTCCTCAGTTATACTCAGTGTAAGGGCAGGGAGGGGGGCATTTTCATATTTATCTGCTGTTCTACCTTAGTTACAAATGAACTCCATCAGGCATTTATTTTTGACTGTGAATTGAATTATGTTCTATGGGCCCATGAAGCAAGGTTCTTTGTCCCCTTGGCTTTCATCTCTAAATTTAAAATTTGGTAAAAAATTCAGGCGTTTGCCCTTCTTTCTTTAGAATGACATTTCACATTACAATAAGCTTGTCTTATGAGTGTCTTTCACTGTAATCTTCATGCCTTCTTCATTCATAAAATGGCATGGATGCGTCACCCAGCAAACTCTTTCCAGATGCTGCTTTGTGCCAGAAAAAAATGACTATTGAGAAAATTAGTCCAAGAATTTATAATTTCTCTTTTCTTCATGTACCAACTGACCTGTCGATTAATAAATGGATCTCATCTGTGTAAGTAAGAATATTTTAGGCACATTTAATTTTTAGTTGAGTTACTTTCAAATAGGACTTTTAAAAACTTTGAAGCATCTATCAAAAAGAAAAAGAAATCATATTAGTTTTCTCTAAACTAAAATTGCATATTCTGACTAGCAATATCTACTTCTTTTGGATTGCAGGGATTTTGGAAGTAGTCTGCATATTTTATGCCCAATTTTTTCTGTTTTCAAAATTAATGGGTATAGTGTGATTGAAAGAATCCTTGGTTTTGGTAATACTTTTCTAAATTTTTGAGTTAGCCTCTTAGCTCTAAATGAGTATGAAGTAGCAAATATTTCACTTATTCAGTTTTATTGAATTGAACAAATATGTGTTGATACTTATTATTGATAATGAACACAATGGGCTTGACTTTGGGGCATAAACAGTGACTAAGTAGCCATGGGTATGCATTCCCAATGCTTATGGCCTATTTCCTACCAACCTGTACATCTTATAGACAGTTGGTACCCACTTCTTGTCCATTAATGTTCTGTCTTTTCGATTAGATGTATTTGTTGTGATTCATATGTCTTCTGTACCATAAATGTCCCTGAAAGGTGATAGTATACACTCAGACGATTTAAATAAAGAAAATTTTTTAAATGAAGAATCTATTCACAGAGTGGTTCGCTGGACTACGGAAACAAAAGATGTGAAAGGACCCAGACAATAGTAGTGGTAGAAATAAGTTGTTTTCCTTTAAAAAAAAATGAAGTGATAAGGAGCTAAGCCCAGAAAGGGCTGGAACCTTAAAAAAGAGATCACCCAGTGGGAGCGGTTGTCTTTAAAATACCTAATTGCTTTCTGATACTGTGGCCAAAGCAGTAAGTGTGCAGGGAGGAAGTAACCCAGTTTCCCAGCCTGCCTGATAATCTCTTGCTTTCCTGAAGATGCAATCCACGGGCAACACACAACCGGAAACTAGCTAGTTCCGCAGTATATTCTAGAGATCAGCCACTCAGGCCTCTTACAGCAGGGTGGAGAAGTCTCAAAAGGTGATTCCGGAAATGGGGATAAAGGGGACTGAACAGCACTTTCATTAAAAAAATACTTTATTGGTAGCAGGCGTTCTGTTTTAGTAAGTCATGTTTTAAAACTTCATAACTTCAAGAGTAATGTGTCTGATAATAAATAAGTAATAAAAAGTATCTGATAGGTAATCTTGAAATTAATTTATATAAATTTTGATTAAATAACCAAACAAGGCCCATGGATGTGCTCTTCAAGATCGTGACAGACTCCATCTAGCTGCTTTTTACTTTTTGAAGTCTATTAAACTCAGGACCGTTTTTCCGGCTAAATGTCCCAAGTTGTATGTAAGTTATTGAAGCTACAATTTCACAGATTATATAAGAGGTTATGAAATTTCAGCTTGTACTAGAGTTACAACGATTAGCCCTTCGGTACAGTCTCTCTCCCGTGGCAGGCTATGCGAGGATCAGCCGCAGGGTGTTTCCGACAAACTCTGTCCTCTGTGTAGACAAGCACGGGTGCGTTTCACCTTACACAACCCGATGCTCTAAAATCATGTTTGTCGCTATCATAACTTCAAGAAACTTTGCGTTTCTAACAGAGGATTACAAACATTTAAAGTTGTTTTTAAAATTATAGTAATGTCTTTATGAACCTAGTGATCTCCATCATGTCAACTGTTGTTACATGATCTTGAGATTTATTGAAGTCACATGGATAAAATTGTATGACTTCACTAAGGACATTTGTCCTCCCATGTTAACTAGATCACTTCCTTTAAAATAGAAACTATGATGCTGTGGGGTTTTTTTTGTTTTTTTTGTGGGTACCGGGGGGTCGACCTCAGGACCTCGCGCGCCAACAGGCACCCGTGCCGCTGAGCGATATCACCGGCCCCTTTTTCGTATGTGGGATCCGGGAGTCGAACTTGGGCCCTCGCGCTTGCAAGGCAGGCGCTTATGCCGCTGAGCCATCTCACCGGCCCTGATGCTGTGTTTTTGAACTTCACAGTCTTGCCTAGATGTTAGAAGCACCCTCGGAGATAAAAGGCTACAACTATCTTGGTGCAGAATTATACACTAAGTTACTAAACTGTAAGCTTTCAAAACATGAATCAGTCCTTGGCAACACCTTCAATTCAGGAAATATGGGGAAGCATAAACTAGGCAGTCTTACTCTCCAGGGAATTATAAATTTTACTCCTCCTTAGACATGTTTTATACTCAGCTGGAGGTAAGAAAATGCATTTTTATATTTTTGTTAGATATTAATTTAAGAAGAGAGATTTATGAAACATTTATAGAGCATAAGGCATAGCAATGTGCTAAACCCACCATGTGACCCACAGAGTTTTAAAAGAAAATGGTAACACGACCCTGAATATGTGTTAATCCACTCTTTCATTTTTTTTATAGTCACTCCAATAAAAGAATTACACCCACTTATTTTCCTTCTACAGTTAACATCCCCATGGTAAACATCACTTCTACTTTTATTCAGGAAAGTCTTGCATAGATTCACCCACATTTGCCACATTTGTGTCCTACGTAGTCTTGCATCTCGGCTTCTACGCAGTGCCATTTTCCTTCTGCCTCTGATACCTCTTCAGGAAGTCTCTGCACAGAGGAACTGCTGGCAGTGCACAGCATTCAGTTTTCGTTTGTATGAAAGAAAAAATCATTCATTCTGGTTTGTTCTTGAAATAAATTTTTGTTTAAAATACAATTCTCCATTGATTATATTCTCTCCAGTCCTGGTGATTAAACCCAGGGCCTTCACACTGAGCTAAACTTTATTTTAACTTTATTTTTGAGACAAATTCTAAGTCACTAAATTGCCCAGGTTGGGCTCAATTTTGCAATCTTCCTGCCTCAGCCTCTCAGAGTGCTGGGATTACAGGTGTGTGCCACCACACCCAATTAATTAGTTGTCTTTTTTTGTAGCCTTTTAAATATATTCCGTTGACTTCTTTTTTTTTTTTTTTTTTTTTTTTTGTGGGTACCGGGGGTCAACCTCAGGACCTCGCATGCCAGCAGGTGCCCGTGCCGCTGAGCGATATCACCGGCCCTTTTTCATATGTGGGTTCTGGGAGTCGAACTCAGGCCCTCGCGCTTGCCAGGCAGGCGCTTATGCTGCTGAGCCATCTCACCAGCCCTTCCATTGACTTCTGACTTTATTGTTGCTGAGATATTCGCTATCTCACTGTAGTCAATCATCTAAAAACAAACTGCCTCTTCTTTTCATTTTTAGGATCCTATCTTTAAATAAACCTGGTTTGGAGCAAGAAGTTAAGCACTGTATTTGAGGAATATTGAATACGATATGTCTTTCAGTGGTTAAATGAAAGCATAAAGTAGACAGTTTGATGTAAGTCAGAAACTAAGAGAAGTTTGGACTGAGGATATAAGTTTGAATATCACCTAAGCAAAAGTAAAAAATAAATTATAGACTGGATTAAATTGACTAAGAGGGACACACAGAATGAAAAGAGATGAAGTTTTAGGAAACATTTGAGAAATGCTTCAGTATTTGTTTAAAGCCGAAGGAAGTGGGTAATGAGAAGGATTAAAAGGAAACAGCAAGATATTTGGGGAAAACATGAAAATTCCTTGTTCACAGATTATAAGAGAATCTTTACAAGAGACTCTTCCAAAAAGAGCAAATGAACAATTTATTTGTAATGCTGCTCTAGAGAGATCAACTAATGCAATTCTGAAAAATACTCGCTTAACATCCTGACATATAGAAGAGAAGAAATAGCCGTGCAGTCAGATTGAAGCAGATAGAGGAGTAACGGGGAGGGAGAGAAGTCACCTACAGGTCAGCATAGGCTAAAGCATCAGGCAGTAAGAAGAAACTTGGGAATTTTAGGAGACACTACCACAAAGGTTAATTTCATGCTCAAACTGCCATCCACTGTGGATTGACATCACCTTGGACAACGTCCTACAGCATCGAGGGTCAGGACGGAGCAGCAATCATCACCTGTGACAACGTTGATCTTATAGTGGAAGAAAAAGAAAAAGAAGAGGAGCATAGAATTACTGTAAAGGTTTCTTTTTGGAAGGGGTACACTGTGTGTGTGTGTGTGTGCGCACGCGCGCATGAGTTTGAATAAAGAAAGTCACATGACAAAACCTGATGTCGATGGGGGAGCAATGGAGAGGGAGAATTTTAACTTAATATCTAATCTGCATATGTATCATCAGCTATTTATTTTCATGATAAATGAGAATGGAAGATGAGAAACCTTATCAGTTAAGAGCATATTTTAAAAAGGAAAAATATTGAAGATGGTTCATTGTTATGAACAAAGGATCTGATCATAAGAGAATTGTTAAATACATGTGGAAAAGAACTGTTGGTTGCTATTTTGAGGTTCCTAAGAAATCAGATCCAAGTTATAATTGAAGGTCTTGGCTCTACAGGAGCAATTTCTCCCTCATTAGTGGAAAAAGAAAAAAAAAAAAAAAAAACTAAAAGACTGTATCTGAAAAGATTTGTACGTTTGCTGAAAGGTCCTAAAGGGGATTTCCTTATGCGTGAAGGCTTCCTCTTATTCTGTGAAGCAGAACACACCAAATCTACCAGGATCATGGGGAAAATAAGGAATGTATCCAAGATTGAAGAAAATGAAAAATTTCTGAAACAATCTGTGGGACAAGTAGAGAGGGGGGATATATAAAAGATAGTCAAATTGTTAAACAATCCTGAGAGCCGACTTGAGGTTGCTGCTTGTAAGTGTTCAGTGTCACCCTCTCGCGACTTCTCAAACTGTGTTTGCTCAGAAATAGGCAAAATAAGTAGGGGCTTTGCATTCACACACAGTTGGGGTTTTGCCAGATGGAAGTGAAGAAATGAGAGGGACAAAAGACCCGAAGTTCTTAGCAAGAGTGTTAAGGAATTTATGACTCACGGAATCTAAGCTGGAAAATAAAGAAGATAAGATTTGATGTACTGGGGTGAAACTAGACGGGACCAGAGATTTTGGAAGTTACTGAACATAGACGCTCAAAGGTGAAAAGGGGGAGGTAGTGAAGGTTTTCGAGTTAGCAGTTTGGCATTTGGAGAGGGTTAGGCTGATGAGAACTTTCGGAATGCGTGTGTGGAAGTGGAAGTGGCTACACTTGGTGTCTTGGGGCAGGTGCTGAGGGGTTGGGTACGTTACCCACTGGTGTGTGGAAGATTTCATTGTCACAGCAAAAGAGGCTATCTTTAGGTGCCAGCATCTCTGGTAAAAAGCAATGATATGGTTGTGTGCAGGTGCCGCTGACAAGGACAGAGAGTGGCCCACCAAAATAATAGGGTGCTTAGTCAGCCGACCTTCCCACCCTCCCCTCCACCGCCGCCTCCTGGCATAAGGAGAGTGGAGGAATAAGGGTGGGAAGACATGGAGAGCAGTGTAATCATCAGGAAAGGCACTTGACAAAAGCACATCTGTTCACTGCTGGTGGGAATGCCGGATGGTACAGCCATTTTCCAAGGCAGTTTGACGTGGAAGACAGTCTGACAGTCTAGTGCACAAAATGATGGTGTGCCCCAGCGGTCACATTACTAATCGTTTATCTGTTTAGTGGAAAGCCTGTCTATACAATAACCTGCACGCGAACATGTATGCCAGCCTTATTCGTTGTTGCCAAACTTGGAGTCGATCAAGCTGTCCTTGAATGAGCAAATGGATGAGCAAACTGTGGTACATCAGTGCAGTGAAGTATTGCTCAGCTCGGAAAAGCAATGATCATTCGAGCCGTGAAAAGGCACGGAGGAAGTTTGTGTGCTTACTGCTAAGTGAAAGACGGCATTCTGAAAAGGCTGCGTACTGCAGAATCCCGAGTGGATGAGTTATTAGAGAAGGCAGAAGCAATTGCAAAATCGGTGGTTGCCAGAAGTTCAGGGAGGAGAGGCAAAGAGGGATGAATAGCGGGAACACGGGATATTTAGAGCAGAAGCTATTCCACACCGAACTGATGGAAACATAATGGTACGCACTTGTCAGAGCTCCTGCAGCACAGAGTCAACCTGAATGTGGGTCTACATTAATAATAATGTAGCAGATCACTGCATCAGTTGCAACAAATGTGCTCTACGCATGCGTGAGGTAAATTGATGGTGGATGAGGGAGGTTCTGGACACTCTGTACTTCTTGCTCAATTTTTTTTTTTTTTTGGAAACCTAAAACTGCTTTAAAAATAAAGCTTACTAACTTTTAAAAATCAATCTTGACCCAATCTTCCTACCCATATGATTATTTATTCTGTTTGAGTGTTTTGTGTTTGCCTCAATAATCAAATTCTGCAGTGATTCATACAAAGGAAGTCTGCAGATGCATTATTATATTAAACTAGTATATATTTATTTGTGCTTAGCAAAATAATATGTATGTGTCCACTTATATGTTTGTACATGGCGTGACCACGTTGTACATAAGCATGTAAAATACTACTTAAAACTTTGACTTATGAACATAAACAAAAGATAAGCAGGAAGAAAAGCAAGGAGAGTGCAACATTTAAAATCAGTTGGTAGGAGGATGTGACGTATTTTGTGTTGTAAAATCTCGGCAGGTTTAACCCTTCTCATCTCTCCTTCCCTGGTGTAACTGTTGAACTCACTCCAGTGAATTCCCAAACTGCATCCCCTTTCCCGAACCTAGTCCTCTCCTGCTTTTGGCAAGAGAAGGTGGGCACCTGCATTAGCAGTGGCTGCTCCTTCAAGACAGGGTGTTTTACCTGTGCTGTGAGAACTGCGTCAGTGCTTGCTTTCAAAACACGCCAAAACATTACTTAAGGGTTAAAACTCTGCCAGTGTCCTTCGCACAGAGAGCATGCCCCACATTAACGCTGACCCCCTTCACTTTGGCTGGTAAAGGAGCCCATCTGTTTTAGGAAAAGGGGAAAAAATATCCACCTTCCTTGCCACATAGAACCAGAAATAGTGACAGCGGAATGAGGGCATGATTGCTGTCCTTCCAAGAGCATTTGCTTGTAAGATTAATTTGGTAAATCAGCCCAATAACAGCACAGTACTGAGCCCGACCGAAGCCTGGATCCCAGGAGAGGAACTGCTAAAGAATGCGATCCTCTTATTTGTGTATCAATGTGGTCACACTTCTTCTGAATATTTTGGAGTTGTGTAAGCCCATGTTTAAACAGTAGCATAGATAACTAGTAGCAAAATAAATGAAACATAAAATAGTATTTTGCCCTACATAGCTTTTATTTGAAGACATTTTGTTATCATACCTCTCAACTGATGAATATCTGGATATGTTTTCATGTTGAAGTAGTTTTTTAACAGTCAAGTTTGCTATTTAAATTTGTACAGTAAAAGTAACATGAATATGGCATTATTTCAAAGTATTTTAGAGTAAGGTTGTCACTGTTTTCTTCATTAGATATGTAGATTATTAATAGCACAAAAGCATTTTGCATGTTATCAAAAGGGAAACTGGTATAAAATACAATGATATATAGAAAGAATAAAGAGAATACATTTGATTTTACAGGAAAATAGATCTCAGCTTGCCTGATAATTAGCCTGGACTTTTTATTTACATATTTCCTTAACTATTTAAAGTTCTAAAATGTCATTCTCATTTTATTGCACATTGTCTCATCAAAGGAAGGATGCACTGTATGAAGGATTGCATAAAAATGCTAATAATTAAAGGAAATTTTCTGGTGTGTGTGTGTCTGTGTGTGTATGTGCACATACTTTGTTCTGCTAGGGTTCTCTCCCAAAATGAACCAGATAATTAATCATGTTCCCTAGAGTAGAAAATTGGCCTGTTTAGACAAAGGTCAAAATGCAGTTCACTGCTAAGGTTAATTAATACCATTCTCCTGGCTAGATTAATAACTAATGTATCCATATAGTGGTCAACATTTATGAGATTACTGTTTGCAATTATATTAGAGAAGATATTTTTATATTCACTCTCATATCTAAGAGACTGAAAACTATATAAATCTTTTCTGTACTCACTGCAAACTGTAAATCAATGCCAAGATTGTCACAGATTGTCTTAGTTTCAAAGTGTATGTGTGCATCCTCCGCCTCCACCACACCCCCAACCCCGGGGGGTTCCTTGTGGACAGGGGCCCTGTTCAGCTGGCCACTATATCCACTATGTGCCTAGCGTGGTGCTCGGATGAGATAGAGCGCTTAGTCTTGTTAAATGAGTAGGGGAAATGGTCACTTTGTGAGCAAACTCAGAGGTTTTTGCTGAATACCTTCCCCAAATAAAACTCCCTGCCTCTTTGCTCTGTACCTGTGCGCTCCATCTCTGGCCCGTCCAGTGCTCCATTTGGCATCCCCGCCTGCCCCCTCATCTGCTCAGCAGTTACCTTTGAGTCTCTCTGACATTTTTTCGCCATTGGCCCTTTCTTCTCCCTCATACTGTTTGCGAGTCTTTGGGCTTCGTGGAAGCCATCTTCACATAACGTCTGCAACCTTCACATCTTCCGTAGCAGCTCCTCAAGCCAGGACTCTCTGGCCTCTGTGGAAACTTCCTCAGCCAAGGCACCGGGAGATCAGCGCCAAATCTTCCTAACTGGGTTCTGAATGAACTGCTGCTCTCAAAGATGTCCTCTTTCTTTACCTTTGGCTTCCAGGACGTGGAGGCCAGTCATTGATTTTCTTCCTATTTATCTGGCTGTTTTCCAGTCTTGTCAGGCTCGTCATTGCCTAAATGCTGGGCATCCTATACTTATTCTTGGCCATGGCTTTATTTTTCTTTTCCAGAAAACTTTCCCCAGGATGGAGTGGGTGTTCTCCATGGTCTTTTGTACATGTTAAACACTGTTCGTCCTTAGATCCATGAGTCTCCCACAAATAGCTCCCGTGAGCTTCAAGGGGAGCCATTTCTACCAGACGTATTCATTGACATTTCCGGTATAAAATGTCCAGATTTTATCTCATCATTTTCCAATGATTTAATCTGTATACTTCCAGTGTTTCCCAGCTCTGGGTGGCACCAACATCTGTCCATCCAGGGGGCCCAATTTAAGTTTGGGAAAAACCTTCCCCTCATTAACTCCCAAACTAGTGGATTTTAAACTCTTAGAATCTCTCTAATGTGTCTCTCTTCTCTCTGTTTTCCCATTACTGAATATTAATTCAGGGACCTTCCTGGGATAATTTCTTGCCTGGATTACTTCAGCGTTCCTCTCCAGTCACTTCTTATGTAATCTCTTAGATTACTGTGGGGAGTGATTGGAGGGTCACATCACTTCTCACCTCCAAGCCCTTCGGTCGTCCTCCTTTGCACTCAATGAAAGATGAAATCCCTAGGTCAACTTTCATGTCTTGCTCCTGTGTGCTGCAAGGAAGGGAGGAGCCTGTATGTAAGTAATATTTACACACTCAAAGTTCTAACATAGTGCTTTGCACTTAATACCCAAATCATGTTTGTTCAACACATAAGCAAACAGATGGAAATAATAAATGAACATTATGACCATACTTAAATATATGGGAGAGAAAGTGCCTTATGAAACAATGTTAGAATAGTTTAGTTGACACTTTATCATCTATAAATCTCTTATAACCTGATTTCTCTTACAAAAGCTATAACAGTTGATCCCATTAATATTGCTAATTTATTGGACCGTCCTAAAAAAACTTTTTAGATGATTAAAATGGATGAATTATATTAAATATTATTTTATGGGATATTTTATACCTATCAAAATGATAATTCCTATTTCATATACATTCATATACAATTAGCCAGAATATTTTTTGTGAATGATATTAAAAGTATGTTCACCAATTGGGCTATTCAGTTTTCGTAAAGGTCCACTGACACAGTACAGCTGTTATCCCTACTTTTAAGAACTACATCACCTTATTCACCCCTCCTAGATTTCCTGATTAATAGCAGATCTGTCAGTTTTGGAGTTATTGATGGAGATGATGTGTTTTTAAGGACTAAATGGCCCTGGTGGTATTTACGGTCCAGCAGTTCGCTTGGCAAATCCATCCTGCTCGATGACATTTGGAGTTCAGTGTCCCTTGCCCCTCCTGTCAGTGCTGTGCGTTAGGAACTGAGTTGCTGGTCTGACTTCCTCTGTGTCACAGAACTAAGTGATGTACAGTTCGGCCTGTGTGGATTCTAACACTATGGGGAAAACGTATTCCTCTGGGAAATGTCTGCTTTTACAAAAAGGATCACAGGAAGCGAGCAGTATAAACAAAGCACGGTGGATTAGAACATTTTTTAAAATGCACACAAAACACACCCTGTATATTTTATACTGTTAAAGAAACTTCCTCAGGTTTGTGGAAAATTACGAATGCAGATGCACGAATTCGCTCCTTAATTAGATGGATGAGTTGACAAAGTATCATCAGAAGTGAAGGCGTACGGAGTGCAGCTAAACCTCTAATTCAGAGAAGGCCCCTTAGTGCAGCGACTTCGGTTCACATCGCAAGGTGGGAGCCCTGTTGCTGGCTTGTGGTGAGTTCAGTCACTCGACACAGCGAGGCGCTGCTTCATCCTTGTCTTGAGAGACTGAAGGGCGGGCTTGATCGTTGTTCCCATGCAGAGCAGTGAGTGACTGCTGATATTTCCGGGTACGATGCAGGGCATCAGACTCTGCTGGGACTGTCTAGGATGCTACACAGAGCGAGGACTTAAAGACCAGAGATCTCTCTGGGCTCTAAAGAGACAAGAACCCTCATGGGGGACATGCTGTCGTTTGGAAAGAATAATCTAATGCCTCCCAAATTTCAACTGCAGACTCCACCGAAAAGGACAATCGATCCATCTCCTGTGATGACCCTTTCTAATGTTTGCTGATGAAAAGAGTTAACGCATGTCTAGCCCACGTGAAAACTGTAACACGTCTGCTCCATCCTTTTTTTTCGCACATAGGAGCTAGGAAGAACAGGTGTTTATCATTCTCTACAGAATGCTCATGATTAATGCTGCTGGGAGCTCACCCGTCAGCACAAGGCCCAACCACCTGCAGCCTGCTGGCGTGTTGTGGTCTCATTCACTACACCAAGCCGTGCAGCGTGGCTCCATCGCACGCAGGAGCTTCAGGATTCAGGTTGAGAAAGGACTTCTCTACCTTAGCTTCGAAGATGTACTATCAAACATAGATTAAGCTACATTGTCCCCTTTGAATTACATTCTTCCAACTTCTGGTTAGTTTTGTGCTTTTCTAGAGCCAATACTGTCAGCCCTGGCCTCAAGGTCAAGAGCCTGGAGTTGAAGTACTGTCTATCTCTGCCCGTAATTACCTGCAGGTGCCACCAAGCGCTCTGGGCCCTGCTTCCTTATGTGTTAGTGGAAGAACTGAACTAGATCAGAGGTCCTCTCTATCCATCAGGATTGCATGAAGAACTCTTAATGGATTCTTAGGACCCACCCAGATGTAGCAAATTATTCTGGGATTGGAATCAAGAATCTTTAAATTTCGGTCGTCATGTAGCTGTTGTCCATCTGGAAGTGACGAGGGCAGATAATCTTGTCCACTGAAGCCCCACAATTCCCCGTCTGCTCTGTAGGAGCTTGATGTCCCCTGTCATCTGCAATCCTATGGCTCATTTTTCTTGAGTGGCATCATGTATATAGTAAATAATGTATCAGCCAGGATGGTAAAAACACTGTTTAAAAGTCAATTGCCATTGAATTTTCTTTTCCTTTTCCTAGACCAGCACATATGAGCTATTAACGGTACCTCTTGAGTCCACTTTTCTAATCAGTAGTATCCCAAATCACCAAAAAATCCCAAGTCACTGTATCAGTTGGTTACATTTCCACCTTCTTCTCCTATCACATTTTACTTTGAACTCGATGCTTCTGGTTATTATCATGTTGTCATCCATCCATCCATGCACACATCTATCCATTCATTCGTTTGTCTGCTTGGATCGATGTGCACAATGCCACCGAGCTCTCTGGGACTTAGATAGTTTCCCAACCTCTTGTAATGATCATACACCTGGCAATGATGAGAAAGGGAATTGAATGAAAACCTAACTGATATGGTGCCAATCCTCAGGGCACAAACCCATCAATGAAAGACACACAGACAATGAACTGACTTTTTAAAATGTTATGCATGAGAGGGGATGCCAGTAGGCAGTGGGAACCCATGGAAGGAGTAATTCTCCCATTCTAGATGGTTAGAGAAAGCTTTCCTAGGAAGTGAATTTAAGGCCAAACAAAATGGCAGATATTGAATGAAGCTGAGCCAGGACCTGTTTATGTCTCACTAAGTCTGAAGGCTCAGGGGAGAGGCATTCACAGGAGGAGCTGAGGTCAGATCACAGTGAACTATAGAGCATGGGGAAGGCTAGGAATATGGATATGGAGTATTTTGTGTCCCTCCTCTGCCAGGCACTCTCCTAGCCCCACAGGTACGGAGCTCAGCAGTGCCAACTACACCTTACCCACCCACTGTACTTAATGTTCCTGCAGCTGTCTTCCCCCGCTAAGGGGAGGCTTTGGAAGGCAAAGGCCATTCATTCTTGGATGTTCAGCCAGGCACACAGGACAGCGCAGAGGGTAAGCACTCAGACTTGCTTCTGAGTGGAGAACTAACATCTGCCCCTAGAGCACCACCCTGCGCCAAGAACCGTCTCACCTTCATTACTGTGCCATTCTCTTGCCTGCTTACCTTGACCCCGACGTGCTCTCCTTCATCTGTACCCAAAGCAAGTCCTCCTAAAGAGCCAAGATGAATGTGTTTTATCTTGTTTAAACTCTTCACACGGTAGAGGACACAGATTTCCATGGCGAAATAGTTTTTCTACCTTTGGGAAATTGTTACTTTTTTGTGTGTGTGGGTACAGGGGGGTCGACCTCAGGACCTCGCGAGCCAACAGGCACCCATGCCGCTGAGCGATATCACCGGCCCCTTTTTCGTATGTGGGTTCCGGGAGTCGAACTCGCGCTTGCAAGGCAGGTGCTTACGCCACTGAGCCATCTCACTGGCCCGGGAAATTGTTACTTTTATAATCAGTAGAGTTTATTTTCCACAGCAGGGGAAAGAATACCTTTCCTCAGACTGAAATTACCGTCTCAGGGAAACTCTGTGCACAGCACCTCGAGGGGCTCCAGCTTGACCTCTCTGTGGCGATCCTGGCTTAATGCTTTATTTGAAAGCTACTTTCCAAAGAGTGACAGCAGTCACTCCAGGTATCCAGTGCTAATTTGGTAATGTCCAGGAGAAAAAGCTTGTTGCTTTCTTAATAAGTTGTTTTTTACCAAAACTCCCCGGGGACCAATACTCATGTCCATTATGCCAGGTGAGGAAAGCCAAGAGTTACCACAGCCGACATGGCTCAGTCCCATTCCTACTGGTCTCCAGCTGGAGTCACTTCTCCTGGGCCCCAAGGAGGCTGAGAAGGAGAACCCCCACTGGGACTGGGGTTCTGTGGGCACCCAGAGGGGTGCTTGTTGCTGGGCAGGCAGGAACAATGAGCACTGTGTGCAGACACCATTCTTCTCTTAGGAATAATGTCCTCATGGCCCAGATGTCCCAGGTGCTCCTGGGAGACGTCGCCCTATTCCCTGTCCTCTTTCACTTGGCTGACGCCAAGCCCTTCACTGGTCAGACTCTTGGTAGGAGTCACTTCTTATGGAAACTTTCCCCAGCCCTCGAAGTGATACCATAGCAACCTCAATTTACCGGATAAGCACATGTCACAATATGTGGCACTTCCAGGTTTTTCTGGCATTTCTGATATACTGCATTTTTCAAGACAACAGGAACCGCGTCTTTCTTAGGGATCATTACGTTCGCTCAGCATAACATAGAGCCTAGCACAAATATACATCCAGTAAAATTCTGTATGATGAATTAATCTTTATAAACTATAGGTAGATTTCAAACACATATTAACTGATATATCCTGGTTACTAATGTATTTGTTCTATACCTCTTGTCTCCTCTCCTAAAAAGTGATTTAAGTTTGATACAATGTGACCATCCTAAATATACTTAAAGGGGAGGTGTGCAGTCTTTTATAATCTTATTAAATTAAAATGGAAGCTACCTTAAGTGTCCGATGGCCACATCAGTTTCAGTTACTCCAACTGAAAGACATTAAAAAGAGTGCTTTGCAACACTTATCAAGGCAGACAGGCCGGCCACATATTCAGGACTGAGAGGCGGTCTCTGATGGACATGTCTGCGTTTCACCCCGGTCCCCTGGGTGGAAATGGTGTTCTTCTTCATGACTCTCTTTGAGTCTTGTTTTATGGCTCCACGTCTTTCTCCCTCATGGCCACACCCTAGCTCTGGGCCTCCAGAGCCACAGCCGAAGGAGCCTCGGGTCTTCGGCCCACTGTGGCTGGCAAACCTGGGTTCAGCGGAATGCTCAGCGGAGCCGCACCCTCAGCTCCGGTGGGTGGCCTCTGAGCCAGGCTTCTCTGCTCTCTGATGGAGGAGCAGCCTTTCCCCCTCGCTTGGGAGCAGCCACTGTTCTTCACTTCCCTTCCCAGGGCTTGCCAGCTACATTGCTTTCTCCTCAAAGGGGAGCTCTCTCCTCTTCTCTGCAGGCAGGAAGTGAGTTCTCTGCCTCTTTGCGCTGCCCTTCTGGCCTCCTCCTGAACGCAGGGCTGTAGACTCGGCTCCTTCCCACAGCACCCATTAGCTTTGTTTCTGACCCATATCCTACTTTTTGTCTCAGTAAGAGAGGGGGCATCTTAATTATGAAGGCTCTCAAGATGGTAGAAATACAAATGTGTTCCTTGGCTCAAGAACCATTTAACCATCTTTTCCTTTTGCAACACCGTGGGCTGCAGTCAAAATCTCCCCACTCATTGTTCCATTCATCTTAAGTCCAAGAACATGGTGGTGGCATAATGGAAATAGACCAAAACGAGCACCCAACTCCACAGATAGCTCGGACTCCAGCAGCAAAGGAGTCGAATCGCTGGGCTTTGCAAGGGTTCCAAAGTGTTTTAATGTAAAAGGAAAACAGATTGTAACGCCATATGCTATTTTCCATTATTTCATGCAAATTTGTGATATTTCAGGTATATTGTGTATTTGCTTTTATGAGCTGGCCTGGAAACCTAATTACACTTCGTAATATTTTTTCCTATGTAAATTATGTTCCATGTTCCAAATACGCAATTTACAAGTGAACTTCCAAAACACAGCCTGCTCCTAAGGTGGGGACAGCCTGTACAGGAAATCATAATGGCAGAGATTTCATATTTTATTTCCTCTTTGATTGTTGTATTAAGATTAAATCGAGCGATGTTTTTTTCTTTTTAAATTTAATTGTGAGACATTTTCTCTATGAGGCTGAACCTCCACTAAATGTGATAAAATATGAAGGTCCTCTGGGTCTGGGAGCATTCTCAGTATTGGAACTGACACAGATACCTGGTGTCATCATTTAGGAAAAACAGTGTGTTCTTTTCTTCAAAACATGTGCACAGGGCCGGTGAGATGGCTCAGCGGCTTAAGCGCCTGCCCGGCAAGCGCGAGGGCCCGAGTTCGACTCCCGGATCCCACATACGAAAAAGGGGCCGGTGATATCGCTCAGCGGCACGGGCGCCTGCTGGCCCACGAGGTCCTGAGGTCGACCCCCCGGTACCCACAAAAAAAAAATGTGCACAGTTTAT
Source organism: Erethizon dorsatum (assembly GCA_028451465.1). Taxonomy (NCBI): domain Eukaryota; kingdom Metazoa; phylum Chordata; class Mammalia; order Rodentia; family Erethizontidae; genus Erethizon; species Erethizon dorsatum. Next base: position 27,942,379 of record CM051838.1, on the reverse strand, counting down.
GATAGATAACTCATAATTTGAGGTGCATTGATGATTCTAAAAACTGGGGAAAAGAAGAAAGTTTTATTTAAAAGACAGAGCTCGAATTCAAGACAAGATAAATGTATCTCTGAACAGAAACACGAGTATTGGGTTTGGGGCGAAAAAACAGACAATGGTGGGTGACAGTGGGCTCTTTCTTGGTTTCAAGGACTGAAAATATTCCATGTGGGAGAGAGGGAGGTCCAGAGTGCGCTTCTGCAATGGCCTTTTGCCAGATTGGAGGGACTGTTCCCAAGCACTCCCAGAAGCCAGAGTTTAGGTGGGGTCCTGGGATTAGGGAGCTGGACTGAGCCCCCTGCAGGTGGGTTTGGCGACCGTCCCAAATGAATTCCTCTGAAGCCTTTAAGGGTCAAGCTACATGACTTCTCCATGGTCTGTGTTCTTGCCTCCTCTTCTATAATGATGGGAAGCTGTTCCCTCCCAGTGCCAGCCAACCACGTACGCTTCCACCCCTCTACCCCTGCCTCCTGTGAGAACTCCTCGCCAGCCCTCATCTGGGTGGGCAGCCTCTGGTCTTTACTGTCTCTTTCACATGAATATTTAAACATATGCAGAAGACTCTCATCCTAAGGAAATTCTGTCTCAACTCTGTGTCCTCTTCTATCATTAATCACTTGGGCTGCCTTCCGTGACCTTCTTTTTGTAAAGCAGTGTCTGAGTAAGGATGAGTCCCTGTGGAATAAGCAGACAATGAACAGAAGTGAGCAAAGGTAACAGTCTCTTTGGAATCGGAGGGCATCTGTATTCTTTGTGAAGTGGGAGACTTAGCCAGTCAGGAAGAATAATGAGTATGGGAAAAAGAGAGAGGAGATGTGAAGAAGGAAGAAGCAGAATACAGATGCCTTCTGTGCTGCAGAAATAATTCCTCCCAGGGAGTAGGCAGACCCCTGTGTGCTGATGGGGGCCTCTGCAGGTCAGTGTATGAAAGGCTGGAAGCCACAGTCCTGCCCTCTGTGCCAGAGGGAGTCGCTCATTACGGACCCTCAGATATTCGGAGCAGCGACCTATTCCTAGTACTGTCAGCTGGCTAATTCCTTTGTGCTGCCTTTTTTTTTTTTTTTTTTTTTTTGCAGGTAATGAAATGAAGTGGAAAAACCTTAAATTCAAACCAGTGTGAGCCTTCACTATGCCTTCTTGTTTAACCTAGTTTGAAAACATTAGGAATCCCGTAAAAGCTTAAAATGTTTGTTTTGGGCAGTTGAGAAAGGAAGCCAATTTTAAAAGAAAAAAAATACCTAGAAATTACTTTTGAGACCTATCGACCCAAGCATCCTCTTTAAGACTCAGGCATCTCAGATTAAACAGGTCAAAAATAAATTAATCTCTCATCCAGCTCACTGTAGTTTCTTCTCATGTCCTTCCAGTAGAGGCACCACCATCCTCGATTTTACACTCAAAATTTTCTGAAATAGGCAACTTTTTCCACTTGCCCATAGCTATTATCCTGGTTCAGTAGTTAAATAATTTCCTTCTTACGGCCCTGCACCTCCAGTCCCATCAACCTCCACACCAGCCCTTCTTGCCTGTTTTATCATCAACAATTGGATATGGGCTTTCCTTATTTGGTAACACTTGAAACATTTTGTATCTGTGCTGCCCAATATGGCAGTCGTGAGTTGCACATGGCTATTAAGCACTTGAAATGTGGCTGGTGCAATTCAGGCACTACTTCGTTGTTTGTATTTATTTTTAATTGAACTTTAAATGGCCACCTGCATAGAGTTGCTATGGTATTGCACAGTACTTTGGAATGATAGGTAACAACCTTCTCAGGCCAACCACAGTGTTTCCATCTCTCGTTCCTGTCCCATTGATTGATACCATGTGCCATAGACTTGTATACCTACTAAGCATCTCCCTAGAACATCCACAAGGTTTCCTATTCTGACTTCCTCTGTAGTGTTGATTTGTGTAGGTTTTTGTGGGAGACGTCTTCCCCTTGACCTCCTGAGGCATCCACAAATCCTATAAGGTCAAAATCAAATCTGACTCCCAAAAAGCTTTCTTTACCTCCTTGGCATCTATCAGTATCCTTTCCAGAAAAACTTGCATATTCTCTAATAAAGCCCTGGAAGTATTGCCTGGCAATTATTTATTTCCTTTTCTATTATTCTCAACCCCCTTTTTGCAGTCAAAAAAAAAAAAAAAACAGGCATCAAAATTATTACATATGGGTGGTGGGGGAACAGCTCAGTGATAGAGCACTTGCCTAGCATGCATGAGGCCGTGGGTTCAATGGCTATCCTAAGAAAAAACTTATTACCTATGAGAGATAACTAATATGTTTGGTGGGAGAAAAAGAGTCAATTTTGAATTATGAAAAAGAGGAAGAAAAAATAAGACAGAAAGAGGCTCATCACCATTGCCACCATGCATACTGCAATGCAAATGTCCTTTAAGGAACTTGAAGGAAGGAATTGACCATGACCTTCATAGCACATCTCACATTTCCCTTTATGATTCTAAACTCAATTCTTTTAGCTCTTCATCTATATTTCAAATGTGTTCCTGTTTGATGTCAAATCTCTTAAACCTAATTAAGTAATAGATTTTCCATTGAGTACACCATATATCTTTCAAGGTTAAGCAAGAATAAAACACTTTGTCTAGATTTTCCACTGTGAAATAGATGGTGGGAGGAAGGGTGGTTTTAAAGCGATGTGCTGCCCCAGGAGAAAAACAATCCTTTCAGTTAAAACTGCTAGCTACAGCTAGCCTTATAAGTGTTTTATAATCTTTGCGAAAAATCAAAGTAAATTAATGATAGTTTTTAATTTCCTAGAGAAAATGATGTCTTCCACATTGAGCTATCTTGGAAAGATTCCCACCTTTTAAGCTTACTGGAGAGTGAAGGGAATAGAGCATCCTTCTTGTCCTGATTTTATGGGCTGTAAGACAATCTGCTGAGCTTTTGAGAATGATACTATTGCCATTTACAATATATATATATATATTATCTAAAGAGTTTCCTCCTTAGTACCTATGCAAACTACTTGAGTTTTATTGACATTATTATATACAGACAGTTGAAAGAATTATGGCTATTAATCAGAGTTGAGTACTGCAGATAATGAATGCATAATGACTGGGATTCCATTAATTTCCATTTTTGTTACAAAGAGTTTCATAGTCAACCTCATTTCAAATGATGGACTGTGTGACTTTTGACAGTCAAAACTAGACATGATGGTAAATCCCAAGCCATTAGTTTCTGTGGGAATGGTGCCAGGAAGGGATCTTGAGAAAACTGCCTCCTCTTTTTACTCCTTTCTGACTGCCAGAGCTCAGTGGGACGTCTGTCCTCTAGACTTCAAACACTTTATGTTTATATGCATCTACCACCGAACTTAACATGTTGTATTACAATTAGGTATGCGTGCTTCTGCCTTCAGTGTCCTGAGACCGTCTTGAAGCCAAGTGCCAATACTCTAAGTCCTCCCTGCATCTCCCAGAGCCCAGCGTGTGGCCACAAACTAGATGGATACTCAGTAAATGTTTCAGGAGAGGGAAAGGGTGGTGATTTTCTGGGCCTTGCTGACTGATGAATGTATGTTCATCAGATTTTATAAAATCTAAAAGCTTTCAAATTTTAAGAGACCTAAAAGCTTTAAAGTGTGTCAAAGTAAAAGCGCAACTAAAATCTCGTGGCAAAAGAGACATTTGTTTAAAAATTTGATTGATAATGGCTTCTGTGTTAAAGGTCTGAAAAACAGAGTTAGATTCTACTCGTTGCTGAAGTATTTCCTCATGATAAATGTGCTCCCTGAGAAATTAGAGGGGTGAGGTGCCTGGGAGTTAACCCTAGAGCCTCAGGCATGCTAAGCCCATGCTTTAGCATCAAGCTACAGCCTCAACCCACAAAATACAGGAAATATTTTGTGGATATTTCAAGGATGCATTCTTGCTACTCTGGTGTATTTTATACTATTTTTTATGCTTTAAAATAATACCCTTTGGTAAGAGTTTCACATTTTGATGAAGTGCTTTAAAGACCAATTCTGAAAGAAAATCTGCTTGTGTTCATGTGTGTGTCCTAAGATGTAACTTTATGTAAATTGTCATTTCTCTATCAAATATTTGGTTAGCAAGGCATGTCTGTGTTGGAATAATAGATGGCACATGAAGTGTGCACACAGATGGAGCCTTCCTTCTTGGTGTTGCTATGGCCTTGCTGTGTCTCGTTGGAATGCGAGGCTATGCTCCCGGGCCCGTCAGTGGGAGGGTCCGCATATGACTCAGTTGTGTTCATCTCTCTCAGGGCTTTGGCCCAGCAGGGACTGGACATGTTATCTTACTTCACCTCTGACATGAGAGAATTGTGGTTTGATTTGGTGAATTTACATTTAGGGTTTTGGAATAGATACCCACAAAATCGCCTTTGATTAATAGTTAATTTTAGAGATTAGAAGACTGGTTTTGAAAAGGTTTTGACTGGTATTGTATCTTGGTAACCCCCCTTTGCCAGTTTCCTTAGGAAAACTAACTTTTCTGCCATCAGGTACAACCTTTGAGCACTTGGGGACCTGTCCCTTGTCCCCTGAGGCCCCTGGCTGTCCTCCCTCTCTGGGCTCCTCTTTTCTACTGGATGTTTCCCTTCCACTGTCCTAAATCCTTAAGAATTGAATTTTCTTTTTTTTTTTAAGAGAATTTGAAAAAACTTTCAATTTCCTGGTTAAAAAAATATATTTCATAAGCTTTTTTAAAAATATAAGAGAAACTAGATATATTTAATATAAAATTCTTTAACTTCCAGATCTCAAGAATATCCATACAAAAAGGCATACAACATAATGCCTCATAGTATATTTAGTATAAAAAGATTATAATAATTGAGGGATAAAACTAAAGACATATAAATGGGTTTAGATGTAGACAATTTACAAAATGGAACTTGTGCTCACCATTCTAACATATTGGAACTTACCCAACCTCATAATTAACCAAAGAAATGAAATTTAGGTTTTATTTCTCATCTATTAAGAAAGGCCAAAAATAAAAGTAAAGCTAATTATCATCACTAAAGTACAGTCCAAATGGATTCTGTACTATTTTAAATAGTATCTGAATGACTAGTCTACTTATTCTACAAAAGCCATGAAAATAATCATTAATATAATAAATTATATTTCTTAAACTCTGCCCAAAGAAATATTTCAAATACACAAGTCTTATAGCCTTATATTTCCATATTTCAGAAATAATAAGGAAAATCACATGTAAAATGCAGTACAAACACCTAGAGAATATTATGAAGCCATTCTAGGGACCAGTCAACAAAGAATGGATATTGCTCAGAAAGTACTTGTAATCCAAGTTTAATTAAGTAGACAAGATACTAAATTGTATATACACACAATAACAATGTAAAATGTGTTTATGAAAAGGTTAGAATGAAATACATCCATTGTATTAGCAAATGTGTTTGGGCGATGAGACGCTGATCTTTGTAACTCTGATAATGAGAAAAACATTGAAATGTGGGACCTTTTGAAAAATGAAGTTATTTATCTACACAGTTGTACTGTCACTATGCTGCTCAATTGCCTGTAAAGCTCTAAGGGAAATGTTTTTCAACCAGAATGAGACTCTTACATCTCTCTGTAATGCTGAGGATGCCAAAATTTTCAGGAGGAAAAATTAACTCTGGGAATTAACCAAATGTATCAGCCATCTTTTCCATGGTCCTATGGCTAATCCATTAAAATAGTTTTCAAAAAATTGCTTAATTCCTAAGGGCAAAAGCAGGTGCCAGAGATTCTCCATGTAAATGTGGTGATTATCATAAAGCAGTGGTTACGTGGGAGAACACCCCCCCACCCCATTCATACAACCCAATGACGGGAACACAGACGACACACTCCCAAGGGCATAGCCAGGATTATTCAGCTATCTTAATTACCCAAATCTGACAGCAGTTGCAAAGTACATACTAGGTACCACTGAGTCAGAACACAGAAATGCTTGTAATCAAATACTGTCATGCTGTTGACTGTAAGAAGCATCCTGACTTCCTAGATGTTAAAATGTTTCAATGCATATTAAAATTAATGCAAGTATGTGTATTAGCATGCTGTCCACGCCTCCTCCTGTACCGTACTCCGAAGATGTTAGAGTGCCAGCAAGAAGAGGCAAAGCTGCTCCCCACCAGGGGGCACCGGAGGCCCGCCCTCCTGAGGGGCAGACAGGCTGGGCGCTCTACTGCTGCTCTGAGTAGCTGGGGCCCAGCTCAGAATGACTCCCAGTTTCCCAGTTGCACATTCATCATACTTTAGCGGTAAAAGTAGGGTGGGTGAGGAGTGGGGCCCCTCCAGCTGCACCTCCTCCAGGAATGAGCACTTGGGGCAGAGCACCCCTACAATGCCTGCTTGTCCCTGGAGCCACATGGTTCTTCCACGCCACTCTTGCACAAGCAAGCGAGAATGGCATTGTTCTAAGAATGATCTTGCCTATATCTTAACTACTTTTAACTATTATCCTTGAAAGCCAGGGCAGAACTCACCATAGGACCTGCACCTATAAGGAGTTTTGGGAGAAAGGTGAATTATAGCCTGAAGCTGAATAACATAAATCTCTTGTCCTTATCTCTTGTTAAAGTTTTGCCAAATTAGATCATGTGAAAGACTTAAATTTTTAAAAATCACAAAATTGGAACATTTTACTATAACGTGTACTGGCAAGCTTTTCCCAAGGGGAGAACTACCATGTAGAGAAAGTCTAGCAGTTGCTGACATTCCTGGCCAGCTCTGTTATCCCGTTAGCTCTGATGGGTCTAATTGTTTAGCTTACAGAGCTTTTATAACATTATCAAGGACAACCCTAATCTATCTTTAAAGGATCAGAAACCGTGACACCTGTCCGATGTATTATTCAAGTGTCCGTTCATTCAAATGTGTTCTCTAATGACATCTACTAACTTTTCAGGGAGCATATTACAGTACTTGAATGAAGGAAGAGAAACAAACTTAGTTGGGACGTTTATCGGGGCAGAGCTCTTTAGTTTCATTGGTAAAACCATCATATTAGATCCTTTTCATTCTGTTTTTTTTTACCAGCCGTGGGGTAGATCTCAAATGGGCCATGAGGCTCTCTCAGGAATCTCAAAACAGATTTTAACACCTTTCTCCACAAACGACAAAGACACTACAGAATAAGAGCTGGCTGGCAGTCTTCTCACACCGTAATTTCTCTCTACTTCATCGCTGATGTTCAGGGGGTTCAAGCTGCCCCCTGGGTATAAAGGATTCCCAGTCATTTTTTTTTTTTTTTTTTGTGGGTACCGGGTCGACCTCAGGACCTCGCGCACCAGCAGGCGCCTGTGCCGCTGAGCGATATCACCGGCCCCTTTTTCGTATGTGGGTTCCAGGAGTCGAACTCGGATCCTCGCGCTTGCCAGGAAGGCGCGTACGCCGCTGAGCCATCTCACTGGCCCTGATTCCCAGTCTTTGTACCCTGACCTCTCCGGGAAATCCCAGTCCTTGGTGTTCTCCTGGCACTTGAACTCTGCCTGTCTCCAGCGTAAGCCACCATCCCCTCTACTTATCTATCCCTCCTCTCTTGTCTCTTTCAGAACATAAGCATTTTGTCAGTAGTCCAGGTCAGTGGCATTTGGAAGCTTTAAAATTTTTGTCCCTTCCCTTGTCCCACACATGTGTTTATCTGTCACATCCTGTCTAACAGTATTACCCTCCTCAGACAGAGCCTTGATCACCGCCCCGAGAGACACAAACCTAAACACCTCTGTCTACCGTCTTCAAATCGCTGTCACTGGAAGTCACCTCTTTCTGCAAAACTTCTGCCCTCTCCATCCTCCCGAGGGTCCTGTAACTCGGCGTTCTGACAGCGCTTCCTTCTCCAGCACATCCCTGATGTGTCCGGTCCCCGTGCCTCTTTCTCTACATGGTAGCTCTCCACTTGGGAAAAGCTTGCTCTGATGCTTGCTTGCTTGCTTTTCTTTCTTTCATCTTTCTCTTTTCTTTCTTTCTTTCTTTCTTCTTTCTTTCTTTTCTCTCTCTCTTTTGTTTTTATGTGGGTACTGGGGGTCGAACTCAGGACCTCATGCTTGCCAGGCAGGCGCTTATGCCACTGAGCTATCTCACCAGCCCCCTCTTTCTCTTTTTTCCTTCTTTCCTTCCTTCTTGTCTTTCTTTCTCTCTTTCTCTCTTTCTTTCTCCCTTTCTTTCTTTCCTTCCTTCTTTCTTTCCCTATCTCTGTCTCTCCCTTCCTTCCTTTCTTTCCATGCCCCTCTTTGTGAAAAGCTCTACCATCTCACAAAAATGCATATATATGTATGTATTACTGTGTAATTACACAAAATAATAATGGTGAGAAAAATTAAATAAACTAAATGAAAGTACACACACAACACAAAATGAGAAAAAAAAAAGCTTGATTAAGGTATTTTAAATAGTAATAGTTGCAAGCACTGAATGAAGTAGCTGCGCTACTGGCATTGCCCCTCTTCCTCCTGGGCTCCCTCTGGCTTTTATTTGCTCCTTTGTCAGATCTCAACCACACACCCTGCTGTGGCCGTGCTAAGGTGCCTTTCTTCCATCTAACCAACCAGTAAGCCTGCTGGAGATTGCGGGTATGTCACGGTCACGTTTTTATTGCTGGCCATGCTGGGTAGGGTTTTAATAAATAAATAATGCATATATACTACAGTACACGCATGTAAGGTCCACATGGCAATCAGCATTTGCATTTTCTGTTTACTTTTGTTGTTTAGGGTGGGAGCCAAGAACTTCCATCTCTTTCCTTAAATGCAGCGCTCGTGGAACTGTTGCCTTCCATAGCTGTAGTCAGTTTCATTTCGTACATTCTTTTGCCTACCAATTCTCCATTGCCCTTTTTATTTTACAGTAATTTGTACCTTGGTGTGACTCTGCTGTCTGTCTCCTCTCTGCGTGTTATGGTGTAGATCTAAAATGTTCCTCCGAAGTCTCACTTGTTCAGAGCTGGGGCTTTAGAAGGTGATTTAGTCATGGGACATTGACGCTCTTCAGTGGACTGGTCCATGGAGGAGTTCACAGCTGAGTCTGCTGTTGGGAGCTGGGGCCTGGTTGGAGATGGTCACTGGGATGTGACCTGGAAGGTGTGTTCTTGTCCCTGGCTCCTCCCTTCCCCCTCTGCCTCCTGGCTGCCTTGCGTTGGGCAGCAGTGCTCCACCCTACCCTTGCACCGTGCTCCTTCTGCCTTGGAGCCAGCCGGCTGTGGACTGAACCCACTGAAACTATGAGCCAAAATAAACCTGGCCTCCTTTAACCTGCAGGTGTCAGGTATTATGTCCTACTGACAAGAAAGTGACTATTCCACAGTGACATCCATGAGAACGGACACCCTGCCTGCCCATGTTCATGACAGAAACCCAGTGCCTGGCTGGATTTTTGACGTTCAGCCATCCTCAGGACACGGTTGTCAGAAACTGAAAGAAGCACTGGGTAGATGGGCGGTGGTCCTGTGGGGATCTTCCTTCACCTCATTCTTCTAGCTGTTCTCAATCCAGCACCTGCAAGGTCCCATTTCTCACAGCCAGAAGAGTCAGCTGACCAGCTGACAGTCACAGTGACAGGTGCCGGCAGTGTGGGTTTTCACCGTTCTGAGTTTCCAATTCTTAAGGTTTCTCTCCCAGTCTGCTAACTCAGTTTTGAATGCATCAACTATTGTAGAGAAGAGGGTCTTCTTTTCATAAGCAGCCTTGTACTTGTACAAACGACAGCATCCCTTGGGATAGGAATGCAACTCAGGGGTAGAGCACATACCCCTGGGTTCCATCCCCAGCACCACAAAAATGAAAACCAACAATATTGTCTGATGCGCTAGGATGAACATCAACTCGTACAGGTAGCTCCCTGGTTTCCTCTCAGTCATCATTTTAGAGGAATGATGTGGTGCTCTCTAGAATTAGGCACCAAGGGCCATCTGACGCTCACCATACTCACACCTATCAGTAGGGTTAGCAAATGTAAAGATGCCTGTGCTTCCATGAATGGCTTGTTTCCTCACAGAGTTGTTTCTCATGAGGTAAAAAGAAGTTTTACAGTCTCTCATATACTACGACGCATGAATCAGGTGGAAAATGCTTCCTTTGGGAGTTTGAGTGCACATACAACTTTCTAGAGTTCTAGACCGCTGCACAACTCTCTGGGGCTCTTACCTACAGTCTTGAGTCTCTAGAACAGCAGTCCTTCGTGATGGCAATGTCAAATAGCTTGGTATTTTTCTATTTTTCCTCCAACAATCTCTGTGAGGTACAGTTTCAGACAGACGATAGGAACTGGTTTTGAGATCTATGGCAGGGCAGTGCGACTATGATCAGTAATGTGTTGTGTCTATCAAGATAATGAGGAGTAAATTTAAAGTGTCTCACCACAAAAAGGGATGAGATGGTAGATATGCTATTTACCTTAAATCACTTCACATTACATGTGTATATACACATATATATGTATGATTTGTCAATAAACATAAAATTAATAGAAAGTAAAATATCTCTATAAACTCTATTAAATAATAGAAGATACTCCAAAATTTAAACACTAGAACATATCTTGAAATGTCAGTAAGTATAAAGACTGAATTACTATTTTAAATAACAGTATATAGGATTTTTAATTGCTGAATTTTGGTTCAAAGTTATTAATAAATCTAGGAAATATTAAATAAAACACTAGCCTATGTTTTTATTCAGTTTTTATTTTTGATTAGTACAAGTTTGCTGTACATGTTTACATTCTTTGTGGGGAGTTGGTACATGTACATAGAACATTGCAGTTCTATTTTCCATCCATTTCCCCTCCTCTCCCTCACCCCTTCCTTCATCTCTTGATCCCCTTCCCATTTGAAAAAGATCTATGTCCGTACTTCCTATTATCTGTCTTTTGTTTGGCTCTTTATATTTTGGGTTTCTCATATAAGAGAAACCTTGCAATATTTAAGCTTATATGTCTGATTCATTTCACTTAACACTATAGACTCAAGGCTTATCTATTTTCCTACAAATGACCTGTTTATCCTTTTGGCATTGTAGTACTCAATTATACATAAATACCACAGTTTCTTTAGCTATTCATCTGTTCATGGACATACTAGGCACTTCCAAGATTTAGCTATTAGGAATAGTGCTGCTGTAAACACGGGTATCCATGGATCACTGTAATATGATGTCTTTAACTCTTCTGGGAAGTTACCTAGAAGGGGAGTAACTGGGTCAAATTGAATTTCCAGTTTTAGTTTTTTGAGGACTCTCCATACTAATTTCCATAGTGGTTGTGCAGAACCTTTTAAATTTTGTATGATCCCATTTGTAGATTCTTGGTACTATTTCTTGTGCTATTGGGGTTCTGTTCAGAAAGTCTTTTGCCTATGCCTGTGTCTTCAAGGGTTTTACCAAGTTTATCTTCCAGCAGATTGTTTCTGTTTTAACATTTAGGTCCTTGATCCATTTTGATGTTAGTTTAGTAGATGATGAAAAATATGGGTCTAGATTCAATCTTTAGGATGTGGGTGTCCAATTTTCCCAGCACAATTTATTAAAGAGGCTATCTTTCTTTTAGTGTATGTTGTTGGCCCCTTTGCTAAAGATCAAATAGCTGAATGTGCTTAGGGTTGTTTCTGTATCCTCTATTCTGTTCCATTGATCCATATGTCCGTTTTTGTGCTAGTACCATGCTGCTTTTATCACTGTAGCTTTGTAATAACTTGAAATCCAGGATTGTGATGCCTCCTGCTTTGCTTTTGTTGCCCAGGATTCATTTGATATTCTGGGTTTCTCCTGGTTTCACATGAATTTTAGATTTTTTTTCTCTAGTTTTATGAGGAATGCTGTCAGTATTTTGATTGAGAATTGTTAAACCTGTTTATCAGTTTTGGAAGTATGGCAATTTTGACTATATTGGTTCTGCCTATGCAGTAACAAGGGACATCTTTCCATTTTCTGATGTCCTCTTCAATCTCCTTTATCAGAGCACTGTACTTTTATTGTAGAGGTATTTTCCCTCTTTGGTTAGGTTAATTCCTAAGTATATAATTATTCTTGATGCTTGTGAATGGTATTGCTTCCCATATTTCTTTCTCAGTGAGTTCATTATTGGTGTCAAGGAACTTTATTGATTTTTGTGTGTTGATTTTGTGTCATTGCTGAATTTGGGTATTAATTCTGAGAGTCTTTTAGTGGAATTTCTTGGGTCTTCTATGTAGAAAATCAAGTCAATTTATGCAAATGCAATAATTTAATGTGATAATTTATGCAAATTTATGCAGTATGCAAATAATAATTTAACTTCTTTCTTCCCTGTATGTATCCCTTTTATTTCTTTCTCATGCCTGATTGCAATGTTTACAGTGCTATTTTGAATAGTAGTGGTGATAGTGGGCATCCTTGTCTTGTTTCAAATTTTAGAGGGAAAGCTTTCAGTTTTTCCCCATTTAATATGATGTTGGCAGTAGGTTGGTCATAAATAGCTCTTATCAGATGGACAGAAGGTCCTTCTATACCTGTTTCCTTCAGGGTTTTCATCAAAAAAGGATGTTGTGTGTTGTCAAAGGCTTTTTCTATCTTTTAAGATAATCATGTGACTTTTATCCTTGCATCTGTTTATGTGATGAATTACAATTATTGATTTGCATATGTTGAATTATCCTCCCATTCCTGGAATGCACCTTTCTTGATCATGATTATGATCTTTTTGATAATTTGTTGCATTCTGTTTGCCAGTGACTTATTGAAGATTTTTGCGTATGTGTTCATTAAAACGTTGTCCTATAGTTCTCTTTGGTTAGATTCTTGTCTGGTTTTGGAATCAAATGCTATCTTCCAGGAATGACTTTGGGAGTTCTTTTTCCCTTTTGCTTTCTTAAAGACTTTGTAGAGTATTGACTTTAGATCTTCCCTGAAGTTCTTGGGGAATTCAACAGTGAATCCATTGGAATCTAAGCTTTTCTTAGTTGGTAGGTTATTAATTACTGTTTTAATTTCATTGTCTGTTATTGGATTACTCAGGATTTTTCTGTCTTCTTGCTTCATTTTTGGTAATTCATGTGTATCTAGGCATCTCTCCATTTCTTCTGAATTCTCCAATTTATTGGCATACAGGTTTGAGAAGTAGTTGCTAATAATCTGGATTTTGGCAGTGTCTGTTGATTTTACCTTTTCATTTCTAATTGCTTTCATTTGGAGCTTTCCTCTTTTTGGTAAGATTGGCTAAGGGTTTATTTTATTAATTTTTTTTTAAAGAACAAGCTCTTTGATTCCCTGATTCTTTGCATACTTTTTTAGTCTCAATTTCATTGATTTCTGCTCTGATCTTTATAATTTGCTTCTTGGTACTAGCTTGGAATTTGGACTGTTCTTAATGTATATCATTAGATTATTTATTTGTGGTGTCATTGTTTTTCAGATGTGGGCATTCACAGCTATCTACTTCCCTCTTAGGGCTGCTTTTATTATGTCACATAAGTTCTGGTATGTTGTTCTGGCATTATTTTTGATACTAGAAATTGTCTTATTTCTTTTGATTTCTTTTTGATCTATCAATTTTTCAAGAGTGCATAATTTAGGTGGTTTCTTTTGCCATTGATTTCTAGTTTCATTGTACTATGATTTGATAATGTGCGTGGTATATTTTTGATTCTTTTGCATTTTCTTAACCTTGCTTTATTGGCTGGTATGTGGTCTATTTTTTAGAAAATCCCATGTGTTGCCAAGAAGAATGCGTATTCTGTGTTGTGTGGAACATTGCAGTTATCTATGAAGTCATTTGTTCGTAGGGTTTGGTTCAACTCTGATATTTCTTTGTTGACTTTTTTGTGTAGTTGATTTGTCTATTTATGTCAGTGGGGTATCGAGGTCCACCATTATAATTGTGTTGAAGTTTATCTGATCTTTTACGCCCACTGGTGTTAGTTTTATGAAGTTGAGTGTGCCAGCGTTCAGTGCATGAGACTTCATTGCTGTTATTTCTGAACAATTTCAAAATTGGGTTGGCATTCAATTTACTAATCCAGTTTGATGAGTGTTTTTATCTGGTGCAAAGCTTGTGATCTCATGTTTGAAGAATATATATCTTAATCCCTTTATCACAGTATATTTCACCAACAGCAGATGTTTTCAGAATTTCAGCTCCAAATTCAACCTATAAAGGTGCCCAGCAAAATCTTTAAAAACCAGCTACTGAAAACTAATTTCTTCTGCATCTGTGTTATTTAGTTAAATTTCCAGATTTTCACATTAATGTTTGGATCTAAGTCATTTAAAATATTTTTTATTGACAGAGGTGCTAATGAGTTCACTGGGACTTTGAAAATATTCTCATAACAGAAGAGGCACAGTGCCAGTGCTGACGAAAACATACACAACTCTGCCTTCTTTGTTTGCCTTGCTTTTCCTCTCCAGTCCCTTCATTATTTCATGTATTTGACCAATATTTATCCATCAGTATCCATTTATAAAACATTAGAAGATATTTCTATATTCCAGTCTCTTAAAACCAAAAACTTTGTCTATTTCATTTTCTTTGTTGTTAAATTACTCTTTTCATAGACTCCAGGATGAAAATTGGTGTCGGTTCAGTATTTGACTCCTTTTTCCCCAAAGCTATTGTGTCTGTGTCTGGCCCTTTTCACCGGGTCGCATTACTGGCCCAACTTTTACTGCTACTACAAACTTTCTCTAAGCCTTTATATCACAAATATAAAAAATTGCAGAGGTGTCATGAGTTATTAACATTACTTTGCTGATAATTTTGGTTTTGACCTAGTTTTAATAATTTATGCATACTTTGGAAAATATAAGGGAAACATTAAAAATATGATGCAGTACGGATTCCAGCCAGAGCTGGCTATGTCCCAGCTGCCCGCCGCTCAGTCCTCCCTCCTCAGCATGCTCCAGTGCAGACCCCGGCCCTAGCAAGGGGCTTGGAGAGAGCTGAGTGTTCAGCTAAGCTCACGGGGCTCACTGAGGACGCATTCGCAGGGACCTCCAGTTCTCCTCTGGGTTTGGCTCCTCAGTGCAGGCAAGAGCCTGGGCAAGTGACAAACATTAAATATTTAAAGTGAATCTCTGTTGTAGACATTTTCCTTGTCACTGGGACACAATGCCCAACACCCACAATTTAAGGAAGAAGTTTATTTTGGGTCACACTCTGCACAGGTTTTAGTCCACAGGGTGGCGTGGCGGAGAAGAAGTAGCTCATGGCATGGCACCAGGAAGCAGAGAGAGACCAGGGAGGAGCAGGGAAGCAATAAATCCTCCCCAGTCCTGCCCTGAGTGACCCAGCTCTTCGGTTCCATCGCTCCTCCTAACATCACGTCAGCTATAAACTCATTAATAGACTAATCTACTGATGAGCATCATGCCCCCATGATCCAGTCAGCTTCCAAAAGTCCCAGCTACGAGCACATGAGGCTTTGGGGGAACATCTAGATAAAAACCAGAACAACCTCCATCAAGGATACTCTTCTGTTTAGATAATCGGTGCTTTGCTTCCATGAGAAGTTGATTCCTGTCTTTGTCTCTGTTCTCACACCAGTAACTTCTGTCAGCTCTTTATAAGGCATGCACTAAATTCCTCCCTGGCCAGAGAGCCCATGACTTGGCATCTCCCTGCAGCTTTAACTTCCTCTCACTCTACAGCAGCACATGACCTCATTTGGTTCCATCATCCCACCATAGGGGACGTTCGCTGTGCTCTGCCTGGAACTAACTTCCTCTTCATTGTCACCTGGCTGCCTCCTCTGAGCTTCAAGGTCACTTCTCAGCAGCAATACAATATTGTTATGCAATTGTAGAAATAGGAGAGATCAAAAGACATTACCAAGCCTGTTTCAATGCTATCTGTCTAGCAGCATGGGTTACAGCAACGTACTCACAGCTTCTGTTTTCAAGAATTAGTTTATTCCAATACCACGCTAAGAACAGGGTGTGGGGTTACAACAAGTTTCAGTGGTTGTGCTTATGGCATTCCCGTTCTTTGTTTGAAAGGTGCACTGGACCAACCGTGATAGTTACATCATAAGGTCTACTCTCTGTTATTTTAACTCAATAAGTTGGTTCATCTGGCGTTTGAGAACAGAGTAGAAATTCAACTCAGAGTTCAGTTTTTTAAGTGTTTTTCCAAGGTAAATGGAAAAAGAACTGTAAGAAATAGAACCCTCTCTTTCCTTAAGAAATGTTATAAATAAGAACTTCTTGATAGGAGGAAAATGATGGCTCAATCCAAATGTATTATTGAAATGCCTTTCCCCCTCTAGTTAAGTATTGTGTAAGCTGATTACTCCTCTCTCTCTTTCCCTCATCTCTTCACCATGAGTTCCGTGTTGCTTCTTGGTTTCTCTCAATGATGATTTAGTCAATCCAGAAGTCAGCCAGCTTCGGGGGACAGATAGCACACTGGTACACCCGTTCCCTCAGCAGAGGCAAACAACACGTGTGTCATTATACTGACCACTCTGTCCCTGCCGGGGAGGAGCACCCTGGAGGAAATACCATCCTGAGACCATCGTAGGTGCCCTAACCCACACGCACGGGTCAGTGTGGAAGTTTCACGGAAGCTGAGTCCTGGAGAAGGAGAGACAGTTAGCCACAGGAGAAGAGAGAAGAGAGAGAGCTGCATGCTTTAAGCCTTTGAAGGACTGGAAGCGGGAATGCGACTGGACCAGATTGTGCTTAAGCGAGATCTCTGTGGTGACTCTGTAAAGCATGGATGAGAAAGGAGGAAAATGGAAAATGGAGAAAACACTTGAGGGTGATTTAAATTACCCACAAGAGACAGTGGTGGCTTAGGTAAGGTGAGGATAGTGGTGGAGGAGAGGAGATATGTTTTTGTGATATAATTAAATTGTATGTGTCTGCGACTGTCATCACTTGGTATTCAGGCTTTATTTAAAGTAAAATTTGTATGAGGACTTCTTTTGTGATGAATTATTAGGTTGAAAGAACATTTAGAAATATATATGGATTGCCGGTGGCTTACTAGTTCTCACAGAGTAATCACAAGGCAATCATGAGAGCTGTAGAAGTAAAATAAATGGGAAGCTGAAGACACATGTGATTTGCATCTGTCATCGTGGCAAACACATTTTGGCGTGCTAAATTTAGCAAAATCAATTGTTTAAAGGAAAAGAATAAATTTCAAATATACATTCTTAAAGGAAACACAAAGAATATCCTGTAACTTTTGTTAAGAGGGTTTATATGAAGTAGATTCTTTCTAGATTCTTCTTCCTAAATTGAAATTCATGGGGGCTGGTGAGATGGCTCAGCGGCATAAGCGCCTGCCTTGCAAGCGCGAGGGCCTGAGTTCGACTCCCGGTACCCACATATGAAAAAGGGGCCGGTGATATCGCTCAGCAGCACGGGCGCCTACTGGTGTGCAAGGTCCTGAGGTCGACCCCCCGGTACCCACACACACACACAAAAAAATGAAATTCATAACAACTCTCTTAAGTCATGAGGTTCTTATTTAATGTATCTTACAGAAAATTAACATACTTTGAAATATTTCAAATGAAAATAACAGTTTTCAAATATACTTTTTCTACTTCTAGAATAATTGAATTCTATTTTTAAAAGATTTAAAAATTAGTTTAAAGAGAAGAAAACTACAGTCCTTAGAACTTTTATGAGAGCAAATTGCAGTTTCCTTGTGGCTTCTAATTTGGATACAAGGTTTCACTAAAAATTCATAACAGATTAAGTATGCAACAATATTTACTTTTTAAAATAGACTGGTTTTTAGAAAAATTTCTCAGAAAAGTTATAGGAAAACAGAGTTCCCATATGCCCTCCTTCCTTCTGCATACTTCATCCTATTATTAGCATCTTGCAATTACATTTCTTACAATTTATGAATCAATAGTGATTCACTAATATTAATGAAAGCTCACAGTTTACTAAGGATCACCATATGTTGCACATTGTATTAGTTTTGACAAACATATAATTTTATGCATCCACCTCTATAATACCTTACAGAATAGTTTTACTGCTCTAACATTTCCCTACACTTCAACTATTTATCCCTCTCCATTTTTGCTCTGGACTCCTGATACCCACTGATCAATTTCCTATCTGTATAGTTGTGCCATTTCCAGAATGTCATATAGTTGGATCATATAAGGTGTAGTTTTTTCAAGACTTAAATGATCAATATTTAAAGTTCCTACATGCCATTTTTTAGCTTGGTAACTTGCCTCTTCACATTGCTGAGTAATATTTCATCATCTAGATCTACCAATGTTTATCTACTCACCTGCTGAAAGATGCTGGTTGATCCTAGTCTTGGCATTTATGAATTAAGCTGCTATAAATAACATTCGTGCAGGTTTTTGTGTAAATGTAAGTTTTCAACACATTTGGTAAGTGGCTAGGAATAGGATTGCTGGATCATGCTGTGAGCCTGCATAAGCCTTTGTAGGTAACTGCTAGTGTGTCTTTCAGAGCATCCATACCATTTTGCCTTTGTACCAGTAACGTATGGCAGTTCTGTTGCATCTAAGGTCTGATTTTTTTTTTTTTTTACTCAGGTTGTTGGAACAGCATTTGCTTAGTTGTCAAAGATAAATTGACTATATTTGTAGATTTTTTTCCTGGGGTCTCCATTCTGTTTTGTGGGTAGTCTGTTTTGTCCCAAATACTTCCCTGTCTTGATCACTGTAGTTTTACAAGTCTTAAAGTCAGGTGGTGTCATACTCTGACTGGGTTCTGCTTTGAGACTGTGATGGCTATTCTGGATTCTTTGCCTTTCACATAAACTTTGGAATCAAAACTGTTGATATCTATAAAATAATTGGCTGTGATTTGGATCAGGATTATGTAAAGTTTATAGATCAAGTTGAGAAAAATTAACATTTTAACAATACTAAGTCTTTTTAATCTCTCTTCATTATGTACATTTGGTTTTACTTTTATCATGAGTGTTTTGTAATGCATATTTTCTATAGAACCTGTTATGCAAGTTAAAATTTCTCAATTTAAATGTGGTATAATTTTATTGACTAATACTTTAAAGTACCACTGTTTGGAATAATATTTTGCAGTAATGAAAACAAAAAACAAAAGTTGTCATATTGGTGAGATCATAGTATCATAGTGAAATAAAAATAACACAAATAATAATTAGGATTTACCAAGAAATATTTATACAGTATTTTTATGCATAAAATAAAATGCTGCTTCAGTTCACAAACTCAATTTTCTCTATGATTCTGATCACAAACCGAATCAAATTTCCCCATAAGGTCAGCATTGAACCTAACCATTAAATTTGATTCTGTTCTCGTCCAACTCGATTTGCAATCAGAATCATGGAACGAATCAAGTTTGTGAACCGAGGTACTATTGTACATAGTCATTGAGAAGTAGACCCTGGTTGCAAAATATTTATTATTTGGGGATGACTTTCATAAAAACCACATTTTTGCATCTGGCGGTCTACAATTACTGAATGTATACAATATTCATTCCTCTTCAAATTAGAAAAGAACCTAAAAAATTAAGAGTTCATAATTGTTGAGAGTTTTTATGCTGTAACAGGTTAAATTTAATATGACTCAATGTAAAATAATAAAATAGTGACAATGTGAGATATAATATATCCAGTGAAGAAGTGATTAAAAGTCTACCAGTTGAATTGATTTTCTATAATTTGGTCTGTCAGTGATGTTAAGTAACATTTTCTGTTATTGCAAAGAGAATCTGAAGTAGCTCGTGTGAATGAGTCCAGCTGGAAAATATTGGCGAACCTATAGTTGTCTTTCGATAAATTTTTTGAAATTGAATGAATGAGTAGCTTTTAAAATGAATGAGTAGCAAGTAACGAGGGATGAAGGGAAAGTAATAACAGTTTTTAACTAAACCCAATTAGAACACAGAAATTGTTACAATTTTTTGAGAAATTAGCTGCTTATCAATCAAGAGGTGAAACATCATCAGATACCAGTGTCTTTTACATATAAATTTTAGTTATAAATTTCATTCTTAAACCAATTGTTGATTCAACAAGAAAAATAATTTAAAATAATTATTTACAGGTAAGACTTGTCTCTTCAGGTACATTTTCAGTATGATAACTTTGTATAGAAATAGACCAGATGTCACAGTGACAATATGGAAAATGAAGGATGGTGATAACATTTCACCTTTATCTTCACTGAATTCTTATATTTACATTTATACCTATGCAATATTAATATACCAGAAATTGAAAAACGGGGTTTCTCTAAGAAATGTTCTAGTTCTCAATACCTTACTGAATAAAATCTATATTTAATTAAGCACTTTAAAGAGAAAAATTAAAATTTTAAATACAATTACCTCTATGATAACTGTCCAAGAACATTTAAGGAAGCATTAACTTATACCTTGAATATATGCACTACCTCGTGAGATAATATCTAACAGGCATTGTTTGGGGCTCTAGGAATAAAAAAGATGAATTGGGAGCAGATGACTAGGGCGATGCACATTGAATGGGATGCAGGGGTGTGGCCTGATCCTCAAAGTCAGCTGCAGGATATGATCTGAAGTTTGGGTGTGTCCACAGAAGATCAGGTGAGCCCAGAAGTACTGAGGAGAAGAGAAAAGTCTCCAGGGACGGTGCTGGACACTAGGCACATATAATGGTAGTGACAGTCATCATAGTACAGTGACCCATGCATACCCACGTTTATAGCAGCATAATTCGTAATGGGTAAACTAGAAGAAACCTATATGACCATCAACAGATGAATGGATAAAGAAAACAGAGTGCTCCTCAGCCATAAAGAAGGACAAATTTGAGTCATCTATAGGAAAATGGATGGATCTTGCGGTAATAATGCTAAGTGAAATAAATCAGAAACAAGGTTAAATATCACATGGTTTCTCTAATATGAAAAACCCAAAATGTAAATAATTTCAAGAACAAAAGAAAATAGAGATGGTAGAAAACAGGGAAGAAGACTCTGTGAAGATGGGAAGGGAGTTTGAGGAAGGAAAGAGAGGATAGTAGGGGAGTAAATGTGAGCAAGAGGTGACACATATGGACCAGTTCCCCAGGACAAATGTAATTATTACACATCGCACACATACACTAATAAAAACTAAGCAAAAAATGTTAATGGCTTCTGCACAGGGCTTAGAATGAAGGAAAATATTTGTCCATTAAAGCTACACACGTAGCTTGTACAAGTATTGTGAGATCCTAAAACTATAGCTCTCTCTGGCAATAAAGGCAGATTAATGCGCCTGATAAAAATAAAAGCACTCTGATTTCCCTTTTTTATTAAAGAAGAAAGGGAGGAGGCTTTTCGCTTTTTATCCCAGCAGTAGGACCTTGGGTGGTGTGTTTCATGCTCTCTCTGGGTTTATTGATGCTTGGAACACTACCACTGAACGAATCAGCAGGTCTGTTTGTGAGGGCTATGTACAATCCCAGTTTACTGAATAGATTCAGAGCAAGGAGGCTATATGCATGGTGAGAGATTTGTCTTCTCTGGTAAACTGAAATTGTGGTCTAGCCCTGTGAGAGCATTCTTGGCTTTTGAAAGAGTGTATTTTTAATGCATTAGCCAGTGTTGTAGTCAGGGTTTGCAAGGAACTAGATTAAATACAGGACACATAATTTATAGGATTATTTTATATTAACCCAAAGAGTCAAATGTGGAAGAGTGCCAAAGATCTATTCATGCACTGGAGACCCAAAGAATCCAGCTGAGGCCCTGGATCCCACCGCAGTGTCCTGCATGAGTCCAGCTGAAGACCTGGAGCCCTTGGCAATGTCCTCCATGAGTCCAGCTGGAGGCCCAGAGCCCACGACAATGTTTCATGCAAGTCTGTATCAAGGATCTGCACTGGGAAGGCCCAAAGGCCAGTGGTGGAAGCTAGAAAGTCTGCACCAGTGGGGTGAAGGATCTGCGCCAGCAGGCTGAGGGGTCTGCACTGGAGCCAGGAAGCGATGCTCAAGGTAAGGACCAGAGCTCCCCTGAAGAGAACTGTGGCCATCCTCAGTGACAGCGAGGACCCGAGCTCCTCTGAGATAAGAACAGCTGAGTTCATATCAGGAAAACCAGCATGACGAGCTTCTCCAGGAGAGTCAACAGGACCATCTTCCCCTCCAGTTCTGCTTTTGTGCTGTTGGAAACAATCCTCAGGTGGGCCCTCCACGCCCAGCGCCACACTGATTCAGTCCGGCTGGGTGTTCCAAGTTGACCATTAGTTAATGCACCACAACCTGTAAAGACCAAGTGGTCTGATAAACTAGATGACCTTAGTGTCCACATCCATAAACGCACATAACTACTCTACCACTTGGTAATGTTAGCGTGGCTGTGGGATTTCTTCCCCAAGGGCTCCCGTTTGCATGCCTCATGTTGCTCTGTGAACTGTACAAAAGCAAATTTAGGTCACGATCAGTAGGAGTAATTAAAAGGCATTTGCAAAGTGGCCGAGGCTTTGACTTCATTATTTTAGACTCAGCATGGAAAAAGAAAAGTGGCTCTTTTTCCTTAAAGCTTATCCAGAATTATTTCTAACACTGGAAGATTTTTGTTCTTTTTTGTAGTACAGATTTGCTTCACGTAAACTAGTTCTATTAGTCTAAAAATAGTCTCGTGGAATATTATTAACTGTTCTGCGTGGGCATGTATTCATGCTCGGTGCCGTCACTAAGCAGCAGGATGAGAAGATGCCCTCAGGCCTCTTCTTCACTGTGAAAGCATCCTGGAAAAATAAAAGGAAAGACAGTGTCTTCAGAGCTTGGTGGTGGAAGAGGCAGAAAGACCCTAGAGGTGCGATGAAGGCTTAGTGTCGTTAGCTACATGACTGTGTGAAACCCACATGAAGTTCACCTGGTGTCTTCCAAGGAAACCAACACAGCATTTAGTTCTCCTCAGCTTTTTTCAAGGTTGAAATTTAGGAATCTTCCTTTTTGGAAGGAAAGAGGATGTGGATAACCCAAAATCAGCCACATAATCTAAAGAGCATACAAATTTACAAAGTAAAGAAGCAAAGCTAAAAGCTTAAGAAAGTGAAATGATAATGTGAAACGTACTGGAGACTTTTGTCAGTAATGTGGCTTTAAACTTCCACTAATTTGTTTGTTTCTCCAAAATGCCCATTTTTGGTAAATTTGTGCATATTTTTGTGTGTGTTATATATGCATACATTCATACGAATGTATATGCATAATATACAGGAGAATTTAACCTATAATCTGCTAACTTTTATACTATATATGAAATCTCGATGTATTCTTTTCAAGTATTTATTTCCTCAGCTAGCTTCTCATAGTAAATCATCATTCTACTTTGTGCTATGATTAAACTTGTCTGTTAAGAAAGCTCAATTAGTGAAAAACATTTGCCTGATAGACATGCAAAAAAGAGGTTGATGACTTTCAGCTTGACTTAGGTATTCAAACTCCTTGTAGATTGAAGATGCTAAGAATTTAAGTTACTTTTGTTTTAAAAGAGTTTTTTTCTTTTGTTTACTCATAATCTATTTTGGCAGCTCATGTTTCTGTAACTATTAGCCTATGAAATAACAGATATTTGCTTACAGAAGGTACTTTTTAGGATCTTAACTATGATCCTCTTTATCTGAAATATCTTCCTTCCTTGCCACAGTCTTCTCCAAGCCGTCTTGCTCGTTTTCTTTATGAAGTGAATTCAGGTTCACCAACCATTGATCAAACACAGCTTCATAAGGGCAGTACTCATTTATGTCACTGTATTCTGCCTGTCCATGGTCCTGGATTTATAAAACCAGAATCGTAGCTTACAGATGCTTTATAGGCAATGATGTCCTGGTAACATTTAATAACCAGAGTAGCAGAGGGAAAATCAGTTTTCCTTCAACATTCATACTTTCTTAGCTGGAATAAAACCCCATAACAAAAGACAGCTTAACAAGAAAAACATAATAGTTATTAACATGTACATTTCATATATATATATACATTCCCCAGAAAATGAGTATGATTCTCAAAGAAGAGACTTTGAATTCCAGTTTAAACAGCATCTCCAACAAAGAACTGTTAACTTATAGAGCAGTGACAAGACAAGGACACAGATTTTGGGTGTCCAGAGGTGGCAGCATGTGGGAAGCCAAATAAGCAGAAAATAAAGACCAGTGAGTAAAGCTCAAAAATATGGATTCTTCTGGTGCCATCTCCCAGTCCACAAGAGTCTAAGGTTGTCTTCAGGGCTTGGCTTCTGTTCTCCCTGGTAGAGAGGGAAGGGAGCATGGTTTGCCTTTGTAAAGCTGTGTCCTACCTTTAAGTAAACAGAGGAAGGCAGAGAACTGTCCTATATCTGCTGCTTCTTAACTGCCTTCAGCTCAACCATGCTATGGCAGAGGCATACATTGAGGTGGTGTATTTGGAGATACTCACTAACTTTCAGAAAAAAGATTTCTACCAATTTCTGGGATGTGTACACTTTCTCTTCTCCATGGCCAACCTCAAGCTACCAGGAAGTCTTCACAGACCTCTGCTTCAGAAAGCGCTGTACAGGCTTCCACAGCTGGTGGTCGCACACCCCAGCACACCACTGCCCAGTAGGCTGGAGCAGGAGGTTCTACAAACCCCTAGTGGTCTTCAGCTCCACTGGCTGCACATGCTGCTGCAGGCTGGTGCACATGGGTTGCTGCTGGTGTCCCTTCTAGGGGCTGAAAAGCACCCTCTCGTTCATTAGTAGAGCTGCTAATAAGTACCTGATAAGAGCTTAACTAATTTATTTCCTTGGAGCAAACAAAACACCGTCTATGCAAAAGGTGTGTGCTGTGGATGTGTGTGTTGGTTAGACTGACACACAAATATGTCCCACATGAGAAGTGAGAACACAAAATACCAGACCGCAAAAATGGAGAAATCCGAAGAGATTTTAACAAGGGGGAAATGAAGGAAATTAAGGTTGTTTTTGTTCAGATGCAAACATGGTTCTTGAAATTCTGTGGGATTAGATAAGAAGAGCTTTAATGTTTGAATGTTTAATGCTTTGGACTAGGACTGAAGTGCTCCTCATCTCCTGACGCAGGTAGCCATTCCACATTCTCTTCTTTGTGCTGCCTTAGTATATCTTTCAACCATCTGTGAAATTAAAAAACTCTCCCTGTAGCAGTTGGATCCAGTTTGTTAGTTTGTATTTTATCAAAAGCTGTTTCAATGCATCTGGGGTGACATTTTGATGATAATTAAAAGCAGAATCCCAGAGTCCCAGGGGTGAAATATATTTTCAGCTGCTACTTTACTCATCCAGTAAAACCCTGCCAAGAAATGAGTCCATCGTAGGAAACAGGGGTTACTTCTATGTATGGTCCTTAATTTTATCATCCATTTATGAATAAATAAAGTAAGAAATGGATGTGATAAAGGAGTCTCTGGGTTTTTTTTTTTTGTTGTTGTTGTTTTTTTTTTCACTCAAAGCCATCTCCTGTCCATTACTTTGAGTTCTTGTATTGGGACTGCTGAGTGGCTTCATCTCTGGTCCAAGTCTCCAGATTGTTCTTTCTTTTTTTAATTAAAAAATATGTTACAGTAAAAGATACATTGCCATTAATCTCCTCAAAATACTCCCCTTCACTCTGAATGCACTTATCCTATTGTTTTGCCACTTTCTTTTCTTTTTTTATGTGGGTACCGGGAGTCGAACTCAGGACCTCACGCTTGCCAGGCAGGTGCTTATGCCACTGAGCCATCTCACCGGCCCTGTTTTGCCACTTTTATTCCTTCAATTTTTTAAAGTTTTGTGTTGTGTTTTGTTTTGTTTTGTTTTGTTTTTGATACCTGTTTGCAGACATAATGATTCCATTCATTGTGGGGACTCCGTTAGCACATCTTAATCCTTTTTACTTCCTCTTCTTCTCTCATACCTTTCCCTTCCCTCCATCTATAAATCCCCTTACCATTTGCAAAAGACCTATCTCCCTGTTTCCTATTGTCTACTTTTATTTTGTTATATTTATGCTTTGGGTTTCTCATGTAAGAGAAACCATATGATATTTAAGCTTGTGTGTCTGATTTATTTTACTTAATATTGTTGTCTTAAAGTGCATCCATCTTCCTACAAATGACTCAAGTTTATCATTCCTTATGGCAGAATAATACTCCATTGTGTATAAATAACACATTTTCTTTAATCCATTTGTCTGTGTTCTTCCTAAAGCTAACTTCGTTACCCTTGCAGTTGTCATTGTGCAAAAGCAAAGATGTTAACTTTTGACTTCCCATCAACTGTTTGGTGAAGGCCAGTTTCCAGCACCTCTTCTGGATTAAAAGTGATTTCTCCCACCTCTGAACATATCTATACATTATGTTAATTTTTTTTTAAATCTTCATTATTGTATTAGTAGCTTTTTCATTGCTGGGACAAAATACTTAACACCCATGACTTAGAGGAGGAGAGGTTTTTTTGGTTCACGGTTTCAGGGTTTCAGGGTTTCAGTCCATGGTCACCTGGCTGCAAGGTAGGAGCATCATGACAGAAAGACACAAGCAGAGCGCAGCTGTTCACTTCATGGTGGCTGTGCAACAGAGCAGGGGGGAAAGGCTCAGTGAGACATATGCCTGCTAAAGGCATGCCTCCAGAGACCTTCTGCCAGCAGCAGTATCTCTAAGAGTACATTCAGCTAGGAGCAACAGTGGATTAAACCACTGATGACTGTAGCGCCCATGATCCATGCAACTCTCCAGGACTCTCTTAGTCAAGTTGACCAATAAGGCTAATGGGAGCAGCCATCTACAAAATATTATATGTGTGAGACACAGAGCAGACAAATGATAAAGCAAAATGATAAAATGTTAATACTAGAAGAAACTTGTTTAAGAGTATATGCATAGTCTTTATACTATTGCAACCTTTTCTGTTTATTTCTAAATACATAGATTTAAAAAAAAATTAATGCCTGATCCCAATTGGTTGAACCCAATAATAATGCTCCTGTGGGTGCCCCCTGCTCCTTGCCACCAGGTGGTTATGGTGTTGGGTTGGTGGTCAGCCTTGCGAGGCATGCGTGTCTTGATGGAACCACATAGGGGAGAAAGTCACACGCGCAGCTGTCTAAGAAAATGCGGTGTGTCTGGGTTGGACTGATCCACTCTCCCCGGTTGCCTGGGACTGAAGGTTTCTCAGACTTGGGACTTTCAGTGCTCAAGATAGAAAAGTCCCAGGCAAATGAGGATGAGTGGGTGGCCCTACTCTGGGAGGTGTGCTCCGAAGAGATTTGTGTTGTCAAGAGTGCTGGGACGTAAGTCCAAGCAGAGGCACTTCCGGCTCTTTCTGTGGGCAGTGAGAAGCCAAAGAAGTGCTTTCAACTTGGGAAAGATTTTTATTATAAAAAATGTGAGTTGTGTTAGAAGAAAATTAATTTTCAAGTTTTAACTTAAGCAGAAGCCTAGCTCTACACATTTTATTGGATGAAGGAGCATTTCTGGGAGGTTTGTTAGGGCCATAATTTTGGCAGCTGTTCCAGTCACTGGTGTCATGTAGCGCTTTCAGACCATGGTGACTTTTCACACGCTACATGGTGACACTTTTATGTTTCATAATCCAAATAAGCTTGAAGTTTCAAAAAGTAAATAATAACTTTTTTTCTGCATCTTAAATTCAAAGGACAGAGGTGCATTTGGTCTGTGTTTTGCTCTCCCACTGCTCGGTTGACGAAGTGCAGAATCAAAGGAGCTACTTTTACACAAAGCTCGTAACAAGTAAAAATTTTATAGTTTTAGTCATCAAGTTTCTAACTTACAGTGATTTTCACAATAGATTCATAATTTTCTTGCATGGAAGAGCTTATTATATATAGAAAGTGTATGAATAAAGTTTTATTTCAAGTTAATCTGACGTCATGTAAGTAATCATTTTCATTATGATTTAGACATTTCTCTCTTATGTATATCCACAAATACTCTGAAAGTATATTCACAAATACTCTGAAAAGTAATATGAAAATACATTTCCTTTGTTATATACTTCTATTTATTATTTAAGTTACATGAGATTTATCAAGCATTATACATTGTAAGATTCTTTTACAATCAAAGCTTTTGGAATTTTTATGATATAAAATGTATTAACTTTTCAAGGAAATGTGTATGAAAAAATATTTGTTTGATCGTAAACAGACATTTAATGAGCACCTAATTCTATTTCCAAGCCACCATCCAAGGTACTATGAGATAAATACGGTAAATAGGATTTATTTTCTGACCTTAAGATAATTGTTCCTACTAGAAAATAAAACCAGCATGCAAAAAATATCATAAGCTATGATGCATTCTAAAACATGTCTTAGGATCAAGGTAGACAGATTAAAATGTATATTTATGAGAATAATAAAAGACATTATGCAGAAGGTGTCTGGGGATAAGGTTTTCCAGACTCTGTAGAGAAGAGGAAGATAGAGCGAGACTCAGTGGTGGTGTAATCTGAATTTCAGAAGTACATAGGCATAGGCCGGTGAGATAGCTCACCGGCGTAAGCGCCTGCCTGGCAAGCGCGAGGTCCTGAGTTCGACTCCCGGTACCCACATTAAAAAAAAAAAAAGTACATAGACATGGACTGGCTCTTAGGAAAGGTTTGTCTAGAAGTGGTGCGGAGGGGACTGGAACATGATTTGAGTGGCATGGGACTTGAAGAAGAAGAGTAGGATTGGAATAGGGTAAACCTGAAATAGGATTTGAGTGGAAGTGGTGAGAGATACCTGGAAAGTTAAGGATAAAAGTCCTAGGATCTAACTAAGGAGTTGAAACCAGCCCCATAGGCAGTAGTGTGTGTGTGTGTGTGTGTGTGTGTGTGATGTCGTGTTCACAGGCAAGGCACATGCAGTCATCAAGTGTTCGGCATGAGCATAGCTGCTCTGTGAGGTGTGGAGCCAGAGTCTGTGTATGGGCGTCTCCCTGCACACGTGGGCAGGAGGAGGAGGAGCGGAAGATCAAGCGAGCTGGAGGACCAGGAAAGGTCGTACCTGGACCATCTGAGGGTGAGGCCTGCAGGGAAACCCAGGCAGCCTGCACAATCCGCCACTGCCATGCTATGCAGCCCTGAGGGGAGCTTGTGGAGAACAGGACGGGGAAGCTGCTGCCTGCATGGCTCTTGTCTCTGTGTCCAGGACCAGCTGTGAGCCTGGCACTGGTGATGATCAGCCGGGCCCATGGGCAGGAAGGCGAGCTGGGCGCACGGCACAGGAGAGCAAGGACGAGGTGGACCCTGCTGGGCTGCTCCCAGTCCTCCCTCCTCCATTTCTCTTTGGGGGGGCGGGGTGCACGTACACACACGTGCAGGTGCACGCTCTCTGGTGCATGAAGTTTCGTATGATAGTGATTTGGCGGGAAGCAAATGACAGACAAACTCATAAAGGTGATTCCTTTCTGACAAACCTACTAAATTTCAAGCAACTTGCTTTTTAAAAAAAAAATCCCTTTTTTAAAAGTTTGTTTATTTATTGGTACCTAATAACTGTGCAGCGCCATGGGATACAGTGTGATAACTCAAAGCAAGTGTACCGTGGGTGCCCCTGCTGCTTTCTAGCATGGCAGCTCCCCATGACCACCTCCTAGGTATAATGGCATCTACTCTACTCCACCTTCCAGATCTCACACGGTTCCTCTTTTGGCCAACATAACTCAGAACAATGGGAGAAGAGCAAACTCTGGGAAAAACCATTCCTAGGCTTAGCCAAATTGCTCTAATATGCCCCAGAGGATGAGCCAGGTGGTGGACGTGGATGAGTAGTATTCGGGCTAATAATGTGTGAGCCAAAAATGGAGTGAGGGGAGAGAGAAGGGAAAGGAGACCACTCAGTGTTGTGGGAGGATGGAATAAAGATCTGAGTGGGCTGAGGGCAGATGAGCCTCTAGATCGGGGCAGATGAAGAAGAGCTGTGTCGAAAGACAGAGCCAGGACATCTTGAGCACGGGCATGGATCTGTAATTCTAGAGTTGGGCAACACCTCATTTCGTAAGACAAAATGAGCATTCTCATGAGCCGAGCAGAGAAAGTTGGTTTTATAGACACAGAAAGGCTAAAGAAAGCAGAAACCAAGAACAAAATGTGGATTGGTCATTTCTTATCATGATGACTAAAATCTACTTGTCCGAGGGCTGAAGTATTATGTGTCGTTCTCCCGATCTCTGGGAAGATCAGATAAACAACTGAGTCTGGACCTGGCAATGTGGAACTTTGGCATCGGTGACTCTGTTTTGGTTTGGCCAGTTGCACATAGGACAGCTCCGTCCAAATGAAAGGCCATCTGTATTTCATCTAACTCTGAGAAGTAGCATTTAGCTCCGGGGCTTTGAGCGTATGTAATGTGGATGTGTGCGCCATTAAAAATCAAACCTCATGAATGTTTCCTCGTTTGTAATAGAGGTAAAACTGGTTTTTGCTGTGTGGAGGTGCTGCGTACCTAGTACAGAAGAAAGCAAAATAGACATCTGGACAGACTGGAACACTAGGAACAGAAATTGGGGGCCATTCATTTAGAATGGCGGGAAGAGTTCGTGTCAATTTAGAACTTGTGACGAGAAAGCCAAGTTAGGAAGCCCAAGCTTCTGACCCACATCAGGGACTGGAGAAATTAAACAGTGTGTCCAAGCCAGGTCAGGGCAGGTTTCAGCTCCAGACATTGGGACTGGAATTCTAAGCAGAGAGGAGGCCCTCTCGAAGGAAAGGCTGGCCTCTGGGCAGGGCTGGCGTCTGTTTAGGATGGGGTCGCTAGGAGTGCTGTGTTTGGGCACCACTCCCAGACACTTAGGACCAACGCCTGCAAGCACTGGATCAAACATCTGGTTGATTCAGAGAAGCCCGGAGATGTGGAGGGCGATTGACTCCTGGGTCTAAAAAAATTTGTCATTTTCAGCTTGGTAGGTGAGAAAAATGGAGGACAGGTAGAGGTCGGGATGCAGAAAGTAAAGTGAAATTTATACAAATTTTAGTCGTGCTGTTTCCCTGGGGCTGAAGGAAATGGAGATGCCCTGGGAGCCAGGTAGAATTTGATCCAATTGAGTGCAATAACGAGAAAAGGAAAGGAAAGGAAAAGAGAAGGAAGGGGAAAGGAGGAGAGGGGAGGGGAGGGGAGGACAGGGCAGGGCAGGGCTATGTATTTGCAGTTGCCTCTTTGTTATAAAATGAGCTCCCAGGGATGGTGAAATAGCTCAGCGGTATAAGCGCCTGCCTGGCAAGCGCAAGGTCCTGAGTTCAACTCTTGGTACCCACATAAAGGAAGAAAAGGGCCGGTGAGATAGCTCAGCAGCACAAGTGCCTTCTGGCTGGCATGAGGTCCTGAGTTTGACTCCCAGTACCCACATAAAAAAAACTAATAATAATAAAATGAGCTCTCAGCAACAGTCACATATCCTGTGCTTCTACCAGGCCTGCTCACTTCATTGTGCTGTCTTTCACCAGACCAAGGTTTTCCTCCTCAAAGCCCAGGCTGGGTCACGGTGTGCTTCTTTTCCTCCTTTTGTTGTGTCTCAGTCGTCTATGACTAGGCCAAGATGAAGTGTTTCTCCCCCTGTAGGCAGGAAAGTCCAATACTAGAGGCATTCCTGATTCTAATTTTAATAAGGAGTGCTCGGGTTTGTTCATTTTCAAGTGGAAGCATAGAAAATGAGTTGATTAACAGATGTCTGAAATTATTGGACCTCATCCAACTTTCAGTGCTTAATAAAGCCTCATGCTAAGTAATCCTGGGAAAGAAGTGTTCAGGACCACATTGCTACTACTGGTCACAAAAGACTTGGTCCAATTTTTGACCTCAGAAACAAGTCCAGAAGTCTACTTGACTCACTGTAATCATCTGGGCTTCTAGAAAAAACAGTATGGAGCAGCTACGCGTTTGGGGCATTCCAGAAACCCAGCCTGCGCAGGTCAGGCCAGTGTGATGGGATGTGCGTTTGTTAGTCCCATTCTACTCTTGGCTCATCCAGCTGAATTTGTTCCACCCTTAGCCTCCCTGAACCCCTCAGGGTGACACCTAGAGCAAACCTGGTGTTTACGGAAGTTGTTCCTTCCAGGATGGAGACTCCTTTTTGGGTATCTGCGGTGGCCTTTGATACCCAAAAGACCTCACTCTCCCCACTCCCTGAAAATGTCCCGTGATCAAAATTCTTTCAGGAAATGTTCCCAGTATACATGCAACCATTCCACTAGCTGTATGCTAGCAAAATCTAGTTCTAAAGATTTTTCTTTTAATGATATTTTAAAATATTTATTTTAATCAATATAGTTCATTTTGGATCTTAACAATCTTCAAGTGCTACTGAAGTAGGTTTGTAACTTCAGTAAATGTCTCTCTCAGAGGATCCTTTCAAAGAATCACGTAAACCTTCTATTGTAGCCAAATAAATAATTACAGAGTAGATGGTTCTCTGACATTGCAAGAACCCTGCCAGGCTGGGTAAGAACAATTAGGAAGTTTTAGCTCCAGTGAGCTTGGCCTTGAGTTTTGTAATCCAAGTAGCTTTCAGCCTGGTGTGGAGAGCATGTTTGTAGCCACCAAGGAATACTACCATTTAACACATTCACACTTACAGTTTCTTTTGTTAAAGAAAAATGTCAGATATGACTTTAACATGGATTATGGTTTTTTTTTTTTCCCCAAGAATATTTCTTCTAATTTTTCTGTGGCAAAGCAGCTGTGGTTGCTATGCCATCAGCTCCGTTGCTATGGGGGATGCCTTGGGTGTTTGCCAGGCTATGATTGGTTATTTCGGCACCTTATGTTCAGCAGTTGACATTTTTCTATGTTGAATCATGCTATTTTATTTTAATTCAGTGGGTAGGCTCGATAATGTTGATCAGCGTTGAAAGAACTGATGTTAGATCTAAAGGAATCCCACTGTTTCTCTCCTTAGAAAATATTAAGAGTGTAAAGGGTATGTAAAGGAAGTATGTTTGTACATGAGAACATGCGAGGCTACATGGGGATGTATTTGGAAACATGCTTTTGTGCCAGGCATGTGACTCTTTAACTCATGAAATTTAGAGCAATGGAAAAGGATGAGTGTCAGCATGTATGCATTTATCCTAAGCAGAGAAATTATGTCAAATTGAAGGTCATGCCCTCTTAACTTTAGTGATGCCACACTGTTGTGACAGAGTTAACACAACAATCGCTCCTTGAGGGCCAGCCTTCACAGACGCGCTTCTCCACTTTCCTGCACTTCAAAAGCAGCATCAAGATATCTGTGTCTGGGCTAAGGATTTTCCACCGCTGGATCTACTTTCTAATGAGCCGTCTTTGTCTCTGTAATGTGGCGATGCTAATGGGGTGTTTCAGAAAATCGCCAAACCAAAATTGGAGAATTTTGTAAGAGAAGAAGATAAACTCGTTATCGTAATGATTGTCTCTCGTCTTGATCATCTTCTCCTCAAGGGCCAGCAGGATTATTCCTCAGAAAACAGGACCCAGAGCTCCTGTTCCCTGGTTGCTCGGTCACCAGTCTAAACATGACACAAGTTTGTAATTTTTCCAATGAACACTCAGAAGCAGGCTTGCGAACGGAATATTAGTAAGTTGGCTTCATCCTGGGGAATCAAGATTTTCCTGCTTAGAAGCACATAACGACCATATTTTAGACTAATTTTTTTTTTTTGATGGCATTTGCAGCCGTCAGTATTAGAGGACACTGGAAGCTAGATTTAGGAGAGAACATGACATTTCTGTAATAAAGTTTATTTTAGAAAATAACTGAATCATTTCCTGAATGCATTTATTCTCAACTGCTGAGATTTTCATCTCAATAATTCCCCTCCTAAAAATACTCCCTGTCTTTGACAATTACAGAGTCCATATGCATTTGGGCTGCAGGGAACACAATCTAACATTAATTTCCAAGGAATTATTTATGCAGAACTTTTCAGACTACTGACGTATATATGGGTATTTTGATACAGATATTGTTTTTTTGTTTTTTTGTTTTTTTTGTGGGTACCGGGGTCGACCTCAGGACCTCGCGTGCCAGCAGGCGCCCATGCCGCTGAGCGATATCACCGGCCCTTTTTTCGTATGTGGGTTCCGGGAGTCGAACTCGGGCCCTCGCGCTTGCCAGGCAGGTGCTTACACCGCTGAACCATCTCACCGGCCTCGATATTGTATTCTTGAACAAAAGGTATTTTCATTCTAGATAGAAAATAATAACTGAAGAGACTTCAGAACAGGAACAACCCCATGTCCAGTTGACTTGACGTCACGAACTCCTGCATGCTCTACCCGTGCCTTAAACTCGGGCACAGCGAAGGCCCAAGGACAGAAGCCCAAGTGTCTGGGTCCCGGGCTGGGTCTTCCTCTCCCCCCTGTCTATTATTCTCTCTTCCAAAAGCAAACAAGCACACCGGTATAAAACCTGAATGAATACTAATATTCTTTTTCCACTGTCTGTAAAATAATTTTATTCATTTTTGTGGAAAACATTTGAGAGGCCAGTAAGTAATCTTAATCTCATTGAAATGGGTGAAGTTATGGAGATTAACCGAGCCAGCGAGCTTCTTTCCTCTCTCCCCGCTGGCTTTGTGTTTCTCCCACACTCTGCTCAGTCTTGTCTGAGGCCCACACCAAACTTGTGGGGCCAGCAGTGCGCATCTCTCTGCGGATCAAGTTCCCCCAGACTCCCTCAGGACCCTTCCTCATCCACCCCACAGCAGTATTTTGGGCTTTGCCTTGTACCTGCGTAGACCGGACCAGTGGTTTTGTTCTCATCCTGGTCTCCAGCCTGTCTTCTCCAGGCACTTTGCAAAATGCTGCTGCTGCTGGCGATGATGAGGCCGCCTGCTCGCCCTCCACATTTGGATGTTCCATAGACGTCGCTTACATTGAATGCATCCTCATCTCACACTTGAGCTACTCTGACACTGGAAACTTTTCAACCTCAGTCTTTGTCATCAAAATAAATGGAACCCATAAATCTTATTCCTAAGGCTAAAAACTTCAGAGTCTTTCCAAACTTATCTCTGTCATGTCCAGTATTCAACAAAAAATAAATCTGTTGGCTCTGCCTTGAAAATAAGTGTAGAATCTTCACCATGTCTTCCCCACCTGCCCTACTGCCAGCTTCCTCTACGCCATCATTGCCCGCTGCCCGTAAGTCTTCCTTTCTGCTGCAGAGCAGGGTTCCCTGGTGTGTATGTTTAGCCTTCCCCTCTCCCAGAACTTCTGACCGTTTATTCAGATTTTGGCTCTTAACAAAGGAAGCTCTGTAAACGTGCATGGACAAGTTTTCTCATGTTCAGGGTGCTGGAATACATGTTTAAGGATGATGTGTTCTGTTTCCGGATTGCCACCCAAGATTGCTGAGTCATATGAGTTGCATGTTTTGTCTTCTTAGAATCTGTCGAACTGTTTTCCAGGGTGACTATGTTATTTTACAGTCACGCTACAAATGCGTGAGAGGTCCAGTTTCTCTGCATCTTTACCAGACTTTCATCATGTCACCATTATTTACTTTACCCCTTCTGACACTTTATAATGTTACTGCGCTCTTGATTTGTATTTCTCTAATGGCTACTGGTATTAAACTTGTACCTGTGTACACAAAATGTTTGTCACCTCTGCACTGCCCAGGGGAACTGTCTACTGAAGGCTTTGGCACATAGTTTAATTTTTTTATTACTATTTTTGAGAGGTTTTTTTTTATATATTCTGGATACTACTGTTGGATATGTGGTTTGCACATATTTTCTCTAGGTCTGTAGCTTTTTTATCCCTTTCAAAGGGATGGTCACAGGGCAACCGTTTTAATTTTGATGAAATTGATTTATTAATTTTTCTTTAGTGTCAAGTCTGAAAGCTCTTTGTTTAGTCCTCAATCCTAAGTTTTTTCTGTTTTCTGAAACTGTTATAGATTTATATTTTATATTTAAGTTCATGACCCATTCTGAGTTGAATTTTGTATATGGTGGGATATTAGGTCTCTTGTTTTGCATATAAATATCTAGTGGTTCCAGAACTATTTGTTGAAGGACTATTTCTTGCTCCATCAAATACCTTTTAGTCCATCGTCAGTAACAGTTGAGTTGTACGGATCCATTGCTGGGTTCTCTGTGCTGTTCCGTACAATTAAGTGTCTTTTCCTCCACCAGTACCACATGTTTATTTATCAGGGTTTTTCTT
Source organism: Erethizon dorsatum (assembly GCA_028451465.1). Lineage (NCBI taxonomy): Eukaryota > Metazoa > Chordata > Mammalia > Rodentia > Erethizontidae > Erethizon > Erethizon dorsatum. Next base: position 27,906,258 of record CM051838.1, on the reverse strand, counting down.
TAATTTCTTCACCAGTACTTTGTAATTTTCAACACACAGATTCTGTACATGCTTCCTTGTTGACCTATGTGTTTCCTTTTCTTTGCAGTCACTTTAAGTGATGCCATGTTTTAAATGTTTTCCTGTATTCACTGTTCATATATAAGAATGCGGTTGATCTTTCTGCGTTGATTTTGTATCCTGCAACACTGATGAAATCACTGATGAGTTCCAGGACTTTTTTCCCCATAGATTCCTTGCAGTTATCTATAGACAATTATGCTGACTTCAAATAGAGACAGTTTTATCTCTTCCCTTCCAATCTGTATACATTTTATTTATTTTTCTTACCTTAATGCAGTGCCTAAAATTTTCAGTGCTGTGTTAAGCAAAGAATAGTAAAAGCAGTTATCCTTGCCTTATTTCTGATCTTAAAGAAAAGCAGTCAGTATTTAAATATAATGTTAACTAAAGTATTTTCGTAGATATATACTTCCCTCTATTCCTATCTTGCTAATTAAGAGTCATTATAAGTATACACTAGGTTTTGTCAAATGCCCTTCTATATATCAGTTCATATAATCATGTGATTTTTTTCTTGGGCCTTTTCATACATTGAATGGCACTGTTGAAGGGGGATTGCTGGGGACATTGACTGATTTTATAATAGTAAACCAGCTTTGTACTATTCAAGCATGGCATATAATTCTGCTTATAATTTCTTGGATTCTATTTGCCAGTATTTTGTTGGTGATTTTTGCATTTGAGTTCATGAATGATGACAGTCTTTTACTTTTGGGATTTGGGATCATAAAATAAGTTAAATATTTTTCTTTTCTGTTCTATTTTGTAGAAAAGGTTATGAAAGTTAATTTTCTAGTGAAACCATTTGGGCTAATAGATCTCTTTCTCCAAAGTTTTGATTTAGAAATTCAATTTCTTTGATGATTGTGGGGCTATTTTGATTATCTCTCACATCCTGCTTGGGTTTTGGTAATTTGTGGATTTAAAAAAATGGTCCATTTCTTCTAATTGTCAAATATTTGAGCATAAATTGTTGTAATGTTCCTTTAATATCTTTTTAATGGTTGCAGGACCCATAGTGATAGCCTTTATTTCATTCCTGAAATTTTTGATTTTCATGTTCTCTTGTTATTACTATCAATCATGCTAGACCTTAACAATTTTGTTGATTTTCCCCAAAGAACCTTTGCTTCATTGATTTTTCTGTACTGTTTTACTGTCTTCAATTTCACTGATTTCTTCTCTGATCTTTATTATTTCCTTCCTTGTGTGGTTTTGGTGTATTTGGCTAGTGCTTTACTACTTTCTTGTGGTGTGAACTTAGACTCCCGATCCGGGAGTTTTCCTTATTTGGTGCTATGAATCTCTCTTGGTTTGGCTTTAGCTACATCCTATGTACTTTGAGTTTTCATTTTCATTCAATGCATTTTTTTAAATTTTCTTTGATATGATCTCCTTGACCCATGGATTATTTACAGATATACAGTTTCATTTCCACATATTTAGGAATTTTCTAGTTTTCCGTTACTGATTTTAAGCCTGATTCCATTAGAGTAAGAGAACACATTATGTATGATTTCAATATGTTTTTTTTTTTTTTGAGGTTTGTTTTATTGCTTAGATTCTAGTGAAGATATGGGTACATTAAAAAAGGGTATACTCTGAGCTGGACATGGTTTAGTCCTCTGGGAGGCTGAGGCAGGAGGATCACAAGTTCAAATCCATACTGAGCAACTTAGTGAATTAGCAAGATACTGTCTCAGAATATAAAAAAACGAAAGGAAGAAAGAAAAAAGAGAAGAAAAGACAGTGCTCAGTACAGTGATTCTGGGTTCAACCCCTAGTATCACCAAAAAAAAAAAAAAAATGTTTACTCCGTTGTTGTTCAGTGCAGTATTCTGCATATGTCAATTAGGTTCTATTCCTTGTTTGTGTTGTACAGGATTTCTACCTCCTCGCTGATTTGTAATTTTTATCAGTTTTGAAGAGAAAGTTGTTCTGGTCCTCAGCTACGATTCAAGATGTGTTTATTCTTGTAGCTGTGTCAGCATCTGGTTCATGAGGCTTTATTTGGTGTGCACACATTTAGATTAAGAGTGTTAGATCTTCCTAGCAGATCTGAATGGAGTCATGGTCCTAATTCTTTCTAGTAATTTTCCTTGACCCAAGGTCTACTTTATCTGATGTTAATATACCTGTTTTTTAAATTAATATTTGTGTGGTATATTTTTGCTGTTGAATTTGAAGTGAGTTTTTTATAAGTAGCATATATTTGGGCATATTTTATTCGTATTGTCAATGTCTATGTTTTAGAGTGTATATCCTATTTATAATTAAGATCCTCATTGAAATGTTAACACATAAATTAGCCATTTCCTTTAGTTTCTGTTGATTTTCTCTGGTTCTTTCCTTCTGTTTCTCTTTTCTGCCTTTCTGTGGGTTACTTGAGTGATTTTTAGGTGTCTGTCAATTATTTATAGTGGATTTAATTATGGTAAGATATACATAACATAGAATTTACCATTTTAAGTATATAATTCTCTAACATTACATTCATGTAACTGTGCAAAGATCGTATCTTTCCATCTCGGGAACTTTATATCATTCCAAACTGAAACTGTCTCTCTCCAAAAAGCTCTTATTTCCCAGTAACCAATATTTTACTTTTTGTCTTTATGAATTTTCCTATTTTAGGAATCTCAGCTAAGTGAGATCATACAGTAGTTGTCCTGTCAAGTGTCTAATTTATTTCACTCCATGTAATATCTTCGTGGTTCGTAAGTGATGTAGCATGTGTCAGAATTTCACAAGCCTGGATCGCATTCCTTTGTATGGTTGGACCACATTTTGTTTCTCCGCTCGTGTTCGTGGACACTGGGTTTTTTTCTCCCTTTTGGCTCTACTGAATTAATGCTGCTTTGAACATTAGTAGAGAAGTATCTTCTTGAGTCTGTGCTTTCAATTCTTTTGGTTCCATATCCAGAGCTGGAATTGCCAGACCGTGTGGTAACTTTATATTCAACTTTTTGAGAAAACCCAATGCTGTGACAGTCCAGTGGTTGCTTCATTTAAATTCCCACCACCAACGCACAAGTGTTCCTGTTCCTTCATGTCCTTGCCAATCCTTGTACTTTCTGCTTGATTTTTTTTTTTCTTATAATAGTCAAGCTAATAGGTATTACATGGTACCTCATTGTGGTTTAGGTTTGCATTTCCCTAAGGTTTAGTGATTTTGAACATCTTTTCACATGTTGATTGGCATATTGTATATATTCTTTGGAGCAATGTCTATTAAGTCCTTTGTTTTCATTTGATTATTTTGTTTGTTTTGTTGTCATCAGTGTTATTTCCATACTCTGAATATTAATCCCTTTTCAACTGTAAGATTTGAAAATATTTTCTCTGCAGTAGTTTTTGGCTCACACACATAGCTCTGGGGTTTTCATAGTGATTCTCTGAATATTACAGTGTACACATGTGGCTTATCACAGTTTACTGGTACCAACGTTTTATTTTACCATCGTATGCAAAGTGCGGAAACCTCACTTCCATTTAGTTTCCTTTACCTTCCACACTTTTAGATATCATTGTCTTATATCAGGTTGCATTTCAATGTTTGTTTTAGTCATTAAGTATAATTTGCAAAACTCATAAATAAAAGGTTATAGATACCCATAGTTCTGCTCTTTCTCCTATTCCTTTTTTCCTTATGCTCTAAGAGTGTTTAGTCTTATTTTTTTGTCCTCACTTGGTTTTTATTTTCTATTTATTATTTTATTTTCTTTCTGTTTGAAAAGCTTCCTTTAGCCTATCTTTAAGGGTAGCTTTGTAAGAGACTCTTTTAATTCTTTTAATTCTTCTTTGTCTAAGAGTGTCTGTGTTTCCTCTTCCCAAGGTGTAGTTTTGTGGAGTACAGAACTAGCCATTGAAAGTTCACTTCCTCCATCACTGGGCAAACTTTTTTCACTTCTTTCTGGCCTCCATGGTTCCATAGGGAAGGTCTGCCATTACTAGCTGATGTTCCTTCAGAACAGCGACTGTTTCTTCTAACTGCTTTTTTCCTTTGAGTTTCAGAAGTTTAATTATAACGTGTCTTCATTTATGCTCATGGGGTGTATCATGTCTGGAGTTTTCTTAACGTCTTGAATCTGGCTGTGTGCGTTTCAACAATTTCGGAAGTGTTCACCGACTATTTCCTTGAACCTTCTTTCAGCCTTACCCTCTTTCTCTGCTCTTGCCCAGAATCTGATGGTAGGAAAGCTGGAGCTTTTGTGATTGTCCTGCAGTTCCACTCTTCTTTTGAGTCCATCCACCAAAGATTTTTTTTTTCAATTTCTGTGATTGTATTTTTCAGTTCTACAATTCTCTTTTGGCTTGTAATAACTTCTACTTTTTTGCTGACACTATTATTTTGTGTGTTCCTTTGCTCGAAGAGAATGTGTAATTGATTACTGTGTACCGCCTCTATCAGGGTTTCCTGTCACCCTGATTCTCCTCAATCCTGCCAGTTGATTGTCCTTTCTCATTCGAGTTGTGATTTCCTTAATTTCTACACAGCAGGGCTTGTTTTGTTCTGGTTCAAATTGTATACTGGGTCTTTTGAGGTCCCTAAAATAAAAAATAAAATGAGATAAAATAAAATGCAAGCTCATTTTGGCATTCGGTCACCCTGTTCCAGCTTAGCCGGGCCCTGCGACTGTGCGCTGTGGTTCCAGTGGCAGTGTGGCTCCCTACGCCTTCCCACTGCTGTCGTGCTCCTCGGGGTCCATCTGGTGCTGGCCATGGGTGAGCCGAACGGGCTCCGGTCTTAGGTCTGCAGGGACAAGGAGGCTCCTCGAGCTCGGCCACTTCTTGTCGGAAATTAGAGTTTTCATGGAGGGAAATCCAAGTAACAATAGCTGAAAAAAATATATAAAAATAGGAAAGAGGGGTACAGAACAAAACACAGGAAAATACAAAAGACAAAGTGAATCTCCTTCCCTGGATGTTTTACAGACAGCCTTGTAAACTTTCCAACCATGATGGAAGAAAAGGAAATAAAAAGAGGCTCCACGAGGCACTGTTTTTACCTTCTCCCTGTTTCTGCCTCTGGAGTGGACCACGGTCGGTGATTACCGTATTGGCTGACGCCCTTGCCCTCTGTTTTAGGGGACAGTGTATGGTGATAGCATTGAGGATGCAAATGTGGGGCAACTTACTTCTACCAAATTTTCCCCCAATTGTGAACCAGAAGCGAACTTAAAATACGTTACAACAAACTCCATTCTTTGGCCACTCCACAGTTTGCAACCTGCTTCTGTGTTCATTAGCTGACCCTGCCCCCTACAGCATGTTCTTCCCACTGGATCTTCTAGAAGCATCCTGTGGACTAGTAGTGATACCAGTAAGACAGGTAATTCAGCTGCAGTTGCTCACCTTCTAGATTTTCTCATCCACAGATGCCATTTCTAAGTGCAAAGATATCTATATTTTCCCCAATAAGGAATCCACTGGAGATGAAAATATACCTCTGCCAGTGGGTATCTGAATATTAGAAGATGCATCTTTGGCTGTTCAGCACTCAGGCAAGCTTATGAGCAAAGATGAATGGTTATGAGTTTGTATCAAAATTTGCTACAAATTTATTTCTCATAAAATGAAACTCAGTACTTTGGCTTCAGCTGTCTTTCTGTGGCTGGGGATTAGGCGGGATGTCTTAGTGTTGGGGTTCAATGACATTCTTCAAGGATGTGGTATCAGCCACACCTCCTTGACATACTTAGCAAGTGGGAGACTCAGAGTAAAGCATTTAACTTTTTTTTTTTTTTTTTTTGTGGGTACCAGGGGCCGACCTCAGGACCTCGCGCGCCAGCAGGCGCCCATGCCGCTGAGCGATATCACCGGCCCTTTTTTTCGTATGTGGGTTCTGGGAGTCGAACTCGAGCCCTTGCGCTTGCCAGGCAGACGCTTAAGCCGCTGAGCCATCTCACCGGCCCCGAAGCATTTAACATTTTGGAAAACAACAAAGCACACTTTGTGATTAGCTTAAAATATAATTCTATTACATTTTTAAAAACTGGTTATTGCAGGTAATGGTGTGTATTTACATTGCAAAATATTGTAATTAAAGAATAAGCTTAGTAGAGTACTTTAAACTGTACTGTTTTTTGTTTTCCGTTATTACATAACTTTAGGGCGGCTGTTTATATTCAGACTAATTAGCAAATGTAGCCAGTCTTTGTGACCAAGTATTCAATTTTGTCACTTCGTTTTAATAATTATTGGCAAGAGGATGAGGCTAGATATTGATTTGGAAGCAAATTTACATTTTATTATTTCTCCACTACTGGACATGCTGATATAAAATAAGGTATACAGCATTTTAAAAGACTTTAAATAGATCAACTTTGGAAAATTTAACTGCAGTTTTGGGTTTTCCAATTATTTACTTAATTATAGTCATAACTGACTCAATTCAGAGATCTAGAGAACAATTTTTAATTGTCACAGAGTAAAGATGAAGTTAAAATCTTATAGAATTTGCCTAAAGAAATTTAATTTCAGGAAGAAACATTGTAATCTCATGTCTTATCTTTTGTCTTTAAGTTTCTCGAAAGCAGGATCCTTATCTTCTCCATCACTCTGTTGGTACCACACAAACTATACCATCCCTCTTTATTGATCCCTGTAATTCTTTTGTGAAATGACTGAGCTTTGATTTATGTTCAAAACTGTACTTATATTAGTCATGGTCCTCCAGAGCGAGAGAACCAATAGGAGAGACAGAGGGACGGGCGGGTGGGGAGAGGGGCCTTGTAGGGGAGTTGGCTCTGCCACGGACAAGCTGGAGACCCCAGGATGTTGGTAATGTGGCTCAGTCCAAGCCCACGATCTCAGAACCAGGGAAGCTGATGATGTAAGTCCGTTGGAGGCAGAAAGCCCAAAAGCAACCCAACTGACCACTGGTGTAAGTCCAGTAATCCAGAGCTCAGAGAGCCCAGGCTCTGGTGTGAATATGTTTTTTAAAACACTGTGAAAAATAACCATAAGTTTTGCCTTTGTTGTATGGGATAAACAGCCCACATTTAATATCTGGAAATCTCAGTGATTGTCCCAGTCTGGAATGAGTTTTTTTTCTTTCTGTATATGTGTACAAATTTGTTACATCTATGCCACATGACCTCTGGGTGCCGTTTTTATTGATGAAATGAAGAAATTAGATTGAAAAATGATTAAGTCCAGCCCATATCTTAAAAGCTTCATTCACCGACTCATTGAGCAGCAGCATGCATTTGGGAAGCGGCTGGCAGGAAACAGTTACATTTTGTGGTCACAGGACAGCATTGCTAACCAGCACACACAGGCTTGTAGCTAGGACTTTGGTCTCTTTGACAACTGCAAATTTGGCTCTAACCATTGAACTCACAAACTCAACTCAGAACATAAGAAGGCTCTTCTATAGCTCGGCGTGGAAAATTGATTTTTAAGAATAAAGAGAACTAAATCTGATACAGAAGAATGAAACATTCCATAATGATAAAAATAAATAGATTAAATATTGGCTCTGAAATCTACGAGACTTTGGCTGAGTAACTTAATCTCTTTGCGTCTCAATTTTGGCATCTGTCAAGTGGGACCATGATAATAATATCTGAAGGAAATAATTCATTTAAAGCCCCTGAGGTAGGGGAGGCACTGAAAGCTTTACAGTTGGGCTAGTGTAGAGGAATTAGCTGAATGAGTAGCAGTGAATTCACGAGAGCAAATCTGTGCATCAGGCTTTGAGCTGACACTGAAATCGAGATCAGACTGCCTGAATCTGTACTGTGGCACCTTCGCTTAGCAGCTGTGACAGCCTTGTCAGTTTCTTAACATCTCTGCATCTTCTGTAAAATGGCAGTGATAACTGCACCTACGTCGTAAGGTGGTGGTGAATTTTAAATGAAATAATCTGTGCACTATGCTTAGGACAATGCCTGGCCTATAGCAAACTCTTAATACATATAGTTGTCTTTATTATAGGTGTTACACTCGGGCAGAGAAGGGAAAGTTGAAAGAGATGTGGAGAGCATTCACCCCAGTGCAGGAAGAGACAATAATGGAATTCGTCGGTAGGGCCACAAAGATTGTAATGGTCTAGTAGAACTTTGAAATTTTTATTTTAGAAAACAGTGTGTAATCACACTAAATTCTTTGAGATGTTAGGAAAGAAATGCCTCTTACATGCAAGACAAGTAATGAAATTCCACGTAAGTCACTGAAAGTAAGTATCAGAGTCTCCAATTTATCTGTATACTTGGGAGATGAACTTTCCTTTTAAGTAAGAAGTCTGCCCCACAGAAAAGAACTTCTGATCTGCACATGGATTAGATGTGGCTAAACAGCTCTGTGTAAGCTGCAGATAAATTATCGATCATTTTGTAACAAGACAACCATTGTGATATCACAGTGACTCATTAGACACTGTCAGTTTCTGGATGAGTCTAGAGTCACCTGGTTTGCAGAGTCACGAGTGGACATGCGGGTCAGAACCTCAGCATTTCAGCTCAGAATCCTTCAGCCAAGTTCCTGAAGCTGCTGAGTGGCCGCAGACAGACTGAGGAGGACAGGATGGAAGGACATAGGGGAGAGAAAGAGAGAGGGAGGGAGGGAGGGAGAAATGCAGCTATGATTCCTCTTTAGGCACTACATGCTTTTAAAAATGCATCTTATTTGGTCAGCTTTAAGGAGACAGGGAACAAGCCTATATATTTCATGATTGAGAAGTGCTTTTCAGTTAGCTGGAAAAGATGTTTATGTTTGAGCTCACATTACTTCATTAAAAAAGGAAAAGGTAAGATTGTTTGGAAATAGGCATCTACCAGTTCTTTCAAGGGCTGTCTTAACAGAAACATAGAAAGTTTTCTCCCCTAAAAATATTATTTCTTATTATCAAGGTCATTTAGGCTAAACCAAGGCTTTTCTGTTAAGCTCAGTATATAAAAAGCTGCATATATTTAGTGTATGCACTCTGAAGGGTTTAGATATATGTTTTTTTAAAAAATGTATATATATATATAGTACCGATATTTCTTGAGAGTGTCATGTGTCACCACCATTCATTCACACTTGAGAGTGAATTTCTTTATAACTGAGTTTTCTCTCTTCTCCAACTGAGTATTTGACCTTCAGGGCAGTGGGATTTCAAATGGAAGGTTAAAATTAAATTAGAAATTAAATTAAATTCAAAGCTGGAGGGACTTTCAGGGGTTTGGGCTTGAATTAGGAACTTTGGTCAGCTGTCCAAAGAGTCACTTGGGAAATAGAGAGATGACACTGAGAAGAACAGAGATGAAATTAATTTAGTTTGCAGTTTTACTAGAATTTTCAGAAATCAGTAGCACCTTCCAAAATCCTATGTCATCCAGAGGTGATAAGTTTATAATGCTCGAAGCAGCTGCTAGAGTCTGTACTAGTTCCTTACAGCAAGGCGAATATTAACGGCTGCATATTCTGCAAGGCCCTACAGCAAAATGAAATTACTGGCCCTGTATTCAGAAAGCAGGGACAGAGGTCCTTAGAGGTACTGCTGTCTGAAGCTGTTTTCTTTCTTCCACCATCCCTCTCCTGACATATCATCATGGTTTCTATTTGCTATCTAAAGTTGTTGTGAGTAAAAAAAGAAAACTGAAAGCGTAAATTATCAGTGTGAATTTTGCCATTCCCTTTATGTTGTGCCATGCAAATATAAGAAACATGCATGCAGAGTCACAAAGACAGACAACCCAGTTTGCATTTCCCAGATCGTGTATGTGTGTGGCGTTCCTAGCAGAACAGAGAATATGTGTCACAGAACTTAGCTACTTTTTTTTTTTTATGTGGGTACTGGGAGTCGAACTCAGGACCTTGCACTTGCCAGCAGGTGCTTGTGCCACTAAGCGATATCACCGGCCCTTTTTTTTTTCCTTTATGTGGGTACCAGGAGTCGAACTCAGGACCTCGCGCTTGCCAGGCAGGTGCTTACACCGCTGAGCTATATCACTGGTCCAGAACTTAGCTACTTTAATGTCACCTCTGAACGCATCCATGTCCTAGCAGCATCACCCCCCTTTGGTTTACTGGTGAAAATGGAAGAGCTGCAAGAAAAGAAGCATGGATGGCTCTTTCCTCCTTTTTTTTTCAGTTGTTCTTTTCTATGTCATTATCAAGCTCAGTGTTTGCTAACACAGGGAAACAACACAAGGAAGAAAGGTCTGCGGTCTTTAGAACACCAGTGCCTTCTTGTTGGGGTTGGAGTAAGTGCCAGTTCAGTGACAACATGCTTCTTGGGGCTGGCAGCTCCTTGCGGACTAGACGGAACACGTTTGCTCCTGTCCTCACACCAAATCTCACTGAACTCCCGCAAATTGTGTATCCATCAGCATTCACCATCATGTCCCCTGTGTGTCCCCAAGGCCATAAGAAAGAGCAGTGGACAGGACATTTGTAGTGGACATACATGCCCTGCTCTCACGTGCCTACTGCCCCACTGGACTTCACCCCAAAGCACTGGGTTGCAATTAAACCAAGCACAAGGCCTTCCAGCGCCCCCACTGCACGGCACCAGCCTGACCTCGAGGTTTCTTACACATATGGGGAATCAGTTAGCGAAGCAGTTTGCATAGACCTGAAAGCTGGCTGCTTCTCCCTTTTTTATTATGTGTTCTAACACTGACTCCTGCGTGCGGGGAGTTACAGGATAAATGCAGCCCTGCAGTTTGTTCTACTCCCAGAGCTGCGGGGTCGGAAGGCCGGCAGGCAGATGGATGGCTTAATATTAGCTTCAAGCAAGCACAAAGTTTTGTGGACTTTAGTGTAAAATCAAAGTCAAACTTTAAGATAAAACATGAGATGTTCGAGACATGATTGTGCTTTTTAGGTAAAAGAAGTATTTGGGTGAAAAAAATGGAAAGGAAACTACCCGTATAGAAGGACAACAACCCTAACAGGAGGTGTCCTGGGGTCCAGTCCTCACTGGGCCATCGGCTGACTGTGACCTCAGACAGCCCACTTCCCCTCCGTGGTCCCCGCAAATCTTGACTGTGAGGTAGGGTTTGAGCATAGATGGTTTCTAGCTTAAGACTTATCGATTGAAGAGGCATCGATCCTTCAAGAACCTGCTTTAAAGAAATGATAGACTTCAGACACCTTCCGGGAACGTCTGGCGTTCTCAGCCCTCCTCCGGGCAAGTGTGCGTCCTCCCGTGACATTTTCTTTGGCCCCCGGGCTGAAGGTTCACCTTTCCCAAGTGTCTGCGAATTCTTCCTCCCAAAGGACTATGGTTATTCCTGAATGGCACAGGCATAAGTCTCAGAAGAGAAAATCAAAAATTAAGACAGACATCCAAAAGAAAAAGAAAAAAAAAAAAATCCAGGGATATTCGAAAGCAGTTGAGATTGAGCAGCTGAGATATTTTAGATTCCTGGATTTGATTCTGTTCTTTTTGTTACAATTTTTTTTCTTTAGCCCTTTTTAGCTTTTGTCCAAACCAAACTTTACCTCACTCTCTGAAAGTTCTATATTTTGACTTATTGAATACTATTAAGATTTATATCTATTAATTATTTTTATCTATTATTATTATCTATTATTCTTTTATCTATTATTATTTTTATCTATTAATAGCCCTGATACTATTTTAAAAAGAACTGCCAAAATGTAAAAGTATGGCTTTTATTATGTCTTGTAGAAAAATTGATTTTTTTTTTTTTTTTTTGTGGGTACCAGGGGTCGACCTCAGGACCTCGCGCGCCAGCAGGTGCCCATGCCGCTGAGCGATATCACCGGCCCCTTTTTCGTATGGGGGTTCCGGGAGTCGAACTCGGGCCCTCGCGCTTGCCGGGCAGGCACTTAAGCCGCTGAGCCATCTCACTGGCCCGAAAAATTGATTTTTTTCACAGAAAGATAGACTCAATCTTATAATGCAGTCAATAGGAAAATAAATAATTTAAAGTAAATGCAGAAACAGAAAATTAAACTGTCTTGAGTACTTGTCATGCACCATATGCAGATATTATTTTGCGTATCCCCTAGAAATGATCTATGGTAGATAAAAATAAGACTACTACCAGTTACCTGTGCTAGGCCAGAAAGCTTTTCATGCAAACCCAGACCAGGCCTCCCTCACATGCCAGTGTGGTGTGTCTGGCCACCTACATGACAAGTCCTCTCAGCATGGACATCCCAAAATCAATATGGCCAGACCGAATTCAGGATCTCTCCCCAAAAGCTGCTGCAGCCATGGCCTTTCTCATCTAAAGTGGTGGCGAGGCCACTGTTCCAGGTGCTTAGCTACAAATCTTGGGATCATCCTCGGCCCCTTCTTTTCTCACCCCTGCCATCCAGCCCATCGGGACTCCCTGTTGGCTCTTGGCTCATGGTAAGCCCAGCACGGATCTGGCCTCTGCCCACTGGGGCTGAGCCGCCATTGCCTCTCCAGATAACTGCTGAGCTTTCCGGCAGCCTTGGATGTGACCTCCCTGTAGCATCCCGGTGGTGGGAGTATGTGCAGGACGAGGCGGTCACATGGTGAGACAGGAAGCTGGACATCCTTCACATGAGAATAAACAAGTGTTCCGGGGTAACTGTATTAATGACTTCTGAGATTGGTCCCCCAAATGACCTCATCCCCTTCCACAGGGATCCACCTGTTAGAAGTCCCACCATCTCTTAACATCACTGCAAGGGACACCAAGTTTCCAATCTATGATCAAGCCATGTCCAAAACCATAGTAGGACCCCCTACATCCTGACACGCCCCCAAAGTACACTTCTGATACCCTCACCTTGGTCTGTTTTTCCAACAGCTATAACATGTTTCACATTCTAAACTACTCTATAATTCACTGCTTCACATGTTTATTATTTGTTCTTTTTTTTTCTCTTTTCCACTAAAATGAAATATTGGCTGATGCATTCACAGCCCCTAAATAGAGCTTGGCATATTATAGATGCTCAGTAAATCTTTGTGAGATCATGAGGCAAATGAATAAACGAGTCAGTTAAGCAAATGAGTATTTTCACTTGTCCCTCATATTAACCTGCCTAAGCTTAGTTGGGAGGTATTTAACAAATACCGACATTGAAACTCAAGATGATTTAATAGGGGGGCTTGTACCATCAGAGTCAGGAGAGGCCACCATGGCTGGAGAGCCAGGGGCTCCAGTGGTCACTTAGTTCAAGAAGGTGGAAGCCAAAAAACAAGAGGGAACAAGGATGCAGCACCAGTCTGAAATTAAAGACCTGGAGGTCCCCTGGAGAGTCGCCGGTGTGATTCCACATTGAAAGGCTGTTGAAGCTGGACTCTGAGGTCCACAGGCAGCAGCAAAAGATGCACTCACTTGAGCTTAATGGAACTTTCCAGATGCTCCAACTTCCTCCTCCTTTCCCTTTTGTTCCACCGAGGCTGCAAGCCTATTGGACAGCGCCACCCACAGTTGGGTCCCCACCTCAGCTGCCAGGACTACATGTGGGTCATCTCCGGAAACACCCCAAAGACACACCCGGAAGTGCGCTTTACTAACCTGCTAGGCATTTCCTAGTCCAGGCAAGTTAAGATGTCCTGATGTCAAAAGTCACAATGGCTAACTTCAACAAGTCAGTAATCTTGTAGAATCTGAACTAAGATGGAAAGGGACTTCTGTGATCTTGACTTTTTCTACCTCGTTACACTTCAAAACATATACTTTATGAGAATGTAGATATTCCAAAAAATGCAATGTGTTTAGGGTTTGTATTTTTTCTCTGTGCTTTCAGCAGACAGATTTCCAGTGAACTTCTCCAGAGTAAATGTGGAGCAACTGGCATAAAATGAGTGATAGAAGGTGCACAAGCTTGGACTCCAGTGAGAGAAACAACCAGCTTGAGTTAGCTTAAGCCAAAAATATTAATTAAAAGCATTTAAAGATTTTTTTATTAGTACATGTTTATGGTAAATAATGAATGCATTCACTTTGGGTAGTTGGTTACATGTACATAACACATCTTAATTCTTTTTGTGTCCCCTTCCCATTCCCCTACTTCCCAATCTCAAAATCTCTTAATTCCCTTCCCATTTGCTAAAGACCTATCTCCCTGATTCTGATTGTCTTTTATTTTTCTCTTAAATTTATTTATACTTTGGGTTTCTCGTAGGAGAAAAACCATATGATATTTAAGCAGGTGTGGCTGATTTATTAAGGACAGAAGATCTCAAGGAAGACACAGGGGAAGACAAAGAAGAGGGGGCAGAAGGCAAACAAGTGGGGAAGTCTCCTCCCTAAATTACGAGCCTTGCATGGGTGAAAGATGCCTGGTGCAGTCATGAAGACCAGGAATGAGGACTCCCTGCAGACAGCTGAGACAGAACAACTCAGATGATGGCAAATAGGACACCGGGGGGCACTGTACAGACACCCCAAAAGTGGCTGACTCTGAGAAAACAGAAGCCAGGGGAAGGCACCCTAGGGAACCAAGCAGTTAAAGCCCAGCTCATTTCTTCCCTCTTATCAGGCAAACTCAAAGTGATTACTAGTGAGAAAACTTACCTGACACCTGTGACACTCAAATAATTATGGTTCAGTTGTTCTTCCACTGTTCTTTCCTGGATACAGGCACTAAATATTGTTACCCAGTAATAGGAAAAAGCAAAGAGAAAAAAATAAAAGGGAGAATCTCAGGATAAGGAAAATGAAGAAAAAATACCAGAAAATCAGAAATTCTGCAGTTTTTTTGGTACATGTTTGTAGTATGTAATGTTTACTTTCCTTAAAGGGAATTGGTTGATGTACATAATACAACTTAATTACTTTTTCATCCTGTTTCCTTACCTTCCCTCCCCTCTTCATCTCTTGATCCCCTTCCCTTTTGAGAAAAATTGATTTCTCTACTTCCTATTATCGATCTTTTATTTTGCAATTTATTTAAACTTTGGGGTTCTCATTTAAGAGAAAATATGCAATATTTAAGCTTATAGGTCTGATTTCTTTCACTTAACATGATAGTCTCGAGGTGTATCCATTTCCTTCAAATGACACAAGTTTATCTTCATGGCAGAGTAGTACTCCATGGTATGTAAATACCACATTTTCTTTATCCATTCATCTGTTAGGCCACTTTTGTGATTTAGCTATTATGAATTGTGCTGCTGTAAACATGGGAATTAGAGAAATTCAAGTGAAAACAACACTGAGATTCCATCTCACTTCAGAAAGAATGGCCATCATCAAGAAATCATATAATAGCTGGTGAGGCTACAGGGGAAAAGGAGCCCTTCTAACCTGTTGGGAGGAATGTAAACTAATACAACTATAGACATGAGTATGGAGATTCCTCAGAAGTTCCATACAACTAGAAGTTCCATCTGACCCAGCTATTCCTCATCTAGGTCTCTTCCCAAGAGTTAAAGACATCATATTATAGCGATCCATGCACACTCATGTTCATAGGAGTCCTGCTTTCTAATCTCAAGTCTATCACCAAGCAGGAAATGACCTGATGAAGTCACTTCTCTGGTCTCAAATTCCTCCACTGTCTAATAAGGGGATTGAACAAGAATTAATAGTCTTCCAACCTGCTGGATCAGGAGAATTATCCGGGAGTTACTCAGGAGCCAGAAGGAGGAAGATGGCTTGATCCCGGAAGTTCACAGCCAGTGTATAATCAAAATATACTGTACACCTGCATGAAAATACCACAGTGAAGCCCAATGTTTTGTAAAATTAATATGCATTAATATACATTACAAATTTGACATCACAAATTTTAGTCTTCCTATTGTGTTTCTTCAGAAAATTAAGAACACTAGTATAAAGTAGTTTCTCAGTAAATATTTATGAATGAATAAGTGATTGGTTCTCTATATTTGAAAAATTCACAATTGTTCATTATCTCTTGAGTAACTGAGTCCTCACATCTACTGTGTGGGGAAGGTATTCCTTTTAGGCTTTGTCTGATTTACTGGAATTTTGAGACTATTTAATGGAATAATCACATAAATCTAAGCTTATAATCTTTAAATTATAACTGAAAGCTTTTGAATAAGTAAGACATATGTAAAAGTATAATAATCCACGCATGCTTTGATAAGTGCTATGCAAATACACAATGCTGTTGTGTTACTGTTTTTCTTGCATTTCACCACCCACAGCCTTTAATACCCATCAACTTTGCCAGTCTGGAAATAGTGCTTTCACACGTCCTGCATGGGGATTTTGCTGGCCTTGAATTTTTTGAATGTCTAGTGTTCTTTTTAGAAATGAAAGATCTGAGTTTCTAAAGTGCTGGCCTTGCAGCCAGAGGACCTGGGTCGTGGTTCTCCCTCTCTGTATAGCAACTGTATTAAATCAATGAAGCCACATCATCTCTTCTGGCTTCAAATTCCTCTGACCACATATGTGCTTATTACTTTGATTTACTATTCCTTTCATTCTTTTCTGAAAATATTGTTTATGTACTGCAAAGGTCCACAAAGTTCTATTGCTGGAAAAGAAATACTGGGAGGCTGAGGCAGGAGGACAACAAGTTTGTGCCCCAGCTGGGCAACTTAGTGAGACCCTGTCCTATAAGAAAAACAAAAATTAAAAAAGACTGAGGATGTAACTCTGAAAAGGCCGTGGATTCAATCCCCACTATCAGGGAAAAAAATCACCAGGTCATTTGTGTATGTGATCTTTATTTTGTGATCTTACAAAAAGAAAAATCATCCCTCAGCATACAGCATATGATGTGTTCTGAAATACCTTATGTCTCCCAGAAGTGTGGGTCAATTATTGGTTCTGTTTTGTCTCTTTCCTAAGAAAGCATCATTAATAGTGAGGAATGAATGTTTGGCTTAGATATCAGCAAGTGTGTAGTAGCACAGTCAGGAATGTCGTGCCATGATTGGATTCTCCCGTGATATAAAGGAACCACCCTGGGAAGAATGATAGTTGCTTAGTTGCAGTATTAATGAAACAAACAGTGCACATGAAATGAATACAATATTGTATGTGTATCGTTTCACCAATAATTTCATTTTATTGCCTTTCAAAGAGAATATAAATGATAGTGGCAGAAAAAATGTGTAGAATATCAAACATATTTTTTACTCTGACATAATTCCTTTGTTTCTGTGGTTGATTTTCTTTTCTTTTCTTTTAATTTTTTTTTTTTTGTGTGTGTGGATCCCGGGGGTCAACCTCAGGACCTCGCGCTTGCCAGGCAGGCGCTTATGCCGCTGAGCCATCTCACCGGCCCCTAATTTTTATTTTAAAGAGAAAAAGTAGAACAAAATTTCAATTGTTTTGAAATTTTTGAAATTGTTTTGAAATTTTACCCCCATAATAGGAGGGTAACAATGGTTAATAATACATTGCATATTGTTATCTTTAAATTAGTTACTCAGAGTACGAGGTATCAATATTCAATTGTCCAAACAATATTAGCACAAACCTTTCTTTTCAATGAACTAAGCAAAATTAGTAGTGTATCTATCTTAACTATCTTTTATATATTTTTTTTTCTTTTCCCTTCCTTCTTTACTCCATTCCCCCATCCCAGTTTCTCTTTCCTTTTGAAGAGTTTCTTCCCATTTTACAATATCTATTGTACATTTTGGATCTTATTTACTCTTTCAGCTTCTCACACTAGGGAGACAATACGATGTTTACACATGTGCATCTGGTTTATTTCACTTATGAGTATGGTCTCGAGTTGCATCCATTTAACTATAGATTTTATTTTCTGAGAGGTGTAAAATAGAAAGTGTGATATCATGCAAAACACTGTCAAGTGAGTTTTCCATGAAGCTCTCATCTCACATCAGTGGATTTAATTGCTGCCAATGTGTTTCTTACGAGAACATTCTTAAGTGTTTTTTTTGTTTCAGGTCAGTCATTACATCTAGTTATTTCATTGTTTTCTTTCAGAACAGTTGAACATCATGTACCAAGAGTGACATCGGGTTAAAAAAAGAAAAAAAAAACAGCAGTCTGGATCTTTTCCTGTCTTGGAAGAAGAAAAATGGAAAATTGATAATCAAAGGTAAAACTGACTCTTTTCCCTTCACATAATACATTTCTACAGTTGCATCTTCAGCCATCTATGTGAAACAAATTTTACTACTGTGGTATATCTGAACAAAAATAATTCTGACTTGTACTTCTAGGCTGCTGAGATTAAAGTCTGTGTGTTTTATTTTTAACTCTTTAGTTTCTTGCATGGAATCTGGACCAGTGTAGTTTATATGTTTAATCTTCATTGTTGCTGTTAATCTAGAATAATATATCAGGCCAACACCATTTTCTTGAACCTTTGGACCAAAATATTGTACATTAGGTTGAGTGTGGAATTATGAAGTAGGTGGCATAGTATCATTTTTTCTTAGCATGTTGTACAGATTTGCATGTATCAGCACCGACCAACATACTCGACATGACTTCGGTATACTACAGAGTCGGTGGAAACCCTTCCATCCACACTATGATTCCACTCCTTTCATTTCATTCTGTGGAATTTCTTTGGGGGAAGATTCTTAACAATGTATTAATCAGATGTAGTACATAAGTGATGTCAGATCAGAAGGAAATTAATATGGCTGAACACATTAATAAATTATAGTCTTTGTTTGGGTTTTTTGCCCAATAAAAACAGTGACTTGGATATAGAAATTTATTACAAAGATGATCCCAAGGATCAAGAGTTATAATCAGGAAGAGTGAATTGAGGGAGAAGCACGGATCAAAATATGGATGGATCAACAAGTCCCCTGCTGTAGACAGTAGGACCTTGATCCCTCAAAGACTTCCCAGGAGAGGGCCATGGATACCTTCTGGGATTTCTGCCTGAAGCAAGAGTTTTAGCCCCTAGCTCTTTCCCTTTGGTGGTAGGTTGCCACCAGGGGCATGGACCCACACAACTCTAGGCTGTCCTTGCACTGCATTTGACAGAAAGACACTCAGTTCCCTCTTGAGTTGGACCCTGTAGGGGCAAGGAGAAGCCAAGTGGACCCAGAAATGATTCTTCTGCAGCTGTGGCTGAAATCCCAAGTCAGCCCAAGAGGCACAATGGAGGGTCCTTTTACTTTATTTTGAAACATAACATTTCCCTCCTAAATGAAATATCTCTGAAAAAATTATTTTGTGTTTTAAAGTTATATCCAAGCATCATGGAACTAGCATGACTGGTTTTAAAACTAACTTTTTCATCAATACATTTTCTATGTGCAGAATGAGACATACATCTTGGCCCACAGATGTAGATAAGAAATTGTATAATAAGATTCAAACTTTGCTGAACTTTTTTGCAATAGTTAGCAATGATATAATAACATTTGGCTATATCTGTATTTATTAATCTATGTATATTGTTTCATATACAAGAAAGTGTCCATGGATACACACCAAAACTTATTATTGTATAGTATTGTTATTTTATTTCTTATTGAAAATAATTCCGTGAGCAGAGGCATTATTTGAGTGAAAAGCATTTCTGAAATTATGCGTGGTCAGACATAATGTTAGATGAACTGATCAGCTGGCAAAATAGATGTAGCGCCTTCAAGTGAATCAAGATTTATTTTTTCTTTTTTTAAACATGAGGACCTTAAACAGATTAAAATAAAGTTGGGCAAAAGCTGCAGTTGTGTTGTGACTGGGGTTACATATTCAGAGGAAGGATGTAATTGGTGAATTCTAAGGAACAGTTACTAAAAGTGAAACAGACATCAACAAATATCTAAAGGAACATGTATTAGCACGCAGTTTTCTAGTGAAGTGATGGAAATGGACAGGCAAAAGAAAAAGGGCAGCAGAAAGTGGTAGGGCTGGGAAACCAGGGAAGTCATGGCAGATAGCAAGGCAGAAATACCCAAAAAACAGACAAAATCAAACCAGGGATAAAGAGAATCCCATGACAGGGGAGAGATATTTCTCAGAACAAACCTCGTCCTGAGCACAGAATGCAAACTGAGTAAATGGCCCCAGTTAAACTGAGGCATGACAAATTCTTGAACCACCAAAGAAGGATTAATTTACTCTTTCTTCTCTCTTGAACAATGCAATTACCTCCCATTGGTTTCCTTCCTATGATTTCCCTAGGTTCAGAGTCTTCCTAGTAATAGCTCTTACCTTGTCTGCTTTGTGCTCAGAAATGTTCTTCGGTTTACAGTTCATCATTGTCCAAACTCCTTAGCCAGACACTGAGAGCAAAGCCTGCCACTATAAGATGGCTTATTCCTTGACTTCACTTACCAGTGGTCTGGCCCATTGTCTGGAAATGTGATTTTTTTTTAGCAAGCTTTTGATTGCTCTTGTGGGTTTGTGGTTCTCAGATACACATTATCCTAGATTAAGGCCCAAGAATTTGCAGTGCTAACAAGTTTGCAGGTAAAGCTGGGCCTACTGATCCAGAGACCATACTTGGAGAGCCACACTGTAAATCACATCCAAGATGGCACTGCGATGCCTGCATTACAGTTTGAGTCAAGAGAGATGGAAAAGGACTTCCTTCCCAACTTCACCTTTGTGGGAGGTGTGATCATTTAAAAACAGGATTTGAGCTTTATGGTCAAATATCATCTTAAATCAGAAAATTCCCAACAGTGAGCTTTTATATAGATGTTTTTATATCGTTTAGTGTGTTACAGACTTCGGAGACCTATAATTATTTGCTGGATAGATGGATGGATGGATGGATGGATGGATGGATGGATGGATGGATGGATGGTTGGATGGATGGATGGATGGATGGATGGATGGATGGATGAAGAGCAGGTTTAGCAACCAAGAATTACTTTTAGCAAGGAATTTAACTCCTTACAAAGAAGCTTCTCTGACATGTGGTAAAAGAAAAGATTGATATTCTTGAAAGCTCTTCTAAGAAGATATATAACATATTTTATTAGGTGGATTAACTGTATCTATTTAAAGCCTCAGTGTCTAAGTATCAATACTATTGTGCTCTTTAATAAGCAGAGTTTTTCACCAAAAACTTTTTGGTGTTTGATTGAGTACAGTGTGGGAAATGTCATTTTTATTAAGATAAATTGTACATTTTACTTTATAAAACAGCCACCAGGTACATTAAACCAGGAAAGCACATCAATTTAATAAATTTCTTTGCAAATGTCTCTTCCTTGAGTTTAATTTTGCAGCTGCAGCATAATTTGAATGTTTATTCACATTTAGGACAATTGTGCTTTCTGGTTTCTTGCTTTTTTGCATTCAAATCTGTTCACGTATCAATGTTGCACATTCTCTCTCTGCATCTTTTATCTGCATACATCATTCCATGATTGCCTTGGTAAATTTATCCTACTTTTCTTGCTAAAGTAACTATTCCTGCTGTCTGTTTTCTGCCTACTCTGGTTTATTCCAGAAATTGGGTTCAATACCTACTTTTAGAGCTCAGTGTGAAATTTATTTTGTATGTTTTTAAACCAAGTTCCCACGTATTTTTTTCCGTTACATGTTCTGTTGTGGAGCTGATTTCAAAATGCGTCTGTGCAAAAGCTTTTAATTTTATATTAAGGTAAATAATCACAATGGATGATTAACATGAAAGCATAAAGTTTTGTTTATAAAAGTGTATTTCATAGTTTACCTTAATAGTACAAAATTAAAATTTTTATTTCATTTTCATGGCATGCCAAGTGCTAAACTTTAAATATTCATTCAAGCTTTAAAATCCTAGTTCCAACTTTGTTATTTCCTTGAGGCATGAACTTGCGTGAGTCTCTTGGCCTCAGTTACAGCAATTAAGAGGAAGAAACTTTTAGGATCCACAACTCCTGGGATTCATGCCAGGGCCTTATTTTGCAACCTCGGGGTTGCAGGTCCTATAAAATATTTCCTAAAATCGGGCTCTGAAGTATGAGTGAGTCAGTCAGCCAGCGACTAGCACATACTTGAAAGTAGAGTTGATAGGTCAGGGTTCTGGATACAGAAATATTTGAGTTCAACACCTTTTTCCTTACCAAAGGAGTGAGATGAGAGAATGGAGCAAACTGCTCTGTAGACTTGAGCAACTCTGTCTGGAAAATGTGGGCCGTGTTTTATATTATCTGCAAGGTTGCTTTGAAGACCAGAGACAATGCACAATAATGTTTAGCACTTGGTAGTAGCAGCACATTCATGGTTCTACAAACCTCAAAGCTGACCAGAGCCCTAACCTAACCAGGTTTTAGAAGTTAGTGGAGATTATTTTCCTCCAATATAATTCTTTTTTTTTTTTTTTTTTTTTTTGTGGGTACCGGGGGGTCGACCTCAGGACCTCGTGCGCCAACAGGCACCCGTGCCGCTGAGCGATATCACCGGCCCCTTTTTCGTATGTGGGATCCGGGAGTCGAACTCGGGCCCTCGCGCTTGCAAGACAGGCGCTTACGCCGCTGAGCCATCTCACCGGCCCTCCTCCAATATAATTCTACAAGGCTAGGAAATTTTGAGTCAGGACCCTAAAAGATGAATGCGGTTTAGAAAAAGTCTCCATAATTTAGTCATCCGAGTCTTCAAAAGCTAATGGGAAAATGGAACATAGCTTTCCATCTAGACAGGATTTCTCTGGTTCTGTGCATTGCTAATGATTACATGCAGCAGGTGAGGCCCTTTCCACCAAGGGCGACTGACTCCTCCAGTGTCACCCATGAAGTTTACAAATTGCAACCTGTCTCTGTCTTCTCATCCAGCCACAGCTTGGGCAGAAACTAACATAAGGATTCTTCAAGGCATTGGTTTATCTTGATTAAAGAATCATATATTCTTGATTTTTATCTGATTCTTATATGTTCAAAATTATTCTCTTTTTTTCTTCATGTCCAAAAAAAATTTTTTTTGTTTTTCGTAGCTAATTGGCTGGACACAACTTTATACCTAGAGGCAATGTTCTTTTTTATTGTCTTTGAGGTTGAGTTGTCATTTTGATAGTAGTTAGCCTCAGCACTTTGTCAGCAGAAATTCAGAGCTACCTACTTAATAGGCGATTGATACAGTGTTGGTGTGATGTTTCATTAATCCTACCAGAGGGTTCATTGTGTTGGCTGTTTTTTTTTTTTTTTTTCTGTTTCAATAGTCTATAAATCTGCTGCAAGTTAATGCATTTTGAGATAAATCTTAGTGCTTTACTGTTCTATCCTTTTTATGTGAGAAATAATTGAGAAACTGAGGACTTCTTGTGCTATTTGAGTACCTTGATTATTTCAGACAGCTATAAGATAGCTAAAATCTAATTGTGGAATGTTGTGTTTATTTGTCATGTCTCAGAGACATACCACTATCGAGATGAAAATCGTACTGATGAGTCTGTCCCAAACTTCACGAGACAAATATAAATAAGAACGCAGGCAGATACAGCATGTGCTGGGAGAGGTAGCAGCAGTAGTGGTGATGAGGGTGACACGGTTTATTGGGGCAACTCGATCACTCACAATGGCGGACTTATTTCCACATACACCAATTATTACTGATATGGACATTTTTATGACATGAACTATTAAGTGGTCTCTATAAGAAATACAACTATTTTGGATGATAGAATAATTTGTGAAATACACTATACCGGGGTTTACTTCAACTCACCATTTTGAGGATTTGTCTGTGCTCTAAAACTACCCAAGGACAGCCTCTCCTGTGGAGTCAGAGGACGCAGATTGACAAGAATTGTAGAAGGAATAACAAGGAAGGAAAGGCAAGTTGGCTAATTTATTTCCTTCTTGCTGCATTCTCAACATGGGATGGAATTTTCATCTAAACTATCTTATTCATTGAAAAGCTAACGTGAGGGAAATGGTGAGACTGTTAAACAACCATCATTAGTGCTGGGATTCCTTTACCTTTCCCATATAATCTAGGAATTGAAAACTGCAAAAAGGTGTGACCCTGACAAAATAATTATGGTGATATACAGTGCCCGTCTCTTGGCACTTCAAATATTTGGGGCCTTGGTTGTCATCTCCTTCTGATCAAAAGCATAACAGCAAACATGCCTTACATACTTAGGTTATGAAAAGCATTGTTTTAAGCACTTCCCCTGAGTTGTTACTACAGCCCTTTGTGAAATTTCTATACAACTACAGGGACAAATTGACAAATCTACTGTCATAGTAACAGACTTAAAGAAATTTTTCTCCAATCATTGGTAGCGGAAGCTCATGGAAAAAAAAAACTCATGGAAGATACAGATGCTACCAATAACATACAACGAGCTTCATTCCATGGTCAAACATAGACTTCTTCATTCAATAGTCAGAGAATACCAGTTCTTATGCACACATGCAGTTTTTAAAAGTTATGTGTGAAGCCATAAATCAAGTCTGAAACATACTTTGCATTTAACAATGAAGAGACTGAGGGCCAGAGAGCTCACTAACTTGGCAGAGAATATAGAGCTGTGAGGTTCATAGTGGGTCCTACACCCACTTTGCCCGTGGGGCTGCTGGACCATCCATGGCATGACTTGGCCACATGGGTGACAAAGAGCTGGACTTGATGTGTGTATTAGGAGAAGACTTCAGATGAATGAAACTCAAGTTATTAAATTGTGCTTTGAAAGAAGGATGATGCCGCGTTAAGATTAACTAATTGAAGTCATAGATCACCTGTGACACTAGACTTGGAAATCACTCAATACAAAAGTGTATGTGAGCAATCTTGAAATACTGAAACAGCCAAAGCAGAGTGAGAAGGTCACACGGTCATGCATCATGTAGCCTCGGACTGTGTCCCGAGAAGTGCTTGTCCTGGGAACATCATAGAGTAGACTTCGGTGTTGTCAGATGGCGGGGACGTCTTTAGGTGATGGCATCTTAGGAGCTCCCTGTCATGTATGTGGGCCAACACTGACCAAGCTGTTACGTGGATGTGACTGTAGTGCAAGTTACTGTTAAAGTAGTTCCCCTTAATAGATGAGACCTGAATTACTGATCATGTTTAGTGCCTACGTGCTAAATAGGAGGACCTCCACTGGTATTTCGTGGTCGTATCAAACTCATTCATTTTTCAAAACTGAACTCACAGACACCCCTCTGATGTTCTCCCTTTCCTTGTGTTCCCTACCCCAGTCTATGACATGGCTCTCCACCCACTCAAGTGCTTAAATTAGAAACCTCAGAGTCATCTGTGAAATCTCCCTTACCTCCTACCTTTGGTAAATTTGAATGAATTCCTTGAATGAAGTACAGTGTTAACCATCTAATATTTTAATGTCCAATTAGATGTACGATTATGGGGAGAATTGGCATAATTATAAGTTGTGAGATTACAAGGTCAGCCATCCTATCTCACTTATCTGACTTTTTTTTTTTTTTTAATAGGTCCACTGTCATTTCCGTGTCAGGATCATGGGGTCCTCTTTGAATCATCTCACACTTCATTTGTACCCACTTATCCAGCCCCTCACTAGGTCATGTTATTTTCCCTGGGGCTTTCAGATCCCTCCCTTCCTAATGTCCCCTCAGCTCCCCATCACCCTCATTCAAGCCCCCCACCTCGAGTCTCAGCTGCTGCCATTGCTGATATTCTTTTAAATTTGTAATGGATACACAGAAATCTACAAGTCATAGGAATTAATGGAGATCCATGTAACATTTAATACATGTATGCATTACATAATGCTTAAATCAGGTTAAATATTTATTGCCTCAAAGATTTATCATTTCTTTCTGATGAAAAGTTTCAAAAATCCTTTCTTCTAGCTTTTTGAAATATGCAGTGAAATAATTGTTATCTAGAGGCATACTGTGCAATAGCACCCCAGAGCTTCTTGGTCCTATCTAACTGTGCCTTACAACCCATCGTTCAGCCACTCTGCAGCACTCCCTCCACCCTACTCTCCAGCTGATTTACTTTTTGTATTAAGTGTCTGTTGAGTTTTATGTACCAGTCGCTATGCTAAGTAGTTTGTGATTTCATTTAATCCTTGTATGACCAGTGTTCCATTTCTAGAACGCCCATAACAACAGAACGTAATAAAACTTTTTCTCTTCAAATTTTTAGTCCTTGAATTTTTCTAGGAAACATATATAAATTTCATGCGGGAATTGAAAAACTGTAATCTTTGGCATAAGTGGGTTAATTCTTACAATAAGTTCTTATGACAAATTTTAGGTGCCATTATTATTTCTACTTTGCAAATGAGAATATTGGTCTTTTGAGATTTCTTAATAACTCAGCCAAGATTGCAGTGCCTAAGTAGGAAGAGAACCCCCCAAACCTGAGCCCTTATCATCTGTTTCATTTTCTCTACTGGGGCCATGCATGAAAAGACAAGATTCCAAAAGACAATAAAGATGGGTGTGCTACAATCACACTGTGAAAGATGCAGCTGATTCCATCTGATGAGCAAAAATTTATTCAAGATTTGTATGCAAAGACTAGGGAGACACATGATCAGATTTTACTAAATAGTCTTGATAGGCAAGTGATGAATGGATTAGAGGAGTTTGGATCTGGGGAGACCCTGGTATCCCCTGTGTCAGGATAGCGAATCCCTCATCCCATGCCCTTACCTTAGCACGTGCTGTCCTTTCTACAAGGAATGTTCTTACTGAATTTCTCACCCATGTAAACCTCTTTGAGGACACTGCTCTGTTGCCACCTTCCTGAAGGAGGACCGAGTCTCTCCTCCACACTCCTACAGACTCTACTCCAAGCTCTTAGGGGGTTGTGAGCAAGTCCCGTTGCTGGCCATTGTGCAGTGATCCTCATCCAACTCCCCAAAACCTCACGGAGATGTTCCTACCCCAATTTCAAGGATGGAGAGCAAGGCCACAGTGTTGATGGGAATCGTCTCTCCAAATCATGTCTGAGTATCTGCATCACCAATGCCTGGAGCCTAGCAAATGCTCAATAAATGTGCAGTAATTACTTTTATCGGGTTATCCCTTTCATTACAAAAATTATTTGCTCCTAGAGAACAGGAATTAAACTTTCTATACCTTGTAGCCTTCCTTATACACACTAATGGGTATTGCACACAGCAAATAAAAGTACTTGATTTATTTATCAAGTACTAACAGACTTTCAGTTTGTGTTGTTTTCCTCTTCACTTTGAATGCAAGATACGATAAAAAAAAAAATGCATCAAAGAGTAGACCTTCAAGTGGGTTCTGTTTTGCCAGAAATCAGTAGGACACCACATTTCTATGGAGGACTATTTCTGCCACAAAAACACATGATGTTTAAACAGTAGATAATTACTGTACCTCCTAATGTGAAGATAGAAGTGGAAATAATGTCAATTGTTAGTGAAATTTGACTATGTAACAGGCACTATAACTCTATTTATTATCATAATACTCTATATGGTGTAGGTATTACTCTTATCCCACTTTATGATTGAGGGAGGAAGGTTAAGTAATCGACTTCAAGGTCACACCACTAGGACCTGCCAGAGCCAAAATTTTAACCCAGGCATCTTCGCTTAAAGTTGTGTCCACTTACTCAATTAATAAGCATCTTATACCCTGAGATATATCAGGCAAGCTCTGAGGCTTTCGTAGCTGGCCAGCGAATGGGTACTCAGTGATTTTACCATGTGAATGCTTGGTCAGAGTGTTCACTGAATTATATGTAAAACTGATTTGTGGTTTAATGGAAGTTGAGTCATTTCAGTGAAAATAAATGAATTGCCTACAGCATCCATTTTTAGTTTTTAGATTCTATATGCTGTACCAATTCATCCTCAATTAAAAAAAAAATTGCAAAGTGATTAGGAAATAGTCAGTTATTGTTTGAGCTGCCAGGCTTCAGGAATTAACATTCTAGAATTTGCAAAAGTGTTAGGCGAAGAAAAAGAAGTCATAAAACGCCATTTCGACTGCTTTTGATATCCTGCCAGATATTAGTGATTGTATTATAATATAAATTTTGGAGTCTTAGAATTTTAGGGTTGGGTGGAAACTTTGGAATTGTCTGTGCCAACTTGCTATCTCATGCAAGAAACATTCATACAACATTTTAAAAATAAGATCTTCGACAAATGTTCCTCTAACATTCCATAGTCAAGCAAAAGAGTTATGGGTTATTTTCTTAACATTATCAGCTAATTCTATACCTATAGCTCATGAAATCTTAGCATATTTATCCAGTGAAATCCATTGGCATTTCATCTCACCCTCGCCTGGCTCTTTATCATGCCTACATTTTAGCAACCTACTGGATATTTAGACTTACACTTTTAGATATTGTTTTGCATTGGCTTCTTATCATCTAAAGCCTGAGTCAGCACACTTCATTCCAAACCTGCCCATCTTGAGTGAATACAGATAAAACTTTACTGGGGCACAGCCACACCTGTTCTCTTATGCCTGACTTTACTGATTTATTTTCCATGCTGGAGATTGAACCCAGGGTTTCGTGCATGTTTTCCCACTGAGTCACACCTTGTACATATTGTCTGTGGTGGTTTTTGTACTAGAAAGGCAGAACAGGGTGGCAGCAGAGTGTGACTCGCAAAGCCTACGACATTGAGAAATAGCGCCTCCATCTGGCCTCCGTAGCACTGCAGCTCTTCACGCGCTTTGCGTTTGTCTCATTACTTCTCATTCCATTCTTCATGCGGGATACAACGATCGGGATGGCCTGAAGGATGAGAACCCAAAAAGGCCACACACAGTTTGCCTTTCTTATCATAATGCTTAGTGAAGAATTGTTCTCTCTCTCCCTCTCTCTCTCATACATACATGTGTACATGGATACACAAGAGTGTGCCCACTTTTTCCTGAAGTGGATGAGCTGGGGACAGTGATGCTTTTAGTTTCTTTCTGTGCAAAGTCAGGATGTCTGTGTTTACCCCAGGATACAAATGACAGATAGTCACACCATAATCTATTTCTGAAAAAAAAAGACATAAGAATGTAATTATGATGATCAACAATATTGGTTGTTAGTATCACACAGGTTTTTGACTTGTTTTTTAATTCAAGTAGATGCAAATACTCTCTTCTTCAGCACATCTTCTTGTCTGGCCCCTGCCCTGGCCACCCTTTCCTCCCCACCATCTCTTCTACTGTCCACCCTCTTCTCAAACAGGGGAGTGATTTCCTTAGACTTCTTGCAAAAGGCCAACTCCTTGCTGCAGCCGCTCAACGCTCTCTGGTCTTTTTCCTGCCTCCTGTGTCCTCCTTAGGTCTTTGCTAGAGTGCTACTTTCTCTGACCTGTGATGTCACCCTCCACCCTTCTTGGAGAGGTTTTGACACTCATCAGGAAGTGCATCTCTCTTGTGGTCCATCCTCAAGCCCTGGGTTTGGTGAGTGGTGAGAGGGTGGCACCCCTGGCTACTGGAATGAAAACTTCCCAAAGGCAAGGGCTGAACCTATCTTGTTCGCCTCTCTTTTTCTACTTTCTAACAAAGAAAGTGCTCAAAAAAACAAATAAACATCAAATAACTGAATGTCCTGAAGTGTTGAAATAGTAAGAGATCTTAATACATAATCAGGTGTCACCGGATCCTCACCCAAATTTGCAGATGTTATTATGCATTCATTTACTGATCTGTCCCTTATCATAGAGTAGTAATCATTCCAGGGATGTTGTTTTTGTGTCCCTTTCCCTCTTCATTAGAGATGATGTGGTTGTATGTGTATCAGCAGTGTCCCTGGAATTTACTTATTCAGAAAATTTGGAAAATAGAAAATAATCATCTGTCTATGTAGCTATATAAGTTTTGTTCTAGAGTACATGGAACTTCAAGAACAACTTGGAAGACCAATGAACAAGGAAAGTATTGGGTGTTTTGTAAAAAAAAAAACATGTCACATTGCAACAAAATAGATTGGACTATAAGAGTTTAAATTACAGTAGTTAGAAGGTTTGGACATGGTAGCAAGGTGGTTAAATAAGGGAGTGTTTAAGCTTTTCCAAGAAAATATGGTAAGGCATCTGTTTAGTAGCTTTGGACAAGGCCAGAGTGTCATATTGTATAATAAACAAACAAACAAATAAACAAACAGTTCAAGATAGCTCTGATGGTGTCATATTACTGTCAAAAGTAATTATTTCCCTCTAGATCAAACACTATGGAAGAACATTTTATAGATTCTTGTATTATTCCTCAAATTACTCTTTTAGTCCTAATGACACAGTCCCTTCATGGAAGAGCTGTCTACTGAGTCCTATGAACAACTTTCCTAAGTAAGCCAGTACCAAAGTTGGTCATATGTAGGATGCACAAAACGTGGAATGGTCACCAGGAATTTATAACGGTCCATAGCTTCACATCTCCCTACCTAGTGAAGGTGGGAGTGTCCCTGCCTTATAGTCGTGGAGATCTGTGTGTCCACAAGAACGCACCTTGGGTTGTGGGGACGATGAATGGACCTGTGTCCCTGGTGACTTTCACGCCTGGATACACCACTGTTTCCCACCGTCTCCCTCATGGTGGAGGAGCCCTCTGGCATGGCACATAAGAGGCAGAATGGTGGCAGGTTACGGTACCACAAGAGCCATTCCTTCTGACAGCCGTGTGGTTGCCAACCCATGATAGAGGTGTGTAATACTTTAATTTAAATAGGGAATCAGAAGCTCTTTGTGGTTCTTCTTAATATGAGGAATCAGTAAAGCGTCCTCCTACCTTCATCTCCAAATACCACAATGATCGTTTTTCTTTCCATGGAACTTACCAGAGGGATGTCTTTATTTTCCTGTGCTGCATGTAGTGAGTGGTGATTTAGCTATTTCTGCAGTGCTTCTTGGAGTTTTGTTAGTTGGGTGTGGAGAGTACAGCTGTGCTTAAGGATAAACTTCGCCTGGAAATGCCTCACATTTCTTGCCTCTCATCCCTTACCAAATTCAAAAATTTAGGAAAAAAAGAAGTTCTGTTCACTCTATAGGCTCTGTAATCATTAGAAACTCACCCTGAATTTATTCTAGCGTATTGAACAAAGCCTTTAAGTAGAAAATTTGCAGGCATTGTGGGAAATCTACAAGAAAAATTAAAAAAAAAAAACTGTTTTCTGTGTTTCTCAGCACTTATTAACGCAGCTGGGGTCGAGAAAGTACCCTGGTCCTCTGCAGCCCAAACGTCATTTTGAAAGTCAGACACTGTCACCTTTGTTTCTAGCTTGAGCACTGACTCTCTTTTTGAACTTGAGCTTATGTTTTACCCTCCCTGTTGTTAAATACGGCCTGGCTTTGGAGGCTTTGCAAGGCCTCTTGGATCTTTGCTGACCATGAGCTCTCCTTTCCTCCTCCCTGTGACCCTGTCTCCTGTTCAAGACCCACTTATCTTTGTAAGGACTCAGCACTGGGTGCAGTTATTCCCATCCACCATGCCTTCCGGCGCACAGGGTCTGTCTTTTCTGCTTATCCGAATAACATAAGGAGACTGTAAAGCCTTTGGAAGACAGGAGGTGGCATAGAAGTGGCAAGTGGTATAGTCATATTCTCACATGTGGAATCAGCACTTACAGGAGACATATAGTGGCCTCTAGTGACATACATTGCTGTCGCCAAACTTAGTGGTGTTCTTGAACGGAAAATATTCTGTAGCTAACAAAGGAAGGAAAAGTCCCATTAAAAATGAGGCTTAGCTCAAACTCAGAATGCCTTTGAAAAAACCTGTCTTATGGTAGACTATTGTAGTCAGTATTTCTTTTGACATATGAGCCTATTTTATACAGTCTTGAGTCATGTAAAATGAATTTTCTATACATTTCTTTTCATAGTGACTGGATGGTTTAATTGAATAAACCAAGAAATTACGTATGAAAGCTTAACACAGCATGTGCCATGCCTGGGATTAGTGAGCTTTGAAATTTCCTGCCTTTTAGGTGTTATTTTCTGAGGCATTAATTGACTATTACATTATGACACTAACAATAAAGTAATCTTTTAATATCTGTTTTCCTATTTTGTAGCAAATATGTGAACCTCACAATTAGGTTCAGTTGTGCTGTCAGGGAATACATTTTACCCTCGAAAATCATTATACTAGTATGTTAGAGTGCTAGCCTCAGTTTAGCTCCTTGCAATCAATTGACATGAATGAGTCAACTAAGTAAAATCTTGCTATCGTATCCTCTGAATTTGAAATGTAACTTTTTCTTCCTTTTCTTCTTTCTTTTCTCTCCTTCTCTTTCTCCTGTTGCACTTTTGTACCCCGCCCTTATGTTTTGGCAGTAAAACTTGGCTAACAATTACAGGAAAGAGGTCAGTAATTGCATTAGTCAGATTTCTGCCACTGGAAAAAATACTGGAGAAAATCAATTTGTAAAGAGAAAAGGTTTATTTTGGCTAAAAGTTTTGGAGGTCTCAGTAAATGATTGGTTGGCCCCATGGCTTTTGTGCCTGTGTGCAACAATACATCCTTACAAGAAGCTTGTGGTCA
The DNA here is from genome assembly GCA_028451465.1 of Erethizon dorsatum. Lineage (NCBI taxonomy): Eukaryota > Metazoa > Chordata > Mammalia > Rodentia > Erethizontidae > Erethizon > Erethizon dorsatum. The sequence goes on along the minus strand of CM051838.1, from coordinate 27,873,983 downwards.
AGCAAGCCCATTCACCTCATGACCTGAAAGTGAAAGAGAGAGGAAGAGGAGGGCACAGGTCCCACCACCCCCTTCAAGGGTACATCACTAATGACCTGAAGACCTCCCACTCAGCCCCATCTGTGTATAAGTGGGGTTGCCAAGGATGGAACCAGGGCCTCTTATATGCTAGGCAAGCACTCTACCACTGAGCTATACCCCCAGCCTCTTAGGTCCCACCTCTTAATAGTCCATATTTCAGCAGCACCAGGGTCTGCATTAGTTAATTTCCCATTGCTGGAACAAAATACCTAATGCCCACAATTTTTGAGGAGGAGATATTTATTTTGGCTCACAGTTTCAGAAGGTTCAGTCCATGTGTGGTTGGCCGGCTCCAAGGTAGAAATGACATGGCAGAGGACAACTGCTCAACCCATGGCAGCCAGAAGGCAGAGAGAGAAGGGAGGAGATAGGGACAAGAATACACACTTCCAGGTCACATCTCTGTGACTGACCCAGACACACCCAAAATGTGCTTTACTAGTCTGCTAGTTGATTCTTAATCCAATGAAACTGACACAGGATCCAAGACTTTAACACACAGGCCTTTGGGGACTTCCCAAATCCAATCTATAGCAGTAGTCCACACCCTGTTATGTTGGGAAGAGATAAATTGTGTCTTTTTCTTTGTATTCCATCTTTTGAAAATGTATCATTGGCTGCTAATCTGTTTTCTCAGCTGCACCATACAAGCCGCATTCTACTTTGTGAAGCCTGCCTGTCTTCGGAATGATCCTGAGGATACAGTGTTGCTCTTGCAGAGCATCAGAACTGCCACTGTGTATATGGATCCATTCGGATGTTTTTTCCACTTCTTCTGAGATAACAAAATTATTCTTGGAAATTTCAACTGATATTACAATATTCTGGGCCAAATGACTAAGAATATAAAAATATTATTATGCAAATATGTGTCGTTAAGGTGGAACTGATAGGCTGATGCTGAAAGTGTGCAGAAAAAGGAAATGAAGGAAATTCATTTTCTGGAGATTCTGTGATGCTACTTGGTATACTTTCTGGAAGGATGTTCCCATTTCCCTTGAGAGAAAAAGGTTTCTTTATTCTGGGACACATATCTCAAGAGGTTGTATTCTTTTCAGAGGTTGGCTTTGAAAAGATTCTTTGATAGCTGCATGTCAGCTTCTATGGTTTAGAAGTAAAAAGTGTTTCAGCACCGCGTGTAGCCACTGTTAGAGTAATGGGGTTGCTGCTGGGAAGTTGCACAAAGGACAGTGGCAAGTCAGGGGGAGAAGCCACTAAATGATTGTAAGCAGCCACAATTCCCTAAAAAGGTCCTCCAAGAAGAAAGGCATCCTCACTTTTTTTGGAATTATAAATGCATAGCTAAGATATATAGATATATATAAATAATTACATATCCATACTGTATCTGAATAACATAAGCAACACACACACACCGATTAGACATCTGTATAAGAAAAGCAAATAGGCATGGAGAGGTTTAAAAAAAAAATGTGCTTTGCAAGTATTTTAAACTGTGCTCCTGTGTTTGGTATCCAGCAGGTTAACCCTGGGCTGCATCGCAAGCGAGCTTCGTATTTTGCTGTAAGGTGTGACCATGGGAGATGTCCCTTTGTAATCATGAGCAAATGCCTTTGTGCACTGCTGAGATTACCGTTGCCATCTCTGCACTTAAGGGCACTCTAGAGTCATCTCAGAGACAAAGTGTTTAATAATGGTAGGTCCGCTGCATCCATCTGTGCAGTGGTTTTTTATTTTGTAACATGGTCTTTATTTTGCAACGCCCTGATGCAAAGTGACAGCTGTGTCCCTGCTCCATGCAGGCAGCGTTGGCCAGGTGCTGCAAATTGCAAGCTTCTGTCCATGAGGTTGAGACCAGCTGTGCTGGGATTGATTCCTGCCACCCACGAAATGAAAGAGGAAGTCTGAACTAGGTCAGGAAACTGCCTGCCTCAGCAGTCAGGCCGACACTGGCTTGTGGCCTTATTTCCTTCCTTGCTCATGCCTGTCCCCAGGTCTCCGCAGTCCTCTGGTCTTGTGGCTGCAGTCTCTCTGGCCCTGGGGAAGTTGGTGGCATCCACCTGTGGCCCTAACTTCATGCTCTGACTTTGGGACAAGTTCTTAGCCCCAGACTGTAAAGAGAAGTAAATCTCTGGCAAGGAACAAGTCAGTTTTTGATGTCTTCAGTCATGTTTCTTCAATGTCCCTTGGTTTTCCTTGTGTTTAGAATTCACGGCCTGTGTGGGATTCTATGCCTGTCCTGGGTTTACTTACTCTCTCCTGGGTTACCACTGACCACTGCTGAGCTGCCCCTTGAGTCACCACTCTTCCAGCCCCATCTGCACAGCTAGGCACTGGGTCTGGGTCTTTGGCTAATACTGCTTGGGTCTCTGCAACCCATAATAACACAATGTGAGATCGACCTTTGTCCCAAATGACAGCAGTGCTCCTTCCCTTTGTGTGGTGAATTGCTCTCATCTGTTATGACTCACAGCAGGCATCCACTCCCCACAAAGCCTCCTGTGCATCCCCCATCCCCTCTGCTAGGCTGAGCTAGATACCATTTCATTTTACCCTCAGAATGGCCCATGCATGTTTCACACATATGCACTGATGTGCATTCTAATCGTCCACTTACAAATCTGTTCCCAACCCCCTACACTAATCCGTGTGCTTCCCAGTGCCAAGTATCATGCCTAATACTAGTGTGCACTTTTTAAATGTCTCTTGAGTGAATAAATGAGTCCTCAGTCTTAGAGTGATTGTTGAGATTGTTTCTATTAACTTGACTGACGTGGAGGCCACCCAAGGGGTTAGTAAAGCACACTTCTGGGTGTGTCTGAGTGGGTCATAGATGGTGACCTTGGGTACTGTGTGTGTTCCCTCACCCTTTCCTCCCTTGCTGTGCTCTCTGGCCACCATGAACTAAGCAGCCTTGCTTTACCAAACACTTTCACGTGGTGTCTCTGCCTTGAAGCCAGTTTACCATGGACTGAATCCACTTAAAACATGAGCCACATGAAACTGCTCCTAGTGCCCAGTGGTGGGAACAATGGCTAATATACTTGTGTTTCTATGTGCCAAGTCTACCATAACTGACCCTTCACCCTGCTTCTATAGCTTGAGCTTCAAGCTCCACCCAACTCGATGACTTGTCTTTGCTCAGTGCTGTCATACGTAAGCTAAGACAGCTACTCACCAACCTAGACCACAGGCTCGCTTGCCTTGCATTCTTGTCTTGCCCATTAACTCTGGCTCGTGGTGGATGGACTCCAGGAAGACCTATTAATGTTTCCTCTGCTGTTGACAATGGCTCCAGTGCTGGGTCAGATGCACGACCTTTCTCTGCAAGGCTGGGAAGTAATCCATACGATGATGATGGGATTCTCATAAACACTGCACCCTTGAGAGAAAAATGCCACACACATAAACCTTCCTCCTTAATAGAAAAATAAGAAGCATTGAATAAATCACCTTTAACACCTTTAGTGATGATTAATGAGATAACAAAATGTTTTATGGTGAAGGACTTCTGAAAACTCAAGGCCATTAATTCAAAATGAGCTGGCGGTGCAAGCTGAGCCCCAACCTCTGCCTGGGTCAGAAGCTGTTGTTTACCGTGTGATCCAGAGGTGCTGGCCTCTCATTAGATTTCAAGATCTAGGTCCAAAATGCTGACCCCTTCCTTTCCTCAGCCACACCAAAATCCAAGAGTAGAAGCGAGTTAGAGTTGGTGAAAGATACGACTGTTTGGGGCAACAGGAGAATCATTCAAACATTTTTCTCAATGATAACTGTATTTTCACAGGCTTCATTGAGGGGTCCAAGTCCACTCACGTATTGTGATCAGAGATCGGCCTGTGAACATGATTGTCACCCTCCAAATCTCTGAGAAGCCAAGCTTAGATTAAGACGCTAAGGAAGGAACCTGTGGGCCTCCCTGTTATATTCATGGAGCAATTGCTGATGGGCTTCTAGAGTCATTTCCGGAACTCTAGGGTCAGCCTCTGTGCAGTCAGCAGCCCCATTACTTCCTTGGAGATTAAAAAGCAGATCAGCATTTCTAACTGCTCTTTCCCAGCTGGGCACTTCGGATTGTTTGGTGATACTGGGTAAGCACTGCTGAAGGTTAGCAGTTTTGAAACGTTCCTACCATTGTTTCCATCCCACATTCTGAGTATTTGCTCTCTAATAAATAGGTTTGACTAGACTCCTCCTTTCTCCTTCCCCCATCTCTGCCATGGATGGTTTCCTCTGCACCTGGCAGTATACACAGGGCCTGTTCTGCCCATGAAACAGTTTCCTCTGCTCCTGTACTTCTCCTCCTGACTCCTGGAACTCCTGCAGCTGGGGTTCAGGAAGGCAGCGAGCCCTGAGCGTCTCTCCCCAGTTATTAACCCTTCCCTCAGCCACCCCACTCCACACCAGCCACCTGCACAAGCTGGCACAGCCTACTTCCCATCTTCCCAGGCCATGGCCATAAGGGAGAAGGAGATGGACGAATAGTAAGTTTTCAATATCTATATTTATTAATCTTACGCTGAATGCAAAGGAAAGAAGGAGGGAGAGAGAGGAGAGAGGGAGGGAGGGAGGGGAAGGGAGATAGGCAAACATTAGGAGTGATGTATTTGCATGACTATTTTGAATTTGGAAGGAAAAGAACCAGTGGAAACAAATGGCAGGCAATTACTCCGCCACCTTCTGATTTCTTCTCTTGTCATGAGAAATCTTAAGAACACCCTGGCTCTCTGAGCACTGATCCTCTTCTTACTTGTCTATCATAACTCTATAGACATTACAGACTTTTGATTACCAGTTACGGCTTGCGGATTCACATCAAGATTAACCAGGGACAACGGTTATGAAAAGCCAAGCATGATGTGTGCAGTAGGACTTTTCATATTGGCTTTCTGTCATGCCACGGATCAGACACAGAGCCGGGCTGTCTGATTGTTTTCTTGTGAGAGAGGCTTTGACTTCCATCTTCCAGAAGATTCCACCAGCTAGGGCTGCCTCTGACGACCTGTAGCAATTTAATTGGGAACTGGGATATATTTAGTAGCAGCTCCCTGCTCTTTTTAATGATTGAGAACATAAATGTTTGAGCAACGAGTTTAATTTCATGGGTGTTTTTCAAGCAAGGGAATTTTTAAAGGTCTCTTAATAAATCATATTAGAATTAATCTTCATTAGTTTTCAGCCATGAAAAGTATTCATTTTCAAAATAGTGATTGTGTTGAAGGGAATTTTTCTCTTGAATGATGAGCTGAAATTTAGCACAATCCCTTTCATTAATTCAGCCAGCCCCCTCCACTGTTAAAAGGTTAGGTGCATTTTTTGTTTTTGTCTTTATTTCATTTTTAATAGCTTTTTTTAAAAACTGAAAGAGATACTTAAAATTCAGTCACTGAATGAGAAATAGAATAGGTGCACACGTCAAGTAATTTTACCACTGAGTATATTCATATATCCAGATGATGTCCCATTTCGTAGGAAATCTTACCAAAAGAACAAGTTTCAACTCACTGTCCTTCAATTAAAATATGCAAAGAGAAAATTTCTACATTAATAATGACCCAAATTTTCATGGGTAGGCCAGCTACTACTTCAGACAGAAAATAAACAGATTTCTTTTAAAGAATGTTCTATTTTCATTTCTCAGTGCTGGGGCTGGAACCCAGGGTCTAGCACATGCTAGGAAAGTGTTCTTGCTCATGAAAATATGCTATGTTGTCCTCACTGTTTTTGCACATTGCTAAGAACTTTCCAGGTGCTTTCCAGTGATGACAAAGTGCTATTATCATTGCAATTAGCATTGCAAAACAATACAGTGCCCTTAAATGCAAACTAATATGTCAGGGTATTGCTCTTTCCTCTGTCTTACAGTGCACCAATTATTGGTCTTTCTTTCATGTACAATATTGAGATAAAGGCATTATTATATAAAAACATACATCAAAATAGCAGAATATATCATCTTTGTCATGAAAAACGTATACCCTAAGGGAGGACGCATTATTTGTATTATTTATCATTCAAAGAGAAAGATGATTCCACCGAACAAAAAGAAGCATCTCAGGTCTTCTCAGCAAACTTCCCCTTATCCAGGGAAAAAATTGTTTTAAAGAATCATTTTAAAGGAAGTTGTCCTGAAGACACAGAGCAAATAGAAGCATAGTGATTCCTGGAAATGAGAAAATCTGTGGACTCTGCTGAAGGCAAGCATCTGTAGCATTTGAGCTACAGATTTGAGGGGAGTCCCACCTCCCACCCAAGCTTAGGGAAGCTGGCTGCAGAGCTCTCGTCCAGGAAGGGACATCCAAGGCCATCACTGCATCCTGGGAGAGAGGGACTGCCACCGTGTTTCCCATCCTTTGGCCCCATTTTACAGAACTTCTATTCCAGGCAGGCTTTAGAAAGAGCTCCAGGACTCTTTCCTCGCCTGACCACCTGACCACCATTTGTGGGATGGAAGCTTTACCCAGGCATAGCAGACTAAAAACACTGAAGCTCAGTTCCCCTTCATCCCAGCTCACTGAGTCCATGATTGCAAACTGAGAAAGGCAAGCCAAGAAAACGGAGGACACACGCACACACAAGGGTGTCCTGCCCCAGCCCGTGAGCAGTGGTTCAGAGATTCTGCTCACAAGAAGAGTGCAGAGGAAGAATGCCATGGCTCTGCCCCAGGGAGCTGATTTATTTCCAACAGAACATGGAGAATTCCATGCCCAAGGACACTTGTCAAAAGCAATGATCATCTTGGTGGAAAGCAATTAAGAAGTCTCCATGATGTAAGCAGCAGAAAGCAAAACAGTAGATCAGTCAGGACTTAACTGCATGACAAGGGACAGAGAGGACAAAGAAGAGCCCTCCAGGGTCACACATCACCACAGCACTGGGCTGGGCTCACTCAGAAGCACTTGAGCAGGAGAGGGCAGACCTGGCACTCAGGGTCAGGCTGTACCCGCAGAAGCCTAGCTGGCACCAGAAGCTTCAGTACAACCTTTCAGCAAAAACAGCCAAGCTATCCTGACCCAGAGGCAACGCCTAAAAATGTAGGTGTGAGAACAAAGTCACACCTGGCCTGAGAAGTCAGCGTGCACATCCAGGACTTCTCAGGGCTGAGGGGAGAGGAAAAAGCTAAGCTACAAGAGATGATCAAAATATATGGGAAATGTTTCAATTAAAAATGTATTACAGCAAAAAACACATTGCTGTGAATCTCCCTCAAATTCCTCCCCCTTGCTTTGAGCACTCCTAATCTATCGTTCTTGTCACTTTCTGAAGCAGTTCTGAAGTCCTCTTTCCTGTCTTTACAAAGTGCAATCAAAAATATGGTGAATGCTGCTGCTGAGTGCCGTCCAACAAAAACTCAGACTCGTAAAAACATTACAGTGCACCCTTGTCCACCGTATTCACCAGATCTGGCACCGTATGACTTCTGGCTCTTCCCCAAAGTCAAAATGATCATGAAAGGGAAATGTTCATAACCAATTCGGATTATCAAGGCAGCCATGGCAGCACAACTGAAGACACTCAGGAAGGAGGACTCCAGAGCTGCTGCAGAAAGTGGCAAAAATCATGGGATAACTGTGTTGGAAACCAGGAGGAGTACTGTGAGGGGGGGTTAATGACAAGTGTCTTTTACCACAATAAATAGTGGCCTGCAAAATACACACATATCTGACAGCAAAGAGTAAAACTGTAACTGGGTCAGGGAGTTTAAGCACAATCTATGAGAAGTAAGTGGTTTACTCTGACCCAGGAGAACTTTCTAAGTAGCCAAGCTAAAAGATACAAACAAGAGGCCGCACACTGTGGGGGAGATCAACTTCAAGTCACTAAATATGTAAATAAATTACAGAGAAAACACCACTACTCTCAGCCAATTGGAGTAGAGAAGGGGGCATGAGGAAGCAGAGTTACTACAACATACTATGCAAAACATCTAGTTTTCAATAAAAAATAACAAGATATGCAGTGAAACATGAAGACCTGAGCTTTTATGAGCTTGCTAGGGATGCCATTACAAAGTACCACAGACGGTGTGCCTTAAGAAATGCAAATTTTGTTTTCTCAAAATTCTGGATGCTGGAAGTCCAAGATCAAGATGTCAGCAAAGTTGATTTCTCCTGAGGCCTCTCTCAACTTGTAGGTGGCCATCTCCCTCTGGTACCTTATGTGACCTCTCCTCTGTGTGTGTCGGTGCCTGATTGCTTCCCAGAAGGAGAGCAGTCATAGTGGATTAGGGCCTGAGATAATGATTTCATTCTACCTTCGTTATCTGCTTAAAGGCCCTGTCTCCAAACCCCGTCACGTTCTGAATCAGGGGATTAAGACTTCAGCGTGTGAATTTGGGGTGACACAGTTCAGATTGTAACTGACCTATAAACAGAAATACGAATTTGCTTAATTTACGAAGTCGCCTAAAATGAGGGTCTCAGCAGACAGTGGCTGTGCAGCGGTTATTATAAACATATCCAGTAAGCTAAGGGAGATCATGGCTAAAGAAGTAAAAAGTAGGATGACAGTGTCTCGTCAAATAAAGAATACCAGTAAAAGAAATTGTTTTAAAAGTACCAAATGTAAATTCTGGACTTAAAAAGTACAACATAAATGAAAGAATGACCAGAAGGGCTCAACGGGAGAGTCGAGCTAGCAGAGGAAAGAAACAGTGAACTATATATAGGGAGAGATCAATCGAGATTATATAATCAAAAAGAAAGGATGAAGAAAATGAGCAGCACCCCCGAGAAATGTGGGACACCTTCAGCACACCGACTTGGGCATAGGAGGAGTCCCGGAAAGAGAGGAGAAAGAGAGAGAAAGGAATGGGAAAAAATATTTAAGGAAACAGTGTGTGAAAATGTCCTCAATTTAATGGAAAGCATCTGAGATACTCACTAAACTCCTTCATAGAGAAACACAAAGAAATCCACAGCTGGGCACTTTCTAGTCAAAATGTGGAAAGACGAAAAGAAAGCAGCAAAATTAAAATGACTCTCACAAGGAAGCTACAACAATTAAGAGTTCACCCCCCTCATTACCCAGAGTGGGGACCTCGAGAGAGTCCACGACATATTCAGTCATCGACTACACTGCTGAAAGTGAAAAACCATCAACTGGGAACCCGTAAAAATCACCCTCGAGAAAGAAAAGCAAAGTGGAAACATCCCCGATTTTCAAAAGCTGTCTGTTAACTTGACAAGTAGTACAAGAAATTCCAAGGGAAGAAATTTTTCCCTTACTGAAAGCAAATCGCACCAGAAAATAATTCAGATCCACAGGAAAAAAAACTGTGGAGTGCTGAACAAGGTAATTAGGTAGGTAACAAAACAGTGCAGCTGAGCGTTCCCCTTTCTTCTCAAAACTGAGTTAAAGCGAAATGGCATAAAAATGTGTGTATCATAGTACTGAGTTATGTGTATCATAGCACAGAAGTTTAATAGATTTGACAATAACAGCACAGAGAGGGTGGATCGAAGCAAGGTTTTACTGGGGTAGAAGAAAGACATCAGATGGCAGCTTAAATGCACAGAAATAGGAGAATAACAAATGGTGTAAGAAGGTTAATGTCACAAACTTCAAAAATACTTATTCTCCTTTCTTCTTTTTAGAAAGCATAAGATTATATAATGTAATAATTTTTTTAACTATGTGTGGTGTTTGGTTGGTTGATTGGTTTATAACATGGATAGCCCAATAGATATATCACTAATAACACTCAGTGGAAATGCCAGTTCCCATGGCCAGCTTCTGGAAAGAAGGAATGGAAGGAGGTCAGGGGCATCTTTCTGCTACTGGTTGCTGGGCTTCCTTCCCTTTAAAACACCTGGTAGATGCCTTTGTGGTTCATGAGTGCAGTGGCTGGGTTTCCACTCTTTCGTGGAGCTGCGCTCCCCGGAGCCTCGTGAGGTCCACACATGCTCATCCTGCTGGCTGCACTTACAGAAGAAAATACTTAGTATGCCTGAGTATTAGCTACCATATTTTGAGGTAGTGTTTCCTGCACCTCATGAAAAGATTTTCAATTCTTTGAGAGTAACAAACCTGACTTTTAGTCAGGCCTGAAGCACTTAAAGGAAACTCTAGAAAGAAAACCGAACACATGAGACGAAATGGAAGCAAAAAAACATTAAAAAAATAAGGAACCCCATATTCAAATTCTTCTGAAATATAAAAAAGGCCAAATATTACTATCATTACATAATATGCATTGCTGTCTTGGACAAAGAAAGAGGAGTCCCTTTAACAGCTCTATTGAGGAGTAATAATTCATATCCCATACCATTCACCCAGTTAAAGTGCGTCATTCAGTGGTTTTTGGTATATTCCTTCACAGTTCTGGGCAGACATCGCCAGAAAGAAACCTCAGCATCCCTTTACTCACTGTGGTGGAGCAGAAGGCATCCACGTTATAAGCCATTTGGGATCACAGGGAAATTGGGGATGGGAGGGGAAATGAGAGCACACTGTGGAGAAAGGAACGGCTTATCCTTTGTAGACTGCGCTGGACTCCGAGTTTTCTATATTAGGAGAAGGCAGACATCTTCAAAACCATTTTCCCTAGTAATTTCAGCTCGTGGGAAATTCACCGTGTGATTCCATTTAAGCCTAATGGGAGTGTCAGGGCTCATAAAAAGACCGCACTGTGAACTCCATTCCTCACCACAGCGCTCTCCCTGTCCTCGCAGAGGGGCTGGGCTGGGTAGAATCTGAGCACAGTGTGTGTTTTGCTTCAGCAAAGAAGCAACTGTAATCAAGTGGCACTGTGCTCTAGCCGGGCCATTTTAAAGCAAATACGTGCATTGGGGTGACTTTTAATAAGGCCTATGTGGCTTGCTTTCATTTTCTTTCTTTTTAAGTTTCAGAGACCAGAGTGGTACAATCTAGTGCATTTTACTTTAAAATAACCAGGATGTGACTAGAATTTCCACTGCCAGCAAATGGCTATCACAAAATGCACAGATCTTTTCCTTGCTGAGTGTTTTAAACACTGAATTTGCCTGAGAACAGAGTAAAATGTGGACAGAAGAGGGGACCTGCTCTGTGTCCTGCTTTAGCTTGGGGGTGTCTGGGAGTCCTGAGATCAGATACATCAAGTTCCGCATCAAATATATTGTTCTGGTACTGGAAGCCCTGGTTAATATCGCTCTTCAAAAGTGCAATTATTCTGTGTATGATTTTTCTAAAGAAACAAGGGAAAGCAGTTTGAGGTTTTGGTTTTTGTCTGTGAAGAAAGCAGTGCATGGCTGCCTCTATGAAGTTCTAACCCTCAGTTCCCTCTGCCGGCGGAAGAGAAGTACTACTGGTTCTTTGTGGAGGTTTTTCCAAATCTGGGAGCACATTTTCTGCCCTGCACAGTTAAAAGAGCTAAATGAAATGCAACAGTTGATCTTACGGTTCCAAAAGACAAATGAAAACTTTTCCTGTACCCACCAAATGTGGGAGGGAGGATTAGACAGCCTTGGTTCCAGACAACGAGGCCCTCATGTAAGGGATGTAAACAAATGTGAATTCGGGGGAGGAAGTTTTGTGAGGAGGAAATTCTCTGGAAGGGCCTAGGACCCACACTTGTATCCCTTTATAATACTGTATTTTAGGTGTTATGGCTCCCATCTTAAATGATCCGCACAGGCCATGGATGGAAGGTTTGGTTGTCAGCATCCGGTGGTATTGGGTGGTGGTGGGACTTCTGAGAGGAGGTGCCTTAAAGGGGATCTTGGGCTCAAGACCCCAAACTCCCCTCTCCTCTCCTCTCCTCTCCTCTCCTCGTCTCTTCTCTCCTCTCTTCTGTCCTTTCCTCTGCCTCTCTCTCTCTCTCCATTCTGGCCACCAGAAGTGAGCAGCTCTGCTCCTCCACATACACCCACCATAATGTTCTGCCTCACACAGGTCCAAAGCAACAGAACCAGTTGACCATGGACTGAAACCTCTAAAACTGTGAGTCAAAGTAAGTCTTTCCTCTTTATAAATTGATTATCTGTGGTTATTTGTCACAGCAATGAGAGCTGACAGACATAATCATATCATGGCTCTAAATATGCTCTTGCTTAGGCTTTGATCTCTGGTTTGACGAGATGGTAATATGTCACTTTATCTATAGCCTGCTGTGGTTTAGATCTAGAATGTCTCTCAAAATTCTTATTTGTGTGGAAGGGGATTCAATCATGTGGGTGCATACTCATCTGTAGATTCACCAACTAATGAGTTCAGCAGCTGAGTGTGCTGTTAAGATGTGGGGCCTGGTCAGAAGAGGCAGTCACTGGAGTGATCTGCAAGGGTGTATCTCTTTGAGGGGCTCCTCCCTTCACTCTCTGCTTCCTGGCCACCATGATGTGAGCAACTTTCCTCCCTTAGACCCTTCCTCCACCCCCTTTCTGCCTTGGAGCCAGCTGACTATGAGCTGAAAAGGTGAGCCAAAATAAACCCCTCCTTTAAGTTGTGGGCATTGGGTAGTTTGTCCCAAGAACTAGAAAATGCCTAAGATACCTTTTTAGAAATGGACAGTAACCAACTGCAGCTTCTTTAAAGAAAAAAAGTTTTTTCTTAGTTACTTCTTGTGTTAGCTTCAATCACTGTGACAAAATACCTGAGAGAAACAACTTTAAAGGAGAATTTGGCTAATGATTTCAGAGGCTTCAGTTCATGGTCATTTGGTCCAACTAACATTAGGCCTGTAGTGAGACAGAACCTTATGGAGGAAAATATGGTAGAATAAATCTACCCACCTCAAGGCAGCCTGGGAATGAGAGAGAGAGAGAGAGAGAAAAAGAGAGAGTAGGGACCATGGTTCCAATATCCCCTTCAAGGCCACACCCCCAGTGACCTCACTTCCTTCCTCTAGGGCCCATCTCTTAAAGTTTGGGCCCTTCTCAAGAGTACCATAGGCTGCTGACCAAGCCTTTGGCACATTTCAGATCCAAGCCATAACACTGCTGTTAAGTCTTACTTGTCCCCTGAGTAGGGGATATTGGGGTTAAAGAGACAATGAACCTTTTTAGAAGTAGACTGTGCTTAAATTATTTTAAATATGAATGCATTTCTGGCAGCTACATATTTCTTTGTATTAATACAAAAGTTTAAACACTAAATTAAAATTACTAAGTTGAAGTAAATACATTTCATTTATAAATTCAATGATAAATGTGCATATGACTCTTAAGCACATTGTTAAAACATAAATACTTTTATGCCTCTGATGAGTAAGTGTGGTCCAAGTACTAGGTATTTCCGAAGTTTGTTAGATGATTTCCTCTTTAAGTTGTATTTTATTTTTAATTGATGCATAATGATTGTACATATTTATGGGGTACAATGTAGTGTTTCATACACATAGACATTGTGTAATGATCAAATCTGAGTAATTAGCCTATCTACCAATCACCTAAATAGCTTATAGTGAGAGCGCTCAGAAGCTACTAGCTATTTGCAAATACACAGCATGTTAGTGTTTGCTGACAGTTAACGTAAAGGAAGGGAAGATGATCAGACAAACCTAGTAGAATTAGGATGATGTTTGAATAACTCTGAGAACTATAAAGCCTTGTGCTTTATGTTATTTAACTTGAGGTAGAAAAGGGAAGAACAATGGTTGAGGTGCCAAGACCAACATCTGATTATGACATTATTTTCTAGTGTATATTTAAGAATGAGAGCGAGAAAGAGAGAGAGAATATGATAGCATCTATAATCTGCGATCTAAAACTAGGATATATCAGACTTTAACCACAAAATCTGTATATTTGAACACTTATCAAAAATGGAAAAGCATAACAAAGAAATCAAATCAAAATGGGAAATAAAATTAGAGTAGGAACAATAAATAAAAAACCAGTTTCTTAAAGTGACTAGCAAAATTGACGAATTCTTGGCAAGGCTGATCAAGGGGGAAAAGGTACAAACAAAATGATTTTAGAAATATAAAGAAAGATATAACTGAGGATAAAGGGGGACTCAAGAAATTCTAAGAGAATGCTTTGTATACATTTGAAAATTCTAGATATAATTATTGGTGGTTAAAAATAGAGGGCCAGTGATATAGCTCAGCAGCATAAGTGCCTGCCTGGCAAGCGCGAGGTCCTGAGTTTGACTCCCAGTACCCACATAAAAAAAAAAAAAAATAGATACATTGCCAAAACTGGCCAAAGGAATAGAAAATTTTTAGAGAACAAATAATTATAGAAGAAATTATGTAGTCAAAAATCTATCCCTAAAATAGGCATGAGATTCAGAAAATTTTCTAAATGATTCCTACTAATCTTTTTAAAAAGATGCATTTTAAATTATGAAACCACATCCAGATAAATATAAAAAGGTTAGCAAACTCCAACACTAGAATAGACAAGAGAATACACACAAAGAAATAAAACTAATCCAATCTAACTCATAAGCATTGATATGAAACTCCTAAAAAAACTCTTAGTAGTTAAAATGCAGTAATATTGTGTTCGAATTAAATATGTGGACTAAGTGCCACATATATATTAATTATGTAGACTAGTTTTTTTTGAGAATATCCATTAATATTATTATCTATATTGACAGAAAAGAAGAAAAAACTATATGATTGGATTCTAAAAATAATTTAATAAAATATAAAACTCATTGGTACTTTTCAAAGAACTAGCAAACATTATAGAGAAAATGTCTTCTAACTTGCTGTTATCATAATCAATGGTAAGATATTAACTAAATATCAATAAAAGTTAGGAACAAGTTGTGGATACCTGATACCTCAGCTATTTGCAACACAGAATTCCTAGCCAATACCATTAAATACAAAACATGTAGTGAGGTGAGAGGAGTGAACTTTTATTATTTAAGATGATGATATTGTCTAGAATCAAAGATGAACAGCTACTTATTAGAACTAATAAAAAATTTAATATAAAAACAGAATGACCAGAAACAACTTGGCCAGAATAAAAATCAATAAGGAAACGTAAATGATTTTCCTATACAACCCATTACAATTTAAAAACCCTCTTCACCGTAGTAGTCTATATTGTAAAATTCCTGGGAATAGATAAACCAAGAAACACATAAAACTTACCAAAGACAGCTATTAAGCTTTTGTGAACTGCACATAAGCCCTGAGTAAACAAACAAAAAACAAAGTAGGCCAAGCTCCTGAATAGGTAGATATCATTTCTGCTGCTTTTATAAATTCAGTACAGTCCCAAAGAGTTTTCATCAGCTCTGAAATATTGACCTAAAATTTATCTAAAAGGAGAACTGTTCAAGAAGAGCCAAAAAATTTAGAGGAAGAAGAAGA
This sequence comes from Erethizon dorsatum, assembly GCA_028451465.1. NCBI lineage: Eukaryota > Metazoa > Chordata > Mammalia > Rodentia > Erethizontidae > Erethizon > Erethizon dorsatum. Next base: position 27,858,685 of record CM051838.1, on the reverse strand, counting down.
AAAAGAAGGAAGATAGAGATACTGCTGAGGGTTTTAAACCCTCATCTTGCACTATTTGCCACCCTATTTCCACCATGTACCTCTGCTAATTGTGAAAAAATTATCAGTGAAGTCATAATCTGGTTAGGATGGTATTTGTCAGCTTTCTGATTGCTGGGACACAATACCTGGCACTGACAACTTAAAAGAGAGGTTTAATTTGGCTCATGGTTTTAGCAGATTCAGTCCATGACCAATGGTTCCAATGCAGAAACATTACGGTGGAAGGGCCTGGGGGAGCAGAGCTGCTCAGTTCTTGGTGGCCAGGAAGCAGAGAAGGGGAAAACAGTGCCAGAGAGGAAGGGGTCGGGGACCAGACAGGGTGCCCAAGGTCATGCCCCCAAGACCCACCCATACACACCCAGAGTTGTGTTCCACCCGTTCCTGGTGGTTCCTAAGCCAATCATATTGACACGAGCAAGCTTAACTGTCACAGGAACAAAAATAGAGCTTCTCACACCAGTGATAAACCAGACTGGAGAAGGTAGGACGGGCTGCCTTTTTCTTCCCTGGGTTTCCCTTACCCAGAGTGGGGGAGGCTGGTTAGAGGGGGTTGCTCTAGCTGGGTGCTGGGGAGCAGGATTCACTGCCAGGGCACTCACTCCACAGAGGAAGCAGAGGGGGTTCTGCAGGTCCCAGAGGCAGAACTTGGTTCTTTCCATCAAAGAAATCACTTCCCTCCCGAGGAAGAGTCAGCTGGTGTGGGGAGAATGGGGTCAGGAGTCCTGACTAAAGCGTGGCACTGAGCAATTGGGTTTCCCTAACATAAAGTAAAGTTAATTACCCCTTCTCCAAAGTGCTTGGGCCTAGGACTTTTTTTTTTTTTTTTTTTTTTTTTTTTTTGAGAGAGAGAGAAAAAGAGAGAGAGTCTCACTTTGTAATGCAGGCTGGCCTTGAACTCACTATGTAGCCCAGGCTGCCCTCAGACTCACAGTGATCCTTCTGCTTCAGCCTCCCAAGTGCTGGGATTACAGACATGCGCCACCACACCTGGCTGGGCCTGGTAATTTTGGATTTTAGTTGTTTATTTTTGTATTTCAGAACATTTACGTATTCACAATGAAATATTTTGGGGATGGGGCCCACGTCTAAGCACAACATTCATGTATGTCTATATGTATCTGATAAACTTAGCCTGAATAACTGTATTTTTAATTTAAATTTTAATGTGGCGGGCTGGTGAGATGGCTCAGCGGCGTAAGCGCCTGCCCGGCAAGCACGAGGGCCCGAGTTCGACTCCCGGAACCCACATACGAAAAAAGGGGCCGGTGATATCGCTCAGCGGCATGGACACCTGCTGGCGCACGAGGTCCTGAGGTCGACCCCTAGTACCCACCAAAAAAAAAAAAAAATTTTAATGTGGCTGCATTTTGACTGTGACCTATCACTTGATGGCAGATGTGGATTTTGCATATGTGGCATCAAAGCTCAAAAAGCTTTGGATTTTGGAGAATTTAAGATTTGGATTTTCAGATGCGGATACTCAACCTGTATAAAATTAAATTTACACAACTTCATGTTAGTATAGGAATAAACACAGTACTTACAAGAGCAGAAATAAGTACTAAGCCAGGGGTTGTGGTACACACCTGTAATCCTAGTATTCTGGGAGGCTGAGGCAGGAGAACCACAAGTTTGAGCCTACTCTGGGCAACTTAGTGACTTAGCGAGACCCTGTCTCAAGAAAAGGGGGATAGGGTGGGGATGTCATTTAGTGCAGAGGCCCTGAGATTAATCCCTACTACCACGGAGAAAGAAATAAGCACTAAGACACATGCAAATATATAAATATTCATTACATAATAAAAATAGTGGTGTCAATATGATCATTTCAGCTGCAAGTAGCAGAAAATCTAACTTATACTTGCTTAATAATTAAAGGAAACTTGTTTATTCATGTAACTGAAAAATCTGAGAGGAAATGAAGAAAATGGTTTTAGATAGGGCTTAATCCAGGAACTTTAAAACAGCATCAGTGGACTTGCACCTCCTTCAGTTCTGTCTTAGGTGATGCTGGCTTTAGTCTGTATCCGAGTCTCATTATAAATGCTAGAGGGCCTTCTCTCTTACATCCAGCACAAAAAACATCATCTCTGTCACAACCTTCCAAGCAAAGTCCCAAATTTCACCCTAATTAGCTTAGGTCATGTGCCTAAAATCCACATGGCCATTATGATAAGTAAAGTTTTCGAACCCATCCCAACCCTGAGCATAGATTGCATTTACACAAAGCAGAGACCAAATCAAGGCCACCAGGATTCTCAAGTGGAAATTCATAGTTCTGTTTCCAGAATGGGAAGCAATAGGTACTTGCACAAAAGACAGGTTTCCACCATACAGGTTATTCAGAATAGTTGGGCAATAAATAAATGTATACCTACATATATCTATCTTTATTATCTATCAATGGAAAGAAGTTGGTTCTTAACATTAGGCTATTTTCACAGTCCCCAGGGCACTGACATATTACATGGTTAACGCAGTCTTTTGTGTATTAAAAGAGGGCAAATATATACAGTCAGCTCTCCGTATATGTGGGTTCCACCACCCCAGATTCAACCAAGTGTGGAGCATGCGTGGTACTGTGTAGCGAGGCTTGGGTGTGCAGACAATTTTTCTTGTCATTATTCCCTAAACAGTGCAGCGTGATGACTATTTACATAACATTTACATTGTATTAGCTTTTTGAAGTCATCTAGCGATTACTTAAGATACACAAGAGGATTGTATAGATTATATGCTAATACCATGCCATTTTACATAAGGAATTTCAGCATTTTCAGATCTTGCTATTCTCTGGGAGGTCCTAGAACCTATCCCCCATGAATACCATGGGACATCTTATACATGCATTTTTACGTATATAAGCAGTTACATATATATGTAGGTATATATCTATATATGTATATACATACCATATATATGCTGTATTTGTATGTTACATAAATATGTGTATATAAATACACATATTTGTATTAGGAAACACTGGGAAAATAAACAAGAATCTAATTTAGATGGTGAAATGTAATGAATGACAAGGAGGAAGTTGGAAGAATAAAGTCAGACCCAGCAAGAAGACTTTTTTGTATATACCTTTTCACATAATTTTGATCTTTTTTTTGCCCGTAAATGTGTAACCTAGTTTTTAAAATGTAGAAAAACTAAATTCAAAAAAGCTTCAGAGGGGTGGTGATATAGCTCAGCAGCATAAGCGCCTGCCTGGCAAGAGCAAAGTCCTGAGTTCAGTTCCCGGTACCCACATAAAGGAAAAAAAAAAAAAAAAAGCATCAGAAGAAATAAAGGAACATATTGATAACGTTAGAGTAGGAAAGACTTTCCTAGAAAAAGAAAAATCTATGTAGAAGTTATAAGAGGGGAAAAAAGCCTGTATATTGATATCATCCATTTAAAAATTCATAACTATTTCTCAAAACACAAGGGCAGTTAAAAGAGGAGGTGATGATGGACACAAGTATGTACAACACATTTCAAAGAAATAGGACTAATAACACACACAGATAAAGAATCCCTATTTGTAAATAAGGTGAAAATGACTCGGGAGCAAATTTGAGTAATGGATGTAAGCATTCATTGGCGAAGGAGCCTTTTGCTTTACTCTATGCTTGCATTTTTCACACCAGTAACATATTAAATGGTAACATTTTGAATTAAGAGTCAATGAAGAGAGAGAGAGAGAGAGAGTACAGTGGAGACTAGACCAACATAGAGAACACAGCCCCTGAAACCTGAACCCCATGCCCAGCCCACCGCTGGGGTCCCCAGCAGCTCCAGGCTGAGAGAGACCAAATACAGGGAGGATGAAGTGAGACCTTCAACACTAGCTCAGGAAGAAAGGAAGGCAGAGCCACTGAGAACGAAGATCTGCTGTCCTCTTATTAAAAAATCAGCTCCCTTCATTGTGCAGCTGCCCCCCAAGAGGGCCACCCAACAGCTGCAGCTGCTGTTGTTCTCACCCCTCGTCTCGATCTCCTCCAGTCTTGCTGCTGCTGACTGAACCAGCGGAAGCACCCAGCTTGCCTCCAGTTTATAAATACGTGAGAGCAAAGAAGCTGGCTTCATCTTCCCCATGAATGTAATCATTTAGTTTTTTCTTCAAAAATTGTGAGGTTCACTCTCCCAAAAAATTGTAATGACAGAATTACCTCTCATGTCTACAAATAGAGTTTACTGTCATGAAATATCACGTGGGTATGTGGATATGAATGAAGGGGGAAAGTGACCATCTTTATAAATGAGGAACCCAGCATGTTAGGAAAGCATCGCTGTGCCAATGAACATGAGCAAAAACCTTGAACTGGATTCTGTTAAGAAGTAACATAACTGTTTAAATTATATGGCAAAAAATCAACTTCTTTGGTATTTGAAACATGCTCATCTACCATATTAGCAAAGTTTTTAAGATACTAAATGCCAGGTACTGATAGAATCAACACTCTGTCATTAGGGACAGAACAGACAGTAGAAAATAATTCAGTGATGTCCCACAACATTGGCATAATCTGCAACCAATGATTCCTCTTCCTGGTCTACTTGAAGAAAAATGCAGTATTTGTAAAAACTGATTGCACATACCCTGGTATATCATTTGTTATCTCTGGATAATTTTCTTTCCCTTACACTTCGGCAGTTTCTAAATTTTCAATAATCAACATAAGTTGCCTTTAGGATGGAAGGAAACCATTATTACTTCAAGGAAAGAAGGGAGGGAGGGAAGGAGAGAAAAAAGGAAGAAGGGAAGGAAAGAAGAAGAGCAGGAGTGTGTGGTCCACAATATCAGACAGACCTAAGTTCAAAGCCTTCTTATTATGAGACCTTGGGAAAATGGCTTCATCATGCAAGCCTGGGTCCATCTCACTGAGCGGCTGTGAAAATTAAGTGGACTAATGCTACGTGCTTAGCTTATCGGTAGCAGCCAGATCTGGTCCTGTCCTTCACTGGCCCTGACCACACATCTCTTCTATCCTTAAGGAGCTGTCTCTTACCTCCTTGCTTCCCACCCACATTGTCTTCTCTCTCTCTCTCTCTCTCTCTCTCTCTCTCTCTCTCTCTCTCTCTCTCTGTCTCTCTCTTTCTCTGTCTGTCTCTCTTTGTCTCTGTCTTTGTCTCTGTCTCTCTCTCTCTTCTCTCTCTCATACACACACACATGTACCACCCTCCCTGGAACAGCTCTGATGTAGAAGTATAGGATAGATTTGAAAATGTGATAACACTTTCATTACATGTCAGTTACTATAAGTGCTCTATGTCTTTCCACTCTTGACGCAAACCTAGAAGATGGGAGTGGTTGGAAGGTGCAGTTTGGAGGAGTTGAACTACTTGGTGTAAAATCACAGAGCTGGCAGCATCAAGAAATAAGGCGCAGATCCAATGCTAGGTTGATACCAAACCCAGAACTCTTCAGGGAGTGGGTTGGGGGCTGGGGGTCTGAACAGCGGGGTGCACGCAGGGACCTCTGCCCTCGGGAGATCAGGCAGCTTTGTTACCTCTCTGAACTTCACCTCTGCCTAGAGGTCTCAAACAAAATAATGAATATTTTATAAAATGTAAAGTACGTGCCAGTTTCTTCTCTCCTCTGGCTGTTTATATTCAAAACTTCTGTCTTTCCATACACTCAGTTTTCCTAATATTACACACTTTTTCTTTGTTTGCTCTTTTCCCCCTGCCATCCATAATCATTTCTTTCACTTATTTACCATACTTCCCTATTTTGGTAATTTTCTCAACTTTCTAGAACTAAAATGTTCCAGTATCTTAAACTATTCTCCTCTCCTCATCCACTGACTCTCCAGGTTCCGTTTGTTCTTTCCGGGACCCGTCTTCTCTCCTCCTGTCCTTCTCCTCCCGAAGCGACAGCTGTGGACCAGTCCTAGTCCCTCAGGTCTGTACTACGGGATGGCCACCTCTCCCGTCTCACCAGCTGCGTCCTCTCCTGAGATGCCACAGCGTTTTCTTACCACTCAGTGTTGACGGATTTATGCTGTGAGGACAATTAACCTTTTCCCTATATTTCCTAACTTAATACCCATATTCCTTGTAGTTATTCTTTTTAAATTTGCAGTATGAGGGAACTTAATCCAGCGCCTTCACACTGAGCTATGCCCATATTTTTGTTTTTTATTTTGAAAAATTTTGAAATTGATTTTTTTTTTTTTTTTTTGAGACAGGGGCTCATTATGTAGTTCAGGCTAGCTTTGAACTCACTATGTAGCCCAAACTGGCCTTGAACTTGTGGTGATCCCCCTGCCTCAGCCTCCCCAGAGCTCAGATTACAGGCGTGCACCACCACACCTGGCTTGTTTCCTTTTATTTGACTCATAAGAAACCTGTGTATTGAGTTACTGAAATAATGCTAAATGATCAATATCAACATCCTCCCTCATAGAAAAATATGCTATTCTATGTGCTCACTTTCAACAGTTTTCTGACATTTTGCGGGAAACTATATCTATCCAGATGCTTTTGTTGACATGTAAAAATTTTGTTTTTAACAAGTTAAAGAAGTTTTGCTGTATGGTGTATCAAGACATAACCAAGAAAATACTTTTGTGTCGGAGCCCCATAAGCAGGGTTTATCTGTGTTGGTTGAATGGGGCAAAGACAATAACTGGGGGCTGTGATGGCAGCAGCTGCTGCAAGTTCGGGAAATAAAAACATAAACCAACCTCCCGTCCTGCCTGGGAGAAGGGACGAGCGAGGAGTGGCTACATCGCTGTGCAGATGCCATTCATATTCGGGAGGCGATTAAGATTGACATCTGGAGGAGGCAGAATGAAGACGAGGTGGGATGAGTAAAAATGAGAAAGCTGGGGAGCACAAAAGGGACTGACCGAGCCCAGGCAACAGTGCCGTCCCCACGCCCTGACCATGGCCTGAGCATAACGCAGCGTGGCACATGGTGAGGGTCCTAGTCCACGTGCACACCGAACAGCCCTCACCCCAAGTACCTGGGCCCGGAATTACGAGTTGGCGTTCCGCCCTAAGAACTAGGTTGTACCTCATCCCAGTCTTTCCTTGTTTTGGAGTGTGCTCGTGTTATACAAGGTTTGGGCCATGAACGCCTCCTTGAGCTGGCTTCTGTCTTTGTGTGTGGCCTTCACATATACAGGTTGAGTATCCCTTATCTGAAATGCTTGGGATCAGATATGTTTAAGGTTCCAGGCTTTTTTTCAGATTTTGGAATATTTGCATATACACAATGAGCTATCTTAGGAATGGGACCCAAGTCTAAACACAAAATTCATTTATGTTTCTCAGAAACCTCATACACGTAGCCCAAAGGTAATTTTACTTTTAGTTTAATTTAATTTAATTTAATTTAGTTTCAGTGCCTGTGTCTTGATGGCAGCCAACACCTGGGGTCATGGGTGGCGTTACGCGCTTGTGGCATCGTACTGGCGCTCACGAGGATACTTCGGAGCATTTACGATTTCAGATCTTCGGCCTAGGGCTGCTCAACCTGTACTACAGTTCTTTGAATACCAGGCCAACATGTTTTTCCTTAACGTAGTTTCAAAACAATGGGAGGTGTTGGAAGTTTCTGTGCGGTTAAATAATGTAATTGGGCCTCTGCTACAGGAAGGTTAATCTGGGGATAAATGCAGAATGAGCTGAATCAGGAAGGGAGAGGAGGACATTACTAGAGAAATAATGATGGCAAGAACAACAGCAGCAAACACAGAGGATTTACTCTGCATTAGGCACAATTCTAAGTATGATTGTTAACTTGGTCCATTTAATTTTCCTAGCAGCTTTGTCAGGCACTATTGTTAGCTCAGGGATATAGGTAAGTAAACGGAAATACACAGAAATTAAATAAGTTGTCCGTCATTCACAGCTAGTAAACAGCCAAGCCAGGATGTTAACTTACCCAGGTGACCTAACTAAAGCTTCTGCTTCAGCCAGGAGACGGAAATTGAAACATAGCTATAGACATGGCCAGCCCGCTAGGGGACTGTGACCCTTTCGAGTTCCATCCCATCTTAACATCTAAGAGGGCAGACAGCAGCATTTTAAAGAGCTTTCAGGATCCAAAGAAAACACATGCCAGGTCAGTGGGCTGGCTGTGGCTTCTTTCAAGGCTGAGATAAATAAAACTTGTGAAAAGATGCCAAAGAAAAACAGAATGCAGGGGGCCGGTGAGATGGCTCAGCGGCCTACACGCCTGCCTGGCAAGCGCGAGGGCCCGAGTTCGACTCCCGGAACCCACATACGAAAAAAAAGGCCGGTGATATCGCTCAGCGGCACGGGCGCCTGCTGGTGCGCAAGGTCCTGAGGTCGACCCTCGGTACCCACAAAAAAAAAATAAATAAATAAAATGTAGTCTTGGGGCCAGTGAGATAGCTCAGCGGCATAAGCACCTGCCTGGCAAGTGCGAGGTCCTGAGGTCGACCCCCGGTACCCACAAAAAAAAAAAAAAAAAAAAAAAAAAAAGAATGCAGGAAGTGCTTCAAGCAGAAGAAAAAGCACACCTGTGAAAAAGGATTATCCCCAGGAAATGTGGACAGGCTTGTGAATAAAATGGAGTGGGTCTAAATTTTCACAGGCCACAATAAACTCAATATGGGGGAAACATAACTTTCTTTGCCTTTCTATAACTTGATTATTTTTCTAGACCCCACATTCTGACTAAATTACTAAAGTAATTTTTTTGTGTGTGTGTGGGTACCGGGGGTCGACCTCAGGACCTCACGCACCCGTGCTGCTGAGCGATATCACCGGCCCTTTTTTCATATGTGGGATCCGGGAGTCGAACTCGGGCCCTCGCGCTTGTCAGGCAGGCGCTTATGCTGCGGAGCTATCTCACTGGCCCTGACTAAAATAAATTTTTAAGATATATAAACAACAGGTCGATAGTTGAGGGGAAATGGAGTGATAAAAATTTTCTACAGGAAATCCATTTTATATGTAAAGAAGCACATAGAGTAAAAGTAAAAGGATGGAAAACTATATACCATGCAAATACCACATAAATGCTAATCAAAAGAAACTCTGAATGGCCACAAAGTAGACTTTAGAGCCAGAATACCATAAGCATACTTAGGATTATGACATAATGATAAAGTGGCCTATTCACCAAGAAGACCTAACAACCCTAAATAGTATGCACCGAACAACAGATATTCAAAATACAGGAAGCAGAAACTAATAAAACTGAATGGAGATGTAAATAAATCCACAGTTATGTTTGGAAACATCAACATTTTGTCTTCAGTAATTAACAAAACAGATCGACAGAAAATCGTTAAGGATACAGAAGAATTGAATACCCACGACCAACCTGAGCTGACATTTTTAGAGCTCTCAATCCAATACTCATGGAATATATTCTTTCCAAGTGCACATGAAACATTCACCAAGAGCAATCATATCGTTGGCCATAAAACCAACATCAACTATTTTAATAGAATTGTGAACATACCAAATATATTCTCTGACATAATGGAATTAAATCACATAAAAGAAGAAACATCCCCAAATATTTTAAAATTAAACATCACACTGCTAAATAACCCCTAAGTCAAAGAAAAGATCACAGTAAAAATTTCAAAATCATCTTGAATAGAACGAAAATGAAAACATGGCATATCAAAAATGTGACGTAGCTAAAATTGTGCTTAGGAAAATTTATAGCATTGAACGCTTATATTAGTTCAGTGGAAATAAGTTAACTGAGTTGATTGGTAGTGATGCTTTTTATTTTAAGTTCTTCTCGGGTAGAAAGCAGGGTTTTGTTGTTTGTTTGTTTGTTTGTTTTCATAATTTTTTATTTGCTCCTTATGCTGAGAAGTCAAAGACAAAAGAGCAACTGAATAACTAAGTCTACCCTGGCTTCAAAAAATGGCCCCTGCACCTGTTCTCAAACTCCAGTGTCTTTGCAAAACACCCTGTCTGTGTCTCAAGTGGACCTGGTAGCTTCCCCAGACCTTTCCTGTACTGTTCCCAGGTCTAAGCTCATCACAGCTTAGATCGTCCCCAGCAGTGACACACAGAGGTGAGCTTTCACCTCTCAAATACGAAAAAGATAATTATTTGGCACAAGTGATCTTCTCTTCCTGTTTCTGCCCAGCTTCAGTTTCATTTAAGTTACCAAATTATGAAATCAAACCGACTTGATAGCAAAATCAATAATGACTTGCAAAAGAACTTCACACAGTAAGCGAAATAGAGACAAGGAAGAACTCAAAAGGGGAGGGACACGGAAGGGACTCTGCGAAGTTGGAAGGAGAGGCAGTCGAGTCAGGGAGAACCGCAGGGCTGCAATTTCATACCGTCTGAGTGGACCAGGCGATTATCTCCCGAGGTTATCTAAGGAAATCCTTCTGTGTTTAAAGTGCAAAAATATACTTTGTTTCCTTTGGAGACAGGGACTGAGATCAAGGAGGTGAGTTACCAACAAGAAGCTCTGGGACACGGGCTTATGAGGTTCATAGAACAGGTACTGTCAGTGGGAAGGTTTTACTCAAACAATTTCTGTCTCATTAAACCTGTTCCTAAAAATACTCTATGACAAGTGTAGATCTAGAGCAGGTATAAACCATCGTCTTGCCCTATACGTGAAGGAAGTTCCCGGTAAGAAGGAAGGAGGAAGGCTGCCTGCGTAACAAACTTCTGGTTTAAGCTGGTTTCGCTGAATGAAACAAAGGAGGCAGATTCTTCAATGAAGACAAAGCCTCTAATTAGCATGTAAGTGAATCGGATGCTGATGCGTATAATCACCACTTGGGGGACATAATCAAACCCCACGACCACCCACATTTTTTTTCTGCCTTAGCGACTTGTCTGTGCAGTAAATAATTAGCTTCTTGATTTTGGAAAAGGATGACATTTGGGAAGGTTCCACGAATAGTCTTTCCCATCTCCTTTTTCATGAACCCATGTAATTCCACCATTCAGTTGCACCCAGACGGCCTGGGTAATTTTCTTATGGTATATATAGAACAATATGGAATGGTCTGCTCTATTTTTATGTCCCGTAAGTACAGAAACCCTTCTGGTTCGCAGACGTGCGACTTCCAATGATGCGTGTGTGACGGGCTCCCCGAGCCGCCCTGAACTCAGCCGAGGCCTGCTGTCTGCAGCGCATTCTTCCGGATTTAGAGTCCAGCACAAAAACCACATTTTAGACAGAAGAGAAGGAAGGGGAAAAATGGTTTTCAGCTGTCTTAGGGTCCCTGGCTGAGTCTGAAAGTAAAACTGACCAAGGCAGGTGAACAGGAGAAAAGTATATAAGTGGACTTTGTGTGTTTTTCATGACATAGGGCCTTCATGAAGAAATGATTAGCCCTTTATGCCAAGTTTGATGAAGAGGCAAGTAACTGTGGAGGATGAATGGGCCACGAGGGGATGATGCCCTGTGATCAACCGGGGAGGAGGATTCTCCTCGTAGTCCCTGAGTCTGCAGAGAGAACGAAGCTCCTCGCCTTTGGGTAGAAGGGGGACACTTGGCTCTGGAGTGTCCAGAGAGAAAGGTGGGTGGAAGGAGGTCAGAGAGACCTTTCTGCTTCGGCAGTCTTCTCAGTTTTCTTCAGTTTAAAATACTCCGTGTGCCAAGAGGGTGTACCTTGGGTTAGTGTGCTCTAAGCCCCCTGAAGAACAAATGCAAATTTTAAATAAGAGAGACAGAATTAAACGAAGCATGAAAAGGAATCAATTTCCCAATAAGAAAAGTCCTTAGAATACATTATTAAAAAAAAAAAAAAAACAGGATTCCAATTCAAATCATGAATGCTGTGATTCCAAGTAGGTAGATGATAGATACATTCACACATACACACATATTGGGAGGAATAAAAATTTATATCTACACATGTATAAATGTGTAAAACAATGTGTAACCAAATATGTTCATTTGATTAATTGTAATTTTTGTTTTCTTGTTCTTATTTTCCATAAAGAATGTGTGTTATTTTCATAACCAAGCAAGAGGCCTATCGTTTTTCTAGAAGGAGAAAGAAGAGCCTCCAGCAGGGATGCTTTGATCATAAAGTAACCAGAAGAAAATAAAACACTGTGAAACAAAAATCACATTAGAACAAAATCATTTGGTCAAAAGTCAAAACAGCAGAATTTGGGCCGGTGAGACGGCTCAGCGGCTTAAGCGCCTGCCTTGCAAGCGCGAAGGCCTGAGTTCGACTCCCGGATCCCACATACGAAAAAAAAGGGGCCGGTGATATCGCTCAGCGGCACGGGTGCCTGTTGGCGCGCGAGGTCCTGAGGTCGTCCCCCCGGTACCCACAAAAAAAAAAAAAAAAAAAAAACAGCAGAATTTATAAGGTGATCAAATCCCCTTTAGTATGTAAATTCTTACTCCTTGGACAATTTCAAGTGTCTTTCCTATGCAATTTCTTACTCTACTCTCACTAATAACAGGGTTTTATCTCTTCATAGTAGAAATTCACCAGGATTTCTGACTTTGAGTTTAAACCTTTAGGGTCCCTGATCTGAAGCGGCCTAAGGCAGGAAAGAGACTCCTCCGATCATTGCAGTGCCATGTGCAAAATGAAAATGTGCAAACACTGGGCCCCTTGCTTGGAAATTATTAAGAGGTTCCTGGGGCCGATGAGATAGCTCAGTGGCATAAGTGCCTGTTCGGCAAGCGCAAGGTCCTGAGTTCGACTCCTGATACCCACATAAAGGAAATAAAGGGCCGGTGATATCGCTCAGTGGCACAAGAGCTTGCTGACAAGCGCGAGGTCCTGAGGCTGACTCCCGGTACCCACATTAAAAAAAAAAAAAAAGGTTCCCAGGGGCTGCAGAGAAAGCTGAGCCAACCCAGGGTCCTTTCAGCTGTGGAAATGTCATGGTTACAAGCTCATGAGATTATGAAGCCCAGAGCCAGACAGACCTCACCCACAATCTTGCTCTGACACCAGCTGCCTGGCTTTTAAAATTTAACCTGTCAGAGCCTCAGTCTCCCCATCTACAAAAATGGAAGCTTGCTGTAAGAGTCTCTTACAAACTGATTAAATAACATACAGAGAAGATTCAATACAGTGCCTGGCTTACAGTTCAAAATAAACAATGGCATTTCCCTTTTCTTGAATACATATTTCCTCCATCGCCCTAATGGACAGGAAACAAGAAAAACAACTATCACGAAAAGCCCTGCTCATTTCCTTAATTTATATTTTACTTTAAATAATTCCAGTCATCATTAATAAGAATTCATTAAGAGCCATGATGTGGCACAGTGAAATAGGATTTAAAATTAAATCCCAAATCCCTAAAAGCAAATTTTATAGAGGAAAGCACTACAATATGTCAATTTTTAGGTCTATTTTTAGATAGTACAGTCTATTTTCCCTCACTTCATATTCCCAGTAAATAGGAACACAGCTCTTTCACTGGGTACCATAAAGCATTTTTAATAGAGTGAAATCAAATTTAGAGTTTTCTTTAAAATCAGAAATTATCTGAGAAAGGGGGAAGAAATGGCTCCTAGGTGGTTTCTGTCTTGTTTCTGAACATATTTAATGGAAAAGAACTAGATGAACATACACTTTACTATCTAGCTAGAGCATGGCGGACCGTGAGAGGTTGGACCACTGCTCCTCAAAGTGTGCGAGACTCGCATGGGGGACACTGTTTAATGTACAGATTCTGGGCAGAATCAGATTCTCTGAAACCCAGAAATGCCACGTTCACCAGCTGGGGATTCTGACCCACGTTCAAGTCGGACAGCTATAGCCATGCCCCTTCTGTAGCTGGAAATAACAGGGGAGGGCTGGGTGGTTCAGCCAGATCCCAAGGCGTCAGCAACAGAACTTGCCTTTTTTTCTGCTGCTCCTTTCTTTGGGTCAAGGCAGATCTGTTTCTATATATACAGGCTTTTCCCCCAACCCAAGACTGATCCCGGATCTACAGAAAATGAAACCTAGAAGTGGCCACTGGTGTGGTAGCACAGGAAGAACTGCACACGCCCCTCGCACTGAATTCTCTCAGCTCTTTGCTGGCAGTGAGTGCTGGAAGCCAGCCTGTGGCTAAGTCCGCCCACCCACGTTCTGTTTGCCTTGGATTTGTGTAAGGAGATGCTGCAGTCAGCCACCAACGGCATGCACCGGACTTGGGCAGCTCCCTGCAGCAATGCTCATCTTCTGCTCATTAAACCACATTCCTTTAACCAGGCTTTAGGAGCAAGAATACCTGTTTGCAAAACAGTCAAAGTTTAGGAATGTAATCTGTGGCCCTAAAATTGAAGACTGCTACCTCGTCCACGTGGGGACTGAACCTGTGGTCTTTTATCCCATTGTCCCAGGGCAACAAGTCTAACTGCTAAACTGTGACTGAGGGTTTCCGATGTACGTGGGTCCCTGCATACACCCATCCCGACTTCCCACCATCCGCCCTCAGATCCTCAGGAAACGCTGAGGACCAGGGCTCCGGATCGTAACCATACTTCAAGTGTTTTGTAAAATGGTGGCACTGGCATTAATATATGCGTTTATGGAACGTCTTTGCACTGTATACCTATTTTTATGTGAAAAAGAGAGACTTGGAGGATTTAATTGCATGCCGTGTGCACAGGCTCAGTGCCTAACTTTGCCCTTACTCTTTCAGCTGCTCCCACTGTACACAAGGCCCCATGGGGAGCGACTGAAAAACCAGCTCCCAGGTCCCACCCCCGAGTCTCCCATGTGCTTTGTGGCCACTTGGCTTACCCTTGACCGTGTAGTCCGTGATCCCTGTTTAAATATAAATCTGTGTCACTCTCAAAAGCTCAAAAATGTTCCTTCAATGCTGCCCCTGCCAACCTCAGCTATTTGCTGGTAGGGCTTTAATCTCTCAGCATTTTAGTCTGAATTTTAGTAGTTATAGAGAATAGCCTTTCTAGAAGGACATGGATGAGCATTCAATACCATTATAACCCTGTCACCTCTGAAGCTTTGATAATTTACCTCCCTGAAAAGGGGTGCAGTTTACTTCAAAGTGTGAAAACTAAAAGGGCACCCGGGGTCATATCTGTTTTTTCAATGACTGGAAAAACTTCTAACCTTGGAAACCCATGACATTGCCACAGCACGCTGTCAGCCTTAGCATCCAGGCCGGATTCCACAGTGGGCGTGGACACTACACCTGATCCCCTGCATTCCCTTTAAGTCTTTGTGTTAGGGAAATGTGACATTTCCTGGGGTTCAGAACTCTGAGGTAGCAAATGCTTCCCTTCACCAAACCTCCACGAGTTTCAAAGATGATCCAGTAACTGCTTTAAATTTGCACGGGGCTTTGGGATCTCTATACTTCTAAATGGCTTATTTCTCCCAGTGTCATTTTTAAGATTTAGAAAGTTAAATATCACTGAGAATGTTGATTTTGCACATAGCTCTTCTCTACCTAGAGTTGAATACCTTTTTTCTTAGTGTAACCAAAAAAGAAAAAAAGAAAAAGAAATCATCGGATATTTGACCTGTTTATTTAATCCTCTTGCTTAATGTGTTTACATTAATTACACAAGTGACAATAAACACTACAAGGAAAAAATATGATTCTTTAATGCCTACCTTTTGGGTAGCATAGAATGAAAGTAATCCATTCATAAATTAATTCAAGTGACATTATTGGTCTTGCTTTGAGCAGAACCCTGCTCTTGTGGAGGAAACTAACATTGGAGAAAAAAATCACTTACTAGATTGAAACAGTGATAAACAGTATGAGGAAAGAAAGAAGAAAAAAAAAAAAAAAACTCAGAGAGTTGTAGAAGAGAAAAATGGAAGGAGAGCTTAATATGTAAACAGTAAGGTCAAAGTATTTAAATCAGGGCTAAGGCCTCAGTAATGATGCCTCCAAGTATAAGATGCAGCCCCTTTATTTTCCAAAACGAATTCTTTTGCTTTAGGGTTTTCTCTTTTGTTTTCCCCTGCTGTCTCGTACTAATTCCTCACTTCTCATCAATTCCATACATGAAAATATAGTTTGAGCAGTTACAAAGGATGTTTCTGGTTTTGAATTCCTTGATAAATGAAGATCCTCTTGTAGCTTTGTTAATTGTCAGATCTAGCAAGCTTATCCCAGATCCAATCAAATGTACCAACTATAATGAGCTTCTTCCATTATACACAGTTCTTTTTAAATAAAATATATGGTATATTTCTGAAGAGACAAGGAAAAAACAGTGTATTTGGGGAAAACTACACTGAGCTGAAAACAAAGTGAAATTTCAGCTCTCTCCCCTGCGGTTCCAAACCTTGTTGATTCATCAAGATGAGCTGTATACTTATTTTTTAGGGAAAACGTGAAATAAAGAAGGGAGTGAGGGGATAAGGTGAGCAGGAGAGAAGAGGATTATCAGAAAACAAGAGTGTTAGAAATTCAGTTGCCAGAGAGAGGGTGCAGTGGGGGGGAGAGACAGACAGAGGGACAGAGCCAAAGACACAGAATGAATGGAACTGCGAGTTAACTGTGTGGAAAGAAACGAAGAGCTGGGGAGGACTCAGCACCAACAGTAAATTCCATTATTAGATACAGAACAACAAATTCTGATTAAAAACTCGAAGTCTTTAGATTCTTTCTTAAATAATCAGCACGTGCCTTGTAAAGCAGGTGACACTGCATTTAAATACAGATGAACCCAAAACAACTCTACCGTGAAAAGCAGTATTTGACTTGTTGCTGCTGGAAAGAAATACGGAAGTGAAATCTATTGTTCTCTAGTTGGTGCTATTATTAATACTCATGTTCTACATGAGTAGCATTCTTTGCCTCTTTTTGTTTTCCAGCCTAATGGGGCCAGAAGAAACAAGGCGTCTCTATGGTTTTGTTCAGCGAGGTCCCTGTCACTCATAATTTACTATCCATATTTTACAAACAATATAGTTAGGACTTAGTCCCAACTAATTGGGGGCGCGGCCTCATTTTTCTTGTGTAAATACAGACATAGGGAAGGATGTGTGCCTTCAAACGGGTTATAGTTACCCAGATCCCTAGCTTTTAGAGAGTCCGTTCAAATGCTGTTCTGGTTGGTTTAGTACTTTTTATTTTGCAGAAAGTGTTTTTGTTTGTTCTTTAGCTATTTCTTTTAACACGGTAAAGAAACACTGGCCCCGTAGCTCAAAGACTAGAACTAGCAATCATTATTAAAATGTTTTAAGACTTCTTGCTGTTACTCACCAGCACCAGATGGTTTGGAAACAAGAAATCCTATCTGGAGAAACTATTGCCTCTTTTATTTATTTATTTATTTTTTTAATGCAATGCTGCCGAGAAAGCTGTTTAATGTCAAGTGGCTGCCCCCACCAACTTAATTAGAGGAAAATTCCCGGGGGTAAATTTTGGCGATTCTCAAGTGGAGAAGGTCTGAGTCATTTCACTGTCAAAACTAATGAGGCTAAAGCTTTGACCTTCAAAAGGTTAGATTAATAGGAAAAAAAAAACAAAACAAAGAGGAACAGAAAAATATAGCCAGGCATGGTGGCCATGCCTGTAATCTAGAAGGCTGCAGCAGGAGGATCTCAAATATGAGCCCAGATAAATTAGCAATTTAGCAGCTTTGTCTCAAAAAAAGGGAAACCAAACCTCTGTAGGAGAAATGGAAGGTGAATCCTCTGATTTGTCCTGTGGGTTGGCGGTGGTAACTCATTTACTCAGTGAACACTTTCCAAGTGCCGACCATCTACAGCTTGAGATACTCACAGTACAGTGAAGCCTGGATGGAGTCTACAGTACAAGAAAGGAGAACAAGCCTGGGAATTCAAAAGGTCCTTACCCAAGCAGGTTTTCAGAAAACTGCATGGTAGAAGTCGATGATGTTGGTTGAGCTTGATAATAAATTGGCTGTGGTTTGACATGTGGTTTTAAATGTTTTTGCAACTCGTAGGGCCTGGTGAAGAAAATATTTCAGTTTAGCATAATCATGTAAGTGGCTGGACTATGTTTCAACTCATATATTCACTTAAACTTTTGAAAACTGATTTTTCTTCCAAAATGAAGATTGACACTACAGTGAGTTTCTGGAGGTCATGCTGAAATTATAAATAATTGACAATACTGAGACTTATGAATAGATTTATTTCTGAGATAATAGATTTTCCTTTTCCTTTTACGTAGAGCAGATAGCCATATGTGTAAAACCTTAAGTGAGAGACACTTGCTGTATCCTATGGGCCCCGAGATAGCACAAAATCAAGCTATATATAGATAAAGCAGGAGAGGTACAAAGAACCTTAGAAGTAATCACGCATCCATCCAATCTGACCCGACTAAAATTTACTGACACACTGAGAGGTGAAAACGCTTAAACCAGCAGAAGCAGCTTGGAGAACGAGGCGTAGAATCAGTAGTTCACGCCTCCTAGGTTAAAGGTCTTTATTTTTCATCCAACATTCTCTTATCTGCTGCATGTATTATCTTAATAAATATTTGAAGCTTTATCAAGCATTAGTTGTAGGGAAAAGATGAATTTCACTTGTTTTCTTCAAAACAGCCCTTTCCTGTAACTAAAATTATCTGCTTATAAATAAGTTATGAAAAATGTTGTCCAATACTCTCACCTCCACCGTAATACTTTTTGTTGAAAACACTAGCCTTGTTTCATCCATTTTATCTTCATTTTATCTCCAAAAAGATCTCATTGGGTTAACCGCCTGTGGTGTTGTAAATCATGAAAGTTTAATTTATGAACTAAAATATCTTTGCTATGAATAATCTGACTTTTGTTGACTCGCTTGTCTAAAAATTTCCAAAATGGAGGGATCGTCCATGTTTAAATACCTTCTTCTCCTAGCGTGGACAGAATTTCTTTTCCTATTTGTTAATGAGCTGCTAATGTTGGAAAAAAAAAAATCCTTCAGAGGAAATTGCTGGAAATTCTATCAGTTTAGTTTGCTGTACACAAAGAACCTCTTTGCTTCTTTATTTTATTTCTAAAATTAAGTTACTTTGGTTCATGCATTAAAACATTTTAGTCATCTCCTTCCCCTTCATTAGCATCACACAACATTGCTGAAGAGAGCGGATCTTTCCTGACTTGACAGTGTAAAGCTGAAGCAGGGAGAAACCATCAACTTGATGGTGCGTTGAGCTCTATTTGTGACCACAGGACCTTTGAATATCCTGCTTGTCCCCTTACCAAGGCAGGAAGTCCATTTTCCTGTTAGATCAACAGCTATATCCTCTATATTTGGAAAGATTTTTATCTTAAAGTTGACTTTGCACCAGAAATAGGAACTTATCACACCCTGCTTCTTATTAATCTTTAAAATGTGGTTACAGTTCAAGGGCTTGGTTTCTAACACATCTACAGATGGTAGCACAAGGGTCAAAAGTGAAGCCTGGCCCTGCGGTTCTGGCCGTCAGTTTATCTAGTCTCCCCTCTTGCCGTACTTGACACGTGTCCCCTTCCCCATCCTGTCTTAACCTGTTAGGTGTGTCTCTTTCTGTGCTGCTGTTCCAGATGAGGAAAGTAAGATTCAAAGAAATGGAGGAATTTGTCAATACTTAAGTAGCAATGGGAGATCCAGCTTTTGAACATGAGCAGCAGTACCCCAGTGCCAGGCTGTGGCTCCAGCTTTCCTAACTCCGTGACCCTGTGCAACCACTCAAACCCCCTTGCCCGTGTCCTTCATCTGTAATCAGACTGTGTAATCAAACCTACTCCTGAGGTTGGTGGTACTCAGACGAGCTAACTCTTATCAACAACTCCAACAACAACCAAAAAATAGTTATAAAGATAATAGTGATGAAAAGGAGGAGAAGGATACCAATGAAAATGGATGGTGATTTCTAATTCAATTAACCTTTCCATCATTCAGAACAGATCACACATACGGGAAGCCAAACTACAAAAAAAAATCCATTAAAAATGTTTAACCGTTTGCGGTGGAGTCAGATTTCAGCTAAAAATTCAGTAAAGGCTTCCTGCCTTCTGCTGCTAAACCATCTCTGCTCCTTAAAATTCTTCTCAAGAGACAATCTGCAAGAAAACAGGGACTTCAAGCATTCGCTGCAGGGTGCTGAATATGTGCACAGCAGCAAGGTCACCTGCGGAGTATTCACCCAGGCATCCTGGGGCGTGGACCCCAGACAGGCGCAGCACAGTCCCCAGCCATCGCAGGCAGTTTGGAACCGAGGGAGAATTAATATGTGGATGCACAAAGGCACGAGCGCTTATATTGAGTATGAAGAGATACTTTTCAGTGGCGATGACCAGAAATGGGACCAAAACTCTTTTTCGGTACTGCTATGGGGGCTGCAGCAGACGGAAGAAGAGTGGGAATTGCGATTTAACAAAGCTGAAATCTCTCTGTAGCACTGAGCAGGTATTTGAACAGTTGGAAGATCACGATGACAGCCTGCAAGTAAGAGGAGTCATTGTCGCTTCCTCTTCTCCTTGGATACAGCTCAGAAAGCCAGACACGGGCTGCTGGGCCTGATACCGTGTCAAGACTAACTTTTTCTTTTGCAGTGAGGGATTGCAAAGTTAGTATACCTTGTGAAAGAGTAAGTACTGGAATAAGGGGACGATCATTAGAGGTGGTGGTACCTTAGGATGTCGCCTCGCTTTCCTGAGATAACACTGACGTATTGACGTACATTTTTTGCTTGGGAGCCATGGAAGCTGCCACTGCCTGGGGCACACTGAGATTTTATTAGTTTTGCTTAAAATCATTCAATTGTGAAGCATTTTAAACAGCTAACTGGCAGCCGACTGGGAGACAAATAATTATAAGGTTTATCGTGTTATCATTTTGGTGTGGATATTGACTCCTCATGAAAAGATAGTTATATTAATATTTAATTGTCCAAGGCAAAATCCAGACAGAGACCAAGGACTGCTCAATCATTTTTCTTTTCCGTACATATATTAGTTGGGTATTTGAATAGACACACACACACACACACACGTGTATTTTTATATTTACTTTTAGCTTTTATTTTTCCCATTTCAAAAGATCAGTCTTAAATAAGTCAAACATCTATGTTCATAGTTGTACAATCATGTGTAATAGCAAAATTTTAAATATCTGGAATAGACACAAATAATCATTTAGTCAATCTCCCTCATTAGCTTGAGTTATTTCTGGTTTTTTCCAAAGGTCACATTCCTCCTAAGTTATTAGTGGCCTCAAAGAAGCAAACCTCAGTTAAGTAGAGATAAAAATAAAGATCAGAGAAATACCAGTTTTTGATGTGGAGGTACTTTCTAATGACGCTTATGACCATTAAAATCTAAGAATCAGTGCTATAAATCTCATTTTTCTAAAAATTCTTTATTTGATAGATTTCTGAGAGGCGTACATTAAATTCTCCAACATTATTTTTTAACTTCTATTATTGTTGCATCATATATTTGTAAAATTCTTCTTTATGTTTATGATTAATATGTCATTGTGGGTTACACATTTTTATTCCTATGGAAATATCTCTTTAAGTGCTATTTAATGCTCTTTGCCGCAAATCCTATTTTTATTTCCTATTAATACTTCCTCACCTCTTTTTGATAATGCTACTCTGATATATCTTTTTAAATCTACTTATTATCAGCGTTGGTGATAATAAGATGTGTCTTTTGTAAGCAGAAATTTCGTGGTGTGGGAATTTCTTTTGTTGTCTCACATTAGAAAGAGCCTCTGTCTTTTAAGCAGGGATTTTATCCATTTGAATTTCTTATCCTGTCTTATATTTGGAATCATAATTTTACTTAATTTTTTTCTTTTTGTTTTTATTGTAGCCACCAGTTATTCTTTACATTTCTTCTAATGTTGTCCAGTCATCTTAATCTTACTTCAAGCCCCACAGGAGTTACATTTAAATGTTTAGCACACTGATAAATCTTCAGAGAGTGGCAAGAACAATGGGATGAGTGTGTTCAAAGAGAGGAATATTTTCAGGGGGTTAGTGACAATGTGTCTTTTACTGTAATAAATATTTTTATTAAGTATTAACAATATATTTTGACCACACCACATACTATATGGATACATGTGTCTATATATGTGATATATATATATATATATATATCACTACATATATACATATTTTTACATGGTATATCAGTAACCATTTACAGATACATTTGTCTAATGGGTTATTTTAGTCACCACTGTTTCTCATTTTTGACTCCCTTTTTCTTAGATGCATGTCTTAATTTGACAGAGTAAAAGCCATACTTCTTTCAAGAAAAAGAATAGTTTAGCTAGTTACACAATTGCAGTTTCAGAAACAGTTTCTGTCTCAATTTTGAAGATATTGCTCCATGATAGCCAGGGCTCTTGAAGGAATATTACCAAATTGAATACTATCAAATTTGTGGGTCACTGGCCTTCTCCCTGGAAGCCTTTAAGAGTCCATATTTATCCTTGCCTCCTGAAATGCCAACATAATGCATGATTTGAGTCTCTTCAGCCATTCTTGGCATATAGACGATCTTCCGTCTGAAGACTTGAGACTCCTAGGCTAAAAATATTTTACATTATTTACTTTACTTCGCCACTATTCTGTTGTCTGTACTTGTATGAAACAGATGTTGGAACTTGTAGAATTATTACAAATTTCTTATGATTTTTTCCATACACCATCTACTTTTTATTAATTGTACATTCTGGGGGATTTTCTTCACTTTGGTTTTCCAGGTCATTAATATACCACTTTGCCTGTATCTGTGGTACTGTTCAACCGACCCCTTGATTTTAATATTTACGATTTAAATTTCCAAGATCTCTTTTTATTTATTCAGTGTATTCTCTAGTGCATGTGATGGTATAATTTGTGTAAGAATTACACTCCATTAATGTAGCCTTTTCTCCGCTCTGTCATGCACATCTCCTGGAGTTCTCTTCTGATTGTTAACTTTTTCTTTTTGATGATGTTGACTTTTAGCAGCGGTTTGAATATTCCTGGCTGTCTGCTAGAGTGTGTGTTTGTGAAACTCGGTTCCCACCCTAAGGATACGGCTGGGACTGTGAGACAGTGGTCGGGAAAACTCAGGCTCCCCGCCCCGCAGGTGTGCTGCGTGCGACCAGCTTTCCGGTGCTGCCCGCCTCAATTCCAGCACCCACGTGCACCGCCTAGACCTGGGGCACATGTGGGGCGGGGGCTCGGACGCTGCCCAAGCAGCTCCCTCCGGACCCCTCACTGATCCTGCTCCACCCGGAAACCCTGCATTATCCTCATCGCTGCAGCGATCTGCCCTGAAAACTGGCTTCTCCAGCCTTGTTCCTCTCTCCTGATCATTCCTGCTTTAAATGGCTCAGAAATTTCTTAAAGTAACTTTTTTCTACTAGTATTCTTTTCTGTTCTCTGATAATTTTGTGGTAAGTTTTTTTTAGTTTTGTTTTGTTTAATTTTGTGGTAAGCTTTTAGAACTGTCATTTCCATCATTTCTCAGGGTTTGGAGTACAGGAGCTAGTAGACCAGTGTGATGAGTTAACTATCAATAATCAGTATCATGCCCATTCTTGATACATTTACCAATTTACTTTAAAAGACATGAACTCGAAATCTTTAAACCCCAATAATTTGAAAGTTATTTTCCAGATGATCATTTCTATTTTAGTAGCACTGTTCTACTTGTTCTACTCTTATTTTATTTAATTTTAGGGTCCATAAGAAACCGATGCAATGTTTTGCAAAATAATATTACTAATATCTCCAAAATAACAGGAAGTATCTTACAATATTAGCATGCATTCACTGTCATTTGCATTGGTTTTTTGACCACTGACCTCAAGCTTGAAAAACACAGATTGTTTGTCACCAATTGTTACTGACAGATGGTTTTTTCCTACTACTGTTAATCTAAGCTTTGATCTTGGACAATCTGGAACTATTTAATGTCCATCATATTTTGGAACCATTATAATGCAGAAAATATTTATTTTTATAAGTAACTTTCATATAACTTCTTTGTACCTGAATTTTTCAAGATCGATAATCTCCCTTTGGATATTGATTTGTCATAAACATCCTGTGGAGGCACTGAAAAAGTCTGGCATTTAGCTGTGAAAAAAATCATGGTAGAAAGCATGGGTTTAAGCTTTCATGTATAAACCGAGTTTGAATCAAAAGTGGTGAACATACATATTCTGAAATACAAGAAGTAGAAGTTATGATTTGCATGAAATATAATTCTTCAACACATGATTTTCAGAGTAATTTGTAATGATGCCTGAGAGGCTCGGTTCTTCTCTATTTATGTGCATGACAGCATGTACTTAAAATGGGCTTATTAAGTACTGATTAAGAACCAAATGCTTTGGATTCTCCAAGTCTCTGAGGATTTCCAGGTGAAATGCCTTTGCTATAGACAAAAGTACATTCTAGCAGGACGTAATTCTGTCTCTCGAGCTCAGTCTCCCGTGCCGTGTGCCAGGTGATAGGCAGACATACCCTCTCAGAGCAGTCCTACAATGTAAACATCACCAACTCCACCAGCACACCTTAACTGAGAGCGAGGCCAGGCCGCCGTGGTGCTAAACTGAGCCTGTAAGAACTCCAAAGCTCACGTTCTTACCACTAACAGCGCGTCCTCCAGTCGGCTCTGCTAATAACAAATACAACAAGCTTGCAAGCCACTTCCTCTCTCCTGTCTTTGTTTTCTCACCTGAACAAACGGAAGTTGATTGCCTAGTTTCTAAAGGTCTTCCAGCTCCCAGCTTTCAACCATTGGTGTGTTCGCTGTTGTTTTACTAATGCACAGCAGATGGCAGCACGGAGCAGGGACCAGCTACCCTCGTTCCTTCCCTTCAGGCCTGATTCTGGCAATAAAAACTCCTCGCCATTCCTGTTATTAAATATTACACAGTAACTAAAAATGTAAAATATTCTTTTGCAACAATGTGCACTGTAAGGAATATTTCATCATGAGTTAAAAATACATAGAACATCACCATCTGCAAATAACCAAAACATCTAAATCAATCCATGATATTGTTAGCATTTTAAACCTGGAAATCAGTTATTATTTCAAAATGTAAACATATACAAAATTCACAAGATTAATATATATTTATATCACACACAGCTACACATGCACACATAAATATGCATAATATTAGTGTGTAGTTTGGTCTTACCGTTCTTTGGACTTGAGATATAAAGTTACTCCTGGAAGACAAAGGCAAAGCACACCCTAGTACAGAATAATGGTGGGAGAATCGATGTCATGCTGCTTCAGAGATTTTGCTATGTCCTGGGTGCAAGCCACCAATTTCCTCCCATGAGAGAAAATCTCCCCTCGTGTCTACCACCTGGAGACCTCTGTTGGTCACCACACCTGTACACAATATATAATCTTGGAGTCCCTACTGTTCTATTAAGTTTTCAGGTGATTTACTTGTCTAAATTTTTTTAAAGAGCATTAAATATACCTGGACACATGTTTCCAAAGAAATATGTATATATGGTATGTCAGTTGGTAATAAATACAAAAGAGAATAAAGAAAGCTCCCAATCCGCCTCCCCATTCTACCCCACCTACCTTGGTCCACTTATCAGCTACATGCGCCTGTGGATTAAGAAGATACTAAGGTGCACTGGGCTTAGGTTAGCCTTGAGAACAGAAGGGCTCTGTCAATTCCTTGTAGGTCTTTTCCTAGGCTTGGTCTAGATATTTAAACCAATGAGACCCCCCCAAAAAAATGCTTTATTGTCTATCCCAGTTGCTAGGTGACACCTATGAGTCTCAAGCTCTCCAGAATTCTTCGGACTATACAAGCTTCCAGCTATAGTCCTAGAAGATGGTACTTTGGTTTCAATGATCATCTTTGCCTTTCAAAGTTGTTTGCTTGTTCATGGACCTGTTGTTGTCTTCCTTTGGAATGGGACTATCCAAGTAAAGTTGTTGGGATTCACAGGTGTAAACACCATGCATGGTCGCTGTGGAAAGGCACAATTCAGACCTCTTGGGGAATACTCTAAAAGCCAGCTGCCCACTGCTGCGGACCTACCACCATACTGGTGCCATGTTTTGTAGTCCCCATGTTCTGCTTTCAGCCAGTGACTAAATGCATTAGAAGTATGAAGATAGAACCATCCAACAAACTGGGGGACCCTCCTCCAAGTGACTGGTTTGTGGACCCATCATTTGCCTGTCCAGCCTTGCAGTCTGAGCCTCCTCCCAAAGATGTAACATCTATGTTGCCGTCTAAATGCACCTACTGCCTTCCTCATGAATTTCGTGCCTATCTAATCTCATCTTTAGCATTCGCTTCATGGCAGATTTAAATTAGCATATTACATGAATATGCATTCGTCTTGAACATGGAGACCATCAACCCTTTATTTTTCCTCCTTCCTTTTTGCGTCAAAGCGTAGTCCTCTGTGAAAGTCACTAATCTCTGAGTGACATCAAGAAGATCCACCCTGCCAGCATGGATGAAGAGAATGCACCCAACTGCACACCTCACCTGTCTTATTAATGGCAGTGTATTCATTCTGGCATTTTTACAGTGGTCCATTTAACAGGTACATCTGATGGCACTAGAGACACTTGGGCACACACATCTTACCACATTGGGGCTAGTCACCAATTACTGCCAGCTCTGCCTCAAAGCACACGATAGAATGACACTTCCTGCCACCTTTCAAGTTATATTTGAGGACAGACCTTACTCTGGCCAATGAAACATGAGCAAAAGTGTCTTGTCACCACTGAGAGGAGACATGGAGGGCCACGCACAGTCCCTGGTCTCTTCCTACGTTCTGTCACCCTGTGTCCCTCCGTAGTCACGGTGACGAGAGCCTCTGTGTCAGCCTCACTGATCCTGTCATGTGGGCAAGAACCAGAGTTGTCCCAGTTTTCCAGGACGTCTGGAATTGTTTGCCACAGCACGTGCTGACATATATCTCACACTTTGAGCACAAAACCATCCTATCTGCCTTCTGCCCCAGAGCACACAAAGTAAGCGTAGGATAAATACCTACTGAAAAGATGCTTAAGTCAAACTTTGATCTCAGCTTGATTCAAAATCTGAGTACCCAGTACTGAAATACAAAAAGACAGCTCTCTCTGAATCATCCTGGGCGTGTGCCTCCCCAAAGTCAGCGCTCACGTATGTGCTGAGGAAAATGTTCGTTTTCCCTGACCAGAATGTACTTAAAGGAGGAATCTTATGAAGGTTTGAAGTCAGGCGGACGTCTGAGCCAGGTGGGAAGTGACACCAGGTGTGAACAATCCCGGTCCAGCTGAGCGTCATCTGGCACAAGCATTGTGGATGCCTCCGGCTCTTCTCAGACCTTTTGCATAATATTTGAGAAAAAGATCAGAGAGATTAAAGCTACAGGAAAGTTTTCAATTCATTAAATTCATCTGAGAACTAAACTAGTATGTTTCTGCTTTTCCTAAGGGGATGACTCGCCCCTTTTGTCTCTCTCTGTACACCGTTATGTGGTTATGATTTATGCCGGTGGATTTTATACAGCTGACTACCCAGAGCTGTTATATGAACTGTGATCTAATCCGTACAGATCGGTCCTTTTCAACTTGGAAGAAGTACACACACTTGAAAGACAGACTAATGGCTTACTTTATCTTACTTTGCTTTTAATTAAAACCCTTGAGAAAAAAAACAATTTTAAAAGAACCCATCAGAGGCATGTTAGGGGTCTCCCCCTATCAATGCAGAGTCCCTCATGAGGCTCCCCACAATGACGAGTGTGTACTGATGCTACCCTGAAAAGCCTCACGGGACAGACATTGAGACCGGAGGGATCCGAGAGCAGGTGAGAATGGTGAGGAGAAGGCTCTCCATTCTCCAAAAGCAAGAGGCCAAGCCACCTGAGGGCTAATGAGAGGACGGAGGTCCCCGTTCCCTTTGTCCTCAGCCAGATGTTTATTGGGGTGTTTCCTGCCTTAAAGAAGTAAAGAGGTACAAAATGACTTTCTAGCTGTTTATGATACCGCTGCTTTAAAGTAGTCAAAACACTGTAAGTCACTGTGTATCTTCGTGTGCAGAATCCACATAAAAATGAAAAAATTTCACATTAAGATTTTAATCATGTGACCTTAAACACCACAATTTTCCCATCATCCTAGAAATAAGGTAAAGAGAAGAAGGGAGTAGCCAACATAGGACCCTGTCGTACACCTTTGAACGTTGCCAGAGATCTTGGCGTTTTAAAACTTGCCCACCCTGGTGGACTGGAGGAGGCTGACCCGACAAGAAACTCCTAACTGTGGCTTCAGGACACAACCTGCGTGGGGAAATGGAGGTCAGACTGGTACGTGGAGGAAAACAGTAAAGAAACAAATGACACATAAAGCATATTCTGCTGAATCTAATCACGCATGACAAAGGATGATGAAAGGACGAGCCCTCGCCATAGTGCGAAGAGGAAGAAAATGCCACCGGAGAACCTCAGTCATGAATCAGAGTTATCGAGTGTTCTTTGGGAAATGTTTCAAGAGTTTCCTGCTGGCTTTGTCAGGGTTTAATCATGATCTCACATCTTTCAAAGAGAAGAGGCAAGAGATTTCATCTTTCCATCACCCCACTCCGGTTCCTAGATTAAAGCCCCAAACCTTTAATGGAAGATAGATCAGCTCTTTCGAGTTCCGTGCTTTATCTTTTGTCCTATCCGCAGCACAGGTGACACACCCATCTAGCCTCTGAGCATTAACCTGTTTTAAAAAAACAGGCAGCAATAACTGGAACCGTCATTACTAAGATGTAACAAACTGGGTAGGTTTCCACTGAGTCCTAATAAAGTGCATAAAATTTTCATATTAGCAATAATAAGGCTAGTTTTTCATTCCAAGTCCAA
Organism: Erethizon dorsatum; assembly: GCA_028451465.1. Classification (NCBI taxonomy): domain Eukaryota; kingdom Metazoa; phylum Chordata; class Mammalia; order Rodentia; family Erethizontidae; genus Erethizon; species Erethizon dorsatum. The sequence continues at coordinate 27,829,933 of CM051838.1, read as the reverse complement.
GCTTTGCTAAAGCTATTTTAACTTCTTTGAATCTCAGTTTCTCTTCCCTTAAAGTGAAGATAATAATAATACCTAACTTACCTATACCTCACAGGTATGCTCTGAAGATCGAATAAAATCCATAAATAAAATTATTTGCATATTGCAAAACTCCATACACATCTATTGGGTTATTATGTAAAATACATACAATATTAATGTCGCCCTCCTGACTGTAAATGATAGGTTTTTCCCCAACTAAAGTTCTTAAAAAGGGAACTGAAAATATTAGCTTGCTTGGCCTCTGCAGATTACTGCTGTGTGCACACGGAGACAGGAGAAGACTCAATGTACAGGAACTTCAGCACGGGACCCACCTACTCAGGCAGATGTGTGGGAGGGTATTTATCACACTTTATTGTAACTAACTACCTCTTTCCTCTCTTAGAACAAGGATATGTCTTTCTTAGAAACCTCCAGTATGTGAGGCACAGAGATTGGCATAGACTAAACCCTAAATAACTATGAAAGAATAAATTAACGAAAAGGTAAATGGATGGGTGGGTTGATGGATGGATGATACAGAGATGGATACATGCATGGATGGATGGATGGATGGATGGATGGATGGATAATCCTGAAGGCAATAATGACAATAGTCCGTGGCAAAGTCAAACCCAGTCCAAGTCTGTGGTTACCCATGAGGCATCCTAATAAATTGTGCAGGACTTGTACTCAGTGGTGTGGCCCAGGAGGCATTCCACACCTCAAGAGTCTCCTTAGGTGACATGCTAGAGATGGGAACTAACAAGAGCAAGACGAGGCCTCCGACTAAGCAGAAGTCAAACGCAGAAACAGGACTAAAGCAGAGTGGCCAGCTCCAGGAGGGAACTCAAATGCTTATCATTTTACCAGAAACAGAATTTCAGCAGGAGGCCGAGGCAAATTCCAGACTTAGGAATTAGAAGGTCAGGTATGGAGCATAATTTTGAAAACAGGGACATAGTTGGAGGCTGGACTGGCAGCACCAGTACAGAAGCAAGGAGGACCCAAGCCTGAAAGCCAGCAGAAGCATCTGGGACTAAAAAGAGGGGGACAGGGGAAGCCATTCAGTCAGGACTGATAAGAAAATTGGGGCGATTCAAGTTGGCATTAGGGTAGCTCCAAGGGGGGCCTGGGCAGTGGCCAGCATCTGTGAGGCAGGCTCTTCTGTTCGCATGGGTATCACGTTTTTAATTCCACCGTGAGATTGAGGTTAGATGTGGACTAATGGCTTGCAAAGGGGTGGAACCATTTTAGAAAACTATGCATATGATGAGTTTCCAGTTCATAGAGTATATCTATCTTATACAAAGAAAAATGCTGTTTTAAAGACAGTAACAAATGTCAGCTTTCTTTTCCAAGCTCAAGCCTCCCTCTTCCTGCTGCTTTTGCCTTGACAACTAATATTCAGACTTTCTGTAATTGTTCGCAGTTATGGCCAAAAGTGTTTTCACGCCCTCCCCTGGTGGTGTAGGACTGACCCGGTAGAGGCTACAAGTCAATTAGGTCACCGTTTTCAGTTTCTCCCAGTTAATCCACATTCTAGAATTTGTGTGACTGTCAAAAAAATGGAGGAATAGCCCTGCAATCTCCTAAACTCTGGCTTAGAGTGTGATCCTGGGTGGGTGCGGGGTACTTTCTGACTGACAGACCCATCAAAATAAATCCTCCTGTGAATAAAAAAAGATTTGGCACACAGGCTGCTTCATGCTTTGTCATGTTGTGAAAAACTCCAAGTAATTTAGAACCAATATGGCAAAAGATAAGTATAAAAGGCAACATTTGAATTTCATTACTTTAAAATGTCAGGAATGGGCTCTGATGGCTTAAATTAGTGTTTTGATTCTTCATCTTAAATCCAAGTGATTACATTTCTTCAAAAAAATAACACATTTGGGGCTGGGGATGTAGCTTAGTGGCACAGCACCTGCCTGGCAAGTGGGAGGCCCTGAGTTTGATTCCCGGTACAAAACAAAACAAAAAAACACATATCTTGACAATGGCCAAATTAGACCTTCTTCCATTCTCTCTGCTACATTTGATTAGTTTTTCGAATGAACACAGGGTAGTTGGGTGGGGGGGACAATGTCTGACTCAAATAGAAGTCTTTGGTCCTCATGAAACCTTGATGATCAAATGGGAAAGCCATTCTGCAGCCAATAAGCACGCGTGTGCACCTTGGAACAGGTCCACACTTGATGAGGATGAAGATGGTCGACCACTGTTTTTTCTAAGAATGACGTTTGTCTTGGGACGGTGGATATAAATGAATAGAAAGTAACAATTGAACACCTACCCCAGCTGACACCTGAGTCACATGGACTCATTTTGAACTTTGTCAAGTCAGCACGCCTAATCCTCAAAATTATATTTTTAGCTAAATAGGACCTGGAATGATTATTGCATTCTTTTTTTTTTTTTTTTTTTTTTACATCTTCCACACAAATTTTCTCTACCTGGGGATTTTGGCTGAGCTAAATATAACATCTGATTTTTTGGAGAAGTTTCAGTATAAATAAATGCTTGTATTTATCAGAATCCAGAAAGAGATCTGCCCAGAACGATGGAGTTAGATAATGTGATGAGCCATAAATTTCTCCCTTGACAAATTCCTGTTTTAATGTCAGACATTTGGTGATTAATTTCAGGTTCATCATTTTCTATATTTGCATAAAGTCCAGCCAGATTGGCTATGCAAATGCTCTTTGCTAATTAGATTTGATTGTATTGCCTGTATAGAAATTATATTTACCATAAATATTTCCAATAGAAATTAAGTACATGCAAATATTAATGCAGTAATGAAAATCTTACGAGGAGGTCTTCTTTTCCTTCTGCTTCCAAACAAAAAGACAAAAGTTAAACCCTACAATTTCTGTGGGTAGAGATATAAACATGATTTTTTAAAACACACATTTTAGTAGTTGGAATATAAAGTGTTATTTTTTTGTCTCAAATCACTTCAAATCATATAAATCACTCTGTTTTAGAAGAGGGAAGTTACCGTGTGTTCGCCGTTGATCGTACGTAACTTTGAATGTTTTAGGATGTTGCAGCCCATATGGTGATCTTTGGGGGAAATCGGGATATTTTAATACAGAGACTGTTACGAATTTTTTAAGTTGGCTACATTGTTGCTTCGAACCACAGTTTTTAAAATAAATTAACTGGAAACCAAGGCAAAGTCAGAAGCTGGGTTAGTTTCCCATCAGCGTAACAACTTGCAGCGGCATCTGTTTGTTACCTGAGAGCTCTGACCCCGCGGTGCCCCGGGCTGCGGGCAAGGTGCCACCGGGCCTGGGTTCTTCTCTGGATCCGTGGAGGCGGATCTGGCTGGGGCTTATTCTGGTCATGGGTGTAGATGAGCACCAGGTAGTCGGTAGGCCGAGGTCCCGCTTCCCGGCTGGACATTGGTCACGGTTTGCCCCGGATTCCAGAGAGGACCTGCATTCCTCATTCCTTGGCTGGGTCTTCCTGCCCCCATCCTGTCATGCTGACCTCCACGTCCACTTTCCTCGTCTGCCTTAGGAGGCAGAAGTCCAGTTCATACGTCAAGCCCAGGGCGTGACTTCCTAGCTCAAAGTCACCGACACGGACTTCAGTGACCACTGCAGCTTCCTGCCAGCACTGTATGGATGGCTGTGCCACTGCGTCACCACGGGATGGGAACCTGGTCCCTCTCCAGCCTGCACGCACCACAGCACCCTCCAAATCAGCCGCTCAAGGTCACCCTCAGCCCAGTGAGAAACGGGGCACCTGTGAATCCCAGCCTTGTGGAGCACAGCACATCGATGACAGCAACAGTCGTTTCTTCTATTCTTCTTTACAGGGACGCATGATTCTCAAAAATGGAGCTCTCCTCATGACACTTGTGTAACACAATGGAATGAAAAAAATCTCTAGAAAAATCAATGAGTGTCTTTCCATACCTGTGCTCAGAGCCACAGTGAGTTCAACCTGGATTTTACAGTATTTTCTTCTAAAAGAGATTCCAAGCCAGATGTGGTGGCATATACCTATAATCCCAGCACTTGGGAGGCTGAGGCAGGAGGATCGCCACGAGTTTCAGGCTGGCCTGGGCTACATAGTTAATTTGAAGCTAGCCTGAACTATATAGTGAGACCCTGTCTCAAAAAAAAAAAAAAAAATTAAATTAAAGAAAAAGAGAGAGAGAGATCCCATGCCTTTACTGTTAACCCTTTAATATACTGAGAAGTGTGTTTTAGTTGTTTGGGCCTCACATATGCTAGGCAAGCACTCCATCACTGAGCTAGATTCCTGGCTAATGTGTTATTTATCACACCCTTAGTCAAGATAAAGAGCAACTGGTCACTTTATAGGAGACAGGAAGGGGAGAGCAGTGATTTTCTCTTAAATACCACAGCAAAACTGGTGAACTCTCTGTGGGTAATGACCCAGGTGGGAAGAAGGGAAAGGAAAGTTGTACAAATGGGAGGTCAGGGGAGCCTCATCCTTATTCTTCAGTTCTGCTTTGTCATGACAATGGTGCGCATCCGAGAATACTTCTTTGTGAGATATCTGTGAAATACAGAAGATACTTTTAAGCTAGGAGTAGGTCAACTGTAAGAAAACTTTTCAGACCCCGATGAGCATCTTAACAGAACACACTGGATATCTCCCCTCCCTTCCCTCAAATCGTCCTCGGATCAACAGAGTAGAGAAACAAAATATAGTTTCACGCCAACATCTCGTCGTAGAAGACACAAAGTTCTACCCTGACTCTCTCAGGGCTTCATCAGGCCTGAGAATTAAGTTGATGTGAGTCAGACTGAGAAGAGAAAGGCATACAAATTGATTTAATCTAAGCTTCATGTGACAGGGAGCCCTGTGAGGAAACAGAGCCCCAAAGAAACAGTTGATCGCTGACCGGCTGAGTCGGACAAAGTGTAGTTAAATCCTGACAGGTGACCAGGCCGGGGGCTGGAGCCGCCGTACAGAACGGGGTAGAAAAGTTGCCAGGAAGAGGAAGGTTAGGTGATGCCAGGATTCCTTCCTCCTCTGCTTTCCGTGAGGAGAACAATGTGAGACCTTTTGGTGTCTTTCACAAGGGAAGTTCATTGCCTGATTTGAAGAACAGAAAAAGAGTCAGATCTTGAACTGCTTGCAAGTGCCATTATGCAAACCAGTCCGTAAACTTATGTTTAACTGCTTGCAAAACCAGGTTTCTGCAGAGAGGGAGAAGCCTTCCGCACGCTGAGTCTCCCTACGTCGCGGCTGCTACTGTTGCTTCACTGTGCTCGGGGTGGGAATGTGGACCCCATCCCTAGCTGTGCTTTCTTTTCTCTGAAAGTTCGCCTCTAGGCTCTAAGCCAAGTACTAGGAAAACACTGGGGTGAACCCAGTAAACGGTGGGGTAGTGCTCTGAGGACTGTCACCACCATGCTACCGGTGGCCACTCATGGGGACAGGCCTGTGGCAGGTCTCTCACCGGGGGACATCCGTGGGTATTTCAGCCCAGAGGTAAGGCTGGCCCTTGGCACAGAATGACAAGCAGCACTTTACCTTGTGAAACTTGTCACACTTCAAGCTATCCCAAGACACCAGGCGTGGGCTGGAGCAGGTGACCACAGTCCCGTGTCGGCTTTCAGGACAGTCAGTGTTTTCCTCTTGGGCTTTGTCCCCTAAGCAGTTTGCCACTGAGTGCAGCCTCTTGCCTAACTGCTATCTTGGCTGAAAGAGTTAGGGCATCAGGATTTTTCGGCATGGCAATATTGTGTGAGGGCGAGAGGGAAAGATACGAAACTGTATTTAGCACCTTATGTATTAGTTTTCCTCCCCACTGTGAAAATGGAATATTTCTTTTTGTTTCCTTTCCCTCTCCATAAAAAGAGATAGAAATCTGTGTGTTCTTAAATGGCTACTCAAACCTCGTTACGGATGAAATGTTTTGAGAATTGTGTAGGGCAGAGCCATCCATTAAATGGAATAAAAATCCATTTATACTTCATATTTTTTCAATCATAAAATCCAACTTTATAATGACTATAATTACAGTGGCCAACATTTACGGAGTGTTTACTATTCTAACTTTTTTTTAACATAGAACACTGTAGGCAATCATCACAACCACAAATACAGTAATATTACCTCCTGTTGATAAATAAGGAAACTGAGGCAAAAGAGGTTAAAGAATTTGTCTAAGATCTAAGGAGTCTCAGCTGGTAAGAGAGAGATTCAAATTTGAGCCCAGAAAGTCTGAACTCAGCCACTGTGCTCCAGTTGTTTTGAAGGGCATTTTATTCAAAACATCTTCAGAAAACAGGAATAGATCCTGTTGCCCAAATCGGAAGCTCTTGAATGGAAAGCTCTTCTCGAGATTGGTGGAAAGAGGCCGACATGAAGGAAGATATTTTCCTTTTTTTAATGTCCTTAACATCTAGATCTATCGTGCTGACTCAAAAATAATTTATCTTGAATAATTTCAACCAACGTTTGCTATGTTATACAAAGAGCTTTCACATATAATCCTCTTAATTCTGTGAAGTTTAAAGCACTAAATGCATGCAGAGTAGTATATGGTTTAGAAATCCCAGTTCTTTGACTGTTTTGTCACTGCTTTTCTTTTTCGTTTTTATTTTTACTCTGTGTTTGCAGTACATAATGACTGCATTCATTGTGGGAAGTTGGCACATGTACGAACGAACACACCCTAACTTTTTTCTCATCCCCTTCCCTCCCTACCCCCTCATGTAACCACCTGGACAAATAAGTGACCTAGCGTTGTCACCATGACCGATATCATAGTGTCGCATTCTAAGAGGTCAACAAATTCTCCCAGGCGTCCTGCTTCTAGGGAAGCCACAGAGTTAGCGGTGGGGAGAAGAGCAATCAGAGTTCATTCTTCTGGCCGCAAAACCTGCGCCCTTTCTATCCTGACTGCTTTGCTGTTGTTATTTGAGTGAGTTTTTATAATTTGCTTCATATTTCTAGGCATGCATTTAATTATTTAATAGGAAATTTTCCTTTAGGATAAAAGGGGGTTTTCTGCACCAGTATCCCTCCTGTCCTCCCCCAGCATCTGTCCTGCTAGCTTCTGACGGATGACTCTGGACTCACAGCCCCCAGTCCTCAGTCAGAAACATTCAGTGGGCGCTGCAGGCGGGTGGGGTGTGCGCTGCGCCCCAGAGAGGATATGAGGTCAGGTCCCAGACGAATGTCACTAAGTGGAGAATCTGTCACCTCTGCTCATAGGGATGTTAGTGTTAAAAATTATCTTATTCTCTAAGAAATTGAATTTTCTTTCCAATTTGTAGGCAGTAAGTCATTTCTGATAAGTGCAGGCAGTGTTTTCTTTCTATTCTTAGAGCTTGAGAGGCTGAAGTAATGCGATAAACCCAAAGGTTCCTGGTCCAGTTTCCATCTTCTCCCCTAGGTGCCATTTTTCTCCCGACTCGGGGAACAGGATGAAGGAGCGCAGCCCTTTTCGCCCCCTGACTTTGACGAGGGAAATTTGTTTCAGACTTCAACCTCAGAACAGGAGAAGAATATGCATGCATGGTTTAAAGGCACCAAGTCCATGGCACTTTGTTCTACAGCAGCTGTAAGAATCTAAACACTCCATGAAATCCTTTCTTCCACACATTGTGTCTTTCCGTCTTTCCCTGGGGTTCAAAGGTCCTGCCCAGCCTCGGTGCTGGGAAGGCAAAAACGCAAAGAGAAATGAATTACCAAGAGAAAAAGTAACCAGAAAAGACTTAGAAAATACTTTTTATGTTGTGTATTGATTATTCCCTCAGTACCTATAAACTCTCTAGACCTTTAATGACTCTCTTTCTCTCTCTTCACACGCTTTCTTTTTTAATTGTTTTTATTTTTATTAGTACATATTTGCAGTGCATGATGATCACATTCATCATGGGGAGTTGGTGCATGGACATTCTTTTTTTCATCCCCTCCCCTTTTCCTCCCCACTCTCAGTTTATTAAAGAGAAGGAGAAGATGAGAAGATTAAACAAACCTACTTTGTAGAACAGGAAGTCTGAAATAAGGAGGGAAGTAACAATTACAATGGAACCATGTGCTCGCTTTTTCCTTCTAGTTCCTCCCCATAGAGGAGCTTATGTCACTGGCTGTAAAATACGCAGGGAGTCGCTCGAAAGCCTGTGACATACCTTAGAGGATGTGTATATACGTGTATGTATGTGAATGTGGGTTATCGGAGGTCACCAACTCCAGAGGAAAGGACGGCATGAGGCAGCCAGGAGAACCAACCTCACAAGTGAAGCTAATCCCCGTCGAAAGCATTGTTTAATGTGGGTTGGAGTCGGTTATCAAGTCTCCTGCCCCGCTACCGGACCGACTGTCTTCCTTGCAGCCACAGTATCTAGAATTAAGAAATCACTCGTTAGGTTCACAGAGAATTATGTCCGTGTTGATTGATTCTACACTGCAGTTACCAGGGCGAGCAAATTGATCATGAAAAGATTGTCAGGAGAAACACACATATGGTAGCCACGATTTTGCTTCTGATCAGGTGCCCATTAAAAGACGAAAACAATCTATGTTCCCCGTGTCTGACAAACTCCAGCCAGCGTCAGTCCTGAACCCTTGTTTGCTACATAATTTCTCAAAAGAGATAAGGTTTGGCTCAACTCAGAACCCAGGGAAAGGTGGGGTAAGAGAAGGGCACCCTGGCCCCCTTTTTAATTCTAACCACGTACCAAAGCCATGTTCAGATATGATACCGTGATATAATATGTATCAACTAATGCAGATTTAACCAAGTGTAAAAACATTTCAAATAGTCTCCATATGGCTTATGTAAATGAAAGTTAAACGCACTGGCTATAGATATTAATTGAAACAATAGTGTCTTAGTCACTTTTCTCTCATTGCTGAGACAAGATATCCGACACCCAAAGTTAAAGGGAGAAAGGTTTCTTTAGCTCACGGTTTGTAGACGTTTCTAGTCCATCATCGGTTGGCTCCAAGGCAGGGTGGTTTGGCAGACAGCTCTGCAGAGGAGAAGCAGTTCATGGTGGCAGAAGACAGCAAAAGCAATAAGCAAGGGATCTTAAGCGCATCTTTCTGCCCCCTTTATCTTATCCAGGCTACTTAGGGTGGGCAGCACTCACACCCTTAATCCTAGTGCCCTTGAGCCTGGCATCGCGCCATGAATCAAGTCCAGCATCACACTCTAGATCCAGACAACTCTGAAAAAGCCCACCTATGACTGCATGAGGCTTTGGGGGGACATCTAAATATAAGCCATAACAAAGAGATATTACACTTTCCTCTTTCTTAAGCTGATCATTTTTCTTAGCATAGACAGGCTATCCCTATGTGCATATTAATAATATTAATTATGCAATCTCTACAGCCATAAATGGAAAAATAAACGTCTATATTGATTGCATTTCTTACTTGTTTTGTGTGTTGGATATTATATTTCGTGGCCAATATCTCGTTACTCTTTCCCTCCTCTCTTTCTTCCTTCTCAAGTAAGTAACCTTCCATATGGTAGGCCAGCCAATGGTCAGTTTTCACAGTTCAGTAAGCAAAGAGCTTTACGATTTTACAACATGAAATCGCTTCTTAATGAACCGACAGAAGTAGTTTCATTTTTCAGAATCCTCAAAGCAGTTCTATCAAGGAAAACATTTTCATGTCAATCTGCCCACATTAACACATAAAACAATACTAGAGTTTGAAGGTTGGAGTATGCAGCGGAGAAGGTAAAGCTATTTTTGTTAGTAAATACTCCCCATATTGAGCTTTATTTCTTTAGGATTTGAATTCTTTTTTTCTTTCCTTTCTCATTCTTTTTTTTTTTTTTTTTTTTTTTGTGGGTGCCGGGGGTCGACCCCAGGACCTCGCGCGCCAGCAGGCGCCCGTGCCGCTGAGCGATATCACCGGCCCCTTTTTCGTATGTGGGTTCCAGGAGTCGAACTCGGGCCCTTGCGCTTGCCAGGCAGGCGCTTAAGCCGCTGAGCCATCTCACCGGCCCTCCTTTCTCATTCTTAAGATGAGAAACTTACAACTCCCATTTTCCCCTACTTCACTTCCAGAAAAATTCTTAAATGGGCACTGATTGGAGGGTATGCAGCTGTGGCTTAAAACTTGTCTCTGCTGAGACAGCAAACGTACTAAACACTCTTCATGTCAATGTGACAATTTTAGATTTCTGTTGAAAAAAATATTTAAAACAAAAATGTGCAGGGATGCAAGGAACCCTGTGTTTTGGAGCAGGACCCATTGTGTGACATCTTGGTGCTTTATAAGGGTTCCTGGGCAAGAAATACCGGTGTAGAAACAAGGAAATTTCCACCAACATTCAATGAACTATAAAACTGAGGCAAGGCATCATTAGAGCAAGTCTCAGGTTTTAAAATGTGTCCTGCCTCTGTTTAATCATGCGAAGACTCGGTTTTTTCATTTTAAAAGGGAAGATTTTAATTAAATGCTCTCCAGGATTTTTCCCAGCTGCAGTACCTCAAAGTACCAGGATTGATTTTCAAGTCCTCCTCACAGCTGCTTTGGGTTTTAACACATCTGCTTTAAAAAGACGCCAAAGTTATGGCCAGCTGTGTCCTTCTAGTATGACTTCATATCAAGGACTTGGTGTCTACAGTAGTATCTAATCATATTAATTTTTAAAACTTTTTAGAACTGTCATAGAACTTGGAAATGGAACAACTCACTTTAAAGATATCTGGTCTTTTTGTCTGGAACTGAAAAACAAATGACTAAATTATAACCTTTCCCAAATGACTTATCTGTGATAACCTTAAGTTCTCCCAGTAATAAATGTCAAAGAAGTGGCCACAAGCTATAAATGTTGAATCAGTGTTCACCAAAATTAGAATGATCATGAACCTAGGACTTTAAGAACAGAACAGAATTGAGTGCTGCGTTGCAAAATCAGATGAGGCAGTGGAGTGCGATGGAGTTGGAGCGAGGTGATCCTTCCTGATTAAGACAAAGAAAATCAAATCCTTCCCCAGAAACCATTAGCAACTGATACAGTGTCAAGTGAGTAGGAGGCTTGGAGGCAGTGTGAAAGCTTTTTAAGTGCCTAAGTGCCAATTTCCTGTTACTCTGAGCTCAACAGATTTATTTCAGGACCATTCCTAGGCCCAGCACCTAGGGAAGTGACGGTATATTATGCCCCTTCACCCAAGACATTATTTTCAGCAGAATGAATGATTGATTGGTGTGTCTTCACATCCCTGAAGATATTTTTAAATTCCTTTTTTCCTCATCAATGGCTATATAATGTGAAACACAACCAGAACACAGCATTTGATTTATACTCTTTTACTTAATGGCATTTCAATATGTTTAATACTGACTCAGATACCTTATAACCTGTAATTTACTAGGCATTCTTTTCTCCGTAGTTGTAAAGAAAGTAAATTTTAGTCCAACTGAGTAAGACGGCTAAGTGGAAATTCAGGCAGATCACAGAAATAGTCTTCCAGTTACTTTTTTGGAAAGTATAGATATAATTTTGAGGGCAGATACTTGGTCATATATTTCAACAACAATATCTGAAGTAATCAAGACAGGCAAAATGTGAAAATAAAAAGGAAAGAGTAGTGAGGTATGAAGTTGGACTTACTAAAAAACTGATTTCTAAGAGCCAAGTTACTTCAAAATGTGAGAATAAAAAAATTAGATAGCACTGTAGCTATTCAGTAAAAATTAAGAGGGGGAAGGGATGGGGAAAGTTTGTTCAGGGGTACCAAATTACAGTTAGGAGCAAGAAGTCCTGGGGTGCTGTTGCACAGTAGGGTGACTGTACATAACAATAATGTGTTTGAAAACGCTTGAAGAAAGGATTTTGAATGTTTTTATCAAAAAATGATAAATGTATGAAGAGATCTAATCTACTTTGAACATTGCACAGTGTTTCCTTGGATTGAAACATCACACGGAATTCTATGAATCAATACCCTTTTCCATACTGGGGATTGAATCCAAGACCTTCACACTGAACTACGCCCCCAGCCCTTTTGTAGTTTTAATTTTTATTTTAAAACAAGGTCTTGGGCTGGTGAGATGGCTCAGCGGCAGAAGTGCCTGCCTAGCAAGCACGAGGTCCTGAGTTTGACTCCCGTTACCCATATATAAAAAAAAAAAAGGGGTCTCACTATTTCACTACGTTCTCAGGGTTAGGCTCAAACTTATGATCCTCCTGTCTCAGTCCCCCAGAATGAACGCGTACAATCTCTGTATTTTTATGTATCAGACCAAAGAGCTGATAGTGCCCGAAAGGCCACGCCCCCATGACCTCACTTCCGCCCACAGGCCCCGCCTGCCGGGTTCCATCTCGCGATAACACCAGGCGGGAACCAAGCCTTGGACCCCTGGGCCTTCTGGGACACTCGAGATGCAAGGAGAGGACCTCCAGGACGTGTTTCTGTGTCTGTGCTGAAAAATCCCGCGTGGACCCGGCACTGATAGAGTCCTGGAGACACGCAGTGTTCCCTCTGGTGGCTTGAGGTATAAGGCTGTTTCTAGTTGACAAATTATGCTTCTAAGTCTACTTCAGGTAGCCTTCACGTATGACAGTGCGAAGATAACGAAACTGCTCAGAATTTTACAGATTCCTGTTAAAACCTAATAAAAAGGAACATAAATTTCTTAAAGGGGGTGCAAAGACAGAAATGACAATTGGTGACGATTTTAGCTCCCAGCCCATCTCCTTCCTCCTCCTCCATTCCACACTCACACACGCACACACACTATTCCTTTATTTAGCTAGTGACATTTTACCTGCTTTCAAGCCAGCATACTGCTCTTATTGTTGAAGTTCTTCCTTTGCATCGTGTCAAGAATCAAAAATATAAAAGAGAAAAGGAAAAAAAAAAAATTGTGTTCAAAGTCTGTCTTTGAAACCAAACAGAGCATGTAATTTTTCTGGGCCTCTTTTTCCCTTATGTAAAAAGGAGATTTTTGTGAAAGGATCCTAAAGATGGGCTTTGTGTCACTGTGGCTCTTTCGCCCGTCATAACATTCCTTGGCAGTAGCTGCTGCGTTACCCTAGGCTGGAGCCTTTAGGAGCCACTGCTAAGTGGGCAGTTGGACAGGTCTGCACAGGACAGCAGGAATCCAGATTTCACGACCCACGGGCTCGGCCTTGCCAAGAAAGAGTTTATGGATATATGGAGTCCACGAGAAAGGTGGAGACCAAACCCTGGAAATGATAGGAGGGACTCAGAGACCACAAGGTCAGAGTGATGGGACTGTGAGAGGCCTGGGTGGCATCTGTGGAGGGTGGGGACAAAGGCCTTCCAGGGAAGCCTGTCACTGAGGCTCTGGGATGGAGAAGAATAAAACGTGAACATGCTGAGTGGGTTCAACAAGCTAATCGTCAGTCTCTCCTGGAACCTCACCGGTAGGTCCATGGAGAGCTCAAACTTCCACACTTTAGAACATGAAGTCTCCACAGACTTTTGCACAACCCTTAACTGCACATTTGAAGGAATATATTGTATACTGTGCCTTAAAAGTGAATGGCTGAAAAGGCCAGGTGAGGTGTACATGAAGTTAGAAGTCCTCAAAGTATAGGTGGCCATGCGTGCCTCAGCTCCAGCTGGTGGGAAAGACATAGGATGACAGAACCAAGTGATCAGATCACCAGGTTTCCAAGAAACACTTGAAATATATACCTAGCTCCATTTGAGTGCTGTAGATGCTTTTAATGTTAGAATATAATAAATTGAGGAAATGGAGGTACATCCCTCAGTCTAGCCCCATCCCTTTTCTTACTCAATTAGATAGGAAAGAAAGAGAGAGAGAGAGAAAGGAAAGAGAAAGAAAGAAAGAAAGAAAGAAAGAAAGAAAGAAAGAAAGAAAGAAAGAAAGAAAGAAAGAAAGAAAGAAAGAAAGAAAGAAAAAAGAAAGGAAGGAAGGAAGGAAAGAAAAAGAAAGAAAGAAGGAAAATCCTTTTGTCACAAGGCTGTTCAGTGTCAGAGCCAGAGGAGAACACAGCATCTAGATTCCTAGTTTAGTCTTGTTCGTACATAATCCTGACATTCAAGGGGAGGGGCTGTTTGTCAGTGAAGGAGGCTGGGAGGGACAACTTCAAGTTATATTATTTGTTGAACTGGAGTAAAATGTTCTCTAAAAATATCTCAAGTACTTTTCTTGAATCTGAAATTATGTCAATTATTTCTACTGAATAAGTGATATATAAGAGTTTCTTTCAAAAAAAAGAGTTTCTTTCATATTTGCTGATTAAAGAATTACTTTGATAGAACATAAACAAAAACAAAAAAAAAAAACACTTCAGAGTTTAAACATGAAGTTGCTTGTTCAATATAAATCTGCATTTTCCCAAGAGTTTAAACATGAAGTTGCTTGTTCAATATAAATCTGCACTTTCCCAGGGACACTTTCCATAAAAACCAGTCCATGTCTTTAAAAAGGTCTAGAGTTGTTCATGATAGATAGGGTTTGAAAAGAGTAAAGAAAAGCTATAAATTTTTCCTTTTGCAATAATTTGCTTAACTTAATCCCTGTTCCAAACTATTACTGATTTTTAAAAATGTAGCATTACATTGTCCAGTTACCATTCAGAGAAAGAGAGTGTGTGTGTGTGTGTGTGTGTGTGTGTGTGTGTGTCAGTACCCGTGTCTCTGTGTGTTAAAAGTATTTTAACTATAACCTTTATGCCTCTATTTATTCTCTTTTACCCAAATACTGTTCATAGCATCCAGTTTTGCTTATAAAAAGAAGATCATGTTTTCGTGCCAGATAGGTCAATAGTTAACTTTTTACAGTAGATCACAATAGTTGTGTCTATTTTGATTGTGATCATGTTAGCACAAGATTTTTTTCAAGTGATGGTAGAATTAAAGTTTAGTGTGGGGAGAGCATGGAGAGTGTGTGTTCTAGCATTGGAAGTTTATTATCGTCATTGGGTCCCTAAGTTCATTACTGTTTTGCTTGTTCCTGTGCTGCGCACCAACTCTGCCGAAGCGTGAGAAAGTTTACGTGGGTGAGGGCAGATTCACTCACAAAGAAGATGAAGTGTTTGCTTGAAGCAAGGGCCATTTGTCCAGAAAGATGACCAGCTCTGCTGTAAAGGTGTGAAAGTATTTCAGTGTCCCCCTGAGGAAGATTAGAAAACCTGTGATGCCAGGGACCTGTGCCCATGAATCGACAGTTGTCTATTTGTGAATAATGTAAGGTACATTTTGCTCACCATAATAAGTTATAGTAGTGACTTTGGTTTGTGTGTCTTAATAAGATTTTGATATGATTAAAAATATCTGGCTGAAATTAATACATGACAAATAATATACAAACATTGCTTGGAGCTAGGCATAGTGGTACATGCCTGTAATTCTAGCATTCTGGGAGACTGAGGCAGGAGGGTCACCAGTTCAAGCAGAGCTTGGGTAATTTAACAGCTTAGTGAGACTTTTCTCAAAATAAAAAGTAAAAAATGCCGGGGATGTTGCTCAGTATGAAGACCCTGGGTTCACTCCACCGTAATTTAAAAAAATAAATAAACATAAATAAATAACATTGCTTGGGCCTGAGGATGTAGTTCAAAGGAATAGCATTCATCTGCCATGCAGGAGGCCCAGGGTCCAACCCGCAGCACTGCAAAGAAAAAGCTGCTAAACTTCAGTAGTAATCCAGAAAGTGTAAAATAAGAGAACATGCCATGGTTTCATCCAAATGATTAGAAAAAAATTTAATTGGATAATAAAACTGTTGGCAGAAATATAGGAAATGCATATGTTCTACATTGCTGGCAAAATCCAAATTCAGTGAGCCATTTTTTTGATAACGCTTTGTAAATATTTAAATTTTATAACATGATTAAACGATTTTATTTCTCAATATCTGATATAACATACAAAAAAAAGTTTATTGATACATTTCCCATAACAGTAAATTCTTAGCACCACATAAATGTCTGTGAGGAGCAGAAAATTAAGTACATAACTTTTGGCCCAGCCATTTTATGGAGACTTCTGCAGCCACTAAAAAAATCCTTAAGTAATTTATATTTCCTAAACTACAAAGACCTTGAGGACGATAATCTTGCATGCCACACTGACTCGTAGTTCTCCAGTGCAGCCCAGGGCCTGCGTGTTCATGGCGGGGCATGCGTGTTAGCTTTCTCTGAGCATTTAAATACTTCACTATGTCATGCATTATGAAATTTAGCATATATATGAATTTTAAACTGATAGGCAGAGAAGTAGGGGAAAGTTGAGATAAACTATTATTCTAGTACTTTCCAACCTAATGGAATAGCAGTTTTATTTCACAGCTACCCTGGGCAAGGATTTTGAGTTGATCTCGTCCAGTACTCTGCAGAGCGGGAGAGCATTCATTCATGAATTCATTCACTTATTCACCCTTCTTGCCATTAATTCAGTGTGTACTTATTTATTCAATGCCAGCTTATCCCAGGCATTGTGATCCTCATGACTGCTGTCATCAGGCAGCTGAGGAAGAGGGAAAGACACAGAGACAGAGGAGCTCACGCAGAGGAGCAGAACCCTTCCTAGCCTCTCCGCCTGACTTGTTCTATAAGCACTAAGGCTTTGATTTCTAAGTGCCCCATTTCCAAACAGCATGGCTCGTGTCTGCTGCCAGGTTTGACTCAGTCCTGCCCTGCAAGGTTTCTGTGGACAGACTCTCTTTCAGCAGCTCTTCTCAGGTTCCCTCTTTACCAAGGGACTCCAACAATTACGTGTAAAGTAATTGTCTTCCTCAGTCAGCTTCCAGGGACAAAGCAACAAGGACCCCAGTTCCTCAACCTCTTTCTTAAAAAAAAAAAAAAAAAATCCTTGCTTTCTTCCATATTTTCTTATGTTTGGAACTTCAATGGGAAAGAACCAAAGCGGGTGTGTGCTTAATGCACGGTTCCCTAATGGTACCGAGTAAAATACTGGTCTTTCTCAGGATAGCAACAGGTAGACAAAGGGGGAAAAGTAGGTAGTCAAAGAACTTGTGGAGGAGGGGGATAGGCTTAATATAATTAGATCATTTATTTCACTTCAGAAAATTTCAGAGCTTTAATTCACTGTTGCATCTTGAATCTCCATGGGGGGTGAAATCTCATTTAACCTTGTGTCTCTTTGGTTTGTGGGGGCTGCAGCTGTTATCGCCTGGCACATCTAGAAGGTACACTTTGCACAATCTTTTTCAGATGTCAGCCTGAAAATATCAGTCACCATCTTTCATCTGAGTCAAATTTCCCTTAGTGACCTTAGATAAATGACTATCGCTTATGCTACACAATCAGTCTGTTTTTCTCATTATTTTATTCCTTACAATATAAAATATCAAAATTAGGGAAAAAAAGAAAAAATATTTTGATTATTAGTCATAATGCCACCTTCAAGGTGTTCTACTTGTATGTGCATATTTTACATGGCTATAGCCACCACATCGGATACATATATATAAATAACTTTAGCTCATGGATTTTTTAAATTGTTCTGTGGTCTTCAAAGTCTTTATAGTTATAATGGAAGCACCATTTTCTAATCAGCAATTTACTTAGCTATTTGCTTATTATTCAAGATTTAGGTTCCTTCCAATTAACCCCTACTCTAAAAGCCTCAGGGGACATCTTAACATTCATTATATTTTCATTATTTTCAAGCATTCCTCACAGACTCATGCACCTTTGAAATTCACTGTTGCAGAGCTCTTTTATGTACTGTGCTGAAGGTGACTTTAAAATCCCCAGCAGCCTCTATGGTTTTTACAAACAGTTCCCTGACACTGTTGTTAGTTTCCCACCAACAAGCACTGAAGAGGCCACTTTCCCTCCATATTGAACAAGCGAGACTATTTGAGGGCAGACAGACCAAAACACGGATTGTGTGCCTACTGGGTACACTGACAAAGAGTTCTTATAAGTAGATCATTGTTTTAGTTAATACTTGGTTTCACTGATGATGTGGTCACAATGCTTTCAGAGATTCGGTGGAAACGTATTTATGAATGCAATACATATTATATGGTATCAACTGACAGGAAACCAAGTTTTGGTACAGATAAACAGCTAAAACATTTCTTTACTTTGTTTGCTTTTTGTTTTTTATTTTAATTTTAATTTTTATTGGTACGTGTTTGCAGCACATCATGATTACATTCATTGTGGGGAGTTGGTGCATGTACATAACCCATCTCAACTCTATTTTTATCCCATTTCCTCCCCTCTCTCCTTGCTCCCTTGATCTCTTGGTCCCTTCCCTATTGCAAAATATCTTTTTAACCAGAGAGCTTTGTTCAACAAATAATTTCTTCTTTAGCAACAGAAAAGAAAATAACCAATAAATTCCTCTGTTATGATCATGTACAGTTCTCCTTGGGACATACATTCCAAGACCCCAGTAGTTGCCTGAAAACACAGGCTGTACCTGGCCCTGTATATACATTTTTCCTATGCATACATATGGTCAATTTTATTTTATAAACTAGGCACAATAAGAGATTTACAGCAATAATTCATAATAAGGTATATCTTTTACCAAAGGGAAGAAGACTAAGAGATGGAGGGATCTGGGGGGAAGGGAGGGGGAGGGGATATAAAAAGAATTAAGCTGTTTTATGGACATGCATCAACTTCTCACAATAAATGTAATCATGATGTACTACCCACATGTACTGATAAAAATGAAAAATTTTTTAAGAGAAAAAATGGAACAATTATAAAAATTATACTGTAGTAAAATGTATTTAAGACTTGTGACTCATTTGTTTCTGGAGTTTTCCTCTTGATTTTTTTTTTTTTTTTTTTTTTTTTTTTTTGGCACGGCAGTAGACCAAAGGTAGCTGAGGCCATGGAAAGGGAGGACGACTGCAGACCGGACTTACGGAGAAGCCGTAGATCTGTCCAGCTGCAGCCATTCCAGCCAGTGGTTTACTAAACAAGTATCCACTGAGGACTATGCTTTGTCAGGCACTATTCCAGCACTAGGAGGAGTCGAACAGTAAATGATGTAAAACGGGGCAAGTACAAAATATCAGAAGGTGATAAAAGCTAAATCAGAGAAAACTGAAGAACACTAGGCTGTGGAAGGAGGGTGCACATTTAAACAGTGCCACACCAGGAAGGACCTTGCTGAGAGGGCGACAGATGAGAAAAACCTTGAAGGAGGTGGCAGAGGAGAGCACATTTGGACCTGAGAGAAGAACCGCTGTTGGGAAGAAGACCAGTACAGAGAATTCAGCGTCCCTGGGCGTCACTGTCTACTGAAAAGAGCATGGGAATTGGAACTAGGAAACCTTTAGGGTTAGCTCCTGCTGTACCCACCTGCGTGACCATTTGCAAGTCACACAGCATCTTCTGCATTCAGTTATAAGATACGGGCCTGGAGAATGGAATTATTTCTGAGTTTCCTACTCAAATCTCTGCTCAGTGATAACAGTCATTGGGAGCAGGTTGATTGGGTCTGAAGAAAAGGGAACCCTGGCACCCTGGTGGCAGAATGTAAATTAGTACAGCCACTGTGGAAAACAGTATGGCGGCTCCTCTAAAAATTACTGACAGAACCACCTCATCCAGCAGCTCCCCTGCTGGGTCAGTAACCCAAAGAAATGAAACCGTAATGTCAGAGAAATGTCTGCTCTCCATGTTTATTGCAGCATATTTGCAATAACCGAGGCCTTAAATCAAATGAAGTGTCCATCAATGAACTAACGAATGAAGAAAATGTGATGTGATGCGATACGTGTGTATGCACGTAATAGAATACTACTCCACCTTTAAGAAAGAAGCAAATCATGTCATCTGTGACATGCTTGAACCTGGAAGACATTATGCCAAGTGAAAGAAGCCAGGCACAGAAAGGCAGATACTGCACAATCTCACTTAACTGTTAAATCTATAAAAGCAGAAAGTAGAGGAGTGGTTCCCAGGGACTGGGGGTGCAGTGTGGGGAATTGGGAAGGTACTGGCCAAAGGATAGGAAATATCATTTGGATGCTAGGAAGAAGTTCAGGAAATCTGTTGCACAACATAGTTACTACAGTTAATAAAAATGTATTGTGTACTTGAAAACAAAATAAAAAATAACTAAAAGTGCTACTTGCAAAAGAAAGGAAGAAAGAAACAAAGGGACATTAAATGTAGCACATTTAATTTATAAAGCAGGGAAATAATGTGATGCATTCAAGAAAACTTTCCATTAAAAATGCTTATAATAGGATTCCAAGTTCAAAGCTAACCTGGGCCATTTAGCAAGACTTTGTCTCATAAAATAAAATTGAAAAGGCTGGGGATGTAGCTCAGCGTTAGAGAGCACTGGCCCTGGTTTCCGTCCCTAGTATTGGTGATGCAAAGGAAAGAAGGAAGGAGAGAAGGAGGGAAGGAAAGGAGGGAGGGAAAAAGAAAGCTTATAACAAAATAAGAATTTCTGTACTTTTTGCAAAGAAGCACGCTGACTCCCATTATGTAGCCACATATTTTACTGCAGCAGTTGGTACAGTCAACCTGTAAAATCCTTGGGGATTGCTTCCAGGGCCCCCAAAGTGTGCCAGGGCTCAAGTCCACCATATAAAATGGTGCAGTGTTTACATATAACCTAAGCACATCCTCCTATATAATACCTAACACAATGTAATTGCTATATAAATAGTTGTCACACTGTATTGTCCAGGAAATAGTGACAAGAAAAAAATCTCTGTGTTCAGTACAGATGCAGTCTTTTTTCAAATGGTTTTGATCTGTAGTTGGATGAACGCAGATGTGGAACCCATGGATACGGAAGATGGACTGCATTCCCTTGACGTTAAATCTGCAGTAGAGGCAGGAAGCTTGTCTTTTCCTGGTACTCTCTGGGACAGCTGGATTATTCAGGCCGAGTCTCACTGGGGGCTGAGCCACCATCCGTATGGTTCACATCTTAATAAGAGTAGCAAGTGTCTAGATCTTGGGAAGTAACACAGCTTGCAGGCTGACTCACAAACCAAACGCCAACTTGCAGTTTATTTTGTCAGATATTCCGAGGCGAAGGCTGAGGAAAAGGGTTTTGTATCCCCCTTCTGATAAGTACTTGCACTATGCAAAAGCTAGCTCAGAAGGTCGCGGTGTGCCCAGACATCCATGAAGAGAAAATCGGGTCCGATGAAGGGCGTGGTCTACCAGTGGGCGTGGTGAGGCTTCCTGTGCTTTTCTTGAGCTCGAGAAATAGAAATGATCACTCGGCCTCAGAGCTCTGTCTCATAGAGGTGATATCAACTCAGAAAATTCTTGGTCTCTCAACATCTTTTAACCTTCTGCTAACACCTAGCCTCTAAGTTTCCTAGCCAGTATATTGTGATGCTTAAGTATTATTTCCCAAAATTTTCAAACACTGTTCTAAGTCAGAGTACATGATGTCGGCCTCATTATATTCTTGATGTAGGGCTTCTTAATCTGGTTCAGTTTCCTGCTCAGAAGGGCATTCAGAATCTGGGTACCTCCAACTGAAGCGAAGGACATTCGTGCGACCCTGCTAGAGAAATAGCCAGAAAGTGACACCTAGCATGGTTAACGATTTAACACTTCCGGAACTAAACTCTACCTAGCCTGACAAGTGTGTGAGCGTGTTCGGGTGTATGCGTGACAGACAGCAAGAAGAATCGTCTTAAAAGCTCTTCACCTTGTAGGAAGGAAACCACCACTGTGGCCACCAGAACTCACAGCACGGTCTGACGTCACACTGTCCACACCACACGACCGGAAGAGCAAGCAGTGCGTCCCTTAGATTCGCTCCTACAGGGAGAAAGAAGATCCTGATGTAATCATCTCATGACCGTCTGCATTTGGCTATTTTAAAGATGAGAGAGCTTTTATCATGGCAAGAGATTGTTTTAAATCAAAGTGACCGTTTTATAAAAATACCTCCAATAGATTCACTCGGCATTTTAAAATGTCAGTTTGAAGAATTCTTTAGTGGTCATGTAAAAAATTCAATAAATGCCATATATATATATGACTTTATAATCACCAGCAGGGAATGGAACTTTGGTGGAAACATAAACCTTAGAAAGTATAGACTGAAATACAGGAAACTTTTTAATATGACTAATAATATAAAAAAGAAAATGACAGTGTCATAGTCCAAAAATATAGATAGCCAGGGCTTGGATGGACTGCATGGCGGTGGGCCAGTCCTGTGCTACTCCCAAACCGTTGCCTCTTGCAACGTGGTTACAAAGGCATCTGTCGCCTCTCTGAGCCCTTGCATATCTCAGACGGCAGGTGGATGAAATCCACAGAGGGCCACGTCTGACCTTGGACAAGGTCTCCAGCTCTGTGCACGTTCAGTGCCCTTTTAATTGCCATCCTCTCTGCTTCCCCTATCCCGGCTGAATCTCTAGCACTAAGTCCTGTCACTTAGTAGGTGCACAGGAAGCATTTGTGAGAGGCGGGCAGGTGCCAACTATTTGTTACAACCTAATTCAAAAGATGTGCTATGATACATGATCCAAATATATATCTTTGATACTAATTTTTAAAAATATTTTTTAAATAAATTTTGAAATAAAAAGAAAAGACAACCAAGCTTTGGAGTGAGGCTGTTCCAGTGTGGCCCCTCCCTGTGTCACCTACACAGTTCCAAATGACCTCTGCAGTCTTCTGCTTCCTATTAGAAAAGGACGCACTAGGAAGCACCTCCAGCCTTGTAATTCTAAAAGCCTTTTGTCAGTCTGAGTGGGAACACATTTTGTTCCAGTAAAAAGACCAATTTAAATTAATTGTGTACATTTGAGAAAAACAAGTATATTGACTCTCTTATGCCTTTCTCAAAGCATCTTTTGAGTTAGATTATGACAAGAGACATAAAAATAAAGTTAATAATAACCTTGAAGTAAAAAATTAGCTTCCAAACAAAACATGAGAATGCAGATAAACTTGCTGAATGGGAAACATAGCTGTGACCACATGTCAAATATGGCTATAACTTTCCCAAAAGCCAAAGCAAAAAAAAAAAAAAAAAAGAAAGAAAAAAAAAAAGAAAATGTTATATAGCTCTCTAGAATGCCTAAAGTTTTCCTTGTATTATAAAAATAAAAAAGATTCCCTGTGTGGTGAATTTTTAAAAAGAAAACAAAGGAGAAAAAGAGAAAAAAATAAAAGAAAAATAGGCAATGTCTCTATGAGTAGGTAATTCAAAGAAAGAAAAACCTACCTGAACGAGTAGGAAATAAGTATTAAGAGATGCTCAAACCCTCAAGGAATCAGGAAATTACTAATTAAACCATTAATAAAGTGCCAGTCTATAACCGTCAAGCTGACAAAAGCTAAAAAGTCACATAACATCAAGTGTTGGTGAATATGTAAAGAAACTGAGGCTCTGATGCCTCCCGGTGGGAGTACAGTCTCACACCTGATAGGGAAAGCGATCTCACCGAATTTACTGACGTTAAATGTGAGCATAGGGCCGGCGATGTGGCTCAGCAGCATAAGCACCTGCCTGGCAAGCACAAGATCCTGAGTTCGACTCCCAGTACCCACATAAATAAATAAATAATAAATAAATGTGAGCATACTGCACAGTCCAGCGATCCCGCTCCTCGGTAATCCTCCCTAAGTCACTCCGGTGCTCAAGGCAAAACGTGTGCTACTATTCACGGCCAAGCTGCTACTGTGAGTGGAGTTGTGGATGTATGAATCCTCTAGAATATGATGGACTATAAAAAGCAACACTGTGGGGCTGGGGATACAGCTCAGCAGCACAGCACCTGCCTGGCAAGCGTGAGGTAGTGAGTTCACTTCCCGGTACCCGCCCCCCCCCCCAAAAAAGCAACACTGTGGACTTACGGGCAGCATTTGAGGAGAACTTCAGAAACAATGTTAAATAAGAAAAGTTGTAAATAGAAAGATACTTGTACCACCTCTAGGTAAATTAAGCATGCTCAATGCCAAAATTTTTCAAAGCTTTTCTCTACGTGCACATGTGTGTATAAAGGGGAGAATATAAGAAGTACGGTTAGGGCATACGCTCCTTTATTCTATAAAAACCTACCCAGTGGGAGGGGGCTTGGGGTGGAGAACAGAAGATAATGCAGGGGAAAAAGCAAAACCAAGGAAAATGAAGCACGATAGGACTGTTCTGTGGGTAAGATGTGAGGTCCTCAATCTTCTTTAGTTTGCTTATCTGAAGTCCAAATTGTTTTAAATTTCCTTGCAACAGTCACAGCGGGTGAGGGAAGGCCTCCCTCTAACTCCCTGCAGGGCCTCCTCCCAAGCAGGGCCTCCTCCCAAGCAGGGTTCCTGGCACACAACAAGTACATACTCCATAACATCTGCACAATTAAAAATTCACACTCTAAAACTGTAATGCGGTCGCTGAGGGAGCTAAGCATTCAGGCAAATCCGAAGACATAGGCATGGTTTACTCATTAGGTAGAAGTTAACAAGAGTAGCCTCCAGGATCCACCCTGAACCCAGGATTCAGACTCACTGTGGTATCCACTGCAACGGGAGAGCAGGGCAGTTCCTGCCTTGATTAATTCTATGGGTCAGACCTCTCAGAAAACGAGTCGAGGTCTTTTCTTCCAGAATAAGAACAAGGTTTAGCTAAACAGTTACTTCATTCATGGTTGCACAAAAGAAATGCATCTATTTTAAGACCTTCTCATCCTCACACGTGAAAACAGAGTGCAGGTTACTGACAATAACAAGGAAGGGAGGGAGGGAGGGAGGAAGGAAGGGAAGAAGAATCTACAAAATATTAATGAGAGTTACACTGCTAGGTCCACCATTAACTTTTATTCCTGGACTTAGGTAATAAGAAAGCCTGACAGATACTTTCTATCAGTAAATATGGTTATTTACTGCTTATGATTATTAAGTTTTCCATTATAATTTTTAAATATTTGAAATTATTTTGAATTTCTTTCAGAGTTGAGTCATGGGTTAGGCATTTATCTGAACAATATTTAGCACGCCTCTCTTCCAACACAGGATGTGGGAAATGGACATACTATTGAGCCCCGCCTCTCCCATCACCTTAATGATATCCTGTGTGCGATTATTTTAGCAGGGTTCCAGGGAAGGAGCTAATCTTTACACAAATGGCATATAATTTGCTATTGGTAGAATTTCATGTTTCAGGAAATTCATCTGTGTGTGTGTACACGCTCATGCATGCATGCATACACGTACTCACTCATGTGGTTGGTGTGTGCCTATGTATCTTCTAGTTTAGATAATCCTGGCTAACACAGAACAAGTATCTTACTTAACAACTTTTATCATCAGGAAAATTCCCCCAAATTACCTGACTGCCCTAAGCCAAAAGTAAAAGTCTTGCGGTGTCAATGCCTTATGTTTGTCCTGTGTAGACAGAATGGTCTTCCACGGAGATGCTGCAGGGCAGCCTTAAAACAGGCACATCTGCAAAATACGCACTTCACAATAAACATTTAAAGGACTTTTCATTTGAA
Source organism: Erethizon dorsatum (assembly GCA_028451465.1). Lineage (NCBI taxonomy): Eukaryota > Metazoa > Chordata > Mammalia > Rodentia > Erethizontidae > Erethizon > Erethizon dorsatum. The sequence goes on along the minus strand of CM051838.1, from coordinate 27,804,532 downwards.
GAAAAGACATGATCTTTAGTATAAAATCAGGTCCTCCAGATATATTTAAACATTTATAAGCCTCTAATTGGAGGAATCTTCAGGAACAGAAATATGGAGGAGCTAAGTGTTAGGATCTGCTTTGATCCGAAGACCCCGGAGGACAATGAGGCATCTTCGGCATCACCACACGAGTCCCTGGATCAAGATGATTCAGGGCGAGCATCTCATTTAGAAAACTTTACGAAGCAGGGAGCACCGTCGGGCGCCCGCAGGGATGCGCAACACCCGGAGGTCTCTGTGGTCGGACTGCTGGCCGCCAGGTCAGCGTGTCCAGCACGCAGCAGGTTGGAACTGGACCGTCGGATGGTGAAGAAGGCGCTGTGCTCGGATGTGACCTTCACGAAGAACTTCAGGTGCTACTTCCTTTCGCTGAAACGCTCCAAGCAGGAAGAGTTGTTAATTTGGGAAAGATTCAATCAGTGATTCTTTTCAGTTCTTTCAAGAGCTTCACACAGACTACATATGTCCTTCTTCAAGCCCTGAATTTTTCTATCAAACTCTGAGGTTGTGGCGTGGCTGCCCTTGGACATGGTGTGGGGGACCCTCGTTTGCTGAAACTTGATGGTTCAAATCAGAGTCCATTTCAGCCTTTTTTCCTTGACTGTTCCCCCTAAAGCTTAACAAATTCCAAGTCTGAATAATTTTAATGGCTGAGTCAAGTGCCAGAGTCATAATACAGACATCTGTGCTAGAAGTTCTGCTCTGCGTGGTTCACTGTCACTCTGTATTTTTCTTAGCCTGACACAGGTTAAGTCCATTGCTTATCATTCTTCCCTCACAACCACCACTCATTCATTCATTCATTCATTCATTCATTCATTCAAAAAGCATTTATTAAGTGTTCTTTCCATGCAGATTACTAGCAAGTACTCGCTCCCAAACAAACTTGCCAGTTTGGGTGTTTGCCAATGGCTTTTTGGTTTTAGAAATTTGAGGTGGGTGTTGGTATGTGTGTGAGGATAATTAATAAAGGTGTAGCATCTTTTCTATGGTGGAAAAGTAAAGACTTTCTTCTATTGTTTTGTTAGAAATAATAATTCTCACCCGAACTCTAGGGAAAGCAAGGGTGTCAAGTCCCAGACCGTCCTGGTTCTGTTTCCCACTATTTAGTTGAGTTTGTCAGCTGTACCTTGCGCACTCAGTGTGTGTAAGGCCACCATCCTCTACGCCTAGCGGACCTGTCCGCAAACAGAACGTGCACAACCCCTGCACTAAATTCCTGCTCTGTTCTCCCTTGTGGGAGAGGAAAGGGGGTGGAGGGAAAGATGTGGAGATTGTATATGAGATTTCCAGATTTTCACTCTGGGCTGCTTATTTCATTATTTTGCCACATACTCAGACCACGTGATTCATGTATTAGCTTAGATTATAGGCTCACTTTTATTTTGACCACTGAGATGTGACTTTGGTAAAATGTCTCATCTGCTCTTCGTTATTTGAAAACACTGCTGAGGTGATGAGGGGCTGAAACGTAAAGGGAGGGAACTAATATTTATTGAGCATGCAGTACATTCCACGCACTGACTCAAGACACTGCCTTTGATCTGCGCAGCGAATTTGACGGTTAGACAGCTTTTACCCCTGCTGTACGTCTGAGGAATCCAAGGCTTAGAGATGAACTAGATGGCCGCCCGGAGATCACACTGGTGGTGAGTTGCTGACGAGCCTGTGCAGAGCCACACACGCGTAGACACCTCTTAGCTCTGCTCACCCAAACTGACCCAGGCGCCTAGAGGCTGAGAAACAGTTTCCCTCATTCAGTCAATAGCGTTTCAGGTTTTGAAATCAAGGCGCTTTGGATTGAATTTATAGGGACCCATATAAGGCATTCAAAAAAAAAAAGTTTTGCAAAGATTGACATGAGAACTGAAACTTCCTTCATGATCACCACCACAGGCACCTCACAGAGTCATCGGTTATGGCTTCTAGATTCTTCCAGAAGCTTCTCCCAGAGAACATACACAAGATTTTCCGTATAGCCAGCTGCTCCAGCCACCTGTTTTCCATGTGACTTTGAATTGGGAGTCATTCCACACTTAAAATATCCGTGAGTTGTGGTGAACGGGGAAGGGTGAAAATTATACATAACTGGGAACCGGGTCACTGGCAGCCATGATAATGGGCCAGAAGATGCTTTAGGGAAGGGATTTGAACTCACGATTTGTTTCTGTTAAAAATGAATGAACTCTGGGCCGGTGAGATGGCTCAGCGGCATAAGCACCTGCCCGGCAAGCGCGAGGGCCCGAGTTCGACTCCCGGATCCCACATACGAAAAAGGGGCCGGTGATATCGCTCAGCGGCACGGGCGCCTGCTGGCGCGTGAGGTCCTGAGGTCGATCCCCAGTACTCACAAAAAAAAAAAAAAAAAAAGAATGAACTCTAGAAGCCAGTGGAAATTTATGTTGGTTATATAATTTCAAAAGTGTGTGCTCTGGCTCCCTATATTTAAGTATGTGTAAAATTCAAGGCTAAATATCTGCCTATAAGGGGAGAAAAGGTTTTTCAGACATTCTAAAGAGAGGGTATGTGAAAGGGGAAGACTCAAACTGTACTTTAGTTAGATACTTAAATCTGTTAATACGTTACTTTTCAGTGTTAAAGTTGTAAAATTAATGAAGTTTCTGAAGATGAAAGAGAGGTATTTTTGTATGGGAGATCTAAAATACTGAGATAGATAGGTAGAAAGATAGATGATAGATAAATGGGTAGATAGATAGATAGATAGATTTATTTTTGTATACTCTGTTTTGTTCCACAAAAGATTTAGAGTGGCTTATAGGAATTTTTAGATCAGGACAGTGATTGGTAGATAGATCAAGATATAAATAACAATTAGTATCACCGTATGATGAATTTTGTTATCATTGTATGCTGCATAATTTCTAACATTGAGCTAATTTTCATAAAAGCCAAAGGGAAGAGGAAAACTGAGTATTACATCATGCATTTTTTTGTCCTAAAAGCATAACATTCTTCAGTGAAGCAAAGCTTTTCCTGACACCTAGACTTGACAAAAGACCTCTTTGCTGGTACACTTTACAACATTCTATCTACAAGTGTCAAGGTTGGTATCACAGGAAACTTTTTAAACGTTTTCCTTAAATTCAGACTGAACATAGAATGACTAAGTGCGACTCAATGGAAATAATTTAGCGGATCAGTTAGAAGCTGTGTGGCTGACATCCACAGAGGGCCTCCATTTCCAGACTGAAGATGCCATCAGCAAAGCCCGCTGCCTGGCCGGGCTGTGTCCGCGGGTCCAAGGGCTTTCTGCTGTTTACACCAAGCAGCGCTGGACCCACTCCCCAGCAGTGCTGTTGGCCTTCACTCCCTACTGATGCAGGGGCAAACCCGGAAGCTCCTCATCGTGCTGAGCTGTGTCCTCCCGGGGAGCCCAGAGCACGCAGTCCTCGGGCTGTGAACATCGTTTTCCATGTACGGCTCTCTCTGCGTTTTCCACGGGGAGACTTCAGAGCTTTCCATCCATAAAAGGTCGCAGTCAGGAAATGCATTGACCACAGGTCCTGTAAACACTCGTCCTTCAATATTTGTTATTTCTGTCAAGAGCTTTCAGTAAAAGGTGAGCAGCGTACACTTCAAAGGCTGACTCTGCAGAGTCCGGCCCAGCTCTGTGCTGCTGATTAAAGGCAAAGCCAGATGCGCTCAAATCCGAGTACGCCATTAACTGATGCTCTCTGCTTAGAGCCTTGCCCAGGCGGGCACCAATACCCAGCTGGGCATGAGGAGGAAGAGGCGGGATCTCCATACAGCCAATCAGAAGTATTTCTAGGGTGTCCAGTGCCAAAAAATGAAGCCCCAGTGCTGAACACATTGCTGTCCAGATTGGGTTTATTTTAATGACTACACGGTAACTAATTGCTATTTATTTTTATTTGCTGTGAAGAATAAGAGGGGCTGGAATGGCTCTGAAAAATGGGCTGAGTAAGCCTGGGTGTGGTGGCACATGTCTATAACCCCCACAGTCAGGAGGCTGAGGCGGGAGGATCGCCGCAAGTTCGAGGCCAGCCTGGTCTACATAGTGAGTTCAAGGCCAACCTGAACTACATAGTGAGACCCTGACTCAAAAATAAATAAGTAAATAAATAAAATGGGCTGAGTAAGTAGGCCATTGGTGGTGCATGCCTATAATCCCAGCACTGTGTGAAGCTGAGGCAGGAGGACTGCAAGTCCAGGTCCATCCTGGGGAGCTTAGATCCTGTCTCAAAATAAAAAAGGGCTGGGGATAGAGCACAGTTCAGAGGGCCTGGGTTCAATCCCAATACTGCAGGGAAAAAAATGGGATGGACATCTTCCAGAATACAAGCAAAAGAACAAATATGTCCCCAGTATTCCCTCCAAGCAGAGCCAAGTATACAGTATTAATTTTCAGTCTTTGACAGATCAAAAATCATCATGTTAGGTTAGGAACAGAATAACACACTATTTGTCTTATACACAGATCTTAATTCATCTTGACAGCATAGGACTATAGAAATGTATTGATTATAATAAGTAGTTTCTGGATGAAATTCAGAGAATAAATTACTCAGACCATAATTACAAGTAGATTCATTAAAGTTATTTTAAAATATTTAACATTTACCATAAAGTAAAGCTTCAAATTGGCCACTTTTTTTTTTTGTGTGTGTGTGTGGGTACTGGGGGTCGAACTCAGGACCTCGCGCGCCAGCAGGCGCCCATGCTGCTGAGCGATATCACCTGCCCTTTTTTCATATGTGGGTACCGGGAGTTGAACTCAGGACCTCGTGCTTGCAAGGCAGGTGCTTATGCCGCTGAGCCATCTCACTGGCCCCAAATTGGCCACTTTTAAGGAATTTAGTGTTCGTTGATTTCATGATTGCTAGATGCATCCTGTAGCAATGGTGACACAAATGTGTGGCCTTCAGGTGGCTCCTCCTACCCTGTGAAGTAGGAGAAACTCTTACTCTGAAAAGAGAAATGTTGGAGGTTGGCAGAGATTAGCAGTTATCATTTGATTTGATCTCTCTACACAAAATCAGAGGAAATTTCTGTCAGCTACCTAAATGTACCCAATCTTGTCCTTTCTCCTTTTTATCCTGGTATCTAAGAGAGTCCCGGCGTGCTCAACCACTGCTTTGAGATCTATTTGAGTGAGTGGATATGAATCGCTAGGCAAATATGTACATGAGTGAGGGAGTGAATGAATGAATGATGAATGAATGAATGAAAGAATGAACACTGAATGAATGAATGAAGTGTACAAGGTAGGCAAATGGCTGCTGGCATGGTTGTTGTCCTAGCAGCAGCTGCACTGGAGTAGGAAATCTCCATGAGTGCTTGCTGCAGCTAAAGCGGCTCATGACAGCTTAGTGACACTGGACAGTAGGGCTGCAGCCTGGTCATCCCCATGCCCAAGGACAGGGTCGCAAGGCAGAGTTTGGTTTGTTTGTTTGTTCGTTGGATTTTTTTTAACTTCCTTAATTATTTAATCTGAAATCTTTGTCTTCTTTATGCTTCATCTGTAGTCACCATTGCCCCTGCGGCTTCTAAGTGGGGTCCCATCGTATGGTGACTGTTTTCTTATGGAAAGAAAAAATTCGTTTTGGTTCTCAGTCTGGGAGACTTTAACGAACCCCTTGATCACTTGGACCCCTTGTTTTTGGCCCTTTCGCAAAGCAGATGGTGGAGCAAAACCACTCACCTCATGGCCAGGGAGAAAAGAGCGGAAGAGAACGAGACAAGTTCCGCAGTCTCCTTCAAGGTCCTGTTCCCGTGGGCCATCGACCTCCCGCTGGGCACCACTTTCCGGAAGTTCCACCGTCTCCCGGTAGAGCCAAGCCTTTGCCACGGGGACATCTGGGTGCCATTCATGGTCTGAGCTGTGACCAGGATGTTTAGACAGCAGTGGGGAAGACCTGTGCAGAGTCTGTACAGGGGCAGGGGCGGGGATGCCGGAGAGAAACGAGACACAGACAGATCTGTGAACCAACGTGGAGATGCTCGCCGGTGAGCCTTAGGTGCCAGCAGGTGTGGCATCTAATGACCACGATGTCACGATGTTCACACAGTCTGCCGACAGTGCCCAACTGTCTGATGGCTGGGCTTAGGATTTCTCAACTTTACAGTGTCCAAAAAGCATACTTTTCCAACCATTCCAGTTTTCACTTTCCATGCAGCCAGCACTTAATAAATTACATAGGATATTTGACATTTTATGATAAAATAGACTTTGGGTGAGATGATTTGCCCAGCTGTAGGCTAACGGAAGTGCACGCTGAGAGCGCTTCCAGATAGGCAAGGCCGCGCCGGGTGTCTGGTAGGTTAGGGGCACCAAGTGCTTCTTCAGATCACACCGTTTTCAACTCCAGATAGGCTTATTGAGATGTAGCTCCATCGCAAATCAAAACAAAAAAAGACTTAAATTTAGCTGCTTAAAGTAATCTGGAAAATTGTAAACGGTGGTAAAATTTTTTAACCTCCCTCCAGTACATATGCAAACAGAGCAAGGAAGACAGCAAAAGCAAAACCCCACAGACAACATCTGTAGTAAAGAGGGAAGGAAACACAGCTCTGTGGATCAAATATTCTTATTCCAAATATGCGGGGTCGGATAAGCTACTGGTAATATTAAGACCTGCCTGACGCTTCAAGTGTGTATGTAGATGAAGAAGCGGATAGATAGGTAATAGACTGGTGTGTATGCTACATGTGTATACGCCTCGGTTCAGGAACTTAATCCGGTCCACGGTTTTGGAAAAGATGGCCGTGTTTATGTTTGTACAGGAAAGATGCAGCGGCGTAAGCGCCTGCCTTGCAGGTGCGAGGGCCCGAGTTCGACTCCCGGAACCCACATACGAAAAAGGGGCCGGTGATATCGCTCAGTGGCACGGGTGCCTGTTGGCGCGCGAGGTCCTGAGGTCGTCCCCCTGGTACCCACAAAAAAAAAAAAAAGGAAAGATGGCCACAGTCCTGTTTGTCACCCAATGTAGAGTTTGCAAACAAAAATAAAATTTTGCCAAACGCTTTTGTTTGGGAAACAGATTGTTCTCAAACAAAAGCGTTCGTGAACCGAAGTACCACTGTGTATAGAAATATAGGTAACATAAAAATGATAAACAGATGCCAGCTATATATATCTTATCAACAAATTTATGTATTAAATTTACCTTAATTCGTCTATTAAAAAACAACTTTCATATTTACCTATTAAGCAAAACTCAGCACTCCAGGTTATATATATACAAATTTTCCTCTGCCTGACATAATAATGAGTATATATTTTCCAGGTAGAGGAAAGTCTGTAAAATACACTTCCATTTATCCAGTAAAGGGAAGAGGAGATAAAAATATACAGGTATATATTAATTTTGTGTAGTTATATATTAATGTATTAGAGGAAAAATAAAGCACAGCATTTTAAAACTCTAACGGTAGAGGAAGGAATTAGGATAAAGGAGAAAGTGATTGAAATTGTCTTGGAAATTGGACTTCAGAGTGATGTAAAACTTCATATAATTATAAAACAAAATTAAACTTCAAGCAATCTACAGACAGCAGAATGATGCAGCTGAGCCTGTCTGTCCAGCAGGTGGCATGGCGACACTTAGAGGACTGTAAGTCACAGGGAATGACTGTTTTCCGACTGCAACGCCATCCTACGGCCACAACCAGCCGCACAGCATCCTGGACTGGCTTTTCCAGTCATCTTGCTGATGGAATAGTCTGAGTATTTACTCTAAGACTGGTGTGTGTATATTATAGATAAAGCAAATGAGTAAATGTACTTGTGCCATTGAAAGACTAAAATTTGACAAGAGAAAAGGGCACACAGTTAAAAGAAAAGAAAGAAAAGAACCCTCCCCTTTTGAATTTGAACATGAAATATGATGAATTCGTGATTAGTGGTATTTTGCGAAAACAAATGTTTCCTCTCTTTGTTCCCTGCAAAGACACGGGGAGCGCTCCACCCCTCGCACCGAGGTCCTGCCCTCTTCCCACATTTCCAACGAAGGGACCCAAGCCCGGGCTCCTGGGAGAAGCGCTGGCTTGCTGGTCTGCTGCAGGAACGGTACAAACTGAGCCTCTCCGGTGTCACTGGCTGCTCCGGTGACCCCAGCCTTCTAGTGTCAAATTAGAGACACTATCACTAGCCAGAGATGGCAAAACTTGAGCCATAATGAATAGAATAACTGCCATGCCAGGAAACACATCAAAAAATTCATGAATTCCTAATCTTATTATAAAAATAAAATACCGGTGATCGTGCTTTTAAAAATGCAAGGAAACCAAAATGATTATTTTAAAAACTGGCAAAGGGAAGAGATCAAACAGTGATTCTGTCTTCCCAGTGTAAACTGTTCCACAAAACCAAATAGTGGAGGGGAATACTTCTTTGTGGAAGTATTCCATCGAAGAAATGGAGGAGGGATTTTTAAATTCCACTGTCACCCTTTGGTAGTGAATTATAAGCTGTAGACAGTGATAACCAATGACTGCCAACATCACAAATAGGCCACCAGGCTTCTGGTGGAGTACACACTCCACCACCGATGGGGTATTCTCGCCAAACATCAAACCTCAGTCTGATGATGTCCCTACTCAATACTGCCACATATAAAATGTGACAAAGCCCAGCCGAGATGTGCCATACGTCCACAGTATCCAGTGCTGGCAAACTTGTGGCACACATGTTGTTTTTCTTTTAAAGACAAAAGTTGTTAATGTATTAGTTGTTTTTTCTAAACTAAAACTTCAGTATTCAGATTTAAATGCAGTGTTGGCTCTTTGTAATAAATAAGTGGGTTTGGGGTTTGCAGTTTGGGCTCTCATTTCTGAAAGGTTCACCATCACTGGATACTATATAGTGAAAACTTAATGAGAAAAAAGGATATGAACTATCTCAATAATTTTTAAATTTGATTGCATACCAAAATAATATTTTGGATATGCTAGATTAAATAAAGTATATATATATATATATATATATATTTTTTTTTTTTTTTTTTAATGTGGGTACCGGGAGTCGACCTCAGGACCTCGCACTTGCCAGCAAATGCTTGTGCTGCTGAGCGATATCACCAGCCCTTTTTTTCCTTTATGTGGGTTCAGGGAGTCGAACTCAGGACCTCGCGCTTGCCAGGCAGGCAATTGTGCCGCTGAGCTATCTCACCGGCCCATAAAGTATATTATTAATGCTAACTGCAACTATCTCTTTTATAAAATATGTATTATAGGGCCTGTGAGATAGCTCCGTGGCACGGGCGCCTGCTGGCGTGCGAGGTCCTGAGGTTGACCCCCGGTACCCACAAAAAAATAAAATAAAATATGTATTATAAAATTATAAATTATATTTGTATATTGTATTTTGCAAATACAATTTGCATATTGTATTCTGGTTGAACAGCACAACTGTCACTAACAGGAGGTCCATTGGACAGAGGAACATGTTCAAAGGCACCACAAAGATGGAAACTGTACAATCTAGATGTTAGGGCTAGAAATTTAGAAATTTATATTTCTAAACCACTTTAATGGCAGAGCCTAAGTGGCTAAAAACTAATGAGCACTGCAACTCATTTGTAAAGTAGCTCCAAACATTAGCATATATGAAGTCGCAGATTTGGTATCTCAGTTACATTTTCATAATCACTCACTATAATAATGCATAGCAATTAAAAGCCTATATATCTGCATTGTTTAAAGTAATTTGTTCTCTCACCATCAGTAAGTGAACTGCTCTGTGGAAAACAGTGGTATTCAGTTTATCTCTCCTGAAATTATTACATTTTCAAAAATCTGGAAATTTAATTATCTCATTTTGTCAGATGAATACATCCATAATTATCATCTCTGTACTACTGAAAGGCTTTGTTTTAAATTCGCTTGTCCTAAAGCTTCAAAGAGCACTCCTACATCTCATGAGAACTGACTTGTTTTAAAATAATGTTCCTGAATAAAACATAATAAAGAACCAAATTCTGCATGTAAAATTTTAAATCCTTTCCCCCTCTTTTACTATTTCCCTCAAATTAGATATCACAGTAGTACTACACATATAAAAACTTTAAAAGTCAAGTATAGAATTAAGCTTGCTCGGACTTCACTTTTAATTTGACATTTTTGATAAGCCTAGTATAATAGGCACTCAAAAATATTAGGTAATGTTTTTCAGTTCGCTAATTCAATGGTACTAAAGTTTTCCTTCAGTTTTTATTCACTTATGAAAAATTGTGCCAGGTCAGCATGTCCTAACCTTTTATCAAGGCAAATAAATGTGATCTAATGTCTAACTTACAGGAAGATACACTCTCATTCAGGAAATTACTGATAAGCATAGTGTATGCATTGAAAATTCTCTATTTCCCTCACTTACGTTGCACCAAAGCGACTGAACACTAGAGGGCAGTGCTGCTAGCGCAAAGCTCTCCTGGGGATTGGAAAGGAGCTCACAGGTTCGCGAGCGTTTCTTAGATGAGCGTCTACTAGCGGCAGAAGAGCTGGTTTACCCTTCCCTTTCGGGAGCAATGCGGACCTTGTGCATATTACTGACAATCTGTTGGAGAGACCCCTTGCTCAAACCCTGCGCTCTTTCGCTTGGTGACAAGCTTTTCCTGGGAAAATCTTCCTAAGTAAACTTCCTGTCCCAGAGAAGATATAAAAGTAGAGGCATTGCCAGAAAATAAAAATTCATGAACACTGACCCCAGATGCCAGTGTGGGTTTATCTGCTGCCACATCTTCACTCCGCTCTGCCTCTCTCACTCTGTCAGGCTTTGCATCCTCATGAGCTTTGAGAATACTTTGAGGACATTTTAATTCTCGTCCTTCAGCTTTATTGCTCAGTTGATTTCCCAGTTGAAAGCGTATTAAAAAATTAATATACAACGCCGGCCACTACCTACGAAAAGAAAGGACCAGAACTAAAAAGTCAAAACAAAATCAAAAGCTATAGAAATGTTACATTTTCTCAAATTATATTTTCCTCTACTCTAAATGCATAAAATCATTGAAAACAGTGCCATTATGGTAGTTTTTGCTGAAAGGTGGGCGCAGCCCTGGATGTTCTCTGTGTCACCCTTAGATAAACATTTACACGGCAGACTGGGCAGACAGCTGAGTTCAGAGCCTTTTTAACGTGCAGCAGATTTTCAAAGAGCCAAACAACAAATCAATTTTTTTTCCTCTGTGAAAACTGGAATCTGTATTATATAAGCTATTCTCTAAATTGTGGCATTGACCTACTTAAAGTTTAATAAATCATTCAGTGTAGTTCGCATGATGTTAGTCCTGAGCATTTCTTGAAGTCTGTTTGGAATGTGTCATTTAGCAGCAGGTGGTTGAAGTGATTATAAGAGTGCATGATTGATGTAATTAATCCTAGTGGATTTTGATTCGTTTCTTCAGATCTTTTGTACCTAGCATTTCTAGAGCCTATTTTCCTGCAATTTTGTAAGTAATAAATGGTGTGGCAATCATCCAGGTAATTAGAGACTTCAGCTTGCTGAGGCTTGGCAGGTTTGTGATGTTTCTGGTTTCACTACACCCTCAGAATCTCGCAGAAAGAGTCCCACTCAGGAGGGTTGCAGTGAATCCAGAGAAGCAAGCAAGCAGAGAGGGTGAGGTGGCCAGAGATGAGCATGGTGGGAAGCGGCCACCACCCAGGGCTGGAAGAGACAGGGGATGAAACGGTGGTCCCAGAGCTTGGGAGAGCTATGGGACTGTGGAGGAGCTGCTGTCTTACGGGGACAGAGTCATTGCTGGAAACCAACACTAGGGGAAAACGGGACAGAAAGAGCCAGCTTGGTCTCCCCCACTCCCTGTTGCGCACCAAAAGAACCTCACCTTGACTCCCAGAGCAGGGCGGAGCCGAGCTGAGAACTTGGACGGGGAACAGAGCAAGGGAGAGCTGGTGCCTGAAGCTTCTGACCCTGTGCAGATGAGCCCGCGCCTTAGCTGTTCATTTCACTAAGGACGTCCCTACCGAGCCTTTTATTCCCCGCCTCCTGTCTCTTGCCTTTTGCATGGTTCCCTAAGAACCATGCTGCATAAAAACCCAGAGCTGCTTCTTCCCAACCTCTTGACACGACAAACTTTAAGTGGGCTCGGTGCTCCTCGATCTTTGAAAGCTCAGCCAGGGTCCTGGGAGAAGGGACACTGGATTTACTCTTCCCTGTGTCTCAAAGGAGCCCCTGCTGAGTTAGTCAGCCCAGCCTGGACCGCCATAGTCTCACCTTCCTGTTTGCTTAATTTGCCACTTTTCTCTCACTGGGATAATCTACTTGAAACTCCAGTGAAAAGAAAATCAAATGTGAAGCATGTTGTCGTTTTCATGAACGACTACTCTTTACCCCGTCCTCCCCCCTGCCTTCCTCCCATTCCTGCTGTCTACTGAAAGCATGAGGAAAGCAGAACTATCCGTGGTTGCATTCTAAGGACGCTATCATTAAATGCCTGGTGACTTTGTCCCAGGGGTATGGACTGTGCAGGAAAGCTGCGGATAAAAGCCAATGGCTTTATCAAAAAGCGTGCGCTGCCTTGAAAGTTAATGAACGAATAAAAGCTTCTTGTTTTTTTTCCTCTTTCCTAAGAGTTCTCTCCATTTTTCAAGCAAAGCCTTGTTTTGTGTCCAAACCCCTTCCCTTCCTTCTTCCCTTCTCTTCCCATCCCCTTCCCGGTAGATTCTGCCTTCCCCCGACTTGAACCACCGATGCCCAGGGCAGGCTTCCTGCCTCTGCTCCAGCCCACTGGGCTTTGTCCTTTCTCTGAGACAAACGGAAGGCCCGAAGTGAACCCTGGTTAACCTTTCGTGCCCTTCCTGGGCACAACTCAACCCCAAACTGACTTGATTGTCTTCATCTGGGGGCAGAATTGAAAACCACATCTTGTTAACTATGTCAGGAGCTGACTCAGTGTTGTAGAGTTCGCTTGTGAATTACTGGGTACATTTTCTCCCGTTTTTATCAGTAGATCTTCCAGGAACTGCAATTAGCAAAATAATCTCAGGCCTCCTCATTACGAGGAAATTTTAATCCTTTCTGTAATTATTTGTGTACTTATCGACACCAGTATTTAGGGTTCCATTCATTTGTCCAGGTCGTACAAGTTACTGTCAATGATCCGTAATGTAAATAGGTGGCTTTTATGTGAAGCATTAATTTTGACAAAAGAAAACCTGACAGATTTGTGTTTCTTAAAAAATTTCCATTTCAGGGCTGGATATGATAAAAATATATTATATTCATGTATGAAAATATCACATTGAAACTCAATATTTTTGTAAAATTCATAGGCATTAATAAAATTACATTTGAAAATAATTTTTAAATGTCCATAATTCAGCTCAAAGGAGCAACTAAGGCCCACAGACTTCCTGGATTTGCACAAGACTGGGCTGGCTGAGGGTGTTCCAGACAAGAAATCTTTTCAGGGCCGGTGAGATAGCTCAGCGGCATAAGCACCTACCTGGCAAGCATGAGGTCCTGAATTCAACTCCCAGTACCCGCATATTAAAAAAAAAAAAAAAAAAAGAAGTCTTTTCAAATGATGCTTTCAGTCACTAAACTAAGGGAGGCCCATATGACTGAACCGGTTTAAGGGGGCAAATCCAAGAGAGATGATTTCTAAAGAATGTTTCAAAGGCAGATGGGAAGAAACCACAAGAGTATAAGCGACCATGTGATGCTGTTGCACTCATCTGGATTCATCTCGTTGACTGTGGAACTCAGCAATTGGACTAGCTGTCAGCAGACAGGAATACTCTGCAGTATCCAAGTCCATCCTCTGAGATAAACTCTCTACAATTTGTCATTTTCAGAAATATCACAAGGACATGCGTTTTCCTATGGTCTGCAATAGGAAGGGTGCGTCCCTGGCAGGGCAGAAAGAAGGTAAAGTGGTTGATTATAATGGGATAACCAACAGCTACACTGAAAAATGCTGCATGGAACACAACTTTCTTTTTGCAAGGAATAGGGTGGGATGAGTTAGCCTTCTCGTCTGGAGGGTGGGTGTGCTATTAACACACGAAAGCCGAATGTCTGAGACGGGCTTTGTGTATTTTCAGCTATCTCAGCCCGAATCAGGCCTAGCTCCAGCGTGGAGGGATGAGAGCAAGGCCAGTCCAAAAGGAACCCCGCAATTCCCAGGATGCTTGGGTGGGAGGCGCCCAAAGAGACCCACACAGCTCTGGGTCTGCCAGCAGTGCCCCAGGAGTGGGCAGGGCTGCCCAGCCCCTCTGTGATGTGATTTCGGGACCGACCGGCTCCCCAGATTCCCACCACCACTGGCCAGCGTCTGAGGTTCTCCTGCTGACGCTTCCTCATGTAAAACAACCCTGTCTTTTACCCTTCACCCCTATTCTGCTCCACCAAATATAAGGAGAGGGAAAGACACAAATACAAATACCCAGGGATTTGATTTCCCTCTAATCATGAATTTTTATCAAAATGTGTAAGACATCAGGTATAATTCATAGAATCTCAGAGTAGTCTGGTGCTTTAGAGATACCAGAAGTGAGGTTTGGTTTGGTTTGGTTTGGTTTGGTATAGGGCTGTGGCAAGTTGATGTATGATTTGGGAGTCAGTAAGGGCAAACAGTTGAAGCCTAGGATGGAAAGTTCATGTGCACAGAGCTCGTCTGGCCAATCTGCCATCCTCTTTGAATTTGTTTATCATCCCTGCAAGCTGCTGTTTGGACACCTCCGTGGATACCAAATCTTCCTTCTCTTCCGTTACCACTGCCTTTCAAAGGGCTCTGTTCCAGGGCACGGAGACTACAGGCAGCAGCACCTTGAACCCAAAGCCTTCACACTGAGCTACTTCCCTAACCCTTTTCCATTTTTCTGTTTTGAGTCAAGGTCTAGCTAAGTTGCTCAGGCTGGGCTCAAACTTGGAATCCTCCTGCCTCGATCTCCCAGAGTGCTGGGATTGCAGACATGTGCTACCACTCCCAGCTTCCTGAGCTGTAGCTCTGACTGCACTGAGTTTTCCCAGAATTCTCTAAGCCTTGTGTGTAAGCTCAGCTCTGCCCTCTTACTGAGATACAGCGACCCCAGGACCTCGTCCTCCTCCCCACTGCCTTGCCTTCTCACACTTTTTGCCTGCCCTGGATTCCTAGTTCTGCTGCTACTGCACTGAGACGAGACCGTGCCTCCACCATTGGGCCCCAGGCCGACACCCCGTGCCCTCCAGAGGCAAGCATTGGGGTCCTGGGAGAGAGAAGCATGGAAAGTCACTGAGTCACCCACAGCCCTGGAGCTGCAGTAGCATGGGGCGGGGAAGGGGGGACCTGAGATTTCTGCAGAAGAGAAGGATAGCGAGGAGCAAAGAGTGGTGTGTCCCTGATACAGACGCAGCAGCAGTGGAGTGGACGCTCAGGAAACGTCAGCACACATTTGCAACCACCTGGACCCATGTCCCCAGACGGCATTAGAAATGGATTTTCAGGTCAGGGTTGACAATGAAAAATGATGAGCTAGGCATGGTAGCGCACACCCATAATCCCAGCACTTGAGGCTGAAGCAGGAGGATCGCCACGGGTCGGAGGCCAACCGGAGATACATAGTGAGTTCGAGGCCAGTGTGAAGTATATCATGAGACCCTGTCTTAAAAAAAAGAAGACTAAATGATAGAAGCCACAGAGAAGATACGTGCAGAGCTGCCTCCCTGCCTAAACTGTTCACGATGAAATCCAAGCATGGAAGACAACATGCTCTTTAAAACTGAGCCCGGAATCGTGTAGAGTACATAAGGAAGACCGTATCGTGACTTACGTTTCATTAAATAGTAATTGTAGGAATATTAGTTTTGAATAAATTATGACCTCAAATGTACCTAAGGAAATTATGAAAGTGAAAATAGATATATCTGAACACACTTTTGAAATTTTAATAATTGCAATAATAATTACCACTCTATGTCACAGCGGTTGTTCTGTGGAGTGAGTTTGTAAAGCACTTGGAACAATGCCTGGCCCAGAGTAGGCTCAATGTAACTTATTTGCTATTGTTATATACATGACTTTTTTCTAATTATGGTTATAATTGGATTTTGCATTTTTTAATAGGATGAAAGATTAGCATTCATATAAATCTGTGGTTTTCAAAACATATCTTTTTTTAGCAGCAAAATCCATTTCTCTAAATAAAATAGTAAGTGTGGGCCCCAAAGATAGGCTCAGCTGGAAGTGGAGCCATCTTTTTCCCAGCAGTCTCTGGAACCCAGTTTGCAAACTAAGTCACAGCCCCATTATTTCCGAGATGAGAAAGATAAACTCGTAGGAAGGTAAGTGTTCTCATTCTCAAAGCTAGCCTGCTTTTATGCTTTCCATAAAATAATTATCATACCTAGATACAAATGCTACTTGCAAGGCAATACTCAAAATATTTAACCAGAACCAACTGGCATGACCGTCCGTGGTCAGAGCCTGGTCCAACTGGTGCTAGTTCTGGAGCTGCTAAACCATGGAGCATTTTGGTGGGCAGCAGGCTGTCACCAGCGAGGGCCAGGTAGCCAGGAGGTGGGGACAATGAGTGGCTTCCAACGTGTGCAGAAGTGGTGATTTTAACATTGTGCCATCCCAAGGGTGGATACCAGCTAAATGTCAGCACTGGGCATTTGGAGAGGGCCTCTGCAGGCTGGAAAAAG
The DNA here is from genome assembly GCA_028451465.1 of Erethizon dorsatum. Taxonomy (NCBI): domain Eukaryota; kingdom Metazoa; phylum Chordata; class Mammalia; order Rodentia; family Erethizontidae; genus Erethizon; species Erethizon dorsatum. Next base: position 27,787,866 of record CM051838.1, on the reverse strand, counting down.
CCCACATTGGGTCAGAACCCCAGAGAACAGCTGTGCTATAAACGGAAACTCGGGCGCTCTGTGTCTGTGTCGTCTCATGTGGTCTTTCCAGAAATTGAAGATCTCTGGGATCTTCCAAAACATTTAGGCACCTATTGGCTTTGAGAAGAAGAAACTCGTGATGACGCTGACCACTTTAAAGAGGATAACAATGGCAATCACCCAGCTTGGATGGGAAAGAATTCTGCAAACTAGATATCCTTTGCCATCCATGAGTTTGTCTGCTGTAGTCGTATGAAGTTAAAATAAAATTCTTAATCACAGGTCATAGAAGACAGTTGAACAGTAGTTTCCTAGAGTAGAAACTGCAAATGGTTGTTTTGTATTTATCATGCAGATGCTAACAAGCCAGGTGTGGTGGTGAATGCCTGTAGTCGCAGATACCCAAGAGGCTGAAGCAGGAAGATTGCTTGAGCTCAAGAGTTTGAGACATAGCATGACTCAATAATAATAATAATAATAGTGATTAATTGAAAGTGACAGCTGAAAGCTGAATGGGAACTAATCTGTCATTGCTTGTATTTATTGAAATAAAGGGCTTCTGCCAGCGGTTCTTGGAATAAGCTCTCTATGTGCTTCGTAGGCAGGTGATGTGAACCAGAGGAAAGATAAGGACAAAGATTTGCAGGTCATCCTGAGTAGGGATGGGCAGGTTGGGCTTGAACAGGAAGAGGAGTGTCTGGGAAACAAGGCTCAGGTGTGTTGCGGGGACGGTCGCAGCACACACACCTGCTTAGTGCTGAGAGCAAGGACGAATTCCAGCCATGTCTAGGGGTCTGGGTCCCCCATGTCAGAAGCGCACAGCATCGCTTTAACATTGCAGGAGAGAATCAGAACATCACTGTCCCTGCTCCGAGGGGAGGGAGGGAGGCATGGGGGAAATTCATTTCGGTGCATGACTTAAAGGAAGAGCATTTGGCTAATGGGTAAGCAGCTGTTTGTTTAAGCGAATGACTCATGTTGGGGTATTTATGGAGCGCAACTATTTTTCAAGTCTGTAAAAATGTAAAGAAAAAAAAGTTCTCCTACAGCCCCAAAGCAGATGTTCCCACATTTATGAACGAGTATTACTGAGCAGGAATCCTGTCTCTGAGGTTTATCAGCACACACTTCGGTCGGTCTTGCTAAGAAGTGCTCCGTGCCTTCTAACCGCACAGAGAACTTCAGAGAGTAATTCTCTTATGCATTGTTCTAGGCTAAAAAGGCAGGACAAAGGCAGGGCTCTTAGGAGTGAGGTCTGACAGCCAAGTTATATCCTAGGCCTAAACCAATCATAAAGTGCAGTTTCTAAAACATACAACCCTGGGAGTGCCATGGGCTACACTTAGCAAACTTCTTATTTGCTTATAATTTAATAGCTAACATTTTGTCAGAGCTTTCTAGGAGGCCTTGTGTCTTTGAGGCCTGTTGTTGGAAAGTCACGCACTCCAAAGGGAGTCTGAGATGGAACGGAGAACAAGATGGTAAATCTCAGGGAGCAGCGAGGGTGACCGGCTGTGCCTGCAACCAGACATGAGGGATGATGGGCGGCGTCACTGCGTCACAGTGGGCTCAGAGGTCCTTGCTAATCAAGATAGAAAGGGAAGCAGGACATGTCGCCCAGGCGTGAGGAGGCAGACAGATCCGGCTGCTGTCCCAATAAGGGTTTGCATGGGCGGTAGATGTGAAATTGCCTCTGAAAAATGGGAAGATAAATAGAAGGGGTTTCCAAGAAGGAAATGGCTTGAGCAAAAACAACGAGGCGGAAAGGAGAGGCAGCAACTCCCCCATCACGGCACGCCAGGGTCAACTGATAAACTGGGTGGATGGACGACATGGGGAGAGGTGGCGGGGGACAAGGGGGGTCACAAATGCTCCAGGGCCTCCAGAGAGGGCTGAGCTCTGTGGCAGGAGGAAGGCTCCAAGAGGCAACTGGGTCAGAAGGGCGAAGATGAGTGTGGGCTGAGGACGATGTGCTCGGTGACAAGGAAAGACCGGAGGCAGGGACCCTGGTGAGGAGTTGGCCTTGACTGGCCTAGGGGACAGGCACACTGGAAGCCAACCGAGAGAGAGGCAGAGGAAGGGCAGTGAAGTCACAGCGTGGCAGGGGCATGACGCTCAGCTGTGAGGAGCACCTGGATGGAGAATGAGAGATGGCTCCAGGGTCTCCAGTGGGTGATGCTGTGACACTGATGTTTGTGCCCCCCGAGGAGCAGTTATTTTAGACACAAGAGCTCAGAGTGCCCTCAGAACAGGCGGGAAAACAAAGCCACACCGGCAGCTGGAAACTGTGACCCTGGCGGGGAAGTGGAGATCCGGGACGTCTGTTTGGACAACTCAGTACAGGGGTCGCGTGGGGCGCCTGGGTGACAGAAGCTCGGGGACAGCATCCCGAGTTGAGGGGCCAGGTGGAGCCTGGCCCTCCGAAGAGACGTGCGCTTGCTCGGGAGCAGAGGGACACAGCCCAGGCGGCTCGGGCCGCAGGAGCACGTCGCTCACATTCTGGAGTCTCCGAGTTCAGGCTCAGGCTCGGCAGCGCTGGTGTCTTCTGACGCGTCTCTCCTTGGCTGGTAGACAGCGTCTTCTGTCTTCCTCTGTCCGTCCTGACCTCCTCTGAGCACAGGACACCAGGCACGTCAGAGGAGAGCCCAACCCAGTGACCTCTTTTGCCCTGATTGCCTCTTTAAAGAGCCTCCTTCCAAACCCCGTCACATTCTGAAGTGGTACGGCTTGGGGCTTTGACATCCGCATTTTGGGGGTCACACAACTCAGCAGACGGTAAGAAAGTGCACACGTGGGGAGCCGTGAGCACTGAAACTTTCGGACGCACCCAGCAGAGAGTGACGGGCGGAGTGGCCCGGAGCCGGCCGCCTCCGAGCTCCTGGCCGTGAACACCTCCCGTTGTATAATAATGAACCCCGCGAAGCTCGTCGTTAACACGGCGCCTTCTCAGTTCTTGTATCACAAGCGCAGGGTCAGCGGTGTCAGCGGTGACCCAAGGACAGCGCATGTGGTCTTTATGTAGGTGCCACATTCGCGGAGGAGCAGCGATGACATCCAGACACGGTGGCTTTTAAGAGATGATTTTTAATGCCAATGATATATGCATCCTCGAAGCAAACAAAAATCACATGGAAACAATGGTGAAGATACAGTATGGATTTTCTTAGAGATTTCTCTTTTTTTTCCTCTTTCAAAAGGCTATGAAATGGAGAGGTTTCAGACCTTTTCCCATTCGGTGAGGGTCTTTTTTTCTTCTCCCTCTCCCTGGGGAGCCTTTTTCCCCTCTTCTTTCTACTATTTGTGACTAAATAGGACTGTCAGGGCCTTTCCTTCTGCTCAGAATTTCAAATCACCTCTCTGTTCCCCTCTCTGCCCTGGTTCAATTGTACTTTCCCATGGTGGCATTCGGGGTAACTGCTGTCACTAGAAGGGTGCCGCCTGAACCCCCAGCTGTAACCCTCCAGCTGACGGTCGTCTGTCTCTTCAAAATATTGTCCCGCCTTTAGGGTGAGCTAATGATTTACTTGCCCTTTCTGCTAAGTTTCTTTGTTTTTTTTTTTTTTGTTTTTTTGGGTACCAGGGGTCGACCTCAGGACCTTGCACGCCAGCAGGCGCCCGTGCCGCTGAGCGATATCACCAGCCCTTTTTTCGTATGTGGGTTCCAGGAGTTGAACTCAGGCCCTCGCGCTTGCCAGGCAGGTGCTTATGCTGCTGAGCCATCTCGCCAGCCCTCTGCTAAGTTTTGCAAATGCTTCTTTCATAATGGAGGTATATTTTGGAATAGGGGATTTAGATGTTTTGTCCCTGACAGGGAGAAGGCATGTGAGGAATACCATAATCTTGCATGACAGTATTAGGCACTCAGTTTTTTTGGTTTATGTTCATTTACAGATTTAATCATGCATTTAGGGCCGGTGAGATGGCTCAGCGGCGTACGCGCCTGCCTGGCAAGCGTGAGGGCCTGAGTTCGACTCCCGGAACCCACATACGAAAAAAGGGGCCGGTGATATCGCTCAGCGGCACGGGCGCCTGCTGGCGCGCGAGGTCCTGAGGTCGACCCCCGGTACCCACCAAAAAAAAAAAAAAAAAAAAAAATCATGCATTTAGTTTCAGTAGAGAACCCAAAGCATTTTCCTTAACCTAAATATGTCTCAGGTGAGCTCTGGTGGTGGAGATGGCTCATTTTGTACATTACATACTGGGAAATATTCTTTCTCACTCTCTCTCTCTCTCTCTCTCTCTCTCTCTCTCTCTCTCTCACACACACACACACACACACACACAAAACTAGCTAGTATGAACTCGCTAAGGGACAGTGAGTCTTAGCAGTCTCATCTGTTAAAAGCAGACTGAATGCATTCCTGAGCTCATTGGAAAAATGTGTTTTATTTGGGGAATGTGGACTTAGGGTCCTATTAGAAGCTACAAGTAAATGTGTCCTTATAGCACTGTTGTAAAATTCAATGAGTACCTGGCCTAAAGTTGATTCAAGAAATGGCAGCTGTTAAGATTAATATTATTAACTTAAGGTATCTTTTGCTTTCTCCTGCTGACTGTCCCCTAAACTCTTGGAAATACTAGATTAATGAGTAAGTAACAGATGTTCCAATGATTTTGCCCTAAGATCTCACAGAACGCAAGAGAAATAAAAATAAATAAATATTCCTTTGTATTCTTTTCACTCTTAAGAAGAAACCTCTGAAGAGCCCTCTAATGAATATGTATTCATATATTTTTTATAACAGCATTTTATACAAATTTTCCCAATGTGTTATAATTCTCAGAATACAAACAATAGTGATTCAATTTACCCATGAGTCTTCGCATTAAAGTCTTAGTAAGTGTAGAAAATGATATTTGAGGAAAAATTTAAAAACCAATCTCTAAGATATATAAGCAATTGAAGATTCTTGTTTTCACCTTCCACCATTCCATCATCTTCCTAAACCAAGTTTCCAAGTAACTATTCATCACCCCGAGTGCACGGGTGTATCAGTGCCGCGAGAGGCAGAATGGGCTGACCGCCGCCACTGAGCTTCCAGACCAGCCAGAGAAGAGACGGGCCGATGAGGGGAAGGAGGGATAAGAAAGGAATGACCGTCCTGAGGGTCCACTGTGTGTCAGGCACGTAGGTAGTAAGAAATTCTCATAGGCCCTCCCATCGAAACATCTCCACATCTCCGAGAGGTACTCGATACTACCCCACGAACACCAGCACCCAGTCACAGGTGTTTCTGTCCTGAAGTAAGAGCAGAAGTATTTTCCATATTATAACACCCATCGTGGAAAGGTCAGTAGTAGCCAACAGAATAATAATAATAATAGTAATAGTAATAATAACATAAAGATAACTACAGAAGAGTTGTCATAAAGTATGTTTTAGGACATCAAAGGAGAATGTTATGGCTTATATCTAGATGACTCCCAAAGCCTCATGCAGTCATAGGTGGGGAGTTTCCAAGGTGGCTGGATTAGGGTGTGTGAATGCATTAAGGGTGCGATACTGGGAGTAAGGGTGTAAATAATGGAAGACTCACCCCGCTATGGGTGGCACCAATCAATAGATTTATATCCTGGATGGGATATAAAGGGACAGAAAGAAAGCAGGCAGCTGTTGCTGCTTGCTGCTTGCTGCCTTCTGCCTGCCCTGCCATGAACTGCTTCTCCTCTGCCAGGACCCTCTGCCATGCCGCCATGCTTTGGAGCCAACCCACTACTGACTGAGACCTCTAGAAACTATGAGCTGAAATGAACCCTTCTCCTTTAACGTGGGTGTGGAGTATTTTGTCCCAGCAACAAGAAAACTAAGACAAAGGGATAGAATCAATGGGCTAGGATGATTAAGGAAATTCCTACACAATGTATCCCAACACTATTTCATATTAATCTTATCTATAAGATAGATAGATGATAGATAGATAGACAGACAGACAGATAGATAGATAGATAGATAGATAGATAGATAGATAGATAGACAGACAGACAGACAGACAGACAGATAGATAGATAGATAGATAGATAGATGAGGTTACAGTATACCACAGATACTTTATTTATGGTCCAAGCCATCCCAGGACATCTAGAAAACATTTGATCAAATATTTATTTCACATATTTTATTCCAACCCATACACAATCTTAAGGGTGAGGATTTAGGGAATTTTTGTCACTTAGCAGCCTCTTTTTCTAAGCTGTTCCTGGGCCCTGCTCTTAGCTGTGGGACACCATGTGGCACCCCTTTGCTAGGGCAGAGAACATTCCCCAGGGACCCCTTCCTTCCCTCTGGCGTCTATATGTCCTTCGTAGCCTCCCTCCTCTTCTGTCCCGAAGGCCTGCCTCCTTGTCACTGGCCTCCACATGGCTTGTCATCTCAGCCTGTTCAGATCATTGCTGTGCAGAGCAGCACCGAAACCTCAGAATGGCACATCTGGAAGCCGGCCGTAGTTGGCACCTATGAGAACACAAATCTTTTATGACCAATTTTCCTCTACTGGGTTGTGCCGAATAAAGTATTTTCATTTCCTGGCCAGCTTCGAGTGATATCCAAAAGATGACAGAGGAGAGGGGCTGGGGGCAGGAAACATGCCTTCTTCAAAAAAAAAAACTATCCTCTGAGTCCTTCCAGTGGTGTCTTAGTCCACACACTGATGCTGACTCCCAGGCATTTGTGCAGAATAGGGGTTTGCTGTGGCTCTTGATCTGGAGGCTGGGAAGTCCAGAGCGTGGTCCAGAGTCTGCTTGGCATCTACGAGGGCCTCTTGCTGAGTCACGCAGCGAGCAAAGCAAGCTGGCCAAACAGCACTTGCTGTTATAACAACCACTCCTACCACAGCCCATCATCACGTTGGTCCATCTCTTCATAGGTTGATGCATTCCAAGGATAGCACCTTCGTGACTCACTCACCTCTTACAGCTCACGCCTCCCAGCGCCAGCACCACCATAATGGCAGTCTGATTTCAGCATGAGTTTAGGTGGGGAAAAACCACAGCAAAATATGTTCTGATGTAATAAAGGGAGTATGCTCTTTCCATAGGACAAATACTCTGAATTCTGCCCATACAAAAATACGGGCCTTGTGGGTGTGGTGGTACACACCTATAATCCCACCGTACAGGAGGCTGAGACAGGAGGATCACCATAAGTGTGAGGTCAGCTTGGGCTACATAGTGAGTTCAAGGCCAGTGAGACCCTGCCTCAAAAAATTACAGGCCTTTTGTAGACAGGCATTTCTAATTTTTAAAAATTTGTTTATATATTAAAGTTCCACAGCTTCTACTATATTTGCAAATTAAGCATCCTTTGAAAATGGGAACCTATATGAAACTGAACTAAGACCTTGTCTTTACATTTAAAAAGCAACCTCAGAAAATAAATTCATTGTTCATCATGGTGACTATAATAAATAGTAATGTACCACATACTTAAACATTGCTAACAGTAGATTTTAAATGTCCTCCACACAAATGAATGATAAGTATGCAAGGTAACCCATATGCTAATTAGCTTGATTTAGCCTTTCCACAATATAGAGTATTTGTCAAAATTCAATGCTGTATATCATAAACATGGACAATTTTTGTCAATTAAAAATAAATAATTTTTAAAAGTAATGAGAAAATGGACAGTAATAAGCATATACACGTGCAGTCTGGGCCCTAGAGAAAAAACAACACAGTCAAAATTGCTGAGATGTTCGTTTCTTGAAGAGAAGTAAGCAAAATTCAGGGCAGTTACACCTGCATTGAAATCACACTGGACAGAGTCACCCGGGGCCAGGAAGCGAGTCCGCACGCACTGGGGACGGAAGTTACCGCGATGCCTACGCTCTTCCTGCCCGCTGGCCGGGCACAGCTCCCGACCCCCAGTCTCGCGTTGGGCAGTTGTTCTTCTCCACCTGGTGCTCCTCTTGAGCGCTGAGCCGCTGCCCCTGGGTTCTGCCTCCTCTGTTCCCAGTGCTCGCTTGGGAACAGTGCCTGCCGCTGGTGAGACCACAAGCTCCTCCTGGCCTCTCCTCTCCTCCTTTCTCATTGTCTCCACCTCGCGTTATGTGTTCGTGACTCCAGGACAGATGGAGGGCGCGTCCCTCTGATCCCTTCTGCATACTCTTTGCTTAATCTACTTCTAAAAGTTCCCTAATGCTGTTCCCAAAGTTAAATGCCCTTCCTCCCGTCCTTGTCCATTAAAATCTGTGCCGCACACCGCAGTCAATTTCAGGTTGAAGAGGAGGTAGGTGCAGGGCACCAGGCGTAAGGACGTCAAGGGAAAGGAGCGGACACCTTCAGAAGTCTGGAATGGAAAGAGATTTTAAGCTCTTTAAGAAACCATACCATAGGGCCGGTGAGATGGCTCAGTGGTGTAAGCGCCTGCCTTGCAAGCTCGAGGGCCCGAGTTCGACTCCCGGATCCCACATACGAAAAAGGGGCCGGTGATATCGCTCAGCGGCACGGGCGCCTGCTGGCTCGCGAGGTCCTGAGGTCGACCCCCGGTACCCACAAAAAAAAAAAAAAAAAAGAAACCATAGGGGCCGGTGAGATGGCTCAGTGGCGTAAGCGCCTGCCTGGCAAGCGCGAGGGCCCGAGTTCGACTCCCGGAACCCACATACGAAAAAGGGGCCGGTGATACCGCTCAGCGGCACGGGCGCCTGCTGGCGTGCGAGGTCCTGAGGTCGACCCCCGGTACCCACCGAAAAAGAAAAAAAAAAAACCATAAAAATGAGAATCAACACAGTTATGTACCATTTTAATATTTAATACAGCTTAAACATAAATGAAATGAAAAGCATTAACAAAATCTATAAAATATATCAATACATTATGTCAAAACGGTTTCAAAAAGAGAAAATGAAGCTATTAAAAAGTCATATTAGTATATTTGCAATTTAAACTCATGAGTTACTTTTTAAAAATGCAAGTTGAAGACAGAAAATGCAATTTTATCTCTATTCAATTAATTTTTTTTAAATGATATAACCTCATGTCTGATACATAATGATGACAATAGCTTTATACCTTGGTGATAGCTGTAGAATTGAACACAGATCCTTAGAAAACCAACTTGGCAAATATATTAAATACTAAAAATAGACTCATGTATTTGACTCAGTGATTCTATTATTGGAAATTTTTCTAAGAATGCAGTATAAAATATGAAAAGCTGTAAGCAGAAAGACATTCCACATCACATTATTTCCCCAGTTAGAAAGGAATGAACAAAGCAATTTTCTGACACTATAGGTATAAATTCAAAAAATTATGAAGACTTCAATGGAAAATGAAGAAAATCAATACTACATTAAAAGTATGCAGGGGTCAGAAAACACAAGAAAAAAACACAATATTGGTATTCCAGGGTGGTGAGAACAATGGGTGATGTTTATTTCATTTTTTTCCATTTCCTACATTTCCTATAATGAACTTTACTATGGTAAAATATTCGTGATATTAAAGTTTGCCCTTTTACTCCTTTTCAAGAATACAGTTTAGTGGAATTAAGCACATTCACATTGTTGTACAATCACCACCACCATCCATCTCCAGAATGTTTTTATCTTTCCACACTAAAACTCTGAATGCAGTGAATACTAATTCCTCCCTTCTCCCAGCCCCCACCAACCACTATTCTACTTCCTGTCCACATGAATTTGACTCCTCTAGGTAGCTTTTGCAAATGGAATCCTGCAGTGTCCTGTGACCAGTCTGTTTCACTTCATGCAGTGTGTTTGAGCTTCCTCTGTGTTGTCCCATGTGTCAGGATTCCCTTCCTTTTTAAGGTAGGATAATATTTTATTGCACATGTACACCCCATTTTGTAGCCATTCATCCACTGATGGCGTTTGGATGGCTTCCACTTTTTGGCCACTCTGAATAATGCTTCGATGAACACGAGTGTACGAACGTGTTAGAATCCTTGCTTTCGGTTCTCGCAGGCATCTTGTGAGGTTGCCAAGTCATAAGGTAACTCTGCATTTAATTTCTTGAAGAATCGCCCTACCATTTTCCATAGTGGCTGCATAAGGAATGGGATCCCCATCCTCCACAGCTTCACTCACTTGGGTTCTGGGTTTCGCCGTTGTTTGTTTTTGTTGTAGCCATCTTACTGGATGTGAAGAAATACCTCATTGTGGTTTTGATTTGCATTTCTCTAAGGCTTAGTGATTTTGAGCATCTTTTCATATGCTTATTGTCTACTTGCCTATCTTCTTTGGAGAAATAATTCTATTCAAGTCCTTTGCCCAATATACCTAAAAACATATATGTAATTGGTTGTGCAAGCCTGTAGTCTCAGCCACTCTGGGAGGCTGAGGCAAGAGGATGCAAATTCGAGCCCAGCCTGGGCAATTTAGGGACTTAGCGAGATCCTGCCTCAAACACACACACACGAATATATCCATGTGTATGTATATGTCAAATACACATTTTATATACATGTATTATATATTTACCTGTGTGTGTACTGGTCAGGGTGTAAAACCTATCTCTTACTGTCAGTAGCAGTCAAAAAGAAATGTTACATACTGGTTCAGAGGACTTAATTCTAACTACAGCCACACCTCAGTACTCGACTGCTTTGAAACTTGTCAAGTTTGAGAAGATTTTGTCCTGGTACTCTGGTAAAATGTGTCAGTGTAGGTTACCTTGATACTCACTACCCTTCCCAGCCAAAATAATCTGTTTTGATACTGGTTGATTTTGGTACACATTGTGGCGATGGGAACCAATTCAAGGTACCTCTGTAATGGGAAGCACTCAGAATTAAAAGAACTGCTGGGAACAGAAGCAGTAGAAAGTACCACCCTGCATGCTCCACGGCTCCCCCACGCTTCTCTCCAGTGCCAGAGTCCGGCTCAGACTGGGGTTAGGTCTGCGGATTGGCATTTGGGTGGAGACGACAACCTCAAGGTTATGGTAGCTCCAGGGCAGGCAGGTGGGGGAGCTGCACATCACAGACAGATGTGGGTGCTAGAGGGGACTCGTGGAGCTGAGGTGACTACAGTGGCCTGGATGCTTGAGTGGGCCTTCACCTGTGTCCCAGCATTCCCTGCTTCAGGAAGCAAATGTGCAGTAGGCCAGAGGTCAGAAGCGCAGGGACCTTCAGGCCAGGTCACAGGACTGCGCTGGGACCTCTAAGCAAGGAAGTGGGTTTATATTTAATTCCTGAATCCCAGTTACTATTTAGATGGGATTTCAGTTCAATTTGGAAGGAAACACCTTTCATTTGTACATTTTAGTGGTAATAGTAAGACCGAGGTACCTCTAATATGATTTAATAGTCAAATTTCCTTGGTTCTAGATGTTGGACCTGGGTGAGGGTTAGCTGGTTGAAAACTAAGTCAAAACTGTACTATTATTTTGCAGTCTGATAACAGGGAAGATGTTTTCTCCCTTGTTTCTCTTCATTTTTCAGATTTTTTTCTGTAAGGTGTACTGCTTGATTCGTCCAATATTTTTCTCTCCTACACGTTCGCATTACATATTTGCTATAATTTGTAGCAATGACATTTGCTGTGAAATAGCACTTGACAGCTGTACCTCAGTTAAAGTACAAGGTATGTTTGTTACCAAGGCACTCTCTCTTTGGAGGATTTTTTTGTTGTTATTGTTACATAATCGATCCTAACGGCTCCAATATCCACACTGGGATGATGGGATTTTTGGTTTTTGTTTGCTTTTAGTTGCCATATTTTCCTGATGCTCTGGGCTTAAAAAAAAAAAAAAGCAAATAAATCACTCACTTATTTTCTGTAAGTTTTAAAACTAACACTGGGATCATTTCACTAAAATAAAAATCAGGAAAATCATATTTTATATGAAGAAAAGAAAAGGTGAGAAGGGTACATTACATAAGCACAATAGTATTCAACACATCTTAAATGCTGCACTTTCCTGTTTTAAATACATTTGCTGCATCTTGCTCTGGAAAACTGTGTTCTGTCGCTTTTCCTGCGGTGACAGACATTAATCAAACTTACCATTATTATTAAGCACTGATTAAACGCCTACCTCCTAACACAACAAACCTGCTGCCTTCTCGATGTGCGCGTCTGCTCATAAACACAGACGACACACGAGGAGGTGTCTCAGCCCAGAGCCCTCCCTCGGCATATTCTGCACACAAAACACCCTTACATGAAACACACTGAAAAAATTCAAATCACCGTCATGTTTGGGCAGAGATTCCTTAGCTACAAGCTGGCAGACGTAACATATTTGGCAGAAGGAACTTGGCACACTCATCATGGACAATAATTTTGATTTTGCAGAGATCTATGGATGTTCATTGCTAAAATTTTTCAGAAACGAAAGATTCCGTCCGGGCTAATTTCTTTGGTGCAATGTGTTTACGAACAGATTGAAACTGCGACACCTCTGTGATGTGTGCTATCATGCTCTACTCTCAGCCTCTTTTATTAATTTGTTAAAGAACACCACTCTCTTTCTTCCGTGCTTATCTTTCTTGTTTTGAAAGCAAGGACCCTTCCTTCTGTAATATTCATTGCCCGGAGCTGGAAGGTGTCAGTAGCGTAGCACATTAAGTACTAATTGAGAAGAATATGCAGCAAGATATTTTGAAAACGATCGATAGTCACCGTATAATAGAAAAACCACCTTGAGCTTCTCTGCCATTTAGTCTTCAAGGGGTGACTCATGACAATATTTATTTTTAGGTGAGAATTATTGGGTGTGGATTGGCCAAAGGATAATTAGGTTTTTAATACAGCTCTGCAGTGTGAGGATGCTCTTAAGATTTGGATGTGTAAGTTAAAATGTTTTGACCTGAATAGTTATGGTACATTAATCTTCAACTTCTTTCTTCTAAACTTTTTCATAGCAGCAAAGTAAATAATCATAATTTTTGAAACGGTTACAGAAAATAGTATTTCTCTTTCAAAATATTCTTCCTTCTTCCAGATGCTGTCCATTCATGAGTGACCCTTTTTCTCTTTTTGTCTCATTGGCCGCTTGTAACCTGCAGCATTTATCTTTTAAGAGAAAAATTGGAGGAAGAATGCTGTGTAATTTTTCTTCCAAAAAAAAAGTTGTCCCTTCTGTTACCAGTTCCTGTTCATTATTTCTCTTCTTCCACAATGTTGTCAGTCATTTGATTATTAGTGGTGCCATAAAGTTGGACAATGGCAAGAAGAAAAAAACTCTTTAGCTCTTCCAGTTAGAGATCTGTTTGGGTACGATGATCGCCAAGTTTTAAGGAAAGGATTTTTCTTTCTTTTTCATTTATCCTTACTTGTTCTAGAAAATTTCTGCACAGAAAATTGAACACTGAGGTTCCAGCTCATCCTTCAAATATTACAGTATTCTTCATCAAATTATTATTTATCTTTTGAAGACCAAGAATTAAAAAATACATAAAGATGCTAACTATTCAAAACTGCCATGGTGGTTTTATTTGGATCAAGAGATGATGCATGTTATATTTCTTTGTTTACTTCCGCATTTTCATGGTTTTTAAAAGGTGTATTTCAACCATTTTATTTAGAAAATCTTAAGTGCCTATTGTGAGCCAATGATGGACGCTTAATGGGAAGATGAGAAAAACAAGAGATAAGTGCCAGAAGTTTTGCCGCATGCAATAAAATGTTGAGATCAATAACCTCTTAAAGATGTGAAATGGAGATGAGATTTAGCTTTTCAGGATGAGAGAGCTGCTTGACGTGTGTAGATGCAGGCTGGATACTAGTAGAGAAGGAAGACCGGGAGAGAGGCGGGCAGGGATGGGGCTTGGCAGCTTTTCATGCAGATTAGCTCAGTTCTGGTGCCTTCATCTGGACCTGCTCAAAGGCAGAAAGATGGGGTGGAGTTCGGCAGATTTTCAGGATTGTTGTCAGGAAGTCTTTATTAAGGTATCTTCGCTCAGGGTTAGTGTCAGGCCGTTTTTCCAACAAGCCGTTGAATCAATGAAGACTGTCAGGTCTTAGCGTCCAGCAAACTGAGCAAGAAGAGTTCAAAACAGCTGCCAGGAAGTGGGAGGGAGAGCGGAGAGGACGCCGTGACGGCACGGCCAGGCTCGGGTGTGCAGGGGAGAACCGCACACGTTCCGTGCATTTATACTCAGACTCTGCACAGCTGGGTGGTTTTCTCAGAAGCCCTCAGCAGTGTTACTTGTATCATGGAAGTAAATGAACTCAAAAAATGGTAAATGTCTCCCCTTCATCTGAAGCCAAAAGTAGAGTCAAATATACTTGAAGCCAAAATAACTAGGTAGGGCTCCAAAAATGAAAGAGTGGTAAATATTACCATTACCTCTCTATTTTATATTTTCTGTATAATATACCTATGATTTTTAAATGGAGCATAAGTTAGTGCCAGCTGATAGCCTGTTGTCCTTGTTACCCTCAGTCCTCAAACTTAGGCGTGCACCAGAATCTGCTGGAAGCCTTCATCAAACTCCTCCAGGGAAGAGAGAGTCAATCAACGGAATGGGAGAAAACTTTTGCCAGGTATTAACCTGACAAAGGGTTAATATTTGATATACACAACAAACTCAAAAAACATAACAGAAAGACAAGCAATCCAATTAAAACACAGGCAAATAACCTTGATAGACACATCTCAAAAGAAGAAATACAAATAGCCAACAAATTATGAAAAACGTTCAAGATCATTAGCCATCAGAGAAATGCAGATCACAACTGCATTGTGAGATACCGTGTCACCCCAGTTAGAATGGCAAGAGAGAAAGAAAGACAGAAAAAAAAAAAGACAGAAAGAGAAAGAAAATGCTGGAGAAGAGGTGAAGGAAAAAAGAGCTGATATACTGAAGGGAGGGAGGAAGGAAGGAAGGAAGAGAAAGAAAAAGAAAGAAAGAAAGAAAGAAAGAAAGAAAGAAAGAAAGAAAGAAAGAAAGAAGACAGAAAGAGAAAGAAAAGGAAGAAAGAAAATGCTGGAGAAGAGGTGAAGGAAAAAAGAGCTCATATACTGAAGGGAGGGAGGAAGGAAGGAAGGAAGGAAGAGAAAGAAAGAAAGAAAGAAAGAAAGAAAGAAAGAAAGAAAGAAAGAAAGAAAGAAAGAAAGAAAGAAAGAAGAAAGAAAGAAAAAGACAGGAAAAGGATGAAAGAAAATGCTGGAGAAGAGGTGAAGGAAAAAAGAGCTCTTATATACTGGTAGTGAGAATGGAAGTTGGTACATGGCCATTATAAAGAATAAGAAACTAAAAACTAAAAATTGACTTACAGTCTGATCCATCTGCATCTAATCATATATCCAAAGAAAATCAGTAAACCAAAAGAGAGAGCCGCTTGTCCATGTTTACTGCAGCACCATTCACAGTAGCTAAGATGTGGGACCAGCCTAGATCAACAAAGGAAGGAAACGTGGTGTAGATACACAGCAGTGTATTATTCTGCCACAAAGGAGGGAGGCCTGTCATTTGCAGCAAAACGCGTGGAGCCGGAGTTCATTCCGTTCCATGAAATAAGCCAGACACACAAAGACAAGCATCCCAGGTTCTCTCTCCTATGTTGAAGCTGAAAAAGTATTGAGCTGAAAGTAGATTAGTGATTACTACAAGCTGGGAAGGTTAGGGAGGGGGGCAATGGTGCATTGGATGTGATTTGTGCGCACTGTGTGTGTGGATGGAAATTCCACCCTGAGCCCCGTGAATAGGTGCCATTAATAGGTGCTACTGTAGAAAGTCAGGCTCGCAGTCTCAGACTCAGTCTTCCAGGGCTGGGACCCTGGAACCTGCATTTCTAACAAGGCCCCAGGTGTTGCTGAGCCTGTTGGTTGGGACCACCTCTTAAGAATCTCGTGCTAAAAGAATAAAAATTAGCCAGTTACAGACATACCTTAACCTCCTAAACTAAATAGCACTTAATTGGAATATGATCTTAATGCTGTATGAAGATGTTTTGCCACAACTAATTAAAAATATAAATCTTTGGAAACTATAAAATGACAAAAAGTCTGTTATTTGCTCCATAAGTACTGTAAAAAAGGCATATATTTACTATTATAATCCCTGCTGTAGGGGAAAATTGTAAGCCACTTGTTCCCGGCTACTGGCCCAGTCAGAACAACGACCCTGGTCTCTTAATGTTAATAAAGTCCCCACTAGCCTGACCTAGGTCTTGCCAGATCCTTTGGTCAGTTTTGCTTCTGTCCTCCAGAAAGTTCTAGAAAGCCATCAACTTGAGAATTAGTACGAATTCCCATAGTGACCAGAAGCCTCGGCTCAAATTTATCTGACTGTGCCTCATGATGTTTTTTGGCATTTCGTGTCCCAAATTCAGGCCACAGACAAGAAATAAAGATAACCCATGCCCCTAGCTGCTTACACAGAGATCTTTCGTAATTTAAATTGCATTACTATAACATTAAAAGCAACAGGAATCTCCCCTTGGTCAAGTGCTTAGCATCTGAAAAACCCTCGTACCATTCATTAAATGTGGAATTAACCTAAATTTGTTTCTTTCCACCTGTGGTTAGTTAAGTCATTTAGTAGCATCTTCTAGAAACACACAAGATTAAGAACAAGATTTGTCCATCCCAGCCTGCACAGAGGGGAGATGCAAGCTCCTGCTCACTGGTCCACACTTTCTCCTCCTCATCTTCATGTGCCACCTCTTCAAAACCCTGATTTAAAAAAGAAAAGAAGAAAAAGCTTTTACCCCTTGATAAAAGCTTCTACTGGTGAAAATATACTTTGTTTATTCTAGCAGTCCCTGAAATGCTAAGGGCATCAAAAGTTTCCTTTGGCACTTTGGCTCAGTGCCTAGTGGTACAAAGCCCTGGATTCCAACCCACGGGGGGGGGCATAAATAAAGAAAGGGAGGGAAAGAGAAAGAAAGGAAAGGAAAGGAAAGATCTTTTACATTCTTTTTTCTTTGGACACGGTCTTCAAATTCAAGTGTCCAGCGGCCAGGGTTACAGGTGACCTCAATGTTAGGGAAGCAGGAACGGGGTCCCACAGAGGGTTTTATCTATCACCTCAATGGGGTGTAAGGACGCCATCCAAGGTCCTGGCTTGTGAGAACAAAGAATCAAGCCACAGTCACCCTGGAAAACATGAAGAAGCTGTCAGAGAACTTACAAAGCCGATGGCATCCAAGTAAGGATGGAACCACATAAAGCAAAAGCCCTACCCTAAGTGCCTCATCCTTAGCAATCATGGAGCCTTTGAGAATTCCTAGTCTTGTGTCGATCATTATCTGAGAAGGCTCCTTCCCGTATTTCTGTAGATAACTCTGGCCCTTTCCATTTATTTGCATGGTGCTGTGGTGCTTGAGGGATCTGTTAAATGCCTTTTTGCTTCTACAGCTATGAAGTGCAAACTGGAACTTTCCAGTGTGAAACAGCTTTATTAACTTGTTAGTAAAGACATTGCATAACTCGCACTGAAACACATTCCCTGTTTGATCCTTCAGTCATCCTCTCCCTCGTTTTCAGATGTGTCAATTAAAATATAATCTGTTCACACCACTTAACATCAAAGTTCCTGTCCCGGCAGTTTAGTTTTGTACACTGCTGAGGGCCCCTCAGGGTCTTTGATTTCTGTCCCTGGAGAAGCATCATGTGATCATGGTTCTATTTTATCAAGAAGGGAGAAATGTTTTTAAGATAATATCTTTATGGGAAGATAGCTTTATTTGAAGAGATATTCAATCTCTTCTTTCTTTCTTTCTTTCTTTTTTTATATGTGGGTACTGGGACTCGAATTCAGGACCTCATGCTTGCCAGGCAGGCGCTTATGCCGCTGAGCTATATCACCGGCCCTCAATCTCTTATTTCTTGAATCTGTCTTTTCCACATTTGTCCATTTCCCTCCATAAAACCAAAGACCTATTCATTTGTGTATAACAAAGAGTTGCCTATGGCTTTTATATACTGAAAAAAAAAATAATAAATGTCAATATTTTGCTAACATTAAGAACAGAAGATGAAGGGTCTTCAAACAGTAATGTTAAAAATTGTTTTCCTTCCTTGGTACAATCTGACAGTGAAGGAGATAAAAAGTTCTAAGCCAAAAGTCTTAGCATGACTTCATCCACACTGTGGGTCTCCCCAGACACTTATTTCCATCTCAGTACAGCCTAGTTTAGCAGCGACATGGAAGCTTAGTGTGAGCCAAACTTGAGAGCCAATGACCGTAAGTCAGAGCCCAACCTAGACAACTTAGTAAGATCCTCTTTCAAAATTTAAGAATTACTTCCTAAAAATAAAAAGAAAATGGACTAACTAGGACCATAGCTCAGTATAAAGTCTTTGGATTAAATCCCCAGTACCACAAAGAAATAAAAAAAAATTAAGAAAGCTCAGTGTGTGTTTTTGTACTAGTTGAAATATCAACTACCTTACTGTCACCACTGAAATATCAATATTTGATGGTGAAAATCATTCCACTTGGAAAATATAGAGTAGAGCACTGGCGCCTACCATTTCTGGAGCTAGGGAAGAATAAAGGATAGCTTACCTAAAAATCTGAAGTAAAGCAATTTCTTAGGACGATTAACTTCTTAAAGACTTAGGTTATGTTCTGTCTTGTACATTCGGTGTGTAACTAACAGGCCTGGAGAGGACTTCAGTCTTGCAAGGGTAGAACGAGGAGCGCAGCCTTAGCAGGAACTTAGGACCCCGTGCATGGACATCCTTTCACCGTACGTGGGCAAGTGTCCCTGGTCATGCAGAAGATGACCTGTCACAGTCTATCTGAGCAGTTTACAGAGATTCCAAGCACTTCTTTTTTTTTTTTTTGTGGGTACCGGGGGTCGACCTCAGGACCTCGCGCACCAGCAGGTGCCCGTGCCGCTGAGCGATATCACCGGCCCTTTTTTTGGATGTGGGTTCCGGGAGTCGAACTCAGGACCTCACGCTTGCCAGGCAGATGCTTATGCCGCTGAGCTATCTCACCGGCCCTCCAAGCACTTCTTACTGTATACTCTCTCCTCCCACGGCTTTGTGAGTTGTTCTGGCTCCATATCCACTAAGACCAATTGCTCAGCACCCCCGAGAATCATCCATATGCTTATTTCACCCTAGACCCACCTTTCTTCATGAAGACAATTTTATTGAAGCTTGACGAAGCAGTATATATATCCAGCCAAATGATCACTATTTAATTCACCCCACTCCATGAACATTTGCGGTGGTTTAGTTCCTATCTTTGACTGATGGTTTTGTTTCACCTCAGCCCAGTGGGTTGGAACAAGGAGAATGGGGTGGAGGCTGCAGGTTTTCTAGCCATGTTACCAGGTCACTCAAGTAGAAAATCAGCCTCTTCAGAGCACACCCTATTATCTGTACTTAGGCACCTGGTTAATGGGGGAGCAGTCCATGGGATGAAGGTAAAGCAGCCTTTGCCACCAACAGAGAACCCCCCAAGGGCACAACGTTGGTCACAATTGCATGACAAATGACAGTAACAAGCTAAGGAGATTAAAGCAAACTTCTTTGGGGAAATGTTTTTTTCCTTCTCCCAAAGGTTTGAGCTGAGTCATGTTAATCAACTACAGTCAAATGCTCCCACC
This sequence comes from Erethizon dorsatum, assembly GCA_028451465.1. Classification (NCBI taxonomy): domain Eukaryota; kingdom Metazoa; phylum Chordata; class Mammalia; order Rodentia; family Erethizontidae; genus Erethizon; species Erethizon dorsatum. The sequence goes on along the minus strand of CM051838.1, from coordinate 27,768,367 downwards.
TGCAGCTTTAGAATGCATCTTATAAGCTGACTAATCACCAACAAGAATGTAACATAGCATTGGCCACCATCTCTCCATGACAGCAGTTTTTGTTTTTCTACTATCTTTCATTTTTCCACATAATGTCTTAACAATTGTAATAATCTGAAGCTTCAAGAAAAGTAACACTCAGTAAATAGGCCAACTTTTCTTCTCTGTAAATCAGAGTTTTCTAGAATTATAGGAGATTTTCATGGCTCCACTGGAAATTAAATACAATTAGAGTGTTGGACTAAACAATCAATAAAGAAATAAATAAAAAGAAAGAAAAACTGAAGAATTAGTGTACCAATTTTAAGAAATTGTGAAAGCTATCCTTCAAATTTTTCTAAGTAATATATTCATCAAGTTCTTTCAACTTTTACACTAAAAGCTTACATCAACCATTGAAGAATTAACATAGAGTGACTTCAGTGTACCAGATCACAGAATTTTTTTATATACTTGTGTATACAGTCATGCATTACCTAAAACTAGGGATATGTTCTGAAAAAATGTGTCACTCTGTGATTTGGTGAGACAGGTATAATGTCACTAAATGACAAAATCACACCAAGCCACTGTGGCATAATTGTTTCATAATCGAAATATCATTATGCAGATCATGACTATATTTATACATATGTGCAAGGTGACACATTGAATCTTTGTGCTGAAAATATAGAATGACTAGAAAAGCACTGTTGGTCACATTGCGATTTTCTCACTTTGTTCTGACTCGTGTGTTAATGTGTGAACAAGCTCTAGACAAATCTCATTAGTCTTACAGCACAGAGCAGGCACGTAGGAACTAAGTGAGCTTCCCCCAGCTGCTGTCCAGGGTCTGGTAACCCAAACACACTCAATCTTTATCTATTAAGAGCAGACCAAGTAACTTCTCCCCTGAACGAGGATCCGCCTCCGTTTGCTGCTGCGTAAGGAACGAACCTCACTACTTCCTGGGTTTGGATTCCTCTCCAACTTTTCCACTCTGCAAGCAGGGGTAACTGCCAGCCCACAGAGTGCATTCACATTAACATCTATGCTTTTCTTCTAAATCGTGATATAGCAAAATCTCCTTTCTGCATTATTTTGATGCTACAGTTAGAAATCACAGGGAACACACAGTCCCTTTGAAGGGCTGGTAAGGATAAGATAATCTTTGCTAGAGGAATATGCCTCCGGCTAGGGCAAGTGGAAGCAGAGTGCAAAGGAGCCCCCTGAGTACCCCTGAGATAAGGTAGGACAGGTTCAAGTACAACCCTCACTTCTTAAACTTGGGAGGCTGTGCCTACTCGTCACCCATTCATTCATTCTGCTCTTTTTTCATTGCATATTTACTGTGTGCTATTCACTAGGAGAGTAACCGTAAGCGACATTAGAAACAGTCCCTGCCCTCATTGATCTTGCTGGGTAGTGGGAAAGAGAGATGCTAAGGTAATAATCCAGCCAACAAGTGTAACTTCAGTGTGACATGTGAGATTTGAAGGATGAGAAGCGTTAACTAGGCAAGAGAAAGAACATCTTTCCAGGAGGAAGTACCGCATGTTTATGAACTTGTCCTATTATTTCAAACCAACAAAATGCTCAAAGTAACTCCACAAATTATGAAACATAAGTCCCCCCCAACTTTGAGATCCTGTCATTTTTAACTAGTCCTATATGGTTCCTAGGGGCACTCAAGCTATTATTCTCTAAGTGGTGTATGTAACAGGCAAAGCGCCTTGATCACACTGTTCCTGAATGTGGAAATGTTTAATCATTGTTATTAAAAATCTCTGACTAATGTGGAATTTATTTTTTACTCCATCTTCATCACTCACACATTGTTAAAAGGCTGCATCTAACCTGATGTTTTTCCTGGCATCTACCATCTGTATTTTAGGATTTACAATAAATGAATTTGTTTTCCTTAAAGAAACAAAATATCATGTGGACTACAAAATGTGTGGACAGGTGGTCTTCAATAAGGTACATTTTCCAGTGGGATTTACTCTTCTATTTAGTGTAATTATTACTGTGCTATAAATGATATTCTCAGAAAAATAGAAAATAACAGATTTCCTTTTTAGAATAAAGAATAAACTATTATTCATGCCAAATGTTTGATGTGATATTAAATGCAAATAAAAACATATAACATCAAGCACATACCTCTATTTCAGTCCTACCTAATCGGAGATGATGTCGTCCTATGTAGAAATATTCCGACTAGTGAAGTTAGCTGTGGTGAGATCCTGGGGATATAATGGCTGGAGCCAACATCATCCTAGGGCTGAGGTGTGGACACTCAAGGAAAAGGTATATTTCCACAACTTCATGCCACAGCCAGGTGCATCTTTTCTTAGCCTTTTCTCCATATCAGCATCTGTCCTTGGAGCCCTTTTTAACTCCTCCTTATCGAAGGTGTTGTCTTTCCCTTCTAGACTTTCAGCAGCGTTGACCTCCATGCGTGCTGCTGCCTGTACGGGACAGCCCGCTAGGTCCACTTACTGCAGAGCTTGAGAGAGCCAGGCTGCGGGTGGGCAGACAGCACCTGAGGGAGCAGGGAGAGGGCTCTGTGAAGGCTTCACAACAGTAGAAAAAACCAAAGAGGGGTCCAGGGTTTACTAAGCCGAGCCTCATCATGGCCCCCACTTCCTCTGGCACCATTCACAGCAAGCCAGAGTCTTGGCAAGATATTCATAGGAGGTCGCCATTAACTGAGGACATTTGACGAGAAATATCTTCAGCTTCTGCCTCCCAAGATGGGTCTTGGCTGACCTTCATTGATTACCATTCAGTTTCTCTCTCCTTCTTCTCCTTCTCCTTCTCCCCTTCCTCCTCTTCTTCCTCCTCCTCTTTCTTCGCCTTCTTTTCCTTCTTCCTACTCCTCCTCCTTGTCCTTCTTTATTTCAGTTTTAGTTTTTTTTTTGAGACAGGGTCTCACTTCGTAGCTGTCTCGGTTACTTTTCTCTCATTGCTGAGACAAAATACCCAACACCCAAAATTAAGGAAGGAAAGGTTTATTTAGCTCACAGTTTGTAGAGGTTTCAGTCCATACTTGGCTGGCTCCAAGGCAGAGTGGCACATGGCAGAGGGCAACAGTTCATGGTGGCGGAAGGCAGCAAAAACAAGCAAGAGCAAAAGGGAGGAGCGCAAGAGCACGAGAGAGAGCAAGCCTCTTTCCCTCCCTTATATTACACGCAGTCTCCCGCCCCAGGGTGGGTGTAGCACTCACGCCCATAATCCCAGCATTAGACCACGAATCAGTCATAAACTCCAGAAGCCACCTCCATGACTTCATGAGGCTTTGGGGGGACATCTAGACACAAACCATAACATTCCACCCCTGGCCCCCCAAAGACTCATGCACATCCCTTTATGCAAAAAGCATTTAGTCCATCTCTAAGAGTTGCCAAAGTCCTAACAGTTTAAGCATTGCTCAAAAGTCCAAGTCCCAAGTCTCCTCCGAGATCTAAGACAAACTTTTAGCTGTGAGCCACTCTGCAAATGAAAAGAAACTTAAACACTTCCAACGTTCAATGGCACAAGATAGACATTACCATTCCAAAATGTACAAACAGGGGAATACAAAGGAATGGGACCAAAGCAAGTCCAATATCCAGCAGGGCAAATATTAAGTCCTGTAGTGCCATGTGGAACATCCGAAGCAATCTGTGGTAAGTTGTGAGCTCCAAAGGGCTTGCGTGGCTCCGCCCCTACAGCACTTCCGGTGGTTGTAGCGCCCATGGCTTCTCTCTTAGGCCTGCTCTGCTCCCTCTTTGCAGGTTTCCTCAGACAATCCACGTTCCTGGCTTCTGCAAACTTCTGGGGTCTCCACTGCATCTTTGACTTCACACTCACAACATCACAAACTGTCCTCTCAGGGGCACACTGCCTGGCCTCCCGGGCCTTCTTCTGAAATCTAGGTGGAAGCCTTATTAACCTCGTAACTCTTGCATTCTGCATGTGCCTAAAACTAGTGCCATGTGGATGATGCCAAGGTCTGCTGCCAGCTGGAGCAGTAGCCAGGCTTTCTCTCTTGGCTGTAGGGGTTGAGTGCCTGGATCACTGAGCACGCTGAACCTGATTCTGAGGAACAAATTCTCTATGCCACCGCCATTCTGGGACATAGTGTGGCTGCCGCCATTCTGGAACATGGTGCTCTGCAGCTTTCTCCTCAGAGCAGGGTCTTTCACTTTTGCAGTTTTGAGGCTGCAAAGGGTGGAGACTTGCTGCTTCTTTTGATGCTCTCAGGCCGTCTTTTATATTCTCCTGTTCCTTCTCAGCAATCGAGATCTCCTCAGCTCTATCTTTGCAGTCCACAGCTTTACTGGAGCTTCCTTTCTGGCCAAACTCACATTTTAAATCATTCTTCTGGGCTCCTTGCTCTTGATTCTCAACATAAACCTGGTTAAAAGCTCCCAACAATAGCCATGCCACTGCCTCAACATTCGACTGTCTTGAAATTTCTTCTGCCAGTTTAATTAGTCCGCCACCCTTAATTTTAGTCTCAGGCAAAGTCTTTGGACATGAGCAAAATGCAGACAAACTTTTTGCCAAGCCATAACACACATCATCTGGAGTCCAACAACCAATGCAGTCCTTCTTTCCAGCAGAAGCCTCCCAAGACCGATATTTACCGGCAGGATTTCTATCAGCATTCTGGTCTCCCAAGCTCTGACCAGGATCTCCCATACAGAATAACCTAAGGCGTTCCAGTGCTGCTCTTTCAGGCGACATCTCTGAACCTTTCCAAACTCTTCCCACAAGCCATTTCCAAAGGCTCTTGAACCACATGGTCAGGTATAGTCACAGCAACGACTCCACTCCTGGTACCAAATTCTGTCTCGGTTACTTTTCTCTCATTGCTGAGACAAAATACCCAACACCCAAAATTAAGAAAGGAAAGGTTTATTTAGCTTACAGTTTGTGGAGGTTTCAGTCCGTACTTGGCTGGCTCCAAGGCAGAGTGGCACATGGCAGAGCGCAACAGTTCATGGTGGCGGAAGGCAGCAAAAACAAGCAAGAGCAAAAGGGAGGAGCGCAAGAGCACGAGAGAGAGCAAGCCTCTTTCCCTCCCTTATATTACATGCAGGCTGCCCGCCCCAGGGTGGGTGTAGCACTCACGCCCATAATCCCAGCATTAGACCACGAATCAGTCATAAACTCCAGAAGCCACCTCCATGACTGCATGAGGCTTTGGGGGGACATCTAGACACAAACCATAACAGTAGCCCAGGCTGGCCTTGAATTCACTGCGTAACCCTCACTTGCCTCAAACTTGCCATCCTCCTGCCTCAGATTCCCAAGTGCTGGGATTATAGGCCTGCAACCACATGCCCAGACTCTCTTTCGCATTCTTATCAAACTTCATCTGATTTCAAGTATTGGACTGTTTGTATCCTGTGGCAACCATTTTGGATATGTGGCTTCCTTTTTAGCTTTTCCGGATGCCGCAGTCCCAGCAACCCTCACTTCTGTCACCCACAACCGACTTCAGTTCTCAAGATGAAGGCACCAACACTACCGTGATTAGAAGCAGACACAAGATGCATTAAATGTCTTTGTTAAAAATTACACAGATACTCATTTGCCTTTGAGAGTCTACATCTCATAGTTTCTTCTGTTAACAGGAAAACATCTCTAGGATGGTGATCTAATCGCCACTATTTTCAATTTTAACATAATATTTTGTACCTGCTGAGATTATGGAATGCAGGACACTTTTGTTTTGGTTTGGTTTTTGTTTTTTGTTTTGTGAGGGGAGGGTGTTCAAATGAGCTCATCAATGGGAATAAAAATCCCTCGAACCACAATGTGTAATGAAGAATTTCAAGTTGCTGTTTGTTTGTTTGTTTGTTTGTGTTTGCTGCTGAGGAGCGAACCCAGAGCCTCACGCATTCTAAGCACATGCTCTGTCCCCGAGCTACATCCCCAGACCATTTCAAGTATTTTTGATGTCTATGGAAGTCAGTGAGAATTTCCTTTCATGGATATGTGTATGCTTTAACTCGAGAATAGAATTGATCTGACTGAGGAGAACTGGGACCGACAGAGTAAGTGCTGATGCCCAGAGTGAAAAGCAGTGTTAGTTAGAAAACCAGAGAAGGCTGGTGGCCTAGGAGCAGCTTGGAGAGACAGAGAGAGAGAGAGAGAGAGAGGGAGAGAGGTAGAGAGGTAAGCCAGGATAGCTGGGAGGAGGAGCCAGGAACCAGGCCAGCCCAGTCTGTGACCAGGACATGTAAAGGACCAGGGAGGGGAGGCACACAGAAGTGTTGGCTCGTTACTTTGAGCATTTAAAAGGAGTACTGCTCGTGAGATTTTGCTGCAGGATTAACCCGTGAAATTATCTCCGGTTGCAACAAACCCAACCCAGGGTATAATAATTGGAATACATAATCGGGATGGAAAAACAGTGGGTTTAGGGATTGCTGGCCCGACCCCAAGACAGCCCTCCCACCCACCAGCTGCCTCCTCTGTTGTTGCAGATTGGTCCGGAGAATAAAACAGGGTGCTTTACCCATTCATGAGCCCCCACCCCCCAAAAAAATATCATGAACTTAGAGCGAAAGCCTATAAATACATCTTCAAATGAAAGCAGTAAGGTCTAAAGACATCATATCAGAGATTAAATGAAATGAGATGAATGCAATTTATTACTTTTTTCTTTCAATCAAAATTTAGCATTAATCTTAGCAGTGACTCGAATCCTTTCTGGCATCCTTTATTAGCAGCGAATCAGGACCTTTAATTATAGGTGCCTTTGGTGCCGCAAAGAAAATGATAGGACCTTTCCAGAAAGGTTGTCATTAGAGGCCAGATTATTTTAATACTTGATCATTTTCCTCCACAAAGAAAATATTCTGCTTTAAAAATAGAGTTTGTTTGTTTGTTGCTTGTTACTTGTTAGAGATTTGGTAAAATCTGAGAAAACCCCCCTTTACTTTTATAATAATGCAAATAATTAAACCAGGTTATAAATCATATATATAAAAATCGAATATATTTTGATTTGGCTTGGGAGGTGACTTAATTTCTTAATGTTTGCTTCTACATGTAGAGGCCGATTTCCTTTTGACTGACCCCTGTTCTTTATAGAAACCGTATCATTGGCCCATTCTTTGAGGTGCTGGACTGTGCTGGTTGCTTCGGGTTCATTTCTATCTTGGAAGGTGGCTTATGCTTTGCTTGGCGAGCTCCAATTTCCTCCCAAGCCAATCAGCCCAGCAGGAGACAGCCAAACAGGTGATGCTGACGAGCTCCATGCCAGGCACTGTTCCAAGGATCTCGCGTATTAACTCCTTTAATCTCCACATCAATCTGGTGATGCAAATGGTATTATTCCCATTTTAGAGGTCAGGAAACTGAGAGCGCAGAGAGGTTCATAAAGAGCATGTAGGGTGCAGATCTAGCCTGTCTGGCCCCACAGCCTGGTTTTGCTACCCTAGGGCTTCGTCCCCTCCATGGAAGGAGATCTCGGGACTTTTTGAAAAGAAAACAAAGTTCATGCAAAAGGTCGTCTGATGGTTTGCTCTTTTTTTTTTTTTTTTTTTTTGTGGGTACCAGGGGTCGACCTCAGGACCTCGCACGCCAGCAGGCGCCCGTGCCGCTGAGCAATATCACCAGCCCCTTTTTCGTATGTGGGTTCCGGGAGTCGAACTCGGGCCCTCGTGCTTGCAAGGCAGGCGCTTACACCGCTGAGCCATCTCACCGGCCCCCTGATGGTTTGTTCTTAAGAATGACCAAACCTGCTTGTGCACCCAGCAGCACCCATTCCCCAGGGAAGCAGGAGCTGCAGCGCCTGAGCAGAGGTGTGGGCCCCGCCCGGTGTTTGGACGGGGCCTTCTGGCGGCCTTCACAGCACTCCGAAGATGCGCTTCGTCCAGGAACCGTGCCTGTGACCAGAGAGAACCCTCACAGCAGCCGGGCGCCCTTCCTAGAGGTGGCATCTGGCAGCCCTACTCACACCCTCAGGGAAAGTCAGCTGGGGAGGATGAGGGTCAGAACTTGAAGTGATCTGCGGGGGACCTGCCTGTGTGACTCCGAGTGGCGAGAGCACCTCGCACAGGTTTTGTGCTTTGCTTTGGGAGTCACTGAGCTGGAAGAATAAGGACATTTGCCACCATCTTCTTGCACACACACTCATGCACGCACACACTCATGCACACACACACACAGAGAATAGAAGTGATCAAACATGTAAACCCGAGATTTGTACTTTAATTGCATTCTTACATTAGCAAATACATAAAATCATTTAGGAAATATTGAGATGCGGGTTATTTTATTTGAATTTGGTTTTATTTGTCGCACCAATTTTTCTCAGGTAGGGTTTCAAGTCTCTGTGTTATCTGCCCTTTCCAAAGGCTGACCGGTTCCCCCATTTGCAAAATCACAAAAGGAGTAATCCTGTGGTCTGCCCAGACGATTTCCTGCCAGTGAACTTCTTTTCCTCGTGCCAGAAAAAAAATCCCTTTCACAGTAGATAATCCTGCATCTTTGTAGTTTATCACCATTAAAACCTGGATGTAAATAAGTGCTTCGATGGTGCCAAAATCAAAATAGCCTTTCATAATGAAGTGACCAGAGCCTGACCATCTAGAAAGCCAAACTTCCAAACATCCAAGTTTATTTTTCCTTTTTTCTGGCCTTCATTCAAAATATATATCTGTCAGTTTAACCTCTTTGATCCTTGCAAAGCAGCAGAGGTACACAGATACAGAAAGGGACGATGAGAGGACTGGGTGAAATTAAAACAGAAGATTGACCCCAGAGAACTCAATAAGCAGAAAAGAGAGATGAAATGGAAAATGGAATGGAGAGCAAGAAAGAAAGTGGCAACCAATTTTCTTTCAAAGTGAATGGGGAAGAAAGCTGGAAATGAAATCACTTCTTATTTATTTTTAATAGCTGCATCAAGAGATGGCTTGGTTAGAAAAAGCCTAAAAATGCTGCTAGCTCAGATTCTAGTCCTTAGCCTTAGGCTGAATCCTTGCACCTGGTATCCCATCCCCCAAATTCTACTCACACCACTACCTGTACCCAAGCCCTAGAGGGTGGATTTGATATAAGAAAAAAAAATCTTCTCCATAGTTTGTATAAAACCAATACATTTTCATAAGACTGTTGAGAAATTATTTTGAGGCAAGAAACGTTGATTATCTCTTATATGTCAGTTCCTGATCAATATGAGTTGCTGCTCAGCAGCAAAGAAAAAGTCCAGAACAGACACAGGTTTCTGGTCTGAATGACAGCCCAGGACAGGTGTGGCTCCCTGTGCAGGGCCACCTGCCCTTCATCCCCTCCTGTCCATTCCTGCCTTGTGGATGGATGTGACGCCATACGGTAGTCCTTTCCGAGGCAGGTCTGCTTGTCCCAAGCTCAGCTGTACTAGATCTGTTGATCCTTGCGAGGCTGAATATCATCCCTGAGGTCGTGCCTGTCCCCAGGACCCGCCGGCTGGTCTGCTGTAGCTTCTCCTCCCGGGGCAGAAGTCACAACCCCAGACAGGATTCTGCGGACTTAGATAATCTAACCTCTCTCACTCTCAGGCCTTCCTTCATAACTGGAAGGATTTCTCTTAGTCCATTTTGTGTTGCTATAGCAACACAATACCACAGACTGGGTAGGTTGGACACACACACACACATGTACTGGAGGCTGGGAAGTCCAATGAATGGTGCCAGGTTCTGGCGAGGGCCTTCTGGCTGTGTCTACCCACGGCAGAAGGCTGCAGGATGAGCGATAACGAGAGAACAACAGAGGGTTGAACTCACTTAGACAAAACCCACCTCCACCCTCAGGACAACCCATTTGACCTAATCACCTCTTAAAAGTCCCACCTCCCAACACCGTTGCGCTGGTACACAACTTCTGACACCGGAGCTTTGGGGGACACATTTACACCGGGCAAGTTGTTACGGGAATCTAATGGGAACCTGGATGTAAATTTCTGGGCACGGTGCCTGGCAGATGGGGAAGTCTCCGCACGCACACCAACCTCTGGGAGTTGGGGCCGTTCGCTCACTCACAGTCCCGGACTTGAGAGGAAGCGGGGTCACAGCCGAATCTGGAGCTCGGGCGTTGACTGTGCGTGCTGCCTTTGTCTTAGGCAAGAGCTGGAAATAGTCTTTGTCTAATTGTTATCATCACATCAAATCCCCCCCCATGACTAACAATCTACAATTACAGGAAAAATAAATGTTACTTATGTTAAAAAGAATTAACTCTGCTGCTGTGGACTTGATCGGAGACCCCCAATGACTGCCCCGCTGGGTAGAGACAGCGTTTCTCTGTGTGTCCTGCGAGTCTTCCAGCCTTCTGCGTCGGCAGTGTTTCCTTTGCGCATTCTGGAACTATCTGTGTCTGGATTCAGGGATCAAATTCTGCTCGTCCTGCCTTCCTCTGGCCTGCTGTGTTTATCAGTCCATTCGTTGTTAAGACTCCTTCCACCCTGGGCGCCCGGAAGTCACCTTTCCATCGCCGGACACAAAACTTGACACCCGCAGTCTAAAGGAGGAGAGCTTGATTTTCCCTCACGCTTTCAGTCCATGGCCAATTCCAAGGCAGAAGCGGCGTGACAGAGGGACATGATGGACAAAAACTGCTCACATCGCGTCCATCAGAGAGCAGCGCAAGAAGGGAGGAGCCAGGGACAAGGACACCCCTCCGGGCCACGCCCCCAGTGACGCCCCTTGACAAGCGCAAGCTGCTGGCGCGGCAGAGACCAAGGCGCTTTCTCAATTCGGTGGAAGCTGAGCTTCAGCCCCAGATCACAAGTTCTGCTCTCCTCCCTGCTCTTCTGAGTTACTAGAATTTACTCACGACCATTTATCTCTGTTGTCTGTTTAAAGTCAATGGCAAACTAGTAGACATCATTTCCAAGAAGGGAGGAAAACAACATTGCTACTTCATAGCCAGTGCCTTTCTCCACTGGGACGGAGGAAGTGTTCGTTTGATCCTGCCAAGTTCCTTAATAGACTAAAGGGTCTAGTTTGCTATCTCTCTTTCTCCCCTACTGTGAACATTTTTTTAAGTCCTTACTAAAATTCAGGAAATGAAAATTATTTCGCTGATTTGAACTCATCTGTTTAGTATGTATACTGTCTATTTTTCTTAAAAGACTCTGAAAAGAACAAACAGAAAAGGTTTCAAAGCCAGGCAATTTTTCAGAAGTCTGCATGATAAAGAAAAGCGTGCATTCATGAAAATCACTGTGTAATCTTAGGCCTAATTCACCCGTTTAAAGATGCTTCTAAGGTTGACTGCAGTGCCACTGTTTGATGGTATAAGGACCTTTTACAGGGCTTGATTTTACCTGAACCAAGCGTCACTTATTTTGACTTAAATTATTGCTTTAGTGCCTTTCCCATTAGGATAGGAGGTGATAATGAGAAGCAGTGAATCAGGCATTGGTGGACAGCGCTTTTATTCCTTAACAACCCTTAGGAAGGCAGTTCTGGAGGAAGAGGTCAAGCATTGACTTGAACAGAGTTCATTTCATCTCTTGTTGCATCATGTGTCACCCCAAAACAAAGTGGTATAACTCTACAACAATAGTCATGGGTTGGGGCCGGTGAGATGGCTCAGCGGCGTAAACGCCTGCCCCGCAAGCGCGAGGGCCCGAGTTCGACTCCCGGAACCCACATACGAAAAAGGGGCCGGTGATATCGCTCAGCGGCACGGGTGCCTGCTGGCGCGCGAAGTCCTGAGGTCGACCCCCCGGTACCCACAAAAAAAAAAAAATAGTCATGGGTTGCCCCCAAGAGTTTCTGTGAGCCAGAAGTCTCAGGAATGGATTTTGCTATGTTCTGGCTCTGTGTATCATGACAGGAGTGTAAATTTTCCGGAAGCCTGAGTGTGGTGGAGGAGTGGATTCCAAGATGGTGCTCTCAAATGCAAGTTCCCAGCGGCCTTAGTCCCTCACCAGGTGGACCTCTCCGTTGAGCTGCCTGAGTGTCCTCACAATGCAGCAGCTGCCTTCCTCCAGAGCAGGTGATCCCAGAGAACAGGACAGATGCCCAAATGTCTTTTATAGGAGGCCACACCCTGCCGTTGCAGTCCTATCCCATCGGTTCACAGGTCATCCCATTCAGTGAGGAGGACTAGGCCCGGCGTGCGTGATAGGCACCATCTTGGAGTCTGGGGAGTGCAGAGACCACAAACACAAAGTGATTTTGTGCATTATAAGATCTCACAGAGAAACTGTTTGTTAGCCTTTGAGGGCTGAGGGGGTTGTTTCTTTGGGCCTGAGCCAAAAGTCTTTGTACCGAGAAATGCGTAGGCTATCCCACATTTTAAACATCTCTCCCAAGCAGTTTGTATGTCTAGTTCATCACTGCCTGATTTTTAGTCATCGCCTCTGCCACATTTTGGGGGTGACCTAGCTCTCCTCCAGTTTCATGCTGCCCCATATTCTGCAGTGACAAACATAGTGTATACCTAGAACTCGGCCACAGGTCACCACAGTAACCATCACTGTCCTCACTAACCCGATAGCCTCTCCCCGATGACCCTGCCTCCTGGATTCCCTGTGTCCACACCTGTCCCCTTTGGATTCTGGCCAGCAGCTGGTAGCGTGGGGATTTCATACCCACCATTCTCAGTCACAGCCAAGCCATGCCTGGCACCCCCCAAAGCCCACATGCTCTGCACCGCTGTGCTGGGGACCCCTTCCACCCCGCTTATCCTTGCTTCCAAGGCTCAGGCCGTACTGCCCCGTGCATTTACTCATTCATTCAAGATTAGTCAAGCGGATACTGGCTGGCACATATCCTCCTGGCTACCCGAGGTATGGCAATGAATGAAACAGACAAACAGGCCTGCCTCTCGGAACTTGTCTCCTCATGACCCCTGACCCATCAAGCACACCAGAGACTCACAGCTATGTACCCGCGCCACCCATGGCCAAGAATGGCTTTCTACAGATCTCCACAAACCTTGGCATCACTTAACTCTCTGCAGAGAGGCGTTTTCACCTCCTCACCCCTTCCTGTCCCTGTGCCCTCGTTCATGTGCCCTCAAACCACCTTTGATGTTACAGTTCGTCTGTGTAATATCCAGCTTCCTAATTAGAGGGAAGTTCCAGAAGGCAGCGTCTTGCTTATTTTTTCCAGTCTTTGGCCAATAGCCTCAAACGATGTACCTTTTCACGTCACTGTACCTGCCACTTCTATCCACTGTGAGCCGAGACACTGGCTCCCCACATTTCATCCTCCCAGCTCGCAGCCGTGGCGTGCCTTCCTCATTACAATCCTGTGGACACGCTCTGTTAGTCTTTCCCCTCTGCATTTCAGGAAACTGAGGTACAGGGACAGTAAATAGCTCACTCGTAGTGACTCAGCTGATAAATAACAGAGCCAGATGGAAATGAATGCAGTCTGCCCCCAAAGCTCTCACTCATTTTAAAAAAAATTTTTATTAGTACATGTTCACGGTACGTAATGCTTACATTCATCTTAGGGATTAAGGATGTGTACGTAACACACCTTCGTTCTTTTTCTTCCCCTCCCTCCTCCCTCCCTCCCTCTCCAGATCCCCTTCCATGTGCAACTGATCTATCACCCTGTTTCCTACTATCTTTATTTTTTGTATTGGTACATGTTTGTCATACATAACGATCACATTCCTCATAGGGAATTTATACCTGTACGTAATGTATCTGAATTCTTTTTTTCCCATTCCCCTCCTCCCTTCAATTCTTCTTACCCTCCTCATTTACAAAAGCTTTGTTTCACATTTTTTTCTTCTATTCTCTAATCTCTTTCCTCCCCCTTCCCTTCCCCCACCCCTCCCTTGTTCCCCCGTCTTTAATTTTACTCTTTAAATTATTTATATTGAGTTTTTCATATAAGAGAAACCATGCAATATTTAAGCTTGTGTGTCTGATTTATTTCACTTTACAGTATGCTCTCAAGGTGCATCCATTTTCCTACAAATAACTGAAGTTTGTCTTTCTTTTTTTTTTTTTTAATGTGGGTACCGGGAGTCGAACTTGGGACCTCACGCTTGCCAGGCAGGCGCTTATGCCGCTGAGCCATCTCACCGGCCCAAGTTTGTCTTTCTTTGTGGCAGAGCAGTGCTCCACTGGCTATAAATGCCACATTTCCTTTATCCACTCATGGGTTGATGGACATACTTGCCACTTGCAAGCTTCAGCTATTATGAGCTGAGCCGCTATAAACATGGGTATGCAGGACCACTGTAATATGATGTCTTTAACTCACTCTTTACCATCATAATGCATCCTATACCTTTCTAGAATCATGTGTGAAACAAAGATAAATTGGCTATGAGTCAGTGTCTGAGGAGACCTACTATGGGCACAGGTTGTAAGCTTTAATGTGGGAATTTTGTGATCTACTCCCTTACTTTAAGAATACAGTTTCTGATTTTGCACTGCTAAATTTGGTGACTTCTGATTTAGCACTGCATCTCAGAGAGGTGGCCATGTTGATCAGCTAAATTCTAGGTGTGTAAATTGTCGTCGTGTTATATAAGCAGGAGCTGGGACAAATGCAAAGTGATCACACAGAGGGCCGCAAGTCTGGAGCGGTTTCTGCCCTTCCTGTGCATGGTCTTTAGAAGCCGAGCTCTCCAGGGCATGCGTGGTTCAGCCTCCATACAAAGCTCCTTCCCTTCCCTATCACGCTGCCCCAGAGGGTTCCCTGTGAACCAGTTTTGTTTTTGTTTTTGTTTTTGTTTTTGTTTTTGTTTTGTGGGTACCGGGAGTCGACCTCAGGACCTCTTGCGCCAGCAAGCGCCCGTGCCGCTGAGCGATATCAGCGGCCCTTTTTTCGTATGTGGGTTCCGGGAGTCGAACTCAGGATCTCGCGCTTGCCAGGCAGGCGCGTATGCCGCTGAGCCATCTCACCGGCCCTGTGAACCAGTTTTTAATAAGACCTGAGTGAGGCACAAAGCCCATGAGTCAGAGCTGACTGACTTCCATCGCCCACACCAAATGAGTGTGTGTCTCCCTCTGCCCTCCTTACCTGGACTCCAGCGTGCCTGGGAGCTTTTCCGGGGCAGATCACCCTTCCGGTGTCTTTGTTCCTGAGTAGGGCAGGCTGCCAACTGCCACCCAACTCCGTATGGGCCTCCAGGCTGTGAGGACTTCTGTAGTGTTTGGAAGGCTGGAACTTTCTGGAATGCTACTCAAGCCATTTCATTCATCTCATCTCCTCCTTTATTCATTCAAACATCACGTGGAAACCTGTGTGGTAGACCAGAAGTTGCGCAGCACAATGAACACGACCAGTGAGCCTTATCCCAAGGCAGTCACAAGCTAGAAGCAACAGTGTCTTAGTCTGTTTCTGTTACTGTTACAGAATTCTGAGACTGAAGAATTTATAAAGAACAGAGTTTTATTTAATTCTTGGTTCTGAATGCTGGAGCACTCTTACCTCTAAGAGCCCCCTTCCAAATCTCCTTAACCCAGGAACGTTGGGATCAAGTGTCTAACACATGAACTTCTGTGGGATACATTTAAGGCATTGCTAGGAGGAAGGTACCCAGGTTACTATAGTGCAGCATGACTGAAAAACCATAGGAAAATGTTCGTGGAATGCGGAGGCACTTGGGTGAAGTGGCAGCTCTTCTGTGACCAGGAGGGACACTTTCTATTCAAATCCTGGGAGGACTGGGATGAAGCAAAGAGTCAAAGGGTAGCGGGAAGGGAAAGGCTCGGCACCAGCCACAAATAACATGATCTGCAGCAAAAACAAGAATTTTGTGTGTCATTTGGGAACAAATTGTAGAGCAAGAAGCGGGGCTGAGCCAGGCCCAGGCCGAATATGGAGGGCCTACATCGCTGACCGACTGCAGCCCTCACTCCATCCTGAAAGCTGGGGAGGCTGAGCCTTTTGCAAGGTCACTGCAGCGTGAGATCGCATCTGCCCCTGACGTAGGATGGTTTGGCTCACAGTTTCAACACCACGAAGGCCCCGAAGCAGTCAGTAGCCTGCAGAGAAGCCCACATGTTGGAATCCATTGTGTTGATCTCTCCCCCTGGTGAATGGTGCATGGTTCAGTCTATGTCTGACGGTGGGCAGTGGCCGCACTCTGCGGCTCTCGGTCAGCCCGGTGACCACGATGGCAAGCAGCCTCTGGTACCAACTGTGCCGCTTAGCCAGGGCACCCTGTGGGCTTGTGTAGCCTGTGCAGTTTCCGCCTGAGCACGTGGTAAGTCACTGCGCTCTGTGGTCTGGCCCTGCAGAGGAAGAGCGACTCAGACTGTGCCCTAGGACAGCTCAGCTCTCTGGGACGTGAAAGGCCAAACTGAAACAGAGCCCAGAATGACACCAAGGCCGGTCCTCTCTGGGAGGACTCTTTATTGGTCTCATCCGTGATGCCGTATGGAAGCCAGGGTTGGGGTTTGACTCCAACGCAGGGTCTGTATGAATGACTACTTCTTAGCCTCGATTAAATACAGCCTTCCCAGCTCTGAAAGAAAAATGGCAGTGTGGGCCAAGTTTGGACTGTGGAATAAGAGGCAGATTTTGAGCTCTAGCTCTAATACCCTGGGCGGTTATCCAACCTCCCTGACACCACACTCTCATCGGCTCTGTTTAGAGGGTTCGGCTGCATCACATGGACACAGGGCCGGTACCGTGTCGGTGGTCAGACCCAGCAGCCGCTGTGTCATCTGTACTGCTGGTGATATCGTTATCTGCACTTTGCAAGGGAGGAAGAGGCTTTGAGGGTAGCTCCCCCCCACACACACACACACACGTTGCCTTGGTGATAAAGAAATGCTAACCTGATACTTCCCTGTGCAGCAACACCCCAAATCCCAAATCCTGCCTTTGGGGCATCCCAGAATAAATCCCTCTCCACCAATGTGCCAGAGTAGCCCTCCTGAAATACTGCTCTCCTTTCCTTTTTCTGTTTTCTACATTATAAAACACTGCCATCCTATGAGCTATTGAATTACAATCCCCGCACCTTCGCTAATCTTCAAGTCTTTGAGGTAATCACAGTGTTTTTCTCTCTTCTTTCTTCTGCTCTGTTTCCCTCAGGAGGGGAGACACAGTAGAAATCTCATAAGACCTGTACTAAAAGGATATCATACCTGCCTTATCTGCCTCCCGAGCACCAAGTACAAGGGGAAAGAAACTAGAATTTCCCCAGGCATCTACTGAGTGCCTGCTATATGCCAGGCGATGTGTTTTTTCTCACAGTCACTGCAGTAATGCTGCTAAAGAGGCGTTCAAGTTCCAGTTTCAAAGATTAAAGGAACCCGAGACTCAGAAGGAGAAAGCGCTCCTCAAAGATTCTCAGTTCTCAGGCTTGGAGACGGTTGAGTTCAGAACTCCCAGACCCAAAGACCTTGGTTCTTGATTCTTCAGTAAACTGGCTCCTCCTTCCTCTAAGGCAGCCCCTCACCGTAGCAGGATGGATGCAGCCACTGGTCCATGGGCATCTTTTCTGCTTCCCGTCTGTCCGGGTGTTACCCCACCTTCAAGGGCCTGCTTAGGACCTGCCCTGGCTATGCCTCCACCAATCAGTCATTTTTCACTTCCCCTAGCCTCGGTTTGGCACTAAATCATGATCTAGATAGCTTGACAAATATTCCATACTGCTGTCCGATGTATCAGTCACTTTTCATCACTAGGACAAAACACCCAATTCCCACAGCATAAAGGAGGAGAGAGTGATTGGGCTCAGTTTCCAGTGGGTTCAGTCAATGACTGACTGACTCCAAGGCAGAAATGGCATGGTGGAGGGCAGGTGCTCACCCCACGGCAGCCAGGAAGCAGAGAGAGAGGAGAGGAGCTGGGGAGAGGAATCCACCCTTCCGGGTCACCCCCGCCCCAGTGACCAGTCTCATCCAGCCGGGCCCCACCTCCTAGCAGCGTGCTCAACTGTGAACTCACCCAAGGGTGAATCTACTGATAAGTTTAGAGCCCCTGCGATACAGTCACCTTCCAAACACGTCAGACTTTTGGAGACATCTTAGATCTAAACCATAACATCTGGTGTGGCTCTTAATTCTGTGCACTGTACAATCTTATGTCACCACTAGGTCTGTAAGTATTCTGAAGGCAGAATACTGCATAACCGCGCAAGGCCTGGGAGTCTCTCCAACATCTGTAGACACCCCTAGATATGCATGGAGGCGTGAGAGAGACAGTGCTAATGGGTTTGAGTAGTCACGTCTTTGTCGGTCTCTTCTGGGGGCCTCCTCCATCCAGAGAGCCTCCTGGCTTGTCAGCTGCGAGGAAGCCTCTCGAGCATCCTTTTCAGGCCCCGGACCTTTAGTGAAATTGCAGTCTACACACAAGTGCAGTGTCCTTTTACAGTGTCACGGCATGGCCTCTAATGAAAATGAATGAAGTCTTTAACGGAAATGCCCGTATTTCATCACCACTTCAACAAATGCAATTCCACTTGTAGTGACTCAACAAAGCCACTAAAGAAAAGTCACCCTTCTCTAGAAGACTGACCCAGAGGATGGTCCTCCTGTACAGCTGCTGCCCCCCGAGTGCAGCAAGAGGTTCAGACCCAACAGCTGGTGTTTCGGAGTTTCTACACGGCTTCTGCTAGTGACCTCAAGTGACCCAAGACTCGGAACCTGTTGATGACTTTAGACCAGTCTACAGGAGACTGGAGAGAAAGACAGCACCTCTTTTTACAAGACTTGATTTGATGAGCCCAGCAGCTTTTCTTTGGTATTGTATTGTATTTTCTATTGCATTGTATTTTTAGACCCTCTCCTCTAAGCCTAGCCCCTTTCACAGAGCCTTCAATTCAGATCCCAAAACACTGGGATGTGAAAGAGGGAGCATCCACCTCGTGTCCTTTAGTTCTTCTCGGAGAGGGGACTGGGCACAGGGTCAGCAGCCGATAATCAAGGTCGGTGGCCACCCAAGAAGAGGTAGCCCCCATCCAGGGTCCTGCAGTGGGATTATTTTTTCCTGCTCCCAAATGCAAACCTAGAGAGGAAGATTGGGGTGAATAACTCTTGAGAAAGAGAAGAATTCTTTCCTTAATCAATAAACCTTGAATTAAGCAAACGATTTCTAAATTGACAGTGAAATTACCAACAAAATTGTGCAAAAAGACCCCTTAATCTCCTTGGCAGAAACAGAAACTTGAAAATACATAGCACTGAGCATAGGGAGAGAAGTTGCCATTTCTCCGACCTGAGTCGTAATTATGGATCTGGTCTTGCTGCAAGCATTTGAGGGTTATTTTGTTCCTGTCCATTTCCTCCACCACACTGTATTTATTCTACAGCCCAGAAGAGGCCGTCTGAGTTTTCCTCATTTTGTCTTCAGTTCCTGGTGCAGTGAGTGCCCTCCGGAGTAACAAGAGATGGGGTGGCAGTGTAGAAAGAGTGGAGCCTCTGAAGTCCAAAGACCGAAGTGAACCAAGTGAATCCCCACGTGTGAGAATGCGTCATGCAGTGATCCCCTTTCTTGACCCCTCTCCAAGTCCCAAGGTCAGATATGTTCACACGACCTAAGGAGATTTGGCATCTGGCTGTAAGTTGTAGGGGCCACTTGGAAAGTAAGCTGGACCTTAACTTCTGTCCCCTTCCCTTACTCTTTCACTCTGTCCTTCAAATACTCCTGCAGCGGAATCAGCCCGGGCCACCTGGCATCTATACTGCATTGCAGGTGCATGGTTTCCAAGCTGCGCTGGGTTTTTGTTTTTTTGTTTTTGTTTTGTTTTGTTTTGTTGCTCTGTTTGTGTTTCTAAGGACCTGTGTGGCAGTTGATGTCAGTCTTCTACATCTCTGGCCAGTTACCGCCTAGCCAGCAAGTGGTCAGGTGGATGTGGAGTTTAGGGATGGAGATGCCTATTCACACATTCGCCACACTCGTCCGGTGTATGCCTCACTCCTACTTTTGATCTGGTTTTATCTGTGAGATAAACTGGCCAGAGACCAGACCAGTCTCCTTCAAATGTGGCCTCCGACCCACTCCTCTGGTCCCTCTGCATAATTTTGCCCCATCATCAGCCACACCCCTTTAGCCCCATGGGAAGCCCACGAGGTGGAGAATTTCATTCCACCTCCCCCAGAAGAGCGGAGTCCAAGTTCTTCCCCAGGGTGCTGTGCAGCTTTCCCTCTTGGGGCCGGCGTCACAGCTTCACCCTGGCACAGCCTCGTGGTTCCCATCTACCACCGAGGGTGCGTGTGAGTGCTTTTTGCTGATGTTATTGGCTGGATCTCCAGAAGGATGGATGCTGAAGGGAACATTCTCCCTCCTGCCATCTGGGCGAGGTGGGATGTCATGCATTCTTGGTTTGGGTTGAACCATTCCCTCCCCAACAACCTCATGCTGCTGCTGTGAAAACCCTTGTCGGCAAGTGGACACCGAGGTGCTTTAGAGCCATGCACATGGCTAGGGTGGGAAGGTAACATATGAAGGTGTTCAGAAGCCCTCCAGACCCTCCTAGGCACATTTTCCACTTGTGTGACTGGGCCTGAGGGCGTTTGGAGTCTGCCGTGTCAGCCCTCCCTGGGGGAGACATATGGGCACAAAGCAATTGGAGAGGCAGTTTGGGAGGGTTGTGCAGAGAGTAAGAGGTCCCGGGCCCAAGCTGGAGGACTGTAGTCTGGCCAGCGTGCCACCGGAGAATGAGGTGAACCGTAAAGGAGGCCAAGCTGGTGGGAGCTCCCCAGCACCTTCCCGGATGCCATATCATAGGCTACACTCGAAAAGGCAGTCTTCTTCCACAGGTCTTAATTATTATTATAATAATTAACTTACATTAAACATAATCCTCTGTCCAAAAGTAGCACTGGACTGCTGCTCCAATTTGCAGGAAGGAGACTGTCGAAAATGATGCATTTTTACATGGTTTGTTTGGGCTGCGATAAGTAAATACTCCAAATGTGCCCCCAAATGTGGCTTTCTAAACACCTTCAGCATCATTAATTAATTAATAAAATTATCAATCATTTGATCATAAAAACATGCTCAGGGCCTACCCCATCCTATTGCAACAACAAGAAACAAGTGTCCCAGGTCATTCCAGAGCATACCCAGGTTTGAAAACCATTTTTGTGGGACCCTTTTCATCCCTCTGCTTTAGGAAGATGTGTGCTCCAAAAGGAAACAGGTGACTTCTCACTCCCGGGCACAGACCAAGGGGAAGGAAGAAGGCAGCGGGGTGCTACTCCCTGCGGTTCCATCAGACTACCCGTGCGGAGCCAGTGCTGATGGGAAGACCAGGCTTGCTGCCAAGTAGATGCCAGGAGCAGCGGGGCAGCTCAGGCAATGGCGTGTCTGTAGTAGGTCCGGACTCAGCACTGGGCACAAGGTCCTGATGGGCCCTCAGAGGAGAAACCAGGGCAGCCGTGGAGAGAATTCTGGAACCGGGTACTCAGCCCAGAGGCTCAGGGAGAAGTCATTTGGACTAGCCTTTGTGTGACCATGACAACAGGGCGGGCAGTCTCCAAAACCATGAAGAAGTGCTCGGTCTCAGGCTGCTTGGATGACCAGGGGGTTGTAGCTGTTCTTCCTCAACCCTGATAGCCAGTTTCTTACAGATGCTCAGAGAAATGTCCCAGGCTCTCTGGACTCTTCTCACTCCATATCTTAGTGTCACCAGGAAGTGGCATCAGCCTCCTACAGCATCTGGGTCTGTCCCTTTGGACCCATGGGGGAGCAGGCACAGAACGATTACCCAGGATCTAACCCTGCGGTCAGCGGCAGAGTTGCCGGCCACGGTGTCTGGGTCAGTGGCAGCTGTCAGGCTGGGTCCACCTCCCGATGGAGGACATGCTCCTCGCTGCAGACTAAAGGCAGCCTGCACAGGCTGTGCGCCCAGTCCCCCTCGCAAGATGTTGAGTGCTAAAAATGAACTAATGCGGACTTCTAAAACAGTCTGCTCCAAAAGCAGCTCAAGAAATGAGAGTGATGATTTCATGTGAGACTATTTTCAAATGTGGACCACTTGGGCAAATATTTCCACGTAGAAGAGAACAGTAGGGTCAGCAGAGAGCCAGGCACACAGTAACTACCTGATATGTCACAGTTGCTGTCATTAAATGAGAGCTTTATACATAAGCAGCTAATGTTTGCACACATGGAATTGGCCAAGTCTGCTTTCGGTTTTGTGTTAAGAAGTAGCCAGGGGGCCGGTGAGATGGCTCAGCGGCGTAAGCGCCTGCCTTGCAAGCGCAAGGGCCCGAGTTCGACTCCCGGAACCCACATACGAAAAAGGGGCCAGTGATATCGCTCAGTGGCACGGGTGCCTGTTGGCGCGCGAGGTCCTGAGGTCGTCCCCCTGGTACCCACCAAAAAAAAAAAAAAAAAAAAGAAGTAGCCAGGGGCCGGTGAGATAGCTCAGCGTCATAAGCGCCTGCCTGGCAAGCGCGAGGTCCTGAGTTCGACTCCCAGTACCCACATAAAAGGGAAAAAAGGGCCAGTGATATCGCTCAGCGGCACAAGCGCAAGGTCCTGAGTTGGACCCCCGGTACCTACATTAAAAAAAAAAAAGTAGCAGCCAGATGTTGGCTAGGATGCTGCCCAATGACCCTGCATCCCCTGCCCCTGGAGAGACCACGCTTTGAAAACTAGCACCGCCTTTCTGCTCACCCGCCTGGCAATTAGTGTGACAAGGTTATGAGTTTCAGAAATGTTCAGATAGATGTTTGGGCAGTAGTTCTGCGTCTAGAGTACTCATCCTGAGGGGGAAAGAGAGAATGTACAAAAAACAATTCATCTATTCAGTGTTCCTCGCACTGTTTTCTGAAAAAAGCTTTGCTGAGCACGAGGTGGCTGTGCTCCGGTAGACAGCGAAGATCTGCTACGCGGAATTTAAGTTCAGCTGAGAGGAATAAATCGGGTTTGTGTTACTGTTTCTCCTGCTAAAATGTGCTCATCCTGAGGCTCATAAACTGTCCGTGTGGCTTCCTCCATTCCAGGGACAAATCTGTAGAGCCCTCTCTCTAGGGAAGTCTGGGGGCCGAGGGGAATGGGGGTGCTCCCTGCTGCCTCCCCAGCAACACGGCTGGACGAGAGAACACTGCTGAGTCCCGCCATCTGGGTTTGCACTGGGAAAACCTCAGGTTCAGTTCTGGCCTTTGAACAACAAACCCCAGCTCTCTGGGGAGCTTCTATCTTCTCAGACAGACGCGGTCACTGCCGGAGTGGCCAGGGCTGTGGAATTTGCTGGGTCACTGAGTTCACTTCAAGTCCCCGTGCAAATCCACGGGGTTCTTACCCTTCCTCATCTCCCCGAGAGGTCTTCGCATAGCGTGGGGTCAGGTACGTGAGCGAGCTTACTTTCCACCGAGTTCCTTCTACCTCAAGATGAGATTATACCGAAACAGTGGTACTGGTGAGACGGGTCTGCGTGGAAATCGCCAAGCGTCTTTCAACAGGTGGGCGAGGGTGAGGCGCCGCTCTCTGGAGCGCACTGTCTGGGCTCAGCCGCGGCTCCTGCCTGGCCAGCTCTTCCACTGTGAACGAGTTATTAACACATCTGCACCTGTTTCTTCATCAGTACTCCGGATATCACCCGTGTTAAGGCAGCTGCAGTACTTGGAACCACACCTGCACACAGTGAGGCCTCTATACCAGCAAGCTCTTATGAACATCATCGTTATTAAATTCTCATTGTCATTATCACTGGGACACCTTTACCTCTCTCTTCATTTGTTCTGAAAATAGCAAATCAGAGTGATTGACTCCGACCTCCTTTCCCACACGATCTTTCTAAACACAGAGGTGCCCGTGCGTTGGCAGGAGATATTTGCCAGGACCCTCAACAGGTCCCTGAGGCCACCGCCAGCACTGAACCTGTCTGTAGGCACTGCGGTACCGTGACCACTGCTCTGATAACCAAGGTGGCTACTGAGTGAGTGACGGGGGTGGCGCAGACAGCGTGGACTCGCACCCCGGGCAGGGGATCAACACGATGGCATACTTCACCATGCTTCTCAGGAGTGTGTGCAATTTGTCAGTTACAATGTGTGTATTTCTGGGTTTTTCCAGTTAGTACTTTCAGACTGTGGTTTACTGCTGGTAACAGAAACTGCAAAAATAAAGCTGCAGATAAAGGCTGACTACTGGAATTTTAAGGAGCATAATGAACTTCCTGCCTGACAACTGAGGCAAGTGATAAATAGGTCTCCATGTTCACATGCTTCTCCTGGGAAGGATGTCGGGAAGGTCAAAACGACCACAATTCCACTGCCGCAGCCACCGCCACAATTCTACAGCCATAGGCAGTTGGTTGTCAAAGGGTCTTGCTCCACAAGCCGCATACCCCACTGCTTCAATAGAGAACTGCAAGCGTGTCGGTGCAGTTAGGTGAGATCAGCAAATGTCTTGGGCACCAGACACAGTTCTGGATACTCATGCGGAACAGGAAGGAACAAAAACAGCCACGTGGGGGAGGGGAGGGAATGTAAGCTCTGAAATGACACTGAATGCAGAAAAGTGCAAATAGTGGAGAGGGACATTTAGGAAAGGAGAATTCCTGGAATACTACTCTGCCATAAAGAAGGATAAACTGGAGTCATTTGTAGGAAAATGGATGAACCTTGAGACCATAATTTTAAGTGAAATAAGTCAGACACACGAGCTTAAATATCCATGGTTTCTCTTATATAAAAAACCCAAAGTGTAACTAAAGATAGATCATAGCAAATAGCATTACAGATCTTTCTCAAATGGGACCAAGAGATGGAGGGAGGAGGTGAGAGGGATGGGATAGAAAGGGGATAAAATAAGAATTGAGATGGGTTACATACATGCACCAACTCCCCACAAGGAATATAAACATTATGTATGACAAACATGCACTGATAAAAATTTCTAAAACAGAAAATCCCAAAGCAATTGAGTGAGTCTTGAAGGTCTTTTGCTTTATATGACTCTAAAGTCAGAACATCTAAGCTTTGGGACAACAGACATTCCTCGTTTAATGACCGAGTTCCATTCCTGCGAATTGGTCCCTAAATGAGGAACTGTATGTAGTGTGTACATTACAATACTCAGAACAAAGAAGTGGTCCAAGGAGACTCCACCTTGAGGACTTTGCTTTTATTTGCATGACCCTCACACGCAGTACCGTGATGTGTAACAGAACACGAAGCTACAGTAATGTACTGCACGCACGATCAGCAGAACTTACAGTGCTGCGCAGTAGAAGAGGCTGCTGTAAGGCCACATTGCTGCGCGCATTCCTGCGTCGTAAGTCTGAACAGTCATTAAATGGGTAAGTCATTAAACAAGGAATATCTGTATAGTATTAGAATAGGAAGGAACACTTACATTGTTGTATAAATGAACAAAAATCTACATGATCCTATTTTCATTTTTAAAAACATTCATGCTGTTTAATGATACAAGGTACCATGTACGTATTACACTTTGTATTCCTCAATAATAAGTTCACGTGCTGGTAATTCTATTAGTTTACTATAGTGAAGCTTCATATTAAAATATTCTGTGACTGTAAAGGAATAATCCAAACTTGCCTTCTGTATCCTACTGATAGAAATTTTTTAAGCATCAAAACTCTAAATGGTACTTAGCTTAGCTGAAGACCTAACATTTCAAACTTGTCTGCTGATATGATGAAAACTTATTTAGGCTGCAAAAATCACAGCCAGCTGCTTCACTTGTGTGTCACAATGACACATTTATGACTCACACGGGCCCAACAGCCATATATCACATGTAATGGAGATTTATCATGCCTTCACTTAACAAATATTTATTTTGCCAGGCATTGATGGTGATAAGCATGCTGATATGTGCTCATTTGAATCAAAAATGTGCCCCAGACTCTTTCTCTCAATCTTTCAGTGAAACAGTTTAAACAAAAAGAGAATCATATGTTCCTCCATCAAGCCATTGGCTTCCCCAAAATTGTAAAACCTAAGTTCCTCACCTGCTTTTACCTGCTAGTTTCAGCATTGGTTGATTGTTCTTGCCTAAGTCAGCTATTAACAGCCCGTGTGATCTCCCAGTGACGGAAGCGTTATTACTTCTCAATTCATTGACTGAGATGCATTAGTGGAGTGAGGAAGTTTTCTTTCTCATATGTTTATTTAGTATTAACTATGTGTTCTTATTTTATTCCATTGTTACTCATTCTTGTTAAGGTTTGAGTCTAGATGTCCCCCCAAAGCCTCATGCAGTCATTGCTGGGGCTTTTTCAGAGGTGGCTAAATCTAGAGTGTGTGCTTGATTCATGGTGCAATGCTGGGATTAAGCGTGCTAGGATTAGGGGTGGGTGATTACTAAATCTGTCCACTGATTGTTTTGGCACCGCCCTAATCCTGGTAGCCTGGATACAATATAAGGGACAGAAAGAGGCTTCTCTTCTCCCTTGCTTGCTGCTTTTGCTACCTTCTGTCTGCCATGAACTGTTTTCCTCTGCAAAGCCACCGTGCCTTGGAGCCAGCCGACTATGGACTGAAACCTCTACAAATTGTGAGCTAAATAAACCTTTCCCCCTTTAACTTTGGGTGTTGGGCATTTTGTCTCAGCAACAAGGAAAATCAGTAAGACCATTCTGTTGCTCAAATTTTCTGAATTTCTTGCCCCATATTTGATCAGAAGGAGCAACTTCGGCTTCACACTCACAGCTTCACACTGCCCTCTTATGGGGACACTGCCTGGCCTCCCAGGCCTTCTGAAATCAGGGTGGAAGCCTTCTTAACCCCGCAACTCTTGCATTCTGCATGCACCTAAAACCAGCACCATGTGGATGCTGCCAAGGTCTGCTGCCAGCTGGAGCAGTAGCCAGGCTTTCCTCTCTCTCGGCTGTAGGGGTCGAGTGCCTGGATCGCTGAGCACTCTGAACCTGATTCTGAGGAACAAATTCTCTATGCCGCCACCATTCTGGAACCTGGTGCAGCCAACACTGCCATTCTAGAACATAGTGTGGCTGCTGCCATTCTGGAGCATGGCGCTCTGCGGCTTTCTCCTCAAAACAAAGTCTTTCACTTTTGCAATTTTGAGGCTGCAAAGGGTGGGGTACTGCTGCTTCTTGTGATGCCCTTCGGCCATCTTTTCTATTCTCCTGTTCCTTCTCAGCAATCAAGATCTCCTCTGCTCTACCTTTGCAGTCCACAGCTTTACTGGAGCTTCCTTTCTGGCCAGACTCACAACATTTTAAGTCATCCTGCTGGGCCCTTTGCTCTTGATTCTCAACATAAATCTGGTTAAAAGCCCCCAACAGTAGCCATGCCACCGCCTCAATATTCGACTATCTTGAAATTTTTTCTACCACTTTAATTAGTCCACCGCCCTTAATCTCAGTCTCAGTCAAAGTCTTTGGACACGAGCAAAATGCAGACAAACTTTTTGCCAAGCCATAATCGAGTACGACAGCCAATGCAGTCCTTCTACCCAACAGAAACCTCCCGAGCCTGGTCTTCACTGGCAGGATTTCCATCAGCCTTCTGGTCTCCTGAGCTCTGACCAGGATCTCCCATACAGAACAGCCTAAGGTGTTCCAGCTCTACTCTTACAGGCGACATCTCGGAACCTTTCCAAACTCTTCCCACAGGCCACTCCCAAAGGCTCTTGAACCACACGGTCAGGAATAGTCACAGCAATGACCCCACTTCTCTGCTACCAAATTCTATGTTAGTTATTTTTCCCTCGTTGCTGAGACAAAATACCCGACACCCAAAATTAAGGAAGGAAAGGTTTATTTAGCTCACAGTTTGTGGAGGTTTCAGTCCATAATCAGCTGGCTCCAAGGCAGGGTGGCGTGGCACAGGGCAACCGTTCATGGTGATGGAAAACAGCAAAAGCAACAAGAGCAAAAAAGGAGGAGCGCGAGAGACAAGCCTGGTTCCCTCCCTTATATTGTATGCAGGCTGCCCGCCCTAGGGCGGGTGTAGCACTCACACCCGTAATCCCGGCACTGGACCATGAATCAATCTCAAACTCTAGAAGGCTGCCCCCATGACCACATGAGGCTTTGGGGGGACATCTAGATATCTAGTCACCACCTCCATATCCCCAGTCTGTGGGGGAAAACATGTTGTTTTTTCATTTTTATTTATTTATTTATTTATTGCCTGAAGTTTTCCCTTTTCCCCAGGCACTGACTTTTCGGTGTGAACAGTTTTGGTAATATAAGTAAGTGTCACAGGAGCAGTGTTGCTCTGGTGCAGGATTTACACACAGCCTTCACTGCAGGAAAGTTACTCAAAGGATGCTCAACTGGTCATCCAAACCCACAGCTTCTGTTCCTCGTCCTGCAGTTCACTAGGAGGAAATGATGGTTAAATACAGCAGTCCCTTGATATTTGCCGGGTGCGTAAGGATTTCACAAACCTCCACAAACCTCCACATTTATAAATACTGGACTAGTACAGACTGGAATAGAATATATAATATTTTAAATGACTCCTTCAGAAATGGTGAGAAGCAGATAGCAACAAAGCTGACTAAGACATGGAGATTGAGTCAGGGCATCCTGCTCCACAGCTACCTAAACCTGGGAGATACTTCGTGGAGGAATAACTCAGGAGTATCAAGGTCTGAAGTGACCAGTTTGGACAAGCTTTTCATAGAAACCTTCACGCTCACCTCACACAGCCGCTCCCTGCCTCCTCCTCACATATGCCCGTCGTGTTGTTTGTATTCTGTCCTTTCGTTTGGTCCTTTACACATGTGTGTCCAAGTCCAAAGAAAGGGTAAGCATTTCTTTGCGACAAAAAGAGGTGTAGAAAACTCAGTAGTCATTTTTCTCCCAAGAACAGTTGCCATTTTCTTACTGGTTAGGAGCACAAGTAGAAATGAAAAAAGACATAGGGTCTCAGTTTCATTGATAAATCTATGACGTTGTGCGTGTTCTTAGAAGTTACAGGGGACAGAGACCAGCTGGTAGCTCAGTGAATGCACATGTTAAGGACGGTGATGGTGGTGGTAGTGGTGACTTTATACAGCACAGGAACGGTGTCCGACTCAGTACACAGAGGACAATGGGCAAGACGTTCCTCCCGCTGTGGCATGTGGGTTTTGACTTCAAGTGCTCTGGGCGGATCTCAGCAGAGTGGCACCGAGTTACGTCTGTTCTATGGCTTCTCACAGTTGCCATTTGGAAGCTGTTCTTATCTGAGGCCAGCAGACCCTCTGGCGTGGAAGCCGTTATCTGCCGAGCACGGGTGCAGACCGGGATTGCGTGCACCATCCTGCCCACTCCTGACAGATGGCAGGGAGCCCAAACCCTCCATATGCTGCTCTGCTCTCCAGCAAGGCACAGGCACGCAGATTTGGCACGTGAAGCCGTGGCTGTGGGTGTCTCAGAAGCAGCATCCCGGTACCTGGGTGAGTTAGCAGCAGCCAAGGTGCCAGCAGGTTGAACACATTCCGGGGAGGACAGCACAGAGAGCAAGCCAAGCCCTCGGGTATTTAGATTAAGTCTGGTGACATCTTTGGGGACTTTTAGTTGCTCACAAGAGTGAGAGGGACCACAGTTGAGTGTAACATACATTTTTGGACTACTCCTTTCAGCTATTAGACATCTTCCCAGGGTAGACTAGGAAATCTCTGTTTTCATTGATTTCTGTTCTCGTCTAAGATCTAAGATTCCCCGGGCTCTACTCCTCCCTAAAGGCAGTACATCGTGTTCAGAGGCCGCAAGCTCCCAACACAGAAAATATGCAAATTTTGCATCCAAGGGTAACTAATATTTAGTGGTAGCTCACTCCGTGCTGCTTTCCTTGTTTTACCTTTTCTTCTTCCTTGTGATCCTCATTTTCAAAAAGCAAAGGCTCAATTGATAGTGAAACTCTCCAAGTTTACAACAGAATTCTCAGGAAGAAATCCATCGCGCCTGATGTTCGGAACTTGGTCCTACAAAGCCTTTCTGCTGCTGCAGTTAGCAGTTTGCAGCTTGCTTCTCAGTTACCTCCCTACCCCACAGCGGAGCTACTCATTCCTTAAACTGTATCGCGTGAACTGCGATTTCACCACCAGCTCACCCGCTATCTTAAATCACCATGGATTTTGACCAAAGCTCAGTTGCTATGCTTTTCTTTTCCCTTATTCTTATAAATGTCACTACTGAGCTTTTAAAAATCAGCTTATAATGAAATTATTAATTTTTTTAAAGAAGCCATAGTCTTAATAACAAGAAAAAAGAATAACTTGATTAAGAATAGGCAAATAAAACCTGAATAGAATTTTCTCAAAAAGAGGACATATAAATGACCAACAGGATGTAGGGGGAAACATCCTAATACTTAGGAAAATGCAAATTAAAACCATGGTGAGATATTACTTCACACCTGTTAGAATGGTGATTACAAAAAGAAAAAAAAAAATGACAAATGTTCCAAAGATGTGGAGAGAGGAGAAATTTGTACCCTGCTGGCAGGAATGTAAATTAGGATAGCCAGTATGAAAAATGGTATGGAGGTTCCTCAAAACATTAAAAATAATGCTACCATATGATCCATGAGTGCCGCCTCTGGATATATATCCAAATGAGATGAAGTCAGTATGTTGAAGACCTGTGTGTACCCCTTGTTCACTGAGGCACACAATTGCAAAAATCAGGAGTCAACTCAGTAGTCCCTCAGTGGGTGAACAGAGGTGAGAGGTGTAAGATACGCACACTGAAATACTGGTCAGCCTTTAAAGAGAAGGAAATCAGTCAAGCTTGGGGGAGCACATCTGTAATCTTGGCACTGTGGTAGGCTGAGGATCACAAGTTCAAGCCCAGCCCACACCGCACAGCAACTTAGTGAGACCCGGTCTCAAAAAATAAAAACGGGGCTGGGGATGTACCTCGTTATGAAGGCCCTGGATTCAATCCCCAGCGCCACACAAAAAAGGAAGCTTGTCATTTGCAGCACCATAGATGGACCTGGAGCGATGAGGTTCCCATTTGTCATTTCTGAGTACTATTCTTTGGGTTTCTTCTGGGGGGAAAAAAATCATCCTTATTATAATGTTCTTAGGTGAGCAAGACATCCGGTAGTAGGTAAGGGGAGAACAAGGTTGCAGTCCCAGTGTTCATGTCGAAGGCCGGCTGAAGGGTGAAATGTAAGGTGCAGTCCTAGTGAGAACTGGGACCATAAGGCACTTTTCTTCTTTCAGTTGGGATTTGACCTATTTTTAAATTTTGGTTGAAATCCAAACGTATGTGTGTTTTCAACTGGCCACAGAACTAGTTGTGCCCTCTGTTCTCAAATTACAATAGGAAGTACAAAAGGTAAATATATGCTTCCTAAGGAATGTTCAGACATTTTTAAATACCATTATGAGTGGTGAATAGAAGCTGTGCTTACTAGAAATATTTATCATTTTACCTTATAGTTTTATAGTAACTTCCTACAAATAATTGAAAATATCTCTTCCTGCTAATGAATCCTCCCAGCCCTAATGAAGAATTAAAAACTGTCAAGCTACAGCTGGGACAACCCCGAGGCCATCTATGATTTGTTTCATCAGCACCTACAGAAATAGTTTTTCAAACAAACTAAGGAACTAAGATATATCATGTACAGGTACAAATTCCCTGTGATGAATGTGATCATAATGTATATCTAAATTGTACCAATGAACTTAATTTTACTTTTTTTTTTCTTTTTTATTTTAAAGAGAAAAAAATACAAATAAAAATAAAACAGTTTCAAAACAGGCTAACAGGAGAGTAACAATAATTAATACATTGCATATCGTTATCTTCGTAGTAGTTACTCAAGAGTACAAGATATAGGCATGAAATATTGTCCAAACAGTATTAGCACAAACCTTTCTTTTCAATGAACTAAGAGAAACTAGCTGTATGACTATCTTAACTATGTTATATATTTTTTTTTTCCTTTTCCCTTCCTTCCTTTCCCCTTTCCCCAATCCCAGTTTCTCTTTTCTTTTGAACAGTTTCTTCCCAATTCACAGTATCTATTGTACATTTTAGATCTTATTTACTCTTTCAGGTTCTCACACTAGGGGGACAATACGATGTTTATACATGTGGGTCTGATTTATTTCACTTATGGGTATGGTCTCGAGTTGCATCCACTTACCTGTAAAAGTCTCAAGTTTATCCTTCTTTATGGCTGAGTAGTACTCCATTGTATAAAAAGACTATATCTTTTTTATCCATTCCTCAGTTGATGGGCATTTGGGGTGTTTCCAAGATTTAGCTATTACAAATTGTGTTGCTATAAACATGGGTACACATATTTCACTGTGGTGTGATGTTTTTAATTCTTCTGGGAAGATACCCAGAAGGAGAAGAGCTGGGTTGAATGGGATCTCTAATCCTAGTCTTTTGAGGAATCTCCACACTGATTTCCACAGTGGTTGCTCCAGTCTACACTCCCACCAACAGTGGCAAAGGGTCCCTTTTTCCCCACAGCCCTGCCAGCATTTATTATTGGTTGATTTCTTGATGATAGCCAATCTTTCTGGAGTGAGATGGAATCTCAGTGTTGTTTTAACTTGCAACTCTCAAATGACCAATGATGTTGAACACTTTTTCATATACTTATTGGCCATTTGTATTTCTTTATCTGGGAAGTGCATGTTCATCTCAGATGCCCATTTTTGGATTGGGTCTTTGAATTTGGGGGACCTTATTTTTTTCAATTCTTTATATGTTCTAGATTGAAGTCCTTTGTCTGAGCTACAACTGGCTAAAATTTTTTCCCACTCTGTGGGTTGTCTTTTCACTCTGTTTGTGATTTCTTTTGCTGTGCAAAAGCTTTCTAATAAGGTGAGATCCCATTTGTTGATTCTTTGTAGTGTTTCCCATGCAGTCTGGGTTTTGTTCATGAAGTCTCTACCTACCCCTATGTCTTCAAGATTTCTACCTGCTTTCTCTTCCAGTAGATTTAGGGTTTCTGTTTTAATATTTAGATATTTGATCTATTTTGACTTTAGTTTAGTACGTGGTGATAGACATGGGCCTAGTTTTAGTCTTTGGCATTTGGATAGCCAGTTTTTCCAGCACTATTTATTAAAGAGGTTGTCTTTCTTCCAATGAAATGTTTGACTCCTTTGTCAAAGATGAGGTGGCTGAATGTGTTTGGCGTTGTGTCTGCATCTTCTATTCTGTTCCACTGATCCTTGGGTCTTTTTGTTGTTGTTGTTGTTGTTTATTTTTTGTGTTTTTTTTTTTTGCCAATACCATACTGATTTTATCACAGTAGCTTTGTAGTATAATTTCAGGTCAGGGATTGTGATGGCCCCTGACTTGCCTTTTTGCCCTGAATTGCTTTTGCTATTCTAGGTCTCTTCAATTTTAAAAAATAAAGAAGTAATAATAACAAACACATTAATAAACCTAAAAAAAGTAAATATAAAAATTATATGGCTAAGGATTTTATATGGTAAAATTTTGTCCTACCAAAATGGCTAAATAAACATTTTATTATTGTATAGATGAGATACACTTATACGTAGAGTAAATAAGTCTATTTATGGTCATTAACATGATTTCCTAAACTTTAAGAAGTCTAAGCTAGCCTTTGATTTTTGTCAGAAATGTTAACCTATGTAAAATTGTTAAAGACACTGCCACTCTGATAATCAAAAGGATTAGATAATAATAACCTAAAAAATAGTATCTGTGAACAAAATGCTCATTGGTTCTGGTATAACAATGTCAGCCATGATTGTTATCTTAACATACTATATAAAATAAATAAATAAGCTCATCAATTACTAAACTCAAAATAAAAATCTTTCACAGGGACAGGATGTGGGGGGCTGACTTACAAGTTCCACTCAGGCTGAAACAGGAAGCAGAGGTCCCCCAGTTCGGCTCCTCCAGGCCTTCAAAGTCAGCAAAGGAAGGACTTTTACAAATCACAAGTTGAACCCCACTGCAAGCTACTATAAAACAAAGAAACACACACAGAAATGGGGCCTGACGCAGCCACACTCAGCTCCTCAGCAGTGAGATCGAGACCTCGGGGCCTGGATGCCCAGACACGACGGCTCCCCCAGCGCGCTGTGCTTCTGTGTGTAGTTTTGCATTTCTCCAGAGCACTGAGGACATGCTGTATACTTACTTCACTCATCCCATTGTTCTTGCCACTTTCTGCAGCAGCTCTGGGAGTCCTCTTTCATGAGTGTCTTTATGAGGAGTGATCAAAAATACGACGAATGCTGCTGCCAATTGCCAACCAGCAGAAAGGCAGGCTCATAAAAATATATAGTGTGTCCTCATCCACCTTATTCACTAGATCTGGCACTGTGTGACTTCTGGCTCTTTCCCAGAGTCAAAATGACCATGAAAGGTAAATGTTACGAATTAATTCAGGACATTAAGGCAGCCACAACAGTGCAACGAGAGGCACTCACAAAAGAGGACTTCCAGAATTGCTTCCAAAAATGGCAAGAATGTGTGATAAGTGTGTTTGAACCAAAGGGGAGGGTTTTGAGAGGGATTCATGGCAATGTGGTTGTTACTGTAATACATTTTTAAAATTTTTAAACATTTAAAACTTAAGTATTCCCCATTTTTTTTATCACATCTTGTATTTATGTATCTAAATGTTTACTATTCATCTACCATGTGCTGCCTTTGTTTATGACCTGTCTATCCATAGCAATGGGCTCCATGAAGGCAGGGGTCTACCTCTGGGGGCCCTCTGAGCCCACACACAGATGGGCCCCATCTCACAGCAGCTGCCCAGATGAAGCTGCCACCACGGCCCGCCTGGGGTGAGCTCTGCCTCCCGTGTAGACTGCAAGACTGAGCAGGGAGGAACTATTCAAACTCACGTGCTCCCCAGAGCACACACGCTACGTGGTGCTTTATGTGAAGTAGCCGCCCCTGACTTGCAGTTGTCCCACCTGAAACGATGGAACACATCAGGCAATAGCATGAGAGCGGTTGAGAAAGCAAGAAATCTTATTTTGGTTTTTTAAGGCTTAGTAGCCATACAGATGACCATATTAACAAACTTACAAACTATGCAACAAGTGGGATAAGTGTGTTCGAAGCAAGGGGAGTATTTTGAGTACTTTGGGGGGATTCACATAAATGTGTCTTTTACCATAATGATTTTTAAAATGTGAACATTCACCCTATTTTTCGGTCACGCCTTATAAACGAAACTAAGAAGAATAAATGCTTGCTTGTTAAGTGGGGCGTTAAACATCACCCATCAGCAGTTTCAAAGCTGCGGCGCGTGTCAGCCCGCAGCACTAACGTCTGATTCGCCGGTCTGGGCGTGAGAATTTGCCCTCCAGCAAGAACCAGTAACGCTGATGGTGTGCTCTGCGGACCCACTTTGAGAACCGCCCGCCGTTGACTTCACGGTGATACATTAAGCAATTACACTGAGATTAAGTACGTTTTCAGCCTCTGGCATGTGCTGAACCTGTAGTGGCAGCTCAGTCAACATTATCAATCACCTTGTTGGTGACCCAGCGGCCACAGAAGGGGAAGAAGGCCTGTGGCTCAGCAGAGGGAACCAGGCCTTGTTTACTTCAATTCCTGCTAAACAGTTCACAGAGGAGCCTTCAGTCAGCTCATCAGGAAACTGACCTGGACTGCCACTCCATATAAACGAAAATTTGTGTCATTTTCTTTCTCATAGGTGACTCAGTTAGCTGTAATACACCATTTACATAATCCACAGGGAGCAATATTCTAGGCTTCAGACAACTTCAATGTGAGCTAACTTCTTAATTATTTTAAATATTCTAATCCATCTACTGCCAAATTCTATGGAATATGTTCCTCCTATGATCATATAAAATAAAGTTTCTAATTACGAGAAGAAACTTGTTTTTAACAGGGAGCCTATCTTGACCTTCGTTACATGATGACAAACTCTCATCACCACCTTCACCCTCAAAACAAAAGAAGTTTTTCTTTCATTTACAAGAGACACTGTGTGTATAATCAATTCATTCAACAGGCATTGACTGCGTCCTGCTGGTAAAACAATCACCGCGCCGAGAATAATCAAATTACAAAGGCTAAACTTCATCCAGCTCCCTACAATGAATAGAATCGTTATATACTGCAAATATGTACCAGTGAAAATAAATTTTAAAAAATTATGCTATATGGAAACCTCTGTGCCCCAATGTGGCACAAAGCATGTGCCCAGTAAACTTTTTTTGTTATCAGAGAGAACACATTTACCTGATGGCCTTTTGCCATCCAAAACTTTCTAATAGGAGTTGCGTATCTGCCCCATTTGCATTCATCTAAAGCATTCTCAACTCACAGCCAGAGAAATTAAACTCTGGAGTGTTTTAATGTCTCATCCTCAAGCAATTCGTGGGTCAAAACCGGAATTAGAACTATGACTCCTTCTAATTCCCAGCAGGTAATGATCCTTGTAGGGTTTGCGGAAATCCTCCTCCACGCGGCCTTCTCTGTTGGTGTTCCTTTTTTTAGACACTATTGATGTCATCAGAAAGATTCCTATTCTAATTGTCTTCAATATTTTCATATTTTTAGAACATGAGGTATCCCTTCCCATTCAGGAGAGGAGGTGACTCACCCCACTGAAGCCTGCTGCAAGAACAGCTCTGTAATCAACTCCCTCCGGGTGCCGCAGAGCCAGGTGCTAGCAGGTGGCACTGATTCCTAATCACTAATGTGGCCTTATTCCAAGCAGCCATTTTTAGTTTTAATTGTCCTAGAGTCCACTGAGAAGATTTTTAAACTTTAGTCCACCCGACATCCTTATTCAAATGTTTGTGTTTTGTTCTCTCCAAATGGTCACCCACTTTGAGTTGCACCTATGGGAAGAAATAAGTTTCAATAGCTGAAAATTTTGGTACGTGACTTTTTTTTTTCCAAAATCAAGCACCACTGTATGCTTTGTCTTAAATCACTACATTTATCTCTCTTAATTTCCTCCCATTCTTCAGTGACTAATACTACCACAGAAATAGCCAGCAATGTATTATGTTTTCATTTCTTTGAAAATAGAGGTGTGGGGAAGAAAGCTATCCTCAATAAAATAACATCTCCAAATGACTGTTTTTGTGATTCTTTAGCATTTGAATCATGACGTGGTGATGCACATGCTCATTAGCATGAGGATATTTTAATTATTTCTTGATTTTAACTGACAATACTTAAATATTAGCTGGCAGCATTCATTCCCTTTTATAATCTAACTTAACTTATAAAAGTTTCTAATCATGAAAGTAGCAAATGATTATTTACTGCTCCTAAACCACTGGAAAATACAGTCCTGAGACCTTCTCACTGACCCCGCCGGAGATGATGGAAATCAAGGAGCTGCAGTTTAATCTGTGTCAACCCTGAACTTAAATCAGCTGAAAAACTGGGCAGGAGAAGGTACTTCTAGAAAACTCAAAACAGGTTGAGCATACCATAATTTGATACCTAGTTAAGAGAAAAATTGTATATCCAACATTTGCTTCTAATACTGAGTGAAATAGAAGTAATAATTATCACTAGTTATTAAAAAATCAAAAGCAAGAAAAAGGCTATAGTCACTAACATCGAAAACTAGTCTCCAGTGCTCTTGGGTATCACTGCTAAACATCTGATTGTTTTAGAACAGGCCTGAGAATACTGCCAATTGCCGTAAGGGGTTCGTCAATAGTTAATTCATAATATGCCCAATAGCATTACCATGGTACAGAAGTGCAGATAAACCTTATTACCAGGGAAGGACTGAATGAAACCCTATCAGCTACTATGAGTTGTGCTGCTATACTCATGGTTATGCGCACCTCACTATAACCTGATATCTTTAACTATTTTAGATATCTAGGAAGGGAATAGCTGAGTCCAGTGGAATTTCCACTTTTAGATTTTTGAAGAATCTCCACACTGATTTCCATAGTGATTGTACTAGTTTGCATTCCCACCGACAGTATAAAAGCATTCCTTTTTCCTCACATCCTTACCAGAATTTGTTATTTGATTTCTTTATGATAGCCATTCTTTTCAAAGTAAGATGGAATCCCAATATTCTTTTAATTTGCATTGCTCTAGTGGCCGGAAATGCTGAGCATTTTTTCATATAATTATTAACAATTTGTATTTCTTAAAAGTGTCCATTTCTGTTGCCAATTTTTTGATTGGATATTTTATTTGGGGGGGAGGTCTGGGTTTTTTGTTTTGTTTTGTTTTGTTTTGTTTTTTTGAGTTCTTTGTAAATTCTAGTTACTAGTCCTCTGTCAGAAGAGTAACTAGCAAGATTGTTCCCATTCTGTGGGTTGTCTTTTCACTCTATTAATTGTTTCCTTTATTGTGCAGAAGTTTTATAATTTGATACAACCCCATTGGTT
This sequence comes from Erethizon dorsatum, assembly GCA_028451465.1. Lineage (NCBI taxonomy): Eukaryota > Metazoa > Chordata > Mammalia > Rodentia > Erethizontidae > Erethizon > Erethizon dorsatum. Next base: position 27,730,181 of record CM051838.1, on the reverse strand, counting down.
GATTCTTGATGCTATTTCTTGTGCGATTTGAGTTCTGTTCAGAAAGTCCTTTCTTGTGCCCATGTCTTGAAAAGTTTTAAGTATTTTAACTTCCAGCAGAATGTTTCTGTTTCAATATATATGTCTTTGATGGTGCATGGTGATAGATACGGGTCTAGACTTTATTTGGTACATGGTGACAGACATGAGTGTGGACCAGTGGTGGCGAACCTTCTAGAGCTTTCAGTGATACAAACAGTCTGCAGCACACTGGTCCAGATTCAACCTTCTGCATGCGCACCACAATTTTACATAGTATTCTTTGTTTCTACTGATTTCAGCAACTCAACAGTATTTCCTCAATCCAAACTATACCTTGCCACCGGAATTGTGAAAAACAAGGTGAATAGGCTTTCCATTACTGTGATTAAAGATTTTAAAAGCCAAAATACACGTCTTTGCCTTATAACAGCATTTATCATTGGAGATTTTAGGCGTGTGCTACTCCTAGCATGATGTTTCAAAGACATTTTTGAAAAATTTATTTCCATGTAGTTTACTAAAAGCATGTTCTGATCAATGCAAAATTTGATCCTAATGCTAATATTATTTTTAAGGATATTTTCTCACAGAAACGAAGTGCATACATTTGTTAAGAAGGCCAAAGAGGGCCGGTGAGATGGCTCAGCGGCGTAAGCGCCTGCCTTGCAAGCGCGAGGGCCCAAGTTCGACTCCCGGAACCCACATACGAAAAAGGGGCCAGTGATATCGCTCAGCGGCACGGGTGCCTATTGGCGTGCAAGGTCCTGAGGTCGACCCCCCGGTACCCACAAAAAAAAAAAAAAAAAGGCCAAGGAAAAGCATAAATAGAGAATCTACAAAAAAAATAAATAAATAAAACCTATGACCTCCTGTGGCAGGGGGGACAGCCCAAGCTGCATTTCTAAGTCACCAAGAGGACATTTCAGTAATGCAGGTGGCCATGCCAGACCCCAGGTTTCCAGGCGTGGTTGCCAGAAATCAGTGATTTTTCAAAAGTGCTGCTGCAGACCCTGAGTAGGGAAAATCCTACAGTTACATACTGTGTCTGAGATGTTCATTCAGTGACAAGAGTGTGTCCTTTACTCCTAAGAGCAGTTACCTCTAAATGTACCTCATGTGATTACCGGGTTGTACTTCCTAAATCCTCACATGCGCCATCCTGGGTGTGTCCCTGTCCCCACTTCGCGCTGGCTCTTTGCATATTGCGTTCCTCTCATTTTGCCCGTGAGCCAAGTGAACAGAGAACAGTGTCTGATCCTCTGTTCAGTACAATGCCTGGAACATTGGCACTGAGTGGCGTTAAAAATAACAGCAGGGACTGCGTGTTGCTCTCACACACTCAAGACTCTTTCGATGCAGGTAGAACAAGTTTTAATTTAGAGTTGCAAATCGAATGTGCAGCAGCAGACCTCACTCATTCCTATGACTAACATTAAATGCTGCTCTTGAGACTCGGGTTGCAGTCAAGTCTGAGAGCTGCGAATCCTGGTCCTGACAGCAACCGAGTCCCTACCTGGGGGTCTCGCTTTTGGAGAAGTATTGGGTCAAACTGAAGATGCTTCCACGAAGCTGGGAGCTTCGGGCACGGCCCAGATGGGGCTGCGCCTGCCAGCCCCGATTTGGCCTGAGCAGGGGCAGCCTGGCCTGCAGGGCGCAAGCAACCCCTGCGGTCTCTCTCATAGCCTTTGGCGCTGGACCGAAGGCCCCCAAGGCTTCCCCGCCAGGCTGACCGCCCTCTGCGCTCTTCATGCGCTCCCGCTTCTTGCACCATCAGCCAAGGCACGAGGGTCTCGCTGAGGCCGCTCCGCCTCCCAGTCAGCCTCGGACCCTCCGCAGGGACAGCCCGGCTCCAGGCCATATCCAGGCTTCTGCTCTCCGCGGGCCATCCTGCCGGCTCGGGGTCGGGGCAAGGGGTGCGGTAACTGCCTTGCTGACTTGTTGGAGCTGGGGTGACACACGAGCCTTCCAGCTCCGTCTCTGTGTATGTACTGCCGCCTAAACTGGGGGTCAGGAAACGACTGAGTGCACAAGGCCAGCATTTTCAAATGGACTAGGATGTACTAGGGGAGGGAAGCGTAGGGGACTAAATAGAATAAAACATTGCTAGAGTACTTTTTCAAATACTGGAATACCTTACTGTACTTCTAGTCAAAATGAAGAAAATGTGATATTTATACACAATGGAGTACTACTCTGCCATAAGGAAGGATAGATTTGAATCATTTGTAGGAAAATGGATGCACCTGAGACCATAATGTTATGTAAAATTCAGACACATAAGCTTAAATATCACACGGTTTCTCTTATGTGAGAAACACAAAGTGTAAGTAAATTAAAGAGAAGATAAAAGATAGATAATAGGAAACAGAGAGACAGATCTTTTAACAATGGGAAGGGGACCAAGAGGTGGAGGGAGGGGAAGGGAGAGGAAAGGAAGGGTATCAAAAAATAATTTAAATTAAAGTGTGCTGTGTCCATGCACCAACTCCCCACAATGAATGTAATCATTATGTATTGCAAATATGGATTAATAAAATGTTTAAAAATAGATCAATGATAAATGGGTGAGGTGATAGATCTGTTAATTAGCTTTATCAAATTTTCTTATATGCATAGATCAAAACATCACATTGGACTCCATGAATAGACACAATAATTACTTGCCAATAAAAACAATTAGTTCTGGACAATGTTTCCAAAACTCTGGTCTCTTCGAGTCTTCCAGTATGAGTCTGCCCTTCTGGCTCTCTGCTCTGCCCTCCACTGGTCAGTTACAGTCCGAAGGTGAGTAACTACTGCTTGGGATTAGGAGGTCCCTTCTCCGCTCTGTGTCCTCATCCACGCAGTGAGCTTCCCCCTCCTGCCTAGCTCTAAGGATAAAGAACAGTATGAATCCCAAACACTTACCAATGCAAGACATACTGTCACACAAGAATGGGGCACTTTTTGAATTTGTTACATGTTTTTAAATGTTTAGATGCATAGTAACAACTCCCTGAACTGTTCCATTTAATTATACCAGTAGTCAGATATTCATAAAGGTCACAGATCTCTTTAAAAATACTTTACTAAAACATTGGTGCTGGAAAAACTGGCTCTACACATGCCGAAGATTAAAACTAGATCCATATCTTTCACCATGCACTAAACTAAATTCAAAATGGATCAGAGATCTAAATATTAAAACAGAAACATTAAATCTGCTGGAAGGTAGGATAGGTAAAACCCTTGGAGACATTGGTGTAGGCAAAGACTTTATGAATAAAAACTCAACCGCACGGGAACTATCCCAAAGAATCAATAACTGGGATCTCATCTTATTAAAAAGCTTTTGCACAGCAAGAGAAACCACCAACAGAGTGAAGAGACAACCCACAATGTGGGAAAAAATGTTTGCCAGCTGTTCCTCAGACAAAGGATTACTATCGAGAACATATAAAGAACTCAAAAAAATCAGACCTCCCAAATTTAAAGACCCACTCCAAAAATGGGCATCTGAGATGAATACACATTTCTCAGATGAAGAAATACTAATGGCAAACAAATATACAAAAAAATGTGCAACATCACTAGTCATTCGAGAGATGCAAATTAAAACAACACTGAGATACCATCTCACCCCAGAAAAAATGGCTACTATTAAGAAATCAACTAATAACAAATGCTGGAGGGGCTGTGGGGAAAAAGGAACCCTTCTTCACTGTTGGTGGGAGTGTCGACTGGTACAGCCACGGTGGAAGTCAGTGTGGAGATTCCTCAGAAAACTAGGGTTGGAGGTCCCATTTGACCGAGCTATTCCCCTTCTGGGCATCTTCCCAGAAGAATTAAAAACATCGTACCACAGCGATATATGTGCACCCATGTTTATAGCAGCACAATTTGTAATAGCCAGATCTTGGAAACAACCCAAATGCCCATCAACTGAGGAATGGATAAGAAAGATGTGGTATTTTTATACAATGGAGTACTATTCAGCCATAAAGAAGGATAAACTGGAGACTTTTATAGGTAAATGGATGCAACTCGAGAAAATACTCATAAGTGAAATAAACCAGACGCACATGTGTAAGCATCGTATTATCTCTCTAGTATGAGAAACTGAAAGAGTAAATAAGATCCAAAATGTACAATAGATATGGTGAATCAAAAAGAAACTGGTCAAAAGGAAAGAGAGACTGGAATAGGGAAAAGAAAGAAGGGAAAGGGAAAAAAATTGTATATATATATATAAGATGGTTAAGATAGATACACTACCATTTTTACTTAGTTCATTGAAGAGTAAGGTTTGTGCCAATAATGTTTGGACAATTGAATGCTAATGTCTGGTGTCCTGAATAACTAACTTAAAGATAGTAATACGTAATGTATTAACCATTGTTACCCTCATATTATGTTGTTTTGAAATTTTGTTCTTCTTTTGATTTGTTTTGTTTTTTTTTTCTTCTCTTTAAAAAAAAAAAAATACTTTACTAAAACATTTAGTTTTAACCAGGCATGGTGGCACACATCTGTAATGCCTGCACTCAGAAGGCTGAGGCAGGAGGATCACTGCAAGTTGGAGGCCAGCCTGGGCTACACAGTGAGTTCAAGTCCAGCCTGAACTACATAGTGAGACCCTGTTTAATAAAAACCAAAAAAAAATAAAACATTTGGTTTTAAGAATATAAATATATACTTACTTGCTAACTTTCTTGTCAAGGAACAAGGATTTAAAAACCATTGATTGGAGTTTCAAGTGTCTTTCTACATAAACCACCTTCATAGCATATTATCTATAAATTGTAGTTTCAGTTTCTTTAAATGTGGAAATACAAAGCAATCTGAATGCAAATATAGTCTCCTTCTAAATTTTCATCATTTTTACATTTTTCTCACCCAACACTATTTGACACCCTTTGTTTTGTTTTGTTTTGTTTCATGATACTGAGGATTGAACTCAGGGCCTTCTCACTCAGCTACATCCCCAGCCCTTTTTGTTTTTCTGTTTTGAGACAAGGTCTTGCCAAGTTGCCCAGGTTGGGCTCAAACTTGGCCTTGATCTGAGAAGTCTCCTGAGCCAAAATATATTTTGAAAAATTGAATGACAAGACCTCTTAATGAATGGAAAATATTTTAGCCTACTATCAATTAAGAAATGTAAAAATTATATTCTTTTGTTAAAAAAAAAAACAAAATATTTAGTCTTGACAGCTTTGCCCTAATTATGAGACCTGATTGTTCTTTAAACACTGATTCCTTGAATGGTTAAAGTGTAGAAGAGCATGAACATTTTCTCCTGTATGAATAGATTCCTTAATCATTGTGCAGACCCCCAATGGCGACTCCAAGATCAACTATGGTGGAAGCTGTTACAGCCAGCTCCGTAGACTGTGTTTCTGGGGTGATAGTGAGCGAAGTCCAGAGACTCATTTTACAAGGGGCATCCTCAGAGGCCTGCACTGGGTTTGGCTTAGCCCTGGGTTTGAGGACCCCAAAGAATAAACAAAATTCTGCGTCTCTGAAAGGTTATGTCATTCTGGAGCCCAGCCAGTGTTGCCACAGGGTTTGCAGACATCAGCAGGCCTGGGGCCACCTGCCCAATCGCCAGTCCCCAGAACCATGCTTAGACCATCTCCAGAACCTCGTGGCCTGTGCTGGGCTGCGAATGATGCTCGTGCCCTGGGTGGCCTTGGTCGCAGGAGCCGCCTGAACGAGAACAATATTCTAGCCTGTTATCCTTCACAGACATGGGTTACTTAAGGGGTTCACTCCCATTTAAAATAAATGTTGCACCTAAGCATGCATTCCCTCCCTTGAGACCAGGATGCTAAGTGAAAACCATCAGACACAAGCTTAAATACCCAATGATTTCTCTTATATAAGAAACCTAAAGTATAAATAAATCAAAGGGCAAAATATAAGCTAGGTAATAGGAAACAGGGAGGGGAAATGGGAAGGGGAACCAAGAGATGGAGGGAGGGGAAGGGAGGGGAGGGGATGAAAAAAGAATGAAGATGTGCTATGTACATGGAGCACCTCCTGATGAGGAATGCAATCATTATGTACTGCAAATGTGCTAATAAAAATAAAAATTTTAAAAATATAGAGAGCACACCCCCTCAACTCTTGTGGAGGTGTGAAGGCAGCCAAAGGAAATTTTCATCAGAGTATGGTCAAGAAGGAAATTTCTCCCTCCAGCCCAGAGTTGAGGGCTCAATGAATGGTTTTTCCTTCAAAACCAGCCCATCTCTCTGGAACACCATGCACATAAAGTTCAAGAAGGCCAATATTCAGTTCCAGGTTCCCAGGATCAACTCTTTTGGTTTGGGGTTTTATTTCTAAGTAATTCTAAAAATGCTGATGTTAATAATGATACTGCCTTTGCCATTCCCATATTGCTGTTTTTCTAATGAGGCATCCAGTAGGAAACCAAACACCAAATTAGAAGTCAGAGGCAGCTATTGTAAGAGGGTCTCATTGGAAATGTTTTCCATGATAAAGTCACTGTACTCTGAAAAGAATGCTTTAGTCAAGGAGCTCAGAGCCTTCTCCATAAGCCCGCAAACAGCCACACGTACGGGTCCAGGGTGCAGGCTGCATACTGCAGATGTGGTTCTTGTACATCATCGTGTCTGAGGTTCAGCAAATGACACAGGGTGACCCCTCGGAGGAGCGACACCTGCCACAAACAACCAAAGCACTATTTTTCCAGTACATATTTGCAGCATGAATATTGTGTTATCTTACACAAACCTGCATGTATCCACAAGTCGTATTTGTCCTGTTGCCTTAATTATTTAGCCCCTAAAACAGGGATTTGGACCAGATCCTACATAATGTTCTTCTTGAAAGACTTTTCCATACATTTATTTTAATTAGTGCATGTTCGTCATACAGAATAGTGATGTTCATGTTGGAGAATTGGTACATACCTATATAACATATCTTGTCCATTTTCAGTCTCTTTACCCCTCTGTCCCTTTCCTCCTCAGATTCCCTTCCTTGTCCTCTGAGTCTAAATAATGTCCTTTTGAAAAATAATTTTTAAATACCGCTAGACAGATTTCTAAAACAGAAGTGGGTTCCTGTAGTCCAAGGAGATCTGTTGATCGTGTTCCCAGTGCGCGTTCCTTGCTGCTGTGTTTGCCGCCTGCTCCTTCAGCAGAGAATAGAAAGATGTATACAGTTGGGTCTGGCCTGACTAGAGCCTGCAATTTAAAAATGAAAATGAGCACTGGGGGAACACTAAAGGGATATCTTAAATGTCTTGTGCCCTGATGATTGCTTCTTCATAGTTACTGAGCTTGCAAAGGCTTTGAGGGAGCAGCAGGAGCAGGGGGGCTTGACCAGAAGTCCTCCCAGCAAGGTGTACAGGGCATTACCTGTCAAGCCAGGGTTCTGGTTTTTGTCTGGAAGGAAGTAAAGGCCGTTTGTGCAGGGAAGGGACATGGTCGGATTTGGAGGATGGAACGAACAATGTGGAGGGATGAAGACGGTGTGAGGGGGCTGTGGGAAGACGGCCTTGGACACCACTTCTGACTGCCTCTCTCCTTGCACCTTGCTGAGGTTATTGGTGTCCACACTCCACACAGGGTGCATTCAAAGGTGGGACTCTGCTACCTGGAACTCCCACACCTGAGAAAGGAGCTTCCAGAGGCCAAATTCCTTTTTCTTCTAACCCTAACCCAGTCTCGTCTCACACCTTCATGGATGGAACCTTCTGCATCCCAAAGGCATCATGCTCCTCTCCTCCAGTCTTGAAGTATCCGCCGGAACTCAAGCTCATTCATGGGCATGGAAGAGAGCAGCAAGCTGGCGGGCTGCCACTCCTTTGCTCCATTCGTCCAGCCTGGATCCAGCAAGCACTCTGTGCCTGGCATTGAGCTGGTTAAAAGAAACAAATCCTCTGCTGAGTTTTCCTGCAGGGAAGAGAGAATAGGGTGCAAGTAACTCCTCTCCAGTGGTAAATGCGTCAAAGGGGCTCAAATGTTATTCCCAAGGCCCCGATGCTGTCAGTCGAAGAATCTCAGCCAGAAAGAGGAGAGACAGTAGGGTTCTTGAGAAGGACTACATAAGATCTCATAGCAATTTCAGATATTGGTACAGACAGAACGTTACAAAGTGCCTCCAGCTTCCAGCAAAGCACAGGAGAGACAAACCGTGATGTCACCGATGAGCTTGGGTGTCACACGGAAGTAGCTTTCCTCAGTGCACGTAACACTATGACTGTTCGCCACTGGATCTTCATCCTTTTTTTTTCTTTTTGCAAAGTTCATAGTCATACTGAAAAACATTTTTCTCCATAATTCATATTTTCAGGTTTGTTTTTCATTTTGCTTTGTTTTGGTTCCATTTGGTTTTGTATACATGCAATGACCTGGAGGAATTTTAGGGGTTGAAGCCAAAGTAAACCTTGATAAAAGGCTTGAGTTAAATAATTCTAAAGGGATTTCCTCATCTGCGAGATAGAGAGTGTTGACCCTGTTTAAAACAACTGACGTAGCTGACAGCCAGCCTGGCAAGAGAGCTCTTGCAACGTATAGATCTAGGTTTTCCTAAACAAGCTTCCCCAGAGGAGAGAAAGAGAAAAACAAAGTGAGAGAGAGAAACAATACATGGCTGAGCGCAAGTGAGCAGAAGGCAGGAGAGAGAAAAGATGTCCTCTTTCCAGTTGACATGCGTTGACCCGGAATGACGCTGGACCATGGCCATGGTGAGGACCTTTCCTGAAATCTTGCCAAACTTGACTGTGTGTGTAGTGTAAAAGGACAACAACAGCCCACATTTTGAATCTTATTTTCCAAGCATCGAAATGGTTTTTCCAAGTCTGATGTGCACTGTTTTCCTTCAAGCAGCCTCATTTTAATATTCCCCTTTCCGTCCAAAGCCACTTCCCATCCAGCTTACACGCGTAGCTCCCACAGTCGCCCCGGGCGCTCGGCAGCTCGGTCTGCTGAAGCCCAGATCTGCTCGATGGAATTTCAGGCTGCCTGTTTATTTGGCTGGAAGATGAAGCTTCCCATCCTCCCTCAATGGAATTTTGTTTTGACACAGATTTAGGTGAAGGAAGCAGTGCCCTCGGGGGTCATTGGAAAAGCTGCCCTGAGTAGGGGCGCTCTAAAGAGTCTCAGTGCTGATCAATCGCTGTTCCTCAGGTGGGGCCCAGGGAAGTATTTTCTGTGGGTTTTTCCCCTCCCTCGTTTCTTTCACCTGGCTGGCAGGTCTTTACTTACAACTGCAGCCTCCGATGCCTGTCTGAACTAGGAGCGTGTTCCCTGTGCCAGCACAAGCAGATGGCGAGGGGAAGTGGCCAGCTGAAAACTGAAAGCTCCAGGTGAGACGCAGAGGTGCGCAGACAGAAGCACATTTTGTATAAAGAAGTGCACCGATTCTTCTAGGGTCCTCGCATCTTTTCTGCTTTGAACGGGCGATCTAAAAGGGGATATAGAGGTCCTTGTTCAGCACGAGCATACATCTCTTTAATACAGGTCTTCATGGTTTCAATTACTGTCTTATCAGATAATAATGGATGAGTAAATGGATTTTATCCAATGTTGGAATGCATGATTTTTCTCCAGTGTCTTCTTTTTATCAAGCTGATAAAGTTGATTTAAATTAAAACATGTTCCATGACCACGATTATGATAGCGAGCCACGGGGCTGCAGCGCCCGAGGACGTCTGCGTGTTCCCCCTCCAGAGCTTGTGCTGTGTGCAGTTTATGCAGCCATGTGCTGCACCTGGGTGATGCCCCATCGCTGTGTTGAGTGACAAAGGCGAACTTGCCATTGGCAGTGTCATGGTGCAGAGTCCAAGCTCTGGGGTCCAACTTCCTGGATTAACTCTGACTGAACTATTTCACTTTTCTACCTTATTTCCTCCTCTGGGAAAGGAAGATAGTCAGAGGGTCTACTTTATAGAGCTGCTGTGATAATTAAGTGGGGTAATGCATACAAAGTCCTGGGAGCAGGCTTTGTCACAAAGATATCTATTTTCCTAATATTTTCTAGAATATACTAATTGGTGTGAACTTTACTAAAATTCTCTAATTTAAAAAAGGCCAATATTTTTGTAAAATTTTCAATGCCTCCAAATCAATAGAAGTCAGTAAAGAATTTGTAAAAGATTGCTTACAGAAGGTGTTTAACATGTCATCCTCTATGAAATTATATAGCGCAGTTATCCCCATTGTATACATAACAGATGTGTTAGCCATCTGTTTTCCAACACAAGAATGCAATTTCCATGAATACATGGACTTTGAGTTGCAGTCACTAAGGAGTCCCTGGTCCCTAGAACTGTACCTGCCACATAGTAAATCCCCAATACGTATTGCTGGGGGGAAATGGGATGAATACATGGATGTAGGTGATGCTTTTCTCAGCTCTTACAGATAACGTTATTGTCTACAAGGACTCCATTGGCAGAGCACACACAGGTCTCAATGGTGGAGAGGAGATGTAAATGGCTGAGGGCTTACACTTAGCATCATTCTCAGGCTGACATCTTTGGCTTGCACAAAATTGCTGAACTATAAACAGGATTTCAGAGCCACCTCTTCTTGCCTGATGATAGTCATGCCCAGGGAGCAATCTGTAATTAGTTTATTAAACATTTATTTAGGGTTCAAGGTAGAGGGGTCCTCTCATATCCAAAGACCATGATATGACAGCCTATTATACAGTTAAAATATACAATGAATATTTAAATTTTGTTGAATTATTAAAGTGAAGGGCTGTAATAATCTCCCTCAAAATACTCCTCACTTCAAACGCACCTATCCCATCATTCTTGACACTTTCTGAAGCAGATCTGGAAGTCCTTTTTTATGAGTGTCTTTATGAGGTGTGATCAAAAATATAGTGAATGCTGCTGCTGCCAGATGCCATCAGTGGGAAGGCAGGCTTGTAAAAACTTCATGTGTCCTTACCCACCTTATTCACGGGATCTGACAATGTGCAACTTTAGCTCTTCCTGATAGTGAAAATGATCACAAAAAGTAAATGTTTTGAAAGCATGCAGGACATGAGGCAGCCACAAGAGCACAACTATAGACAATCACAAAAGAGGTTCTTCCAGAACGGCTTGAGAAAGAGGCAGAAATGATGGGTGTGTTCAAAGCGAGGGGGAAGATTTTGAATTTTTCAGTCACATCTCATGTATGTTATGTGTAACTAAAGGAGTTTGAAGGCTCCAGACACAATGTAGTGATAGGAAATAGCAACACTGATTACTCTGATTTGACCATTTACATTGTGTAGTTGTATTGAGAGAGCATATTGTATCTCATAAATAGCTTTACTTAAAATAATAATAATTTTTAAAACTAAAAAAAGCAGTATGATGAAGTAGGGTAGTATTAGCTCCTTTTTTCACTTTTCCTTTTAGCATCTAAACCTTTCCTCAATGTCCTAAAGACAGTAGCTCTCCATCGGGGGCGGGCAGCCGCTGGCTTTCAGAGCTCGCAGGAAACCCGCTGAGCACCTGCTTTAAGTCTGCACTGCTGGTGTTCGGTCCTGACTTGGCTGCTTTAGTAGGCGAACTCCTGGGTGTCTATTTAACTTCTGTGAACCCGCATCTCATTGTGGAAAAACAAGAAGTCATGCCACGCTTGGGAGGGTTAGAAGTAATACATGCCAAGTTCTTGGCACTTAATAGGCCTGTAATGAAGCAAAGCCTAAATTTCACTGGATTCAAGAATACCAGGACATGATGGTGTCTCACATATAATCTCAGCGTTATGTGAGGCTGAAGCAGGAGAATCCCAAGTTGGAGCCTAGCCTGGATAATTTAGGGACTCAGTGAGACTCTACTCCCTAAAAATAGGGCTGGGGATGTAGATCAGTGCCAAGGCCCTGGGTTCAATGCCCAGTTCCACAAATAGGAAAAGAAAAACAGCGATCTAATTTTATAGGTTATTAAGTGTCCCCAGAGCCCACGATACATAGAAAGAGCAGTCTCCCTGACACCAGCCGGCTAACTGCCATGTTCTAACCAAAACGTCCTATTTGCAGAGAACTTGGGGGATTTTCTGCAGTGGCTTCCTCAATAGCCGCTGTGGTCGCTCAGGCGTCTCTGGCTGCCCAGGAGGAGGAGGAAGAGAAGAAGGAAGAACAGGGGGAAGCATCACTGTCATCCCTGGCCCCACAGCTTCCTTGTGGGTGGAAGAGGCAGTGAAGGGGCCTCCGAGATTCACCTTGGTCTCTGATCAAATGCTCTGGATCAGCACAGGGCCTCAGCTAGTGCAGGGCCTACACGAATTCACATTACACCCAGTACAAAGATCTCCCTTGTATTTATAGATTAACACATTTTTAACATGAAAATATCGCCTTTCCTAAGCCCGAGACTTCGCTCCATGTGTGAGCTTGGCCAGCATTGACTGAGTGCCTGCCATGTTTGGGGTGCTGGCCCAGGAAATGCTGGTAGGAACCTGCAGGTGACCTGGGTGTGCCCTGCTGAGGTTTAGCCCATGGGGGGCAGCAGGGATGCCCATGCCTATGGAAGCATCAGCGAGGTCCTGTGACAGAATACCAAGGCACATGCTGACCCTGCCTACTGGATTCAACAAAGCCGGCCCCCAGAAAGTGCTAGCTGGGCTGAGGAGTGAAGGAAAAGCATGCGTTGAACCTACTGGAGGAAAGGATGATGTGTGTTCTGGGAAGAATCACAAATGTGAGAAACAGAGAATCCAGTTCACATGTTCTCAAAATGTGACCGGCCTCCATAACATCCAGGGAATTGTTAGAAATGCGAACTCCACGGGTGAGTCCAGCAATCTGGGCCTGAGCAAGCCACCCGCTAATTCTGTTGCTCACTCAAGTTCGAGAACCACTGTGATGATCAATTGATGGTATAGTGAAGGAAAGGTATATATTAACAAAACGTTCATATTTCACATAATGTGGAGCTGTCTGGATAAATGGAAATTTGCCACCTGTACTGTAACTTGTTTCCACAAAGGATTTAAGTGATTTATAATATCACATTTATCATGAAAAGGAATGCAGTGAGGAGCTAAGGGAAATACAGTGAAATTAGATTAAAAGCAAAAATAATAGTAAAAACAATAATAATAATAGAACCTTTACTCTCTTACCATAAATTCCCCAGCTACCAGGCGGCATCCACCCTGGGGGAGCACATGCTGGCTGCTGTGAAAACAGTCATCTGACAAGAGTAATACAGGTATCCTCAAGGTGGAAGGCAGATGTTAACACGTGGTTTTGCTAGCCCTAAACCCTGAGGGGGACCTGCCCCACAGCACCTTTCACATACTGCCCTTTCAAGTCCACCATCTTCAAGTGACCTCAGCATGGTAAAAACCAAGGCCAGTGTAAACGCCCTCACGCAGGCCGGGGCTTTATACCTAAGAGCAGCGCCGTGAAAGGAGCCTGGCAGAAGGACAAACGACAAGGTCGAGCTTGCAGCTCTCAGACAATTTGGCTCACATCAGAAGAGCACCATCAAAGACTACACCTAAAGTCGAAGGGGTTGCCTTCAAAGAGCCAGAAGAGAGATGAAGTGTTTAGAGCTGAACAGAGTATGAAGCAGACCTTGCATACTCTGCCCAGAGCCTCATCTTTGACCAATGTGCTGCTCTGAACCAGCTCAGCCTCCTAAGCCGGATGTCTTCGCACTCCTTAATTTTTGCATCATCTGGACTTCTTTTCTCCAAACTTTCCTACTTGGCACATTCCATATGCAACGTGTACCACACAGTCTATGCTCGATTAGATTTCAACTTGTATTATTCTCTGATTGTTCAGCTGATGTGATTTATTTTCTCAGCTAGATTGTAAATTAGATATGGCTTGTTATTTCCGTGTTTCCTTCAGCAGGGAGTATTTGAAGAGGAGGCTGGATTCATACCTATTCATGAAGGAGAAGTAAGAACTGGCTAAGAGGGCAGGAGTATTTTAGAGACACAGAACAAAAGCAATGAGAAGCATGGTACATGCAGAAGAATACAAGGAGTCTGGGATTGTTGGGCCATGGGGCGAAAGGGTGAGGATATAGATCACAAACGCCCCACCTTTGGGTCATATTAGAAGGTTTAGATTATTTCATAAGGCTGTAGGGGTCCGGGAAGAATGTACAGCTAACAAATGGTATGATATGATAACAAAGATGATATTTGTTATGGCTTATCTCTAGATGTCCACTCAAAGCCTCATGCACTCACAGGTGGGGCATTTAGGAGGTGGCTGGATCATGGGTGTGTGACACTGGATTAGGGTGTGTGATACTGGGATTCAGGGTGTATGATAACTAAATGGGTTTAGGATAGTTCTAGGTGTGGATAATGGAAGCCCCACCCTGGGTGTGGGTGGCAACAATTGATAGGTTTGTAACCTGGATGGACTATAAAGGGACAGAAGGAAGGCAGACTTGCTCACCACTGCTGCTGCTTGCTGCCTTCTGCCTGCCACGCCATGAACTATTTCTCCTCTATGATGCCCCTTTGCCATGAAACTATACCTTGGATCCAGCCGACTATAGACTGAAACCTCTATAAACTGTGATCTAAATAAACCTTTCCTCCTTTAATTTGTGAGTATCAAGTATTTTGCCCCACCAATGAGAAAAGTAATGAAGGCAACATTACAAATTATACTCTGATGGAAAGGGTGTGTGTCTGTGTGTAATTTAGAAGCGATGAGAACAGTCATTACAGCATAATAGTTAAGAGCATGCTGTGATCAAAATTTACTGTCTGTATGATCTCAGACAGTTATTTAGATTTTTTAAATCTGGTTTTTATATACAGGCAATACAGTAGTCTTTTCTGTCCATAGTTTCATTTTCTATGGTTTCCTTTTCCCACAGTCAACAATGATGTAAAATTTTTAAATGGGAAGTTCTGTAAGTTAACAATTCATGATTTTTCATTTGTGTGCTGCTCTAAGGAGTGTGATGAAATCTCTCCCAACCCTGCTGCGTCCTTCTCAGGATGTGAATCATCCCTTTGCCCAGTGTATGCATGTAGTAAATGCAACCTGCCTGTCAGTCTCCCGGTAGCTGTCCCGGTTATCCAACTGACCGTGAAGGTGTAACTGTGCCTCTGCTCAAGTAATCCTTATTTTATTTAATCATGGCCCTTAAGAGTTGTGATGCTGTCAATTCTGATATGCAGTAAAGAAGTCTTGAAGTGCTTCCTTTAAGTGACAAGGTGAAAGTTCTCAATAAGGATAGAAAAAAGGCATATGGGGAGGTTACTTAAAAGAGTACGTTATTGCTTAATCTCTTACTCTGCCTGATTTATAAGTTTAACTTTATCATAGATAAGAGTGTGTAGGAAAACAGCAGCCTGCAAAGGGTTTGGTACTGCCTATTGGAGGTTTCAGACATCTGCAGAGGTCTTACAGGATTTGTCCTCTGTGGACAAGGGGAACATAGTCCTCTTCCTATCACAGAGGAGTATTTGGAAATGAAGCATGAGATCATGCGTTTCAAGTGGTCCACACGTGCCTGGAACCTAGGTGTTCAGGAATGTTTATGAAAATGATGATTGCTAGAGACATGGAGACCATTTCTTTTTTATTCACTTTCTGTTTCTTGGTTACTGTCATTCTCTTTCCAACCAAGTCACTGATGAGAAATAATAAGTTAGTTCAAGGGCTTGGCATAGCAGGAGAACCAGGACACAATTCCTAATTAGCTTGGGGGCTAGAGCCAAGATTGGACACTGGGAATTTATCATGGCACCCTTCCCATCCCAGTGACACTCAGCAGATGCTATGCAAAAAAGCCAAAAGATGGTGGCATCCGTCCTTGGTTTAGGGTGGCACAGAAGGGTCCTAGAGCAAAGGAACTGAGGGAGCTCATGAAAGAAGGTTTGACCTGCTGTGTCCCTTGCAGTAAGAGAGGAAGGGAGACCATGAGGGACTGATGGAAATGGAGAAAGAGAGGAGATGAAGCAGCAGCAAAGGGAAGAAATCACCATTGGAGCCATCTAAAAGCTAAATGATAGTTTCATTAAAGAGCCAGTGAATTAAATTCATGTGCATTGATTCGATTTGCCTTCATGCCAGGGCACTGAAAGCATCTATTGACTCCGGCCTTACAGGGTAACACTCTATCTGTCAAAACTTTAACCCTCAACTGTTTTCTTCTCTACCACAGCAAATGTGCTTTCAGGAAGTTTACTGGTAGTGAATTTGTTTATTTAAAATTTAAGACCGAGAGTAGAAATCTTCAGGAGAAGAAAGACCTAAATGAAAAATCTTAAAAAAGAGTTGGATAGCTTAATAAGTTATGATTTTAAATGAGGCACTTTAAAAAGTACGGGAAGAAGAAAGTAGAAGGAAGGAGCGGTGTTTGAGGGATTATGAAGCTAATTGTCACTAACACAACCATTGCAGAAGCCCGGGAAGGCTGAACTGGATTCCACTGGATGCTAAAAATGGCGTCTAGGAGAGCCTGCCCTTCTGCTCCCCTCCTTGTTGCTGTCTTGTAACAAAAAATGCCCCCCACCCAGCCAGTACACTTCAGTTTCTTAGTTGCCCAGGTAGTAGTTCCTGTCGCAGTTCCTGTTGCTTCTATCTCTTAGAAACAGCTGGTCACTGTGACGCACATTGTATAAACCAATCCCCAACTGACGAGCCATTCTGCCTCTGTGCTTCCTGCTTGCTTACCCCATATAAGCCCTAGACCACCAGAGATCAGGGCCCGATATTCTGGAAATGATCCTGATCAGTGCCCGTCGACGTAAATAAATCTGCCTTCAAATCCTGAGCGTCATTTCGGTGTTTCTGCTCACTGCTGCAGTTTGACAGCCTCTTTCTCCTGCAGGCAAGTCGTGATGAGAGTTTTGAAAGAGCGAATGCCAAATCAGAATAAGTGTGCGTAATTTGTCAGAACCAGTGAACACTTAAACCAGCTTCCACCAATTCTGATGGAGGCTCCTTGTGAGGCTGACTCACACTGGGTGTCACTTGGGTGTAGACCACACTGGTGATGGCTCTAGTGAGCCTGTCATCTCCCCAGCTGTGAAGAAGGGTCCCCTTTCCTCAAATGAGTAAGTCTTGTAGGCCTATGTGGATGGTTCCCCCTGCAGATTACTTCAAGATTTCAGCCACTATGGGCAGGGAGCCAGCCTGACTAGACATCTCTGTTTCTTTCCCTGAGGCTGCATGGCTTCTGGGCTGACTCCTCTCGCCTCTCAGTACTGCTTCCCCTGCAGCGCCCTGTAGGCCTCTGCTGCTTGTGGTTTCACAGCAGGCAACTCTGGCTTCATGTGCTGCTAGCACAGGCTGCTCTTCCCCTTGACCTTGCAGATAAACGCACCAGGATCCAGTGACGCTAAGATACTCCCATTAAATCTCCCAGGTGGCACATCTGCTTAGCTCAGTTAGGCCTCTCCATGGATACCCTCAGTTTGGTCTTCAAGCCCTGTTCCATGAGCTTAGAGAATGTGGTGGCTGCCTTCCCAGCCCAATGGAACACCCTCAGCAGATACCATGGGTAGGGAAGGACTTCCCAAAAGCAGGTGTCGGCTACACGGCTACCACAAAAGGGCCTCCTTATGGGGACTCTCGGAGCTTCTATACTCAGTAAAATAGATTTGTAAAACAAATTTCATTAAAAAAAACAGCATATTTATAAAAAGGAATTTATAAGAGAAAATTTGACTCAGGTAAGTGTATCTGTAATCTGGCTGTGAAGTAGCTTGTCTAGAATAGGCCAGAACATGCTCACAAGGCTCTTCAGCTACTTAGGAGAGACACAGACAAGAGTCACTTGGTTTGCATCAGAGGCTATTTCCACTGCGTCAAATTGTGTAGTGTGTTGATTGTCATTGTTTTTACAGCATGGCTGTCCCTAGAGCCCATTAAAGAGCTTTATTCTACCATCGCTCCTTGAATCTCTCAGATTCATCAGTGGCTTCCAAGTTTTTCCCAATATTTTTTAAATAAACACTGATAGTTTGGCTTTCTATTGAATATTCTGCACGTATCAATTGTACCCCCATAATATAAGGTGTCCTCCTTCCCACAGTGCCTCCAGAAGGACTACTGGCCATGGAGGTCATGGTGACCCCATGCTCTTAGCTGACACCCAAGGGAACCCATCTGGAGCCTTAGCTGAGATAATCCACCCTGCTCTGGAAAACCAAGAACAATTCCACTGGTAACTGTTAGGGTCGGGACGCCCGCCACGTGAAAGAAGACTCCAAGAAGAGTTCTCTCATGCAAAGGGCAAGGGGTTTTATTATCCAAGCATGCGTGGGGCTCACTAAACACGCAGGAACAGTGGGCCCCGAGGTTTGTCTGTGCAGGGCTTATATGTCTATAGAACAAAGGGAGGAGGGGTCTTTGCAAGCGCGGTTACAGAAGCAGATAGCATTGGTTAGTTTAAACAGCTTTTTACATTCATTGGGAGAAGACACTCATACGGGAGTTTTTAGGCTGGCCGACCGAGCGGGGAGGATGTTTCCTAATATGGGCAGCAGGTGTTTAGGAAAGGGATACTTTGTAAATTCTTTAGCCATGGAGTTGTTTTTATCTTTTAGCCTAGATCCCTGGTTGCTCTGTTCTCACTCTTGTCTAACTTAGGCAGCTTTAAATTGTAACAGCTCAATTTCCGGAACCTTGGGAGGAGGGGGACAGCATGGACCGTGCATTCCCAGAAGGGAAAATTTCTCTTACAGTAACATGTCATCAAGTTCCCATAGAACCAGGACTGTCACCTCTACCTATTTCAATTCAAAATCATGTAATGATGTTTTACAATTTTCTGCCTGGATTATCTATGCATGAAAATCCTCTCCTAAATCCTATGACATTTTTTTTTTTTTTTGTGGGTACCGGAGGGTCGACCTCAGGACCTCGTGTGCCAGCAGGCGCCCGTGCCGCTGAGCGATATCACCGGCCCCTTTTTCATATGTGGGTTCCGGGAGTCTAACTTGGGCCCTCGCGCTTGCCGGGCAGGAGCTTAAGCCGCTGAGCCATCTCACCAGCCCAATCCTATGACATTTTGGGTCAACCAGTGACAAGTACACACCAGTAGTAATGATGTTCTATTAGCCATTTCTCAAGAGACTATACTCCACTGTTTTATTTTTAAAAACTGTTATACAAGTACTTTTTTAAAGCTTTGTATGGAGACAAAGGTGACTGTAATTATGCTCCCTACCGTGACCAAATTGGACAAGGTTCAAGTTGTTTCATTTTGATTTTTGCACAATTCCATATCCTTTCAAAGGAAAATAGCTCCAGAGGCATTTATTTGCAGGAGCAGGCTGATGGAAGGAGGTATTCACAAACAAAATCAAACTGCAGATTATGAGGATAGCAATTAATGTTAATGAAAAGCCAAAATACATTCTGCAACTCTAAAATGGCTTAGCATTGTGCCTTGAATAATAGAATTGGTGTATTTCATGCTGTGCTTATTCAAAGGTGTTCTAATAGTATTTCTATGCTTTTAAGTACACAACTGTATTAGTCCAGTTTTGTTACTCTAATGAAATACCTGAGGCTCAGTTCTTATAAGGAAAAGAAGTTTATTTAGCTCACACTTCTAGAGCCTGAAACTCTAAATGACATAATGCCAGTTTCCATGAGGGTCCCTTTGGCTACATCACCTTATGGCTGATGGCACCACAGAAGCAGGAGAGGTCACATGAAAAGACAGGAAAGGGTTGGGGGGAGCCAGTATCAAGACCTCCCACCTGGCCCTGCCTCTTAAAAGTGCAGGCTCCCCACAGATGAACCTTGGGACAGACACTCAAGCCATAGCAACAGTGTGTGAAAATCTTTAAGTAAGAAAGCCTGGAAAAGCAAAAGAAGCTGGCATTCAGTTACCCTTTGCAGCTATAATTCAAATAGTATCCCTAAAGTGGTCTTTAGGCAGTGTTTACTCACATCTTCACTTCTGTTAGTGCCTACAATGCCATGGCCTCATTTTTAGTAGTGCATTCCTGAAAACCATTCCTTTACTTAAAATAAGTTTATTTAACATCGTTCCCTTGTTGAGCAATCAAATTGGTCATCATTTTCCATCTCCATATTTTTCGGTTTTATTATAAATGGAGGGAAAAATTACTCGTGAAAATCTGCTCTTCAGTGCAAAGTATTGTTCTTTGCAAAAAATGCGCATCTGTGTGTTCGGGCTGTGTTAGGAACACACCTGTGTGGGCCAGGAGGTCTGACACGGGAAACGCTGTCATCCCGGGCTTCAGTATTCTCCCATCAACTTCCCCAGGAAGAAATAACTGCTTCTCCTTGACCTTCTCGCTCCCTGTCCTCAATCCTTTCTGTAAGGACAAGCAAAGACACCTTTGGAACACAAATGGCCACGCCCAGTGGCTTACCATCCCAGCAGAGCTCGGCACAGCCCCCTGTCCCACTCAGGACTAGGTTCAAATGCGAGTGTCAGGAAACAAAGTGACAGAAAGCAAAATAACAGCTGTGTAGACAAAACAGAAATCTGTTTCATCACACATGAACAAGTACAGATGCATCTGGGCCCGCTTGATTTGGTATTCCACAGGGGCCAGCGCTTTTATTTTGTGGTTCTCTCCCCCTCTGACTATGGTTTCCACCTCCTGGAACAAGCTTGGTGCTCATCGAGCCCCTCAAATCTCCATTCCAGCCAGGAAGAGAGTAAAGGAGAGTAAAGGCCTCCACTTTAGAGATCTTTCCCAGAAATTGCCTGGGCCATTTCCAGTTATATTCCATTAGTCACAGGTAGTCACCTGGGGTCATCTAACAAGACTGGGGAATGTCATTCTTCAGGGTCTACTTTGTAGTCTTTGATAAAAGCATCCTTCCTTTCTCCTCAGTTGAATGTGACAGCTTTCACAGGCAGGCCACATGACTTGACTCTGAAAAGACCTGTGGACACTTCTTCCGGCTGCCTCAACATACCGGAACACACTGGGGCAGGACCCACCACCATGTTCTTTCCAAAGCAAGTTGTGATTGCTCACCTGTCAGTCCTTACTAAATAAGACAGGGAAAGGCTTTCAGTTGGCTCTTCCCTCTGCAGGAAAAGAAAAATCAACAACAGCTGCTCTAAATAAAGGCGTGCACAGACATCAGAATGAAATAAAGCCTTGCCGCCTTGGCAAGGCTATTTCCCCTTGTCAGCATCTTTTAGGATGTGGTTTGTTTTTTGTATCCTCGGGCCTAATAAATTGCCTACCTTGAGAATTTCCTTTACAGCACTTGATCATTCTTGCTTTAGTCATCATGTGTGCAGCAGCACGTCCCCTGCAGGTGTGGGAACTCTGTAAACTGCGGGGCCTCTCGCACTCTGAGTTCATCTCTTGGTCATCAGTGCCATCAGGAGACTGTCCAAGCCAAACATTAGGACATATGATCTGATGGTACATTGAACATAGGAGGACAACAAAGCATAATTTTAAAGTCATTGTAAAAAAGAAAAAATTAAAGATAATCACTGCAGCCATGGAAACCCTCATGAAGGCACGCTGACCACACTCCACGTCCTTTCAAGGCATAAAGGGCAATTTCTCTTTCCATCTTCAGAAATTGTGTCAGCTCATTGAAATCTAATTCAGGGACCTGCAGCTTTCTTCTAAGAATAGGCAAAATGAGGAGAATCATCATTGAGCTTTATTTATGGCAATCTCGTGCCTCTCTGACACACATCCTAAGCCCTGTGGCCGGTAGGGACGCCTTAGATGCGTTTGGTCATCTTTACAGCAGCAGATCGTGGACTGTTGACGGGGGTAAAGCTCAGCAAATGCCTCTAACTGATGCTGTTCATCACACAACAGGGGAAAGAATGGTGCCCAGGGAGGTCACTTACAAACATTAGTTAGGAGAGGGAAAAAGAGAAATGACAGAGAGAAATGTTGTGGAAAAGGACTTTCAGAATCAGACCACAGGAAAATGAAGAAGGAGACCAGAAATACCAAGACCTCTGTGTAGACATTGGGGACAATTGTCCAGCCATTATCAATGGCAGCTGCCCCTGCTCATCAGGAAGCCACCAAATACATTGCTGTACTTTATAATTTCAAATTGATGTTTTCCTTTGAAAATGACAAGAAGGTAGAAGAGGGTTATGATTACCTAAGAAAGAACCAGCATTTTATTGTCATGTATTTGACCTTGACAAAGATTTAGCATTTATAAATGTTTATGATTGTTTATTGCCTTTTTGTTTTGTTTTGTTTTGTTTGTGGGTCCCAGGGGTCAAACTCAGGACCTCGCACTTGCAAGCAGGCGCTTGTGCCACTGAGTGATATCACTGGCCCTTTTTTCCTTTGTATGTGGGTACCGGGAGTCGAACTCAGGACCTCACGCTTGCCAGGCAAGCGCTTATGCCGCTGAGCTATCTCACTGGCCCTTATTGCCATTTTTATGACCTTACTTGCCCATATCATACAGCAAAAAAAGACTGAATTTGCAAATATTAAGAAGAGAGCAAGTTAACTTATTTATCTTGGTGCAATTTCTTATACCCTAAGAAAGTATAGGTGCTTTTCGCTATGTTGAAATTTTAGTACATATCATACTGTGTATGTTTAGTTTACAGAAATTATCATGAGTTACATCATTTAACTTAATTGATCATTAATACCCTTAAAAGACTCTTTCTATACTCTGCTTATCCTAAGGTAACATCACCTTACATAAAATGCTGCTTGTATATTAAAGATAATTATTGAATACCTGATTAAAATAATCTTGTACATTTTAGAGTAAATATGTATAATTCATGTTTTCAGCTTTTGCCAGTTTCAATTTTATTTAGTACAAAATATCTACCTAAGCCCTAGCTGCTTCAAAATTAAAGTTTGAAGCAGTATTCCCTGTTATTTTATATTGAGTCTGTGTAATCATAAGCCTTACTATGTGGCTATAAAC
The DNA here is from genome assembly GCA_028451465.1 of Erethizon dorsatum. Classification (NCBI taxonomy): domain Eukaryota; kingdom Metazoa; phylum Chordata; class Mammalia; order Rodentia; family Erethizontidae; genus Erethizon; species Erethizon dorsatum. The sequence continues at coordinate 27,707,339 of CM051838.1, read as the reverse complement.
CTGCTGAATTATTGTTTTTGTTTTTAAGTCCACATTTGAAAGGCAAAAATGCCTTCAATGGGACCTGCCTTACAGAAACAGACTTTCTCATATATCACTTTGTACCATAGTTTTGCTAAAAACAGGTGTTTGTCTCTTAAATCCTTCCTCATCACACCCTGCTCTTAGGATCATAACTTCATAGGAAAATAGCCCAGCTTTTCTATTCTCATCAGTATCTTTTCCATGAGAAGATTTTATTTACAGGCTCTTCCTCTTGTTATAGCTTAAACCCTAAAGGTCCACACACTAAAGGTTTTGTCACCAGCTTGTAGCACTATTGAGAGGTGGTAGAACCTTTAGGAGGTGGGGCTTAGTGGAAGGAAGTGAGATTATTGAGGGAGGGCTTTGGAAGGGATATTGGGACCCTACAGATTCCTTTCTCTCTTTCACAATTAGGCAGGCAGCCTCTCTACCATGTGCTCCCACCATGATGTCTTGTGCTACCACAGGCCCAAAAAACAGGGCCAAGTGACCATGAACTGAAACCTCTGAAACCATGAGCCAAAATAAACCTTTCCTCTTTTAAGTTGTTATCTCATGTATTTATCACAGTCATGTAAAAAAAGCTTACAAACACACTCATGAAGCCTGGAAAACTCCCCAGACTTTAACTTCCAGGCAGTAGAATTTCAAAAGCTGGAATATTGTTCACAGGTGCAGAGGGAACATTTACTCACCTGCCTACCTCCTGACTCACTCTGAAAACCACTGAAGTGGTCCCTACTGATTCTTGGACACCTTCCTTTGGCCCTGGTCCTTCCCTTGCCACACAACCATGTTTCCTTTAAGCAGATGCTACTCAAATCACAGCATGTACCATTTTGGGAAATTTGTATTAATGAACTAAGTCGCTACATAAGTAGTTTACTGTATTCCCACCATCATAAGGGATGACACTTTGCTAGACACTGAGTAGGTGAAATAAGTCTCTACCCTCAGTGGCTCATTTAGGAGGCTAACCTATTTCAAAAGACTCCAGTGACTAAAGCCTCACATCCATTGTCCTGAACTCTTAGTCCAGAGAGTGAGAGAGAGGAGGAAGAAAGGAGCTTCACAGAGCATGGGCAGAGATTGCCAACACGGTCATAAGCTCACAGATTGTTTTAAAACAATCAGGCTCTCAATAGCACCTCATTCAGCACCTGAAGAACACAGTGAGAATCAAAAGAAGATACTCTGCCCTAGTGGAACCAAAATGTCTGTTACTAAAGCATGGGGAAGACCAGAGCTTGGGTATGAACTTGCCATGGGTTCCCACCATGGGGTTCTGCAGGTCTCCTTTAAGCTGGCCTGAACATTAAACCTAGTCTTCTACCCACACCCTTTGACACTTCTCAAAGACATTTCTGTGAAAATTTAATCAGAAACCTTAAACCAATGTGTTAGTCAGCTTTCTAGTGTTGTGACAAAATACCTGAGAAGAGTAAATATAATAAGGGAAAGGGATTTTTTGGCTCATCATTTCAGAGGTTTCAGTCTATGGTCTCCTGGCCCTGTTGCTTGGCTCTGTGGGCAGGCAGAACATCATGGTGGAAGCATGTGACAGAGGAAACCTGTTCACCTTATGGTGGCCAAGAAATGAAAGAAATGAGAAAAAGGAAGGGCCAGGGTCACACTGCCCTTTTCAATAGCGCACCCAAGTGACCTAACTTCCTCCAACTAGGGCCTATTTCCTAAGTCCCACCACCTGCCAGTAGCACCACAAGTTGGGCACCAAGCCTTTAACAAATGGACATTTGTGGACATTTAAGATCCCAATCATAATAACCAGGCAGAGGAGATGCCACTCAAGCCTGCTTTTTCTTTACCTGCACTTAGCTTGCTTAGAGGATGCCCTTGACCCTCAGATGATAGAAAGACACTGACAAGTTTTCTCTCCATCTCAGCTTTACTTGCCACACCTTTACTTTTCTCACCTCTGATTAACAGGGGGTCCATTGTCTGTATGCTGTAATTGTTCCTACAAAATTCCAAACAGAAGACTGTGGCAGAGGATAGAAAGACAGCCTAAAGATTTTAAGTGCCATTGGCTATCTTTTGTTCATCTTGTGCTTCACTCAAATTTTTGCGCCCACTTAGGGAGTGCTTACTATGTCCCTACAGGGCTGCCTCAGTGCTAGGCAGGGGGTCATAAAAGTGACTAAGAGGTAAGCCTAGCTGTGAGGAACTTCAGCTAGAAGAGAGAGCCAGAAACAATTGTGCAGTTTCTGTGAAGTGTGCATTAGATGTCGCAAAAGGACAAGATTCTCTCTGCCAGGGCTACCACCAAAGGCTTTCCACAGGAGCCTGCACATTTGTGTACAGAAGCTTTAGGATTCACATATAGTTAAGGATAAAACCAGAGAAGTAAAGAAAAGAGACCTTCAGTTATTGAATGATAGAGGGTTACTCTGTGTTAGTCACTTTCCTGTGGCTGGGACAAAATACCTGACATCCACAATTTGGAAGAGGAGAAGTTTATTTTGGCTCACAGTTTCAGAGCATCCAGTCCATGGTAAGCTGGCTCCAAGGTGGAAACAGTATGGTGCAAGGGCATGGCAGAGGAAATTTGCTACCTCATGGCAGTCAGGAAGCAGAGAACTAAGGGAGGAGCAAAGGTGGAGAATGCACCCTTCCAGATCATGCTTGCAGTGACCCCCATCTTCTGACCAGGCTCCTCCTTTCAACAGCACATTCAGCTATAAACTCCTCCATGGATAAATCCACCGATAAGTATAGCATGCCCATGATCCAGTCACCCCCCAAAAGCCCCAACTCTGAATACATGAGACTTTTGGGGGACATTTTAGATCTAAAACCATAACATACTCTTTCAAATAATTTATTAAACATTTAGCATCTTATGCTTTCCTTTTCCCAGTCCAACCATCTCTCAGCTCTGGCTTGAGAGGGAGCTTCCCCCCCTACACAAGTGACAGCCCTTTTCCAACAGTGCAGTACAGCTGTTCCTGGAGATAGCAGTTAATTTCTGCCAGTAACCCAGCCCCATGGCAGGCAGCACCCTCAAAATGAGCAGTGTGTGGGTACCCAGGGAGTGCTAACCATGTTTCCTGTCTTGTTCATTCCCTCAGGCCTTCACCCAGGAAGGGTCCGAAACTTAAGGACAGGGCGCCCATGCCCCCCGCAGTTGCACACCATCAGCAATGAAAGGGTTATCCGGCAGCCGCAGCCATCACCACGGGATCACCTGTGACTCTGCCTGTGACTCGCTGTCCCACCATTCAGACCGCAAGCCATACCTGCTGAGCCCAGTGGAGCACCACCCCGCTGACCACCCTTACTACACGCAGCGCAACTCCTTCCAGGCCGAGTGCGGAGGCCCTTTCAGCGACCCCCTGGCCAGCAGCACCTTCCCGCGCAGGCACTACGCCTCGCAGCAGGAGCTCAAGGACGAGTGTGCCCTGGTGCCACGCACACTGGCCACCAAGGCGAACCGCATCCCTGCCAACCTGCTGGACCAGTTTGAGAGGCAGCTACCCCTCAACCGGGATGGCTATCACACGCTGCAGTACAAGCGCACCGCCGTGGAGCACCGCAGCGACAGCCCTGGGCGCATCCGCCACCTGGTCCACTCGGTCCAGAAGCTCTTCACCAAGTCGCACTCCCTGGAGGGGCCATCTAAGGGCAGCGTCAATGGGGGCAAGGCCAGCCCTGACGAGACACAGACCGTGAGGTATGGCAAGCGCAGCAAGAGCAAGGAGCGGAGGGTGGAGCCCAAAACCCGGTCCAATGCTACACCCACCTCCACCTCCTCACCTGGCTGGTGGAGTTCTGACGACAACCTCGACGGCGATATGTGCATCTACCACGCGCCCTCAGGCGTGATGACTATGGGCAGGTGCCCCGACCGCTCGACCTCCCAGTACTTTATGGAGGCCTACAATACCCTCAGCGAGCAGGCGGTGAAGGCCTCCCGGAGTAACAATGATGTCAAGTGCTCCACCTGCGCCAACCTGCCGGTGAACCTGGATGCCCCACTCCTAAAGAAGAGTGCCTGGTCCTCCACCCTCACCGTGAGTCGGGCCCGGGAGGTTTACCAGAAAGCTTCTGTGAACATGGACCAGGCCATGGTGAAGTCTGAGTCGTGTCAACAAGAACGCTCCTGCCAGTACCTGCAGGTACCATTTATATGTCAAGGAATGGATGCTTAGAAATTGGTCCTGACTTGTGTGGTCTTTTCTTCTGGGTCCTAGGCTTGGCTCTGCTCTAAATTGTTGGTGCGAATTTGAGCAAATTAGTTAGCATCTTAGTGACTGAGTGTTCCTGCCAGGCAAAGGCAAGGAAGCAAATGCTACCACCTTCATCCAGTTATCTTAAGAGATGAGAGATTGTGCTTTGCAAAGCCCTCCTACACAAAGACAAGGAGCTATTCCTGTCTTGTGTTCCTCTCTTGTTTGAGTAGTCATGGGATGGGGAGGAGAGGAGATGTAGTCAACAAAGAATTTTAAAATAAACCCAACTTTTTTTCAGAAGTAAACAGTGATCTTTGGAAATTTGGAAAGAGTTTAATTAGATCTATTTAAGGTTTTAATTTTTTTTTCTTAATTGTAAAATTCTGCATGAAGCTATTAGTCTGGGGAAACTGATCTACATCTTCACCACTGCAATGGTGGTGATCATCACCAACAGTAGCCACACCCCTACCAGCCCCCATCCCCAGGGCCGAGCATAGCCGGATGATGAGGTGGAGATGCAGCCAGTTTGGAAGCCTGACGAGCACAGCTGCAGAGGCCCAGGACACCACAGAAGAGGAGGATAGGGTGGAGGGGGGAGCACCCACGCAATGAAATACAGTTAGTGTCAGCATGTAAATCCCACACAGGCAAGACCCAAGCAGGCTGCTCTTCCTCTGAGAGGTTTTCTTGTGACTTTCCCTTCTGTCTCCAAGTCACTTAAGCTAGATTGCACCTGGGTAAAAATATGGGGTTGGGGATGTGTTCTCTACCTCTTTCCTCCACCATTGTAATTTTTCCCAAGACACAACCCTCCATGGGAATGGCTATCATATATTTTTATTTCAGAGTATTTGTACTCTGTTCTTTCCTGCTATCTCTATCTTTAAAAAAAAAAAAGTTTTTACTGGACTGTAAAAGTATGGCACTTCCAGTTTAAGAAGAAATACAAGGAAAAATTCTTACCGTGAGATGTTCATATTTTGCCCTCTTTGAACTCCTTCTAACAGATAGGGCTCCCTTGGGAGTGCTACCCCAAGTCCTGAGAGAGCTCCAGGTTGACAGTGCCTAGGTAAGGCAAGGCCAGAGCCCATGCCTGATGTTTAGAAGAAAGCTGTATGTAGTTTTCATGAGGACACATTTCCATGGTCAGTGTTTCCCACTGGAGGTGTGTTGTCTAATCTACTGTGAGGTTGCTGCCCATATTAGTAAATTATTGAAAACTGTTAACAATTTTCAAGCTAAATGGATCCTTTAAGCCACTTAGAATAGGAAAAAGCAGCCTCAAAGAAAGATGGAAACTTAGTGGGTTCCACTAGTAGCATGTGACGGAGGTGGAACTAGAACCTAAGTCTCTTAACTTATAGAAAGTTGCAAATAAAGGATTTAGAGGGCCGGTGAGATGGCTCAGCGGCTTAAGCGCCTGCCCGGCAAGCACGAGGGCCCGAGTTCGACTCCCGGAACCCACATACGAAAAAGGGGCCGGTGATATCGCTCAGCGGCACGGGTGCCTGCTGGCACGCGAGGTCCTGAGGTCGACCCCCCGGTACCCACAAAAAAAAAAAAGGATTTAGAAATTATTTAAGCAACTAAGCCTCACCCACCCCTGAAAGTATTTTGAAAAGAATATTTGTCTTGAAGAAAGGTGGATGAGAAGATAGAAGCCCTAGAATAGGACACATTTTGATTATGAGAGTTTTATGACTAGTGGAAAAAACAAAACAATTGTTTAAAAACGCCTAATAAGTAGTAATGAGATTAGGTGGAAACAAGATATATCAGATTAAAGAAGGATACAGTATGTGAATCAAGCACCAGCCTTCATTAGTAATGATGTATTTCCATTAGGTTTGCAAATTTCCTACATTCTTCCTACTTGAGATGTGTTAGTCTTTCCTTTTTATACATTTTAAAGTCAAAATCTCAAATAGTGGTGAAACGTGGAAGGACATGCAAAGAAAAGAGGAAACTGATATTAACTGAATAACTACTTTGTACTAGATGCTATAGAAAAAGTTTCACATTTTTTGTTTCTTTCCATCTTCATAACAGTCCTGCAAACTAAATGTGATAGTGCTGTTTTCACAAGAGAGGAAAGTGAAGCTTGGGACTTCAAGTGGTAGTATCAAGTGGTATCAAGTGGTTTAAAGCCCCATGACCTGGAGAATGTAGAACTGAGATTCAGCTTAGATCTATTTCATGCTAAAGCCAAGGAGAAAGGGAGCAAGGAGAAAATAAAATCTTTAAGATAAGACTACTATTAAAAATTCTTTAATAGAAGGAAAATAAAATCTTTAAGATTTAAGTATGGGATTTAGTATAGTAGCATTATTGGATCTCATGCTTTAAAGATTTGTAAATTCTATTTTCGAATAATTTATCTTCTGTTAAGCCAGTTTTTTTGTTTTGTTTTGTTTTGTTTTGTTTTGTTTTATGTGGGTACCGGGAGTCGAACTCAGGATCTCACGCTTGCCAGCAGGTGCTTGTGCCACTGAGCAATATCACCGGCCCTTTTTTTTCCTTTATGTGGGTACCAGGAGTCAAACTCAGGACCTCACGCTTGCCGGGCAGGCACTTATGCCACTGAGCTATCTCACCAGCCCTAAGCCAGTTTTTTAAAGTATTTAATTTTAATTTTTTTATTTTTTATTAATTATGTTTATTGGTACATTTTAGATGTACATAATGATCACATTCATCAGGGGAAGTTTGTACCTGTGTATGACACAATTTAAAAAATGATGAGAAAAGAAGGAAAAAATGGAAGCAAAGCTTTTGTAAATAAGGAGAGTGGGTTGAAGGGAAGGTAGGGGAATGGGGAAAAAAATCACGTTAAACCAGTTTGTGAAATAAAATATTTGAGAAAAGTGTAAGGAAAAAAATAAGATAAAGTAAACATCCATTTATACATCACCCAACTCGAGAAATAAAACTTCTAATTGCCGTGGTTCACAAGTGTACCTTCCTTAGTCCCATGTTCTTCCTCTTCCTCCCCCAAGTAATAACTCATCTAACTTTCCTGCCCACAATGCCTTGCTTTATATCCTAAAATTATTGAAAACTTGGGAAAAGTTAATATTTTCTATCCTACATTGGGCAGTAATTAACCCTGATCATGTTAGTTTAAACTTTAAGTGTAACCTGAACTCCAAGTCACACGTTATTTAATACATACTGATATTTATTGAGTTCCTGTCCTGTACAAGGCTTCCAAGTTGCAAAAATAATACTCATTCCACATTGCAATGTGAGATGCTGGCATTTTAGTAAATACACAAAATGTAGAACTGAGTGCTAAGGTTCCTGCAAAGATAGGGAAGGGAGAGCAATGAATTCCCATGCAGGGAACAGAAGACACCTCTGAGAGCATCCTTTCAGCCCTCTGGGCTTCCTTCCTCTGCTTGAAAATGAAGCATTTTGTCTAGAAGGCTGCAATCTCAGTCCACATTTTTAAACTCCTAAGTTCCATATGTCAGGGTGCTAATTAGAGTAATTTTCAAGAGTTAGAAGGCCTGGGACTCTCATTTCATCAATGTTTTTCAAATGATAATCTAATTTGCTCTTTAAAACTCTAAAGGTATTTTGCAGTCGAAGAAACTGAGATTTAATAAATTGGGTTAACAAGCTTTCCCAAAGGTACCCGGTGTATGTGGCAACACAGTGGGCAAAACTGATTCACCCGCATCCAGAGTCTGAATTCTTTCCACTGAGCAGGCCCAGTCGTTGTCCCCTCTAAATACAAAGCAGAGACTGGAAGCCACATATATGAAATATCTATTATGTTTCAGAAGCCATCTATATCTATATCTCATTTAGGACTCAAAGTAACTTTGTAAAGTACGACTGCTTTACTTTCACAGACAACACTAAGTACAGAAGGCTTAATCATTTGCCCAGGAATGCAGATACAGTAATGGGAGAACTAACAGTTGGCTCAGTATCTATCCAATTCCATAATACTACAGAAATAGAGAGAAATGTATTTCTTTATTTTGTTACATGCTTTCACTCCCTCTCAAATGTATGTGTGCATTTGCCCTCCCGTGTGCACGTGTCATTAAGAGGGCACAGATACGGAATTAGCAGCAGAACAACTGGTGGAATGCCAGTTATTGGACAATCAATGGAATGTCCCTAATTTGACTTGAGGCTGAACAAGGTTTAGTTAATAGTCACCAATAAAAGAATCTAAACACTAGCAAATTTCTGACTGTCTTTGTAGAATTATCGCTTAGAATTAACTTCACGTAGACCACTGCCATAATTCTGTAGAAAATGAGAAATCTGTAGGAATTTAGCCTGTGCCTGACACAGACTTAGAAATCGGAAACTCTAGCTGGGAATCGTGGGGTGTTCCAGTCCATACGCTCAGTCGGTGATACGTGCTCACTCGCAAGCTCTTTGTAGTTAATTTAAAAAAGAAAGACTCCCTTTTCCCCAATATTGTTATTTTTAAATGTCAAGAACCAGATGTCTGCTGTTTAGAACAATTGTACCGCTGCCAGTGCCTGTCTGTATCAGGGTTTGGAGCAGGAACATGGATTTAAAGACATTAAAACTGTTTCATTCTCAGTTGAGATGTGATTGGCTTTTGCACATTTGGAATAAAGCATTTATGGCACACCTCAGGGTAAGTGCTAACAGTCGAGTAAATAACATGGGCAGAGGGGGAAGTTGTCTTGCTTTTGCTCTTAAAAAGCAGAATTCTTTGTTCTGTTTATGCCTCTTTGTATAAATGTTAAGTGTTGACTGACTGGCATAGAAAGCCATTCAGAAGAGCAAGATTTTAGATTTCTGAATGTTAACCTGAAAGGAAAAAAAAAAAATCCCTTCAAATCGTGGATTTTGCATTCATCCAGCAGCTGAAATAGGGAAAGGGAAACAAAACGCTCTCCGGTAGAAGTAGAGAGAGACACACACAGAGGGAGCGAGCGAGAGAGAGAGAGAGAGAGAGAGAGAGAGAGAGAGAGAGAACAAGCCAGAGACCGGCAAGACTGCACTCTCAGAGATGAAATTTTAGGAGAGCAAAATGATCGACCTTTTTAAGGCTGAATGGGTTTCTTCAGTGTGTGTGCAAGTTTCAAGAAATGGAAGAACTGACCAGGTTTGGGCATAACTCTTTTTATTACTTCGTATTTGATAAGTACATGTTGTTGGTTCGAGTGGGGTTTTCTTGGAGGGGGGAGTGATTTAGGAAGGGTAGTTTCAGTATTTTGCTATTTTATTTCTTCTCTAAATAATGGCTAGCAAAACTGAAAGAGCTAATGAACTAGTGTCTGTTTAAATGGCAAGAAGACGGATGGGGAACATTAGCTACCTACAAATCCGTGTGTTAACAGAGGCTTCGTAAGACCGGTAACTGGTATGATCTAGGGAGGACATTGTGTGGCTGGTGACTGAAATGTCACCAGTCGTTTTCTTGGACAGGTATCCTGGTTCTTACTGTTCCTGTGAAAAATTAACATTTCTGGACGATTGGTTGTCTGAGGGTTTTTTTTTTGGCGGGGGGGCATTGTCTGCTTTGTTTTCTCTGCTGTTTAAGATTCCACAAAAGATCACTCAAGTAGCATCATAGCAAGCATGAGCCCAGAAATTTTTTATGCGGGTACAGTTCATTTTTCAAATCTGTTTCAAGATTATTTCCATCACTGCCCAGGAGTTTTCTTTCTCTCGCTGAGTTTTTCCTTCCTCTGATCTTAAAACAATTGAAATGATACTACTTCAGTTTGAACGACTCTGTATGAAATTTACGGAAGTGTTAATTCTGCTAATGACTTTGGCTACTACAGTGTTTCCTTGCTGCTTTTGTCTAAATCTTTATGAATCACATCACAGCTGATGATTTTATTTATTTTTCATTTAAATTGCTTTAATAATCCAGCAAATGAATGCCAAGGCTGTTGAATGCATTTCCTATTTGGCTTGCACAGTCTTCTCCTTAGTTTTTACTGATCTTAACAGAGATGCTTTTAATTGATTAGAAAGATGAGGTTACTTCTGCCCAGTGCTAACTTTGTGGAATCACTGATTAGCTGCAGAATCCTGGCCAGTCTCTCTCTGTCTCTCTGTCTCTCTGTCTCTCTGTCTCTCTGTCTCTCTCTCTCTCTCTCTCCATCTCTCTCTCTCTCTGTCTCTCTCTCCATCTCTCTCTCTCTCCCTCTCTCTCTCTCTTTATTTATCTATCTCTCACCATAATTCTTGCTACTGCCCATATCCAATTAAAATGGAGAGAAAGTACCCAGAAAGACTCAGTAGTTGGCATGAGAAGATCAAAAATCCTAAGGAAGCCCTCCTGGACATTGTTAAAGAAACTTCACAATTGTTGGCCAGCTATTTCATTGTTCTAAATACATTTTCATCACACCCAGAAACACTTAGCTAGCTACAGCCTGGGGTTTCTACATGAACACACACTTGCTGATCTCACAGACCTTCCATTTACTCCGTGAAGATATAACACCATTTAGCAAAGAGTAAAAGAAAAGCTAGCTCTGAATTTCTCCGTGGCTAGTGGACTTTATATCTCCTTTCCCCATTCTCCTTAGATGACAATTTATTTGATTGCAAATTAAAGACAGTAACTCGAGGCAATCACTCACCATTCTTTAAGAAAAAGATGCATCTGTATCTCCAGCTCATGTGAGGTCTTTGCATTACAAGAATTTACACAACGATTTGTGAATGGTAGAACACATTGGCCACTTGTTTCAGGTTTTTTAGGGGCCACTAAAAGATACTTGCGGTGTTGCCAAACTGCCTTTCATTTGTAATTACAATGATTTCCACTGTTTTGGTTTTAGGTTCAAAGGCAGCAATCACTCCTGGATTATTGTGAATCCAGAGTCCAGTAGAATAAACCTTTAAGTTTAGTATCATCTTTCCTATTTTGGAAGAGTACTAATTGCCGGGATCCACAACCACAAAGCTCACCGACGGGAGGTTGAGTCACATGGGAAACCATCTGTATATCTACAAAGTTGAAATCTGAAACTTTTTATGGTCCAATCTCTAGTACCCTATAACGGGCATTTCTTCTTGTAGTCCAGGAAAGTTTGGGAAAGAACAAATATCTGCCTTTCAGATAAAACCAGATTACTATTTATTAATAAAATCCATGAAGATTTATGTGATTTCACTGTGATTTGTGTTACTTATATGAAAATTTGACCCCATACTTTTACCTTAGATGCAAATACGTATGTGCGTGGCTTCACTTCTAGAGCTCATTTATCTGCTCTGGGGACCGTCTTGTGTGCCCCCCGCCGGCAGGCTAGTAACTGCCATTTGGAACACTGCAGCACGGGGAGAGGGTTTTTTTTTTACCTTATTTCAGTAAATGCATACTTAATTATGCATTTTTTTGAATTCTTAGACTGAAACCACAGTAGGAAAGTACATTAATTTTTCTCAATGAATGATTTCCAGTTGGAATGATTTCCAAGCCATTTGATTCTCCAACCGAGTCTTCTCTGTTTGTAACTAAAAGGTAATGATATAAAGAATTACTTAATGACTATTACACAGTCAGCAAGAGTTAAAGGAAGGAGCATAGTGTAAGGAAAGCCGTATCATCTACTCCTCCTGTTACTGTTCACCTGTTCCTTATTTCTGCTATTTTTAACTCTTTTATGTCTTAGAGAACACTCATATGACCAAGGAAAGGCCTCTTCTGATTTTCTGATCTTTTTAAAACTTCTTTTTAATTTGTCAAAGTTTAGCAATATACCATACATTGTTTCCTTTTTTAAGACAAAGAGATTTCTGACCATATTTGCAAATCGGGTTTTCTCGATAGGTTGGTCTTGTCTTTTATTTTATGTACATTAGCTTACTGTTCTGTGTTAACTGGAGTTTCTGCTCACTGCTCACAGAATGAGGAAATATTCCACGAGACTCGGGTTTGCGATACTGAAGAACCGCCGGGGAAGCGTAATGACGTGGAATGGGGGGTACTGCGTCCTGTCCGCAGCGCACAGGTTCACGTGCGTTACCTCAGGTCTGCAGAGCGTGCCTGCACCCCTACTTCTGAAAGACACGTGTACATTTGCTGTCTCTGATGCTGACTGATGAAATCAGATCCATTTTAAATGTACCATTTCACGTAACCCAAGGAAGAGGAATAACTCTGGGGTAGGGAAACAGGTTCTTTGTACATTACAGTAGAAAACTTACTTTTCTTTCCCAGGGATTAGACTGAATTTCATCTCAGATCATTAGTATAGACGAGCTAGGGGTGTCCCGCTTCCCTGGTGTGAGAATAAAGCAGGTTTTAGTCCCTTTAATACAAAGGGACATCCAGCAACAGTCCAACAACCATGAAAGGAAATGACTTCTGCCTCCCTGCTTTTTAAAAACACAATTTAAAATATACTTACGGCATTGTCTAACTGTTCCTGCTTTCCCGCTCTAAGACTAAAAATCGTAAGGTGTATGATTAAAGGCAAGGTTTTCCTTTTTTTTTTTCAAAAATGGCATGTTTAGAATAATAGAACCACCTCATTGGAACGTCATCCTGTTTACCTTCCCATTCTCAATCTTCCCCCAACAGTGTACTTATCTTCCATCTAATAATCCCTTTATAAAAGAAACCCTTGAAATTATTTAGTGCCACCTGCCTGCTTAAAAATGGGAAAGTAAGCCCTAAAAAAATACCTTGACAAGGTCAGTAATCTCAGCAGAGCACAGGGCCAGCCAACTCACTGCCTGACTACGAGCACTTTCCCTAATGTCTTAGGGGACCTAGGAAAACCTGCAAGACTTTTCGAAGACCAGAGCATCTGTTCTTTCAGCACGCTTTTGCCTCAAGACACTAAGAGGCAAAGAGAGAGTCGAACTGATCTGAGGGTTAGACTTACACGTATTTGTGGTTTAAACAGCTGGTAACAGATGAAGACAGTTGCTAACTAAGTAATTATGTGCAATTTGTAGTTCTGTGGCTACAAGAGACATGGTAGTATTTGTAACTTCTTAAAAAAAGACCTGGATGTGTTTCTCCTGTTATGTGTAAGTCCCTCCTGCTGTAACTGTGTTGTCAAAGGCCCCAAGGGCTGCAGGCTGATCTCCTGCTCATTGCATTTGGAATTAAAAAGCAAGCGATTAGGAAGAAGACCTGTGTATAAAGTTGGAGATGTTGCCCGAAACATAATAGAGTAGCATCAATAGGGGTAGCCATGAGTGTGACAATGTCACGTGTGCCTGTGCAGAACCATATATGTGCATGGCCATATAATCACTGAATATTGCTCTATCATTGACTGTTAAGCAGTTTAGTTTCCTTAAATATATGTGCACAGAAGTCACCTTGAAACCGTATATAAAGTGAGCATTTCTGGCATAAACCCAAAAGATTCTGATTCCATAGACCTGGACTGATTCTGATAGAGATAATCCACGGACCACACTTTGAAGTAAGCCAATCCTGGGGAACTGCAGGTTTAATTTCTTACTGTTTCCACTGTAGGGGGCAGTAGAGTCTAATTGATAGTTTAAAAAAAAAGGGCTTCAGATGATCTGCCTACAAGCTTTAATATTAATGCTGACTTCCTGCATGGCTTTGGGCTGTCTCTACTCAAAACTTGCATTTCTGTATATTTAGAATGAGCATAGTGCTGCACACCTGTAATCCCAGAAGTCTGGGAGGCTGAAGGAGGAAGATCCTAACCTGGGCCTAACCTGAGCAACGTATCAAGACCCTATCTCAAAATAAAAATAAATTAAGGCTGGGGAGGTAGCTCAGTGTGGAGTTCCTGGGCTTAATCCTCCTTACTGCAAAGAAAAGAGGTGTGTCAGTGTCACTATATTTGCTTCAGGTCTTAGCGAGGGAAAGTTAAATTTCAAATTGAGGACTATATCAGAAATACAGTATGAAAATGTTTTGCAGTTATAAATCCTCAGCTGTCAGTTTGCTTTCTCTCTTCTCCACATGTTTCATACTCCACACCACTTTTTAGTGTGTATTTTACTTGATCTGATTTCCTCAGAAGGTGCCTCACTAGCGGAGTAGACAGCACTTCGGCCTCATGGGTTTCATTCGAGTGGGGTTGGGAGGGACCCACCCGATTCCGTGGGACAGGATCCGCCTTTCCAACAGAAGACGTCCTGGGTCTCACACCCAGTTCAGGTGCAGGCCGCTCCTTCCCGAGCTGCAGGTGTCAGGATCACAAAGGGTCCGTTTCCGAAGAGCTCAGCTCAGTGGTCGGGGTGTCCCCTGGGTCTACAGCTGCCGAGGGATCACCATTCTTCTGGCCTCCTCAAGCTTTCATTTTGTAAACGCTGCTTTTGTTTTACACCTCAGTCTGTCCATAGCCTGCTACCTCCCAGGCAGCGTTGGCGGAGGAGCAGGATGGTTTTCACCAATCATGACACTGCAGGGCTGCAGGACTTCGCCCACCGCTCATCACCTCTCGGTAGCCAGGTTCTCTGCAGGTGTCTCCTCCGTGATGCCTGGACAGGTGTGAGCTCCCCCACCATTGCTGGGAGGTGACAGTGGGCCCCTGGCCATCACTCATCATTGCTCCTACCCCAAGTCCCTAATTCGTCTTCTCCTTTTCTGACATTGGGCACACCGCTCTCTAAGGTGGTTGAAATTCAGAAGACCACATGAACACCGAACCCAGGGTCTACTCAGGACCTCTTCACCACGGAACTCTCAGACTGGCAAATTCTCTAGCAACTGTTTGGCTTTTGGCACTCTTAAGCTTTCCTCCCTCACATGCTCCCTACTGTCACCGAAACAGTGGAAGCAAGACCCATGAGAACTCCTGGGAAAGGTGGGCTTCATTTTATGAAATTGTTTCTTGAGTGTGAAAAGTTCAGCAAAAGATCTTGCCATTTTGAGTTACAAAGTGGAAATGAGCAGTGATAAAGATCCTCCTGTGGGCCCAGCAGGACCTGCGAGGTCACCTAGGACCTGCTGTCCACACTTAAAAGGCCACCTGCCTCCTGAGCTGTAGGTGTCCACCTGGCTTGAACTGCTCCAGCAGAAAACAGGTATGGAGAGAAGCCTCCCTAGTAAGTCCCTTCAAGGATCTCAGCTACTACATGCTTTTTCTCTTGTCCTTAACTAGTAGAAGTTTAGCTGGCTTCTCTGTAACTCAGAGTGTCAGGGAAAGTAACTGTCATTTGTTTGCAAATGAAACCTGAGCTTTCTGAAATTGACTCCCATGTGAAATCGTTCCCCCATAACACTCCTCCAGCCTTCGGGTTGATTTTAGATGGTTTCCTGTTCTCCCACCTCTTGGAAGTATTCCATGGCACGCTGAGCAGACACTTTTAGTCAAAAATGCCTATAAATAGCTGGTTTTCCTGCTTGCCGCCTTCTCTCCAAGGCTTTCACAAAGGAGATGAAACAAATCCACCAAAAACAAGAGCCCTCCGTGAGGGGTGTGTGGTGAAAATCAGCCCATGGGCCCAAAATGGTTGTGTGGGTCGCTTTGCCGTGTTTGAGTTACGCAATTGCTGCACAGGAAAAGCAACGCTTTATTCCGTGCCGGATGAGCTCATGAACTGGACAATCAATCAGAAATGTCTCAGGTGAACTTTCGTGTGTTAAAAATATGTAGTTTGACGTGGATGCTATTTTTCAAAAAATTCCAAAGACAACTGTTATTTTTTCGATTCTATTTGTAAACCCACCTAACCAATTCCTGCAGCTACTCCATGATAGGAAATTTGGAACTGTTTTCCTCCAAACCACCCTTGTTTATGAGCCCTTACTGCCCGGTCCAGCTGCTCTGGTGTCCCCTGTCCCATTTGGTCATTGCCACCACCAGGCTCTGGAGCCAGATTATGGAACCCCCCGGAAAATGGTACCTGTGTTAGGCAAGACCGTAGCGTCTTCTTTGTTGCTTTGCTGAAACGCATCTTAGGGAGCAGACACGTGGTTCACTGTACTCCCCTCTCCCATCTCCCCATCTCTTGCATCTTCCTTAGTGAAAGAGAATAGAGCTCAACCACACTTTCCCTCCCCCTTTCCTCCTCTTTTCCCTTGTTTCCCTTTCTTTTCAGGTAGCTATTTCATTACATAATGTGGAATGAAGATTGGTCCAAAAGCATCCATTTACAGACAGGAAAGAGCTGCAGGAAGATGAAGGGACGTCTCCAGGCCCCCTCAGTCATGGAGTGGCGGGATCACAAGTCACCGTGGCAACTGGGAAGCGTCTCCCACCCTATTCCTCTTAACCCCTGTGTTGGCATTCACTCCTCGCTCACATACATAGCCATGTGCGTCCAGCTATCCGGTGTCCTGTATACTGAAGATATTCTGTTCTGGTCCCCATGCTACATCTTTTACTCTTGTCACTGGTCTAATTTGGATGCTGGATTTTTAGAGAGTGCATCTCATGATGCCTTTCTTCTTTATCAGCTCCCAGAGAACCTGAACAGCCAAGAGGAGTGGATATCTGGAAGAAGCCACTCAAAACATCACTAAACCCAGTACTCTTCACACTTTTTCACCATATGTGTCTGTGTTCAAGTAAAACAAAATATGTAGAACTATTTAAAAGAGAGCTACTCACACTGATACAAGAGTAAGCAGCTTCAAATCTAAATCCTCTTCCCATCCCCCACCCCAGCCTGTGCCCAAGTTTTGCATAGTTTGAAGACAATTGCCTATTTCTTCCCCCACTGATAAATACAATCTAGATAAATCAGAAAACCCTGATAAAACCCAGAAAATACTGACTGTCCACTCCAAGCACACTGTTATCTATGCCAGGTGTGGTGAGTTATTACCCATCTCAAGCGCAGTAATCTTTATTAGCGGCATGTGTCCAAGGCTGCAGTATGTTGCCCTTCACTGAACAAGACAGCAGCAAATCATGGGCTTCTAAGAGTTCCTGACTGACTCAGGCTATCAAATCACTTTGGAGCATTAAACTCGTTTTAATACACAAAATCTTTTCTTAAAAAAAACAGCTTCATCGAGATATAATTCACTTATCACATAATGTATCCATATTAAATGTACAATCCAGTGGTCTCTAGTTTGCTCAGGGGTGTGAAACCTTTACCACAATGAATTTTAGAACATTTTCCTCACCCTGAAATGAAATTCCATGATCACCAGGAAATCATTCCTCATTTCTTCCCCCACCATCCTCCTTTCAACCCCATCCCCCAGCCACAGATAATCACTTGTCTACTTTCTGCCCCTATATATTTGCCTACTGGGGACAGTTTCTACTCCTCTAATTTACCTGTAATTATATAACATTTGATCGACATCTCCCTCTTTTTTCCCACCAGTCACCCAACTCTGGCCATTCAACTCCTTACTTGTATGAGATAGAAAACACATATCAGGGAGGCCACACGCTACTTGTCTTTTTGCGCCTGACTTATTTCACTCACCGTAATGCTTTGCAGTCCATCCGCGCTTTGCAGATGACAGGATTTCGTTCTTTTCTATGGTCACCTAGTATTTCATTGTGCACATGGACCACACTATCTTTAAAAATTTATCAGTCGATGGGCCCTTAGGTTGTTGCCATTCCTCGGCTGTTCTGAGTAGTGCCGCGATGAACATGGCATCATTTTTCTCTTCCACGAACTGATTTTGTTGCCTTTGGATATAGACCAGGGAGTGGGATTGCTGAATCATAGGGTAGTTCTATTTGTAATATTTTGAGGAAATTCTGTACTGTTTTCCCTAATGGGAATTGACATTCCCCACAACAGTGTACATGGTTCCTACTTCCATAGCCTCTCCAACACTTGTCATTTTTTGTCTTTCTGATAATAACCATTGTAACAGTGTGAGGCGATACCTCAACGTGGTTGTGATTTTCTTTTCCCTGATGACTCCCTAAAGCTACTGGGCATTTTTTCATACAGCTGTTAACCTTCCGTATGTCTTCTTTTGAGAAATGTCTATTCAGGATCTTTTGCTGATTTTTAAATAAGGTTTTTTGTTTTATGTTTGCGTTTCCTATAAATTTTTGAAATTAATCCATTATCAAATTTATAGTTCACAAATATTTCCTCCCATCTGTAGGTTGTTTCTTCACTCTGTTTCTTTGCTGTGCAGAAGCTTTTTAGTTTGGCGAAATCTCATTTGTCTGTTTTTGCTTTTATTGTCTGTACTTTGGAGTCATATCCAAAAAATCCTTGCCCAAGTCAATGTCATGGAGCTTTTCCGCCATGTTTTCTGTTTTCTTCTGATAGTTTCATAATCTCTCTCTCTTTCTCTCTTTCTCTCTCCCTCCCTCTCGGTTCTGGGGTTTGAACCCACTGCCTCATGCATGCTGAGCGTAGGCTGTACCACTCAGCTACCCCCTCAGCACAGTTACGCCTGTACATTTTGAGTGGACATTTGTATATGGGGAGGGAAGAAGGAGGTCTAATTTCATTTCTTTGCATATGGATATCCAGTTTTCCCAAAATCAGTTCTTGAAGCGACTGTCCTGTACTTGTGTATTCTTTCCACCTTTGTAAAAAAAGAATCAGCTCTCTACAAACACCTGGATTTGTTTCCAGGCTGTACATTTCTATTCCACTGGTGTTTGTATCTGTTTTTTTATGTCTGTTTTATGCCACTACCATGGTCTTTTGATTACTACAACTTTGTAGTAAATTTTGAAGTCAGGTAGGTTGATGTGTCTACTTTTTGTTAAGATGACTTTGCCTACTCAGAGTTTTTTTAGTTCCATATAAATTTTAGGATTGTTTTTCAATTTCTGTGAAGAATATCACTAGTATTTTGATAGGGATTACATTGAATA
Source organism: Erethizon dorsatum (assembly GCA_028451465.1). Classification (NCBI taxonomy): domain Eukaryota; kingdom Metazoa; phylum Chordata; class Mammalia; order Rodentia; family Erethizontidae; genus Erethizon; species Erethizon dorsatum. The sequence continues at coordinate 27,688,402 of CM051838.1, read as the reverse complement.
TATAGATCACTTTGGGTAGCAAGGATATTTCAACAGTATTTATTTTTCAATCCATTAACTCAAGATATCTTCTATTTATTTCTCTCTTCTTTGATTTCTTTCATCAATATTTTTTGGTTGTTAGTGTAAAGATCTTTTACCTTCTTGCTTAAATTTTACTCTTAAGTATTTGTGGGGCAGCTATTGTAAATGGATTCTTTTTTTTTTTTTTTTTGTGGGTACCAGGGTTCGACCTCAGGACCTCATGTGCCAGCAGGCGCCCATGCCGCTGAGCAATATCACTGGCCCTTTTTTCGTATGTGGGTTCCGGAAGTCGAACTTGGGCCCTCATGCTTGCCAGGCAAGCACTTACGCCGCTGAGCCCTGTAAATGGCTTCCAGCCCTGTAAATGGATTCTTTTTAAAAATTTTTTTCAGATAGTTCTGTTAAAGTATAGAAATACTACTGGTTTTTTGAATGTTCATTTTGTATCCTGAAGCTATTAGATTCATTTAATAGACCTTAATAGTTTTTTGGTGGTGTCATTAGGGTTTTATATAAGAATATGTTATCTTCAAACAGGGACAATTTAATTTTTCCTTTCCAATTCGGATACATTTTTCTCTTTCTCTTACCTAGTTGCTCTGACTAAAACTTCCAGTACTATGTTGAATAGAAGTAGTGAAAGTGAGTACCCTCATTTTGCTCCAGATTTCAGGAATCTTTTAGCTTCTCTCTGTTCAGTATGATATTACCTATGGATTTTTCATGCATATATAGCTTTGTTGTAATGTATTCTTTCTATGCCTAATTTGTTGAATTTTTATCATAAAATGATGCTGAATTTTATCAAATGCTTTTCCTGTGTCTATTGAAATAATCATATGGTTTTGGGCTTTCATTTTATTAATGTGACATATCATGTTTATTGATTGGCATATATTGAACCATCCTTGCATTGCTGAAATGAATCCCACTTGGTCATAGTGAAAAATCTTTTTAATGTGCTGTTGAAGTCAGTGTGCTGTATTTTGTTAAGGACTTTTGCATCTATGTTCATCAGGGATATTGGCCTATAGTTAGTTCTCTTTCTGTGTGTGTGTCCTCTGGTTTTGATATCAAGGTGATGTTGGTTTCATAGAATGAGTTTGGAAGTATTCCTTCTTCTTTAATGCTTTCGGAATAGTTTGAAAAGAACTGATATTACTTTTTTATATGTTTTGTAGAATCCAGCAGTGAAGCCATTAGGTCCTGGCCTTTTTGGTTTTGATGGGAGACTCTTTATTACTAATTCAATTTCCTTACTCATTATTGTTCTTCTTGGACTTTATATTTTTTCATAATTCTACCTTGGTAGATTGTATATGTCCAGGATTTTACTCATTTCATCTATGTTATCCAATGTTTGCCATGCAATTGTTCATAGCAGTCTCCTATTAGCCTTTGTATTTCTGTGGTATTAGTTGTAATGTCCATTTTTTCACCTCCACTATTATCTGAATTGTCTTTATTTTTCTTAGTTACTCTTTTTTTTAATTTTTATTTTTTATCAGTACATAATGATCACATTCATTGACAACTCTCATTTTGTTGAACTTCTTTGTTTTTCTAGTCTCATTTATTTCTGTTTTCATCTTTATTATTTCCTTCTATCTACTAATTTTAGACCGAGGGTTTTTTTTAGTTCCATGAGGTACAAATTCAAAGTCTTTGTACTTTTTCAGTGTAGGTGTTTGTTGTCATAAATTTCCCTCTTAGAACTGCTTTTACTGTATCTGATAGGTTTGGGGATCATGTTTCCATTCTCATTTGTCTCCAGAAATTTGTTAATTTCCTGTTAATTTCTTCATTGACCCATTGGTTATTTATGAGCATGTTATTTTATTTCTATATACTTATAAACTTTTCAAAGTTCCTCCTGATACTGAGCTCTAGTTTTATACATTCATAATGAGAAAAGACAGGATATGATTTCAGTCTCTTAAAGTTGTTCAGACTTGGTTTGTGGCCCAACAGATAAGCTACCCTGGAGAATGTTCCAGGTGCAGCTGAGAAAACTATGTGTCCTGCAGTTGTTGGCTGTAGGTATGTCCCTTTGGTCTATTTGGTTGAGAGCACAGTCAAATTCAGTGTTTCTTTGTAGGTTTTCTGTCTGGATGGTCTGGCCATTGCTGAAAGTAGGGAATTGAAATCCTTTGCTATTATGTTGCAGTTTGTCTCACTCTGTAACTCTATTAATACTTGCTTTATATATTTAGATGCCTTAATGTTGGGTGCAAGTGGTCATAATTGCTATACCCTTCTGCTAAACCTCTTTATCATTGTATACATTATATAATGACTTCATCACTTTATATAATTATATAAATTCTGTGGGCCTGTGGTTAGTATATATTGTTGCAACACTGTCCTTGATTCTACAGTTTCTAGGGTAGCTCTTTTAACCCTTGTTTTATTTCAAAAGTAGGATAATATATTTGCTTAAGATTACGCTACTAATAAATGACAGAACTGAGATTTACACCCTAGTCTGTCTGATTTCAAAATCTATTCACTTTCCACCATACCATGCTGCCGCCATTTTGTACTTCCTTTGATCTTTTCCTTCAGGATTTTTTTTTTGGTGGGAATTTAAAAACAATAAAATGATTAACTGTATGGATAAAATACAGTTATACCTCTATGATTAGATGTAAACCTAAGTCTAATTTGGAAAGTGGCCAATTTTAGAAACAAGGCCTGTATGAGATTCATGCACAGTATCAGACATGTGAAAGATTAAATTGCAATAGAACAATATTATTTCATGTAACTGGAAAATTACACATGAACCTTATGAAAGAACCATCACTCAAGGCTCTTACTGTTTGTTTCTTTGTTTGTTTGTTTGTTTGTTTGTTTCAGTAAGAAATAATACTGTCGATACCAGGAGACTGTCCACCTGATTGTAGTGGTGACATTGCTAATAACATTGAAAATTTCCTATGTCCCAGCGGGCCCTATCTTCCCATTTCATATCCCTTGGTAGGTTTAATTTGGCGATGTTTTCTTCTGTAAGAAATAATTTCACTGAAATAATAAAGAAGTAAACAAGTAACCCAAACTCAATCCCTGTATAGGTTAATGTGACTTTATAGCTAGCCTGCTCTTACCCTGTGGGAGACCAGATAGTCATCCCTCAGATGTATTATAAACCAGCTCTGTATGTCCCAGCATGTTAATTGTTCGGGAAATTCACCAATTTTACACCAGGTCTCAAGGAAAAGATATGGTTTGCCAAAGGTCAGCCTCTAGAGTACTTCGCCTGTAAAAGTATAGCCGAGTTAATGAGTCACAGAATATCCAGTCTAGACTAGTTACGCACTTAGTGCTGGCAGGGAACGTCGGAAGTCTCCACTAAATCCTAATGATACGGGACACGGCAAAGCACCCAGACTTGAAATCCTTCGGGATTCAGGAATCACAGTCTCATGAACTTGAAGACAACGTAATCTTTATTATCCTACTTCTTACCTGGTTTGGGGTTTTTCCCTTATGAACGTGTATCACATTGAAAATAATTCAGTGTTTTAGAAAAACCTAATTTAATGCACTTCTCTCTTTGTTTAAGCCCAGATGAAGCTAATTTAAAATGATGCATGCAATCTTAATATATTTCACAGCTTCCACTTTCTCCTGGTTAAGTATATTATAAAATACCTTCATACATAAGCATGAAATGTTAGCTGGGCATGGTGGCACATGCCTGTAATCCCAGCACTCGGAAGGCTGAGGCAGGAGGATAGCCATGAGTTCAAGGCCAGCCTGAACTGCATAGTGAGACGCTGTCTCAAAAAAAAAAAAAAAAAAAGTTAATTATTCATTTAACAGGGGCTGGTGGAGGACTAAGAAATGAAAGAATTCACTAAAATTGAACTGGGCTGATTAATCTCATTTATGTTTTTGAAGGTGTAATTAGATTAATGAGCATTAGATTACTTAGCTCCAGCCCATAATGAATACATTTATCTGTTGTAATAAGAAGTCTCTGTATTGTCTGGTTTGCTGCATAAAGAAAAAGTTGTCCACCAGTGTAGTATCAGTGCCATTCCAAATAATTCTTCCATTCAGTGAAGATCTATTTAGCAGCTGTTTGCCCCAGACTGAGCTGTGGGGGAGGCGGCCAGATAAAAGTAGAAAGAGCTGGGTGGAGCAGTACACACCTGTGGTCCCAGCACTCTGGGAGGCTGAGGCAGGAGGATCACAAGTAGAAGCCCAACCTGGACAATTTAGCAAAACCCTCTCTCAAAATAAAAAATAAAGGGCTGGGGAAGACTCTGGGTTAAATCACTAGTGCTACCAAAAACAGAAAAATGAAAACAAAACAAAGCAAAACAAAAGGACCACTTTGGGGGAAGGAAAAGAACAGATGAGTGGCAGGCCACTACGCAGGTAAGAATAAGCAAGGAGAGTACAGGATCTGCCCTCCTGTTGTCAAGATGATATGACACTGGTTTTCCTAAGTTACACAAACTCCCTGAAGTGGGAACATCCGCTGCAGCCTGCAGACCAAGGCCATGCTAGTGAGTCCCCGGGCAGATCTCTAAGAACAATGCGTGCTCTGGGGATAGGAAGAGAACAGGCCAGGACTCTGCAGAGGGCCATGGGGCACAGGCTGCTGAGCCCAACTAGCAGGCTGCTGGCCTCAGAGGCAGGGGAGCTGCCCAGGCCCCAGGGAAGGAATCCAGGCAGACCAGTGCAGCCTTGTGGGTGAGCAAAATCACCCTCCCATTCACATAGCATCGTTGTGCTACTATCAGCTCTAGCTTGCAATCTCGTGGATTCATAGGTGGCAGTAGCAACGCTTCACCCAGAGAATCCCGATACACTTGGACCCCGCTAGCAACCCCGCAAGTCCACAAGTGTGAGATCAGAGCTGGCAGGTTGGATTATAACCCCAAGAAAACGGATGGGTTTACGTTACACCAAAACACCACCCTAGCCCAAATCACAACCCTGAGGATGTAGCTATTAACTTGAGAAGATTTTTCTAACAGAAGCATCAGATCTCAAGCAGGCTGAAGAGCTTTTGTTATTATAAATGTGTAAGGAGAAGCTGGCTGAATGCGCCAGGGTAGAGCAAAGAACATCTCCCTTGGAGAAGTGAGGGCAGTTGAGCACCAAGGCTCCATCTAAACCGGGCAGTCTAGTTGCGCACTGTCCAACATGGTGGCCGCTAGCCATGTGTGGCTACTCAAACTTCAAAGCAGTGAAGTTAAGTGAAAATTAAAGTTGACCTCTCCCGTCACAGCAGCCACAGTCCTAGCACTCCGTAGCCACAAGTGGCTGGTGCCTACCACGCTGGGCAGCGGCGGAATTAAACATTTCCATAGGACTGGAGCTGGATCTCGCTGGCAGAGCAGTCACTTAGAACATGTGAGGTTTGACGCCCCAAAACCACAAAATAAAATAAAAAAGCCATTTCCATCACCCCAGAAGGTTCTAATTTTTTGTTTTTGTTTTTGTTTTGTTTTGTTTTGTGCTTTTTGTTTTCTGTACGTTTGTGTATTGACTTCTGGCAGGTTTGGGCTTTGTCATTAAAAAGTACTACATGATTGTGATATCTTCACGGCTAGAAAAGTCCAAGCTGGCCAGTGGTTTTCTCGATGCCCAGTGGGGACAGGGCGCCCAGGGGGGAGGCAAGCCCTTCCCTGTTTGATGCCTGCTTCTCCACTTCCTGTTCAGCATTAACTAAATCACTCATAACTTCTCTTTCTTTGTTTACAAAAAGACTGACCTTTTAGGAGTGAGTTTTAGGTATCAATTATGTAAAGTATCAGTTGAGTATCCCTTATCTAAAATGCGTAAGACCACAGGTATTTCGGATTTCCATTTTTTTTTAATTTTGCAGTATTTACACATATATAAAATTTGTTAGCATGGGATCTAAGTCTAAGTACAAAATTCACTTGTGTTGAAGATATACCTTTTACACAGTCTGAAGGTAATTTTCTACACTATTTTTAGCGTGCCTGCATTTTGATTGCAACCTGTCACGAGAGGTCAGGTGTGGAATTTTCCACTAACGGCATCGTGTCAGCCGTCAAAATGTTGCAGGTTTTGGATTTAGGATTTGGGGGCTAGGGGTGCTAAGCCTATACCTAGTTTTTCATAAGTTTAACCAGCTTTCACTAGAAACATGAGGACTACACTGGGATTTTATCCACATTCTCCTTCATTGCTTCTTGGTCACTCATCAGGCACTGGCTGTTGTGCTGAGTGCTCAGTCATCACCCTGGGCCTTCCCATCCATCCCACTGTCCCTTCACTGCCTGTCCTGCTGCTGCCCTGCATTTCCTACCTGACTCACCACATGCTGATCAGGCAGTATGTTCATAATATTTCCATCCACACGCTTTGATCTTTGGGCAGTGGTTGTGGAAGCTCTGTCTCGGGCACTAACCCTCTTCTGTACTTCTCTTACTTCTTAGAAAAAACAGGCTGCAAAACTTTTCTTCACATTTATTTGTAAATTGGCACCTCTAAGAGTTGCATCTGGGCACAAATGGATTCAGGAGTTGGCAGTGGGCAGTCATATCTGCTGCAGACATGTAACTGGGACTGTGGGCACAGGCACGCTGCCCACCAACAGGTGCAAGCTACCTTTTCCCCAAGATACTCCTGAAACTCCCCATGCTTCTGCATTTGGCCATAGGGAAACAGCTTTCTAGAAAGGTCCTTGTGGTGTTCACTGTGGGTTGAGCAGGGCCGTGTTTTACTTAAGCCTGGGTGGTTGGGAACAAAAAAAACGGAAAACCACATCTGACAAAGCCAAGTGTTCTAGCCTGGGGCTGAGAACTTTCAGGGACTCCAAAGATGGGATCAATGAACTCCTGAAATTTATGAGGGAGCATTTATGTTCATCTTCTTGGAAGAAACCTTTTTAGCCTTAATTGTGTCCCCAAAGAAATAGTCACTAACAAGTTTAAATTATGATATTTTTAAAATTAGGTAGTTTTTTTTTTCTTTAAGACATGAAACTGATGCTTTCCCTTGTTCTTCAGCATAATAATTCATGAGAAAATGCCTTTTGAGTTATAACTTAAAAATAATTTGAGGATGGGATGTTTCTAAGGAATTATTATTTGGAGTTAATATTACCTGAAATAAGTAGATACTGTGTTGGAGATTTATTGTAAAAGAGCTGCTCTTGTGGGATCAATTCAGTTTAAGTAACAAAAGAAGGAAGGATTTGCTCATATGCAAAGGTAGACACCAAGGGAAAAGGGGGATTCGAAGATTTGTGAAGCAGTCCCTGCTCTTGGGGAGTTTATAGTGAAGTGGGACATTAGCACAGAAATGCAAGGCAAAGTAAGAAGTGGCATAAAGGCATCTGAACAATGCATAATGGAAACTTGAAGACAAACTCAAACCTGGGATTTAGAAAAGGACAGAGTAGAAGAACATCTCCCCGTTTTAAATGCTGTGCCTCCAAAGATTGCTAGCATTTCTACGGCAGCACATTGGAGGCTTCTCACAGCACTTTTCCCATTGCTACTGATCCCCCATAATTCGGCCCTGCATATAGTGCTATGTGGGGGTAGACAGAGGGGTGGATGTGTCCGTGCGAGATGGGTGGCAGGCAGGGTATGAGGAAGACCAGAGAGAGAGGGAGGAAGGGAGGAAGAGTCTGACTGCACAGAATCCCAGCAGATACTTCCAGAACAGCTGTCTTACAAGAGAGCCACTGAGAGCCGGACACAATGGCGCACGCCTGTAATCCCAGCACTCAGGAGGCTGAGGCAGGAGGATTGCTGTGAGTTTGAGGCCAGCCTGGGCTACAAAGTGAGTTCAAGGTCAGCCTGAACTGCACAGTGAAACCCTGGCAAAAAAAAAAAAAAAAAAAAAAAAAAAACAAGATTACAAGAGAGCCATTGGAGAGGAGGACAGGAGGTGAGTAGGGCAGACATCACCATGGGTCAGAAACCCACATACAGTGCAGCTCAGCTAATCCCGTGATCAAAGTTTCCAAAAGCTAAAGTCAAAGTGTGAGCTGGGTGGGAGAGATTCAGCCGCCAAGTGTACTCAGGTGATGACACAGCTTAGTTTCTCGCAGATAAACAACTGAGGTATCTTCTCCTTCAAGCCCAGAAATAGTCCGTGGGAAATGACTGTGATTTGAGTCTGTCCAGTGCCTCATGCCACAACCCCAACTCCCACTTCTGCCCTCAGCCACAGAAGTAACTTCCTTTCCGTTTTATTTTATGGTGGTAAAATATGCATAACGTGAATCTGCTACATTAAGGGTTCATGTGATTGCGTTCGGTCTACCCAGAGTGATCCAAGATAATCTTCCTATTATAGGGTGATTGATTAGTAACCTTAATTCCATGTGTAAAATCACTTGTGCCATGACACATAAAAAATCCATGAGCGTGATACCCAGGGGCAGAACCAAACCACAGGAGTCAAAATTCTGTCAACCACAGGATTGATGCGATGGTAAATTAACACGGACACCACCTTCATCCAACACCATGCAGTTCAAAGGCCATCATGTTAGTTCTGGGTGACACAAATACAGTTTTATTGCCAGAAAGCTGTGCTCAAATCTTCTTTTTTACTAACTATGAAACTTTGAGTGAGTTATTTAGCCTCTTTCTGCCTTGGTCCCCTCTTCTGTAATGTGGAAAAAACAAAGGTACCCATCCCTCGGGTTGTCAAAAGCATTAAATGAGTTAATACATATAAAGGGCATAGAACAAAGTTTGGAAAGGACATATAATGCAACAATAAGTGCTATTATTATCGAACCTGGAAAAAGGGTGGTGGCAGTGCGACTGGAAACAAGACAACAGATCTGAGCGGCATTGCAGGAGTTACTGATGGAGGTCACAATTTCATTTACTCAGGTTTTTGGGCAAATGAAATCCTACTGAATTTGTATTGGTTTCCAGTGGCTGCTGTAACAAATTACCACAACCACAAATCTATTTTTATTATTTGATTTTATTTTTTATTAATATGTATTAATAGTACACATTAATTGGGTTCACTGTGGTATTTCAGCACATGCATAGTGTTCACCGATCAAATCCAACCTCCCTTTATCTACCCTCACCCCCACCCCCACACTCACAGGTCCACACACATGCCTTTTGTTATGGTTTAGATCTCAAATGTCCTCCCAAAGTCTCATGTGTTCATAGATGTGGCTTAGTCGGAAGAAGAGATCTGTGGGACGTGACCTGGAAGGGTATTCTCATCCTCAGCTCCTCCCTTCTCTCTCTGATTCCGGCTACCATGAGTTGAGCACCTTTTCTCTGCCACGCCCTTCTACCATGCCATTTCTGCTCTGGAGCCAACTGACCATGGATTGAACCCTCTGAAATCATGAGCCAAATAAAACTCTCCTCCTTTCATTTGGGGATGTTGGGTATTTTGTCCCAGTGACAGGAAAGTGACTACTACACCCTTTCCAATCACTAGTGATCACTATTCTGCACTCAGATCAACTTTTCTAGCTTGAGAGAACTTAGAATACTGGGCTGTGTTGTTTTTCACTTAATATCCCCTGTTCCATCCATTTTGCTGTAAATAACAAAATTTCATCTTCTTCATGCTAAATAATAGTCCATCGTAAAACAACATAATTTTTAATGTTTATTAATACATGTTTGCTGTACATAATGATTATATTCATTGTGGGGTGGTACATGTACATAACTTACCTTAATTCATTTTTTCTCCCCTCCCCCATGCTCCTTCCAACTTTTGGTCCCCTTCCCATTTGAAAACCTCTGTTTTCATTTTTTGTTTAATTCTTTTTTTCCATTTCTTTTACCTCCTCTCGCTTTCCCTCCATCCTTTGTTCCCCCATCTACATGAAAAAGATCTCCTTACTTCCTATTTATCTATCTTCAATTTTACCCTTTATTGTTATAAATACTTTGAATATTTTATAAATATTTTATAAATATTTTTCCTGTATAAAAGAAACCATGTGATATTTAAACTTGCATGCCTGACTTAAATCACTTAATAGTATGGTCTCGGGATATTATTTGATTTCTTGATGATGGCCATTCCTTCTGGTGTAAGATGGACTCTGTGTTGTTTTAATTTGCATTTCTCATTGCTAAAGGTTTTGAGCATTTTTTTCTGTGTTGGTCATGTGTGCTTCTTCTGAGAACTGTTCCTCATTTCATAGCTAATTTTTTATTAGGTCTTTTATGGGGGGATCCAATTTTTTCTAGTTCTTCATATATTCTAGATGTTAGTCTTTTGTCCAAGGAGTAGCTGGCAAAATTTTTTTTTCCATTCTGTAGTTTTTCACTTAACTTTCCTTTGCTGTGCAAAAGCTTTTTAATTTGATATAATCCCTTTTATTGATTGTTGATGTTATTTCATGCAATTCAGGTCTGTTCAAAAAGTCCTTACCTATGTCTATTTCTTTTTTTCTTTTTTTTTTTTTTTTGTGGGTACTGGGGGTCGACCTCAGGACCTCACACACCAGCAGGCACCCGTGCCGCTGAGTGGTATCACCGGCCCTTTTTTCGTATGTGGGTACCGGGAGTCGAACTCAGGACCTCGCACTTGCCAGGCAGGCGCTTACACTGCTGAGCCATCTCACTGGCCCACCTATGTCTATTTCTTCAAGAGTTTTACCTACTTTATCTTCCAGCAGACTAAGTGTTTCTGTTTTAATATCTAGTTCTTTGATCCGTTTTGACTTCAGCTTAGTACATGAGAGATACGGTCCAGATTCAATCTACTGCATGTGGACAGCCAGTTTTCGTAGCATCTCTACTACAGTTCTGGGGTCAGAAGTCTGAAGTGGGTCTCAACAGCTTAAAATCAAAATATCCCCAGGGCAGTGTTCCTACTGAAGACTCGGGCAGAACCAGTTCTCTTGCCTTTTCGAGCTGTTAGAGGCTGCTCCCTGGCTCGTGGTCCCTGGCTCCATCTTCAAAGCCAACAACTGCATCATTCTGTCTGCTTCTGGCCGCACCTCCTGGTCACACTCCCCTGCCTGCTTCTCTCACATACGGAGACCCTTGGCGCTTTACCCTCAAGTTCGCTAATTTAAACACATCTGGGAAGTCCCTTTTGCCACATAGCAGAACATATTCACAGCTTCTGTGAATTAAAATATGGGCATCTTTGGGGAGCTGTAATTCTGCCTACTGCAGAATCTACTTCCTAGCACATGGCATATTTTTTTAACCTACCACAATTATTCTTATGCTGGAGATTGAACCCAGGGCCTTGAATATGCTAAACGCACACCTACCACTGAGCCTCACTCCAGCGAGCGAGCTGCTTTTTAAGTTTGCAGCAGAAGTCATATAAAAGTCACGCATCTGGCACATACCAGCTGGCTGAGATCAGTGTATATGTGGTGGACCCGGAATATTTCATTTATGTGGAGATGAAGTGGAAAGGCCACCAGTTTCTCTGTGTGTTATGTTATTTTAAAAGAATCTGACAAATCTACTCAAATCACTTCTTCAAGCAAAGCAATTGTAGAATGTGTACTCATTTACATATAGCAGTCATTTATTATCAGAAATCATTCTCTTGTTGACTTTCAATTAATTATTCAGTTTGTGTGAAAAATTCCATCTTCTCCACGTTGTCTTCCTGCTTAAAATACAACTAGATCCTCAATGCATGGAGAAGCCTTTGAAGAATGTAAGCTTTCTTGGTCTCTCTTTTCGAAAGATAAGCAAGCATTTAGTAGCTTCATCTGCCACTCTCCTCCTTACATTAAAATGCTAACGGACCATGGTGGTGCATTCCAGCACATAGGGAGGCTGAGGCAGGAGGATTGCAAGTTCAAGTCCAGCCCAGGCAACTTAGTGACTTAATGAGACCCTGCCTCCAAAACTAAAAAAAAAAAAAATTTAAATTGCTAACTCTTGATGCCCTCTGAGAGTACTGCTCATTCCCTGTAAGATGCTTGTCACAAGAAAACGCCATGTGCTCTTTTTAGAGCAGAGCAATCTTAAGAGAATATTGAGTTTATTAGGTCTAGATTCCTTTTTGCTTACGAGTTACATTTTTACGACTTGTTTTTTATAAAATTTTTATTATTCTCTTAACTTTATAGCAAAACATCCATTCTTCATGCCACTTGAAATCTTCCAGTATCTTTCACTGGAAACACAGATGGTTTCTGATTTACAATTTTTTGACTTCACAATGGTGCAAAAGTGATACGCGTTCAGTAGAAACTGCACTTGGAGTTTTGAATTTGGATCTTTTCCCAGCTAGTGATATGCATACCAGGCTCTCTCTAGATGCCAGGCAGGGGTAGCGGGCTGCGGTTCACCTTCCATCAGCCACACCATCGCGAGGGGAGTAGCACCCATGGTGCAGTGCTGCTAAGCTAGGCTGTTGGGCAGGTTAGGTTATAGTTTCTACTTCCAGTATTTTCAGCTCATCTTGTGTTTATCAGGACGTGACCCCATCATAAGTCAAGAAGCATCTATACATACATTTCCACGTTTGCGGTTAAGTATCAAGTGTTGTACATAATGTAATTTTAATACAATGACTTGTGGGGGCTGATTATGTGTGAAACAGCCTGTTAAAAGCCAGAAATAGAGGGCCGGTGAGATGGCTCAGTGGCGTACACGCCTGCCTGGCAAGCGCGAGGTCCTGAGTTCGACTCCCGGAACCCACATACGAAAAAAGGGCCGGTGATATCGCTCAGCGGCACGGGCGCCTGCTGGCACGCAAGGTCCTGAGGTTGACCCCCGGTACCCACACACACAAATAAAAAAAAAAGCCAGAGATACAAAGTTGAAAAGACACGACTCTTTTCCCACAAAGGGCTCTCATTCTACTAAGCAGAAATGGGTTCTGATGGTAAGAACTTTTTTTAAACTTTTTTATGGGTACGTGTTTGCGGTACATAATGTCTGCACCCCTTGTGGAGTTGGTACTCGCACATAACACATCTCAGTTCCTTTCTTCTTCCCCTCTCCCATCCATCCCTCCCTCCTCCCTCCACCTCTTGGTCCCCTTCCCATTTGAAAAAGATCTGCCTCCCTGCTTCCTATTATCTATCTTTTATTTTGTTTTATTTATAATTTGGGATTCTCATATAAGAGAATTTTTCAATAGGAAAAAAACTTCTTTAGATTATATAATTATATAATTGCCTGCACTTGGGAATTGAATGGCTAAGGTATCAGGAAAGTGAGGACCAGAAATGATGATCAGTCCCTGGGTTGAAAAGCTGGATATGCCTCAGTACCTCCAACTGAGACAGGTCATAGGGGAGGAGGACTAAGTTTGGATGGGTAAGATGGCTCAGTTCTGAACATGCTAACCCTGGTGCTCCTGTGGCATACCCAGTTGAAGGTGTCCCATAGGAAGCGTTCATTTATTCACATACTATTAGGGAAGTCATTATGTAAGCCGGACAAGAAATTACCATAGGTCAGGCTTGAGTGGAAGCAATAAAGATGAAGAGCTGAAAAGGTAACTTTCTACTATAGCTTAAAGATGCCAAGCTCATCAAGAAATGAATGGGTGGGCCAGCAATATAGCTCAGCAGCACAAGCACCTGCCTGGCAAGCACGAGGTCCTGAGTTCGACTCCTGGTACCCGCATATAAAAAAAAGAAAAAAGAAATGAATGGGACAAGGGAAGGAGAAGGGAAGACAGCTGAATTTATGACTCTGGAGTACAAGAAGATGGCAGGGTCAGGGTCAGGGTTATTTGGAAGTTGGCCACAGGGAGGTGGAGAAGTTTGAGATCACACAGGGTGGGGGCAGGCTCAGATGAGGCAGCTTCCTGGGCTACACAAAGAAGGAAAGAACGAGCGACAGTGAGGGTCATCATGACAGGAGGAAACCAGAAAAGGATGGAGACGGGGGGAGGGGAGGAGGGGTCCCCAGCCACAGGGAGCCCCCAACAAGGCCAGCTGCCAAAGCGATCCAGACAGGAATAAAAAGCCTGTGAACAAACTCGTCAGTTAGGGGGTGACTCCTGCATGTGCGTGGTTTCCCTAAAGTGATGGGATAGAAATCATTTTCTATCATTCTAATAAAAGCTTACTTGTAATAATAGTCTGTCATTGAATGAAAATACGTATAGCCATTACGATATGCAAAAACAAGTACCGGTAGAATGTTTATTTCTCAATCACTTGACATTTGAGGTTTTCAAAATAATTTTTACACCAGGACTGATGCCACAAATGTCTTTTCAATAAAAGGCCAGAAGTTTTTCTTGTTTTTATTCCCAAATATAATGTAACCATCCTTCAATGTTAAGGCAAGTGAGCGAGTAAATCTTAGTATCTTAAAATAATTTCAGTACTCTAGTTTTTGCATAATTATCATGCAAAGATGTTTTTGCTTTCTGCTGCTTTCGGATGGAGACTGCACACTTCTAAAGCAAGCATTTTCTTTTCACTGTACACAAAGCCATGCACAGCTGCAGTGTTAGAACAGGTAACACTCTGCAGGAATCTGTTTACTTTCTTCATATTGTACACAGGTTAGTGGCCATTAGTAAGAAGTTTCTTCAGTTTCAAAGGACTAAAGTGATTTCCCAGCGATTAGCTATTTTTGTTGACCTCACTTCATTAGAGTTCTTCAGTCTCAGTTTAATTTGAGCAATCACAATTCTCTCATCTAATTAATGAAAAAATTGGGCCATGCCTCAGTGGCCTGCATTCAACCTTATTTTGACTGGCGATGCTCTGAGAACCTCTCACTCTTCTGCCCTGGGCTCAGAGGAGAGGCTTCTGTTCCACTGGGTTCATTCTCTTTCCCCAGTTCTCTTTGCCCTCGTTCTGGTTTTCCTCACATCCCTTTCTCTTTTCCTCTTATTTACCTAGTAAACTCGCTAAATGGTTTACTGTTTCAAACTCAATAAGCATCCACTTGTTTGTTCGGGAGAAATCCCGGAAGTAGCCAAGCCTCAAGACTTTCTGCCCGTCAGCAAACAACCTTGAGAGAGGTTGTCTGGGTTGTCACCCCAGTGGCACTTTCCCTTCTTGACACCCGCTTTGGGACTCTCCTGTACTGTGAATTCCAATCCACCTCCTTTTTACTCAGCCATGGAACCGTGTGAACTGTATGTAGTTTCTCTTCTGCATGGGCAGCCTTCAGATGTTCAACGAAAAACACTCTCTGCCCCAGAGTCCTTGACATCCCACCTTCCACGGGCCTACTTCCTCCAGCCATTCTTAAACTCTCGACATCCCAGCTGACCACTGTGCCTTGCTCCCTTCTCCCGAAAAACCTCTTAGTTTATGTTACAATTCAGTGAGCAACATTCCGTTGGTTCTGACTTCACAGCCTTCAGTGGGAATCTTTGGATCTGAACCTCCTGCTTCCATCAATATGCTGGCTTGGCTGGCAGCCATGGAAACCTGTCTCGCATTCAGTTAAGATTTCTGGGACCGTTTTCTTTTTCCTTTTTTTTTTTTTTTTTTTTTTTTTTTTTTTTCATGTCAAATCATGTTGACAAGTTTCCCCACCCTGCACGTGGTGCTGGATGGTTTACGTTTATCATTAGTGGGTGTTACTGTGTAGAAGTGAGAACATCTAGCTGAGGTCACTGTGTTATTGTACTCCCCACCTCCAGAGAGTACACCTACCTTGGTCATTGTCTCAGTGTGATTTATTTATTGCTATAAACTTCCAACAAATGGCAGGGGAATCGAGAACAAGAACCAGATTGTTCCTAATTCTTCCACCCAAAAGTGCCATTTGGACCACCAGAAAGAATGCTTTCAATGTTAAAATCAGGGGACATTAAATCTGAAGTCAATAAATACCTTCCCAAGATGTGTTTTATTATAAATCTCATAGTTACATCTAATACATCATAATGGAAGTTGATTTAAAAAAAGATCAGATAGAGCCAAAAAGAAAGGCTTACCCTTAGAGACTATCCTGTATTTGTCGTGGAATTATTTAAATGCCATTTAGGAAAAAAAAAATCCATCCACCTGTTATGAATCTTCCATCCAGTCCATATTTCTTTATTTTGTTTAAAAATATATCCTTTTACTATAAGTGTTGTTGGGGGAGACTCGTAAGATTAATATAAATTTAGTATTGGAGAAATTTTGTAAAATACATAAAAATATAAGAAAAGTAATAGAAATCAACGAAAGATGGTCCCTATTGACAATTTTCTATTGGTACTGTTCTTTGAAATTACTGATAGTGATAAAACTCTGAATAAACTCACAAAAGAGGAAAAAAGAAAGTATGTTATAAACACTACTGGGAATGAAGAGGGTGACTGTTCAGTGATACAAAAGATAAGTTTTAAATAAGCAGCCTTAAGGCTCTTTTATTTTTGAAATGTCTTGAATTATGTTTCAAGATAATTATTCTGTTCTATTGTTTTTGGCTTTCTTCTTCAGGGACCACAGCTACGTATATAGGGTGTGATAAAAAACTACAGTGAATTTTTTTTTAACTGTAAAAGACACTTTGCTATTAATCCCCCTCAAAATATTCCCCCTGCATTCAAATACACTTACTCCACCATTCTTGCCACATTCTGAGGCAGATTTGGAAGTTCTCTTTCATGACTTTCTTTAGTTTTACTTTATGGCTACCTCAATGTCTTGAATCCATTCAAAACATTTCCTTTTTAGGGTCATTTTGACCTTGGGGAAAAGCCAGAAGTCACACGGTGCCAGAGATGGTGAAAAAGGTGGATGAGGATACAGTGTCATGTTTTTATTTGGCAGAAATTGCTGTAAATGTTTCTAATCGATTTGGGTTATTGAGGCAGCCATTAAAAGACACTCATGAAAGAGGACTTCCAGAACTCTTTCAGAAACAGGCCAGAATGATGGGAGAAACATGTTTGAAGGAAGGCAGAATAGTCTGACAGGGACTCATGGCAATGTCTTGCTGTAATAATTTTATTTTATTTTGAATTTCAACATTTAAACATTTGGGGGGGGGTTATCATACCTTGGAGTTTAAATATCCTTTCCCTAGCTTCAGTGTACTTTCTTTTCTCTTAATCTTTCTTTATCT
Source organism: Erethizon dorsatum (assembly GCA_028451465.1). NCBI lineage: Eukaryota > Metazoa > Chordata > Mammalia > Rodentia > Erethizontidae > Erethizon > Erethizon dorsatum. The sequence goes on along the minus strand of CM051838.1, from coordinate 27,671,417 downwards.
TTTGTGTAGCCATATCATTCACTTGCTTTTTTCATTTTTATCTTTTATGTCCCTTCATTTGCCTCTTTTCCTTAAATTCCAGCAATTTCTTTTCCATATCCTCCAGCAATCAGTCAGCAACATCCTGTTGTCTTCTCCTTTCTTCCCTGGGTTCTTAGAATTCTATTTTGTGATCTTCCTTTACAGTTGCAATTGCTTCAATAAGTTTTCATTTAATTAATAGTGGAATTTCAGCTTATGTATTTAATCTGCGTGACCACATCTTTTTCAGGTGAGTTTTTATTATTTACTAGAAATCTGTGGCTGCTCTTTTTCATATTTCTTAGAGTGTCTGCATGTGTATCACTTTTATGTTACTCTGATTGGAATAAGTTGGATTTTCCTAGAGAAAGGGAAGAAGGTTCCCTGGGAGGGAAGGGTGGGCAACCATCAAGGGCTTCCTCCCCTGCTGCTAGAGTTGAAATGATTTCTTTATGATATGATGCCTCTATGTAATTACACATCCTCTGACCCGCAGAAACAAACCTAGTCCTGCCTCTGTTCGGTTGCTTCATAGGTAACCTCACAGGTTGCCTGACGATGCGTGGGAACACAAAAAATGCAGTCGCTTTCAAAAACACTTTTCTGTCCCTTGAGGAGATGCACCACTTGCCCTCCACCAGCTTCGTTAATCCCAGTGTTTTCCACAGCGCTTCCCTCTTACACTAAAGCCCTTACATTTGGGGAGCGAACACTCCGGGAGGCTCCCCAGCTCCGCTGTACCTGGGTCTCTCCACCCCTCCCGATTACCACAGCATGACTTTGGAGCTTAAGGATTTTCTGCTGGTCTTGCTGAAAATATAATTTTGGGTTGTTTTTTTTTTTTTCATTTTGTTGTTGTTTGGAATGGATTCCAAGACCAGTGAGAAGATTCAGTGCCTATGAAAACTAGTCCCGTTAACATTTAAAAATGTTTTCTTCCTGTTCCCCCCCCCACAAAGATGACAGTGTGTGTGTTTACCCATCAGCTAACTTAGTCTTCAGAAATAAAAACAAAACGCAGTTGGCTTAGCAACCTCTTAGTAATCCCGGACTGCTGCCTGTAGCATCGGAGACGTTCGCTGAGCCTGTTCAGCAATGATGCCTTGTTATGAACTCAAGCCTGCCAAACTATTACATAGAAAACACTTCTTTCTGAAGGTTTGAATGTCTTGTCCATCTTCAGTCATTTGCTGCCACTAATTCTTTTAGCACCCTTTAAGACAACCCACACTGGGCTGGTGAGATAGCTCAGCGGCATAAGCACCTGCCTGGTAAGCAGGAGGTCCTGAGTTCGACCCCCAGTACCCACAAAAAAAAAAAAAAAAAAGACTACCCACACAGATTCTAGGACCTTACCAAAAGCTATTGAGTTAAAATTTGCCTGTGCACAAGAAGTTTAATGTTTTTAGGCATGGTGTCTATTTAAAAAAGAAAACTATCTTAATTGGGGAAATTAAACTATTAATTCAATAAATCTTACAGTATTTTAAATCAACATCCTGCATGCTGACTTTCCAAGCAAAATGTCTGTGTTTCACCAAAAGCAGATCTTCATGATGTAGTGGCATCACAGCTAAAGTGACCAGGGAAAGACACAAGAGGGTCACATTCACCAAACCAGAAACTAGTGCTGACACCCTTCAGACAACATGTTCTTTAAATTATTTTGCCAATACATTTATATTCTCATTTCTGTCTCCTCACAACCTACCAATTTAAGAGCTTTGTCTTTCGCCTATTCAAACAAAATTTTTTTGTTAAATTCCTGCTTTTGCTAGGCCATATGTGGATTCAAGGAATTTAGTGATGATTAGGAGCTGTCATGATCCAACTGTGGTGATCCTTACTGACTGGGGGTGAGACAAAAATTACTCAAATTAACCGCACCAGTGAATGTAAGCATACTACCATGGTAGCAGTATTGTCTTAGTTACTTTCTTGTTGCTGGGACAAAATACCCAACACTCACAAGTAGAAAGAGAAAAGGTTTATTTTAGCTCACAGTTTGTAGAGGTTTCAGTCTATAGTTGGCTGGCTCCAAGGCAGTGCGGCATGGTAGAGGGGCATCACAGAAGAGAAAAAGTCCATGCATAGCCAGGCAGGAAGACAGGAAGCAGCAGCATGGAGCCCCCCTTTCCCTTTTATTCCATCCAGGCTACAAACTATTGGTTGGTGCCACCCACACCCAGGATGGGCCTTCCCATTATTCACACTCAGAACTGTGCTAAACCAATCTGTGGACTAATTTAGTTATCACACACCCTTAATCTATATTCACACACCCTAGATCCAGCCACCTCTGAAAAACCCCACCTATGAGTGCGTGGGGCTTTGGGGGGATGTCTAGATACAAGCCATTACAGGTATTGTTGAACAGTTCCAGGAGTTCTTCTCTGGTTCTCTGGCAGTGAGCTGTCTGTAATCAGGTGTCCCTTTCTCCACCGAGAGGACCAGTGGCTAATTCCAGCTTTCCATGGGACGGGGGCTGCATGAATTCTAAGACGTGGGCAACTGGTATTTTGTAGCACTCCCCAACAACATCTGATACCTAAGATCAGACTGCTGAGTTCCTGAGCCCAAACTGTTTTGCTCCCTGCCTTCCCTCTGTGACATGCATCTCTCCTTTGCCTTACCAGATGGGTGAGCAACAGGAAGTCATAGTGAAATTAACAAACTCAATCTAAGCCTGTTTTTTAAAACATGTTCACAGTATAGTGGCCCATGTGCCTTTCCAACTTTCTCCTTAGAAGGGGAATCCCTCCTAGTGATAATTTTGCTCAGCACCCACAAAGGGAACTATTAGTAACATGCTGATGAAAGGTTTAGCAAAGGATGCCCTGGGAAGTAATGAGATGAAGTCGGAAAGAAGAACTAGTGTAAACTGGATGGTGAGCATAAGGAATCGTGGCTCAAGCAGAGGGATGACCAAATGTGAGGACTTATGCTCTTGTTCCTACAAAAAGGTCAGGAATGAATCTAGTGTGGCCAGCTTACCACGGCAGTAGGAGATGAATCAGGAAAGACCTGCAGGACTCTGTCACTCAGGACCCTGGCGGTGGTGCACACAACACAAATCTTCATATATATTTGTTGGTGCGGGGGTAGGAAAGGCTGATACTTATTTCGCCTTCTGAAAACATCCCTTTGCATAGGGTGAAGAGAGGAACAATGAAAGAGGAGAACCAGTGAGAAAGAAAATATAGTATTCCAGGTGAAAGTAAATAGTAACAAGAACTAGAAGGATAGCGGTGACATTTAGGTGAGTGGAAAATTTCCAGACTCCAGATCTTGCCAGACTGGATGAGGTGGAGGGAGAGGGAAGTGTCCCAAATGCTCCGTCAGATCCCCAAGGTCGGGAACTCTAGAAGAGCCCCGCTAGGTTTACTCTGGGGAGGGGGAGGGAGGTAGAGAGAGTTGGATTTTGAAGGTGTTGTGGACACAGTGTTTTGAAGGATCTAAATGAAGCTGTTAAGTGCCTGAAGCTCAGATGGGAGTTCTAGAAAGAAAATACAAATTTGTCCATATGAACACAGAAGAAATTTTCCTGTAGCTCACATTTCTCTTCACCTTGGAGCTTCTTCTATCCTTATGTCCTTTGATAGAGAAAATAGTAGGAAGATAAAAGTTTGAGGGCTTGATATTTTGTCTTCTGCTCCCTCCTCCCCACCACTCCTCTTCCTCCATCATCATCTGTTCACATGAGACCATCTGGACCAAGCCTGCAGATTTTCCCTGTTCTTCTTTTTGTTCTAAGCCACATCTCTTAAAAAGGCCTTTTAAAGAAAACCCGCAGACCTCCATTCTCCCTGGGCTTTCGTCCTCTTGGTGCGATTCTCACAGCCATGTATCATGTACTTGTGTTTTTCCTTGACTGTGAGCCCATCCATCGTGTCTAAAACAAGTTTCTGTAATCTGAACACTTTCAAGCCCTCATTGCACAATTCTTTCAGTTTCTTGGGGTTTCTTCTCTCATTCCCGTCTAGATCACCCAACACTGTGTCGTTATCACTCGATTTTTCATCCTGCTTGCCCTCGTCCATAAACTGTGCCTTTGGCTCTTATCCAAAACAAGTGTCTATCTTCTTGTTCTTCTCCTTCCTCCTCATCCTTTTCTTCTTTCTTCCCTTCCTTCCTTTTCTCTTCTACTTCTTCTTCCTCCTCATCTTCATTTTGCTCTCACTGTCTCTGACTTTGAGGGGTTTTTTCTTATTAGAAATTAACCGTAATAAAACACCAGGACAAAAGATTGACTAGGTCTATCTACACCCTCTAGCCCTCTAAAGTCTCCCGCATTTAGGCTTTTCTTTCTCCACCACCATCTTGCCCTATCTCCTTTCATAGAATTTACTGCTCATAGCTAATTCATGCAACAACAGACATTATATGACAAGGTTTCCATGACTAATTAATTTTATAGCATTTTTATTGGGATTTCATTCACAGCACAGAAAATTCACCCATCTAAGGTGTATAGTTCAATCATTTTTGTCTATTCCCAGAGCTGTGCAGCCATCATTAAAATCTAAGATGAAACACTTTCATCCCTCAAGACAAAGCCCTTACCACTTAGCCATCATTTCCCAGCAGGACAGCCAATCTGCTTCCTGTCTATAGATTCTGCCTATTCTGGACATTTCATTATAAACGGAATCATAAAATAGGTGATCTTTTGCCTGACTTCTTACAATTAGCATGCTTTTTTCAAGATTTGTCTATGTTATAGCGTGTATCAGTTATATCAATACTTCCTCTCTCTTTAACACCAAGTAATACTCCATTGTACGGATATACTGCAATTTTGTTATTCATTCATAGGTTGGCAGACTTCGGGGTTGTTTTTGCTACTGGCTGTTGTGAATAATGGTGCTGTGAACATCTAGGTACAATTCTTATGTGTGGACGTTTATTTTCATTTTTCCTGGTATACGCCTAAGAGTGAAATGGCTGGGTCATATGGTAACACTATGCTGAACATTTTGAGGCAAATCAATCATTTAGTTAAGCTTTTCATTATAATTTTTCACGGGACACAGCCATACTCTTATTAACTCAGGAGAAAAGAATTTTCAAGTTTGATTTTTACATGATGACAAAGACAAGAAGTTTTTTAAAAAAGTCTTTGCTCTGCACTAAAATTGCCTAGCTCAGTCATTTTTCCTTGTCTGTTGGTAACCTACAACCGGCCTTGCTGCCGATTGGATGTTTTAACTGAGAAAACTGGATTTGAATAAATGCTTCCTGCTCAAATTTTATGAAGGAGCATACCTGAGACAGCAGTTTGCAACAATTCGATCATCCCAGCTAGAAACGAGTGAGACACACACTTTCAGCAATTATTTTCTGGGATATTTATCAATGGATGTCAATTTTTTTGTGAAAATTTTTTCTCAGGGGTTTCTAAAATATATTTAATTATTTTAAAGAAAATTAATCGATTAAGGGATATGACTTACTTTACTTCTGAAAGGGAGAAAGGAAAGATGCGTGTCCAGTGAAGAGATGGCTGTTGTTATTTTACTCCTGGTATTTTCCCAGAGTTGTGCGAGCATCACTAAAATCTGAGAGGAAACATTCTCCTCCCTATTTACTGCCTACTGAATGTTGTAGCCAGTTTCTCTGTATGCACACTCATCCTTAGAAGTGCAAAATGCTTCTGTCTTCCCACTGCTAGTGGGACCGTCGGGAATTCGGGTTTTAGCAAACTGCAAAGATTGCTCTCCTGTGTGGACTCCTCTTCAGCGGAGGATACTGAACCCCACATGCATTGCAAGGTGAATCAGTAGCCCAAGAATCCACCGACGGACTGAAAGAGAGCGATGTGATTTTGCTGGGACACTAACTGCAAGACACAAAATTGCACAGGCTTAAAAATGCACATTTTTAAGGATTCTCTTAAGTAATATTCATCCATGATGAGACTTGGTTGCATCTTCACGTGAATGAAACTGTAAAGTTGCAAGTCTAGAGTTGTGAGCCATCGCCAGTCACTCTGCCTCCACCCCCCCAGTCCTGTGTTTACTGCCTTCCTCACCCACTTCGCATCGGCAAATCATACAGAGAAGCTAAGTGCTCTTGGCCACACTAACCAAATCAAAGCTGAGATGAATAATGAACTTAATTTTCCATAAAGACATTCTGTTCGGCATTTCAGCTAATAAGGTAAGCTAATAGCAGTTCTGGGCTGTGGATAGGAAGAGAAATAGGCTCTGTGCTTGATTTCTGTGTTAATCCATCATTTTTCTTTTAAAATGTTGGAGTTAATTTTATGTTTTAGGATGTCTGTGATTCGGGGATGAACAGTTTTATAAAGAGTACCCTGGTGCACCCTTTGTCTTTGATGAGGTTGCTTATGGAACTGGAGGGGTTGAGGGAGAAACTCAGCTCTGGAGTAAGAACGACATCGGTATAGTAATATTATCATCTAAAGTGCAGAGAGGCTTTAGTTAAAGAGCAGCATATTTAGTTGCAGCAAAGATTGACTGAATTATTTCAGCACTGATTGTTAAAGATGTTTACCATGATACAATGTAAACTGACGTTGAATTTGCTACAAAGAAAGCAGAATACATACATCATGTTGGTTTTTGAATCATTGCGTTTCTAAGTACATGTTATTCTAGAGAAGGTAGTAATTTTCAATTGCTAAAATTATTCCACAGCTTCCGTTTGAGTGGGTTTTATTTTGTAAGATTGTATATTCAAAATAGCAACATACTGCTAAAGTGAATTTTTCTTATTCCTTTGGTGATTTACCATGGCTACAATGATTTCAGTTCGTATGGAAAATGTACTTGTCCACTAAGTTCATGGACTTAAAAATAATCAGACCTTTCTGAGACTTTTACCACCATCTTGGCTGCTATATCTCAAAGCAGTCAGTGACAGTACAGTTGTATCAGTGGTGACACACAGTACACTTTCCGTGACACCACTTTTTCGTGTTTAGCACAGGGATCTTGATTTTATTCAGATCGTAGCACAAATCCTTGAAACTAGCAATGGCTTAGCAAGATGGAGAAGAAATTACAGTTTTTTCTATAAAAATGACAAAAATGGAAAATATAATTAAGATTTATATTTTTCATGCATTCTAGGCTCACTGCCATGTCACCTGAAAATCAGAGACTCTATTCCCTCAAAGTAGGTGACCTCAAAAGGTATTTCAGAAAGTCTATTCAAAAACAGCTGAGGTACATAGGAAAATTTTGGAGAAATAGAAAAAATATTCCATCTCCTCCAGACTCATCTTTGCATTCTGTTTTTATGCGTGGGAAATGATCTGTGCTTGTGTTCCACGGAAGTCTTTAAACATCACACTCAGACTTTGTAGATAAAGAAGAACTTGTATTTCTTCCCTTTACATTTTTCTCCATGTCTGTTTTTCCTATAAATATTAATGAGATGCTAAGAGTTTGACCACAAGTATTTACCTACCAATAATGACTTAGTTCCAGCTAAATATCGTCCATGGCCCACCTACAAATTTTATACATTTCTCTCAAAACACCACTGATTTAGTAAATGTACAAGAAGTAGGAGTGTGGAACTTTAGTCTATCACAGTTAATTTTTAAGAATGAGACAGACATATGTTACCTTTTCAAACTTCAAGGTTTTAAAATGTGTTCGATTTCACTGCTATTCCTTGTGGAGCTAGGTTGAAAGCAAAGTTGGTTGTTTTGGATTTGGGAAGTGTTTGTTTCTCTAATTCTGATATGTTTCCCCTTCCCCTCTGCTCCAATATCAGTCATCCAGAATCCTTGGGTAGCCTTTCGTATGTTTTAAACTGGTAGAAACAAACTAGAAAACAAACCTTTGTAACCACCGAATTCTTACTGTTTGTGCCAAAAGAAGGCTTTTACACTGGCGTGTCTCTTTATCCACTATTGCCACCCAACATGACAGTGATAATATGCGGGGCGAGCGGGTCAGCACCCTGGCCATGATCTCACTGCAGTGCTAAATGAAATGGAAAGTTGTCAGCCCTGGAAGGTGTTTTTGGCAGTGGGAAAGGCAAGGCAGGTGCTAGTGACACACTCACCCATTATCTCCATGTTAGTGAAGTTATAGAGAAATCTAGAGAAACACTAGCACCACCTTCCCTGCATTCGCACACAAGGGCACGTGCACACACACACACTTAGCAAGGACCAGGGAGTGGCACCATCAGTACAGGCTGCTGTCCTCAGAAGTTCTTGGCACTGTGCAAGGAGGCCTGACAAGAGGTGCAGACAGGTCTGTTCCCAGATACCCACGAAGCAACTCTTGGGCATAGTCAGAATTAACTCCAGAAAGAACTGAAACTGGTTATTCCTCTGAATGTGACCTCATTTATGCTCACAGACTAGGGAACCCACGGATATCTGGTTTACAAAAATAAAGACGTTGCTCAAAGCCTATCATAGCTAAGTGCACTCAGGCCCCTTCCCCTGTTTTCCCTACCTCTGTGAGCGACACCACCATCTACCTTTTCATTTTCAGTTCAGAAACCTGGGGGACAACCTTGACATCCTCCTGTGCCTCCCTCGTGTATATGTCTCAAAGCAGACACATAGAAGCTGATCAAATGAATGAATGAGTGGAGAAAACCCCCAGTTCGACTCATCTGATGTCCACCCCCGTTTTGTCTCTGTTCCTCTGCACCATCCCAGTTAAATCGCCATCGTTTCTTCCCTAAGTTATTGTAAATGTCTCCTGTGTGATCTCCCTCCTGCAGTTTTCTCTAAGTCTAATCCGTTCTGTGTACTGTAGCCCAAATGATCTTCCTAAAATGCAGAGAATCATAAGTCTTCTGCTTAAGAATTGTTCGCTATTTCCCCTTCACCCTCAGGATGGAGTCCTGAGTTACAGGGTTTGACATCATCGGGGACATTTCTCCTTCACAGCCTCATTTCCTAACTCTCCCTCTTCCACTCTGCATTTCAGCCGGCCTAATCTATTCTTCCCTTTCTCATAGGTGTTGTGTGTTTTGCCCAGGGCCTTTGTGCGAACTGCTTCCTCTTTTACCTTGTCTATGCATCCACCCCAACTCCTCCCCTCCTCACTCAACCCTCTCTCCGCCTCCTAGTCCCAACTAAGATGATCCTTCCTCTACAAAGCCCTCTCTGACCACCAGATTGGGGTCAGGTACCCTCTCCCATTATGTGCTCGTAATACCCATTTTTCCTTGTTGTGCTTCCTGTTTCCTGTAGGACTTCCACTAGCCTGTCAGTTCCATGAAAGTAAACCCTCTGACTCTTCTTCATAGCTACAGCCCACAGTTGAACATACTGCCTCATATGGGTGCACAAACAGCTAGCTGGCTTCTCAACAGCATTTATTACCATTTGTCTTGATGAGGTTGAAGAAACTGAATGTAACGATTCTTTCTGTTATTCATTTCTGCAAAGTACTATGCTGGGGTGGTTCACATACATTCTTTAATTTTCATGCTCTGATTCCCATTCTGTACATAAGGAACTGAGATTCAAGCTGCCAGAAGTGACACTGGTATTAAGGACTAGGCCTGTGGCAGCCAGCTTTTCATCACTATAACAAAATACCTGGAAAAGTCAATTTAAGGGAGAAAAGATTATTTGGCTCGTGGTTTCAGAGGATTCAGTCCATGGCCTGCTGGCTCCTTTACTTTGGGCTTGGGAGGAGCCAGAGAGAAAGAGAGAAGGAGAAGGCAAAAGGGGTTGAGGACAGTGTGCACCCTTCAGAGCAAATCCCCAGTGACCTACTTCCTCCAGCTCGGCCACACCACTCAGTAGCCCAGTCAGCTTTGACTCATCAGTGCACTGACCCATTGGCCACACCTTCATGGTCCAGTCATCTCTCCAGCTACCACCGGTGCCCATTGCTGCCTTGGGGATCAAGCCCTCCATACATGAGTCTTTGGGGGACACTTCATATTGAAACCCTAACAGGGCCCTTTGGTCTGATTGATTCTAGGCACCAGCTCTTTCTTTTTTCCCATAGGGCTCACTCCCTCCTTCAAATGAGAGAAAAATTTTATTCTTAATAATGTATAGTGATGGTAGAAGAACCCATCATTTTTCCCCGACTGCCAGCACTCACTTGTTATCTGACTTCCAGCAGCCTGCCCCGAGTGTATTCTCCCTCACTGAAATCTGAAAGTACTTCTCTGTGCTCTACTACTCTATTTTTCTCAAGCGTTCTCCTACAGTCCCTGTGTCTCTGGGAGCTTTCAGCCTTTCTCTTTCCCTGCAGTGAATGCAGCGGGCCTCGCATGTCTGTCTCGTTTCCATTGTCCTTTCCGATGGGGAGTCTTGCAGGTCCTGCTCTGTGATTACTCTTTCCCCAGCACCTTCACATGAACTCAACTGGTCTTTAATGTTCCTCGCCCCCGCTCAGTAGCAGCCTACCTAGGGGGCTCCCACTGATCTTTCGTTGGAGAAGCAAACTGCTCCTTGTCACCACCTAGCCACTTAATTGGCACTGCTCTCTGTGGAAGAAATATCCAGAGAAAGGACACGTACAACCTCTTGGAAATTTCCATTTTGTGTTGACCAGGATAGACTTAGAGCCCTTTACGATCCAAGCCAACACACAGGAGCACAATGTCCGTGAGAGATGATACATGGTTGCATGAATGAGCTGAAGCTTTTGAGATGCCCAGAACCGGGTTGGAATCCTCGTCCGACCGTTTCTCTGCCTATGTGGCCTGAGCAAGGTACTTAACATTTCCATGCCTCGGTTTCTTCACCTGTAACATAAAGATAATAATGGTGTCCGCTTCATGAACTGATGCCTGCCACAGAGCATTCCACCCATGATGGTGGCAGGGCAGTAAGTGGAATAATGACACCAAGAGTACCCGTGTCCTAATCCTGGGAAACTAGGGATGTTACCTTTCTTGGCGAACATGTGCATCCAGTAACTAATGTGGAGTGGGAGATTTCCTGGACTACCCGGCTGGACCCTGAGTGTAACACAAGTGTGACCACAGAAGCACAGGGAGGTCTGAAAATGAAGGAAGGGGCCTTGAGGAGCCAAGGGATATAGCGCTACACAGTGGGAAAGGCAGACCAGGCCGGCCACGGAGCCTCCCATGGAGTCTGCCGGGGGCGCTCAGCCCTGCCCCAGCCCTGTGCCAGCTCATGGAACCTGCGTAGGATTTCTGGCCTCTGGAACTGTAAGAGAAAATGTGAGCTGTTTTTAAGCCACTGAGTTCGCCGTGATTTGATACAGCAGCCAGAGGAAACTAATACAGTGGTGATATTTTGAGAAATGAAAGATGACCTGAAACAACCTGACAAAAAGGAATAAAGTGTTAATATCAGAAAGACGATATTAAAAAGGCTTGGGGTGGAGAGGTCCCCCGAGTGTTCAGTAAGAGCTGGGCTTACGGATGGGGGCATCAGAGTGCCCGAGCTGAAAGAGGTCCAGCAGGAGGCAGTGCAAGGGGGGAGCCGTTTGTGGAACAGTGAGACATAAATGGAAGTGAGGTCTTGAGGACAAGGGGGTGATGGACAGAGGCGACAGTGCAGAGTCTCAGAGCAGAGGGCAGAATCCCTGTTCAGAAGGGAAGGATTGGGGGATGCTGTGCACACCTAGACAGGAGAAGACAGGACCTGTTTCCCCAAAACAAAAGGAGACAGGTTCTGTTGTTCTCAGCACCACATGAGTGAGAGAAAAGACAGTGCAGGGAAACAAGTCCTGAAGGAGATCACCCAGCTCTTTAAACAAGTCAAGACCATTATTGGTGCAAGTCTGAGCACTTTTGATGTAATGTATTTCTAGCAGCACTGGAAACACCCAAGTTCCAAAACCAAGTGTGTTCCACATGAGCTCTCCTTGTAGTACACGCAGCTTGTGTGGGAGCCTACATCCGCTCATGTCCCCATGCCCTGTTTCTTCTCCTCCGAAGCCACTCTTCTCCCTCTCCAGCTCTGGTCTTGCCCATCACTCGAGTCTCAAGGCAATTGTGACCTCCTGAGCTACTTTCCACACTGATACTGTCTACTGTGTATTTTCTCGCCGTTCCCACACTGTCCTGTAGCCACACTGAAGAGGTTGCTGCTCTCTCCTCTGCATCCATTTCGCCCTCCTGCCAGTAGCCAGAAAGATCTCTGGGGCACGTGTGAGTCTAGGGACATGTGACTCCTGGCTTGTAGGAGGCATTCGGCAAATGCCGATGGATGAATAGAGGAATTGATTTGTTCATTGTATTCTGTGGACACAGTTGTCACAGGATGAAGAAAATAATAAAGTTTATATAGGTCCTGGCTTAGTGTCTAAAGCAAATAAGCCTTTTCCCCCTAACCTCTCAGAAGCAAGAAACACCAGATTCGTGATTATTTTGTTTAGGAAAGATAGATTTGTCATGGTCAATGCAAAATTCAGAAATGGATGCAACTAGTATATTTTCATTACAAAAATAAATAGTAAGTGGGTAAACATGGCATGTTCACATTTGGTATATGAATGATCTTACATGAATTAAATATATCATGAATAATAGAAATTGTTTAGTGTTTGCCTTTATCACTGTCCATGGCTTCCATAATCTGCTTTGCTTTCTCCAAATTAAATTATTAGTTATGTCTAATGTTTTTTATAATTAAGTATTTTTCAAAATTCTCTTTGTGAAAAGAAGGTGGATGCAATTGGATAAAATATAGGATTAATAATATCCATTGCTTGCCAAAATTAATATATCTTTCACCTGAGTCATAAACCTTATAAAAAATAGAACTGGAAAGAGTTGTAAAAGAGACATATACCCAAATCTCATCTCATTTCTAGATATTTCATTTTTATAGAAAATAAATCAGTATTCTAAGTTACTGAGGAGGGAGAGCTAATTCATCGTAATGGAGGTTTAAACCTAAAAGGGAAAGAAGAAAATAGCATATGCTTGGGCTCCAAAGTCCTGTTACATCATCACTCCCAAAATTGGAATGAAGATGGAAAACACATCTTGAAAGTCTCTTCCAATTCTGCGCACTTGGCTCCTCCTCACAAAATCCCTGTGTCATTTTATTAGCAAACTGTTTCTCACGTAGCAGTTGGATCTAATGAGAGAGTAAAGCCGGCCTTCGTGTTAGAAATGGATTTGTTTTATCCCCTCATTCTGAGCTCTCCTGTAGCAGCCCCAGGGCTCGAAAGCCTACTTCCTTGCTCATCATTAGCATTTATCGCTTTTACAAAAAGCTGCAGGGTGCTCAGAAGGAGACCAGGCTGTTCAAAAGAGAGCCGAACTCCTCGCTCGTAGCGGGGGCTTCCAGACCACTAGAACCCCGTGCAGAATCTAGGAAAAGGAAGATGCAGTTAGTGACGAGACGGTTCTCGTCCTGTCGGAGGGCCGCAGGATTGAGACTGCTTTCTGGCCATTACCTGGCCACCCACTGCGGCGGCCTCAGGTCAGGAGCGGGAGCAGGTGGCAAACCCCATCTGCAACAGGCCAGGTATTCAAGTCACAGTGCAGGAGGGGTGACAAGTGCTATTTTCTCTCTGTGGACAAAACCACTGTCCTGCAGCCTGTATGCCAGCATTCAGAGCCAGAAGAACATGTGGTGAGGGAAGAAAAAGTCTAATCCTGTTACCTTTCCTCAGTTCTCAAAGAGAACTCAGTAAAACTGAAGCTGGAAGCCTGCCTACTGAAGGATATGCCCCTGCCCACACGTCAGACTGCTTTCCTCTTTCATATTGCCCAATAAATGCAATTTTCCCTGGAAGAGGGTTTTTTAATAAATAAAGTCAGTAAGATGCCAAGAAAGGTGTGCTACTCCAGGTGGGAAAGTGATGCCCTGGGTTTCATTTCCTCCTGCTATCCTGACCCTTTGCCATCAGCAATGCCCCCAAGATCAGAACGCCAGTCTTAATCTTTCACATCTTAACTGACGACAGTTCTCTGGTGTAACGCCTCAGTTGGAAATTTCAGATGATGGTATATTTTTCACCTTAGACTATTTTAATTCTCCTCCCAGTCTCATGGAATCATATGACAGCAAGTTTAAGACTAATATTAGCCATGTCGTATTGGTGGCAGATTGTTACGAGCAGTAGGAACTGCATCTATAAAGTCAGGTAAAATACTGCACATCAACTTTGTATTCATTGTTATAACCACCTTACCTACCACGTAGCAGACAATTGGTAAACAGTTGATGAAAGAATGATGGGGACAGTGTGGATATATAATTAGGAGAATAAAGGAAGAGAAAAATCACCATATACAATTACTATGAAGTCTTTTCAACCATGTTTACACTTCCATTAAATTAATTATAATCATGGAACAGTAAAACTCAGGTGGAATACCCTGATATAGCTGATAATTGTGACTGGATTCCAAAAGAGCTCCATTTTATACAATAGAAAGAAGAATATTTTCGATGAAGTCTTCATTCCACAAAAACTTGCCATTCTTATGTAATAGAAATGGTAAATGTGGCATTAGAATTCTGCTTCTTTCTCCAAAGGATATTTTTTTAAAACGCACCCACAAATGTCATCCCATCTATTTTTAAGCAATGTGCTGCTGGATAAACAGCTGAATCGTCTGAACCCAAAGGGAAAATTCAAAGTTTAAATAAGCTATTTGATCTCATTGCAAGTAAGTGGTGCACACGGACACAGAGCGTATGGGTGTGTGTGCCGTTACATGTACATTTTCCTAACTTTGCATATAAAATTGCAGCTGAAGCTGAAGAAACAGGGATGCAAAATATATTCTGTAATGATTCTTTGAAGATTCTAATTTCCTGCTTCTCAGCCCCATTTTTATCAATTTGCAAATGAAACCTATTCTTCAGGTCCTCTCTGTACCTAATGGAGCTGTATGTGGACTGAGATGAGTTAAAGACAAGCCGATTCTGAAACAACCAAATCTCCAGTGATTTGTAGGTTTGAGGATGTTATCTTTTTGATAAAAACAATATGCTAATTGTAAAAAAAAAATTCAAGTAGTGCTGAATGATAGAGATTTAAAAGTAAAAGCTCCCCACCCTGTGTCCCTCCTTCCCAAAGATAACTATCACTATTATCATTTTCGCATTCTCCTCCTGGTATTTTCTATGTACTCAAATATACAAATATATATATATGTGTATATGCATGTGGATACTCATCCGGGTACCTGGACATAGATTTTTATGTATATACACATATACACATTTTCTTTCTTCTTTTCTAGCCAAGTGGTGTCATAGCTAAGTACTGTCCACTCCTTGGCCTTTCTTACAAAATGGTACGTACTGGCCATGTTTCCACATCAGGAGGTACAAATCCACCTCATTTTTTCTAACATTGCTATTGATAGCACATGGGCGTGTTCATTCATTTAGCAGACGTTTATGCCCATTTACCACGTGCTAAGCATCCTGCCAGATGATGGGAACATGAGAGTGAGCAAAACGAAACCCTTGCCCTCACCAGGCCCACATTCTACTGCCTTAACACCACATACTGAAGAACTAGCGTACGGGCGACACATACTGAGGAGCTTCGCTCGCTACCATCACACTTCTTGCTTTTACAAACCATAGTGGATGAATCGCTGGTAAGTAAGCTTCATACCAATATATCAGTCGGATAAAATGCAAAAAGTATTTTCATACATTCAGCTTTTCATTGTTTTTGTATCATCAACTTCTTTGGAAAGAGTGATTTTTTTCATTGTTAATTAAGTTAACACTTTAATAGAATTTTTACACTGGGGTACTCTATCTTTGTATATCTACATCTTCAAATATCTTAATAAAGGTATTAAAATTTTATCTGAATCGAATCCTCCTAGATGAACCTATCATAATATGCCATAGGAGAACCAGGTCAGATGTCCCAATTTCCCTCCACTTTTGTTGGTGACATGTGCTAGACACTTCTCGCTTAAATATTTCAGTACACCAAATGCTCCCCAGACAAAGGCTTGTGTCTTCTTTTAGTTACTGCGTAACATAAGAAAAAGAAAAGGTGTTGGGTAATTAAAACAAAACAAATATATCCCTTCTTCATAGAAAATTATGCCACCAATGTAATTGGGCAGGAAAAATCAGTTGTTACTCATGAGACTTTCCTTCAGAAAGTCATCTGAGCTGCTCTCGCCTTTATGGTCCTGGTAGTTATTACAACTGAAACCAGATCAAAACTTACATCTAGGAGCACCCTACGGAGAAGAGAAGTTGCCGGACAGGGAGAAAGGTGGTGTCACCCCTCACACCCCTCATGACTGGGGAGGGACACGCTGTTCCTCCCTGCCCTGCCCCTCTACCCACAGTGGCCCCCCACCTGCTGTGTATTCTCTGGGTATAAGACGTCTTCCAGACCTATCAGGAAATTTCACTAGTTTGGGCAGAAACTAAGAAACCACATAAAATTTTTCTTTGTTCTGATTTAAGAACTATCCTCTTCTTCAAAAAGTTAATGGATTGTTTTTCTAGATATTGTCCAATTCTTCAAAGAGAAAGAAAATAATTCCTTTTGTTAGAAGAAATATCATAAGTGGAAGTTAACTTAATGCTTTTCTATTAATTTGGAATCTTTTACTCTCTACACAATCACTCACTCGAGTGGGAGGCAAAGTGCCCACTCATCCTCGAATTGAAGGGTGTGGCTCGCAGGGGCCCAGCGTTGTCGCTGGGAGGAAGCAGGCACAAAGGAGCTCACATCGGGTCAGCTTGACTCGTTAGCAAAAAGGGAAAGGAAAAAGGAACAAAAGGAGCCCTCTCTCTGATGAAATATATCTGCGCTGTTATTCTCCGTAGGTAATTCAAATTTTCCACAATAAGAAAAACACCATCACTGACTATAAAGTATGTTTTAGGTTCATCAAGTGTGTGAGAAAGAGAAAGAGAATATTGAAGATTGACTTCCAGAGAATGGTGGGGATATGAAGTATGCATGCTGTTAGCAAGGGTTCTGTTTACTTCTATATCCAAAGATGAGCATTTATTGTGTTGAATAAGCCTTGCTTACCTCATTACAGTTTTTATCATCAAAGGTCGGCATGGTCTAGTTCATGGTATCAAATGCAAGACTTGCAACATGCCCCATTTTTGCTGACCCACACACTTAGACATCTCTATTTCTGCATTTCATTTGCACCAAGACCTTGAGAGATACACAGCACACAATGGCACGGGCGTGACACAAATGTAAGTTCCTAAAGGCTGTCACTGTGATTCTCCCCCTAAGTCTACTGGACGCTCCTCCAGTTTTGTCCCCTACATGTCCACAGAGGGAGAGCAAAACCGTCTCAGAAAATGCTGAAGTCTTCATACGCATTCATAGATTTTTTTCGCTTTGCAGAGTCGAATGGTTGGGTAAAAGAGTCACAGCCCAATGAAATACTCTGGGTTCTGACCCAGTCCTGCTGCTGAATTAGCCAGAGAAGCTCTGATTTACATTCTGGGTGTCAGTTTCTTGCAAACTGTCAGAGGAGGCTGACAGTTACCTACACTCTGAGTAGATATCCGTGTGGATAAGCGAAGTGAGTTTGAGAGACTGAGGTACTTGGGTTTCCATAGTGGCCAACGTCCTGGAATCTTTAAGACGCCATCATGGAAAGCAGCTCTCAGAGAGCAACATGGTAGAGCACATCACCCAACCCACCCTAAAACTTTCTTCTGCAGAGTGTGTCTAAGGGCTGGTGGTCCATAAGATGTGCTTTGGATGCGATGCGATGCCAGTCTCTGTCTTCTGCTTGACCGCTCCGGCGGTGGTCCGAGGATGGGGCTCCCTTGGCCTGGTGTTCAGCGGACCCCGATGCAGGATTGCCTTGGGTTCCTTGAAGGTCTCCATGGGGACATCTAACTGCAGTTCGGGGATGCTAGAAAGTCTCTTTTGGATGCTGGCCGTGAGTTCCCCTCCCCCACACGCACCACGCAAGTGTGCCCACTGGCTCCTTCCCCGTAGGGGCGTGGCCTGCTGAGGTCCCTCCTGCTTGCCCACATCAGACACCAGGCTTCTTCCCTGTCACTGGTGGAGAAAAGTTCAGCACTAAAGGTTCCTCCACTCTTCGTCTCAGTTTGAAACAGGTATAACCCACCTAATGTCACTGAAGCTTTCATGAACGTTTCTGTTTTAAGGGAACGTTTCTGTTTTTGGAACTGGGATCGTAGGAATGAATACTAGTCTGCAGATGAATGGCATCATCCCTCCCCTCAAATTGCTTACAGATCAGTGGATGAGAAGATTTCCAAACAATTGGTTTAAAGACAATGTGATCAGTAGTATGTACACGTTGTTAGAGTAAACCTTGGTTTTTCTCAGGTTAGAGCTATATATATTTTATTAAGGTAGGGCATCATGGAATTCTTTTTTTTTTTTTTTTTTTTTTTTTTTTGGTACCGGGAATTGAACTCAGGACTTAGCGCTTGCCTGGCAGGCACTGTGCCCCTATACCCCCAGTATAGAATTCTTTTGGAATGTAGAAGGCCTTAAAGAAAAATTGGTCTCTAAAATTCTTTATTTCATTCGGTGTGATGTTTCAGGGGACAACAGATCTTCCTGTTCATTTGTTAACAAGAAGAAAACATTCCACTAATGACTTCCTTGCTCTGAAAAAAAACTGTCACTGAAATGGATGTGCCCAGCAGTCTGTCAGGTGCTGGTCCAAAGCCCATGACGTAGATGCTTGGTCTGCTTGGATGGCCTTTGTCGCCTCCTGGGAAGGTAGCTGAGGCATGGTGTTTACTAATACTTGGTGTGTGTGTACTACAAAACTTAGAGTTTAGTCTTTGCGAGAGCTCTGACTCCTCAGAACATGAGCAGAGCAGAGCAGCTCTCCGAAGAGAACCTAAGCATCCGGGAGCTTGGGTGGATCTTTCTGCCCCAAAGTGGACCCTGAGCTCCTGTCTGGGATGATATCAGGGGGAGCCTGGCTAAGCTAGAACACTGGGCTAGTGAATCAACCCTACTCAAAGCGTTGCTGTGAAAGAATCCAACAGGAGTAGTTATCATCAGCCTGTAGTTGACTGTGCATAGAGGAGACTACCCTCCATAACGTGGTGGGCCTCGTCCAGTCCACTGAAAGACCTTAAAAGAAAACCGAAGTCCTCCCGAGAAGTCCCTGCCTTGAGACTACGGCGTCAGCTCCCTCCTGAGTCTCCAGCTTGCCCACCTACCTTACTGGTTTCAAGCTAGCTGTCCCCACAGTTGTGTCCACCAATACCTTACAAGACAGTGGTACCTCAGTTCACAAATTTAATTATTTACTTAGTAGGCATGTTATACGCATGATTTTATATCGTCTTTATCCTTATAGTCAGTTTGTAATGTAGGTATTACTGTTCTCATTTTATGTTTGAAAAGCTGAAGCTAAAAGATGTTTGGGTAAACAGGCCAAAATGACATGTCTAGGTTTAGAGGAGCCGTATTTGAACTCAGGTTCCAAAATCTGTCCTCTGCTTGTTGCGGCGTGCTCCCTCACTGCAGTGTCAACTACACGAGTAAGAATTACACAGTGGGAAAATATCCCATCGTCCCCATGCCACGTTCATAGTGTGCTGTGGGAGAAGGGTTTAAACATTAGCTCGCATCTATTACAGATGTCCTGTGTGCCAGGCTGTGGTTTTAAAGATTCTTTAAATGAAATATCTAGGTTAAGTCATCTATCACTTCTGTCGTTGGACATTTTGGAATCTAAGACACGTTACTACTCATCATTTTTGTCCCAGCTGCACCTCTTTCAGATCAGGGATAGTTAAGCAAAGCTTTTTTTAACCCCCATCTTTAAGTGATAGATGTTTCATATTGACATCAGTGCCTTATAAATTAAAAACAGGATTGTTCTGAGATGTATGAAAACCTCTTTGATTAGATTTTTAGATTTTTGTGTTCAGGAATTTTTTAATTTTAAATTTTACTAGCGCATGTTTCAGTACATAATAATCACACTCCTCTGGAGATTGGTGCATGTACATAACACATCTTAATTCTTTTTGTCCCCTCCCTGTCTGTGCCCTCAGCCTCCCCCCATCTCTTGGTTCTCTTTCCATTTGCAAAAGATCTAACTCCCTGGTTCCTGTTACGTATGCTTTTAAGAATATCTGACCCCCACTGCCCTGGCCCCCCAAGGTTGATCCATAATCATATGTAAAGCCATTCCACCCCCAGGCTGCCTGTCTTTCTCACAACTATGGAAATACCCAGTTGTCAGATGTACTCCACCAGGTGGTCACCCCCAAACCCAGCAAGGACTTTCTCTGGTGCTGTTGCTCAGGAACCCATTCAGAAAGACACTTGGGCTGGCCTCATTCTGGAGATAAAGGGCTTTCAGGAAATATTCTTCCTCACGTAAAAGTGAAGGTTAGCAAAGATCCAAAGAGCTCAGTTCAAGCAGTATTACTTTAGGGTCTGGAAATGATTCATTCAAACGCGCATGCTAAGCATTTACTTTACAGAAAGGACTTTGGAGGAAACGAAGATGAATAGCGTTGTCTCCCTGATTAATAATGGATGTGGCAGAAGTCTGTGCCAGACACTCTATAAACAGTGTTTTTCCCTCGCTCGCAAGCAATTAGTGGTTAGTGAAATCAATTTAGTGGGTCAAGAACAACATTATTTTTAATTAAATAGAATAAAACAGAGTAGAAAAGAAGATAGAGTGCATGGCATGCCGAAAGGTGAAGTGTTTCCTTCCTGTCCTATACGAGCCAACTCGGGGTTCAGAAGTAAGACGCGTGCCTCACTGCGCAGCAGTCAAACGCTGCTGAAAAGCCACTGCTGGGGAGAAGGGGTGGGGAGGAAAAGGGAGAGAGAGGGAGAGAGACAGAGAAAGAGAGAGAGACAGACAGACAGGCAGGCAGACAGTCAGGCAGAGAGAAAGAGCAGGCACCTTGTCTCAAAAACCTTGCTGGGAAAGAGGAGCCGATTAATGAACAGCAGAGTTCTCTGCGTGAAGCAGCTACTGAGCAGAAGTGGAACGAGTGCTGCCGAGTGTCGCATGGGGTTAAGACGAGGGGGAAATCCACGGGACAGGTCACGCTTCCTCCTTGAAAAACCTTCTTCCTTCGGCTTCCAGAGCAGCACACTGGCGATCCCTCTCAGATCACTTTGCCCGATGCCCCTTGACTCCCAGGCCCAAGATGGGAGGCTGAGTGTGCACGTCGCGGCTCCAGGACCGCGTCACCCCACCCACGCTCGGGGCTGTGAGTGCCACATGCATGCGTGCCACTGCTGACCGCCAGTTGTGCGTGTCCAGTGCCCCCCTCTCTGCTCAGCTGTTGCATGGGCACTTCAAACTCAATACATCCCCAACTTGATCTTCCACTTCCAATTGGTCCTTTCTGAGGCCTCCTCTCAGCCCTGGGGAACTCGGTCCCTACACTGATCAAGGCCAGAGCTTTAGTCACCCTCGACTCCTCTCCCTCAATCCGTGCATCCAGAAGTCCACGTGCCCACCTCCTCCCGCCACTACGCCCACCTGGTGCTCCTCTCTAACCCACTCCGGATTCTTGCCCGGGCCTCCTGTCCTGTCTCTGCTTCTCCCCTGCTTCTCCCTCAGTCGCCTCCACTCAGCAACCTAAGAGAGTCCTGGATTTATTTCTCCCAGTGAGTGAACGTTAGCAATGCAGAACAGTGGAGTTCATTTGGGGAAATCGGGGCCTGCAACTCACACATCTTGCTCATTTTCAACCCCATCTCCAGCCCTCCCCTTGCTCCCTCTTCCCCTGCCCCCTCCCCCATCTCCAAAAGTCTGCCTCTGCTAAGAGATCCTTCTAAACTGGACATGCCGGTCTCTGATCAAAGCCTCCTTTCTGTCCCCATCCCACCCTGAGCGAGATCCACTATCCTTGTGACAGCTGAACAGCCCACCTAAAATGGTCCGCGGTCTCCCCAGCCCTGCACCCCAGTCCTATCCCCTCTCATCCGTCTTCCCCCGGGCACCCCGGTCAGCACACAGCCCTCCGTCCTGGGAACTTCTCCCCTGCTCTCCCTCCGGCCGCTGTGAGCCCTCTCCCTGCAGGTACAGGGCAGCCTCCCACCCCATGTGATCTTTACCCAGTGGTCACTTTCAACAAGGCCTTTGATGACCACGCTGTTCACGTGGCCTCTCCTGCCATCCCCCTCTCCCACCACGCACACACTCCTTCCCTCTTCCACCTTTCTTTTCCTCCGGAGCACATCGCACCATCCGACTCACACTTGCCTTATGTTATTGGTGCCTGTCTCCTCCCTTCCTCCTGGGGCAGAGAAGCTTTTCCACTTACACTCGCTCCACCCTCAGCACCTAAGGCAGTACCGTTTCATATTATGTGCACGCTAAATCTGTGCCAAATAAAGGATGCCCGCCTGTAGAGCAGTTTGATAAAGCCACTGAGGAAATGCTACACTAAGCTCTGCTAAGCGAGCAGTTAGTGTGAAGGAAGAGAATACCACAGTAAGTTTGATGTGAGAAACCTTCCCTCAGAACCCTCTGTGGGAACATTCCAGGAAGGACATTTCCTCCAGAGCAGCTTGGGCTGTCTTGGAAATACTGGCTGAAATAGCCATATTGAGTATATCATACTCACCTATGCTCAGGCTTCTGCCACTTGTGGGTTGAAACCTGGCTTAGAGTTCAAATCATCAGAAGCGCCTTCCCTGTATGATTACTAAAGTGGAATTTTGTATCACACAATGCATAAGGACATTGAAATATTACTCAGTTCTTCCCAGATATCAAGAACTAGATACCTGTGGTTTGATGGTTTCCTTGATATGGAATGTACAGGATTCAGGAAAGAAAGATTTTTCTATCCATCTGAATGCTGTACCTTTTCAGGGGTTGTGAATGTCACTTGGAATAAAAAGTCTAAACAGCACCAAGGTGCAGTCATAATCAGGTAGATGGCAGTGATGAAAATCTGGGTACATCTCCTTGTAAGTCTTTTGGGGTTTTGTTCATGTTTGTATATAGATGTCAAAAAGTGAAGTCAGTGATTCATATGTATAATCATTGATGGCCTCATTTGAGAATTTTAGTGCTCTAAAATTAATAATACAAGAATTAAGAATGTTTTTTGAATTTTATTTGAAACTTTATAACTCTTAAATTAAGTGCTGATATCTGAGATGATTAACTTAATGTTTTATAGACTCTAAATAAGATTAGCAGACTTTAGGTTCTAAGAGTAAAGACCTATACTCATGAACATTTGAAAAATAGCTACTAATTTTTCCTTATATGGTTATCAGATTTATGGCCTAGAGAAAATAGGTTCATACATACAAGCGAGGTGTGCACCACAGATGGATGATGGGCTGAGAGTTTCATCAGATTTCAGCCCACACCAAAGATTACTTTTGATGAATGATATCTCTACGTCAGGGCTTCTGTGGACCCCAGAAGGGAGATTACTAACCTACCTCTCTCTCTGATCATGGACACCATGCACACATTTCTAGTTTGCCTCAGGGAATTCATTTTTCAGAACTAGGAATTATAGCTAGAGACCACATGAGATGTAGCGGGCGGCGAGCAGCACACCACTGATTCTAAGGACAGTGGAAATACAAGGGTTCAACCAGTCTTCCCTGACTCACCAACCTGCCTCCCATGTGCCAGAAAATGAACAATTGTGTTAAAAACTAAGAAAGGGCTCCAAATTGACCTATCTCCTGTGGAGCCAGTGGAAATACATTCATTTATCATAGACCTACACTGCTATTGTTTTATCTTGGATTCTTTTAGGATTTTTAAGTCTTCCTTATATTTCCCTGCAACTCATAACCGGCTGGAGCTGCAGGGTGGTGTGTGTTCTGTCGCCATGACGCTAAGCTCTCTTGATTCTTCCAAGCATCTAACAGTCACTACAGGTAACAATTTTCGAAATGTTACAGTGTTACATCTCCCAGCAATTTAACACTTGAGTTTTGTGTTTAATGGAAAAATTACTGGCAGTTTTAAAGTGCTTATAGGCAGCAGCACAGGGCGATGAAAAGGACAAAGAAATGTGAGTGGGACAAACCTGTCTTTCAGTTCTGACGTTTAGTGTACGTTGTTTGGTACCGCGGGGCCTCATTTTCCTATCTTTGCAGTGGGATTAAAAACAGCACGGGGTTTTTGTAGTGGTGGAGCAGTGTGTGTGTTAGGGATTATAAATTGGCTGCCTGCAGGGCTTGAGGCTACCTGCTTCCTGACTGATGGATTTACTGAGAGAGGAGATATCCCTGTCCAGCTTTCCAAGCAAAGGCCCTAAGACCAGAGAGGTTAGATCACACACACAGCCCCGCAGCAATACGGCACAACCACGAATGGGCCTGGCTGGCTGGGCCCAGCTCCTGTGCCACTCCTGGGGCGCGTGGGTATAGCAAAACTGGGGACGTGGCCACAAAAGCCGGAAGGGCACAGGTGCAGCAAGTCCACAGGAGTTCGCCTTAGTCGTAGTACAGTGTGGAGAATTAATAAAATTCACTTCCCCTCTGTCCCTACAATCTACTGGAGTCTAGCGCCTCACTTCCTGTTTCCCAAAGGCATCTCCCCCTCACATAGTGTGCCCTTTGATGTGAGTGGCACCTTCTACCAGCCCCCAAGGGCCTGCAGATGCTGGGCCACTTTGCTGCTGTTTCTCAGCAATCCCCAGGCACTTATCGTGGGGCACCTGCCCTGCCAGAGCACGGTGTCACCCCTGTGGAAGAGGGTGCAGGTGAGAGAATGCCCAGCCCAGGAGGGATTTAAAACTATTGAGGTTTAACACTCAACTCAGCTTGAATTGCTTTAAAGCTATTCTTACTCTTTTCCTTCATCCATCCTCCAAATTTACCTGATCCACTTCAAACCTGTAAATTCCTTTGAGACCAGAGTCTGTGTCTTATACAATGCTTTTGGTGTATTTGCCTGGACACTGCTCAGGTGAGAGGTCCCCTGTAGATTCCTGGGTGAGAATAATCCCCTCAGGCCTCAGGTCACTAACGGCCCCTGGAAATCGTGTTGACAAAGTCCTGCTCTTTCTAGAGCATTTAAAAACGTGGAGGGAGCCATAACAAAGGGGTAAGTGCCACACTAAAAGAGGTAGGTATGTATTTACTCTTGTCCTTAAAAGATACGTAATTGTAACCAATCTGAAGCAAATTAGTTTTACACCAGCTTCAGGCTTCCAGGGGCGCAAAGAAGGGTGGTTGCCAGGGAGACCTGATTCTGTTTGGGAAATGACAGTCATACCTAGGCATCTGCATTCATGTCATTGTAATTTTCCTATTCCTGCTCTTTTTGTTTTTCTGCTTTTTGCTTTAAGAAGAGCAAGTTAAAAAAGCTGCAGGGACACTTAAGCCAAGTCGCATTTGTCAAGGTGAAAGCCGTGTGGAGCAGAAAAGCAGTTCTCCCGGCTGCAAAGAAGAAGCGGCGGAGCCGAGTGAGTAGGGAATCTGAGAGCCCACTAAAAGTGCTTAGAAGCCCAGTGCGCCCGGCATCTCCGCAACAGCTGCAAAGCCGCGGCAGAGCCTTCCTGCGAACACTTCTTGCAAACACTAAAATTCCTGCCCCCAGAGCCACCCGGCAAGGTGTGGCTGTCCTCAAGACTTCTCGTCCCCCCAAACTGTCCATTTTTGTCCAAGCAGCAATGCAGACAGTGGCTGGTAAGAGAGCCACAAAATGGAAACAAAGGCTGTTTCACTTCATACTTAAGTATTCATTATTTTAATCCCTTTTTTTAGCAGTGCTAGCAAATTAATGATGAGATAATATTTTTGATTATTTTGATTAATAACATTTTATGAAGCGGGAGTGTGCACTCCATTCTTTTTTTTTTTTCTTCTTTTTTCCTTTCTGAGTTTATTTGTTCACTCACCCAATCATCACAGAATGACCAGAGACGGCGTGATGTTATTAAATGTGTCGTCTGCAAATCAGCCTTTTGCTAGGTACTATGACCTTGGCCGAGTCATGTCACCTTTTTGAATTTCCGTTGTGCAGTACTAAAATGCAAATCATAATGCCTATTTTATAGATGACTGGAAGGATTGACAGGTGCTAATCCCTGTCCTTGACATTGTCCCATACTTGTCAGATTATTCTGTAAATGTGAGACATAGGGCTTTTCCTCCTGCTGCTGAGATTTCCTCGTCAAGCTCAGGAAGGGCCAAGTCGGTTGAGTCCCCTCAACCAAGGACAAGCACCCCATTTCCCTGGCTGCTGTCACTAGGATAAAACCCTGATCCTGAGGGGTCACCTTGCAAAGACAAACTTATTACTGGGACCATGTTAGGCCCTACCCTTCCCTGCTGTGTCGTAGTTTGAACCTACTCCACCCAGTGCCTGAGTTTTTCTCCCACTCCTCAGGGCCCTGATGCAGGAGGACTTTGCCTGCCATTCCACCTCCGCCCTACAGCCATCAACTTCCTCCCACATCTGTGCCATCCAGATGTGCTGGCCTGTCCTCAGATATTTTCAGGACATACGCTCCATCGCAGCTGTCCCGGCTTTCTAAGTGTCTTCATTCCTTTTGTGGCTCTCAGATTTCCCAAAATCTCACGCATTTTCATTACTCCAAACCTCACCATCCAACTTCCCATCCTGAGATAATCCACTCTGCAGGAGACTTGCACACATGGCTTCATCTCTCAGCCGCTCCACCTTCATTGGCGCAGAATACCTGGCTCTGCCTCATCAGTCACCTGTCAGTGACAGGGCCCGGCCAAAGCAGGCCCACAAACTACTCTGTTTTCGGAGCCTTTTACAAATAAGCCTTCCCATGTCTGCAATAGCAGTTCTTGTTTTTATTTCAAGGCACATAACTCATTGCTTACTTATTAGTTTCTTTTTCTTGCAGACATATCTTAAAACCCTATGAAGTTGCTTTCCTATCCGAAATATGTGTTCTGTAGATTATCATAAAATAACAATTTTTCCCCAAAAGGCATAAATGTGAGGAGGACACAGATCCTTGCACTAGTTACTAACCTCTCTGGGTATCAGTTTCTTTATTTGACAAGCTGAAATTATAATATCTATTCTCCATAGCTTTCATAATAGTCCTAGGGATATCCTGAGACATTATATGAACATACGGTTTTTTAAGAAAACAATAACACAGAGGAATGCTAATAATTGTTATTAATTTGGCCGCTACTGAATATGAACATTAAGTTCTATAATTATCCCAAAATACACCCATGTCTTATTCTTCTTTACATTCATATTTTTAAAAGAGTTTATATTATTGCAGGACCCATTTTTTTGCATTTTAGCATGCCTGATACTGAAACCCATCATACAATCTACTGAGTATTAGATTTAAAGATGACACTTTCTTATCAGTACAAAAAATAAAAAGGGGTTTGCATTGGTTTTATATTTGGTAAAATGTAGTATTTTATCTTAGAGGAAAGCTGAATAAGGGTAAAAGTAGGAGCACTTTGTTTATTCCAAAATGAAACTTTATTAATTAAGTGGTGATCAAGGTTCAAAACCTCAGCAAAGCACCTGAGACTTCCAGAACAGAAGTACTACCTCAACTCATACAACCCGAAAAGCTTTCCTCTGAGGAAGCTTTTAAAGGCCCTGAGTTCACTATAGCTTTAGCATACAGATCTCCCAGAACTTCTGAGACCCTGGTTCAGCTGATTTGAGGGAAATCTAAGGAGGAAAAAAGGTCAGCACAAAGATAGCCCAGTTCCAAAGGACCTAGAAGGCAGATAAGTATCTTTCTGTGTCCATGAGCCAATTTAGGAGACTTTAGTTCTTATCAGAGGAGACATTTTTATAGTTTTGTGTATGATTACCTGTGTGGCACTTAGGTTTATTTTCTTATCCTAAAATATCTAATGAACAGAAGAATGTCAGCTTTCAAAACTGCTACTGCTTTTTCATCCTAGAGATATTTATGGTTGGTCATACTTAAAAAGTAGCTTGGTTTCCAACCTTTCTGCTCACATTTTTATGGTTTTTAAGGTGTTCGTATCTATTATCCTTACTCATTATGTGCCTATTACCTTTCCCATTTTACAGATGAAAAAATATCAAAGAAGTGAAGTGATTCAGCCAAGGTCACACAGTGAATGCAAACAAGTTAGTGTTGGAATTCATTCATTCTTTTGGCATCACACTTACCCAGAAACGTATTGGTTCTAGCACTGTCCTAGGCCATGGAAACCTAGGCCATAGATTGTTTATCTAAACAACAGGAAGCTTGCCTCTTTTTATCTTTTCCAGCCTTCCCCACTTCTGTGATTATGAGCTGGACAGATATCTTAGTCATTTTCCTCCTTGCTAGGACAGAATACCCAACACCCACACCTTAAAGGAGAAAAGATTTCTTTTGGCTCACAGTTTCGGAAGTTTTAGTCCATGGTCAGCAGGCTCAAACACAGAAATGGCATGGCGGAAGGGCCTGGCGGAGGAAAGCTGCTGATGTCATGGCCGGCAGGAAGCAAAGAGAGAGAGGAGGAGCCAGGGAGGGAGACAGACCCTTCCAGGTCACGCCCCAGTGACTGACCCTTCCGACCAGACCACACCTCCTAGCAGCACACTCAGCTGCTGAACGGAGCAGTGCACGAATCCACCAATGAGTGCAGCATCCCATGACCCAGCCACCCTCCAAGCACAGAGGCTCTGGGTACCATTTTAGATCTGTAGCTCAATGACAGAACAAAGCCGTGTGCAGCCCAGAGCTCTCCGACCCCAGCTGCTGATCTCCAAGTCCTCATTCATCTCAAAATCATAGGTATTGGGACAAAGATTCTTTAGAAATCTCCAAATACTAAAACAGTTCCCATAGTGGTTTCTTCCTCCGTAAGATTTCTGTGAAATCAGAATGTGGCCTTTGAGGTTCAGTCACTGAGAAGGCAGGCAAGCTGGCTTGTCCAAGGTGGCCTGGGGGCTGCAGGCTCCTCCAGAATAGAGATGAGTCCCAGGACAGAGAGCTGTGGGGGAACCCTAGCTCAGAAATGATAGGAGTGGCCTGGTGTGGTGGTACACACCTGTAATCTCCAGCTACTTAGGAAGCTGAGGCAGGAGGATCACAAGTACAAGGCCAGCTTGGGCAACTTAGCAACACCCTGCCTCAAACATAAAATAGAATAAAATAAAAAAGAGGGCTAGGGATACAGCTTAGTGGTAGAACACCTGCCTAGCTTGCATGAGCCCCTGTGATTCGATCTCCAGTACCAAAAAAATAAAAAATAAAGAAATAATAATATGATGGGAGTAGACATTCGATTTGGAATTTAAGCTTTTGCTTAATATATTTTGATTATTTTTGCCTCTACATTACCAACGTATGTGTAATCAGACATTAGCGTCTCCTTGGGAAGCCAAAGCTACCCATGACTGGGGTCATCAACAGAGGGGTGAGTGCTGGAAGAAGGGAAGAACTTTTTTAAAACAGGCTCACTGAGCACTTCCTGTGGGCTCGTGGGTATCACCTTACATAATCTACACAGAACTCTGTGGGGTAGAAAAGTGAGGTACAGAGAAGTCAATTAATTTGCCCGAGGAAGGGGAGGGGCCTAGTAACTGGCCCTGCAGGAGCTCAACCTGGCCGTCGGATGTAGTCCCGCCGCTAGCCTCTCAGCATCACTGCTCTCCTGAGGCCAGAGAGCCTTCAGGGCAGCTGGAGAGAGGAATCAAGGCCACAAGGAACAGGTAGTGTGTACACAACACCACTGAGTGGTGATACAAATAGTACTTGCGGATCACGTGGATCAGGGGTTGGCACTCTTCCCGTGGGCCGTACAGTCCCTCTCAGCATCGGACAGCTCTCCCCTTGCAGCTGAAAACGAGTCATGGACAACACATGATAAAAGCCATAGCAATGTGCCAATAAAACGTTATTTATGAAAACAGACAGTGGGGCCAGATTTAGTCTGCAAGCTATCATTTGCTGGGCCCTCGTGTAGATGGTACATGTAGATGGTACATGGCCCTCGTGTAGAAGTGTGATAGAAAACTATAGTGAGTATTTAAATTTTAAAGTTTTTATTACAGTAAAAGACATGAATCCCCTTCAAAAATACACATCACTTCAAACATCCTTATCCCATTATCCTTGCCACTTTCTGAAGCAGCTCTGGAAGTCCTCTTTCCTGATTGTCTTTAGTTGCGCTGTCCTAGCTCAGTGTCCTGAAAGTATTCAAAACGTTCACTTGTTGTGGTCGTCTTGACCCTGAGAAGGAGCTGGAAGTTGCACTGTGCCAGATCCAGTGAGAAAAGTAGATGAGAACACGGCATCTTGTTTTAGTGACCCATGGGTGGCACTTAGCAGCAGCATTTACTGTATCTTTCATCATATTTCAAAAAGACCCTCACGAAAGAGGACTTCCAGAACTGCTTCAGAAAGTGGCAAGAATGATGGAATAATTGTGTTCAAAGGAAGGAGGAGTATTTTGAGGGAAATTCATGGCAATGTGTTTATAAAATTACCGTAATATTTATTAAACTTAAACATTCACCATATATTTTGATCACACCCCATACCTTAGATTTCACAAAGATCAATTTAGGCTGGAGCTGTTGTAGCGAGCACTGGGAGAAGTGACCTTGACTTTGAAGGAGAATTTGAGATGAGCTTACGAGACCTACATGCCCACCCCTGCCCCTGCATCTCTTATCTCTTCCCTGTCACTTGAGCTCAGTGTTCCATAGTCAGGCTGGCATTTCATTCTTGGGTCTTGAAGACGCAAAGCTTGTTTTTATTCTTGAGACTTTGCACTGGCTGAGCCTCCTGCCTGGAAACTCTGCCCCCACCTCTTCCCAGTCTGGCTCCTTTGTTGTCACAGCTCCTCCTGGATGCCACCTCTGCCACACCCAAGTGCCCCCGTTATAGCAGCCTGACCCCCAGCCAGCCACCACTTTGCCTCATCTTATCTTCCTCCTAGCATGTATGCTTTCCAAAATTATCCTTCTCCTCTCTTGTCCTTCTTTACTGTCTGTCTCTTCCAGCTCCCTTCTAGGATATGAACTCCATGGAATGGGATCAGTATTTGTATTCCTCAGTGCTGGCGCATAAACAATCAAATACACTTGCAGAACTAAGGGAAGAAGGGAGGGAGGCAGGAGGAGATGGAGGTGTGCTCCCTCCAGTGGGGGTCTACTCCCCCCGCCCGTTCTGGAGCTGTGGAGACCATGGCCCTCTTAGAATGACCCATCAGTCCACACTCTTGGCACCATTTCAGTTAAGCAGCCCCTTGTCCATGAGTACGAGGATGATGGCACTTATCACAGTCATTCCATCACCAGCGTGGGTCCTTTGGACTTGTGAAGGATGCTGTCTTAGTTATTTTTCTCTCACTGCTCAGACAAAATACCCGACACCCAAAATTAAGGAAGGGAAGATTTATTTAGCTCAGTTTGTGGAGGTTTCAGTTCATAATCAGCTGACTCCAAGGCAGAGTGGCATGGTGAGGGGCAACAGTTCAAGGTGGCAGAAGACAACAAAAGCAACAAGAGCACAAAAAGGGGGAGAACAAGCCTCTTTTCCTCCCTTATATTGTAATCAGGCTACCTGCCCTAGTGTCGGTGTAGCTCTCACACCATCTCCATGTCCTCCTCTTGCACAGGCTCAGGATGTTTACAAAGTTAGGACCCTGGCCCCCTGCTGAGTCACTTAATTAAACTTCTAAACTTCTCAAGTTGACACAATGAACAACATCCTACAGGATAAGGGCATGTCCTCTACACCCTAGGATGTAGAACTGCTGAGTTACTTAGTTAAGATTCTAGACTTCTCAAGTTGACACAATGTATGAACCATAAGCCATAGACGGACTGTGTCCGAAATAATAAATGTTCACTATTCCACATTTCGTTAAAAATAAAGCTATCTATTGGAGTATTAGTGCCTAAACATAAACATTTGAAAGCAAGTAACTATTTTTTTCTAATTCAAAGCTATTGTCAAACTTCACCTGTATTGGACTGCTTTTATTATTTTTTCTTCAGTGTTTGTTGGGTCTAACTGCCTCCTAAGATGCTTGCCTGAGGCAGGACCTGCCTCGCCTAACACCAGCAAGTACTTGGGCCCTTTCTCTCTGCCCCTGCTTCCCTTTCTTACAGACTTGCAATCACCTAAACCACCATCAGCAATAATGGTGGAGCCTTTCTCAGAGAGCTGCAAGCTTAACCTTTTCTTTACATTTCTCCAAGTCTTTTCTCTCTAAATTGCAAAGACATGGCCACTTTTGTTTGACTCGGTCACAATAGCAACTGCCGCCATAATTACCCTTTCCTTCCAATCAAAAGGGAAGATCAGCTCATTCTTTGGACCCCTTACAAAAGAGCATGCTTTCTTCTAAAACTATGTTATCTCGGCAATTTCTCTCTTTTGCTTTGGAGTTAAAAATAAAAATGGGCTCAATTATAGCAATTTTACAGCCCTTACAGTTGAGCCACAGTGTGCTGCTTCTCCAAAGTCGTGATTTTCTACGTCTGTACATTTTTCCTAGAACTGATCTCTGTATTATTTTCTGGGTGCTCTTGTTGTCTGCTACCTCCAGGTAGATGAATAACGTGTTGATATCCGTGCCCCTTCCCAATAGAAGTCACTTTGGTACAACTCGGGAGCCACTATCACTTGAAAAGCCTGTTGAATTGAAAGGTATACAGATTAAATGCTTCTCAGTTGGTTCCCTTAGCAACAGTTACAGGCTGTGTCTAGTAAAGGCCCAAGTTTCTACCCTAAGCTAAACAAATTTTCCACGTTTTTTTTTTTTTCATAAGTAGTATTAGCTAATCAGTTTGTCATTAGTCTCTGACATCTTCCAGAGAACAGGGCAACACTTACCAACTGTACGTCAGTGCGGAGAAATGGCAAGGGTCAGATTCATCATCTGTGACCTTCCATGTACCAAGCTAATTGTTTAAATGTAATTAGCTGCTAAGCCAGTAATGCAGTTCTAACATGATTGGATCTGGTGATGAGTCACCTGCCAGTTGAAGGAAAACAAGACTGTTCTCGGCGTTTATCACCTCCTAAGAAATCCTCGTTACTGGGGTGATTCGGATGCTTTTCAGCTAAAAAGTAAAGGCTCGACATTTTATACTAGCACAATTAATAAACACCAACTGTATCGAATGTGAAGGGTGACAAGGTGGCCAAGACTACAATTGTTCAGTCCTGAAGGT
Source organism: Erethizon dorsatum (assembly GCA_028451465.1). NCBI lineage: Eukaryota > Metazoa > Chordata > Mammalia > Rodentia > Erethizontidae > Erethizon > Erethizon dorsatum. Next base: position 27,638,408 of record CM051838.1, on the reverse strand, counting down.
GCTAAAACTATCAGCCTAGAAACAGAGCCAGCATCAGGTCGTGGTCAGCGCTCTGCCCCACAGAGCTGGAACTTGGGGCAGGTTCCAAAACCCGATTTTCCTCATTTATTAAGTGGAAGTAATAATAATAGCACTGCTTTACTGCGCAGATCAAGTGAGTTAATGTTTATAAAGCATTTCAAACAGTGCCTGTAAGCTGGGCGTGGTGGTGTACACCTATAACCCCAGCACTCGGGAGGCTGAGACAGGAAGATCCCTAGTTCAGGGTCATCTGGGACAACACAGCAAGACCTTGTCTCAAAACAAAAAAACCTAACCTGCACACAGAAATAACAATATAAGAATTTGTTAAATTAAATAAACATACTGCATTGTGAAGCTTAGGCTGTTAGGTACCTTTCAAGATAAAAACCCACAAGCTGCTATTTTCAAGTCCATAAATTGTAGCATCTTTTCAGTCTGATGCTTCTAAATATAAGCTTTCAAATTATACAGAAAAATTCATAACTTAAAGTGCAAATACTAGTACTTTTTTAATGGAACACCTACCATCACTCCACAGAATACATAATATTTAGAAATCTCTGTCTGCCGTGTGTATGTATCATGGTAGACAGTTTTCTTAACATTTGAGAGTGTAAATTCACATATTATTAATCACAAAATTTATTAGACTATGATTTCGAAAGTTAAACTAAAAGGCTTTAAATCCAGCGCTTCTGTTGTTGAACTGTGTGTCCTTTGCAAAGTTACCTAAGCTCCCTGAGCACTCGCTTTACGTTTGAGAAATGCAGAAAAATGGGTGGGGTTGGCGCTTGGTGAAAGAAGTTCCTCCAAGGATATTACTTAGCATAGGTGCATGATAAAAATGAAATACTGGATGAAATAATGGATAATCAATAAGTAGATAGCATTAAAATATTAAATACCATTTTATCTTCTCATTGCCAACCTGGCCAATACCAGGGACCCTACATCCGCATCACCACTACCGGTAACTCCTGTCCCTAGTGTCTCTTCAGCTTGCTGCCATGTTGATGTGGAATTCTCCCCAAATTTATGTATACTTTATCTTCTCTGTTATAAGCATGTTGAGGGCAAGAACCAACCTCCTTCCCTTTTTGGTCTCTTGTCATTGGCTTTGTGCACTGCTCTGGACAGACAGGACAGCCACTATGCATTTTTTTCACCAAGTGGAGGAGGAATGAAATTCAGTAGGAACTAAGTTGAGTTCATGTTTAAGTGGAAAATCTAAGCGGAATGGAAGAAAAATTCATCAAGAAGTTTTGTAAAACTGAATGTAATGCCCTGATCAACTTACAAGAAATGATTGTGGCAAGAAAAAAAGAGCAGGGCAGTAACAACATTCTCTTCTGTGGTCCTCATAATTAGGGACTTAGGGCAGCACCCAGCAAAACAAGAGGAAAAGAATCATTCAGATAAGTAGTAGCTATGCAAGGTAAGTAGAGCAACCAAAATCCAAAATGCTCATGGGAGAAGGGTACGTGCATGCATGTGTGTGTGTGTGTGTGTGTCTGTGTGTGTGTCTGTGTGTACATACAAAGGCCAACAAATACAAAAACCAAGAAAATGCAACCAGATTTCATAAGGGCAACATTGGAAACCTTCAGATAGAAGCAGATCTACGAAGGCTGAATCTAAATTAAGAGGGGATTAGAAAGACTTAGTGATTGGAAAGGGGAATTGGAAAGTAGATGCAGCTGGTATCGACCACTAGTTAAGAGGAGAGGTCGGCTGTGAGAGAGTAGAAGTTGGAAGGTTCAGAGCAGACATTGGGAAAGCATAAAACATTCTTGAATCTGAAAAGACAATTAGAAATGCATCTCTGAAAGGCTCAGATATAGCTGCTTCCTATCCCGTGACATTTTTATTCCTGACTCGGCTATTGTCACTATGAGAAAACTAAGAACTATCATCGAATCAGAGCCAGTGGTTTTCACTTTTCTTAGCACCTCAGGTGTTTTGTAAAGATTGAGACATGGGTTTGCATGCATAAATAATATTTTCAAAGCAATTACAGTAAAATGCTATTACTGCAAATTCAATATCTTAAGTTTTTTATAATTATCACTGTTACCTATACCTAGGGCCACACATATACACACACACACACACACAAAAAAAAAGGAAAGAAATGAAAAACAGGATTTTATAAAAAGTGAATCATGTGTTTTATGTCTGACTAGGTTCCTCAAGATGAGTGGACAGGGTATACCCCTCGAGGGAAAGACGATGAAATTCCTTGCCGGAGGATGCGCAGTGGCAGCTATATCAAGGCCATGGGGGACGAAGACAGCGGGGACTCGGACACGAGTCCCAAGCCTTCTCCCAAAGTGGCTGCCCGGAGAGAAAGCTATCTCAAAGCTACCCAGCCGTCGCTCACGGAGCTCACCACACTCAAGTAAGTAGTCCTGACGCGGTGCTTCCGGTAGTTGCTCTGGGTAGCATCGCCCGGGTGAGACTGCGCGGCTCCAGGGATCGGTGGGGTAGGAAGACATCCTACAGGACGTCCAGGAGTGGGCGAAGCCCTGGACAGTGTGTTGATTTTGACACTGGATCTGCTTTGTGTACCCCAGTGTCTTCCAAAACAGAGGTGCCCAAGTATGCACTACATGAATCAGAAGCTGAGCCCCTAACTGCCAAGGAGAAGGGTTAAAACAATCCAGAATGGCTTCTGAAAAGAAATAAGATTTATGGTCAACACGAACTTTCACCTATCCCAATTCCTTCCATTTGTTCAGCAACTAAATGCACAAGGGAACTATTCCTTGAAAGACTTAAGTATTTGAGATAATTGAGTAACAGAATAGAGACAGTTATCCTGGAGAAGCATAGAGAATATTCTCATGCTTGAACACTGGGTGACTCGTGAGGGTTTTTGATATATATGTTTAAACTTGTAATACATATTACAATTTGTAAGACCTTAGAAGTGGTTTTTTGTTCTGAAAAATATGAGACAATATTGACAATAAGTCATCCTTGCCGCCGCTTGTGCTATTTGTAAACAGAACAGCATCTGCAAAAAAACTACTGAAATTGATTATTTTAAGCAAGACTTGACTTAAATTTTAGTACCACCCTGAGAGTAAATCAGAGACTTAGAACGTGGATCTAGAGAGAGAATCCCATTTGGACCTTAAAAATATGTTATAGATAACAAGCATTTTAAAAGTGCTTTTGATTCTTTATTTTGATGAACTGTGTGTTATTATTCATATGTTTATATCATTTTATAAAGTAAAACGTTAAAAAACAAAATAAACTAAAAAGACCAAAGCAGTCCAGTGAAGAAAAACAAACCAGATTGTTAATCAAGAACACTGAAAAAAGCAGGCTATTCTATGATGGGAATTGACTTAAATAGCAAAGTACATTATATTTAAAGAAACTGGACATGAATTTTTTTTCCAAGGGACCATATGGAACCACTCTGGGTCATTTAAATCAAGAATTAATACCAGCTGGGCATAGGGGTGCAAGCCTGTAACTCAAGAGGCTGAATCAGGAGGGTTGCTAGCTAGTTCAAGGCCAGCCTGAATTATTTAGCAAGGCTCAGTCTCAAAATAAAATCAGAAAAGTAGCTCAGTGGTACAGTACTTGCCTACCATGCACAAGGCCCTGGGCTCAAACCCCAGTACCACAAACAATAATAACAATAATGATAATAATAACACCATCAATGCATTAGTAAGGTAACCCACAAAAAGAAGCTTTGCTTTCTTTCCTTCTGACTCCAGTTGTCCTTGCTTTCCACCTTTATGTCTTAGTTTCCTAGGACTGTCAACAAACTATCAAAACTGGGTGGCTTGGAACAATAGAAATGTATTGTTTCACAGTTCAAGAAGCTAGAAGCCTGAGACAGAGGTGTAGACTGGGCCATGCTGCCTCTGAACCCTGTAGGGGACAGGCCCTCCTTGTCTCTTCTAGATGCCGGTGTGGCCAGAAGAGCTTGGAGTTCCTTGCTGGCAGCTGCAACCCTGCCGTCCCTCCTGTCTGTGTCTTCATGTGGCTTCTCTCATGACACCAGTCATTGCACTGGGACCTTCCTAATGACATCATCTTAATTTGGTTAAATCTGTGTAGACCCTTTTTCCAAATACTGTGCCATAAGGTCACATTCACAGACACTGGGAGTTAGGGCTTCAATGTATGGATTTGAAGGATGTAATCCAACCTGCACCATGGCCACACAAGGTAGAAGTTGATCGTGCAAATAAAAATATAGCAAGTCTTCTCTGCACTTTGGCACACCTAGTGTAGGCTCAGAAATTAAATATACCCACTGTGAAAAGAATTTGATTTGTTAAAAAAAAAACAGTGGGCCAAGGTGGTAGGAAATGACAGTAGTCAAGAATCATTCTGACAGATATCTTCTATGGACCTTAAATATCTGGCCAATAGTGACAGCCATGGTGCCAACTGACATCTTCTAGACCAGGAATGGTGAACCTTTTAGAGCTTCCAGTGATAGCAAACAGCCCACTGCAGCACATGTGCCACAGATTTGCCACCACTATTTCTAGACAAGCAAATGAAGGAAGCAGTGGGCAGAAGAGTCAGGGCTACATCCAAGTTCTGCTTCCTCGTGGAACCCAGTAGAGGTTCCTCAGCCTTCAGTGTCCCTCCCGCTTCCCACGGATCCTGGAAAGTCGTCACTCAGATGCCCTGGTCACATGAGCCGAATGCATCTCTGGGTCTGGGTGACGACAGCCACTGCTCACAGCAGTCCACAGAGGGGAGGAGAGCAGAGCTGTGAGGGAGAGGAGGAGCGAGCTGAGGAAGGCTGAGGACGGGAACAGGGCCACTGTCCACACTCACCCTGTGCCATGGGCCACTTTCCTCACAGCTTCCGGGGTGTGAAGAATCCGCTCAAAAGCTGTCCACATGCTTTCTTTCTCATTTGCCTTCTACACAATATTGCTCCGCTGTCCTGGGCCATGTTCTACAGCCATCATGCATTCTTTCAGCATCCAGAAGCTTTAAGAGCAAAGAACGCTGCACAAAGGGACAGTGGCTAGGCTGGTAGGGCAGAGGGGCAGCTGCTTCAAACAGAAATCAAGCAATTGTGAGCTCATGGCTTGCCGATTCGTTCCTCCAGACCCATGGAAATTCAAAATGGAAACCAGTTTTCTAGGGAACATCGCACAAAATTGGAAAACATTGTTCTTTATTTAGAAAGGAGTTTCATCAAACTGTCTCCATTGTGCCCTATTCTGTAGCGGGCAAGAGTACATCTGACCACTGTTTCAACAAGTCTTCCTTCTCTCTGACTGTCTCAGTCATTTTTCATGATTCCACTTATTTCCATTCATCTCTCCACCTATTTTATGTTTGTTTATTGGTGCAATCTACAAGATGTGATTGAAAATTATAGCGAATGTCTAAATTTTTAAAAATATTATAGTGCAAGACACATTGCCATGAATCCCCCTCAGAATGCTTCCCCTTGCTTCAAACACACCCATCCCATTGTTCTTGCCACTTTCTGCAGCAGCTCTGGAGTCCTCTTTCCTGAGTGTCTTTAGCTGTGCTGTTGTGGCTGCCTCAATGTCCTGAATGAATTCAAAACATTTGCCTTTCATGATCACTGTGACTCTGGGGAAGAGCCAGAAGTCACACAGTGCCAGACCCGGTGAAAGGTGGATGAGGACACGCCATCATCTTTTTTACGAGCTTGGCTTTCTTTTGGATGACACGCAGCATCGATACTCACCATATTTTTGATCACACCTTGTAAAGACATAAAGAAGACTCCCAGAACTGCTTCAGAAAGTGGCAAGAATGATGGAATAAGTGTGTTTGAAGTGAGGGTAAGTATTCTGAGGGAGTATTAATGGCAGTGTCTTTACTGTAATAAACTTTTTATTTAAACATTAATAATGTATGTTGATCATATCTCATATATTAACCTTCCATCACTCAGCCACATATGATTATTAATGATTTCTGGTATAACTGGATTTAATGAAATACACAAGGAGAAAAGGTGACAAAAATTCAGACATGACATGACTCATAATCAATTCTATCTTTTATTCCTTGATGGTGTTTTGACTAGAGATCATCATTTTTCTAGAAGTTTGAAGCATTTAGTCCCCAATGAGAAAAAAGATACCCATATCCTGGAACTCTACTTCCCCAAAAAAGAAAACTATATTTATGTTCCTACTTCTTTGACATTTAAGTCAATTTTTTCCTCCTTCCTCCTCAGCAATTCACAGCTTTAGGGATGAATCATAGCCATGAACCAAGATAACTAAAATTAGTCCAGTGAGATTGGGACAACATTTTGTTTGAGGTTTTCAACTACCATCTCCTCAGAAATGTTGGGGAGAAGCACCCCTACACTTTATGTTTTTTTTTTCTTTTTCTTTTTCCTTTTCTGGTTGCCCAAGGCATCTTGACGGTTTGTTTGCAGGGGCTGGTTTTCATCTGTTATTAATGTTAGTGTTTGAGTTGTTATTAATGTTAGACTTCAATGTTACAAAGCCTAAGGTCAGTCAGACATTCTGGAGTTCGGAGTGTTGAAAGTGAGGTCCATCTTTGTAGCTAATTCTGAAAACGACTGTTTCTGTCATTCTCTTCTCTTATCCCACAGCTATTAGCAATGCCCTTTACCCCACATCACTAGCTTTTCCCCTTCCTTAGTCAGTAACTAACAGTGGATCCAAAGTGGCTCGTCACCCCAGAGTTGAATACTTTCAAAATGAGCATATGAAGATGGAATAGTAAATTTTCAGACAAGTGGGGAGATGTTTTGCAGCCAGTTTCCTCAAAAGAAGTCACTGCAGCTTGGCTCTGATGAAACACTTAAGTTTCTTAGTTGGAGTTGTATTATATGGTATTTATTCTGGCACTGAAGCTACCGCCTGCTACCATGATGAATTAAAACCAAACCCAAACCCATCTTGGATCTGCCTTCAATATAATATAGAAAGAACTTTTTAAAAATGATAATAAGAGAGCTGGCTTTTTCAAAAGGATTCTAACGTTAAATTCCAATATCCAGTGATCTGCAGAAAGTAACATTTAAAATTTTCTTCATGCGGGTTTATCTGTTCACCCTGTCACTAAGAAAAACATTTTTCCCTGAAAGAAACACTCTTTACTATTATAGACTTTGAAACGCCTCTGAAATTGGTGAGAAGGACCTCAGGCTTTTGTGAGAGCTCTTAGTAATTTTGATAACGTGTCTAACAGAAGGCTTCAGGAGGTTTCTATTCAATCCATAATGCCTTGAAAGCAGATAGATGGTTAATCCCCTTCATTGTTTTCTTGAGCCCTAGACCTCTTGTCTTTTCTTTCAGTTTGTCTTAGATAAGTTGATGAAATACTAAATAACTCTGTTTTAAGTAACTGGTTTAATATGTCTGAATCTGCCCAATTAGATGAGAGTCTTGGGCTTTTTGCAGGCAGGGCATCAATTGAGTGGCTCAGTCCACAACTGTCCTTGCCCAGGCCATGGCAGACAGCACTAGCAGATCCCAGCGCTGATGGATCCCCCTGAGCACAGGCCAGGCCTCAGACCCAATCTCAGCTCTGTGCTCTGCAGTCAGGCTCCCGGGTGCTGTGTGTGTCGCTCCAGGAATGGACCCTGAGGAGCCTTTCGGCTCTAATGTGTACATTGTAAGGAGGAGGCACTGAAGAAGTGGCAGTTCACAGTTTAAACACACATGGAAACCATATTGGTAAATAAAATGCTTCGAGAAGAGATAGAGGGGGTGTGCTCCTTCAATTTTAATTCTGGAGAGCTAAAATGAATTAGTTCTACATCAGAAGCCCAAAACTGTCGCCTCTTGCTGGAGTCTGTTTGTCTATCTTTGTATGAGTTTCTTTTTTCTCCCCAGACACACAGTGTCCTCCACCTGTTCAGCACATCCATACGCCCTTCCTACCCGCCCACTGTTCCTCATGCTTCTTCTTTTCCCAGAAGAAAAGGTGGGGTGGTGGAGATGGGAGTGTCGCTATTTTCCTCGCAAAGACGTGAACCATGTTTAAGAACATAGCAATGTACATCATCCCATCTTTGTTCAAAGTGCTATGAAATGTCCCTGATTTCCTTTGTTGTCTGTTTTCCCCAAATGCTTTTCTATCCCTCTCCTATGTGTCCCTCAGAATAACTGTAACATAATAGCAAATGCTCCACACAATAGCACGAAGAACACAATAACATAACCAGACAATCAAATTGTGAATTTAGGTCCTCAGTGACTTGAATGCAACATAGTTTTTTCTCCTTCCTCTATTATCCCCAGACCTTCCAATTCCCTTTCTTGTTTTCCAAAATGGTAAGAAGTGGAAAATGTTTAAAACAGAGAAAGTCATTCTCTCTCATAGATAAATTATCACTTGCTCATAGGCGTATGATCTAAATACCTTTCAAAACTCTGCTAGAGGGCCGGTGAGATGGCTCAGCGGCATAAGCGCCTGCCTAGCAAGCACGAGGTCCTGAGTTCGACCCCCAGTACCCACATAAAAAAACAAAACAAACAAACAAACAAAAAATGCTAGAAATAAATCAGATTAAAAGGAAAAAGAACTAGTACAAAAAATTGCCTACAAATATTCTGTCCCTGATTACCATGACCAACTTAAAACTGGTCCTTCCCGGGGATATAGATGCCCTTTACCAAATGATGCCAGTGGGTCCCTGGGTGTGTAAGCATGCTTTAGCAAAGCTCTTTTGCAAGGAAACTGGCATAGGTTGAATTTTACCTATAAAGGCCACAATCACAGACAAGAAAGAACTACTTGTGTGTCTTTAAGGAAGGTGAAAGAATAAAAGCAAGCCTGGATACTTTTGGAGAGATGGAACAGAGAGACGAAAATGTAGGAAAGATATTTACGTTTCAGTGAGGTCCAAGTGCCTGACTGCATCCTGTGTTCTCATTTGATCAACACAACTCTGCACATGTGACCTTGCCCACTTCACAAATGAGGAGTCCATGTCTCAGAGAGATCAGATAACTTGTCCAAAGTTACCCATCAACTACATGTAAGCACGAAGACGTGAGTCCAGGCCTTGAGGACAGAAAAGATACAGAGCTGGGTGGAATGATGGACTTACTGAGACCACAGGGGACATTTTTTTTAAAAAAGAAAAAACAATAAAAATGATGATACAGAATTTCAAAACAAGATAATAGATTAACAATGGTTAATATATTGCATATTGTTATCTTCAAAGTAGTCGCTCAAATTACAAGACATAGGCATGAAAAATTGATCAAACAATGTAAGCACAAACCATTCTTCTCAATGAGCTAATAGAGATTAGTAGAATAATTATCTTATCTATCTTGTGTCTAAATGTATGAGGGAATTATATGAGTTTCTTTTTTCTCCCCAGACACATGGTGTCTTTTTCCCTTTTTCTTTTTTCTTCTTTTCCCTTCTTCTCTCTTTCTTTTCTCTTCTCTCATTTCTCCTTTCCCCCATCTCAGTTGTTCTTTCCTTTTAAGCAGTTTCTTCCCCTTTCACTTTCACAATATCTGTTGTACCTTTTGGATCTTATTTACTCTTTCACTTTTTTATGCTAGGGAGACAATACGATGTTTACACATGTGAGTCTGATTTATTTCATTTATGAGTATAGTCTCAAGTTGCATCCATTTACCTATAAAAGCCTTGAGTTTATCCTTCTTCATAGCTGAGTAGTACTCCATTGTATAAAAATACCACATCTTTTTTATCCATTCCTCAGTTGATGGGCATTTGGGTTGTCTCCAAGATCTAGCTATTACAAATTGTGCTGCTATAAACATGGGTGCACATATATCGCTGTGGTATGATGTTTTCAATTCTTCTGGGAAAATACCCTGAGGGGGAATAGCTGAGTCAAATGGGACCTCCAATCCTAGTTTTTTGAGGAATCTCCATACTGATTTCCACAGTGATTGCACCAGTCTACACTCCCACCAACAGTGGAGAAGAGTTTCTTTTTCCCCGCAGCCCTGCCAGCATTTGTTATTGGTTGATTTCTTGATGATAGTCATTCTTTCCGGGGTGAGATAGAATCTGAGTGTTGTTTTAATTTGCATTTCTCAAATGATCAATGATGTTGAACATTTTCTCATATATTTATTTGCCACTTGTATTTCTTCATCTGAGAAGTGTGTATTCATCTCAGATGCCCATTTTTGGATTGGGCCTTTGAATTTTGGGGGCCTGATTTTTTTTAAATTCTTTATATGTTCTAGATAGAAGTCCTTTGTCTGAGGGACAGTTGGCTAAAATTTTTTCCCATTCTGTGGGTTATCCTTTTACTCTGTTGGTGATTTCCTTTGATGTGCAAAAACTTTTTAATAAGATGAGATCCCAGTTGTTGATTCTTTGAAGCACTTCCCGTGCAGTTCTTGTTTTGTTCATGAACTCTTTGCCTACCCCTGTGTCTTCTAGATTTTTACCTACTTTCTCTTCCAGTAGATTTAATGTTTCCGTTTTAATATTTAGATCTTTGATCCATTTTGACTTTAGTTTAGTGCATGGTGATAAACATGGGTCTAGTTTTAGTCTTCAGCATGTAGACTGCCAATTTTTCCTGCACCATTTATTAAAGGGGCTATCTTTCTTCCAGTGAATGTCTGGCCCTTTGTCAAAGATAACGTGGCTGAGCGTGTTTGGAGTTGTGTCTGCATCTTCTAATCTGTTCCACTGATCCTCAGGTCTGCTTTCTTTGCCAGTGCCGTGCTGATTTTATCACAGTAGCTTTGTACACAGTGGACATTTTTAAATGAAGGGAAAAGCAAAGCCAACTGGGGGTGAACATCTGAGAAGTCTCGCCCAGGAGAAAGTGATATTCGAAGCAGATGGTAAGAATGAGTAATGGATTTGAAGAGCATCAACCCAGTGAAGTAAGTTATGACCCGGAAGTGTAAGCAGCAGACTTGCAGTTGGAACAGGAAGGACTTTGAGAGTCTTGGCTTTGGCATGGCCTGAGGTCAAGGAAGGAAGGACCAAATGACCAAAGAGGACAGAGCTTCAGAAACCACTGACTAACCAAAGACACAAGGAGAAGAGATGGCCTCTTAGGAGCCTGGGCTCAGCTTTCCGGGGACAAGTGGCATAACAAATCCTAGACCTGAATCTATCCTGTGGCTTACGTTGGTTCACTTGATCCTTCTTTATATGACTGCAGAGGGCTATGCAGTCAGTTCGCACAGGGCTATGTAAACAAGGCCCTGCAATAGCAGAGATGTGAGCAACAGAAGACCACAAATGAGGGTGCGGAAAGGGAAATTCCCTACTCCCCTTAGGTAGTTACATTAGTCAGCTTTCTCGTCAATGAGACACATACCTGACACCCACAACTTAGAGGAGGACATTAGCTCATGGCTTCAAGAGATCCAGTCCATGGTTGGCAGCCTCTGAAGCAGAAACATCACGGTGGAGCAAAGCCACTTAGTCCATGGCATCCAGGAAGCAGAGCAGGGGAACAGTGCCAGAGAGGAAGGGGCCAGGGATTATATATAGTACCCAAAATCATACCTCCACGACACACCCTGACACACCCAGGAGTGTGCTTTGGAAATATACTGCTTCTTAATCCAATCAAATCGACAAATCAGGATTAACAGTCACAGTATTCTGATCAAAGATGTCCCACATGTCCTGTAAGGAGGACTCATACTGGCAAAGAGCCTTAAGATTCTCTCCCTGTCTGCTCGTCACTGTTCCTTCAGTTTAATATCAGTGTTCTCTGTGAAGGTACAGACAACCAGATAAAGAGAACATCCTAATTATAATCAGAAATTATATTCCTTTAATCACTCACTCACTCTTTCATACAGTAAACATATATTCAGTACCTATAATATTTAAGTACTATGTGAGTCACTAAAATCTAGTTTTCTAGATTTTAGACACACACACACAATCTAAAAGACAGGCTCATCTGGGCGTGGTGGTGCACACCTGTAATCCCAGCACTCAGGAGGCTGAGACAGAAGGATTGCTGTGATTTCGAGGCCAGCCTGTGCTACATAGTGACTTCAAGGCCAGCCTGAACTGCATAGCAAGACCCCATCTCAAAAAAAAGTAAAAACAGCTAAAAGATAGGCTCTACAGAGAAGAAAAAAGTGCAAATTCAGAGGTGAGAGGTACATTGGACTCTTGACTTCTGAACTCAATTCATTCCCAAGGGCTGCTTGTAACTCAGGTTGTCAGCTGAAGGCTCAGGCTCTTCTATGCGGCGTTCAAAGTCTCTCTCCTGTACACAGGCAGATCTCAGAGTCCTTAGAAAGACACTGGCCCAGGATTTCTCAATCAACCCCATACAGGAAAAGATGCTGTGTTCCCTCCAGAACTCTTTAAGGTTAAATCTGTATCTGAGACCATCTGAAAAGCGGCCAACATTTGGGTCATAACTCAAGACTTTGGTTGTAAATTAAAATTCTGGTCATAACCTATCAGAGACCCCTGCAGTGGATTCCAGTCTCCTGCCCGAAGTTATGGTGCATGGCAGGAAGACACAGCAAGAGACAAAATAGGGGTGCAGCAGGGATCTGGGATGACCAGTTGTTCTCGAGGAAAAAAAGGCCATGAGGCACCCAGAACCTTGGTATTTGTTCGTTGAAGAAAACGGTGAGGGGATTGTGGCTGGATGTGCTAGACAAGTGGTGAGGCTGGCAAGGCTGGTAACAGAGGGGACAAAGCATTCTTGTAGAAAGGACAGGAACAGCCAGATTTAGGTTACAGTTAATGAGTAACCTGCTTTGCAGCCAATTCTGGGGAGGAATTTTCCCCTGGAGTCACGCAGGCCTCAGCAGAGAGGTTACCTCATGTCTTAGCCCCGTGGTATCACAGCCCATCTATCTGAGCTCAACCATGGCCGTTGATAACAAACGATGCTAGTCCATCACCCGCTACCCGCCTTCATGAAGGTGCGTACACAGCCTCGGCCAGACTCACTAATTAAACTGAAAGCCAATGTAGGGAAGTCACCTGTATCGAGCCTGCACTGCTCACAAGTAAACACAATCACAGTTGGGTCTGGGGGAGGGCGACGTGGCGTCCTCCCCAATAACCCAAGTTTTTCGTATGTCAGCCCAGTCGTAACTCAAGGGTCCACTGTATTATAGTTGATAATTGTCTTATTTTGTTTTCTGTCGCAATAGCCGAACAGCACAGACTTGGTAATTCATAGAGAACAGAGGTTTACTTGGCTCACAGTTCTAGAGACTGGGGAGTCCAGGAGTCTGGTCCTAGCACCTGCCAAGGGTCCTCTTGCTGCACCCTAACAAGGAGGCAGAGGACATCATGTGGGACAAAGAATGGGCACAATAGCTCCGTTTCTCTTCTTCTTCTGATATAGCTACTAATGTCAGCATGGGCCCTTACCTTTACGGCCTTTCCTGATCCTCATTACACCCCCGAAGGCCCCACCTCCAAATGCCATTAACACACAACTTTGGGGAGATTGTTTCCAACACAAGAAGTTTTGGGAGACACACTCCAATCGTAGCAATAGCTTTGTTCAGAATTTTGTTCTGATCAGAAAAATCTACTTTATTTGAGATGGAGAAGGGCTTTTCTTTAAATTGCAGGTTACACTTTCATCAGCATAGTTCACATTATTAGCTTTGCCTTCATTTTATAGCATTAAAGAAATCCTTGGGCCGGTGAGATAGCTCAGCGACATAAGCTCCTGCCTGGCAAGCACGAGATCCTGAGTTCGACTCCTGGTACCCACATAAAGGAAAAAAAAAAGAAAAGAAATCCTCACTGCACATGCAGATGGCAGGACACTGTGCAGGGAAGAGAAAAGCTCTTTAAAGGAAGCCGAGACAGGCATATTAGAAGCTGCCTCTAATCCTTTTCGGAAGCAAGCTGAGTGTAAGTCCCTACATAAATGTATCTTTGCAGAGGATGCATATGGAATTGCAGATTCATCAACATCCCGTGTATCAAACAGGAGGAAATCAAACTGCAGCCCAAGAAATTTAGGTTACAGCAAGAGGCACTTCTAACTGTAAAGTTATCAATTATTAAATAAATTAACTGGGGGATATTTAGAGAAACTTTTCTAGGCGTCCTTTAAGACATCTGGAGTTGTATTTCTCTGAGAGACCTGATAATTCTGCTTGAACACGTGAGTGAGATGAACAAGGTATCAACAGAGGGTTTTCCCAGCCCGAGGAGTCTAAGACTTCAGCTAAAGTTCAGCACGAGATTCTTATCATGTGCATTGATCCTATATTTTCAAGCTGACCATGCAGAAAGATAAATTTTCAAGGATAAACCCTCTGGGGCTGCTAAGATACATCTTTTCCCTTCTTAGCCCCTCCCTTTCTGTCAGTGGAATTTCCATTTTCCTAACTTAGTTGTGAAACATCGCAGCTCACCTCTCAGCTCTTCAAGGCGCAGGGCTTCCCTGTTTCTCCCTTGAATGATTGCAGTGGCCAATTTGCCTTGCCAAGACAAGCCTCTCCTGCCTCCAACTCCTTCCTCAGATGTCTACCCCATGACTCAAAGTTGCCTCTGAATCCCGTTTTGCCTGTGTGCGAAGTCCACGGCACAGCATTCAAAAGCGCCACAGTAAATCTCCATTCTCCTTTGAGATTCTCTTTCCTGCTGTCCCTCTACGAGTTTCTGATGCTTCTGTCAGACTCAGACCCTAAACTGTTTCAAGGTTCTATTTTGTAGGCTTCAGACCTGTGCCAGCCAGCACAGGCTAGATTGAGATGGGTGTAAAATAAAATAGCCCCCAAATCACAGAGGCTTCCAGCAACAAGAATGTACTTGTTACTCATGCTACATGTCCACCTCGGGTCAGAAGGGAGCTCTGCTCACCAGAGTTTCCAGGAGGCCAGGTATGGATGCTCCGTAAGAAAAGGCTTTCCCAGTCGCCAAGGCAGGGAAAGAGCATAGGATGAAGAGAGTCCTGACTGCAAGTGGAAGAGGCCCCCTCCCTTCCTGTTCCTTTGGCAAAGACTAGAGAGACAGCAGTGTCCAACTCCAAAGAGGGCAGGGCAGCCCACCTTACCACGTGCCAGAACACAAACACAGCGCAGTGGTCGGCAAGCAGTTGTAGTTCTGGACACTAAACATTTAGTTCACTCTCTCTCCTGCAAAAAGTGTTCATGCTCCACCATCACAGGGAGAAAACTGGACAGCCCTACCCTGTCCTGACACAGTGCCAGCCTTGATATGGCCTGTGATTGCTGTACGGTAGTTCAAACAGCAGAGAACAGTAAGCAGAAACATTCACCCTGCCCGGGTGTGTGTTTGAGACACAGAGACTCAAAAAAAAAAAAAAAAAATTATCTGCCTCCCACACACGCAGTGTATAATTGTAGAACAAGAACAAAAGATCCCCGATAAACACTCCCATTCAGAAGGAGGACGTGGGGAGAGAACAGTAGTCATTCAGCTTCAGCAGTCCTGCTCCCCCAGATGTTGCAGGCTCTCTGCCGGGGGGACAGACTATTAGGCTGTAGTCTTGCTCCCTGGAAGCAACGCATGTCCTTTGTTCTCCATGTCTCCTAGTCCCTCTCCAGAAGGACACTTCTGTTATTCGCCCTGACCGTATCCATAGTCCACCTCAAGGTATGGGAATGTGTGTTGGGACCCTGAGAGGTCTCAGAAATCACTCCGTCACATGCCAAAAGGCTTGCTCTTTCGGCGGGACAGCTGTCTCAAAACCACAGTCGGCTTCATAATGCTGACTCTGGTGAGTTCCAGGTACCAATCATCAGACCCGCAGACACCTTCTAGATGCAATTATCAGTTTTTCTCCATTTTTCAGCTTCCTACCCCCATAATTCTGTCTTACACACTCTATTCACTGAGCTGAGTAAGAGAACCAAACTTATTAGCTACTTTTCTCTGAACCATTTTGCCTGATCAGAGGTATTTACTTAATTGCATCTTCATTCTAAATTCTCTGAAGCCATTCAGAGTTTTAGACAATGGTGTGGGCGGCCGTGTCCTTGATTTGAACTTTGCCACCTACCCTCATCACTCACATCCCCTGGTAGGTTTACCTAGGTCAAGTGAGTTGGAAATCAGTTCCTTTTTCAAATCCTGTAAGCCCGCAAATGTCTCAACCTTCCTTCTCTTTCACTGCAACTCCAAAAGTGACAGAGCTCATTTTCTACCGTGTAATACCTTGTCAAAGGTTGTCAACAGCAACCAGCACATGCTGTTAACATTGTGTTTAGCAACTACCTCTAGAGTTATGAGTTCATTTGTTACATCATCTTCCTTCCAAGTTGCAGAAAACAGTGGACCCAGTGATTCATCACTGTACAACAGGGATCAACGCTTTTCCAGCCTCTAAAACAAGTACTTTGCTGCCTGCTACCAAATGCTTAAAGCATAGTCACAGGCTTTGGATGGTTGTTCTTGTTACAATAGCGCCCCGTTTCTGGAGCCCATTTGTGTTCCAGCTAGGATAGACTAGATTATGCTCCACTCATGAACAACCCCCAAATCTCAACTGTTTCTTTCTTGCTGTCATCCTCAGGAATTGGCAGGAGTCTCAGCTCATTGTAGTCACTCAGATACTCAGAATCACACAGGCTCCATGTCAACAGTTGCTTCCATGACCACCAAATCACAGGAATGCAATGTGGCCGGTTGAGCACTATTTCCTGGAAGTGAGATTTGCCTTCACTCGCATCTCACTAGCAAAGCAATCAACTTGATCACTCCTCATTCAAAGAGGCAGAGAAGTGCATACCACCCTGAGCCCAGAGGGACAGCTGGATATACTGGGCAGCCAGTGGCTTGGTTGAAGCTTTTGTTAACGCTATGCCCAACCCCTTACCTCTGCATTGCCACCTCTTCCACATTATTCAGTCAATGAAGACATAGCAGCATAATGCTCAAGAGCACAGGCTCTGAGGCTAGATTACCACAGTGCACGATCGTGGCTCTGTCTGGTTCAGTCTTGTCACTATTCTGGGCCTCAGTTTCCTTATCGCTTGCACTGGGGTGATACTATTTCCCTATCTCAAGAGTAATCGTGAAGATTCGAGAAGGCAACATATATGAATCACTTAGTACAGTGCTTGGCATGTAGCAAGTGGTCCAAAGATGTTAGCAATTATCATCATTGCTATTTTTGGCCACCTCTGTGTGCTAAGGATTAGGATATGTTAGTCTTCAGGATTCCTGGTACAATAAATCTTACAGTCTAATGGAGAGAACGGTGCAAGAAAGTTCCCACTCTTTAAAATCTTTCTCTCAAATTTAAGGTCTGCCCAACGGCCTTTCTGTCTTCCTCCTAGGAACTCGCAAAGCCCTGTGTTAACATTTCTCAAAGTTGTCAGACTTCCTGATGCACTTTTCTGTTTTGTGTCCCTGATATAGAGAGAGGTCCAAACACTATGTGAAATAACATCTGTGAAGCACCTGGCACAGGTCAGCCCCAGGTTGGTGCTGCACAAATGCTGGCTGCCCCATCCCAGCCCTGTTTGCATAAGGTGCTGTGAACAGGAACTTCAAGCAGTGGCTTCAGCTGCAGTCACCGGGTTGCATTTCCATCTGACACTGGCCCAGCTGTGTCTGTGCACTCTTGGATTCTTCAGCCTCCCTGAGCTTTTGAAGCTGTGGTTCTCTGAAAAGCTCCCTGTTCCTTCTCCACCCGCTTAGCATTGCCAGCCCACCTGGAGGCTGGGAACTCAGTCTGGCAGGTACGCATTAGCATGTTAAAAATATCTACACAGGGTCCTTAGCACTGTCATCCACTTTGAACATTAGCATATTTCCTTCAGTTCATCTGGGAATCCCTGTTGTAAGGAGGAGGGGGTTGGCGAGAAGAGATCAGCCTTAACTAGTCCTTTAGGAGCTGGGGAGAGTCCTCTTCAACAACCACATTAACTACTCAACACTTTTTACAACTTACTAGTGAACACACGCAATCCAATGAGGAGAAAATATATTGGATCATCTCTCCTGATAAATAGTAATATTTTGATTTTCTTCCAAGCCTATTTTTTCAAGATAAGGAGGTGTAAATACAGTAAGAGTTAATCAAGAGTTTGCAGTATGTCTCCTTTGATCCTCCCAGTAGTTTCAAAAGGAATTTAGAGCTGACTTTGGCCAAGACTTTATAGATGAACCAAAGACTTTCTCATGGCTGTGAGCTTCATGAGATAGAACCCAGCTCAGTACTGGGCCTGAAATTGTAGCTTTCTGCTTTCCATGTCAACTTGCTTCCTCCTACTGACTCATAGAACAGTGGGGACTTTTCCCTGAACAGCCCAGGGACTGTCTACACCATCTGGACATTGTTTTTGACTTCCAGCTCAGAATCTTCTTTTAGTTCTCTGGGCCATGTCTCTTTTCCAGAAAAAGGAGAGTTGAATGTTCTTGGCTTAGATCCAGGTTGCCAGCTGGATGGAAATGGCCAGTCCCTGGGCAGCATCATCTCCATGCCACGTCTCAAAAGAGACGGATAGGGCCAGTGAGATGGCTCAGCGGCTTAAGCGCCTGCCTGGCAAGCGCGAGGGCCCGAGTTCGACTCCCGGAACCCACATATGAAAAAGGGGCCGGTGATATCGCTCAGTGGCACGGGCGCCTGCTGGCGCGCGAGGTCCTGAGGTTGACCCCCTGGTACCCACAAAAAAAAAAAAAAAAAGAGACGGACACTGCTGAGAGTCTAGGCACCTGAGAAGAACTGGCTCCTCCTAGAGCATGTGTCCGCTGAGCCTGGGATTAAAAATCCAAGTGAGGACCACTTTCCCTTGTTTCTGACCTTTGCACCCAGTGAAGAAAGGTTGTGTTGGAGTTTTAGGTGGAGAAAAGCTAGAGATGAACATAGCTGACTATGTTAATCAATTTTCTGTCACTATGACAAAACATCTGAGATAAATAGCTTATAAAGAGGAAAAGTTTATTTTGGCTTGTGGTTTTAGAGGTTACAGTCCATGGTCAGCTGCACCATTGCTTTTGGGTAATGAGGAGGAAGATCTTGGTGAGGGGTTTGTGGTGGAAGAAAGCTGCTCACCTCATGGCAGCCTGGAAGCAAAAAGAGAAAAAGGGGGAGCCAGTGTCCCATTATCCCCTTCAAGGCCCTGGGCCCAGTGACCCCACTTCCTTCCATCAGGCCCCAACTCCTAAAGCTTCCACCACCTCACAATAGCACCACAGGCTGGGACTAAGCTTTCAGCACATGGCCTTTGGGGGACATTTAAGATCCAAATTATAACATTTGCCATGTTCATCAAGGCTGAAACCACATTGCTTCATTGAAAGGATCCATTCCATGACACAGGGTCCAGTCAGCCAGTGAAGGCCGTGGGAGGACACCTCTACCCAACTCTATATTCATTTTTGTCGCCCTAGTAGCTTGACATTTCTTGTGATGGTGACATAGCTAATCCCATATAAAATGATCTCGAGCTTATTGTCTCACAAAGTCAAAGAATGAAATTGTGGACCAAAGGAGAAAGTTAGGAGAGTGTTTATTGGAAATGAGAAAAAGAGAAATAGCTCCTGGGTTTCCAGGATGGGTCCCAAGTGGATTGTCACATGGCGTCTCGGTCTAGAGCTTCTTATGGCAAAGTGGAGCAGGGGACTTGCTCAATTGTTCAGTGGCTACCTATCACAGGTGGCTCTGTGGGTTTAAAATGACCAATTGGAACTCAGGCTCTCTAACCCAGTTACCCAGAATAGAGTTTAAAGGAAATCAGGATTTTAAGAAAAAACAGTTATTCTGCATTTTAACTTCCTTGAAACTCAGGAACATAGTAGGGAGGGGCTGCAACTACCTTAGCAGGAAGGGGCTGCCTTCCCCACTGCCAGAGGAAGCCCACACTCGGTCCAAAGTCCTAGTTCACTGCCAATTCTTACTGTAACTCTCGCCAGTGTAGCTGATCACCCAGCTCTACCTCAGGCCCTTCCCCTAGCTAGCGACCTACTAATACGCTGAGCAGCTAAACTCAGGGGTTGGTTCACACTGTGCAAATCAACGTATCCTGCAAGTGAGAGCTTTTTCTTCCCGGACAGTCTGTTTGCAAACATTTGCCAGCACACCGCTGTGCAGTATCTTCCCGTAGCCTTTCTTCAGAGATAAGATGAAAGAACAATTTTAGAAGCAAAACTGGAAGGAACCTTAGAGATCATCACAACCTGGTTATATTATACATAGGAAGTGGAGGCCCCAAGACCAGCAGGGCCTTGCCTAAACCATCCAGAAAACTCTAGCACCCAGGTGTTCTCACTCTCAACCAAAAGCTCTTCCCAGAGGAATCACAGTTTCACACTGCTGTGCTCCCTGTGGAGAAAGAGGGTTGAAACTCTGGGCGGATGACGGTCACCATGAGCAATGAAAACAACTTTGTGTAATTATTTATAAATTTCAAAATCACCTTGTATACATTACCTCGCACTAAAAAGGCCTGACTTGTTCCAGAAAGGGAAAAAAATTAATGCAGAATGGAAATATTAAGGGATGGCCCCATAGGATTTCCATCTGGAATTTGAATAACCCAAGGCAGCAGACTGTGGAGAGGAAACGTGAGTATAAAGAAATCAAGCTGGCTGATGCATAAGACGAAGTATTAAAAGTGGAAAACCATCTTCGGGTAGTCAGTGAGACTTTCATCAGCAAAATCCTTAACTATCCAGGGATCTCATTTGATTTCAATCCAGTTATTGATAGGAAATTGTTGATGGCAGAGTCGGGGGAGGAAGCAGTGTGCTGCTTAGCATGGTGCGGAGGGAAAGAGCCAATTACAGCAGAGTATTTTTTCTCGCTGAGATGAAATTATACTCTGTATTATTTACATGAGTACATATGTATAGAGGATGTTTTTAAACATCTCAGGAGCCATTCTATCTATGGGGTGGTTTTATAGATGATTGTTGCTTTATTTCCGGTTTTTCTGGGGGTTTTTTTCTTCTTGCTTTTTTATTTGTTGTTCTTGTTATTAGAATGTATCTAGTTAAAAACCCCTCCCCAAAATCTCTAAGAATAAAAATGGCTAACACTTAGAAGTACTCCATATATGGCAGGCACAGTCCATCAACAGATGAAGGGATAAATAAAATGAGGTATTTACACACAATGGAGTACTACTCTGCCATAAAGAAGGATAAACTTTAGTCATTTGTAAGAAATGGATGCACCTTGAGACTATAATGTTAAGTAAAATCAATCAGACACACAAGCTTACATATCACATGGTTTCTCTTATATGAGAAACCCAAAGCATAAATAAAGAACAAAATAAAATATAGATAATAGGAAGAAGAGAGATAGATCTTCCTCAAATAGGAAGGGGACCAAGCGATGGAGGAAGGAGGAGGTTGCCAACGGGAAAGGGATGAAAAAAGAATTAAGATGTGTTCTATACAGGTACCAACTCCACACAAGGAATATAGACATTATGTACTGCAAACTTGTACTAATACAAAAATTTTAAAACAAATGTTAATGGTACCTATGCTACCAGAAATAGTAGTACGGTAAATTAGACACAGGAGAAACCGGGACAGAGGATGTTAATAGCCTTTCCACAAGTCACACAGCCATAAGAGGTACAGCCAGGATTTGAACCTGAGCCTGTACCATTAACCATTTTACTATACTGCCTCTGGCTGTGAGAGAAAAAATGTTGCATGTAGAGTTTGAAACCCAGTTAAAAAGCGCAAGAGGGCCGGTGAGATGGCTCAGCGGCTTAAGCGCCTGCCCGGCAAGCACGAGGGCCCGAGTTCGACTCCCGCAACCCACATACGAAAAAGGGGCCAGTGATATCGCTCAGTGGCACGGGTGCCTGCTGGCGCGCGAGGTCCTGAGGTCGACCCCCCGGTACCCACAAAAAAAAAAAAAAAAGCACAAGAAAGTCGCACCAATCCAGGGAGGAAATGAGAAGCCAGAGTGACGTGACCCGAGAAAGAGTCAATGTACCACGTGACATAGACCATGAGAACACCAAAAATCAAAAGCCACCCCACATCAGGTCAGGACTCCAGTTGCTGCCACCACCGCTGCCACGTCGCTTTTTATTTGTGTGCAGTGTTGATAAACTAGACCCCTAAGCTCCTTGTCTACCCATGTCTGTCTTCTGTTAGGAATAATGGGAAGATTTCCTTTTTTTATTGTTATAGAAAAAATACAAAAATTCCATCAGCACCTACAAGCATTTTAGTATTTAAAATCTTCCTCACCTCTCCAAACCCTTTTTACCTATCCATCCAAGTAAGAATCCTTTCTTCTGTCTTCTTTCAGAAATAGTCTGTGCACATATTATGCATACGCATCTAAACTTTCTTTCCACCTGCTGTTCTACCAGGTGTTCACTCTTAAAACTGTACTTTAAACATCCTTTTCCACATGTGCACATTGACTTACCACATTCCCCTTAACTCCTTAAAATTGGTAAGTATCCCACTGTAATCATGTACCATAATTTATGTTACACATTCCCTCTTTGAATAGGGAATATTTTGTGCCGAGTTATGGAAGGCAAAAAGGTCTAATTATAAGAAAAAGAAATATTCACAATGTATCAGAATGGTCATAGGATTATAATCCTGGAACCAGAGCGCAGGAAGAAGCTAAGAGTTTTAAAGAAACTTTAACAAACGTGGTCATTGAGGCCCTCAAAGCACCTGGTCATTCAAAGAAAACAAAAATGAAACGAAAAGCATGATATAAAGTGAAATACATTCCCAGTCACCAAAATCAGAAAGCGTAACCATAAAACGCACATTTTCAGGGACTGCGTCACTCCAGGGTTGAATGTAAACCATCTCCCATTGGAGAACAACCCAGGGCCATCATAAAAATAGCTCAACTTACTTGGTTTTTGTTTTTTAGCTTAGCAGTCATGGTGATAGTCCATCAATGGCTAAAAATTTCCAGCTTCTTTTCATTTTTGAATAATTTGAGCCTGAGCTATTTAGAAGATAAATTAAGATCCTCCTTCTTATTTTTCTCTCTTTGTCTTGAAAAAAGCAATCATTCCCAGGTAGAGGAAATTCCTAGTATTAGTGGGAGGGAGTAGCGACCCTTGGTGAAAAAGGGTGA
Source organism: Erethizon dorsatum (assembly GCA_028451465.1). Lineage (NCBI taxonomy): Eukaryota > Metazoa > Chordata > Mammalia > Rodentia > Erethizontidae > Erethizon > Erethizon dorsatum. Next base: position 27,615,406 of record CM051838.1, on the reverse strand, counting down.
GGTGTTTTGTTTTGGTTTGGATTTGCTTTGTTTTCCAAAATAGGTAAGTCCATTAAATCCGTGCAGCCTTCCCTCCCCACCTTTCCTGAGTTTATTTAAGTAGTTGCCCATAGCAACCACCCACACCGAAGTACTGTGGCTGAGCTGGGGATTATGGAAACAGCTCGGCAAGCTTCTGCCTTGCTTCCCTGATTTTTTCGCTGTACCCTGGAGGTAACCACATAAAATTTAAATGATAATTTAAATATATTAACAATAGCTTGGGGGTCTCCTTTATTTTTTTTTAAAAAGCACTACTTTTTAAATGATGTGAAATATGGAAAACCAACCTGGTTCATCAGCACCCACAGGCCGCCATGTATGCCTTAGAGGTGTAGATTCAAGAGGGAGAGGAAGGCTGCGGAGAACGGCAGGAGAGCCAGGTGCTTGGCAGCCCTCCTCTTGTCCCGCTTCCCTCCATGTGGCGCCCACGCCGCAGGGACTCCTGGGCTGTCAGGCCATGGCCACGTGCATGGGAAAAGCACAGCCGTGTTCAAATCTGGTCTCGGTCACCCTCCACCATACCATCCTTCCCTCCTCCCGGTGTGCGTTCTTCATTTTAAAAATGGCCCCAGTTACCTATCATGAGATAAACACGGGGAAAATGAAGTGAGCTAACCGTTAGGAAGCCCCTAACCTGGAATCCTTTATTCACCGGGGACGGATTCACTGTCTTCATGCACTAGAGACACATTTTACTTTGAAATAAACAGCCAACCTTAGCAGAAGACCAGTGGGAAACCATAGAAACAGGTGCAGAGAAGCAATCGCTCAGCGCCCAGGATGTGCCCAGCACTGTCGGGCAGAACCCAGCCCGGCCCTGTGAGGCTCCTACCCCTGGACCCAGAATCCTCCTGTGCCGTCCACTTTGATCACCCAGGCCTGGTCTAGACCACAAGTGTCCCCCATTTTGCTCCCTGTGATTCACCCCTGGCCCCTGGCCGACCGGAAAGGCTCAGTGGCTGAACAGGAAGCAGCCTGCTTCTCCAGGCCCACCCAAGTTGTTCCCTCTGCCTGAGATCTGCAGGGCTGCTTTTCAGGCTCTGTCTTTCAATCATGTCACTGAGTCCTCTCCACTGGTGAGTTCTACAACTGATCAAAAGCCAAGTGTTTGCTTCTTGCCCTAAGCCAGTGTCTTTGTGTTTCCAGAACTCGGTGACGAGGGGATTCTGGTGTACAGGACCCTTTTTCCTTGTACATCATGATACTCTGAGTCCTCATCTCACTTGACCACTCTGGGTCAAGCACACCCATGAGAGTGAATGGGGTGACCAGCTTGGTCCCCCACTAAAAAGTTAGAATGCCCTCACTACATGTTCATTAGCCTTTAGGGCTAGAAAGCTTGCTTTATTCTCTCATCGTTCATCTTTCTCATCCTTGATTTACTCTTGGCAGTCTGCCCAGACCGCCATAAGGAGACACCATAGACAGGGCTGCTGAAACAACAGTGATGCATTTTCTCCCGTTCTGAAGGCCGGAAGTCCGACATCAAGGTGCAGTGTGGCCGGGCTCTCATGAGAGACCGATCTCCTGCACATGGCTGCCCACTCGCTGTGTCCTCTGATGGGAAGAGCAAGAGAAAGAGGGAGGAGAGAGAGACTGTCATGAAGATCCCATCCCTAAGACCTCCTCTAAACTCGCCTCCCAAGGGCCCCACTCCACCAAACCACCACATTAGGCCTTAGGGCTTCCGCATATGGATCTGGGGAGGGGACACACATCAACCCAGGGCACCTGACATCCGTTTCCTGTCTGTGCACAATGACTTAAGTGTTTTGATGCGTCTCAGGAAGAAGGGACTCTTGGGCAATAAGGTTACTCTGGTCATTACTTTACCACCAGTGCTCCTGCTGCTGGGATTTGCTTCACAGGGCAGTGAGGTTGGAGCAGCTCCCCTCCCAGGCCGACTGCAGCTCCCAGCTTCCGGGCTGAGCGTTTGTGACCCACTCATCCATAACATGTTTGTGGTCTACATGTCAGTAGCATGTTTGTGACCCACACATCAATTGCATGTTTGTAAGTGGAGCTCAGGCCGTGACTTCTGCTTCCTCCCGGCTCCTGATGGATGGGCTATCACTCAGCATCTGATCCCCACCTTCCCGACTTCCTAAGAGAACGCACGGCCAGATTTCTGCCTATGGAGTGTTGTGACCACAGTAAAACATTTCCCATGTGCAGTCGTTATGAGAGCAGTTCAGGTTTATGTAGTCTTTGCAGTTGTAAACATTTGTCATTAAGCTTTCTTTTTTTACGTTTCCTTTTCAGTCTTTATTTTTTATTAGTCCATGTTTGCAGTACATAATGATTACATTCCTCATGGACAGTGATACATGTGCACATCGCAGCTTCATTCTTTTCTCAACCCCTTCCTCCCACCCTCCTCCTTCCATCTCTTGGTCCCCTTCCCCTTTGCAAAAGATCTATCTCCCTGCTTCCTAATATCTATCTTTTGTTTTGCTCTTTATAGTTTGGGTTTCTTTTTTCGATGCAGGAGAATCTGTTCCACCAACAGCGGGTTGTGTTAGTCCACTCTCTATTACTATAACAAATACCTGGGATGATTGACTTATGTAGACAAAAGGGTTATTTCTGGCTCGTGGTTTCAGAGAGTCCAGTTCATGGTTGGTTGGGCCTGTTGTTCTAGGCAGTGTATCGTGGTGGGAACACTTGGTGCAGCAACCCCTGCCCTCTATGGCCAGTAAAGTGAAAGAGAGAGAAGTGGAAAAAGAGAGAGGAAAAGGAAGGGGGAAAGAGACGGGAAGAGGAAGGGACTGGGGTCCCACCAGGCCCATCAAGGGCACTCCCCTAATGACCTGAAGATCTCCCACTTCCTAGAGGTTCCACCACCTCCCAATAGTGCCACCCTGGGGACCAAGCCTTTACACATGGGGGAACATTCAAGATCCGAACCATGGCACAAGTCACGGACAGAACTGGAGTCCAGCCCAGCATATCTCGTATCGCCAGCTAGCACAGGTCCTGGAATGAGTGATAACGGAAATTAAACCAAAGCAACAGGATGAATTTACAGGCCACCAGCTTTCATTGGGAAGTAAGAGAAAATAAGGGACTTTAGTCTGAGAGGCTGACAAAGATCAAGCTGATCCCTTAACAAAGGAAAGTAAGAGAAAATTCGGGACCGGACTGCAGCTTTAACAGGTGGAAGGGACACACACCAAGGGAGAGGTCAGACTGGCCGGCCAATAATAAGGGAGCAGTTTCATGGGGCGCTGGGCGGGGCTGGAGCTGGTTGGTCATTACACAGTCCTGGTTTTGTAGCTCCAGAGGAATTCTGAAGCTGGGGCTACTCGGTTCCAGAGATGACATCTCTGTTTGCGAGGTTCTCCACATGTGGTGGTCTGCGAGGCTCTGCTTTTCCTGGAAGCCAGAGGATCTCAGATTTGGGACACTGACTGGAGATTTCTAGGCATTGCTCAGGGTGGATTGGAACTGTGCACTGTAAAATCCAGAAAGTAAATGTCCCTAGAAATCTGGATAAGTTACCCTTACCCTGGTGCTCTCAGTCTTGAAGAGGGGGTAGGTAAATTTAAGGCTAATAAACCTTGTTTTGCCAACACTTCCTAGGTGATTAACATACCTATATCCAGAGTTTAAGGTAATAAAGGGTACAAAATGAAGGTCAGGCTTTGTTCTGCCTTTAGTTACCTACTGGGTATCTGTAGGCCCAAGTGTAGAGTCACGGCTTTTAGCAAAAACCACTTTTAAGTCCCTGACTGCTTCAGAAGAAAACGTAAATCCTGCTTTTAATGAGCACTGGATTAAGGGTCCAGGAGTTTGTCATCTGTCCCCATGGTACGCTGTGTCAACTCCACAACCAGAGTCTTTTCCGTGACACTAATGCCAGCACAACATGGTAAGAGACATAATATAGGAAGAGAAAAGAATTCTTTCCTCCAAATCTTCATTATGGAAGATTTCTCAAGGCAAACTTGGGTCAACAGTTTTAAGTGCAGGGCCTTCCTTAATCACAAATCTCCCCCCCCCCCCGCTCTCTCCTTACCTCTTTCTTCATCGGGACCCAGGACAGATATAGAGGACACAGTGTCAGCAGTCAGTGTTGGTGACAATGTTTGACAGAGGTCCCTGGGAAAACTGGTCACCAAATAGCCATAACCCTGTGGGAAATAGTGATGCTACATCCCCAGCTCTTCCAGCCCTTTTTAAAATCTTTGCTTTTGAGACAAGATTTTGCTAAGTTGCTAAGATGCCCAGGCTGGGCTTGAATTTATGCTCCCCCTGCCTCAGCCTCCCAGAATGCTGGGATTACAGGTGTGCGACATCATGCCCAGCAAGGTATCGCTTCTTAATCCCGTAATGCTGTGAACCCTGTTACATCAGGGGACAGCTGTCTGTGATGGACCAAATCCTGTAGCTCTGCTCATCCCAGCTGTTTAGCCTCTTAGCATTGCAAAATCTACTGAGATCGTACGATGAAAAAATACATTTTTTGTGGGTTTTGGTTGGTGTGTAATTTGTATTCAGCAGGGAAAGATAATACAGAAAATATATTTATTCATTGAATGTGTAACTTACCGCCCTCCCATAAGAAAATCTCCTTTTTGTTTCAAGGGATTTGGGGCTTTTCATGACATCCACCTGTCCAGTCTATGTGGATACTCAGTTGGTGGCACCATGGGCCTCCTCCTTCTGACCAGAACGAGTGACATTTGTCCACAAGAGGTTAGGGTTCTGCCAAGCTGGAAGTAAGTGGACAATGCACAAAGACAATGGCTGGAGTTACTTCCGCCCTGAAAATGAACACATCTTGTCTGGAGCATCCTGCAGTCCCTGAGCCACCTTGTCTCCTGCAAGACCCAGACTCCAGGGCAAGGGAGTAAAGGCACAAGGTTCTCGGTGGGGACCAGCAGCTGTGCAGAAATCAGCTAGGTGGGAGGGGAAGGAGTGCTGCACTTTTTCTCCACCCTATGTTACCAAGTTAACCAGGGGCTGTGCGCCAAGAGTCAGCGGGGATTCCCCTGCTGCTGGGTGCCTTGGACTGTAACTTGCTGCTGCACAGCTACCTTGGTGATCGGGTGGCATCTGTGCCAGCTTCTACATGGCCCTCTGGGAGGCAGCCCGCCCAGCCACACCCTGTGGACACATGTGACAACATGCATCAGTGTGTGCAACCTTTCCTGTTCCCCCCAAACTCCCCATGCCTCAGGAGCTCTCTCTGCACTTAGAGGAGCCTCGCACATGCAGCTTTCTGTGAACAGTGATCAAGGAGCATCCTGGCTGGGGTACCCACAGACTCCTCCCCGCATCGCTGCTCATCTCCTGAGTCCTGCTCAGCGGGGGTTAGATGTGAGATGTCTTGACAGGGAGAGTTCTGCAGCCAGAAAATAAGTGAGCCAGTGCTTCTCCCTGAGCTGGGCTGTGAACCTGCACATAATCATGCATGATGTCAACTACACGGGGTCACTTGTTCGCACACTAGGTCCCAGCCGACAAGTTTCCTGTCTCATTACTGACCCCTGAGCTGATGCTGTCTGCGCTGCCATGGTCAGGGAAGATGAACAGAGGAGAAAGGAGAAAAAGCAGGCAGAGCTAAAGTGGGGGCTTAGGTGCCAGCAGAGCCCATGGACCTCAGCCTCACGGCTTGAGTCCTGGAAGAGGAGGAGGCACAGGAGATGCAGGAAGCCTGGAGTGGGCGGATGGGCACAACCGCTAGCAAGGAGGTGACACAAGGGTGACCCTGAAGGAGGGGAGGACATGGGGCACACAGCCAGAGAGGAAAGCTGAACTCCCCGAGTGTTACTGGGAAGGAGGTCCCTGGGGTGTCACCCCAGGTCTTTGGTGTCCTGAACAAAGAATTGGACAAGATGCTGAAAAGGCAGCGAGGTTGTACATTTATTGAATGAGGAAAAGAAGTGCGTACTGCAGGCAAAAGCAAGCTGTGAACAGGGAAAAGAGTCTTCTGTGTCCATGATTCATGCAAATAAGGCGTTGGGACATTTGTCCTATCAACATCTCACCTGGTGCCATGCCAGATATAAACTGTCCTATGGGAAAGCTTCCTTTCCCAATAGATGTAAATGAAGGATCTTTTGATTGGTTGTGCCCACATGCAAATGAGGAATGGAAAGTAGCACTTTTCTGATTGGTCCACAGTGTTCAGCTATAAGCCCCATGTTTTCTTGGGTCCCGTGTTCCGCTTGTGTTCTCTTTTATTAGAAAACATCTCGTTTAACTGTTAGTCCTGGGTTTTTAGGACTTTTTACACATCCCACCCAGTTAGTTGTCTGGTTTGTCCTAGCCCTAATCTTAGGAGTGTTGCTGGTGTGTGCACCTAGGAGAGTGGGTGGCAGGTGGAGGGGACAGAAGGAGAATCCCCAGGGAAGCACAGAGAGCCCCTGCATTCACCCCAAATCCAGGTGGGGCAGCTGTGTTGAGAAGAAAGCACACGGGAGCCTAGGTTCCCAGGACGAGGTTCGCCTGAGGTAGGGGAGATGGGGGTGGGGGCAGATTTGGAAGGAAAGTATGTTTTTCATTTTTCTTTATTTTTGTTGTGTTACTTTTTTGGTTGTCATGTAATAACTGCACATACTTATGGGGCACAGGGTGACGTGTCCACTCCTGTGCGCTTGATGCAGTGATCTAATCAGGATGACCAGCAGCACAACCACCCTCTTGGCATTTTATTGCGTTTGTACGGTGAGACTGTTCTAAATCCTCTCTTTTACCTATTTGAGGTATATTAGTCACCCTACTGTGCCATGAAACACCAGAATTTAAGAATAAGTGCTTTAAGTGTAAAAACTCATCAGGAATCCGAAAGGCAGTTTCCTTGGCATCCTTGCTAGAGGCCTCTATGTCTTTGCCGTGACTTGAGGAGTATAGTTACTCCCTATCCAGAGAGCTGAGGATTTTCACTTCCTTCTTTTTATACCACATAAATTTAAAACGTTTCGTTTCCTAGGCCAAAGACCGGTCAGGCATGGATTTATTGACTGAGGTCATGATCACTTCGGAGAAGCTGGTGGAAGGGACAGGCCCTTCCCGGCCCCAGACTGTCACGTGTGCACCCCACACGCGGTCCCTGCTGTACCAAGGAGTGCAGACTCCAGCACCATGAGTCTTCTGCAGAGGCGAAGAAATGTCCACAGCGGGGATAGAACGGGGTGCTGCCCAAAGTTTGGTCTATGTTCTAATTCACAGCATTGCGCTAGTGACACACAGGAAAAATACAGCAACTTTTAAAAATATGAACTAATTGTCATTTAGAAAAACAAGGGACTGGGGTGTTACTCAATAGTAGAACACTTGTCCAGCAGGCATGATGCCTTGGGTTCAATTGCCAGCACCAAGAGAGAGATGGGGGGAGGGGGAAAGGAAAGAAAGAAAGGAGGGAGGGAAAGAACAAATGAAAGAAACAAGAAAAAAGAAGCACTGTAAATATTTTTTTCAAAATCCAGGTCATTGTGCAAAATCAGGCCTGGCCATCACTGCTTCTTATCATCTTCTTGAGCTTGGCCATCTAGCCCAAGGTCAAACTAGTCCATCTGGTGGCCTAATTCACCAGTCCTGAGAAAACCCATTCTATCTGGAGTTGCGGGAAATTAGAAATATTTAGACAAAGCCTCTTTGCTTTGGTCCAACCCCCCAAAACATGACCACACAGAAAAATTACCAAATACCCAAGAATATGCTCATTTTCACTGTGACCCATTGGCCACAGGTGGGATGGGCTTGGACCCAAACACAGATCAGCAGGGACAGAGAACTTATGAATGGAGAGGGTCCAGCCAGGCTGGCTGGCCTATCCCCAGACCCTCCCTCCACAGGGACATCTTCATGTCTGAGTCACATAGTTCCCCAGGCAGGGAACAGAGGTGAAGCTTCCATACTCTTCCCAAAAGAGAAAGAGGGGTGACAGAGAGGAGGCGGGGAGACGGAGAAGGAGGCAAATCAAACATAAGATGGGATGTCACTGGGCCGGTCAGAGCATTATAGGAAGACATGGCAGGTTATCTGATCATACACAACATCCCTGGGTGGACTGTACAGAGCCACTGGGTCATGGTTGGGATCCAGAATGTCCCCTGTGTGCTTCACTGTGTGCAAGGCTTGGTTGTCAGCTCATGGACTTTGGAAAGTGGTTTAATCGTGAGGATTCCAACACCAGGAAGTAGATTAATCCATCGATGACTTTGTTAGCCTCATGGGCTTACTGGGAGGCAGGACCCAACTGAATGAAGCAGGTGACTTGGGGCCTGGCTTCGAAGGGCAGATCTTGTCCCTGGCACCTCCTCTTGGGCTCTCTCTCTTTGTCTCTCTCCACTATGAGGTACGTAGCTCTCCTCTGTCACACCATCCCACCAGGATGTTCTGCCTCACCAGAGACCCAGAAAGAAGTGAGCCAGCCTGACATGGACTGAATGCTCTGTAACTGTGAGCCAAAATTAACTTTCCCTTCTTCAAATTGTTATCCTCAGATATTGTGTCACAGAGGCAGAGGTGACTGACTCACATTGCTGCGAGGACAGTCCAGGGGAGGTGGAGTAGGACATCTGTCTGTTCATCCCTCTCCCCGTGCTCCACTGGGTACCAATGACACCGAGCTTCCTCTAGGGCCAGGCAGCCTGAGCCTCCAGAGCCCAGCGGCATACAAGGGCCTGGGCTGAGCCCAGCTTTGCCTGCAGGAAGGCGAGGCATGGGCTGAGCAGCTGGGGAGCAGACACAGCAGCCAGGCTTTGCAGGTGGCAGCATGACCAGCCATCCTGGGGCCACTCTGTCTAGGAAACACCAGAGGTCCAGGGCTGGGGTATCAAGCAGGACCCCAAGGATCAGGAGGCACAGAACCCTAGCAGATCAGCAAACTCAGGCTCAGCCCAGGAGGCTCCAGTGTCTGAGGAGCCTCGTCTCTGTGGTGAAGAGTGAGAGCAGCTGCCGACGGTGGTGACACATGCTGTCCAGTCGGAGGAACCCTCACTCTGGGGTCCCACAGGGGGCTGAATTGCACAGCTCAGGGCAGAAGGTGAGAGGAGGGAAAGAAAGGCCAGGTCTCCAAGCACAGTCACTATGACACCAAGGCAGAATGCCCCACCCACCGCTGGGGTTGGGGAGGAAGGCTGGCGGCCTGTGCGTGTCTAGGACCGGCCCTGGCAGGGCTGCCAGTTAGACACGGCCTGGGGGAAGCATACAGCCAGCCACTGTGGGCGGAGGGTACGTGGGGTGGCTTGGAGTGTCCATATTACCTTTGCTGTTAAAAATGATTAACTGCCCACCTGCCTGTCTTAACTGTATCGTGTTTCAGTGGCTCACCTTCAGTAACAGGCTTCAAAATATTGAGACCGTTACACTTTCCAGAAGAATATATTTTAATTCACATAAAATATACAGCCATCTATGAATGATATCACCCATTACATAGTGGTCATCGCTGACTCTTAAGTCAATGTCTGTGTGCTTCAGTCTGAAAAAGAACGCCCCCCCCATACATGTGTGCAAGCCCACCCATGTGCACGCGCGTACACACACACACACTCACACACACACACACTCACACACACACGCCCTCACCTTGCTTCAGTAAATGGAATCGCGCAACATAGATGAGACTGACAGCTCCGAACTCAGGCCAACTTTAGGACGCAAGATCCCACTGTCCTATCAGCCACTTTGAGTTTTCTGACCTCTTTGTAGTAACAAATGTGTACAAAATTATGAGAAAGAAATCAACACTTTCCCTTTTTGAGCCCATTTCCGGTCAGCGCCACAACACCACATCGAGACAGATTTGATTAGTAAAAATCAGGGTGCCTTGGGAACTGGGGGAAGACAAGGTGCTTGTCAAGCCTGTCGTGACCCTGCCCGCGCCTGCTCTTCCGAGGGCGATCATTCTTCATATCCTGACGAGCCGCCTCGCCGTCCCCACCGGGCTCCAGAAACATCATCACAATCGCCACTCTTTATTGCCTCGGCCCCCAAGCCGAGCCGGTGGCGCCCCGCGGAGGAGAACCTACGCTGACGGATTCTGTCATTTCTAAGGGGCGGAAAGCACGTCTGCAGGAGCCGGGCTGCTCCTTTCGTTTTAATAAAGCAGGAGCAGCCTCCGTGCGTGTCTGCGCCTGTCTGCAAAGTGACAGTGATGTATCTCGGGCCGAAAGCAAGTGCAGGGGCCTCCTGAAGAAGCACATAAATCTCCGCACCCTTTGTGACAGACGCTGAAGTCCCTCCAGACCCCTCACAGGGGCGCCTCCCGAGGAAACCTTCCCCACTCCCTGCTGCAGAAAACTGGGAGTCTCATTCCCTAAAAGCCTCCCACCTCCCCCTTATTTCCAAGTTCTGTCGAGGATGCATCGTATTTTTTTAGAACACACACACACACACCAATGCATTTTTTCTATTGAACCAAATGTCTTGTTTCCTGCTTTTCTTGAATAAACTAGATAATGAAAATCACAGCCTAATCCAGCTCCTTCCATGTAGAGATTAAATTAACTAAGACCCCAGGGGACTTTGAAACTCTCCCTACAACGAAATGACACGATCATCCATCACCCTCTTGTTTCACAAGTAAATGAAGAGCAGGTAGCTCGTTCTAAAATCTTTCTGGAGACCATGAATTTTAATATTTTTTACTGGTTCTGAAGCATCAGCTGGGAGCCAACATGTGTCCTCCCAAACTAAGATCAGCAGCACTTAGTTGATATTTCAAAGCCCCGAAGAGCTTACCAACATTTTCCCACATTTAAAAGCATTTTAGCCGGGGATATAGCTCAGTGGCACAGCACCTGCCTGGCAAGTGCGAGGTCATGAGTTTGATTCCTGGTGCCAAAAAAAAAAAAGCACTTTAAATAATTTTCTGAAATAATGTATGTACCAGAGTTACTGCTTATACTATTTCCCAAAACATTGATTCTGATGAATTAAAATTATAACTGCTGATTACCTTAATATGGCTCCTAAAATTCTGATATTTCTTTTGTTGCTTTTTATCCTTTCAAAACCGTTTCTTCTTCTTCTCTTTCGTGTAATACTGTTACCTCTTTTGCATTTCTCATTAACTCTTGGGCCCTTGTCACTCTTGTCTTCCCAAATGCTACAACTGAGGAGCGTTTCTGAGTTCTCATCTTTTTTGACATTTCTGGGATGTTTCACGCTGTTGATGTGTAATCCCAGCATTCTGAGAGATTGAGGCAGGAGGATGGAAGTTGCAGCCCAGCCTGGGCAATTTAGTAACTCAGAGAGTCCCTGTTGCAAAATAAAAAGTAAAAAACTACCGGGGAAGTAGCTCAGTGTGAAGGCCCTGGGTTCAGTCCCCAGTAATGCAGAGAAGGAGGTGGAGGAGAAGTGCGGAGATCTGTTTCCTGTGCCCTGTAAATACATTGCTGATAAATTCTCTTCCTCATCAGAGTCTTTGAAATGCCGTTTTTATGGGACATATCTCACTGTGTTATCACTATTTGTCTACATATTACTCTTCTACCAGACTTTGGGCTAGACTGAGCTCTAGAACTGTAGGTGCTAGCACACAGTAAGTGCTAAACTAACTGCAAATGAATGCAATAATAAATACGTAAATAACCTATAACATTAAAAGAATGAAAACAGAAAAATTAGTTATAATACCCCCACCTAAAGGGGGTGGTTTTGTTATTGTTGTTCTTGTTTTTCCCTCCACCTTGCAATGCTTTGTCCGTAAGCACACATATTTTTAGATGTTACTTGTAACACTAAAGGACGTAAAGTTTTATGTTCTGCATTGTTGACCTTACACATTGCTTTATCGCCATCCCTCCGTTTGTAAGTGCGTTGTAATTATACACATTCTGTAGCCAAGCCCAGCAGAACAGATTACCTCTCGTCCATGAAGCTGGCTGCCAGAGTATAAGGACCTTGGAAAGCTACTAAACTCAAAGAGCAAACTTTCCCATCTGCCAGATGAACCTGGTCATATTTGTTTATAATCCAAAACCAAAGTGTGTTGTACAAGGAGAAATATTTTCAGTATCTTACAGGCTTGAAGAGTGTTTGTGGACTAGAAAGAATGCACTCTCCTCTGTATCTTCCTGTGATGGCAGAGCGGTTTATGCTAATAAGCTTGCTCTCCTCATCGACAAGGCAAAAACACCGAACTTCCTTTGTGGTTTTAGAGCCATCGATTTTCTGCTTTTAAAAGTTTCCTTCCTTGCTTTCTCCTATAGTCTTGGCTCAAAATTATCAAATTTCAGAACTAACAGGACTTATCCCTCATCCCACTCACGTGTTTCAGAGGCAGAGAGAGAGTTAGCAAAACAGGACGCAACTTACAAGTGCACACCTCCACGGAGTCTCCATGCCCCTTCTAGAATGATCCATTTCAGGCAGAATTGTGGAATCAAAATAAAGCGCAGACATCAGGTAGTTTGCTGATGATTTTTCAAACACCAGCAAGAATGAAGAAGGAAAAAAATACCTCCAAGAAGGTAATGAAGGTATGAAAACCCTCCATAGTCGTCATGGTGATACTAGGTCCCTAAACTCCTTGCACTTAAGCAGCGAGAACCATGGTGAAGTCATGAGGTAACCCACATGAGTAGATGTCTCCTTTTTCCTTTAGTGTGACAATACACCCAGGGCCCAAGAGGCAGAGACATTTTGCAATGTCCCTGTTTTGAATATCATTAATATTTTCCTAAACTTGTTTTTGGAAATGTATGTTATCTTGTTATAGTCATTACATCTTTTTGTTGCACAAATAAGCACTGCTATTTCTCCCATTATTGTTCTCTATTTGGTATTTATTTATCATTTTCTTTTATGACAACATATAGATACAAACGTGCACTCCACAAAATCTCACTACAGTGGCTCTCTCCGTGGAATCACGTTCATTCGCTACAAGCCCACTGTTAATAGCCCTATCCACTGGTGATACTTATTACCAGAAAGATACATATTTATTTACTTATGGAACTCATATCTACCTCTTGATAATTTTCACTCATTGCCTCATTAGATAATTTAACATAGCCACATACAAAAAAAGATCTAAAAATTTCTAGAAAACGTGAGTCACCTCCATGTTTTTTGGGTAACATTTCAAACTTCAGTAATGCAGGTGCTCACTCTGCCCATAAAATCAATCAGACAAATAGAAATCAGTTTTCCTGTGTCATGGAATAAGCATCACAGTGGGCACTGATGTTTCTTCCGGGTTTATTTCCATTATCTGTAGTTACTTTTCCTTTTCTAGTACTAAATATGTGAGTCATTGTCCTCATCATAAGAGTCAAATGAAAGCATTTGACCCAAAAATAGTGCATTCGAACCAGCCCAGCCCTGAACCTCTGTGGAAGGAAGGTAAAAGCTGTCCATACCCTAATCTCCTGCAAATGTGTTTCCTTCCATGCCAGAAGGGACTTTGCAGATGTCCTTAGGTGAAGCATCTTGAGGGGAGAAGAATCTCTTGCTGGAGCAATGTAATGACAAGCAGTCTGATTAAAGAGTCAGAAGAGGAGAGATAGGAGAGAGCAAAGATCAGAGGGTGCCATGTCGCCCGCTTTGAGATGGAGGAGGAGACCACGAGCCATGGAATCCAGGCTGCCTCTAGGAGGTGACAAGGACACAGGACAAGATTCTCCCTTGGAGCATCCGAAATCACCTCAGCCCTTGTCTGGGGGTCTTGTGTGCCACTGTTAGACCTACGTCCTGCTTCCAACCCCCAGAACTGTACGGTCATGAACTGGAGGGCGTTTCACACCTCCGGCTTTGTGGTGATTTGTTATAGCGGCAACAGAGAACGAATACAAGCTCTCATTCAGAGTCCTTCCATCAGGGGGGACGTATTTACAGTCGTAAAGTGCAGGCGCAAATGCCGCATAGATTTTTTTTTTTTAATTTTATTTTAAAGAGAAGAAAAAATAAAACAAATCAAAAGAAGAACAAATTTTCAAAACAACATAATAGGAGGGTAGCAATGGTTAATACATTGCGTATTACTATCTTTAAGTTAGTTATTCAGGACACCAGACATTAGCATTTAATTATCCAAACATTATTGGCACAAACCTTACTCTTCAATGAACTAAGTAAAAATCGTAGTGTATCTATCTTAACCATCTTATATATATATATACAATTTTTTTTTCCCTTTCCCTTCTTTCTTTTCCCTATTCCAGTCTCTCTTTCCTTTTGACCAGTTTCTTTTTGATTCACCATGTCTATTGTACATTTTGGATCTTATTTACTCTTTCAGTTTCTCATACTAGAGAGACAATACGATGCTTACACATGTGCTTCTGGTTTATTTCACTTATGAGTATTTTCTTGAGTTGCATCCATTTACCTATAAAAGTCTCCAGTTTATCCTTCTTAATGGCTGAATAGTACTCCATTGTATAAAAATACCACATCTTTCTTATCCATTCCTCAGTTGATGGGCATTTGGGTTGTTTCCAAGATCTGGCTATTACAAATTGTGCTGCTATAAACATGGGTGCACATATATCGCTGTGGTATGATGTTTTTAATTCTTCTGGGAAGATGCCCAGAAGGGGAATAGCTGGGTCAAATGGGACCTCCAACCCTAGCTTTTTGAGGAATCTCCACACTGACTTCCACAGTGGCTGTACCAGTCGACACTCCCACCAACAGTGGAGAAGGGTTCCTTTTTCCCCACAGCCCCTCCAGCATTTGTTATTAGTTGATTTCTTAATAGTAGCCATTCTTTCTGGGGTGAGATGGTATCTCAGTATTGTTTTAATTTGCATCTCTCGAATGACTAGTGATGTTGCACATTTTTTTGTATATTTATTTGCCATTAGTATTTCTTCATCTGAGAAATGTGTATTCATCTCAGATGCCCATTTTTGGAGTGGGTCTTTAAATTTGGGAGGTCTGATTTTTTTTGAGTTCTTTATATGTTCTCGAGAGTAATCCTTTGAGGAACAGCTGGCAAACATTTTTTCCCACGTTGTGGGTTGTCTCTTCACTCTGTTGGTGGTTTCTCTTGCTGTGCAAAAGCTTTTTAATAAGATGAGATCCCAGTTATTGATTCTTTGGGATAGTTCCCGTGCGGTTGAGTTTTTATTCATAAAGTCTTTGCCTACACCAATGTCTCCAAGGGTTTTACCTATCCTACCCTCCAGCAGATTTAATGTTTCTGTTTTAATATTTAGATCTCTGATCCATTTTGAATTTAGTTTAGTGCATGGTGAAAGATATGGGTCTAGTTTTAATCTTCGGCATGTGTAGAGCCAGTTTTTCCAGCACCATTTATTAAAGAGGCTATCTTTCTTCCAGTGAATGTGTTTGGCACCTTTGTCAAAGATAAGGTGGCTTAGTATGTCTGGGGTTGTTTCAGCATCTTCTTATCTGTTCCATTGATCTTCAGGTCTGTTTTTTTGCCAGTACCACACTGTTTTTATCACAGTAGCTTTATAGTATAATTTCAAGTCGGGGATTGTGATGCCCCCTGCCTTGCCTTTGTTGCCCAGAATTGCCTTTGCTATTCTAGGTCTCTTCTGATTCCAAATGAATTTTAGGATTGTTTTCTCTAATTCTGTGAGATATGCTGTTGGAATTTTGATTGGAATTGCGTTAAATCTGTATAACAATTTTGGAAGTATGGCCATTTTCACTATATTGGTTCTTCCTATCCAGAAGCAAGGGATATCTTTCCATTTTCTGATATCCTCTTCAATCTCCTTTTTCAGAGTACTGTAGTTTTCAGTATAGAGGTCTTTTACATCCTTCGTGAGGTTGATTCCTAGGTATTTCATTTTTTTGGATGTTATTGTGAAAGGTATTGTTTCCCTAATTTCTCTTTCAGTAAGTTTGTTATTTGTGTACAGGAAATGCCGCATAGATTTTGTGAGAAGGGAAACGATCATTATTTTCTCAGTCTGTAAAGTAAGATGGATTTTTTAAAAACATGACTTGAGTTTCCATTCTGTAAATCCAGAAAGGGCCTCCAACTGCATGGTGGGTGTCCAGTGGGTGCCAGGGCACAAGCAGGGTAAGGATAAGGAGATGCACCCCATTGTGTGCGGCTTTGCACTTTTTGCTGACTGCTTGGACATCTGGAGCCCTCCGAGAGCTCCCTTCTACGGGTCTTTTTATTAAATTTCATTGTGTATATTAAGGATTACACGGTGATGTTAAAGGATACAGAGAGTAACATGGTTACTATGGTGAAGTCGATAACAGGTCTGTCGCCTCATACAGTTACTTATTTGTGACAAAAGCAACCAAAATCCACTTTCTTAACAAAAATTCCCAATACAATACAATTTTAGTGGTTTTAGCCCTCGAGATGTACATTTCTTTATACAATTTCTTGAATTTTTTATTAGTGTCTATTCATTATCCTTAATGATGGTTTCATTGTGACAGATCCACACATGCATGTCCCACACTGGTATCTAACCCTCCTCCCCAGCAGCCCTCAGTTAACACAATGACAAGTCAGCAGGGCCCCTTGAGAGGCCAGGCTGCAGGCCACCCCCTTCCCCCGGCTGACACTGTGTCCTGTCACCAGCTGCTGGGTCGCGTAGGCGCCTCATGGAGCACCCTGCAGGCGATGGGAGCTGGGCAGGAATCCGACCGTCATTAAGCAGCCAATTCAGAGAACACACTGACATCGTGGGTGGGTTGCTGTTGATTGGGGAAAAATGTCTTCATCCTTTGGACACCTGAACAGATGAGCAAAAATAGATCCTCCAGCATTCTTTAAAAAAAAAAAAAACCACACAAAGCAGACTCAAATGTCTCCTGAGACTGTAACAGCTTAAGAAAAAAGAAAAAAAGGGTGCAGAGCAAATGTCTGTCTCCTTTTCTTACTAACATGTATGAATTGTACATACTATTCAATTCAGTGTGATATTTTAACCCATGCATACAGCGTGCACCAATCAGATCAGGGTAATTAACATCCTCCCCCATCATTTCTCTATGTGTGAGAAAGCTCCTTTCTCCTAGAACTTCATAAAATATGCAGTAAGTCACAGCGCACCACAGTCATCCCCGGTGCTGTCCAACACCAGCCCTCACCCTTCTATTTACCTGTGTTTGGGTTCACACCGTCCACAAGAGCCAAGGTAGGGAACCCGCCCAGGTGCTTTCAGTGGATGAATGGACAAGGAAAAGGTGGTCCACACACAGTGCAGTAGAATCCACCACAGAGACCAAACTGGGACAGAAAAGGAAACTGAGGAAGAGGGGTGTATTTCCACAGACCCTCAGGGAGACCCCACAATGAGGAGCTGAAGGGCAAAGCAGCCCAGGCGAAGCATCCAGTTCTGCTGCCAAAACCGTGTGGTCACTCTGGAGTCAGGCACACACCCAGCAATGCTCTGGGCTCTGAGGGCCGGTACGTTTCCCTTAGCCAGCCTTCCCCTGTCTCTTACACAAAGGCTTGCACACATATGCACAAGCAAATTTGTTTCTTTCCACTTCAGTCTCTAAAATGACTTCTGTTGTGATAGGAGGCATTTTGAAATTAGTTTTTTCTTGGACCCTCAAGATCCGCATGTATGAGGTAGGATTGAAAAGTATGGTGAATATTTGTACATTTTTTAACTTATTACAATAAAAGACACATTGCCATTGATCCCCCTCAAAATTCTCTCCCTTCCTTTGAGCGCACTTATCACATCATTCTTGCACTTTCTGAAGCACCTCTGGAAGTCCTATTTCATGAGTGCCTTTAGTTGCAGTTACAGCTGCCTCAAAGTCCTGAATTGATTCAAAATGTTTCCCTTTCATGGTCATTTTAGCTTTGAGGAAGAATGAGAAGTCGCACAATGCCAGATCTGGCGAACAAGGTGGACAGGGAACAGCATCATGTTTTTACGAGCCTGCCTTTCCATTAGATGGCGCTCGGCAGCAGCATTCAGTGTTTTTTATCACACTTTATAAAGACTCTCAAGAAAGAGCACTTCCAGAACTGCTTCAGAAAGCAGCAAGAACCATGGGATAAGTGTGCTCCAAGAGAGGGGCAGCATTGCGAGAGGGGTTAATGGCAATGTACCTTTTACTGTAATAAACTGTTTAATCTAAACGTTCACCATGTATAGAAAGAAATAGAGGTCACCAGGCAGAGGCTGGGAACAACTTTCCCTCAGTGCTCAAGCCATCAAATTTTCACATAAAAGCACAGAAGATCCCCACCCCCACGGGATCCACCTCTTCCAGAAATCGCTCTGGCATTCAGAAAAGCCTTAGGCTCACAAGTAGGCAACTGTGAGAGGATATTACTTTCTTCCACTTAACAGCTTTGTTCCGGTACAGTACACACACCACACACAACACCCACTTTACGTATACAATACAGTGGTCCTTAGTGTAATCGCAGTTGTGCAACTGCCATCATCAGTTTTAAAAGATTTTTACCCCGAAATGCCCGTGCCTGTTTCTAGTCGCGCTCTGCCTCCCCCAGCCTTCCCGCCAGCCCTCAACACCTCCTACTCTACTTTCCATCTGCATAGATTTGCCTACTCAGGCATACCTTGTGTGTGGTGCTTTGTCACTGCCTTTATTTATTTAGCATTGTTTTCAAGGCTAATCCACACTGTAGCATGTGTCGGCACCTCATTGTTTCGAAGGCTGAATACTATTCTATTGTATGGACATACCAGATTGTATTTATCCATACACCAGCTCATGGACATTTGGATTATTTCTGCCTTTTGACTATTGTGAATAATGCTGCCATGAACTTATAGGTACAAGTTTTCTGTAAGTATTTTTTTTCATTTCTCCTGAATATATAGCTACGAGTGAAGTGTTTACTTTTTGAGAAACTGCCAAATTATTTCCAAAGTGTTGTATCTGTTTCTCTTCCCACCAGATGTATAAGAATTCCAATTTCTCCACACCCTGGCCAATATTTTTGCATCTGTGTTTTGTATAATAGTCACAGAGCAAAAAATATAAAGTGGTATCTCACTTTGGTTTTGACCTGCACTTCCGTTATAGCTACTGATGTAGAGCTGCTTTTCATACACTAATTGGTTGCTTCTTTATCTTCTTTGAAGAAGTATCTATTAATATCTTTCACCCATTTTTGGTTGAGATTTTTTTTATTATTGAGTTTTATGAGTTCTTTATATATACCCAGATATAAGTCCTTTATCAGAGGTAAGGTTTGCCATTATTTTGTGAACTGTATTTTGTATACTGGCTTTTTCTGGATGGTGCACTTTGAATTACAAATGTTTTGAATTTGTGGTGAGGCCCAGCTTGTCTATATACCTATATTACTGGAACTTCGTACTGTTTTGAAACTAAGACGTGTGATTCCTCAGGCTTTCTTTTTCAAAACTGCTTTTGGCTTTTCTGGATCCCTTGCATTTCCATAGAGTTTTAGAATGCACTCTTCAATTTTTATAAGAAAGCAGCCTAGATTTTGAGAAGGGTGGTGCTGAGCCTGGACCAGCATAAGGAGAATTGCCCTCTTCACATTAAGACTTCCAATCCACAAACATGAGATGTTTTTTCCCTTTTTTGTAGATTTTCTTCATTTCTTTCAATAAATACAGTCTTAAGTATTTTACTGTTTTTCATGCTATCATAAGTGGAATCGTCTTAATTGCATTTGTGAATTTTTCTATGTAGATATCAAACCGATTTTTTGTAGGTTGACCTGGAATCCTGCAGCCTTCCTAAACAAAATAACATCATTTTAAAATGGAGATTGAAATATACAGTTTAAGAAACAAGAAAATTATAATAAATGAGGTCATTTAAAAAGAAACTCAGATGTAAGTTTTAAAAGAAGAGAGGACACGTTCCCTCTCACAGGTAAAAGGGGCAGCAGCGCATAGAAGGTCTGTTGAGAGGCCATAATTGTTCACTGCTGGCGTAAAAACACTGATGATGCTTTTGTTCGTTGACATGGTAACCTACAGAATATGTAACACACAAGTTCTCTCTGTCTGGAGGAGGCTCACATGCTTCTCATCCCAACACTCATACTTGGCACGAGCCGAGTTGCCAGGTGACCTTGGTATGCAGGGGATGAGGTCACTGTATAATGTCGCCATCACTACACTTATCAAGCACAGAGAGATGAGTCTGGTGGACTCTGGTGAGTCACTGACCATGATTTCTTCCATCTGCAAATAAATTGGATCCTTCTAAAGGGATCGGGGTCTTTTACCACCCACCCCCTGAGCTTGTCTGACTCATGTGCTGTAATGACCAGCAAAGCCCCTCCTTTCGTGACAAGTCAGTGCCGTCACTTTGTACCTAGTGCTTCATACTTAACATCTTGGTGTAACCAGGCATGGCAGCAGACGTCTGTAATCCCACCAGTCCCATAGGAAGCTGAGGCAGGAGGATTGTGAGTCTGCAACTTAGCAACTTACTGAGACCTTGTCTCAAAAGAAAAAATAAACGGGAGATATAGCTCAGTGCTCAAGCCCTGAGTACCAAAACATAAAATACAATCATTCTAAAATCTTGGCACAAAAGTGAATGTTAATGGCCCTGAGGCACCCTTCACCCCCTGTCCTACAACCCAAGCCGGCTGCCGGGAAGAGCTTGGAAACACGGGCTCCCGCAGGGCTTCAACACGCGGGCAGGGTAACACAGTGGCCAGTTTAAGGTGACTGCATCTCAGTCGCAGCAAGGGACCCCAGTGTGCCTCTTGCCCACAGATGAGTAGCGCTGGGGTTGACTGAAGATCTCAATGTGGTGAACAAAAAGAATTTGAACAGCAAACAACATTACATTTTTAAAATTTCTACCTAATGGTGCATAATATGTAAATATTAAAATGGCAAAAGGGCTTTTGAAAACACAGATACCTTCGCTCCTGGGATGTCTACTCGGGGACCCTTATGCTGCAGACATTCTTGTCTAAGGCACCAACACAGACCCGAGGGTAAAACCTGAAAGCTGCTAAAATGCCCATTAGTAGAAAAATATTAACTAAACTATGAAACATTTATCCCATGACAAGCTATGCAACGATTAAAGATAGTGAGGGTCTCTAAATGAACTGACATGAAAATACACAAGATAAATTATTTGTTAAAAATCCAAAATGTGGGGTGGAGGTGGAGGTCAGTGGTAGAGTACTTTTGCCTAGAATGCACACCAGGCCCCGTGATCCATTAAAAAACAAAAGACGTAAACCGAGGTTTGTGAATGGGGAGGGAAAGGGGATTTGAAAAGAGGGGATGGAAATGGGAAAAAAAAGAGGAATCAAGATATATCATGTACAGATAGATACAAATTCCCTATAATGAATGTGGTCATTATATATTCCTAAATTGTACCAATAAACTTAAATAAAAATAGATGAACAAAAGATGAAAAAGGCAATATATATCCGATACCTTTAAAAGTCATACACTAAAGGGCCGGTGAGATAGCTCAGCGGCATAAGCACCTGCCTGGCAAGTGTGAGGTCCTGAGTTCAACTCCCGGAACCCACATAAAGGAAAAAAGGGGCCCGTGATATCACTCAGCGGCACAAGCGCTTGCTGGCCGGCAAGCACGAGGTCCTGAAGTTGACTCCCAGTACCCACATAAAAAAAAAAAAAAGTCATACACTAAAAATAAATATCTTTTAATATTGATATTAGTAGATAGATGTAAAACAGGAAACAACACATGGAGGATTCCATGGTAGCCAGACATGTAGCCCCCAAAGATGTCCCTACCCTGACCCTGGAACCTGTGGGTATGCTGTGCTATATGGCAAAGAAAATTAAGGATGCAGGTGGCATTAAGGTTATGAATCAGCTGGCTTTAAAGTAGACTAAGCCAGGCACTGTGGCACATACCTGTAGGAGGCTGAGGCAAGAGTGTCACTCGAAGACAAAAGTTTAAGGCCAGCCTGGATGATACAGTAAGAACTCACCCCCCGCCCCAGCCCCAATAGGAAGATTATCCCAGATTACCTAGCTGGGCTCCGGGTACACACAGGGGCCTCCTAAGTGAGCCAGGAGGCAGAGGAGTCGGTATCAGAGTCCAGCAGCAGGATCGGCTCAGCAGGCCATTACTGGCTGTGAGGAGGGAGGAAGGGGCCACAAGCCAAGGACTGCAGCTACTTTAGAAGCCAGAAGAGGCTGGGAAACAGCCCCTCAACCCCGCAGACTCCAGAGAACACCATGTTGTCAACTCCTTGATTTTAGTCTCGTGAGACAGATTTCATACTTTGTGAAACATAATACATTTGTGTTGTTTTAATCCACTGAGCCTGTGATAATTTGTTATACCAGCACTAGGAAATGATTACAGATGCATAATACACTTGAATAAAGTTATCTCTAAAGGACTAGAATTAAGATACAGACAGAGGATACTTTATGTTTTACATGTTGCAGCTACTCACTAGATTTTCTCTGTGCGCATGTTTACTTTTTGCAATTTAAAAGTTATTTTTAAACCTTTGAGTTGCCTGTTAAAGAAGAAAGAGCAGAAAGACAACTCTGATGGGGGAAGTGGATCCCGACTATTTGAAGTCATATCCAGGGAAGGACGCTAAGAAGGGAAAAGACAGCTTTCCTCCATTTGCATCATAGCAAGCTTCCGAGAGGAGTGAGATTCAAACTGGATCTTAGAGAGAAGACAAAGTTCTGACTTGCAAAGATAGCGGAGGAGATCAAAATTGGGGGAAACATGGACAGAGGGATAAACCAAACCTGTTGGAGGACAATCATGCTGTCGCGTGCGCCAAGCTCTGCACAGCACAGCGACGTCCAGCCTGAGCAGGAGTTCAGCTCGGATCCCAGTGGGCTCGGGTGGGTTCCTGTGGACTGGGGCTGGATTTGGTGGGTGATAGAAACTAGGAAATTTGGTGGGCAGGGGCTGATTGTTTTGCTTTCTGAGATTTGTCCTTTGATGCAAATACAGAGTGGGACGCAGGACGAGAGAATGCAGCAGGCTTGTCCCGAGATGAGGGCAGGGGAGGGAGGGCAATGCAGACGGGCATGCAGGAGACATTGTGGAGACTTGGGTGGCTTGATCCTCACCGGCTGTAGGCTGGCAAGGAAGGAAGGGGACCTCCATACCTGGCCTGTGGGGAGGGCACCCAGTCGGTACGATACAAAGCATGATGGTGGGAGCGGGTTGGGATATATGATGCGTGATTGAAACACATGGTGTGTATTTCAGTAAAAAATTATTACAATAAAAGACACACATTGCTGTGGTCCCCCTCAACATCCTCCCCCTCGCTCTGAACACACTCAGCCCGTGGTTCTTGCCGCTTCCTGCAGCAGCTGTGGAGTCCTCTTTCCTGAGTGCCTTTAGTCGTGCTGTCCTGGCTGCCTTGAGGTCCTGAATTGATCCAAAACATTTCCCTTTCATGGTCATGTTGACTTCGGGGGAGGAGCCGGAAGTCACACAGTGCCAGATCCAGTGAATACGGTGGATGAGGACGCACTGTCGTGTTTTCACAAGCCTGCCTTTCCATTGGGTGGCACTCGGCAGCAGCATTCACTGTATTTTTTACCACACCTCATGAAGACACTCAGAAAAGAGACTTCCAGAACTGCTTCAGAAAGTGGCAAGAACAATAGGATAAGTGTTTGAGGTGAGGGGGATGATTTTGAGGGGGATTCACAGCAATACGTCTTTTAATTTTTTTTTAATTTAAACACTCACTGTAGTTCTGATCACCCCTTGCACTGCTTTAGATGCCCCTGATGCCACATGAACAGTGGACAAGAGTGGCTGGGTGAGGCTGCAGAGAGAGCATCCAAGGCCACATCCTGTGTCCCCACAGCAGGAACCCCTTCTGCCCTCCCTTCGTCCCCTCTGCTCACCAAGTACGTCCCTGCCTGCCCTCCCAGTGCATACTGATCCCTGATGTAACAATCTTTGTTCTCCTTTCCCATGTCCATGCTTAGCCTTCCTGTTTCACAGAAACAGGCTCTGAAGTCTTCCGCTCTGGCGCAGTCTAGGGGACATGAGTGTCTGTCCCCATGCCTGAGTGTGCAGGGCGCCCCCTGTCCCTCTTCGGGATCATTCTCTGGAGAGCTCCCAGCTGCCCCGAGAAACCTAAGCTTGCACCCACACCACTGAGAAACTGTCTGTATTGCTCACCTGGAATCTTCCATCCGAAGTCTTTTCTTCCCTACATCTGCTAAAATGAGAGGCATGACCTGCTTTTTATGTGCACTGTAAAAGGTATTTAGCACCAGGCACTGATGTGCACAATTAAATTATATCTTACAGGCACAATGCCTTTAAACAAATTCTTGAGGAGTAAGTCTCAGTGAAAGTAGTAAGAGGTGGAGGGTGACAAAAGGCAAAGACAGAAGAAAGGGGGCAAGAAGCCACTTCCTTGGGGAGGATCCCTTCCACTCGGGCATCACAACACATCCGCAGGGACATGTCCCCCACCCATCTCAGAAGGTGACAGCCCTTCCCAGGCCTCTTGATTCCATCTATTATTTCTGGTTGGCCTTGCCCCTGAATAACCAGAGAGCCAGGGACCAATTATTATTGGTTTGATTGTTTCATTGCGCAGGAAGAAGCAGTATTTAATAACACCCAAATGCAAGACATTTTTCTAACCAGAGCTTGCTGAGCTATTCAAACTTATCACTCTATGGAGCACCTTTCAGAATCAAAACACTCCTCCCTCTCTCTATCCAAAACATCACTGGAATGACATTTACATCCCTTTGGCTTTTTTCAAGAGGAGATGATTAGAACAAGATTGTATGGAAAAATTCAAGTAAAAGGGCTGAGAATGTCTTTGCTTTGCTTATTTCAGTATACAATAATAACCAACGAAACTAAGAAATCTATCTTGAGGAATAAACTTGTAGAATCCATCAATCCTTTCTCTTCAGTCACAAACGATCCTCCTCCACCACCTCCAATTTTAGAAAACAACACTTTTCCCTTTTGATTTCAATGTGTCCCCTTCGCCTGATTCCCCAAATCGGTCACTTTGGATCACATGGACTGGTGTTGAAATGGCCCCTCCCTGTGGGGACACATTTCATCATAGTTGGAGTTCCTGGTCACCAGCAAATATTTCTGAATTTCCCTGTGAACAAATTTCCATTCAAGTCCCTTCCCCTACCTGCCAAAACCACCAGCTACATTGATGAATGGGTATCCAAAGGGAAAACTTTTTTTTTTTTTTTTTTTTTTGTGGGTACCGGGGGGTCGACCTCAGGACCTCGCGCACCAACAGGCACCCGTGCCGCTGAGCGATATCACCGGCCCCTTTTTCGTATGTGGGTTCCGGGAGTCGAACTCGGGCCTTCGCGCTTGCAAGGCAGGCGCTTAAGCCGCTGAGCCGTCTCACCGGCCCCCAAAGGGAAAACTTTGAATGCTCATTGAAAATACAAGTTTTCTTTTATGTCTAGAGCCTTGAAAATTATTTTATAAACACATATATACATTTTTCCAAGGCTTTCTTTGAATTAGATTTTGAAACAACAACTGGGCAAATGTTCCATAATTTCCCCTTTATCACGCTAAGGGTTAGAGAAATAGTGTGAGGTCCCCAAAGGGAGGCGAGGGGTGCACAGAGGAAGTGTCTCCCCATTTCGGTTCTGCCTGAGAGTAGGGCGGCCCCTGGTGTGGCCACGGTCTCTGGACGAGGAAGCCGAGACCCGGGTCCACGTGAGCGTTCATCATGAGCTTGTCCCTTGCAGGGCCTGTCTCTCGCTTCTGGGTTTAGGCCAGTTTAGCATGAGAGATAAAAACATAGGCAAGGCTGTTTACTTCCTGAAGATGCATTTCGCTTGGGTTCTACAAACACAGATATCCATCTCTTGATATTTGAAAACAGTTTCCCCTGGACCGCAGAGAGCTCCTGGTAGGTGGCCTTTCACAGCCAAAATCAACGTTTCCTTTCAGATTAGCCACATGTTCTCATCTAGATTTCTGGGCACTTCTGTTCCTCTTCCAAACACTATTTCACGTCCAGCCACGCTCTGCAGCTTGGAGCCGATGGCCCTGTGTAAGAATCACACAAACGCCCATCCCGCTCCCTCCGCGTCCCTCTGCCTGATCGCCGGCTGCTGATTCGTCATGCCAGATGAGGGCAGGGAACTCATGGAATTTGATCACTGAGGGTTGAGGTATCCACAAAATATATGGCGAAATGAGCAACCATTCTGGTTTCCAGGGACACGGTACAGGCTGTGCCTCATCCGCTTCCCAGCCCTTGACAAGGACTTGCCGGCTGAGGCAGATGTCCACTCAGACTTGGGGGTCACTTGCATCCTGGATTTAAATCCTGGCTCTTCTGCTTACTGTTTATGCGACTGTGAGCAGGTTAACTGACTTTAGTGATCATCAATGTATTAACCTATTGATTAGGAATATAAGAATACCTACCTCTTACATTGTAATGAAACGGTTCACATAGAAAACACCGACCACATCGTCCGATGTGTTGTAGGTAACTATTGTTATATGTCGTGGTAACCATTGTTGTCATAGTTGTATAAAATTAAATACGTCCCTTAACCTTCTGTCTTTAGTGCTGTATAAAATAACACCGACCTCACAGCACTGTTGTAAGAATTATCATATTTGATCCTATGAAAGTATCATGCATGTAATAGGCAACACAGTATTAGTGATAGCAAATCTTTTAAAAGTGAAGCCAGAAGGACAGTGGGAGATCTCATGTGGTAACATTTCCTACTGATCTAGGCACTGTCAGGGAGGAGTCCCAACCTCACAGAGGAGGGCAAAAAGTGATGAGCCCTGCAGGAGGCTGGGGAGGTGGCTTGGTGGTAGGGTGCTTGCCTGGCATTCACAAGGCCCTGGGTTCGATCCTCAAAGAGACCCACTGAAGGCACCTTGATAAACAAGCAGAGTAGTTTTCCCAGCTCTACAGTTGCCAACAAGACTCGATGAGGTGTGATAAATCCCAACGAGACAGTGGTTGGCTCATGGCACAGCATAGCACAGGGCCATGGGCGTGGACAGTGGGGTGGGTCCCCGGCCTACCAAGCCCACTGGAGAACACAGGCCCAGGTGAAAGTCACCCACATAGCATGTGGTGCTGCAGCTAAGGGGACACAGCGCAGGGCTCCACACCTTTTGTAGCAAGCAACAAGAAGCCAGTCCGTTTCCCTGGGGAATGACAGTGGTCATGCTGTGGCTGCCTTGGGCCTCCTTAGTACCCACATGACCAGCTATGATGCCTGCTCAGTACGGAGGACAGACATGCCTTGAAGTTTGGCACACTCAGGAAGGACCCGCAGATGGCCCTGGTACACCTGAGTAGTCTATGGTCAGGTCATTCCACTCCCTCCATGCACAGGAGCACCAGAAGATATACAAAATCTTCCTTGCAACATTGCTTTTCATAACCTCAAACCGGAAAGGCCCAAATGCCTGTCAACAAAATGGACAAATACAGTGTGTGCCTGTCGGTGGAAGGGTGATACCTTTCCTCATCTGTAGTAAAGTAATCGATTCCCTTACAACAAAAGGCAGGTTAATGAGAGAAAAGCATAAAAACTTATTTAATCAACATTTTGTGCAGCACTGGAACCTTCAGACATGAAGACCTAAGACCCTAGAGCACTGTTTCCGGGCTCAGATTCCATGAAGCATGGACAGGGGCATAGAATGGGATTGGACCAATGGGTGCAGTGTAATGGTGACTCCGAGAGGGCGGTCCTCAGGATTCTTCCAGCCTCTCTGTGCAGCCCTCCTGCCTCTCAGGGAAAGGGCAGGTCCCCCTGGAACGAGGACTCCGAGGGAAAAGTCAGAGTTCTCTTTCTAGGTTTCATGGATGGCTTTAGAGAGGAGGGGTTCTAGTTTTTGTGACCCACTCTGGGGAGGAGGATTTCTGGTTCCTGGGATTCTTTTCAGAAGAGAAAGACAGGGAGGAGAAAGGAGATAGGGGAGAGTCAGAGGAAGACAGCTGCTGAGCCCTTCCGGTGTCCTTTAGATCAAAGCACTCTGCAGGCCAAAGCGCCAGCCAGTGATGTATCATTTCTCAGCCCTAACACACACAGAGGAAACCTACACCAGTAAATAAACCGCAGCTGCACCGACACCCCAGTGGATCTCCTAAGCGTTATGTCAAGGCAAAGAAAGCAGAGCCCAGTGCACTCGTCCTCTGCGACCTCACTTATCTGAAGTTCAAATGCAGGCCAGACCAACCCGTGGTGGCGGCAGGGAGCCTCCACTGAATGGCCGGTGTCTCTTTCTTCGCTGGGAGCTGGCCGCGTGAGTTTCGCACTGTGAAACCTTCATTCAACCCACACTGGTGACTTGCACACTCTTTTGCATGTGTACTGTTTTTCAGGAAAGCAATTTCTAAAACCCTTGGGACGTGGGGGCTGGGATGTAGCTCAGCGGCACAGCGCCTGCCTGACAAGCACAAGACCCTGAGTTTGATTCCCAGTACCAATAAACAAATAAATAAAACCCTTGGGATATAAGACTGATTTTTGTCATCAAGATGCATAAACATGTTTATTCTTTAGAATATTTCTATTGATGAATTATTAATTTTAATTTTATAAGTTTTCCTATATTAAACAATGAGTACTTAACAGGAAAAAAATCACAGAAATAAAGTATTGTTTTTATTGTATTGAGTGTTTATGGAAAACATCAAAAATTTCAACATTGGGGCCGGTGAGATGGCTCAGCGGTGTAAGCGCCTGCCTGGCAAGCACGACGGCCCGAGTTCGACTCCTGGAACCCACATATGAAAAAAGGGCCAGTTATATCACTCAGCAGCACAGGCACCTGCTGGTGCACGAGGTCCTGAAGTCGACCCCTGGTACCCACAAAAAAAAATTTTTTTCAACATCAACTGCTTTTTGGTGTACTAACTCTAACAAAGAACAACACAAATAAATTCTTACCTGCATGATAATGAAAATACCAATAGCACTTTACAAAAAAAATCTTTACTTCAATTATCACACCTAAGGCAGTCTACACACATGACAACAGCATGTTCCATACACGCGTATTGCTTACACTGACAGCACGTGTGTTTTACTTTCCTGGCCTTCTTGTAGGATGTACAGGACATCTTAGTGGTCTTACTGTTTTGTGAGGAGGTTCTTAGTATATTGTACAGTGTGTAGTTAATAGGAACATAAAATATCATAAAATAAGCTATTGAATTCTTAATATGTATTGTGCATTTAGAATAAACATCAACATTTTCACATCAGCTGTGTACTTGCTTACAAAACCTAAAAGATAACATCAAAAATAAAAACCCAGTGAGCTACAATGTAAACATGAACAAAAGTCTACCACAGAAATAAGCTTTGCTTTGACTGTCACATCCACGGCAGTCTTCACACGTGACAGCTGCATGTTCCATGCATGTGTCTCGCTTACACTGACAGCACGTATGGTTTGTTTTCCTGTACATTCTTGTAGGGCACCGTTGACATCTGCTTCATTTTCTGGTGTCGTAGTAGGTCTTTGTGATGCCGCTGTACCTGCCTGTTCACCTGTCAGCTCACCAGTGTGCTCCACAATTTTTTTGCATAGTTCCCTGGGGAGAAACATTTTGTTTTTCCTCTGCTGTAAATGATCTCTTATGAGCTCCAGTCCAGATCCTCTAAGAAAATTACTCCATGATACTTTGCACTTATTATTTTCTTTGTAAACTATCAAACTATTTATGCCCCTATTTGTTTAGGATCAAATAAAACACAACCATTGGCCAATGTTTTGTGTTTCAAGTGACGTCATAGTTGCTGCATAACTCATCAACAACATCTGCTCCGCCTGTGCTTTTGTTATAGAAAGTTTCCAGCTCAGGCTTCTGTTTTCTCGAGACTTTTCTGTCAATATTTTCCCATCATGGTGAAATGTTGACATCAGCAGTACCAGTTTGTTTTGCTTTGCCATATATGAGGCCAATGTTATAGCTTTCTGAAATCCAAAAGATTGTACTATACAATTCTCTGTTTTGAAATTGCAACATTTCATTTTGATTTTTTTTCTTTTTTCTTTTTCTTTTTCTTTTTTTTTTTTTTTTATGTGGGTACCAGGAGTCTACCTCAGGACCTTGCGCTTGCCAGCAAGTGCTTATGCCACTGAGTGATATCACCAGCCACTTTTTTCCTTTATGTGGGTACCGGGAGTCTAACTCAGGACCTTGCGCTTGCCAGGCAGGCGCTTATGCCACTGAGCTATTTCACTGGCCCCTCATTTGGAATTTCTGCTTTGTTCCTCTGTACAGTTCCTACACTGGTCAGCTTGTGCTCCATTAGCAAATGTAACATCAGTTGGAAACCAGTAAACCAACTGTCAAATGTCACATTCCAATTAGTTTGGGAGAGGGGAGCAACAAGCCTGTTCAAAACATCATTCGGTTTATTACCATACGAATAAGACCTGATGGCTGAGTTCCAGGATAAATGTCTAAGTTGAAAGCATAATAAGTCTTTGCATCTACAAGGGCATAAATTTTTTTGCTTTATTTTGGCCCATCGCTTTTCCATAAGTCCTTTACATTCCTGCGATCACCATGAGAAATCTGTGTTAAGTACAGCAGACCTATGAATGCTTTCAGTTCAACTAGTGAGGTGTCATAATAAATACATTTTTTAATATGGCTATTGGTGCTTATATAATGTTTTACTTAAATTTCAGCCTTTGCATATTTCACAGCATCTTGTAGTATTTCATCTGTTACAATTTCCAACACTAAATGGCAGTGCTGGCATTCTGTCCAGTACATTTCACCCCTGCCAAGACCCTTACTACATTTTAGGAACTAGTTCTAACATTGGATCATTCTATTTGTTTGCATGGCCATTTTGCAATATTTCAACTAATCAAATATGTACTCACATTGCTGTTTTCTTTGTCATCTGAATCAAGGAGGTCTGCATTCCCTGTGTCTGTATCAGTCGATTCTTGTTCCATTTCACTGTCACAGGAACTTTGGCTCACATGGCCAAGGTCAAAGTCATCATCATCATCATCACCATCCACCCACACCACTCTTCTGTCTTGAAAGCATGTATTTTACCATAATGGATCATCTTCATCATCCACATGTGAGTAATCTGATGATTCACTTTTGACCTCCTCCAAAACTTGCAAATCTGATTTTTCATGTGCCACCATACTGAACTGGGCTACTTCTACCAGAAAAATCAAAAGAAAACTTTTTTTAATAAATCCTGGAGTGGTGTGGGTCTATTGGACCCTCTGTGATGCTCGGGTAAACATATGCAAAACCAGTTAGTTGGAGCATAAGGTGGGTACAAATCCTATTTTACCACTTTTGCACACATGCACACTCCTTGTTGTTCATTATACCAAGTGGGTAAACACAGAGATTGCTTCCTGTATCCCTCAGGGAAAGGTACTGAGATGCACAGCTGGCTACTATAATGCTAAAGTACAAATTTACAGTAGAAAAGTAAGGGATGGGTCCGCTGAACCCAGTCTTAGGCCTCTCAGCATTAGGCCAAGTAGAAAAAATGGAATGATTGGGCTCACTGCCACCATCCCCTCCAAAGACCAGCAGCATCTACTCTCAGGAGCCAGAGACAAAGCAGCAGTCAGCAAGTCATGCCTTTCCAGTAAGGCCTATCCATCTCTTACCCATCCATCGATCCAGCTTCCTGAAATAGAGCCTGTTCAACGTCAGGACAGAGACCCTGCTAAATGAGCATTAAAAGGGACATCACCAGCACCCGTCCAGTGATGGCGAACCTTTTAGAATTTCAATGATAACAAACAGCCGGCTGTGGTGCACGTGTCACAGGCTCACCACCACTGACCCCATCCATCGATGACATTCTAAATGATACTCACACCATAAATTACTTTTCAAAATGCTGGCTCTCCAGATTCCAGCTAGCACAATTATCACTGCCCATTACATATTCTTCCTGATGAATTATTTTGTCAGTAAGGTGTTAAGACTGTTGGTACCTGGCAAACTTGAGCTATTGACCAAGCATTTCTTAAGACTTACATGGGAAATCTGAACTATTTGTATCCTAGCAATCGTGATGAAGAAAATGCTGGCATGGAGTTATTTGAACAGCTTAAGGATGCTAACAGAACTCAGCACTTTCCTCAGACAGCTGCTGAAAAATATTTCTAACAAGTAGGAGGACGGAGAGGGTTGGCAGCTGCTGGGAGATGGGGGAGGCAAGCAGCCTAATTTGGTTGTAGAAGACCAGACAAAGAACCCTTATTTCTTGGCTTGGACTCCCAACTACAGAAAAGTATATTTTAGTTCTTTCTGTTCCTTTTTAACTTGGCAATTTTTAACTTCTAAAATTTGGCTCATGGGGTGCACAGAAATATTATCGGTGAGCCTCAATCTATCCCCACCTATACTCTGTGTGACCATGCTTGGTGCTCTTAGAACAGAATAAATCAGTTAAAAATAAGTAACACTTAACAATCTGTTAAAAATGACTTTGTTTTCATCAGTGGGGCAAGAAGTTATTCAAGAAAATTGTGGTGAGTTTGCCAAATTCTGATGGACTGCTTCTAGCCTTCAGTTTTAGAGGATTAATAGTCTTCTTGTCCGAAAGCAAATTGAAAACCGGAAACCATCAATTCAAATTGTCACTGCAGAAATTGTCACTAGAAACTCCATTTAACAATAATCCTAATATTTATCCCTAAGATTTAATTGTCCATTTATTTGTCTGCCTTTTCTGATGACTATGGGCTTCTTTACCCAGAGATTTCTTTATATTCAGAAGACTTCACACAGCCCCTGGCACCCAACTGGTACACAATATATTTCATTAAGTGAACAAATAAAACTTGCCGGCTGCCAAGATGGAGAGAGAGAAAAGTAATATGTATTGATCCTGTACGACTGGGGTTGGTTTACTGTCCGGTATGACCATCACTGCCTCCACACAGGGTCCAAGTACAGTGGACTCAATTTCTCTCCAGATTTCCTCGTCCTTTATTTTGAATAGACTTTAGTTTTCAGAGCAGTTTTAGGTTCAGCACAAAATTGAGCAAAAAATATACAAAGTTCCCTTATGTCCTTCCCAATGCCCAGCTACACCCACTGTCAGTATTTTCCACCAAGGTGGGATGCCTGGTGCAATCAGTGAGGCTACGCTCACCCAGCATTATCAGCCAGAGTTTGTAGTGTACATTAGGATGCCCACTTGATGTCGTGCATTCCATAGGCTTTGATGGACACAGCGAGATGTACAGTGGTGCCTGGGTTCATGAATTTAATTCTTTCCGATGATTCTGGTCACAGAATTCATTCCACGATTCTGGTTGCAACCAAATTGCAAGCATATACGTAGGAGGTACCACTGTATCTACCATTGCAATATCATACAGAAAACTCAGTTTCACTGCCCTAAAATAATCTGCATTCCACCCATGTGAATGCCTCCTTCCCCTGCTTTATGATCACTGATCTTTTCACTGTCTCTGTAGTTTTACACGCTCTGGATCAGCATGTAGTAGAACTCATACAGTATGGAACCTTTTCAGATTGGCTTCTTTCACTCAGTGATATGCGGTTCAAGTTCTTCCATGTCTTTTCGTGACTGGCTGGCTCCCTTTCTCATGCTTTCTGTATTTTTAACATGAGGCTTCTGATTATTTCAACTAGTTTTCATTATTTGGGGAAGGAATGCTCAAGTTCATTGTCTCAATCTTGACTGCAATTAAAATTATCTGGGGAGGTTTTATAGCGACAGATGACCCGGGACATGCCAAAGATCCTGATTCAAGTATTCTGGAATGGCATCTCCCCAGGTGATAGAACCCCCCCTCTCGTGTTGGGGGTGTCACTGAGGTTCTTGAGCATGTCAGGACAAGCACCCCAACACTGAGCTATACCCCCTGCCCATCAAATCTGCTTCACACAGAATAAACAGCTTCATAGGAGCTTAATTCCACAAATTCAGTCCTTAGATTGGACAGCACTATCATTTAGCAAATCTCTGAGAATTCCCTGGCAATGTGTTGAGAAGTAAATGGATGCAGTGTATGATTGTATGTGAGGAACAAGGTCATCAGGATGGCTCATCCAAAGATGTTCTTCCACCTAAACTCCTGCACTGATAATGGAAAGAGATCAAATATTTTAACTAATTAGGAAAACCTCTTGTTCCAAAATTGTGCTTTGTGTGTAAGCACTCTAAATATTGACCTCCTACTGTCAGGGAGGATAGTTAAGCACCAGGTAAAACACTGCTTAAAGGCAAAATGAAACAAAAACAAACTGGAAGATACAGTTTCTGCTAAAACTAGTTTATTCCCAAGTGTCCCTATCCTGAGTTTAGGTGAGTGCTAAGGTGCCTGGCTTATGACCAGGACTCAGCGAGTGAAGCACGGATCTCCTCCCCTTACGATGGGGCTGCCTACTGAGCACTGTAAATTGACAGTATCCTCAGTCCGAAGTGTGTTTAGCTCACTTAGGCTGTCAAGCGTTCCAGGTTAGCATGCACTCTGCCACAGAGCAGGGTCAGGTCCCCGTCATCTCAGGGCTGCCCAGGAACTGTGTCCTGAGAAAGGATCCCTCACATGTTGCCAGTCCAGGAGAAGGTCCAAATTCAAAGTAGAGTTTCCAACAGATGCATATCACTTTGACACCATCAAAAGCAAAAAAGAGCATTAAGTCAAGCAATCTTAGGTCAGAGAAGAGTGTCTGTGCCAGGAATAGAGCCCAAGGACACTCCTCTGCATTTTATTAGGACCTGCAGGTGGTGTATGGGAACTTCCCCACCTTCCTGTATAATGTCAATGCAGTGCCCTTTCACATAAAAATAAATAAGTAAAATCCCATCTGCGAACAAACAGGGAGCTTATTAAGAACCCCTTCGCTCTCATCTTCCAGCCTGATTTTAAAGTGCAAGTGCTCTGTTCTTTTACATAGGAGATGCCGCAGCTCATTGCTGCAGGAACACTAAGGTAAGGATGAGCACTGGGGACAGAATGGTGAGGCTACGCATGTACCGGAGTTCCAGAGGGTTCAGAGTCGCTCTTTGCAAACTGTAACACAAGTATTGGTGCACTAATAGATTGGAGGGACACGTTACCATATGGCTCACAGATACTTTAAAATGTTTCTGCCTGTATCATGGGCAATGATACTTGGTTCAGAAGCTGTGAGATTATCAAGTCTGGACTCAGTGCAGATGCTGACCAGGAGGCTGAAACAGGGCTGTGGGTCTGCATCTCTGCACACGGTGCTGCAGCTGATGCAGCGAGCACGCTGTGAGCAGCTGGCTTCTGCCAACTCCAGCAGGGCATACGTTGTTCTGCAGGGGCTCAGGAATGGGGGGAGGGGAAGAGGAAGTAATAATAGAATTCTCCCACAGGATCACCTGAAGGTGTAACTCACCAGCAGATTCTTTGTTCCTATATTAAAAGACAACAGGCAGATAGAGTTAGACCACCAAAAAATAATAATAATAATAATTAGTTTATGAACTGTTTTTCCCACTAAAGCCTATGCTTGTTATCAGAGTCAAATATTGCCATGTAGTCATAATTCTCTTATTTTGAGTGTACTGTGTGCCCCTAGTGACCTTCACCACTTTCGGCTTCAGTCATAGAAATGCTAACTCGGAAGGGGAGGAAGGAGCCCAGAAGTGTCCTTTTAGCATTAGCCATTTATCTTATAATTAGAAGCAGGCTGTGGCCATTTGGAAATTTCGTTTAAGAGCCCAAGCGAGTTGTTAGGAGCGCTCAGTTCCTGCCGCAGCTCTGCCAGCTGTTTGGACACAGAGCTGCCCTGAGCCTCAATTCGCTATCTGTAAAGTGAGAACTTAGAGGAGGTGATCACAGCAATGCAATACCCCTACTATCCCTTGATTCTTCTGTTAAGCCTCCATGACAGACATTTAAAAACGTGAAAGCCCAGTGCCCGGATTTCCTAGAAGGCTCGCCTTGGTAACTCGCCTGAAGCGCATCCTACACCGCGCGCCCTGCGCATTCCTCAGTGTCGCCCGCCCCCTGCAGGCGCTCCGCGGAACTGCCGTCACCTTGGAAACAGACTCCCTCTCTCCATCCTTTGGACCACACCACGGTCCCCACCAGGCTTCCAATGGGCACAGGAAGAAATGGGACAGAGCATAAGCGCCTTTTTCATTAGAGGACAGACAAAGGCCAATTAATAACGACCCGGAGAAGAGAAAGGTCCCTTGGATTAGAAGAGGGGAGGACAGAGGCGACTCTTAGTCTTGCCTGTGAATGGGAACTTTGTTGATTTATTATGTCTAACCGGGTGTCTCCACCGCGTTTGAGTTTCACACACATTACTGACTGGAATCCTAGGGCTTTCTACAAAAGAATGTGTATGATCTAGTCTATTGCTACCATAATACAGTACATTTTGACCAAAAAGCTTTTATCCCTTTTTGTGTGTTAGTAAATGATTGTTCAGTACCTCTCTGAAGAAAAGTTAAACTGCCCTCCGAAGGTGAATATTATCTTTCCACTCTCTTTCACCTATGGCATAAGAAATGACTATAATTAACCAGGCACAGAGGTAATGAAGTGCGTAGAGGCCATCTTTCCAGCACCTGAGCATGTAGCTGGAAACGCTTCAGACCTCCAACAGCACTAATGATTACCGTCTTTGCGCTTAATTGATTTAGTCAGAGTGCGTGTGGCCATTCACATACTGCTTGGTTCTGGTGATAATGGGTTTGTCGGGCATGTTTCCATTTTGCTTCAAATACTTTAAAGTGTTTCTGCCTTGTATGGTGGACAATTATACTTCCGTTCAGAATCTGGGAAATTAACAAGTCTTCACATTTTCAGGAAAGCCGTTTTGTGTTCATGTGAATAAGTATTAGTTTCTCCAAGTCTAAGTTTCAGAATTCTTGCATTTCTATAGTTAAAGATGATATAAAATATAGTGAATGCATATGCATTCATCTAAGTTTCAAAACTGTATTTTAAATGCCTTTTCTATGAAATATCCAGTCTTTTTGTGCCACAATTAAGACAGTAAGTGGCTGTAACAAGCTGTCATGGCCAGTGCTGAGTGGTAAAAACCTGGGAAATATTCGAGACCAGTCAGGTCATTAAGAATTAATTACTTCTCCAAAGACTCTGAGAAGGATAAGAGGAAAGTCCTAGCCCCTCCTTGTCCTGTTTTCTTTTCCTTCCATCCACAATAGCACTGACCAGAAAATGGAATTTTCACCATTACACAGTAAAGCACAACCAGGCCCCTGAGTCCACCAGCAGGGGTCCATTCCCAAAGCATTGTCTCCCTGCCACACGTGAAGACCTTGCCATGAGGTTGCTTAGGCATAAACTCGGTTCCAGTGACCACATTGCTGGTTTCTTTCTACCTTCTAACCCATTCGTTGTCTACAGAAGAAATGATTGTTTTTTATTCAATTTTCATTCTGAAATAATTGTAGAGTCACACGGGTGTGCAAATAATACAGAGAGGTCCCAAGTGCCCTTTTACCAAGCTTCCTCCTTCCCACGGTGTCATCTTGCAAAATGTAGTAAACTCACAAACAGAATATTGACGCTGATAGTCAACACAAGGAGTGTTTCCGTCATGACAAGGATTGTCCCTGTTGCCCTTTATTTTTCTTTTTTTTTTTTTTTATGTGGGTACCGGGGGTAGAACTCAGGACCTCACACTGCCAGCAAGCGCTTCTGCCGCTGAGCAATATCACCGGCCCTTTTTTCCTTTATGTGGGTACCAGGAGTTGAACTCAGGACCTTGAGCTTGCCAGGCAGGTACTTATGCCGCTGAGCCATCTCACCAGCCCTGCCCTTTCTATAGTCACCTTCTCTCCCTCCCACTCTGGCAGACACGAATCTGTTCTTTATTTCTATAAATCTGTCATTTCCTATAAATGGAACCATGTGGTATGTGACCTTTTGGAACTGGTCTTTTCACTCAGCATAGTTCTCTGGGGATTCACTCAAGGTCCTGCTGTGTAGTATTCCGTTCAGTTAACATTCACTCACTAACAGAAGAACCTCTGGGTCATTTCCAGTTTGAGGCTATGACAAACAAAGTTGTGTACATTGTTGTAAAAGTTTTTCAGTAGACATAGGCTTCGTTTCTGTAAGGTAAATCCCAGGAATACAACTGCTGGGTCATATAGTAGTTGCATATCTGGTTCTTTTAAGAAACTGTCAAATTATTTTACAGTGTTTTTTACATTTTGCATTCCCACCAGCCATGTATGAGTGATCCCAATATCTTTGCTGACAAGTGTTGTCATTGTTTTTTGTCTTAGCCTTTCTTTTTCTTCTTTTTTTTTATTAGTACATGTTTGTTAGACATAACTAATACACTGTACCTTCTGATAAGTGTGCAGTTGTTGCAGATTTTATTTTCATGTCCCTGATGGCATCCTCTCACGCTCTCCTTTGTGAAATGCCCCTTCAGGACTTTTCCATTCTCTAATTGAAATGTTTGGTTTTTACTGTTGGGGTTTCAGAGTACTTTATGTATACTAGATACTAGTCCTTTCTCAGATAAGTGGTTTTCAAGACTGTTTCCCACTCTCTAACTTGTGGTTCATCTTAACAGTCTTTCACAGAGCTAAAAGTTTCAATTTTTATTAAATCTAATTTACCACTTCTTTTAAAAAATCATTTTTAGGGCCGGTGAGATAGCTCAGCGGCATAAGAGCCTGCCTGGCAAGCATGAGGTCCTGAGTTCGACTCCCGGTGCCCACATACAAGAAAGGGCCGGTGATATCGCTCAGCAGCATGGACACCTGCTGGCACGTGAGGTCCTGAGTTCGACCCCCAGTACCCACAAAAATAAAATAAAATTTTTAAAAAATCATTTTTAGGGTCAAATCTAAGGACATTTTGTCTAGCTTACATTCCCAAAGCTTTTCTGCAATATTTCTCTATATTTTATATGTAAGTCCTTGATGCATTTTGAGTTAATTTTTGTATAAGGGATAAAACTTAGGCCAAAGTTCTTTTTTCCTTCCTATGTGTATATATAATCACTCCATCACCACTTGTTAAAAAAGCCACCATCCCTCCATCCAATTGCCTTTGCACTTTTGTCACTAATCAGATGGGGATATTTGTATGGGTTCACTCTTTTGTTTTCCTCTCCACTGCATTGATCTGTGTCTTGATTACTAACACTGTGTAAGGACTTTTGTGTCATCATTCGTGAAATCTGCAGGGGTTTTGCATACTGTCTTTTTCTGGTTTTGGTATCAGAGTAATACTAGCTTCATAAAATTAATTAGGAAGTGTTTTATTCTTCTGTTTTCTGGAAAAGATTGTGTATTACTGGTTTTAATTCTTCTTTGAAAGTTTGGTAGAGTTCTCCAGTGAAACTATCTGGGCCTTGAGCTTTCTTTTTTTGGGAGGGTTTAAATTGAAGATTCAATATCCCTAAGAACTGCAGATTTATAGTTTTTAAAATTGGATGAGTCATGGTAATTGATGTTTTTCAAAGAATTGGTCTATTTAAGTTGTCAAATGTGCATAGAGTTGCTTATAGTATCCCTTTACTATTTTTTTGTCATCTACAAAATCTATAGTGACATTTCCTGTTTCATTCTTTTTTTTTTTTTTGTGGGTACCGGGGGGTCGACCTCAGGACCTCACGCGCCAACAGGCACCCGTGCCGCTGAGCGATATCACCGGCCCCTTTTTCGTATGTGGGATCTGGGAGTCGAACTCGGGCCCTCGCACTTGCAAGGCAGGCGCTTACGCCGCTGAGCCATCTCACCAGCCCTCCTGTTTCATTCTTGATGCTGGTAATCTGTGTGTTCTCTCTTTTATTCTTTGTTAGTTTTGCAAAAGGTTTGTCAATTTTATAGATCTTTTCAAAAAACCAGATCTTTTCAAAAAACCAGATCTTTGTTTCATTGATTTTCTCTATTGTTTTTCTTTCAATTTCATTGATTTCTGCTCTTATCTTTATTATCTCCTTTCTTCTGTTGGTCTGGAGTCTACTCTGCTCTTCTTTTTTTTTTTTTTTTTTTTTTTTTTTTGGGTTCCTAAGGAAGAAGCTTAGTTACTGATTTGAGACTTCTTTTCTAACATATACATTTAGTGCTACAAACTTTCTTACCCATGCTACTTTAGCTCTGTCCTATAAATTTTATGTTGTATTTTAATTTTCCTTCAGTTCAATGTGTTTGCTTCCCTTGAAATTTTTCTAACTCATGGTTTATTTAATTTTACATTGTTTAACTTTCTTGTAGCTATAGATGTTATCTTTCTGTTACACATTTCTCATATGATTCCATTGTGTTGAAGAATGCATTATGTGTGATTTCAACTCTTTTAAATTTGTTGAGGATTTTTTTAATAGTTCCAAATATGGTCCATCATGGGATATGTTCCATGGGCACTTGGAAAGAAGTGTAATTTCTGCCGTTCTTGGCTAGCATGCTCTCCAAAGCCTATTTCATTCTGTTGACTGATGGAGTTGTTGAGTCATTCTGTATCCTTTCTGTCTAGTTGTTCTATGAGCTCTTGAGAAATGGATGTTCAAGCTTCCAAATACAATTATGAATTTTTCTATTTCTCCTTTCATGTCTATTAGTTTTTTCAGCAAGTGTCTTGCAGCATGAACATGCTATTGTTTGCTCCATAAACATTTTGGATTGCTGTGTCTTCTTGATAGATTGACCCATGATATATCATGCTATAGTATACCTCCCTGGGTCTGGTCATTTTCATTACTGAAAATCTGAAGTCTACTTGATCTAATAGTAATAGAGCCATTCATGTTTTCCTTTAATTTTTGG
This sequence comes from Erethizon dorsatum, assembly GCA_028451465.1. Taxonomy (NCBI): domain Eukaryota; kingdom Metazoa; phylum Chordata; class Mammalia; order Rodentia; family Erethizontidae; genus Erethizon; species Erethizon dorsatum. The sequence continues at coordinate 27,574,769 of CM051838.1, read as the reverse complement.
TGATTTACTTTTTTTTTTTTTTTGTGGGTACCAGGGGGTTGACCTCAGGACCTCATGCGCCAACAGGCACCCGTGCCTCGGAGCGATATCACCGGCCCCTTTTTCGTATGTGGGATCCGGGAGTTGAACTCGGGCCCTCGCGCTTGCAAGGCAGGCACTTACGCCGCTGAGCCATCTCACCGGCCATTTTTGGTGATTTACATCTTCCATCCTTTTACTTTCAAGTTGCCTACATTACTACATTTGAAGTGAATTTCTTATACAAAACATGTTTTTAATTTATTCTGCAAATCTTTGTCTTCTAATTAATGCATTTAGGCCATTTACACTTAATGTAATTATTGATATATTAGGGAGTAAGTCTGCCATTTTGTATATTGTGTTCTCTGTCTCATTTCCTATTTTCTTTTTTCTGCCTTCCTATGAGATAATTTTTTGAGAATTCTATTTTTATCTACTTATAGCATTTTTGAATGTGGTTCTTTGCATAGTACTATAATTTATCACAGTCTAATGATACCATCATTTTGCCAATTTGAGTATAGAAACCTTAACTTCTTTACATCTCTTTGCCCTCTTTCATACATAGTTACCTTAAATATTTTTTATATACACTCAGAATTATATTAATTATTATAATTTTGCTTCAACCATCAAATGTAATTTAGAAAGAATAGATGGAAGCTTATTAAATTGACTTACTTTTTTTTCTTACCATTTCCTTCTTCCTTGCTGATACTCCAAGATCCCTTCTTTTATCATTAGTTTTCTGTTTAGAGAGCGTTTAGCCATTTGTTCATGATAAATTTGCTACTGACAAATTTTCTTCACTTTCCTTATCCTGAGAATTTCTTTATTTCCTTTTCATCCTGAAGGGTAATTTTGCTAGATATAAAATTATAGGTTGAAAGTTCTTTTCTTTCAAAACTTGAAAAATGCTGTACTACTTTCTTCTCTCCTACATGACTTCTAAGGAGAAATTTTTGTCATTCAAGTTCTTTTTTCCCCTTGATAAGTGGGTTTATTTTTTATTTGATTGTTTTAAAGATGTATTCTGTGTCTTTAGTTTTCAGAAGTTTAATTGTGATTGTGTCAACATGAATTCCTCTAAGTCTATCCTGTGTAACATCCACTCAGCTTCTTGGTTCTATAGTATTGTGCCTCTTGACAAGTTTGGGAGTTTCAGGCATTTATTCTTTGAATACTTTTAAAGCCCCAGCCTCTCTGTTCTCTGCTTCCAGCATTCTAATGCCACAAATGTCCAGTCTTTCTTTACAATACCACAGGTCCCTGAGTCCCTGCTCCTCTTGTTCGGTTGATTCTTCGTTTGCTTACCTGTTTGCTTTTTGTCTGTTTTCTCTCTGCTGTTCAGATTGGGTGATTTCTATTGTTCTATGTTCTAATTCACTGATTCTTCCCTCTTTCCCTTCCTCTTGTTGTTGAACCCATCCAGTAAGCTATATATTTCACTTATTGCATTTTTCAGTTCTAAAATTTCTATTTGGCTTTTTATCTCTTTCCTTGCCAAGACTTTCTAGTAAATTTGCAGCAAGTTTATTTTTCCAACCATTTCAAGTATGTTTGTTCATAATTGCTCTTTGATGCATTGCTGTCGTGACTGCCTTACATACCTTTTCAAGTAATTCTAACATTTCTGTTATCACAATGTGATGATCTGTTGATGAGGTTTTTTTTCAATCAGTGTTAGATCTTTCCAAATCTTGGTATAACAACTGAAGCTTGGACGGTTTTGGTTGTACTAAGACTGTGTATGCAACCTAAAACTCAGTTTTAGCTTGATTTTTTTGTAAACCGCTAGTCCAGCAAGGGAATAAGAGATGCCACCTCATTTCTGGCAGGTTCTCCATTCAGATTCTGTTCACGTGAGGCGGGGCGGATCTGGAAATTCTCATTACTGCTCAGTAGAGGCGGGAGCTCCAGCTCTCCACATCGTCTCCACTGACACCTCATTCAAATCGGCCCCATTACCAATGAGCAACGCTAATAATCCCAATTCTTCAGGAGACCTCGTCTGAAGCCACTCTGCGCGGGGCGGGAGAGGCCTCTCGGTACTGCTGAGTGGGGCAGGAGTCCACATGCCCCACACGGTCTTCCTCATGGCAATGAAAGTCCCAGCTTCCTGCTCGGCCTTTTCTGCCACTTTGGTGGGAATGTGGGGTGCTGTGTGACCGCCCCCTGAGAGAAGTCTGGGTGTCACACTTGGCCCTTGCCGACCTGGGCAGAGGTACTGCCACAGTTTTTCTGTGATCTTCGGATGGAAGAGAATAATCTTTGTTTCAAAATTTGCTGCTTCCCAAGGGTGCTTCTTTCTGGCCCTCTACCTGACCACTGCACCTTCTGCTGGGGCTCTTTTTGGCTTTGTGGGTGGCATTGCCAAGTGGGCGGCTTCTCCAGCCCCAAAACCAGGACACAAGAGATTAAAAAGAAAAAGCAAGAAACCCAACACCATAAACATTCCTTGGGTCCTGAGCTCCTTACCTTGCTTCCTTCTCATCAACTCTCAGTCATACACTTGTCTTGTACCTCATGTCCCAAGTTTTATTTGTTCTTAACAGGAAACATAGAGAATTCTCTCCTGGAATTATTTTTAACAATAAAAATTTTCTCTGATAAAAAATATCAGGAATATAGCTATGTTCCTAGTTCATACTTTAAATTTTAAATAAAGGTAAAGATCACTTTAGAGTTGGATGAAGTAAATGCAAAATATGAAATATTTGATCTTTACTTTCCATTATACCTTTTTTATCACACACAAACCAAAGGCCCTCACTGGGCATGGCAGTGCGCACCTGTAATCCCAGCACTTGGGAGGCTGAGGCAGGAGGAGCGCTGCAAGTTCGAGGCCAATCTAGGCTACATAGTGAGTTCAGGGCCAAGATGAACTACACAGTGAGACCTTGTCTCAAAAAAAAAAGAAAAAAGTCAACTGATTTAGTCAAAGCATTAAAAAATATATTTAACTAAAAAATATCTTAAAAGTAAAAAACAACAAAATGACGAATATAATTTTACTGAATGGGAGAATCAGCAATAACTTTTTCTTTTCTATTTTTTAAATTTTACATGTATCTACTACCGTGTGTGTGTGTGTGTGTGTGTGTGTGTGTGTGTGTGTGTGTGTGTTTGAACCCAGAGCCTCATGCATGCTGGGCACCATCTCTACCACTGTGCTACACTCCCAGATCCTTTTCTACTCCTATAATAAGGAAATTTTTCATTTTTAAAAGTATATTTAATGTATATATTATCTTTGCACTTAAATGGTTAAATTACATTACAATTAGACTGCATATCACTTTTTTTTGTTAAGATGTAATTCACACACAGTAAACTGCTTGTAAACTATACAATGTAGTGAGCTCTGCTGCCTTCTTTTAATTTAAATATTTAGCAATGCATTCAGCTCATTGCATAAGCTTATTTATACATTACAGAATTAATAAATCTAAATGTCCAATGGAATTATTCTTTTAGTACAAGAAAGGCCTTTGTAACAGGAATGAAAATTCTAAACTAGACTTTGTCTAAAGAATGACTAACACTAACATTTGTAAAGCATTTTCACTTACCTGGGCTCCAGATCATTTCTGATGTGTAAATTCTGACTCATAAGTATTGGTAGTTGATAATGTAAAGAAAAACTCATGAGCTTAAGACAAAATTTTCATGCAAAAAAATTAGGCTAACCTAGGGCTAATTTATATCCAAAAGTTACATAAAAAGATATATAAGAAGGGCTAGGGATATAGCTCAGCAGCACAGCGCCTGCCTGACAAGTGCGAGGTCATGAATTCGATTTCCAGTACTAAAAAAAAAAAAAATATATATATATATATAAGGAGTGTACAAAAAGAGGTGAATTCTTGTTTTTATGGAGAAAACTGCAGAATTTAAGGGAATTCAGTGTTTTGAATAAATGAAAACCTTCTGATCAAGGCGCCGGCTAAATCTGTGTGTGTAAACCGTGAGCCTATTATACCACCCAGGCTTTAGTTTTTGACTTAGATTTTTCAAAAGTGAGCACAGGCTGCTGTGTGCATGTGCCCAGATTGCATTGCGCAAGTGTGGTGTGTCTACAAGGAGGCCATTTACATCAGAATTACACAAAATTGTACATGAAAGTACATGCGAGCATGGAGATTCTGCGCCTCCCGAAGCTTAGAGGGAGTGCCCACCCGCCATGTGACAGATGCAACACACACAGCCAGACACAAACACAAATGCCGTGCCCACCCAGCCACACTCCTAGTGTCCGCCAAAGTGGCTTCTCTTGTCTGCTGTCTGCTGCAAGGGACCTGATTCTCATCTCCTGCCCAGCTCCAAAGCTGACCCTGTTGATTTCATTTGCTTGAGTCCAACCTAGACTCAAAACCAGAGAACTGTAACGAAATAAGAAGAGATCCCACCGAGCCATGAACATTTCATCGCCACCTGAAGGAAATCAAATATGGTTATGGATATCACTATTGGAGATATTTTAGGAATCGTCGGGAAAGTACTAGTAAAAAAGCAAATGTCTCAATTTCTCAAAGAGAAGATTATAACAACTGCAAATAGCATCATATGAGTCTTGGAAGATGCTAAAATGGATTTTTAAACAGATGGTTGGTGACGATTTAGAAAATAGAGAGGCATCGTAGTTTCACTAAGAGAGTATATGAAGTATTCCTCTTTCCTTTAGCCTGGTTGGGATAGACTTGTCAGAGGACTTGAACTTCACTTGGAATAGCGTTTGAAACAGTGGATCACAATAGGCTCACAGAGAATTTGAAACAAACAGAACAGGGCTGGGTCATAGGAGTGTATGTTAAGCGATGTTCAAACAGACTGTGTGATTAATGGACTGAACCAACTCCGAAGATCAATTCCGGTGAGTAATTTACCAATGATCAGGTAAGAAAATCGATGACCTGCTTATGAGAAGGTGAAGGCAGCGAAGACTACCTAACTTTCAATTCTGAGTTTACAGATTTGTCAGCCACATATGTTTTTATCTGTAACCCAGGAATAACAGTAACCTTTGTAGTTATTCTAACAGCCCGTAATTGCGGTGTGATAACTAAGATTCTGGAGGTAAAGTGCTTAACTTCATAGACTCTCACAGCACTCACTAAACGGAGGTTTTGTGATTTTTACCTTCATCATCACATTTGCTGGTGACGATAACAGGCAAGAACATGTGACGAGCTGCATGCATTGACAAAATTAGCCTTTGGTTTCAATTTGACAAGAACAAAGGGTCCAAAATTCCAATGATTTAACATGACGTGACTTGAAGAAGATCTAACCCTTGTCCCAGGGGGTTACCAGGAGCTGATGGGGTGACATGGGCCATACTACCCCCTGATCTCTCAGGCCATTCCCTACCCTGCAAGTGTCGCCCACAGTAGAGAGGCTGAGCGTGGTTGGGGTGCCGTGTGTAAGAGATCAATTAGCAAACAGCACCAGGTTTAGAGAAGGGTCACCTAGGTTGTGAGCAGGCTGGGAAGGTTGGCATAAGAGTAACAGAGGGGGCATGTCACCTGGCAGGGACATGGTAGCATGTCCAAAAGACCGAAGACTATTTCCTGCCAGAGATGACAATCTCAAGACATTTTGTCACCCTGGGGGTGAGTTTAGATATGGAGCACTTGACAGTGGAGATTAGAAGGAAGCTAACATTGAAAAATGATTTAAGGTTCTGTCTCCAGTTACTTCCTTTCTTCCTAAAGTCAGAATATAAAGCAATTTGCAAAAAAAAAAAAATCTATCCAAATACTTTACATAGGCTTTAACTGCTCCAATTTACTGATGTCAGCTTCCATCTGTGTACACATATCTGCTCTGAGCTGACAATTTTAAAACTAAAAGAAACACTCTGTTCTCAGCTCAAAATGGCATTTAGGTCACTATTCCTACCCCCTCCTAAGAATTGTCACTGTGCCTTTACTACCTACTCATTGGAACTGTCACCACAGCTTTCTCAGTAATAGTTACTTTCATAAACCGACGCTACTGTCAACAGTCTCCTCATGATCTCTAAAAACGGAGGGAATTAGTTTTCTGCATATGTTAATCATGGCAATGCAATTCACTTTCAATCACATGGTACCAAATTTTAATCACATTGCTGTTTTACAGTAAAATGATTATTTTACTGCCAATAGGACACGCTTATTGCTGTACCATCAGTCCTCTATATCCATAGGGCCGGCATCCACCAAGTCAACCAACCTTGGAGTCAACCATCTGCAGATCAAAAGTATTCAAAAACAACTTTTGTCTGTACTGAACATGTACAGATTTTTTTCTTGTTATTATCCCTAGGCAGAACAGTGTAACAACTATGTACCCAGCACGTACATCGTATTAGGTATTATAAAGAGTTCAGAGAGGATTTAAAGAACCCTGGAGGATGTGCAAAGGTCACATGCAAATGCTATGCTGTACGATACTGAAGAGCCTTGAACATCCACAGGTTTCCGGAACCGACCCCCTGCGGACACCAAGGGGTGACTGTAATTCCCAACAACTCATAGGAGTATTTTTCTATTTTCAGCCACAACAGTAATAGTTTCTGAAACATAGCATTATTTAGCATCCATAAAACTAGCAATAAACAATCAATAAAATGCATCCTGAGGTGGGGGTGATGGTGTGTGTTTATAACATTGGTCCCCAAATTGGTTTGTTAGCAAAAATCTTAAGAAATGAAATAGAAAATAATCCTTCTGATAAGGAGAGATTCCTTCTTCTACGTATATACTCAAAAGAATTGATGATCAAACTTGGTGACAATCCCTGTAATCCCAGCATTCTGGGAGGCTGAGACAGGAGAACACAAGTTCAAGCACAGCTGGGGCAACATAGCTGGGGCAATGTAGTGAGAATCTGTCTCGGGCAGATATCTATCTGCTCATGTTCCTGCGGGTTTTCCACAGTGCGCGACAGGTCCGAAGCACCTCGAGTGTCCATGGCTGAATGGCTCAACTCGTGCAGTGCACACATCCGATAGGATGTTACTCAACCTCCAAGGAAGGAAGCACCACCATGGGTGGCGGTATGGATGGGTTTTGAAGGTATTGTTCTCAAGTAAATAAGCCAGTCACAAAACATTGCCTGATGCCACTTATATGAGATATGTAGGGTGGTCAGATTCACAGATGGGATGTAGAATGGTCAGTGCCACTGAACACAGGCAGTTAGTGTCTAACAGTTAAACAGATGGGACAAGTGTGTCAAAGGGGGGGGGGGTAATGGCAACACGTCTTTTACTGTCATAGAATTTTTAATTTAAATATACTCCATATTTTTATCCCATGTCATGTATCTTTTTCATAGTAACAGAGAGGTGATGCTTATTATGCAGTAAATTCTCACAACTCTAGAAGTCAGGTATGCTATCTCTATTTTAAAGAAGGAAAAGAATATGGGTCCTGCCCAGTGCCAGGGATTCCACTGAGCCTTGCATCTCTGGACCAGGGTTTATCAGGTTTCAGAGCAGAATTCTCCAGAACAAAGCTGCCTGCTGCAGAGCTGCTCCTGTAGAAGCCAACTGCCCTCCCCATTTCTCCCTGTATCATTTTCACTGATTTAGGGCTCAGCTTGGTCCTCAGCAAACCAAAGCAGCAGTGACTTTCAGGCAATCCCTGAGTATTGTTATAAAACTGGTAATCTCGGAGCAGAGGAGAGGCAGGGAAGGACCCCACACTGCAGAAGCTGAGATGCATCCGGGCAGTGATTGCAGGAATTTCCCAAATATGCACGTGCCAAGTCCTCGCCACACCTCCCCAGGTGATAAAAGCTGGCTGCAGCCCCAGAGTCCTGCGTGGGGTTTTTTGGAAATTATTCCTCACCTCCTCCCTTCAGTGTCATCAGCCACCAGCAATAAAACTCCACTGGGCACATTTAAGTATTAAGAAAGGTTATTTCTGATCCCAAAGAGAGAAACGAATCCCCTTGGGCCTGACTCTATTCTACATATCAGGTACAAGGTGTCACCAGGAAAGAGCTCACCCCTGTACAACCTGGCATCCTGGGTCACTCCAGTGGCTGCTGTCCCACGCCCTCTGCCACCAAAGTTTTGCTCCCTACAATTCCCTGGCTCTGGAATCCCTTCCACCTGACTCGTTTTGCCATTCTATCCTGACTCAAAGCCACCTTCCTCTGAAGCCCTCTGGCACCTGCATTGCAAATGAGCCCTCCTCTTTCTCTGCCCTCTCTTTGCAGCTTTCTTGAACATTTATTATAAGCTTGTCGCAGATGCATGTCTGTCCCAACCTGGTGAAAGGGAGGTTCTTGGAGGCGGGGATCTTGTGTTCCCCACAGCATTTAGCATGAGCGGTAGAAAGAGCTGGCATTTATATTGCCTTAAATGCAGTGTCGCATAGCATAAAAATCCGAGGAAGGAACACATGAATTCCAAGTGTCACAGGGTCTAAATGTCATGGCGCAGCATATCTGGCACACTAGAGGGACTGGGTTTCTAGTGACAGTGTCTACATAGATGGCAGATTACTGTGGAAAGGGTTGAAGCTTCGGTGTGGATGAGGCCACTTTACATCTGAAATGGATGACCCAGCTTCTCGCTCATGGCACTGCTTACAGTAAACCTGAAGCTCTCCAAGAGTGACCCCAGTTGAACAGTCAGAAATCCCCAACCAAATTGGTCTTTCTGTAGAGCAAAGCTGATGAGCCGAATGAAAAGTTGTAGCATCAAATGATTCTCCAGGATTATTCCTTGGGCTCCATTTCCTCAGAGCTCTGGAGACCCAAGAAGGTAGCAAGGTCTATAGGCTGTGAAAACCGCAGAGTCTCCCAGAAGTGATGCTGCTGTTTATCCTCCAGCTCAAACTGTTGTGCAGGAGGAACAACCAAGAAGGCAGCAGGGGACTCTGCCGGGATTTGTCCCTTCCATTTGTTTCTTAAGTGGCAGAAGTGGCCCGTGTGTACAAGCAATGCCCTTCTGATGGCGCGAGGCAGTGGATGAAACGGATCCCTTCATAAAGTTCCATCTCTCTGAAACAGAAGGAAAAGTAATTGTTAAGGGAACAATGTGTTGTTGTAAAGAAAAAAAACAGTAGTTTGAAAAAGGCTCTATGTGGCTGGCAATTCAAGTGTCTGGAACAAAGGAAATAAAAAGTCATATATCTTCAATCCTGCTGTGTTCTGTAAATGTCTGTTGGCCAATAATGCTCAATATCATTGAGAAAATTAGCCGGGTATGGTGGCACACACCTGTAATCCCAGCACTCGGGAGGCTGAGGCAGAAGGACCACCATGAGTTCCAAGCCAGCCTGGGCTACACAAGCAAATTCAAGGCCAGCCTGCACTACATAGGGAGATCCTGCCTCAAAACAAAACAAAACATTAGGAAAATTGTTGTATGCTGAAACCACCATTGTTATAGCGTCGTAAAAAACTAGTGCTCTCTCAACAGATTAGAAAACTGAATCCTACAAGTTTCAGGTCATTTTTTTCAGTCACTCAGAGAGTTAACAACTAAGTCAAGACTTAACTCCCAGTGCCGAGGTTTCATAGTCAAATTTGGATGCGTCGGGCTTTTCCTCGTGTGAAGTTTCTTTTATTTCTTTTTCTTGCCTGATTGCACTGGCTAGAAACTCCAGTAATGATGTTAGAATAAAATCATGAGCGCAGTCACGTTACCCTGCTCCCAGTCTTGTGGGAAAGTCTTCAGTCCCCGCCATTAAGTGCAATATTTCCTGTAGGTAGTTTGTAGATGTCTTTTAACAAACTGAAAAAGTTCCCTCCCGTTCCACGTTTATTCACGGTCTTTATCGTGAGCGACTGTTGGGTATGGACAGACATTTCCTGTACCTCTGTTGAGACTATCATGTTAATTTTGTCCTTTATTCAGTTCACATGGTCAGTTACATTAATTTATAATGGTCAAATGTTAAACCGATCTTGCATTCCTGAAATAGCCGTGGCGTGGTTTATGTGTAATCCCTTTTCTATGTTGTTGAATTCAGTTTGCTGTTTCTGGTTGAGGAATTCTGTGTCTCTGATAATGAGGGTTATTAACTGGTCCGTGGTTTTCTTTCCTTGCAGTGCTTATGTCTGTGTTGATGTCAAGGCAACACCAGCCTCATGGGTTGTGTGTGGAAATGGCTCTCCCCCTTCTGTTTTCTGGGAGAAGTCGTGGCGTGTTGGTTTGATCTAATCTACCAGTGAAATCATCTGGACCTGAGCTTTTCATTTTGCAAAGATTTTTATGCAAATTCAATTTATTTCCCTGTTATTGATCTATTCAGATTTTCTATTTCCTCTTGAGTCAGTTTTGGTCATTTTGTTTTTCTAGAAATGTCTCCATTTCACTTAAGTTACTGAATTTAAATTTGTCTTTTAATTTCTAATGAGTCAGTCATCTTGTTTCCTCATTCATTTCCAAATTTGGTCATCTGATTCTTTCTATTTTTTCCTTGTTTAATCTGGCTAAAGTGTTGTGTTTTTTTGAACAATCAACTTTTACTCAAAAACAAACTTCTTTTTGTTTTCTATTTCATTCATTTCCATTCCCAATAGCTGTTGTATGCTTCCTTCTGCCTGCACTGGATTTAAATTGCTCTTCTTTCTCAAGCTGGCTAAGGTGGAAGGTTATATTATTGAGATTCTTTTTTTCTAATGCTAATATTGAAGCTATCAATTGTCCTGCTAACACTGCTGCAAACACACCCCACACATTTCAATGTGCTGGGTTTTCATCTTTACTCAGTTCAAAGTACTTTATAATTTCCTTCTAACATTTTCTTTAAAATTAATTATCTCAGTGTTCCTTTCTTGGGGCACATCTTGATTTCCCTCCCTTTTTTTTAACAGGGTCTTATAGAAGCCCTTCCTGGTCCTCACTGCAGTCCAGGAAGTTTATATTTGTAACCCCAAAGGAAAGTTATTGGAAACCTAGTGAGTTAATTCCATTCTACCACTTCCAGTGCAACCCACGGTGATAATAAAGACACAGTTATATATCCAAGATGGTGGGGAGCCAAGGGGGTCATAAGTCTAGCAAGGATAATGGCTAACCGGAACAAAGGCCTCAACCAGGGCTAAACCCATTTTATTTTTTTATTTAATTGTCCCCAGTTACAATTTTTGAGTTACCCATTTCAACTTCAAATTCTGTCAATTTTTGTTTCATTTATTTTGGGAGTCTATTGCTAGGTGTATATATGTTTATAATTGTCACATTTTCCCTAATGGATTGATGCTTTTGCCATTATAAATTGTCCCTGGGACCAGGGCCGTAGCTTAGTGATAGAGCACAGGTTTAGCATACATGAGGCTCTGGGTTCAAGTCCTAGCACATAATGCATGTCCCTTGGCTCTCTAAGAACACTTTTTTGTCCTAAAGTATAGTCTGATATTAGTATAGCCACTGTAATTATCTTTTGATTTTTGTCTTTATTCTATGTCTTTTATAGTCATTTTACTTGCTATTTGTGTTTTTTAATCTGAAGTATGTCTCCTATAGACAACATATAATTGAATCCTGTTTGTTTATTTGTTTGTTTGTTTGTTTTTATCCAATCTGGCAATCTCTGTCTTTTGGTTGGGTTATTTAATCCAGTTACATTTAGTATAATTATTTACATGATGGAATTTAGGTTTTCCATTTTGCTTATTGTTTTCTATGTGTCTTTTGTTTTCATACCTTCTCTATTGCTCCATTATCCTTTTCCTTTGTGTAAAATACACACAGTGTAACTTTTTTCTTGAGACAGGATCTGTTGCTCAGGCTGGTTTTGAACTTGCGAGCCCATACAATTCTTCTGTCTCAGCCCCACAAGCAGCTGGAACTATAGGCATGGACCACCACGCCTGGCTACTGTAAATGTTTAAATTATTTTCATAGAAGTTACTCTGGAGATTACAATATGTGCTAGTTAATCCTAATTCTTAACTTGACTGGATTAAGAGGTGCCTGCAGAGATAACTGGATTATGGGGGTGCTTTACTCATCAGTAGACTAATCTATTGTTGCTTGCAGCTGAATGCACCATTAGGAGGTGGAGCCCACTTAAAAAGGTGGTCGCTGGGGCTGCGCCTTTGGAGGGTGTGTCTCTTATTACACTTAGAGTTCTTAAATTTAATGGATGTGCTCTTCCCCCAATGCTCTGCTTCCTGGCCACCATAAAGCAAGCACCTTTGCTACACCACACCCTTCTGCCATGATGTCCCTACCATGGAATCAGCCAACCATGAACTGAAACTTCTGAAATTGTGAGCCCAAAGTAACTTTTTCTCCTTTAAGTTATGGGTGTCAGGTATTTTGTCCCAGAGATGGGAAAGCTGACCAATACACAATATGAATCTAGTTCAGACTGATATTAATTTATTTTCAATAATGTATAGAAACTTTGCTCCACCATAGCTCTCTTCCCTCTCCTCTCCTTTGCACATCTGTGGTTGTGTGAACTGCCTCTTTATATCTACACAGGTCATCAGTTTTAATTTAGTGTTTATGCATTTTTTTTCAGTAAATTAGGAGAAAAAGTTTCAAAACTAGGTTTGTATGGTTTTTTATGCCTACCTATATAATGATTGTTACTGGGACTTTCCATTTCCTCGCGCGTACCCAAGTTACCATCTTGTGTCCTTTCTGTTGACCCCAAAGGACTCACTTTTGTATTTCATGCAGGGAAGTTCTGCTGGTGATGAATTCTCTCAGTTTTTGTCTGGCGAATGTCTGGATTTCTTCCTGTTTTTCAAAAACATTTTTGCTAGATATAGACCTCTTGGTTGCCTGTCTTTTGCTTTCAGCATCTTCGGTATTTCACCTCAGTGTCTTCTGGTTTCCATGGTTTATGATAAGGCAGCTGTTAACCTTATCAAGATCACTCATATATAAGGAATCATTTTTCTTTTTTATTTCAAGATTTTGTTTTTGACTTTTGAATCTTTGACTGGGATATGGTTAGGTATGGATCTCACTAAATGTATAATACTTAGAGTTGTTCAACTTGATGGATGTGTAGATTAAGGTTTTCATCAAATTTGGGAAGTTTTTGACCATTATTTCTTCAATATATTTTTGTCCTTTTCTCTTTGCTCTCTCCTTCTGGAGCTCATGGCATCCCATAAGTCCTTGGGGACTTGTTTGTTCTTTTTATTTTGATTCTTTCTATTCTTCAGACTGTATACTCTCTCTTTGCCTATCTTAAAGTTTACTGATTCTTCTGCCAGCTCAAATCTGCTTGTGAGTTCTTCAGTGAGTTTTTCATTTTAGTGATTTAGTTATTACTAAGGAGAATTTATCAGTTACACCATTTATTATTTATTCTTTATTATAGTTATTTAGTTCATTTCATAAAATTATTATTATTATTATTATTATTATTATTTTGAACTCCAGAATTTATGTAGAAATTTTTTTAGAGATACCTATTTGATGGTATTCTCTCTTTGATGGCACATGCTTTTTATTACTTTCTTTTAAATCTTTGTACATAGTTTCCTTCAGTTCTTTAAGAATATTTATAACATTTCAATTTTATTAAGTTCAACGTCTGGGACTTCAACATCTGGGACTCCCTCAACATTTTTCTATTGGTTGTTTTTTCCCTGGGTGTGATCTATACTCTTATTTCATGCTTTTGTTGAAAATTGTGCATTTGGGATGATATATTAGCTATTCTTGAATCGGATAGCCCTCCATTCCCTTTTTATTTCTTGACACTTTATAATTAAAAAACAAAACATATACAGATCCTCACACAGAATAAATATATGAATTAATTAATTATTGTAAGAGAAACATCCTTGAAACTACCACACAGCTCAAAAAACGGAACTTCACCAACTACTCCACCCCCATCACAACTGTCTTCTTGTCCTAAAAAGTAGCTGCTATCCTGTCATGTATAATAATTACTCCCTTGCATTTATTTATTTTTATCACCCAAGTGCACTTTTCTAGACACCATTCTTCATCCTACCTAGTTCTTTATTTTGACATATATTTTGAGTTTCTTAATCTACACATTTCACTGTCCAAGTTTCTTTTTGTCATTGAGACTGTTTTGTTTGGTTGATTTTTTCAGCCTGCAACTTCTTTTTTTTTTTTTTTTTTCAAGAGTTTCCTGAACTGATTCTTTAGATTAAATATTCCCTTTAATGTGCAGCTACCAGCGTCCCTGCTTCCTTTTTTTGTTTTGTTTTGTTTTGTTTTTAATTCTTGCTTTTACTTTTAAGTCTGGATTTTTTAGATTTGCCCTGAGGTCACCATAGTTTAGAGATCAACCAGTGATTGGTCAGCATATACCTTAAGCCAATGAATCTTCCACCTTTTGCCAAGGACATCTGTATCTGAAAACACGCATTCAAATTTCAAACAGTATACAGATCCACCCCAGCTTTTACTTCCTGCTTGTACAGGCTCTGAGGACCTCCAGAGGAATCACCAAGCCCTTCCCTGTCCAGTGTCTCCCAGGTGTGCACACTTCCCTGTGTGAACATGATGCCTCTCAGATCCTTGGCAAGATGCAGAACGTTTAATGTCCTCCACTGCCATCAGAGTCCCCAGGTCTTTCTTTTAAAATTTGGGCCAGGATCTTGTTTGCCCCAAATTACAGGCTCAGGTAGCTATGATGTTAATAACTTTGACTAAGAGCTACTAACAAATAATAGGAACCAGGGAGACAGATCTTTTGCAAAAGGAAAGGAAACCAAGAGATGGAGGGAGAGGGGATGAAAAAGAATGAAGATATGTTATATACATGGACCGACTCCCCACGCTGAATATAGTCATCGTGTACTGCAAACATGAACTGATAAAAATATAAAGATAACCCTGGGAGTAGGGTTTTCCCACAGACTAGAGCTCCCAGACAGATCAACTGGCACCAGTGCCAGAAGTGGAACTGTGAGGTTAGTAAAATATCAACTGTTCCCTGAAGATGACGGTGTCCACAGACCTCTAGAGAGGTGCATCGCCTCTGTGCCTGTGGGGCTGCCATCTGTTGATAGCTGTTACGCCAGAGCTTGGGGAGCTGGAAAATAGCAAGGGACCATGAGAAATCAATCCAGCAGCTGTTAAATGAAGCAAAGAAGAATAAATTAAGATTGACTGGAGTCAATGAAAAAGCAGAAGATAGCACAAGTGATATTAAGAAAAAAAACTGTTCACAAATGTCATGGCAGAAAACTTCCCTGGTATGGAAAAAGAATTTGACATACAGATAAGTGAGGCATATAGAACTCCAATTAGCCATGATCAGAAAAAAATCTACAGCCAGGCATATCATAGTCAAGATTCCAGAAATTCAACACAAGAATAGAATCTTAAAAGCTGTTAGGGAAAAGAAACAAATCACCTATAAAGGAAAGCCCATCAGAATCACAGCTGACTTCTCAGCACAAACCCTTAAGTCAAGGAGAGCTTGAAGTGAAGTATTTCAAGCTCTAAAGGAAAACATTCTCCAATCCAGATTGATGTACCCCGCAAAGCTATCTTCCAAAATTGATGGAGAAATAAGATACTTCCATGACAAAGAACATCCGAGGAAATTTATGACCACTAAACCAGCACTCCAAAATGTCTTGAAGGACATTCTAGAAAGAGATAACAAGGAGTACAACTCCATGAACCCCAACAGAAGGAATCCACCAGGCAAGGCAAACAAACAGAAGGGGGAAAGAAAAAAGAGGGGAGCCAACAACAGGAAAATAACATGACAAGGATAAGTCAATACATATCAGTTATAACCATCAAAGTTAATGGTCTCAATTCACCAATCAAAAGACACAGACTGGCAGAATGGATCAAGAAGCAAGATCCAACAGTATGCTGCATACAAGAAACACATTTAATTCAAAAAGAAATTCATAGACTGGAAGTCAAAGATGGAAAACAATACTCCATAGGACAGAAACTCAGAAAAAAGCAGAGGTAGCTATTCTATTTGCAGACAAAGTGAATTCCAAGCCAAGACTGATTAAGAGAGACAAAGAAGGTCACTACATCCTTGTAAAGGGAACAATCCAGGAGGAAGAGATAACAGTCACAAATATATATGCAACAAATGCCAGTGCACCCAACTATATAAAACAAATACTAATGGACATGAAAAATCAAATAAGCACTAATACAACTGTATTGGGGGAATCTCAGTACCCCACTGTCACAAAAAGACAGATCAGCTAGACAAAAAATCAACAATAAAACATTAGAACTGAACCAAACTTTTGAACAAATGGACTTAGTAGACGTCTACAGAGTGTTCCACCCCACAACATCAGAATACACATTCTTCTCAGCTGTACACAGGACGTTCTCCAAAACAGACCACATACTAGCTCATAGAACCTGCTTAAGTAAATGCAAAGGAATTGAAATTATCCATGCATATTATCAGACCATAGAGCAATGAAATTGGAAATTAATGGCAAAAGAAACCACAAGAACTTCCTAAACACATGGAAATTAAATAGCACCCTCCTGAATAACCAATGGGTCACAGATGAAATTAAAGAAGAAATTAGACAGTTTCTACAATTAAATGATAATGACAATACAACATACCAGAACTTATGGACACAATGAATGCAGTCCTAAGATGGAAATTTATAGCGGTGAATACCCATATCGGGAAAACAGAGCAAGCACGAATAAAAAACTTAATGGTGAATCTCAAACTTCTAGAAAAAGAAGAGCAGACTAAGCCCAAAGCTTGTACAAAGGAGGAAATTATAAAGATCAGAGCAGAAATTAATGTGATGGAGACTAAGAAAACAATACAAAAAAATCAATGAATCAAAGAGTTGGTTCTTTGAAAGATTAAATAAAATTGACAAACCTGTAGCCAACCTTATCAAAAAAAAAAAAAAAAGGAAAGAAAAGACTCAAATCCATGCAATTAGGAATGAAAAGGGTGAAATCACAATGGACCCTGCAGAAATCCAGAAGATCATCTATACCTACTTTGAGAACTTATATTCTAATACGATGAAAAATGCAGAAGAAATAGACAGATTCCTAGATACATATGAAGTTCCAAAGCTGAATCAAGAAGATATAAAAATCCTAAACAAACCAATATTAATCAATGAAATTGAAGCTGTTATTAAAAACCTATCAAAAAAAATAAAAATAAATGAAAATAAAAACCTACCAACAAAGAAAAGCCCAGACACTGACAGATTCACTATTGGATTCTACAAGAAATTTAGAGAAGACCTAACACCACTACTTCTCAAACTCTTTAAAGACATTGAAAGGGAAGCAATACTCCCAAATTCATTCCTGGAAGCATTACTCTGATACCAAAACCCTGATACCAGGACCCAACTAAGAAAGAGAACTACAAGCCAATCTCCCTAATGAACATAGATGCAAAAATCCTCAATAAGATACTAGCAAACAGAATGCAGCAGATCATCAAGATTATACACCATGACCAGGTGGGATTCATCCCAGAGACAGAGGGATGGTTCGACATACATAAATCAATAAATGTAATACACCATATTAACATCCAAGGATGAAAGCCATATGATCATCTCAATAGGTGCAGCAAAAGCTTTTGACAAAGTCCAGCACCCATTCATGATAAAAACCCTACAGAAAATTGGAATAGATAGTCTTTATCTCAATCAGATAAAAGCCATCTATGATAAACCAACAGCCAACATCATACTAAATGGACAAAAACTGAAAGCTTTCACTCTAAAATCAGGAACAAGACAAGGAGGTCCACTGTCTCCACTCTTTTTCAACATAGTCCTGGAAATTTTAGCCAGAGCAATCAGACAAGAGAAAGAAATAAAAGGAATAGTGATAGGAAAGGAAGAAATTAAACTATCATTATTTGCAGATGACATGATACTCTACATAGAAGACCCAAAAAACTCCACTTAAAAACTGCTAGATTTAATAAGCAAATTCAGTAGTGTAGCTGGATACAAAGTTAACACTCAAAAATCAATAGCCTTCCTGTATACAAACAACAGACTCACTGAGAGAGAAATTAGGAAAACCATACCCTTCACAATAGCATCCAAAAAAATTAAATACTGAGGAATCAATCTAACAAAGGATGTAAAGATCTATACATTGAAAATTACAGTACTCTGAAAAGGGAGATTGAAGAGGATATCAGAAAATGGAAAGCTATCCCTAATCTTGAGTAGGAAGAACCAATATAGTGAAAATGGCCATACTCCCAAAACTGTTATACAGATTTAACGCAATTCCAATCAAAATTCCAACAGCATATCTCACAGAATTAGACAAAACAATCCTAAAATTCATTTGGAACCAGAAGAGACCTAGAATAGCAAAGGCAATTCTGGGCAACAAAGGCAAGGCAGGGAGCATCACAATCTCTGATTTGAAATTATACTACAAAGCTACTGTGATAAAAACAGCATGGTACTGGCAGAAAAACAGACCCAAAGATAACTGGAACAGGTTAGAAGATGCAGAAACAGCTCCAGACATACTCAGCCACCTTATCTTTGACAAAGGTGCCAAACACATTCACTGGAAGAAAGACAGCCTCTTTAATAAATGGTGCTGGAAAAACTGGCTCTGCACATGCTGAAGATTAAAACTAGACCCATATCTTTCACCATGCACTGTACTAAATTTGAAATGGATCAAAGATCTAAATATTAAAACAGAAACATTAAATCTGCTGGAAGATAGAATAGGTAAAACTCTTGAAGACACTGGTGTAGGCAAAGACTTTATGAATAAAACCCTGATCACACGGAACTATCACAAAGAATCAACCACTGGGATCTCATCTTATTAAAAAGCTTTTGCACAGTAGGAGAAACCACCAACAGAGTGAAGAGACAACCCACAATGTGAGAAAGATGTTTGCCAGCTGTTCCTAAGACAAAAGATTACTATAGAGAACATATAAAGAACTCAAAAAAAAAAAAAATCAGACCTCCCAAATTTAAAGACCCAATCCAAAAATGGGCATCTGAGATGAATACACCCTTCTCAGATGAAGAAATACAAACAGCAAATAGATATATGAAAAAATGTTCAACATCACTAGTCATTTGAGAGATACAAATTAAAACAACACTGAGATTCTGTCTCACCCTGGAAAAAATGAAAGTTATCAAGAAATCAATCAATAACAAATTCTGGAGCAGCTGTGGGTAAAAAGGAATCCTTCTCTGTTGTTGGTGGGAGTGTAGACTGGTGCAACCACTGTGGAAATCAGTGTGGAGATTCCTCAAAAAACTAGGATTAGAGGTCCCATTTGACCCAGCTATTCTCCTTCTTGGGTATCTTCCCAGAATAATTAAAAACATCACACTACCGTGATATATGTGCACCCATGTTTATAGCAGCACAATTTGTAATAGCTAAATCTTGGAAACAACCCAAATGCCCATCAACTGAGGAATGGATAAAAAAGATGTGGTCTTTTTATACAATGGAGTACTACTCAGCCATAAAGAAGGAGGAACTGGAAACTTTTATAGGTAAATGGATGCAACTTTAGACCATACTTATAAGTGAAATAAACCAGATGCACATGTGTAAACATTGCATTGTCTCCCTAGTGTGAGAAGCTGAAAGAGTAAATAAGATCCAAAGTGTACAACAGATATGGTAAAATAGGAAGAAACTGTTGAAAAGGAAAGAGAAACTGGGATGGGGGAAAGGAGAAAAGAAGGAAGGGAAAAGCAAATACATATATATGATAGTTAAGAGAGTTATACTGCTAATTTCTCTTAGTTCATTGAAAAGAAAGGTTTGTGCTAATATTGTTTGGGCAATGAAATGCCTATATCTTGTACTCTGAGTAACTAATTTAAAGATAACAGTACTCAATGTATTAACCATTGTTACTCTCCTATTATCTTGTTTTGAAATTTTGTTTTTTTTTTTCTCTTTAAAATAAAATTAAAAAATAAAAAACATGAACCTTCATTAGCATGACCGGTTAAGTGTTATGACCAAAGCTAAATATACTCATTTTCAAAATGGAACCAACTTAGAGGGATAAAGTGTTTTACCCTGGGTGCTGGGCAGTAACCTCATGCTGATACATTTTATAAGTCAGAGTCAGGACAGTGAAAAAGAACAAAAACCAGGTTACAGGTAATCAGTACGATGGCCCATGGGCTCCACAGATCCTCCTTTCTGCATCAGTGATCTGGAATCATGAAGCATTTCCTTCTCCGGAGGAAAAAGTAACCAACCATCCGAAGTCACATTTGTAGTCATATAAAAAGTGATCATTTTCTCTTTTGAGGCATTTGCTGTTGAAGTGTTACTACATTTTCTCTTCCTTGCAATAGCAGCCTCATAATCACCTTGGGTCTTCCACCAGCCGGGTGTGATAACACATGCCCATCCCAGCACTCTGGAGGCTGAGGCAGGAGGATCGCTTTGAGTTTGAGGCCAGCATGGGGTACATAATGAGTTCAAGGTGGACCTGAACTACATGGTGAGACCCTGTCTCAAAAAAACAAAAACAAAGGATATGATCACAAAAGGGGACTCAATGGGCTAAGAGAGTCAAACTCTCACTTTAGTTCGAATGAACCAGGAAGAGTAATAACTTTTATAATTTAGGAAGAAAAGTGGAACAGATGGGTGTTGTCTCAGCAGGCCAACCTGGAAAAATGATCTAACACAAAGCCAGCATTTGACTACGCACACTTCCCTCGCTCGAGCAGATCCCCTCTCTGCCCGGGTGCAGGCAGCGTCGTGGGCACCCTGGTCTGTCCGCTGAGCGCTGCTGTACCCAGAGCACGGGTTCTTGTGCTGATCGCTGCAGGCTGTGCTCACTTAGTGGCTAAGAGTCTATTTCCATAGACTCAGCGTGTTACTAAAGTACGCTTTGTTTTACCAGGAAAGACGCGCCAAGGGAGAGCTATTCGACGTCTTCTGAATGACACTTCCTTCACTGTGAAATTTCGGAATTATGCCTGTTTCATAACAAGTGGCTGGGATAACTGACTGTTCAACCACACCTCACTTCCCCAGCTCGGCCAGCAGACACTTATTTTTCAAAACACCAGTCTTTCACTTCTTCTTTAGAATGTCCCCCACTTGCGAAATAGCCATCCCCACTGCTGCCCCTCTAACCACTGTGAGTAGCGTCATTATTTATGTTGGCAATAGCATGGCTCTGGGTCCAGCTGCAAAACAGCCAGGGAAGTACATTTGTCATCTAGCTCTTCAGTTCTGAGAGGAAATGGACTTTAGGTTAGAAATGCCTCAAACTGGACCTCTCCTTTTCCAAAAACAATCTTTAAGAGAAAATGAATTTTTCAGTTTGTTGGTTGGAATTTTTTGAGACGGGCTTTTATAAAGGGACACAGCGTAAACCATCGTAAATAATAAGTACAGAGAACTTAGAGAATATTTGCATGGTTTGGCAGTGGTATTTTCATGTTTGAGAGCAACACGGAAATCCATGGGGCACTGAACAACTTCTTGTCTGTAACAGTAAAAGACACAAGAGATTTACTTTGGATCTTGCATCCTACATCTATTTTAATTTGGTTCTTCTCTCTGCAAATGAAAATAAAAAGTGGCTGCTAATCAAATTCTCAGGTTTTAGTACTTTTGAGATTATCTTTTCCAGCTATGGAGAAATTCTATATCCGCTCTAAGAAGAGGTGGAATCTTATGCATTGCTACTAAGAGAACATTTGGAATATCTTTTTGATTTGAAGATGTAGACATAGGTGTGACACCTAAATGTTATTTGTAATCAACATTTCTCTAATTACTAGTGAGACCAAGCATCTTGTTATGTGTATGGTAGCAAGTAAATTTATTTTCCTGTGAATTTATGTATTTAATTTCCTGTGGTTACCTCTTTATAGCCTTCACCTATTTTTATTAATTGCATTACTTTAAGTCTGCTTTGGATATTATGACGTGATCCCTTTTTGTTGTGCTATGTACTGTAGCATATATGTTCATAAGACTATTTTTCTTAACTCTGTTGACAGTGTTTCTGGCTGAACAAAAGTTTAAAGTTATCTATATTCTTCCATATATCAATCTTACTCCCAATGGCTTATAGACTTAACACAGGCTTCTAAAATCTTTCTTTGTCATATTCCTTTGCCTAAGGTTTTATAGCGCTTGTTTATTTTCATAACATTTTAAGTTTTTAGGTACAGAAATTAAGATTATGGTACCACGCTGTTTTCACAGTTGCAGAGCTGAGAGTTGCTGAAGGCCATTTCTCCCCTTGCTTATTTATTTGTTATTTTTTGGCTGTTCCAAGACTCAGTCTCCTTATCCATTTTCCACATTTACATTTCACATGGATTCTTAAATCTGTCTCCTCCTCTCAAGTGCGCCTGATACTGAGCCCTTAGCACTGTTGTGTAGACTACTACAACCACATTAACTGGTTTTCCTTCCCTAGCTTTTCTCATTTTATTTTTTTTATTTTAATTTGGATGAGTCCACGTTTGCAGTATGTAATGATTACATTATATACTCCAGGGAATTGGTGAATGTACATGATACATCTTAATTCTTTTCTGTCCCCTTCCCCTCCACCCATTTTTTTTCCAGGATCAGATTCATTTATTTTCTAAGTTCTTATCAAGTTAATTTTCATAAATGTAAATTAACAACCAGACTAACAGGCAAAAAAACATATAAAACAAATAAGACAATTATACTAAATCAAGATACACTTTTAGATACATTGGCCAATGCTGGATTACAATAACTTTTTTCTCTTTTTTTCCCCCTTTTTTCTGTCTTTCATTTAGTTTTGTCTCCTAGTCCACTCTCTAAACTCCTTTTGTAGGGAAATCTGATGATTCTGAGGCCTTGTATAATTTTATATGGCTTTACTGAGATATGATACGCATGCCATACATTTCAATCATTTCAAACATACAATTCAATATTTTACTATATCCGTGGAGTTGTACAGTCTTCACCAGCCTTGATTTTAAAACATTTTTATCAACCTAAAAAGAAATTCCCTACCCTCTAGATGGTACCTCCATCACCTCTATTTTCCCTGTCCCTTGTCCACCCACTGGTGCACTCTGTTCTTTATAGACTTGTCCATTCTGGACATTTCATGTGGGCGAAGTCATGGAATACGTGGTCATTGGTGACGCTCATCTTTCACTTAGTACAATGATTCCTAAGTTTATCCATATGCAGCATGTATCGACACTTCGTCCCTTTTTATAGCTGAATCTTATGCCACTCCATGGATACACCACATCTTCTCTATTTACCAACTCAAGGGTATTTGGATGTTTCTGTCTTTGTGTCTTATGAATAATGCCGCTGTGAGTCTCATATAAACTTAAAAATGAGTTTAATCCATTGCAGTAAATTCTATGCGGATTTTTGTTGCAATAGCATTAACTTTATAGATAAACTTGCAAATAAATTTTTTACAGAATTGAGTATTTCTATCAGGAAAACTGTTAAACATTTTTTGCATTTATTCAGACCTTGTTTATTGCCTTCCATGAAGTTTTACCAGTTTCTTCATAAAATTCTGGAGTGTCCCTTTTTTATCTCTATTGATTTTACATTTTGTCAAACTGAATGAAATTTTGCAATTAAAATTTCTGTTTACTATAGATAGATGATAGATAGATAGATGTTGCATGGATAGCCAGAGTAGATGGATAGATGATAGATAAATAGATAGATAGGGGGCCGGTGAGATGGCTCAGCGGTGTAATCGCCTGCCCGGCAAGCGTGAGGGCCCGAGTTCGACTCCCGGAACCCACAAAAAAAAAAAAAATAGATAGAAGGGTGGTGCATGGATAGACAGATATAGATAGATACAGAGCTACTTCCTGCTACTAGAGAATCCAAAACCAAAAAGATAGCCCCAGGAAAGAAACAGATACAATACAGAATTCTGGGGCAGGACAATCGCTGCTATTATCTCCCGCCCTAGGATGTTTAGAAAAATGTGAATAGGGGAAAAAAGTTTTTTTTTTTAATGTGGGTACCCAGAGTCAACCTCAGGACCTCGAGCTTGCCAGCAAGTGCTTGTGCTGCTGAGCGATATCACTGGCCCCTTTTTTTTCCTTTATGTGGGAACTGGGAGTTGAACTCAGGACCTCGCGCTTGCTGGGCAGGCGCTTATGCCACTGAGCTATCTCACCAGCCCAGGAAATTACTTTATGGTCGAAGAGAATTCTAATTCTCTAATGTCATCAGATCTTGATGGTTTCTTGGCAAAACAATTCCTTCTGTGAATAAAGAGGAAATTTTATGCATTGTTGATGGGAACGTAAATTAGAACAGCCACTATGGAAAACAGTATGGAGGTCTCTAAAAGACTAGAAATAAAACCACATTACCTTATGATCCAGCCATCCCTCCACAGGGTAGCTATGCAAAGGAAATGAAATTGGCATGCTGAAGAAACACCTATGTCCCCATATTTACTGTGGCACTATTCCCAGTAGCAAAGACATGGAATCAAGTTAGATGCCCAGCAGTGTATGGATGGATAAAGAAAATATAATGTATATATACAATGGAATATTACTCAGCCATAAAAAAGGGAAATCTTGTCATGTGTGACAACACTGATAGAACTGAATGACAGGTTAAGTGAAGTAAGCCAGGCACAGAAAGACAAGTACTGAATGTTGTCACCTAAATGTAGAAGCTTTAAATAGTTAATTTCATAGAACTGGAGAACAGAATAGTGGTTAGCAGAGTCTGGGAAGGTTGAGGGGGACAGAGATGGATAGAAGGTAGTTAATAGGTATGGGGTGAACTGGGATAATTTATAATGTTCTGTAGTGCAGTAGGATGACTATGGTTGAAAGCAATTAATTGTGTTTCAAAATAGCTAACAGACAGGAGTTTGAGTATTCCCCATACAAAGCAATGATAAGTGTCTGAGTGACGGGTATACCAGTTATCCTCATCGGATCATCCTCATGTATCCTCACGCTGTATACTTTCAGTGGAATATCCCACTGTCCTCCATAAATATGTACGATTATTATATAGCAGTTAAAATTTTTTAATTAAAAATTTTTTTAAAAAGAACCCAAAGTATAAATAAAGAGCAAAATAAAAGAGAGATAATAAGAAACAGGGAGATAGATCATGGGAAGGCGACTGAGAGATGGGGGAAATAAAAAGAATGAGGACATGTTGTGTCCATGTACCAACTCCCCATGATAAATGTTATCATTCTGTATGGCAAATGTGTACTAATAAAAATAAATAACAAAACAAGTTTTAAAATAATAAAATTTTAAAAAGAAAATAAACACGTAGAACTAAAAAAGAAAAGGCTTTCCCTAGGAGACACGGCGGGGGAGTTCGGCAGTCCTCGAAGATAGCCCGGGTTAATGTCTCGGTGCTTCAGCTGCCGCACAGATAACAACAGTCTTGTTGCTGCACGCATCTGAACGTGGCTAACCACACCCCTTCCCCGTCCCCTCCAGGATCTCCAACGAACACTCGCCCAAGCTCCAGATCCGCAGCCACAGTTACCTGAGGGCGGTGAGTGAAGTCTCCATCAACCGGAGCCTGGACAGCCTGGACCCCGCAGGCCTGCTCACGTCGCCCAAGTTCCGCTCCAGGAATGAGAGCTACATGCGCGCCATGAGCACCATCAGCCAGGTGGGTGCAGGGACCCATGCAGAGGCTGGGGACAGCTGAGTGGCGGGAGGCAGGGGCCACAGAAGGCCCAGACTGGAAGCCCAGGCAGGTGCCGCCAACAGCTGGCTCCTGGTGTCCTGGTCCAGGAGGGAGGGTCCTCTGCAGGGGACCGGGCCCAGGAGGGCTCTTGGGAACCCACCAGCACTCAGGCAGGGCCTTGCCAGGCGCTCCGGAAGGGGCTGGTGCCAGGGCCGGGGTCGCAACGTGGGTTGAAGGACACACACAGGCCGGACCCACCAGCCAAGCCAAGGAAGGGCTGATCATAAAAGCACTAAAGCTGGACGCAGAGCTCCAGACAGGACTCAGGCCGGGTAAGCAAGGGACCCTCTGTGTCCCTCTCCTGGGCCCAAGGGGACACTGCATCCAGTGCTGAGATCAGACCCTACTCCTAAGAACCACGCACAGGGCAGGGACAAAGACTCCATCCAGTGTTCAGCTGTGACACTGCAGGCTCTCCCATGCAAGGTGGCCGAGAGGCCCGGGCAGTGTCTGGTGGGAAAGCTGTGCTTAGCGTGCATTGGCCCTGGGCTCCCCCAAGCACCACAGAAAAGGAAATGTCAGGGGGTCCTGAGCTCAGGGACAGTGAACCTGAGACCCTTGGAGGAACTGATCCTGCAGCTTTTGGGGGCCACCAGAAGATAGAGGGGAACTCCTTCAGAGAGGACATCAAGAAGGATATTTTTGCCAGGCATGGTGGCACACACCTATAATCCCAGCACTCTGGAGGCTGAGACAGGAGGATCACAAATTAAAGCCCAGCCTGGGCAAATTAGCAATTTACCAAGACCCTGCCTCAAAATAAAAAATAAAAATAAGGCTAGGAATGTAGCACAGTGTGAAGAACCACAATCCCCAGTACCATAGGGGAAAAGAGTATTTTTTAAATGAAATGATGTTGGAGGCTCTGAATTTAAATTTATACCACAAGCTTAAAAAATAAGTACTATACCATTAATTCAGTTAATATTATTAAGCAAAACACTAGGCCAGATTTTTCAAGTAATGCCATTATGAGTATACATAATACCTATCCCCTAAAGGTTTATAGTCTCATGAAGGGCTTATGAGAAACATAAAATTCTGTCACAAACATTATTTACTTGACTACTGCAGAAACTCTCAGAATTAACCATGAGAGCCACTTTTGCTTAGGAACTTAATTGGTCCATCTGCCAGTTGCTTTATGTCCACATAATATTAGCCCTATAAACATTAAGATATGTAAGTATCTTACATACGTAAGATATGTAAGTAACCAGATATTAAATGGGACCTTCCCTGTAGCCACATAATTGTCAATAAGATCCCAGAATGAAGGACAAAAAGATGATAAAAGTACCCAGGACTGTAAAGAGAAAGTATCTAGGAATCAGATCTAGGGATACACATTTTAACAAATATTCCAAGGATTCTGATAAAGTAGCATTTAATTTGAATTTTTGGAAAATGCCAGCCTAAAGCATATTCAAGGAATAATGAGTGCTTTGGCTTGGTTAGAACTCAGAAAACTTGAGGGACAGACGTGGGAGAGCCATTCTGAAGACTGTGTCCTGGAGATTTTTTAATAAATGTCTTTTCATGCCAGCCCTAGGAACCTGGACTTTAGTCACTAGGAAAGACATTAAGCAAAGACTAATAAAATGCCAGTGTTTAAGCAGCAATGGTATTGTATAAGTCACTTTCCCATCACTTGGCTAAAATACCTACACCTGCAACTTAAAGGAGAGGTTTATTTTGGCTCACAGTTTCAGTCCCTTGTCAGCCTGTTCCAAGGTAGAATCATCATGGCGGACCCATCATGGCAGAAGGACCTGGCAGAGGAAAGCTGCTCTCCTCATGGCAGCCTTCCAGGTCGTGCCACTAGAGACCCACCTTCTATTCAGCCCCACCTCACAACAGCACATTCAGCTGTGAACTCATCAGTGACCCACTGAAGAGGACATCCCCCCCATGATCCAGTCACCTTCCAAAAGCCCCATGAGACTTTGGGGGGACATTTTAGATCTAAACCACAACAGCTACAATCAGAACTCTGGTGTAGGATAATTAATCTGGTAACAACATGTAGGAAAGATTGGAAAGGATGGAAAGCGAGTGGCAGAGGCTGGTCCGGAAGAGTGTGTGATCATCATGGTGCAAGGGATGCTCCTGGTGTGGGTAATGGTAGTGACCACGGTGGAAGGAGGGGGCACAGTGCGGTGCTGGTATGGATGAGATGGTGGTGAAATGCCAAGCCGATCCCTGAAGCACGCAGCTGTCAGAGTGACCTTGAAATACGACCACTGTTCCATTTTGTCCCTGCCATCAAACAGAGCTCCCTGCTCTCCATGGAGTCCTGTGGGCCAAAGGCCACGTCCACACCAGCTCCAGGGACAGAGCACCGGGGAAGCTGGCCTGAAGGTCCCAGCAGCGAGCCCTCCCCTCCCATCCTAGAAAGAAACCTCTAGCTGTGTGTGCAGACCCGTCCATGCTGATTAAAGTGGTGCCCACCAGCCCAATCACAGGGAAACAGTTGAAGCCTCATTTTGGCCCATTTCAGACTTGTTTCATCCTTATCTTTTTACAACAAATAATATTTAAAACTTCTCAAGGCATATCTTTATTTTGCACAGCCTAAAGGTCACGTCCTGTCTCAAAACTATGAAACAGTTTATAAATTCGCCTGTCATACATGCAGAATACAGTAGTGGCTTTAAATTTTTCTTGGCAGTTGGGTGTGGTGGCACACGCCTATAACCCCAGCACTTGGGAGGCAGAGGCAGGAGGACTGCTGCGAGTTCGAGGCCAGACTGAGCTACATAGCAAGACCCTGTCTCAAAAAAAAAAAAAAAAAAAAAAAAGATAAAAAATTTTTGGGAAAACATTTATACCCAACGTATGACTTTTAATATGTTTAAAACAAGGGATACGATTCCCTCCAGCAGGACAGGTGCCAGGCAGCTGGCTGATGTTGGTCCCTATGCTGTGGCACGGACCTGTGTTGGGACAGCGTCCTTCCCAGGGATGCTTAGTGAGATGGCACGGGCATGGGGAGCACTAATGCTGCGATTCCACAGTGTGGTCACTGGGCCTTAAGTAAGCACGGAAAGCATCTCTGTTCTGAATGGATTCTGAATGACATATCATTTTTCTAGCACCTCATTCAACTTTCATGGAAGACAGTCTCTAAGGATAATCTGAAACTTCCAATTACATTTGCAACCTTGTCATTGTTCAGAGGAGAGTTTCCTCTCAAAGCAAAACAATTGTACAAACTCTAGGTAGTTTAAAAAAGAGTTGGCTTTTGCTATATCAGAGATATTTTCTTCTATAAATCACTTGTAGAAACTAGAATCATATTGAATTCCAGTGCACTATAGCCCATTCAGTTGAAAACCTGACATATTCATCCTAGAAAGATGACAATAACATTTTGTAAGCCAAGGAATTGGTCTAGAACAACTAAATCATTTGTTTCCATCATTCATAATTCACAGAACAAAACAAATTGTGCTTGGATGATAGAGAAAACTGAGAATCTTTTCATAGGTCTATTCATTTTCTATATTTTACTATACATATTTAATGAAAAGGGTGCTTTTATAGAGTAAGTTTGAAAAGAATTATAGAATGTCAGATTTTTAAAAACTACTTCATATAATAATTATCATTTCATATTGGATTATATCCTTTTTTTTTTTTTTTGGTACTGGGGAATGAGCCCAGGGCCTTCACACTGAGATACATCCCTACCCTTTCTTAGTTTATTTTGAGACAGTGTCTTGCTAAATTGCCCAGGATGGTCTTGAATTCAGGATGCTCCTGCCTCAGCTACCAGAGTGCTGGGATTTCAGGCGTGCACCACCATGCCTGACAGTTTTTAAAAAGTAATGTAACTAGGCAGTTGTTTTTGTGCTCCGGTAAAAGCAGCAGCTTAGCTGTGACTTTTGACTTAGTACAGCTTTTCACTGTGGTGTGTGTGTGCGTGTGTATACGTGTGTGTGTAGAAGTGAGACCCAGATGGATTGTGTCTGTGTGTACCCAGCTAGCAGTGACAGAACCAACAGACCCCAGTGTTTCCTAACTAATCACTCCATGCCTCCTGGTATTGGTGGCAATAGGGTTGCCACCTATTTCCTATCAAGGAAACCATTGAAGACTATGAAATTCAGGTCGAAGAAAGACTCAAGACCCAATCTGAGAGGCGCTCACTGGCCAAAGATGGGGCAAATGAGTTCACGAGAATAACAAAGTACATTTAAAGTCATTGTATTAGTCATCTTTCCATGACTGTGGCAGGCATCTGAGATAAGTCAACTTAAAGGAGCACAGGCTTATTTCAGCTCACAGCCTGGGAAGCTGCAGTCCCTGGTCACACAGCCTGTTGCCTTGGGTCCTGGGGTGAGGTAAAATCATGGGGAAGAGTGTGGGGCAGGAAGCTGCTTGCTTCTGGTGACCAGGAATGGAAAGAGAGAGAGGGGAAAGGGCTGGCGCTCCAATAGCTCCTTCAAGGCCACGCCCCCAAATGACCTCACTTCCACCCAGTACGCCCCACCCCTCAACACTGTAGGGAGATGCCTTTGGAGGACACTTACCAAACTATAGAAACCATCAAATATTTTTTAATCTACAATCTATTTCGATCTTTTTTGTTTAAGTTTTTTGTTGTTTTGATTTGGTTTGGTATCGTTTTTGTTGTTGCTGACAATACTGGGAATTTAACTCAGGGCCTTCACACTGAGCTAAACCTCAACCTCTTTTTTATTTTTTATTTTTTATTTTTTATAAGTCTCAAAGTTGCCCAGGTGGGCTCAAACTTGCAGTCCTCCTACCAGAGTGCTGGGATTACAGGTATTCACCACCATGCCTGGAATTTTGATATTTTTAAAAATTAACTCATCATCACTGAAAGACAAGAGGGAACACATTATTATCTCAAAGGGCGAGGGAGAGCTCGAGCATCTGTCTTCCCACTTCCATTAAGTAGCCAGATAATATAAGACAGGAAGCGTTTCTTTATTAAAATTTTCCAACTAGGAGTTGTAAACATGAAGATAGAATTAGAATAGTGCCATTTTGCAACCCTGGTGAATTACTAGATCTAAGCATTGAGCATAAAATGGTTCCTGACAACATAAAAAGAGAGACAGCCCAGGCCCAATGAGCCCTTCGATGAAAAATCACATGCCTGCCAGCCATGCTAAAAGCCAGTGTCAGATCAAGTCTCTAGGTACAGTTTACAATTTTCAAGAAACACGAAAAACAGGAGAACGTGCTCACAGCACCATGAGCATGAAATCAGCAAAATCTAAACCGTGGGAAGCTCTGCTGGTCAAATGACACACATTCTTCAACAGAAAAATTGTAATCAAAAGAAATACATATGAATTGTACTGAATAACAAAGTACATTTCAAGTTATTGTGCTAGCTTTCCATTACTGTGACATTAGATAAGTCAGATAAATAGATAAATAGATACGCTTAACCTAGACAACTAAGTAAAAAAAGTAAACAAGTATAATTATATTTACTCTATGATTCAAATTGTATTTAAAAAATTG
Organism: Erethizon dorsatum; assembly: GCA_028451465.1. Classification (NCBI taxonomy): domain Eukaryota; kingdom Metazoa; phylum Chordata; class Mammalia; order Rodentia; family Erethizontidae; genus Erethizon; species Erethizon dorsatum. Next base: position 27,543,595 of record CM051838.1, on the reverse strand, counting down.
ACAGGGGAGCATATCAACTCTTTGATAAGATAAGCATCCAAGTTTAATGGTTGTTACCTTCACGGGGATAAATATTTACTGTTTCTTTCTGGTGCTTAATATGCCATTCAAAAGAGAAATATCAAGAAAATTATATGGAGAGAGATATAGCCACATGTATAACATAGCTGACCTTACTGTTTACTTGGAAGTCATTTCAAACTTACAAGAGTCACAGTGTCCTACAAAGACTTTGTCTACCCTCGACCCATATTCCAATTCATTGTTAATTACGCACAGATTGCACTGGTCCACTCTTTCGCCCCTTCATCCCACTTAACAGTTGCAGGTACCACATCCCTTCACCTCTAAATGTACCTTTGTATTTCCCAAAAAGACTAAAGATTTGTTGATAAAGATGTAGATGTAATCTTAATATGGGTATATGTAGTTATTTGCCTTAAAAATATGCAGTTTTTTTGTCAAATTAGATAAAAGGTGTGAAAATACTATTTTTAAGCTATAAAGATTTCTTATTAAGAAATGCAAGTCTCTTTCCAGTAAAATTCCTTAAGGTAATTGGCCACTGTTATCTGAGGCTTTAAGAAATTAGCCATTCTAGAGCACATCCTCAGAAAACACAAAAAGAGACGATAAAAAAAAATTTTTTAACAGTATTTGATATGTGTTCTAAGCTTAATTAAATTCCCAATTACTCATGAATTCGGTATTAGGAAAAACAGAGACAAAAGGTCCTGGAACATAGTAGAAAATTGCTCCCAAATCTTCAGGCGATCATCTACAAAGTGAGATACTGACTGGAACATCTAGTTAGGTGTATTTTTTTATAAACAGCACTCGAGCTCAATGAGAGTTCTATACAGAGGAATATAAATCAATAAAAACTGATTCCTCAAAAAAAAGGACTAACACCATCTATTAAAAAAAAAAAAAAGAGCGCCCCATTTCAAAGATCTTTTTAAATGTACCTTTAAACAATTTGGGTACCATGTCAGCTCTTTATAAAGAAGAGAGAAACCTGTGCATAGTTCAAGAATCCTGACAGCGCTTTTCAAGACTGTGACAATCTGGGTTTCGTTTATTTTTGTACAGGAATGCAAAGCACGTTTCCATACATAGCTCTTAATGAGGCCTTAGCCAACCCTGAAACAATCTGCCCAACTCGTCATTCGAAAAGGCAGAGTAGAACACTTGCTCCTAAGATGTGTGCGCTGCAAAGTCCCCTGGAAGACGCGCGCTCTGCCCAGGGGCCCAGGAAGCTCCCCAAGCTCCCAGCGTTGCCAAACCAGGAGCGGCCGGGGCTGGGGCTCCGCGGCTGAGCGCTCGCCTGGCAGGCGGGAGGCCCAGGGTTGGAAACCAAGCCTCCTAAGGGGGAAAGGGAATAAACGAAGCTCTTTCTTGAAATCGGCGCGTCCGCGAGGGCGCTGGCAGGGCGCTGACCCGCGTGCCGTCCGCAGGTGAGCGAGATGGAGGTGAACGGGCAGTTCGAGTCGGTGTGCGAGTCGGTGTTCAGCGAGCTGGAGTCGCAGGCGGTGGAGGCGCTGGACCTGCCGGTGCCCGGCTGCTTCCGCATGCGGAGCCACAGCTACGTGCGCGCCATCGAGAAGGGCTGCTCGCAGGACGACGAGTGCGTGTCGCTGCGCTCGGCCTCGCCGCCGCGCACGGCCACCACGGTGCGCACCATCCAGAGCAGCACGGGTGAGTGCGGCGCCTCGCGGGGCGGCCCGGAGGGGGAGCCGCTCCCGCTGTGCTCCCTGCCAGGCTCTGCCCTTCGGGGCTGTGGCCCTGTGCCTTGGGCGTCCCCGAGTTAGACTTGCTTTCTCACTGCGACGCAACCACAGAGGTCCTGAAACACCCCGTGAGCCACCAGGGACCCCAGGCCCAGTCAGCCCGACTGGACAGCTTAGGAGTTTCCTTGTATCACAACAGAAAGCACATTTACTTCATTAGTTTAAAACCCTTCGTCATAATAAGTAACACCGCCTTTTCCCGCTAGATTCTATTCAGGTTTTTGCAGTTCAACTGTGTTTTTATCAGTAGATTTTTAGGTACAAAGGCACAGAAAGGTAAAAGGAGTTTCCATGCCCCTAGGAGCTGCACAGTAATAAAGCCCATGTATGACTGCGGAAATACAACAGGGTGCCAACGAGAAAACCCCGCCATCCTAACAGAGCTCAGACTTCAGGTTGAATTCAGCATAATTCCAGTGGGATAATTGTACCGGAAGATCTCCAAACCTAGGGGCAAGACAAGTAATGATGAATAAATTGGAAAGGAAGTCCCGGGCCAGAACCCTGTAGTTCTAGGTTATCAAACATCAGTAAGTATCATTCAGCCTAGAACTTTGGCAGGCTTGAGGGCTAAGTCCTCTAGCTGGAATTTAAAATCCACTAACTAGAGACCTGGAACTGACGGAGGGATTCTAAACCGCTGGAGGTTAAGCAGAAGGAGAGCGTCGTTGGGCACTGCAAGCTGCAGAGGCTCCCCGAGGTCAGCTCAGCACAGTGCACAGCGCCTGCCCCTGCTTGGCCATCCGCAGCCCCCAGACAGTGGGTTCCGCTCTGGCTTACTAGGAAACGCCCGTGACAGCCACAGGCAAGAGTGCTGAGTCCAGTGGGACAGACTGACAAGGAGGGAGAGTGCGTTTTCCAACAGTCAGCCATGGGCTTGTGTACATACGTGTGTTTGCCTCCATGCCGTGACTGTAGCTCTGAAGGTCTGCTGTGAGCCGATGCGTGTCACTGTGTCTTTCTGTGTCCCCAGCTGCCCGTCCCCAGTGTGTGCTCCCTTCCTCTCCACAGTGACCTCACTGCCGCCGCTGCCAGTTGAAATCACTCCTTACAAAAGGGCTCCCGGCTCTCTCCTTCTCCCTTGGGGAACTGGGCTGGGGATACTGGGGTGAAGCTTTGGTGGGGTTAAAGAGACTCCGGGTGCCCTGCTCCCCCCCAAGGATTTTGTGGCTTTGTCATTAAGAGACATTTTACTGCCAGCTGTGGTGGCTCATGCCTATAATCCCAGCACTTGGGAGGCTGAGGCAAGAGGATCACCATGAGTTTGAGGCCACTCTGGGCTGTGTTGTGAATTCAAGGCCAGCCTGGATTACGTAGGGAGACCTTGTCTCAAAAAACAAAACAAAAGAGGATAATTTATTGATACTCCCCATCTAGTTCTTTGAATACGCCCAGGTCTGACCTTCCCAACCCCTCCCAGGTGCCTTGGGGACTCCCAGAGTTCAGACAGTAGAATTGCCACCAAAATATCAGGGTCATTCAGGAATAACCAAATTTCAGGTGAAGAGCGAATAATTTTGTAATATGCCTATATCCCAGTGTTGAGTGGGAAGTACTTATGCTACATAAGAACCGGAGTGTGCGTGGTCTTTGCCGAAACCCGACAGTCCAGTGCAAGGGAGTGGAGGGCGGGGACCTGTGTCGCTCCATTTCAGATCTGAGTTGAATCTGAGGGACCTCAGCTGGAGACCGCCCAAACCAGGAGAAGAGGGGCAGGCCACACCGAGGGGCTTGCTCCTGTCCTTTCTGGGCTCCACACCGGGGGCTCTCTGGGTGGACAGGTCCAGGCTCTGCTGCCCTGCCAGGACTCAGGGACAGGAAGCTGTGGTGTGGCGTGGGCATGGGGAGGTGTGAAAGGCCTTGGCACAGGGAGCTGTTGGCTTCCTAAACATTCTGCTCCATGAGCTTCACTGGCATGGAACATGAAGAGTTCAGTACTAAACCATTACCGCAGAGTTTAATTGACTCCGTCAGATATTTAGGCCTGCAACTTTAAACTGTCACGAGCACCTCTTGCAGGCTCTCTATACCATAGGTTTTTCCTTTAAAAAAAAAAAAAAAAAATCGGTGATTTTAGCACATAGTGAGTTTCTCTCAGTCATTCTGTCCCACCTTGCCTCTCCTCTCTCTCTCTCTTTCTCTTTTCCTTTTCTCTCCACACGTTCTCAGTACTGTAATTTTCTTCTTCTATTAGTTTCCTTCTTATATTGAACCAAATACAATTTCCTATAGAAAATACAGAAAACCTATCTTCTCACAGGACTTAATTTTGAAAGAATCCACTCATCAGGGAGCAACTTTGCTCTAATTGTAATGATTTTCCCTGTGGAGCAGGTCAGATGCACAGCTGGGCTTCAGAGGAGGTGATGGAGATTTCTCTTCCTTTGCTCATTATCCATAGATGCTCACAGCAGACTCTTTTTTCCTAAACCTCCCCCAGCCCGAAAAAAGCTCTTCATTCTCGTCAGCTGTTATCAGTAGACATCACTCCTTCCTCCAACTATCCACATTCAAAGACTGATTTTTGTGTCAGCCCGCTTTTAAATTGTTGAAACTTTCAACAGAATATACTTTTGAGCCTTTCTTTTCTATCCTTGTGCTTTACTCGTATTAGCAACATGCAATCACAGATAAAAGTCCTCAAAAGAGTCTGATGCCACGGAGACATCCATGTGGATGAGCTCAGCTCTGAGCGACTGTGGGGATCTTGATATTGCTCATCAGGGATCAGGGTGAGCAGAGACGTTTCCACCAATCAGAGCAAATTAGAGGCAGAGTGAGAGAGGGACCCATTGTTACACTTCCTTTGATTTGTTGAATCTTACAACCTCTCAGTCCAATCTGTTTGTCACTCAATCTCCCTCTAACAAAATTTAACACATTTTAAAATAAGCTTCAGTTTTAATAGGTGCATCATAATTGTACGTGTTGATGGGGTATGGTGTAATGTTTCCTTGTGTGTATACATTGCACAGTGATCGCTTTCAGATCCCAAAGTGATTCTTTCGAGATGCTTGGTGTCCTGAACAAAGAATTGGACAAGATACCCCGAAAAGGTAGCGAGGACTTACATTTATTGAAGGAGGAAAATAAATTGGCTCTACAGGGTGAGTGTGCCAGTGAAAGACTCACAGCAGCCACCAGGAAAATGACAGGGGTCTTTGGTATCTTCAGTTCCTAGATTGCTTCTCTCCCGTGCAAATAAGGCGTTGGGACAGTTGTCCTATGAGAAACTCACTTGGCCTGACATCTGATCTAAACCATCCTATCAAAGGCCCTGTGGTTCTCACACCCGATGTAGAGGAAGGACTGAAGATAGCACTTCCTGATTGGTGCAGCCAGTCCCACAGGCAGGGTTTGGGAACTTGCACGGTCATCCCGGGCTCTGTGTTATGCCTGTGTGTGTCCTGGGTCTCCAAGACTGACGGGTGACGCCACTTGCTTAACTAGTTTTACCCCACCCTCAAATCCCTCACCTCCAACATTTATCATTTCTTCATAATGAGAAGATTCAAAATTCTGTCCTAGCTATTTTGAAGTCTCTCAGACATTGTCCTTAACCTACAACCACCCTGCTGTGTAATAGGACACCAAAAGTCATTCCTCCCGGAGCTCTTAAGTGAAATAAGCCAGGTGCGGAAGGACAGACACCACATGACCTCACCCGTATGTGGCCTCTAACACAGTGGACCTCACAGAAGTGGAGAGCCGACCAGTGGTGACCAGAGGCCGGCGAGGAAGGGGAAGAGAGAGGCGATCGACAGGTACAGAATGTCACAAGGTTTTATGCAGAGCATCATCAGTAAAGATTAGAGCTGCTGCAGAAAAGCAGAATGAGAAAGTGGGACAGTCATCTTCATGGCCATAGAAAACAAGCACCCCGCCCTCAGTCCTCTGAATATTTTAGGTCAAAATAGAACTAGGTACCCAAAATTATCCCAGACTCCAATTTAGAGTACTGGGTTCAATCTGCCTCTTAGGAAATATATCAATGCAGAGAGGTACATTTTAGCATGAGTTTAAGAAAGCTTTACTGGACATTTTCTAGTTTTAGCAAAAGCAGTATCACATTGAAGGAGGCTGATGGCAGATGGTAATCGCAGTAACCCTAATAAGCAGAAACAATGCATCCTAAGTGGATGGAAACCCAGAAAGATATAGGCACACACTTGTGAGTGCATGGAAAAATAAACATCAGAAAGGACAGAAAATAGATCGTTGGCAGTGGTTTCTTAACCCTAATAGGTGGGGAGGGTCTGGTACTATGGAAGAGGAAGGTTTTTTTAAAAAATAAATATGTGTTGTCTGTCATGATTTAAATAAAAGAATACTCTGTTTAAATAAAAAGAATACTCTTTCACAGACATAGGCAACCCATCATGATATATGATTCACTCATCTTTTATGAAAATTTCTTTACTTTGAAATTACAGGATTTTCAAAGAAGCTTTATGTAGCAATAACAAATTCTATAAAGTGGGGTCAGCCTGGTGTGATGGTGCCCACCTATAATCCCAGCACTGGGAGGCTGAGGCAGGAGATTCAAAAGTTCAGGCCCAGCCTGGGCAATTTAGAGACTTAGTGAGACCCTGTCTCAAAAATTTAAAATTTTAAAAAGGCTGAGGATGTAGCTCACTGTGAAGCCCCTGGACCACCAAAAAAACAAACAAGCAGGTTCACTTGCCATTCTCCTTTCTTGGAGTTTGGACTGCGTGCTCTATTATTTTCTAGCCGGGGAAATCCCTTGAAAGATGGTGGAGTGGAACTAATCCCTTCCAAGCAGCCCCTGAGGAAGGAGAATAAGGAAGAACCCAGGAAACAGCACCACCATGAGAGAGCGGGCCAGGTCGTCCCCAGTCTGCCCTCCTGGTGTGGCTTGGGACCACAGTCACGGCAGTACATGACATCCGAGTTTCTAACAGGAAGAGCGATTTTCTTCTCAACGGAGACGCTTTCTTCCCCATCCCTACCCCACAAATCTCCCCTTCCCCGCCACTCTGACATGGATGCTCACATCACATTCACACACAAAAGCAGCCCATCTTTTGATCATCTGAGGTCAGAAGTCCCCATCTTTGTCCCAGCCAGGGGCCCACACTACCCTACCTGCATGCCCTGCAACCCATGTCATACGATGCCCCGCACCCCATGTCATACGATGTCCCCAACACCACACACAAACCCAGCACTGAAGACCTCAAGCAGAATAAGGTTAAGACAGTCATTGATATCAGTAGTTCACATCTTAGGCATTCATTAATAAAAGAAGGAATGAAAGAGAAGCAAGCAGGAAAATTCTTAAATACTCCACAAACTGCACAACCAACAGATGTTTGAATAATCAAGGTGTTTCCCCAGGGAAATACCATTGCTGTGCAAAATAAGAGGAGAAGGATAAGTCAGTTATCTGTAGGAAAATGGATGTGCCATAATATGAAATAAACCAGACACACAGGCTTAAATATCCATGGCTTCTCTTATATGCAAAACCCAGAGTAAAAACACGTTAAAGAGCAAATGAAAGCTAGACAGTAGGAAGCAGGGAGACAGATCTTTTGCAAAAGGGAAGGGAACCAAGAGATGGAGGGAGGGAGAGGGAAGAAAGAGGAAAGGAATAAAAAAAAATTCAGATGTGTTGTATGCATGTACCAGTTTCCCATGATGGATGTAATCATTATGTACTGCAAACATGTCCTGATAAAAATTAAAATTAAAAAAGAATAAAATAATGACAATAGAGAACAAGTTGAATCATAAAATATTAGCAGTAGAAGAAACGTCTCCAGCATCTAGTCCAGGGATCTGTAAACTATGCAAGCCCATGCCTTTTTTGTCAATAGAGTTTTATTGGCACACATTCAGGCCCATTTGTTTAAAACACTATAGCTGCTCTCAGGGCCTTGGAATAGTTGCTGCAGAGAACATGCCTCCCCAAGCCAAAAACGTTTGTCACCTGGCCCTTTATAGGAAGTTTGCTGCACCTGTCTGGCCCATTGACCCCAATGTGAAGTATGGAACCTAAGCATGTGTGAGGTCCTGGATTCAACTCTCAGCAGGAGGAGGAAGACGAAGAGCAGGTGGGGAGGAAAAGACTTGCACCCCTTTTTGAAGGCAAAGTCAGAATAAAAAGCCAAGGCTCCAGCAAACAGCCCTTTGCTCCTTTGCGTCCCTGCTCCACAAATTACTTATTTCATGATTATACATTTAATCTGAACCTTAATTTTTTTGTGTATAAAATGAGATTATAGTGCTGCTTCTCTTCCCAGCCTCACTGACCATTTTGGGAGAATTCATAGCATTCAGGGGAAGCTCCCTTCATTCTGCCGGGCACTGAGTTCATGGTCCTTTTAATAAAACAACAAGGGAAGGTTCAGAAGTGCCAGGAATAGATACCAACCATAAGCCTTGTGAACAAAGCACCTTTGTTTTCTATTCAAGATAAAATCAAGGGAAAAATGTTTGAATGTCACCTGGCCTATTGCCTGGTCCCTCTGCTAATTAAGTTTTTCTTTGAATCACCCCAAGGAGGACTGGAGACATCCAGTTCCCCCACCCTGGGAAGTTCAATTTCTCCCCTAGTGAGGCCATTTGTCCTTGCCTATTTTTATATCTGAGGAAAGTGACAGTGACGAATTTTGGAAGATGTTTGATTCTGACTGTGTTTTCTTCTTTGAGGCACTCGGTACAATCCCTTTAAATACAACAAAGTCATGAAAATGCAAAAGTGCTGCCAGCCACCGGGCAAGGCTTAAAATCTGAAGAGCTACTTTCCCCAACTCTGATTGTTTTGAAAACAGAATGTCCAAACCTTGAGGACCATGCCCTGGAGATGCCACCAGGCCCCCTTTGCACATTAAGGGTTATAAGCAAGAGGAGGCAAAGGGGTCCCCGAGGCTTTCTGCCACTGGGGCTTTAGAGATGTTGGGACGTTCAGATGGGATATTTAATACGGAAGCCGTATGTAGGCTACAAATTAGAATGCCTCTGCCTTCGCTTTGATTTTAAGTCTCTGTGTGGCTTAGTTTACTAATGATGCTAACAGCTAACCTGGGAGGACTCACTAGTTGATGAGGCAGCGTCATAGATTAGCTAGCTCAGGCCACCCTAATCAATACTCAGTGACATGTGTGTCATTGTCATCATCAGACAGGAAAAAAAAATGAACACTTAAGGACTTTGCACAACTTCACCAAGTCCCACAGCTACTAAGCGACAGAAAGGGTCTTAAGTTATTTCCATAATTATCAATAAATGTTCTGCAAAGTGTGGCATACTCTAAAATTATTTACTACCAATCTGTTTCCAGAATGAGAGGCTGGAAGCTTTTTTTGTTTTGTTTTTTTATTATTTCCTCTCTCAAATGTTCACTTAGTTCCTGCTGTGTTTCACATCTGTGTTTTCCTTAATAATTTCCAAAAGCCCCACTTTTATATAGAAAATAATTTGGTCACATATTACTGGCATGGTCTCTTATATTGTTTTATCTGTGAAATTTCTTTTTAAAACCAAATTAAAGGTATAACATGTAGAAATTTAAATAAGTAAAAGTCTAGGGCTGGGCATGGTGGTGCACACCTGTAATCTCAGCACTTGGAAGGTTGAGGCAGGAGAATAAAAGAAAAAGAAAAGAGAATATAAAAGAAAGAAAAAAATCTATGAAAAGAAAATACTCCATGAGTTTAAAATTTCATATCACACTTTGTCATTTAGACATTATGATGGATTTAAAAGATCAAATATCAAGTCCCTTGATCTAGCCGTGGTATTGTCAAACAGCACTCAGTGGAAAAAAGAGTTTTTGCCCACTCATGTGTAAACTAACCAGGTGGCAAATTCTATTTTGTGGCTGACAAAATGGCCAGTGGTCTCTGCCCTTGGGTTACATTTTAAAAATATACCCCACGTTAACTTAATCCTGACCTGACAGGTCTCTTTATTGAGCTCTAAAGCAAAGACATGAATGTCCTGATTAGAAAGGTCAATCAGAAATGCAATTAGAAAATCAGGCTCCTTAGACGTGACTGTTACTAAATGGCAAAGTTCTCAGAAACAGTGAATGACACGGAAGCACGGGGCCTATGGTTTTTTCTAGTTTTTTGATGCCTGCATGGACATTGCTGTCTAGTGGAAGAAACTGCCACTGTTAAAGTCCACAGTTGTCTGGTCCAATTCATACTGAGCTTTAACGAATACAGCAAAGCAATCGCGATTGGAGATTGCACACGGGATTAACGCTGGCGCTTGGACAGCCCTCCAGAGCCACCTTGCTGGCAACATTGCTTAGCTCCAGGTGGCAGATGCAAGACCTGAGGTTTTGTATTTCTGCCTATTCCTCCTGCTCTGACTTTCTGTCATGCTCTCAGGGCAAACTTTTACTGTTCCAGACATCCTTGATGAAAACCAGCGCTGAGAAAAATGAATAGCACCAAGATTTTACTCTCTTAGTATTGAGATATGCCTATATTTGTTTTAAATGGCAAATCGATGACTATAAAACTATTAACATCCCAAAAGCTTCCTTTGCCATCTGCCAGTGTCCTACTGGCATGCAAATTCCATCACCATATAAAACTTTTACCTTTTTTTCATCTTGTTCTTCCAGTTTTCAATATTATTGAGAGGGCCGGTGAGATGGCTCAGCGGCTTAAGCGCCTGCCTTGCAAGCGCGAGGGCCCGAGTTCGACTCCCGGAACCCACATACGAAAAAAGGGGCCGGTGATATCGCTCAGCGGCACGGGCACCTGCTGGCGCGCGAGGTCCTGAGGTCGACCCCCTGGTACCCACAAAAAAATATATATATATTATTGAGAATACTAATTTGAACAAATTCCAGTTTAACTTAATGGAAGAAAATAACTAGTTCAGGTTATCTCTAAAAATATGACACATTGTCAAAATTTAATTAGTTTTTATCCTTAGAATATTTTTTGGCTTTAAGAAGATGTACGTGTAATATTAAAATTAATATTGCTTAACCAGTTTTATGCTTTAGAGCTGTGTCGGATCTGATCAACGCAGAAGCTCATCTTGAATTTTTGGTGGGATTAACATCCTGTCTCTTCAAAACAAACCTGGAATTTCTTTTTCATCTAACATTCTTATTCCATCATGTATCTTTCTGTCACAATGAAAATTTAAAGAAAAAACTTTTTTTTCTCTTTTAAATTAGGTCAGAAAATCATAATGAGACTTTAATGTTCGCTCTTATCATTGTCAGGGAACTTCTTTCCATCTTTTGACTTTTTATTTAGAAGTAACTGTGGATTCACAGGAAGTTGTAAAGATGGTACTGAGAGGTCTCTTGTAACTTTAACCTAGTTTCCCCCAACAGTGACACTTGTATAATTTTAATACAATACCAAAAGTAGGACACCACCACTGACTAGTTCGTATTTCAGCACTGTGGATTCTTAACCACCTGTGGCAGCAAAGAGTCACATATATGTGGCCACAGAAGTTTGAGGTTCGGATGCGCAACAGCCTGGCTTAGAGGTAGGTTGGAGCAGAGGGTCTCATAGTAGAGTGTCTTGGGTCAGGCTTGGACCAAGGACATTCTTTTCATGGTGCACTTAAGGCTATCTGTATATAACATTTTTTCCCCCAAGGGAAATAGATTTTTCTGTGAGGAATGGCATGTAGCCGAATTCACTCAGTGAACACCTGCATTTTGCTGACTCTCATTATTTTAACCATTTTTCCAACACCACCACTGCGGTCAAGATACAGAACTATCTCATTATCACAAAGATGAACTCACTGTCCACGATTTGCCAGATTCTAACGAAGTTGGTAGAGCACATGCTTGGCATGCACGAGGGCAAAATTCAATCCCCAGCACCCAAAAAGAAAGAAACTTTACTTCCCCTCAAATTTCTTTGCCCTCTCTCTCGCTCTCTCTCTCTCTCTTTCTCTCTGAGGTACATCATGTTATATGTTTTGTTTCAAATGTCAACACAATGGATGATCAAAATAAAAAATGAATGTTTAAATTTTAAAATGTATTACAATAAGAGACACATTGCCATTAGTCCCTCTCAAAATACCCTCCTCACTTTGAACACACTCATCCCATTTTTCTTGCCACTTTCTGAAGCAGGTCTGGAAATCCTCTTTCCTGAGTTCTTCACAAGGTGTGATCAACAGAACAGTGAATGCTGCTGCCAGTGCCGTACAACAGAAAGGCAGGCTCATAAAAACAGGACGCTGCATCCTCACCCACCTTATTCACCAGACCTGGCACCTTGCAGCTTCTAGCTCTTCCCCAAAGTCAAATGACCAGGAAAGGAAAACGTTTCAGATTGATTCAGGACATCAAGGCAGCATGACTAATGACACAAAAAGAGGCTAAATTATATGTATTTTTTTAAATATTCAATTACTACAGCACATAACAAAACAAAAATTCAACAATCTTGATTCTTTAAGAAGGGAAGACAAAGGACCCTCTGGGACAGCAGCACTCAGCGTCTGTCAGATTCCCTGGCACAGTGGTGCCAAACCTACGGCACGTGTGCCACAGTGGGTTGTGTCAGTGAAAGCTCTAAAAGGTTTGCCATCAACTGCTCTAGGGTGACTTCAGAAGCATGTTAAAGCTCTGAGCTGGGCTCTAACACAATGCAACTTGTCTCTTAATACCAGACACTGGCTCGTTACAGTTTACGATGAAATTGCCTTGGGTTTGCTAGAAAACACTCCACCTTACCCAATAGTAGTCTTGAAGACTTTTGTTTTCTTTTTGTTTGCAGTACTTATTATTGATTTTGAGACAGCATCTCACTAAATTGCTCAAGCTGGCCTCAAACTTGCTATCCTCCTGCCTCAGCCTCCCAAGTACGTGGGATTACAGGTGTGCACCACTGCACTGGCAGTGTTGAAGTCTTGGGTAAGTTCTCTGTTACTTCCCTGTGACCCTACAACAGGTTCGAGTTTCGATACCATTTCATTTATAGCTTGGCAACAGCCCAGCTACTAGCCATGGAACTGCAGACTGTTCCTGTACCTAGATTTGTCCCAAACTGCAGGTTTCTGGGATGACTCCAACCTCTCCAGAGAAACAGAATGGTCTTTCCTTTTCTCACATGCACCCAAAAATAAACCACTTAGTTCCAGAGAGTGGGACAGTCGCATTCACCCCCAACCATTTCAAGGGACAAAGTTTCAATAATTTCTTATTTGGAGGAAAATAACCTCTAGAAATGGGTGATATTAAGAATCAAGAAAGCCAGGCACGGTGGTACACACGCCTGTGATCCCAGCTACTGGAGAGGCTGAGGCAGGAGGATCGCAAGTTGCACTGTCCTTGCTGCCTCAATACCTTGAATGGATTCAAAATATTTCCCTTTCATGGTTATTTTGACTTTGTGGAAGAGGCAGAAGTTGTATGATGCCACACCAGTGAATAAAGTGGGTGACAACAGACCATGTTTCTACTCAACAGAAACTCCCATACCAGGAGCAATGTGTGACACTGGGCATTGTCACGACAGAGGATGAAGTCATTTGTCCATTTTTTAGGCTATTTTCTACACACATCATAGGGTGCCAGGGTACAAACTCAGATCACACAGTTCCATCAGTGTCGACAAACACATTCAACACCACCTTGCTGTTGGATCTCGATTGATGTACTTTTTCTGCATGAGAACTGGATCAGAACTCTGAAGCTTGCACTCGGAATCATGCCCATAGCCCCAGGTTTCATCTCCTGAGATGACATTTCATAAAAAGCCAGAAGCAGAAGTGTCATGATCATGCAACGCTGATAAAATGCATTGTTCCTGATCCATGGCTTCCAGCACCTTTTAAAACACACCTTCTTCTCTCAACTGTAGCTCACAACTGACCACAAGGAACAAGGTGAAACCTGGCACGGGCTGCTACAAAGGTCTGATACTCTGCTTCCGGCCTGCCTTTCCGTTGGATGGCACTCAGCAGCAGCATTCACCACATGTCTTATATTCTATTTTTCTTAGCCTTATTTTAAAATACTTTCATGTATTTCACTCCCCTCACATATTAGAGCATTGTAAAGGGCCTGAAAAAATGCAGATTAGCTCTAAACCCAGGGGAGAAAGAAGAGGGAGAGTCCTCCTTATTCTGAATCTTCACTGAAAATAAAAAAACAAGGCAGAGGGTGTATCTCAGTGGTTAGAGCCCTTGCCTGGCAGGTGCAAGGCCCTGTGTTGGATTCCCTGCACCACAAAAACAAAAAACAAAACTCCCACTCATGCAAGATATCAGCTACAATGCAAGCCACATGTTGAAACTGAAAAACTTTTTAAATGTTTGCTACTTTTTACCTGTAATTCCCTTCTATGACTATGTTCTGCAGAAATAATCTGAAACAGAGAAAAAAATTATAGACAACAAAGTTCACCCCAGTATTATCCATGATGGTGAAAGTTTTGGACAACCTTGGGATATCTGTCCACCAGTTGAGAAGTTAAGTCCATTATGGAGCATCTACTTCCTGGCCTATGAAGGTGGCTGTAAAAATGGTGTTCAGAAAAAGTTTATAATAATGTGCAGGGGTTTCTGATAGTGAATTTCAGCTAGACACCTACAGTACACTAAAGCAGTGTCTAAAAGTATGGATTTGTACACACACACACTTCAGAATGTCTCCGGAAACTGTGCCCAGAAAAAAATTGAAGGTAAAGATTTTTTTATTCTTCATTTTCCAAATTTTCTGCAGTGTGCATACTTTACTTTTAGAAGAGAACCTTTATTTTTGAAAAAGAAACCACAAACATCTCGCAGTTTAGGTTCTTTTGGAAGCAATGACGCAGCTTGGGTCTGCAGGCTCTCTTCTTTCTCCTCTTCCCACTGGCTTTTCTGATGAAATGAGGGCTCTTCCGTTCAGTGGTTGAACAGGTGAGCGCAGATCTCGGCAAAGATACTGCTTGGTTATTGTTATTTACCTAAGTATGTAAACTCTCCTTCTAGGAAAGAATTATAAAAATTAAAAAAAAAAGAAAAGAATAATTTCAAAAGGTCCCTTCCTTTGCCCTCTCTGACTCTCAGCATGGTGGCAGTTGAGGGTTTTGAGGAGCATGGAGTTTTATTTCCCTGCAGATGTGAGAAGCAGTTAATTCACAAACCACAGTTGCAGGTGGTTTTTGGGAAGGGAGCTGAGGACAAAGGAATAAAGCTGCATGGAGCCAGCACGGGCGTCTTAGCAACATAAATCCGTGCCTTTGTGGCTCTCCCTGTGACAAAAGCTTAGCTCACAGAGGCACACGCTCAGCTTTTCCTGCATTTCAGCCAGCAGAGCTCCCCAAGCAGCTACGGCCAGAAGAAAGGCTTCGGCCATACCTTGGGTCTTAAACACTAGTGTGCCCCACCTGTCCTTCAGGACAAGGACTGTTTTAAAAACAGAAAAAGTAAAGTGCTGAGTGGTGTTGAGGAAAGGCGCAGCAACCTGTCACCACCATTATTCACTGAGAAGTGATGGTGACAAAGCTGCACTAAAAGTGTGCTAGGAAACCGTGCTTCATGGGGTGTGGCAAAGCAGTGAAACAGAGGTCTGGCCTCCCAGACACCCGAAACCTCAGTGTCTGCACTCTGCTGTTCCTGGATTAATTGGCGACATACAATCCTCTTTCTTGACTTTTTTTTCTAATACTGAGGATTGAACCAGGGCCTTCACATTGAGCTACATCCCCAGCCCTTTTTTATTTTTTATTTTGAGACAGGATCTGGCGAGGTGGCTCAGGCTGGGCTCGAACTTGCAATCCTCCTGTTTCAGCCTCCCAGGGCACTGGCATTACAGGTGTGTGGTACTGTGCCTGGCTCTCTTTCTTGACTTTTTTGCTGCCCCTTTTCCTTACTTTTTTCCAGGGAGAACTCAAAGGCACTTGGCCATTTCTTACCCATTCCAACAGCTCTGGGGCAAATTTTAGGAAAAGCCAAAACAAAAATAGTTCACCAATTTCTTCTTTTCTGATGTATATTCTTCTGGAACTCTCTGAGAGGAGGTGACATGAATGAGATGCCAATCAGCACTGAGAGTCCCTCTTGGGGCCACTCTGCATTGAACGAGATTCCTGTAGGCTGGTGTTTCCCAACCATGTGTGTAGGGCAAGATCCTTCAGAAGCACTGTGACGCCTTCATCTAAGAGAAAGAGGAAATGCGAATGCTGTCTCGCGTGCTGGGTGTTTAACCCACATCAGTTGTACATCAGTTCTTCCTTGAAATATGTTGCTACATCTACTGCATTCAAGCGGAGTGTGTTCGCAGGAGGGCTGCAAGCCAGCTTCTTTTCAGCCTTGTGCTTAGAGTTCTGCTAGCAACTTCAGTGACAACTGCATGCGTTAATCCGGAGCCTTCCTTCCGGGGAGCACTTCCAGAAGAGGGGCTCTGCACAGGGTGACCAGGAAGCAAAAAGCAGACAAAAGCAGCTCAACGTCCCAATGTCCCGTGAGGCCACGCCCCTGGTGACCTCACTTCCGCCCGCCAAGGCCCTACTTCCGGAGAGCTCCACCTCCTCCCTTGGCGCCACAGGGATATGGCGGCCGTTTGGGCGCCACGCGACAGCTCCTCCCGGGCCACAGCCCGCGCGCCCTGCGCTTCCGGAGCCCCGTGGTGGCGACAGGTGGGTTTGCGTCTCCCGCCCCCCACAGCGGGCGTTCTGCCTGGGTTACAGGAACCCTCCGGGCGGCCGCCTGCCGCGGTCTCGCCTGGGTGGGCGCTGAAGCCTTCGTGTTCCGCGTTTTCTCTTTGTTCCCTCTCTGAACGGCCAGTGCGCGGCCGCTGCAGAGCAGACTCGCGGCGTCCCTGGGAGCGGATTCGCCGCCGTGGGGAGCGCGGTGGGGGTCACCGCGGCACTAAGCGAGACGGAGCTCTCGTCGGCGCGGCGTGTCCCCTCCTCGTCCGACCTGAGGGCCGGAACCAGCGACTGCCCCGTGCTTTCCCCAGGCTGGGCTCAAATTTGTGATTTTCCTGCCTCAGCCTCCCAAAGTGCTGGGATTACAGGCAGGTGTCACCACACCCAGCTGAGATAGACACATTTATAGCCAAGTCCTTGCCAGCCCCTGCCACTCCTGTCTCCCTGACCTCTGTCGCATCCACACTAGCTTTCTTTTTTTTTTTTTTTTTTTTTTTTTGTGGGTACCGGGGGGTCGGCCTCAGGACCTCGCGCACCAACAGGCGCCCGTGCGGCTGAGCGATATCACCGGCCCCTTTTTCGTATGTGGGATCCGGGAGTTGAACTCGGGCCCTCGCGCTTGCAAGACAGGCGCTTACGCCGCTGAGCCATCTCACCGGCCCCACACTAGCTTTCTTGCTGCTCCTTGCCCACTGCACTTCCAAGAGTTTCCCATCACGCCTGTCCCAGCCCGACCTTCCCCGAGTGTGCTGTGCCCCCTGCAGCTGTTCCTTGAGGTCCCCGCTGCACCCCATGTCATCTCCTGCCCTGCCATGCTTTCTTCCTCTTCCTTCATGGCTTTTACTTCGACCTGAAATTAAATCTTCACTTGGGTCTTTCTCACTTCCGTTCTATCCAGGGGATTTTTCTGCCTTACTCCTGCGTCCTTGGCTCTAGAGACACGACATCCACACCAGATGCTGTAAAATGTATCAGGGTGAACGGGTGAGAGCGTGGGCTTTCCCTCCACAGCGGTGGCACCCGATGGGGCCTCCCTGGGCACAGGATGGGGACCTTCAGCCCAGCATCTGCAACCTTTCCAACCCACATCTCCTTTCGATAAAGGAAAACGAAACAAAGCAAAATGACCTCATGACCCTCCACAGGGCCCCCGGCTGGGCTGCAACGGAATAAAGAGAAACAAGGAATGACAAAATCAGTTATGTCTCAGGATCCAGTGTTGCTTGTTTCTGGAACACACAGGCACACACTCACCCCAGATACCAAGTGACTGTGTTAACACATCCTCCTCCTACAGACGTCCTCCTGTATGCTTTCCGCCACCTCTAGATGACTCCTAACACCAATTCAGTGGCTGTAGTTGCCATACAGAATCATTGAAATAATGACAAGAAGACAGAAGCACTACTTTTTCCTGAATCTTTTTGGTCCAGGGCTGGTTCAATCAGTGGGTGTGGGACCTGTGGATCCAGAGGCCACCACCAAATCCTGTTCTGTGCCGAACCCTGAGTTCAGGGCTAGGAATCCCAATGTGACAAGAACCATGCCTCCGTGGGACGGTTGACGCATGCAGTTGACACGCTCAGTTACTGCCACCTCTGCCGGCATGGTGTTGGAGCTTGACTGCGGCTCAGAGGTGCAAACATCTCAGTTTACGTTCGGGTGGAACTTACCGGGCGAGGAGAAGAGCTGGCTCAGTGTGCGCGGGGAAGGCTTCTTACAGTGCATCGTGCAGTCAGGAGGACTCAGCCAGGGACGTCCTTGGTCGATAACCACGGGCCTGGTGTGCAGCACAGCACGTCAGCGGTGGGCTACACAGCAGCTTCCTCCTTTCACTTAGGGCCAGGACTTGGATTTGCAATTAGTTATGTAGCTTTTTCCTTTACAGTCCTTGACGCCATTTGGAAATACATTCTGTTTGAACGCTTCTGAGGGAAGGTACTAGTTCGTTTTTTATTGTCTACCTGGGGCCTGGTATGTAAGCGCCTGCTAGTATTTGTTAAATAATCATTAAACAAATAGATTTTGTCACGCATTTGAGTTCCACTCTCTTTGGAGATTGGACTCAAATCACAGCTCTCCGCAGAGCTGAAGGCATCTCAGCAGCAGGGCAAGGGTTGCGAAAGGAGCAAGCTGGTTCTCCCTCCTTCTTCCTCCCCCAGTGAAGGCCGGGTGAGAGCAGTCCTCTTCCCGGAACTCCCCAGAACTGCCAGGCACACTCCTGAGATTTCTTTTCTCCCAGGGAGAGCAAATTCAGGTCCTTCCTTTTGCAAGCATTCACTCCCCGGTAGTTACATTTGCTGAACCTTGTTCATTCTTAGGGTGGCACAGGCAGCAAAATTCAAAGGCATTTAGGTCCAGATGCCCATCACAGACTCCCCCGTCACCCTGGGCCCTTGCTGGACAGGAGGAGGATGCCGGAAGTGGATTGAGAATGAAATGGTTTCTTCGCATTGGCTTGGGCAGAGGTTTTGGCCGGGAGCCGGAATCCTGGGTGCTGTGGTCACCACTGTGACACCCCCCTCCATAGTTTTCAGGCAAAGTGAATAAAGACCTCCCTGTCATCTCCAACGAGATGACTGCTCAGCTGTGATGACAGCGATATTGTATTACAACACCCAATCTGCATTCTCTCTCAGGTGGGAATCACAGAAGGAGTTGGGTAAGGTTTCTGCCATCTGTTTACCAAAGAAAGAATGTCATCATGAATTTCCCAAGAGATTGCAACCCTGGTCAAGAACAGCATCCTTCCATGGGCATTCTCAGTCATAAGGACCAGGTCCCATAGTGGCCTGGCATGGGCTCTTTGGAAGGACTTTATTCCTCTGTTTGTTTACTGTGACCATGGAGCTCCAAGGAGCCCCTGTCAATCAGCTAGGCATTGTCCTCACCCTCACAGGGACAGAATTCCTATCTGGTTCCAGAAATACAGCAACCCGTGCAGGACAGCAAACAAGCACACCTGGGATTACAGTGTGTCACAATGTCAGTGTGATGAGAACGGGGTGACAAGGTGACCCAGGGCCCATTTTCTTCTGCCTCCATCAGAAGCATGTGAGGAGGTCCCCTTCCAAAGGTGGACACCTTCAGACCAGTCTTTCTTCTTTTCTTTTCTCCACCTGACACATAGTTACAGTGAGCAATCTGGCAATCATAAAATGCTGAGATACAAACTATATTGAGATAGGTAGGTTCAGCTGGGTAAAGAAGGGATGAGTAAACACTGATTAATTCCTGAGGAGCTTCACAGCCCATTTCTCCTGTTTCACTCCCACATCACCCACATCTTCATCTCTAATACTGTAGTGGCATTCAGCTCTCCCTGGGTAAACTCAATTCTTCTCTGAAATTTCCTGAAAGTCCCTTTATCCCCACCCAAATTCAATAGTAACAACTCACTTAGTTGCAGGTGTTCTTCTTGTTAGACATCTCTACCCAGCTTTCACTGGGGGACCTCTTTTCTATGAGGAAGGAGTAGCAGCACCTGCCAAGCCACAGGGGATATGTTCACACATACATACATACATATAAAAAAAATAGTTTGTAAGCTAGGCACAGTAAGGCATAAATGATAACTAATAATGAAATAAAATAATTATGCAATTTACTGTAATAAAAGTTATTTAAAACTTATGAGGGCCGGTGAGATGGCTCAGCTGCATAAGCACCTGCCTGGCAAGTGCAAGGTCTTGAGTTCGACTCCCAGTACCCACATAAAGGAAAAAGAAAGGCCAGTGATATCGCTCAGCAGCATAAGCGCCTGCTGGCAAGCGTGAGGTCCTGAGTTCAACTCCCAATACCCACATTAAAAAAAAAAAAATTAAGAATTGTTTGTTTCTAGGATTTTCCAGGTAATATTTTCAGACTTGGTTGACTGTGCAAAAGGGAGACTAGTTATTACTTCAGTGCATTGTGCTTTCCCAGTGTTTCTTGCTTCATTGGCCCTGGTGATTTAACACATCCTCTGGCTGGATTCCTTGCTCTGTGATCTGTATCAAATCATGCTGTCAACACCTCAGTTTCTCTCTGCATGCAGAGCACTCTGCCAGATGTTGAAATCACTTCTGAGTCCTGTACACACAAGTCTCCTTTGAGGTCTGTCTTCCACCTGCTGTAGCTCAGAATCAACTTTTCCATTCCAAGTCCCCTTACATTACTATACAATGTTAGTCAGCTTTGCATTACCATGACAAAATGCCTGAGGTCATCAACTTAAAGGGAGGAAAGGTTTGCACAGTGGTAGACCACTTGCCTAAACCTCAGGAGGCCCTGGGTTTGATCCCTAGCACTGCAAAAAAATAATAAAATAATGAGGGAAGATTAACTTTGGCTCACAGTTTCAGAGGCTTCAGCCCATGATCAGTTAGCTCACTGCTTTTGGGCCTGTGATGAGGCAGCAGATCATGGCAGGACACATGTGGTGGAACAAAGCACCTCCCACCATGGCAGCAGCCAGAAGCACAGAGAGAGATAGGCAGGGGTGGAGTCCTGGTGTCCCCTTCCAATGACCTCACTTCCTCCCACTAGGCCACACCCCTTAAAGGTTCTTTTACCTAGTGGTGAGTCCCATGAGGCTTCTTGTCAGGTTCTTGGTGTCTCAACAAAGAACTGGACAGGACACACAGAAAAGGCAGCAAGGGTGCACAGGTATTAAAGGTGAAAAGAGGTACACTGCAGAGTGAGAGCGGGTCAGTGAACAGGCTTACAGCAGTGTTAAGGGCAAGGGAAAGGGGTGTTGTGTATCCAAAATTCCCAAGTTGGCTTCCCCCTCAGGCAAATAAGTCATTGGGACATTTGTCCTATCAAACTCTCACCTGGTGTTATGCCAGGTATAAATAAAACTGTCCTATGGAAAAACATGGCTTCCTGCCAGATGTAAATGAAGGAACAGGAACAGTACCTTTTGATTGGTTGTGCCCACATGCAAATGAAGGATGGAAAAGAGCATCTTCTGATTGGTCCGCAGTGCTGAGTTGTAAGCCTGACATTTTGGCTGCTGTACTCTGCCTGACCTCTCTTTTTAGAAACTATCTCGCTGTGGGTTTTTACGACCTTTGACACATTTCTGCCAGTTAGTTGTCCCATCTGCCTCAGCTGTAATCTCCTACCTCAGTTCCACCTCCTCCCAGAAGGGCCAAGTTGGGCCCCAAGCCTTTAACGTAAGGTCCTTTGGAGGATGCTACAGACCCACCCTGCAGTGCAGACCTCCAGCACTGAGTGAGGGATGCTCTGTCCTATTCCTGGCATGTTTGCCTCTCTCTGTCCTGGAGCTGTGGCCTTGGGATGCACAGGCTTTCCTGGGAGGTGAAGGGGAGGATGCAGCCTGTCCCCCAGCAGGCACATCAGTGCTGTTCCAGGGCAGGGGATGGTGTGTCCTATCCGTGTTCATCCTGCAAGCTTAAGGCCTGATAGGAAATGCAGGATGGCTATTTCACTTATCATCCACTTTGAGAGTGTCAAAAATGCACCATTAACAATGACCCTGAGAGACACAGTTACTGTATTTGAAAGGCATCTTGAGTCAAAAATTGTATTTTTAGGTCGGAGGCCCTTGATGAAACTGTCTCCTAATGCTCCTCCGCTGTGGGGCAGCGGAGAAGCCCCATGAAGAAGTGCACTGAGACTAAGGAGTGACCCATGTGGCTCCAGCGTATACGCTCAAGAGAAAAACATGTTTCAGTCCTCATTCCCACCGCATACCGCTCAACATGAGTACAGACTTGGCTAATGGTCTACACAGAGCAAAAATGACTGCATTTAACCCCTCAAAGTTTCCCAAAGAGCCGTCTGAAAGTTGAAAATGTTTCTTTCCCCAAAATAAGCTGGAATCATCCCTGCATATATTTTAGATTCTCTTTAGATGGCCAAGCAGATGATTTGTAGAAGCTATCATGCCAACAAATGTGTGTGGCTCAAAAGGAATTAAAGTAATCCTGCCCAATCGTGCATGTTTCTCTTCTAATAAAAATCTAAATTTCTATCTATTAATCTTATTCAACTCTGCACTTTGTGAACTGAACTCAGAAATAATTCCTTAGAGAACTATATATTTGTCCTGTAGGACCTGGCTCTAGAATCCCAAAATAGAGTGTTGTAAATTCTGACTTTTCTCCTTGTTTGTGCTACATGGATTCATGTCTTTCCTTTTTACCCAAGTCTGCTATCCAAAATATCCAGGAGAAGCTGGGCACGGTGACGCACACCTGTAATCCAGCACTCAGGAGGCAGAGGCAGGAGGATCACTAGGAGTTCGAGGCCAGCCTGAACTACATAGTGATACCCTGTCTCCAAAAGCCAAAAACAAACAAACAAAAAACACAAAAACAAAATATCCAAAGACCTTAAATACTAGTACTAATAAATCCTGAAAGTGTTCACTCTGCTTCTAACTGTGCGTTCCATTTGTCTCCATAGTATTAGCTCGGTCACTGATAAATCCCAGTTAAAAATACTTCCCCGCCAGGAAGCCATCTGTAACCCTGTGGGCCACTCTGCCCAATAGTATAATTCAAAATGGATGGTTTGGAGACTATTTAAAAGAAAATCTAGCCCAAGTGGACTCCTAAAATGACCATTTCTCATTCCATCACAAAATTTCCTTTTTCTTTAACCTGGGACACAGAATTGCTCCCTACCTTGCTCCCGGAAGTCTGCTGTGCAGGCAAAGCCACCTTGCCAACCTCCAGGGTCCCCACCTGCAGTGCCCAGCCCTTGCCCAGGACTCTGTAGCACTTCCTCCTCCTTCTTGGTGGCTGTGAGAAAACTCTGGGAGGTAACTCGGCTGTCAGCAGCACCTCCTGCGTATGTTTTTGAAAATATCTGCTCAGGTGTTCACGGTTTTGCAAAGCCATCCTAATGTCCCCGACGATAATATTGTCCACACGGAGCATGCCCTGGCTCTGGGGCCTGTGGTGGGGGCTCAGGAGGAAGGAGTATAACTTAGGTAGCTACCGTCACCCCAGGGACACGCCCTGCTGAAGACTGCATGCGGCGTCTCCCTCTGGTGGTGGCCGAGCTGTGTGTGCACGGGAGAGTGCAAGCCATGCAGCCACTGCCACTGACATGCTGCGAGAAGAGGACGCATCTCTAAATGCTGCTATGAGAGCAACTCCCAAGACGGGAGTTCTGGGCCACACGGCACACTAACTTCCTCACCCACTAGCACCGCGCGGCTGTGCTGCCCACTGCCTGGCCGGGACTGTGAACTGTTTAATCTTTGCTGAAAGGCAAGAAAACAAAATAAAACAAAACAGCACTTTTTTTAAAATTTCTATTTCTTCGGTGCTGTCAAGTTGCACCGTGGAGTGTTAGCAACCTGTATTATTTCCTTTGCGAATGATTTTATTTCCTAGGCCAAGGCACTTTTTGTTGCTTTTTTCTTATTTAATGGTTTTGAAACCAAAGTACTTCTTACATAATCAAGATGTTTATATAGCAGTGGATTTTTTTACCTTCCTGAGAAAGTTGTTACTAAAACTGGCAATTTATAAAAAGGAAAGAAAAGGACAGGGTCCACACTAGTGACCTGGCAAATATGCTTCCATCCCTAGAGGGGAACAGGCAACAACAGCACCTGTGTCCCCTCTGAACACCTGACCTCCCCAGGCAGCACCTTTGTCTGGTCAGTGCCACCACCGTATCGCGCTGTAAGCAACTCTGGTGATTTCTTTCCTCCGAGTTCTTTTTCTTCCTTCTCTACCAGTCTCATTGACTTGTCCTTTTCTAAGGACAATTCTCCTGCCTCCCTGCCCTTCCCGCACTTTCTCCGCCCTTCCTACCTCCACCTGTCCTGTAGCCCCAGAATCGCTGTGATGAAATTCAGAGCACGTGAATCAAAGTCTCCAGCTGTCACAGGGTCCGATCACTCATCAGGACGGCACCAAACTTCCTTCCCAGGATTAGCGGCTCCAGGTGATCCCGAGCACAACCTCCCCACCTTTGCAATGATTCTGGGTCCCATTCTCCCTCCAGCCCTCCTTCACCCTGGATGGTCATGTGACCAGCCGGCACCATCCGGCTTTCACCTTCCCAAGCTCTGGATTCATTCTGATTCCTCATAATCAAGGACACCCAGGGGCCCTGGCTCACCTTTGTCTTAGCCAGAAAGCTTCCTGCTTGTTTCTAAGGCCAGGTTCACCATCTTGTACTCCTTCCAGACTTGGGTTCCTGTCCTCCATCTACTCGCCCTGTCTCTTATTGCCTGGTACCCAGGTGCCGTGAAGTGGGAGCTGCCCTCTTCCCCCATCTGCTCTCCCCCTTGGCCCTGGAGGCAGGACCATGACGTTGGCTGTCTGGCTCCTCATTGTGCCCTATCCCTGCCACGCAGGTGCATCCTGCAGGTGTGAGTGCTGGCTGCTCATGGAGCCTAACTTACACCTTCCCTGCTGCGAGACTTGCCGAGACATCAGTGGCTGAGTCGTAAGCAATTGTGTGCGGGATGATGTATGTAGGTCCCACAACCTCTCTGGTCCATCAGTTCCCAGTGCAGGGAAGCGTCCAGGGAGAAGCCAGGATCGCAGACACCTCTCCAGAAGACGTCCAGAATGACACACAGACACGACAGAGTGAAGAGTAACCAAAGAGTGCCGTCATCCTTAGTGAGCACAATTCAGTTGATTCTTCCCATCGACATGCAATCTTGCTGCTCTGATGAGGTTAGACAATTACTGCACTAAAAACCATCATCTGCCAGGCATGGTGGTGCACACCTGTATTCCCAGCTGTCTCAGTTACTTTTCTCATTGCTGAGTTTGTAGAAGTTTCAGTCCATAATCAGCTGGCTACAAGGCAGGGTGACTGGGCAAAGAACAGTTCATTGTACCCACAAGGCAGCAAAAAAAGCAACAAGGGAGGGAAGACAAGCCCTTTCTGTCCCTCTGCAGGCTGCCTGCCCTAGGGTGGGTGTAGCAATCACACCCTTAACCCTAGCCAGAACTATGCCAAACCAATCAGTGGACTGATTTACTAATCACACACCCTTAACCCCAGCACCACACACTCTAGATTCAGCCACCTCTGACAAAGCCCCGTGACCGCATGAGGCTCTGAGTGGACATCTAGACACAAACCGTAACACCAGCACGCTGGGAGACTGAGGCAGGAAGATGGCAAGTTTGATCCCCACCTGGGCGAGTTAGTGATTTAGTGAGACTCAGTCTCAAAAGAAAAAAATTTAAAAGGGCTGGGATGTAGCTCAGTGCAAAGGCACTGGGCTCAATCTCCAGTACCAAACAAAACAAAACAAAACAAAGCAAAGTCACCATCAGGGTGTTTCAGAAGCTGATGCAGCAGTAACCATGCCAGACACTGCTCATGCCTCTGAAATGCTAAGACTAAACACGCCCCTAGCAACTGCCGCACCCCAAATGTATCCCCTTTTGTCCTCTTCAGTAAACAAATTTCCAGCAAACAAATTTACTTCTATTTTAAATGTGTTTGGGGCACTTTGGCTTCATCTGTGAAATCCCAGAGGATTCGTGGCCCTGAGTGCAATTATATAGCAAGCTGGGCGGAGCCTATTACCCTGGGGAGTCTGAAAGTCCCTTTTCTCCTAGTTAATCATCTTCAGTGGGAAGCCGTACCACTAATCTGACTGCCTTCACATCTGTTTGCCAGCAAGTTTCTGCCCAGGCACAGCCTAATTCAATATTTTCCATTTTTCAACATGCAGATGAGTATATGTGGGAAAAGGAAATCGAGCATTAGAAAGCATGGTTTATCTTGACTTTGTTCCTTGACATTAGCAGCACAAAGAGTAGAATGGCTTTGGTGCTGGGAAACCCAGAAGACCTGAAGCAAGGGGCTGAAGGGTTTTAAGAGTGAGCCAGGCTGCCAGGTCGCAATGATCAGGCTGCGGGGCCTTCGTTGCCGTGAGCCTGGCTTTGAAGCTCCAAGTCCAGAATGAGTGACCAAGGCCCAGCCTCATGTTATCCCCAGACCCACTTCACTCACCTGGTCTGCAACACTGCAGAAGTTGTTGAGTTGCAAGGACACCGCTTTTCTACTTCCCAATGGAGGAGAAAAGCTAATAAAGGAGGTTGGTGGATGACAGTAATTCAGAAGTGATGTCCATCTCCCAGCAACTATGTGCAAACCGGAAGAGGAGAGGGCTTGGGAAGTGCTGAGTAGCTGGTGCAGCTGCCCTCACAGGCCCCTGGCCGGGCCTGAGCACGTGTAACCTGCACACGCTCGTGCAAGAAGCTCAACTCCCCTGGGCCCACCCGGGCCAGTGGGAATACGTGGGAAAGCTATCGGGCAACCCTAAAGAACTAACGCCTTCCTGTTCTGCCACGTGGTAGGAGAGAGGAGAGGCTATGGTGTGTACGCCAATGCCTGGTAAAGAATAAACTCCAAATTAAAATGACAAAACTGCTTTTGAACTCTAGAGACCAGGAGAAGTTTATAATTGACTCTTATAATGCATTTTGGATGCACATACACACAACTATTAATGGTTTGTAGGAGGGGTAACATCCATTTCATTTTGTACTAACAATAAGAACACTCGAAAAAGTACATACAATGGAAATGATTACTTCTCTCCTCTCTAAGAGGCACTTAACCTTTGATCTCTAAGCTAAATTACCTCACCGGAGGCCACTCAAATGCCACCAGGAATGCATTTTCTTTGGTACTGTCTGATGATATGCCAAAGTCATTAGCAAACTTTTCAAAGTTTCCCTAAAAATAGCTTCCTAGAGATTAAGATGAACTGATGAAAACATAAACTCAAGCTAACACTGTGTTAAATACGTTCTTTCTGATGGTCTCCTTCTCCTTCCTTGTGTAAAATATTAAGTGAACGAATTCAAAATGTTGGTATGTGGTGGAATTATAAAGA
Source organism: Erethizon dorsatum (assembly GCA_028451465.1). Taxonomy (NCBI): domain Eukaryota; kingdom Metazoa; phylum Chordata; class Mammalia; order Rodentia; family Erethizontidae; genus Erethizon; species Erethizon dorsatum. Next base: position 27,516,359 of record CM051838.1, on the reverse strand, counting down.
ACTGGTTTTTTTCCTTTGAGGCCAGTATTTGTCTTCACCTTGCTACAATATGAATGCAAATACAGGCCAATAAATTTAAAGATAACAACAAAAAGCCAGACGTCATTTCATGTTAATTTAACCTAGCTGAGTAACATGTTCATTGGTTCATGTTGTTTCAAATTATCCTGCATATCTGGCTGAGAACAACGGGGAGTCCATTGTGTTAGAGACTTTTTTTTTTTTTTTTTTTTTTTTTTTGAGCCAGGGTCTCGCTGTGTAGTTCTGGCTGAACTTGAACACACTGTGAGCCTGGGCTGGCCTTGAACTTACAGTGCTCCTCCTGCCTCAGCCACATCCAGGCAGGAATGGTCTCTGTGTAGATGGATGGGTCTCGGTCCATTTTTTTTTCCCAGTACTGGGAATTGAACTCACGACCTCGCGCTTGCCAGGCAGGCGCTGTGCCTCTGAGCTACATTCCCAGCCCTTCAGTCCAATTTCTGCGGCTATCACACAATGCCACAAACTGTTAATTTATAAAAGACAGAAAATGCTTGGCTCCAATTCTGCAGGCTGGAGGTCCTCGATCAAGGGCCACCTCTAGTGAGGATCTTCGTGCCACATGGCACCATGGCAGAAGAGTCACATGGCAAGAAAGCGCCAAGAAACCAGAGTCGCCCTGCATAAGGTGCTGCAGCGTAATGTGATCCTATCGTGGAGCTGGCGGCCCTGCCTGTCAGGAGCACCCTGCACTGCGGCCCTCTGCACCCTTCCAGGCCCCACCTCTCAGCATAGCTGCACTGGGGACTGTTTCCAACACGTGCTCTCTGAACCCCAGCAGGGTGCTTCTGAGTGTCCCCACTAATCCAAACCCACACCCTTGCCTTGGATCTGTGCCAATATTGAGCTGTCTTCCAAAGTTGGATCTGCTTCTTCCGGGCAGAATTGGGAGGTGGCCGCCCTGAGCCACTGGAGCCATCAGGTCTTGGCCTCAGCCAATGGTCAAGAGGTAGAGCCTAGTGCTGGTGGTGTCAAAACCAACCTCACAAATATATGAGAACCCAGAAAGAACAGACATTGTAAAGAAATGCCTTTTTTTTTTTAGTGTGGGTACCGGGAGTCGAACTCGGGACCTTGCACTTGCCAGCAGGCTCTTGTGCTGCTGAGTGATATCACTGGCCCTTTTTTTCCTTTGTGTGGGTACTGGGAGTAGAACTCAGCACCTCGCGCTTGCCGGGCAGGCGCTTATGCCGCTGAGCTATCTCACTGGCCCCTGGGAGTGCCTTTTAAAGATATACTAGAAGAAATGGGGAAACACAAAAATCAGTCACTTCCTTCTACATTCCTTCCCCAACCTCCCTCTCCTTGAAATGTGCCCACATCTCCCTGTGCCTCCTTTGGGCATGCTGACCCCTTCGCTGGACCAGCCGGCCATTCAGGCCATGCGAAGGCCACGGTGCTATAGAACCAATCAAAGGCCCCAGGTCACCTTGGAATCCACAAATTTGTCCAAGAGCAAAACCAAAGCCAAGGTACATCTCTCATCCCTTGATATAGTTCACTTGGACCCTGGTCCAGACCTCAGTGGCCCACAGTTCAGAAATTCTCAATAATGCTTAGGACTCATACCCCGCCAAAATATATCTTTTAATGGAGAGGAAGGGAAGGCTTCTCAACATTTCTCAAACTATATTCCAAGATTTCATGAAGTATTCTAGAAAAAATGTTAAAAACAAATTAAAAAATATATCTTACCCTAATTATGTCTTAGAAAGTCACAGTACTCATCACTATATTGGAGACACCAAAACACCTTACAAGAAAGAAACCTCTTTAATTCTTCAAGAATTTTCCAAATTGCTTTAACCACAGAAAAAAAACCTTATTTTTTTCCCCTCTCAACACATACTTTTAAACTCAACGATCTGGTCTCCCAGTTGGGAAATGCTTGAAGAATCACCATGCCACATCGCCCTGGGGGGGCTTGTGGAGGCCGCCTGTCTCCACCTCTCAGCCTCTATCAGCTTTCCATGAAAACGGTTCATTGCTTCTCTTCTTAATAACAGTGTTTAGAGGAGGAAAAAAAATCAGTCCACTAAAAAAGGACACATGATACTTGTTTTCTGATCTACACAAGGACAGAAATTATTTTTCAGACACTCGCAGCACCAGACAAATGAGGGCAGCCTGACCTTGGTGGCGTAGTGACCAGAAGTCTCGAGTTACATTTCTGAAACCCACCAACGGTCAGAGGGAGGTAGGGCTAATGGGGCAACTGGGCTTTTAGCTTTGTTGATCTGGCTGATGAAAAGGTCTGTTGTTTGAGGATTTCAATTACAGTCTGAGGTTTGGGAATGATTTGGGTTTAACTTGAGTAGGGAGATCGACAAAGTGAAATTCTTCCAGCAGCTGTAGATCTTGCTTTGCCAATAATATGGTAGTAAATAGTACCAGGAATCTTCTTCAAAGATTCTTTTTCAGTTTAGCAAACATTTGTTCAGTGCTGTTGCCTCCCAAAACATAGTGCTTAAAGGGGAAAGAACCCGGGGCAGGACCATATCAGGGAGTGTGCAAAGAAAACAGGCAAAGCAGGAGCCTGCTACAGCCACCCTGGGTGGCATTGAGCTAAACCCGGATTCCAGGTGACAGCATCTAGGATGTGAAAATGTTTGTGATTAGCACCAGTGGAGCCCTGGCAAAGGGCCTCGGGGCATCAGGAGCACAGAGCCCAGCGATGTAGGAGGCCCAGGCTCCCCTCGCAGGGTTAGGGTGAAGGCAAAGGGAAGGGGTACAGGGGAGGTGGGGTGGGGCTAGTGTGGCCACGTGCCTCCTGCCTGTCATCTTCAAGGACAAATGGTTCTTATATTCATTTTGTCTTTTTTTTTGTATCCAGAATATAGTACCTTAAATTAATGGGAGAAAAGCAAATACTATCAACAGAAACATTCTAAAGTTGTTCTGAGAACTTGCTGTGCCGTTACATGACGGATCTTCTTCCCTCTCTCCCTCCCTCCCCCAAGACTTTTCAGCATCACAGTGATCTTTCCCCAGACATCACCCAGCTGTCCCGGGAACATCCATCCCATCCCGGGGTCCCCTTTGTCTCCTCCCTTTTACAAAGTAGATTTCTCCCTTGCATCTCACATTTTTCTCTGCTTTTAGATCTCTGCTTTTAGGTCAAACTCTTCCTTATGAATCAAGAAATACAGATTTTGCTTGTATTTTTGGTGTTGAGTTCTCAGGTTTTCTGTAAAAGTATTACATATGCTTCCACCAGTCATTTTTAAAATATCTAGCTACATCGCCAATACTTAGAGTATGTCTAAAGGCAATTTTCCAATTTGATGATGATCTTTTTTATTTTTTTTCTTCCTCCTTCTCCTTTGAGACGGGGTCTAACTACATTGCTCAGACTGGCCTCAAACATCCTATCCTCCTGCCTCAGCCTCTCGAGCAGCTGGGATTACAGGCATACACCGCCCCTCCTGGCTGCACTGACGACTTTATATAAATAGTAATGCTTGACACACGTGGAGCACGGTTCCTCATTGTAGAGAGGAAGAGTCCTTCACCATTCTTGATCATTTCGTATCGGGAGCCAGTACCTGCCAGCTCTGCTAATGTGGGCACCGTGTGTGACCGACACAGTAGTTAGGGACGAGCCGGGCCACAGCAAGGCGGCTTCCCAATGTGTCGCCGGTGCATGCTCGCACCTTTATTCCTTCAAACCATCTGTCCACTGAGTGAGATGAATTCAGAGAAAACCCTGCTACTTGGGCGGTGTGCTTCCATGTGCACGGATAACCCAGGTCTGCGAGAGGGGACGCTGCTGCTTCCCCGTGCTGCTGTGACACATTTCCACAAACACAGTCACTGCAGACAGCACAGATCTGTTGTCTCAGGGCGCTGTTAGGTCAGAAGTCAGACTCAGGTCTCGGTGGGCTCAAGTCAGGGTGTCACCAGGGCTGGGTCCCTTGTACAGGCTCAGGAAGGGACCACCTCCTGGCCTGGCCTGGCCTGCAGCATGGAGAGGCCACCGCATCTCCAGGGCCACCCAGCCCGAGTCTTTTTCCCCCTTGTGACTCTGCCGCCTGTCGCTTCAAGGACCCCTAGGATGATCGTGGGCTCACCACGGCAATGCAGGACCATCTCTCATCTCAAAATTACTTCTCAAGTCCCTTTGGCCACATAAGATGGCGGTGACAGGCTCCAGGGGTTAGGACTTGGACAACTTTGGGGCCCTTATTCTGCCACCGCCGTGCTTCTGATACATATTGTAGGGAAAGATTCTGCCTCCACACACTTGGGGTAGAAGGTGCACACTACTTTATAAAATTTAAAAGTCAACTTAGAGCCCAGGTGTGGTGGCTCACACCTGTAATCCCAGTACTCAGGAGGCTGAGGCAGGAGGATCACCACAAGTTTGAGGCCAGCCTGGGCCCCCTAGTAAATTCAAGACCAGCCTGGACTATACAGTGAGACCCTGTCTGAAAAACACAAAACAAAACGAAAACGTCAGCTTGGAATCTGACTTCTAATTTCTTTGATCTGGGCTGCGTCTGTTCTCTTCATGAAACAGTTCATCTCTGGTTCAGTGGTGAAGCCTTGTGGGGTAAAAGAAAAACCAGAGGGGGAAACTCTTTGGACCAAAGCCTCCATTGCTAGCCATGGCATTAATTAAGGGGGCTATGTTTGCCCTGTAGTGTACTAGCAGTGCTTCCTACTGTCATAACCAACAGTGTTCAAAGAGCGCCGCTGCGATGCTACACAGTGCGCTTCGCTGTCCTTTTCAAGACAGCCGTGGTATCACAGTCTCCTCCTCGCCGCCTTGATTGCTCTGTTAGGGATTCCTAGTGGTTTGGGAAAGATTCATACTTGGCTAAAATGATCACGTTCCCAAGAAATGCTGCTACCCAACATCCCCACCCGCTTGCTGAGCCCGGCAGTGACTTTGCTTCGGGACAGCAGGGACCTAGAGCAGTGGTAGGAAGTGCTCTGGGTGTCAGGTGTCTTCTCCTCTTACGATGAGGATGTGAGGGCAGCCCCTTCGCATCTTCCCCAGAGACACAGCACGAGAGAAATACGTCTGCTCCTCCTCGCTGCTCCCGCTTAGCTGCTTACATCGTGCTGCAGGCCCCATCTTCACTCGGCGCTGCATTTACAGAGAAGCCTTGGTGTCGATGCAGCCGCCAAAGAAAGGAGGGGGGCGCGCGCAGTTAATATTCTCAGGATTCTTCTGGCTTCTTCTTACTTCATGAGTTTAGAGGGAATCAGGGCTTTATAAACAATGCCAAACATTATACTGCAGCTCCCAAAAGAAAATCCTGACCCAGGACTTCTCTACGTGGAAAGCTCTCTCACTGCGCTACTCCTTAGAAAATTTTCTCTGTATTCAAACCCTTGCCTGACTTTATCAAATAAGTTGGCAAGCTCTGCTGCCCTTTCTCCTTAAGACAAATGTCTTAGTTACTTTTCTGTCATGGCTGAGACAAAATACCCGACACCCAAAATTAAAGGGGAAAAAGGTTATTTAGCTCACAGTTTGTAGAGATTTCAGTCCATAATCAACTGGCTCCAAGGCAGGGAGGCACTTGGCAGAGGGGCAACAGTTCATGGTGGTGGAAGGCAGAAAAAGCAACAAGAAAGGAGAAGAGACAAACCTCTCTCTGTCCTTTGTATTGTCCTTTATATCCAGTCTACCAAGATTAGGGCGGTGCCGACCTAATCAGTGGACTGAGCCAGCAATCACCCACCCTTAACCCCAGCACCCTTAATCCCAGCATTGCGCTACAAATCACACACTCTAGATTCAGCCACCTCCGAAAAAGCTCTATGACCACATGAGGCTTTGGGGGGACATCTAGACACAAACCGTAACAACAAGGCTGTGGGGCTGACAGCTAACGGTGACCGTGTGCACGTAGACTCTGCCGATGTGACTGCTTCTTTGGTTTTGCTTTTGCTTTTCATCTTACATCAGAATCTCAGCACTTTTTCTCCTGATGAAAAAGACCAGGCTCTGCATAGTCTACCAGCAAATGCCCCCCCACTGCCTTGAAGGGGGCATCTCCACCCCGCTGTCCTTCCTCCGTCCGCATCTCACAGGGCTTGTGTTGCTGTTGCAGATTGCACAGCGCAGGGGAGCTGCTTTTCCTGCTGCGCTTCTCATGCGTGAGCAAAGGGTCACCGATTTTCACGACAATACGGTTTCCGTGAGCAGATCTTGCTCGACCCTATTACGGCCACGTGGTATTTTAACAGGCTGCTATCCCTCTTAGAGTACGTTCCTCAGGTCACTGATAGAACAGCCGGACCAAGCATCACCCATTTCTATTCTGCACTCATAGAGACACCAATGTTGACCCCTTTCCCCTGATCAGTCCTGTGTGCTTTACATTCACGAACTTATTCCACCCTCGTGTCACCCTGCTCAGGGGAGATGACTTGCTCCGCTTCACCCATGAAAAATTATGACTCTTGACAAATAAGTTGCCAAAAAACATACATCTAAGAAGGGATCACAGTACACACTCCCTCCCAAATGCTAATTTTATTTTACCCGCTTATTTATTGTAATACTAGGGATTAGAGCCAGGCCTTCACACTGAGCTTCATCTTCAGCCCTTTTTCACTTCTTATTTTGAGACAAGGTTTTTGCTAAGTCACTAAGTTGCTCAGACTGGGCTCTAAATTGTGATCCTCCTGCCTCAGCCTCACTGGGATGACAGGCCAGTGCCACCACTCCCCAGCTTTTATCCACTTTCTGTTGCCGTCATTTCTCAACACAGTGGTTCACAATGTTTGCCTTTTAAAATCTTAGATGTTTTCCTGCTCCAAAATGATTTCCCTAATGCCTTCCTTCTGCTCCATGATGACCAGCCTCTCTCTGGCCTTGTTACGGCTGTACGTTCCTCCTTGGGGGATTTCCAGCCATGTTGATTTCTAGCCCATGTAAGCACTTAGGCTGCCACCCTTGGGTGCTGCCTGGGTCTCTGAACTGAAATGCATCCTTTATTGTCCCAAAGACAAAGGAAAAAATAGTTCTTTTTTTATAGATTTGGAGGCTTTCTAGGTCTAATCTTTTCTCCGTAAAACCCCAGTCTGGGTTTCAATAAAGCTGTTTAGTTTTATATGACTCTGTCAAAACAGTTCTTGCTTATACAGTGCTGACTTTTTGGCTTAGGGAGTTTATTATAAAGAGAAACTAAGTTGATCTCTTGGTGCTTTTTACATATTTGACCTTCTGGTACCTGACGTTATCTGACGTCCGATCCTTAGCCATGATTTATCAGGTAAAGCACACAAGAAGGAAACCAGAACTCAGCGTGGCTTTTCCTCCAAGCTTTAGGTTCTAGTCTTTAATCAAGTGATGCCGCTAAGTGCAGACACTCCTCAACTTACAATAGGGTTGGGTCCTAGTAAACTCACTGTAAGTTGGAAATATTGTAAGTCAAAAATGTGTTTTGGGAGTCAGTGTGGTGGTGCATGCCTGTAATCCCGGCACTCAGGATGCTGAGGCAGGAAGATCACTGCCAGTTGGAGGCCAGGCTACACTACATAGTGAGACCCTGTCTCCAAAAACAGAATAAAGGAAAATGCCTTCAGGAAGTTCAGTTTATTAGGAAGATCAACCACAAATAACTATCATAGTAGGAAGAAAGTACTTTGTTTTAGAAAGAAGTAAGTTTTATAATGCACTATGAAAATGTATAGTGATGAGGAGAAAAGGAGAGAAGATTCACTGAAGGAAATGTGACTTGGGCTGAGCCTTAAAGAAATTTCGGGCTTTCAGGAGCTGGAGGTGTAGCTCAAGGATAGGGCAGGTTAAGGCTTGTGTCTAGATGTCCCCAAAGCCTCATGCAGTCGTTGGTGGGGAGTTTCACAGTGGCTGGATTAAGGGGTGTGAGTGTGGATTACGGGTATGACACTGAGATGAGGGCATGGATAATGGGACACTCCACCCTGGGTGTGGGTGGCCCAAAACAGTTGTAGCCTGAATGGGATAAAGGGAAAGGACATGGCTGCTGTGGCTGCTGCTGCTTCCTGTTTCCTGCCTGCCTTGCCACGGACTGTTTCTCTTCTGCGATGCCCCTCTGCCATGCCACCCTGCCTTAGAGACAGATAACTATGGACTGAAACCCCTACAGACTGTGAGCTGAAATAAACCTCTCCTCCTTTAACTCGTGTGTCAGGTATTTTGTCTCAGCAACAAGAAAACTAACTAAGACGGAGCACTCGCTTAGCGTGTGGGGGCCCTGGGTTCCATCCCCAGCACTGAAAAAAAGAAATCTATGGTATAGGGGCCAGTGAGATGGCTCAGTGGCATAAACGCTTGCCTGGCAAGCGTGAGGTCCTGAGTTCGACTCTGGTACCCACATACAAAAAAAGGGCCGGTGATATCGTTCAGTGGCACGGGAGCCTGCTGGCACGTGAGGTCCTGAGTTCGACCCCCAGTACCCACAAAAGAAAATAAAAAATAAAAAATAAATCACTCTTTAAAAAAAAAATCTATACCCACAAAAAAAAAAAAATCTATGGTATAGGCCTTTACTATGCCATGCAGTCCTGCAATATATGGACGGAATTCCAAGCAGAAAGAATGATCAGACAAAAGACTTGGAGGTAGGAAAGCACAGTGTCTGTTCAAACAAGAGCAAACTGCCGAGTTCGGCTGAAGCACTGGATCCAAAAAGTGGATAGTGGCAGACCCATGGACCTCCCCGGTGTCTCAGTCACTCTCTCACTGCTGAGAAACAATACATGACACCCACAACTTCAAGGAGAGGCTTATTTTGGCTCCTATTTCAGTCCATGGTCAGCTGGCTCCAAAGAAGCATCAACACGGCAGAGGGGCCTGGCGGAGGAAAAGCTGCTCAGAGCATGGGGAACAGGAAGCAGAGCGATGGAAGGCTGGAGCCTGGGCAAGAGAGGAGCCCTTCCAGGCCACGCCCCCAGGGACTGCCTCTTCCATCCAGGCCCCGGTAGCACCAGCACCTTCCAGAAGCCCCTCCTAGGAGCACATGAGGCTCTTGGGAGACATCTAGGTATAAACCGCAGCACCGGGTCATGGAAACACTGATGCTGGCCTGAGAACTCTGGACTGAATTTCCAGGAAGCCCCTGGAGGATTTTAAGCCAGAAATGTCTTCAGAAGTGCCCCTAGACAGCTGAGGAATGTTGGGGCAGATGTGAGTGGTACTGAGGCAAGAACCAGAGGGTTCTCTGACTCACCCTGGGGTGCTGAGCCCTCAGGCTGGTCTGCTGGCCAACATGAAGCAAGAAGGAGGGAGGGTGGTGACAGCGGAGTCGTCCTGACACATGCTGCTGTGTGCAGGGGGCTCGGCTGGCCGTGGGACCATTGGAGTGGAGACAAGGAGAGCTGGAGGCAAGCGTGTGTGGCCACAGCGCAAATGTTGAAACCTCAGAGGAAGGGACCGAGCCCATGGCACAGGCCTGATGGCTCTACAGAAGATGAGGAATATTCTGGGAGTCCGTAAATAGAGACAGAACATGACTTGAGTGGATTGAGCCCCAAAATAAAAGAGGCCAAGAGCAAAATTATCTGTGACTGGCGAGGGGAACCAGGAAGTGTGTGGACGCAGACAAGATGGGACTGCTCAGGCGTACAGGGAGGACTTGGTAGTTGGGACCAGAGAGGAAGAGGTTGGCCACCTGAACACGTGACGCCTTTTTGATTCATGAGCTATGCTTTATGGATGCTGATCTAACCTCTCAGCAAAGGGGAGGGAAGTGGCCTCCTGTTGGCAAGGGCTCCAGGGCAGTGATCCCATCAAGGCAGAGGGGAGCTGGGCACAAGGGAGTTGCTCCCAATCGAAAGGGCTGCTGGGAGACCCCGGCTGCTCCCACTGGCCCATGAGAACTGCCTGCGACATTGTTAAGGGCACAGGCTGCACACACTGGCCAGTGACACATAGAGGACAAAGGAGGCTGGAGCAGCAGCAGCAGCGGGCTGAGGCAGCTGGAGGGCAAGGCCACTGCGCAGAGGGGACGACACGGACCTCGGGAAGGAGTGAAGCGTACTGCGGCAAAGGCCACTGTCCAGGCAGCAGCTGGCTTGAAGACTGAATCGTCGCCTGGAGTCTGGAGTCTACCCGTGGTGCTGAGACCAGGCCTCCACCATCACTGGCCAGGAGGAAATTCTGTCCGGGCGCAGCTTGCAGCCTGGGCAGTCAGGGAAAAACCCGCAGCAGATTTTCTCTTAGGAGTTCTTTTTTTTTTAAAGATTTAAGACTCCTTTTGCATAATTTGTTCAGTTTACCTGGTGCTAGACAATGTACAGGACTTGTTTTCCTTCTAGTACCATCTTTATTTTTGATCTTCTCCTTAGGATCTTCTTCGTAATCACATTTTTAAACATGGGTGCCAACATCTTCAAGGATGCACTCAGCTTTCTTTTGTTTCGCTGGCTTCAACCAAAAACAAAATGTCTTGATGTGAAGAAGAGTAAAAGAGATAAAAGGTCAGAGTAGTGTTTGTGAAGTGGAGACTTTATAAAGAATATCAGAACCAATCATTCAGGGTATAGTATGTCTTTAATTAAACACACTCCAGCGAGCTGTATACTCATTAGGCCACCTACTTTTGCATCTGGTATTGAATGTCACCACTTACTGGATTCTTTCCATGGGAAAAGTGCTGAAACGAGAGTTGGCAAAGGAAAGCAAAATGAATGCCCTCTGTCCCCAAGGAATGACAGAGGAAAACTGTGGACGGAGACTCCCAAGTTATAATCCAATCTGTTCTACCTGGAGCTCTGTAACCACAAAGATGTTACTGAATCTCTCTGAGCTTCAGTTTTCTCATATTTAACCATATTGTGGAGATGGAATGAGATAACACCTAAAATAATTAACTTATCACCTGTACTTGGTGGTACTCAGGAAGTTCTAATGGATGAGGTAATGGCAGTAGTAGACCTGTTGATGGTGGAGGTGGTGATAGTGGCATGGTGGAGGTGGTAGACGAGATGGTGGAGGAGGTAGAGGTGGTGATCATGGAGGAGGAGATGCTGGAGGTGGTAGACATGGTGGAGGTGGTGGCAATGGTGATGATGGAGGAGATGGAGGAGGCGGTGGAGGTGGGGATGGTACCAGAGGAAATGCCAGGGGTCATGAAGGCAGTGGAGGTGGGGACAGTGGCAGTGGTGATGATGGAGGTAGAGGAGATGGTAATGATGGAGGAGGAGATGTTGGAGGTGGTAGAGGAAGAGATGGAGAAATGATGGAGGTGGTGATGGTGTAGAGATGCTGGAGGTCATGGAGGTGGTGGAGGTAGAGATGGGGCCTGTGGAGGTAGTGATGACGGAAGTAGTGGAGATGGTGAAGGAGGAGGAGATGTTGGAGATGGAGGAGGAAGAGATCGAGGTGCTGATGGTGCAGGAGGTGCCGGAGGTGCTAGAGGTGCTGGAGGCGGAGGAGGTGGCAGAGCTGGTGCTGATGGAGGAGGAGATGGCAAAGGTGGAGAGGCGGTGAGACCTGGTCGGGGTGGGTAAGTGGCAGCTGTCTGAATGGCAGCAGTCATCTTCCTCTCATTCATCGCAACAGCTCAGGCACTCACAATCATTCGTACAGCAGCTGTTGACCAGAGCACTCTCTGAGTCTGCTATCAACTGGTGTTTTCCACCGACTGCCTCGAAAGAGCGAGTTTCAGGTAACTGGTGGGATCCATGTTCTTGGAGAATGCAGGGCACTAAAGGAAGCAGCAATAGAAAGAGAGAATCCTGGCACCGTGTCTGGGAGCCCTCGTAGAGCTGTGCAGAGGCTGATGGACTGCGGCGGGGGCGCCCCACTGCGTGGTGAGGCCTGCGAGGCTTCTCTGTTCCACACAGTGCGTGGAGCCCAGGAAGTGAAAAGATCTGGTTCATATGGGAAGTTGGGGAGGGGTCCCCGGGCCCAGGCAGAGGCTGGAGGCACGAGAGGTACACAGTGTGTGAGGAGATGGTGAGGCCAACATGCAGTGCATGGGGAGCGAGGAGATGAGGTTGGGTGTGCATGAGAGGGGCCTTCGTCTTCAGCCTTCCGGCAGCAGGGAGCAAGAGCTGGCCTTGGGTAAGGAAGTGATGCGCATCTTGGGGAGTTCAAGGAGGGACAAGACTGACAGAAAGACCAGTTGGAGGTCAGGTGTGGTTGCGTGTGCCTGCAATCTCAGCACTCCAGGAGGCTGAAGCAGGAGAATCACAAGTTTGAGCCTAGCCTGGGCAATGTAGTGTCTTACCAATTCCCCGTCTCTAGAAAATAAATTAGGTAATGGATACACAAACAGACAGGGATGTAGCTCAGTACAAAGGCCCTGGTTTCAATCTACAGTACTGCAAAAACAAAAACAAAACAGTTGGAATAGAGTTGAGAGTGTCCAGCGAAAGGGATATGAAGCCGCCCCAGTGTGGCACCCGGGTAGAAGAAAATCGGCGTGAGAACCCGCGGGGAGGCAAGGGAGGAGCGGCCGCAGAGGCAGCTGGCTGGGAAGAGATGCTGGGCGGCATCTACCCTGCAGTACTGCTGAGGAACAGCTGAGACCAGCAGAGAAAATAAGGGAGAACACTGTGACTCCAAAAGGGGTGCAAAACAAGAGCAGAACTTAAGAGTGGGGGTCTCCAAAAGTCCAAAATACTCCCGGGTGTTACCTGTTTCTTGTTGATTTAAGGAAGAAAAAAGTGGAAGTCCCCGAGCAAATTTGTGTGTGTGTGTGTGTGTGTGTGTGTGTGTGCGTGTCCACTCAGCAAATAGTGATATCATATTTCTTCCTATTTAAAAAACTATTTTGGACCCAAGTGTGGTGGTGCACGCCTGGAATCCCGGCACTTGGGAGGCTGAGGCAGGGGGATCGCGGTCAGTTCGAGGCCCGCCTGGGCTACACATCCTGACGGGCTTTCTGGATGATGGCGTAATGACAGCTCTCAAACACCAGGGGGCGATACAGTTTCACCAAAGAATCACAGCGCCCTTGACCAGAACGCTGGCTGCACCCTGGTGCAAAGGTGAACCCCTTAATAAAAGAGTTCCTCCGGGGAAAAAGAAAAGTTTACAAATCCTTTCTTTGAAAGCTTTCTGGACTGCCACCAAGATCGCCTCTCCGAGTCTCTGCACAGCTGGGTTCTTGCGGAAAGAAGCGCTTACTCTTCTGGCTACAGCGGCCTGATCTTCCCGGGCTCTGTCTGGCAAATGCTTGGTCCTAGCCCGCCTGGCCTCGGGGCTCTGCCCTCCGCGCTCCCAGCGCTCCTCCGACCCTCACCCGGGAGGCGGCTGCTTTGGTTCCAGCTCCGGCGCCAGGTGTCTGCCCTCCCTGAGCCCCAAGGATGAGCGATCAAAGGAGGCCTGCGTCCGCCTCCGCCCGGCTCTTTAACCTGCTACCCGTTCCCAGGGACCAGGGCTTCTGTGTGCCCGGGGAGGAAGGACAAGTGGGGGACGCTGGAACCCTGCACCCCGGACTGCAGTGCTGCGGAGCCTGTCTGTCTGCAGGGGAGTCCCAAAGACATCATGGGCACAAGCCAGGCGTGGTGGCGCATGCCTGTAATCCCAGCACTCTGGAGGCTGAGGCAGGAGGATCCCTGAGAGTTGGAGGCCAGCCTGGGCTACATAGTGAGACCCTGTCTCAAAAAACCAAAAACAGGGCCGGTGAGATGGCTCAGCGGCATAAGCGCCTGCCTTGCAGGCGCGAGGGCCCGAGTTCGACTCCCGGATCCCACATACGAACAAAGGGGCCGGTGATATCGCTCAGCGGCTCGGGTGCCTGTTGGCGTGCGAGGTCCTGAGGTCGACCCCCCGGTACCCACAAAAAAAAAAAAAAAAAAAACCAAAAACATCAACAACAACAAAAGATATATATGTGGTACATGTACCTACACCCTAAGATGAAAATAAACTTTATGTACTGCAAACATACTAATAAAAAAATTTTAATTAAAATAAATAAAATTATAAAGCAGAGTCAGACCAGTACGTGGCCCGGGGCAGAGCCCATGACTGACAGGCACAGGGTCCTGGCTTTGAGTCGCAGCACCATAGTCAGTCGATCCAATAGGAGAGAAATGAATCGGGAATCTAAAGTCACTGCTACACAGGTGGGCTCGTTTCACTCAGAGGAAAAAGGAAAAGCAACTGAGAAGGGAACAGCAAGGTTAAAGCAGCCTCTATTTCCCAGCATTGAGAGGACTGAGTCAGCTCCCGGCAGAGCCTGGAACGGGGCGGGAATGTGCGACCGCCCACCCCGCATCACCGAGAGGTGGAGACCGGCCGGACTCCACAGTGACCATCTCAAAAACAAACGAACAGTGTAAGGGCTGAGGACCATTGCACGACTTTGTGAGCCGTCCCTCCTGCATGATACAGAAATCACGGGGATGCCGCTCAGGTAGCGGTGGGCCTAACTTGCCGGAGGCTCTGGGCTCAACCCCAGCGTCACACGCACAGATAATAAAAATGGCACTGTTCACTTTTAGTTTCTCTCCTCACCTGTGCCTTCCCGTACAGAGCCATGCGGACTCTCCTAGTCATCCTGTAGGACGGCACTACAGATGCGAGCACATCTGGAAGCCAGGTCCCCTCACGGCGCTGCGTGGCGCCAGGCTGGGGTGCAGGTCACCCCTGGGTGTCGGGGTCGAGACATTGACTTCTCAGAGACCCGCTCGCCCGCTCGAGGCTCCGGCCACGCCGGCGTCTCCCTCGCGTTCTCTGCATTTGCCCATCCTCAGCCTAGAAAGCCGCTCTCTGGGAAGGAATGCACAGGGGTCGGGCTCACGAAATCGGGTCAGTAACTCGATACCGTGCCCAAGTGGGAAAGCACACAAGAAGTGCATTTGTTGAGAGCGAGAAGGTCTCCGACTTCTGGCTGAAGCATCTTGGAAAAGGGTGAAGTCACGTGAGACGAAGTAGGAGTAGGGAGACGGCAGTATGCCACCTAGGGTCTTGCTGGGCAGGGTTAGAATTGGCTCCATATTTCATTCCAATGAAATATCACTGAAGGGTCTTAGGGAGCCATAATCATTCACACTTTAGCAAAAATTATTTTAGCCTGGTCCTTTCTCCTACGAATTCTTTTAGCTCAATTGAAATTAATTCTTATGGCTGGGGGGTGTGGTTCAGTGGTAGAGCATGTGCTTAGCTTGTGGAAGGCCCTAGGTTCAATTCTGAGGACCGAAAACAAAAAGAAATAGAAAAAGAAAGAAATGAATCCCTAGGTAAAAGCGGTAGGAGAAAGGGCAGAACCATTTCGGAATTGGAGAACCGCTGTAGCAAACGTGCCTGGCTGGTCATTGGGTCGGACTTGCAAGAAAGAAGATAAAGTTTATTCATCATCCGCAATTCACTACAAGATTAGGGATTTTGCCACACAGAACACAGCGTTGAGGGCAGAGACTTGAGGTTCTGTGACTTTTCTTCCTGCAGCCTGAAGAATCCGTGTGGGGTGGGGACGGGTCCCTTGTGTGTCTTGCATCTCCGTGTGTGCCTCAGCTTGCATGGAATCCGGGTGACGCCCACATCGTCGCTCATGGGGGACGTCTCCTCCGTGTCTTCCACGTCCGCAGCGCTGTGTGTCGCTTTCAAACATCAGGATCAATCACTGCTTGAACAGTAAAATAATTCTAAATAGTCATACTTTAAGATAAAGATCGCTTCTCCCCTTTTTCTGTGATTTAGGGTATAATGTTACTATTAGCTATATAACTGGATTTAGCTAACTTTACTTTCTCACCGTAACACAGTTACTTTTAATAGAAAGGCCTACCTTATGCACAGAAAGGTTTGATTTGGGGTTTAAGAAAATAAGAAATGTCTATAGGAAGCTAATGAATCACTAATGCTTTTATTAAAATAATGTTTACAGCACCCAGGAGGCTGAGGCAGGAGCATCACTGTGAGTTCCAGGCCATCCCGGGCTCCATAGTGAGACACTGTCTCAGAAAATCAAATAGAATAATGTTTACAATTAGAGTTCTAAAACCACATGATTGCTTCATTTTTACTGGCCTTCCCCCGAACTCAGTGAACTCGTTATGGGGTCCCTGTCACTGCCCCTCCATCCCCTGTGTGACTTCTTTAGATGTCCTTGCACACGGCCACTTGCTCCCTGCCCAGTATGGCACAGTGGAGACATCACTGACACCACGGCGGTGCCCAAAAGTGAGTACAGCCGGGAAACTGAACAACCCCACCTCCACTAAGCCTCCCCAGAGTGGGAAGAGGGCGGATCGGGTCGGTGTTATCCTGACTCTGCCTCGTTTTAGTCGCCCTGTCAACCAAGTCCAGTCGGCTCGGGCTGTGCTCGCTGGTGGTCCCCAGTGACTGGTTTCCACGGTGATGGAGCAGGTGTATTTCTGCACAGGCGGAAGAGGTTCCCCAGTGCCTGGCGCAGTAGCTTGTGCTGAGCCTCCTCGGGCGGCCGCGCTTCAGGTTGCCTTCTCCTGGGTGACCGTCTAGAAAAAGCTCCGAAGTCCGAAGTCTGAGGTTTTCCTCCCGGCCCTCAGGAAGGACCTGGTGCCCCAAGCTGGCTCCAGCTCCTTGCAAGAGGCGCTTGTCACACTTCCAGGAGGTTTGAGAGCTCACTGTTACAAATTAAATTCTATAAACATATGATTAAGTAAGTTCTTAATTCTACCCCCGCTCTTCGGATTCCATGGGAACGGGTGGGACACTTTATCACCAACCGCTTCCCACAGCCCTGGGCGACAGGGTGCGGGGGGTATTCACGGTGTGAGTGTTTCCGCAGTGTGGACGCTGAAAGAGGTTTCGATTTAATAAAAATAGCTTATGTGAAGATGAAACTAGATTAAGAATAGATCGTGTAAAAGATATGATGAAGCTGGGCACGTGGTGCACACCTGTAATCCCAGCACTCTGGGAGGCTGAGGCAGCAGGATCGCATGTTCGAGCCCAGCCCGGGCAACTTAGTGACTTAGCCAGACCTGTCTCAAAATAAAAATAGAAATTGGAAAAGGACTAGGGATGTAGCTCAGGCAAAGGCTCTGGGTTCAGTCTTCAGTACGGCCAAAAACAACAATTACAGAAACAGTCGCCCCAACCTGGCCTCTATCTCCAAACACACAACGGATCCCTTAATGAAAAATTTTCCTGAAGGTTGTGCTGGGAAATTAAGACACCCATGAGGGTCAACCCAGGACTAAAGAATTATTTCACCCGTGAAGCTGATGTTTGCGAGGTTCCAAAAACACCAGCGTCCCACACTGAAGCTTGCGTGCTCTGCAACGCCTGAGAAAGGCGCAGGAGCCACAATGTAACTGCCGCTTTCTGTTTCTATTCAAGGTGTCATAAAACTGAGCTCGGCAGTGGAAGGTAGGTTTTGCCGCCCGAGACGATGCCGTCCCGCTTCGCGGATGCGTGCGTGGCCTGTGGCTGGCGAGCTTCCGTGGCCCGGTGTCCGTGTGACGCGTTCCGTGTGCTGCTCCTGTCTCCGTCGTGTTGTGCCACAGCTGCTGGCCGCACAGGCCCCGGTGGCCTCGTGTGTCTGTCTGTGGCCCTGTACAATGGCCTCGGGTCCAGGACATCAGGTGACAACAGGAGCCTCCGCCAGGGACCGTCCAACAAGGCTGCATCCTCGGTCCCCTGGCCGCAGACTGCGGTGCCCACAGACTTCCTGGGAGGGGGGACCCCTGGCCTCGCGCCCAGCTCTCCCTGGTCAGCTTCGCTACACCGGGGAAGTGGCCGTCCCTCTTAGTGACACACTCGGAGAAGGCAAAGGGACTCAGAGCAAGCACCAGACTGGCGACTCCGCAGGGTGCTCTGCTGAGGGACCCCACGGTGGCTAAAATATCTCGGGGGCTGACGTGGTAGATTGGCGACTCCTGGCTGGGCTTCGCCATCCGAAAGCAGGGGATGCTGAGGTCGCTGTTTCTGTGAGCTTCTGTGTTTGCTGGGTTCTCGTTCGTGGTCTGCTTCGGATGTGTCATGCTCAGTTGGGATCGCTTGGAGGGGGCTTGCAGCTCGGGGAGGTGGGGATGGAGGGGTTCACACAGGGGTACCCCAGCCGAGGTGGATCAGAGATGCGGAGGGGCCAGGAGCCCCGGTGGATCCGTGGGACCCCGTCGCATTCCACAAACCCAGCGGCGGAGGAAACACCTGACACCCAGCCCATGGCTGCTCTTGAACAAGAGCCCAGGAGGGTGGAGCTCAGCGGTAAAGCGCAGGTCTGGCAGGTAGGGGCCCCGGTTTCAACACCTAACACTAAGGAAGGAAAGAAAAGAAAAAGGCAGGCGCTGTGGTGCACACCTGTGATCCCAGCACTGCGGGAGGCTGAGGCAGAAAGATCACACGTTTGAGCCCTGCCTGGTTAATTAGCAATTTACAAGTCCCTGGCTCAAAATAAAAAAGGGCTGGGGATGCCGCCCAGTGGGAAGGCCCTGGGTTCAACCCCCAGTAAGGCAGAAGGACAGGAAAAGGTCCCGCAGTAGGGGTTCAGGGTGACAGAGTCAATGACATAAGGTCACCTCAGAAACAGTGCAGGGTCCAGGCCTCTGCTACGCCGAGCAGAGATTCAGATTCAGCTGGGTGTGGTTGCATACCCCCATGATCCCAACACTCAGGAGGCTGAGGCAGGGGGATCGCCGTGAGTTTGAGGCCAGCCTGGGCTACATAGAGAGATCCTGTCTCAAAAAACCAAAACGAAACAAAGAACGAAGGAAGCACAACAAATGTTTTTAAAGGAGTCAGAAAGCCAGCAGAACATCAGATAATGTTTAAACAGTCGTGATCATACTCCTTGAGGGTCCAACTGGGGAGCATCTCTCTGAACCCCCAGTTAGGCTCTGCGGAGAAACACAGGAGTTTGAGGGGACAGGTGGGCAGGAAGCCAAGAGGTGCCAGGGCCTGCCTGTCTTTCCGAGCCCTGGGATGTGATGTGGTGGCCCAGGTGTGCCGTCTCCAGTCCGAGCACCGGCTGAGGGCTGTGCAAGCTTGGTGCTGGGGGCTTCGCTGCTATCGCAGGGCAGGGTGGGGTGGCCGTGCACATGCCATGCATGCCCCACGGAGTGTGTGTCTGACACTCTGTGAGCCACGGGACCTGGGAGCGGCGGCCCCGTCGCTGCCCGGTCAATCCCTGTCCCTTCCACCTGTGGAGTGCACTTGAGTGGCTTCACCGAGCCTGGCCCGGCCAGGAGCACCCTTGGCCCCGAACGGGACCCGCAGCCCAAAAAAACCTCTTTCCTCTCCTCTAAAAATGGCTCTTCTGGACTATCTGAGAACTCTGAAAATAGCATTGTACTTATAGGTAGGTCATTTTCTTCCCTTTTTAAGGAAAAAAAAAAACAAGAAAAACAACTGTGGAAGTCATAAGAGAAAAATCAACAAAGATTTCATTTGCTATTTGCTACCAAGAACTTTGTTGTATAATTTGTTCTTTCCCTTTTCTAAAGCAGGGGTCCCCACTTCAGCATTGGGTAGCTTTGTGTAGGCATAAAGAAAAAACATTTTTATATCACATTAGTGCTAAGGTTAAAAGTGGAATGCCGTTAGCCGGGCCATGGTGGTGCACGCCCGCAATCCCAGCACTCAGGAGGCTGAGACAGGATGGTCAGTGCGAGTTCGAGGCCAGCCTGGGCTACATAATGCATTCAAGGCCAGCCTGAACTATATAGTGAGACCCTGTCTCAAAAAGCCAAAATGAAAAAAAAAAACTAGAATTTCCTTTGAAAGACTTAGAGATTATACTCAAACAGAAACACCCACAGATGCTTTATTTTGCAAGCTCGCAGACACCAAAGGGCACGGGAAGTAGCTGGAGCCGCTGCATGAGGAATCCGTGGCCGGAATTCCAGAACGGGATCTTCCTGCTCCCAAAGGGGTTTTCTCTTCTGCAACTGGAGCCGGGAGAGGGCAGGTGGGACCCATCCTTCCACGAGCAGGACCAGAGCTCCTGTCCCACTGGGTCCCAGCCTCCAGAGCTGACCTGAGACCTGCAGTCAGCTGTTTCTTCCCGGGAGGGCCCAGCCCACCAGGCCTCTGTATCCAACCAGCAGGGTGAGGTGGTTGGACACAGGGAGGGTGGTGGGCTGGGGGATGCAAGGGGTGTGGGAGCTGGGGCTGGTACCGGCCATCACCACTGATGATGGGGTGTGTTTATGACGAGATCTTGTGGATGCTGGGTAGGGCAAGATAAAGCCCCAAGGGGAGAGGTCACCAGATTCTTTTGAAAGCCCACATGGGACACAAAGTTTGCCTCCTTGGGGAATGTTCCCTGTTTTTGCAAACAGGAGCCAGGTGTGTGGCACTTGCCTGGAATCCCAGCACTCAGGAGGCCAAAGCAGGAGGCTCATCATGAGTTCGAGGCCAGCCTGGGCTACATATCAAGACCCTGTGTCAAAAAAACAAAAAGCAGAGACAGATGAGCCCCTCTGAGGGTGCTGGGGAAATGACGTGATTCTCACACTGTCCCTCACTGGTGGGGGCTGTCATGTGTCTCATTTCACAAGCAAAACCTCCCCTGGCCCATGGACGCACCTTTCCTTTCTCATCACTTCGTGCTGCTATTTTCAAAGCCATGGCTCATGAGTCTCAGGCCCCCTCAGAGCAGGGGACTTTCGATAATTGTCACATGGAAGGCTGTGCTTTCTGCAGCCTCATGGCCTTGGACCCACTCAGTGGAGAGGCTGCCCGAGAACAGATAAAGTGTGGCCCATATGGTAGCATATGCCGTGTCTTGATTACTTTTCTTGTTGCTGAGACAAAATACCTGACACCCAAAATTAAAGAGGGAAAGGTTTATTTAGCTCACAGTTTGAGAGATTTCAGTCCGTAATTGGCTGGCTCCAAGGCAGAGTGGCGCATGGCAGAAGGGCAGCAGTTCATGGTGGGGGAAAACAGCAAAAGCAATAAGAAAGAAGAAGATGAGCCTCTTTTCCTCTCTTACATTATATGCAGGCTACCCACCCTAGGGCGGGTGTAGCACTTACACCCCCAATCCCAGCACTAGACAGTGAACCAATCACAAACTCTAGATTCAGCTGCCTCCGAAAAGCCCATACCCCATGAGGCTGTGGGGGGACATCCAGACACAAACCATAACATTTCCCCCGACCCCAAAGACTCATGCACATCCCTTAATGCAAAAGGCATTTTAGTCCATCTCTAAAAGTTGTCAAAAGCCTAACAGTTTCAGCATTGCTGAAAAGTCCAAGTCCCAAGTCTCCTCCAAGAGGTAAGGCAAACTCTTAGCTGTGAGTCCCTGCACAAATTAAAAGAAAGTTAAACACTTCCAACATTCAATGACACAAGATAAACATTATCATTCCAAAGGTACAAACAGGGGGATACAAAGGAATGGGACCAAAGCAAATCCAAAATCCAGCAGGGCAAACATTAAGTCCTGTAGTTCCATGTGCAGCATCCGAGGCAATCTGTGGCAAGTTGTGAGCTCCAAAGGACTTGGGTGGATCCACCCCTACAACACTTCTGGTGGTTGTAGCTCCCACAGCTTCTCTCTTGGGCCCGCTCTGCTCCCTCCTTGCAGCTTTCCTTAGATGATCTATGTTCCTGGCTTCTCCAAACTTCTGGAGTCTCCACTGCACCTTTGGCTTTGCCCTCACAGCTTCACACACTGCCCTCTCAGGGGCACACTGCCTGGCCTCCCAGGCCTTCTGAAATCTGGGTGGAAGCCTTCCTGACCCCACAACTCTTGCATTCTGCATGCACCTAAAACCAGAGCCATGTGGATGATGCCAAGGTCTGCTGCCAGCTAGAGCAGTAACCAGGCTTCCCTCTCTCTTGGCTGTAGGTGTCAAGTGCCTGGATCACTGATCCAATTCTGAGGAATAAATTTTTTATGCCACTGCCATTCTGAAACATGGTGCTCTCTGGCTTTCTTCTCAAAACAAAATCTTTCACTTTTGCAACTTTGAGGCTGCAAAGGGTAGAGAGAGTCCTGCTCCTTCTTGTGATGCCCTCAAGCCATCTTTCTATTCTCCTTTTCCTTCTCAGCAATCAAGATCTCCTCTGCTCTATCTTTGCAGTCCACAGCTTTACTGGAGTGTCCTTTCTGGCCAAACTTACAACATTTTAAATCAATCTGCTGAACTCTTTGCTCTTGATTTTCAACATAAATCTGACTAAAAGCCCCCAACAGTAGCCATACCACCACCTCAACATTTAACTGCCTTAAAATTTCTTCTATAAGATTAATTAGTCCACTGCCCTTAATCTCAGTCTCAGGCCAAGTCCCTGGGCATGAGCAAAATGCAGACAAACTGTCTGCCAAGCCATACCACACATCATCTGAAGTCCAAAAACCAATGCAGTCCTTCTTCCCAGCAGAAACTTCCCGAGCCTTGTCTTTACCGGCAGGCTTTCTATCAGCCTTCTGGTCTTCTGAGCTCTGACCAGAATCTCCCAAACAGAACAGTCTAAGGCATTCCAGCCATATTTTTTCAGCCTGCATGTCTGAACCTTACCAATCTCTTCCCATCAGCCATTCCCAAAGGCTCTTGAACCACATGATCAGGTACAGTCACACCAATGACCCCACTCCTGGTACCAAATTATGTCTTCATTACTTTTCTCTAGTTGCTGAGACAAAATACTCAACACCCAAAGTTAAAGGAGGAAAGGTTTATTTAGCTCACAGTTTGTAGAGATTTCAGTCCATAATCAGCTGGCTCCAAGGCAGGGTGGCATGGTAGGGGGGCAACTATTCATGGCTGTGGAAGATGGCAAAAGCAACAAAAGCAAAAGGGAGGAGCAAGCCTCTTTTCCTCTCTTATATTTTATGCAGGATACCCACCCTAGGGTAGCACTCACACTGCCAAAACCAGCACTAGATAATGAACCAATCAAAAACTCTAGATTCAGCTGCCTCTGAAAAGCCCATCCCCCATGACCACATGAGGCTTTTGGGGGACATCTAACATGATGCAATTCCAGCATGGTGGCTTCCCAGGACAGGGCCCTCCTGGAATGGCAGAAACAGAGTCCAAGACCCAGAAATGAAGGAACCAGGAAAACCTGAAGGAACCAGTCCAGAGGAACCAGGGAAAGATTTTCCTGTTTGCAACCTGGCTCAGTGTCAGCTGCTCTGACCTTGGATGACCCTTGGCAGCCTGTCACAGCCCTGCCACACTCGTCCCTTTGGGTTTTTAGTGTCTCTCCCATTCTTCCCTCTATCTCTGCAACCTGGAGTAACATACAGGAACCACTCTGGGCTCAACATCCTCTCCCTAAACGGGGTACGGAGGGCAACTGGAAGGCTGCACAGGGGCTGCATGGGAAGCAGTGCATGGGGCATGGGAGATGTTCAAGAAACACCCCCTTCTTCCAGCCGTCCTTATCTGATGATCTCCCTGCATTGCTCCCTCTGTCCATTGTCTGAATACCTTGCAGACAAATGCTGGGTTCCCCTGGACTCTGCTGCAGCCTTCACTGGATGCTTCACCCTGCACATAGCCAGCCTGAGCCCACATCTGCCTTCACAGAACACGGGAGACAGGGTCCCATCCCCTGCTTGGCTCATCAACATCTCCGTGGAGGGCAGGGCAGCTGGCCAGGAGCCAGGCACCACCCCAATTTGGGGTGCTCAGATGGGTTGGGGTGAAGGAAGAAGGCTTTTCAGGCTGGTACAGCAAAGTGCCCGCCCAAGACAGAATGCATTGAAACTACTGATGTTTTGTAGGTCCTTATTGAGACAGGGTCTCACTGTGTAGTTCAGGCCAGCATTGAACTCACTATGTAGCCCAGGCTGACCTGAAACCCACAGCAATCCTCCTGCCTCAGCCCCCATGAGTGCTGGGATTACTTGTGTGTGAGCCATCACACCCAGCTAATGTTTTATTATGAAGTAGTTTACACATCCACAGTTTTCCTGAGCCTGCCAACTAGTTATCAAGAATATGGAAAACCTGCCAGGTGTGGTGGTGTACATATGTAATCTCAGTGCTCTGGGAGGCTGAGGCAGGAGGATCTCAAGTTTGAACCTGTGCTCGTTACTTTTCTCTCGTTGCAGAGACAAAATACCCCCGACACCCAAAATTAAGGAAGGAAAGGTTTATTTAGCTCACAGTTTGTGGAGGTTTCAGTCCATAATCAGCTGGCTCCAAGGCAGGGTGGCGTGGCACAGGGCAACCGTTCATGGTGATGGAAAACAGCAAAAGCAACAAGAGCAAAATGGGAGTGGAGTGACAGCAAGCCTCTTTCCCTCCCTTATATTGTATGCAGGCTGCCCGCCCCAGGGCATGTGTAGCACTCACACCCATACTCCCAGCACTGGATCATGAATCAATCACAAACTCTAGAAGCCTGCCCCCATGACCACATGAGGCTTTGGGGGGACATCCAGACACAAACCATAACAGAACCTAACCTAGGCAACTTAACAAGACCCTGCCTCAAATTAAAAAAGGGACTGGGGATGTAGTTCAGTGTGAGGGACCATGAAAGAAGGGGAGAGAGAGTGAGAGAGAGAAAGCAAGCTAGCTCTTAACGCTGACCAGAGACTGAAGTTCGCCCTAGGATGCCAGCATTACCCAACAGTGCTGTTTTCCAGGAGGATCCAAGACAGCCACTCACGATTATGGCAGAATCCATGGTTGGTGATATGGGAAGGAAATAAGTGTTTTAACATCTAAAAAGTAAAATAGAAGAAAACGGCAGGGCGTGGTGGGGCACGCCTATAATCCCAGCACTTGGGAGGCTGAGGCAGGAGGATCCCCTCAAATTGGAGGCCTGCCTGGGCTACATAGCAAGACCTTGTCTCAAAAAAAAGGAAATGTTGACTAAGGAGAGCTAACATTAACACAAGGGCAGCTATCCAGAGAGGGGCCTTTCATAAATCTGTGAACTTTCATCACCCGAAATAATAAAATCTGTGCAGAGCAAGTGACCTCACACACCAGTGGCAAGTTCAGCACCACCCGGAAGACAGTGGGACCTGACCTCCCTCCCGGCACCCCCAGGGCAGCAGTCAAAGGCTGTAAGGGACAATCGCGCACTGTGCTCTTGGATTTCTTTTCTCTTCTTTTTGTTTTTTAAGCGTGTACATTTTGATCACTTTAGCAGTCTGCTGGAAATTTCCAGTGGAACAACCAGCTCTACCGAGCTGCACGGTCAACAGTTTTTAGGGACAGCGGCCTGATGAATGGGCTTTGAAGCCAACTTGATCGTGATATCAAAGCTGCATCTAAATCCAGAAAATGGCTTTCACACTTTCAGTCTAAAATTATAGTCCCACCTCATGTTCACTCTGGAACACGGCATCCGTGGAGAGGGATGAAATTCCACACCCCTAAAATGAACTGTAAAGCCCGTTACGTGTTGACACTCATGCGCAGTTGATATTCATTAAGGCTACTAGGCCCATCTGGGCTGTGTACAGTATTCCTTAGAACTGTAAGAAAGAACAACTTCCGCTCCCTTTGAAGCTTCTGTAGACCACTGCTGATTTTTTGTGTTCTTTTGTTTCTTGAGAGAGGGTCTCACTATACAGTTCGGGCTGGACTTGATCTCACTCTGTAGCCCAGGCTGGCCTCAAATCGCAATAATCCTCCTGCCTCAGCCTCCCAAGTGCTGGAATTACAGGTATGCACCATCATACCCCGCTCAATGGCTGCCTTTCTCAAACATAAACTCCTAAAACTGAGTTTGGAACACACATACCAGAAGAAAGTCTAGAAGGGTGGAAAGTTCTAAAATCTGAACTCCCAAGTCAGAATCCCTGGCTGTGCTGCTGGACTGGGGTGCAGCTCTGGTCTCAGGCACAAAGCCCCGGGTGCAAGTGGTCCCCTGCACCACAAAAACTAAATAAATAAAATAGAATGAGTTACTCTGGAAAGCACGCTTTTTCACATGTAAAGTGGGATTAAAGCAATTTTACGCTCCAGATGGTTAAAAGGCTTAAATACAATGCGACAATGTTGAAGAATCTAGTAAACTTTAGCTCATAGGATCAAACTCTCTGTACACACACACACACACACACACACACACACACACATACATATCTTGTTACAGTGCCCAGGCTGGTCTCAAACTTTAAATCCTCCTGCCTCAGCCTCCCAAGTAGAGGGGATTGCAGGCATGTACTACCACACCCAGCTGAAAACAAAATAAAAGGGAGGAGGGGTTTGCAGGGTCCCCAGCCCTTCTGAGAAAGGATCTCGCTGAGTTGTCCAGGCGGGGCTTGACTTACACTCTTCCTACCTCCACCTCCCAAAGTGTGGGGTCCCAGCCGTGCACCACACCAAGCTGGAAAAGTGTTTCTGTTTGTTTTGTTTTGTTTTGTTTTGTTTTGTTTTGTTTTCAGGGCTGAAGATGGAATTGTGGGGCTTCACAAAAGCTAGACAAGTACTCCACCACCAAGTTACCTCCCCAGCCCTGCAAAAGATTTCCAAAGGGCAAAATCAGCTGGGCATGCTGGTGCACACCTGTAACCCCAGACTCAGGAGGCTGAGGCAGGAGGGTCGCCATGAGTTCAAGGCCAGCCTGGGCTACATAGTGAGTCCAGGCCAGCCTGAACAACACAGCAAGACCCTGTCTAAAAAAAAAAGAAAAGAGCAAAATCATACATGAGGGAAAGCAGCTCAGAACAAGGTGCGGCCTCCTCTAACTAATAAACTGAGCCTACTTCTTTTTTTTTTTTATTTCCTTTTACTTATTTTAAAAGGCTTTGGCAGCAGGAATATAGTGTAAAAATCACTGGAAAAACTAAAAGGCACCGATACATATCCAAATATACACTGTGCACGTAAATTACGCTTCCTTCGGTCTTTCTGTGCGCTTCTGGTTGGGCGCTGAGGTCCAGTAATGGAGGGTCCGGCGCTGCATGCCTGGGCCGGCCTAGCCCGCCCAGTACATCGGCCACTGCGGGAGGGAGATCTGGTTGGGGGGCACCACGGACTCAGGGTTGGAGCACAAGGAGGATGCGGAGCTGCCTTCGGAGACCCGCATTCTCTTGGGCTTGGGATCGTAGCCATCTCTGGCTGGCACCCTGGCGTCACTGCAGATTTCTGTAAAAGGTTGCAGCTGGCCGATGATGACCATGTAAATGTGCTCCTGCGCCTTGAGGATCTTCGCCAGCTGGTGGAGGTTGTAGGTTTTGGGGTTCTGGAAAGGGATGGCATCAGGCAGGCCCATGACCTCCATGGTGAAAGGGTGGTCTTGAATCCGCTTGTAAGGGACCATGACAGGCCGGCTCAGGCCCAGGGCCGCACCATATCTCTCACTGAAGAGCTCCCTCGCCCGCTCCCGGAGGACCACTGTCTCCCCCAGTCTGCTGGAGCCGCCCTTCTCAGGCTTCAGGTTGAGTTGTTGGAGCAGCCTGACTGTGAACTTGATCTTGTCGGCCGCAGCAAGGATCCACTGCAGGCTCTGGGAGCAGAAGGTGCACGGCTTTTGGAAGGGGATCCCTGGGGGCAGCCCCTTGATGGTCACCCAGCCGGGGTCACTCTGGATTCGGTCGTAGGGCACCTGCACTGGGTACGTGACACCGCAGGCTTCCCCGTACTTCTTAGTGAGCAGGTGCTGGACCTGCTCCCACAGCATTTTGGCCGTGTCAATCCAGGGGAGTCCGGCATCAGAGTTTTCTGGAAAGCCCTGTCTCCTCAGGCTCTCATCCACCAGAGGGAACCCAGAATCCCTCGCTTGATTTTCGGCGACAGGATCCTTGATGGCGTCGGTGAGCAGCTCTGGCCTCTTGATGACAAACTAGATGCTGTTGCTGGCTTCCAGGATCTGGTACAGCTTGGTGACACCGAAGCACTCGGGCCGGCGCGGGGAGATGCCATCCGGTAGCCCCATCACAAACAGCTCCTCGGGGTGCCTCAGGAACTTGGAGCACGGCACCGGCACAGGCTCCGAGACGCCGATGGCCTCAGCGTATCTTGTGTTGAAGAGCAGCTCCTCCTGCTCCCGAAGCAGCCGGGCCACGCAGCCATGGAGAAGCTCCACATGCCACTCCACCGGCCACTCTGCCGGCCACTCCGCCGGCCACGGGTCTTCGCTGGGCCCTAGCTCAGCCACCATCACCCTCCCGAAGCTGGAGTCCTGAGAGGGCAGGTGGCCCAGCAGCAAGTCTGTCATCCCTTCAGAGGCTGCCAAAGGGTCTGGGACGGAGACCTGGACGATGTTTGGGTCCTTGGGCTCAATTTTGATGGGCCGCAGCTCCCAGCAGCTTCCTGCAGGCTTCAGAGACACCGCCCCTGTCTGACCTAGCGGGCACAGCCAGGTCAAGGAAGGCGGCCCTGGAGACCTCAGCGGAGGTGTCCTCAGATGGGCTGCCTGGCTCCAACCTCCTGGGGTCTTCCGTAAACTTGTTCCACGTGACGGTCCGCACATCAAACATCCCCTTAATGATAAAGCGGGTGTTGTGCCGCTCCTCCAGGATCCGCCTCAGCTTGGTGGCCCTGTAAGAGCGGGGGTGCTTGAAAGGGATGTTGTCCGGGATGCCCAGGATCTCCACACCCTCTGGCCGGCAGGCGATCTTCCTGTAGGGGACGTGGACCATGTGGCTGAGGCCCAGGGCTTCCCCGAATCTGCCGTTGAACAGGATCTTCACACACTCCCGCAGGGTGCTGATGTCCTTCATGGCCCTGATGAAGGCGTCCCACTTCTCTGACTTGTCGTGGACGATGGAGAAGAGCGTGTGCTTGGAGATGAGTACATTCTGGATGAGAGGCGCAGTGGGCCCGGTGGGCTTCTGCCCACAGCCGCTGGAGATGTCCTGGGCACTGGGGGCCTTGGGCTCAGGCACCGGCAGGCCCAGGCCCAGGTCGCCAGAGGCAAGGGGACAGGTGGCCCCCTCCTGCTTGAGGCCGAGGGTGACGTGGCCAGGCAGCCTAGGGCTGTGGAGGAAGCTGGCCATGGAGGAGGTGGGGGCAGCGGCGAGGGCCAGGTCCTAGGGGGACACCGTGGGCAGCAGGGAGACGCTGTCCAGCTCCACCAGGGCCTAGGAATGGTGCCTGCCGTCGCCCAGCAGCCTCCTGAGCTCCAAGCGTGTGCTGTGGCTATGTTCCAGGTTGGCCATGAGCACCTTGGGGTCGCACCTGAGTTACCAAGTCGTCTCCTAGAAATGGGCTCACCCAGTAAGCGTTCCCGTGTTTTGTGGGGCTCACGGCTCTTTCTGGAGTTGGTTTCCAGGTTCTCCCCCTCTGGAACAAAGAATCGAACAATGTGAGCAAAAAAAAAAAAAAAAAAAACAGTGACAAAGTTTACTGGAAAAAGTAAAAATGAAGAATGAGGGAGAAACTATGTCCACACAGCGAGCTGAGTGAAAAAGGAAAAAACAAGCTCTTCTTGGCATGTCTTTTTCTTTTTTTGTCTTTTTGAGACAGGGTTTCACTATGTAGTTCAGGCTGACCTTGAACTCACAGCAATCCTCCTGCCTCAGACTCCCAAGTGCTGGGATTACAGGTGTGCACCACGCCCAGCTTGGCGTGTCATTTTATAGTATCCAAATCTCAAGGAAACCAGAAAGAACTTCTATATCCAGGTCCTGAGAGGCGGTGCCGGATTCCATGCCTCAGGTTGATATCAGGTCCAGGCTTCCTATTGAAAACTTGCTCAAGTTCTCCTGAGAAGTCTGATGGCAGGGCTTTGAGAACTATTCTGCAGTGCATTGTGGGATCTTGTAATTAACAGGTCCCGCCCACTTCCCCAGCCAGCTCTGCCACACCCTAATCTCCTGTCTCACTCAGCCCTAGTGGAAGGCCAGGCCCTCTGGTAGCCCTGCTCCCAAGG
Source organism: Erethizon dorsatum (assembly GCA_028451465.1). Lineage (NCBI taxonomy): Eukaryota > Metazoa > Chordata > Mammalia > Rodentia > Erethizontidae > Erethizon > Erethizon dorsatum. The sequence continues at coordinate 27,486,697 of CM051838.1, read as the reverse complement.
CAAGAGTACCATGCTGGCCTCACCTAGGGCCTCGCTGAGAGAACTTCAGCACCTCCTACACATCTGAGCTGTATCTGGGAAGGACCTTGGGGTGAGAACTAAACCTATTTCTAAAGGACAGGACTTCCCTAGATCTCCAGTTTCTGCATTTTTCTATTGTTGGAGCACAGGGATTACTTAGGAAGAACTGAAATTCCTAGATTCGCCTTTGCCTCTGTTTTACTCATTACTGCCCTAGCTATCCGTAAATATGAATAGTGCAACATACATGATATGCAAATTTTTCAAACCATAATCAACAGGACAGCTTAACCCCTGCCCATCAGATAACCAAGCACATCCCGAGGTCTATTCCATTACGCTTCAGGCTTGTTCCTGGGATAAATTCAGCTACCCTAGTAAGATACATGAACTAGTTTAAAAGTGTAATTGAGCCGGGCATGGTGGCACACAGCTGTAATCCCACCACTTGGGAGGCTGAGAGGAGCTTGGTGAGTTCAAGGCCAGCCTGCCCGGCATAATGAGACCCTGTCTCAAAAAAAGCAACAAAAAAGTATGTATCTGCCGGTGCTTAGTAGAGAAAACAGATTCAATACAGGATATACAAATTAAAGATTGGCTTACAATGGCCGCCCAGACGCAGGTGTGGAGGGTACAAAGGTCCGTCTGCACACTGGAGATCTGAAGGATCGAGTCAAAAGCCCGGAGCTCAGTGTATGTCTGTATCAGGAGGCCAAAGGGTCTGCACTGGAAGCCAAGAGGCGACGTCCAAGGTGGAAGCGAAGACTGGAGCTCCTCCAGAGAAAACAAGCAATGCTTCTTCGTTTCCCTTTTATACCACTCTGGCGATGATCCTCCGTCGGGTTGGTCTCCCACACCCAGAACTTTGCTGAGACAATCTAGTTGGGTGTTACTTACTCAAGTTGACACAATCAACCAATCACAAAGTATAACTGAAAAAAATGTACAGAGCCAGGCACTGTGTAGTCTTTGGACGTAGACATGGTTGTGATGTGGGCTCTGATCTGATCTCTTTGAAAGACAACTCTGTCAGGGGTGATGGGAACAATGGTGAATGTTTAAAAGCAAAATATTTCTAACAGTAAGGGACACACTGCCATGAATCCCCCTCAGAATTTGCCCCCTTGCTTCCAAAGCACTTATCCCGTCCTCGTGGCCACCTTCTAAGCAGTTCTGGCGTGCTCTTTCCTGAACACTTCTAGGGGGTGTGATCAAAAATATCCTAAATGCTGCTGCTCAGTGCTGCCCAGCAGAAAGGCAGGCCCATAAAAACACAACAGCATGTCCTTATCCACCTTGTTCATGGGATCTGGCACTGTGCGACTCCTGGCTCTTCCCCACAGTCACAGTGACCACAAAAGGGAAACATTTTTAATCCATTCAGGACATCAAGGCAGCCAGGACAGCTCAACTAAAGACACTCAGGAAAGAGAACTCCAGAGCTGCTGCAGAAAGTGGCAAGGACGATGGCATGAGTGTGTTGGAAGCAAGGGGGAGTATCGTGAGGAGCATTCGTGGCAATAGTATTCTACTGCTCTAAATTCTTTTGAAAATGTAAATGGTCGCTGTCTTTTCCTGTCACAATGATCCTCCTGCCTCAGCCTCTCCACTGCTGGGATTACAGGTATGCCCCACTGCTCTGGCTTACATCTAGATGTCCCCCCAAAGCCTCATATGGTCATAGGTGGGTCTTTTCAGTGGTGGGTGGATCTAGAGTATTCGATGCTGGGATTAAGGGTGTGGTGCTGGGATTAAGGGTGTGATGCTCGGATTAAGGGTGTGTGATTACTGAATTAGTACGGTGATTGGTTTAACATAGTTCTGGGTGTGGATCATGGGAAGGCCCAGCCTGGGTGTGGGTGGCATCACCCAAAGGGCGGGTAGCCTGGAAGGGATTAAAAAGGAGAGGCCGCTGCTGCTTTGTTGCCTTCACCTGGGCTGTTTTTCCTCTGCCATGCTGCTCTCCCTTGGAGCCAGCTGACTACAAACTGAAACCTCTAAAAACTCTGAGCCAAAATAAACCTTTCTCTTTTGACTTGTGGGTGTCAGGTATTTTGTCTCAGCAGTGAGAAAAGTAACTAAGACAACTAAGACAACCGCCAAGTTCTTTGTCTGGATCCATGAAGAGACTCTAGAGGGTCTCTTAAACTATATAAATGATAATCGGGATTTGCATCTACGTATACTGTATGGGAATTATTTCTGGAGAATATCTATAGCTTTCAGCGGACTCAGGAGTCTAATGAGCCACAAGGTAAAAAAAAAAAAAAAAAAACCTTAAGAATTTGTAGAATTGCAATTTCCTGAAGTCTTAGAAAACAAAATTAAATATAGTTATGGAGTAGTGTTTCTTGACTTTTAAAAATCCAAACCACCGCCAGGTATGGTGGCACACACCTGTAATCCCAGCACTTGGGAGGCTGAGCCAGGAGGATTACCACAACTTTGAGGCCAGCCTGCACTACAAAGAGAGACCCTGTCTCAAAAAACAAACAAACAAAAAAATCCAACCACCGTTTGATATCCTACACGTACATAATGCATAACCACCCTTGCCAGAAATCACCGTTCCACTCTGAAACTCTGATCAGTCTCCCTAAGGAGCCTCCTCTCCTCTCCCCCCTGCTCCCTGACTCAGCCACACTGGGAGTCATTCGCAGTCGCACCCTGGGCTAAAAAGGCTTGGTTGGGCTTGGCTTTTAGTCATTGTAATATAAAAATCAGCAGATATTTTGTTTCCAAACGTTAAATCATATTCTGAGAGGGGTTCATGTCCGGCAATATCGCAGTTGCAGGATTCCGTCAAAAAGTCTCATTGAAAATAAAAAGAATACACAGTCGGTCACCTTACAAGGATTCCACTTAACAGTTTCTCAGTTTTACAATGGTCTGGAAACTATATGTATTTGGTAGGAACTGTGCTTTGAGTTTGGGTTCAGATTTTTCCCTGGGCTCGTGATGTGCTGTGTCAGTGGTGAACCTATGACATGCATGTTATTGTGTTTTCCTTTTAAGATGAAAGATGTTAACGTGGAGTTCATTTTTTTGTGAACTAAAACCTCAGTATTCAGGTTTAATTGCAGTGGTGGCACTTTGGGATAAATAAGTGGGTTTTAGGTTGCAATTTGGCACTCCGTCTCTAAAAGGTTTGCCATCACTGTGTTATTGGATTCTTCCCAAAGCTGGGCAGGAACCATGAACTGCTAGATCCCGAGCTCAAACATCCGATTCTCTACGGGGGGTTGTGTTGTTGAGTGTCTTAGTTACCTTCACGTTGCTGAGACAAAATACTAAACATCCAAAGTTAAAGGAGGAAAGGGTTGTTTTAGATCATAGTTTGTAGAAGTTTCAATCGATAGTTGGCTGGCTGCAAGGCAGGGTGACATAGCAGAGAGGCATGGTGGAGGAGAAACAGTCCATGGCAGAGCAGGTATAAAGCAGCAAGACTTTCTTCTTCTTTCCCTTTTTATTCCATCCAGGCTACAAGCCTATTGGTTGACACCAACCACACCCAAGGTGGGCCTTCCTCTTTAGTAAGTCCATCATCAACATGCAGGACTATCAGGGTCTTGGCCTAGCCCCAATCTCCTAAATGAGTGGACGGCAAACGGCTTTAAAAAAAGAGAGAAGTGGTATGATTGTAGGGCTCCAGGAAAATCAAAACCCTACCTAATGGAATTCATGATTCTCTGGGGGTTGAGACAAAGAACTTCTTCGGGCGGCCTATGTTTATTTGGTTTTCAAACAAAGTAAGGAGATACTGAGGCAAGCACGGGAACTGAGTAGGACCTTGGGAGTCAGTTCAAAGACTTCTCCAAGTAGTCAGTTTTGCCAGTTAAGAGAACTGTCTTATCGCTAAGGTTGGCAGTTTTATAGCTCTGGAATAGGGGGTGTGAGCAACCCTTGTCCTTGGCTGCCTCAGCTGTGGTTGTCTTGACTTCAGAACACCATGCGTGCACTCTTTTCCAACACAGCCAGAGGTCCCTGTGTTCGGCAACTTAACCCTGTACAGCCCGGTCTCCAACACAGGACTGGGCTAAAACCATCAGTGGACTAATCCAGTATCACACGTGAGCTACTCACTCACCCCTGTGAGCACATGAGGTGTGGGGTTACATCTAGATACAAGCCGTAATGCTGAGCATTATACTGAGCTAGGATGCTCCGTCAAGGGGGGGGTGTCCAAGGCATTTTCAGTTTAAGACATTTGCAACTTAAAATGGGTTTCATCAGTGCTAACCCCTGTGTAAGTGGAGGCACGTCTGCATGGGCTCACATTTCTTACAAATATCCAAGATCTAACAAGTTCTAAGGGGTTATGGACATGAGGGGCTTGGAAAGGTGACCAAACAAGGAAGGTGCATCTGCCCTTGGGGCATCTGTGGATTCAGGGTGATCGTAAGTTTAGGCTCTGATGATCTCCCACAGTAGGAAGAGGCAGATAGACATGAAAGCCCAAAGCCTGCCCCAGTGGATGCCTAATGGGAAAATCTCATCCCATACAACCTGCACCACCCCCCAAGAAACTATACCTTACACGTAAGAGTCGGCCAGGAGATAACCAGCCCCATACGACTCACCTCCCACCCCAGCTACAAAACAACAACGATACCTCTCAATGTAAAGGGGGAGGCTTATCCATTCCTGAGAAGTTGCAACCAAGCCTGACCCTCATTCACTTTCTCCGCCCAAATTCCCATTACCTGCATGGTACCAAAGACCACACGACATGAACGGCATTTTGAATGATAATCACCTACAGAAAAAGGACTACTTGCGTAGGCCGGAAATAACTTTCCAAAATAAGTTCCCAAGGAAAGTAATCTGTTCACCATCAAAAACAGCAAAGCATACAAGGATACAAAGCCCCACAAAAGAGAAGAGAAGTACCACGGATTAACTGTTAGCTGAGAATGGTAACAGAACAAATCCTCATGCTATGTGTCAACAGAAGATAAACTTCAGAAGCTGTGCTGGAAATGAGAAACTATTTTTTTAAATGATGAAAAGATGTGGCAGAGGAAAGCGTTCTGGAAATTTTTAAAAATTAAAATTGAAAACTCAATGCAAAAATTCAGCAATAAATAAAATGGAAAGGAAAGTTAAACAATTAGAAGGTGGTGAGAAGTTATTATTCAAACATCAACAAAAATGACCAAGACAAGAAAAATATCAGAGATGTTAAGGTACATAGATGGTAGGATGAAAAAAGTAAAATAAAACACGTGATAAATCAGAGTCCCTAAAAGAGAGGAGAAAGAGAGCGAGACAGTGTTTATCAGATGTGATCAGATACCAGTCCCCATTCAGGAAGCTCAGCAACCCCGAACAGAGCGGAGCTGTCACACGACTGGACACATCACAGCGCTGTTCGAAGAACTGGAGGGGAAGAGACCAGAGAGCCCCAGGGAACCCCAGGCGGATAGCAATAGAAGTCAGCAGAGCATCTCCCCAGTGTGCCGACGGAAATAACGGCACACGGGCAAGCGTTAGATAATGACAGTGTTCATGCAGAAGGAAGGCAAAATACAGACACAAAGAAAGACTGCAGGCACCACTAAAGGGGATTACAGACTTTTACATTTCAGGTAGAAGCACTGGGATCCCTGAGGACAGGTCCAGGTCGTCTCCATGATTTGAGCATGGACCACCCCCCACCCCCACCCCCACCCCCACCTCCGGTCTCCATGTGGCAATGTTGAGGGCAGTGGAACCTTTAGGAGGCGGGGCCTGGTGGGAGGTGGGTAGGTCATTGGGCTGCTGGGCTGCTGGGTAGGAAGGTGTTATGGTAGCTCGCAGGTGACCCTGTCAGTTCCCACAAGTGCAGGCTGGCACAAAGGGAGCCATCCTGGCCCTTACACTTGCTGGCTTTCCGGCCCACTGTGTGATCTTCCCTTCTACGTGTAGCCAGTTCCAGTTGCTGCCAGGACATCAGCATTGTGCTGATAGGATGCACCACCCACAAGAATAGGGAGCCAAATAATCCTCTTTGCTTTGCATAGATGGATGAATATGCAGGAAGAATGCAGAGCAAGGAGACTGGTAAATATAGGGGTGAGACTAAATGGGCCTTCATACTGCTAAATCATAATGCAATCTGGTGATTTTTTAAAAAGACCATTAAAAATACAGTATATGGACTCTCAGTAATGCTCCTGCTTCAGCCTCTTGAATGCACCACCAGATTTTAATTGGCTTTATTTTTTATTTTTAATTGTATTTTTAATTGTAGAATCAGGCAAAAAATTCCATAAAACAGAATAAAGGTTCCTATGCTCTCCTCATCAAGCAGGAGCAGGGAGACAAAACAATAGAAAACTAACAGGTTCCATCAGGTTGTTTTAGGATTTTGTTTTTGTTTTTGTGCAAGGACTGGGGCAAAGGGAACTTTATTATTGTGCAGATTGAAACTGCCTGTTTGGGAAACTTGTTACCCCCTTAGACCCCATTTCTCAAAGGACAGATAAGCAAGTTAGTTTCACCTGGATGCGTGGAACTTCAGTGTGAGCACCTCGCTTTGACGTTAGCCTGGTCCCCTGGGCCTAGTGTGAGGCCTTTGCCCAAAACAAGGTCCTTCTGTGATTTTTATTTAACAAAACCTAAATATGCATCTATAGTAAGATGTATGTTTATTATATATTTCCATGCAATTAAATTTTGGTATTTTCACAGAACAATAAAAGTAGACAAATCTACCCGAATGTTAAGTTAGACAAAACACAAAGGAAAATATGTAATATGTGTTCATTAATATAAAATTCAACTACCAGTGCACACCGGTAATCCCAACACTCTGGGAGGCTGAGGCAGGAGGATCACAAGTTCAAACCCAGTCTGGGCATTTTAGCAACTTAACAAGACCATGCCTCTAAATGAAATTTTTTTAAAAAGGACCAGTGATGTAGCTTAGTGCAATGGCTCTGGGTTCAATCCCCAGTATTATAAATAAATAAATAAATAAAATCTAACAAGTGTAATTAGGCTATATTGGTTGGGATGCATGAAGAAACAGTAAAACTATTTCTTAAACTCAAGGAAATACGAGTGGCAAGCATTAGTACAGAGATCACGCATAGGCTGAGAGCATTATCCTGGGATGCAGGTGAAACTTGGCATCCTGGTCACACAAATCCCTGGGCTGACCAGGTTAGAGGAGGTAAGGTTCCGTGGGCTCATGGCTCCTGAAGGTGCAGGGCATGGTTGCTGACCTGGGATTAGGTGATGGCAGGGAGCGTTGGGAAACAAAGAGAGGGACAGGAAGAGACTGAAGTCCCCTTCCAGGTTGGAGACATACAGCAAGAGGGCCTTTAGGGACCCTCACCCAGAGCCTGGCCCGAGGTGTGTACCAGGGACCCCTGGGGTGTCGACAGCATGCTAGAGCTGAGCCTGGAAGCTGCATACAGAAGGTTCATCTTGTAACTATCCTTGAAGAACATTGCAAATTGGGCGTGATGGTGCCAGCCTGGGCCGCTAAGCAACGTAGCAAGACCCAATCTCAAAATAAAAGAAAGAGAGAGAGAGAGAAAAGGCCTGGAAATGCAGCTCAATGTGAAGCCCCTGGGTTCCACCCCCAGTACAAGAAGGGGGAAAAAAGGTGTCACAGAGAGAGGAATGCTGCCGAGCCCCTTTCCGGCACTGTGATGGAACATCAGTAGAGGTAGAGAGCTCCCTGGGTTCAATCCCTAGCACCGCCAAAAACTAGAACTAAATGGGAAATAAATGCACCTCTACCTGTCAGACCTGCCAGCTTCTACCCGCGAAAGACCCCGGATTCCAGGGAAGAAGGACGCCACAGCGGACGTGGGTCGGAGGGGTGGGCAGGCGAGAGCCATTTTCTATTTCCATAGAGCGTTCAGGGTCGACTCTGCCTCGCTGCTCTCCCTGTGCCCCCAGCTCACCCCTAGGTTCCCCTCTCCTCACCCGCCTGTTTCCAGGGCCTGCAGGGACACTGAGACCCTGGTCCCCGCGATGGGAATTGGAAAAGCACCGAGCCCACTCGTCAGCTCGCACTCGACTCCGTCCCTTGGAAGCAAGTTTCTAGCTAAGACAGCGGGACTCGCACTGGCCCTGCCCGCTAACATTACTCCTCGCTTACTTGCTTACTAACTAGCGTACTTTCTTCGCTTGTTTGTTTTTTGAGACAGGGTCTTCCTATGTAGTCCAGGCTCGTTATGGCTGTGTCTAGATGTCCCCCAAAGCCTCATGCGGTCACGGGGCTTTTTCAGAGGTGGCTGGATCTAGAGTGTGTGGTGCTGGGGTTAAGGGTGTGTGATTAGTAAATCAGTCCACTGATTGCTCAGGCATAGTTCTGCCTAGGATTAGGGGTGTGAGTGCTACACCGACCCTAGGGCGGGCAGCCTGCATACAATACAAGGGACAGAAAGAGGCTTGTCTTCCCTTCCTTGTTGCTTTTTTTGCTGCCATGAACAGTTCTCTGCCCAGTCACCCTGCCTTGTAGCCAGCCAATTATGGACTGAAACCTCTACAAACTGCATACAATATAAGGGACAGAAAGAGTCTTGTCTCTCCTCTTGCTGCTTTGCTACCTTCGGGCCACCATGAACTGGTTCCCTCTTGTTGCTTTTGCTGTCTTCTGCCGCCGTGAATGGTTCCTCTCTGCCATGTGCCACCCTGCCTTGGAGCCAGCTGATTACCGACTGAAACCTCCACAAACCGTGAGCTAAATAAACCTTTCCTCCTTTAATTTTGGGTGTCGGGTATTTTGTCTCAGCAACGAGAGAAAAGTAATTAAGACAAGGTAGGCCTGGAACTCACTGAGATCCTTCTGCCTCTGCCTCCCCAGGGCCAGGATTACAAGTGTGCACTGCCACGACACCTGGTTCACTTATTTACTTTAATACTACCAAAATCATGGACTGTACTTATGCATCTTTTCAAAAAATCTTTCTCTCTTCCCCAAGCTAAGTCTGGGTGGAATCAGTTAAAATCTGCCTAGCTTTGTTTTTATGGTTTGTATCTAGATGTCTCCCAAAAGCCTCATGAAGTTTTATTTATTTTATTTATTTTTTTATTATTTTTTTTTTCCTTTATGTGGGTACCGGGAACAAAACTCAGGACCTCATGCTTGCCAGGCAGGCCTGAGCTATATCACTGGACCCTCATGAAGTTTTAGATGGGGCTTTTTTGGAGGTGGCTGAATCTAAAGTGTGTGACTGATTCAGGGTGCAATTCTGGGATTAAGGGTGCTGGGATTAAGGGTGGGTGATTGCTGGCTCAGTCCACTGATTGGATTGGCACCGCCCTAATCCCTGGATAGAATATAAGAGACAGAAAGAGGCTTATGCCTCCCCCCGCCTTCTTGCTTTTGCTGTCTTTTGAGCACCATGAACTACTTCTCCTATGCAATGCCCCTCTGCCATGTCACCTTGCCTTAGAGCCAGCTAATTATGGACTGAATCCTCTGTAAACTGTGAGCTAAAAAAGACTTTCCTCCCTTAATTTTGGGCATTGGTTATTTACCTTTTCTATGTTGGAAAAAAGTTCTTTTTTAATGCAATTATTTGCATCAAATAAGACAAGTGTTTGGGGTTCGGTTGGGAGGGGAAGTGAGCAGTTTATGATTACAGCGGCCCTGTTGACACAGTCGCTTTCACATCCTTTCTCTCTTCCTGTGTAGCTAAATGGACAATTTTGTGCAAATGTTATAAACATACTATGGTTTCCCAGGAGTCCCCAGCTCAATTATCAGTCAAAGGCCAACTCAATTTACGGTGCTCTGGGAAGAACTGTGGTTTGGAAATAGTACTCGTTTGTCTCCCAAAAAAGTAACAGTTACTGGCTGGGCATGGTGGCGCACGCTTGTAATCCCAGCACTCAGGAGGCAGAGGCAGGAGGATCACCACAAGTTAGAGACCAGGCTGGAATACATAGTGAGACCCTGTCTCAAAAAAAGTAGCAAGCACTATCATTAGGCCGTGGTGCTGGGTACGCCTAATGTATGTGGGGTGCTTTGCAATTTGCAAAGAAAATTTACCCAAAAAGTGTTCACACTGACTACATCTGGGATGCTCCCAGTAGCAGCCCCTTCTAGTTACGTCCCTTGTGCCGACGGCTGCAAATGGAGCAGGGAAGAGTCACATGCTTGCCTGAGGTCACAGACCCAGCAACCTGCTGACCTGGGAGCCGAAGTCGTCCAGTCCCTCTGGGCATAAACTCCTACTTCCTAAAACAGATGGACCTTGGGCCTTCCAACCAGCATTGCTTCCCTTACCCCTTTCTGGAGAATGCCAACCATTTCTCCTGGGAAAAGTTTTGTGTATTTTATTTCCAATACCAATTCTAGCATGAGTTTCCAACAGTATTCCATGTAAGCACCAACATTTTTTTCAATAATGTATTTCCTAATCCAGTCTTTCTTATGTTAACAATAGAAAATAGATGAAAATGACAAACTTTAAGATCTATTTAGGAGCCAGGCATGGTGGTGCACACCTGTAATCCCAACACTTGGGAGGCTAGGCAAGAGGATCACTGCAAGATCGACGCCAGCTTGGGCTTCTGTCTTAGTTACTTTTCTTGTTGCTGAGACAAACTATCTGACGCCCAAAGTTAAGGGAGGAAAGGTTTATTTAGTTCACAGTTTGTAGAGATTTCAGTGCATCATAGGCTGGCTCCAAGGCAGGGTGGCACATGGCAGAGGGACAACAGTTCATGGCGGTGGAAGACAGCAAAAGCAATAAGAAAGAGCAAAAAGAAAGAGACAGGCCTGTTTCTGGCCCTTTTATCTTATCCAGACTTCTGGGATTAGGGTAGCGCCAATCCAATCTGTGAACTGATTTAGTAATCACCCACCCTTCATCTCAGCATTGAACCATGAATCAATCACACACTCCAGATTCAGCCACCTCCAAAAAGGCCCCATCTAAAAGTGCATGAGGCTTTGGGGGGACACCCAGACACAAACCATAACAGCTACCTAGTGAGTTCAAGGCCAGTTGAACTACATAGCAAGACCTTGTCTCAAAAACAAAACAAGGGCCAGTGATATCGCTCAGTGGCATAAGCGCCTGCCTGGCAAGCGCGAGGTCCTGAGTTCGACTCCCAGTACCTGCATATAACAAAAAAAAAAAAAACATGAAAGATAAATTAAGGGACTAGGGGTGCAGTTCAATGGCACAGGATGGGCTTAGCATGCACCACTTCCTGGGTTCAATCCCCAGTGTGAAAAAAAGGGAGGGGGGAGAGTATAATCTAATAAAGGTCATTCAGCTTGTATTTGACAGGTTAGGATTTGCACCAGGTCTGGCTAAATTACAGACAGTCACTTTTCCAGTGCAAAAAATAATACTTTTCCTTACCTATCAGGAGGTTTATGGTTCACATTCCTATAATAAAAGACAGATGAGCATGGCATGATGATGCATGCCTTGTAATTCCAGCATTCTGGAAGCTGAGGCAGGAAGATCTCAACTTTGAGCCCAGCCTGGGCAACCTGGTGACTTAGCAGGACCCTGTCTCAGAATGACAGGCTGGGGATAATACAGGTTGGGGAGGCAGCTCAGTGTGAAGCCTCTATCTCCAGTACCAAAGGGAGGACGGAGGACAGCAGGGTGTCATCTCACGATAATAAATTAGGGACGAAGTGCCCAAAACCCACAAGTTAAAGGAGGATAGGTTTATTTCAGTTCACAGTTTGTAGAGATTCAGTCCTTAGTCAGCTGGCTCCAAGGCAGGGTGGCATGGCAGAGGGACATGGCAGAGGAGAAACAGTCCATGCCAGGGCAGACAGGAAGCAATGAGCCTTCTTTCTTTCCCTTTTTATTCCATCCGAGCTGCAAGCCTATTGGTTGGCACCACCCACACCTAGGGTGGGTCCTCCCTCTTTAGTAAGTCCATCACCCACACCCAGAGCTATGCTAAACCTATCAATTGACCAATCTAGTATCACTGACACATGCACACACACACACACACACACACGATCCAGTATCACACATGCATGATCCAGCCATGATCCAGTGTCACACACCCACAGTCCAGTATCACACACATGATCCAGTCACTCCCAAAAGCCCCGCCTATGAGCACATGAGGCTTTGGGGGCACATTTGGATATAAGCCATGACAAAGGGAGACCAGCCCTGCTTGCTCTAGTTATTCATGGCCTCACTGTGTGGCATCATTTCCTGCTGGGTACAGAGCATGACGCCTGTCCCCTGAGGGTCTTTGGAGTAGCAGGAGAGAGGAAGTCAGAGAGTGGTTGCCCTGTGGTCACTGTGGTCAGCTCGGGTGAGAGCAAGGGGACAGTGTGAGTGGCTTTCCTGCTTCTGCGGTTTCCACCAGTGCCACTGTGCCCTGGTCAGGGCAGGCTGTCCTGAGCCCTGTCAGCAGTCACCACGTCACCCGTGAAGGCAGTTGGGCCGCTGAGGCTGACACTCTCTTTGTGAAAGGAACATGTTATTTAGGGATGCTCTTATGTAACGGACTCTGCCACACAAAGCATTTAACTCAACAAGGAAAGAGAGTAGCAAACAGGACAACATGACCACAACCCCTGCTCAGCTCCCAGCCAAGAGCTGGGACAGAACTCACTGGGCTGGTGGCACATACCTCTGATCCCAACATTCGGGGACTGGGAGGCTGAGGCAGGAAAATAGGAGCATCGGGAGTTTAAGGCCAGCCTGGGCTACATAGGGAGACCTGGTCTCAAAAAACAAAACAAAACAAAACAAAACCAAAAACCTAACCAATGCAGTGGCTAAATTTGGGGAGGCCAAGGCAGGAGGACAGGAAGTTTGAGTCCCCTTGGGCAACTTAGCAAACCCTGTTTCAGAATTAAAAAAAAAAAAAAAATTACATTAAAAAGGGCTGGGATACAAATGCCCATCGACTGAGAAATGGATAAGAAAGATGTGGTATTTTTATACAATGGAGTACTATTCAGCCATAAAGAAGGATAAACTGGAGACTTTTATAGGTAAATGGATGCAACTCAAGAAAATACTCATAAGTGAAATAAACCAGATGCACATGTGTAAGCATCGTATTGTCTCTCTAGTATGAGAAACTGAAAGAGTAAATAAGATCCAAAATGTACAATAGACATGGTGAATCAAAAAGAAACTGGTCAAAAGGAAAGAGACTGGAATAGGGAAAAGAAAGAAGGGAGAGGGAAAAAAAAAAGTTGCATATATATATAAGATGGTTAAGACAGATACACTACCAATTTTACTTAGTTCATTGAAGAGTAAGGTTTGTGCCAATAATGTTTGGACAATTGAATGCTAATGTCTGGTATCCTGAATAACTAACTTAAAGATAATAATACGTAATGCATTAACCATTGTTACCCTCATATTATGGTGTTTTGAAATTTTGTTCTTTTTTTGATTTGTTTCGTTTTTTCTTCTCTTTAAAATAAAAAAAAATAAAAAAAGGGCTGGGATACTGCTCCATGGTAAAATGCCCCTGGATTTGATGCCTCAGTACTGAAAACAAATGAACAAACCAAAAAAGAAAAAATCATGCCCAGCACCACATGACGAGATTTCCAGGGAAGACGGGTGGGAAATGTTCATGCAGGAACATGGTAAAGAGCAACTTCATGAAATCAAGTTGTGCAAGCGAGGAAGGAGGAGAGAGCTCTAGAAATTCATCACCTGAGTGTCAGGCCACACAAATAAATACAAATTTTAAAACAAAATCATGGCAGGCAACATAGCTCAGTGATAGAGCACCTGCCCAGCATGTGTAAGGCCCTGGGTTGGATCCCAGCACTGCAATAACGTTAAAAAGTGACTTGGATGGTAATGGCATTTATTTTCTCAAATCACACCCCTTGCAGGGGACAATGTCAGAGCTGGAAAGGGATGTCCCTGTCTTACACTGCTCCTACTAGGCATCCCTGGGACATACACAATACCTGGCACCCATAACTTAAGGTTTGTAGAGGTTCAGTCCATGGTCAGCTGACTCCAAGGCAGGGCGGCATGGCAGAGGGGCCTGGCAAAAAAGAGCTGGACAGGAAACAGAGAGAAGGGAGAATCAGGGGAGGGCAATTAATCTTGCCAGCCCAAGCCCCCAGTGACCAACTCTTCTGGCCTGGGCCTGCCTCCTAACAGCAGGTCAGCTGCAGCCCATAATCCAATCATTTTCCCAAAGTCCCACCTGTGAGCACATGAGGCTCCTGGAGGACATTTAGATAGAAACCTGAACACCATAGCTGCCTTGGAAGTTCAACAGCATGGCTGGGAGGCCGCTGTGAGGACGGCAAGGACACTGCACAGGCATCCAGGCGTGCAAGGGTGGTGTGTTCTAGAAACGTGAGGGGTGAGATGGGAAACTGTCAGGCAGGAGAGGCTAAGAAAATATTCTGCCCTCGGGTTGTAAGGAGTTACTGTACAGGCCGAGATCCGGCTCTGTCTTAAGCTCGTAATGGCAGGGAAATAGCAGGGGCTGGGGTGTAGCTAAAGGGTAGGGCGCTTCCCTGGCCTGGGGTTTGATTCCCAGCACTGCAAAAAAAGAAAAATCAAGCATTGGGAGTTGTTGGGGAGCTTTTTGGTTGTTTGTTTGGTTGGTTGGTTGGTAGGTTGGTTGTTTTGCAGAAGTGGGGATTGAACTCAGAGCCTTTGCCCTGAGCTACATCCCCCAGCCCTTTTATTTTTTATTATGAGGCAGGGTCTCGCTAAATTGCCCAGGTGGGACTTGAACTTTCAATCCTCCTGCCTCGGCCCCTCAAAATGCTGGGATTACAGGCGTGCACCACAATGCCCAGCTTCATCTTTTTAAAAAATGTGATGATCATATACAATTTCTTTCAAATACAAATGGTCACAACAAGGAAAACTACACAGCAACATAAATGTAACTTAGTCAAGTGTCATAGTAGTGAAGAAATAATGTGTCTAATAATGTATCTAATTCTGATATTTGTGCTTTTTATGAATATAGTAGTACTGTAATACAAAAGAAAACTTTTTTAAAAAGTTAAGGTGTTGCAGATATCTGATACTGAACCAAATGAAAGACTCTTTGCACCAAGGAGTTGGAAGGCAACTTTTATTTAAGGCCAGCGGGCTGGTGGGAACCAGGTCCAAATCACCAGCACTGGCTCAGAGCAAAACAAAGACTTATATACGTCCATAAGCAGAAAGTACAAGAGTTGATAGCAGCTTATTTTATTTTACAATTGGTTACATACATTTGGTCATTTGTTGTTAGGCAGTTTTGTTCTGGGCAGGTTTGTTAGGGAGGGGTTGTTTATCATAATGTGGGAAAGTTTAGGGAGGGAACTGAGCGGGTGAGTAAAATCAAGCATGTCCTTGGCTGGGCCAGATAGTTTGTCCTGGGAAGAAAGTCCTTGAAACAAGATACATTCACAGGCTGGGTAGTGCAGCTTGGCTAAGTTATCTTTGAGTTGTAAAAAATGACCTAGTGTTTTATGGCTGACTGAGTCTGACAGTTTAACCCTGAGATGGGCTGCACCTGCATACGCTGTCTTAACATGGTGTCAGGTTGTTAACCCTAAAACTTCCGTCACAAAGGGACTGGAGATGTAGCTCAATGGCAGAGCCCATGCTTAGTATGTGCAGGGACCTGAGTTCAAACCAGCACTACAAGAAAAAAAAAAAAAGGAATGCATGTTCTTTTTTCTTAACTAGAAAATTCAGAAAATCCAAAGAATAAAGATTTTCCATAATCTCATCACTTGATTGCAACTAGCTGATGTCTAAGCTGGGTCTTTATGCCCACAGTAGTTTTGTGTAGAGTTACAGAACTAAGAGACTTTTCATGGAAAGAATAGACTTCAAATTCAATTTCTTCTTTCCATAATTTTCTGTCAAAGGCAAACTACTGTTGACCAGTTTAGACAGAGAAAAAGTAATACATAAGGCAGATGCTTGCACTGGCTTTTAAATTAGAATATAGCATATTAGAAAAAATAAGAAACTTAAATAACTTTAATTTTCGATTTTAAAGTATTGGAGGTTTTGGTGTTGGGAGAGTTCAACCAGTAACATCTACGTAAATATTCAAAAATCCAAAAAACTTTGAATCTGGAACACTTCTATGGCAAGCATTTCTGGTTAAGAGATTTGCAAACTATAGTATAGATTTGGACCTGGTTCCCACCAGCCCGCTGGCCTTAAATAAAAGTTGCCTTCCAACTCCTTGGTGCAAAGAGTCTTCCATTTGGTTCAGTGTGAGTTTTTGTGATTTCTTTTTCTTTTTCATTCTCCCTCTCCTGCCCCTGCCCCCACCACAAAAGGAAGATATTTCTGTTTTAAAGAGCAGGTGTTTTGCAGAGCATGGTGGCATATGTCTGTAATCCCAGCACTTGGGAGGCTGAGGGAGGAGGATCACCACAAATTCGAAGCCAGCCTGAACTACATAGTGAGTTCAAGACCAGCCTGTACTACACAGCAAGACTGTGTCTCAAAAAACAAACAAAAGCCTGAATGAATGAATGAACACACTGAAGAGTGGCTCACAGGCACTCAGAGAAATGCAACGCATTATGACCCGTGCAGAGCTGAGGATACCTTTGGGGTTTGGGGTGTCCTCAGGACGGTGATCTGAGGTGTGTTTCCTCCATCTGCCCACCTGGGACTGCATCCAAATCCAAACTGTTACCTGATTTGAGGCTGACACCCGCCGCCTGCTAATGCTGCAGCTTCCTGAGCATGGAGTCCAAGAAGCAAGGGCGGTTACAGTGGGAGTGGCGGGCCAGAGCCCACATCACAGGCTCCTGTGTCTCTAACGCCCTTAGGAATTGGGGGATGGGGTGAGTCTCCTGGAAGGGAAACAGGCTTGAGTGACTTTTGTGTCTGAAGCTGCAGTTTTTCTTAAAAGCACAATTTTAAAATCCTGATTTCCGGGACTGGGAATATAGCTCAGCAGCACAGTGCCTGCCTGGCAAGCACGAGGTCGTGAGTTTGATTCCCGGTAACAATAAATAAATAAATAAATAAATAAATAAAATCCCGATTTCCTCATCTCCTTTCTACCTACCTTGATTTCTTGTATCCTACATGAACCGGAAGTCAGAAAGCTTTCCCCAAGTTGTAAGAGGAGTCCAGTGAATTAGAAAAGCAAATAAAATGGAGACAAGGAAGTGTAAAGAATGAAAACTAGGGCCAGGGATACAGCACAGCAGCACAAGCGCCTGCCTGGCAAGTGCAAGGTCCTGAGTTCGATTTCCGATATGAAAAAAAGAATGAAAACTAAAGCTCTGAGAAGTAGAGATGGAGCTTGTGGGGTGGGGGTTGACATAGAGTCTCACTATGTAGTCCAGCCTGGCCTCTAATTCATGGAGATCCTCCTGCCTCAGCTTCCTGAGTGGCAGGATGACAGACCTGCGCCACCACACCCGGCTGAACTGAGGTCCTTTATAATCACTATCCACGCTGGCCCGTAAGACGCCGAGCGCTCATCCACAAATCCCTACTGAGTTCCCACCTGGAGCTCAAGTTGAGTGGGAGCTGGGAAGAGAACTAGGGTGTGAGCCAGATGAAAAGCACAGTGCTCTCTCAAAAGCTGTGGGAAGCACCCGGGACAATCCAGGTGTCTGCCTGGAGGTGGCGACACAAAGCAGGGAAGGACTGTAGAGAGAGGGGCTCCTGGTGCAAAGCCAGGTGCCGCTGGGAGGAATAACACGGAAAGAGGTGGATGGAAATTTTGAGCCTGGGAGGTGGGCGGAGCCAGCTGAGCCAGAGTCCTAAGGTCCCAGGGGAGCTGTCCCCCAGGCAGACCTGGACCTGCCGCACGTCCTCAACTCCTGCCCTAGGCGTGTGCAACAGCTTGCACTACACGGCCCCAGTGAGGTCTCTCCAAGTGTGCTGACCAGCGGTGCGTTTTACCTGTTGCCAACAACGTACACAGACCTGGATGCACACACACTCATACACACATACACACACACAAGCTTCACAATACAATATGAGATGTGGTGGAAAATACGGTGCATGATTAAAATTTTTTAAAAATTTTATTACAGTAAAAGACACATTGCCATGAATTCCCCTCAGAATCCGCCCCCCTCTTTGAACACACTCATCCCATCGTCCTTGCCGCTTTCTGCAGCAGCTCTAGAGTCCTCTTTCCTGAGTGTCTTTAGTTGTGCTGTCCTGGTTGCCTTGATGTCCTGAATGGATTCAAAATGTCTCCCTTTCTTCCTCATTTGGACTTTGGGGAAGAGCCAGAAGTCACAGGGTGCCCGATCCAGTGGGTAAGGTGGACGAGGACACAGCATCATGTTTTTACAAGCTGCCTTTTCGTCGGATGGCACTCGGCAGCAGCATTCACCATATTTTTTATCATGCCTCATAAAGATACTCAGGAAAGAGGACTCCAGAACTGCTTCCAAAAGTGGCAAGAACAATGGGATAAATGTGTTGGAAATGAGGGAAGAGTTTTGAGGGTGACTCATGGCTTTGTGTTTTTTACTGTAATAAACTTGGGAGGGGTTTGAGACAGGGTCTTGCTATGTAGTTCAGGCCGGCCTTGAACTCACTAGGTAGCCCAGTCTGGTCTTGAACTCACAGCGATCCTCCTGCCTCAGCCTCCCAAGTGCTGGGATGACAGGCGTGGGCCACCACGCCTGGCTGTAATAGATTTTTTAATTTCAGTATTCACTATGTTTCAATAACAGTTTGTACTTTTCTTAAGTATGATGCTGCCTGATGTTTTGCATTGAATCATCTTCTAAATGGTGAAACTGTGTGACTCGCCTCGGTTGACTCTATGATTGATTAATAAGTCACAACTAGGAAAAAACATGAAGTCACACTAGGGGTTGGACAAACCGTGAGTTAGGAAGCAGCTGTTACTCAGCAGGGGGCAGATCATAAATAGCGAGATGCAGGGACGGGACGTAGAAAGGGACAAAAAGGACACGAATGATTCCAGAGGGCTGGAGAGAGAGGAGAGACAGACGCAGAGGAGCTGAAGACAAGGCCCGGGACTGCGCCTGAACCCGGGGCACAAGGCTGAGCTGGGGGTGTTAACAGGAAGATCTATTAGCAAGGGAAAAATCTTGAGTGCTTTTTAAATGCCTTTAAAATTTTTTTGGTAAGCATGTGTTTTCCTTAACCACAGGCATATCCAAAGAACACCATTTTATAACTCCAGAAAATGTTCAAGTTTTATTAAAAGAGGGATCGAAATGTGCCAGTGACCAGGAGGAGCTCAGTAGACAGGGTGGGCTCGCGTGCCACGCGGGGCGGTCCAGGTGGAACCGACAGGTCACTCTCAAGACGCACCCCAGTCAGACAGCTGCCTTCAGACTTAGAATTTGTGTCACCAGCTCAGGACCCTCACTGGCATGTGCCATGGACACGACCCAGAAAATGCAAATGAGTTCATTTTCCCAGGACCTTCTGGGACTGCAGTGGTCTCGGGACCCCTCTCCTGCTCCGTCACAGCCTGCCAGTCTCAGGGACAGTAAGTAAGATGTCAGTAGGATGCCTCGGATGACGGCCTTCGCCTAGAGAGAGAAGCCCTGTCTGGGTGAGGGCTTAAAGCAGATTTGTTGCTGCTGAGCGGGAATCTTCTGCTCCTGCTGCCCGGGCTCAGAGCCGGGGTGAGTCACAGCTGTGCCTGGAACTTCCTTCCGCTGGGCGAGGTGACTCAGTCATTCGCATTTAGAAAGGAGATTTAGTGGCTTCTCCCATCACCCAGGAGGGGAGTCACTCGGCTGTTGTTCTCACACCCTGGAAAACTTCTGTTTTGCTTGCTTTCTTTTTTAAATCCAAAGAGGGAAACAAACAGTTTCCTGCCTGAAGCCTCTCTTTTCTCCCTCCTCCACTTTTGGTGATGAATGGGCAGTTCCTGCACACCTGGTCACCCTGGACTGAGGCTGGGTCAGCTCCAGGGCTGCTTGATTCCCTCTCAGCCAGGGGCAGGTGACAGCTCGCCGTTATCCGGACCGGGACCACCCAAGGGTGTCAGCACGTGCAGTGGGCTGGATCTCAGGCTGCGTCCTGTTTGGTTCCACCTGGACCTGGGCCAAGCCAGCAGCGGAGCAGTGGGGACAGAGCAGTGACAACTGCCCCCCGGCCCAGTCCGGAGCAGGATGGTGACAATTCAGCCAGGACACAAACACAGAGCTTGAGGGACAGCGTAACATCCTGGGGCTTAGGAGCTTGGCGGGGTTTACGGAAAGAGTCACTTTCTTAAAGCTGTTAACTCAGTAAAACATTTGACCCATAGGGCTGGAAATGTTTGGAGCCAGCCGGTGATGGACTGAAACCTCCAGACTGTGAGCTCCCTTCCCCTTTTAACTGGGTGTTGGGTATCTGTCTCAGCAATGAGAAAAGTAACTAAGACAGAGCCACACGGCTTCAGGTCCGACTGTACATCAGCCGTCGGCCTCCATCCCCACAGCCCCGGACACCAGCACATCCAGGCCAGAGTCCCCGCGCTCAATCCGGACCAGCTCAGCCTGCTCCAGGCTCTGCAGAATCCCACGGGAAGAACCTGGTCCTGGCCCACTGCACTCGGGAGCTTGGGCGTCCAACCCCCTTGGAGTCTCGTGAGGGACCGAGCTCTCACCGCCCCAGTGCCCGGCAGGGAGGGAGAGAGGAAGAAGGGCGGGACGGCACACGGGACTGGCTTAGTTGTGACTTAAGCAGATCTATTGCCTTCTCATTCTTAGTTCATTTGCCAGATGGCAAGCGCCCATCAGAACGTGCTAGGGCTGTGTTTTTGCGCAGCCCAGGGGTTGAATCCAAGCCCCAGCCAGCCCAGGAGGGGTGGTGTAAATGCAGGCTTGGGGGCGCACCTGAGTCCAGAGGTAGGAAAGAGCCCCAGGGGACATCGGGACAAGTTCTCCTCAGCTGCGACACAGCCGGGTGACAGCGTCCCGTGGGATTTGTTCGTGTTTTGTTGTTGTTGTTGTTGTTGTTGTTGTCTGAGACAGGCTCTTGTTGTGTAGTCCAGGCCGGCCTTGAACTTGCGGTGATCGTCCTGCCTCGGCCTCCTGGGTGCCGGGGTTATAGCTGTGTGCCACTGTGCCGGTTTGATGGTGTCTTGCACAGGCCCTGGTCCTGCCAAGGCGATTCTGTAAGGAGCTGGCATCCTGGGGAGGGGGCTCCTCTAAAAAGGGGGCTTCAGGAAGGAGGAAGGGGAGCTGGAGGAGGTGGCGGCTGGGTAATTAAGAGCTCGCTGTGCAGCCAGGGCCTTGCCTCCCACAGCCGGCTCTGCAGACCCGGGTAATTATCCTCATCGGGCCCAAACCAACAGGAAGGGACGCCAGCGTGCTTTCTTTCTTCCCGCTGCACACATCCTGTTTTCCCAGGTTTGGGGCTTTCTCTTTGCTGCTCCGGGCGCTGGCTGGGGGTGGGCAGGGCAGCCGCAGCGGCTGCAGGAGAGACCGAGGCTCCCTCTCCTCCCAGGAGCTGGGCAGGGGCTGCGGCTAGGTCACCTCGGCTTCCACCCGGACTCAGCCAGCTGCACCCCAGGACACACTCAGACCCTGGGTTTATTTTTATTTCCCTTTAATTAATCTTTATTTATTTATTTACTTTGCGGTACTAGGGATTGAACCCAGGGCCTTCATGCTGAGCTACATCCCAGCCTTTTTTCAAATTATTTAAAATTTTGAAACAGGGTCTCACTAAGTTACTCAAGCAGGGGCTCGAGCTTGAGATCCTCCTGCCTCAGCCTCCCAGAGTGCTAGGATTACAGGCATGCACCACTGTGCTGGCTTCGTAGCCTGATTCATACACAGCCTCTCACATCCTGAGGCCGGCAGATGGGCATGTGGGCCCCACACCCCAGTCCCAACCAGGGACACTTGGCTATCTACACAGCCTCAGAGTGGGGACTCGGCACTGTCCCTGGCTGGCGGCAGATTCCACTCTGGCTTTGTCCTAGTCCCACTGGACAGGTGAAGTAATTCTCAAGGTGTGGTAGTGTGTGCCTGTGATCCCAGCACTTGGGAGGCTGAGGCAGGAGGATTGCTGTGAGTTCAAGGCCAGCCCAGACTGCATAGTGAGGCCCTGTCTTAACGAAACAAACAAAACAAAAAGAATTGGCCAGCCTAACACGCTTGGCCAGCACGTGACCAGTGCCAAGCCTTGGGAGCAGGCAGGCATTGGGGACAAGAGGTAACACAGTTCTCCCTTGGTGTCAGGGGATCAAGTGCAGGACCCCACCCCACGGACACTCCTCGAGTCCCGTGCACACCCTCCACGTGCACCGCGATGTCCTCTCCATCCGCAGTAGACACAGAGTGGACACAGCCTGTCTGCCCAGGGACATCCAGAGTAGCCAACAGCGGCGGTGCTGGTGTGTTCATTCCACATCTGCCCCTTTCCTTCCTCACTGTGCGTCCTCTTCTGCTCTCCAGGGAGTCTCTTCTCCACGCTGCTCATTCCTTCACGGAACAGGTGTTTACCACAGCGGCACCGTGTGACACACATGTGCGAGGCAGTGTGGTGACACCCATGATCGAGATAGCAATGCCTGACCCTTTGTTCACCACGCTGGCCCCAGGCCTGGGGATTGGGCCCAGGGCCATCACACCGAGCCAAGTCCTTTTATCTATTTTTTATTCTGAGACAGAGTCTCACTAAGGCACTAAGGTGCCCAGGCTGCGCTCAAACTTGCAATCTTCCTGTCTCAGCCTCATGCTGTAATTATGCTGCGATTACGGCTGTGCACCAACACGCCACTCTGACCTCCCGATTGTCACATCCACAGTGAATTCCTTTCTCTCAGCCTGATCAGGAAAAAACATCAGCTAACAGAGAATAGAGGATCATGTTGCCGAGCAGTTACATCTGACAAGAAAGGAAAGCAGGCGGATGGGAGCTTCAAAGACTCCTCCGGCTGCTGGCAGAGCCGCCCCAGCGAGGTCTTTCAACAAGCCCGGGTCTGCCCAGCCCACACCGGCCTGCAGGCTCGGGGAGCAGCTGCTCAAACAGAAAGCTGTGGTGACTGCGGTGCTGACCTGGCCGCCGTCTTCTGTCCCGCCCTGTGCGTGGTCCACTCAGCCAGTAAGGCCTGCGGGACCGGCACGAGACGCAGTTTGCAAATACACGCTGTTACACAGGGCCCGAGAGGAAGCGACGTGTGTGACTCAGCGGCAGAAATCGCTTCATAAGGTAACGGGACAATGGAAACTCAGTCCCCACAGGTGAACTGCGGGACCGTCGCTCGCGTGCATGGTGACTCAAGGACACTTGTGGGACAGGCTGGGAAAGAGCCGTGAAGTTGCAATCCAGTTCCCACCCGGAAGCCGCACTCGTGACACCTGCGCCTTGGTCCCGGGGAGGCTGCGATTTATCTGAGCTACCGGGAGACCGTGGTTGTTTTTGTTTTTGCTTGCTGTCGTTTGCAGTACTGGGGATGGAACCCTGGGCCTTCACACTGAGCCGCATCCCCGGCTTTTTAAAAATTTCTTATTTGACACAAAGTCTCACTAAGTCACTGAATTTCCCAGGCTGGGCTGGAACTTGCAATCCTCCTGCCTCAGCCTCCCAGAGTGCTCAGATGACAGGCGTGCGCCACCACGTTGGCTCCCGGGTTGGTTTTTAATCTAGATTTAGTATTCGTGTAGTGGATGTACCAGCTAAATGTCCACTCTCAAGATACTCCTTTGGAATTACTCATTTCAGGCAACTAAATTTCTGGTTTCACACGCGGTAATCCTCATTTCTAATACTTAATTTCTTGTCAGACTTCAGTAAAAGCCCACATGAGGGGATGGGTGCTAGAGCGCTTGCCTAGCGGAAGGGAGGCCCTGGGTTCGATTCCCAGCGCCACAGAAAGAAGGGAAAAAGCATCCACATTACAAGGTGGACACCTGACCCTGCCTGGAGCCCCCTGAAGACTCAGGTCCTCTGATTTAGTTAACCAGGGAGCTTTCCTCAGGGCAGGTTACTTTGATCCGAACTCCAGGCTGCAAGCAGAGCGGAGCAGTGGCCAGGTGAGAGCCACCGTCTGACATCCACTGGGGACAGGCGGCGGCCCGGAGCTCCCAGGACCTGAGGCAGGCCTTGCAGACAGTCTGCCTGGAAGCCAACAGGGGGGATTAGAAATGCTTCAGGCCCCAACGGGGGTCTGCATCCAAAGCGCACATCCAGATAAAAATGGAAAATGCACTGCATTGATGGTGTGTGCCTGGAATCCCAGCACTTGGGAGGCTGAGGCAGGAGGATTGCCAGGATTTGGAGGCCAAACTGGACTACACAGTGAGTTCAAGGCCAGCCGTGGGCTGCAGGAAGCCCCAATATTAATCCTCACTGTCATCAGCCCAATGTTTAGCTGTGAATGGCATGTGCACAGACATCACAATTCGTGCTTAACTCGCCACTTGCCCCCCTCCTGGCTCTGAACTCAGCTTCCCACTGAGCTGCGTCCCAAGTCCTTTTTAAAATTTGAGACAGGGTTTCCCTAGGTTGGCCAGGCTGGTCTTGAACTTGTCATCCTCCTGCCTCAGCCTTCCTAACTGCGGGGATTACAGTTGTGTACCACCACGCCCGGGTCCTAGTCGCTGCTTTTTTAAATATTTCTCAGCTCCAACCCAGAGATCTTCCTCTGCAGCTAGCGAAGCATTGCTGTGAGGGTGCTACGTTAAAGTGCAGGACACTCTGGGTCCTGGCTGCCGCTCTGTGCTTTTGGAAATCGTGTCCAGGGTAAGCCTGGTGTCGTTCCGGTCGCGGCCAGCAGGGACGCGCGAGCGGGGCCGAGACTGCTCGGCGGCTGTGGGAGGAGGGGCGAGGGGCTGTGGAGCAGCAGCGCTGGCCGGTACCCCGCGACGCTCCCCCAGCCCTGCAGAGCCCGAGGTGGCCGCGAGACAGCCGCCGGCTTCCAGCCCCAGCCCCGCGCCCCCGCGCTCCCCCAGCAGTGGCCGCGCCCGCAGCGTTTCCGGGCCCGAGTGCCCGGGCCGCGCTGGCTGGTTTTTCTTTTTAACGACCGTAACTTGGTGATCCCGCCCTCCCTGGATGTTTGTGCAGCGCACTCACTGCTCAACAGCCGCTGCGCCTCGGGAAGCCCAAGTTTTGTAGCAACTTGTTGAAACAACTCGGTGCCTCTTAAAAAAAAAAAAAGTTGCGATTCTTGAAACAAACCTTTCCATTCTTGCTGTCTCCTCGGAGAACAATGCTGTGTTTGATCAGGAGAGGCTGCGCTACCGCCGCGCAGATCTCAGCCCGGACGTGCCCGGGCCTGGGATGAGCTGGCGTTAGGCAGCGTCTGGGATGCAGCAGCCTCCACTGGCCAGGAGCTGCGGCTGCGAGTGATCGCCCTCGCCCTGCCGCACACAGCTTGCTGTCTCCCTGTGGTCACCGCGGGGGGCGCTTCGGTGGCCTGGGCCCAGTCCCGTCTCCGCCTGCCTGCCTGCCTGCCTCTCTGCCCAGCCAGGCTTACCCGGAGGTGGCCGAGCCATCCCTGCCTCCTCCTCCGACCGCACATTCTGGGTGGCCTGGATGGAGACAGCTGGAAATATTTTGAAACAAGGTAGTGATTTTTCCGTGTGTGTTTTGTTGAGTTCCTCGCTGCAGTTTTTTTCCCTCCCTGGTACTGAAGCTTTAACTCAAAGTCTTGCCACGGAGCTGCAGCCCCAGTCCCTTTTTTATTCACTGAATTTTTAAATTCTGAGACAGGAGCTTGCTAAATTGCCTAGCCTGGGCTTGAACATGAGATCCTCCTGCCTCAGCCTCTTGGAATGTTGGGATTACAGGCATGTGCACCCCTGTTGACCACTTTGAGTTCATCCATCCACTAGGCCTACAGGGATCGCCCACAGGGTGCAGAGGGGTACGTAGAGGGGTCCTCACGGGAGGCATTAGGCTGGGTGGCCAGGTGGCTCCTGGGAGTTGTGTGGGGGACTCCAGTACAGGGGTTTAGGGGCACAGGGATGGGTGTGTTGCTCTGAGCCTGACTCTTCCCACCTAGCCACTGAGTGACTTGGGGTCATCCTCTCCATGCTGAGCTTCCGTGTTTCCATCAGTCCTGTAGAGACAGTGGAATCTTCCTCACAGCTTTATTCTTGTTGGGTTTTTTTGAGACAGCGTCTCCCTATGTAGCCCAGGCTGACCTCAAGAGATCTTCCTGCCTCAGCCTTCCAAGTGCTGGAATTACAGGCCGGTGCCACCACACCCAGCTAAATGTTGGTACAGTTTCTATAACTTCCCAGCCAAAAGGGGCCAGTCTATGCTTGCAGAGCTCCAGGGAACGAGGGCGCCCTATCCCACAAGGTGCTACAATTCCTCCCCTTCCTCTTCCTTTTTTTTGGGGGGGGTGAGACAGGATCTCACTAGGTAGCCCAGGCAGGCCTTGAACTCACAGTGATCCTCCTGCTTCAGCCTCCCAAGTGCCGGGATTCCAAGCGTGACCACCACGCCCAGCTAGCAAACCCTGACCACCTTTAGGGCAGGGGCTGGGCCGGCCTGCAGGAGAAGCCGAGTCCCACACGCTCCCTGTCCAGCCTAACACTGCAGAATTGCTGAGGCAGAGCCAGGCGCATCGCTGACTCTGCAGACATCGGGACTGAGCCTGCCCTGTACCCCGCACCTCGGCAGGAGTTTGTCCCACAGGCGCACGACAGTGTTGGGTTGTGCGGTCCGGGTCTGATTCTCTGCACCGAATGAGGAAACTGTGAGAGCTGGCACCAGGTGGTAAATAGCTGCTCCCAGAAATCAGGATTTGAGGCAGGAAGTGTGAGTTTGTTCCCGGAATCCGAGGAGCTCAAATGTCCTGAGTGCCACTGGGGACACAGCAATGAGGCCATGCTGCAGTCCTGGCCTGGAGGCCCAGGGGACTGTGTCCACTGGACTGGAAGAGAGCACCGTCCTGGGTACCAATGGCTCCCACCCCACCCCACTGCCACCACACACAGATGGCAGCCTCAGACCACTCTGGGGACCAGGAGGGAGCTCCGCGGTGTGGTGGTGTGGGGAGGCAACTGTCAGCACCGCCTGTGCGTGCTGACGCAGCCTCACCTGTGGGCCGGTGGAGGAACGAGAGCCCAGGCTGGGCTGCCAATGGTCCTCAAGGACACTGTGGTCTTCACAGGTGACATCCCCACCTGGCACCTTAGCAGGAACACGTGGGGGGGGGCTGTGTGCTGCTTGCTCTATTCCAAAGTGACAGACATGTGCTAGCTGGGCATGGTGGTGCACACCTGCAATCCCAGCACTCTGGTAGGCTGAGGCAGGAGGATCCCACGTTCAAGCCCATCCTGGGCAATTTAGCAAGACTCTAACTCAAAATTTTAAAAAGGGCTAGGGACGTAGCTCAGCATGAAGAGCCTGGGCTCAGTCCCCAGTGCTGGGGAAAGCAGTAGGCTTCAGGCAGTGTACTCTGAAGGACACAAGACAGCAGGAGAAAATCCGCATGATTTCTTCCTTCGTTTCTCAGACACCCTGGGCAGTGGCTCAAGGCTGCTCCCAGCTCGGAGGGTTAAGGAAATCACTCCACAGGGGACACCACGGGTGCTGAGTGTTGATGTCGGGGTGGCCAGCATGGCCTGGAGTGCTGGCTGCAGTGGCCACTTCCGGCTTACCAGATGCAATCCCAGGGTGGTGGGTGTGGTGGGAATGGGGCAGTGGAAACATAAAAGCTCGAGGGCATCACAAGGGGACAAAACCAAAGTCCCCAAAGCCGTCCAAGGAATTGCTTTCCTGATAACAAGACACGATCATTCTCCTTTGACCTCCCTAAGCCGAGATGTGCAGCCTGTCCAGGGAGGGCCCGGGTCAGAGGAGGGGAGGGGCACTGCAGGAAGCTGCAGGACGGGGACCAAGGTGGCCATGGGCAAGGCAGCCGTAGGTGCACAGCCTGGGCCCTGACGCTCTAGATGCCCCAATGCTGCCATCAGGGAGCACACACTGGGGACGGCCTTACACACCGTGTGTTGGTGATGGGAAATTTGTACTGTGCCTTCCTAATGCATTGTGAGTAGCTGTGCTCAGAAAACAAACGAAGTTCAGAGCAGAAGTTTAAGAGCTGTGCTTGAAAAATATGGTGTACATAGTATTTAAATTTTAAAAATTACAGTGAAAGGCATTGCTATTAATCTACCTCAAAATCCTACCCCTTCTTTTGAACAAACTTATCCCATGGTTCCTGCCACTTTCTGCAGCAGCTCTGGAGCCCTCTTTCATCGGTGTCTTTAGTTTTGCTGTCCTGGCTGCTTTGCTGTCCAGAATTGCTTCAAACCGTTTCACTTTTGTGGTCACTGTGACTTTGGGAAAGAGCCAGAAGTCACAGGGTGCCAGATCCGGTAGATAAGGTAGACGAGACACAGCGGCATGTTTTTGCGAGCTGCCTTTCCACTGGATGGCGCTCGGCAGCAGCATTCACTGTTTCTGATCACACCTCATAGACACTCAGGAGAGAGGGCTCCAGAGCCGCTTCAGAGCGCGGCAAGAACGGTGGGATGAGTGTGTTCGAAGCGAGGGGAGGATTTTCGGGGGCATTCACAGCAGCGTGTCTCTTACTGCAATGCTTTGTTTTTTTGTGTGTGGGTACGGGGGGGGGGGCGTCGACCTCAGGACTTCGCGCGCCAGCAGGCGCCCGTACCGCTGAGCGATATCACCGGCCCCTTTTTCGTATGTGGGTTCCGGGAGTCGAACTCGGGCCCTCGCACTTGCAGGGCAGGCGCTTAAGCCACTGAGCCATCTCACCAGCCCTGCAATGCTTTTTTGTTTTTGTTTTTGTTTTTTGTGGGTACCGGGGGGACGACCTCAGGACCTCACGCGCCAACAGGCACCCATGCCGCTGAGCGATATCACCGGCCCCTTTTTCGTATGTGGGTTCCGGGAGTCGAACTCGGGCCTTCGCGCTTGCAAGGCAGGCGCTTAAGCCGCTGAGCCGTCTCACCGGCCCAATGCTTTTTAAAAATGTAAACCTTCACTGCATTTTTAGTCAGCCTTTCTATAGTGAGCATCGATCTAGAAAAAGGAAGGAGGGAAAAAGAAGAGCGGAAAGGAGAAAGGGGGCGGGCGTGTGCGTGTGTGAGCGGCCCAGAGCATCCGTGGCCTTGGTCCCCGCCCAGGCCTCGTGGAGCGCGGGGAGCTGACGCGCACGCCGAGCCCCTTCGCTTCCCTCCTTCAGTGTTTTCTCGGCCTCCACACTTCCACGAGCGGCTTCGGAGCACGTGCTGCATTCTTGTTCCCCAGGAGCAGGGGCTCCCCTTTCTCCCGAGCCTGTGACCGCACCCGGGGGGCTCCTGCCGTGTACCCGTCCTGTCTGGGCCTGTGGGTCCCTAATCTCCGTTCCTGAAATGCATGTCAGGGGTTACTGCTTTCCGGTCCTTCTCCCCTGGATTCTGTGGGTGTCGCCTCCCGGGTGCGCCCCGGGGGGCTCTTCCCTGGCCCTTCTCCTGTCCAGTGTCTTGGGGCGTCTCGCGTACCCGCAGCCGTGCGGACAGTGCCCGTAGGCGCGGAGTCACAGTGTCTCTGTTTTCGTGTCTTCCAGTGTCATCTTGCATTACAACCTATAAGAAGACACCGCCTCCGGTCCCACCCAGAACCACCACGAAACCTTTCATTTCTATCACAGCCCAGAGCAGCACAGAGTCCGCGCAGGACGCCTACATGGACGGGCAGGGCCAGCGCGGCGACATTGTCAGCCAGTCTGGACTCAGCAACTCCACCGAGAGCCTGGATAGTATGAAGGCCCTGACCGCCGCCATCGAGGCCGCCAATGCCCAGATCCACGGCCCCGCGAGCCAGCACATGGGCAACGGCGCCGCCAGCGTCACCGCCACCTCCGCCACCACCGTGGCCACCGTGACCACAGAGGACAGGAAGAAGGACTTCAAGAAGAACCGGTGTCTGTCCATCGGGATTCAGGTAACACCGCCCATCGGCCCCTGGGATTGGAACCACAGCTGAGAAAACTAACGCTCGCTTTCCCCCCCAGAAAATCACACTTGCGCTCACTTTACGCACACTTTAAAGAACAAAAGAAAAAAGAATTATAGAATAACATTGTTGCAAAAATATAGATGTACAAATTCTTGAGCTGGGCATGGTTGTGCACACCTGTAAGCCCCGCACCCAGGAGGCTGAGGCAGAAGGATCACCATGAGTTCAAGGCCAGCCTGGACTACACAGCAAGACCCTATCTCAAAAAAAAAAATTCTTACTTGAGAACCCAGTATATATTTTTAAAAAATAATAAGCCATTACCAAGTGTATATCTCAGAAATTAAGCCTTTGAGGGGAAAACATATCCAGGCAGATGCTTAAAAATATAGTATTTGTTAAAATTCAGGTGAGATAGCTCAGCGGCATAAGTGCCTGCCTGGCAAGCGCGAGGTCCTGAGTTCAACTCCTGAAACCCACATAAATGAAAAAAAAAAAAAAGGGCCAGTGATACCGCTCAGCGGCACAAGCGCTTGCTGGCAAGCGCAAGGTCCTGAGGTCGACTCCCAGTACCCACATTAAAAAAGAAAAAAAAAATTCAGAAATCACTTTAAATATCAAAATTATATTCAGTTATATTTAAAGCATCCATAAGAGGCCGGTGAGATGGCTCAGCGGCTTAAGCGCCTGCCTTGCAAGCGCGAGGGCCCGAGTTCGACTCCTGGATCCCACATACGAAAAAGGGGCCGGTGATATCGCTCAGCGGCACGGGTGCCTGTTGGCGCGCGAGGTCCTGAGGTCGACCCCCCGGTACCCACAAAAAAAAAAAAAAAAAAAAAGCATCCATAAGAAACCCAATTAAACCTCTATTTAAAGGTGAAGACCAGCTCTCAGGAGGCTAAGGTAGTAGGATTGCCACGAGTTAGAGGCCAACCAGGGCTACAAGTGAGTTCAAATCCAGCCTGAACTACACAGTGAGACCCTGTCTCAAAAAATGCATACATACATAATTAAATAATTAAATGTGAAGTATTAGAAATATCCTAATCAGAGTCACATAACAGATTATCAGACTCTTGTTTTCAGAAGTTTATTCTGTGTTATTTATCTTTATGAGCCAGACACAAAGCAAGAAAGCAACATGAAGTGAAAATACTCCAAAGAAAGGGAAAAATGGCTTTTATTTGTACATAACACATATGGCCACCTAGATAATCTAGTAGAAACCATGGAAAATCCCTTAGAATTTGCAGAAGTAGAAGAATACAATGTAAACAGAGAAACTGATAATGTATCTATACGCTATCATTCAACAGAAAAGGCAATGGTGCGACAAGGACTGATACACCTGGCTTCTTTTTCTTCTTCTCTTTTCCCCTCTTCATGGTGCGAGGGATGGAGCCCAGGGCTTCACAAATGCACACACGCCAGGCAAGTACTCTACTACTGAGCTACATCCTCAGCCATTTAAAAAATTTCTTTAGAAACAAAATCTCATTCTGTTGCCCAGACTAGACGCAAAATCCTGAGCTCAAGAGATCCTCCTGGGGGCCAGTGAGATGGCTCAGCAGTGTAAGCGCCTGCCTTGCAAGCGCGAGGGCCCGAGTTCGACTCCCGAAACCCACATACGAAAAAAGGGCTGGTGATATTACTCAGAGGCACAGGTGCCTGCTGGCACGCGAGGTCCTGAGGTCGACCCCCGGTACCCACAAAAAAAAAAAAGAGATCCTCCTGCCTTAGCCTTTCAAATAGCTGGGAGTACAAGCATGTGCTGCGGTGCCCGGCTCATTTGTGATAGTAATGAAAAACTATAAAACAGTACAAATAAGCTTCAGGCATAATATATATCACCTATCTGAACACAGTATGAAAAGATTCCTATGTAAAATATAGGTCCAGAATACATAGAAAGTTATTCAGTATTATTGCACAAGAATGCTCCATGGTGTAAAAATAGCAATTCTCTCAAAACTAATACAAGTATTTAAAGAGATTCCAATAAAAATGTCAGTGTGATTCTTACCACTTGGTGGAAGGTAGCAAGACAGATTTCGTAATTTGATATTGAGGTTTACTTAGAAGTTCATTTCCCAAAATAACCTAGAGATTCTGCTTCATTTTTAATTAATCAAAAAAGAAGAACCACAGGAGACCTGCCACAAAATATCAAGATTTATTTAAAAATTGTATTAGGAATGAGGAGAAGAGAGGCACTGAGACTAGCAATCAAGAGGCCATCAACAGGTCCACTTAGGTAGGAATTTTTGTATTTATGAGAAGGTACGGCTCAAGCTTGGTATAAAGTAAAAATAAGTAGAAAAGGTGAATGAATTGATAACGGAGCCAGATCAGCTGATGGTAGGGGCAGGAATGTTCCATCTCTATACGTCTTACACACAAACCTTTCAGGAGGATGGATATTTAAGAACTGAGCCAGCCGTGATGGCACACGCCTATAATTGGGGGGCTGAAGCAGGAGAATCCCAAGTTCCAGCCCAGCCTTGACAGCTCAGACACTTAGCAAGATTCAAAATAGAAAAAGGGCTGAGGCCAGGGCAAAGTTCTGGGTTCAGTGGCCAGTGTCGAAAAACAAAACAAAGCATGACCCGGGCATGGTAGCACGTGCTCATAATCCCAACAATCAGGAAGCTGAGGAAAGAGGATCATGAGCTCAAGGCCAGCCTGGGATACACAATGAGACCCTGTCTCAGAAAACCAAAAAAAAAAAAAAGCGGGTTGAGGGGGGCAGAGAAAGCTGTGGAGGGAGGATGGGAAGGTTGGCAAACGTCAAATACGAAAAAAAAAAAAAAAAAAATCCCCAGAACCTGCAAAACAAAACAAAATAAACAGGCCAGGTGTGGTGGCACACACCTCTAATCCCAGCACTCGGGAGGCTGAGGCAGGAGGATTACTGCAAGTTTGAGGCCAGCTTGAGCTACATAGTGAGTTCAAGGCCAGCCTGAACTACATGGCAAGATCCTGTCTCAAAATATAAAAAACAAAATAAAACCCCAAAACTTGAAACCTGGAGATGAGTACATGATACGATTCTCTACAATGAAGAACAAAACGTGTAAGATGAAAAATAAACCGAGAGAAAATGTTAGTAATATATCAGAGAAAGGATTTAGGGTCATAAGAGAGATCTTATGAATAAGAAAATCAAAAATACTTCAAACATACTTATCCCACGCTCCTTGCCGCTTTCTGAAGCAGTTCTGGAGCCCTCTTTCCTGAATGTCTTTATGAGGCGTGATCAAAAATACAGTGAATGCTGCTGTCGAGTGCCCTCCAACAGAAAGGCAGGCTCATAAGACATCACAGTGCCTCCTCATCCCCCTTGTTCATGGGATGTGGCACTGTGCAACTTTGGGCCCTTCCCCAAGGTCAAATGACCACAAAAGTTCAACATTTTTAATTGATTCAGGACACTGAAGCAACCACAACAGTACAAATAACAATACTCACAAAAGAGGACTTCCATAGCTGCTTCAGAAAGTGGCAAGAAGGATGGGATAAGTGTGTTTGAAGCAAGGGGGCATATCTTGAGGGGGATTTATGGCAATGTGTCTTTTACTGTAATAAAATGTGTTTAAAAATTAAGCATTCACTGTACTTTTTTATCACATCTTCATACATAGCATTTACATTGTGTTAAGCATTATAAGTGATCTAAGATGATTTACAGTACACAGGAGGATATGTGTAGCTTATATGCAAATACTGTGCCATTTATATAAGAAACTCAAGCATCTGTGGACTTGGGTATCTGTGGGGGCCCTGGAAGCAATCCCTGTGGGTCCTGAGGGAAGACTGTACTTGCAAATCTATGGAGGAATCATAGACATTTATCAGCCAGCTTGAGAGTGAATAAAATTGCATTTAGACCAACAGAGTCAAAGAGCATGCTAATAAGATTGTGATGGCCCTCATCAAATACACAAATACTGAACAAAGATGTTACAAGTTACAGAGCATTCCAGAATACTGCGGATGTTTCTGATGAAATGACTTTTATTTTTTTCAAGAGAGGTAACTAAATGGAACAACTCTGTTTGATGATTTCTTCAGGTGGATGATGCTGAAGAACCGGACAAAACAGGAGAGAATAAAGCACCCAGTAAGTTCCAGTCCGTGGGAGTCCAAGTAGAAGAGGAGAAATGGTAAGTCCACATGCATTCCTCCTTTTTCATCCTGATGTGGGCAAGTATGATAAAAGTATCTGTCCCATGATAAAATTTCAGATTCAGAAACCTTCCCCCTAACTTCTGGAGCATTTACAGGGTAAGCTCGAGTCAACATTAGCTGATTCCCTCCTGTTCTTTAATACTGGGGACCACCCTGTTAAGTTTTAGCTAGAATACTAGTCCCAGTGCATCACATTCACATAAACTTTGCATGCAGTAGTCCTCTTAAAAACTTCATAGACCTTTTTATGAGAAATATTTTTATTTTTATTCTCAGCACTTCATAGTGTCTGATGTTTAGTATATGCTCAAGGAATGATTAATGAATGAGTGAATGAAGATGAAAGGGGGAAAAAGGAGAGAAAATATTTCCTATCTTCATTCTGAATCACAAGTTACTTTAGGTTGATCTTTAAAATAAGCTTATTCCAACCTTTATATGGATAAATGGGAGATTCAGGGTTTTACAAGATCACAGAATCGAGGAGCTAAAAGGGATTTCTGAGGTCAGTGTTTTCATTTTATAAATGAGACTCTCATCAAAGGCGTGTGTGAGTTTCTCAGACACACTGTGAGGTCCCTCCTGGGCAGCACAATGAACGATGCAAGGGGCAGAGACCAGCAGAGGCCACCAGGCTTGTGTAAAGGCAACGTGGTGTGGAATTTATTCTGTCTGGATGCAGGCAGACAGAAGGCAAAAAATCCATCTGCAGGGAACAAAGAGAAGTGGGTCCCTTTTATAGGAATTGAAAGAAGTCAGGGGACATTAGGTGGGAAGATTTTAATACACATCTGTGGTCAGAGTTCTCTGGCAGTCTTGCACCTCAGTGGGCAAAGTTCTTGAAGTGTCTGGTGTAAATTTTTGGGTGACTCCAGATGTCCCCAGATGTCCCAGGTCCTGCAAGATTCCTTGTCCTATCTTATCTCTTGTCCTATCTTATCCTGTGTCTGCAGATGACAGCTCAGTGCTGAGTTCTCTGCTGAGAATAATTCTCTGCTGGCAGGCAGGTTGGGGGCTGGGAGGGTCAGGTGCAATTGAAGCTTTATAGGTAGAACTATACTTTCATCAATAGTGGTACCCCTGGCATCTAGCACTGTGCTGTGCAAACTAAATATACCATAAATATTGGCTGAATGAAGTAAAACTGGAGTTACGATAAAAGAGAAAAGAAAGAGCTCTAGGTTACAATTCAGAATATCATCTTAATTTTGCCAGTAACTTTCTGAGTGCTAATTAGTAAGAATCATTTAGCTGACATCCACTGATCCAGCTGTTAAACATTCATTCGACAAATTTCTCCAGAATGCCTCTTATATGCAAACCTACCTACATACACTGAAAATCTGAAAAGAAGTCATGCTGAAGGGCTGAAGGTACAACTCAGTAGTACCTAGCATGCTCAAGGTTCTAGGTTCAAGCTTCAGCCGAGGTTATGGGAGGTGAGACATATATCATTCCATCAGCTTATAAAAATGCCCCCCTTCAGGGCTGGGAATCAAACTGAGGGCCTCACACATGCTAGGCAAGTGCTCTGCCACTAAGTTATACCCCCAACCAAGTCCTATTTCTTATTTTAGAATATTTTGGCATTTATTGACAATAGACACATACCTACACACACACACACACACACATCACTTTTCCATCACTGGGACAAAATAAACAACATCTGCAATTTAAGGAGGAGAGGTTTGTTTGGCTCACAGTTTCAAAGGGTTTAGTCTATGGTTGACTCCAAGGCAGAAATGACATGGTGGAAGGACATGATAGAGGGAAACTGCTCACCCATAGCAGCCCGAAAGCAGAAAAGGGAGGAATCAGGAACAAGAATACACCCTTTTAGGTCATGCCCCCAGTGATCTACCTCTTCCAACCAAGCCCCACCTTCTAACAGCACAAGAACTCACCAGTGGATTAATCCACCGACAAGTATAGCACCTGTATGATCCAATAACCTTCAAAAGCCCTGCTTCTGAACACATGAGACTTTGGGGGGACAATTTAGATCCAAACCATAACATTCCACTCCAGCCCTCAGAAGGCTCATGTCCCTCTCTAAGAGTCTTTGAAGTCTTAATCTTTCTAACATTTGGAAAGTCTAAGACCAAAGTCTCATCTCAGACTTAAGGCAAACTCTTAGCTGTGAACCTCTGCAAAAATCAAGAAGAAAGTTAAATACTTTGAACATACCATTGTACATACCATGGTACAAGGTAAATATTCCTATTCCAAAAGGGAGGACTAAGGGAATAGAAGGAATTGGACGAAAGCAAGACCGAAACCCAGCAGGACAAACATTAAATCCCGTAGCTCCATGTCCAGCACCCAGGCAGGCTGTAGTGAGATGAGTTCCAAATGGCTTAGGCAGCCTTGCTGGTTGCAGCCCACATGGCCTCTCCCTCAGGCTGGCTCTGCTCACTTCCTGTGGCTCTCCTCTGGTATTCTATATTCCTGTCATCCCCAACTTCTTCACGTCTCCATTGCAGCTTTGGCTTTATTTTTATAGCTTTATGTAACACCCCTCAGGGGCTTGTTTCCTAGCCTCCCAGGCCTTTCTTTGAAAACCGGGTAGCCGCCTCCATGACCTATAACTCTTACATTCTCTATACCCATAAAACCAGCACTATTGGCAGGTTGGCTGCCAATTTAAATAGTAGTTAGAATCTCCTGGGCCATGGTTGCAGCGGCCTCTGAATGTCTCGATTGCTGGACACAGGGAAACACTTCTCCAGATGGTGCCGAATGAGCAGGGTGTCCTGGGGTTCTTTTCTCAAAGCAAAGTCTTTTAAGGGAGTTTACCCTTTTATAACCTTGTCTGTGACGGGTGAGGTCTGGCTTATTCCTGAGGCACCCATAAGGTATCTTTTTAATTGTCCCAATGAAAAGTATTTGGTTTCCTTTTAAGGACTCTAAGCTTTTTAGCAACCATATTCTTGCCCCAAGTTTACAAGCACTTCCTTGCTAGCCAGGCTGCACATTTTTAAAATGACTCAGCTCTACTTTTTGCTCTTGATTCTCAATGTAGATCTGGCTAAAAGCATCCAGCAGTAACCAAGCCACAGCCTGAACATTGGGCTGCCTTGAAATTTCCTCCACCAGATCAATTAGTATGCCACCCTTAAAGTTAGCTTCATAGAAACTCTTAGGACATGGGGGAAACATAATTTTTTTTTTTTTGCTAGAATGTAGAATTCATGGCCTTTAGTCCACTTTGCAATACAATTTTGTTCCTGTCTGAAACTTCCTGATGCTGGCCTTTACTATCTGCATTCCTATCAGTATCCTGGTCTTTTGAATTCAACAAGTATTGCTTATCAAGCTCTGTATACATCATCTAGGACTTTTACAGCCTGCATCTCCAAACCTTTCCAAACTCCCACTGCAAACCAGTTCCAAAGGCTTCTGAACCACAGTCAGGTATAGTCACAGTAATGACCTCACTCCTAGTACAAATTTTTTGTATCATTCACTTTTCCATCACTGGGACAAAATGCCTGACACCTACAAGTTGGCTGACTCCAAGGCATAAATAGCATGAGGAAAGCTGCTCAATCCATGACAGCCAGGAAGCAGAGAGAAGGAGCCATGAATAAGAATATACCCTTCTGGTTCACATCCCCAGTGGCCCACCTCTTCCAACCAGGCCCCACCCATGTAATAACAGAAGAAATCATCACTTAGATTAATCCACTGATGCATACAGCACCCCCATGATCCAATTGCCTTTCAAAAGCCGCACCTCTGAACACATGAGATTCTGGGGGGTCATTTTAGATCTGAACTATCACACACACACACAGCTTCCAATGCTGAAAGCCCAGAAGATTGGTATAATCATTCTCAAAACTAATAGGACAAACGATTAGTAATATTTATACATCTATCCATACACATGGACCTATTAATCACATTGATGGAAGTGAATGAAGCCCGCTCAGTAGAAAAAAACAATTGGGGAAATTATCATTGTAAAAGAAAACATTAACTGTCAAGTATCAAACAATACTTTTGTCAAATGGCTTTTGCCAAATGACAAAATGCTTTTGTCATTTATAGCATATCAGCAAAGTAGACTGTTATAAAGTTTAATTTATACCAGTAAATATTATTTGAATAAAAAAAAGAAATACAGAGGCATAGAAAAATACCCACAATACAATGTTAAGTGAAAAAGTTTAATATATATATAATATCCATACATAATATTCACACAGATGGACCAAGACTAAAATGTAATATGTAGATATGATTGGTTTAAGGGTACCTTTTTTTTTCCTTTTACTCTAATGTTTACTTGTATGTACTTCATTTTTGTAATCATTATTTTCACACCAACACTTCCAGGCATAGGCATGTTCCTTTACTGAATATTTAACTTTTTGTGTGGTGCCGGGAATCAAACTGAGGCCTCCCTCTTGCCAAGCAAGTGCTCTAACCCTGAGTTATACCCTTGCCCCTGAAAAATTTTTGAAATGAAACATCTCAAAGTAAGAAAACCTGTTCATCTACCTCCTCTCACCTCTCCCCTGAAACATCCTAGGTTGTTATTCTGCTCTGTGGTGTATCGGTTAAGAGTTCAAGTGGCTCAGAACACCTGGATCCAAATCCTGGTTCTGCAGCTTACGAGCTAAGCACTGAGCAAGCAGGCAAGGATTTCTGCCTCCATCTAGCCCTACACCAAAGTCCTGTGCTCTGCTGCAAAACAAGCTATCTCAGAAATGTACTCTTCCTTCCCAGAATGAGCATGACTAGTGCATTTCCCCACACCCCTGGCCTGCATCTTACTGTGGCTGTGACCTGCATCACCTGCCCAGTGGAGACAACACATGGTCTAACCCCTACTAGCATTTTCCCCATGTTCTTAGGTCCAAGCTACTCCCTCCTTCCACCTGCACTCTTCCCTTTAAAAATAGCACAAGCCAGACACGGTGGAACACACCTACAATCCCAGCACTCTGGGAGACTGAGGCAGGAGGATCACAAGTTTGAACCCAGCCCAGACAACTTAGTAATTTAGCAAAACTTCTCTCAAAATAAAAAAAAATTAAAAAAAAAAAAAAAATGTGCTGCAGATGTAACTCAGTGCAGAAGCCCTAGGTACAACCTCCCAGTGCTGCAAAAATAAAAAAATAAAATAAAAAATAAAAGCAAGACTGCCCCTGCTCCTGTGTGCAGGTCTTCCTTTGTTTTGCCCACACTCCCTTGTAGTGTATCATGAATCATCTGTTTCTTTACTTTGGTCTTGGTGTTGCAGAAAACCAGTATAGAACTGAAAGGAAAACGCTCCGCGCCGAGGAGTTCGGAAGGCAGTTTATCTGTTTATTGACACCGGCGGGCTGGAGGACTTAGTCTGAGTCTAAATCACCAGCCCAGAGTCAGCTTCGAGTTTAATTTAAATGCAGTTTGCAAGCAGGAAGTATAAAGCTGATAGCAGGTTATTACACGATTGGTTACATGAATCAAGCCATATGTTGTCAGGCAGAGTTGTTTTTAGCAGGCTTTATTTAACAGGAATTGTTTATCATAAGGCAGGAACATTCTGGGAGGGAGGGGGTTTGAGCAGAGCGGGTAGAGTTTAATGTGTCCTTGACTGTCTCAGGCATGAAGTTCTTGAAGCATGTTGGAAAAACCCAGATATATTTTAGGTAGAAAAACATAGATATTACTGCTGAATGCGGTCAGGTTGACCTGGCCAGCTATCTGGAAGAAGCAGCTGGACGCAGACAGTCAAGGCTGACTGAGCTTAGCAAGCGGCACGAGCACGTCCTGTCTCAATACAGTCACGGGCTATTAATTGATTTTTAGTTTTTAATATAAAATTTTTATAAATTTGCCATAACATTGGTAAATTCTTTTGCCACCTGCATCACCAGCCTCCGCCACACTGTCTTGCACGGCAGGCCCCTGAGCAAATCAGTATCTGTATCTCTGCTTCCCCCCTATGTGTAAAAGAGCGGTAAGCAGGCAGTTCCCAGTCCAGCCTACCAGGGAATGGGAGGTTGGCTCTCCATCTGAATAACGAAATGCCAAACAAACTGCAAAATCAACAGTCCTTCTTTTTTATTTCCTTTCAGATTTTTATTATTAGTACACGTTTGCAGTACATGATTACACTTCTCATGGGGAGTTGGTACATATACATGACTCATCTTCATTCTTTTTTCATCTCCCTCCTCTCCCTTCCCTCTCTCCCCCTCCTCCTTCCATCTTTTCATCCCTTCCCCTTTGAGAAAGATCTGTCTCCCTACTTTCTATCATCTGTCTTTTATTTTGCTCTTTATTTATACTTTGGGTTTCTCATATAAGAGAAACCATGTGCTATGTAAGTTTATGTGTCTGATTTATTTATCTGGTCTCCAGATGCATCCATTCTACAAATGCCTCAAGTTTATCCTTCTTTATGGCAAAGTGGTACTCCACTGTGTGTAAACACCACATTTTACTTATCCGTTCATCTGCTGATGGACATATAGGCCACTTCCCAGATTTAGGTATTATGAGAACAACTACTGTTATAGCTGTCAGAGAACTGAAGTCTCAGGGCAAATCACTACCTCCCCCCACTGTTCCCCACCCCCTACCTCAAAAAATAGAAGAAACAAATAGATACAGAAAATCAGAACTTAGTGGAAAGGAAGTCCATGAGCAGAAGCCTCTGCAGGAACCAGTGCTGAGGTGGGGAAACCTGAACAGTGCTGAAGAATTCCGGGGTTCAGTGTGGACAGCTCAGTGATCCACACTCTGCGGGGAGTCAGGGAGGCCACCACATTCTGCGGGTTTTACCTCTAGGAGTCATCCAGGCCCTCAGCAGGAATACTGCAGGAACCTCCCTTGGGCTTCCAGCAACAGAAGCCAAAGGACACCGCGAAGTGCCAGAGCTCTCTGCTCTTCCCGCAGGCCTGCGCAGAGCTGACACTGTTCCCCTGTGCTTTTGCCTGTTGGGGTTTTACCCGAGTCTGCTCTCATGCAGAATAGATTCCCAACTCGTTTTCTCCTGGCTTCCATGGGGGGAAAGGATATGCCGAGCTCCAGCCCCCTTTAGCCATTGTATCCCACATAACAAAGAAAATTTAAACTAAGAGCAAGTAGATGAAAAGACATCATAAAAATTAGAACAGAAACCAGGGAAATAAAATCAGTAAGTAAAATCAACAAAACCAAAATATGATTCTTCGAAAAGATGAATAAAAGTGATAATCCTCCTGCCAGGCTAACTATGAAAGAAAGAAGACACCAATTACTAATATTAGACATGAGAGAGGGGACATCACTACAGATTCTACACCCAAGGTAACAGAGGGGCATTATAAGCAACTCTGCGCCCACAGCTTTGATAACCCAAATGAAATAGAAGAATTCCTTGGAAGACATATTATGGTTGAGATCTGGGGTATTCCTCAAAAGCCTCCTGTGTCTATTTTTTTTTTTATTTTTATTTTTTTTTGTGGGTACCGGGAGGTCAACCTCAGGACCTCGCGCGCCAACAGGCACCCGTGCCGCTGAGCGATATCACCGGCCCCTTTTTCATATGTGGGATCCGGGAGTCGAACTCGGGCCCTTGCACTTGCAAGGCAGGCACTTACGCCGCTGAGCCATCTCACCGGCCCAAGCCTCCTGTGTTTAAAAGGTAGTTGGAATGAGAAGGCACCATAACCATGAGTGGATTAGTCAATGGATGAGTTCATAGCTGAATGTGCTGCTAGGAGGTGGGGCTGATAAGAAGAGGCGGTCACTGGCATGACCTGGAAGGATGCATCTCCTTCCCTGGCTTCATTCACTACTCCCTGGCCACCATGATGTGAGCAGCTTTTCTCCACCAGACCCTTCCCCCATGGCCTGCCTGTCCTGCAGCCAATCATGAATGCACTGAATCCTCTAAAAACCGTGAGCCAAAACTGTCCTGCCTTGAATTGTGGGTGTTGGCTATCTTGTTTCAGCAACAAGAAAGTGACTAAACCAACACAATTGGCCAAAACTCAAACAAGAAGAAATAAACAGCCAGGCATTGTGGTGCTCACCTGTTGTCCCAGTACTTGGGAGGCTGAGGCAGGAGGATCTAAAGTGTGAGTCTCACCTAGGCAACTTAGCGAGGACCTCATCTCAAAATAAGAAAAGGCTAGGGATGTAGCTCATGTGAGGGCCCTGCATTCAATCCCAGTACTGGGGAGGGAAAAACGCAAAGATGTCCCCTTCTCATTCTTCTTTTGTAATGTGGTAAAACAAGGAAAGGAAATAAAAGGTACGTAAATTGGAAAGAAGAAATAAAACTGTTCTCAGATGACAAGATTGGCTATTGTCTTAGTTACTTTTCTCTCATTGCTGGGACAAAATACCCAACACCCAAAACTAAGGAAAGAAAGGTTTATTTAGCTCACAGTTTGTGGAGGTTTCAGTCCATAATCAGCTGGCTGCAAGGCAGGGTGGCACATGGCAGAGGGCAACAGTTCATGGTGATAGAAGACAGCAAAAGCAACAACAGCAAAACGGAAGAGCAAGCCTCTTTTCCTCCCTTATAGTGTAAGCAGGTTACCCGCCCTCGGGTGGGTGCAGCACTCACACCATCTCCGAGCCCTCCTCTTGCACAGGCTCAGGATGTTTACAAAGTGAGGACCCTGGCCCCCTGCTGAGCCACTCAGTTAAACTTCTAAACTTCTCAAGTTGACACAGTGAATCAACCATTACAACATCCTGAAGCATAGACAGTCACCCCAGGACATGTTCTCTACCCCCTAGGATGTAGAACTGCTGAGTCACTTAGTTAAGCTTCTAAACTTCTCAAGTTGACACAATGTATCAACCATCACAGCTATGCAGAAAACTCTAAAAGAACAAACAAAAGCTCCTGGAATGAATAAGCAATTACAGCAAGGTTGTGGGACACCAGGTTAATGTATGAAAATCAATCACTTCCCTGTATACCAGCAATGAAAAAGTGCCCTTTAACATTAAAAGTACATTGCAATCTACATTGGTGTTCCCCAAAATAAATACTTAGGTATAAACCTGACAAAATATGTGCAAGAGGTACATGAGGAAAATGCCAACACTCCGATGGAGTATATCAAAGAAAAACTAAATACATGGAAAGATATCCTATGTTCATGGATAAGAAGCTCAATATTGTCAAGATGTCTTTTCTTCCCAAATTCATCTATAGACTCAACCCATCCCTGTGAAAACCTTGGGAAGTTCTTTGTAGATATCAACCAGCTGATTCCAGAGTTTATATGGGGAGACAAAGATCCAGAAGCCCTCCCTGAAGGACCAATGCCAAGAACTGATTCTACCTGACTTCAAGACTTCAGTATAGCTGCAGGAATCAACACAGTGTGGCACTGATGAGAAGACAGACAGACAGGCCAATGGGACAGAAGAGAGAGCCCAGATCAGACCCAGTCTGGTCAGCTGATCTTTGACAAGGGAGTGAAGGCAGTAAAGGGGGGGAAGTAGTCTTGTCAACAAATGAGGCTAGAACAAGCAGACGTCCA
This sequence comes from Erethizon dorsatum, assembly GCA_028451465.1. Lineage (NCBI taxonomy): Eukaryota > Metazoa > Chordata > Mammalia > Rodentia > Erethizontidae > Erethizon > Erethizon dorsatum. Next base: position 27,443,223 of record CM051838.1, on the reverse strand, counting down.
CATGCAAAATAAATAACTGTAGACACCAACCTTGTGCCCTTTACAAAAATTCTCTCAAAATGGATTCTAGGCCTAAATGTGAAACACAAAACTACCAAACTATTAAAAGATAACTTAGGGGAAATACTATGTGACCTTGGATATGGTGATAACTTTTTAGATACAAACTAAAGGTCTGGTCTATGGTAGAAATAGTTGATGAGTTGGACTTTATTAGGATTTAAAATTTCTGCTCCATGAAAGACAATGTCAAGGAAATAAGCCACAGACTGGGAGGAAATACTTGCAAAAGACAAATATGATAAAGGACTGTTGTCCAAAATATGTAAAGAACTCCTAAGGTTCAACACTAAGAAAAGGAGCAACCTAATTTTAAAATGCACAGGGTTGAAGCTGTTGCTCGGTGGTAGAGCACGTGCCAGGCATGTGGCAGCTGTGGATTCAACCCCTGCCCTGGCAACAAGAAAAAGCAGAAGAGCTGAACAGACCCCTCACCGATTATGATAGGCAGATGATGAGTATGCAGAGAAAAAGACGTTCACATCATGTTATTAGGGAATTGCACATTAAAACAAAAAGGAGATACTGCATGCCTAGTGGAATGGCCAACATCTACGACTCAGACAACAGCCAGCACTGGTGAGGGTGGGGAGCAGCAGGAGCTCCTGCTTCCTGCCAGGCAGTCACAGAGTGGATCAGCCACTTGATAGCCCGGTGGTTTCTTACAGAACTAAAGACTCTAATCCAGCAACTGTGCTCCTTGGAATTTAACCAAATGAATTGCAAACACCATTCAAACACCTGCAAGTGGATGTTAATAGCAGCTGTATTCATAATGCCAAAGCCTGGAAATATCCCAGATGTCCTCTAGTAGTGAATATTAAACTATAGCTCATCTATATGATGGAATATTATTCAGAGCTTTAAAAAAAGCTATCAAGCCCCAAGAAGACATGGAGGAGACATAAATGCATATTACTAATCAAAACAAGCCAATCTGAAACTCTGCTGTATGACTCTGAGTCAGGAGGTCACGGCGTGGCCAGCCATCTAGGCAAGTGGGTGTGACCTGTCAATCACTGAGATGCAGGACGCATGGCAGAAAATCAGTTCCCAGGCCCTGCACCTGGGACCAATCCGAAAGTGCTATCTTCATTTCTCCTGGTGCGAAATGAAGCAGGGTTTTGACAGGATGGCCTCACTCTGATGTCAGCCTGAGGAGTGGGGGGTACAAAAGGCCCGATGGCCATTAACCTCATGGCCGGTATGGCCTCTCTTTCTCTGCAGAGCATACTTCTTTTCCTACCTTTAATAAATGTAGGGCTGGTGAGATAGCTCAGTGGCATAAGCGCCTGCCTGGCAAGTAAGAGGTCCTGAGTTCGACTCCCAGGACCCACATACGAAAAAAAAAAGGGCCAGTGATATTGCTCAGCGGCACGGGTGCCTGATGGCGTGCGAGGTCCTGAGTTCAACCCCCGGTACCCACAAAAATAAATAAATAAATAAATAAATAAATAAATGTAAACCCTCACTGCATTTTTCACTTGTCCAATTCTTTGTTCAGGACAACAAGAAAGAATCTCCAGGAGCCCACAACACCCTAAAACCCTGGTAACAATTACAACTACGTGACATTCAAGAAAAGGCAAAATAGAGAGACAGTAAAAAGACCAGTGGTCACCTGGGGTTGAGGGAGAGCGGGCTAAATAGGCAGAGCACAGAGTAATTTTAGGGCAGTGAACTGTCCTGTGTGGTTCCACAAAATAAATACACATCACCATGTGTCTGTAAAACCCACAGAGTGCACGCTAAGCGGGAACCTAATGGTAACTGTGACTTTGGTGACAATGACGGGGCCGTGTAGGTTCAGACTGCACCAGACTTACTGCCCTGGTGTTACCAGTCTGCTTCCACAAGTGGCTCGCCAAATAAATGCTCCCGGGCTTTATGGTGCTCGAGTCTCCTGGAGTTGGATCCCAGGTTCTTCTCGTCTGGAACAAAGAATTGAATGAAATGAGCAAAAATCAGTGACTAAGTTTATTTGAAAGAGTAAAAGTGAAGAGTGAGGGAGAAACTGACTCTGCAGAGTGAGCTTGGGCAGAGGAAAAAGCAATGAGGGCCGGTGAGACGGCTCAGCGGCATAAGCACCTGCCTGGCAAGTGCGAGGGCCTGAGTTCGACTCCCGGAACCCACATACGAAAAAGGGGCATGGGATATCGCTCAGCGGCACGGGCGCCTGCTGGCGCGCAACGTCCTGAGGTCAACTCCCCGGTACCTACAAAAAAAAAAAAAAAAAGCAATATGAAAGTACACCCTGGAGAACAGTGAGCTACCATGAGGAAAGCCACGATAGCAAGCTTTTCATGGCATCTGTGTCCTTTTATGCCGTCCAGATCTCGAGGAGACCCTCGAGACCTTCTCCATACGGGTCCTGAGAGACGGTGCTGAGATTGTCGGGTCCAGGCATCCTATTGAAAACCTGCTGGAGTTCTCTCCAGAAGTCCACATGCAGGACTTTGGGAACTGTTCTGCACATGTGTCCAGGATCTTGTAGTTAATAGGCCCCTCCCACTTCCCCAGCAGGCTTTGCCACTCCCTCATCTCCTGTCTCACTGCTAGTGAAAGTTGATGGGGGAGGCTGTACTTATTTATATGGGGGGGTATGGGAACTCTTGTGTTTTTTCCTCAATTTTGCTGTTAACTTAAAAACTTCTTAAAAAATAAAATGTATTATTTTATAAAAGGGGGTGGAGAGTGTGGTGGCACACACCTGTAATCCCAGCACTCTAGAGGCTGAGGCAGGAGGATCACTGTGAATTCAAGGCCAATCTGAACTAAGTAGTGAGACCCGGTCTCAAATAAATAAATAGGGGTGGGTAATCATATTAACCTCAATGTGTTGTCCTGAATGGGTGTTGCTTCATACATGTGAAACTTTGAGAACAATACCTGACATGTAGGAAAGCCTGTTTCCTAGCTGTTTAGTACCCAGATAGGATCACTAAGGACTGAAATTTTAAGAAAGCACAATTATTGCCTTTTCTTCAAAACATAAAAGAACATCCTCTCCATCTATTTTACGACATTCCACCTGCAGTCCAGCAGTCCTTCTAAATGAACGTCCTGACACTTGCCCACCTACAAGAACCCTAAGTACTGCCTACCTCTTTTCCACCCCAAACATCAAATAGCCACAGTTGTCTTGTTTTTAAAAAGTTGGAACATTTACTGAATTATTGAAGTTTATAGGACAGTCAGTTCCTCAATCAACTGAGCCATTTATTAAAAATTCGTCCCTTAGAAAGGCTGGCAGTCCAATTTCCGGCTTACCTTCCCCAACATACCTTTCCTCAAAGGTCACCTTCCAGTTAACCGTGGCAAAGTAAATAAGCATTTAAATTGATGTTAATGATTGTTTTCAATTTATGCAAAGGAGACCATTGTTAAACATGAAGGGATTACCTTTTTCATCTGTTTCTAACTATAATTCTTTTTACGATGTTGCTGATAGTAATTCATTTAGATAGGATCTTAAAAAGCAAAATTGGGTAGCTGAGATTACATAATGATGGCTGGGAGGTTTTTTTGTTGTTTTCTCACTTGAATGGACACTAACAACCCAAGCCACCTCTTCCTTCCCCAAAGGGGCAGACAGTTTTTATCAACAGGCTAACAAAAAGTGAGTAAAGAAAGACAATGGTGCCAGAGAAAGCAAGAGATAGCACACAGAAATGCAGATTAAGAGATTTTGAGAAGCCAGGAGACTCATTACCTTTTGAATGACCAAACCTCACCCAGCCAGGTGAATTGTTTATGAAGGAGCAGGCTGGTAAAGTTAGGGTGCTCTTCAGCATTCCAAGTCAAAAGTAACGAAAGGAGTCAATAACCCCTTAGTAAAAAAATAAAATGCACCAGGAAACGATCCGCTTCCAGAAGAGGCCTTGAAATGGCACGGTGGAAATCTTCCTGCAAGCGCACAAGACAGCTTCAAAATGCACGGGAACAGCAAACGTGCTGTATGCGAGCCTGGGCTGCCTCAGGCGGGGCCACGGGTGGGGAAGGCAGTCTAAAGGCCGCTGTTTAAATGCCCTCGCAGCAGCCAGCCAGCGAGCCCGAAAGCACACTTTGCTCCGAACCGCGGAGACCGCTTCCCTGAAGCCAGTGACGAGGCTCGAGGCGCTGACCCGTGGGAGCTGCACATGTGTGTGCTTCTGTGCAGGGCGATCTTGAGCGAAGCAGGCAGAGAGATGTTGGCACTGCTTCCCCCCGCAACCCACTGAGGCCTCCAGCATCCCCCCCCTGCCCTGCCCCTCTTGCTCCGGGGGAATTCCTGTGAAGCTGCTAATTAGCAAATCTAGTAAACCAGCCCTTGCCGTAGACCTAGGTGAGAGCTAGGTGGCTCCCAGGAGCACCTTTTCCTTAGATGGTTAGCAGTGGTCAGCAGTGACTTCAAACACCCTTTGTGACAGGAGCCCACTGGAGAGTCAGTGGGTGCAAAGAGGAAGACTAGGGTTGTTTTCACCATCAAACAGTACACAAATCTACTTGGGAAAAGACAGCAGCATATTAATAGCCTGTAACGAGGATGGGCAGGAACGTGTGTGGCTTCTGTTTATTTTATCTGTCTCCAAGGACTGTGTATTATTGCATAATTCGATGAATGATAAGAAAAAATCGTACTTATATATTACAAAAATTTACAAATTACAGAAATAAAATCCTCCATAATCCCATCCATTAGTCATGTACTGTAAGAAGTTCTGTTTATCCACACTTTTTCCATACATATTTGGGACTCAAACCCAGGGCCTCTCACATGTCTGCCACTGAGCTACACCCCCAGCCCTCGAACCCTTGAAAAGTTTTTCAAATCATTCTATGCACTCAATCCTGTGACATTTTAAAAATCAACATTCCAGAACAAGTTTTTCATTAAAAACTTTATGAAAACTACACCTTTCTCTCGCCCTCCCTCTCCCTCCCTCTCCCTCAATCCTGCAGATGGACCCAGGGCCCCACCCCGAGGTAAGCAGGTGCTTTATCGCTGAGCCGTACCTCCAACTCTCGAAATTTCCTGTGCGATAGTCTCACTAAGTTGCTCAAGATGTGATCCTCCTACCTCAGCCACCCTGACAGCTGGGATTATAGGTGTGCGGGACCTGGCTCAGCTGTTGTTGTGTGGGGTGTGCTGAGGAAGCAAGATGGTTGTAACTAGATGTCCCCCATGAGCCCGGGCACTCACTGGCAGGGCCTTTGGAAGGAGGCTCATAACTGACTTGCTGTTAGGAGGCGGAGCGGCCAGAAGAGATGGGTCTGCGGGGGCATGGCCTGGACGGATTTCGCTCCCTGCCCAGCTCCTCCCTTCTCACTCTGTGCTTCCTGTCTGCCTGCCACGAGCAGCTTTCCTGTGCCCAGGCCCTTCCACCATGTTGTTCTGCCTTGGAGCCAGCTGACTATGGACTCAAAGCTCTATGAATTGTGAGCCAAAATAAACCTTTCCTTCCTTACGTTTTGAATGTCAGGTATTTTGTCCCAGCAACAAAGAAAGTGACCAAGACAGATTGTGGTACCAGAGAAAGGGGGTCCTCACTGTGACTATACTTGACCATGTGATTCAGAAGCCTTTAGAACTGGTTTTCAGGACAAGTTTGGAAAGGTTTGGAGATGCTGGCTGGAGAAGCAGCCCTAGAATGCCGTGAGCCAAGCTTGGTGGGTGATTCTGGTTGGAGCTTACAAGACCAAATGCTGATAGCGATGCAGATGATAAGACCAGAATCAGGAGGTTTCCGTTGCACACAAGGACTGCACTGGCAGCAGGACTCCGGGCCATGTGTGTTATGCTTTGATGGAAAAATTGGTCTTAATTTTGCTCATGCCCTGAGACTTTGCAGGAGACTAAGACTAACGGCAGCAGACTAATCTGGCAGAAGAAATTTCAAGGCAGCCCCACATTCAGGCTGTACCACAGATTCTACTGGGAGCTTTTAGCCAGCTCTGCATTGAGAATCAAGAGCAAACAAAATAGCTGAGTGATTTTAAAAGTTTTAAATTTCACGGAAAAGGCAGCTCCTGTAAAGCTTGTGCCTATAAAGTTGGAGCAGAGGAGAGCTTGGTTGCTGAAAAGAGTAGGATTAAGAGAAGCATCAGAATACAAAAGATGCTTTGAGAGCATGGGAGGAATCTGAAAGATACGATCCTCTGCAGAGTCAAGAGTGGAAAAGTGAAAGACTTCGCTTTGAGAAGAGAGCCCCCGGGCTCCCTGCTGGAAAAGGCCTGGGCTTCCTGAGATTCTGTTTGCAGTGTCCAGTCACCCAGGCACTCAGTGGCTCCTGCAGCCATGATGTAAAAGGGCCTGGCTACTGCCTCTTGGCACCAACCACAATACATTTTACAAGCATGCAGAATGCAAGAGTTGTGGGGTCAGGGAGGCTTCTGCCCAGATTTTGGAAGAAGGCCTGCGAGGCCATCCTTCTGAGAGGGCAATGTGTGCAGCCATGAGCGTGAAGCTGAAGGTGCAGTGGAGACCCCAGAAAGTTGGAGAAGCCAGGGACATGGATCATCTGAGGAAAGCTGCAAGGAGTGAGTAAGCCAGCCCAAGATAGAAGCCATGAGGGTTGGGCCAGTGAGATGGCTCAGCGGCATAAGCGCCTGCCTTGCAAGCGCTAGGGCCCGAGTTTGACTCCCGGATCCCACATACGAAAAAGGGGCCGGTGATATCACTCAGTGGCACGGGCGCCTGTTGGCGCGCGAGGTCCTGAGGTCGACCCCCGGCACCCACAAAAAAAAAAAAAAAAAAGAAGCCATAAGGGTTGCAACCACCAGCAATGCCATAGGGATGGAGCCACCCAAGCTCTCTGGAGGTCTTGTCTCACCACAGCTTGCCCCAGGTGTTGGACATGGAGCTGCAGGATTTAATGTTTGCCCTGTGGGGCTTTGGTCTTGCTTTGGTCTCATTGGTTTCTATGCCCCAGTGTCTCCCTTTTGGAATGGGAATGTTCACCTGTGCCTTAGTATGTCAGCAGTGTTTAACTTTCGTTTTTATTTTTACAGAGGCTCACATCTAAGAATTTGACTTTGGGCTTGGATTTTTTACCAATGTTGAAACTGTTAGGACTTTTGGCAGCTCTTAGAAATGGGATAAATGCATTTTGTGCGGAGATGCACATGAGTCTTTTGGAGGCCAGGTGTAAGATGGTATGGTTTATATCTGGATGTTCCCCCAAAGCCTCCTGCATTCATAAGCAAGGTGCTGGAAGGTCACTGGATTACGGGGGCGTATAGCTGACTTGGTGTTCGGTGGCTGGGCCTGGTCAGAAGAGTTGGGTCACTGGGGCACGGCCTGGAAGAGCCCATCTCCCGTCCTGCCTCTTCCCTTCACTCTCTGCCTGCCCTGCCACGCCACGGGCAGCTGCCTCTGAGATGCCCTTCTGCCTGTCACCCTGCCATGGGGCCAGCCGACTATGGCCTGAGTCATGAGCCAAAACAAACCTCTCCTCCTTTAAACTGTGGGTTTGGGGTAAAAAGTGACCAAGGCAGTGTGCATGTGTGTATTTGGTGTGGGGATGGCAGGCTGTTCTGCCACTGAGCTATATTCCACCACAGCAGCTACCTCTTCTTTTTTTTTTTTTTTTTTTTTTTTGTGGGTACCGGGGGGTCGACCTCAGGACCTCGTGCGCCAGCAGCCGCCCGTGCCGCTGAGCGATATCACCGGCCCCTTTTTCGTATGTGGGTTCCGGGAGTCGAACTCGGGCCCTCGCACTTGCAAGGCAGGCGCTTAAGCCGCTGAGCCATCTCACCGGCCCACCTCTTCTAACAGCTGTACAATACTCAGTGTGCATGGATACAGTTTGCTCCCTTTTCCTCCCACTTTGGGCTTACCTACGTTATGTCTAGAGTGTCTTCTGATTAAAATGGCAAACAAAATAATGCATGTTTCTCTTTGAGACCCTCTGAAACTAAATGGTGGTAAAAGTGATTTTGAGTGTAAACATGTGAAGATGAAGAGGACATGTGAAAAAAAGCACTGCAAAAATGTAGAAGCTGTCCTGAAAGAGTTAAATACATCACATTACAGTGATGCATACATGCCTTTCTTCACAGCAGCACAACTCATAATAGCTAAATCTTGGAAGCAGCCTATACGCCCACAGACAGATGAATGGAGAAAGAGAATGTGGTATTTACATACAGTGGAGTTCTACTCTGCCATAAAGGATAGACTTGAGTCATTCATAAGAAAGTGGGTGCACCTTGAGACCACAATGTTAAGTGAAATAAATCACACATACAAGCTTAAATATTGCATGGTTTCTCATATCAGAAACCCAAACTATACATAAATGAAAGAGCAATATAATAGATAAATAGGAAACGGGCATGTAGATCTTTTGCAAATGGAAGGGGACCATTAGATGGAGGGAGGGAGGTAAAGATGATATAAAAAGAACTGTGATGTGTTATGCCAGGCATAGTGGCACACATTCATAATCCCAGCACTCGGGAGGCTGAGGCAGGAAGATCAAAGTAAGTTCAAGGCCAGGCTGGACTACACAATGAAACCCTAACTAAAAAACAAAAACGAACAAAAGAAAAGGATTGAGATACGTTATGTACATGTACCAACTCCCCGTAAGGAATGTAAAAATTCTGTACTGCAAATATGAACTAATAAAGTTTTTTTAATTGGAAACTAGAAGCCACATGGACAGGGATGACTAGAGCCTTCGGTACAGAAGTCCAGGATGTAACTCAGTTTGGTTTTCTGAGAGTACAGAGGCCTGGGACCCGCACTGGGCACTCCGAAAGTGGGGTGAAGGTGGGAACCCAGAGCCCAGGGATAGTCCCTGCCTGCCCGGTGGACACTGGCGGTTTCTGCTTTTCAGAGACTGACACTCAGGGGCTGGCATGGAGGACATAGGCACAGCTGAGGGCAGGGTCCCCTCCAAGCAGAAGTAGTGCAAAGAGGAAAGGAGTGAGGAGGCTCCCTGTGCCACCCTCCTCAGCCCTCAGCCCAGGCCGAAGCTAGGGGGAAGTCCTCCTCAGAGCTGATGGTCTCAGCCCAGAGACCCAGGGATGCTGCCTTCCAGGCTCTGACGAGGTGGAGGCCGGGCCAGGCCACCCTGCGGGGGGGATTTGGAGACCCTCTCCCCAAAGCACAGGTTTCTACTCCAGCTTCCATGTGCCTCAGACAGCCAGGGTCTGCAAATGCAGGGAAATTGGAAGACAAGAGCAGAAAACTGGAGTCAAAACTTGTAAAGAACAGTCAGAAAATGTACAGTTATTTTTGAGGGAAAGAGATCAGTTCCTGAAATGGAGTGACTGGGTCTATAAATTTAAAGGGTTTTTTGCTTTGTTTTTGTTTTTGTTTTGTTGTTGTTTTTGGCGATGGGGTCTCATTATATAGCACAGGCTGGCCACAAACCTGAGATTCTCTTGCCTCAGCCTCCCGAGTGCTGGGATTCCAGGTGTGCAACCCCCACACCCACTTGGTTTCAAACTTTTTTTAACATTCCTGATACCCATTAGCTAGGGCTCTGGGAAAAGTCTGCACTACTTCACCCTCAGAGGAAAAGACTCAAGGGCACAGATAACTGCCCTCACTTCACAGCACATGCATTTTTTTAAGTGTTTTACTAAATGTAATTGGCATCCAATAAACTGTACACGTTTAAAGTGTACAATTTAATAAGCTGCAGCACGAATTTGTCAAATACGTAATTGAAATGAAACCATTACTATCATTACGATAAAAGAAATACCTAACCCCCAGTTTCCTTCAGGGGCTGGGGGCTTACTTCAGAGGCAGTGTTGTGCTTAGCACATCGGGCCCTGGGCTCCATCCCCAGCCCCCCAAGAATAGAAACAGTAGGTTTCCCTGGCGCCTGTGCAATTGGTCCCTCCCTTCCACCCTCTCTCCTCCCTCTCCTTCCCCATCCACTTTCTGTCATTTGCAGGCACCATCTGGAATTCTCTATAAAAATGACCCACAGTGCATAAAGCTCTTTTCTGGGTCCTCTCAGTGAGGTTATGTTGACCTTCCCCGTTTCACACCTCTCCCGTTTGTCCCTCCATTGCACATTAATGCACTGAGGTCCAGGCAGATCCCAATCGTTTGCTCAACACTCACTGGTGACAGAGCCACCATGAACATCTGTGCACAAACCCTGTGGTCTCTCTTGGGTAAACACGCAGCAGGGGATCCCTGGCTCTTGGGATGAGTGAGTGTTCAGTGCTCTTAGGAACAGCCAAAGAGCTGTCCGCAACAGCGGTACCTCCTGCTTTCTACACTGTGCGTGAGAGTTCCGGTTGCTTCATCTTCTTGTCAACACTGGGTGTGGTCAGTTTTTAACTTTCACAAATGCTAACAGGTTTACTTGTGTTCATTCAGTGTGGTTTGGACTGACATTCTCCTGATGCATAATGATGTCAAACATCTTTTCATGAGCTTGTTTGCTCTCCATATAACTTCTCTGGGAAGTGCTTGCTCTAATCTTTCAGTATTGAGAGCTGGATATGGTGGTGCACACCTGTAATCCTAGCACTCTGGAAGCTGTGGCAGGAGGATCGCCTCGAGTTTGAGGACACCTTGGGCTACATAGTGAGTTCAAGGCCAGTCTGAACTACATAGCAAGACCCTGTCTCAAACAAACAAATGTGTGATGGTAACTTTAGGTTTTTAGTAAATACCCTTTATCTAATGGAGGAAATTCCTTTCTATTTGAGAATAATAAGAATAGATGCTAGATTTTTTCAAATGCTTTTCTGGAATCTAATGAAATGTTATATGGTAATATTTGGGTTTTTTCTGATTTTTGGATTTTTTTGATAGTTCTTTGTTGTTGTTGTTTTTGGCTTTTTGAGACAGCATCTTGCTATGTAGTACAGGCTGGCCTTGAACTCACTATGTAGCCCAGGTTGGCCTCGACAGCAATCCTCCTGCCTCAGCCTCCCGAGTGCTGGGATTACAGGCCTGTACCACCACACCCAGCTTGAAATGTTATATGGTTTTTCATTTTTATACTATTAATATGATGAATTGTATTGGTTGATTTTAAAATTATTGTGAAATACATATAACATAAAATTTAGCATTTTAAACACTTTATAGAATTCAGTGGTATTAAATACGTTTTATAATATTGTATAACCATTACCACTATCTAGTTCCAAAATATTTTGAGTAACATAAACAGAAATTCCTTACCTATTTAGTAGTCACTCCCCATTCCTTTCACCTGCTAGCCCATGTAAAGTATTAATGCTTCCTGAAGTTCATCCAGCTGTAGCATGTATGAGTTCTTCACTCCTTTTCATGCCTGGGTAATATTCCATGGTGTCCCATCTTCATGTGTTTACTGGCCATTTGTATGTCTCTTTGGAGAAAAGTCAATTCAAGTCTCTTGGCTATTTTTAAATCAGGCTGTTGAATTGGGCAGTGTGTCATTTTGTTGTTGGTGGTATCACTGTGTGAGACATGGTCTTGTTCTGTAGCCCAGGATGGCCTTGAACTCACAATCCTCCTGCCTCAGGCTACCAAATTCTGGGATCACAGGTGGGTAGCACCATACACAACTTGGTTTGTCTGTTTGTTCTTGAGAGGGTTTTGTTTTGTTTTCGTTTTTATATTCTATGTACATGATCCTTACCAATTTTAAAATTTGAAAATATTTTCTCCAATTCTGTGTTGTCTTTTCACACTTTGAGTAAGGTCTTTTGACGCACAAAAGGTTTAGGTTTTGAGTAAGTCCCATTTAGTTTTTCTTTCATTGGTTGTGCTTTTCATGTCAAATTTAAGAAAGCATTGTTGAATCCAAGATGATAAAGATTTGGTCCTAAATATTTATTCAAAAATATTACATTTTTAGCTCTTAAATTTAGGCCTTTGATCCATTTTGAGCTCAATTTTTTGTTTGTTTGTTTGGTTTGGTTTTTTTGAGTCAGGGTCTCACTGTGTAGTGCAGGCTGCCCTTGAACTCGCTTATGTAGCACAAGCTGGCCTTGAACTCACTGCAATCCTCTTGCTTCGGCCTCCTGAGTGCTGGAATTACAGGCATGCGCCACCACACCTGGCTTGAGCTCAATTTTGCATATGGCGCAAGGAAAAGACAAAACTTCCTTCTCTTTGTGTGGCTCTCCAGTTGTGTCATGTTGATTCATGTTTTAAATGTTAACCCAACCTTATATCCCTGGGATAAACCAAATTTCATCATCCTATATAATCCTCTTTATTTATTATTAGATTCAACTGGCTGAAATTTGGGTAAGAATTTTTGTGTCTATACCTATTAAGGATATTGTCCTATAGTTTTTTTCCCCTTCCGCTCTCTCCCCTCCCTTTTTTTTTAAATTAGTATGTGTTTGCAACACATAATAAATACATTCTTTGTGGGGAACTGGTGCACATATTATCATATCACTGTTTTCTTTTTTTCTTTTTTTTTTTTGGTACCGGGAATTGAACTCGACCTCACACTTGCCAGGCAGGAGCTGCACCGCTGAGCTACATCCCCAGCCCTCCTTTTGTTTTTTTGAGACAGGGCCTCTGTAGTTCAGCCTGGCTTTGAATTCACTGTGTAGTCCAGGCTGGTCTTAAACTCACAGTCTTAAACTCCTGTCAAACTGACAGCTGTCTTTATTGGCCTAGAAAGAAGTTACTGGTCTCACGGCAATGGAAAAAGAGCTGGTGCACGTGTATTTGGTATTTCCACCTTCGCAGCTTCTCGTAGCTGTCTGGGGTGTGTGCGTGTGTGCCAGGACTGGACTTGGGCCCAAGCGCCACTGCTGAGCCACGCCCCAGCCCTCCCTAGGACCTTCATCTGGAGATCACCAAGTGGGAGTCAGGGCTGCTACCAGGACTGGGCCTCTGGTGTCCAGGGAAATGAAGGACAAAACAATCTTGTCCTAGACAAATGGGCGGTGTTGTAGTGAGGGTTTGCAAGGGAATAGATTTAATACAGGACACATAATTAATAGGATTATTTTATAATAAGTCACCCAACAAGTCAAATGCAGAAGAGTGCAAGAGATCTGTCCACGTACTAGAGACCCAAAGAATCCAGCTGAGGGCCTGGATCCCATGGCAATGTCCTACATGAGTCCAGCTGGAGGCCTACAGCCCATGGCAATGTCTTATGCAAGTCTGTATCAAGGATCTGCACTGGGAAGGCCCAAAGTCCAGTGGTGGAAGCTAGAAAGTCTGCACCAGCGGGGTGAAGGATCTGTGCCAGCAGGCTGAGGGAGCTGCCCTGGAGCCAGGAAGTGACACTCAAGGAAAGGACCAGAGCTCCCCGAAGAGAACAAAGCTCCCCTGTTGGCGTCCTCAGCAACAGCAAGCACCTGAGCTCCTCCAACAATGAGAACAGCTGAGTACATATCAGGAAAATCAGTGTGACCAGCTTCTCCAGGAGAGTCAACAGGACCATCTTCCCCTCCAGTTCTCCTTTATGCTGTTGGCAACAATCCTGGGGGGGGGGCTCCACACCCAGCACCACACTGACTCAATTCAGCTCAGTGTTACAAGTTGACCATTAGTTAATCCTCCACAATCACCCCGGTCAACTTGATAACCACACACATTTCCTTAAATCATAGTCTCCAGTGACAGATTTGAGAAAAATTAACATGTCTTGATCTATTCAGATTTACATTATATAACAATTTTATATATATATATATATATATATATATACACAATTCTTATTGCACACATTTCCACACTAAAAGCAAATATTCAAAGGGTTCTCAAAATTCAAGGTTAAAACCACAATACTTTAACTAAATAACCTGATTACAAACATGTATCTAAAAACTACATTGAAATCATATTTAAGAGAGCTATTATAATCCCAATCTTTGCTTCCCATTAACTTTTAACAACAGGGCATGGCAAGACTAAGAAATGCCCCAAGGGGTCTCCGGCATTTCAAATACACTCTTCCCTTGTGGTGAAAGGTCCCTCAGGTCATTTCTCCATTGTCCTGTTCCTTCTCATCAACCACTTCTCCTGTTTCGTCCTTGCAATCCACAGCTCCACAGACTTCCCTCTGGCCAAATGCTTCAAATCACCCTGCTGGCTCTTCACTCTTAATTTACAACACTGAACTGGCCAAAAGCCCTCAACAGTAACCATGCCGCCATCTTAACACTATACTGCATTGAAATTTTTCTGCCACCCAGGCAACATCTCTAAAGCAAAATGCAGACCACCTTCCTGCCAACACATAACACACATCACCTGGGCTCCAGAAGCCAATACCGTCCTTCTCAGTAGAAGCCTCCTGAGCCTCATCCTACCTGGCAGCATTTCCATCAGTGCTCTAATTTTCCAGGTTCTGACCAGAGTCTCCAATATAATTTACAGAGTATGGGGGCTGCCTCTTCAGCCAGTCTCTCAAAACCTTTCCAAATTAATTCCCAAGGCTTTTACACCACATGGCCAGGCAATGTCACAACAATGACCCCACTCGTGGTACCAAGTTCTCTTAGTTACTTTTCTCTCATTGCTGAGACAAAATACCTGACACCCAAAGCTAAGGAGGAAAGGTTTATTTAGCTCACAGTTTGTAGAGGTTTCAGCCCATAATTGGCTGGCTCCAAGGCAGGGTGGCACATGGCAGAGGGGCAACAATTGATGTCAATGGAAGACAGCAAATGCAACGAGAGAGAGAGACAGACAGACAGAGACAAGCCTCTTTCTGTCCTTTATACTGTATGCAGGCTAGGGCAGGTATAGTACTCACGCTCTTTTTTTTTTTGTGGGTACCAGGGATCGACCTCAGGACCTCACATGCCAGCAGGTGCCCGTGCCACTGAGCGATATCACCAGCCCTTTTTTCATATGTGGGTTCCAGGAGTTGAACTCGGGCCCTTGCGCTTGCCAGGCAGGCACTTACACCACTGAGCCATCTCACCAGCCCCAGTACTCACACTCTTAATCTCAGCATTAGACCATGAATCAATCACAAATTCTAGATTCAGCCACCTCCAAAAAGCCTGTCCCCCATGACTGCATGAGGCTTTGGGGGAATATCCAGACACAAACCATAACAGGCGGCTAAGCACTTCATAGTGCTTCACTGGCTCCCCAGCTGGCCAGGTCCCTGCTAAGTTGGGGACTCTAGCTGACAGTAAGGTCCAGAGCTAACTCTGTGCTTGAAGGTCAAGGGTGTGAGGGGAAAGCCAGAATATTTTTTTGTGGAAGGGCTGATCAACACACAAGGTGTATGTCTAAATAGGAAAACTGCTGGGCGCAGTGGCGCATGCTTGTAATCCCAGCACTTGGGAGGCTGAGGCAAGAGGATTGCCATGAGTTCCAGGCCAGCCTGGGCTACACAGTGAGTTTAAGGCCAGCTGGAACTATGTAGCAAGACCCTGTCTCAAAAAAAAATAAAAAGGAAAATTATTCCAGTAAAAAACACATTGCTGTGAATTCCCCCGCAGAACCCCCCCCTCCTCGCTTCCAACACACTTATCCCATTGTTCTTGCCACTTTCTGGAGCAGTTCTGGAAGTTCTCTTTCTTGAGCATCTTTATGAGATGTGATCAAAAATATAGTGAATGCTACTGCTGAATGCATCAGGCTCATAAAAACATGACACTGTGTCCTCATCTACCTTATTCACCAGATCTGGCAGCATGTGACTTCAGGCTCTTCCCTGCAGTCACAATGACCACAAAAGGGAGATGTTTTGAACTGATTCAAGATTTGAGGCAGCCAAAGTGCAAGTAAAGACACTCATGAAAGAGGACTCCAGAGCTGCCTCAGAAAATGGCAAGGACGATGGGATGAGTGTGTTGGAAGGCAAGGGGAGGATTCTGAAGGGGATTTGTGACAGTGTGTCTTTTACTGTATATATTCTTAAAACTGTAAGTACTCACCGTACTTTTCGATCACACCTATGCTGGTGACTACAGGAACAGGAGCCAGGGGTGCTCAGAAGCATTGCCTGCAAGGCTCTGCTCTGCTCTGTTCAGTGGGTGGGGCAGTGCCTCCCCCGTCCCAGCTTACCTTTTGCGTGTTTCACATTGTACTGAGACCTCCAGGACACCAATGTGGTCCTGGGGCTGGAGTGTCTCTCTGTGGCGACACCTCCCTAGTGTGTGCAGGGCCTGACTTCAATCTCCCTGATACACACACCCCAGAAAACCTGGGTGCAGTGGCACATGCCTGTAACCCTGGACATTTGGGAGGCTGAGGCAGAAGGGTCAAAGTCAACCTAAGCAATTTACCATGACACCAGCTCAGAGATGAAAAAGGGCTTGGAATGCAGCTTGGTAGCAGTAGAGCACCCCTGGGTTGGAGCCCCAGTACTGAGAAAAAATAATCCTCCCGTGCTTGCCAGTGACACCAGTCATCCGGGCAGATCTCTGACAGATGCAGAGGGGACATGCTGTCACCTGTGAGAAGAACCACTCCCCACTTCTAGAAGCAAACTCGCCCTTCAGATTTTTTACCAAGATGCTTCTGTTTCTGTGTGTATCTCCACGGCACCAGTTCTAAGTTTAATTCTCCTCCCTTGCATGCTAAAGCTCACACTGGCAGCTGGGGGCCCATGTGTGGGCGGGGTGCACTGCTTCCTCCCAGCACACCATCTACCACACAAAAGGTGTCTCAACTCCAGGGACTGAAATGTGTGAATATTTGGGCGTCAATGACTCGTGCCTGTCAGCTGAGCAGGATGTGCACACAAAAAGTCAAAATCGAGGCAGCATATTCCACCAGCCAGGTCAGGGACTACAGGTGTGCTGAGTCTTCGCTAGCCAGCCACATCTCTGCTCTGCCAACCTGGAAGCTCTGGGTCCTCCCCACTCCTCCCGGTTTCCTTGGAGAACCACAGAGCAAGTGCCACACTTGATCTCTGCTTGATGCCAAGTTAACACCACCATAAGTGATGCCAGCACTCAGGAGGCTGCAGCAGGAGGATCTCCGAGAGTTTGAGGCCAGCCTGGGCTACACAGTGAATTCAAGACCAGCCTGAACTACAGAGTGAGATCTTGTCTCATAAAACCAACCAAAGAAACAAAGACCCAGCCAAACAGTTCCTCTCTCTGCACCCAAGTGTTACAGGCATGGCACGCCTGCGTTTCAAATTTCAAAGGCCAGGCACTTGGCAAAACTCCTGATGTGTCTCACATTTCTCTCTCACTCCCTCCTCTCTGCTTTTTCCTCTTTCTCTTTCCCTCCCTCCCTCCCCTTTCCTTCCTCCCTTCTTCTACCACCTGTCTTTCTGTCTTCCCTCCTTATCTTTTTCTTTCTTCCTTCTTATATATTTTTAAAGAAAATTTAGCTTGCAGAAAGAAAAATGGCCCTCTGACCCGTGAGCCTCCATCTTACCCGAACAGGAAACAGTGGGACTTCTCCTGCCCTCATTAGCTGCCCTGGGTCTGGAGCCAAGGAGCAACTTCAGGCTCCATTTGTGGGGCCGAGCAGGTCCCCCTGGCCACACTCAGCTTGAGGACGCTGTGTTGAAACTCCCCAGCAAGGCTCCCAGGGCGACAGCCATTGAAGATGTTAGCAGCGGCCCAGCTCATGCTCAAGGGAGACTGGCAACCTGCAAGCCCTCAGAAGAGACCAGTGATAATTCTGCCCCTTATTTCAAAAGTGCACTGTCATTATTTGAGATGGAAAGGGTCTTTATATAGAAAACCTGCTCTGTTTGCTTCTGCTTACTGACATCATCAGGGAAAGAACGATGGACGCACAGGATTCTACAGAAGCAGTGCTTGCTGAGCGGTAGTTTGTTTCTCTACATCCCTGGCTTCCCCTTGTTTGAGACAGGGTCTTGCTAAGTTGCTAAGTTGCCCAGGCTGGGCTTGAATTCACGATCCTCCTGCCTCAGCCTCCCAGAGTCCTGGGAAGACTGGTGTGCACCTCGTTGGGATGGGACACTGCGACCTGCACACACACGGGAGCAGGAAAGCTCCTTGCAGCTGGAGCTCTGAGCGAGGGCTGCACTATCCCTGTGCTCCTCTGCACCCTGTTCGGGTTTGGAAAGAAAGAGTAAACCCCGGGGCACCCGCCCCTTCCCAACCTGTCTTTCCTATCAGGTGGCACCTGAGTCAGAGGTGCATTTCCGGGACCCCCATCAGCCTGCATGGAGCTTTGTGGAAAAGGTCTAAGGCCTGACAAAGAACAAGGAGCAACCCATGACTTGACTGCCCCAAAGCCACCTTCACATCACTGAGTGGGAGAGGAAGAGGCCCAGGTTGCCGTGACTTGGTCTTCCTAAAGTCAGCTGGTGGATACCTTGCAGGCTCAAGCATGAACCTTCTAAGCAGGCCAAGCTGGCACACTAGGCCCTGGGTTCTGTCCCAGTGGTGTACTAAAAAAAAAAAAAGAAAACAGAAAAGACAAAGCTTATAAAGATGCTGAGTGTGTACTTAGTTTCTCTTCACTTTTTTTGTTTTTTGAGACAGAATCTTGCTATGTATCCCAGGCTGCCTCAAACTCACAGTGATCCTCCTGCCTCAGCCTCCTGGATGCTGGGATTATAGGCTTGCGCCACCACTCCTAACTGTTCACTTATCTTCTTTTCCTGCAGCCCCATCAGGCAAGCAGCACAAGAATAGGCCTGTGCATGCCTGTGGGGTGGGAGGTGGTTTCGAGAATCCTCTTCTGAGAACTGTCAACTCATTTCAGAGAAGGAGCCTAGAGTGAACAAGAGGCAATCACTAGCAGTGACTCTGGCGGTGGAATGGACAGGGCACTGTGCCCACACTGGTTCACCCAGTCTCTCCTTCCATGGCTTTCTGCTCCTTGGGCCAGAGACGGGTGGCCTTTTTCAGAAGTCAAAATTATTCCACATGGTGCCCGCAGGGCATGAGAACTGAGCAGTTTCCAGCCTGGAAATCGTGGGCAAGGAGGCAGTGAGCCGCTGGGCTTGCCGACCACTGCTCAGTCCTTTTTAAAAATACAGCAGTGACTCTCAGCAACCCCCCTGCTGTGTTCCTATCAAAAATGTAAAACAATAATCACAACTTGATTGTACCCTGCACCCAGAAGGGACTCTCCACATGAAAGGCTTGACACAGTTTTGTGGAGCAGAACATTCTTTGAAAGCACTGGCAGAAGAAAGCACTTGTTCAGGGGACTTAATTGATAGACGCTAGCAGCTTGGAAGGGCTGCCCGAGTTCAAAGGCACCGCTTTTAATCCCAAACCATTTTCATTTTACTTAACTTTTTATTTCTTTCTGGGTGACTACACTACAAACTTCTATTAATCTACTGCCAAGTCATTTTTCTTAAGAAGGTGGATATGTTACAAGCTCCCTCACTAGATGACAGCGCTCAGGAATGCTGCTAGCAGAGCTCTGTGCAGATGAAAACGGAGGCCAGGAAAGTAGGCCGCTCTTTTCGTGCCTGGCAGCGTGTGCGGCAGAGAGCAGTCAGGGCCGAGGACCTCTGTCCGGGTGGAAACACGACGCCGCTGGCAGCACATCATCTTGGCGAGGAAAGCCGAGTGTTTTCGTGGTTGGGATTGTGTGTTAGTGGAACAGTCAAAACGTCAGCTGTTGCAAGGCGAAGCATCCAGCTCATACTTGTGCCGCTGGACAGTGAGCACGGCTCAGGGATGACATTTCACACTGTGGGGATGGCCGGGAGGTAGCGGAAATAGCCTGTGCAGCCAAGGAGTGAGTGGGGCTGGCAGCAGTGTCTTAGTGAAATTGTTTTTCCTGCCACTGCTAATACAAGAGACTTGGAACGTGGCTTGAAGGCTTCCACCCGATGTTTTTTTTTTTTTTTTTTTTTAATTTTCATTTTTGACCCATTTGAGCACTGAAGAACTTAACAAAAGGGACCAGACCTGATATTTTCAACATATGCATTTTCTTAAAAAACACCCCATGGTTAGACAGGCTGGCTCCAGCTTTTCTGTCTTCCTAAAATAGGTGATTTTTTATCCATCCTGATCGCAGATGCTGGTCAATACCGCAGCCTTTTTTTTTTTTTTTTTTTTGTTAAGGAAGGAAAGGTTTATTTGGCTCACAGTTTGTGGAGGTTTCAGTCTGTTGTAGTCAGGGTTTGCAAGGGAAACAATACAACACAGGACACATAATTTATAGAGTTATTTTGTAATAGTCACCCGAAGAGTCATATACAAAAAGTGCAGGAAATCTGTCCACACACTAAAGACCCAAAGAATCCAGCTGAGGGCCTGGATCCTACAGCAGTGTCCTGCATGGGTCCAGCTGAAGACCTAGAGCCCATGGCAATGCCTCCACGAATCCAACTAGAGGCCCAGAGCCCACAACAATGTCTCATGCAAGGATATTTCATGGATCTGCACTGGGAAGGCCCAAAGGTCAGCGGTGGAAGCTAGAAAGTCTGCACCAGCGGGATGAAGGATCTGTGCCAGCAGGCTGAGGGATCTACCCCGGAGCCAGGAAGCGACGCTCAGAGTAAGAACCGGAGCTCCCCCGAAAGTCACCACAGCCATCCTCAGCGACAATGAGGTCCCGAGCTCCTCCGACGATGAGAACAGCCAAGTTCCTATCAGGAAAGCCAGCGTGACAAGCTCCTCAAGGAGAACCGACAGCAGCACCTCTTCCTCACCCGTTCTCCTTTTTATGTTGTTGGCAACAGTCCTCAGGTGGGCCCTCCACACCCAGCACCACGCTGATTCAGTTCAGCTGGGTGTGACAAGCTGACCACCAGTTGTCAGTCCACCACACAGTCCATAATCATTTGGCTCCAACGCAGGGTGGCATGGCAGAGAGGCAATAGTTCAAGGCGGCAGAAGATGGCAAAAGCAACAAGAGCAGAAAAGGGGGGAGAGCAAGCCTCTTTTCCTCCCTTATATTGTAAGCAGGCTACCCGCCCTCGGGTGGGTGCAGCACTCACACCATCTCCAGCCCTCCTCTTACACAGGCTCAGGGTGTTTACAAAGTGAGGACCCTGGCCCCCTGCTGAGTCACTTAGTTAAGCTTCTAAACTTCTCAAGTTGACACAATGTATCAACCATTGCAGGTGACAATGGAGAGATGTCTCCTGAGTGGAGGGAGTAGGATGGAAAGTCTTCCAGGCAGCCTAAGATTGGAAGTTCTGTTCCTCTTGAAACCTCTCCAGCTGCCATAGCACTTGCAGAAGGCACGTGGTGGCGGCATTCAGGGGCATTTCCTGGCAACTGCAGCAAGATTTTGCAGAATCAGAGTCACATATTTTATAACTACAGCCATTAAAATACAGTTCTTGGGTACTCTCTACTTTGAATCTGCATTCTGAGCAATTTTAGACAAGTGACCTGAGGATTCCTTGCAGTTAAGGCTTCAGCTCTTGGCAACAGAAAGCAGTGCAGTCATTGTTTAGTACAGGACACATCTGCAGATCTGAAGATGAGCAGAGAGGAGGAGGCTCAGAGCCAGTGGAGATACGTTACCTTAGGGTTTCACCAATATCTGAGGGCTATGGCACCCCAGAGTCATTTATTCATAGATTTATTTGATTTCTTCATCATACATGAATATACCACCCACTATATTCTTGATATTGTTTTAGGCTGAGTGGTGAAAGAAACAAAGCCTTACAGTCTTAGAACTTGTATTGTATTGGGGAAGGTAGAAAATAATCAAGAACATATTATTTGAGATAGATATAAATATTCTGCATTAAAGAGAAATTTAAAAGTCTAATTTAATTATGCCTCTAAATTATAACTCTATATACACAGTTTCATTATACCCGAAATATATCTACGCATAGTTCATTCTGTAACATGGGCTCAGTCTTTTCCATTAGTAATCTTGCTTTTCCAAAGCCCTAAGGAGTAACATGTTAAGGGCTAGATTTCCAGCCCGCTTAGAAGATAGTGGACACTTTGAGAGGTGGAGCTCAGGCGAAGATTTTATGTCATGGGGGGGCCGCAGCCTTTTTTAGGGGTAAGAATGGATTGATTGATTTATTGGTTTTTTGAGACAGGGTCTTGCTACATACTCCAGGCTGGCCCTGAACTCACGGTATAGCCCAGACTGGCCTAGAACTCATGGTGACCTTCCTGCCTCAGCCTCCTGAGTGCTGAAATTACAGGTGTGCACCACCATGCCCAGTTCAAGAATGGATTTATTGAGATGACTGTACTTCCTCCTTTTTCTGATTCCCAGTCTTTCTGCAGTTTTGCACAACATGACTTGCTTGTATTTTTCTTAACATTATTTTTGACCGACTAGACAGACCAGTGATGGGGAAGCTTTCAGAGCTTTCTTTTTCTTTTTCTTTTTGAGAGGAGAAAAAGTTTATTATCTCATCTGATTCATAGAAACACTACCCACTGAACTCTCGCTCTCTCATTTTAACAAAACATACAGGTTAAGATCACTTTACAGGACTTAGTTTCTTTTCTTGTTAGTATTTCAGGACAAAAAGTTGGAGTACAGTCACAGAGCTTTCAGTAACACAGCCTGCTGCAGCAGGTGAGCCCCAGGTTCGCCACCGCTGGACGAGACTATTCCTTTTTATTGCCTTGAGAGGTTGAGTAGAGCTGTCCAGGGTAGTTAACGACAAGCACACAGTCTGGTACATTTGAAGTTACATGGGCACAGTGTAGTGCACTGTCCTTTAAGGCTGGCATTGTTCATTACGAAAGATTAATCAAAAACCCGCTTGCAGCATACTCTCTTGGAATGGCATGATCGTGAGTTACTCAATGTACCCCTTCCTATCCACTGGGATGCTCACTGGCAAAAAACCGGAAAAATCCCATGAGACTGTAGGGAAACGAACCCTGGTTGTAGGAATGTGAAATGCTGCAGCCACTGTGCAAAAGAGCGTGTCTTTTCCCCGCCACTGGGACGCAACACCTACAGTTTAAAGGAAGAGAGGTTTATTTCGGCTCACGGTTTCAGTCCATACTCAGTAGGCTCCAAGGCACTGTAGCGGGGCCAGGCGGAAGGGAGCTCCTCGCAGCAAGGCAGACAGGAAGCGGACCATAAAGGGAGGAGCTTCGAGGGAGATGAACCCGCCCAGGCCATGCCCCAGTGACCGCCTCTTCCGGTCAGACCCTGCCTACTAACAGCAGGTCAGCTATGTGCCCCCATGATCTAGTCACCCCCCAAAAGCCTCATCTGTGAGTGCCTACATGAGGCTCTTGGGGGACATCCAGATATAAACTACAAAAGTATGCTAATTCCTCAAAAAAAAAAAATGAAAAAGAATTACCATCAGATCTAGTAATTCCACTACTGGGTATACGCCCCAAAGAACCGGAAAAGGATGTCAAGGAGATACTTACACGCTCACATGTGCAGCAAACTATTCACAGCAGTTTGCAGCAACATAAGCGTCCCTCAGCAGACGGACAGGTGCAGAAAATGTGCCGTGTGCGTACGATGACTGCTTATCACGCACCCTCAAAGTGAAGGGATTCCAACACATGCTCCAACGCGTGTGCATCTCGAGGAAAGGACAAACACTACATGAATTCATTATGCTAGGCACACAGAGTAGTCAATCGATAGAGACAGAAAGTAAGATGGCGCTGCTAGCGATGGGGTGGGGCTGGGGCGGTCAGTGTTTAATGGGTACAGAGGTTTGGCTGGAGAACGTAAGAAAGTTCTGGAGATGAACAGAGCAATAGTTGCGCTGAGATGTAAGCGCATGTAATTACACTGAGCGGTAGGTACACTTAAAAACAGCGTGGTAGGGCCGGTGAGACGGCTCAGCGGTGTAAGCGCCTGCCTTGCAAGCGCGAGGGCCCGAGTTCGACTCCCGGAACCCACATACGAAAAAGGGGCCGGTGATATCGCTCAGCGGCACGGGTGCCTGTTGGCGCGCGAGGTCCTGAGGTCGACCCCCCAGTACCCACAAAAAAAAAAAAAAAAAACAGCGTGGTAGACTGTTATATTTTATCACAATAAAAAAATATAAATAAATAAGCCAGGCAATGTGGCACACGCCTGTAACCCTAGCATTCTAGAAGGCTGAGGCAAAAGGATCTCAAGTCTAAGCCCCAGGCTGGGCAATTTAATGACTTAGCCAAGACCTTGTCTCAAAGAATAAAAAAGGGCTCAGGATACAGCTCCAGGTTCAGTCCTCAGTGCAGTAAGATAAAATAAAATAAAATACCAGCAAGTGACCTTAAATACAGAGAGGATAACCGATACACGACCTTGCCTTCTTTGGTGCCTTCACATTTTGGTTGCCGCCAGTTCCTCAAAAAAGCTGCGTGCGTGCTTTGCGTGCCTGCGTGCGTGGGCACGCACGCGCATGCGCTGTAAAGGACCAGACCCGCGCAGTCGCAGTCCCTGGTTGACAGAGAACACTTGGCTCCCTGGCTCCTCCCCCACCGCCCCACCGTCCAGCCGGGCTCTTGGGGTGATAAAGACGAACCCCAAGCCTAGCCATGCGAAGAGCCCGGATTGGACCTAGTAACGTCATGTCTTTTGTCACCTGGGAAGAAGAGCTGTGCAAAGGCACATGAAAGGCCCAGAGGAGGCAGGGACGGGGAGTCGAGCTGTACGCTGGCTGCTCCCCTGGAGGCTTTGGACCGCGGCGTCATGACAGGCCCGAGCGCCAGGAAGGGGCTTTCGTGTGACGGGGAGCTCAGTGAAGCGGCAGCTCGCTTTCGGGAAGTCTTCCTTGGTAGGAGCTGCCCCTGGGAAGATGCGGGGTCCCGAGAGTCTCCGTCCAGGCTGGCTGTTTTCCTCTCGTTGCTAAGCAAGCCCCGCAGACGGAGACCGTGGAGTTGTCTCCTTCCCCATCGGCACCCTGAGTATAAGGATTTAAGCCGCCCCAGGTTTGGAGAAGGAGTTGGACGCTGGACATTACCCTGACTCCTAGCTGTCCACCTTGTCCCGCTTGTAAAATTGCCTCAGATATGCTTTGATGTTTGATGAGGAACAAAGGCGAAAGATTTGTGTTCATTACCTTAGATCATTAGATCTGTGGTGGCCAACATCAAGGGTCCCCACCTCACACAATAAGAGGAGCTCCCCCCCGCATTGTCACACAAAAAAAGTAGACTACTTTTGCTTCAAGAAATACACTTGAGCCGGGCGTGGTGTTGCACGCCTGTTATCCCAGCATTCGAGAGGCTGAGACAGGAGGATCACTGGAAGTTCGAGGCCAGCCTGGGGCTACATAGTGAGTTCAGGGTCAGCCTGAACTACGAACGGGGACCCTGTCTCAAAAAAAAAAAAGAAAAAAGAAATGCCCTCTAACTGCTGGGTGCGGTGCTACACACCTATAATCCCAGCACTTGGGAGGCCGAGGTAAGAGGATCACTGTGAGTTCAAGGCCAGCCTGGTTACATAGCAAGACCCCAAAAATCAAAACAAACAAATAAAAAAAGGAAAGAGAGAGAGAGAGAAAGAAAAAGATTGATTCCCAAACTAAATCTCCTTTCTCCATTCTCTCAAGCTTCCGCAGGTTCACTCGATCCAACAGTGTGACAACAGCCGTCCAGGCTGACCTAGACTTCCATGATAACCTGGAAAATTCTCTGGAATCTATAGAGGACAATTTGTGTCCCGGCCCGATGGCCAGGCAGTTCTCCCGGGACGCCAGCACCTCCACGGTCAGCATCCAAGGCTCAGGCAACCACTACCACGCCTGTGCCGCCGATGACGACTTTGACGCGGATTTTGACCCATCGATTCTGCCTCCTCCCGACCCCTGGATCGACTCAATCACGGAGGACCCGCTGGAGGCCGTGCAGCGGTCCGTGTGCCACCGGGACGGCCATTGGTTCTTGAAGCTGCTGCAGGCGGAGCGTGACCGCATGGAAGGCTGGTGCCAGCAGATGGAGCGGGAGGAACGCGAGAACAATCTGCCCGAGGACAGTAAGTACCCGCGGCGCGACACCTGGGTGACCTGTGATGGCCAGAGCTGGGCAGCTCCAGCTGAGAGCCCAGCAACTCCTGCACTGCCCAAGAGAAAGAACCCCGGGAGGATATCATAACATATAGTTTAGATCTGTGGCTTCCTTTTTTTCCTCTGAGAAATAGCAAACTTGAAATGGAGGTAGTCTCCTTTTCTAACATCATTTCCCTTCCTCAAGATGATCTTGAGATACTGCTGATTCTCAAATCATTTGAACTTCAGTAGTTTTCATAGATACAGGAGCATTGGGCATTTATCATCTTCACAGTTTTATAACTCGTTGACAGACAACACTAAAACGAGGCTAGTGTGCAGATCAGCAGAAACCAATGTTTACTGCATTTTTCAGCCTGTCTAGCATGCACTTTGTTTTAGGTTTAAGGAAAGCAAAAATTCAGCCACTACGATAATTAACACAACCTCTAATCCCAGCTACATGGGAGGCTGAGGCAGGAGGATCACAAGTTTGAGCCTAGACTGGGCATTTTAGCAACTTAAGTGAGAACCTGTCTCAAAATAAAATATTAAAAAAAGGTTGGGGCTGTAGCTTAGTGCAAAGGCTCTGGTTTAAATCCCCAGCACCTAAATCAATGATCTAATAGGTTAAAATAAATGAAAAAATAAAATACATAATTGACACCATTTTTTGCACACCATTATTTTCAAACTTGGCCTTTTTTTTTTTTTTTTTTTTTTTTATGTGGGTACCAGGAGTCGACCTCAGGATCTCACACTTGTCAGCAAGAGCTTGTGCCGCTGAGCGATATTACCGGCCTTTTTTTTTCCTTTATGTGGGTACCGGGAGTCGAACTCAGGACCTCGCGCTTGCCAGGCAGGCGCTTACGCTGCTGAGCCATCTCACCAGCCCAAACTTGGCCTTTTAACAGCAATTCTTATTGCTAAAAAGGAAAGTTACAACAAATCTGGATTCACGGGTCTTAATGTGACCTGCAATTGGACACTCCAGCAGTAGCGTAGACCAAACACAGTTCAGAACATGGTGCCCACTACGTGGACAGGTTATATCAAGAGTGGCCCCTCGGTCCCCCCAGTCCCCACCATTAACTGGCTCTGGGAGGTGCAGTGAGGACCAAAATCAACCAGTAGCAAACAAGTTGTTTTGCTGGAAAGGGTACCAAGTCACACGGCAGTGGATACCGACAGGTTGTGGCTTGTGTGTCAAATACTAAACAAATGAGAAATACCGAGACAAAATTTTTGCATCAGTTTGCGTCCAGTACCAAATTGGACAAATTTCAAAGCCATCTCCAGTACCAAGGTAAGACCCTGTAGCCAGAGAAAAGGAAATGGCCCACAGCAACCGCAAGTCAGATACAAAGACCAATCAGCTAAAGCTTGCAGCTAATAGATGGCTGCTTGTGATTGGCTGAGACTCAGCCACTTATGGAAAGAGTAGGTTACAGTGGGTTTCACATCAAGTTAGCTTGTAGTTCACCATGTAGGGAGAAACCTCTAGGACAAACCTAATGTATGTATGGTGCCAGCTTTAGGCCAAACTTAATTTAACCTTATTAACAATTGACAAAAAAAATTACCAAATTACCTCAATTCTGAGACACATTTTACACATTTCCAATAATTTTGAAGTGGAGATACAATTTGTAATCTGTATTTTAACATTGTATGTCCATTTTCCCAGAAGAACTATTAAATTAATGGTGGATTTTCCAATTGATATTTTTGAATCAAAAAAGTTCAGTGGTGGTCATAAAGCCTACTTACTTTTTTTTTTTTTCAAAAAAGAACAAATTTTCAAAACAACATAATAGGAGGGTAACAATGGTTAATGCATTACATATTGTTATCTTTAAGTTAGTTATTCAGGATACCAGATATTAGCATTCAATTGTCCAAACATTATTGGCACAAACCTTACTCTTCAATGAACTAAGTAAAATTAGTAGTGTATCTATCTTAACCATCATATATATATATATATATATATATATATATATATATACAATTTTTTTTTCCTTTCCCTTCTTTCTTTTCCCTATTCCCCCATCCCAGTCTCTCTTTCCTTTTGACCAGTCTCTTTTTGATTCACCATGTCTATTGTACATTTTGGATCTTATTTACTCTTTCAGTTTCTCATACTAGAGAGACAATATGATGCTTACACATGTGCGTCCGGTTTATTTCACTTATGAGTATTTTCTCAAGTTGCATCTATTTACCTATAAAAGACTCCAGTTTATCCTTCTTTATGGCTGAATAGTACTCCATTGTATAAAAATACCACATCTTTCTTATCCATTCCTCAGTTGATGGGCATTTGGGTTGTTTCCAAGATCTAAGCCTACTTACTTTTTGTGAGGGAGTTACCTTGAATAGTGTTGTCACAATATAGTTTTTATTTTATTTATTTTTTGAGACAGGGTCTTGCTGTGCAGTCCAAGCTGAGCTTGAACTCACAGCAGTCCTCCTGCCTCTGCCTCCTGAATGCTGGAATTATAGGTGTGGGCCATCATGCCTGGCTTCATTTTTATTTTTGGTTTGCTTTTGTCTTTGGTTTTTGGTTTTTTGAAACAAGTGCTTGCTAGGTAGTCCAAACTGGCCTTGAACTCACTATATTGCCCAGGCAGCCCTTGAACTCAAGATCCTCCTGACTCAACTTCCTGAGTGCTGGGATGATAAATTCTTTAAAATTTCTTTTAAGAAAAACCACTTAGGGCCGGTGAGATGGCTCAGTGGCTTAAGCGCCTGCCTGGCAAGCGCGAGGGCCCGAGTTCGACTCCCGGATCCCACATACGAAAAAGGGGCCAGTGATATCGCTCAGTGGCACGGGCGCCTGCTGGTGCGCGAGGTCCTGAGGTCAACCCCCGGTACCCACAAAAAAAAAAAAAAAAAAAAAAAGAAAAACCACTTAACTTTTTATCACAAACATATAAAAATATGCATAGAAGTAGAAAGTTTAATATAATGAACTCTTCATATGTTCATCACTTTGTTCAACTAGCCGGCCTTACTTTCTTCTTTTTTTTGGTACTGGGAATTGAATGTAGGACCTTTGCACTGAGCTACACTGACAGCAGCGAATGTGTGTATATATGTGCATATTCACTTACTTCAGAAAAGGTCTCACTAAGCTGCACAGTTGCCCAGGTTGGGCTTGCAATCCTCCTGCCTCAGCCTCCCAGAGCACTAGGATTACAGACATGTGTCACCATATCCAGCTCAGTCTTATATTCTTCCTTTTTTTGTCATTATTTTTGCCATAGTACTTTAAAGGAAACCCAAGGTACCATGTCACGTCACTATATAGTTCACACTTACAAGAACATTTATTAAACATAGCCACACATAATAGTCCTAATGAAAACAACAATAATTTCCTTTCTTTTTGTGGGGGAGGAAAGACAAGATCTTGTTATGTTGTCAGGCTGACCTTGAACTCCTGAAATCAGGTGATCTTCCTGCTTCAGCCTACCAGTAGCTGGGACTACTAGCACAGTCCACCACACACTGCCAACAATCATTTCTTAATAACGAGCTCTGGCAGCTGTTGTAAATCACATTAGCGGCTTCTTACTGAGATCCTCCCAGGAGATCTTGTCTCCATAGTCCTCACAAAAGGATATGCAGGACAGAGCGAGAAAAAGAAGTGTTCTCATCCTACTTGCCCCTAATTCAGGCCCACCACGGGCTCTCCCAAGTGCTCATCTGTGGGCAGGGTTCACCTTTGCCCTGGTTCTGGTCAGCGAGGCACCTGCATAGCAGTGGGTGGTGCAGCCGGGCTTCAGGAAGAGTCTTTACCGTGCGTCATCTCACCATCTCCTCCCCTTGGAGACATCTCCACATGGAGTAGATTTTCCCCGAGGATACTGGAGTCTCCGGAGCAATGATAGCTGGGCTGTCACCCAACAGAACCAGCTCTCATGCAGATTTTTTTTTTTTTTTTTTTGTGGGTACCGGGGGTCGACCTCAGGACCTCGCACTTGCAAGCAGGCACTTGTGCTGCTGAGTGATATCACCGGCCCTTTTTTTGTATGTGGGTTCCAGGAGTCGAACTCGGGCCCTCGCGCTTGCCAGGCAGGCGCTTACGCCGCTGAGCCATCTCACCGGCCCCTCTCATGCAGATTTTTGAGACAGGGTCTCACTACACAGTTCAAGCTGGGCTTGAACTCACTACATAGCCCAGGCTGGCCTTGGACTCAATGATCCTCCTGCCTCAGCCTCCCGGGTGCTGGAATTACAGGTGTGTGCCACCACATCGGGCTGTCTGTTTTTCGTACTCTGAGAGACACAGACTGCAAACTGCCAGGATTCCAAAGCCCCAACACTGGGGCAGCAAACTCAGGGCAGAGAGTCACGGATTTGCAGCAGGCGAGTCCCAGCCAGCAGGCAGAACTGAGCCTAGCACCCAGGAGGGGACATGTGGAGGGGACACGCCGGGGACATTGCTCTCGTCCTCACGGCACCTGGCTGCAGGCTAGAGACCAACAGGTGCCACCTACCTTGCCCTCAGGACAGCTCTGGCAGTGTCCTGTCTGGGGTTGTGGACCACATCAGTGTGTGACAGTGCAGATACACGCGGACGACGGCTGACGAGAACATGTTACCATGTGTCGCTTGGCACTGTGCCCTCACCCGAGCACACGTCTGCCCCGCACCTCAGCACCGCTGGTCTGCTCTGGTCACCAGCCTGGAGCTGCTGAGCACCTTTGTTTGACCACTTCTCCAACTGAACCTTTTCTTCTTTTTTATCAGGACAGTGGTAAGGAAGAGAGGCCAGTTCGGTGGACAGAACCAGGTCCCAAGCAACTGGGTTTTGTTCGTTTGTTTTTAATCTGCATACACCAGGAAAACCCACTTTGGTGAATAAGTCAAGCACAGTTACAGCCATCTCTTAGCCAGGTGCTTGATACATTCTTTGCTTCCTACTTGAGGAAGCCGCTCTTACTCGTGTACCTTTGTATGGAATTTTTTGTTTTTTTGAGATATAGTCTTGCTATGTAGTTCACGCTGGCCCAAACGCACTATGTAGCTCAGGCTGGCCTCGAACTCACAGCAATCCTCCTGCCTCAGCCTCCCAAGTGCTGGGATTACAGGCGTACACCACCACGCCAGTCTGTAATAAATCTTCAGTGTTCTTTTTCCTGAAGAAAGAAAAGTGGCTTCTCAATGAAATCCTCCCAAGAGATCTTGTCTTCGTAGTCCCCACAGAAAGATATGTAGGACAGAGTGAGAAAAAGAAATGTTCTAATCATACTTGCTTAATTTATTTCATAGGGTACCAGAATTATCCCACTCTTTAAATATTTGAAAATGTTTGTTGAATATACTCAATGCTTCCCACTGTACATTAAAACTAGTAGTTGAGCTGCCAGGCACAGTGATACACACTTGTAATGCCAGCACTCCAGAAGGCTAAGGCAGGAGCACGGCAAGTTCAAGCCCAGCTTGGGCAATTTAACAACCTAACAAGACCCTGTACTAAAACAAAAAATAAAAAGGTCTTGGGGATATAGCTCAGTGTGTAGGCCCTAGGTCCAATCCCCAGTACTACAAACAACAACAATGAAAACAGTTGGCTGCAGTCCCTGACACTACATGTTCATAAAAATGTAAGATATAGCACCCTGGGAGGCTGAGGCAGGAGGATTTTAAGTTCAAGCCCAGCGTGGGCAACTTTGCAACTTAGTGAGACCCCATCTCAAAAGATAAAAAGGGTTGGGGATGTAGCTCAGTGCACAAGCCCTGGGTTCAATCCTCCATACAAAAAAAATATATATATATATATATTTTATTAAATATCTTTTTAATTCAAAATACAGTATGTCCACAGCAAAAAAAATAGTTTGGTGAGGAATTCATTTACTCACGACAACTTGAAGTATGGACCTTAGGTGTGAAGAAGTTGTAATCATCCTTATTAGATGGTTGCAAAAGAAAAGATGAGCATCATTTAAAATCATTACTCGGTTACCCCTCGCTGTGCCGGTGCCTTCAGGGGAAAGAACTTGGGGCATCTGGGCTGGAGCCCTTCCCCGCTACCCTGGAACTCACTAACCCGGCTGCCAAAGGCGGCCAACTCTGCCCCAAAGTCCAGCCATGAATTCTTCTTTTCCCTGACGAACGCAGAGCAGAACAGAGCCTCTAGTTCTTGTCTGTATCCTTCGCTGCCCCCCCACCAGCTGATAGCGGGGTTTGGCTGACACCCCAGTAACACTGGTCTGTGGCCAGCGGGCTTTCTCGCTGCAGCTGCTGACAGAGGGCTCTGCCCGGCCCTCCTGGTAAAGCGCCGGCGGCTCTTCTCAGACAATGGTGCGCTTGTGTGCATAGCTCTCTGGGAGGTGGCGGCGCTGGGCACAGGGGCGTGTGTGTTGCGTGGACGCGGCCGGTGTTATCTCGCTGAAATGAAGTGGACAGATGGAACCAAGCTTCCAGCTAGGAATGCGCTGTGTGCTCCAGGGCCAGGGCTCAGGTGTCAGTGGCTCGGGAGGAAGTGTCACCTCTGACTCTGCCTCCTGAACTGGGACAGCTTATACAAGGGGCAATCGAAAGCTATGAGGAAGGTTTAAATTTTTAAAAATTTATTACAATAGGTGACACATGGCCATGAAGCCCCCTCAGCATACTCCCTCTCGCTTTGTAAACACTCATCTCATCATTCTTGCCACTGTCTGAAGCAGCTCTGGAGTCCTCTTTCCTGAATGTCTTTACCAGGTGTGATCAAAAATATGGTGAATGGTGCTTCCAAGTGCCATCCAACAGAAAGGTAGTGCCCTAAAAACACAACACTGCGTCCTCGTCCACCTTATTCACCAGATCTGGCACCCTGTGACTTCTGGCTCTTCCCCCAAATCAAAATGACCATGAAAGAGAAACATTTTGAATCAAGTCAGAACACCGAGGCAGCCAGCACAACTACAGGCACTCAGGAAAAAAGACTCCAGAGCTGCTTCGGAAAGCGGCAAGGATGGTGGGATGAGCGTGTTCAAAGCAAGAGGGTGTATTTTGGGGGTGATTTATATAGCAAGGTATCTTTTGCTGTAGGTCATTTTTTGATGAAGTAAGATTTATTTTAACTTAGTTTATTTAAGAAGTAACACATTTTTAAAAATTTGAAGACATACAGTATTTTTTGATCACACTTCACACATGGAATTTGCAGGCTTTATCTGCAACAAGCTGACAACCCCAGAGCGTGTGCAGGAGACCGATGGCTGCGCCTGAGCCTTGCCCGGAACAGCACACAGGGTGGTGAAATGTGGCCGTCAGCCCAGGATGCCTGCGAGCCTCGCGGGCTCAGGGGCTCACCTGGCTCCAGCCTTGGCTGTGGGAGTGGTGCGTGGTCATCTCCATGATGGGTTATCATCGGCGCCGTCAGCAGGCGCATCTGCCTGGGGTCCTGAAGTCGTGGGCCACAGACAGAGCAGTGCTGTCACCAGGTATTGCTGAGCAGGGAGCCTGGCCTGGTGTATCTGAGCTGCTTTTGGTTTTATTCTCATCTTACTTTGAAAGTGAGAAGCTTCAGAAGCTCTCTCCCCACCCCCACCTGCACATGTGCACATTCACACACACACACACACACACACACATGCACACTTTATGCGGTCTCTTCTATGAGTCCTGGCCAGCCTGAAATTAGTGACCACAGAGGAAGTGGCTGCCACCAAAAGGAAGCGGTGTGTCATGTGCCTGGGGTGACCTCTGAGATGACACTGCTCCAGCTTGCAGGACCCTGGGCCGAGGAAGCTCCTGGGGCGGTGTGCAGGGCAGGAAGAGGTGGCGACCTGGACACTGAGCTGTCCTTCCCCAGTAGACGGCTGTTATCCTGGAAACTGCAGAGAGGCGCTGACTCATGGAGCAAGACCTTGGATTATTTTCTCCAGTGAGAACTATTTCTGTGCACTATAAATGCCATGGACTCCAAACACAGTGGACGGTTCTTTTACAGGACCAAGGCAGATCGTGTAGATACAGAAGGAAAAACAACCTCAAGTCAAGTCACAGTCATAACACAGATGTGTCCCACAAAGGGGTGGGGATTTCTCCCCACCAGCCAGCAGGGAATCAACGAATTCCATGCTGGACACCAGCGGCTGTCCTCTGAATTCAGCTCGGTCTGGACAGCATCTGTCTGCCTGGATGCAGCATCCACTCCTACAGGTCGAAGTGCGGTCCCAAAGCCTGCACCCAACACACACGCACGCTGCAGGGGTGCATCGCAAGCCCTGGGTTATTTACCTCTGGAAACCTCTGTAAATCAGGACTCCTATGCCCCCTCTTTGGGTCCTGATTTCCTCAAGAGACTTGCAGCAGGGAGGTGACCAGTTGATTACAAAGGGTGCTAGAAAGAAACAGATGGAGAAATGCGCAGGACAAGGTACAGGGGTGGAGCATGGAGCCTCATATCCTCTCCGGTGACTGCTCTCTGGGCGCCTCCCTGAGGACAGCTCTCCAGAAGCCCTCAAACCCTGTCCTGGGTTTCTGTGAAGGCTTCATGCAGTGGTGTGGTCAAAGCCTGTGTAGACCCATGAGGGCCCCCAGGATGTGACCTGCGAATGGGCTGTGTGGGAAACCCAGCAAGGCCTGTCCATCCAAATTCCGACCCCCTCCTTCCTCCAGGTGTGCAGCGAGCCTCCTTCTGAAATGGGGCTCTTATCAGCCACTGTCACACAAGCAGGTCTGCAGGTCCGACAACTTCTTTATGGCCAAGCCACAGGGGGAGGATCAGAGCTCCTGGAAGCTGCCTTGGGGAGATGAATTCTGGTTTATGACCTGCCTGGGGGAAGGGAATTAGGAACCGGGGGCTGGGGACACAACCCTGCATGTATATGTTACAGGATCGCAGAAATACAAGTTAGTTCCATTGCAATCAACTTTCAAAAGCTAAAAATGGTCTTTATGCACCTAGACAATATGTAGTGCGCTAGTTTCATAGCTGATGTAAGCTGAGAGATACCGACCCAAAACATAAACAGCTTTTACAAGCGAGACTCCTGGAAAGGTCTGGATTAAAAAAATAAGACAAAATTAGCTGAGTCTTTTTTTTTTTTCAAACTTGCTCTTTTTAAAAAAAGTTAATTGAGAGAGGATCTTGCTATGTTGCCAAGGCTGGTCTTGGCTGCACGGCTCAAGCGACCCCTCTGCCTCAGCCTTCCAAGTAGCTTGAACCGAGGCACACAACACTCTGCCCAGCGCAAACCTACTCTTTGTAAGCAAAACAGTGTTTTCTTTCCAGAGCTGCGTGGAAGCTGTGGCTTTAGTGCATGTGAAATTTTCTGACTGAAAATTCAAATCTTTATTGTTAACCACCAAGTTTGGGCTCCTAAAAATAAAATGAGGCACTTGTGCGAAACACTTGTGCAAAACCCGTGTGAGTCAGGATTTCTCCAGTGTGTGCCCCGGAGACACCTTGGCGACAGCAGCCAGGGGTCACAGATGGGCATGAGGAGCGTATGGTGGGTCCCAAGGTGGAGAAAGCACACGAGGACGCATGTGCAGTTTGCACACGGACAGCCCCAGCCTGTGACATCTGGCAGATTTGCCCTCACAAATCCACAAGGCCTTAGAGTGCTCCTAGGGGTGGACCTGCTTCTTCCCGTTCCTCTCTCCGCCCCGCCCATTAGCCCCATTATCTACAACACAGAAAAAATCAGGTCACACAGAACCCACAGCGCATCCCACTGGCCCTGGCTTGCCATGGTTTGAGGGCAGTGAGCACTCACTACAAACTGTATGTGCGGTTTTCAGTGTTGCGTTTTTCCCAAGCTGCATAATCCAGGAGCTCCTGGTCTGACACAGAAACGGAGCTGGGGAGATGAGGAAAGGGCAGGGACTGCTGTGCCTGGGAACACGAGGGCTGGTGAGGAAGATAGGTGACTGAGCCTTGCAGGCTTAAGTGTGATAAACTGGGGAATCCGAGGGAGCCGGGAGTGAGAGGTATAGGGAAGGGTTACGAGTGCCACTCGGAAGCATAAGGGGTTCGTATACAGCACAGTTCCAAGCATATGTTCACAAATAGTTGCTACTAGGAGAATTGATGTGCTCATTAAGGGGAACGAGGGAGCAGGTGGAGAAGTGGGCTCAAGATTGGATTTTGTGTCCAGCACCCACAGGTGGCGCAAGAGGAAGTCCACATAGAGCAGACAGGCACACCAGAGAGGTGCAGAACCACACCTCTGGGACTGTTTAAATACAAGTAAAGTTGTTACAGAAAAAGGCGCAGGGCCATGGATCCCGCTCAAAAGCCTCCCCCTCACTACCAACACACTCATCCCATCATTCTTGCCACATTCTGAAGCAGCTCTGGAAGGCCTCTTTCATCATTGTCTTTTTTGTGACTGCCTTAGTGTCCTGCATGGACTTAAACATTTATGGCAATTTCTGTCCAATAGAGATGTAATGGTGTGTCCTTGGCCACTTTATTCACCAGTTCTGGCACTGTAAGACTTCTGGCTCTTCTCCCAAGTCAAAATGACAGTGAAAGGGAAACAATTTGAATGGATTCAGGACATCAAGGCAGCTACGACAGCACAACTAAAGACACTCAGGAAAGAGGACTCCAGAGCTTCTGCAGAAAGTGGCAAGGACAATGGGATAAGTGTGTTGGAAGGGGGAGGATATTCTGAGAGGCACTCATGGCAAAGTATCCTTTACTGTAATAAAATTTTTAAAAATGTAAACACTCCCCACATGTCTTGATCACAGCGCATACAAAAGGAGCCAGGGTGTGGTGGCGCCGGAGCTGGTGGAGCCAGACACAGAATCAGGCAGAGACCGTGGGAGAGAGCCCAGCAGCAGGGAGTGGGGTCAGATGAGAGCTGGGGAAATGAAGCAGACATTGCCCTGTGGAGAATCAGGGCTCCAGGGATTGTGTGAGTCGCCCAGGCTGGCCCCAGCAAAGTGCCCTGAACCAGGGGCTTAGACAGCACAAATTGACTTCTCAGTTTCCGAAGCTGGAGCCCAAGATCACAGAGTCAGTGTCTTCCGCCTCTGCCCTTGCCTTGCAGATGACCATCTTCTCCCGCTGGCTTCACGTAGTCCCCCTGCACGTGTGCCTGTGTCCTGATCGCCTCTTGCTATAGGGACACCAGACCCACCAGACCAGGGCCCAAGCTAATGGCTTCATATTAACCTCAGTACCTCTCTGAGGAGCCCACCTCCTCACATCACAGCCAGAGGTCCTGGGTTAGACGTCCGCAGTGACCTTGGGAGGACACAACTCAGCCCATAACAGGAGAAAAGAGTTGTGTGTTAGCTGGAGGGGCCCCCGAGGATGGGAGGACTTCTCCCCCTTAGACAGGGAGGACTGGAGGTGCTGCTAGGCAGCCTGGATAACGCGCTAGCAGAGAGGCAGAGGTTTTGGAAAGAGAGATGACCTCACTCAGCAGCTCTTAGAGCACTGGATGAGAAACAGCACGAGAACACAGACAGATGGAAAAATGGATGAGACAGCTCACACTTGCAATCCCAGCACTCTGGGAGGGTAAGGCTGGAGCATCACAAGTTTGAGGCCAATCAGTTGGAGAGTTTGGAGGACTGGGCATGGGGCAAGTATCAGGAGGGAACAGGACATTGAGTATCTGTGCAGGATTCCTCTCACTTTCTTCATCTAGTAAGGGGCAAGGTTAGTGCAGCCATGTGGGAACAGGTGCTGAGTTAAGAATGAGCGCAGATCCCTAGGGCTGCAGCCACGGCTCCGATATGGAGGTCCCCCAAAGCCCGGTGAGTACACAGGTGGGCTTGCGGAGGGTGACTGGGTCACTGGCTCGTAGCTGACTTGCTGTGAGGAGGCGGGGCACAGGGTGTGGTCTGGAAGGGTTCCTCTTTCTCCTTCCTCCCTCAAGGCTTTGCTTCCCTAGGGCTATGTTGTGAGCAGCTCTCCTCCCCCATACATTTCTGCCAAGCTGTCCTGCCTTGGAACCAGCCAACCCTGGCCTGAAATGTGAGCCAAAATAAACCTGTCTTCCTTGAAGCTGTGAGTGTTGGGTATTGTGTCTTAGTCATTGTGTCTTAGCAACAAGAAAGTGACAAAAGAGATTTTCAGTGCCAAGAGTGGGGTTGTTGCTATGACTATCTGGCCACGTGGTCCAGAAGCCTTTGAACTGATTTGTGGGAAGAATTTGGAAAGATTAAGAGATGCTGACTGGAGAAGCAGCCCCAGAATGCTATAAACCGAGGTTGATGGGAGATTCTGGTCAGAGCTCAGAAGACCAGAATGCTGAGAGACATGCAGATGGTAAAGGCCAGGCTCAGGAGGTTTCAGTTGGGAACAAGGAGTCCACTAGCAGTTGGACCTAGGCCATGTGTTATGCTCTGGCAGAAAATTTGTCTGTATTTTGCTACTGTCATGAGACTTTGCAGGAGACTGAGATTAAGGGTGGCAGACTAATCTGGTGGAGGAAATTTCGAGTCAACCCAATGTTCAGGCTGTGGCATGGATACTGTTGGGGCTTTTAGCCAGTGCTACACTGAGAATCAAGAGCAAATGGCACGACTGAGTGATTTTAAAAGTTTTGAGTTTTACCAGAAAGGAAGCCCCTGTAAAGTTAGGGCCCATAAGGATGCAGCAGAGGAGAGCTTGGCTGCTGAAAAACTTAGCATTAAAAAGAAGCCAAGTGCTTCAGTCAGGACAATAGAAAACAATGGCTTAAGGGATCAAGAAACCAACAAGGCCCTACCCTTCACAGGCTCAGAATTACAAGAGTAAAAGACTTTGCTTTCAGAAAAGAGCCCCAGGCCACTCTGCTGGAGAAAGGCTGCCTGGGGAATTTGTTCTCAGGGATTAGGATTAGGGCTGGGATTAGCCTCTCTGCCTTTAAATTGCAGGTGTCAGGTATTATGGCTCAATGAGAAAGTGAAGAAGATGGCTATTTCGAACCTGTTTCCTGAGTTTGGCTGTGACAGCAGAGTGGGGTGTGGCATCCAACATTGGCTGAGGTCCCTGTCCTCTGTGTGTCTGTCTCCCAGCGGCCAGACAGCACTATTAACTCTGATACCCAGGGGAAATCGTGCCAGACTGCGCAGAGACTAAAACCGGGGCCCCGAGTAATTGTCACAGATTCTTTGTATGTCCAGAGAAAAACGGTCACCTACCCAGTGAGGCTTTGAAAATCTGTCCTAGTATTATTTTAGTAAGCAGTCAGCAGCCCTGTGTGATGGTAGTGTGGCCGCATGACAGATAAGAGGCGCTGAGCGTGGGATACACTCTCCCAGGGTCAACAGTGGTGAGCAGGAAGCTGCTACCACCTGTGTGTCACGAAAGAGCCACACTGAAAAGAAACTGGCTGGGTGACTCACAGTGGGTGTGGCAAGGACACTCGGCCTTCAGTCGCTGGGGGTCAGCCAGCTGGCTGGATGCCTGCGTAGTGATGGGCAGTGTCAGGTTCAGGGAAGCCACCAGAATCCTGAGGATTTAACAGGGAGGCCTGATGACCACCAGGTTGGGTGAAGTGAAGACGAATTGGAAGTAGCCAGGGAAAGCAACACTTCTGCTTTTTCAGGCCTACAGACCTAGTTCTCCAGGAAGATGGAAAGATACACATGATAATTGCACTCACGGATCTGAAATCCTAGTTTCTTTTTTCTTTGATGCTGGGGTTGGAAGCTAGCCAGTGCTCTACCACTGTGCCCCACCCCCAGCCCTGAAATCTGATTTAGACTCATCAGAAAGTCAGGCACAGCCCCAAAGAAACCTTGCTGACACCAGGACCCCGAAACTCCTTGGGGCTGCCAGAGTCACCAGCAAGGTAACGAGACATTGTTACCTCTCTGCCTGCCTGTGCCTCTTACGAGGTGTGTTTTGTTTTGTTTTTTTGAGACGGGGTCTCAATATATAGTGCAGCTGGCCTTGAACTTGCTGGGATTACAGGGGTGCACCACCACGCCCGGCTGTGAGATGTTTTTGAGAAATACAGTGAATGTTTTCTTTTTTCTAATTTTATTATAGTAAAAGACATTGCCATGGATCCACCTCAAATCCTCCCCCTCACTTTGAACACACTCATCCCATCATTCTTGCCACTTTCTGGAAAAGCTCTGGGGTCCTCTTTCCAGAGTCTTCAGTTGTGCTCTTCTGGCTGCTTCTATGTCCTGAATCGATTCAAAACGTCTCCCTTTCATGGTCATTCTGACTTTGGGGAACAGCCGGAAGTCACACGGTGCCAGATCCAGTGAAGAAGGGGGATGAGGACACAGCGTCATGTTTTCACGAGCTGCCTTTCCGTTGGATGGCACTTGGCAGCAGCGTTCACTGTATTTACCACACCTCATAAAGACATTCAGGAAAGAGACTTCCAGAACTGCTTTAGAAAGTGGCAAGTTGTCTAGGAAGATGGAAAGATACACATGATAATTGCTCTTAGGGATCTGAAATCCTGGTTTCTTTCTTCCCCCCGAGCGCTGGGATTACAGGGTGGGCCACTATACTTACAACGCGTAATCTTTGAAAGAAAACACTGAGCTTGCACTTGATACCAAGCATCCTGTCACGGAGTGCTGGTTACTCCATTCTTTTTACGACGGAAGTGTCCTCATGAGCAGCGGGTGTTTTGCTGTCCCTTCTTCTGTACAAAATGGGTTTTTATTTACTTTTTATTTTATTTTATTTTGTGGTGCTGGCAATTGAAGCCAGGGCCTTGTGCATGCAAGGCAAGAGCTCTACCACTGAGCCACACCCCAGCCCCATGCTGTCCATTCTTAGGTGCGACCATGGCAGGGTCTGTGTTTGCTCCTCCCTCCCCCATCCATTGGCACTGGCTGGAAAGTGATGATAAAGGAAGGAAACCACACTCCATGGATAGAGAAAATGGAGTATTACTCAGCCTTAAAAAAGAAAGAGCTCGTATGTGACAACCTGGGTCAACCCGGAAAACATTATATTAAGTGAAATAAGCCAGTTGCAGAAAGACAAATGCCATGAGTCTATTTATGCAAGGTACCTGAACCAGGAGAGTCAGAGCCAGTTGTGGTAGCATGTGCCTAAGTGCCAGCCAGCTAGGAGGCTGAGGCAGGAGGATGGCTGGAGTCCAGGAATTTGAGACCAGCCTGAGCAACACAGTAAGACTGTCTTCAAAAGAAGAAAACAGGGGCCGGTGAGATGGCTCAGCGGCGTAAGCGCCTGCCTTGCAAGCTCGACGGCCCGAGTTCGACTCCCGGAACCCACATACGAAAAAGGGGCCGGTGATATTGCTCAGCGGCATGGGCGCCTGCTGGCGCGTGAGGTCCTGAGGTCGACCCCCCGGTACCCACAAAAAAAAAAAAAAAAGAAAACAGACATAAAATAGGCAAATGCACAGAGTGAGTCAGAGGGGAACAGCGGTTACCAGGGGCTGGAAGGAGGGAGAAATGAGGAGTTACCAATCAGGGGGTGTGAAGCTTCCATTAAGCACAGACGAATAGGTTCTAGGGAGCTACAGGACGTCATTGTTAGCAAGACCCAGTTGCACACTTAAGGAGCTGTGACATGTTCTTCCCCTAGTAGAGACGGGGAGGAAGGAAGGGAGGGAGGGAAGGAAGGAAAGGAGAGAAAGGAGGAGAAAGTAACACTCAAATGGTTTCCACCTAAGTAGATTCAGACCCAATTTTGTGTAAATGTTGAGAGGAAACATTTCAGCACAGGGGACTGAGGAGACCGGAATCTGTCACCACTGGGTCCCGACACTACGGGAGGCTGAAGCAGGAGGATCACTAGTTCGAGCCCTGGGCAATTTAGCAAGATCTTGTCTCAAGATTAGAAATAAAAGCTGAGTATGGGGGCCGGTGAGATGGCTCAGCGGCATAAGTGCTGCCTGGCAAGCGCGAGGGCCCGAGTTCGACTCCCGGATCCCACATACAAGAAAAGGGCCCGTGATATCGCTCAGCGGCATGCGGACCTCGGCGTGCGAGGTCCTGAGTTCAACCCCCGGTACCCACAAAAAAAAAAAAAAAAAGGCCAAGCATGGTGGTACACAACTGTAATCCCAGCATTTGGGAGGTTAAGGCAGGAGAATTGTCACAGAATCAATGCCACCCTGAGCTACATAATGAGTTCAAGGCCAGCCTGAACTACAGAGAAAAACCGTATCTCAAAAAACCAAAAGGAAGGAAGGAAGGAAGCAAGGGCTGGGGATGCAGCTCAGTTTGAAGGACCTGGATTCAATGCCTAGTACTCCAGTAACAATAGCAATAATGGTAACACCCTTGGAAAGCTGCGGACCATGCAGGTGTCTTCCGGACCTGCTGACACAGGGCTGGGTCCTCTCCCAGATCTGGAGGGGCCCACAGGGGCAGCCTGGATGCTGTGTGCGCTGTCTCTCCTCTCCTTCCTCACCCAGCAGCCGAGAGCCGTTTCTCTTCCCACCCTGCTGTAGGTGGATATTGGACATTTTAAAGTTTCACTCA
Organism: Erethizon dorsatum; assembly: GCA_028451465.1. Classification (NCBI taxonomy): domain Eukaryota; kingdom Metazoa; phylum Chordata; class Mammalia; order Rodentia; family Erethizontidae; genus Erethizon; species Erethizon dorsatum. The sequence goes on along the minus strand of CM051838.1, from coordinate 27,401,059 downwards.
GGAGGCTGAGGCAGGAGAATCCCTGTGAGTTCAAGCCGAACCTAAACTACATAGAGAGACCCTGTCCTCCCCCACCCACCAAAAGAATATTTTCAAAACAATATCCGTGTGCTTCTTTCTTCTCTTTCTCCTTTCTTTACCAACTTCTGGCCTTTTGCTTTCTATCTTCAGTCTCCACTGGGCTTTCCCATTTATTTTGTATTGTTTTCTTCCTCAAGGTACATGTAGCAAACATAAAACTTACTTTCAGGAGAAAAGATTTCATCTCATGCCTGGGTGAGTGTCTAATAGAAAAACAAATGAACAAACAAAAAACCAGGAAACGCCATTAGAGTTTTGTTTTGTTTTGTTTTGGTTTTGGTTTTTTGAGACGAGGTCCCACTGTGTAGCCCAGGCTGGCCTCAAACTCTTGGCGATCCTCTGGCCCCAGCCTCCCAGCTGCTTAGATTCCAGACATGCGCCACCACGCCCGGCAGGTTTCTTTCCTAACGTGTTCTTGTTTCCCTGGAAGAGAAGGGAATATGAGCTGTCACCTCCTTGTCCAAAGCCTTCCAGCTTCATGGCTTCACTCCAGCCCGTCACCTGTGACCTCAGGCCTAGGGAAGATCACCACCCAGACCCTGGGCAGTGCAAGATCCATTGGCCAGCAGGGAATTTCCACCCAGGAACATGGGGCCAACACCTGGGACACAGAAATGCCACACATGAGGCCCAGATTCTATTGCTGGGGCTTGGAATCCAGGGCCTTGCCTCTCTGGACCTGGCCAGGTGAAGAAAGATGTCCTTCATTCTACTTCAGGGAGACAGCCAAGGAAGCCCCCCACATGGCCCTCTGTCACCAGAACTGTGGAGGGCGGTGCTTTCTCTTCTAAGAACCACTGCCTCCCTTAGCTAATCATTTTGTGGCGTCTGACAGAGCTCAGATGTTCCGCTGAAATGGAGAACCATTAGCTTAACATTTTTAAGATGTATCAGAAGGCCAGGCGTGGTGGCCCCTGCCTGTAATCCCAGCACTCAGGAGGCTGAGGCAGGAGGATCGCCACAAGTTTGAGGCCAGCCTGGGCTACACAGTGAGACCTCATCCCCAAGAAACAAAAAGGTGTTTCAGAAAAGCTGTCGTCTGTGTGACAGTTCCTGCCGGCTGTGAAAGCGGCTCCTCGGACTCATTCCGGATCTGTTACGTCCTCATCCCGCCCCAGAGCGGTTTCCTTGAACCTCAGGGTTGGCCTGACACCACGCGTTCGCTTAGGCAGTGCTGCTCCACGTATCGCCCGGTGGGACAGGTTGCCCAGAACACACACCTGCCCCAGGCCTCCAGGATGCCCGGCCAGTGTTACACCACACGGACTGTTTTCTCCTCTCCTGGCCTGGGCGAGGGCGGCTCTCGGGGTTGGCAGCCGTAGAGGAAGGGCGGTTCGCTGGCCCGAGATCCGGTCCTTCGGGTACATCGGCACCGACATCGTCCTAGGCCATTTAGTACAGGGCACTTCCGCCTCTACAGCAGCCCCGCAGACAGGCAGGATCAGCCTCAGTCTACACAGCAGAGAGCAGGGGAGGGGCTTCCCAAGACGGGAGCTGGTGTCGGAACCAAGACTTGGGCACACCGAGGGCATGTGTGTGTGCATGAACACGCTACTGGGAGTTGAACCCACAGCCACCACTGAGCTATATCCCCAACCTTTTTATTTTGAGACAGGGTCTTACTAAATCAGTAAACTGCCCACGCTTAAACTTGGAACCCTCCTGCCCCAGCCTTCCAGACTGCAGGGAGTCCAGGTGGGCACCACCACTCCCAGCAGGGGCCTGAACTCAACTCCTAGGCACCCTGTGTCTCTATAAGCTGTGCTTTTTCCTTTGGGGGTGTTGAGAAAGCGAGAGTGGACTTATACAACTAATTTTTCAGCTAAAAAGCAAAGGGATAAGCATCCCAAAGATTTAAAATCAGATTGGAAAGAAAATACACACACTTAGGCCAAAAGAATCATTGCTGGACGGGCTGTCCAGGGTCGGCCCCTGAGCTGTTTGGTGGGACCCGTGACACAGCTACATGTAACCCATGTGTTAAAATGGGTGTAGTGGCTCGCACCTGTTACCCCAGCACTGGGGAGGTCGAGGCAGGAGGATCGCCAGAAGTTTGAGGCCAGCCTGGGGTACACAGTGAGATTCTATCTCAAAAGAACAAAAACCAAACAAACAAAAAAGGAAAGGATGTGTAAATGCTGTGCATTGCCTGGGTGGAGACGCTGAGATATTCGCTAATGCCTGGGTATAATGCCCGATACCAGCCCTTATCCAGCCCTCCAGCTGTAAGCGCAGTAGAGCAAATTACTAGAAAACCCTGGGAAGTGAAGTTTCTTTTTCTTCTGTTTTCCTCTCAGACTTGCAGGGAATGTGGTTGAGAAAAGGAGGCCTAGTTCCACTCTGAGATTGTAAATTGAGAGCAACCCAACCAAGATAGCTTCACCTGGTTGTCCCTTTCCGGTTCTGCCCGGGCGCCTCCCCCTGCCCCTTCCTTCCCGCCTGCCACGTGGGGGGAGAGGGGGCTGTGCCCGGTCACCAGGTGCAGGGAGCCCCGTGGACACCAGGCCTGGGGACACAGTGGCCAGCACTCCACCCCATCCCAGAGCGCAGCCCTGCCGCGGGCATGGCACCCCCATGGCCACTCCCTAGAAAACCCCGGCCAGCCCAGGCCTCCCGCCTGCCTCTGGGCGCCAGAGGCTGAGCTCTGCCAGCTCCTGAAGGATGTGCATGGGTCTGGCGAGCGCGAGGGTCCCTCCCTCCACAGCAAGCCGGCAGAGTATACGTGGCTCCCACGAGCCCCCAACTGAGCGCTGAACCCCTGTGGAATCATCCTTGGGGCAAGGAGGTTTGAAAACAATGCGTCCTGGGCTGGGATGGAAAACTCCAGGATTCCCGAGGCCCAGGCGCCCCAGTGTGTGTTTTTCCAAGCTGCCCGGGTTTCCCAGGGCAGCAGAGCAGAGGCGCCCTGCTCTGCAGGGTGGCGGAGCAGGGCGTGCTGCGTCCCTGGCTGTGACAGCATGGCTTTCTCTCTGCTTGTTTAGGAGCCTGACCCTCTGCCCCCAGCCTCGTGTGTAAACTCCTCCTATGTTTGCTTTTTCAGTTCTAGGGAAAATCCGAACCGCAGTGGGCAGTGCCCAACTTCTCATGGCCCAGAAATTCTACCAGTTCAGAGAACTGTGTGAAGAAAACCTGGTAGGTAACCTTCCCGGTCACCCCACTTCTCTGCTCTTGCAGGGCCTCAAAAAGAACTTGGCCTCCGGACTGACCCAGATGACATCAGACTGGTTCTGAATCTCCTTCAAGTCCGGCCCAAGCCGCACCTGGCCGGACAGGTTGTCTGATGAGTCCTGTTCCTGCTTATCTTCAAATTAAAAATATTTATCTCATACTTATATAATCTTAGGAGGGAAAAAAACCACCACTTCCTGCATTTTTATAACTGAAAATTTCCCATTTTCCTGGCTTTCTCATGATAGCTCCGATTTTATTCTTTTTTTTTTTTTGCGAGTACTGGGGGTCGACCTCAGCACCTCGCACACCAGCAGGCGCCCATGCCGCTGAGCGATATCACCGGCCCTTTTTCCGTATGTGGGTTCCGGGAGTCGAACTCGGGCCCTCGCGCTTGCCAGGCAGCACTTATGCCGCTGAGCCATCTCACTGGCCCCCTCGATTGAACTTTCAAAATAAAAATTGCTCCTGTCTCTACAAGTGTAAACCCACAAGAATAGCTTTTGTGGCTTAAGTGCTGGTCAAGATCTAAAATAAAGAAAATGAAAAGCGATTTATTTATGTATAGAAAGTGCCAACGTGATTATTTGCAATCTAAATGATCTAGAATATGACTTTAGAGTCTTAACTCTATCACAGACACTTTCTTCTCTCCCCACAAGAAAGTTTGTTTGCAGGGACAGCCTAGAAACGATCTATCTAGACGAGGACGGAGGAAAATATAAAGTGTGCAAAAGTTGGTATCTCCATTCCTCTCCTCCAGGCTTCTCTTTTTAGGATATCACACACGTCCTCCTGTAGTAAATGTTTTGGTAAGTGAATTCAATTCAACACATATTTTATTGAGCTTCTGCTGTCAGGTGTAGAAATCCTGCTGGTTCGCAAAGTGCGGAGGTGTCACGGGTCCTAGTTCACGTGCCTCCTCATGCACGGAAGTTCATCATAAAGCCACTTGCTGCCGCTCGAAGCAGCCAATAGGTGCGTGAGGAAGTCACCAACAGAGATCACGTAGAATGTCCTTGCTGAAAACTGCTTGATGGTTGGGCCAGTTTATTACAAATTAGAAAGTAAATGTGCAGATATTAAAGATGAAATTGCAGACCACATTTTTTGAAAACGTTGCTGAGTTCCAGGAAACGTTAACCTTGTGGAAGCCAGCTTTTGCTGATTCCTAGTCCTGTCAACTCGTGTCAACTCTCAGGAGACACAGAAGGAGCCATCGATTCCTTGGCCACTAGAGAAGCTCAGGTGGTAAAATAGAGCGTTGCTGTCAGAGGTGGCCTGCTCTGTCTTTCGAGCACAGCAGCGACGCACTGAGGGACAACAGCGCTGGTCCATCCAGCCCTTCAGGGAAGGTCAGCAGCTCACCAGGAGCCACACTCCGGGCCAAGAGCTTCCAGATTTCTGGGAGTTGAACCCTCAGAATGACCCAGTGGAGCGTCACAGTGACATTATTTTCGTGATTTACAGAGGAGGAACATGGGCATGGAAAGGGTGAGAAACCCGGCAAAGGCAGAGCCAAGACTCAGTCCCAGGACAATTGTCCTCACTCCCTGTCCATCCCACAGGGGACAGGGGCTCCGCTCCCCGCATTCAGGGTGGCTTGCTGGTGGCACCACTTAGATCTACAGCTGCCTCAAAGTGGCTTCGATTGGTCAGAACCAGAGCCTTCTTTCTTGAGTTCCTACTCTGAAAAGGACAGAAATAGTAGCTCTCTATGTTGAAAACACACGTTAACACAGGCTAGATTCCCAGGCTGGGAATGAGTGGAGGAGAGATGGCTTTTCCAGTGTAAGTCGGCTGAAGCAGCCTCCTTCCTGCCCCCACGCCCCCAGTTCCGGGGGAGGAGTGAGCCCCACACCCTCTTGCACGTGGGCCCTCTGTGGGCCTCATTTGGAGAACAGCTGAGCACCCGCACTCATTCTCCATTTCCTAACGTCCATTTTTGACAGGATGGGGACAAAGGGAATCTTGGAGGGAAGGCAACAAAATGGCCACAACACAGACACACTTGAGAGGACACCACGGGGATGGTCACACTGAACCACAGGTTGAGCACCCCTAAGCCAAAACCCAGAAATCAGAAACGCTCCCCACTCTGAACCTTTGGGGCACGGACGTGACACTACAGCAAAAATTCCACGCAGGACCTCAAGTAACAGGTCACAGCCCAAAGGCAGGTGCACTGGAAATTACCTTCAGGCTGTGTGTAAGGCAGATACGAAACAGTAATGAATTCTGGGTCTTGACTGGGTCACATCCCCAAAATACTTCTGCAAACACTCTAAAATCCTATAAAGTCCAAAATCCCAACCTCCCGCCCCAAGGGCTCCGGATAAGGGACTCCACCTTTGTCCTCTCTTGCACTGGTGTCCTTAAACAGTTTGGCCAATAGAGCTGGTGACCCAGGTGACTTCACTGAACTTCAGAATAGGAACAGTTGAGTTTTTAGTTACCAATAAGGCCAGATATGTTGTGAGATCATGAAAGGATTTGAGAGGCACTTGGTCAAAGCTATTTATCTATTCTGAATATCTAAATGTTGAGAAACTTTCTTTTGTTGTTTACTAAATCAAAATATTACAGAGAGGGCCGGTGAGATGGCTCAGCGGCTTAAGCGCCTGCCCGGCAAGCGCGAGGGCCCGAGTTCGACTCCCGGATCCCACATACGAAAAAGGGGCCGGTGATATCGCTCAGTGGCACGAGCGCCTGCTGGCGCGCGAGGTCCTGAGGTCGACCCCCTGGTACCCACAAAAAAAATATATATATATATTACAGAGAAGCCCTTTTATTAATGCTGGTGTCATTAGAATGGAGGTTTTTCTCAGTGCTAGGGATGGAACCCAGGGCCTTACACACCCTAAGTGTGCAAGCTACCACCGAGCCACCTCCCCAGCTTCTGGGGTAGATTTTAATACAGAACCAAGCACTTAAACATTTGAGCATTTATTTCTTCTGGTGAGTTTCAGGATTATAGATAGTTCTAGAACTATCCATTTATAAATACATTCACTGTATATTTATTTGAGTCAGGCCAATGACACCAGTGCATCCAAGAGCTTATCTTAGTGGTTGGTTTTATTTCATTTTTGTTAGTGCACATTTGGCATACATAGCGATTACATTCCTTGTGAGGAATTTGTACATGTACCTAACACATCTGAATTCTTTTTTGTTCCCTTCCCCTCCCAACCCTCTCTGCTCCCTCCAACTCTTGTTTCCTTTCCCATTTGTAAAAGCTCTATTTCCATTTTTCCCTTCAATTTTCTTTTTAAAATCCCTTTTCCCGTTTCTTCTTCCCCTATCCCTCCATCTCGTGTTCCCCTTCTTATTTGGAAAAGGTCTCCCTACTTCCTGTTTTCTTTTATTTTGCACTTTATTTATATTTTGGATTTCTCATTTAAGAGAGACCATGCAATATTTAAACCTGTGTTTCTGATTTATTTCACTTAATATTATGGTCTCAAATCACTGAAGTTTATCCTTCTTCATGGCAGAGTAGTACTTCATCATGTATAAACACCTCATTTAGGGATTTGTTCTGAAAGCACAAACTGGCCTTATGTTGTTATTTGACTTGAGGATCCCTAGTCTAGTCCATCCAGGTGCCTGGAATCCAAGAGGTGACTGAAAGTGACACTGGCCAGGAGCTCCTGACCGCAAAGTCTCCCACCCCAGAGCCATGAAAGCCTTAAACCACTTCTGCAGCAGCAAAGAGCAGTGACCCTGACACCTCTGTCGCTTGCTTGTGTTTTGACCGTAGAAATGAAGGTTCATCCTTTCTGTTGTCAGGGCTGTGTGGTGAGGGACAGAGACAGTCAGTCCTCAAACACCAGCGTGATTGCCACCAGAGCAAATGCGTCCTCTTGGACACATGCGTGTGTGGAGATGCTGTGTTCTCGGGTCCCCTGTGTTATGTTACAGGCCCCTGAAAACAAGCCCATTCCAAATGATTTGTTCAGAGCAGTCCTAGGATGAAATGACTCTTAGGAGTATCTTCATAAACACATAATACTCGGGGGGCCCGGGGCTGTACATGAGTGGCAAATTGTGTATCTCATACGTGCAACGTGCCGGGTTCAATCCCCAGCACCCCCAAAATTACACACAGGATTTTGAAAATAGTGTTTTATTACTTATCAGCTGTTTACTTAGTATTTACCTCCTCGTGTATGAAAGTTAATCTTAACTCGGATTCCTTCTCCGTCCTATGAATAAACTGTGTCACCGAGTCAAATATCTCATCGCGATAGACTGCATTTTCCCAAGGCAGTGGTTTCATCAAGAACGGTGTTTGAAAAGGTGTCCTGCCCTAGGTGACATTGGGGGACTGTCAAGTGTTCAGACCCTCAGACCCCACCCTGCCCAACTAATACAACGCTTCCCTGTTTCAGGAGAGAGGAATTTCACGACCTTGACATTTGAGAACCACTGACTCAGACCAAGGAGGGTACAAAGTTACCATTTGTGGCCTCATTTTTAATCTCCCGTCTAAAAACCAAACTGGGCTCCCCCTCCCTGCTGTCTGAAGCACTGAGACCTCTGTGTGGCCCTGTGCCTGCCCACGTCACGATTGCCTCTAAAGCTTCCTATTTCTCTTTCTCTTGCACAGAACCCTAATGCTCATCCGCGACCCACCTCTCAGGACCTGGCGGGGTTTTGGGACATGCTGCAGTTGTCCATAGAAAATATTAGTATGAAATTTGATGAACTCCATCAATTGAAGGCCAATAATTGGAAACAGATGGATCCTCTTGACAAGAAGGTAGAACAATGTAGATTTTGTATGGTTCACTTAAAAACCTGCACAAACCCCGGACCATCTAAATAGGCTTTCGCATCCAGTCCTGCTGTTTACAATGTGAAATGGAGCTGATATCATACTAATTTCATTGTAATGACAATGTTTACATAGTAATCATTTGGGATATTATCTGTAATATGTTTCAGGCATATTTTTTAAAGAAAAACCTGTCTTTGTGAATTGGAAAAATGGGAATGTGGCTTTTTTTTTGTTAATTAAACTTTAAGTTAAACCATTTTAGTCACTGGAAGGAACTGCCTCCATTTTGCTTTTTAAACTAAAATAAATGGCAACTTCAGTACATGATTCCATAGAGCAAGAGTTCAACTTCCTTACACCACAGGACGTGTTTCTGAGAGAAACAGGAAGCCCTGAGAAATAACTGACTTTGATAATCATTTCATAAGTAGAGTAATAAAGAGGTCACGGTTGTTCAAGTCTGAAAACACACACCATGAAGTTTCATGTCATCGAAAAGGTTGGGATTTTATTTTTTTCAAAAGTTACACTTTTGGTTGGTTTTGCCTGGGGGATTATTGCTCACTGGGGTCCACATGCAACAGTTTAGAAATAAAGACTTAAATTATTTTACTTCAGTTAACCAGCTGTAGTTTCATCTTCCAGTATGGTGGTTTCCACCAGGCTCCTGCAGGCATCCGACATCGGGGCCCCCAGGCTATCCTGTTACGCCTGACTTTTTCTTTTTTTAACTCTTTGCTCTCCCATGGTCTGAAGTCAAGTAGTTCCGTGAAAGTCAACCACTTTCTAAAGGTAAGGGAGAGGTGTCTATTCCCTTGATGGTAGCGGCCCTGCCTTTTCCAAGTGCTAACAGCCATCCCGGCCACTCCACTGCTGCCGGTCATGTCATTAGAGGGCCCTGGGGTCAGTGGCTGGCAGGAGAAACTCAGTCCCAAGGGACCGTCTGTAAGTATCAGGAGCAGGGACACTGTCATCACGGTCCCCAGCTCTAATTCTGTCACCATCAAACTGGGCTTTCAGTGTTCAGTGTGAAAGTACAATTGATGCACGTGTGGACTTTTACTCGGGGAGCCTAACGTTGTACCCCATCGACTTTTCTGTAATCTATGTGTAAAATCACCTAGCAAGGCTTTTAAACAGGGTCTTGTTTTAAGAAAACACTACGGGTATACACACTGGTAATTTCCTTTCCAAAGCCGATTCATCTAATTCCCCACTCTTTGATTATTTAAAAATCATTGTTAAAGTAAACTGTGCAAAGAAGAGAAAATGCCTAAGAGGTTTCCAATAGTCATACCTTTAAAAATACCTAGCTACCCCACACTGAAGACTTAAATATCTCAAAGAAGTGGCACTAAGCGCTGGCATGTGACCTGTGAGGTGCGGACAGTGGCCCCTGGTTAGCTTGGTTGCTAAGGTTTGGAAATGCTGTGATCACAGCTTTTCATCACCCTATGAGCCTGAGAGGAAGAGACTGAGTTTGGGGGTCCTGTTTGCACCCTGGGCTCTGCTCCTCCCCCCTTCAGACACTCAGACTCCGCCTTGAGCCACCTTGGGGCGACTCCAGGTTCTCACCCCGTCCAGCAAGGAGGACCCACTGTGCCAGGTGCCCGTGCAGGGGCACACGGTGGCCCTGGCGGAGTCGCTCGATCAGATTCTCAGGTAGTTCTCCGATTCAGTTTCACAGAAACTCGGCATTTTATTTAAAATGGAAACGGGTTTATGTGGACTTTGGCACAGCCGGGGAGCTCAACATCCTTTTCCTAAAAATCCTGTGTGGTTCAGCTGCAACTTCCCTGCCACTGCCCCTTCCTGCCGAGGGATGGACAGCTGTGCTAGCCGAGGCACTGAGAATATCTGGCTGCTGATAAGTAGGGCGACCCCAGCAGACTGGATTACATTGCCATGGCACTGCTTCTGTGCCTGCCAGTGGAGTGGCCTTTGGGGTCCCCACAGTCATCCAGAGGCCCCTATGGACTACTGTTCCTGGAAGGGTCCCTTAGGAGTCACCCTGGAGCGGGAAGTCCCAGTGTCCCCCTCTGGGTGTCCAGTATGTCGCTGTCTGTGTGGGACGCGCACAGGTGTCACTTGCAGTGGCCTTGACTGCTGCCCTGCAGCCTCTGTTCCGCCTTGGGGGACAGGAGGCTGGGTCGCCCTTTGCAAACTCTGAGCCCAGCTTGCTCCTGATGGCTCACTGCTTAGAGCGGACACTGAGCTCTAGATGCTTCTGCGGGGCACTCCTGGCCCGGTCTGGTGCCGGTCTGCAGAAGGAACCACACTGGTGTGCTGGGAGCCCCAGCCTCGGGCAATGGGTGCATTTTAACTTTATCTATCTGTTTATTTATTTTGGTTTTTTGAGCCAGGGTCTCACTATATAGTTCAGACTGGCCTTTAACTCACTGTGTACCCCAGGCTGGCCATCCTCCTGCCTCAGCCTCCTGAGTGCTGGGATTTCAGGCATGCGCCACCACACCTGGCAGGAGGGGTTGCATTTTATGCCCCCACACCCTGCCCTTGGAGAGACCTAGTTCTGCAAGCCAGCCTTAAGCTTACTGGGATTTCTCCCCACTCACCCTCTGCATCTTTTGAATACCCAAATAACGAAGCAAAACTTAATCTATGCGGGGTGCAGGTCAGAACCAACCACCCTAGGGTTAAGAGGACAGGAAATGTGTGTGCGTGTGTGTTCCAACTCCTGACCTATCCCAGTCCTCCCCGCGCTTGTCCTGAGAAGCTGTGTAATGTCCTGAACCTTCTGCTTTGATCAGGAGAGGAGGGCCCCTCCTCCAGTGCCCAAGAAGCCGGCGAGGGGCCCCGCGCCGCCGCTGACCCGGGAGCGCTCGCTGGAGAGCTCGCAGCGCCAGGACGCCCGCAAGCGCCTGCTGGCCGCCAAGCGCGCCGCGTCCGTCCGCCAGAGCTCGGCCACCGAGAGCGCCGAGAGCATCGAGATCTACATCCCCGAGGCGCAGACCCGGCTCTGAGCGCCGCCCGCCGCGGCCTGCACGGCGGCGCCGCCGGCCCCAGCGCCCCCTCCCCGGACGCGCCGGCCCGTCCGAGCCGCGCCCCAGCCACCGTCCTCCAGCTCCATCCGCCGCTGCACCCCTTTCTGTTCGGGGCCACCGTGTAGAGAGGCCGCCCGTAGGTCCCCCGCCACCCTCGTCCTCTCCAGCACTTAGTGTGTTCCTGCAGCTCAGCAATATCAACCTCGGGTATTTCAGAAATCCAGTATCACGGGACCTCTGGGACTTACTGTCTTCCACGGGAAAGATGACCGAGGGCTCCGATCCCCTTTCTTTCCTCCTAAATGGTTATTCTTTTAAATAAATTAAAAAAAAAAAAAAGCAGATGGAGCGCTTATTTCCAGCCTCAGAGAGAAATCACGCCACCTCACTGGGGCGGAGGAGGGACAGAGAGAGCGAGCGAGGGGGCAGAGCTGGGGTGGGGAGCCGGGCGCGTGCAGGGCACACCTGCGCCTCACAGCTGCACGAGCCGCCTCGGTCACCTTCATCCGCACGGCCTCGAGTGTTTCCACCAGCAGAAGATTGTCAATTCGCTCTCTCAGGGAAATCAATCTATTCCGAAAGGCAATAAAGTGAAGACAGGCTGAGCAAAGGAGGCACCGATGGTTTAAGACACTCCGTAGGGTTTTGTTTTTTCGTTCTTCTTTTTTTCGGTCTTATTATTCAGAGAAGCCCAAATGTTCTATCAGCTTCCATCGTGCTCTGTGTATTCTGTCCTTGTCGTGGCGGTGGTTCCGAAGGGCGAAGGGTTGGCTCTGTGAACCCAGTGTCTGTCCCAGCGGGTGCCCATCTGCCTCGAAGGGCTTTCAGGGGACAGCGGGGTTTTCCTGTCGTCCCTCTGAGTGCTGCAGGTGACCCACCTGAACCTGTAGTTCACAGTTCGGGCGTGTTCTCCGCCGCAGTCTCCACTCTTCTCCACAGCGGCCACGCGTCCCCAGCGTAGGACACTGTCAAGCGGATAAAACGAGCTTGCCAGCCCAGCGGACATGCGGTCTCCTTCCAAAGGCTGCCACTGTCCTCGAGGTTCCAGGTAGTGGGAAGAGATTTGCCCCACGGGGTCGGCAGGCAGGAGGAGAGGGGACATCACAATTGATAAAAGTGGGAGAAAAGCAGGTTAGGGGCAGAGGATGTCGGTTTGCATTTTGAGTCGCGACTTCCATGCAGTATGCATTGGCACCTGGATGACATCGTCTTTCACCGCCCTTACTCCTTGTAGCAGTTTAAACATTTAGAATATGGCGATTTTCAAGTGTCACTGGCATTTTATGTCAAGCTCATATCCTAAAATTCACCATCAAAAAAGGCAAGTTTTTTTTTTTAAACAACGTAACATCAAATATGCTTGCACCAGAGAAACTTTTTTTTTAATACACTCTCCTAGCCCGGTGCTAATTTCATTTTATTTATGAAATTAAGAGAGGCGATGGATTCTGGCGACAAATATTCTTCACAGACATATCCTGAAACCACTAGAGAATTCGCTACCTCTCAGAGCCATTGATGCTTTGAGCTACCTTTATCAACAGGGCACAAATGTTTACTGCTGTGGTTTACGAGAAAAGGGCTACTCATTTATTTCAAAACCAACCGACCAACTCTTAAGTAGGGGTCAAAGCACCCCGAAGTGCTTTGCAAAGCTGGAGCAAAAAGACTTTGAGTATTTGCTAGTTTCGAAAAACAAAACAAAACAAAAAAACCCACCCCTTTTCTTTACCTGTGGCAGCAGTAGAAGAGTAGCAGAATGCTTGGAGTAAGGCCGACTGTGACCTTGGTGGCCGCCTTGGTGGCCGCCTTGGTGATTCGGAACTCACAGGTAGTTACCTGGAAGCAGCGTCCATCCCCAAACCCATGTTCCCAGCCGAGCTCTGTGCCCCGAGCTGAGACACAGATGAGAAATCGATTTCTAGTGAGATTCAGGAGCATCCAATAATATTTTCTTTGGAAACTGATGTAGCCCAGGATATTTTAAAGAGAGACAAGAGAAGGCCTATTTATCTTGTCTAAGTGAAAGCTATTTGTATATTCATAAGCTATTTTTGGTAAGAATTTTAAACCTTTTAGCCAAACGCCCATAGGGTGTCGTGACCTTTGCCTTCCTTGAAAATAGTTTAAATTGTACAAACACTTTATAAAAAGCTAATTATTGATGTTAGACCACAACCCCACACAACAGCTGCTTGTTAACAACTTGGCCCCTAAAACTGACATCCATGAACATAAGCCTTTGTTACATTGTTCTTTTTGATGTAATTTGTAGAAATGTTTTTTAGTTCACAATGGAAAATGTACGTACCCTGAAAAATTACTTATTTTTGTTTAACTTTGGTATAAAGGTGTCGGACATTTTCTTGGGGAGGGGGGGATGACAAAAGAAGTTTGTCGCCCATATCAAAAAAAAGTTCAAAGAAATTAAGTATTTATTATATTTTTTGCAGATGTTTCCATACAATTCACATAACCTTTTTGTAAAGAGAGATGAAGAAATGGATTAAAGATTTTTAATATTTGAAATGGTAAATAGAACTAATTTATTTGTAATATATTTCTGTTATTTATAGATGTTTCCTTAATGTTTTACTGTGCATTACCACTTTAATTTAAGCCTTATCCTTGTGAATTTACCATTTCTTTTTTAAAACATGTCTAGATGCATATTTTAAATAATTGGAATGTAAATCACTAGCGTATCTGAATTCCCAAATGTAATTTTAAAAAATTATTTTGGTTTGGAAAAAAAAAAGATTCATTTGAAAGCCTTCAGGTGGAGGGGTGGGGAACATTTTTATGGCTTTCTGAATTGGAATTACATAGGCTTATTTACCTAGATTGTGTGTGGACAAAAACAACTGTAAATAGATGAATGTTTCCCATAATGTAAAAAGAAGAAATTAATAAAATAATTAATGCACTGCTTTCAGGTCTGTGTGTTTTCACTTGACTTTCATTTCTTCCAAAATCTGAATAATTCTTTGGAAGGGAATAGTTAAGCAATTAAGAAGCATTCATCCCAATGTTCGTGGTATTTTTTTGTTTTGTTTTTGTTTTTGAGGCAGGGTCTTGCTACATAGTTCAGGGTGGTCTTCAACTCACTATGTGGCCCAGGCTGGCCTCGAACTCATGACAACCCTCCTGCCTCAGCCTCCAGAGTGCTAGGATTACAGGCATGCACCAGCACACCCGGCACAAATGCTACTCACTGGCAAGCAGGTGGGGAGAGATCTTGCACCCTGCTTAAGGGATTTCAATAGTGAAGAAGTGAAAAGACCCTTGGCCTTATAATCACACACACGTGGAGTTAGGGCCAGCAGCTCAAGAACCGGATCGCAGTGAGAGGCAGTGCGCCTCAGGAAGGGAACGATGCGCCCCTCACGCTTGCAAACCCTTGTATCTTTTGCCCATGTGGATTCCTCTGCCCACTGTGTTTGCTACGGTTCTAAGGGCACAGGAAAGCAGTGCTACCCCGTGGGTTCCGTCTCATCCCTCAGTAATGAAAATCTGCGCGCTGGGCTGGGGCGGCGCCCAGGGAGCATCCTCAGCGCCACAAACATAAATAAATAAAGAGCCTGCTCGCTGAGGTTCCGTGACCTGGCCAAGGAGACCCAGGCACTGTGGGTTGGACTCGAGTTAAAAACATAACCCTTTATTCAGCTCCTTTTTCAGAGCCGTCACTGTCATTCTCCCCACATTTAAAATTGGTAGTTATTTGCTGCTGTCAGTTTCCCTTGGTCATAGCCGGAAACACTGCTTTATCCACAAAAACACAGATTGACCAAAAATGGCCCACAGAGGTGACTCGGGATGGCTTAGGAGGAGGACTGGGGCTCAGGAGTTGGCTGACAACAGCCCAGCTCCACCCTTGGGCGAGTCCATCCGCCTGTGCCAGCCAGCCTGCAGAGCGATGGCCAACGAGCCGCTCTTTGTGATTTTTGTACATAAGCCACACCTGTGCCAGTTGCCAAAGCAACACGAACTGCTTCAAAAGAGGCATGACCAAGTGACAGAGTCCCCTCGAGGCGACAAAGATCTGGTTACTTTGGTTTACACACGACTGTTGGTGTAGTCGGAACCGTGGGCACATGTCTTGCCTCTCTGCTAATTAATTCTGTTTCACTGGGGCTCCTCAACATCTCGGCCGGTCCCCAAACAAAATGAGTTGAATGTCGAAATCTGATTTTCAGCAAAGCAATTTCCCATGTGCTATGGTCCCCTCTACCCCCAAATTGTAACTTAGTTTTTTAAAAGAAATGGAACAGAACTGTTGGCTCGGAACACGACGTTCTTTTTATGCCTTTGAAATCCACCCTTGAGAATACGAGTTGATTTTGATTTAAATAAACGACATATTAAAAATCATAGCCTCTGAATGTGTTCATTTTCGACCGCCACTGATACTAAAAAGCGCTGGAATTTCCTTCTGATTGGCTGCGTGGAGTGTTTGACTTTCAGCCGCTAAACCAAGATCAAATCAATGCCTTTTGCAAGCAGAAACCTGTGTGCGAAACCCTCTCTCCGTCCTCACTCACTCCCCGGTACACGTTACTAACACAGGTCTGGAATTCCCTGCCGGTCACTGGGTGAGAGAACAGTGCCCTTCTTGGTGTCACATTTTCCTCTGGGCTTCCTGTCGGCCCAGACAGCCATGCTCAGAAAATCCCAGGAATGTGAAACCGGTGCGATCCCTGAGTGTGGGTGTAGACGCCGGGGATTATTTCCATATGTCTTCTATGTAAATCAGCGCAAGCCTGAACTTAGAGAACGTGGCTGAACGCAAGGGAGCATTTTAATAAATACCAAAAGGCAAGCTATGCCCTGTCGCTGATGCAACCGTAGCTATTCCCCGCACACAATGTTCCTGCTCGAACCCATTTAAGGTTGCCACTCTCCCTCTTCCCATTTCCAGACTGTCCCTTGGGGGGCAGAAATGCTAATTTCACCTGGAACTGTGACCTGCAAATCTGTCCCTGGAGAAGGCTGCTGAGAGCTCCAGGAAGAGGGTGGCCGTTGGACAGGGGAAGGGAAGCATCTAGAGCCACGTTGTCGCTAATTACAGAGATGTGCACACACCAAGGGAAATGAGTCTTGCTACCCGCTCTGCAGTGAGGGCATCAACAACGACAGATCCCTGTCCTCCTAAATTCCGGTGATTTCCTGCTCCTGACGGCCAGCGCTCTCCAGTTAGAAAACCCCCGAGGTTCGCACAGACGCTCAGCCTCTGTGCCCTCTTCTTCCAAGCCTGCAGCTTCAACCAACTGTGGATCAAAAACACGCAGTGTAGACTTTTCACTAGTCCCGAAACGGTGGGGTGAAACAGCTGCTTACACGGCGTTTACATTTTGTTAGCTGTCGTATGTAATCTAGAGATGAGTCAAAGGATGCTGGAAGAAGAAGGCAAGTGGGTGATGTGCAAATCTGTACTACTTTATATATGGACATCAGTGTGGATTTAGGTACCTGGGGGGTCCCGCAGCAAGTTCCCATGGGCACCGAGCCTGGTTAGTATCGTTAGCAGATAGCCACTTCCGTCTTTCTTTCTTTCTCTCTCTAGATCTCTTTTTTTTGCTTTGTTTTTTGAGACAGGGTCTCACTATGTAATTCAGGCTCGCCTTGAACTCACCATGCAGCCCCAGCCTAACCTCAAACCATCAGCAATCCTCCACCTGCCTCAGCCTCCCAAGAGCTGGAATTACAGGCGTGCGCTTCCACGTCCTGCTTGATCTGGTCTTTCTAGGGTTTTCAAGTCCATTGCCCAGGAATGTGGATGATACAACACACAGCCCCATAAAGTATAGTTGGGGAAACATCACCCCAGATTAAAATAAAACTTCTACTAACTGAAAACAGGTCTATTTTAAGGTTTGTTTGTCTTGGTATAGAAAATGTGCACTTCTGTGTATGACACTTTTTAAAAAAATACCAGATGTATTTTAAACATTATGTTATTATTGCCCTCCACGGAAGGACCTAATGTGCTTGGTCACCTCGGCCAACATGAAGTCTCTCTCTCGCTCCAGTGAGAGAGGCCATACAGACAGACGCAAGCATCAAAGGAGTGCGGAACAGCCGTCCTAGCTTCCTCCTCAGTGTGGTCCCACTGAGCACTCTTCTTTAGGGCTCTACTCCCCCGCTGCCCCAGCCTTGCTCGGGGGCCACCTGCTCTCTTCCTGCAGCCCGGCATTGCCACCCTCCAGCTGGGCAGCAGGAAGGGCGAGCTGAGGGCTGCTGCCCTGGTTCCTAGCTTTGGGCAAGCAAGGCACCTAGTGCAGGATGACGGAGCAGACCCCTCTTCCCAGGGACCTGGCTTTGTACCCAGCACTGAGGGTCCAGGGTGCCCTCCAGAGCGAATGTGGACTTGGGGAGCAGTGCCAAAGGCTGGCACGGGGAAAGTGGTTGGCCCCAACATTGTGAACTGCGTGAAGTGTGCGGGGGGCAGGTCTTCGGATGATTCTGGGTGACTCCGGGTGGCTCGGATTTCACAATGGTCCCACGGGCACCTCAGTGGAGGACAGGTCACCAGGAAGCGGAGGACTCGATTCTCCCTGCAGAGAGAACACGGTGGAATTGGGTTAAATATTCAACGCAGAGAACTGGGGTTAAACGTTAAAGAAATGTGCACCTACAGAAACGACCGGGGCTTGACAGCCATGAGAACGGGATATTCCCAGAGGGAAGTCACTGGACAGTGACAGCACTGTCACCCGGATCCCCCTCCCGAGAAGCAGCCCCAGGGCTGCTGCGTGTGACTGTCAGGGCGGACCCTGAAGACGCGCCGTCCTGCCTGCTGCCCCGTGTCCTCAGCCCACACTGACGACTCTCCAGCAGGGCTCCTGCCAGCGACGCCAGTTTCCCAAAGACGGGGGAAAAGTCCCCACAAACCACCGTAAATACCCGGGGTCAGTTTGGATTTTTGCTTTCGGCTCGTATGTGCGAGTGTTGTTTTTTGTTTTGTTGTGTTTTGTTTTGCAGTATTGGGGATTGAACCCAGGACCTTCGCACTGAGCTACATCCCCAGCCCTTTTTGTTTTTTTGTTTTGAGACGGGGTCTCGCTAAGTCGCCCAAGTTGGGCTCGAACCTATGACACTCCTGCAGCAACCTCCAAGAGTGCTGGAATTATGGTTTGGTTTGGTTTGGTTTCAAAAATCCAAGGTGAAAAGCATTTTAGGATGTACTTGTAGCTGTGGTACATGCGGAATTGTATTTATAGGTTATAATCCTAGACAAGGGGATGTGTGTTTTTGTTTTTAAATATTATATTATTTGTTTTTAAATATTTTCCCAAAGGGCTACACTGATGGGCCCTTGGCCAAAGGCTTGCAGTTTGAGCACCGCCTTCCCAAACAGCGAGGCAAGGCATTCAGAAAGTACATTCAGGGGCGCAGAGCGAGCTCCCCCAGCCCGTGCGAGGCCCCGGCACCAACCAAACAACCACGAAAGCGAATTCAGAGACACACTAAACAAACCAAGCCTCTTCCAGCTGGCTTTCAACAGGACAGGTACGGAGGGTTCTGGAAGCCCTGGCAGTCTTTTCTGTAGCTCCCAGAAGACAGCAACAACCCACTAGTGTGGACTCATCCAGGAGCTGGACCTTTCTGCATCCACCTTGGGTGGGGTCTACGAATCCTCCACTGCCGTAGCTCAGGTACTCACAGTTGGGGTGCCCGAAAGGAGGGGATAGAGCATGAGTGATTTGGAAATTAGTAGGTTTATACCAGCTTGTACATCTGATAGTTCTTTTTAAATTATTATTAGTTAAAAAAAAAAAAACTAAACTAAACTCCTACTTGCGAGGCTGAGGCAGGAGGGTTGCAAGTTTGAGCCCAGTCTGGGTAACTTAGATTCTGCCTCAAAATAAAAAATAAAGGGCTGGGCATGTAGCTAAGTGCTTCCTAGGTTCAGTCGCTGTTACACGCACACACACACACATGCACACACACGCACACACGCACACACACCCCTCCACTTCTAAAAAGGCCTGGAGAGGATTTCTGAGCAGTGTTTTCCCTTGGTGCTAGGGATGGAGCCAGGTGTTTCACTCAGGATCAAGCACTGTGCACCAGAGCTGCATCCCCAGGCCGTGGACCGTTTCCACACTGCGTAGAGAAGGAAAAGAGGAAAGGCGGAGATAAAGAACATCCCCAAGCTCCCGGGACCCCGAGTTTGGCAAATGAATGCAGTGTCCCTTTGGCTTCCTGACACCAGTCCCAGTGCTCCCCATCTCAGAAAGCGGATCAGGGCTGGGGGTGTGGCTCAGGGGTGAAGCACTCGCCTCCCATCCAGGAAGCTCTGGGTTCAACACCCAGCACAGGAAAAGGAAGAAAATTAGTATTTGCTGGGCGTGGTGACTCACACCTGTCATCCCAGCACTCTGGGAGGCTGAGGCAGGAGGATCACAAGTTCAAGCCCAGCCAGGGCAATTTAGTGACTCAGAGAGACCCTGTCTCAAAATAAAAAAACGGGCTGAGGACGGAGCTCAGTGTGAAGGCGCTGGGTTCAATCCCTAGTACTGCAAAAAGTGGTCTGAGTTATTAAAAGTCTTTATTTCATCTAGAGCCATTGAAATTTTAAAAGCCCCTTCTGTGTTCTAGGAGCCACCAAAATGCTTGCGCAGACACTGCCAACCTATGTGTCAGCCCAGGGTCATCGCCGCCTGGCAAATGACAGCCCTGCCAAACAACCACACAGGATGCAGGGTGGCCGTTCTGTCTTACGCTCAGCTCGCTCTTTTTTTTTTTTTTTTTTTTTTTTTTTTTTTTTTGAGACAGCGTCTTGCTACACAGTTCAGGCTGGGCTTGAACTCATTATGTAGCCTAGAATGGTCTTGAACTCCCGAAGATCCCCCTGCCTCAGCCTCCCTAGTGCCAGCACTACAGACATGCACCACCATGCCTGGCTTCTGGCCTCTCTGTTTTGAGTCGTTCGTGGTTCTGGGCACACAGATGGTGGCAGAGGAAAGCAGGGATGGCTGTGACGTCCTCCTAAGCCAGCACCCTTAGAGCTTAGCCCCAGAAAGTGACCCCCTCCCCAAGTTGCACTATCTCCACGGGGCCCTCTCTTTCCACTCCAAGCAGACGTCCTGGTCTGCCTGTCCCCACGGGGCCATGGCAGGACCTGTCACTTTCGAGACCCATTTGTCAGGAGCAGGAACTCTGCACGGCCCAGACACAGCCCTTTTTCATGCTAGAGAGTGGACCCTTTCCACCCTGGCCAGAAGTCACCGCCTGTCCCCCTACACTGGCACCACCTCGCCCCAGGGTCCCTGCTGGGACCGGAGGTGGCTTCCGCAGAGTCTTTTCAAACACACGCAGAGGACCTCACACGGTAGCTGCGATTCTCAAAGGCCCAACAGCGACTGTGGACTGTGAACGAGCATTTCTGTGTTAAATATGAAACACCGGCTTACATGTCATGGATTCGCAACAAGCAAACCAGAAAACTCAAAAACGAGCTGGGCGGTGTGATGCGCTCCTTTATCCCAGCCCTAGGAGGACTGCAAGTTCAGGCCCAGCGAAACGACAGGTGAGATCTGTTTTAGATAAACAAACAAAAGCCTGGGTGTGGTGGTGCACTGGGGAGGCTGAGGCAGGAGGACTGCCAGGAGTTTGAGGCCAGCCTGAGCTACACAGCTATCTTAAAAGAACAAACCTGAAAATGGCCCAAGCATTCTTCCTTTTACAAAGTGCCCTAATAGATATATAAAATGATAAATGCGGGTGGAGTTTGACTTGCAGGCTTCTTTTTTTCTTTGAGACAGGGTCTCGCTATGTAGACCAGGCTGGCCTCGAACTCACAGTGATCCTCCTGCCTCAGCCTACCGAGTGCTGGGATTACAGGTGTGTGCCACCACACCCTGCTGACCTGCAGGCTTTTGACAACTCTGAGAACAATGATCTCAAACCTCAGTGTTCCCAAGACTCACACCCCCCTGCCCTGCCCCCCAGCAGGGCTGACCCTGTAGGCTGCTCTGAGGGTCCATCTCCATTTCTAACAGAGTCACATCCCCATGGAGGCTAAGGCCAGAGTGCATGGCCATCCTCCACTCTCCAGCTGTGGCCTTACACCTGAGTGGCTTGAAGTAATTTGCACAAGGGCCAGTTGTGGTGGCACAGGCCTGTAATCCTGGCACTCAGGAGGCTGAGGCAGGAGAATTGCTATGAGTTTGAGGCTAGTCTGGGCTACATAGTGAGACACGGTCTCAACAAAATAAAATACTCATAAAGAAATTTGCACAAGGGCTGGGGTTGTAGCTTAGTAACAGAACACTTCCCAGCACTGAAAAAAAGCTCTGCACGGAAAACCAATCCTATCAAAACCCGGAAGGGCAGTAGGAGACAGCGCTGGGTCTTTCTGTGCAATGGAGGCTGAGCTCTCCCTGCAAGGCCTCTAACAAAAGGAGAGAGGAGCAGAGCCCGAGCCAGGGGAGGGCGGATAGTGCAGGGCCTGGCGCAGGGAAACAGGACCAGAAGGACAGGCTCAGCGCAGGGCTGTATTTTCGCTCATGTGCCAGGGCGGACAAAGAGGAACCAGTGTACTGTGCACAAGAAAGAATCTCCCCTTCCCTAAAGCATTACTAAAACCCACACGACCCAGACTCGATTTGTATCACAGGGACATTGGTCAGGGCGCGAGTCTGGCAGGCTGTGGCAGGTTTCCCACTGAGGTTAGGTCCCGGCCACCCTGGCTCTGGGGCCGGCATTCTGAGACCCAGGACACAGGCAGACAGCACCACACTGCAGCAGATTCCTGGGTAGAGACTGGCGTGCATCCGTTTATTTTCTAAAATATACTTTGCAAGAAAAGGAGAATCAATTACTAATCAAGTACAAAGGGCAGAGATTTTCCTGCCCAGTCACAGGACACAGAGAATCAATGCCTTAGAAGGAATCATCTAAAGTGACAGTTTTCTCACCTGCCACTTTCCTGCTTTTGATTAACTCCAAAATCTAGAAGCTCAGGGACCGTGTGTAATCAATGATTTATCCAGTCATCAGTACTATTAACTCTCTGGAAGGCGCTTAGCCTCTGAGAGGCCAAATCCCCTACAACAAAAGGACAGTGACAGTTTAAGTCATAAAAAGATCCCCAAGCTCTCTGGTCTGTGGACAGACTCTGTATTTCCATCAACCTCACTATGTAAATTTCCTCTACAGCCAGGATCTAGATTTCTCTCTGGATATTTTATATGCAAATTGAGATTTGAGATTCCAAACTTTCCTGGACAATGTTTTGTCTATTGTCTTAGTCTGTTTTACGTTACTGTAGCAAAACATCTGCGGTGGGCTACTTTACAGTGAAAAGAGCTGAATTTGGCTCACGGTTCTGGTGGCCCAAGAACATGGTGCCAGTGTCTTGCTAGGCTTCTGGTGAGGCCTCCTGGTGGCTCAGCTCAGGGAGAAAGGAGAGGTAAACATGTACTGAGGAGCGGATGTCTGCAGGCACAGAGGGAGGCGCCAGGCCCACTTTATGCAAATCCATTCCTCCTGCAGTTCTGTCTCATCGAGCAACAGCATGAAGATGCTTTGGATCACACAAGAAGAAATGGATTATAATAAGCTCACACAGTACGCTCCATGTCATTATTATAGCAATTCCTCTGGATCCACGCATCTGTTGAATTGCAAGTATGAGAGAAGTTATATGTAATTATATATCAGGTCAATTGCATAATTAAATGAAAGAAATAAAAATACTTGTATGTTCTTTGAAAAACAAAAAAACAAAGCAAAACAAAACAAAAAATCCATTCTTGTGGTAACCGATCTAGTCCCACGAGACTCACTCCCCCAAGAAAAGCATTCATTCTTCTCAAACGCTCCCGCACCTCTGAAGACTGTCACACTGAGTACATTGAGACCAGCCCTCAGCGTGAGCTTGGCTGGAGACGGACTGTAGTGGCTTCCACCCAGATTTCAGAAGAAGGTGTGGGAGACCAGGTAGCGTGTCCCCAAGAGGGCAGTTCATGAAGCTGTGAAAGTGAATCCGAAGGTGCCCTGGAGACCCTAGGAAGTTGGAGAAGCCAGGACCACAGAAAGTCTGAGGAAAGCTGCAAGCAGTGAGCAAAGTCAGCCCAAGAGAGACACCATGAGTGCTGTAACCACCAGCAATGCTATGGGGGCGGGGCCGCTCAAGCCATTTAGACTTTGCATCTCACCACAGCTTGCCCTGGGTGCTAGGCATGGGGCTACAGGACTTAATGTTTGCCTTGCTGGGTTTCAGTTTTGCTTTCGTCCCATTCTTTTCTATCCACCTGCTCCTTCCTTTTGGAATGGCAATGTTTACTCCGTGCCATTGTTTCTCGGCAGTGTGTAAGTCCTTTTTGATTTTTACAGGGGCTCAGAGCTGAGAATTTGCCTTAAGTCTCAGAGGAAACTTTGGACTTGCACTTTTCAGCAATGCTGGAACTGTTAGGACTTTAGCAGCTCTTAGAGATGGACTAAATGCAATTTGCATAAAGAGATGCACATGGATCTTTTGGGGAGCAAGGGTGGAATGTTATGGTTTCTATCTAGATGTCTCCCCAAAGCCTCGTGAGATCCTAGGAAGGACCTTTGGAAGGTAATTGGATTCGGAGGCTTATAGCTGACTTGCTGTTAGGAGGTGGAGCCTGCATTTATCTCCCTTCCTGGCTCCTCCCTGACTCTCTGCTTCCTGTCCACCATGACGTGAGCAGCTCGCATCCACCATGCCCCTGTGCCATGCTGTCCTGGCTTGGAGTCAGCCGACCGTGCAAGGACTGAGACCACTGAAACATGAGCCAAAATAAACCTCTCCTCCCTTCAGTTGCAGGTGTCTCAGTGATGAAGAAAGTGACTTAGACACTTTCCCAACGTGAAGAGGGGAGGCAGCTTCCTCTTAGTCACAAAGCCAGTGTTCCATGGAGGTCTCTGAAGCCAGGCTCAGGGCTCCTCCTTCTACAGCATGCGACAGCCACCGCTACTCCACACCCGTCTGCATGTTCAGCCAGCCTGACTTTTGACTAACTGCAGAAGGAAAACACTCAAAAAGTTTTGTCTGAACTGGGCAACTTGGCGCATGCCTGTCATCCCAGCACTCTGGAAGGATGAGGCAGGATGATCGCCAGTCTGAGCCAAGCCTGGGCAACGTAACAAGAAACCCTGTCTCAAACTTAAATAGTGAATTAATGAATAAGGGGTGGGGATGCAGCTCAGGGCAGAGGCCCTGGGTTCAATCCCCAGTACCAAAAAATTTGTCTGTACTGAAGGTGCATAGACTTTTCTTCAGCCATTATCCCTGAAAATAGAACAGACACAGTATTCACACTGCTTTATGTGTTTTAGTATCTAGAGATGATTTAAGCATAGAGGAAGATGTGTGCAGATCATATGCAAATAGTACACAATTTTGTAGGAGTGAGTTGAATTTTTGTAATCCGAATTTTGGTTACCATGGGGCAGGAGGTCTTAGAACCAATTTCCTTCAAATATTGAAGCATGGAACTACTACGGATCAAAATCACAAAGGCAAGCGAGGGCTCTTCAGGGTGTTCCATTAGGTTAGCCCAGAGGGAAAAGAAGCAAATCAGACGTTCTGTGTCGTCAGCCCTTTGGGAATTAAGAACTGGTGTTGGGCTAGGGGTGGAGCTCAGCGGAAAGCACCAACCTAGCATGCACAAGTCCCTGGGTTCGATTCCCAGCACCAGGGGAAAAAGAAAGAACCAGTGTGATTTTGAACATTGTAGGAATGACACCAGTGCTTAAAACAAAACACAAAAACCAAGCAGCTTAGTTTGAGAGATGAAGGCTGCCTCGTCCACAGTGTCAGGGCGCCGCAGTCTCCAGCTTACTCCCTGACTTAACTCCCTCCTAGGACCTCGCA
Source organism: Erethizon dorsatum (assembly GCA_028451465.1). Lineage (NCBI taxonomy): Eukaryota > Metazoa > Chordata > Mammalia > Rodentia > Erethizontidae > Erethizon > Erethizon dorsatum. Next base: position 27,376,176 of record CM051838.1, on the reverse strand, counting down.
GGAGAGAACGAAGCAGGGACAGAATGAAGGGTGGGGTCCGGGGCCAGGGAGCTCTGCAGCGGCTCTTACAAAAGGCTAGAGATAGGGGCAGGCGCGGCGGCACACACTTGCAATACCAGCCCTTTGGAGGCTGCGGCAGGAGAATGGTCCACCTTTCTCTAGCTTCTTTTTCAGTTGACACAATATCACTACATATCCCCGGCTGGCCTTGAACATGTAGTGATATTGTGTCAACTGAAAAAGAAGCTAGAGAAAGGTGGACCTAAGGTGGAAGCAGGGCCAAGGCTGTGGCTAGGTGGGTGAACTCTGAAGGCGGAAGCTGTGTTAGAGACCCTGGGCCACCAACAGCAAGTGGAGCAGGATTCGGAGGCAACCCACAGCACACAGTGGTCAGTCAATCCGCTTTGCTCTAAAACTTTTTTTTTTTTTTTTTTTTTTGTGGGTACCGGGGGGTCGACCTCAGGACCTCGCGCGCCAGCAGGTGCCCGTGCTGCTGAGCGATATCACTGGCCCCTTTTTCGTATGTGGGTTCCGGGAGTCGAACTCGGGTCCTTACGCTTGCCGGGCAGGCGCTTACGCCGCTGAGCCATCTCACCGGCCCTAAAACTTTAAAAAATTTTCCACTTTGTTATCTCATTTAATCCTTTCAACTACTTTGAAATGTAAGTGTTGCTGGTCTTTAAAAAAAAAAAAAAAGTTAGAGTTGAATAAACGCAGGTGACAGATGCTGAACACCTTGCTGGGGCCCTTGAGGTGCAGCCCTGTGGCAGAGACCGTGCCCAGGCACGCACACCCCGCACGCCAGCCAGAGCATCGCAAGAAACAATGCAGAACACGAGGATGTGCAGGAGCCCACGCGAGTTCAATGCTCTTCTTGCTGTGCTCCTATGATATGAAAAGACAGTCATGATGCAATATAAAAAATAAATTATTTTTTAAAATTGTAAACCTATGTGGCATAAGATTCTGGGAGCCAACATGGTGTGGGCTTTAGAAGGGAAATAAAAGCCAGAGACAAGCGTGCGTGGACATGTAGTTGGAGTAAAGAGGAGGAGAGGGCGGAGAGAGATAGAGGGAGAAGAATGGAGGGAGGGAGGGAGGGAGGGAAGGAGGGAAGAAAGGGAAAAGAAGGAAGAAAGGAAAGAGAAAAGTGGAGGAAAGAAAAGGTAGGGGGAGGGAGGAAGGAGAAAGAAAAAGAAGAGACAAGAAGGGAAGGAAGAAGGGAAGGAAGGAAGGAAGGGCTCCATGCAATCCTACCTACCCCCAAGTGAAATGAAGTGTCCCTGCGAGGAGTGCAGCCTGTTTCCGGTCGGTGCACCATAGGAGCCTCGCTCCTTGTGTCCCCCATGCCCGTCACCCGCATCCTCTGTGTGCACAGGACAGGGCACTGCATTCCTGACGACAGGGCTCTGCCAGCTGCTGTCTTCCTGTCACCTCCAGCCTGAGGCCAGCAGGCACCGAGTGACACATCAGGACGTGTTGCTGCAGGCCAGCCGGATCCCGCACTCCTCTGCAGACACTGGAGCCACGCACTGGGTGGGAGGAGCCCTGGACTGGATGCTGAGCTGAACATGGTGACACCCGTACAGTCCCCTGTGTCGCAGTGCAGAACGAGGCGGGAGCCCGGGCTGTCCCGGGAGACACGGGACAGAGATCGGAGCCCTCTCGACAGCCCCCTCTTTAGAGGTCGGCTGCTCGGAGCGAGCTGATCAAAGGTGACTAACTCCGCAGGCTCAGATGAACACGGGGCTGGCGCAGCGGCCCGTACCTGTCTGCAAAGGCCGAAGGGTGATGCTTCTCCAAGGAGAAGGGTCTCAAGCCCAGGGCGGATCCTCTCATTGAATTTACACGGCGATTCTTGCGGTCAAGCCTTGGGTCTCTAAGAGAAAGGAATGGGTTAGTTTTTTTTTGCTTGTAAGTATTTGTTTTACAGCTGATCTTTAGCCGCTGGGGCCTGCCACTGAACACTTGGTTCTATCAACACACAGCACGTGCATTCAAAAAATAAAACGTCTAAACAAAACAAAACTCCAAAAACAAAATGAATAAAATAAAAAGGTAGATTTGGGGCTTGGAAGAGAGAAGAGTAGGAAGGTATTGGCATGAACCTTCACTGTCCCAAGTGCAGGTGGCATTTAAAACTGCAAGCACTGTGGTGGCGCACGCCTGTAATCCCAGCACTCGGGAGGCTGAGGCAGGAGGATCTCTGGGATTTCCAGGCCAGCCAGCCTGCGCTACATAACAAGACCCTGACTCAAAAAAAAAAAAAAAAAAAAAAAGGAAAGAAAAGGAGTTGCTTAAGTTGCAGGCTCAGGAAGTTGATATCTAGAAAAGGCAATGAAGTGCATTGACTGATAAATTAAGCGTTAATACTTTCGCAGAGCAGAGAAGCTATAAAACAGCTTTCTTGGCACACAGGAGTTCATGATGTCAGGCCCTGGCGGTCACGAGACTTAGGAGTCCAGGAGGAGGTGTCAGAGCCTCTTGCCAGCAGATGTGCTCCAAAGGGGGGGGGGGTGACTTGACAGACAGCAGGAAAACAACTGGAAGCGTCTGGACGATAAACCTGTGGATGATAAACTTGTAGACGATCGTCTGCCAAAGCAACCCCTGGATCTTCATGGAACACAATTATGAAAGATGAGGCTGGTTCCAAGCCATTTCGTTTCAGGCAAGTGGAAAGGGCCTGATTTTGCAGAATCCGTGACAGCCGGGAACCACAGACAAGCTGAACCTGGCGGAGGCTGGGGCTCCGCAGCTCTGCACCGGGCAGCTCCTCTCCTTCAGACTCAAGGCTGAGCCAGATGAGCACATAGCGTTCAGCTAACATAGTAACAACAGGAGCTGTTCGATAAACGTATCTTTTCCTTCTAAATCACTCTAACACTTCCTTTGCAATACCAGGTTTACAGATGGTACAAAAACACAGCATTATTCATACAAGTCCTTCACTGGAGGTTCTGTTATTTTGGTTGTTTGCAGTACTGGGGATTGAACCCAGAGCCTTCAGACTGAGCTACAAATGTCCAACCCTTTTCTAAAAGTTTGACTGTTTTATTTTAATTTTTTATTGATTTGTTTGTTTTTTTGAGACAGCCTCACTATGTAGTTCAGGTTGACTGGGAACCCACTATGTAGCCTGGGCTGGCCTCGACCTCATGACATCATCCTGCCTCAGCCTCACGAGTGCTGGGATTACAGGAGTATACCTCCACGCCTGGCTCCTTTTCTAAAAATTTGAAAAGAGGTCTCTAAGTCCTAAATTGCCCAGACTGCGCTGAAACTTGAGATCCTCCTGCCTCACCCTACCAAGTAGCTGGAATTACAGGCTTGTGCCCTCAAGCTTGTGAGGTTTTAAGTTTTAAAAATTTTTCAGTTAATAAATAAACATTGTATACATGTATGGTGTATAATGTGATGTCTTAATATGTGTAAGTGGTTGAAGGACTGGACTGAGCTAATTAACCTGTCAGGACGCTTGCTGAGAGAACTTAGATATTTCTGATCGTGTAGATTTACTGTCCACATAGGCCTGGAAAATGTTGGCTAATATAATACAAATGTTCCTGAACTAATGATGCGGCTACACCCAGATAAAACTGCCATAAATTGAAAATACTGTAAATTCAAAATGCATTTCATACGGCTAACCTACATAACAACATAGCTTAGCCAAGCTTGCCCTAGGCCACGCTTAGACATTTACCGTTGGGCGATGTAACACAAAACCCATTTTACAATACAGTGTTGAATATCTTGTGCAATTAATTGAATATCTGTATCCAAAATACCACTGTTGACAAACACGGTCCTGTTCATCATTGCAGGGCTGAATGAGAGCTGTGAAGGCCACAGCCACCCAGCGTCAAGGCCGAGTATATTGTGAGACTGGGAAAAGATAAAATTCAAAGTATGAGCCGGGCGTAGTGGCCAGCCAGGCAGCTGGGCTACACAGCGAGACCCTGTCTCAAAAAACCAAACCAAACCAAACCAAATTCAGGCTACAATTTCTACTGAATGCTCATCACCTTTAAATCTCTGTAAAGTCAAAAATTGTAAATTAAGCAGAGCATTAGAAATTGCACATAATCCCCCTTTATCTGAAGGGGGTAAAGTCCAAGACCCCCAAGTAGGTGCCCAAGACCACACAGAGGGTACCAGATCCTATACCCGATCATGCTTCTCCCATACACCAGACACAGGTGTGAGCCGTCACCTCCAAGCCCTGAGCACACCCAATCCTGCCCACTTCTGAGACCGGCACATCCGGTGCCGTGGCCACAGGCATTGTGGTGAGTTCTCTAAAGCAAGCACCTCCTGTGCGTTGTAACCACAGCCCTGACGGTGTCAAGTGTGACGACTGTTAGCGCGAACTTTCTCCTTCACAATTTTAAAGATAGATTTGTTCTTAGCTTAAATCTTACCAACTTCAACATACGATTTTTCCTTTTACCTTATGAAATTGAGAACTTTCCCCTTCTGACCTAAAGGAAGAATTTGGGGGCTAGTCCTTGGCCTATCCTAACCGCCAGCATCACTATACAGTACTTGCTCTCTGGGGCCATGAGTAAATAAAATAACGGTTGCTGAATACAGCACTGTGACACATGACAACCAATCGGATAACCGAGATGGTTACTAAGCCACAAAATATTAATAATCCCAACAGGTAACAAGTACAAAGGTAATAGGAGGGCTGGCTGTGTAGCTCAGTGGCTGAGCTCGTCATAACATGAATGAGGCGCTGGGTTCGATCCCCAGGACTGCCAAAACAAACCAACCAGCATAATTTTTAAAGAGGCGTATGTAAAAAACGTGCGATGACTTTTTGTCGTATTTCAATCTATTATGGATTCACATTAAAATTTACATGGAGGGGCCGGTGAGCTAGCTCGGCGGCATAAGCGCCTGCCTGGCAAGCGCAAGGTCCTGAGTTCGACTCCCGGAACCCACATACGAAAAAAGGGCCAGTGATATCACTCAGCGGCACGGGCACCTGCTGGCACGCGAGGTCCTGAGTTCGACCCCCGGTACCCACAAAAAAAAAAAACAAAAAACTAAAATTTACATGGAGAGCATGCACGTTGTAGAGTATATTAATACACACGCACACACATTTGAAATAATTTGAGACAAGAGCTGAGTGTCCTGAGATCATAAATTTCAAAGATCTTATCAAATGTAAACATATTCAAGTTTCCCTAATTTTATTTATCAAGACCATAATTTGGATTTTTTTTTTTTTTTTAATTAAAAGAAGCAGCTCACTGTGCTCCTACGGGTAGCAATTTATCTTCGGAAATCCCTCTGTAGTTTCATTTTCCTTACCTGTAGGCTGTTAGTTAAACGTCTGGCTGTAACTACCGCTCTGTCCTAAATCCGAGTAAATTTCCAACAGGGGATTTGAGTCATTTGTAAGTCAGCCACACAGCAACTGGCGATTGTAAAACATCTCACTCAGAACAGTTTCCTTGACATTTGGTCAAATCCCTGCAGGACTTACTATTCTTCGCCATGGACTCATTAAGCTTCCCTATCTGTCAGCGGGCGATTGTGGCCACCAGCATAAGCGGCCGTTCCTTCTCCAGCGAGCATTGTTCAATGTTTTCTCCTTTCAGCTCTGAATCATAAAACTCAGCCCAGAAAGCAGTCTGCGTTTAATTAGAGGTCATGTTTTTTTAGAGCGCAAGACTTGACACATTCTCCTGTTAATGAGCTTAATGAGATCTCAAACTCCCATCTCTAAACATTACTTTTTGCTCTCTGGCTACTTCTCAGAGTACATTTTAAATTTCTGGTTTGATACAAATGAATGTTTATACCTTCCTGCCCTGCTTTCAGGGACATTAGCTAGGGACATGGCTTTACGTGGAGTATGAACCCGTGTGTCAGCTGCCATGTGAGCCTCATCCCAAACATTAAATTTAGGTTAACCTTTAATTAAAAAGTCGATTTGGATGACAAAATAATTTTACAACAAATGACAAATTATATTTCTTTTATAAAAATTGTCTAGTGTGCAAAGAATACATTTTTTTTCTTTAGATCTTGAAAGAGAACGATCAATCTCTAATGCTCTGCTTGAGAAACAACAGCTAATGTAAAGAATCATTTAGGGCAGTGGTTCCGAAACTTTTCTAGGTATCGGGATCACCAACAGATCTTTTAAAAATTCCCAAAGCCAGGACACAGTACTCCTTTTAAACTTCCCAGGTGATTCCAAGGTGGGGTAAGTTTGGAAATCATTGATTTGGAGATTAAAAGTAACTATAATAAAATTCTAGTTTCCAGCAGTGGTGGAATCTCTCTCTCTCTCTCCCCTTTTCCTTTCTCTCCCTCTCCCCCCCAAGCAAAGAAGGGGGCTGCAGATGGAGCCAATCTCAAAACTCTGAATATAAACTTTGCTCAAATCCTGGCCGACTTGTGAGGGGAGACCCCGGGGCCCACTGAGTCACAGAAGCTGGAATGGGAGGGAACAGAGACCTCAGGCACCCTCCAGCAGGGGACACGAAAGGCCTTCAGGCGGCGTGAACTCCCCAGGGCACCGTGGCAGAGGTCAGTCTTCAGGATTAACATCTTAGCCATCCACAGTGTCTGGGGTGCACAGAGTAAAACACCACCAGACCCCCTCCAAACTGACGGTGTATGGAGGCAAAACGCATCAACAGAAAATGATTTCAACAGTGCTTTAGGGCAGCTATTACAATAGCACATAAGGAAATACGAATAAACCAACAAAGAAATCTCAGGAGAGGTACAAAAGGACAAAACGTAAGAATCAAATGGGAATCTGCATGGGAGAAATACAACGGCTGAAAGGACAGTTCCAGGATGAGTTCAACAGCAGATGGAAGACAGAGGAGTTAGTGAGTTGAAGAACAACTTACACAAATTATTGAATCTGAAATGCAGAGAAACAGGACAGAAGAAAAACAAGCCTTCAGTGAGACGGTCTCACGCGATCTAATACAAAATTACTGGCCCTCTAACAGGAAAGACGAAAGCAGAAAAACTGTATTTAGAAATAATGGCCCAAATTTCCCTAAATTTGGTTAAAAAAATAAACGAAACTATAAACTTACAGGTCCAAGCAGCTCAATGAACCCCAAGCAGATAAATGCAAAGAAAAACAAGCTGAGCACATCGAGGTCAAACTGCTGAAATCCCACAACAACGCAGCCAGAGGAAGACATTAGACACAAAAGCACGATAATCCAGGTGACAGCTTAGGTCCAAAACAGGGAGGCCACAAGACAATGGCACCTTTGAAGTGGCCATTGAATGGCTCGACCTAGAATCCTCCACCAGGGAAACTGTCCGCCACAGATAAAGTGAAATACAGCTACTTTCAACAAACACAACCAACGCTTGTCACCAGCAGACCTGCACGCCTGTCCTCCAGGAAATCCTTCACACTTCAGGGAACGACACCAGCTGTCACTCAGCTCTCCAGGAAGGGGCAAAAAGCACTGGCAATGGTCAATATTTGGCAGATATTAATAAAAACTTCTCCAGGCGTGGTGGCACACATCTATAATCCCAGCACTCAGGAGGCTGAGGCAGGAGGATTGCTGCAAGTTTGAGGCCAGCCTGGGCTACCCAGTAGCTCCAGGCCAGCCTGGACTATCCACTGAGACCCTGACTCAACAACAACAACAATGAATAGATACTTCTTATAAGTATCAATGGCCAGTAAATGCCTGAAAAAATGTTCAACAACATTGCTGGCCATTAGAGAAATGCAAACTAATACAACACTGATATTCCATCTTAATCAAAAAGAGCGGCTACCATCAAGAAATCAAATAATAACAAATGCTGGCAAGGTTGCGGGGAGTGGAGGAGCCCTTTCACATTGTTGGTAGGAGTATAAACTGGTACAACTACTATGGAAATATGTATGGAGATTCCTCAAAAAACTAAAAGTAGAAATTCCATTTGACCCAACTATTGCCCTTCTAGATATCTTCCCAAAAGAGTTAAAGACATCATATTACAGTGATACATGTACACCCATGTTTATAGCAACACAACTCAATAACTATATCTTAGAAGCAGCCTATATGTCCATCAACAGATAAATGGATAAAGAAAATGTGGTATTTACACATAATGGAGTGCTACTCTGCCATAGAGAAGGATAAACTTGAGTCATTTGTAGGAGAATGGATGTATCTTGAGAGCATGTTAAGTGAAATAAATCAGATACACAACCATGTCACATGGTTTCTCTTATATGAGAAACCTAAAATATAAATAAAGAACAAAATAAAAGATAGATAATAGGAAGTAGGGACAAAGATCTTTTGCAAAAGGGAAGGGACCAAGAACTAAGGGGAGGAGAAGGAAAGAGGATGAAAAAAGAAATAAGACGTGTTATGTACATGGACCAACTTGGGGAATGTGATCATTATGTACTGCAAACACGGACAAATATAAAATGAAGGAAAAAAACAAAAAAAACCCCCACAAAACTATATATTTTCTCCTGTTTACAAAATACATGGTTGTTTTAAGCAAAAATGAGAAGATTCCCTTGTTGGGTTTATTATGTAGACAGAACTACTATATATGAAAAACAAAAGAAGTGGTAGAAAGTGAGTGGTACTACACTGTTGCAGGCTCTGTATTTCAATGAAGTTGTATAATAGTAACACTCCAATTGTAGCATGTTAAAGATGTATGTTGTAATCCCTACAATAACCATTAAAAATAATAGGGTGCAGTTTATAGGCCAATAGAAAACTAAAGTAATAAAAAATCCAACTAACTCAACAGAAAGTAGGAAAAGAGAAACAACAAAAAACATTCTAAACTGAATCCAAACATATCAATAATTACATTAAATGTAAAGAGACTAAACACTGAGTAAACAGCAGAGATCATTGAACTAGATAAAAGGCAAGACCCACTGATATGCTTTAGATTGTTTCAAACACAAAAGCACACATGGGTTAAAATTAAACAGCCAGGTATGGTGGCACATCCCTGTGATCCCAGCTACTCTGGAAGCTGAGACAGGAGGATCACAAATTCAAAGCCAGCCTGAGTAAAATAGAAAGATTCTATCTCAAAATAAATTTAAAAGGGCTGGGGTGTAGCTCAGTGGTAAAGTGCTTGCCTAGCATGCAGGAAGCCCTGGGTTCAATCTCTAGAATTCCCCAAAATAAGTGAAAAAAAGATATACTATGTAAACAGTAAGCATAAAATTTTATATGGCTTTGATATGAATGGATTTTTGTTTACGTATTCAATGATAATTACTTGTTTCAAAATAATGGCCTATGTTTACTGCACAGCAAAGGAAACCACTGAGTGAAGAGACAACCTACAGAAGGGGAAAAAAATTTTGCCAGCTATTCCTTAGACAAAGGGCTAACAACTGGAATATACAAAGAACTCAAAAAAATTAGACCCCACCCCAAATTTAAAGACCCAATTTAAAAATGTGCATCTGAAATGAATAGACACTTCTCAGATGAAAAAATACAAATGGCTAAAAAAATACATGAAAAAATGCTCAACATCGCTGGCCATTTGAGAAACGTAAATGAAAATAAGAGATTCCATCTCACCCCAGAAAGAATGGCAAGAAATCAACCAATAACAAATGCTGCAGAGGCTTTGGGGAGAAAGGAATCCTTCTCCATTGTTGGTAGGATTATAAACTGATACAACCACTATGGAAATCAGTATGGAGATTCCTCAAAAAACTAAAACTAGAGATTTCGTTTGACCCAACTATTCCCCTTCCAGATATCTTCCCAAAAGAGTTAAAGACATATTACAGTGATCCCTGCACACCCATGTTTATAGCAGCACAATTCATAATAGCTAAATCTTTGAAACAGCCTATACGCCCAACAACAGATGAATGGATAAAGAAAATGCGGTATGCAATGTAGTACTACTCTACCATAAAAGTAAACAAGTCATTTGTGGAAAGGTGGATGCACCTCAAGACCATGAAGTGAAGTGAAGTAACTCACACACAAGCTTAAATATCACATGGTTTCTCTTATATGAAAAACTGTATATGTATTATGAAATAAAAGACAGATAATAGGAAAAAAGAGAAAAGATATTATAATCCAGTGTAAACAATGTACCTTGACTTAATACAACTGTCTTACGTTTTTTATGTGCTTTGGCCTATTTGCCTGGTTTTCAATCTGCATGATAGTTAATTTTATAAGGTCTTATAAATAAATGAATCTGATACTGGGGGAATGGTGGGGAGGGGGAAAAAGGGAATTGAAATGTGTTCTGTACATGGACCAGTCCCCTACAGTGAGTGTAATCATTATGTACTACAAACATCAGGTACTACTAGAAGTGGAAAAAAATAATTTTACATACAATGGCTTCTGTTTACACTGGCTATTATTAATCAGGGTTCTATCACCTCAAAAGAAAAATTACATAAAACACAGGAAACTTGAGACTTTTAGACCTCTGAGTTTCATTGCTCGTGGAGACTGACCCCAAGGCCTCAAGCGTGCTAGGCAAGCACCTTACTAAGCTAAATCCCCAGCGCTACCTTTCTATTACACTCATGGACCGTTTTCTCCTTTTTAGGGTGACTGATTAAGTACTCCAACAAAGGAAGGTATCCTGGACTTGCTGTCTCCATGATCTGTACTACAGTAAAATTTGTGATTTGATCCAGCCTATGGAGCAAGCTGATTTTTTTTTTTTTTTTTTTTTTTTGAGACTGGGGATTGAACCCAGGGTTGAGTCTAAGTTGTTAAATTGCCCAGGTTGAAATTGTGATTGTCCTGCCTCAGCCTCCCAGAGTACCAGGATACAGGTAGGTGACACACCTGGCCAAGCCATGATTCTTAGTGCTTTTTCTCCTATGTATTCGTTTTTTCCTGGCTTATCTATGTCTAGGACCCTCCAGGGCTCTGCAAACAGCACCCTACAGCCTGGGCATCCCATCTTTCTCTTCATTTTCTTAACACCTCTTGGTTGTGACTTTTTCCTCTTTCCACTTACCAAGTCTCTCCACAGCAAGGACTTTGCAAAACAGGGTTTCAAAGATGGGTAAACGTGGAAGAAGTCTACCCTCTTTAAACAACCCTCAAACTCGAGACAGTTCCTAGCTGGGCATGGCTGGAAAAGCTCAACTCCAACAACAAAGCAGCCTCATCCTAAGCAGGACTGTGGAGTGGCTCTGTGGCATGTGACAAGTCAAGTCAGAGGCAGTCCGCTCACTCCCTCCGGGCATCTGGCCTTTGGAAGCAATCATCTCTAACCCAACAAACCCCACTGGTCTGGCGCCACTGTTTTTTCATGCACTTCTAACTCTGCAAAATGTGAACCTGATGAACTAACAATACGGCGCTGGACTGAGCCTCACTGGAAGCTCTCGAAAGTGTTTTCAAAGATGATGGCTCTACGAATGCTGCATTTGAATGCCAAGGCCTTACCTGACCAGCACAGGGTAAAGGTTAACTTGGAGAAGGCACAGAAGAGATCCCTTGTGTTGATTACTTCTAAAAACCGAAGCCACCGTTAACTGCTTCAAGACTTTTCCAACAAACATGCAGGACAGGTGAGGAAGGCCAAGCACTGATGAAATGATTCATTTCAATGGCTCTAAGTCAAGACTTAAAGGCCGGCTGCCTCCTATCAAGAGTAAATATCACACATCCTGTTTATACACAGAGCTTGTTGTCCACCTGCTCTTCAAAGCCCAAGCGACACCCCCAACTCACACCCCACCCCACCCCTACTTCCTGCTCACCGGGGTGCCAGCATGGTGCCCCCCTCATTCTTAAGTGCCTCCTCTGACAAAATACTCTGCATTACAATAACTTTTAAAATATTTTATTACATCGTGAAAAAAGGTATCAAATCAACTACGTTTATACTGTTCAAAAAAAACTGAAAATTTATTAATTAGACAGTATGTGGACATCCTGCTCCACACGGGAATGGGAAAACGCTAGTTCTCTAAGTATTGCACAGTCTGGAGGAAAAAAAAAAACGACGAAAAAGGGGAAGGGGAGGGGAAAAAAAATAAAATCACATGATATTGGGAACCATGTCACATTATGAATAATCTACCAAGAAACACTTACAAAAGAAAACCCTTTGTTTCTACAGTAGCTTTGAGTTCATAGTTCTTAGCATGACTGTATTCCACGGACATCTCAGTAACAGGAAGCTTCGTTTTAGCAATCCCTTGTGCAAATATTGATAAAAAAATATATATAAAATAATGCAATTCATCTCTTGCCGTCACCCCGGCACCCACGGCCCGTTTGGAGAAGGGGTCACGCTGTGAGTTTTGCCTGCAGCTCCATCTCCGCAGCCCGTTTCAGCGCAACATCCACGAGAAGCTGAAATCCGCTGAAGTCCTGGTTGAGGTCCGGGGGAGTGGGTGGAGGGGTGTTGAAGAGACCGCTCTGCGCGTTTGCGCCGGACCCCGCCTTACACGTGTCCTCCGGGTGCCCCAGAGAGGTCTCTGCGAGGCTGCTGGCCGCTGTGTGCTCCGGGTCTGTGTTTGCTCCCACACCAACCGGCTGGCAGAGGGAGAAAGACACATCTTTCAAGGCAGTCACCGTGGTGTGGCAGATCACGGAGGGACGAGGCAGCACGGGCCCCGGGGACGCGGGCTTGGGGGACAGCGGCCGGCCTAGGGCTGGGTTTGCTCCGGCTGCGCAGGAATGCACCGGGCTGTCCTCCAGGGCTGGCATGAAGTTTTTGATGCCCATCGCGGCCTCCAGAGAGCTCGCCTCAGAAATCTTGGCCCCACGGCGGGAAATCGTGAACTGGTTTGGATCTTTGCCGTCCTTTCTCAGCATGTCGGGGAGGAGCCTGCGGCGCGCGTTGATGAACCAGTTGCAGACCTGAAATCACAGCGGGGCGCTTTAACACCTCCTCACCCCGGGGGAGCACTGCGGGGGCCGCAGACCCCTCCCTTGGGAACAGAGGAGGCGGAAACCTTCCTCTAACTCAAATTTGCCCTGGGGTCTCACTGGCCTTCGACCTCGCAGGAAGGGGAGGAAGGTATGTATACATTCTCAAACACCTGCCAATGACTCAGGTTTGCCTTTAACGCTCCCCTTTTTACCCTGTTACCTACTGCCCTGGCCCCCAAGTTAATCAACGACAGGAAAACCTTTCCTCTATGAACAGCGCCACACCTCCCAGTAACTGATTTCTCCCAGTTCAAATGACTGTGTCAACAGACCGAACATGAATTACCTCACCGAAGTCCGTCCTTGTTTAAATTTCAAACCAGTTTCCTGGGCAATAGAGGAAGGTTTCACCTCCTTTTTAATGTCTGGGGCAGAGGAAAGCTCTCTTTGGGGCATTAAAGGAAACGCTATTTGGCAGATGACTGTCAAGTGCTTCCGTGCTGTCTAAATAGCCACTTATTAGCTTTTAGCCCTGTAAAGTTTACAATATAAAAGTATTCCTTCGTTTTTGAGTGGGGAGGCGCTTCATGACCTAACACACAGGAATGCTATAAAATGGCTTTGAAAATAAAGATGTGTGCAGAGCCTGGGGGTGCCGCTCACGGGGAGCACTAGCCCAGCTGGGGCAGGGCCCTGGGTCGCCCCCAGATCAGAAGATACCTGCAGTGTGGACAGGTGTGTCTGCTGCGACAGCAGCGCTTTCTCCTGCTCCGAAGGGTAGGCGTTGTACCGGTGCTCAAACAACCAGTCCCGCAGGATCTGCACCGACTCCTTGGGCAGGTTGCCCCTTCTCCTCCTCTTGCTGGAGCTGGCGGAAGAGGAAAGGTCTAGGGGAATGTCCATGCTGTCCTCATCCTCAGTCTCGCTCCCGGACACTGTGACAACACCTAGGAAAGGGCAAAGGCCGGCTGTCACTCGCGCTATCAGCAGGACAACTATCGCAGAGCTCATTTAATCCGACCGCTGAGCTCATTTAATCCGACCGGTCAGTGCGATTGCGTTTTCTCAACTACCGACAGCGAAATAAAGGACTGGTGTTTTCTGTCCTGAATTACCAGGGACAAGCAAAGCCTCCCAGAATAATGTGGCTGGCAGCACATGGTAGATTTCCAACCCCTTTCTTACAGGCTGTGCCCCAGGATTTAACTTCTCACATTCCTGTGGATAATGCTCAAAAAGTTTACAGACTGCACTCGGAGTGAATAACGTGCTACATTTACAGCAGAAACGTTATTAGGTAATCGGAAAGTGTCTAATAACCTTTCAGGGTCACTGTTAACTAGGGCTAGCAATCTAATGGGTACACAGTTTTAAATGTTAATTTTCCTACTGTCACTGAAGGTTTGGAAAAGAGGAGAGGATATGCACATTTTTTTCACTAATAAAGGCGGGAAAATCACACTTAACCTGATAGTATTCTAAAGGTAAAATACTTGTTAAAATGTTCTGTTAATGCCAAGATCATTTCTTATTCACTGCTATTTACATTTATTCAAAATTAGGTCCCTACTTTGAATAGACAGTAGTAGTTGCTTATAACTAAATATGACCACTGCAGTTTTCAATTTCATTGCACAAAAATATTTTCCTATTATTAATACTTCAGTAAGAAGTCAGAGGATACCAAATAGTGAATAAACTTAAAACCTTCTATAAATTTCAGCTGCCAATTTAATACCAGCCTAGACTACTATGCATATCAATGAGAATTCAGACTTAAATCCTTACATGACAAAGGACACTGCATATGCATCTCCCAAGGGAAGTTCTTTTGGTTGTAAGTACTTTAATCCTACTAGAAATTTTAAGAATTCACAAGCATAAGAACATTTAAATCTGACACACTGATTTCAATAAAAATTCAAGACCTGCCTGATCTTCACATTTAAGCCTCATTCTGACCTTAAAAATTTTAAATAACAAATGCCATTAACCCTGCTTTCCAAAACTGTAACTCTAAACAGCTGAAGAAATTTTCTTTTTTAAGACAATTTAAACATTTTAAAGTATAAGTAAGTTAATGACTATAAGCGTGTTTTAAAATACTAGTAATTTTATATTAGGGAAATTCATTTTAAAAGGTTTGAATTTTTAGCTTTGTAAATTTTTCTTCTGGAGTATGTAATTTTGGTGAAAGAAAAACGACCAGTTTTAATTGTGTTGGCTTACAGCGATAGGAAAAACAAAAACAAAAACAAAAAAACCTCCTCCTAGGGGTAAACCATCCACCGTGTTTCCAAAGAGCTTTCTGAATTCCAGCAATGGGCTGCCTTGGCTTGGTGACAGTTTTAGCTTTGGACTGCAGGGGGCCGAAGGTGTGGGAGGGCGTTCCTACAGGAAAGGAAAAACCCTCCACAAAGCCAGCAAGTTCTAACAAAGGAGGTGGATGATTCCGCAAATTCACCGTAGCTCAAGGCTTTTAACAAACAGCCATAAATAAACCACACAAGAATCCCAACGTTTTAACTGCCATGTTATTTGAAGTTTCCCTTCCCCGGAAGATTTAATTAAGCAGTTTCTAAAAAGGAAAAAAAAAAAAGTTTAAAGAAAGGGCACGTTTAAAATCGAAACCGCTTTCACTGCTGAGAAAACTGAGAAACTTTCAAAACCCATATTAAAATTTGGGTGAAAAACTATTCATAAAAATAAAACCTTAAGAAAGTACAAATGAGTTCCTGGGTTTGATAACTAGGGAAATCCCACTTCTAAACACGTGTGGAGTTAACTGAACAACTAACGCAAATTTGAATGAAACGATTTGTTTAAACTCTCCAACGTCTGAAAAGCCAGACAGAATTCTCCAAGGCTTTTAACCCCCTTTTTAAATCTAGAAAATGTGAAAATTTGCTCATTGAGCAGTG
Organism: Erethizon dorsatum; assembly: GCA_028451465.1. Taxonomy (NCBI): domain Eukaryota; kingdom Metazoa; phylum Chordata; class Mammalia; order Rodentia; family Erethizontidae; genus Erethizon; species Erethizon dorsatum. The sequence continues at coordinate 27,360,386 of CM051838.1, read as the reverse complement.
AAGTCCCGACTGCAAGTTGGTAATAAAGTTTGAGACCAACAGAAAACCCCTGAAGCCTCCTGCCCTTTGATCTACTACTAGCTTAGTTTGACAAGAAGCCTGATCTTTGAGAATAGGTTAGTGGCAAACAAAAGCAGGTTTCAGTTAAGCAACACCGACCGAACTGCGAGAGACTTTACTCTGCTCAGTTCATGGGGGGGGGGAAGAATGCCAAGCCTCTGGGTCTGGTAACAAATATTTCCAATATGCGCACAAAAGCTGAAGGAACCGGAAGTGAAGACTGGAGTCCCTGGGCTAAACCATGCTCGCTGCTGTCAGGGCTGTTTTCATTAAAACTCTCCCTCCTGATGGTGGCTCAACTTGGAAAAACAAAAAGGCTTTTTCCTCGTTACTCATTTCCTACTGTAACAGAGCCTTTTGAACAGTTTCCCGGTTACGACTTGTTTCCAAACCTCTTGCTCTGCTGCTTACACTTTTAAAAAATGTGGTTGGGTGGGGGACAGAATCACAAGCCTCTTACTCCATCCACATACAAGGAAATGCAGTCTGGAAAAGCCACAAGATGGCCTGCGGATCCCACGGCTCTGGGAAGCAGTCTTGAGTCTGCACTTTACTTTTTCTGAACAACTTTGAAAAATCAAGAAGGGGGGGTGGGGCGCGAGAAGTTGGTTGTAAAATTGGATTTCAAAAATATAAAGGCGACTAAAGCAGAATCTAGAAGATCAGGGAAAGTTTAATCATGAAAAAGCAAACCTAACGAGTTTCCTGAGGAGACCCTCTCCCCTCTGGAAAAGCAAGAGGAATGGAACTAAAAACTTAATACACGGTACGCCGGGCTGACCCGGCCAAAGAGCAATCCCAAAGCGGGGAGCAAATCCCAAAGCAAGAATTCAACACAGTCACACACTAGGAGCAAAAAGCCTCCAGGGGTTTTCCGGACCGAACTTCTTCCGGCTTGTTTTCAAGCCATTTTAGATCTTTTTTGGCAATCCAGGGCTTTGTAAGAGGTCGCAATACTATGACACATCATTCTCGAGATGCGAGTACTTTTGTTTTAAGGAAACTTGAAAAGGTGTTAAGATTTTTCTAAGGCAGACAATAGGCGGAGCAGGGAGCCCCCTTCCCAGGTCGCCGGGCCGGGAGCGGGGCGCGGGGTGCGCGCGCGGGGGGGGGGGGCGGGAGTGCAGCGCGCAGCTTTGTTCTGGCGAGGGGCTCAGCCCTAGCCAAACCTGGCCACTACGGACCCGGCCTGCGATCGCCACCCCACATCCTCGAGCCCCCGCACCCAGACTACGGGCCAGGGAATCCTAAAAAACGGAGGGAAACCTGCCCCCCATCCCCACGAGCCGTGGAGCAGTCACAAAGTTTCCCCTCCAACTCGTCACCTTCCATTGTTTTCCAGGAGTCGGCGCGGATCAGGATCGGGGACCCCCGCGCACCCAGGATTGGGGACCCCAGCTTTTCCCTGGGGCCTGCCTGCAGTCCTCGGCTGGGGGAGGGGAATCACCGGTCGGGGGTGGAAGGATGCTGGGGGAGGGGGCGCCAGAGGGCGGGGCCGAGTGGGGCGGGGAAGGGGTGCCGGGTGAGGGGGGCTAATCAGAGCCGACTCCACCAGAGCTGGGACAATGGAGTCTCCCCCACCCCGCCCCCAACCAAAGCTGCAGCTTTGTATTTTGTGCCCCCCAACCACTCCGCAAACACAGACCCCCCCACTTGCGCCCCGAGCCCCACCAAAACGGAGAAGGCGTCCCTGCACGGGACTAGACCGCCGCGCTCCCAGGGCCACAAGACTTTGCGTAACGCCCCACGCGTTTCCGGAGCCAAGTTAAATGTCCCCAACTTGAAGCGCCCAGGTTTCCACGGCGTCCCCCGGAGAAAGGTCTGCGGGGACGCCTCCCTCCAACGGACCTGGGTGCTCACGCTTCATTTCACTCCCACAGGGGCAGCTGGGGGGAATGGGAAAGTCCCGCGTGTCTCGGGGTCTCCCACCAGACGCCCCCCAACAGAACCCCAGGGCTGAGCGGCGGCCCAGGTCTGGAAGAATGCGCGTTCCAGCCGGGGCGCTCCTGGGCATGCGCAGCTGCGCCCCCGCCGCCCTCGCTAGGTCCCGGGGCGATTAACTTCTGTTTCTAGCCACTCCACATAAATCACAACCTAGAACCCTGTCCCGTCCACAAGGGGACACTCGGGGGACCTCCGAGCCAAGAACTCCGAAGTTAACTTCAAAAGGGATTTCATAGTCTTTGACCTTTCGGGGTTGGTTTTTTCCCCTGTGTATTTTGTTTTTAACCCAGACTGACGGCAAGTTTTAGTTGTAAATCTTCCAGAACGCTTCGTGGAAACAATGACAGTCTCGCTCTTTGCACTTACAACCGAGCCTGCCCGTCACACTTGGCTACATTCTCAATGCATGCCGCTTTAAGTTGCTGGCCCCGTGTCCCAAACTCATCTTGCCCCCAATTCATTGTGGGAAAACTTTCGGAGGCTTGGGAGTTTGGAAAAATCTTCACTTTCCAAAGTTGTGCGCACCCGAGGGCGATGGGGGGGTCCGGGGTCACATTCCTCGGATCGTGAAAAACACCAAATCCTTAAAGAAGAGTGCTGGGGTCCAGTGGGGCGCGGGGTCCCTGGCACCCACCTTTCAGACAAAGGCACGGGTCCTCCCGAGGGGACCCCACGCCCCCCGCCAGCCAGGGAGGCTGGGAGCCACGCGGCGGCGTGGGGAGGCGGCGGAGACAATGAAACTTGGAGGCGCACAAACAAGGCGCCGAGCGTGTTCTTGACAAAGTGCCAGCAGCGTGGAGAGCTCGTCTCCCCCAACACCCCTTCGTGTTGTGTCTAGGAGGAAAACAGCCCCTGCCGTTCCAGACACAGCCTCAACAAAGAGGGCGGCCGCCAGTCCAGCCGGAGAGCCAGCCTCCGGGGCAGAAAGGTGTCCCCAAGTCATTCGCCCTGGGCCCCGCGCGCTGCCCCGCGCACAGCCTCACCTTTCTTGCTTTTCATCCTGGATCGGCCCTCCCAGCGCGAGGCAGGGCTGGGGTCTCAGGGGACAAGCGACCGTCCTCCTGCGCCGCCGACCCTCCGGTAACTTGTGGGACGCGTTCCAGCCGTTATTGCTCCACAAAGCGCTCGGATCGCAGGCGCCCGCGCCTTGGGTGGAACGCGAGTGACACTAGTGCTTCCTGCCGCCGGGACGTTGGGCGTCCGGCCCGGGCTCCCCTCCCCACGGCGCTCCTTTGTTCCCCGCTCCCGCCGGTGCACCTCGGCGCTGTCAGAGTGCGGGCGCGAGGGAAGGTACTGGAGGTCCTGCTCCGCCCCGCCCGCCCGCCCGGCCCGGCCCCCGCCCGCCCGCCGCCCCTCCCCCGCCCCTTCCAGCCGGGCCCGACCGGACGGGGCGCCGCCGCCGCCGCCGTGGGGACCCGGCCGCTGTCACCGACCCCCCGTGGGGGTGGCCGAGTCCCGAAACGCGATAGTCCCCGCCGGCCGCACGCGCGCCGCCCGCATCCCTCGCCCGGCCTTCGGGCCTTTCTTCCCGGGGCCGGCGAGCGCGCGCCCGGCTAGGAAATTGCAACAGATGGAAAAGAGGGCGCCCCCTCCCTCCCCTCCTCCTCCCCGAGGAGGAAAAGCCTCTCGCTTTTTGACAGCTGCCCCGAACTCCACGAAGCCTGCTCGAGCCGCTGGAGACAGCGGGCTGGTGATTCAAGGGGCGGGGCGCGAGAGGAAAAGTATTCGGGACAAGAAGCAACTTCTTCCAGAACGCGCGGCTGCCTTGGACACGCGGGCGCGGCGCGGCGCACCCTCTCCTCCGGGGCTCTTCCTCCCACGGCCACCGAGGGGGCTGGGGGTGGGGGTACGAGACGGAGACACCCAGGGCGAATGTCTGTCTGCTGCCCGGGGCTAGAGCTGCGAGTTCCGGATTGGATTGCATGGCAGTTTCGAAATCAAACACGTTGCGCAGACACTTGTCACGCTCACATGCTCTTTAAACGTCTCGGCTCGGGGACGGCCCTGGCGCGCGCCCGCCCTGCCGCGACCCCTCCACCCCCGGACCCCGACAACTGCCGCCTTCAGAGGAAAGGGGCGACCGCGCCGTGACTGCTCATCCGTTTCGGTAAACAGTGTCTACTTTTAGGACTCAAACGCCGCCAGGGGACCCCCCTCCCCTTCAGTATTTCAAACAGAAACTAGCCATGAAGTCAACACATGTCGGTTTATTTTGGTGGAGAGGCAGGACTCCAACAGGAGTTTTTGGAAGAAACCCCCCTTTGAAAGACCAGATGCCGTGGGGCTGATTTCAAAACACGCGTGCCCCCTCCTCCGCGTCTGCCTTTCGCGTGGGTAGGTCCCGTTGTTTTGAAGCAAACGAGCTGTCATGTGCCCGAGTAAGACTTCCCGTAACACGAAAGAAAGAAAGGAAGAAAGAGAAAGGAAAAGAAAAGAAAAGAAAGAAAGAAGCCTGAATGTAAATAAACCCAGCAGCGAAGTCAGCGCCGGAGTCGTCTCCAGTTTCGGCGCTAGGCAGTTTTGTTTTGCAACCTGGATGGAGACCTCGGCAGCAGGAAGCTGCATGGAAAGAAAGTTAAACCTGGGGAAGAACAAGAACTAGACTTTGGGCCTCTGTATAGGATCACGCTGAAAATTAAATCCAGCCTCTCCGAAAGTGCGTGAAGGCCAGAGTTGAAAAAGCTCGGGTGGGTTTTCCAGTGACCTGGTCTTCAAATGAATCAGCAAGGAAAAAAGCGTCACTCTAAGCAGGCAGCAACCTTAGGATGCTTTTTTCTTCTGCGGTTTTGCCGACTGCTCGGCAGCCACCTAGGAGAACACACATCTGAAACAAGCCCGGGGTGGGCTGGGGAGGGGGGCACGGTCTCGGGGAGAAGCCACCGCGCCGGCCCCGGCTGGAGATGAATCAGCGCTGGGGTGGCGGAGAGGGGCGCGCGTCCCCGCCGCCCGTTGGAGGCCGCCTCGCTCCGGCATTTGAAGGGTGGTTTGTTGCTGGGATTGGTGGCTCGCATCTGCTCGGGAGCCGGGAGAGGAGGAGGAGAGACGCAGGGAGGAGGAGCCGCGGGGCCCGCGACGCAGCGACTCCGCGGTCTGAGTGGCTGCAGCCGCGTCTGGGACCGCGCGGTTACTGCGGAGACGCTTTGTTTGCTAACTTCGAAGGCGGCCTCGCTGCCCGGGCTGCATTTGGAGCCGCTGCACCCAACACGCCTCGGACCGGTTTAACCCTGCCCCTGCCCGCGCTCCGCAGCCCGGGACAGAAATGTTTCCTTCTTCCCGGTGCTGCCGCTTGGCCACGCGGTGGCTCTCATTACGTGCACAAAGATAGCTTTACTTTCGTCTACGCAAACTTGGCTAATGAATGCGAGTCTCAGGCGACGGGGATGGAAACCGAGAGTCGAGCGAGTTTACAGCTTGAAAACAAACTTTACAGGGCGAGGGGGAGGGGTGGAGAGAATTAAAAGCCTCTTTCATAGGAGGAGGAGGAGGGAAAAGTGCAGACTTAAAGTCACCTCGGCTGGAGGGCCGGCTGGATCCGGCCCATGCACACCTTCTGCCCGAGCAGATCATACCGAGGCAATTAATTAAAGCTGGCAGCAGGCTCCAGAAAGCAACACAGGCGAATTCTGTGTTGCGGCAGGAACCTCAGAGGCCCCCAAGTAGACGCTACCACACCCTGACCCCAGGGCCAGGTGCCAAACGCGTGAGTCCGCAACTCTGGACTGCTGGTGCATTCTGGGAAGAAAGTGCCTGGGGTCTTCCAAACTCAGCTCCAAAATGTGACTTCCGGCTACCCGCAACGACTTGGGCTGTGTTTTGCTTGTTTGCTTGCTTGCTTGCTTGTTTTCGAGACAGGGTTTTGCTGTGTAGTCCAGACTGGCGTTGAACTCACTCTGTAGCCCAGGCTGGCCTTGAACTTACAGCGATCCTCCTGTGTCAGCCTCCCCAGTGCTGGGATAAGAGGCGCGCGCCACCACGCCCTGCTGGGATCTATTTTGTTTATTGCTTTTCTCAAGGTGGAAAAACAACTTTCAGTTCTGGCTCTGTCAGACCCTCAATGTCTCAGGGCCTCTCCTTAAAACAGATTTAGAAGACTTTTAAGGTTTTTTTCCTAGTACTTTAAAAGAAAATTGTGTGGACTCACATTTGCTACCTGTGATTTGCCGAATGCAGATGAATGTTAGTTGAATTCCTTGCAGAAGCTGGTGATAAACTTTTTTTCTCATTATATTTTCCTCTCTCAGTCTTTATCTTCCGAAGCTGCCTCAAGGCCAGGCAAAGAAACAGAGTTGCCATGAAGTAACTTTTCACAAAAACTCAGAGCTTGGAAAGACACCTAAGCCGAAAACGTGCGCCCATAAATGCAGTCGATATTATTTCTGACACCAGGCCCATCCAGGGTTGGAAACCGTGTTTATTTCGCTCGTCTTCTCAGCAGCGGAGGGAGCATGCTTTTCCCCCTCCGGTACCTCGTGGGAGGTGGCGGATGGCCGCACACGCGAGCTGGGACTTTTGGCTTCTAGTGTCTGGGAGGGCAGATATTTCTATACAACACGGGGACGGCTGGGCACCGGGCGATAGTCATCTCGTCACCTGTTGGGCGAGAGAGGCCGACCACTGTCCCTTCAAGATCCTGGGTCTTGGCCGGGTCCTCTCTGGTGATTTACCAATTTCGAGGGGATAATTCTCCCCTGGGCTGCACGAAGAGAGGAACTGGTGCCACGTCTTTTGGTTTGGGTCACCTGTCTGCGTTCTGCTCTTTCCTCCTGCCCTTCTTTCTTCTCCCTAGAAGGTGTCACTTCTCTACCTAGGTGTGTGTTGGAATCCAGGGGACAGAGCAAAACAAAACAAAACAGACAAAACATGAATTCAGTGAACCTGGCCTTCACCTCTTTTTTTCTCAGCTTCTTGTATCTGCACTGTGCTTTACAGTTCGTAAGATAGTTATTTAGATGATTCACTTCATACCCATACTGGTCGTGTACATCATTTTTTTCAAATTTAAGTAACACAACCGTATATAACACAGCTAAAAGGCAAACATCAGGTATTGGGCCCACACCCATCTCTCCCTCAAGTGATCTCTAGGAAGTGCTGTCCTTTTGGAAGCTCGGATGGCGAAGGCAGACACTGACCTCAAATGACGACATCAGGGACACCAGGATGTCTTGGATACCGCAGGGGGTTGCTTTCAGAAAATCCCCTGTGCCACCCCCCACCCCCAGCATGACTTTGCTTTCACAGTTCTGGGGACACAGCGGCCTGATGCTCGTTGGGCACGCACTGCGCCGCTGAGCTACACCCCAGCCCTCCTGCCCCACCCAGCCCACCTTACAGTTGAAGTCTGGCGAGTTAATTAATTTGCCCGGCTGAGATCACAGCCCACCCCGGCCCGGGCCAGTGATGGAAACAGTAATGATATTTTCAAACTTGCTTTTTCATTTATGGTATGTTTTTCTTAGCAATGAGCGTGGAATATACTTCCAAGTTGTAGATGGTGCAGTTTTACCGGAACTATTTGAACAAACGGGCAGAAAATGGGCATCGGCCAAGTGAAAGGGGCTGCGCTCATTGCTCATGCACGGGACCCCCTGACGGGAGTGGCTGCAGCTCAGCCGAAGGTCAGCTCGGGTGTGATCTTTTGGGGCCTCCGGGACTACATTTATCTCTGGGAAATGGAATACCTGGGTCAAAAGGTGTGTGTGTGCTTTCAAAATTTTGACGGACACTGCCAAAATACCTCCTGTTATGGTTTAAATAGGTGTGCCCCGAAGCCCCATGTATTAAGGGCATGATCTTGCCAGGTGTGGTGGTGCAAGCCTGTAATCCCAGCACTCAGGAGGCTGAGGCAGGAGGACCACCAAGGCCAGTTTGAACTACCTAGTGAGACCCTGTCTCAAAAAAACAGATTACTCCATTGATGGATTAATCCAGTGTCACTCCCAGCTGAATGGCCTGCAAGGAGGCAGCGGTTGGAGGAAGTAGATCACTGGGGTGTGTACTAGAAGGGTTTGTCTTGTCCTCGCCCCTTCCCCTCCTGCTCTCAGTCCCTCTGTTTCTAGGTTGCTGTGGGGCCAGTAGCTTCCTAACCACGCCCATCTGCCTCTGTGCCTCCGCCTCCCCGCCTCCACCCGATGGGGCCAGCTGACCAGGGCTGGAACCTTGGGGACAAAGCAAGCCTTCTTCTATTTAAGGGTTTATGTCAGAATTCTGTCACAGCCATGAAAGTTGTCACAGTGTCCGAACGACCTTACCTGCTTAGAACTCCAAGAAAGGTATGACAGGATCTGCTAGCACTGCGTATTGTCAATTTCCTGTTGGTCTGTCCAAAGGCGAATGAATAGCACCTAAGGTTGCTGGTATGTGGGGGGAGCACTACAACCCAACGCTTTTAATTTTCTTTTTTTGAGACAGGGTATCACTAAGTCGCCCAGGTTCAAACCTGCAATCCTCCTGCCTCAGCCTCCCAAGCAGCTAGGATGATAGGTGTTCCCCACTGTGCCTGGAGGCCGTCCTATTTTGTTTTTTTAAAGTTTGCATTTTTTGTTTGAGAGTGTGAGTCCATCCTGTGCATGTATTGGTCATTTTTATTTCTTCTTGCCTACTCATAACTTGCACCAAACTTTTTATTGGTATTGGTTATATTTCCCTAATTTTTTTTTTCTTTTTAAATTAGGAGCTAGACTGTTTTTGTAATTTCAAAGCTCATCTAGCTGGGTGTGGTGGCGTACGCCTGTGATCCCAGCACTTGGGTGGCTGAGGCAGGAGGATTGCCAGGAGATCAAGGCCAGCCTGAACTACATAGTGAGGCCCTGCTTCAAGACAAAACAGGGGGGCCGGTGAGATGGCTCAGCGGCTTAAGCGCCTGCCCGGCAAGCGCAAGGGCCCGAGTTCGACTCCCGGAACCCACATACGAAAAAGGGGCCGGTGATATCGCTCAGCGGCACGGGCGCCTGCTGGCGTGCGAGGTCCTGAGGTCGACCCCCCGGTACCCACAAAAAAAAAAACAAAACAAAAAACTCATTGAAGAGTAAAAAATCCTGAGCTAATAGTGTTATAAATGCAGGAAGTGAAATGTCTTGATTTTCAAAAAAATAGTATTTGCACTGAGTCCCGTATTTATGCAGTAAAAGTTGAGACCTTCAGGACCCTCCCCAGCATCTAGTTCCTTCCCGCTGTTTTCGTGGAAGGGTGAATCCACTCACATGTTTCCATTTATTCCCATCACTTCGGCCCAAAGCCAAAGTGGAGGAGCCATTTATAACGGAACAAAGGGATGAAATATCAAGGAGTAAAATTTAACAAGAAATGTGTGTGTGTTTTATAGAGAAATCTTTAGAACACTACCGAGGGACATGCAGGAAGACTTATGGAAAACAAAAGGCAACCGATTCTCCCGAGCAGGTGGAAGCTTCCTGAAGGCATTCAGTTCCCCCAAGTTGGTTTTAAATTCAGAGCAATTTTGGTTGAAATACAGCGTTTCATTGGTTTGTTTTTCAGTTGACAAAGTAATGCCGCAGTTCGTAGCCCTGAAACTTCTCTCGGTAGCCAGGGAGATTCTGAGAGAAAAGAGCTGGGGAGAGGGCGGATTCAGCACATTTTTTTGGTTTGTTTGTGTTTTGAGGCAGGGTCTCACTGTGCAGTGCAGGCTGGCCTTGAACACGCTGTGTAGCCTGGGCTGGCCTCGAACTCACTGATCCTTCTGCCTCCAAGTGCCCGAGTATCGGGATTACAGGTGTGTGTCACCACGCACGGCTAAGTGCATTTTAAAGTTTGTAATTGTACTGGAGGATAAAGAGCAACAAAGAACGATGAGGCAGATTAGAATATATAGAGAGACTTAGATTTTGGTGAAAGTGGCTTTTCACATCAGGGACAAACTGAAGTGAATCATCCCTGGATTTAGTTTCAAATAAAGCCGGGCCAGGGTCACAGTGGTTTGGCCTACAGTCCTGACTATCCAGGAGGCTGAGGCAGGAACCCACAAGTTTGAGGACAGCCTGGGCAACATAGTGAGACCTTGTCTAAACATTAGATAAGTAGGCCAGTGTGGTGGTGCATGACTGTAATCTCAGCAGTGTGGGAGGCTGAGGCAGGAGTGTCCCAAGTTCCAGCCCAGCCTGGGCAGTGTAGCAATTTAGCAAGGCCCTGTCTCAATAAATAAATAAATAAATAAATAAATAAATAAATAAAAAGCGGTGGGGATGTAGCTCAGTGTGAAGGCCGTGGGTTCAATCCTCAGCACTGCAAAAATAAATAAATTAAATAAATAAATAGCCAGATCTCCATCTTACTCATTTAATAAAAATATAGTAAATCTGAATTTAAAAATGAAATGTAAAAACAGTTTAAGATGCACCTGGGAGCTGCCGTGGTGGTGCATGCTTGGAATCCCAACACTGGGGAGGCCGAGGCCAGTTCAAGGCCAGCCTGGACTACATAGCGAGACCCATCTCCAATAAAATAAAATCAAATGCACCTGTGAGCACTCTGAAGCAGTGAATCGGAAATCCCAGTGCATGTTAGTTTTACCTCCAGGCTGACCTTTGGCAACGCCTGGTCGCAGCTGGAAGGAGGAGAAGCTACTACAACTGGCAGGCAGGGCCAGAGGTGGCTCGAGAATCCACTGGGCATGGAGTGAACAGCTCCCCACCCCCAAGGACAAAACTGCTGTGGGCCGGAGGTCAGCAGAGGCAGGAGGGTGAGACTTGGCTCTAAAAGGCGCGTGTAAACATGTGATCTTGGATGGGGAAGGTCTTCAAAGCAGAACTCAAAATCAAGAGATGATAAGCATTTTCTTAAAAAGAATTTATGTTCACCTATAATCTCAGCACTCTGGAGGCTGAGGCAGGAGGATTGTCAAGAGTTCAAGGCTAGCCTGAACTGCATAGTGAGACCCTGTCTCTAAAATAAAATAAAATATCCTAATCTAAACTTTAAAAAAAAGAACTTATGTTAAACTAAAGGAAAAATTCTCTAAAATTTTCAAAGCAATGGAACTGGGAAAAATAGTTATAACATTTGTCAGGCATACAACCAATTGACTTACCAAGAAAAAAGAATCCTAGTTTTAAAAACCTGACCATTTTCTTTACCCATCCATCTGTTGACGGACATAGAGGCTTATACACACCAAGGGGGCAACAACATGCTAGGCTAGGTGATCTCGTGGGACCGCCGAGGGACCTGTCAGCCACCTTGCCTGAAATGGCCTTGTGTGGCCCGTGACTGTACATGGTAAGGGAGTTTTCTTAAAAACAAAGCTAGGTACAGAACTCTAGAGTAACATTTGTCAGTAAAATCTTTACATTCTTATATATTTTTGGAGTGATAGGAAAATATTAACAATGGCTGTCTTTGGGGGACAGGTAACAATGACAACGACAAGTGCCTAGTCTTAGACTGGTAGAGAGGGGCAGGGCTCCTCCATCATTTGTAATCCCTAAGTAATGGACTCTTAGACTATGGGTATCATTTCTGTACAAATCCCCAATGATTGGGCATTCGTGTTTGGTTCTTGTTTGTTAGAAGAGATTTTCTCAAATTCTATATAAAAACCTGAGCAGGGATCTAAAATGGTACACAATTGTGTTTGAGGTCTTTCTGTCTGACTGTACTGTCCGAGAACCGCTGGCCTGCCCTCTGGGAGGCTGAGGCAGGAGGATCGCAAGTTCAAGCCCAGCCTGGGCAACTTAGCAACTTTGAGAGACCCTGCTCAAAATATAAGAAAGGGCTGAGAATGCAGCTCAGGACAAAGGCCCTGGGAAAAAGAGCCATTGGCGGTTAATCATTAGCGAGTGTGAATAACCCTTCCTGAGTCTGGTTGCTGGTTATTCATTGCTTTTTATAAGAAACAGAACAAAAGCCATCAAGCCATTTATCAAGTGGCTTTGGACTTGTATGACCACATCTGCAAAAATTAGAAATCTTTATCCTGAGACAGGTGATACTTAGTTTTGGCCAAGAATTACAGTGTATAAAAAACAAGGGGTCTAGCACTCAGGAGGCTGAGGCAGGACGATCACCAGAGTTCGAGGCCAGCCTGGGCTACATCGTGAGTTCAAAGCCAGCCTGAACTGCATGGTGAGACCCTGTCTCAAAAAAAAAACAAAAAACAAAACAAAAAAAAAAAAACAGGGCAAGATGTTTCCCCCAGTGACCCCATAGATGCTGTGCGAGTCTGGGGGCTTCAGGTCAGGCCCTGTGTGGTGGGAACCATGCTGCATTGGTCGATGAGGATCACAAGTTGCAGCCTCAAGTGTTTCTGAAGCCACCCACCCAGGATGTCACCCAGAGGCCCAAACAGCCCTTCCGTGTCACCGTCAAAGGAAGGAAAGCTTACTCACTTCCCAGCCTTCGGGAGGGAAGCTAGATGCCCAAAAAGCTAGATGCCCAACTTTGATAAACTATATTTTAAAAAGTTGGACATATATATTATATTTTTCCTTTTTTTTGTTGTTGTTGTTGTTGTTATTGTTTTAAGGAAGAGTCTTGCTATGCAGTTCAGGCTGGCCTTGAACTCACTATGTAGCCCAGGTTGGCCTGGAACTCATGGTAATCCTCCTGCCTCAGCCTCCTGAGTGCTGGGATTACAGGCGTGTGCCACCATACCCTACCTACCAGCCTAGTTTAGACCAATAGAGAGAGAAGAGACAAAATCCCTCTCTTGGACAGTCTTACCTACTCTCAAACTTTTTTTTTTTTTTTTGTGGGTACCGGGGGTCGACCTCAGGACCTCGCGCGCCAACAGGCACCCATGCCGCTGAGCGATATCACCGGCCCCTTTTTCGTATGTGGGTTCCGGGAGTCGAACTCGGGCCCTCGCGCTTGCCGGGCAGGTGCTTAAGCCGCTGAGCCATCTCACCGGCCCAAACATTTATTTTCATTATTCCTGTTAGCACTTGTCACATAGACTTCATGCCCAGGAATTTTCTTGGATCCTGAAACACGTTCACCGAATCGGAGTACATACCTCACTCTGTGTGTGTGCACGTGTGTGTGCTGAGGATGGAGCCCAGGGCTTCCCACTTAGGCAAGCACTCTACCACTGAGCCGCATCCCAGCCTCCTCGTCGTTTTGTGTCAGTTTGGTTTTTGTAATCCTGGGGCACGAACCCGAGGCCTCAGCATGGCTCCATCCCCAGCTCTGTTTTTGGGAGACTGGGTCTCACTAAGTCGCCAAGTTGCCCAGGCTGGACTCCAGCTTGGAATCCTTCAGCCCGAGCCCCTCAGGGGGCTGAGATCACAGGCGTGTGCCGCCACCACACCTGGTCCTGTCACATTTTCTTGAGTGGCCAAGTAGCAGTTCTTTTCAGGAACCTGAAATACAAGCCCTTCTGTGTGGTTTTGAAGCTCAATCCACAAAAGACCTCTCTTTTTTGCATGAGCAGTGTTTAGAAAAGAACTTTCTACAATCGAAGAACTTTAATACAATTCAAACAAGCTCCTTCGCCTCCCACTTCTCCCTCACCCAATATTTTGCAAATGACAATGAAACCATTTCTCCATGGAAAATGCAAACTTAACTTTAGTACAGGGAAAAATAGTGTACATTTTGTATCATTGCACTTCAAGATATGTACAGATTTAACTAATTTGCAGTTAGACAATCCTTATCTGCAAGCTAGAAAATATACAAACAGACACAGGGTGAGGGTGAGGCAATCCTCTCTGATTGCCTGTGGGGCACCCCACACCTACATGCAGTGGACACCTGGCCATCAAGTGGTTGTGGTGATTTTTTTTTTGGAGACAGGGTCTCGCTATGCAGTCCAGGCTGGCCTTAAACTCACTACGTAGCCCGGGCTGGCCTTCAACTTGCAGCAATCCTCCTGCCTCAGCCTCCCAAATGCTGGGATTATAGGTGTGCACCACCACGCCCAGCCATTGACTATTCTTGAGGAATAAAGTTGCAAGGGTTTGGAGGGGGAGCTTGGGTTAATGAAATTGTGGGTTTATTTTATTTAACCTGGGGCTTCTGGATTTATTCTCTAACCTACATCCACTTTGGTCATTATTTCAATGTCTACAGAAACAAACAAACAAGTGAAAATAAAATTTTGAGCTTCTCTTCCGGAATTCAGTTCCATGTGTTGGATCAGGGTTGGCTATCACTGACCCTGAATGTGAAGAGCACTCGGCCTGAGTTGTGGGGTTTGACTTGCTGTGGTTTCCATGCGGTGTCAGAGGCAGCTTGGTCCTCTCTGGAGCTTGGGTGCCCCCCTGGAGGGGTGGATATTGTTGTCCCGAGTGTCCTGAGTTGGTGTTCATGAGAAGGCTCTTATAAGAAGGGCAAGCCTGGCCTCTCCCCTCGGTCTGGCTTCTTGTTTCACACTTTGACTTCTCCCTCTCCTGCTGCCATTGTGATGCCACCTGGGCTGGGGTGACACCATCAGGGGCCCTGCCCAGAGCCAACGCCATGCTGTTTGCACATCCAGTCTCCAGCCCTGCAAGCTGCATGAACATTTTTGCTTTGCATGGACTGAGCCTCAGGTATGTTGTCACAGTAACAGACAACTGGCAAATCCACCCTCCTGCTCATCTCCATCTTTTGTAGATTTCCTAAAATGAACGAATGCTCTCTTACCTTTATTAACATAGCAACACGTGTGATTTTTTAAGCTGCTGAAATAGTGATCACGGGCTGAGGGTATGGTTCAGTGGTAGAGTGCTTGCCTAGCATGCATGAAGCCCTTGGTTCAATCTGCAGCACCACACACACACACACACACACACACACACACACAAATCTCAAATAATGATCTCATTCACTGGATAAATATTGACAAATATCCTTGGGTGCACACCACATGGAAAGTGTCACACTGGCTGATGTGAAAATAAAATCAGTAAACAGCCAGGAGTGGGGGTGCACGCCTGCAGTCCCAGCACTCAGGAGGCTAACACAGGAGGATTGCTGTGAGTTCGAGGCTAGCCCAGGCTACATAGCAAGAGCCTGTCTCAAAGGAAAAAAAAAAAAAAAAAAAAAAACACCAAGACAATCAGTAAACAAAGAACAACAGACACATGTGCTCAGGCCTCAAGTGACTCACTCAGGGAACTTCAGAAATTGAAGGCAGCAGAGTTGGTAAGGGGTGGGGACAAAGAGGCCTTTTGTTCTCAGCTGGTGAAAGAGTAACTCCTCGATGCGTATCCAGCGTCTTGAAGATGATTAAACTCTGTGACCCAGGAATGACATTTTTCCTAAACTTTATTCAGTTTGGTAGTCTAATTTGGCAGATCAGAAGAGAACAGTGGAAGGTAAACCTCAAAATATACACTGAGGTCAAATCGCTAGATAGAGGCGGGTCAGGGCCGCATTCTGGGGGGCGTGATGACTGTTGGCAATTCTCTCTCTCTTCTTTTTTTTCTTCTTCTTCTTTTTTGAAACAGGGTCTCACTACATAGTCCAGGCTGACCTCGATCTCATGGAAATCCTCCTGCTTCAGCCTCCCAACTGCTGGGATTATAGGGGTGCGCTACCATGCCCAGTGTTTGGCAACTCTTGAGGAAGATGAAGTTTGCAGTTTTCTCCAGAATCAATTTAGAGGCAAAGTCTGGTTAACAGGGTTTCGAGAGATTAAAAAGAATCTATTCATTGAATGAAAAGAAATCTCACTGTGCTATGACAATGGAGGCCAACTTTTCACTTGATGCTTCCAGTTTCAAAGACTGAGCTCTCCAGAGCTTGGTGTTTGCCCAGGGAGCTGCCACGGCCTTTTCCTGTTGCTTATGCTGTGCGACAGGACAGTTGTGTGTGACCCCGACGACACAGTAAACCCATGGCGTCAGTCAGCTGTGTTAGCTGCTGTAGTTTCCTGCACACACTGCAGAGGTCAAAGGGAAGAGTTTCGTAAACGCTTGATTTCTCAGGGTCACCAAGCATCCTTGCGAAGTGTCACCCTGCAGTGCAGCTGTTGCTCGTTACTGGGGTGGAGACTACGTCCTGCGCAGGCGCGAGGCGCTTCTTCAGGTTGGCTGCTTCTCGCTTTGCTTGGCAAGTCGGCGCATGACCTCCGCGGGGCAGGAGGCTGCTCCTCCAACACTTCGGAGGAACGGAACTGCGTTCTTTTGTCATTCTGGGGAGCAGTGGGGCTAAAGAGCAAACCTGCAGCTGTCAACCGTCACTGGCTTTTTGGTATGTGTGGTAAAATACACAATATAAAATATACCATTTTGATTTTTTTTTTCTTTGCAGTACTGGGGATTGAACCCAGGACCTTCACACTTTGCTACATCCCCACCTGTTTTATATTTTCTATTTTGAGACAGGTCTTACTAAGTTGTTACGTTGCCCAGGCTGGGCTCAAACTTGTGATCCTCCTGCCTCAGCCTCTCAGAGGGCCGGGATGACAGGTGTGTGTCACCATGCCCAGCTATTTTACCATTTTGAAGTATGTAGTTCACCGCACTAAGTACATTCACGCTGTTGTGCACTTATGTCCTAGCTACTTTCTTTCACTGAAACAATATCTGATACCTGCCACTTAAGGAAGAGAGGTTAATTTTTGGTTCACATTTCAGTCCTTGGCTGGGGCCAAGGCAGGACAGCATAGCAGAGGGGATGGAGGGGAGAACTACTCACAGCGTAGCATCCAGGAAGCAGAGGGTGATGGGAGGAGCCAGGGAGGGACCTATACCCTTCTAGGCCACGCCCCAGTGACCGCCTCCAACCAGGCTGTGCCTCCTAACAGCAAGTCAGCTATAGCTCCCATAATCCAATCACCTTCCACAGGTCCCACCTATGATGGCATGAGGCTTGTTTTAGTTACTTTTCTTGTTACTGAGACAAAATATCCAACACCCAAAATTAAAAGGGGAAAGGTTTATTTAGCTCACAGTTTGTAGAGGTTTCAGTCCATAATTGTCTGGCTCCAAGGCAGGGTGGCACAGGGCAGAGGGCAACAGTTCATGGTGGTGGAAGACAGCAAAAGTAACAAGAGCAAAAAGTTGAGACAAGCCTCTTTCTGTCCCTTATAAAGTATCCAGTCTACCGGGATTATGGTGGTGCCAATCCAATCACTGGATTGATTTAATAATCACCCACCCTTAATCCCAGCATTGCACTACGAAACAATTGCACACTCTAGATTCAGTCACCTCCAAAAAAAGCCCACTCCCCTATGACTGCACTAGGCTTTGGGGGGACATCTAGACACAAACTATAACAAGGCTCTTTGGGGACATCTAGAAATAAATTATAACATTGCCCCCTGGCCTCTGAAAGACTCATGGTCCTCCCTATGCAAATTGTATTTAGTCCATCTCTAAGAGCTGCCAAAGTCCTAACAGTTTCAGCATTGCTGGAAGCCCCTGTAAAAATCGAAAAGAAGTTAAACACTGCCAACATACCAAGGCACAGGGTAAACATTCCCATTCCAAAAGGGAGAAATAGGAGGACAGAAACCAATGGGACCAAAGCAAGACTGAAACCCAGCAAGGCAAACATTATATCCTCTAGCTCTATGTCCAGCACCCAGGGAAAGTTGTGTTGAGATACGAGCTCCAAATGGCTTCGGCAGCCCCACCCCAACAACACTGCTCATGTTTGGAGCCCTCGTGCTCCTGCTCTTGGGCTGGCTTTGCTTACTCCTCTTGACTTTCCTCACACATTCCAGATTCCTGGCTTCTCCAGCCTTCTGGGGTCTCCACTGTACTGTCAGCTTCACACTCACAGCTTCATACACTGCCCTCTCAGGGCACACTGCCTGGCCTCCCAGGTCTTCTGAAACCCTGGTGGAAGCCTTCCTGACCCCACAACTCCTGCATTCTGCATACACCTAAAATCAGTGCTATGTGGATGATGCCAAGGTCTGCCGCCAGCTGGAGCAGTAGCTGTCTCCATGTGCCTGGATGACCAGCACTGTGAATGGAATCCAGGGAATCGGTTCCCTAGGCAGCCATTTTCAAACAGGGGTCCCTGGGGCAGTCTTATCAAAGCAAAATCTTTCACATTTGTAATTTTGAGCCTGTGAAGGATGGGGACTTGCTGCTTCTCCAGCCAACATCTCCAAACCTTACCAAACTACTCCTAAGAACCAGTTCCAAAGGCATCTAAACCACGTGGTCAGGTAGTGTCACAGCAATGACCCCACTTCTCTGGTACCAAAATTTGTCCTAGTCACTTTCTTTTCACTGAAACACAATATCCAACATCTGCAACTTCAAGGAGGAGAGATTTATTTTGGCTGACATTTCAGGCTATGCTTAGCTGGTTCCAAGGCAGGATGGCTTGGTGGAGGGGCATGCTCATGGCATGGCAGACAGGAAGGAGTTAGAGTCCAGGGAGGAGCTGGGAAGGGAGATACACCTTTCCAGCTCACACCCACACTGACCCCTCTTTTCACACTATCTCCTAGCAGCAAGCCAGCTATGGGCCCCATAATCCAATCACCTTACAAAGGTCCTGCCTGTGACCACATGAGGCTTTAGGAGACATCGAGTTATAAACCCCAACAACCCATCACCCTCAGCCGTCTCCTGAATTCTTTTCATCTTACAAAACAGGAACCCTGTACCCATTAAACACCAACTCCCCAGAGGCCCCATTTGACCCAGCTATTCCCCTTCTGGGCATCTTCCCAGAAGAATTAAAAACATCGTACCACAGTGATATATGTGCACCCATATTTATAACAGCACAATTTATAATAGCAAATCGTGGGAACAACCCAAATGCCATCAACCAAGGAATGGATAAAAAAGATGTGGTCTTTTTATACAATGGAGTACTACTCAGCCATAAAGAAGGATAAACTGGAGACTTTTATAGGTAAATGGATGCAACTCGAAACCATACTTATAAGTGAAAAAAACCAGACGTACATGTGTAAACATCATATTGTCTCCCTACTGCGAGAAGCTGAAAGAGTAAATAAGACTCAAAATGTACAATAGATATTGTAAAATGGGAAGAAACTGTTCAAAAGGAAAGAGAAACTGGGATGGGGGAGTGGAGAAAAGAAGGAAGGGAAAAGTAAAAAAAAAAAATATATATATATATACATATATATATATATATATATATATATATATATATATATATAAGATAGTTAAGATAGATACACTACTAATTTCTCTTAGTTCATTGTGCTAATATTGTTCGGACAATTGAATACCGATATCTTGCACTCTGAGTAACTAATTTGAAGATAACAATGTGCAATGTATTAACCATTGTTGCCCTCATATTATCTTGTTTTGAAATTTTGTTCTATTTTTTTTTCTTTTTAAAATAAAAATTAAAAACAAAAACAAAAAAACACCAACTCCCCATTCCTCTCTCTTCACAGCCCCGGGAAGCCTCTGCTCTATGTTCTATTCCTTTCTTACAAGGAGGTTTTCTATTTTAGCCTCTATGACTTTGACTATTTGAGGTCCCTCATATACAAGTGGAATCATACAATATTTGCTCATTTCACTTAGCATAGTGTCTTCAAGTTTCATCTACAATGGTCCCTTGGTTAACAAACTTAATTCTTTCCATGATTCTGGTCGCAAACTGAAAAGGACAAGAACAGAATCAAATTCAACGGTTAGGTTCAATGTTGACCTTAAGGGGAAATTTGATTCAGATCTTGTCCAATTCAGTTTGCGACCAGAATGGTGGAAAATCTTAAGTTCGTGAACTGAGGCACCACTGTATGTCATAGCATACATCAGAGTTTTATTATTTGCTTGTTTACTTTTGTTACCCATTTTTTAATTTTAACACAATTTCAGTGTTACCGAAAGTTATAAGAGTAGTACAGGGTCAGTGATATAGCTCAGAGGCATAAGCGCCTGCCTAGCAAGCGTGAGGTCCTGAGTTCCACTCCCGGTACCCGCATTAAAAAAAAAAAAAAACGAGTAGTACAAAGAAATTCCATAGACTCTTTACAACCAGATTCCCCAGATTTGGTTCATTATTTTCCACACACAGGTGCACGGACACACTCACAAAATCATACTGCACAGATAGATCTCTTTTTCATAAATCATGTGAATGCAAGTTGCAAATACATTGTCCCTTGACCTTTAAATATTTTACTGTGGATTCCTTAATGACAAGAACAACCTTTTACATAATAAATTATCAAAATTAGACAATTAACATTCATATACTGCTATTACCTAATATACTTACCAGATTTATGTTTTTCTGCTTGTTAAATAATGTTCTTCATAACAAAACAAAAATTTTCAGACTGATTCAACCTAGGATTATCTGTTGCATTTAGTCAGCAAATCTCCTTGGTCTCTTTACCTGGAACGATTTGTATTCATAACAATTGATTCATAACAATGCATATCATATCAATCATTGATATTCATATCAATTGTCATTCATAACATTTACATTTTTGAAAGTACAGTAAAGGCTTGTTATTTTATAGCGCATTTTTCAGTTTGGCATTGTCTGATGTCCCTGCATGCTTATACAGATATATCACAAAAGTGATAGTACAAGCTTGGCATGGTGGCACACCGCCAGTAATCTCAGCATCCTGGAAGGCTGAGGCAGGAAGGTCTCAAGTTTCAAGCCCACCCTGGGCAATTTGGAGACTTAGCAAGACCCCATGTCAAAATAAGAACATAGAACGGGCTGGGGATGGGGCTCAGTATGAAGGTCCCGGGTTTGATCCCCAGTACCAAATGAACATGCACACACAGAGATACTACACTCTTTCCACACAACATACTGAACGGCGTCAGTGTTGGGCCCTCCTCTTGCTGGTGACCTTAACTTTGATGACATGGCTATGGTGGTAACTGCCAGACTTCTCCACTGTAAATTTATTAATTTTTACTTTGTTATTGATAAATATTTTGAAACAAAGTAGGTGTCTTGCCCTTCAAATTTTTATGCTCTAGTTTTTTGTTTTGTTTTGTTTTTATGTGGGTACCGGGAGTAGACCTCAGGACCTCGCGCTTGCCAGGCAGGCGCTTATGCCGCTGAGCGATATCACCAGCGCTATGCTCTAGTTTTATAATCCATTTCTTGTGCTCTACTACAGGGGGAGCTTTTCCTGCTCCATCTGCTCTCTGGCTTGTTTCTGTCCACGTGGGATGTGCGGTCTTGCTCTACTCAGTGGGTTATAATCCATTATGTTTATTATCTGTTTTGATGCTCAAAATGTCTCACATTGGGCCAGTGGGAGGCCCTCAGACTGGCCTCTTTATCCTTTTGACTCACCCTCCATCATTCTTGGAGGACTTCCTTGTTTTCTGGCAGAACAAAGTGTCCCAGGTTCATAATGTATTTTCCTGCTCGCCCCGGAGCCGTTCATTTCTCCCGGAAGTGCTGGTGGTTTGCAGTGGGGAATCGGTGTGTGCATCGCTACTGGGATGTCATTGCTTCTGGGTTTCTCAGCAGGTAGCCCACGCACACACGCGCACACACACACACACACACACACACACACACACGTCATGTGCTGGGAACCAGGAGTTTGTACTGACACCTCCAGTTTCAGCCCAACACCCCAGAACTGACGTTTGTCCCCCCACTTTTCCTATGTGCGCTCTCCTCTCCAACAGTGAGGTGTGGCTTCCCGCCAGCCACGAGTCACAAGGTCATTGCTTCTTGCTCAATCCTAGACTGTCGCAGCCAGGCCACTGCAAAGAACAGCCCTCCCAGTGATAATTAGATGCTTTTTCCTTTAGTCCGAGGGCATAAGGTCAAAATAGCATGTTCAGGGGCCGGTGAGATGGCTCAGCGGCTTAAGCGCCTGCCCGGCAAGCGCGAGGGCCCGAGTTCGACTCCCGGATCCCACATACGAAAAAGGGGCCGGTGATATCGCTCAGCGGCACGGGCGCCTGTTGGCGCGCGAGGTCCTGAGGTCGACCCCCCGGTACCCACCAAAAAAAAAAAAAAATAGCATGTTCAAAAGTTACTTGAGTTCAGTCTGCCCTGCTCTCCAACTATTATTCTTTTGAAAAACGTTTAGGTTTGTTTCTCTTTTTTTTTTTTCTGAGCCAAACTCAGGACCTCGTGCTTGCCAGGCAGGCACTTATGCCACTGAGCTATATTACCGGCCCTGTTTCTCTTTTATGTTGCAGTCCCCTACACTCTTCTAATTTTTTTTTTTTTTTTTTAAGACAGGGTTTCACTATACAATCCAGGCTGGTTTGAACTCCCTTTGTAGCCCAGGCTGGCTTCAAATTCACAGTGATCTTCCTGCCTCAGCCTCCCAAGTGCTGGGATTATAGGTGTGTGCCACCATGTCTGGGCTAATTTTCATGATTCTTTTTTTTTTTTTTTTTTGAGACATGGTCGTACTATGTTAGTCCAGGCTGGCCTTGAACTCAGGCTGGCCTTGAACTCAGGCAATCCTCCTGCGTCAGCCTCCTAAGTGCTAGGATTACAAGCCTGCACCACTATCATCGCCTTTGCATGTAAAATATTATCTTGACTCAAAAGTCTATTCTAAGAGAAAAGTTGCCCCAGGCAGAGTCAGACCCCTCATGCTGCCACAAGGTAGGTAACGCCACCGGGTACCCAGGAGCATGGGCACCCGGGGGTCTCCCTCGTGTTTCTTGTTGTAAAAGAAAAAGCATATTTTGTTTTGATACAGCATACTATAGATCAGTAATTCTAAAATGTTTCAGACCCGGTTCCTCCTCACATAAAAGTTAGTGACCCAAGCAGTTAAATGACATCTGTTTGTTATAGTCACTGCATTAGAAATTTGAAATGAGAAATCATAAATATATTTATTAGTTCAATTAAAAATAAACTCAACATTTAAGCATAAGTAGCATAGTCCACATATTTATTCAACAAAAATATGGAAAAAAGGATGTCATTGTTTTATATATTTTTTCTTTTTTCTTTTTTCTTAATTTTTCTTTTTATTAGTATGTTTGCTTTACATAACAATTGCAGTCATCGTGCGGAGTTGGGACATTCAAGGAGCACATCTTCATTCTCTTTACATCCATCTTCGACATCCAGCTTAATAGAGGACAGTTGGATTCTCATTTCTGCTTCTGCAAATAACTTGTTGAAGTGTTTTAATAGAAACATATTAAAAAAAACCTTGCACCAAATAGATGCGCAGCTGGAAAAGGAAGAGTATTTTAGCAGTCTTGTGAGGTAATTACATATGCTCCTCTTTTTTTTTTTTTTTTTTTGGTACCAAGAATTGAACTCAGGACCTCATGCTTGCCAGGCAGGCGCGCTGTGCCACTGAGCTATATCCCCGGCCTTCCTCTTTGATACAGCTCTAAAGCTCAATACGGATAGTTTCCTAAAAGTTGGTTGTAATGTAGCTTCTGTTTTGTTTGTTCGTTTGTTTGTTTTTTGAGACAGGGCCTCTCTGAGTAGCCCAGGCTGGCCTCAAACTCAAGGTGACCCTCCTGCCTCAGCCTCCGTGCACCACCATAACTGGCACAATGTAGCTTCTGAAACCACATTGCTAAATCTTTTTACTGTTACATCAAAATGCATTGATCAGGCTGGGGATATGGCTCAGCGGCATAAGCGCCTGCCTGGCAAGCGCGAGGTCCGGAGTTCGATTCCCGGTACCCCCCCCAAAAAAAGCATTGATCTGTCTTATACTTTGATAGTGTCTTTTAACCATGTGTGATTTTGCAACATGTGGAAAATAGTGGCTTATAGCAGCGTACAGACCTTCCAAATGTTGACTTCATTGTACAATATCAGAAATTACTTTAATATCATCTCTGACCCGGTGGGTATCAGGAGGCTGTGAAGCCCGTGGTAGTGAATGGGAATTTTCCCAAAGTAAATTTAAATTTAATCTACATTTATTTTAAACTTTGAATTTTTCCATTAACAACAGTTGTTTGCTTAAATTGTTTTACTTCACTCACAGTTGAGAAAATAACTGTCAAATACAATATTTGTCTATGGGTTTCAAGTAAAAATAGCGTTTCATGAAAAGCAGTTAGTTTAGCTTGCAACTCGAACCACGGCAAGAGTACTTTTCCCCAAGATACCCATCCTACTCTGCACAGCAGGGTGCTTCGCATCAGCTTGGCATGGTGGCACATACCTATAATTCCAGCACTCAGTAGGCTGAGGCAGGTGGATTTCGAGTGTAAGGCCAGCCTGGGCTACATAGTAAAAAGATACGTACTCAGAGTCGAGATTTGATGAAATTGCTATTTTCTTCTCTTTATCAAGTACATTCTTAAGAAAATCTGTCTTTTTTCTTCTTTCTTTTTTTTTATTTTTTTGGTGAGAATGTGTGGCAGTGGTAAATACTTGCCTTGGGCTTGCCTGGGAAAGGAGCCAGCATTCCACGCTCCGTTGCTTTTGCACCACCAATGCAAGAGTCCACACAATGGATGCAGCCTTAGTGTTATTCAGAAAAGAGGTTTGACCTCGCAGGCCGCCCGAAACTGTCTCAGGGCACCTGCAGAGTTGGGTGGACCACATTTGAGAATGGTTGCCAACAATGAGTTTACTTTCATTTTTTTGATGTAAGAATATATTCTGAGGCTGCAGTGTAGCTCGGTGGTAGTACATTTGCTTAGAAAGCACAAGGTGCTGGGTTCCATCCATAGCAAGGAAGGAAGGAAGGAAGGAAGGAGAGAAAGAAAGGGAGAGGGAGAAAAGGAGGAAGAGAGAGATGGGCAGAAAGAAAAAAGAAAAAGAAAGAAGGAAGAAAGAAAATGAATTCATTCTGGAAATCAAACCATATCAATTTATAGAGATCACCCTTGTTCATTTTTTACAGGTACATAGTACTCCACTATTAGATGTACCATAAGTTAATTATCTCATATTTGGACATTTGGGCTGTGATTATAAACAATGGTGCAACAAACCATCTTGTTCCTCTATTTCCATATTACTGAAAGCGTATGCTTGGGACAACTGTCTATAAGTGTGGTCATTGTGTCAAAAACTAAACACACATGGTTATGTCAGACATTGCCAAACTCTACTTCACAAGTACAGCTCCAGTTTGCATTTCCATTAGCAATGGGTGGGGGCACCAGAGTCCCCACAGTCTTGGTAACAAAGTATATCACAAGAGAGAGACGGCAAATTCAAGGTGTGGGAGACCATGGTGATGTCCACACGAGTCTTTTGTCGGGAGTTTCTCCTCCATTGAAAGCCTATGGGTTCGTGGAATTAGAAGTGGATCCCAGCCGAAGCTGGGCCAGATTCCTTACCCTGGGGACTGAGGACAGAGGCTGTCTCTATTAGGGAACTCAAAGTGGGGCCTGTTCAATCAGATTTGGCCCTACACCAACCAAAATTGATATAATGATATAGGGAAAAAAACTCAGCTTCTTCTACTATAGTTTCACAACACAAAAGGTGGCTGTGACCAAATGCATGGGAGCTGTCCCCACACACCAAACAAGGAAGCAATTTTGCAGCAGTTTCTCCAGTAGGGGCCAGCCGGATGTCCACTCATCTAATTCAGTTCTGCCACTGTCACCTGGAGGGAGCGTCAGATCCTAGAGGTCAAGAGCTCAGTTCCACGGGACTGCTCTGGACTTCAGATGTTGCAAATAATAGGATGTCACTGGGAAGCCCGAAATACGCTACCCCAAAAATGTATTTCCAGATGGCCATTCTGAGAAACCGCACAGGATTAGCGCTGAAGGGCTGATAGCTATAAAAGAAATCCAGGGCGTACAAGTCACAGTCGGCGGATGTAGAGAGCTTTTCTAACTCGTGCTCTCTTTCTGGCCAGGAAAGATCTGTTCACAGGAAGAGACGGGGGTCAGACACCCACCCCAGGCAGAGGTGATCACAGGTGGCTTAGCCTGGGAGACTTTACCTGCATCACAAGACAGCTCTGGCAAAGTGTGTACCTCCTCTGCCCGGCCTTCCACGCCACCTCCATTGCTCCAGAAGCCCAAACCCCTATCCGCACCTTTGAGTCTCATACTGTATGTGTGTGGCTCTCGTGTTTAGGCCATTAATAAATTTGGTTTTTCCTCTGATCATCTGTTTCATAGACTGAAATTATTAAATATTGTAGAGGAAACAAAATTTAAAACTTTCCTATATCACCTCGTTATGGTTTATATAACGAGGATGTCCCCCAAGCCTCATGTGCTCATAGGTGGGTCAGTGGGAAGGGGGTCGGACCATGGGCTCATAGCTGACTTGCTGTTAGGAGGTGGGGTCCTGTCAGAAGAGGTGGTCACTGTGGGTGAGATTTCCCAGTCCCTCCCTCGGCTCTCTGCTTCGGTCTTTATGAGGTGAGCACCTTTTCCTTTGCTATGCCCTTCTCCCATGCTGGCCTGCCTTGGGGCCAGTGAACTATGGACTGAAAACGTGAGCCACAACAAAATTTTCCTCCTTTAAGTTGTGGCATTATGGTTGGATATTGTGAGGAGGAAAGTGATTAAGACAGATTTTGGTGCCAGAGAAGTGGGGTCATTGCTGTGACACTACCTGACCATGTGGTTTAGATGCCTTTGGAACTGGTTTGCAGGAGTAGTTGGGAAAGGTTTGGCGATACTGGCTGGAGAAGCAGGCATAGAATGCTGTAAACTGAGCTTGATGGGAGATTCTGAACTCAGAACTCAGAAGACCAGAATGTGGGTAAAAATGTAGATAATAAAGACAAGGCTCAGGAGGTTTCATTTGGGAACAAGGACTCCATTGGCAGTTGGACTCCAGGCCACATATGGTATGCTCTGGCAGAAAATCTGTCCACATTTTGCTCATGTCGAAAGACTTTGCAGGAGACTGAGATGAAGGGCCATGGGCTAATTAACCTGACAGGAAATTTCAAGGCAGTCCAACATTCAGGCTGTGGCATGGGTACTGTTGAGTGTACTTTTAGCTAGCTCAACATTGAGAATCGAGAGCAAACAGCACAACTGAGTGATTTTAAAAGTTTTGAGTTTCAGCAGAAAGTAAACTCCCCTAAAGTTGGAGCCTGTAAAGTTGGAGCAGAGGAGATCTTGGCTGCTAAACGGATTACCATTAAAATGAAGCCAAGTAGTTCATATCAGGACAATAGGAAAAATGCCATAAAAGCATGTGAGAAACTAGCAAGGTCCCACCTTTTACAGGCTCAAAATTGCAGAGTAAGATTTTGCTTTGAAAAGGAAGCCCCAGCGCACCCTGCTCCAGAGGAGTGACCTGGACAAAGCCTTCTTAGAGAATTGATTTCCTGGTGTTTGGTTCACAGTGCTCAGCCATCCAAGCAGGAGACTTCTACAACTGTAATACAAGGTAGTCTGGCCACTGCTCCAGCTGACAGCAGACCTTGGCGTCATCCATATGGTACTGGTTTTAGGTGCATGCAGAGTACAAGAGTTGTGGGGTCATGAAAGTTTCCACCCAGATTTCAGCTGAAGGCCTGGGAGGGCAATGTGTGAAGCTGTGAAAATGAAATCAAAAGTGCAGGGGCCAGTGAGATGGCTCAGAGGCGTAAGCACCTGCCTGGCAAGCGTGAGGGCCCGAGTTCAACTCCCGGAACCCACATACAAAAAGAGGGGCCGGTGATATCGCTCAGCGGCACAGGTGCCTGCTGGCATGCGAGGTCCTGAGGTCGATCCCCGGTACCCACAAAAAAAAAAAAAAAAAAAAAAGTGCAGTGGAAACCCTAGGAAGTTGGAGAAGCCAGGAACATGGATCATCTAAGGACAGCAAAAAGGAGTGAGCAAAGCCACCCCAAGAGAGAAGCCATGGGTTGTGTTAGTAGCCACAACCACCAGTAGTGCCTTTTGGGTGGGCCCCCCCAAGCTATTTAGAGTTTGCATCTTTGCCACAGCTTGCTGTAGGCGCTGGACACAAAATTACGAGATTTAATGTTTGTCCTGCTGAGTTTCAGGCTTGCCTTTGTCTGATTTCTTTCTATACCCCTATTTCAGTCTTGTCTTGGTCCCATTGGTTTCTGTCCCCCTATTCCTCCCTTTTGTAATGGGAATATTTATCCTGCACCTCTGTATGTTGGCAGTGTTTAACTTTCTTTTGATTTTTACAAGGGCTCACAGCTAAGAGGTTGCCATACGTCTCAGAGGAGACTTGGGACTTGGACTTTTCAGCAATGGTTGAGCTGTTAGAAATTTGGCAATTCTTAGAGATGGACTAAGTGCCATTTGCATGACAAGATGAGCATGAGTCCTTTAGGGGCCAGGGGCAGAATGTCGTGGCTTATATTTAGATATGCGCTCATATAGCTGGGACTTTTGGAAGGCGATTGGATTATGGGGGCCACAGCTGACTCACTGTTAGGAGGTGGGGGTCCAGTCAGAAGACGTTCACCCCTGGGGTGAGACCTGGAAGGGGATAGGGCCCTGCTCGGCTCCTCCTTGATGCTCTGCTTCTGCTGCCCTGCGGCGAGCGGCTCTCCTCTGCTGCTCCTCTCTGACTTGCTGCCCTGCCTGAAATGTGAGCCAAAATAAACCTCTCCCCGCTTAAATTGCAGTCATTGCGTATTTTGTCCCAGCAATGAGAAAAGTGCCTAAAACACAGCACACTTCTAAGCTACCAAGCGTAAATTGAGGGTCCCCATGACTCTTCCTTGGGTTTGATTACTATGTCAGAGTGGCTCAAGTACTCAGGGAAACACATCCTTTCAGGTGAAGAGACAGATGGAGAAATAGGAGGGCGAAGTTCAGGCGGAGGGGCATGGCGCCCCCGCTGGACAATAGCAGAACAGTCGGGCTTGTACAGGGGAGCGAGGAAAGCCAACAATGAAGAAATTCCGAGGGGTTAACAGCTGGGTACTTTTCCGTAAGGGTGAAAGCACGCGCAAGAAACCTCCTCATTGTGATAACCCAGGTAGACCGGAGTCTCCTGTTTTAAAGAAAAACTGGCCTGTTGGAGGATCTACCTGCTTCCTTACAGTTTCTGTTTGATGATGTGGGCTTTGGGATGAGTGACTGGTTTGGTTTGGTCGTTTCTTGGGACTTAGTGTAGGAGCTCAGCCCCCCAAAAATGTCCTCCTGTAATTTTTTTTTTTTTAATGTGGGTACCGGGGTTGACCTCAGGGCCTCGCGCAAGTCACAGGTCCCTGGAGATCGCTGTAACCTGCAGCAGCTCTCCCTGCCTCAGAGAGTGGGGTGGGACCGACAGTCCCAACCCCTAACCACAGGCTTGTGCCCCTGGCCATCCATCCAGCCCAGGCCATCCAGGAGCCCCAGCCATGAGTCAATTATTCCTGCTCCCCAAAAGACGCTTATCACTTTGGAGACTGCACAGATTTCAGGAGATGCGCAAAACGCCTTCCGTGCCTGGAAACTGAGGCCCAAAACTGTATCTCACATCAGCACTGGAGAGAAATCCAGTTTCCTCGGGCAGAGATGAGAAGTTACCCCAGTTATCATGGCTCCCCTATTTCCTGACCCAGCCCTGCAAGGCTGCACTAAATCTTCCAGCCTTGGATTACAGTTAAGATTCATTATTCACAGATGTTATTATTATTGCTGGAGACTAGCAGTTCATTACAATTACAAGAAATAGTTACAATACAATGAAATGTGTACTTGATCATAAGCCTGAGTTAAATTCGGTTACAGCTTGAGCGGCTCTAACAAAGACCCCAATAAACATGAAAGGATTTTATTTTTCTCTGTGTCACCATAAGCACCTCACCGATATGGTGGCCATTGCCCTCACAGGCATGTGGGAAGAGGTCTCCCAGGTTGTTTGGGGCTGCAGGGCATTGCTTTAGGGGTTGAAGGGTTTCAGAGTCTGGAAGGCCAGCCTTATGGATTCTTTTTTTTTTTTTTTGGTGGGTACTGGGGGAACGACCTCAGGACCTCGCGCGCCAGCAGGCGCCCGTGCCGCTGAGCGATATCACCGGCCCCTTTTTCGTATGTGGGTTCCGGGAGTCGAACTCGGGCCCTCGCGCTTGCCGGGCAGGCACTTAAGCCGCTGAGCCATCTCACCGGCCCTGGATTCTTACTCTGTGTCTGGTGTGTTTCCTACCTTTTGGTACTCCGGTCAAGAAGCCAAACCGGGCTGATGAGATAGCTCAGTGGCATGAGCGCCTGCCTGGCAAGCGTGAAGTCCTGAGTTCGACTCCTGGTACCCACCTAAAGGAAAAAAAGGGCCAGTGATATTGCTCAGTGGCACAAGCGCCTGCTGGCAAGTGCAAGGTCCTGAGTTCCATTCCCGATACCCACATTAAAAAAAAAAAAAAAAAAGAAGCAGCCAAACCGTAGCCCTGGCTAACGTTCTTAAGACTGAAGTGTCTCCTGTCTCTCTCTCTGGCTGCTGTGTGGCCTAAACGTCACTCAGTGTCACACTGGAGACTTTGAAGTCATGTGGCACTAGACTTGGCTTGAAGGCAGCTTTATTACTCCAGCTGGCTCCCGTCACTTGTAAAGAACACTTGAGCAAGACTGTACAAAAGAGGAATTGTACGCCATTGTGGTTCGCTTCAACACCGGCTGATTCTCACCTGGGTCCATCTGACTCACAGTACCTGGATAAAAGCACCCAACACACATAAATACTGACTTTCATCCAATGGTCCTAGAGCGAAGGTCTGACTGCCAGGTGAACCGTCCTCCAAGATATCGTAGATTGTTTGTGTGAAATGAATATAGCAACTGCAGTTTTCTTTTGACTAGTATTAGAATAGTACATTTTTCTCTATCATTTCATTTTTAATGTGTGTCTTCATATTTAAAGAGAGTTTCTTATAGGCAACATATATGAGCTATGATCAAGAAATAGGGTGAATGTTCAAATTAAAAAATTAGTACAGTAGGGGCCGGTGAGATGGCTCAGCGGCTTAAGCGCCTGCCCGGCAAGCGCGAGGGCCCGAGTTCGACTCCCGGAACCCACATACGAAAAAGGGGCCGGTGATATCGCTCAGCGGCACGGGCGCCTGCTGGCGCGCGAGGTCCTGAGGTCGACCCCCCGGTACCCACAAAAAAAAAAAAAAAATTAGTACAGTAAAGAACTTAGTGCCTGTGGTGGATGGACAACTGATGGGCAACTTGTAACACCCACCTGAACTGAATCAGTGTGGTGCTGGGTGTGGAGGACCCACCTGAGGACTGTTGCCAACAACATAAAAAGGAGAACTGGAGAGGAAGGGTTGGTGCTGTTGGTTCTCCTTGAGGAGCTTGTCACGCTGGCTTTCCTGATAGGAACTTGGCTGTTCTCATCGTCGGAGTAGCTTGGGACCTCATTGTCGCTGAGGATGGCTGTGGTACTTTTCTGGGGAGCTCTGGTCCTTACTCAAGAGTGTCACTTCCTGGCTCTGGCACAGATCCTTCATCCCGCTGGTGCAGACTTTCTAGCTTCCACCACTGACCTTTGGGCCTTCCCAGTGCAGATCTGTGAAATAGACTTGCATGAGACATTGTTGTGGGCTCTAGGCCTCCAGTTGGACTCGTGGAGGTCATTGCCATGGGCTCTAGGTCTTCAGCTGGACTCATGCAGGACATTGCTGTGGGATCCAGGCCCTCAGCTGGATTCTTTGGGTCTTTAGTGTGTGGACAGATTTCCTGCACTTTTTGTATATGACTCTTTGGGAGACTATTACAAAATAATCCTAAAAATTATGTGTCCTGTATTGTATTGTTTCCCTTGCAAACCCTGACTATAACAGTGCCATTAACCCCCTCTCCCCAAATCCCCCTTGCTTCAAACACACTTATCCCATCATCCTTGCCACTTTCTGCAACAGTTCTGGAAGTCCTCTTTTGTGAATGTCTTTAGTTGCACTACTGTGGCTACCTCAATGTCCTGAATTGGTTAAAAACATTTATTTTTCATGGTCATTTTGACTTTGAGGAAGAGACAGAAGTCACACAGTTCCAGATCTGGTGAATAAGGTGGACAAGGACACACTGTAATATTTTTATTTGACAGAAATTGCAAGCTGGTCATGGTAGTGCACACCTGTAATCCCAGCACTTGGGAGGCTGAGGCAAGAGGATTACCATGAGTTCCAGGCTAGCTTGGGCTACATAGTGAGTTCAAGGCTATATAGAGAGACCCTGTCTCAAAGAAAGAAAGAAAGAAAGAAAGAAAGAAAGAAAGAAAGAAAGAAAGAAAGAAAGAAAGAGAAAGAAATTGCAGTGAATATCTTGAATCCTTTCAGGACATTGATTCTGTGAAAACACATATTATAGAGGACTCTGAGAACTGCTTCAGAAAGTGGTAAGAACAACGGGATATGCATGTCTGAAGTGAAGAGAAGTAATGGTAATGTGTCTTTTCACTATAATAATTATTTTAAACTTTTATTTAAGCATTCACCATAGGGTTTTGTTTTTTTTTTGTCATGTCTCAAAGTAAGGTCTCCTTATTTTCTCCACTCTGATAGTCTGTCTTTTAATAGATGTATTTACACCATTTGCATTAAAGAGATGATTGCTATAGTTTGATTTATATCTATGATATTTCTTGGTTTTTTATTTCATCACTGTTTATTGCTTCTGTTTAGTTTTCTACTCTTCCTCTTTTGTCTTCATTTTTTTTTTTTTCTTTTTTGTGGGTACCGGGGGGTCGACCTCAGGACCTCGCGCGCCAACAGGCACCCGTGCCGCTGAGCGATATCACCGGCCCCTTTTTCGTATGTGGGATCCGGGAGTCGAACTTGGGCCCTCGCACTTGCAAGGCAGGCGCTTACGCCGCTGAGCCATCTCACCGGCCCTTTTGTCTTCACTTTTAACTGAACATTTATATACTTCCATTTTCTCTTCTGTCTTTGTACATTTATTTATTATACTTCCTTACCCTTTTTTTTTTTTTTTTGGTTGTTGACCTAGAGTTAGCAATATATAGTTACAACCTATATAAGCCCAGTTTCAAATAACATTATGCCACTTTAGGTAGCTTGTGCTATTTTCAAATCTTTCCTCCCATTTCTTATAACATTTCTGTCATCCATTGCACTTATCCATAAGCTACAGTTATCTAATGTACTGTTGCTCTTATTTTTTTGAACAAATATTTATTTTATGTTAGATCAGTTCAGAGCAAGAAAATGAAAAGATTTTGTTTTACCTTAATTTATTTTCAATACTTTATTTATTGATTTTTTTTTAATATATAGATTCAAGTTTCTGACCTATATGATCTTACTTCTCTCTGGTGAGCTTATTTTAACATTTTTCTAAGGCAGGGCCACTGAAGAAAAATTCTCTCAACTTTTGTATGTTTGAGAAAGTATTTAGACTCTTAGTTTTGAGAGGAAATTTTGCTGCATATAAAATTCTAAGTTGCTGGTTTTTCTTTCAATACTTTAAATATTTTACTCTCTTCTCACTTCGATTTTTGTTTTTGATTTTGTTTTCTGAGACAGTATCTCATTATGTACCCCAGGCTGGCCTCGAACTTGTGGCAATCCTCCTGCCTCAGCCTGCTGAGTGCTGGCATTACAGGTGTG
This sequence comes from Erethizon dorsatum, assembly GCA_028451465.1. Lineage (NCBI taxonomy): Eukaryota > Metazoa > Chordata > Mammalia > Rodentia > Erethizontidae > Erethizon > Erethizon dorsatum. The sequence continues at coordinate 27,327,106 of CM051838.1, read as the reverse complement.
CACCACGCCTGGCCCAAGGTTGTTTTGTTTTGCCCAATGGTCTTTAAAGAGAAGGTCAATGTAATTCTTTTCCTTGTACCTCCATAGATAAACTGGACGTACCCACCCCCCACCTCCACCCCACCTGGGCCCCAGCTATCATCTCCCAGCTTCTTTCAAGCTTTTCTTCTTGTGTCTAAATGTTTGTTTCTTTTGAGGCAGGGTTTTGCTAAGTTGTCTGGGCTGGCCTTGAACCTGTGATCCTCCTGCCTTTGTCCCTCAAATCACTGGGTTCCAGGTCTTCACCACTGCGCCTGGTTCTTCTTTTCCTTATTATCTTTCTTCTCCTTCAAGAATTCTTCTTAAGAATTCTAATTCTAGGCTGGTGAGATAGCTCAGCAGCATAAGCGCCTGCCTGGCAAGCGCGAGGTCCTGAATTCAACTCCCGGTATGCACATATGAAAAAGGGGCTGGTGATATCGCTCAGCAGCACGGGTGCCTGCTGGTGCGCAAGGTCCTGAGGTCGACCCCCGGTACCCACAAAAAAAAAAAAAAAAGAATTCTAATTCTGCACGCTACACCTTTTATAATTATCTTGAGCATTCTGCTCCGTTTTTAAATTTTTTCTTTTTTGTCTTTGTCATTCAGGTTGAAAAGTTTCTATTGCTGTATCTTTAAGCTCACTGCCTCTCTTTTTCAGCATGGCCAATCTACCCATGAGCTCATGAAAGCCATTTCTCATTTTTATTACAGTGGTTTTGATTTCTAGCATTTTCTTTTGATTCTTTCTTTGATTCTTTCATCTTTCTCTTTACATTACCTGTGTACGTCAGCTTTCCTATTGCTGAGACACAATACCCAACATTCACAGTTTAAAGGAGCAGAGGGTTAATGTGGCTCACAGTTTCAGGGGATTCCGTCCATGGTCATCTGTCTCCAAGGCAGAAACATCATGGTGGAAGGGCTTGGTGAAGCAAAGCTGCTTAGTTCATGGAGACCAGGAAGCAGAGATGGGAACTGCACCACAGAGGGAGGAGTCAGGAACCAGACATAGACCCCAAGGCCGCACCTCCATCACCCACCAGACACACCCAGAAGTGTGCCCCCCCAGTGCCCTGGGCAGATCCCAATCCCAAATTGATGCTCCACTCCACCTGCCACATCACCCATTTGTTCTTACATCTTGCCTACTTTCTGCATTATATCTCTTGGCACATGATTTATAGTTATCTTAAATTCTCAGTATGATAGTTATAAAATACCTGCCATATCTAATACTCACATTTAAAAAAATAAAAAAGTGAAATTACTTTTAATAGTACATTTTATTTAATCCAACATATCCAAAATATTACTTCTAAACATGTAGCAATATAAAAATTATTAATATGTATTTAAAAGTTTTGACACTAGATCTTTGAACTCTACTGCACATTTTGAGATTACATTGTTAGGATATTTCAAGTATTTAAGGGCCACATGTGGCTGGGAGCCTACCATGTTGGATACCTCAGGTGTAAGGAATCCCTATCTCTGATTCTTGAAATCTGAAAGCACAGACACAGTGATGAGACTACTTTTTAAAAACCTTTTAACTGTGGTAAAAGAAAACGTAAAATTTACCATCTTGACCTAAAAATATTAAGTTAATTAAAAATACTAATTTTTTGTTTTGAAAATTTATGAGGACGTTTGCAATACACAATGATTACATTCATCACAGGGAGTTGGTACATGTATGTAACACACGTTTTTTATCCCCTAATATTAGTATTAATTAAAATATCATATAGTTCTGTGGCACTAAGTCATTCACATTGCCAACTTTTTCATCTTGTAAAATGGAAACTCTACACCTGCGACAGTTAAGCTGGATTGTCAGCTTGATCAGCTTGGGAGCCACCCGGGGGATTAGTAAACCACACCCCTGATGGGTCTGCATGGGTCATGGTGGTGTGACCTTGGTTATTCTACCTGGTCTCTGGCACTGTTCCCTACTGTTGTTCCCAGCTGCCATGAAGTGACAGCATTCCTTCGATAACCCCTTCCACCATGAAACTGTGAGCTAAATAAACCTCTCCTCTTTTAAGTTGTGAGCATTGGATGTTGTGTCCCAGCAATGGGAAAGCATTAAACAGTAAGTCCTCGGGGCTCTGGGTGTATAGCTCAGTGGCAGTGTTTGCCCAGCATGCACGAGGCCCTGAGTTTGATCCCCAGTAACACACAACCCTCCCCCACAAAAAAAAACAAAACTAAGGAGAAACCCTTCACACCCCCTCAAAGCCCCTGGCAACCACCACCCTATTTTTGTGTTTCCATGAGTTTTACTGTTTCAGATATTTCATGTAAGTGGAATCATATAGTATCTGTGTTTACATGACTGGCTTATTTCACTTAGCATAATACCCTCATGCCTCCTCCATGTTGCAGTATGTGACAAGACTTCAAGTCTGCATAATATGCAGCTGTACGTATACAATACCACATTTTCTGCATCCATTCATCCACTAGGACATGCGAATTACTTCCACCTCTTGGCTATTATCAGTAATGCTGCTATGAACAGGGGTGTCCAGAGAACTCTTAGAGCTCTGGTTTCATTCTTTTGTGTATACCCTAGAAGTAGGATGCTAGATCATGTGATAATACTACTTTATTAATTCTGTGAAGAACTCCAATGTTTCCACTGTGGCTACCACATTTTCCACTCCCATCAACAGCTCACATGGCACCAGTTCCTTCACATCTGTGCTAGCACTTACTTTCTGATTTGTTTGTTTGTTTGTTTGTTTTGATAGTAGCCATCCTGATAGGTGTGGGGTGATATCGCATTGTGGTTTTTCTTTGCATTTCTTTAATGACTGTTGACGCTGAGCATCTTTCCATGTGTATTGGCCGTGTGTATGTCAGCAGTGGTGAAATGTCTGTTTAAGTCCTTTGCCCATTTTACAATCTGGTTATTTATCTTTTTCTTGTTGAACTGGAGACTAATTTTTATATATAGCAATAGAGTCAAATATATATCTAGCCTAATTCAGTAAACAAAGGAAAACAAAACAACAGCAGCAACGAAAAACACTTCATGAGAAAGCATATAAAAAACCCAGTCAACTAACCAACTGATAAATGGAAAACGCACTCCTGATGTAACATAAGCACCGTCCTCTACATGTATTATGTGGTTTGCAGTTTTGGTTGTTGGCAGTCAAGGAAAAGGTAATTAAGTTCTGTAAGTACCACAGACCTGTAGAATGGCATCTCATGGTATAAAATATTCCTCTAGCTGGGCACGGTGGCGCACACCTGTAATCCCAGCACTCTGGGAGGCTGAGACGGGAGAACTGGAGGCCAGCCTAGGCTGCACAGTGAGTTCAAGGCCAGCCTGATCTACATAGTAAGACCCTGTCTCAAAAAGCCAAACCAAACATACCACTTCCAGAAGTAAAATATTCCACTAAGTGTAATATAATTTTCTTAAGAAACAAAACATTTTTTGGACGTCTAGATTACTACCACCATTAATAATACTGACATACATATCTCTGAAAAATGTATTTGTACTTACTATGATTATTTACTTATGACAAATCCCAACAAGTTAGAATTCTGGCCCAGGGAATAGGGACAATTCTACTTTTTTTTCACACAATGTCAAGTTGCCCTTTTGGAAGAATATGGCTGTGTAAGAGTGGGCTACACTCGCTCCTGAATCAGTACAGGACTGAGATGGACGGTAACTCAGACTGCCTGGGTATACGTCATTGTCACAGCCTACTGTTACCATTACTGTGGTTACCACAGCCTTGTACACTTGTGCCCGAGCGTGGGTGGTTTAAGGTTTAAAAACGCATAACAGACCTTGAGTTCTAGTTAACATGCTACTGTAACTACGACCAGTTCTGTATGGTGTGAAACAAAGCCAGGAGGCCTAACCCTTGGAAGAAGGAGGCAGAATTGCCGTTTTGTGTGAATGAATTAATGTTCAGTAATGAACTAGTAATCTCGGGAAGTTCCCGTGCTTCTGTGTTTTCATCAGCACGTTAGGACAACGCCGATAGTTAATTTGGCGGGAAAGTGCAGGTGAAACACAGCGTGGAGTGTGCCGTTTAACAACTGCTCAAGACTGTCAGCGGTGACTACAGTTTTATAGCTGCAGCTACTTTCCTATGGCAGCAACAGAACTAATTTTTAAAAATCAGTACCTTCCCTGCGTATCTTCTACAGATTATTAAACCATGATGGAGAGAAGAGTCTCATTTGTTGTGGGGGCGGGGGGCTCATAAAATCCTTAAGAAGAATTTGAATGAAAGTCTAGTAGATTCTATGATGAAAACTCTAAAATCTACTCTGCGAAGATTAATAACTCAAATGAACAGAAGAACTTTCCTGAAAGGAAGCAGTCAGTATTATAAACATGCCAAGTTTAACAAAATTCTAACCAAATCTCATTTTTAGGGGCAGAACGTTATAGAAGGATTCTAAATTGATCTCGCAATAATGAGGGGCGAGCGAGGGAAGGTTCAGGCAGGAGGTAGGAGCCTGTAGCTGACGGGCCGGTCCAGAGGAATGAAAATTTCGGAAGCCGCGTTTTTCTTCTTTAACGTGGAAACAGTTTCATTAATTTCATGAAGGAAACTCTTCTTCCTTTTTACTGTATGAGAGAAATGGCAGTGAGAAAATCAGTATTCTTTTGTAAACACCACACTGTCATCTGGGTGTGTTTGAGATTTTGCTTTTCTTTGCAGCACTGGGGATGAAGCTGAGGCCTTTGCACTGAGCCACATCCTCAGCCTTGTCTTTATTTTTTATTTTGAGACAGGGTCTTGCTAAGTCACTAATTTTCCCAGGCTAGGCTTGAACTTGCAGTCGTTCTGCCTCAGCCTCCCAGAATGCTGGGACTACAGGTATGCACCAGTATGCCCAGCTAGCATGTCACATCCTTTGTCTCCAACAGTTCTGAATTCACCCGAAGGCACAGTCAGTACATTGTCTTAGCTGATACCTGGAAAAACCTCGTGAGGTGGGTTCCACTTCTGATCAATCTGCTTTGCAGAGAAGCATGGACTTGTGCAAGGAGGCTGGGCAAGGTCAAAGAGGGAGTTGGTGACAAAGGCTGGGAGGAGCCCAGCCCCCTCTGTGCCACGTTCCCAGGGCATCTGAATAAGCTGCCAGGCGCTGGGCGTGCACACAGGAGCGAGAGGGCCAGGCCGTCTCCACCCTGGGCCTCTGCCCCGACCCAGGCTCCGAGCTCCTGCAGGCAAGGACAAGGGCAGGGGCAGCCGCATGCCCAAGTGTGCTACAATCCTCCACACGGGGGAGCCCCCAAGTGTCAGGGACCAGAGCCTCCTTTGGCCCCCAGCAGATGTGACCCTCTTGGAAGATTCCTGTTTCCTGCCGATAAGCAGCTTCGTGTTTCCTGAACCTCCTGCCCCTGAGTGAGGGAAGGAGGAGGCCTCGGGGAAGGCCACACCGCTCCAGACAGGAAGAGGAGGCCACGCCGGGGCAGGGGACAAAGGAAGAGGGTGGGCACGGCAGCCGGACGACCCCAGCTCCTCTGTCACAGGCGCAGGCATGGCAGAGAGCCTCATTCCTCAGCTCCTACTGGTCCCTGCCAGTGTCCCAGGACCGGAAGCTCCCCCAGGTCTCAGGGACTGAGGAAGACATGAGGCGGTCGACTGGAGGACAGGAGACCTTGGGGGCCCCACGGGGACACGGGCGAGAGGACTTAGAGGGGGTAAGCCTTTGTGTTTTCATGATTTAGAATTTACCCTTTCTAACCGATTCACCAACAATCTTGTGATATAGGAGAGGAGGACACCGTCATCTCCATTTTACCGGTGAGGACACTGAGTCAAACAAAGAAGATGACTTCCTGGTTGTCGAGCTTTCAAAAAGATGAGAAAAATAATGGTCAAACTCAGGGCCTCTGTGGTTTACAGGGAGCTATTACTGGAGCCTTCTTTCTCCCCAAACCACCTAACAGAGAGTTGTGACACGCGCCCTGAGACGCCTCCAGAAAGCGACTATGCAGCTCCCGGGCCCACCAAAGCCTCTGAGAGCCACGGCCCTGGGCCACGCGCTCTCCCCGCTGCCAGCCGCAGCCGCAGTGACTTGGTGTTGAAAGCAGAGAGCCCGGCGCGCCGTAAATCGCAGAAAGCGACAGGTGGCAGAGGACACACGGCAGCTGCGCTGAAGGAGCTGCGGTTTCACTGATCCTCTCACAATGTACTAAGTCCTGTTACCCTACGGGCAATGCTTGGGCCCAGGATTGTTGAAATAGGAGGACTCTCCGCGCTGTGCACCCTCAGCCACCCGATCAGAGCGGACAGGCTAAGGAGGAGGCGTCTGGGTGGAAACCTCTTATCCATGCGGACTGGGCACTCCTCATCCCAGGTCAGCTCTGAGCCACTTCGGGGGGCCCCCATACAGCCTGGGAGATTACACCCATGAGGACAGAGACTTTGTCAAGAGCCGCCTCCCATCTGACCATCTCCAAAGGGTGATATGGATGTCATAGCATACGAACCATTCTGAGAACCGCTGGCCCAGTGAAGCCCAGCCACTCCACTACCTGGGGTGTTGCTTTGCCTGCTTTAATAATAATTATAGAGCTGGGTGTAGTGGCACACATCTGTAATTCCAGCACTCGGGAGGCTGAGGCAGGAGGATTGCCATGAGTTCTCGGCCAGCCTGAACTACATAGCGAGCCCCTATCTCAAAACAAAACAAACAAATTGATTATAAAAAAGGGACAGAAGTTAATGTCTTTGTCAGGTAGAATTCTGAACTAGAGACAATGTAAAAGGATTGTTACTGCTTGTATCTAGATGAATCCCAAACCTCACTGGCTCATAGGTGGGGTTTTTCAGAGCTGTCTGGATCATGGGTGTGTGATGCTGGATTAAGGGTGTGTGGTACTAAATTAGCCCACTGATTGGTTTAGCATAGTTCTGGGTGTGGATAATGGAAGCCCCACCCTGGGTGTGGGTGGCACCACCCAAAAGGCTTGTATGCTGGATAGGATAAAAGGGACAGAAGGAAGACAGTCTGTAGCTGCTTGCTGCTTGCTGCCTCCTGCCTGCCCTACCATGGACTGTTTCTCTGCTATGTGCCACCCTGCCTTAGAGCCAGCCAATTATGGACCAAAACCTCTACCAACTGCAGGCTAAATAAACCTTTCCCCCTTTAACTTGTGGGTGTTGGGTATTTTGTCTCAGCAACAAGAAGAGAAACTAAGACAAGGATCTGGTGGCTCAGGAGCATGTCTGGCTCCCGGGCTCCTCCTCCTGAGGCTCCGTCATCCCCTTGGGAGTTGCCCTTATGTTCAAGTTGACTCACCCGGATCAGAAGGGAGAAACAAGCAGAGGCAAGCACACAGCAAGCCACAGGTTGACCACATGATTTCCGCTCAGAGCCTGTCGGCCAGAGCTCGGTCCCATGGCCAAGCCTAGGCGCAAGAGAAGCACCTGCCGCTGCAGTGACCCCTTCTTCCCAGCAACGGTTTAGAGACTGCTTTTCCCAGTGAGCAAGGACAGGGTGTGTGCAGGGGCTTCTAGACAACTCTCCTGTCTCCAAGAGGGACACAGGTTTGGCTTGGCACAGGTTCTGCCGTGCTGGATGTGGATGCTGAAAGAGCTGTCCACATTTTGCTGCTGTGAGGACATGAGATTGAGGGGAAGAATCTGGGTGCTTGATGAAGATCAGAACCACTGAATTAACCAGGCACCTTCGCTGCCCCCATGGATCCCAGTTACGTCAGGTAGCACATTTCTTGTGCTTTTTTCTCTCCAATTTTGGGATCAACCTAGGGCTTTCACACTGAGCTGCAGCCCCGGCCTTCTTAATTTTTTTTTTTTTTTTTTTAATTTTGAGGCTAGGTCTCAAATCGCTAAGTTGCCTAGACTGGGTTTGAACTTTCCATCCTCCTGTCTCAGCCTCTTACACTCCTTATTCTTTAAGCAAGGTGAATTGGTTTTCTTATTGTTTACAGTAAAATCATCTTAACTAGCAACTTAGCTTTCTAAATTGTCTTCTTGTCTTTATTTTTATATTTGCACAGCTGGTCTCTTTCTATTATTCTCAAATCTGAAAACTAGTATAAAATTTAAAAATCTGAAAATTAGTATTAAAAAAAAAAAAAAAAAAAAACCTGACCTCCTTGCCCAGAACAACTTCCTCCTAAGGCTTTTGCTGCAGCACAGTGGTCCCTGGAGCTTCCCTTAATGACTTCTTTGGAAACCACTATCTCCTGGATCCTAGTATTTTTTCCTTAGTTCACTCCCTTGTTTTGCTGAGGCATATTGCCGAGTAATTTTCTAAGAAAAGGTATGTGGGCCCTGAGTGTTCCGAGCCTTTGCACACTTAGTCTTGTAGCACAACTGGCTTCCTTCCCATGTCTGGGGATTCCGTGCATCCCGCTGGCTGGAATTCCTTCTGCAGGGGAAGCAAAATTCGATCTCCACCCTTTTAGAAGGTTTCAGCTGAGTCTGAGAATTAAATTGATGTAAGATGGGTCAACAGAAGAACAGCAGACAAATTTATTTAATATGCATTTTATGTGGCATAGAAGATGTCAGAAGGGAAAGGTGACCCAAAGACAGTTAGAGGTGAACATGTTTATATATTGAATTGGAGAAAGTGGCACATTGTGAAGCCATGACAAGCCAAAGGGCTTGGTCTTAGGGATTTAACTGGGTGGAGATGTAGCTAGGAGGGTAAGGATTCACTTAACCAGGTTTGTAAGAGCAGATTTATTTCCCTCAGGCCCAACTTTGTCTCCTTGAGGATGAAAATGATGCTTTCCTTTTGATTGCACCTGTAATCCCAGCACTTGGGAGGCTGAGGCAGGAGGATCACTGCTGGGCTATATAGTGAGTTCAAGGCTGGTCTGAATTACAAAGTGAGACCGTGTCTCAAAAAACAAACCAACAAACAAATATCACAAATATGTATTAGGCTCACATTATTGAAATAGTTCACTTGGATAGATGATTTTTATTTTGATCTAAATTTTTGAAACATTAAAGTACACCCAGGGCTTTTCCATTATCCTGTGAGAAGTAACAGAACTGCTGTCATTCCTCAAAAAGTGTCACAGAAAGCAACTTCAGGATATTAACCATGCATCACGGTGAAAACTAGGTCCTTTTAAAACGTCATAGTTCCTGCAGCACAGTACCCTTTCTATAGAATCTGGAGCAAAACAATGACTAAAGTAAGTGTAGAGCTTACGTATTTATAGTATGATTATTTCACTGTTGATGATTCTTCCAGAAACATCGAGCCGCCCATACGACACATAAACCCACAATGTACCAATGTTTGATTTATTTTAATGGCAATAGGTGATATCAAATGTATAAAAAACACTTTCATACATGCAAATAATTACAGGCTGCTTTTGGGGATTCCGATGCCTATGTGTTCTCTGCCAAAATGAATGTCAGTGGGATCTAAATTCCCGCTGAAGCGAGGACCTGTCTGGGCTATAGTCTCTGTTCCCTTTCAAGGGTATGAAATCATCAGACGGGAAACAGACGCATTTGCAAAGAGGCGCACATTTCCCTGTGGCTTGCACAAATCATTCTCTCCCAGGTGCAGTTCTTTTACTTTGATGATTTCATCTCCCTTCACTTTTTTTTTTTTTTTTTTTGAGACAGAATCTTGACATGTAGTTCAGGCCAGGCTTGAACTCACTATGTAGCCCAGGCTGGCCTTGAACTCCTCCTGCCTCAGCCTCCTGAGTGCTGGGATTTCATTTCCCTTCATTTTCTGTGTGTCATGTCCCCACGGTCCCCGAGAGAGATCTCGAGAGTGGGAGGTAAGGTCGTTTTCTGGGTATCCCCAACCTCTCCCATGATTCAGGACATATGGAAGTGAACGCATTGAACAAGTCCCCCAGAAGCGAAGAGGTCACGTGGTCCGCCTGAAACGTGCATCCTCCTCCCTGCTGGAGTCCAGGCTCCCCAGTCCCCTGCACCACACCAAGGTCCTCTGAGTCCTCTCTGTTTCCTATGCCCTCTTCCCCCAGCACGGAGCCCTGTGCCGCATTTCTCAAAAGCAGGAAGGCGACGCCAAGGAGCTGTTCTGCACTCCGGAGCACCTGAGGCCATGCGTGGTACCACAGCTGGGGACATCCAGCGGCCACATCTCTCCAGCCGGGGTCCCCTGCATCCCACCCTTCTTGCCCCCTCCCCCCACGTCATGAGGCCCAGTTCCTTCTCTGCAACTGCTTCACCTCCACAGCTTGGGAACAAGCTGCGGGAATCCCAAGCAATGGGCGGAGAGTCAGCTGCGAACGAAGGCCTCTCCCCTTCACATCCAGCGGCGTGACACTGCCGGCTTGCACTGTGTCTCCCCACACTGTGTCTCCCCACACTGTGTCTCCCCACACTGTGTCTCGCTCAGCCGCAAGTCTCCCCAAGACCTGGAAGTGCCCCTTGGAATGCGACAGAGGTCTCTCCAGCCTTGCTTCCCAATACAGCTGTCTCAGTAGCGAGCCAACTTTCAGGCTCCTCCTGCTGCCAGGCTTTCAACCTTGCCTGTCACGGATCTCTGTGGGTGTCTGGATACGCCGGACCACAGCAGTGACACGGAGGTCCCGAGGAAGAGAGCTTTCCTGGTCCCCAGCGCTTCCCTGACACAGGCCCGCAGCTGGATGCAGGTGCTAGTTCTGCTCCTGTCGTGGGATGGCTGTGTGGCCTTTCACAAGTCACCCGAGCACCCAGGATGTGAGGCCTCCTCATGCAGGCAAGGAGTAATCGCAGCCCCACTTGCTTTCAGGATTTTGTGAGGAATAAATGAGCACATTGTGATAAAGGGACAGACCTAAGGGTAGCTTGGAGGCCCTGGGTTCAGTTCCCAGCACAGAGAGAGGGCGAGAGAGAGACAGACAGACAGACAGAGGGAAAGACTTATAAAAGTGTGTGCCAATAAACCAGTGATGGCAAACCTTTTCGAGCTTTCAGTGAAAGCTCCTGCGGCACACGGGCCACCACTGCTATATACACTGCTGTGGTTTCTAAATCGTAGTTCATCCTAAGAGGTTCTTTTGAGGAATAGAAAAATCACGAAAAGTATTTTTATGGATATTTTTAGATGCTGGTTGGAGACCTGAAAGAAGAAAGGGATTGTTTTGAAAGCAGAACCACTTGGAAAATCTCTTTGTCCAGCTCCTCAGGGTTACGCAGGCGTCTGGGTGTCCGGTACCGTAACACCAGTCAGAGTTGTGTCCACAGCCTCCATGGGGCTCCTGTGTACTTGAAATGACCTCCGGCTGTCTCGTAATACCCAACGCAGTACACCGCATACGTGGTACGTAAACAGCTGCTGTCCAGGATTGTTTCGGGAATAATGACAAGATAAAACGTTTGTATATGCTCAGTACAGAGGCCTGATGACATAGTGTGTGTCACAGTGACGTCACATTTTCTACTATTCAATCCTTGGATGGTTGGTTGAATCCATGGATGTGTAATCAGCAGACAGCGAGGCTGGAGTGTGTCTGTGTGTGTGAGAGAGAGAGACAGAGAGAGAAGGAGAGAGGGACAGAAGGAGAGAGGGAGAGGGAGGCATTAGGGGGCCGAGAACGCCCATGGCGGGAGCCCCAGCAAAGCGAGTGGTGTGAACCCAGCCTGCCTTGGGAGGTCTGAGCGCCAGGGCAGCCAAGGGTGGGAGAGACCAGGGCCTGGCTCAGGCAGGCGAGCGGGAAGCAGAAAGTGGTCAACTCCGCTTTCTCTGCCGTTTGCCCCCTGGGGGTTGGGTGGACCCAGCCGTGCTGGAGAAGGCCATCGATGTCAACAAGGCCACCAAGACCAAGGCTGATCTCTCCTGGAGATGAACACACCCAGGCACGGTGTTTAGTGACACCTGAAATGGACCACGACAGTAGCAAACTCAGTTCCGGAGACAGTGCACTGTGAGAGCCCGGGGGCTCCAGGCTCCCAGGAGCAGCAAGGCCTCGGCCAGGATGCTTCGCCTTTCTCTGCCTCGGTTGCCTCGTTTGTAAAATGAAGATAAAGTACAGCACTCATGTCATGGTGTTGCCATGGCGATTTGATGGGTGAATCTGTGTAAGACCATTCGAAATGTTCATAACAAAAGCATTATGTAAAAAATATTACCTGCTACGCAGTCTGGAGAGTCTCAGGACAGTGCCCATCCCATCCTGGAGGGGACGCTGTCTCCCAGCAAGCGGAGTGAACGCTCCCCCACAATCATTCCCTTCTCACCTCTGCCTGGCTTTTTTTTCATTCATTCATTCATTCATTCGTTCGTTCTTTTTTTTTTTTTTTTTTGAGACAGGGTCTCACTATATGGTCCAGGCTGGCCTTGAACTCACAGTGATCCTCCAGCCCCAGTTTGTGTTTATGGGATTTATTCCTTCCTTATCCACACGCATCTACCTCCATCACCCCCAAACTTCGGGGGGTATGGCTGTCAGGGACAGACCCTGGGGGCCTTGTGTCTTGTAGCTAATGCATATGCTGCAGGGATCCCAAAACTAAGGCTTTACATCAGGCTCGAACATGAGCTCTTCGGTGAGCGCGCAGGACTCGAGGGGAGGGGGCGCTCTCGAGCAGGTTCAGGCCGAACCTGTGGGGTCTCTTTCTGTGCTGCAGTGGGGCAGCACAGATGAGGGCTCCGTCTCTGCTGTGAAGTTAGTTTCCTTCCGGGTGAAGGACATGGCAGGAGAAGCAGGGGCTGCTGACTGAGCCACATTCCAGCCTGGGCTCCCTCTGTCAGGGTTCCAGCTAACACTAAGAATCGTAAACAATCCCCAGGAACACCCAGAAATACAAATGAAGAGAATCACAAACCAGCCCCGGGCCGGTGAGATGGCTCAGCGGCATAAGCGCCTGCCTTGCAAGCGCGAGGGCCCGAGTTCGACTCCCGGATCCCACATACGAAAAAGGGGCCGGTGATATCGCTCAGCGGCACGGGTGCCTGTTGGCGCGCGAGGTCCTGAGGTCGACCCCCCGGTACCCACAAAAAAAAAAAAAAAAAAAAACCAGCCCCATAGAGCCCCACAATGGGCTAACTCTGCTCCCACTGATCTGTCCTGGGTGCTCCGGAACTTTCTCTGGGGCCACAGCGGCTGCACTGTTGTCCTCCGTTCCTGTCCCCATCACTTCTTCCCTCCCTCCTCCTTTGGTTTTAACCTCATGCTGCCTTCTCATCGTTTAAATGTCCACAGGGTCCATTAAAAGTGTGACATATCTCGAATTGTTATTCTCTTTTTTCTTTTCATGTAGTGTATTATGGCCATTTCTCAATGGCTTGAAAATCTTTTGAAAACACAATCTTTAATGATTATTTAACATTAAAAGTTATATACCATAATTGGTTAGCTGCTTTTCCCTTCCATTCTTCCTTCTTCCCTTCCTTTCCTTTTTGCCATACTGGAGATTGAACCCAGGCCTCCACAGTGAGCTACATCACCAGCCCCCCTTCTTTTTTTTGAAATTTGAGACAGGGTCTCACTGTCACTAAGTTGCCTAGGCTGGGACCCTCCTGCCTCAGCCTCCAGGGTGCTGGGGTTTCAGGCATATGCCTTGACACCTGCCGGGCTGTCAATTTTCAATACAGCAGCCTCTTCAGATGTTGGCCAGCTCTGTCCCCTGCGTGAGATGATTCTGTGTAAGTCCTCTGCCAGCTTTGACACATTTAATAAACTATTGTTAATGAGTAAGAAAACCACGCATTCAGGTGGGTCTGCGTTCAAGGCTAATCATTTTACCAAAGACTTGTGTCCTCTCCGGAGGCAGCCTGAGCCTGGGCCACAGGGGCAGAGGTGACAGGGTCACCCTGAGCGCCGAGGGCCGGGGCAGTGAGTTACCCGGCACAGCAAAGCTAAGATACCTGCTACACAGAGACAGCGGACATTTGAGTTCCAAGCCCGGTTCTGCCACTTGGCCCGGCTCCCAGCCTTCCTGAGCTGCAAGTGACAAATACGAGTGGCGCACAGGTCAGGTGGACAAAGTGGGCTCTGATCACAAATGCGTCACGGAAGGATGACCCTCGGTAGCACACTGGCACGGCCACTGCCTGGCACAGTCAGCAGCTGCGCGTGATGAGAACCCGTGAGGCCTTCTTTCTCAGTAAGTTTCACGGGTACAGCGGTGTCACCACCGGCAGTCACTGCCTGTGCGTCAGAGCCCCGGATCGGAGCCACCTTCCAGCTAGAACTGCGGCCCCCTTGACCAGCGCTCCCCGAACTCCAGCCCCCAGTGACCACTGTTCTCCTCCGTGCCCACGCTGCTGGGTTCCACGTGTAAGTGACAACCGTTGCTCCCGCGCCAGCTTCCTCCTCAGAGCATCCCTCCACCTCCCCCACCGCAGGGCTCCTCTCTGCCTCCACGCGGGGCACACACACACGATGCACACACACACACACACACACTGCACATGCGCGTGTGCACACACAATACCCTGTGCTTCCCTCTCTGGCTACTGCGCCAGGCCGCAGCTACTGCTTTTACTTACTTCCCCAGCATTCCCCTTAAGGAATTCATGGAGCCCCTTTATTTTCCTGATATTTTAGGGTACTGTGGGTTGAACCCATGGCTTTGTACCATCCAGGCAATGGCTCTATCACTCAGCTACACCCCCAGCCATTTTCATTTTTTAATGAGACAGGGTCTTGCTAAGTTGCCCTGGCAGAACTTGAACTGGCATCCTCCTGCCTCAGCCTCTGGAGTAGCTGCGATTACTGGTGTGCACCACAGTGCTCAGCTAATGTAACCCCTTTAAGCCTCATTGTTCTCGTCTGTGAACTGGAGATAATCATGCTGCCTTATGGGTTCTGGGGGGATTAGAGGGTGTCTATAAAGTGTGGGTGGTAGGGCCGGGTCGCAGCTCCGTGGCAGAGCATTTGCCAAGCACAAGTAAGGCCCTGGGTTCCATCCTCTGGTATCTCACACAAAAAATAGTAATTAATAGAGTGTGCTTAACAAGGAAGGTCTCAGCAAGTGGTGGCTACTACACAGAAAAGCATTTTTAATGAAAATACAATCTCCTAAAGTCATCACTTCATAAAAAATGAAAGTAATGGATAGAGGAGGGAAGGATTTATGCAATATAAAAGCTAGATTTGTAAATGAAGATAGTCTGTTTTAGTCATCTGTGTTCCTTGTTTGTTTGTTTGTTTGTTTGAGGCAGGGTCTCACTATGTAGTTCACGCTGTCCTCAAACTTGAGATCCTTCTGCCTCGGCCTACCCAGTACAGTCACCTATGCTTCTATTCAGTACCTACCACTGTATCAGACAGATTTTAAGTGCTCAATAACTGTGTTTGGTTCAACCTAAAGTTTCAAAGCAAGGTTTTCCTTGGACTCTAGTACCATTAAGTTAGCTGTGCATTCCATTCTACTGATGCAATTGCCCTGCGGTCGTAACTCACGGAGCCCTTTGCACATAAAATAACTGCAGCAATTATAATTTCCCTTGGAAAGACTGGGATTTATGAGAACATCTCTTCTTCAATCTTTTCCCCTACTCTTATCTCTTCTCCATATTCCACAGCAAGCAGAACAAAAACAAAGGACTTTTGACAAAAGGAGTCTTTCACTGTTACTACCGTCCCTGAATCTACTAAGACCAAACAACAGCTGCAGAGGAGATGAAATCCCAAGCCATGGGGGTTCCCCAAGTCTTTAACAGGATACACATTTTGATATTTGAGCAAAATTTTCCTAAACCCTGCAGACAAACTCAGAACTAGGGGCCGGAAGAGCAGGGAGGGAGGGGGATTCGGGAGCGCACATTTCCATACCAAAGAGGCGAGGTGTGGCAGACATCTGTTGCTTTTGTCTTCTCAACAAAACACCCCTCTGTAGGGAGGAGCATTGGTCCAAACTGGCCCCATTCCCAGGGGACAGGATATGCAACCCACCCTGTCCGACCCAGCCTCCCTGCCACGTAGACACAGTGCCAAGCTAAGCCAATCGCATTTCCTGCAAGAGATTTGATCTGTGAAATCCTGGGGGAGGGAGGGGCTCCCTTTTGTCCCCCAAATCCTAAAGTTTTCTATGGGATTGGGGCCAGCGGGAGCCATCTTACCTGCCACCTGTAGCGAGCAGATTTGTGTCTGAAGAGGATGCGGTCACAGAAAAAGAAGTAGAGACAAACACGCTGAAAGGAGGAGGGGACATCTAATCTCGGTGACATCATTTCAGCACCTCTGTGTGGCCCAGCGACTTGGGGTAGGAAAGTGAGCCCTGTGCTCCCCACCCACCTGCTCCCAGCTCCCAGTAAGAAGTCCTGGTGAGAAGACCCGGGGGCGGGGGTCCCCGTGGGGGAAGATGGGCAAGGAGCGGGGCAGGAGGAGCAAGGGTTGAGAGGAGGCCACACACCCTCAGATCTTATGTCAATTCAAGTAAAACTCACCCAATATCAATGTCTGTTGATTTCTTGGGAAAAGATATCTGAGTTTTCTCTCTGTGAGGAGATGAAGAGAAACAGAAGAAAGTGATTTAATTGAAACTGTGAGGTCTTCGGTCTTTTCTACATCCTGGAATCGTTGGGGCCCTAACCAGACATCTAGATCTTACAGGGCCAAGGGGCTTTCGCCAACCTCTGCCTCCAATGTGAAAAGAGACAGGAAGACTCGGCACCCATGCAACAGGCATTCCTGAGAGGAGAAAAACAAGATAGAAAAAGCGGAACCAAAATTATCCCACGATTACTTAGGCAGAGATTGTCCTGGAACAGAAGATCTATGTTCAGGTTAAAGCAGTATTAAAAAAAAACCCAAAACAAAACAACAACAAAAACCAATGTATCCAGCCTGGGCAACTGAAAGACTTATCCAGGCCCTGTCTCAAAAAATTACAAAAGGTCCCAGATGAAACTCAGTTCAGTCCCTGGTGCTGCAGATACACACACACACACAGGCAGGCACACACACACAGACACACACCAAGAAAAAGGTGATGAGTTCTACCTAGTTCAAAACATGCCCCAATGAAGTAACTGAATTTGAAGGGGTAAAGCTATTGGATACTTCCAGCAAAATACACCTGCCACTTCTAAGGGAAAAAATAAATTCATCAGCAATCAATTAAACATAGACCTAAATAATTATTGTGGTGGAAACCACTACTTCTGAATAATGTGATTCTAAGGACTTTTGGAAGAAACACATTTTTGTTACTTCCTGTTATGGAACCAGCATCATACTTGTCAGGAGTAGGTTGAGATAAAACTCTAGAACAGTACAACCGACAGTTAAGACGGAGCTGGCCGACGCAGCAGGGAGACCAGCCTGTGCCTGCTGGGGCTAGAGTGCGGGTGGTGTCCCCCACGCCTGTCCCCAGGGTGGTCCGCCTGGAGGGGGTGGGGCCGCTGGGAGGGCCTCAGGACATGGGGACAGATCCTGTCCTCTCACTGGATAAGACTGTGGGACCCAGCCTGTCCCCTCTCCACACCCAGCTCCAGATTTGAGGGCCTGTGCCCAGTGCACCCCTGCCGTGCCACTCCATGTCACCAGAGGTCAAAGCATCAGGCTGCCCAGCGTTGGACCCGAACCTCCACGCTGCGGGATAAAGAAACCTCTTCCTTTCCTTTTTTGTTAATTTTATTTTTTTTATTAATACATATTGTCATATATATTGATCACATTCATCATAGGGAATTTGTACCCGTACGTGATATATCTTGATTCTTTTTTTTTCCCATTCCTTTCCCATCCACCTTTCTTTTCCTTTCCATTTACAAAAGCTTTGTTTCCATTATTTCCCTTCTGTTTTCCTTTTTTTTCTTTTTCCCTTCCTTTCCTTCCTGCTCCTGCCTCCCTTTATCCCCTTCCCATTTGAACACGTTCTTCCTACTTCCCAATTCGCTCCTCTGTTTTGCTCCTATTTACCCTTTGGGTTTCTCACACCAGAGAAACAGTGTGATATTTAAACTTGTGTGTTGGGTTGGTTTCACTGAAGGTTATGGTCTCCTAGTACATCCATTTACCTAAAAATGTCTCAAGTTTATCCTTCTTTATGGCAGAGTAGTACTCCATTGTGTATAAATACCACATTTTCTTTATCCTTTCATCTTTTGATAGAAATATGGGCTGTTTCCAAGATTTAGCTATTACACATTGTGCTGCTATAAACATGTATGCATGGATCACTGTGGTGTGATCCTTTTAACCCTTTCAGGAAGATACCTACAAGGGGAACAGCCAGGTCAAATGGAACCTCTAGTTTTAGTGTTTTGAGGAATCTCCACACTGATTTCCATAGTGGTTGTACCAGTCTACACTCCCACCAGCAAGGGAGAAGGGTCCTTTTCCCCCACAGCCCCACCAGCATTTGTTATTGGTTGATTTTTGATGACATCCATTCTTTCTGGGATGAGATGGAATCAGAACCTCTTCATTTCTTAATTAGCCCACCTCAGGTTTTTCGTAATAGTGACGGAAATCTGATCATTATGGTCCCTTTCTTTCCCAGGTTCCGCTGATATAATTAAAAGAGGCAGAAAACAAACCAAATCAATGAAATGGAAAGGGGATGGGAGAGGTAGTGAAAGTAAAGTTCTCATTTTTTTTTATGGATACCAGGAGTCAAACTTGGGACCTTACACTTGCCAGGCAGGCACTTATGCCACTGAGCTATCTTACCGGCCCCAAGTTCTCATCTTTAATGGAAGGAATTGAGGCACAGAAGTATAACTGAAAGTGTTCATCAGGAGAAAGCAAAACTCAGAAAATATTGAAAGTTATTTCTGGAAAGTGAATCTATGGGTAAGAATAATTCATTTTATGGCTTGTATCTAAATGTTCCTCCAAAGCCTCAGGTCACCCAAAGTCACAGGCGGGGCTTTTCAGAGGCTTTTTCATCTAGTGTGTGTGATGCTGGGATTAAGGGTGTGTGATTACTAAATTAGTCCACTGCTTGGTTTGGCACAGTTTTGAGTGTGGATAACGGGAAGGTCCATGCTGGGTGTGAGTGCTCCCTGCCCTAAGAACATCAAAATATAAGGGACAGAAAGAGGGCGCTGTTCTCACTTACTGTTCGCTGCTTTTGCTGCCTTCTGCCTGCCGTGGACTGTTTCTCCTCTGTGATGCCACCCTGCCTTGGAGCCAGCCCACTATGGACCGAAACCTCTACAAACTGTGAGCTAAAATAAACCTTTCCTCCTTTAACTTTGGGTGTCGGGTATTTTGTCTCAGCAAAGAGAAAAGTAACTAAGACAACTCAGAAGGTAACTTGAATTTTTTAGACTCTTCTTTACATCTTTAATCGTTTTGCCATACAGAACTACTTTTAATTTTTTAAAATGTGGTTAAAAGTTTATACTAAATGCATAAAAAAGGAAAGACATATAACAAAATATTACCACTGCTCTCTGAGTAATGGAAATGTAGGGTTCCCCCTTTTTTCTCTTTGATTTTATCATGTGTGTGTGAGTGTTTTCTGCACATTTACAGCCAACTGATTTTTCAACCAGGGCGTCAAAAGCACACCCGGGGAAGGGACAGTCCCTCAGTGAGCCGTGCTGGGAAAGCCAGCTGTCTGTCTGCAGAAGGCAACTGGACCCCCACTTCCCACCACCCACAGAAATCAGCTGAAGATGAGTCAAGGATCAAAATGTCAGACCTGAAATTATGAAACTACTAGGAGAAAACAGGGGAAACACATCAAGACATTGATCTCAGCAAAGATTTTCTGGAGAAGAGCCCCAAAGTGCAGAAAATGAAAGCAAAGCTATGGCACAAATGGGATTATGTGAAACTAAGGGGCTTCTTTCTGCTCAGCAAAGGAGATGTGGACAGAGCGGAGAGGCAGCCTACACCAGAGAATGGGAGAAAACGTGTGTAAAGCGCCCGTCTGACAAGGGATTAGTATCCGGAATACAGGAGGAACTCAGTGCAATCCGAAAAATGAAATAATCCAATTTAAAACTGAGCAAATGGTCTGAATGGACATTTCTCAAAAGGACATACAAATAACCCAACAAGTGTGTGTAAAAATGTTCATCCTTAGTCACAGAAAAATGCAAATCAGAACTACAGGGAGACGTCCCCTCACCGCAGTTAGGATGGTTACCATCAAAAAGGCACCCACAAACGTTGGCAACAGTGGGGGGGGAGGGAGCTCTTGCACTCTCTTGGCAGGAATGGAAATTGGTCCAGCTATTGTGGAGGACGGCAGGAAGGGCCCTCAAAAACCAAATTTGGGGCTGGGGATGGAGCTCAGTGGCAGAGCCTGTGCCTAGCATGTGCACGGCCCTGGGTTCAATCCTCAGTACCACGAAAACAAAAACAAAAACAAAACAAAACAAAACAAAACCCGAAACCCTGGAAATGGAACTGCAACATGATCCAGGAATCCCATTGCTGGATACGCATACAAAGGGAATGAAATTTTCTCTGTGAAACACACCTTCTTAGCACTTCTCACAACAGCCAAGAGACAGAATCAACCTGGGTGTCCAACGACGGAGGAATGGATAAAAGAAATGTATATAAGCACTGTGGGATATTACTTAACCCTAAAAAGGATGAAATCCTGTTATTTGCAGCAACAGGGGTAGAACCAGAAGTCACTGCTCTGAGAGAGATGAGTCAGGCCCAGAAAGACCAGGACCATGCCGCGCCACTGCTCCAGGGAAGCTGAAATGCGGAACGCACGAGGCAGAGAGCAGAACAGAAGACTGCGAAGGGAGAGGGATAGAAAAATTGGGAAAAGAAGAGCTAGAATCATGAGTTCTAATGTTCTACAGCACAGTAGGGTGCTACAGTCCGCAACAAACATTTCAAAATAACTAGAGAAGAGTCTGAAGGTTCCCAACACTCAGAAACCGTAATATTTGAGGAGATAGAAAGTTTTTTTTTTCTTTTTTTGAGACAGGGTCTCGCTATGTAGTCCAGGCTGGCCTCGAACTCACGGTGATCCTCCTGCCTCAGCCCCCCGAGTGCTGGGAATACAGGTGTGCGCCACCACGCCTGGCTAGAAATGCTATTTCCCCCGATTCGATCACTGCACCCTGTATGCGGGAGTCATATTATAACACCGTGCCCCATAAATAAGTATAAGTAATATGTCAATTAAAAAGTAAAATTAGGGGCCGGTGAGATGGCTCAGCGGCTTAAGCGCCTGCCTGGCAAGCGCGAGGGCCCGAGTTCGACTCCCGGATCCCACATACGAAAAAGGGGCCGGTGATATCGCTCAGTGGCTCGGGTGCCTGTTGGCGCGCGAGGTCCTGAGGTCGACCCCCCGGTACCCACACACACACAAAAAAAGTAAAATTAAAAAATAAAGACGTTTAGTAGGAGAAAGAATAAAAACCAACCACGCCTAGAAGAGGCCCATGGAGGATAAAAGGCCTCAGAAAGAAAAAAAAGAAAGGAACATGATCGCAAGCGCGGGCCGCGTGGCCGGTCTGTCCGCTCCGCCCGCCTGGAGACCACGTGGCCCCGCGGCTGCACGCGACGGGCGCAGCCCCTGGGCTCGCGGCGCCTCCGTCCCCTGGAGCAGCCGGGGCCACGGAGGAACAGCGCGCCCGCCGCGGGACCCCTCGCACCTGCAGCCGCGATCCCGGCCCGCGCTCGGCCCGCTGGCGGCGGGGGCGCTGCTGCCCGTCCCGCGGGCGTCGTTCCTTGCAGCGGCCGGCCGTGCGGCGAGCCTCCGGCCGGACGGAGATGGCCCCGGAAGCCCGCGGGAGGGCGCGGGGGAGCGGGGCCGCGCGAACGCCGAGCGCCCCCGCGGCCGCCCCGAGCGGCGGACTCCCCACGCCGGGCGCCGCGGGCGTGAAGCTGCGTTTTGTACGACGGGGTCGGAGTTCGAGGTCGCGGCGGCCGTAAACCTTTCCTGGACGAAGACCGCCGCGGAGCCCCGGACTTCCACCGCGTCCTCAGAAGGCCGTGGACGTGGAAGCAGCGGTGTCCGGGCGCGGCGCGCTCTCGCTGGGGACCCGCAGCGCCCGTCGCAGCCCCCGGCGTCGCCGCCCAGGCCGCCGTGCAGACCTGGAGCGCCGCGGAGCGCACCGCGGGGAGCCTCGGCCGGCGCGGGCGCAGCTGAGCGCGCAGCCCCGCTCTGCACTGCGGGGATCGTGGCTGGGGCCGGGCCCTTCAGGATTCGCCTGCGCCTTGTCCTCCAAAGTCCCCGACGGTGCTGGTTCCTCAAGCGCCCAGGAGTTTTCGTGCGGGAGACTGCGGGGTGCACCGCAAGAAAACACGCGGCCGTCCACGCAGCGTGCCCAGATCGAGCCGCTCTTACACAATAACAAGCAGTGCATGTTTCCAGAAACTGCCTGTCGGGAGACGTTCACTGGGGCAGCCCTTGCCCCGCCTAGGGAAATGCAGGGTGGGGAGATACTGGGGACCACGAACTCTGTAAAAGTTATAGAAGACTGCGGTGAAAAACTCACAATTACAGAAGCAAAAGTGACAGTCTTCTAGTTCTGATCTTTGTCTCAACGGGGTATACAACCGAATAATAAAAGGGTGTAGGGACTGGCTTCTGCTTCAATACAAAATTTTTTTTCTTGTAAAAGGTGTCCAATATATTTTCCAGTTAGGTAGGGTTAAGATTTAAAAGTGAGGGCCAGTGAGATGGCTCAGCGGCATAAGCGCCTGCCTGGCAAGTGCGAGGTCCTGAGTTCGACTCCAGGTACCCACATTAAAAAAAAAAAAAAAGATTTAAAAGGAGGTTTTCATTCGGGACTTGGGCTTTAAAGTTCAATCTGTGTCTGCTTAAGGTCGTGATTGTTAATTCACAGGAGAGAGAAGGGAAATTTTATTTAAATTGCATCTGTTAACCTTTGTATCTGAAACTTTGTACACTTCTTCACTTTCAAAACTTATTTGAAGTACAGAATTTAAAACTCATAGCAGTAAAAAGTATTAAAATGAAATCAGTAGAATAGTAATGGAGAAAGTCCAATTTCGCTCAACATGGTTATTACGGAGGGATTGCTTCCTTGGGTTAAGGACTCCACAGTTAGTTTGTTAAACACTCTCAGAACAGTCGTTTCCAGAATTATGGATTCCTGTACTGTTGTGCTAAGATTTGCCTGTGCTCTTTTCATGATAAAAACCCTATAGAAAATTGGAATAGATGGTCTTTATCTCAATCTGGTAAAAACTATCTATGACAAACCAACAGCCAATATTATACTAAATGGCCAAAAACTGAAAGCCTTCCCTCTAAAATCAGGAACAAGACAAGGATGTCCACTGTCCCCACTCTTATGCAACATAGTTCTGGAAACTTTAGCCAGAGCAATTAGACAAGAGAAAGAAATAAAAGGAATAATGATTGGAAAGGAAGAAGTTAAATTATCATTATTTGCAGATGACATGATACTCTACACAGAAGACCCCAAAAACTCCACTAAAAAACTGCTAGATTTAATAAGCAAATTCAGTAGTGTAGCTGGATACAAAGTCAATACTCAAAAGTCAATAGCCTTTCTGTACACAAATAAGAAACTTACTGAAAAAGAAATTAGGGAAACAATACCTTTCACAATAACATCCAAAAAAATGAAATACCTAGGAATCAACCTCACAAAGGATGTAAAAGACCTCTATACTGAAAACTACAGTACTCTGAAAAAGGAGATTGAAGAGGATATCAGAAAATGGAAAGATATCCCTTGCTCCTGGATAGGAAGAACCAATATAGTGAAAATGGCCATACTTCCAAAATTGTTATACAGATTTAATGCAATTCCAATCAAAATTCCAACAGCATATCTCACAGAATTAGAGAAAACAATCCTAAAATTCATTTGGAATCAGAAGAGACCTAGAATAGCAAAGGCAATTCTGGGCAACAAAGGCAAGGCAGGGGGCATCACAATCCCCGGCTTGAAATTATACTATAAAGCTACTGTGATAAAAACAGTGTGGTACTGGCAAAAAAACAGACCTGAAGATCAATGAAACAGATTAGAAGATGCTGAAACAACCCCAGACATACTAAGCCACCTTATCTTTGACAAAGGTGCCAAACACATTCACTGGAAGAAAGAAAGCCTCTTTAATAAATGGTGCTGGAAAAACTGGCTCTACAAATGCCGAAGATTAAAACTAGACCCATATCTTTCACCATGCACTAAACTAAATTCAAAATGGATCAGAGATCTAAATCTTAAAACAGAAACATTAAATCTGCTGGAAGGTAGGATAGGTAAAACCCTTGAAGACATTGGTGTAGGCAAAGACTTTATGAATAAAACCTCAACCACATGGGAACTATCCCAAAGAATCAACAACTGGGATCTCATCTTATTAAAAAGCTTTTGCACAGCAAGAGAAATCACCAACAGAGTGGAGACAACCCACAACGTGGGAAAAAATGTTTGCCAGCTGTTCCTCAGACAAAGGATTACTATTGAGAACATATAAAGAACTCAAAAAAATCAGACCTCCCAAATTTAAAGACCCACTCCAAAAATGGGCATCTGAGATGAATATATATTTCTCAGATGAAGAAATACTAATGGCAAATAAATATACAAAAAATGTGCAACATCACTAGTCATTTGAGAGATGCGAATTAAAACAACACTGAGATACCATCTCATCCCAGAAAGAATGGCTATTATAAAGAAATCAACTAATAACAAATGCTGGAGGGGCTGTGGGGAAAAAGGAACCCTTCTTCACTGTTGGTGGGAGTGTCGACTGGTACAGCCACTGTGGAAGTCAGTGTGGAGACTCCTCAGAAAACTAGGGTTGGAGGTCCCATTTGACCTAGCTATTCCCCTTCTGGGCATCTTCCCAGAAGAATTAAAAACATCGTACCACAGCGATATATGTGCACCCATGTTTATAGCAGCACAATTTGTAATAGCCAGATCTTGGAAACAACCCAAATGCCCATCAACTGAGTAATGGATAAGAAAGATGTGGTATTTTTATACAATGGAGTACTATTCAGCAATAAAGAAGGATAAACTGGAGACTTTTATAGGTAAATGGATGCAACTCGAGAAAATACTCGTAAGTGAAATAAACCGGAAGCACATGTGTAAGCATCTTATTGTCTCTCTAGTATGAGAAACTGAAAGAGTAAATAAAATCCAAAATGTACAATAGACATGATGAATCAAAAAGAAACTGGTCAAAAGGAAAGAGAGACTGGAATAGGGAAAAGAAAGAAGGGAAAGGGAAAAAAATTGTATATATATATAAAATGGTTAAGATAGATACACTACTAATTTTACTTAGTTCATTGAAGAGTAAGGTTTGTGCCAATAATGTTTGGACAATTGAATGCTAATGTCTGGTATCCTGAATAACTAACTTAAAGATAATAATACGTAATGCATTAACCATTGTTACCCTCATATTATGTTGTTTTGAAAATTTGTTCTTTTTTTGATTTGTTTCGTTTTTTCTTCTCTTTAAAATAAAAAAAAATTAAAAAAAATATTTGCCTGTGCTTTGGAAACTTTATAGAACACACTTTCTTTTGGAATGTACTTGATAAGAAATTTTAAACATTGTTTTCACCTCAGTGTAAAAATACAGTGGTTTTGATTTTGTTTTTAGTGCTGCCAAAATAAAATATTCATTTTTGCATAAAAAATAAAATAAAATAAAATTGCAGTCAGCCAATTTAATAAAAAGTGGGGGTTAAGATGTTTAATTCAAGGCAAAAAGGAAGAAAACAGGCCCAAAAGCTTTGCTTAGTAAAAAGGGAGTTATACACAATTCATATTTAAGTGCTGTAAAATTTTATACACTGTCATGGTTTAGATCTAAAATGCCCCCCAAAAGTCTCATGTGTTCAGGGGTGGGGCTATGGGAAGGAACCCGGTCCTGAGGGTGCTACCTTGTGAATGGATTAGCCCACGATGAGTTCATACTCAGGGGCTACTAGCAGGAAGAAGCAGTTTATCTCTTGGGAGCATCTGTGTCTCTACCGGCTCTTCCTGGTACTCTGATTCCTGGCTGCCATGAGGTGAGCAGCTCTCGTCCGCCATGCCCGTCCGCCATACCCATCCGACATGATGTTCCTTCCTTGGACTGAAACCTCTGAAACCATGAGCCGAAGTTGTCTATGTCAGGTATTTGGTCACAGCAATGAAAAGCTGACTTATACCAAATAAGTCACCAAATAACCAAATAAAGCATCAATATACATGAAGCACAAAGTTTGCAAAATAGAAGAACAAAATAAAAGCTGAAAAATTAGTGATTTTTTAAGTATTAAGGAAAAATGATAAAATAACATAATTTAATATTTGTAAATGAAAAAAATGAGAGGAGTTTTTCCTTCCTTTTAACAAGGGCTGGGGAAAGGGGAAAAACATGTATGGTTCTGTATATATGCATCTTTATGTATTGTTATACTTAATATAGCAAATAGATATAACTTTTATTATGTGAATAGAAAAACATTTTCAACAATTTCTAAACCTAGATATAGGGCTGGGGATATAGCTCAGCAGCACAGCACCTGCCTGGCAAGCACGAGGTTGTGAGTTTGATTGCCGGTACCAAAATAAATAAATAAATAAATAAACCTAGATATATTTTTAAACCTATACCCAGAACTCACTTTCTTTGCTAGCATTAAGAAATAAGTGCTTCAATTTATGGAAACATTTTGTTACAAAGAAAGCCTTAAATTATCCCCAAAGAAAAGACTATATCCTGCTTTCCTTGA
Organism: Erethizon dorsatum; assembly: GCA_028451465.1. Lineage (NCBI taxonomy): Eukaryota > Metazoa > Chordata > Mammalia > Rodentia > Erethizontidae > Erethizon > Erethizon dorsatum. The sequence goes on along the minus strand of CM051838.1, from coordinate 27,300,506 downwards.
CATCAGTGAAATAAAAATGTAATAAAAGAGAAATGGCAGCAGTAAGTAGAGGGGTACAACAAACCTCAACTTGAAAGCCTTAAGTAATGGTTAGTAGAAAATAATAGTACAGGTCCTGCTGCATGAAACAAAGTTAAGACCATACCAAGTAAAAAATTCATAACCTCCAATGCTTTCATTCCTTGTTAAGGAAATATAAAAATGATTCAATACTCAAGTAACAAAAAAGGTTTAAAAAAGAATGACAGCAATATTCTAAAAATAAGCAGAAAGTTGGGTGTAGTGGCACATGCTTGTAATCCTAGCTCTTGGGAGGCTGAGGCAGGAAGATCGCCACAAGTTTGAGGCTAGTCCGGGCTAGCTTGAACACACTGAGTTCAAGGCCAGCCTGTAATGCATAGTGAGACCCTACCTCACAAAAATAAATACATTTTAAACAATAAATAAAAACTAGCAGAGAGAAAGAATAGCAGCAAAAACTAACGCGTTGGAAGACTTGCAAAATAACCCGTGGGAGGGTGTGTGTGCTGGCTGAGGCAGTCCTGGGAGACAGGGACAGGGGACAGGGAGGAGAACCCCCCAGGGAGCGGGGCACTGGTAAGCTGAGATTTCCACAGGGGCTTTGCTTGGGAGTCACAGGCTGAGACCAGCGTCAACCCTCACCCGGGAAAACGCTGAGAAATGAGTCATAGCTAAAACAAGGTCGTGTTACTGTGAGGTCACCGGGCGGGATGTTTCTGTGGTGGACGATGAGGACACATGACAGTCACTGAGCCACAAAAGCTGAGTGCAAGTGGCCAGCTCCGTCCTGGGCGGATGAGTCCCTGTCCATGCACGGACACCTATGTGGCCGCACGCGTGGTGACCACAGGGGCAGAGGCACTGTCTCCTCGCGCTGCTGGGGAAGGGCGCCTCCGCCCGTTTCTGTCACTCCTGTGTCCTCACACTCGTCACGTTACCTGGGGTGTGTGCAGGAGCGCGGTGCTTGCTCTTCCTTTTTCTTTTATGAATTTTGGAAATCATGATGACGAAGGTCAGCAAAAAAGTCCATTCCAGGAGGCCTCCCCGCCCCCAGTACGCTTACCAGAGTCCGTCACTTTGTTAGGATTTATAGTAATGAAGTGTGTGCGCCTCGCTTTCTTTGTGAAACAAAAATTAATGTTTTTTAGCCTGGTGTGGTGTCGCACTCCTATAATCCAGCACTTTGAGAGGCAGGAGGATTGCAAGTTCAAATCTGCCCTAGGCAATTTAGTGACTTAGTGAGACCCTGTCTCAAAAAATAAAAAACTTCTCCACAGTAAAGGAAACTGCTAACAGAGTGAAAGACAGCCTGTGGAACGGAAAAAAGTTTTTGTCAGCTACTCCTCAGACAAAGGACTAACATCGGGCCGGTGAGATGGTTCAGCGGCGTAAGCGCCTGCCTGGCAAGCGCGAGGGCCCGAGTTCGACTCCCGGATCCCACATACGAAAAAGGGGCCGGTGATATCGCTCAGCGGCATGGGCACCTGCTGGCGCGCGAGGTCCTGAGGTCGACCCCCCGGTACCCACAAAAAAATAAAATAAAAATAAAATAAAAAATTGTAAGGAAAGTTTAAAAAAAAAAAAAAAGGACTAACATCTAGAACATACGAAGAACTCAAAAAAATTAGACTCCCCCAAATTTAAAGACCCAATTTAAAAATGTGCATCTGAGATGAATAGATACAGAAGTGCAAGTGGCCAATAAATACATGAAAATCTGTTCAGTATCACTGGCCATTTGAAAAATGCAAATTAAAACAACACTCAGATTCCATCTTACTCCAGAAAGAATGGCTACCATCAAGAACTCAACCAATAACAAATGCCGGAGGGGCTGTGGGGAAAAAGAAATCCTTCTCCACTGTTGGTGGGAGTGTAGACTGGTACAACCACTATGGAAATCAGTATGGAGATTCCTCAAAAAACTAAAAATAGAAATTCCATTTGACCCAGCTATTCCCCTTCTGGGTATCTTCCCAAAAGAGTTAAAGAGATCATACCATAGTGATACATGCAGCTCATGTTTACAGCAGCACAGCTCATAGTAGCTAAATCTTGGAAACAGCATATATGCCCATCAACAGATGAGCAGAAAAAGAAAATGTAGTATTTATAGACAATGGAGTATTACATTGCCATAAAGAAGGACAAACTTGAGTCATATGTAAGAAAATGGATGCACCTTGAGACCATAATGCTAAGTGAATAAATCAGACAGCCAAACTTAAATATCACATGGCTTCTCTTATATGAGAAGCCCGATGGGTCTTTTGTTCAGTCCCACCAACGTCTCCAGCTCTCTTCTTTCTTTTTCTTACTCTACGTTCTCTGTTATTTACATCGGTCAGTTTCTTATTCTGGCTTCAAGTTTACCAAATCTTCACTCTGTCCCCTCCATTCTGCTGCTGAGTCTGCCTGTGACTTTTAAAAAGTTTTGGTTACTGAATTGTTAAATAAGAATTCCAGAAAGTCACTGTTTTGGATAAAGCTCCTTCACTGGGCCCCAACAGACTGGATTGAAGATAAAAATGGAGTCACTCGTGCTACAGTTCTGTGTCGCCAAACCGAAACCAAGATGTCGTCTGACCTCCAGAGAAATCCGGAGACATAAGAGCCAGTTTCCCACTGGGCCAGTCTCAGTTGGCGTGGCAAGGAAGCTCCCCCGCCTAACCCTCACTGTGAGCGACCTGGTGGAACCAAAAACAAGCCAGCCCGATGTTTCCTATTGCTCTGTGTCTCTGTCCTCACCTTTCAAGGAAATGAACTCTGAAATGACCCACATGCTCTTCGTTCTTTGTTCCTGCTGTCTTCAGCCCTTCTCTGTCTATACAGCCAACCTCCTAGCCGGGGATGGGGGCACACACCTGTAATCTCAGCAGTCTTGGAGGCTGAGGCAGGAGGATTGTAATTTTGAGCCCAGGCTGGGCAATTTAGTGACTTAGTAAGACCCAGTCTCATAATAAAAAAATTTTTAAAAAGGAGCTGGGGATGTAGCTAAGTGTGAAGGCCTTGGATTCAATCCCCAGTCCCCAAAACAAATTAAAAAAAACAAAAAATGCCCCAAAACCAACCTCCCCTGCTGTGCTCATGGAACACGGAGACCTACATGGAGTGAAGTGTTCCTCGCTTGAGTCTAGAGTGGAGAAAATAAGCCCACTGAGAGCCTTAAAACTGAGGTGCTGTGCTTGTCTTTTGACCATGTGTTGCAGGATGCCCTGCTCAAACAATAACGATTGAAACGGAAATGCGCGTGCAGAGCGAAGGGACAGCGGAGCCGGTCGGAGCCTCAGTGCCCATGGGAGGAGCCGGGAGGGCAGCGAGACGGCAGCAGGTGGAGGGACAGTAGGTGCCTTCCCCGCGGTCCGCTGCCCTGGACACCTGCCGCTCAGTCCTGCCAGTAGGCCTGGGCGAGCCTGGACCGGATCTCAGGGTGTCCCCTGGAAGGACAGTCGGGGACCCCCCAGCCCCGCAGGTCAGGGGCGGCCCACAGGGTGCTGAGGCTGTGCCCCTAGTGTGTACAGCACGGCAGGTGCAGGCTCAAACCCTGACGCTCCCATAACTTTAAGATCCCTTCGAAGCCGGGCTTTTTGGATTTTGTTTGTTTGTTTTGGTGATACTGGGGGTTGAATTTAGGGCCTTCACACGGAGCTACATCCCCAGCTCCTTTTTAATTTTTTATTTTGAGATAGGTCTCACTAAGTCACTAAGTTGCCCAGACTGAGCTTGAACTTGCCATCCTCCTGCCTCAGCCTCCCAGAGTGCTGGGATTACAGAAGTGCGCTACCAGGCCTGGCTTCCCTTTCAGTGTTAAAATTGTGCCTGCAATCTCAGTTTCACTTTCCCTTTCCCGTTTGGCCCAGCCACGCGGTGGCCCACAGTGTGTCATTTGCTCTTTATGGGTACACAATTTCCTTCTTAGAAAAACCAGAAACAGGGCCGGTGAGATGGCTCAGTGGTGTATGTGCCTGCCTGGCAAGCACGAAGGCCCGAGTTCGACTCCTGGAACCCACATATGAAAAAAGGGCCGGTGATATCGCTCAGCGGCACGGGCGCCTGCTGGCATGCGAGATCCTGAGGTCGACCCCCGGTACCCACACACACAAAAAAATAAAACAAAGAAAAACCAGAAACATAAAAATTTTGGATGATTCCTCTTCTGATGTATTTTACCAAAGGAAATAAACTTTAAATAATAAACTTCAGGGGTGCAGAATTAAACTGCATTCATTGCTTTATGCGGTCCAAAATAATCACTATGTTTAAAGAACTGGGATTTTACGAGCCTAATAAAGACGATGTTAAACACAAACACGAGTAAATGAGCAGGCCCGGGGAGGAGCGCAGGAGCGGCCTCCATTATGTCATATTCCTAACGACTCACTTCTCGTCTCCTGGGAGAAAAGACCTTTTCCTCTGTAACCATTACGCCTTGGTCATATTCAAGAAATTTGACGTTGATTTACTATTTAAAATTTATGTACACTGAAATTTAAAAAATAACAAACCATAACCAAATTTCTCCATTACTCTTATATATTTGCATCCCCCTCACACACGCCATCCTGAGCATTGAACCCAGGGACTTCACACTGAGCTACATCGCCAGCCCTTTTATTTTTTGTTTTGAGACAGCTAAGTTGCCCAGCAGAGGCTTGAATGTGTGATCCTCCTGCCTCAGCCTCTCAGAGAGCTGGGATTCCAGGCATGCACTACCCCATCTGGCTTTTCCTCGTTTTTTGACAATCCACGAACCTAGGATCATGCATTGCCTTTAACAGTTATGTAGCACTCTGCCCCTTTAATCTGAAATACGACTGCTGAGTTATTTTTCTTTTATGATACAAGAGTAAAGAGGCCAGGTTCTGTTTCACAGATGTCTCAGAATCCACACAGAGAATCCGCTTCGACCTGGGCATATTCTCAACAAGGACCCCAGCCCGCGTGTCCTGTGGCTTTGTCCTAACCCGGGTTCCATCCGATCACTGGGTACGATGTTGTGTGCCGATGTCTCCACCTCCTCTTTGTCACAGCGCACACCCTGCGGGGTGACGTCTGGGCACATAGCTCTGGGTCCGGCACTCTCGCCTGTGCTTTCCACAACCCTTGTCTGAATCAGTCAATAAGCTGGTGAAGTCATGATTTCCTCAATCGATCATTCCATATATTTTTGTTTTGTTTTATTTTTTGAGACAACATCTCGCTATGGAGTCCAGCCTAGCCATGAACTCACACTCAGCTGTGTGCACCGATTGGCCTTGAGATTCTGGGTGTGGGCATAGGGACGGGTGTTGTCATGGCCCAGCTAGGGTTATATGGCTGCTCCTGTCACAGTAGCAGAGGGTGGCATCATTGTTGACAGTTATCTCTGGGCCACTCAGAATCTGAGAGTTCCAGGTCCCCAAGGGGAGAGAGATGCTCTAAAGAGACCGAAGATGGCCACTGTAGCATCAAAATGATCTTTCTTCCTTCTCCCTCAACGCACTCATATCACATAAACACTTCTTTGAGGTACTTTTTCTCTTCTTTGTTAGATTGTCAGGGAAGACAGAATTTTTCTTCCCTCTTAAGTTCAGTAACTGGGGATCTGTGAATTAAACTATAACAGGCCAATTAATGGGTGTACAGGATTAGCTTTTAACTGTTGAGACCAGGTGTCTGACAAGAACACACCCTCAGAAGGGACTGGACTTGCACTTCTAGTATATGCGCTGCTGAAGCCAGCATGTGGACTTGCACTTTTGAGAAATGCTGGGGCTGTCAAGTTTTTAGAAGCTCTTAGAGATGGGTTGAAAGCATTTTACATAATGAGATGGATATAGGCTTTTTAGATCTAAAATTTCCTGAAAAGTCCTCTGTGTCAAAGATGGGGCTTTCCATAAGTACTTAGCCATAAGCTTATTCTGTTGTTAGGAGGTAGGGCCTGGCTGGGGGTCATAGGTCACTGGGGGCATGGCTCTGCAGGATATATTCTTGCCCTGGCCCTTTCCCCTCTCTGGCTCTTTCCCACTCTGCTTCCTGGCTGCCGTGAGACGACCAGCTTTCTTCCATTAGGCCCTTCTGCCATGATGCTTTTTCCTTGGAGCTCCCCCAGCTGTGGACTCAACCCTCCAGAACTGTGAGCCACATGAGCTTTTTTCCTTTAAATTGTGTGTGTCAGGTATTTGGTTCCAATAATGAAAAGCTGACTAATACAGCAGGAGAAAAGTCACACAGTTTTTATGAATATTTATATGCACAAGAGTTTACAGAGGCAGTTAAACTTGGGGGCTTATATACCTTCTTATCAAAGGAGGAAGAATTTGGGTTTCATGGGAAGATAAATCATAGGGAAGTGAGTAGGACTTAGGGCGAAATTCATGGGAGTTAGGACTATTTTATTTTATTTAGGGGTTTTATTTGGTTTGGTTTGGTTTTTTGAGACAGGTATCACTATATTGTTGAGGTTGACCTTGAACTCACTGTGTAGGCCAGGCTGGCCTCAAACTCACAGTGATCCTGCTGCCTCAGCCACCCAAATGGTAGGACTACAGGTGTGTGCCACGATCTCAGCTTGGCATTTTCAATCTGAAAGGACCAAATTCTTTTTTTTATGTGGGTACCAGGAGTCGACCTCAGGACCTCGTGCTTGCCAGCAAGCACTTGTGCCACTGAGCGATATCACTGGCCCTTTTTTTTCCTTTATGTGGGTTTTGGGAGTCGAACTCAGGACCTCACACTTGCCAGATAAGCGCTTATGCTGCTGAGCTATCTCACTGGCCCAGGACCAAATTCTTAATGTAAACAGATCCTATTTCCTAAATCACCAGAAATACTCTTAGCAATAGAGACTAAAATTAGAAGCCTAAAAACCTAATCCATCTATGTTGAAACCAACTTCTGCTGTATGATTGGATGTGGTTTTGGCCCCACCCCCATCACCACTACTGACCAGAACCCCTGTACCCCAATGTCATCCTCAGGGCATCCGCGTGGGATCGGGACGGCCCCACAGTCATCAGGCAGAGGGACAGAGCCCGTTTCTGCACGAGACGGCATGGCTGGCACAGGAGAATCCCACTTTGGTCGCAGCGTTCAAGTAAACAAGCATGAAATCAATTCGCTCTGGTGATAGGCGTGGTGACAGGATGCCCACTTTAAGGAGGATGTGCCTCACGTGCGTCAGTCTGAAATCCAGCGTGATTTGTGTGGGTGGCTTCGGAGAAACCGGCACACCCAGATCCTGTTGCAGAAAGTGTCCCCACTGTGTCCTCAGGGACATGTTATGATTAGGGGTAGAAAAATGCTACACCCATTACCTGGGGACCCAGGTATGCAGTGGGGGATTTCACAGTGGCTGTTTGTGTCCAACAAGCCCCTGCCCCAGAGCCCGGCTCAGGTGGCCCCGGGACCTCAGGCTGGGCTGGGGCGCTGCTGTCTAACGGCCCTGTGCCCAGGCCACAGAGCAAGGGGCTGTGTCACTGTCCCACCGCACACCATATCTGGGGGCAGGCAGGGCAGCCCCAGTGTGTATACCGCGCTGGGAGGGATGGCGGCCTGGGAGCTCTTCCAGGAGAACTATGACTCCGTGTGCCCAGGGGTGGCCGGCAGGGCTGGAGTGAGACCAGGACGTGGCTGGCAAGATGGGCTCCTTGCTTTCTGTCACCCTGAGGAGGTTCCAGGGACCCAGAGTCGCATTGCTGGCTGCCACTCCAGTCAATGGATGAAAACCCAGTTGGAGTCAGTCATGGTGGCGCTCCCCTGTAATCCCAGCACTCAGGAGGCTGAGGCAGGAGGATCACTGTGAGTTCAAGGCCAGCCTGGGCTACATAGTGAGTTCAAGGCCAGCCTGAACTACATAGTGAGATCCTGTCTCAAAAAGAAAAAGAAAAAAAGCAAACCACTTTAAAGTTACAGATCTTGTCTAAAAGCTTCCCAGAACTTGGACATTTAAACTGGGTCCAGTTTAAAGGAAATCTGGATGTTGTGACCTTGACAATGTCATCAGGGGGCTTTTTTAATGCCTCTTGCTTTAGGCTTCTTTTTGAAGATGGTCTGAACATAGGGGCACACATGTGTGTGTGTGTGTGTGCATGTGTGTGTGTGTGTGTGTGTGAGACCGCTCCCGTGATCACACAGCTGAAAAGCTCCACTCTGCCACGCTGCTGAGACTCGGTCCACGAAGTCCGGTGCTGCAGCCCCAGGCTGCAGCCCGGAAGCCCAACCGCGTCTCAAGCGCAGGTCCCAGGTCCGAATCCAGGGCAGTGGCAGCGGCCACCACGCCGCCTGGAAGCCTCCCTGGGCCGCTGTCTTGAGCATCCGGTCCACACGGTGCCACCCACACGCAGCGGCTCCCTCCCCTGTGCCACTGACCCCTGTGCCCAGGGGAGGCGCTTGGTGTCCCAGGTGCCCTCGGCCCTGTCTCGTGACCCGCGAACTCACCACCACAGGGGCCAGAGCAGATGAGCCGGTGCCAACGAGCTAAGGTCTTCAGCAAATGCTTCTTCCCTTGCAGACATCTGGTAGGGTTGCGTTTCTCCTCTCCACTCCCACTGTCTTTAGGTGTGGCCAGATGACCTACTTTGACCCCAAAATGTGAAAGGGCACAACAGAAAGTACGCCATGGGCAAAGTCCCCCCCACTCACCTATAGCAAGAAATAAACCTGTGTGTAAATCTGGCTTGGTGGTGTACATTTGTAATCCCAGCACCCAGGAGGCTGAGGCAGGAGGATCGCCATGAGTTCAAGGCCAGCCTGGGCTATATCTCAATAAATGAAACAGAGAGAAACTTTTGTATTATAAGCTGCTCCCACGTACCCCCACACAAACAAAAAGACCTATATAGATAACACGATGAGGGAACAATACTTTGGAATTTTTGTTGTTTTTTTGAGACAGGGTTTTGCTATGTAGTTCAGGCTGGCCTCAAACTTCCAATGATCCTCCTGCCTCAGCCTCTCACATCCAGACATTACAGGCCTGTGCCGCCACACCTGGCTAAAATAACAATATTTTAGGTTGGGTTCATGGGATGTATTTTTTAATTTCACCTGTCTGTTCTTATTTTTTAAAATTGAGCTAGGGGAAAGTGTAAAATTCATAGGCAGCTTGTGTTCTCTCCCTGTTTCCAGGTTCCAGGTGCAGGAGGCGGAGCCCAGCTCCTCTGAAGCTCCAGCCTGGCTCTTCTAGCACACACTGCTTTCCCCTGAGAGCAAACTGCTCCAGATGGGTTTATTCATGGATTCATACAACAGTGTCTGGAGACGGATCCTGTGCGCAAAACTGCCTAGGAGGGTGGTATAATCTCGCTTGGCCCTGAACTTCAGTCCTGCTGAGAAAGAAAGTTTTGTGCTTGAAAATCTGATAAACAGCCAAGATGGAAGGAAAATGAGATGCTAAGGAGAAATGCTGTTCAGGAAGGGGAAATCCGAGCTGGCTTGGAGCAGCAAGAAGTCCTATTTGAAGGCGGTACGCCCTCTCTCAAACGCAAGCTGTTCCTTGAACTTCGCTGAGTAATCACAATCAGGTCAACTCAGCCAGTCTGCGTGCTAACCCGCTGCGACTCTTCTACTGCTGAGAGCTGCAAAAAGAGCTGTCACCTTCAATGCAAGCACCTGCCACTGGGGAAAAGACACCGAGCGATTCTGCTTCCGTCTGCCCCGTTAGCGTTCCTGAAATAGAGCCCTGCATGGCAGCACGGGACAGCGTTTGGAGTGACGACATCGGCGCCCCAGCTCAAGAGTGAAAACAACCAGGCGATTCTCCAATTTCAGTCTTCAGTGGTTAATTGCTAAAGGGATAATTAAATCTAGGTGTGAGCTGATTAGTCATCATCCCGCCTTCATTTCCAGTGATTCCTGCTCCTATAGAAGCATTGGTTTTCATATCCTCTCTTAATTATGTCTCGCATATATGAGCTATTTTCTTTAACTTTTTAAAATTTAATTTAATTTAATTTAATTTAATTTATTTTGGTTTTTTTTTTGAGACAGGGTCTCACTATATATTGCAGATTGGCCTTGAACTCGCTTATGTAGCCCAGGCTGGCCTCAAACTCACAGTCATCCTCCCACCTCAGCCTCCCGAGTGCTGGGATTACAGCCATGTGTCACAATGCCTGGCCTTCTTTACCTTTTATAAGCAATTAAGTCTCCTCTGCCCGTAACTTTCACAATGACTCTGGAGGCATCGGCAATGTTCTATACACCCTGCTCCGTCCACAACTTCCAGGAGGGTGGCCTGAGAGTCTGCCTTATTACCAGTTGATGCTTGCGTACACCGAGGTTGGAGAAGCACTACCCCTAGTTTAGGTTGTAGATGACCCTGTCTCTTGCATTCTCTCACACAAGATCAAAAGGCAGGGATAAGGGCTCGGAAATATTTGGAATGGCCTCCAGCGGTGGAGGGGAGTGGAGAGAATTATTCATCATGCCTCGGTGCCAGAAGCCTGCAACTTCTAAACTAGGCTAATGCATCTTGCATTGGTGATTTGCACACCGGAAACCCCTCCACCCACGCTGCCAGGAACACAGGGAGTCTTGGCATCTCTTAAGAAAACCAGGTTGGGATTTTCAAGTTACCCGAGGCTTCTGATTTGCCCTTTGTTTTCTGAAAGTCAGCGCTGTGGCTACAGACTCATCCCTTGGTAGCACGGGGCTGCTTCCAGAGTCCTGGCAGATGCTCAAATCCCTTGCAGTGGCGTAGGTTTGTAAACAACCTACAAGAGCCTGGAAGTCATTGCGGATGACTTGTGACACCTAATGCAATGTGCACACCACGTGAACAGCTGTCACGCTGGATGGTTCAGGCAACGGCAGCAAGAAAAGCTGTGCACACATTCAGTTCAGATGCAATTTTCTCCCTGAATATTTTCAATCTGCGGTTGCTGGAATACACTCAGCTGTGTTCTTTTCCTTCTTCAAGGTTGGTGTCTGAGTCTGGTAATTTTTCTTAATGGCATAAACGAGAACTTGAAACCGGTGGTCTTGGAGGGTTCTGAACTCCTTTGGGGTCCAAATATAGTTTAGATTCTCTTTAAATGTAGGCATTGATTGCATCAGGACACTGATTTTGTAGCTTTTTGTTTTGAATTAATCTTAGGCACACAGGAAGTGGCACCAGTTGCACAGTGGAGTTCTGTATCCCCCCCACACCCCGGTGATGACCCTCCTGGAGGCTGTCACACCCCTATGTGCTCGGCACCGCTCTGCAGCCCAAGTTTCCCGAGAGCCACAAACACATAGCAAAGAGCTGGCTGCTTCCTCAGATGAACTGCTTAGTGTTTGCTGCCTCTTGCTTTGCACACAATTCCAATTCCTTATGTTTCTGGGGTGGCTCACATTTATAAAACCTTTACAGACACCTCATTTATCACTTGCTCTCAACTCAGGAAGTTAGGGTCCATCCTCTGATTTTTCTTTCGCAGAGAAGGAAAATGAGTCTAGAGAGGTAAAAAGACTTGGGCACAGGCAGCCCATTCGGATGATCCCTCATTACAAAGTCTCAGTATCTCTCTCTCTCTTTGTTTTGTTTTGTTTAAACAGGGTCTCACTATGCAGCCCAGGCTGGCCTCAAACTCATGGCGATCTTCCTGCCTCAGCCTCCCGAGCGCTGGGATTACAGGCGTGCCCACCACGCCTGAGTTTGACCCGTTAATTTTTGATGAAGAGAATGTTATGGGGTCACTCTTCTGGGGGTTCTGTAGCACGGTGCCAGCCTGTGATGCGAGCTTCCTGCTGCCGCACGGCAGGTGGAAGACACCTGGGGGGAAAAGCCGGGAGAGGACGAGGGTGCCCTCAGTGGGGTGGGGCCCTTCTGTGATAGCAGCGTCACTCACTCCTGGGACAGGAGCCCTTGCAACCCTAATACCGTTACAAGCCGGGCATGGCAGGGCACACCTGTAACCAAAGCACTCAGGAGGCTGAGGCAGGAAGATTGCCATGAGGTCCAGATCAGCCTGGGCTACATAGTGAGGCCAGCATGAACTACATAGTGAGGCCCTGTCTCAAAAAACAAAAAAAAAAAAAAAACCAAATGAACAAAAACCTGTTACAATGGCAATGAAATCCTAATACTCAGACCTTCCAATACAACTTGTGGTCCTTGTGTCTCCTCTAGCATGCTTTCGCTGCTCGTTGTTCAATTCTCACTTTTTGTCATCATCCTCTACTGCCTTGCCGCGTCGAAGGCGAGGGTCCCCTCTTCTCTCTCTGCCTGTCCCCCACTGCGTCACACACACACTGCTCGGCCACCCCACCCAGCCCCACAGATGGCAATGGTTTCCCGATGTCACCTCGCTGCTCTCCGAGCGCTGGTCCCTGTGCGAGGCTGGGCCAGACACAGCTGAGCTACAACTTGACTCTCATTTTCCCTGGAGTTAGGAATTGTCAACTATTTTCCTTTGCTCAGTTTTCTAAGTGATGTATGTATAATTGCGGTATTTCTTTTCTCCCTCTCTCTCTGTCTCTCTCTCTCTCTCTCTCTGCAGCGCTAGGAACTGCAGGATTAATCCAGGGTGCACTGCTAAGCACACCTCCTACCACGAGGCGACAGCCCTGCCCCGTGATATAGTTCTCCAGTGACCTAACATTTTTCCCGACGCACCCGATTTTCTCCCAGTTTCACAGCTGTGGCCTCATTTCTCCCTGTGCACTGAAACTGTCCTTCCCTGACCTGGTGACAATCCAGGCTTCTGGCTGCGCATCCTCCTGGGTCTCCCCACTTCCCGGGCCGCTGCCCCACGTGAGCTCCCCAGCCCTGTCCGGCTCCCTGAACTCAGGGTCTCCTTCTCCAGTTCTCTCCCTGTCCTGTAAAATACTTCCTGGGCAACAGGACTCGGAAATAATTTTCTGAAGCCTTCACTATCTTTCTTCCTGCCTTGCATTTAATTGATAAATGGGCTGCAGAGGGAATGAAAGTCTGCATCATTTCCTGAGGAATTAGATGACAGCATTTCCGTGCATACAAAGCGGTCATGAAGAAGTCAGCACCCGGCCCCGCTAGGAATCTGTTTTCCTTTTTGGAAGATTTTGAGGCTGTGCTCCTCTGGTCTCCCGGATATTGCCGCTGTCACCGCTCAGGCTGGATCTTGGTCCCCTCTCCACTGGCCCTTTCCCCTCAGGCAGGAGACACCCCAGCTTTGTCGTTCTCTCTCCGTCTGTCCAGCTTTTCCTCCCTTTTCCAGCTCCTCCTGTTGATTTGTGGCCCTGCTGGATCAGTTTTCCAGTTCTGTCACCTTGTCTCTTCTGGTGTCCTCTGCATCTTATCTTTTTCTGCCTCCGAGCAATTTCTTCACTTTCTCTTCCATTTCCCCAGTGATTGTTACTCTCTAAGTCGCTCTCCCTGGATTTCCCGCGGCTCTGCCTCCACCGCTGAGCGCCTGTGACTGAGGAGGGTCCCACACGGTGGCACACAAGGTGACTGCCGTCCAGGGCCGGGCACAGCGTCGTCGCCGTCAGCCTGCGAGCAGGATCTCGTCACCACCTCTGCCGAGTCACATGCATTCTTGACACCACACATGTCTCTACTGTGGGTCAGAAATGCAGCTGAAAGCAGGAAAGCCCAATCCCAGGAACGAGAGGGACTTTCCCAGCCACCGGGAGCCCAGGGGACCGACTGTGCAGTGTGCGTGACGATCAGGGGCGCCACGGACCCTGTGTGTGGAGACTTCCAGGACCCTGAGCAGTGGCAGCATGAGACCCTGTGGTGCAGGAATTGATAGAGAAAAGATGAAACTATGATTAAGTCAAATAAAATTAAATGAAATGCTGGTTTCAAAATTAGAAAAACAGGTACAAATAGCTTTATAAAATCCCCATGGCAATAGTGGAGCAGTTGGCTAAAAAAATGGATGCCTCCTCAGTATTCTTCACTGTGTGGCGCAAGACATTAAATGAGGGAAAAGGACGTCAATAATTTCAAGCTGGGAAGTAGTTTCGGAAGACAGACTTTGAACATAAAAATATTTAAGAATTCCTTAGGTAGCTGGGTGTGGTAGTGCACACCTGTGATCCCAGCCTTGGGAGGCTGAGGCAGTAGGATCACCACAAGTTCAAGGCCAGCCTGGGCTATGCAGTGAGATCAAAGCCACCCTGAATTACATGAGACCCTGTCTCAAAAAACAAACAAACAAAAAGAATTCCTTAACTAAGACATTTTGTTTATATATGCTTTTATAGATATACAACAATGGTATATAATACATCCACTTGTAAGTAGTGTTAAAAGTGTTTTTCAAAAGGTGCGATCTGTGATGTTAAGCATTGTGCCATATATTGCTTAGCGTTTTTATTCAGGGGTACAGAAAGTAATGGCTATGGTTCATGGCAACTTAGAGGTTTTGTGTTTTTTTTTTAATGGCTAAGAGCTGGATATTTTTTTGAAAACTATTCTGTGACATTCTGTTCTTGTTTCACGGATGAAATGTTTGCTCATCTCTCTGAGGACATGAATGATATTTTGAAGTTCTCAGTTTCTGTGTAGCCTAGGGTTTCTCCAAACTGCTTTTCCCCTACTGATGTTTAGAGCTATAGAGAGCCCCTGACTTATGACTATTCAACGTTATAGTAGCATGAACGTGATACACAGTCAGTAGAAACTATACTTCAATTTCTTATCTTTTCCAGACCAGCGATATGTGATCCAAGCCTCTCTTATTTTTTATTTTAATTTTAAAAAAATATTCATTTTTGTCTTTTGTGCAGGGTCACGGTAAACTTCTCTGTATTGTTCCAATTTTAGTATATGTGTTGTCAAAGTGAGCCCATTGTTTTGTCTTGTGGTGTTGTTTTTTTTTTTTTTTTTTTTTTTTGGGTACCGGGGGTCAACCTCAGGACCTTGCATGCCAGCAGGCGCCCGTGCCGTTGAGCGATATCACCGGCCCCCTTTTTTGTATGTGGGTTCTGGGAGTCGAACTCGGGCCCTCATGCTTGCCAGGCAGGCGCTTACACCACTGAGCCATCTCACCAGCCCCTGTCTTGTGTTTTCGAGACAGGGTCTTGCTGTGTAGCTCAAGCTGGTTTAGAACTCACCATGAAGCCCAGGCTGGCCTTGAACTCACAGAGATCCTCCTGCCTCAGCCTCCCAAGTCCAGACATTATAGGCATACACCACCACACCCAGCAATGGTTCTGGGGATTGAACCCAGGGCCTTCCCACTGAACCGCATCCCTAACCCTTTTAAAATTTTGAGACGGGGTCTTGCTAAGTTAGCCAGGCTAGGCTTGAACTTGCAATCCCCCTGCTTCAGCCTCCCAGAGCGCTGGGATTACAGATGTGCACCAGCATGCCCTGTTCTTTAATTATAGTTTCTTACTCCTTTGCTACTTAGGTTGTGAATGTGCTGCCTCCCTGCTCACAGGGGTTAATCTCTTGCTTAGGGAGGCCTTTGCTGGGAGACACAGCTCCTAGCGTGTTTTGCCAGTGTGGCAGAATGAATGGCACTATTAGTCAATGTGGATTGTTTTATGGGCCTAAGGTTCAGTCCTTTTCGATCACGGTTGTTATTCAGTAGCAAAGCTGAAGCCACTTTGCCCCCTGGCTGAAACTAGCTCAGTGCTGACATAATTCCCTCTTCTGACTTAACAGAATTTCTGTGGTCTACAAATGCGCATTGAGGAGCCTGAAGTCAAAAGCTCCAGACGCGGAAGAGCCGCCCTCCAAGGTCTCCCGGCCGCGGTGCTGGCGCGGGCAGGCCGCTGACCCCGGGGAGAGCCGCCCGCCCCGGATCCGGCGCTGTCCAGGGACAGACGCGGCTCTTTGTCAGCTCCAACAACAGGCGCATCTGTGACGGCGGCAGCCGCTGAAATAGCTCATTGTCAATGACGTGAACGTGCGTTCTGAAACATGCGGCTGTCGTGGTGCCGGCGGCACACGGACCCTCATCCTCCCGCGTGACCCATCCGGTCCCTCGGCCACCGCCACCAAGGGGCCGCCCACCGCCGAGCGGAGAGGGGGCGACTCTGCCAGGCCCTGGGTTCAGAGGTGCAGGACGGACAGGGCCTGCGGGGGCCTGGCAGTGACGAGAGGTCGGGTGCCTGCAGGCAGCCCCTGCCTCTCCTCCACCCGGCCAGCCGTTGTATGCAACGCTTAGTGGCTAGCGACAGTCATGAAGTCCACGCCCTTACACCACGGGAGTCTTGGTTTCCATCACACACATTTAAAGTCCCTACATCACCGTGCATGCTCTGTCTGTCTGTCTGTCTGTCTCTTTCTCTCTCTCTCTCCATCTCTCCCTGTCTCTCTGTCTGTGTCTTTCCCTGTCCCTGTCTCTGTCTCTCTTTCCAGTGCTAGGCGTCAAACCCACGGCCTCCGGCACGCTAAGTAAGAGCTGCATTACCAACACCTGAATTCTTTCTTTAGCGACACTTTGGAGTGTTCTGAGACCCCAAGATTAAGTCATCTAGTGAAAACTATAGCATGTGTGATGAAAATACAGTCAATGCTTAAATCTTAAAAATTTATTACAGTAAGAGGCACATTGCCATGAATCCCCCTCAAAATCCTCCCCCTCGCTTTGAACACATTCATCCCATCATTCCTGCCACTTTCTGAAGCAGTTCTGGAGTCCTCTTTCCTGAGTGTTTATGAAGTGTGATAAAAAATACAGTGAATGCTGCTGCTGAGCGCCATCCAACAGAAAGGTAGGATTGTAAAACATGACGCCGTGTCCTCTCACACCGTATTCACCAGATCTGGCACCCTGTGACTTCTGGCTCTTCCCCCAAAGTCAAAATGATCATAAAAGGGAAACATTTTGAATCCATTCAGGACATCAAGGCAGCCAGGACAGCGAAAGACCCTCAGGAAAGAGGACTCAGAGCTGCTGCAGGAAGTGGCAAGGATGATGAGGTGTGTCTCCCAAGTGAGGGGGAGGATTCTGAAAAAAATTAATAGCAACATGTCTTTTACTGTAATACAATTTTAAAAATTAAACGTTCGCTGTATTTTTTGATCGTACTGAGTACCATGCACCCCTGTTGGGAGTCTGGCTGCCGGATAAAATACAGGACACCCTGTTCAATTTGAATTGGTAAGCAACAGGGACGTACTTAAAAAACATTGATTCCTTGTTTACCCAAAGCTCGGATCCCACAGGTGACCTGCGCTCTGCGTGCCCACGCTGACAGCCCCTGTGGGAGGGAGGGGACCGGCCGGGCTCCCTGCCCAGCGCAAACCTTCCCTGCTGGCCACTGAGCCCTGTGCCAGACCACTCCGGGAGCCGGAGTGATTTGACTTTGCTGACTTCCTGTCTTTCTCCTGTTCTCAGGGATCTGCTTACCCAGGAGACAGAGGACGTGGAAATCAGGTGCTGCTTTCTAGAAATTCATTCCATGGGCAGCCTCCCTCTCTTTTTCTCCACTTTTTTTTTTTGGTTTTGGGAGATGATTGTTAGCATAAAGTACCTCTACCACCTTGTTTTAAAATCCTTGTTGAACTTGCGATCCTCCTGCCTCAGCCTCCCAGAGTGCTGGGATTACAGGCATACGCTACCACACCCAGCTTGCTCTACTGTTCTTTAGGATCAAAATCCTGAATTTGGAATTATATCTTCTCATAAGAGATCATTTTGTGAGTGCATTTTATCTGGACTGCTGTGTATCTTTGAGTAACCACGGAGTCATTTATCCCGCTAGCTTATCAGAGAAAGGCAGGTAGACTGACAATCACTAATTTTACGCACGACGTGTTACAATTAGGTGCAAAATAGTGTGATTTATTTCAAATTAAAAATAAACTTGAATAATCTTCCAAGAAAAAATAAATCAATAAAATAAAATAAAATAAAATCCTCATTGAGTATCTTTTACTGGATTATCAGTCTTTAGAGTAAGTAGTTCTTAGTCAAAAGTCCCCCCCCTTTTTTTTCTTTTGAGACAGGGTCCCACTATATAGTCCAGGCTGGCCTTGAACTCAAGGAGTTCCTCCTGCCTCAGCCTCCCAAGTGCTGGGATTACAACCCTGCACAACTACACTCTCCTAAAAGCCCCCCTCCTTTATTATAGTAGATCCTCAGCAACTCTGTTAAACAAGCAGACGGTGCCTTCTATCTGGATGTGTCCCCTCTTCACTCCGGACCTCGGTGACCCACCTGGGAGGTGGCTGCATGCAGCTAACGCACCTGAGAACAGGATCTCTAAAGGAAAAACCTCTGAACCCTGAAGCCAGTTCAAGGACTTAGAAAATAGGGCCGTTCTTCCAGGAAATGTCGATTGCGATGGCCGGGGGTGGATACTTTCAAAAATGTGAGGTTTTTCTTCAAGTCACAAAGAAGGATATGGGAGGGGTGCCCTTGGGATGTCAGTGCCTCTGTGGGTGAGTGGGAAATTGGAGCCAGGCGTGGTGCTGCACACCTGTCATTGAAGCACTTGGGAGGCTAAGGCAGGAGGATCTCTTTGAAGTCAAGGCCAGCCTGGGCTACATAGTGAGTTCAAAGTCTGCCTGGACTAGATAGCAAGACCCTGTCTCATAAAAACAAAAAGAAAATGGTACTGTGAAATCAGAGAAAGAGGCCAGATGTGCTAGAGGGAAAGTGGGGATTTAAAGCCTGGTTCTTTCAGTGCCTCAGTGCGCGGCCCTGGAGTCACAGCAGAGCACCATAGCCCTCAGTTCCTAAGAGACACGGAGCCTGCAGGCATCTGGAAACTTGAACCCCGTCCACACACGATGTGTTATTAAGCACGTGCTCTGGCGCGTGCCGCTGCATTTCAGGTGTAGACTCTGGTGCTGAGGCCCCGGGCTCCCGTGCGCTGCGTGTGAATTTACTCACCGTGATGCTGGGGTTGTTATGCCAGAGGATAAGTGCACTACGTGGATTTTCTTAAATAAAAAAGGAAACATCAAATTTAATTGAAGGGAAAAAAGGTCAGAAATTGTCTACAGGAATGACATAGCAAGCCAACTCTGAGAAACGGGGCCCCGCTGGAGACCACACTTGCTGGGAGGACGGGGAAACGCAAATGTCCTCAGCGGAAGAGACTGAGTTATTAGCCTGTCAGCTCCTGTGTGGACAAAGGATCTGCTTCTTATTTTGTTGTTGCTCTGTGAAAAGAGAGCCCTCCCGCAGGCGAGGCAGGCAAGCCTCGGGGTCACCTCTCAACATCGGAGGGTGCCAGGCCTGTCTCCTGAATACCACGCACCTAAAGGGACAGCTGTAACGGAGAAGAGGAGGAAGGGAAAGTAGAGACGGCTGTGCGACGCCTCCTGCTTCCCACACAGGGCGCAGCCTTTCGGCCACGAGGACAACACCACCTCCCCAGGCAGAAAGACCCTGGACTCTCCACCCTGCTGACCCGCAGATCTCTTCCCGTGCGTCTGCCTCAGTTTCCACGGCACTCCCAGGTGCTCCCACACCTTCCGACCTCATAATTCAGTGCTGATCCTGAGCACGGTTGGCCTGGTAGTTCTCGGTTACTTCCCATTTTCACAGAAATTTCTCTTCCGCCTGAGCCTGATGCCCAGGGGATCCTCGACGGGTGCTGCTAGCGCGTCACTGGTCTCACTTCCAGGCCTAAGCGAGTTTTGTGAAATGAACGTTAGACTGCCGTCTCTACAAAACGCTCCTCTCTGGGCACGCGGGGCGAGGCTTGTGCAGGTTCACAAAGGACTTCACAGCCAAGTCCAAAGTCAGGGGCGGCAGCTTGCTGCATCCCCATGGAAACGCAGGTTGAAACTGAATCCCCGCTGTGAATTATTGCCAAGAGGTAGGACCAGGCGGGGCCTGCGCTGGGGCGAGGGGAGCTTCGTCCTAGGTGGATGAATCCATTCCTGCATTCCGGGATTAGTGGATTAGTGGATTAGTGCCTTATTGTGGGAGTTGCTTTGTTATGAAAACAAGCTCTCTCTTGTTCCGTGCTCTGTCTCGCCCTCTGTAACGCCCTCTGCTGTGTCACCACCGGTGGGAACGCCCTCAGCAGATGCCAAGCAGACACTGGGGCCATGTTCTTGGACTTCCAGAACCTTGAGCTAAATAAAACTTTTTCTTTATAAGTTTCCTAGTGTATGATATTCAGTTAAGAGAACAGGCTGAGATAGCACCCAGGATGACCTTCGGTGTCTTTACCAACTGCTCCGAACATGAGTCAGTCCCCAAAGGAGGGCATCACAGAGCTCTGTTATTCCCTGCAAAAAATGAAAGCATCCTTGCGTCCAGAAGCTTCAGTCTAGTAGCTGATGTCATTTACTGACTCAAGCATTCATTCAACCAACTACGTAATACTCCCCCAACTCTGCTATGTGCCAGGCAGCGTGCTACGCGCTAGGGACACATGAGTGATTGTGAGGGGTCCCTGCTTTCATGGAGCTCACTGTGGTGGGCACAGTTGGGTAGAGTCGACCAGATGGCCCCTCAGGTCCCCTGCAAGGAAGCTTGTAAGATCTAAGGGAAAGGAGTGGTCGGCCAACACCAACTGTCCGCTCCGGGAGTCCAGGGTCCGTCTCAGCCTCAGACTACTGCTTCCCGCAAGGCCACACTTCCCCAGTGTGGTCCCCACCTAGTGGCTGAACACCATAGGCTTTTTGAAAGAGACTGGAGGGAGACTGCGAGCTTTTTTGCCTTTTGCCATGTGAGGACACAGCAAGAGGTTGTCTGTGAGGCGAGAGCGAGGCTTCCCCAGACGCCAAAGTGGCTGACCTTTAATAAAGATGGTACCTCCACTCACCTGAACCTGGGTGACGCCTCAGGCCCAAAGCCCGCCCACCGCTATCTAGAGGCAGAAATAAGAATAACAAAGACCCCTGGAAATTCCCAAAATTCCAAAGTAGGACCTGTGCTAGACCTGCCGGCTTGACCTACGACCACCTTTCTCCACTGGGAGCTCCTTGAAGCTTCTCCTGGGCTGCGTCTCGTGCGTCCAATCGTAACAGAGTGAATTATGGGAAAGAACATGTGCAGCAGACACAGCTGACCTCACGGTGCCCTGTCAAGCACTCGCCAGTCACTCTCCGCATGACCCAGTGGGAGGTACACTAGACCCAGCACAATATTTTAAATTCTTAAGCCTGATACATTCCGTGCTGGTGCCATTTTCCTTTCCTCCAGTGTGAGCCCGCTCGCTCTGAGCATACTTTTGCCCTTTAAACTTCATGAAACTTAGCTGTATTTTCCTTCCCATTGGTGCCATGTCCAGTTCTTTGTTTATCACACACAAGAATCCGGAACCTGTCCTGGGACCCCATCACCCATAGTAACACCTTGATCTTGAACTTCCCAGCTTGAACTATGAGAAATGCATTCCTATTATTTATAAATTATCCAGCCTAAGGAGTTTTGCTATAGCAGCCCAAACTAACTAGGACAGGAGGAAAAGTTTCCCTGTCACCGCTTTGGTTCAATGGTCCAAGGCTGAGACTGAACTATCACTGGACGGAGGGACAGGAGAAAGGCTGAGGTTCATTTCTGCAGGTACGCGGCCACTCAGTGACGAGTACCTCCCCAAATGGCCAGGGCAAAGGTTCATAAACCAACTTAACAACAAGGAGAAAGGAGTTGGGCTTCTGAGGGCCCACATGGAAGGTCTTCTGGGCTTCTCAAGAGGGCTGAAGAGTAGATGAGCTCACACTTGCAAGATGAAAACCTCAGTCTTGCCCCAAACAGAAAACCCTTGAAGGCGCAGTGGCTGCTGTAATTCCTATAAGATTTTTTCCTGTGGCTTCTGATTGTTCCTGTGTTTTCAGTTTAAATTTCACACCACTCTGGCAGATGGCTACTGCCTTCGTTGTCCAGCTTGGTGAGTTAGGCAACTGCCCTCTAACCAGGAGAAAGCACTGTGGGCCACGGAAGGTTTGCTCTATGAGGCAAGTACAGTAGGGTTAAGAGCCCAACCACAAGATTTCCAGGCACCTGGTGCAGTAGAAAGTGTGCTTGTAAAACTGGCCTTGGAAGTTGAAACCAATAGTCAAACAAACCCAGAATTCACTGGATATCATTTTAATAGCCACTAACGTTTAGGAATTCTAAGAAAGAATGTAAAAAGAATCTAAAAAGAATGTAGAAATCAAGTAAATTCAAAATTCTTAAGGGAATCTAAGAAAATATATTTACATATTTTAAGAGCCAAAGAAATGCAAAATCCAATCAAATCCAATCAAGCTCTGTGGACGGAGCAGACTGGAGCGGACTCCTCTAAGGAGAATCTGAGGGTCTTGCCTGGAGCTATGCATCCCCTTTCTCTCCTGCAAGTAGGCAGCAATTGACTTAGTAACTGCAGCCAAGATCAGCTGGTCACCAAAGAGATCCGCATCGCAGCCGAAATCTTTGGTGATTCTGCAACCTCAAGCTGTAATTACGAAGCAAAATTGTACACTGAGTGGTAAGTATTTTCCCACCCCAGGAAGATGTGAACCAAAGTTGTGTTTGTATTTTGGGGCTAAGGAATTTATACATACTTGGTGGTTTTTTTTTTTTTTTTTTTTTTTTTTTTTTTTGTGAGACAGGGTCTTGATATGTAGTTCAGGCTGGCCTAGAACTCACTATGTAGCCCCTGCTGGCCTCAAAATCAAGGCAATCCTCCAGCCTCAGCCTCCCGAGTGCTGGGGTTACAGGGGCCACCACACCTGGTTAAACATGCCAAATTTTAAGATGATTGAAGTATTAGAGGAAAAGCACTGGAAATCCAATTTAAAATATGCAAGTGCATAGTTGATTCAGATGTGTGTAGGTTTATTTCCAGGACTGAATGACATAAGAGAACTTTACACACAACATACTATAAGTCTAATATAACATATCAGCTTTATGAAAATTACTTAGTGTCAGGAAGGTTTTATTTATTAAGTCAGTTATTTAATAAAACCAAGTATATGTTACATTCATATTAACATGTAAAAGGTCTTAAATATTTAATTTGTTTATAAGTGGACCAAATTTTAATCAAAGGTCTCTGTACAATAGTTGCCCAAGTTTATTAGAAAAACAGAATTTGCAAATTGGACTTAAAAGCCCAAGGAAGCATTAGATTTATACTTTGACCTGTTGAATATTAATCTTAAAATTTAAATTAAACAGTTTTTTTTTTATTTGCAAACGAAACTCCCCATATGGATAACCAGGAACTCGTTTCGCCTAAGTTGTGAAAGTCAAAAGTGACAACCACCGTGAAAGGATTCAGAAAACTCAGACTCCCCTCCAAGTCCGCTGGCCCCTTGGAAACGGCCAGTTCAGGAAGCACACTTCAGGGAGCGGCCGTGAAGTGTCGGTGGCTGTCTAGTGACAGATGCGACCTTGTGATACCAAGCCCACAGAGGCGGGGACGAGCGGAGATGGCAGGGAGCCTGCAGCTTCTCCGTGTGCAAAACAGCAAGCGTGCGCTCTTCACTGTTTTTGTACATCAGGAGTGTGGTTTGCTGTTCCGAGCAGACAAAATCATGTCCCCGGCATCGGGGTGACCGGGTCCCTGAGACGGTGCTTCCCAGCTGTTCCTGGGGAGGGTTGCTGGGGCTTCCTCCGTGTCCTTGGTGTCACAGCAAAGAACTGGAGAGGACCCACAGAGAAGGCAGCAAGGCGCACGGGTCGTGAAGGTGGAAAGGCTCGCCGCGGCCCCAGAGAAGGGAGTGTGGCTTCTCCCGGCGTAAGCGAGGCCCCGGGACATCTGTCCTCACAAGCAGGCACCAAGCCTGACCCAGATGCCCCGGACTTCTTACTGTATGTGAATGAAGAATCAGAACAGTGTTTTCTAATTGGCCGTGACCATCAGAAATGCAAATAAAGGAGTGAAAAGAGCATCTTCTGATTGGTCCTGGGAACAGGCCGGGATGAAGGCTTGGAAGGAGGGCTCTCCTGATTGGTTCTGGGCAGTGATGCTGCTGCATTGGGAACGTCTCTCTCTGCGTGCGTCCCTCACCCTGTGGCCCTGTGCTACCTCCCTTTCCAGGAGTGGCGCAGAGAGGGTTTGAGTCCGCTTAGTAGCCAGGAGATGGTGAGTTATTTGACCCCTAAGCTTGGCTGTCGCACAGGGTCATTGCAAGCAGAAAGTAATACAGGTAAAGTTTTGGTATCGAGTTCTTTAACTGTGAGATGATAGTATTAGTATATAGCAAATGCCATGGTTATGAGGACAAGAGGAAACTGTCTAAATACTTAAATACAGGGGTGCATCCTGCTTTGATCATCGCTATTTCCAGAATACCAAATTCAGCTGCAAAGGGCCTGCACGGTGTGGATTACAGTTGGGCCTCAGAGTGGATTTTCAGGACCAGCTGTTCCCTTTCAGCCGGTGTCCTGCCCCCAACCAGGTCTACAGCAGGGGCCGCAGAGAATGAGCTCGCGGCCTCCCAGGGGTCTTGGAAACACTCGCCCAGGGGATCCTCCCTTAACTTTGGGTGTCAAGTATTTTGTCCCAGCAAGGAGAAGAGTAACTTAGACAGAAGGTCTACGGGTGTAGCCAGTCGCGATGGCACACACCTGTAATCCCAGTGCTCTCGAGGGTGAGGCAGGAGAATCTCTGCAAGTCTGAGGCCAGCCTGGGCTACACACTGAGATGCTGTCTCAGAAAAAAAAAAGTCTGTGGGTTAGTCCCGGCATTATCTGCCTAAAAATCTTCCCTTATGATTCTAATTTGCAGTTAAGACAGAGAACCACTGATCTTTTGAAAAGGATTGGGAAGCACAAAGGGGAAGGCTAGTTTGGGTTGGACGATGAAACACAACATGCAAGTAGTCTTGCTATTGTCATTTGCAGTGCTGGGGATTGAACACAGGGCCTTTGCACTGAACCCAGTTCTTTTGTTTCATTTCATTTTATTTTTGAGACAGAGTCTCTCTGAATCACTAAGTTGCTCAGGCTGGGCTCAAACTTGGGATCCCCCAGTGTTCTTGATATTAAAAAAAAAAAAAAGCCCTCACAGGGGCTGTTTTCATGGAACTGGAAGAATTAGCAACTATGGCAGGCACTTAATGTTTATTTATTGAATGAATGGGCAATCTGGAAGCCCAGTCTTTGAAAGTTAGACTATTTCTAAAGGTGTCTTTAGAATCCTTGTTAGTATCTCTGTCCTCTAATCTCTTTTTTTTTTGGAGACAGGGTCTTGCTATATATTTCAGGCTGGCCTCAAACTCACTATGTAGCCCAGGTTGGCTTCAAACTTGCAGTGATCCTCCTGCCTCAGTACCCCGAGTGCTGGGATTACAGGTGTGCACCATCAGGCCTAGCCATCCTCCAATCTTCTTCTTCTTCTTCTTTTTTTTTTTTTTTTTTTGTTGGTACTGGGAATCAAACTCAGGACCTTGCACTTGCCAGGCAGGCGCTGTGCCATTGAGCTATATCACCAGCCCTTGTCCTCCAATCTTCTAATTAAATGTCTAACTAGCTTTCTAGTGACAGCGACTACCAAAAAATATTCAGAATTTTGCTTATTTTGGAGAGACACTTTCTCATCAGCCCCTAACCTAGCTACTCCCAGTGTCATTTGAGAAGTTCGGATTTCAAACCAAGTATCTAAGCAACTAAAGTCCTTTCTCAGCAGCCCACATCCGCTCTGTCTAGGGTGTTATTTGAGGCAGCAGTGGGACTCCGCAGCTCTTGGCAGACCCCTTGACTGATGAATATTCTAGTGCCTTCCGTAGCCCTTCAAAATTGGCACTTTTCCCTTTAAAGACTCATTCAAGCCACGTGCTAATTTGAAATTAAAATGCTGCCCGATTTTTGCATTTGCAAAAGTAACTTTGATAGGACAGCACCAACAAATGGGTTTTGTCAGCCAAGAATGGGTAAACACAGCTGTTTTCTCTACTGGTGGAAACTAAAATTACAGGGTAGCCTGTGGGCATAGGGTTTAAGTTCTTACATGGACCCTTCTATAGCCTAAATCAATCAATTATGTTTTATTAAGTTAAAGTACACCAGTATAAAAACCAAAGGATTTAGAGTAGGAATGTCTTAATCACTTCCTAAAATAGTTAAAGAGGTGCCTAAAGCTACATTATTTAATTTATTTAAAATCACTTACTGGGTAGAAAGAAAAATTCATAAACCTCTATAATTCATAAAATCTGTTTTTTTCACTAACTACTCAGTGTGTACAAATAGAAGGGTATCTCCAAAATATAATCTGTAAAATTCTTTCCCAATTTAGATACCAGATAGAAGGAAGATAAATTTATGGAATTAGGAATATTCTCTTGAAAGGAGTAAATTCAGAAGAAGGGTGAATAGTATAAACATTCTTTATTTGTTTTCTTTGGAGACAGTGTCTCTCTGTGCAATTCTGGTTGGCCTTGAACTCACCACCATGTTTCCTGAAAGTAAGACTGGCTCTTGATTAATTTTTGCTCCAAAATATGCAATCGGGCTTATTTTCAGGGAATGTCTTATTTTGCATGTACATTGCCTACACTTACTCATGTACAAAAATCTACACTTACTCATCTACAGCAATCTACACCTATTCGTGTACAGAAATCTATATTTATTTGTGTCCAAAAATCTACATTTATTCAAATACAGTCACGTCATCTTCTTCTGGAGCATCATCGTAACTCTCCAACCCTGAATTCCATCCTGAATTTCTTGCTACTCCTTTTCCTGTAGAACCATTGGCCCCAGTTTCTGATGCCCATGATGCAGCGCTCCTTAAATGAGCGCTTCTTGTCCATGTAGCCTGCTCATGACAGCCCAGCTGTCAGTGATTTTACCCCATGAATTCTTCACCCAAGGCACGGCCTCTTGCAGCTCCATTAAATCAAGTGTTCATTGAAGACTTATGAGACAGGAGTGGCAACAAAAATGATGACAGTTAAGGATGATGATCCACACAAAAGCGACAAAAAATTGCAGGCACCAAAATTCAGAACACCTTTATGTCACATGAGTGCATTAAGTACGCCCATTACAACACATGACATATTGAATTATGAAGATTCGTGTTAGACACAACCACATCCATTTGTTCTCAAGTGTACATGTTATTTGTGCATTGTGTCTGCACTCTGGTCATTCAGCAGTAAGTCTCGAGTTCATCTGTTTACATAGGCGTTTACCTCTTGTCCAAAGGCGCCTGGTTGGGTATTTACAAATATTTAATTATAATTTATAATTTATTTTAAATATTAATGTCAATAATATTCATATTTAATTATATATTAATATTACTATTTTATAATTCAATACATCTGTCACGTATTGCAGCAGATGTACTAAATGCGTCCATCTGGCTGATGATCTTAACTGGGGCTTATTTTGGGGGTAGGTCTTATATTATGAGCATCTTGAAAAATCATGTTAGGGCTTACTTTCCAGTTAGGTCTTATTTTGGGGGAAATACAATATATAGCCTCAAACTCACAATGATCCTCCTGCCTCAGCCTCCCAAGTGCTGAGATTTCAGGCATGCACCACCACACCTGGCTTAGATAAACATTCTTTTCAGTTCTATGGGTATCACATACTAAACTAGGTTTTAGCTTAGTCGGAAATACCCTTGTTTAGTAAGGTATTAGCAGTGAATATAGTAGTATTCACATTTCCTAATGTGTTTATTTTCCATTTATCTGCGTAAGATGTGAGTGGTCATTTATTTATCCATTGGCTCATTCTTCATCTCTGGGTGTCTCCTTGCTTTAAGGAATTTAAAACACGTGATGGAGTTCTAATCCCATCTCAAGTCCCCTCACAACTCATGGGAAGATGCACGTAAATAAATAGCTAAAGAGTGGTGTGGGAAGGCCATAGAAAACTTGTTTTCAAAGGACAGCGAAATGACTGAGGAGAGGATAGTTAGTGCTTAGAAACCAGTGTCAGCAGGTTCCTTGAATTCAATGACAGTGACCCTCCTGCCTCAGCCTCTCATGCCTGGCGTGTACTCAGCTTTGAAGAAAGAGAAGGCCCGAGTTCTTGCACCGACATGCGTCCCTGTGGCTACAGGCCAATGTCCTCCAAGCGTCTGTCTGCAGCCTAGCCTCCCCCGGGTCTCAGGTGTGTGCATTCAGATGTCTGCTCAAAACCGTGTCCTGCAGGCCCACGAGCGCTCAGAGTCCGAAACAGAACTTTTCCTACCCAAACCTATTTCTTCTCCCACAATCTGTGGTTCAGTCCTGCGTGTCACTGTTCATCCAGTCACCAAGCTTGAGGACGGTGTTACTCCTGTGGGGCAAGTATCTGGGGTCTCGAACTGCTGCAGTTGGCTGCAGTTGGCTTCCGTTTTTCCTGACTCCGGGTTCACTGGGCTCAGGTAGCTGGCTCCTGGCGGCCCCTTCCAGGCAAAGTCAGATATGGGCGGAGGCCCCACGGGACCAGACGCCCACTTTACCCTGTTGGGGGTTCGGCTGCGTGGTCCCAGCTCCTTACAGGATGACAGCGGGTTCTCGTTCCTGGACTCCCAGGCAGACCTTCCTCCTGCCTGGTGCTGGAAGTCGCGTGGGCCATTTTGCCTGGTCCATCAGTTCCAAGGGATTGGCCCACAGAACTCATGGGTGAAGACAGCCCTGTGCGGGGGCCACCAGTGGCTGTCTGCAGACAACCAGCAACCACACTTTCCTCTCTTCCATTTGCTTCCTAATCTCTTGTCTCTACCACAACTTTAAAAAATCTCTTTTCACTTTTTTGCAGTACTGGGCATTGAACCCAGGACCCATGCATGCTGAGTTCTGCCACTGAGCTACATGCCTGGCCCTTTCTATTTTTTATTTTGAGACAAGTTTCCCAAATTGTCCAGGCTGCCCTCCAACTTGCAACCCTTCTGCCTCAGCTTCCCAAGGAGCTGGGACTACAGGTTTGTGCCTCCATGCCTGGCCCTATCCTAACTGTTCTGACTACTGACATCCTAGTTCTGCTTCTCATCACGCCTCCCTCGGATTATTGCCAAAGCAACCCTTTCTCCCCTCCAATGGCCCTTGCTGACGTCTATCTTATTCATCTTCAATTTTAACAAGGTTTCCTTCTCAAAGATGATGAGTGGTTTTTTAAAATAGACTTTAAGAAATGCAAACTATAGCCAGGTGTGGTGGTGCACACCTGTAATCCTAGCACTTGGGAGGCTGAGGCAGGAGAATTACCTCAAATTTGAGACCAGCCAACCTGGGCTACATAGTGAGTTTAAGACCAGCCTGAACTATATAGCGAGACCCTGTCAAAAAGAAAAAAAGAAAGAAAAAGAGAAAGAAAGAAAGATAAAATATAAATGTGCAATAAAACAAGCTTTCCATAAGCACAAGAAATAAAATATCATCAGCTCCCAGAATCCCTTGCCAATCACACATCTGCCCTGCACTGGAAGGAACTATTCTCTTGACTTTTATGTAAATGCTTTTATTCTTTTATCACCTAAGTATTTATCTCTAAAAAATACCTTAAGCTTGCATTTTTCAAAAAAAATTTTTTTTTGGAACCGGAAATCGAACTCAGGACCTTGCACTTGCCAGGCAGGCGCTGTGCCACTGAGCTGTAGCCCCAGCCCCCAAAATTTTATATAAATGAAATTATACAATACATGGCCTTTTGTGTCCAGCTTCTTTTACCCAAAATTGAGTGATCATGTCCTGCCTGTGTCTGTGAGTCCGTTTCACTGCAGTATAGTATTCCATGCAAGGAGACGCCACCATTCATCTCTCTACTCCAGAAAGTAGGCAGCTGGATTAATTCTATTTTATTGCTTTTTTACAAAATTTTCTCTTGGCTGGGATGGGGGGAGTTCAGGAGGTACAAGGCCCTGGGACCAATCCCCAGCACCCCCACATAATTAATTAATTAAAAAGTTGCTTTAGCTGTTTTAGGTCCTTGGCACTTTCATATGAATCTCAGACTAATCTTGTCCATATCTACAAAAATCTTGCTGAGATTTTGATAATATTTGTCTAAAATTTGAGTATAAATCTGGGAAGAATTGATCTTTTTTTCCTGTGTCTTCTAATCCATGAGCCCTGTGTATATCTTCATTTATTTAGGTCCTTTCTGATTTTTATTGTCTGCATTTTGTAGTTTTCATTATGAGTCCTACATGTGTTTTAATAGATTTACACCTACCTTTTTTCATCTTGAGTGATTGTAAATGGTATCATATTTTAAATTTTGGTGTCCATTGTTAGTATATAGAAATACAACTGATTTTTGTGTATTTATATATTTCTTATATTTCTTCATCTTGCTAAGTTCATTTAGTAATTGTAGGAGCCTTTTGTGGTTTCCTTGAGATTTTCCATATTAAAGAATCAACTCAGGCTGGTGAGATGGCTCAGCAGCATAAGCACCTGCCTGGCAAGCACGAGGTCCTGAGTTCAACTCCCGGAACCCATATAAAAAGGAAAAAAGGGCTGGTGATATCATTCAGTGGCACAAGCACCTGCTGGCAAGTGTGAGGTCCTGAGTTCCACCCTGGGTACCCACATTACAAAAAAAAAAGAGAGAGAATCAACTCTTTCACACATCAGGACTATTTAGTACCTCTTTCTCAACTTAAATGTCTTATTTTCTTGCCTTATTGCATTGGCTGGGGTGCAGTGAACATGAACTAGGGATTTCTTTTTTCTCCCGCCCCGTGGATGAATTGTGTGTTTTTATAAACCCCTTGATTTATCTGTAGTGATTTTAATGCATCTCTTTGTGAAGCTTTTTCAATGGTTGCTTAGATATTACATCATGTATTAGTATCACTCCTTCTTACCAGCTTAAATAACATGTAGAAAGCGTCCTCTCTTTATGTTCTTTCAACCTCCCAATTTAAAATATAATTCTTCAATATTTCCTCTACCTAAATGATCACTTTAGACAATGTTACAGTTTTTGCTTCAACCATCATACATAATTTTTGTTTGTTGGTTTTGAGACAGGGTCTTGCTATGTAGCCTAGGTGAGCCTCATACTCGAGGCAATCCTCCTGCCTCAGCCTCCTGAGTGCTGGGATTACAGGTATGGACTACCATGCCCAGCTTCACTGTGGTTGTTTTTAAAACCAGGTCTGCGGCAAATACACCCTCAGGTGCTTTCTTAAAGGGCTTCAGTGACCAATAATATTTACAAGCAAACTCTGGAATTTGCCTATGGTAGACAGATGCTGATTTTCATAGCTCAAAGAAAGCTGTAAAAACCCCTAGTGATTATCACGATTCTCTTGTGGGCGTAGTGAAAGCGATCTGTGTGTGGTAATTTTCAAAGCACCAAGGGTGGAACGTCTGACATTGTATTGCAGGTGTGCCCAGCATAAGGACTTGGAACGCATCGCTTACTGTGTGGCTCAGGGGCTCTGAGGAGCCAGACCCTCGAGAGCTGGCTGATAATCACGATGCTTTCCCCGGAGCAGGGTGAGGGGAGGCGACCGCACGCTGCCCTTCTGGGGCTCGGTGCGGAGCTGTGCGCGCGATCGCGCGAGGTCGGGCAGGGAGGTTCCCCGGCCGCCTCTGAGCAGGCTGCCCGCTGGGTAAAGCAGAGCCTGGGTCGCCCTTTAACCCGCTTGTTCCGAGCCTCGGCGCAGTCCTAGGAGTGTGCGCCTGTTCTCCTCGGTCGGTTCCTGCCCCGGGGACACCGCAGGAGCCAAGAGGAGCACGGCTTCGGGAGCTGCGGAAGCGAACCCGGTTAATCACTAAACTCCCACAGTTACCCCGGAGTACCCGGAGCTGCAATCGCTGGGCGTTCCGGTCGGCAGAGAGGAGCTCCGTGCCGCGCAAAGGGAGGAAACAGAGGAGCGCGCATGGTGGATGCTTGGACCGCGATCTCAGAATCTGCCCTGCAGGGCTGGAGGGCTGCTCCGAGGGAGAGCGCTTGCCTAGCAGGGCGGGGCCCTGGGTTTCACCCAGACACACGGACACACACGCGCGCGCACGCGCACACACGCCCCAGCCCGCACCATTTAGCTTTATCTATAATTGAGAAAAAATGTAAGCTTGACATTGCCCACCACTGGCCATAGTGGAGAAAATAGACACTGTGATACGAGATCGGCTGCAGGGTTAATTTGTAAAACTTTTGGGAGGGTAAGGAAACACAGAATATCAAAATTTTAAATGCATTTATTACTTGATCCAGTAGTTCCACGGAGATTTGTGTATGGATTGTAATTGCAAATGTATGCCTGGTTATATGCATAGAGAGAGGTTCATTACACTATTAATGATAATAACAAACTTCTGGAAATAACCCAAACATCCCTTAGTAGAAGATCAATTAAATACACTGTGTTATGCAATGAAATAAAAATGAGGCGAATTTGCATGTTTCATATGAAAGAGCTGAAAGATGTTAATAGAAAAAAGGCAAAATATAGTCAGTATTTAATAGACTATTGTTCGTATAAACATTTTCAAGACTATACACATATATGCGATGTCTACAAACATTTTTTGAAGGATAAATATTTATTACCACTAACTGAGCACAGGGACTGCAAGCTCATGAAACGGACGAGCACTTTCTGAACTGTTCGTTTTCACCATCACATTTCTTCTGTTTTTTTTTTTTTGTGTGTGGGTACCGGGGGTTCGACCTCAGGACCTCGCGCGCCAGCAGGCACCCGTGCCGCCGAGCGCTATCACCGGCCCATTTTTTGTATGTGGGTTCCGGGAGTCGAACTCGGGCCCTCGCGCTTGCCAGGCAGGCGCTTAAGCCACTGAGCCATCTCACCGGCCCATCTTCTGGTTTTTAAAAATCACCTGACATCCCCCGCCCCCAAGTAAGTCTGATGATCCATTCCAGGAGGCGATTAAACCGCAAACATGCGTAGTCTCATAATCTGAAAGTTGAGATCCTGTCATTTCACAAATAAGAATACTGAGGGCCACGACACTGGCATGACTCGGGCCACTTGAGCTGGCCAGGCGGGGACAGCCAGCGGGGGAAGCCATGTCCCCTGGCCTGGTCAAGAAACTATCAGCCAGGTGTGGTGGCTCATGACTGTTGTCCCAGCACTCGGGAGGCTGAGGCAGGGGGATCGCTGGGAATTCGAAGCCAGCCTGGGCTACACAGTGAGTTCAAGGCCACTGTAGAATATATAGTGAGACCCTGTCTCAAAAAACAAAAACAAAAAAAGAAAGAGAAAAAAAGAAAGAAAGAAACTGATGTTTGCACTTCACTACCTTGATTTTGTGATGTCTGCAAATTGTCCCAAATAGACTGGAAATTTCAATTAATTTAGATTTCATTGTTAAATAAGTATTTCCCGAGGAATATTATATACCACTTGTGAATTAAACTATGGCCTCAGTTATTCTGTTTTTTATTTAATATTTTTATTTTGTTTTGATTTTTGAGACAGGATCTCATTATGGAGCCCAGGCTGGCCTCAAACTCCCAGCAATCCTCCTGCCTCAGCCTCCTGAGTGCTGGGATTGCAGGGGTGCACTACTGCACCCAGCTTTAATAACTTTCAAAGAGGCCTAAATGCATTGAAACAATTGTCTTCGAACTGGGGTCCCTGCTGATAGCCAGACACCCTTGGGATTCACTGGCAGTGAGTTAAACCTACACAGTGAAGTGTGGCATTCTGGTCCTCTGCCAGGCAGCTCAGGGCCTGGCACAGGGATGACCAGAGACACTCTTGGGCTCTTCTGGAAACCAGTGTTGGTCAACTCCCCTCCTTTTTCAGTTCTTTTGAAAAATTAAGGTATAACTTACATTTAGTAATGTGCCCAAGCCAAGTGTTGTGTCGCACACCTGTAATCCCAGCACTCGGGAGGCTGAGGCAGGAAGATCACCATGAGTTTGAGGCCATCCTGGTTTACGTAGTGAGTTCAAGGTCAGCCTGGACTACGTAGCAAGACCCTGTTTCAAAAAAAAAAAAAAAAGTAGTGTGCTCAAGGCATAATGTTCAGTTCAAAGTTACACACCCACACCGTCACACACACACACACACACACACAGAGCCGGTATCCACCACCCCTACCAAGTCCCTGGCCCACTTAGCTGGGCCACCTTTGGGCAATAGGTCACCAAGCTAACAGCTCTTCTGACCTCTGGCACCAAACAGTAATTTTCAAGCCTTCATTATTAAAACAAAACAAAATCAAACCAAAGATAAAGCCACTGAGTAAGGAAGAGTGGTTTTAATCTAGTCCATTAATTTTTAAAAAACTCTCGCACTATCTTTCAGCTGATCTTTCCTGTTCACCGTGTTCTTTTCAACGTGATGCCACAGAGCTCAGATGGAATGTCTATTTCGGAGGAGAATTTTCCTGTCTTTTTATAGCTCATCTGTGCCTAACTCCCAGCACGCTCTAGAGATCAGAGAAAGCGATGCAGAAGGAGGAAGAGAATCACACGAGGACCTTGAGATTTCTTTCGGTCTTCATTCCGTTTTGTCTCTGTATTTCCCAGACTTTTACTCAGGATCCGTGCCTCGACTACCTATTCAGAGAGATGTGGGTAGAACATCACAGAACACACACTGAAATATTGTGGCTTCTTATTTAATAAACTCTCACGGGGGCCGGTGAGATGGCTCAGCGGCATAAGCGCCTGCCTGGCAAGCGCGAGGGCCCGAGTTCGACTCCCGGATCCCACATACGAAAAAGGGGCCGGTGATATCGCTCAGCGGCACGGGCGCCTGCGGGCGCACGAGGTCCTGAGGTCGTCCCCCCGGTACCCACAAAAAATAAATAAATAAATAAATAAACTCTCACGGATAAGTGCGAGAAGATAGGGTTTGGGTAGAGACTTCAGACCTTCAAATGGATTTTGTTGAAAGTTTTGGGGAAATCACTGTGGGACCCAAAATGCAGCACCCCGGGGTCGCACGTCTTCTGGGAACTCTGCCCAGGGCGACGCCCTCTGCTGGCACCTGTGGGGACTGCGGCAGCTCCCCTGCAACTGCCGAAAAGCCTCAGGAGCTGGGGGTGGGGGGTACAGGCAGCCCCGCCGCCGCAGTGACCCTGTCCCGGGACGCTTAGGGCCAGAGAGAGCTTGGACCTGCAGACAGAGGCGTGCAAAGCAACCCAAAGTTAAAACATCATGGAGGGTCGCGTCAAATAGTAAAGATCTAGTCTAAGACTATAAAGCCAGTCTTCCCTAGAAGTCTAAAGTTGTGGCAGCAAAAAGGACAGCGGAGGCTTATTTAAAATCTTTATTGCCTCGTCACACCACAAAGTTGCTCTTTATTCTTTACAAATATATGTATCTTTTGAGACAGGGTCTCACCATGTAGCCCAGGCTGGCCTCGACCACTTGGATCCTCCTGCCTCAGTCTCCCGAGTGCTGGATCACAGGTGTACACCATTATGGCCAGCTATAAATATTTCCCGACATGGTTTAACAACACACACAAACATAGCGGGAGTGGCCCAAGAAAAGCAGAATGCTCGAATAGAGGCAAAACCTTGGGCTGACCCAGAGTGCTACTGCGCCCTAAAAGGGAGTTTTAGAAACACCAGTGCACCCCAAAGTGTGGGGTAGCAGAGCTCCTCCCCGTTTCCCACTCAGGGGTCCGTGGCGGCTGTAACTGCTGCAGGCTCACACTGGTCCTGGGGCTGTGTGTACATGAAGCTTTCTGATTCCATCTGACTTCCTGGAGATCGGGATTTCTACGCATGGAGTGAAATGACTCCCACTCAGCTCTCCTGGCTGTGCGGAGACTAAAATGAAAACCAGAACCAGAGGCGCAGCCTTTGCCCAACATGTGCAAGGCCCTGGGCTTCATCCCCAGCAGCTAAAAAAAAAAAAAGTAAAAAGGTATTAATGTATTTCCCTGAGACTTACATTTTTCTGAAAACAAACAAAAAAACAAAAAGGAAAATCTGTCTACCTCCACATATCTGAAAGATGGATCTAAGCCACTCCCCCAAAAGTGAAGCTAATGAACAGTGCTGATCAAAAAGTCAAATCGCCAAGGTCATCAGCTATCTTAGGGTACAGCTTTGTGTGACCCCAAAATGTACCAGGGGTCTCAGGAAACAGACATGTGGAGGGAAAGCTACAATGTGATCTTCCTCTCAGGAAAACAGCAAGAAAGCCAGCAATAGATGGCAGCTTTCTGGGCCCTAGTGTTTCTGTTATAATTTGGGGAGAGAGGGAGCCAATATCTACAAAATAAGTGTCACATTCGAAGAAACATGAGCCAGGCACTCAGGAGGCTGAGGCAGGAGGAGTGCCATGAGTTCAACGCCAGCCTGAGTTACAGTGTGAAGAATACAGTGAGACTCTGCCTCAAAAACAAACAAACAAGCAAATAAACAAAAATGAGGATGAAGGAAGGAAACTTTTTCTTTTGAAACTTTAACAAAATAATGGAAGAGTGTAATTCTGAAAGACAGACTTCTGCAGAGTGATGAAGTGAGGCAAAGACGTTGGCGATGGCGCCATAAATGCCAGTTATTATTATTATCACTGCTATTGATGCCAAGTGGGCTCCATAAATGAGCCAGATTGTCACAGGCCAGGTGGATCTTTTAGGAGACACCTGTCTAAGGGGGAAAACACAAGGGATGAATATCATGCCGTGCAACCCTTCAGCAGGGCAGCAGCCTAAGCTCCCCCGAAGGTGTTTTGAAGCATCATAAAACATCCTCGGTTACTGAGTAAAAACGGTTTTAGGTTACCATCGCCAACAGTTAGGAGCTGAAACACAGCCAACAGCTCAAGAGGGCTGAAGATTATCTCTTCCTAATGAAATTTTACTCTTAACAATGATTCAGTAATTATTTTTCTAAGACAAAAAATGTAAGTATACATCTTTGGAGAAGTCAGTCATTCATGGAGCCTGGGTTCCCAGAGTGACCATCGGAGGGACATGGGAGCCACCACAGACAGGTTTTTGTTATTCTGATAAATCTACCCCCCAGTTTGCAATTTCCTATTTCCCCTCTCCTTGGGGACATCTGAAGTGTGTGTTCTATGCCAGGTGGTTGAGGGGCCCTGGAACACTCACCAGCAGTGGCAACTGTCCCATGAAACCAGGCCATGATGGTCCCCACTAGCACTTCCTCCTTTCCTCTCATCCCACCCAGCCAACTCTCAGCTCATCCTCCTGGCTAGTTTGAGTGTATTTGGTACTTAGGACAACTGTGTTAGTTGGCTTTCCACCTCTGTGATAAAATACCTGAAATCATCAACTAATAGTTAGGAAAGGTTGCTGGCTCACAATTTCAGAGGGTTCAGTCCATGATCTCTTGGCCCTGTG
Organism: Erethizon dorsatum; assembly: GCA_028451465.1. Lineage (NCBI taxonomy): Eukaryota > Metazoa > Chordata > Mammalia > Rodentia > Erethizontidae > Erethizon > Erethizon dorsatum. The sequence goes on along the minus strand of CM051838.1, from coordinate 27,263,483 downwards.
GTGAAGCAGCACATCATGGTGAGTGTGCGTGGTGGAGAGGACTGTTCACCTCAAGGTACTAGGAGCACTGGGGGATTGAATTCAGTGCCTGGCACATGTTAGGCAAGTGCTCTACCACTGAGTTGCACCCTAGCTCCTACAATCCCCTCAAGGCCATGCCCAGAGTGACCTCTCTTCCTCTCACCAGGCTCCACGTCTTAAAGCTTCTACCACCTCCCAATAGTACCACAGGCCAGGACAAAGCCTTCACCATGTGCACCTTGGAGGGTCGTTTCAGATCAAACTGTACACCAGTGTACCTGGGCGTGGGTTTGCTTTGTGCAGAGTTTCTGTTTGGCCATTTCTCCAAGCTCCTTTCAAGTAGACCATATGACTTATTGATCTCTGTTTATTAGGGGAGGAAAATCATAGGGTGATGGCTGCTGTTGTCACCTCTGTTCTCTCTTCTGCTGGACCTACTACCTTAACACCATCTTGCACCTTGGCTGGAGCACGGCAAGAGCTACTGAGCTGGCCTCCTACCTCCAGTATTATAATATGACCACAGACCCATTTCCCAGCCCGGTACATTTTCTCTACTACCTCCATGGGTAGATGGGCTTCTCACAATCTGTTCTGGGCCATGTGCAAGTAGGGAGATGCAATCAAGCTGGAGAATCCTGGAGAAACTGGAGAAAGGCCTAGACTCATTTATGTCCCAGGAAACTGAGCAGCCCTCTGGTGGTGGGAGCAGGAAGTGAATGAGGCAGTGTAGCCCAAGGGCTCAGGCCTGTGGCAAAGTCAAGCATCGTGGCCGGGAGTACTTGCTGGGGCAAAGCTGCTCCTCTCACAGTGGCTGGAAAGTGACAGAGAGGAGTATGGGGTCCCAGTGTCCCCAGTGGGCCCTGTCTTTTAAAGTCACCACAGCTTCCCCATAGTGCCACCAGCCAGGCACTAAACCGTCAACAGGGAGGCCTTCAGGGACAGTCCCAGTCTCAGCCGTGGCACAGAGCACAGTTTTCCCCGGGTGTCTGCTGTGGAACAGGCTCCCCGTTGTTGGGGTTATGAGCAAAGGTTCTGGTTTTTTTTTTTTTTTTTGTGGGTACCGGGGGGTCGACCTCAGGACCTCGCGTGCCAGCAGGCGCCCATGCCGCTGAGCGATATCACCGGCCCCTTTTTCGTATGTGGGATCCGGGAGTCGAACTCGGGCCCTCGCGCTTGCAAGGCAGGCGCTTAAGCCGCTGAGCCGTCTCACCGGCCCAGCGTTCTGGTTTTTAATGGGAAACGCAAGCCCAAGTTCCAGAGCTTCAGACAGAAAGTATTCACGATGAATTTGTGTTCAGCTTGCAGCCTTGGCCCACGGCTTCCAAATTCAGCAGCCACCATCTGCTGACACGTCTTTCCACGTGGGTGTGCGTGAACACATGTGTGCACACATGCACCGGACACGCTATGCTAGAGTATATTTCCATCTGGACTTGGTTTTAAAACAGGGCCATGTTTCTGGCCTTGGTATCACAGGAGGTGCAAGGCCAGGGTGTGGCCCACCCAGTGACACCCAGCAGCCCGCACCAAGTCTCCTCCGACAGGCAGGTCCCCCATTTCCCTCCCACTTCCAATTCAGCCCAGCTGCAAGGAAAATAAGGTGAAATCTTTGTATTTTCCAAATCCAATGTGTCTTCAAATAAAAGACAACTGCAACTGCAAGGTTTCAAAATTGAGGGCCATTCTGATAATATGCAAAGTGCAAAGCAGTGAAAACCACAGACCTGTGGAACGGGGGGGGGGGGGCGGGGGTAAAAAAGAAAGAAATCACAACAAAACCATGCGCATAAAAAGAGATATAAGCCGAAAAGAAGACCAGCCAGAAGGCTCGCTTTTTCAGTCCCGTACTTTTGCGGAGGGTGGAAACGCTCATTTCCCATCTCTTTGAAATCGCCGGTCCGCTTCCTCGGTGGGGTCATCCGACTGCGGCCCTGCAGCCCGGGGCAGCCCACGTCCAGCGTGGCCTCGCGGGTCTCCGGGGCCACGAGCGGCGCCCCCACTCCATCCCACCCCACGCAGGACACCCGACTTCCCTCCGCTCCTGTCGGGGTCGGGTTACAGCCCCACGCATTGCTTTCATCAGACCGCGCAGGGGAGGGAGAAGCCCGTGCACAGGATGTGGCTCGCGGGGCGCCGTGCAACCCCCTCGCTCCGGAGCCGGAACCGGGGCTCGGAAAGGGGGCGGGGCCCAGACGCCGAGCTGTCGGAGCCCCTGCGGGAGAAGTTTCCCCAAAGCACTGATTTACGCTGGGCGGTAGAGTTCCGTTTGCTCCCGCCCGGGGAGACACTGTGCCCTGGGGCTTCTCCGTTTGTAGCTTCTCCTCCTTCCCTTTCTCCTCTGTCTTCTTCCTGTTTCCGTTAGATCCCCAGATCTTTTGTTATTTTTACTTTTGAGGAGGTCTCAGTAAGTTTATCAGGTTGGGCGGGAACTTTCCATCCTCCTGCCTCAGCCTCCCAAAATGCTGGGATTACAGGCGTGCCTGTCCCCCACACCCGGCTTGCTTATATATTCTTGTCATATTTATATTCAAAGTTTGGGTCTCAAAGGTGTAAGAACACTGCGAAGGTGCAGAACTCGAGGGCCATTTAAAGTCAAAAAGACAGCTGAGGTTGGGCAGGAGGCCCAGCCTGATAGTCTTGGGAGGGCAGGAGCCCGGGACTGAGAAGGCGCCCGGGGCAGGAGGCGGGTCTGCGGGTTGTGATGCTGCAAGGCAGGTTTGGGGGCCTCCGTCTTCTGAGTTGAGAACTGCGAGTTTATCTCCCACAATACCTTTCGGCAAATAGATCCTGCTCCCAACTGTTGACAATCTGGTAGAAATCTAACACAGATGACATGCCAGATCTCTTTACTTATTCTAAAATTAGCAGAATATCTTAGCCAGGTGTGGTTGTGCACGCCTGTAATCCCAGCACTTGGGAGGCTGAAGCAGGAGGATCGAGCTACAGAGTGAGTTCAAGACCAGCTGAACGCAGAATGAGACCCTGTTTCCCCCCCCCAAAAAAAGGGAAAAAAATTATTCCATCAGCAAAGTACAATGAGCACAATCTCCATGGAACATGACCCAGGAAGCAATAATAATAGCATAATGAGTTTCTCAAAATGACCCAGGAAGTGGTTCAGCCTTGTTCCCAGTTGCTCAAGAGACTGATGCAGGAATGTCACTTGAAGTCAGGACTTTGAGGCCAACCTGGGCCATGTGTAGTGGAGAAAGTCAGATCTTATAAGTACAAAGCCCATGATCTTACTTTAGTGTAAAGCAACCAGAGCTAACTGGGATTCTGGCGCTTTCTAAGCACTTGATGACTATTTTATAGGAATGATGGAAGAAAGGAAGGGAGGGGCTGGGCATGGTGGCACATGCCTGTAACAGCAGCACTCCAGAGGCTGAGGCACGAGGATCGCCATGAGTTCCAAGGCCAGCCTGAACTATATAGTGAGACCCTGTCTCAAAAAATAAATTAATAAAATAAAATAAAATTTTAAAAAGGGAGGGAGAAGGGAGAGAGGGAGGCAGGGTGGAAGCATTTCCTGGGGCATCTGTAACAAGAAGCCCTAGCAGTTGCTACCCGAATTTGGGTTTCATGGATAGTATGAATTGCACTGTAATAGACTTCGGATCAATTCTTTCTCTTTATGAAACAACTCTGGCAAAGTGCCAGCTACCTACAGTCCACGCTGTACACAGCGCCACGCTGGGTTCCGACGGACGCGGACTCCGTGCTGAGAATAATAGCGCCACCTAGCGACACTTCCAGTTACTAGCTCCAAAACTGCAACTATTCTAAAGAAGACTAAGCGACTAAGTGCAGAGTGCGACGTGTGCAATGTGTGATCGTCACCATTTCTCCATCCCAGAAGCCTTTTCTTTCTTTTTTTTGGTACCGGGAATTGAACTCACGACCTCGCGCTTGCCAGGCAGGCGCTGTGCAAGAAACCTTTCTTTAAAATTGCATGTGTGTGTGATACATGTTCACTTGCTCACTCAGATCTCCCGGATGACGTCTTTGCGGCCTTTTTACGGCAGTCGTTGGGCGGTTTGAGCGTTTGTGCTGCAAAGGCTGCGTTCCTGGCCTCATGGCTTTGGGGTGCGGTACTGAGGTAACCGCCTCCCGGGGCAGCATCAATACACAGGTCCACAGTGTCCCGAAGATGGCGCTCAGGCTGCTGCGGAAACGCAGAAGAAGTGATTTCCCCTGAGGAAAGAGGACCAAAGAAGGGTCGCAGTGCAGAGAAAGAGACCAAAGGCTCCACCTTCGCCTCAGGCCACTGCCGGTGCTCCAGGGCTGCTGCCAAGCGATCAGACAGACTGAGCTCCTGCAGCCCCCACCTGCAGCCTTGGTCCAGACACAGAAAGGCCCAGGGCGCTGCTTCTGCTTGCCTAGAAACTGCTAGGCGTCTCTACCGTACGCACCCTTTTTGTCTTTTCAGTGCTGGGGCTGGGACCCAGGGCCGCGTGTATGCTAGCCAAGTGCTCCACCAGGGAGGTACAGCAGCAGCCCGTTTTATTTTGAGGCAGGATCTCACTAAGTTATCCATGCTGGCCTCGAATTTGTGATCCTCCTGCCTCAGCTTCCCAAGAAGTGTCAATTAGATCAATGTGAACAAGTTGGGTAACTTGTAATTCAGTATATTCATGCCCATAAAATACGATAACAAGGCCTGCCTTATCTACTTCTACAGTTCCTCTGGTGAAGGCTTTGAAAACTGCTCTACCAGGGTGAAAACTGGTGGTGCTATTTCCCGCCATCGTTTTCCAGGGACAGGTTTTGGAGTTAGGTTACCTGGCTGGATGATAGCCCCGCTGCTCACTAGTTAGTACGAGTTAGTAACCTGGGGAAGTCACTTCCCTGCGTGTGGCGCCTCATCTGTGGGACGAGGTGATGAACGTGCAGTTTGTTCAGCCAGGTGTGCTCTCTCCCACGGTGACGGTCACAGGACCACTGATGGTTATCACGACGCGGTTCTCTGAAAGAGAGATACTGTGTGGAGAAGTCACGCCCACGTCAGGGATAATATTTACCAGACACGGAAGAGGAGCAAGGTCTGGGATCCTGCGGCGCTCTTTACAGAATACACACAAAAACACCACGGTAGGCAGAGCCATTTGAGAAACAATGAAGTTTGCCTTTTTTGTGTGTGTGTGGGTACCGGGGTCGAACTCAGGACCTCGCGCACCAACAGGCGCCCGTGCCGCTGAGCGATATCACCAGCCCTTTTTTTCGTATGTGGGTTCTGGGAGTCGAACTCAGGACCTCGCGCTTGCCAGGCAGGCGCTTATGCCGCTGAGCCATCTCACCAGCCCCAAGTTTGCCTTTTTTAATCTTAATCCCCCCCCAACTCATTTTCAAATCTGGCTCTAAGCAGAACAAAAGAATAAATGCAGCTACAAGGCAGTGTTGGCCAGGCGTGGTAGCGCACACCTATAATCCCAGGGCTCTGAAGGCTGAGGCAGGAAGATCCCGAGTTTGAGGCCAGTTTGTGCTACATAGTGAGTTCGAGGCCGCTCTGAATTACATGGTGAGACCCTGTCTCAAAAAAAAAAAAAAAAAAAAAAGGTAACTCAGTCTTCCCCGCCAAAGCCCCCCCCCCCCCCCATACCTGGACTCACAGCAAGTATGGAAACTCCAAACACCGCTTCACTGTTGCCTCTCCTGGACACCTGCAACAGCGCCTGGTGGGCGATGTGGCTGAAAGTTTAGGGACGGCCAGAGTGATCCCAATTTTCGTCTTTCCTCAAACAGCGATTCCCTACTCAGTTTTTGTGATGCTTCGTGGTGATTTCAAGCTTCTAAGTGAGCAAAGGAGCAATTCTTACACTCGCGGGGCCCTGGGCCCTGGGTAACGAGTGGGAAAGCTCACTGAGCTGCGAGCACCGCACCAGACCACTGCCACGGAGCTGCTCCCTCCTCTCAAGCCAGCGTGGCAGTGCAGGCCCGCCCAGCGCTCGGGGAAGCCGAGGCAGGAGGATCACAAGTCCACAGCCGGCGTAGGTAACCTGGTGAGACTCTGTCTCAAAATAAAAAATGAAAAGGGCTGGGGATGTAGCTCAGTGCAAAGGCCCTGGTTCAATCCTGACAGACAGACAGACACACACACACACACAGTGATAAAAATGGTGCCTAACCTTAGCAAGTGAAAAGGGCTGGGGATGTAGCTCAGTGCAAAGGCCCTGGTTCAATCCTGTCACACACACACACACACACACACACACACACACTGATAAAAATGGTGCCTAACCTTAGCAAGTGAACAGATTTGCCTGCTGTAGCAAGCTGTGAAGCGGAGGCACTAAATACTACACCAGTACTGATCTTAAGCCGGGGACACGTCAGCACTCTCTGGAAGGGGAGTAACCAGTGTCGGACAATGCTGTCGAACTTTAAGTGGATTTGTCCACTTTAGACTTTCCTTCCTTCTCACAGGGCTTGGCCTTGAGGATCTTTTTTTTTTTTGTGGGTACCGGGGGTCGACCTCAGGACCTCGCACACCAGCAGGCGCCTGTGCCGCTGAGCGGTATCACCGGCCCTTTATTCGTATGTGGGTTCCGGGAGTCGAACACAGGACCTCGCGCTTGCCTGGCAGGCGCCCACACCGCTGAGCCATCTCATTGGCCCGGCCTTGAGGATCTTAAATGCATTCGCAGTAGTCCGTTCTTCTGTCCTAAGTCTATGCTACATGAACTCCCTTCACGCAGTATTACCAAGTGTTTTCTCTTGTATTTTCTTTTTTTTTTTTTTTTTTTTTTTTTGTGGGTACCGGGGGGACGACCTCAGGACCTCGCGCGCCAGCAGGCGCCCGTGCCGCTGAGCGATATCACCGGCCCCTTTTTCGTATGTGGGATCCGGGAGTCGAACTCGGGCCTTCGCGCTTGCAAGGCAGGCGCTTAAGCCACTGAGCCGTCTCACCGGCCCTTTGTATTTTCTTTATGCTGGGGATTGAACCCAAGGCACTGAACACACTAAGCACAGGCAGACCACCGAGAAGCCCCAGGCTGCCTAGAGTCATCTTCTGTTTTTTACCTGTGATGGAATTTTCTAGAATTCTTTGTAAACAATCAATGATCCCAAGGCTATTTTTAAATTTCAACAGTGGCTACAGAATTGTTGCAACATAACGGAGATGCGTAACACTTCCAGAGCCAGTGTCACCGTGCACAGGGAGGACCAAGGGCTAGGACTGAGGGGAGAGCCTTTTTCTGACTCTGAGGGAGCCTTCAGCGTCCTGAGCTCTGACCCTACTGGGAGGAGAGGGACAGTGTGCGGGCGTAGCTCAGCCCCAGGGCCCGAGGTCGCTTATCTCAAATCACAACGTGCAGGGCTCCACACACAATAAATGCCCAGTAACAACTTCGCCTCTTCAGAACTGTGACTTCATCTCACCATCTTATGTCAAGAAAATGCTGCATGTTTTTCCAGACGTACCCTATGTCAAGCATTTAGTGGTTCTCACACCTGCCTCGCCAGCAGCACGAGGAGATAGAAGTGTCACTAGTTTTCACTGCATCATGATGTTAAAGTAGACCTGAAGTTCTGAAGGACACTGTTCTATACAGAAGAGTCCTTTTACCTTGAAATCCGAATCCTCCGAAGCTGGAACCCTGAAAGGACTGCCCCCAACTGCCACTCATTGGTTTAACTTGCCATTATATTCCATTTGAGTCAGCATCACCTTTATTTCAAAATAGCATTTTATTATATAAAAATGTAAAAATCCAGCAAAACCAGAAATACCGATATATTTTCCTGGGCTTTCACATTTGTTGATTTTTATTCGCAATCTCTTTTTCAGTACAATTTACAACCTCGCCCCCACTTCCAGTCTGATTATACAAGCGCTAAGTGGCAGAAGGTCTGGAATAAATACCTCAGAAAGCAAAGCGTGACACTAGGTGCATGCAAAGGCTCTAGGTGCGGGAGGCTGGAGGCACCGCCGCAGGGACGGGGCGGGAGGCGGAGCTCCAGCCTTCAGTCGTCCTTGTCCTTGGCCCCGTGCTTGAGGATGCGCGTGAACTCGATGTAGTTGAAGTTGCCCTTCTTGTCGATGGGGGCTTCTCTGTACAACTCGTCCACCTCCTCGTCCGTGAAGCGGTCGCCCATGGTGGTGAGCAGCTCGCGCAGGTAGTCCTCCTGGATGGTGCCTGCGGGCGACAGAGGGTCACTGCATAGCTAACTCAGGCCAATCCCCGAAGCACTGCGCAACGCCCAGCTGCTAAGGAACCAACGAGCCAGCCAGGCTAACTGGAGGTTAAACATAAAGCCGCATCCTTCTCAGGGATAAAAGTCGAATTAAAACAAGACAGACGGAGGCAGCTGCCTGGGACCAGAGGGAGGGGCCGCGGCGGGGAGGCGGGGTGGGAGCAGAGTGTGGCGGATGGGCGGGACAGACGGCCTGGGACAGGCCGAGGGGAGGGGCAGCGAGGCTTTAGGCGCTTAGAGCGGTCTCTGCACAGGGGCACTACCGTGAAGACAAGAACAAACAAAACGAAGAAAACTAACATTTATAACTGTTCTTGGTGGTTAGCTATACTTTTCAGTGAGGCCAAATGTCTCTTAAAGACCAGTTTACGCCATCCACAAAGTACAATTTAAAAGACCGTAACTTCCCCCTTGGTTTTCAGGAGGCTTGGGGTCAAACTCAGAGAGTGACAGAACTAACAGAACTGCGGCTTAATGGCCTGCACCCCACGCGCTGGGCACTTCCAGTTCTGCTGTCCTGCTGTTTCCCTTATTCACTGCAGAACTCTTTTTCTCTTTTACTCCTATTTTTTCCATTTCCTAACAAGTGCTCCCTGGGCCGCCAAGGGGGCGGTGTGAGGGAGCAGAGAGCACGCACCAGTGGCCTCCTCGTCGAAGCAGGCGAAGGCGTTCCTGATGACGTCCTCGGGGTCCGTGCCGTTGAGCTTCTCACCGAACATGGTGAGGAACATGGTGAAGTTGATGGGGCCCGGCGCCTCGTTCATCATGGCGTCCAGGTAGGCGTCGGTGGGGTTCTTCCCTGCAAGAGCGCGCGCTGAGCACTGAGCAGGGCCCTCGGGGACCTGCCCACCCCCCAACCTGTTTCTAAGTTATAGCTCCACCGCCAGAGAGCCAGTTTTCAAGTGACTTTCATGAAGACAAGGTTCAGGGGCCGGGACTCAGCTCAGTGATAAGACCTGCTTAGCTTGTGGCCGGCCTTGGGTTTCTATCTCCACTCAAAAGTGACAAAGAATAGGACATTTCAGGAATGACAAATTTTTTTTTTTTTTTTTTTTTTTGTGGGTACCGGGGGGTCGACCTCAGGACCTCGCGCGCCAGCAGGCACCCGTGCCTCTGAGCGATATCACCAGCCCCTTTTTTCATATGTGGGATCCGGGAGTCGAACTCGGGCCCTCGCGCTTGCCGGGCAGGCGCTTAAGCCGCTGAGCCATCTCACCGGCCCAGGAATGACAAATTTTAACAACTTAAAATCTTTGAATATGTCATTATATAAATGCAACCTGGGAACTGGGTGCAGCTCAGGGGTGTCGCGTTTGCTTATCTTACATTAGGCCCCGGGTTCCATTCCCAGCAGCAAAAAATAAAATAAGATAAAATTTAAAAAGTAATAAAATAAACAAAACCTGAAACTGTGAACAGGAAATACCACACTATCAGAATCTCAAGTGTCAATGATATTAAAGGTCCACTGGGGAGTCATTTAAACAGCAATTACTTGAAACCTTAACTATTCCCACTGCCAGTTGTGAATCTGTCTGCTTCCCACACCGAACCCACAGAGGCTCCAGGGGCCCTCGGGCCACGTGTGAGGGAGCATCCCCGAGGAAGTGCTGGGGGCAGGGTCTGAAAACAGGAGTCGATGGCTGGTTCTGACTGGAATCCTTCCACAGCGCAGTGCTGAGAGCACCCTGGATCCTCCCCAGGAGTCGGCAGAACCCCCGACCAGCCAGCCAAGGTACGCACAAGGTCGCCTGCGGTGCTGACCGAGGGTCTGAACACTACCCCACCCCGGGCCCACTGCTGGCTGTGAGGCCCGGAGGCCGCTGAGCTGGGCCTCAGCCCATGACTCCAGGCTCTGTGTTCAGGGCCACTCCAGTCCCGGGTTTCCTTTGTTTAACCTGTAAAAAGGCCTGGTTAAAGCTGCTGTCTCAAAGGTCCCTTTCCATGTCACACCAGCGAGTCCACGGGACAGGAAGAGCTGCTGGACTCTCACATCTAAGGAAGCGTCTCCAAACTGCCCCTGGCGAGCTAAGCGCTAACGACGGTCAGGTGCGGAAGCGGAGTCCTGTGTGCGGTTCACTCCCCGGACTTCGGGGGAACCGAATACCAAGCAGACAGTACTACAATCCCGTCTCACTAGGTCTATTCAACTACACAAAAAGAGTCACCAAGTAAGTGAAAACAGTTACAAAGATCAAAGATCTACTTTTCTATTTGCGTATTTAACCCAACTCTCTTACAGCATTAATTTGTGGGAAAGGGTGGGGAACCGTAAACCAAAGGCACCAGGAAAACTAGGGTAAAAGAGAAAGGAATTTAAACTGGATGGGCTTAGGCTAAGCACCGTGGACTCGTTCAGGGCGTAAGATGCCATGTGTTGACCTGATAGGTAAATATACAACTTAGAGGGTTCCCCCAGTCAGGAAGCCCCAAGGGTGGCCCCTTATGCAAACAAACATTCACTGAGCATCGACTGCGAGCAAGGAACGGACACGACTTCAACCTCTGGAACACAGCGAAACGAAGTCCTTCAACTTTCCTTGTGCTGCCTTCAGTAATGACTCACCCGAAACCACCTGCGATCGGCCGTTCTGAACGTGAAAGACACAGAGATAATACACCTGACAAGTCAACAAATCTGGTCAAGCGTCCTGATTCTACTATCTCCTCGAACAAAGGAAATGCTATAGATAAAATGCTGACAACTTGTGAATATGGGTAAAGGACACAAGAGGTATGATTGAAAAACAGTGAATGTAAAAAATTTTTTAAATTACAGTGAAACACACATGGCTATTAATCCTCCTTAAAATGCTTCCCCTCGCTTTGGGCACACTTCTCCCATCCTTCTTGCCCCTTTCGGAGGCAGTTCTGGAATTCCTTTCGTGAATGTCTTTAGTTGAGCTGTCCTGGCTGCCTTGATATCCTGAATGGATTCAAAACATTTCCCTTTTCCTGGTCATTTTGACTTTGGGGAAGAGCCAGAAGTCATGCAGTGCCAGATCTGGTGAAGAGGGATGTTTTTATGAGCCTGCTGTTCTGCTGGGTGGCGCTTGGCAGCAGCATTCACCATAGTTTTGATCATACCTCATAAAGTCACTCCCAAAACAGGACTTCCAGAAATGCTTCAGAAAGTGGCAAGAAGGATGGGATAAGTGTGTTTGAAGTGGTGGTGGTGGGGAGAGATTTTGAGAGGGATTAATGGCTATGTGTCTTTTACTCTAATGAATTTTTTAAAAGAAAAATTTAAATATTCACCATATATTTCGATCACTCCTTGTATGGTATTTACTATGCTGTTCTTTTAACTTTTTGTAAACTGGAAACTTTTGAAAATAATGTTAAGAGGGCCGGTGAGACGGCTCAGCGGCTTAAGCGCCTGCCTTGCAAGCGCGAAGGCCCGAGTTCGACTCCCGGAACCCACATACGAAAAAGGGGCCGGTGATATCGCTCAGTGGCACGGGCGCCTGCTGGCGCGCGAGATCCTGAGGTCGTCCCCCCGGTACCCACAAAAAAAAAAAAAAAAAAAAAGAAAATAATGTTAAGAGAAAAAAATAAAAAGGCAGAGGCACAAAAGCTAGCTCTCGAGACTCTGTCCCTCTGGCCCTAGAGTTGTCCTTTCAATCAGTCATCAAGGACAACCTGAAGCAGAGCCTCACGTAGGCCATCGCAGCCCCTCCGCACCCTGCCAAGTGGAGGCCTCTCAGGGACTCATTTGCCCACCGCTCTTCCTCTACTCCCAGATGTTCTGACTCTGGGCAGAACATGTAGGACCTTCCTTTCCTCTTTCCTTCTTTTAAAGATCGAAACAACCTGGTCACAGTGATGGAACCCTGTGATCCCAACACTCTGGGAGGCTGATGCAGAAGGGTCACTAGTTCTGCCTGGGCAACTCGGTGACCTGTTTCAAAATGAACTTTAGAAAGGCTGGGGGGTCGGAGATATAGCTCAGCAGCACAAGTGCCTGCCTGGCAAGCACAAGGTCCTGAGTTCAATTCCCAGTACCAAAAAAAAAAAAAAAGAAAGGTTGGGAATATAGCTTACTGTAAAAGCCCGTACTGCAAAAAATAATAAAATAAATTTTAAAAAATTCAAACAGCAAATCGTATGAAGATGAATAAATACTTATATACCCAAAATAACAAAGGGCAGTTAATGTGCATTTCCAATCTTGCACCTGCCCCTACCCCTCTAATGCTGGGGATCAATGCAGGGCCTCATGCATAACAGGCAAAAACTGTTATCACTAAGCTACATCCCTTCCCCTTTTGACTTTTTAGACAGGGTCTTGCAAAGTTGCCCAGGGTGGCCTGGACCTCTCCATCTTCCTGTCTCGGCCTCCTGAATAGCTGGAATTACAGGTGTAAACACTACACCAGCTCTATCTTCTTTAATTATAAAAAGTATCATGGTATTGTGAAAAGTCCCCTCCCTGTGTTCTCTTTTCCAGTAACGCTGCCCTTCCTTCCCCGGCAGCCATTATCGCTTATTACCGTCACGTCTGGTTTACAGCCTGTCTTCAACATTTATAAACCACACCATACTATTGGCTATATTTGTTACTTGAAAATCTACAGAACCTGGCTTCCAACCTAATAGGTGTTCAGCTAATAGAGATGAAAGCCCACCCAGCCACGGCATCTGCCAGTCGGGTTGCAGCCCTGCAGGCTCTGCCCTCGAGCTGGCCCAGCCCGGGCGGAGCCTCCCACACCCAGAAATCTCTCCCTGGGCCTTCTGTGCCAAGGACTGGGGTATTTGCATATCATACAACAGCATGATTCACAGAAAGCTGGATTATTATTTCTAGGGAAAAGAATATAAACAATATGAAAGTTACCCAGCGAGGCCAGCATGTCGTGCAGGTCCTCCTTGTCGATGAAGCCGTCCCTGTTCTGGTCGATCATGTTGAAGGCCTCCTTGAACTCCTGAATCTGCGACTGGTCGAACATGGCAAACACGTTGGACGTGGCGCGCTGAGGGCGCTTCTTGGTGGTCTTGGTCTTTGCTTTTTTGCTCGACATGGTGGCGGTTGAGTTCTGGAGTTCAAAGGAAAAAAAAAAAGAATGCCTAAGACATAAGGTAAAAAGAGAATGCATAACTCCCTAGTGAATAAAAATATCTCCCTACAGAAGTGCTGCTTCAACTGGGTAGGGGTAAGCGCAAAGCTAAACTTTACTTTCAGGGCCGGTGAGATGGCTCAGTGGCCTACGCGTCTGCCTGGCAAGCGCAAGGGCCCGAGTTCGACTCCCGGAACCCACATACGAAAAAAGGGCCGGTGATATCGCTCAGCGGCATGAGCGCAAGGTCCTAAGGTGGACCCCTGGTACCCACAAAAATAAATAAATAAATAAATAAACTTTACTTTCAGTGTCCATTAGGTGGCTGGAAAAAAAGCAGTTTTGAAAGAATTAAGAAACAAAATAGAAAATGATTTATTTTCCCCCAAATTTCATGGGATGGATTTTAATAAATTTAAAATACGTAACAGCAGCGGCGTTTACTGTTTTCTTTGGAGGCACAGGGCTCCCCACAGAAAGGCTCCAAAGCGGACCTCTTCGGTCCCAGCTCATCCCACTCATCCTCACAATGGGATCAGCAGGGATGATCCTGCAGGGACCCTTCATTCCCATTCACTGCCCAGCCTACGGCCGCAAGCTCCCACTCTACAGCAGTGAAGCACGAGACCCACTGCCGTGCAAGGTGAGACCTGGACGCGGGTCGTGCCTGTGGAGGCCAGCGTGGCCAACGGGATGCGTGTGCAGACGCCTCTCATCTCCATACAGCCTACTCTTGATGTCGTCTGCAGCTCTTCTAGCTCTGCCTTCAGCTCCCCTTTCCCTTGACAAAAGTTTAGAACAGCAGTTCAACACTCAGCTGTCTCCATTGTCTTGCCCTCCCCATCACTCTGGGTCCTGTGCAGATATGGCTTCAGTGCTGGCCTCTGACCCTCTGCTGAAGGCCACCAGTACTCTTCATGTCACTCCTTTTGCAGTTGTAAGCAATGTGGATACAGTCGTGTGCCACATAACCTCTGAGCCATGTACAGGGTGGCGCCTGCCACACCGCCTGGGTGTGCGGCGGGCTCCGGTGTCCAGCACTGTGTGCATGCACTCTGAGATGCTTGCACAGCGACGAAGCTGCATCCTAGTGCACTTCTCAGAACACAGCCCTAGTGTTAGTGTTAGATGACGCGTGATTGTAAATAGAACGAAAAATACTACCAGCTTCAGAGTTAGGAAACCTGAGTTCAAATTCAGCTCCATCATTATTAGCCACATACAACCTCTGAAAACCCACAAATACCAGATTCACTATTTGATCTGATGTCTTCTTCCAACTTCATAACTGCCCTATGAGACAGAGGAGGTCTGGCCCTTGTCCCGGGCTCAGGAATGTCCTGCCTGATCCCTACAGTCTTGGGTCACAGATGGTCCAACAATGTAGGCTCACACAGCATCAGCTTGGCTGGGTCCGGTGTGCTGGAGACCCATCCCAGTCACGGGGGCAGGTGACCGCTGGACTCAGGGATCCGTTGGGTTTCTCAGGTGGCAACACGCTGCCTGTTGTCACCCGGTGCCGTCAGGAAGCGAATGCTGCCCATGGCGTCAGTGGAAGAGACACCTGCAGCTCTGCTGTGGAGCCTCCTGGGCACCGCCCCACACAGCTCCTTCCTTGGCTGATTTAACCGGATTCCTTTCACTTCATAAACCGCACCAGCGAGCAGAGCGATGTCTGTGAACGCCGTGAGTCCTAGCAAATCATCGAATTTGAGGGTGGTTGTGGGGAAAGCAGGGGTCTGGATTGTTACGCTGCGCACACACCGCGCACTTCTCTAATCCGCGGAGCACTTCCTGCGCGCCATGCAGCGGGATCGCCATGCAGCGGGATCCGCGGTGTCCTTGCAAACACACCGGCTCGAGTCCTCACTCCCAGGATTCCAGCGCCGCGCACCCCCCACACGTGTTTAGAATAAATGCTAGTTTTCTTCTCGCTGAAACTTGGCTTGTTATTTGACCTTGCTTACACTGAACGTTAAGCCAGAAACACAACGTGGCCCACCAGCAGACACCTGACTTTATTTTCAGGCGCTGGGGACCCAGCTCAGAGCCTCATGCGTGCGCGCATGCGCTCTACCCATGGGCTGCACCACCAGCCCCACTGGACTGTTTTAATTCTCCCTCACATCCCAACGCTGTTAGATAAGGTGTTTTCCATGCTAAATATTCACAGAATATATTTAGAGTAAGTCTGAAGGAAAGAATCAGTTCAATCAGTAAATCATGTTTATAATGTCATTTAAAAAACTGTGGATTGGGCCGGTGAGATGGCTCAGCGGCGTAAGCGCCTGCCCGGCAAGCGCGAGGGCCCGAGTTCGACTCCCAGAACCCACATACGAAAAAGGGGCCGGTGATATCGCTCAGTGGCACGGGCGCCTGCTGGTGCACGAGATCCTGAGGTCGACCCCCGGTACCCACAAAAAAAAACCCCAAAAAACAAAAAACCACTGTGGATGGAAGAGAACTAAGCACTAGAAGGCCCTAATCAAAATGTTACACAGCAAACAAAGCCCAGTGTAACCGTACTACAGTTTCTTTTCTTTTTCTTTTGTGGTACTGAGACTTGAACTTAGGGACAGGAACATGATCGCTGAGCTACATCCCCAGCCCTATTTTGTTTTTTACTTTGAGACAAGTCTCAAGCTGCCCAGGCTGGCCTCAAACCTGTGATCCTCCTGCCTCAGCTTCCCGAGGAGCTGGTGTTACAGGCGTGTGCCACGACGCCCCGCTAGAATTTCTTTTAAAGGTTTTAGATCTGGGGCGTTGCTCAGTGGTACAGTGCTCACCTAGCATACGCTAGGCCCTGGCTTTAATCCCTAGCAATGCAAAAAAAAAAAAAACACCAAAAACCTTTTGCTCATACATTTGTATATGTACACATGAAAACACACACACGTGCCCCACCAGAAAAGCAAGGCAAAGTTCTATCAACCCCACCCCCCTGGGGGACCCCCACGAAATGCCCTCCTCACACCCACGCTCTGAGGCGAGCATCTCGGCCTCTCCACCCTCCTTCCCCACCATCTGCCTTTCTCTTCTCCACACTAGCTCTCTGCAGACCTCTCCACTGCACTCCACACCGTTTTATCCCTTTTTTTTTTTTTTTTTAAAAAACTCTACACCACTCCCTGCCGAGTGCCCAGGACACTAGAAATGAACTGTCCCTCTTTGCTTTTCTGGGCCGAGCTCATCCGCTCACTGTTCTGACAGTGTGCAGGTCTCCCACATCCGCGGCTCCAGCCCTGACCTTAACCTTCAGCCCTGACTCGAGCGGCCAGCTGCCCAGGCAAGGCTCCTGCCGGATCCCACGGACACTCCGTACACAGCGTGCTCAGAGCTGAGCCCATTACTGCCGCTCCCACGCTTTCCCAGCTTTCTGCCTTCTCATCTACCCGACCACCATCTGTCCACGCCAGCCAGAAGCCAGGAGGCGTCTGCACACACCCCCTCCCTGATGCGTCAGGCCCGCCTCCTAAATACTTCTCAGATGCGCTCACTTCCTCAGTTCTCCGCACCAGCCCAAACCAGATCCTCGTCATCTCCTGGCTGGAATATTTCTATGGCCTGCAAGCCAGGCTCCTCGTCTCCTGGTTCCCTCAAAGCTCCCCTTCATACTCCACCAGAGGTGGCTCACACACGAGTATAACTTCATCAGCCCACTTCTCCCAACCTTTGCCCCTCCTTCTCTTGAAGGACAGTGAACACGTTCTCCAGCAAGCGCAGGAGTCCTTTGTACCTGCGTCTACTCTACCTCGTCCTCCACAGCTGCATCTCCAGCCAGTCATTGCTTTGTACATGCAATGCTTAGATGATGGGTATTCAAAAGGTTTATTATAGTAAAAGACACACTGCCACTAATCCCCCTCAGAGTACCCCCCCCCCCTTGCTTCAAACACACTGAAGCAGTTCTGGAGTCCTCTTTCCTGAATGTCTTTATGAGGTGTGATCAAAAATACAGTGAATGCTGCTCCGAAGCACCATCCAGCAGAAAGGCAGGCTCATAAAAACATGACGGTGTGTCCTCATCCACCTCATTCACCAGATCCAGCAACATGCAACTAACTTCTGGCTCTTCCCCAAAGTCACGATGAACATGAAAGGGAAACATTTTAAGCAATTCGGGGCATTGAGGAGCCAGGACAGCAAAACTAAAGACACTCAGGAAAGAGGACTTCCGGAACTGTTTCAGAAATTGGCAAGAATGATGTGGTAAGTGTGTTCAGAGACAGGGGGATTACTGGCAATGTCTTTTTTTTTTTTTTTTAAAGAGAAGAAAAAACAAAACAAATCAAAAGAAGAACAAATTTTCAAAACAACATAATAGGAGGGTAACAATGGTTAATACATTACGTATTACTATCTTTAAGTTAGTTATTCAGGATACCAGACATTAGCATTCAATTGTCCAAACATTATTGGCACAAACCTTACTCTTCAATGAACTAAGTAAAATTGGTAGTGTATCTATCTTAACCATCTTATATATATATATACAATTTTTTTTCCCTTTCCCTTCTTTCTTTTCCCTATTCCAGTCTCTCTTTCCTTTTGACCAGTTTCTTTTTGATTCACCATGTCTATTGTACATTTTGGATCTTATTTACTCTTTCAGTTTCTCATACTAGAGAGATAATACGATGCTTACACATGTGCTTCTGGTTTATTTCACTTATGAGTATTTTCTCGAGTTGCATCCATTTACCTATAAAAGTCTCCAGTTTATCCTTCTTTATGGCTGAATAGTACTCCATTGTATAAAAATACCACATCTTTCTTATCCATTCCTCAGTTGATGGGCATTTGGGTTGTTTCCAAGATCTGGCTATTACAAATTGTGCTGCTATAAACATGGGTGCACATATATCGCTGTGGTACGATGTTTTTAATTCTTCTGGGAAGATGCCCAGAAGGGGAATAGCTGGGTCAAATGGGACCTCCAACCCTAGTTTTTTGAGGAATCTCCACACTGACTTCCACAGTGGCTGTACCAGTCGACACTCCCAGCAACAGTGGAGAAGGGTTCCTTTTTCCCCACAGCCCCTCCAGCATTTGTTATTAGTTGATTTCTTTATAGTAGCCATTCTTTCTGGGGTGAGATGGTATCTCAGTGTTGTTTTAATTTGCATCTCTCGAATGACTAGTGATGTTGCACATTTTTTTGTATATTTATTTGCCATTAGTATTTCTTCATCTGAGAAATGTGTATTCATCTCAGATGCCCATTTTTGGAGTGGGTCTTTAAATTTGGGAGGGCTGATTTTTTTGAGTTCTTTATATGTTCTCGATAGTAATCCTTTGTCTGAGGAACAGCTGGCAAACATTTTTTCCCACGTTGTGGGTTGTCTCTTCACTCTGTTGGTGGTTTCTCTTGCTGTGCAAAAGCTTTTTAATAAGATGAGATCCCAGTTATTGATTCTTTGGGATAGTTCCCGTGCGGTTGAGTTTTTATTCATAAAGTCTTTGCCTACACCAATGTCTCCAAGGGTTTTACCTATCCTACCTTCCAGCAGATTTAATGTTTCTGTTTTAATATTTAGATCTCTGATCCATTTTGAATTTAGTTTAGTGCATGGTGAAAGATATGGGTCTAGTTTTAATCTTCGGCATGTATAGAGCCAGTTTTTCCAGCACCATTTATTAAAGAG
The DNA here is from genome assembly GCA_028451465.1 of Erethizon dorsatum. Lineage (NCBI taxonomy): Eukaryota > Metazoa > Chordata > Mammalia > Rodentia > Erethizontidae > Erethizon > Erethizon dorsatum. The sequence continues at coordinate 27,244,561 of CM051838.1, read as the reverse complement.
GCTATCTTTCTTCCAGCGAATGTGTTTGGCACCTTTGTCAAAGATAAGGTGGGGGCCGGTGAGACGGCTCAGCGGCTTAAGTGCCTGCCTTGCAAGCGCGAAGGCCCGAGTTCGACTCCCGGAACCCACATACGAAAAAGGGGCCGGTGATATCGCTCAGTGGCACGGGCGCCTGCTGGCGCGCGAGGTCCTGAGGTCGTCCCTCCGGTACCCACAAAAAAAAAAAAAAAAAAAAAAAAAAAGATAAGGTGGCTTAGTATGTCTGGGGTTGTTTCAGCATCTTCTAATCTGTTCCATTGATCTTCAAGTCTGTTTTTTTGACTGGCAATGTCTTTTACTGTAATAAATTTAAAAAGAAATTCACTGTGTTTTTGATCATACTGTGTTCTTCCTTTGGAAACATCAGGCTGCTGCGATGTCCCCAGGGCTCCATGTGGTTTCTGACCTTGCATACACTCTTCTTGCTATTTTTCCAGTTCAAAATGCCCTGCCTCCCCTGTCCGCCTTAGGAGTAAACAGGAAATTCAAGGTCTACCCGACTTACAGCTACTCCCATTTACCAGGTGACTTGTGCTAGGCACACTGTGTGCAGCAGATAAAACACGCCTGCCTGAAGAGAAGTGAAGAGAGCAAAGATCGAGGTCACTAAATAAGTTACGCTCATCTGCTAGACATTATTTCCACTCGTGTATTTTCTACTTCATACTGTTCTTCTTGTTATTTTAACAATTTAAAAAAATTTTAACACTATCACTGTAACGCAATATGAGTTTCTGAGCACTTACTCTTTTTTTTTTTTTTTTTGTGTGGGTACCGGGGGGTCGACCTCAGGACCTCGCGCACCAGCAGGCGCCCGTGCCGCTGAGCGATATCACCGGCCCCTTTTTCGTATGTGGGATCCGGGAGTCGAACTCGGGCCCTCGCGCTTGCAAGGCAGGCGCTTATGCCGCTGAGCCATCTCACCGGCCCTGAGCACTTACTCTTAAGTTCAAATCCTGTACTGAGCTCTCAGATCCACTCAGAGTGCACTGGAGAAATGAGTGAGAAGAACAGGACCGCGCCGGGCGCGGCACTCCCGGAAGCTGTGCAGTGTAACAGCCCCGCTGGATTTAACCAGATGGCAAGATTTTCTCTCAGTCATGATTTTACTTTGAAACTTTTACCTAGGATTGTGAAATTATTAATGTTTAACTTGTAAGTGTTAAAAAATACCCAAGCCTATCCTTGAACCATAGGTAGGGAAGAAACTACCCATACAGAACCCAGTATATAATGTAATGAATTACCTTCAACAGCAGCAAGAACACGTCTTACTTCCTCTTAAGCACGTCTAGCTGGCAATCTAAACATTTTAAGCCACCTGCAGTACTAATATGCAAATCCAAACAGGGATATCATTATCTTAACAAGCAGAGGTTGTCTGTGTAGCTTATCCAGCTTTCTCCAAAGCCTGGGAAAGATGTTCCTGGAACATATTCTGTCCACTATGATTTTAACGTTCCTTTGAAACCTTTTCCTGAAATTTAAGCATCTTAACTTAGCAAGCTGTTGCCACTAAATGTCTTTCCCAGTAGTTAGCTGCACATCAGAGTTATCTTGAAGTTTAAAAAAAGATGCCTGGGCTGGTGAGATGGCTCAGCGGCATAAGCGCCTGCCTTGCAAGCGCGAGGGCCCGAGTTCGACTCCCGGAACCCACATACGAAAAAGGGGCCGGTGATATCGCTCAGCGGCACGGGTGCCTGTTGGCGCGCGAGGTCCTGAGGTCGACCCCCCCGGTACCCACAAAAAAAAAAAAAAAAAAAAAAAAAAAGATGCCTGGGTCTCAGTCTAGCCTACTGAAAGAGAACATGCACCAGGTAATTCCAGTGTACACAAAGGCCAGAACCCTGGGACAGTTACGCTCCCTCCAACAGTGGAAAGGTCTGGACTGTGACCGACAGGATACTGTGAAATGACGGTGCGTGACTCTGTCGTGAGACACTGCAGCTTCTGCCCTGTTCTCCCTTTGGTCAGTCTGCAGGAGCTGAGGCCTCCTGCTCACTGCTAGCCGCCCCCCGGAGCCAAGGGAGGACGGCTCGCCTGCCCTCTTAGAGGCTGGTGCTCCTTCCCTGGGGACAGCTCCAGCTGACATCCTGACTGCGACCTCAGGAGAGACCCTGAAACACAGCAGCTAAGCTGCTGTTGAATACCTGGCCCTCAAACACTGCACTAATTTTTAAGGTCCTAAGTTTGGGAGCAATTTGTTATATACCAACAGTAAAGTCACAGTGTCATTGCTTCCTTGACCTCTTTCATGTTAAATAGGGCCATGCCCTTGTTTCAGAAGTAGAGCCACAGAATTGTAGAAAGCTCAAAGGGACCACAGTCAAGTCCCCAAGTACTCAATAGGGAGTTTTCTATTTGTGGCTAGAAAATTTTAACCCCTATTCATTTTCCATCCAAGTCCGGAAGCTCCTTTTAACTGCGACAGTTGTCCCTCCCACAGCAATCCCATCTCCACTAACCTGAGCTGGCTGACACTCTCAGCTGATTTGCAGCTGCTTCTTGCTTCCTAATTGAAGCTTCTGAGGAAGCTGTCTTTGATGTGTTTTTCTTAAATACTGGTTGAAAAACTGGTAGTGTACAGGTACCACTCAAAAATGAGGTAAATGGTTTTGAGAACACAGGGATAACCAAGATTTAGCCAAGCTACGGCAGGCTGGTGGTGGAGAGGCCTCGTAGCCGGTAGTCGGGAGATTTGTAAGCAGACACACAGGTGAGGCCCTGCAAGGAGGAATTCATTCACACACAGACAAGCAGGGACGGTCTTGGGCTAAAACCTTAAGGTCATTTTTTATTCACTCTCACCTTCACCAAGATGGATCCAAATCTTTAGAACTCTCTCATGGATTCCCATGGTCATTACTAGTCAAAACTAATTAACATTTGTTGTAATTAAGAGGATCAAATGACTAGATATACAAGTGGCAGTCTGAAAACACCAATCATAAAGAGAATTTAGTATATAATCAAGATAAATACTCCACAAGATTAACCTCATATACTTAATTACATATAATTGTTTTTATGGTGCATACTTGGGCAAAAATCAGTAGTCAGTTCCATAAACATTATAACTCTTTTAAATAACCAAACTCAGTATTTACAACTCTTAACATCACGTAAGCTTTCCCCCTACTATATGTATTTTAACACTTACCAGACACATTCTGGTACTGTCATTTCTTTCTTATAGGTTTTATGATTATCCCAGTCTGCAGTAAAGTATCCTCTGAACTCCTACCCTTTTTGCTTTACTGCAGTGAAACTGATGTGCTGGGAAATGTACAAATCATGACACATTTTTTTAAACGGTTACACCCATGTGATCCAATTACCGTAAATTACAAATGTTAACATCACTCCAGAAAGTTCTTCTTCTACAGGCAACCCCTGTTCAGATTTCTCTTTTGTCTGTCTTTATACTTCTTATAAATGGAATTATGCAGTATATACTCTTAATATGCCTGACTTCTTTCACCCAACATAGTAACTTCGACATTAATCTGTTTTGTTAGGGTTGGGCATGGTGTTACATGCCTGTAATCCTAGCACTCGGGGTGAGGCAGGAGGATTAAGAGTTCAAGGCCAGCCTGGGCTACACAGTGAGATCCCGTCTCAAACAACCCATCCATCTATCAGGTTAAGTTTATCAGTGGTTCATTTTTTTTTTTTTTAATTTTTTGTGGTGCCGGTGATTAAACCTAGGGCCTCATGCATGCTAGTCAGGAGTTGTACCATTGAGCCACGCCCCCGACCCTTCATTCTTTTTAATTGCTGGGTAATATCACATTGCCATACAATTTACAAATTCATTTTTATGGCATTTTGCCTTTCCACCTTGGATGGAGTGAGTAGAGTATCTTGAACATGGCAAGTGCTTAATAAATACTAGTTAACCAAATACACTGCTTCTTTCCTGTTACAAACATAATCTCTCGTTCTCTCTCTTTCACACACACACACACACACACACACACACACACACACACACGTGCAATTGTTATAACGTAGGTCCTGGATCTGAATTCCAAAGTAAGGCTTTTCTCTATGGCCTACCGATGCATCGGCATAAACCCCATTTAGGCAGGGGCTTTCGCTGAGGTTCCTGTATGCAACTATGGGAAGTTCCTCCACAAGGAATGCAGTTGTCTGGGGTCTTCTCCCTATAATCTCACCAAACTAAATTCTCAGGAAAGAAGACTAGACTTGACACCACACTCAGAACCCAAAGAAACAGGATATTATCTGTTCTTCAGGCTCATTTATCTCCCCTAGAAATCATTTACTCTTCCTCTAAAGTGTCCACATCCCCTACTACTTCCCTCTCCCCTATGAAAGAGTGCAAGGTGCTAAACTTCACTGTGTTGAGTACTCACCTTCCTGTTTTCCTGCACATGATAAATTTTGTAAGTCTTTTCTCCTGCTAATCTATTATCTGTTTCATTAGACTCAACTACCATACACCTCAGAGGGAGGAAATTCCCTTTGTTCCTACACGTGGAATTAGAAAGATCCTAAAGATGCTGGTAAACAGGGTATAATGAAATTCATCTCTAAACCCCTGGGGTCTTCTAAGCTTGGGGGAATGGGAAAACTAGCCTTATTTAGGGGCTCTGAATCCTCTTGTCTTTCCCAACCTTGGCTACCCTAACTTGGAGATCTGTCCCTCAAAACTTGTAGTTCATCGCGTCCAAACTCAATCTCATGAAAGCATAAAAAATAGCCACCAGAGAAGGTGTTTCATTTAGCAGAGACTGAACAAACAAAAGCCTGTGCACTTAGTTATGAAGTCTGGGAGGGGGGTCGACCCAAGGCTTACAGAGAGTGAGCTAGAAGTTGTGAATTCCAAGTGACCTTGAGCAAATTACCTCACCTCTAAGTACTGTGTCAGTTCCCTCGATTATAAAATCAAAGTGTTTCAGGAAATAACCTTATAAAGGCTCATCGAAATCTAAAACCCTGTGATTCTTTTACCAAAGGGTCATTTCAAATCTATCTTGAGCAAAAGCTGCCCAACAATTCCCCTAAACACCCCCTTTCCTGTTAGCCCTTATTGAAGAATCCAAATAATTTCCTAGGACCGCTTATAAAATCGTTTTATTTCTTGTCAAATTTTCAAGACATCCATAAAAAGGCCTCACTTACCCAAGTACCCTTACTGTGTTGTACCGCAGTGCTGGGGCTCTAACCCAGGGCCGAACACAAGCGCTCTGCCACTGAGCCACACGCCCGGCCCCAACTCCCCACTCCCATTTCCAACTACAGCTCATTACAGCTGTGCTCCATCAGGCCGGTCTCCCCACTGTCTCCGTTTCACAAGACACAATTCCCACCTTCTGAAACTTTTTTTGGTCTTGTTACCTCCTACCACGGATCCAGCCAAAAATACCAAGTTCTCCTTCCTAGAACTGAGCCCGGCGACTTCACTGAGCTCACGATTCTTTGCAAGAAGTATTTCCAATTGTCCTTTTCTTCAATCACCATGAATGAACGAAATCTTTGCAAGACACGCGATGCAAGACCTGCGAAGAGCTACAGCTCCCGTGGAAACGTGACGTTCGAGCCTTTGCTAGCCGTGGGACCGGCTCTCGGGTACTTCCCTGGACACTTTCCCTCGGGCACGAACAGTGCACGCGCAGGCCGCTGGACCGTCCGCACAGCGCGGCCGGGGCGGCGCTGCACACGATCGACCGCGCGCAGCGGACACCGGGTGTGCGGAGTCACCCATGGACCGGCCCCCTTCCACCAGGCGTCTACCAGCCCGGCTTCGCGCGCCCCGGAGCTTCCCGGCCCTCGGCTCCCAGCCCGGGGCGCCACCTGGGCCTCCACCCCGCGCCCCTCTCCGCCCGCCAGACCGGCCGCGCCGCAGGAGCGCAGCGCCAGGGGCCCGCGAGCCAGATGTCGCGCGTGCAGGGCCGAAAGCCACTCACCCGGCTCCGGACACGAGAAACGGGGCCGCCCTGCGCCGGGCGACGAGCGGCAGCGACGGCAGCGAGCGGGGAGCTGTGGTCCGACGGTCTCGGCGCCCGCACTTCCGGCCGGGAGAGGCGGGGCGGAAGTCGCGCCGGAAGGCGGGCGAGCCCAACTGGGCGGGGGCGCGCCCGGGTCCCGCGGGGCCGAGCGTCCGCGTCCGCGGGGGAGCGGGGCTGCCCGGGCCGCTCACCCGCCTGGGCCGCGCTGGGCTCGTCCTTCCCGTCCCGCCCGGGGCCGGCGTGTCCCCGCGGCTGCGGTTGCGGCTGCGGCTGCACCCCCCAGCCCCCTCCGCCTTCCCGCCGCCGCGCCCGGTCCTTCCGCATTCCCCCGGCTGGGCGCGGCGGGGCGGGACCCGCGCCCGGACCGCGGGGGAGTGCGATCGGGGCCGCGATCGCCACATCGGGGGTCCTCAATCGGCAGATCGGGTCCTCTGCGCCGGAATCGGCCAGCCCGGGACTGCCAGGTTTAGCAAATGAAAGTAGCCTGGTTAAATTTGAATTTCAGATAAACAACTCGTCTTTCAGAGCGTTTTAGGGCGGCGGCACATTCCTGCCAGCTCTGGAAACCCTTTCACTTCTTTCAAAACTGCACCCCAACCTGAGCCAAATTGTGTAACCCTGCTCCTCCTTCCCTACCTCCCAATTATAAGGTTTATGGCCTCATCAAGACACGGCGGTGACTATTTCCTTCCCCTTTCAACCAGGAGGAAGTTTTATTCAAATTCTTCTTTCCTAGGGTATTACGAGATGTCAGTTACTCCTACATGTACATGGTGTAGGCACATACATGCTTTTGGTCAAAAATTTCACACCATTATTTAGGTTTTCTTCTAGATGCTGTTTGTGGCTATAATCTTCAGGATAGTTTCCCTCACCTCAGAATAATCTAGAATAGCACTATTTCAAAATAATGGAAGATAAGTCAACCTAACAGCCAAATCTTTATTGAGCACATATTGCCTAAACATGAGCTGCATGCTGGAAAGAGGAATGAATAATTCAAACTTCTTCCTTCAGGGAGTTCATATCTAGAAATGTGCTCAGTAATTCCTAGAAGGTAGGAACCAGGTAGCCAGCGCTGCACTACAGTAGTTCTTAAACAGGACCAGGTAAAAGAATAACCTGGGGTGGGGGTTTTAACACGTAAATCCAGCACTGATTCAGTAGGATGAAAGAGGACGCTCTGCATCCCCTGAAAGCATCCAGGTGATGGTGATGCTGTGGTCCTTATCTGAAGTCACACCTGGTTCTAAATATTTACGCTTTTTCTTAACTGCAGTCTGCTCTTTGAGGGTTTAAACAAGTCCTTCCATACACCAGACCTTGGCTTTACAGGTCTTTGTCAGAGCCTGTCCAGATATTGTCGGTCCATACAACTGATAAGCCCTCACCTGGCCAGCTGAGTCACCCTGAGTACACAGATTTTTGTTTTCTGTTGTGCTAGAGATGGAACCCAGGGCCTCCTGTACCATAGGCAAGTGCTCTGCTGCTGAGTTACATGTCCAACCCTCTACTCTGAGCTCCGTATTTAAGTTTCTAGAGTTGTGCTAATAGAATTGTTATTAACCACACGTGGCTATTCAACCTTAACTTCATGTTAAGCTCCTCAGTTGTATCAGACACATTTCAGGTGCTCAGTAGCTCCATGCAGCTAGCATCCTACGGGACAGCACAGAGCATTTCCATTACCGTAAACATCTAATGGACAGCACCGTTCTGAAACAGTATTTCTAAGCTATATTCTCTCCAGACTCCAAAGAAAAGCACATTTATTAATGATAAGCCAGATAAAAAAGAATCTAGCACCTGGGAAGTTATTTGTGGCACAGACAAGTCAAAGATAATATTTTATCCATTAAAAGGACTGGTTGAAAAAGTACTATACCCCAAGTAAGAATAATAGCTATGCCAAAACATAAAAAAATTATTTAAGAAATACCAAACTGAAAAAAATAAGCTGTAAACTCATTACACCTGTAAAATGTATGTAGCTAAACACTGGAAAAAAGGCCTGACCCCTATCTGAGCAGGCATGGACATATTTAGAAGAGCAGGTAGTTGGAAGAGCAACTGGCAATGGAATGGGATAACTGGACAGTTCGTCAATGGGTGATCAGCTTCCACAATCTCTGTGAAAGGGGGCAGGAAATATAAAAAAGCCAGGTTCCAGGGAAAGCGAGCAACTGTCTAGAGAGGGAGGGAGCTCCTGATGAGCACACGCAAGTCTGTCATGCTGGGTCTAATCAGGAATTTCAAAGTAAGCCATCCAAGCACCTACTGGTACCGGGTAAAGTGATGGGCATTTCTAGATCAAGGACTCAATTCCTGCTGTTAAGCCTTAGGTTCGTTGATCACTTCAAATCTGGGCCCTGGAGTCCAAATGGTAACACAATCACAAGCAGGTGACAGTGACACTGCCTCCACTCTGCGGCTGTAACTAGAACTTTGGAAATGGTTTGTTGCAAGGTAATTCTCATCATGCAAACTTTTAGACTGGTTTTGAAGTCAAATCCAGCACTGAAGGAGATACTCTGAGCTTTTATGGGCACTCATCCCTGCATAGGCAAAGGCTAGTTACTGAGCGGAGAATGCTACGCTAAGGCAGGAGGCTAAACTCACGCAGGGCAGACCATGTACTGTCCCTACGGAAGGCTGTCTCCGTGAGCAGGTCTTTAGAAGGGAAATGGGGACACTGCAAGGGGTGATTTTAGTAGTGCTTCTTTCTTTCTGTTGTGAAAATGCTATTTATTCTTTGTTGGAGGTTTGTTAACAAACCAGAGGTGATGATGATTTTTCTCAGGTGAAATGGAAATTCAACAAAATTTTAGCAAAATCATGGGAGCCTGGAAAAAGTTAAGTCACTGAATGACAGTCAGAGAATGAGGGCAGGTTCTGTGATTACAATCTTGAAGGGGCAAAGACTAGTTGTTACTACTCATGCCGCTCCCGGTCTGCACAGCTGGCCTTACCACACTGCAGGATCTGCCTCACCCCCTACGGAGAAAAGGTCTGCCGCGCAAAGGCAGTTAAGAGTTCTCCACTGAATGAGGTAGCAGTTTCTTCACAGACAGCCTGGTTGATAGGTGCATAAAACTGGACTTCATTAGGGTAATTGTCAATTGCTCATCTTCGTAGGTTGTTATTCTTTTTAACCAAATTTTCCCTCCACAATTTCAAATCTGTTAAAGCTCATGAATATTATGAGAGTCCAGTTTTGAAGCCTAAAGTGAATGAAACTGTCCTCCACAGATAATCCTGAAGCGGTCCTGCTTCTGCAAATAGCAGAAGTTACTTTCAGGATGGAACAATGACCTCACTTTCTTGGGCATGTAGCTTCAGCTGTTTGGACTGTGGGTAGGTCAGGAATGTCTAAAATTCACATGGGGACTCACGATGACTCTCTGCACAAACACACTCCGGCCTTCGTGGGGGTTGCTGCGGTAAAGAACTACGCAATAAAAGTGCACTGTCTTCCCAACAGATTGAAATACGACGCAGAAATCTGCCTTTTTGGTAAAAAGCATTCCACAGAACGCTTGGAGCTAAAATATTTTAAGAAACAGGACAAATGAAAAGTACAGTCAGTGTTCTGATCTATTTTTAAATGGCATGAAATAATGTGCAAAAGCTTAATCAGATAAAGCAGGTGTGGCAAACTTAAGGACTCATAGCTATTAAAGTAATCACAGGGCCGGTGAGATGGCTCAGCGGCATTAAGCGCCTGCCTGGCAAGCGCGAGGTCCTGAGTTTGACTCCCGGAACCCACATACGAAAAAAGAGCCGGTGATATTGCTCAGCGGCACGGGAGCCTGCCTGCTGGTAGGCACACGAGGTCGTGAGGTCGACCCCTGGTACACACACACACACACACACAAAAGTAATCACATATACACAACTTCTATAGGAAATTATTTTAAAAGTTGGAAGACAAAAGTGCAGCAACCCTACTTAGGGCAGGGAAAACAAGATTTCCTTGAAAGGGGAAGAAATGAAATGAACAAGCAGAGAGGAACTAGGATTGTTAGGGAAAGTTCAGGGAGTCTGGAGGTCAAGATGTACACCATTTTCTAGGATGTACCTCATCCACTTTCTTTGAAGGATGCAACTAAAACCCACAAAAGCCAACTCCAGTAAATAAGAAGTTTAAACAAGTATTTTATCATAAAGTTTAATTATGGTTCAGAAAAAATTGCGTGAATAACTTTCTCTGAAAAAATATATTGACTCTGTGTAGACTGCAGTTACTGGGGGAAGAGGACCACAGGTAAGTTAAATTACCTTATCTCCTATTCCGAAAACGACAAAAAGTCCCATTTCCAGTCTGATTATAAAGATACATGTGCCCCAAAATGGCTGAGAATAAATACAAAATGGGAAAGGCGAAAGCTATCAAGCTACAGGCATGCAACAGGCTCTAAGAGAAAAATCTCAGGAATACCCAAAGTGGCAACAAGGAGCATTTGGAGGGAATTTGGAGTTCTTTTCAGTCGTCCTTGTCCTTGGCCCCGTGCTTGAGGATGCGCGTGAACTCGATGTAGTTGAAGTTGCCCTTCTTGTCGATGGGGGCTTCTCTGTACAGCTCGTCCACCTCCTCGTCCGTGAAGCGGTCGCCCATGGTGGTGAGCAGCTCGCGCAGGTAGTCCTCCTGGATGGTGCCTGCGGGACAAGGAACAGGGGATCAGCATCGTGCTGCTCTGAGCACTAACTACAAGTAGCACGGAGAGTGGTACCTGCCTCATCGATGTACACCCTGCGGGGTAGGACCCTGCAATGCCCTTCATTTCACTTTACCTCTGACTTTGGTTTTCTTCTATGTAAAATGAGATTTTAAATGCAGACAAATCTGACACATGGTAACAAATATGGCCAGGCCTCACACGTGCAGTTACACTTGGGCACCGACTGTGTCACTGACACCATGCTAGGCAGTGGGGATGTGCAGCAGTGAGTCAAAAAGTGTCTTTTTATTCTCACTTTTCTACACTAAGGTTCTCATAAAACCTGCTTGCCTTAAAGAATAAATATAAGTACTTACAGAACATAGAAACAGAAGCCTGACCGTCGCCTCTGATTTATTATCTGGTATTGGTATTTTTAAAGGCTCCCCAAGTAACTCACATGCACTACAATGAGAACCACTATTACTATAGGTGGTAAAAACCGAAGTACAGGGATTTCTGAAATTCGTAAAGCGAACAATGAAAACTGACAGTTTCCTTGCATGTGAAATTAAGCCAATACCCTGACAGTATATTTCCTATAAAGTGAGTCTGGAGAACAAGGTTGGGTCAGAAAAGAAACCTGAGATTTGTGGGGATCTTGCTGATTCAATCCCAGATTTTTATAAAATGCACCTCCAATCTTAGAATTTTAGCTTTGTAGTAATAAATCCTCATCTCAGGCAAGTCATTCAACTACTACCTAAACTAATTACCTACTGTGGGCAAGGGACAGTGCCAGAAAGGGTTACAAAGATGAGAACAAAATGCTAGTTAACACAGGCAGCCATTGGAGTGGGAAGAAATCACAGTAACTGGAAGTAAGCGTACAACATAAAGTCAAATACTGCACACGCCAGGAGAGAGCTACAAATAAAACACTTGGTACGCGAAAAGAACGGGAAGGCCTTTTGTTTTCCCAGGAGCCAGGGGAAAGCAGTAAGAAACCACAGGCGAGGCTCCATGAAGGATGACTATGAACCACAGAAGACTGTTCATTCTCTTCCATTAAAAAGCAACACCGGTTCACAGCAAAGCATGCAAGCGACACACAAGAGTCTTTAGAGGAAAAAGTCTCTTCTGCCTATTCTCTGCTCACTCTTCCTGGAAACAAATGAAAGGTTCTGAGTGTAAAAGGAGACAGAGGAGATGGGATAGTGAGAAAGGCAGAGAGGAAAAAAATGGCAGAAGTCAGCACAGCAGTGCATGGTGGTGTTTGGAAGAAAGGGAGATGACCGGGAGCTGAGAGCAGTGGACTGTGAAGTCAGAATGTGGCTCTGCTGTGGGAGCCAACAGGGGTCTACACTGACATCGGAGGTTCCGACCACCCAGCACTGAAACTGATCCAACAGATGTGGATAACCAGGGCAGGCCTTCCTTTTGTGTTTCTTCTTGTTTTTTTTTTTGAGACAGGGTCTTGCTGTGTAGTTCAGACTGGCCTTGAACTCACTATGTAGCCCAGGCTGGCCTCGAGCTCACGGCAATCCTCCTGCCTCAGCCCCATGAGTGCTGGGATTACAGGCATGCGCCATCATGCCCGGCTCCCCACACACTTAGTGAGAGCCTAATCCCCGTGGAATTAACCTTCTAGTAAAGGAATAATCAGTTTCCCAAAGAGGTTTCGAATACAGTCCATGAAATTTTGTAAACTACTATTTATGGGCAGAGGCAGTGATGCGAATGATGAACAGCCCAGAGTGGACTCCGTCCAGAAGAGCAGGCAGGATTAGTGTAAACCTGACGGTGTTATGTTAGTGCACGTTACGTTATTGTGCATTTCAGTTACCACAACTAAAAGTTAAATCCCTTTGTAATTAAAGGTCACCTCCGACTCACCCGTGGCCTCCTCGTCGAAGCAGGCGAAGGCGTTCCTGATGACGTCCTCGGGGTCCGTGCCGTTGAGCTTCTCGCCGAACATGGTGAGGAACATGGTGAAGTTGATGGGGCCTGGCGCCTCGTTCATCATGGCGTCCAGGTAGTCATCAGTTGGGTTTTTCCCTGAATGAAAAAGAGGGTCCTAACTTTAACATATCAACTGTTAACCACAGTGACATTTTGTCAAGAGAGATGATCACTGGTATAGTTTTCCACGATGGCAAAACTATTTGGGAAAAAGGTCTTCTCAATGCATAGAGCCTATATTAAAAGTCTGGAGACAGCATGATATTCCACTGGGATGTCAGAAGGAGCATTACTGCTTTCATTATGAAGACACGCACAGACACACACCCAGCTCAACACCAGACACACGGAGACAGATACACGGATCTGCCGTGTCCTGGCGGGAAAGCTGCTCCACCCTTCACCTAAATGTCAACAGACTCCGCACACTGGCTTCGCGGAGCTCAGACTCACGAAGCAAACATGAAAGGCACTGTGGAAACTCTACCCAGCACATTCACGTGAGAACTGAGCGTTACCCAGCGAGGCCAGCATGTCGTGCAGGTCCTCCTTGTCGATGAAGCCGTCCCTGTTCTGGTCGATCATGTTGAAGGCCTCCTTGAACTCCTGAATCTGCGACTGGTCGAACATGGCGAACACGTTGGATGTGGCGCGCTGAGGGCGCTTCTTGGTGGTCTTGGTCTTTGCCCTTTTGCTTGACATGGTAGCGGTTGAATCCTAAAAAAGAACAGGAACACAAGGAAAATAAAATCAGTATCTAAGATTATTTAAGGTTGAATGAAAACAATGATTAACAAAAGTAAACAGAAGCAATATTCCTCATATATTTGAGGTAGTTAGAGCAATTTTTTAATGCAAGATAATACCATTTTGTAAAAATCTCTCTACTAATCAAAATCCATTACTCAAAGGACCAAACTAAAAGGGAAAAAAATCAGTTGTATTTTGAGCTCACTCAGCCTTAAAATTGTGAATTTTTATAAACAGCCCATCGCTAAACAACCACCAACAATGCAAAGCTCACAGCATATGAACAAGATCGTGCGTCCCTCATCTGCTGTACAACAGCTGCCTGACAGCCGATAACCAAATCCACTGACTGGGTTAATAACAATGAAAAAACAAGAATCAAACTCAGGTACTGGGAGGCTACACTTCAGCACTATGGGGAGCTCAGAAACACTCATTCGTCTTCAGTGGTCCGCTGTCGGTATCCCTGCCTAAGCCAGCTGTCCTAGTGCAGCGCGGACAGGCGAGAAAGGAGGAAGACAACTGACGAACAGGTCTTCTCTTCTAATCACTACCAACAAGTACCGTTCTTCCACCTTCAACTAACCTTCCTTACCATACCTTCACTTTTAGGTTCACAGTCAATCAAGACACATTTTGTTGAAAGCCAATGGAAAAGTACAGAAACCTGAGGCCAAGCCATCCATAATTAAGTCTGGTAGACGCCGCACTCTATCCAAATCAGTTTCCTGTACTACAGCCACATTAAATCACTTGATGTAACTGACTCCTCTAAACAAATCAGAATACAAGTTTTTAAAACAATTTAGTTTAAAAAGCTTTAGAGAACATGTTAAAGAGGTATGGAAATGAGTTTTATTTTCAGATGACCTAAATTTATCCCGGTACATTTTAAATTAGTAGTAAAAAGAATGTCTAAAAATGCATAAAGTAAAAAGGCAATTTCCCTTTCAACATTTACTTTTTAAAAGACTGTAAAATTCTGTATGAAGCTTAAAATCTGATAGTCAGGAGATAGTAAAAGTCTACCGTACCATCCTTCAGAGCTGAGGAGGAAATGACAGACTGCGAACCTCTGACCAGCAAGGGAGAGGCACTGTACTGAGTTATATTCTTCAAGCAGGTCTAAAATAGGCACGACTGATTTCACTCTCTGACCAGGCTAACAATTTTAAAGCTTACGTTCTGAAAACAACATTTAGCTATGATGTGGCCAAACACTATGCCCTTGCTCTAAAAATAAATCTGTGGATTGCAAAGAATGAACTACAACCTAGATCTCGGCACTCAACGTGGCCCTCAGCATATAATGTGTCCTATGAGTTTAAAAGTGGTTTCTTATATCCCTTCCTTGACTAGACCACATCATCCAGTCTAAATTCAATTATAGAAATAATTAGAAGAGCTTCACTCATATTATTCTTAGCTAAATCTGTTTTCCGATTTTAGTAGGAAATTCCAGAAAGGGCAGTCACAAATTCTAGACCATCCAAGAAAGCATTCTTTGGCCACACACTGGGATGTGTTATTGGAAAGATATACCACACATGGCACAGGAATTATATACTCCTGAATTTCTCCGTTCCCTTTAATCATTCTGTCAGAAACTGCTTTTCATGACCCACCTAAGCCATTCATGAACGCCTTTCATTTCTGGAATATCTTCTGTAGGCCGTATATCTTTTATTAAATGATACCAAGTTGTATGTTCTTTCTCTACATTAAATGCTAAAAACCCACAAGGTGTTATGGCGTATACTATTCCCCTGTCTCTTAAATGTACTAAAAAACTGGGGAGTGAGTGGTGAAGACCCAATGAGGGGCACATTATTTCCCTGCCCATATCTCTTTAACATTTTAAGCATGTCATGCCTTTGCAAGCCAAAGTACATCTTTAAAAATAGTCTATTCTGTATGCCAACATTGTCTTCCCCTAGGATGCAGAAATGTCAGTTATTTTAAGAACAAAGAAACTGATGAGAACTACAGGTCAAATGACCGGTAACTTGATTTTTTAACACAAAATCTCATGTAACTCAATTTGGTGCAGGTAGGGGTCCTAAAAGATACCTTTTAAAAATGCTTAGTTTGGATTGTAAAAATATATATAGATGTATATTAAACTTCTGGTGTATTTTTCAGTCTTCTAATCATGCTTTTTTGGGGGGTAGGGCGGCAGTGCTGGGGACTGAACCCAGGACCTTGGAAAACCTAGGCAAACACTCTACCACTGAGCTACATCCCTGCCCCCATCATGCATTTTTCGAATGTATAAATGCATAATACAATAGTTCAAAAGGATTATTGCTATTCTTTGTTTTTGGTCAGCACAGGCAACAGTCTCACACATAACTTTAGATCATTCAATACCTAGTCGTATCAACCTTGTTATGCTCAGCTAATTATACTGATGTATACCTAATGTCATTAGCGTTGACCACTAGTTAAGGTTAAGCTATGTAAGACATGTGTCCTATCTTATAGGACCTTAAAATATAGAGGGGGAGACAACTATAAAGAAATGCAATGATTGATTGATTCAATTTATGAAATGAGTCACATAGTTTTCATTCCAGAGGTATGACTAAAGAGTGTGACAATAATGAAAAATAACCGATAAGGTGGCACATGATTAGCAAATATGAGCTCAGTAAAGATTCTGTGTACAGTATTTCTAAAACATTCAGGGGAGAGGTACTTTGAAAAACCCTGTGCAGTATCATTTGGAAGCGAAGTATCTTTAGAATGAAGAGATTCAAATGTTAGTCATAATTCTACCAATTAAGGTAGTTAATTCTACCAAACACTGATAGTATAATGTTGGGCAAGTTACTACCTGGGCCTTGACTTTTTCAAGGAGAATGGATTCTGATCTCTGATTTATCTCCAACAGACACCTGGAGCCTTGCCACTACAGGAGTTCAGCATCACAGTCAGTTGTTCCAAAATACGGAAACTGTCATTTATTTTTTTTTTTTGCCCACTACACTAAGAGTATGGATGAAATAAACATGGGTGGAGAGAATCAAATCAGGAACAGCACTATGATTTCAAGATCATCTCAATACTGTCAGTGCCTCTTTGCTACCCATTTCATTACCCACCCCTCAAACCAATGTGGCTGTAACTCCTCATGTAACAAGCCTGCAAACGCAGAATTCGTGTCAGTTTAAAAAGTCAAAGTAGGGCCGGTGAGATGGCTCAGCGGCGTAAGCACCTGCCTTGCAAGCGCGAGGGCCCGAGTTCGACTCCCGGATCCCACATACGAAAAAGGGGCCGGTGATATCGCTCAGCGGCACGGGTGCCTGTTGGTGCGCGAGGTCCTGAGGTCGACCCCCCGGTACCCACAAAAAAAAAAAATAAAATAAAAATAAAAAGTCAAAGTAATATAAAATTGAAACTCTTTCACACATCAGTGTATATATTCTTTATTTAGGATGGGTGAGATCACCAGGTTAGTGCCTGAGATTGTCAAATTAGGAGGATCCTCACCTGTAAAGTTGAGTCTTTATTCTCGAAACATTTAATGAAAGATCTTTGGTGTGCAAGGGTTATTTGTTGTGTCAAACTTGAAAAGTAGGAGATTTTGCAGAGCAGCCTCTAAACAATATATGAGGATTTCAGATGCACGAGAAACTAAATGAAGGGCTGACAAGGGTGATCAAGAATATTCAGTTTAACAGACAGAAAGGGGCACAGGTGCTTTTTAAGTCAGAGTGGAGAGTGCTAGTGGCAATGAATTTGTGTATTTGTGTGTGTGTGTTTTAAGAGCTCTAGGATAATCATTAAAGGCTAAAACAAAAGAAGGGATAAGAAACATGCTTCAGGAAGATGTTAGACTAGATTAAGATATGGAAGAAAGAGAAGGCGCAGATCACCAAAGCGGGTTTCCCCACATGCCAGGGGCAACCAGATTTCTGGGATGGAGAAACGCAAGAATGTCTACATAGCAAGAACTGTGCTATCTAGAGATTTTGAAAAACCTATTAAAATGCAACCAATCCATACTAATGTATACAGTATATTGCTTTAGCTAAAATATTAAGAGTCCAGCATTTACAAAATGATTATAAATGTAAAATAACCTAGAGGCTTTTTATACAGAATACTTAAATTGAGAATATACTGGGTAATAAAATGTATCCTTGATGAAAAACTCCCATCCTAGAACTGCATAGTGAGCTAGTACCTCGTTATTTCGCTTTCCAAATCTAGATCAAATCTACATCTCATTTAATCAATGCATTCTTTTTCAAGCTTAGAGATTTTTGTGCCACCTTTCCGGTTTTTAAAAATATTTTTCTCAAGTTGAGGCTTCCGTTCCAACTAATCTTTTTTTTTTGCAAATTTCCGGTTGAAAGTTGGATTAGTTCTCCTATACTGCCACACCCAAAAGTTCTTAACCACTTGACAAAGACAGCTGTCAGGGTTGACGACAATAACGCCATGCTTTTGAAAATAAAATGCTTTCCTGGTTAACTTATCAAAGGCCTTCCAGAGCACCAAACACCAGCAATTTTAATAAATATTCGCTTTCTTCACCTTTAGATATAAAACTCTGCATTTAAGAAGTTAAACTCTAAACCCATTTCTGTTCTAAAGGTTTCTAAGAACTGACGTATTTTTATACACCTACTAAACTACATTAAAAGGAAACACTTCTTTGGCAAATTGGTTTCACTCAAAGTCTCCACCGAAAAGGAAAATGGTATTTTACTTTGGAATTTTCCCTCCAGCCACAAACTAAACCTCCAACTCCTCTTTGTTGAACTATCACTTTAAAAAGTTCTAGTCCAGAAGCGGATCCTGAGCTCACGTTTGAGTTGGTTATTGCTACTAAACGTAGTCGCACAGCTGCAACAACAGCTGCAGCCAGGAGGATGGGGATTCCCTGGGCTCCGGTTTTGGCGCAAACTCCCAGGAATCGGACAAGTTTACGTTAGAAACGAAACATAGTCCCGGAGTCAGTTCTGGAGCGCTCGGGTTTCGCAGGCCCGGCAGTCGCCCAAGATTAAAGCGCCAGCGAGCTAAGCCACATTTCCAAGCTCCCACTTCGAACACAGAGGCGAAGTCTGCCTCTGGGCCACTCGTGGCCGCAGCCTCCGATCCTACAGCCGACCCCAGGGCTCAAAACCTGGGGTGCGGCTCAACACCTGCCCAGGTGCGCCCCCCGCCCTGCAGACACGGGTCCCCGGGACGGCGACCGCGACCACCACTCACCCTGCACAGCCGCGGAACCTGAACACCTCAGCAAGCCCCTCGCCGCCGCTATCGCCACTCCTTTACCCGTAGAGCCACTAAAAACCAGCACTTCCGGCCACGCTTAGCACACCGGAAGGAAGCCCAGTCACCCTGCAGGGCCTCGAGAGTGGGCCGGTTCATGGGAGGACGACCGGGAGGGGAACTGCCAGTGTGGTCAGCGGGCGCAGTATTGAAGGACTGCAGGAGATAAGGGTATAAGCCGACAGAACATAACGTGACGGAATATGTGGCAGTTCTTTGCGTTTGATTACTGAGTCTCCCTCTTTTTGACACCGCTTCTTCCATTTTAAGTCTTCCCCCCTTGCTTTTCTCAGATGGTTGCGTCTGTCCTGTGGCTTTGCCTCCCGGCACATTCCAAGGCCTGGAGAGGGGCGGGGCCTCGTAGCCCAAGTCCTTGTAGGGAAATCGCGGAGAGGGACGCCGGGCCCACGTGACTGGCGCTCGTCCCGCCCCCAGAGCTGCACTACCGCCGCGGGCTGTAGTGCACCTGCGCGGAAAGCCGCGCGAGCATGCGCACTGTCTGGGTCTGGGTACCTAGCGGGGTGTGAAGCGGGTGCGTGAAGAGTCCAGCCGCTTCCACGCGGACGGGACGTCGTGATGACCTGAGGACCGTGTCAGGCGCCCGCTATGGTTTTGGTATAGTCAGACTTAAGATCGTGAGTGGCTGAAACTTTTTCTAAAAAAAGTTTTCAGATGTTCCTCCGTGTCAGAGCCTCTTTGTCCCTAACAGAGCCGGAGGAAGGAAGACGAGTGACTGGCTCAGCGCTCCCTGCGGTGCAAGCGGCGGCCCAGTGGAAAGAGATTCGAATAAGAGGCTGGCGCTGCGTTTTCTCAGCTCACCCGCCCAAACGGCTTCTCACCGCGCCCCTCGGCGAGGGAGGGACAGCCCCCCTCGTGTCGGCCCCGGGGCAGCCGTACCCTCCACGTCCTCCGGCGCTGCGGCCCGGGGCCGGGCTGGTGAGGTCCGGCTTTATGCGAGGACCTCGGTAGCACTCCACGCATTACCAGAAACATCCAAAGTTAACCTGGAGGTAAAGAACCTGGGAAAGATACCGGAACCCTGTAGAACTGAAACGAAGGTGCTTGTTTCCCAGACTTCCACAGTAAGAATCACCTGGGGTACTGGGTAAAAATACAAATAATTGGGTGCTTTTATCTCCAGCGCATTGACAGAATCTTCAGGGGCAGGTCCTGGGAAGCCATGGATTCGGCAAGGGTCCAAAGTGACTCTTGCCTTTGCGAAATTGAGGACACACACAGATAAATGGCAGGCAGGGACAGCGCAAACTACTAGGGGCTGAGTAATGGGGCTGCCTCTGTCCTGGCTTTGGGACGGTGTGCGCCTGCAGTGCACGACAGCGCCACAGGGTGGTGGCCTGCCACCACGGGAGCTGGAGCCTGCCGCTCACGTGCTCTCCTGCCGAGGAAAAAAAATCCCTTCAGTTTAGACCATAGTAAGGGAATTGTTTTTCCCTCCGCTTGAAAGCAACATTCATTTGCTTTCTTAGTGGCCGTAATTGCCTTATTTTCCTTCTGCTCAACCAATCAACAGGTATAAATAGTAGGAAGGGTGCAGAGTTAGAGGGGGCGTCAGGAAACAGATTAGAACAGGTAACAGAGGAAGAAATAGGCCCGTTTTAGACCTTGTGGAAGATGTCTCCCAGAGAACAATCAAGCTGATTCTAGAAGTGAGTGCAGGGCGGGAGAGGATTCCAGACAAAGGGAGCAGCGGTTGGATTGGAGGTGATCAGAGGTCTGGCTGATTGAAATTTGTCAGAAATGGTGTAGTCTGTGTTCACTCATTTATTCATTTCATTGATAGCTATGGATATACTAAGGTAAGCAAGCCAATGTGGAAAAGTTTTAATATTCCCTCTAATATTTTGCTATTAAATTTTGGTGACCACCAAAGACAATAACTTTTCTAGATGCTGCCATTTTGGACCCTACAGGAGATCTTTGCAAAATTGCAGGAGAATCTCCTTTGCATCTACCTTTTCTCTTTTTTGTGGTAGTGTGGTTCTCTTTTTTGAACCTAGGACCCTCACACTGAAATACATTGCTAGCCCATTGTTTATATTTTATTTTGAGGCAGGGTCTTGCTAAGCCACCAAACTGACCAGCCTGGGCTCAAACTTGTGATCCTCCTGCTTCTGCTGCTCATTGTACTGGAATGTCCTTTCAAACTTCTGACCAAAACTGGTAGTAAGAAATTTGTATCAATAAGTAAATATCGGGCTGGTGAGATAGCTCTGCGGTATAAGCGCCTGCCTGGCAAGCGCGAGGTTCTGAGTTCAACTCCCGGTACCCACATACAAAAAAAGGACCAGTGATGTCGCTCAGTGACATGGGCGCCTGCTGGCGTGCGAGGTCCTGAGGTCGACCCCCAGTACCCACACACACACACACACAAAAAGTAAGTATCTAGCTATCTATGATGCTAAGATTTTCTATTCTATAGAAAGAAAGTTCTATATTGACTTGGGCTGCCATGCAAAAAAACTATAAACTGGCAGCTTAAGCTGCAGTCCAAGATCGCAAAGGCCACAAAGTACAAGATCAAGGTGCTGGCTGATTGGGTTCCTGGTGAAGACACTCTCTGGTTTGTCCTTGCCATGTCCTTACATGGCAGAGAGAGAAAGAGCTATTTATTTCCTCCTCATACAAGGACATAGGGCTGTGAGAATAGGGGCCCACCCTTGTGACCTCTTTTAACCTTAATTATCTCCTAAAGAACCTACCTCCAAATATAGTCACATTGGAGGTTGGACCTGCATTTGAATTGGGGGAGATACAGTTCAGCCCATAGCAAATCTGATGCCTTTTATTTATTTATTATTATTATTATTATTATTATTTTTTTTTTTTGTGGGTACCGGGGGTCGACCTCAGGACCTTGCACGCCAGCAGGCGTCCGTGCCTCTGAGCGATATCACCGGCCCCTTTTTCGTATGCGGGATCCGGGAGTCGAACTCGGGCCCTCGCGCTTGCCAGGCAGGCGCTTACACCACTGAGCCATCTCACCGGCCCTATTATTATTTTTTTTAATGCTCAAGACCCCCTAAATGTGAATTTATGATTCACTAATGCCCTGATTCTCACCAGGCTGGGAAGGAGTGGATTTTTGACCCTGTGGGAACAGTTGGTGCTGTCTGGAAACGTTTTGAATGTTTACACTCAGAGTGCTGCTACCAGCATCTAAGGGGGGGTGGTAAAGCCAAGGATGCTGCTTAAGTCCTGTTATGCACGGGACAGCTCCAACTGTCGGAGCATTATTCAGCCCAAAATCTCAGAGGTGCTTAGACTGAGAAAACCACACACTAATAATTTGGAGACTTAGAATTTATAGTAACTGATTATTTGGATGTGCTATAAATACTAAAAGGACAATATATGTTACTCCTGCCTCTAGGTAAGACATTTATTTTCGTGAGGTTATATCTGAAGGGAGAAAGAAAAGAAATTACCAGTTATTATTTGCCTATGATGTACTAGGTATTTTACATAAGCATTTCTAACATTTAATTCTTACAACACCCTGTTGGGTAGGCATTATTACTTGGACCTCACAGGTAATTAAGGTTTACAATACTTGGTGAAATGCACTGTTTACCCAAATGGCAATAGGAGAAGCAGAGTTGCAACTCATGCCTCTGTCCAGAGACGGGATGGGGAGGGAGGGCGGGGTATATCCCTCACTCAGTATAGTGTCTGGGCCATGTTGCTCGTGGCCAAATTCGGTAACTGGCTACTTGCTCAAGTGTCCATAACTAGCAGTATCCCAAGCAAAAGTCCATATTTTATTTTACCATAATATGCTCTCTTTTGGTCCAAAGGGAAGAAACTTCTTACCCAGACAACAGCAAGGAAGCCTAGAGAATTGATCCTTGATATTTACGACCTAAGTCAATGTTTTATATTGAACACTTACTATTTTTATTGCCTGTAAGAAACTACTGGAATTTTTTTTTTAATGTGGGTACCAAGAATCAAACTCAGGACCTCGTGCTTGCCAGCAGGTGCTTGTGCCGCTGAGCAATATCACCGGCCCTTTTTTTCCTTTATGTGGGTACTGGGAGTCGAACTCAGAACCTCGCACTTGCCAGGCAGGCGCTTATGCCACTGAGCCATATCACCAACTCAAAATTACTGGATTTTGAGAGTCATGATTTACATGCTGGTTTTGCTAACAAAAATGGAATTCTAACCTTTATATGTGAAATACGTATGATGGGAACAATTAGCATTAATCTATTAATCCAGGAAAACAGGAAGAGCTGCTTTCTTTTAAACGAATAAGGGCGTTTCATTAAATCTGTAAGAAAATGAATTTTAGAGCACTAAGATAACAAAGTATATTAAAGGGGTATAGAAAATTCTACATAAAGAATTGCTGGGCCGGTGAGATAATTCAGCAGCATAAGCACCTGCCTGGCAAGCGCGAGATCCTGAGTTCGACTCCTGGTACCCACATACGAGAAAAAGGCCGGTGATACCGCTCAGCGGCACAGGCACCTGCTGGTGCGCGAGGTCCTGAAGTCGACCCCCGGTACCCACAAAAAAAAAAGAATTGCTGAAGCCAGGTGCACCTGTAATCCCAGCACTCAGGAGGCTGAGACAGGAGTATCACTATGAGTTTAAGGCCAGCCTGGACTACATAGCAAGAACCTGTCTCAACAAATAAACACAAAATTGCGGTTTTAAAAATTTAATCAGAGTTATTCTTAAATTCAGAGATGATAAACAAAATAAAAGAAATGTTGAACTGAATTAAGGATATTTGGGTAAATATACTTTTTTGGGGGTAAATATACTTTTTCTATACTGGTAAGTTTTTTGAGGTGAGAGGGAATCAAACCCAGGGCCTTGTCCATGCTCAGCAAACAATCTATTATTGTGCTATATCCCCAGCCTTTATACTAGTTAATTTGAAAAAATAAGTTAAATAGAAAAATGCTTAGAAGAATTGAAACACTATACAAGATTCAAGGGCGGGGTCAGCGGCGTAAGTGCCTGCCTGGCAAGCCTGAGGGCCCGAGTTCGACTCCCAGAACCCACATACGAAAAAAGGGCTGGTGATATCACTCAGTGGCACCGGCGCCTGCTGGTGCGCGAGGTCCTGAGGTCGACCCCCGGTACCCACAAAAAAAAAAAAAAAAAAAAAAGATTCAAGAAAGACTATAAATAAAGAAAATAGAATAATAAGGATTGCCTAGTTAGTCACCTGACCCTGATAATTACAGAAATGCTTCTTCAATTGTTACAGAAATTCCTAATATCATAAGCTGTTTTGAGATATATAGCCTAACATAGCTGATATTAGTGACAATTTATTAATGAATGCATGTAGTGATCAAGTTACATTTGGTGAATTAACTTTATGATGCAAATATTTTTTAATCCCCCCCAAGTAAAACTACTGTAATATCTAAAACAAAAATTGTAATTTAAATTTAGGCAACCCTTTTGTTCCTCATCTGAAAAAAGGCAAAATAAAAGAACCTACCTTATTGAGTGGTTGTGAGGATTAAGGGAGCAATCCATTTAAATTTCTTAGTACCAATCAACTGCGGTTGTATTGTGTTTGTTGGTTGTATTTGGTTGGTTGAACTCTGAAATTTGGAGTTTGTAGAGCAGTTCACCTACCCTGACTAATTTATGTACAATTATTTGTCTACTGGCCTAAAGAAAACAAGCAGAGTGGTCACACTTCAGTGATCACAGACTTCAATGGGCCCTTGGTGCTCATGACATTTGAGGTTCCCTTTCTCTTAGATGTCACTTTTATGCCTTCTGTCTTCTCACACCTCTAATACCTTCTACCCCATCCTCACTCTCAACTCATGGCCTTGCATCTAAGTCACTGCGAAAATAATGACTCCACAAGCTCCCATCACATGTACCCACCATCCAACATCTGTCCTCAGATATTGTCCTCTCCTGCCTTTCCTGTTAACTAAGGGCAATCCTCCTTGCTCCTACAAAAAGCCATTTCTCCCTTCATCTTGCTCATGTCACACCAATAATTCTGCCCTCTCCTGCCTCATCAGGTTCTCATTCTATTGGATTATTCCCAACACCAATAATGTTGGCTTGTATCCCATATGGGGTAGGCACAAATGTCCTCTCCTAAAGATATCCATGTCCTAATTCCCAGAACCTGTGAACATGTTAGGTTATACAGCAGAAGAAAATTAAGGTAGAAGATGGACTTAGCTGGCTGTTGAGCTGACCCTATCAGCTGGATTGTCCTGTATTATTCCAGTGGGCCCAGCACCATCACAGGGGGTCTTCAAAGCAAAAGAAGGAGGCAAAAGAAACAAGGGGAAGAGTGACTGTGGCAGAATGGTCAGAGAGATGCAGTGTTTCTGGCTTGCAAGACAGAGGAAGGGGGCTGGGAGCCAAGGGCTGCAGCAGGTGCCCTCCAGAAGCTGGGAAAGGCATGAAAACAGGAGCCAAGGACTGCAGCTGGCGCCTCCAGAAAGGAACACAGTCTTGACATCTTGAATTTAGGCCAGCGAGTCCCGTGTTGGATTTCTAATGTACAGAACAGTGAGATAATCAAGTGGTACTGTTTTAAATCACTATGTTTTTGTTCATTTGTTTTACCAGCAATAGAAAACTGATATACTATATTATGAACAACAACGAAAAAGTGCACTTTCTGAAAGCACTTTCTCAGCCATTGTCTTCTTTGCTTGCCAAGGTGAAACTCTTTTAAGGAGTCACCTGTACTCGCTGTCTCCAGTTCTTTCCTTTGCTTTCCCCTTCTTCTCTTCCCTTTCCCTTCTTCTTTTTTATTGTGGCAAAATACACCTCACATAAAGTTTTTCATCTTACCTGTTTTTAAGTGTACTGGTCAGTGGCATTAGACACATTCATATTGCTGCGCAGCCATCACCAGTGTGCATCGCTCTAACTCGTCTTACAAAATGGAAACTCTGTGCCTATTAAACGTAATTTCCCACTCACCTCTTCCTTTAGACCCTAGTGACCACCATTCAACTTTCAAATGATTTTGACTGCTCAAAATATAAAATTAGAATAATACAATCTTTGTCTTCTTGTGACTAGCTTATTTCATTTAGCACAGTGTCCTCAGGGTTCATCCATGTTGTACCGTATATCACAATTTCTTTCCTTTTTAGTGCTGAATAATATTCCATTGTATATATGTACCACATTTTGCTTATTTAGTCATCTGTTAATGGACATTGGGTTGCTGCCACATTCTAGCTATGAACTAGTATTATTGTGAACAGTACTGCTATGAACATGGGTGTATAAATTCAGTTATCATAGATATACTACAATAAGTCTTTTTTCCCTACAAGTCCACCAAACATGTCTTCATCAGGGTCACCAATGACCTCCATGTCTTTGTGGCCAGTTCTCAGTCTTCATGTAGCATTCAACAGAGTGATCACTCTTTTCTCTTTGACACACTGTCTCGCTGACTTCCAGGATGCCACACTCCTGGTGTCCGCCTTCCTTCTGGCCACTCTTCAGTCTCCTTTGCCAGTTCCTGCTGCTTTTCCTGGTACTTAGTAGTCCAGGATTTAGAGCTTGAGTCTCCTCTCATTTCTGTTGACATTCCTTTCAATCCTAGCCTCATCCACTCTCTGGGCTTTAAATGCTACATATGTACCCATCATCCCCAAGCATGTATTTCTGGCTATGGTCTCTGTTCTGCACCCCAGACTTATGTATCTAATACTCATCTGTCATCTCCACGAAGAGGCCGAAGAGACATAATCTTCACACTCTGAAACTGGTCTCCCCCTTTTTCCTCCCAATCCCGCTTTCCCTGCTCCTCATCAAATTAATGGCAATTTCATCCTTTAAGTTGCTGAGGCCAAAATCCTGACTCGTCTTTGCCCCATCTTTTTCTTTCATACCTCTACCCCATCCTTTCAGTCAGTTCTGGTAGGGTTTTTGTCTACTTAGTCCCTAGAAGTATCTCCAGGGCCTGAATAAGTAATTAGCACAAGCCTTTTGTTTAGGTCTTTCAAAATATATATCTGGAATTTGATTGTCCAAGTTATTTTCATCTTGAGATGAGATTTTTACACTTGCTGTCCTCCTGCTTCAGCCTTCCAGAGTGTTGCATGCGCCACCACACTTGACTAGAGGATGTCCCTTTTAAATCAGAGATTAGAATGCGTCATGGTTCTGCTTGACACCCTCCCAGAGTGTCTTACCTCAGAGTAAAAGCTAAGTGCCTTACAATGGCCCAGAAGGCCCCAGGAGCTAACGTCTTGGGAAACTTCTCTGACCTCATTTCCTACTTCCTGCCTTCCCAAATCTTCTCAGCTGTATTGGTATCCCTAACGTTTCTTGAAGAAGTCAGGTATTTGTCCACCTAAAGACCTTTGCATTTGATGTTCATTCTGATTTTCATGCTTGCTTTTCTAGCATTTTCACTGCTATTCCCCCAACTTTTTCTCATCTTTACTCAGACATCACCACTGTAGTCAAGCCTTCTCTGGTCATTCTATTTGTGTTCAGTACCTATCTTCCACCCCTTTTATTCCCTTTCTGTTTTATTGTTACCCTTGCGCTTACTACTTGTGGCACACTATGCACTTTACTTGTTCATTTTGTTTACTGTCTCCCTTCAGTACTAAGTTCCCTGAAGAGAAATTTGGGGCCCACTTTCTTTACTGAGGGATTCCAATATTTGGAAGAGTAATTAGCACATTACAGGCTCTCACTTACCTAAAAATGTGTACTGAATGAATGAATAACTGGAAGGTGGAGTGACTGGGAAGTGGCAGAAAGATGAAGCCAGTGGGTAAGCAGGGACCATATCCTGAGTGACTTCTAAGCATCCTGAGGGACTTCTAAGCTGTGTTTCTGAAGGTCCATAAGATTCCACTTATTTCTCCTGACCGTGGGGTTAATATGATCAGAATTGCATTCTTTTAGAGTTGCTGTGGTAATAGGATGGAGGATCTGGAGAGGGTGAGCCTGGGAGAAAAGGGAATCAGGGTTTCTGCTTGATAATAATGCCATTCATTGAAGCAAGGAAGAAGGGGAGAAACAGATTGGAGAAGCAGGGTGTGCCGATGGCAGGAAATGGCAGTTACTGTTTGGGACATTTAGAGGTGATAAGAAGATAGAACTGAAGCCTTCACCAAAATACAGCATAAAGAGACAGAGAAAAGCTATAAAAGAGTGGGCAAGAGCAATGGAGGATATATTGAGATGATGCAATTTTTATTTAACAGGAAATCTAGAACACGATAAAAATGAGAATGATGGAAAAACAATATTGAAAGGGATAAAAGTTTTCTGGAATTGAAAGGCAGTCAAAAATCTTCACTCAGGTGGAAAGTGCACTCCGAATATCAAGCAGGAAAAATGAAATCCACAGCAAGTCATGTCACAGTGAAACTTCAGGACTTCAAGGGTCAAAGATAAATGATAAAAACTTCCAGAGAGAAAGGATATTGGGTTGCCTGGCAACATGTTTCCCTCCAGGGACAACACAGGCTGAAGGCAGGGCAGGTGTCTGCAAAGTGCTTCGAGAAGCACCAGCCCCTCCACACACAGCTGTACGTTGGCTCAATACACAGCACCCAGCAGCGTTCTGGAGAATTCTGGATGCTGGCCTCTCTAGAATCTCTTGGGTCTAGAGATAGATCTCCTTGCCTCTTGTAGTTCCTGAGGTGGAAAATTAACTAAGGATCACAAAATTGATTTCAGAATCTTGGAGCGTGTCCTGAATAGTTCTGAAAACTAATGTTCTCAGCATTTGGGACATCTGCAAAAATTCCAAGATAACAGGAGTGTCATGTTTAACATACTATTACACAGAAAAATATTGAATAATTTTGGATTTTTTTTTAATGTGGGTACCAGGAGTCGAACTCAGGACCTCACACTTGCCAGGCAGGCACTGAGATATCTCACCGGCCCCTGGATTATTATTTATTTTTTTTTACTTTTTAATCTGTTTCCTTTGTTTTCCATATAGCTTGTAAATATGCTTTATATTTTATAACAGCTAAGTCAATTTTTTCAATGTGTACTTTTAACAACAGTGATAAAATAATGAACAATTTGTTATTGAGCTCTCTTTATTGAGCACTTTCCATGAGGCAGGCTTTCTGGTAAGAGTTTTACCATAACATTACCTCTCATTAACATTACCTGCAAGCTACTGATTGTCACCTCCATTATGCAGGTGGGGAACCTGAAGCTTTCTGAGGTCAGTGACCTTCCCATATGGTCATATTGTGGCTAAGAGGACAAAACAAGAATCTGATGCAGGTGTCCCTGACTTCAAAGCCTGAGCTGTCAGTCTTTATGCCATATTGATGGGTGAAGCATGCTAGTAAGAATGACTGTGTTAATATGGAGTAGGAATATTTACCTGAAACATTGACTGTGTTAGCCAGCCTCCCATTACTGGAGGAGAATACCTGAGATGAGCAACCTGAAAGAAGGAAGGCTTATTTCGGCTCTTCAGTCCAGAGGTTCCTGTCCATGGTCTGTAGGTCTTGTTGCTTTGGGCCTATGGAGGCACAGTACAATATGGCAGAGTGCGTGGCAGAGTAGTCCTGCCCATCTCATGGTAGTTGGGAAGCAAAGAGAGAAGAGGGAGTCAAGGTCCTTGTACCCCTTCAAGGGCACCCCCGCAATGGCTTGACCTCCTCTCACTAGGCCATACCTCTTAGATTCTACCACCTCGCAACAGCACCAAATCTGGGGGCCACTTTCAACACAAAGCATTTGGGGGACATTTATCGAAACCATAGCATTCACTTATTTCTTTGTTTTTCCCAGGGAAAGAGACTGTGATTTCTTGCAGACCTTTGCAGCAAGGGTTAATTCCACCAAAATCAGTGCCTTGGGAAACTACCAACTTCACGAGACACATGAGTATGTTACAACTTCTGCTTCTGAGTTCTCCTTTGGCTGAAGAAATAATGGCAGGCAGGATGATTTCCATTTTAATGCACTTGTTAGCACTTCACACAGAACACCTCCCTTGGCCTCACCAAGGTTAGTATTCCTCGGTGTCTTCCTGTATGCTGCACTCTCATTACCTGCTTCAGGAAGAAGAGAGAGCCACGATATTAGGGTGGGCATACTTCCCAAGAGTTCCTTGTTCTCTGTATTCCCGGTACCTTTTAGAATTCCGGGCACGTCATATATGCTCACTCATAAGTTAAGATTGTAAACTTTACTTAAGAACTTTGGGGCACAGGCAATGGAAAAAGAAGAAGTTGGTTTTAGGAAGTGGCTAAATGGTGCAAGTAGTCCCGTGCTGAAACTCAACCAGTTAAATGTTACCAAACCTTTGTATGGTCTGCTCGGTCCAGAATGAAATCTTGGTACATAGGTGACCAGATCAGCCATAGACAACTAGATCTTGTTTGGACAAATTGGTTCAATGAAAGTTGTTGTCCAAGGCAGGAGAGAGCGATGAATAAAATCTTTAGTATTACTATATATATTTTTAGTAATTCTTTCTGTTTTTATACTCTCATCTAAAATGGCTCATTAAGGTCCTTGCCTTAGCATAACTTTGAAACATGAAAAAGGAACAAACTTCTAAACCTCCAAACCAGATGGTAATAACTGTAAAAACAGAAAAATTGGCCAAAGAATAAAAAATATTAATAGAAATATATTTAAAACTACAGAGCTCAACACATGATTTCCAAGTGTAATAAATAAGGGGGAAAGGGCAGTACTGAAGGCTGAATGAGTACCTTTGCACACTGAGCTACATCCCTAGTCTTTTTTTTTTTGAGACAGGGTCTTGCTAGGTTGCCCAGCCTGGGCTTAAACTTGTGATCCTTCTGTTTCAGCCTCCTGAGTGCTCGGATTATAGGTGTGCCCCACTATGCCTGATTTAAGAAATAATCTTTTAATGAAATGTAGTTGGAAAATGGAATATTAAAACTGAGAATAACGTAGATTCTAACACAGAGAATTTGTGTTAGAATCTATGCAGATACCATAATTGCATGTGAATTATAGTTAAGCATAAAACATAAAAAGTTGAATAGAATCGCATCAGTATCTTTTTTTTTTTTTTTTTTTTTTGTGGGTACCGGGGGGACGACCTCAGGACCTCGGGCGCCAACAGGCACCCGTGCCGCTGAGCGATATCACCCGCCCCTTTTTTGTATGTGGGTTCCGGGAGTCGAACTCGGGCCCTCGCGCTTGCAAGGCAGGCGCTTAAACCGCTGAGCCATCTCACCAGCCCACGCATCAGTATCTTTTTGGGGGAGAAGAATATAAATTTTTCAAATGACTCTAAGGTATCATTGGAACACAGTAAACTACACATATTTAAATTGTACAGTATGACGTGTTTTGACCTGTGTACACTTGTGAAACCATTACCACAATCAAGATAGTGAACAAATGCATCACCCCCAAAGTTTCTTCATGCCATCTGTGATGCATCCCTCCTGTCTCCTTCCTTCCCCCAGCCCCAGGCAACTCTGATCTGCTTTCTGCCAGTGTACTGCAGTTTGCATGAATACAAGGTTTTGACTGGTGAGAGTGTTAACTGATTATGGGACTGACAGTTCTGCTTTTGTAAGAGAATGTAATGGGAAAACGGATGGGGTGAATTGAAATGGAAACTTTTTGTGATACATATGACAAAAGCTTAGTAGCCAGAATATTAAAAATTTAATAGATTATTTTACTTTGGGTTGTTTGCCAGCAGGGAATAGAGACAATCCAGATAGCTCAAAGAAAAGGAGACATAATGTAAGGACACACACAGGAACCGGATCTAAACTGGACAGGCTGAAAACAGAGATAGCTTGAAGGACTGCAGGACTGGCTCCTTGATCTCTCTCTGATGGACCACATAGTGGTTCTTTGGTTCCACTGCTTCGTCTTTAAGCACATCTGTCTTGCCTACTCTTTACCAGCTGTCTTTCTCTGCTAACCTTAGTTTGTCATCCCTCAGAACTTCTGGCGCACGGCTTGCTTGTTTCATTCCAAATACACCCAAAGCATCTCTCGATTCAGTCTTTTTTGACTCTTGCTCCTTGTAGTAAATATATTGACACTGAGTATTTCCAAATTCAAACTGCCAAGGAGGCCTGTGGTTAGCTTGGCTTACCTTTTTGGCCCAGGCCGTAAGCTGTAAATTTCTGGCCAGGTTGTACATCTGAGACAACCCTCGCCTGGGGTCCACGATCGGGGTTCACGTTGTACTGAACACCTGCAGGCACTGGGAGCAGGGCAGCTTTACCAGCAAGCGGTGTGAGTAGGAGAGGCCATGAGTGAAATGGGTCTCAGAGTCTGTTAGAACTGGATCTGCACCCCAACTCTGCTATTTACTAGCTTTCTGACTTCGGGTAACTTGCCTAACTTCTCTGATTTTAGGTCTCTCATTTATAATTTGGGAATAATAACAGCCATGTATGGTTTTTGTAAAAAAATTAAAATAATATCTGTAAAACAGTGGTGTAGCATGTAGCACATAGTAGGTCTGAACTAATGGCGACTGACCGATTATTATATTAACACATTAATAATGATCTTAAACATAAATCAGTGTTCATGGTAAAGGTCAAAAGATATCGCATGTAAGAGGTAAGCCAAGTAACTAACATTTAAGGAAATATGCACATTCACATAGAATTTTAAAATGCATTTAAAAAAGGATATATCTCGCCAAAATAAAATTAAACATTCTAATATTTGTGAAGCAATGAAGAAAGAACACATTCATATTTGGTCAATGGCATTATAAATTAGTGTAGTAAGTCCAAATGGCAATATCATAAAATTCTTCAATTCATAGTACCTTCTGGGAAAATACTTCCTAAGGAAGTAATTGAAAAGGAAAACTTTAATTTGTATAAACATTTATAGCTTTCTTTTTAATTCAGAGGCTTTCATCGTTTTAGAACTAAAAGAGACCTAAGAGATTATTTTTTCTCTTGGGTTGCATTTAGGAGCTTTTAAAAAGCACTCATGTCCCACTCTGCCAGTGATTCTGAGTTAATTTTCCTGGAATATGGCCTGAGCCTAAGTGCGGATTAAAAGCTCCTCAGGTGATTCTGATGTGTAGCCGGGAAAGAACCACTCCATCAGGGCAACTGTGAGAAGACGAGACCCGGAGGGGTTAAGAGGCCTCCCAAAAGGATGCGCGTAGCGGTGATAAAATGAAGATGCTCCTAAGGCCGGGTTCCAACTGCTAGTCCGGCTGGTAACTGGCAGTGTCCATGCACTCAACACACAGGGGCTGAGTCCTACCCTGTGGTGGAACAGTGCAGTGCGTTCAGGGCTACGAAGCAAACCCAGGGACAAGATAGAACGCAGAGTGTGCCCCTGGGTGAGACAGCGCCACCATGTCCATTGCTGCCCCTCGTGAGGAACTGGAACTGGGAAGGGCATGTTCTCCTTTAATGCTCTTCCTCCCTCCCCTGGGGCCGAGTCTGCAATGTCAGTGGTGGAGGATGAGGCTGTCATTATCCAGGACTGCTGAGGAGAGGGCTGTCCGTGCAGAATGCTGATGAATCCGCGAGAGCTGAAATACACATAACATTGGCCATTTTAATTACTTTAAAAATCTGTGGCATCAGGCGTGTTCATGTTGTTTTGCCACCATCACTGTTAACCACCTCCAGAGCGTTTTCACCACCCCGGACTGAAACTTGGTAGGGAAAAACGTCCTCCAAACCCTTAGCAGAGCAGCTCCATCTTGTAGCGGCCACTGGTCAGCTGTCATTGGGCCCTGCTGGGGCCTGAGGCTGAGTGCCAGGCTGGTGCCCAACAAGGTCACCCCCCACTGTGGCTTGACAGTGCTTACTGAGACCAGGGTAAGGATGGGGTAGGAACGGGGTACACAGAACTTTTCCCAGCAATGACTCTTGTCTTTGATCCTGCTTTTCGCTGTTTTAATTAGAGCCCTATAAAAGCAATAGCTCAGCATAGTGGAGAGCGGCTTCAGTGTGCTGCAGCCCATAGTCATCCCCCACTCTAAGTAACCCCTAATACACTCCTCGTCACTAAGCTGGCCCTGTGTGAGTTGTTCTTTCAACCCTTGGTGCCCTCTCAATTCAGAGACAAATTTAGGTCTCTCCAGGAAACCTATGAAACAAACTCCATCCCTATTAAACACTCCCCACTCACCCACTCTGCCGCCCCAGCCCCTGACCTGTGACAGTTGACTTTCTGTCACTCTGAACTTGACTATTCCAGGTCCGTGTAAGTGGAACCATACAATGTTTATCCTTCGTGACCGACCGATTTCGCTTACCACGATGTCTTCAAGTCTAAGTTGGTTTTTCAGGATAAATATTCCTTCTCTCTACCCCCTTGTCCTCACCAAAAGCCCTTTTTCTCCCACATTTAGATTCACCCTATCCTATCTGTCCTTGGTCTCCTGTCCTAGTGGCCCCTCTGCCTTTCCAAGCTCTTCTCATTCTGGGCAGGACAGGAAAAGCTGCCTCTGTGTTTCGTTGAGCTCCAGCCACCAAGTCTGAAGGTTCATTTTGTTTTGGCATCTTCATTTCTGCTTTGGCGTGGACTAGGGAGGACGGGGGATTTTTGTGATCTGAAACAAGAGGAGGAGGAAACCTGGAACACCATCAGCTTAATACTCGGAAACATATACCTGCCTCAGAGGTAAAAATAGTACCTTCATTATTAAAATAACAGAAATTTATGGAAATTTATCAGAAGTGGTTTATTTTAATTTTTGAGGCTGTATAGCATACTGGTTAAGCCTGTTAAGGATTCTGAATTTGAATCCTAGCTCTAACATTTTTTTAGCTGTGAGTCCTAGAGAAAGTTATTGAGCTTCTCTGTGCCCAGTTTTCTCCTCAGTGAAAAGCACATAATAATAACAGTACAGTCTGGGTGCGGTGGTGCATACCTGTAATCCAGCACCCAGGAGGCTAAAAGCAGGGTGATCATGAGTTCAAAGCCATCCTGAGCTACACAGAGAGTTCAAGGCCAGCCTGGACTACATAGTGAGACCCTGTCTCAAAACACCAAAAAACAAAACCGTACATGCCTTATAGAGGAATAAGGAAGTTAACACATATAAATCGTTTATAATACTCCCTGGAAAATGGTAAGTACTGTGTGTTAGCAATAACTTTTAGTCAGTTTTGATGCTTCATTTGGCTAATTATATAAGGAAAAATGATTTTAAAATTCAAGATGCCATTATTCATAATAGCCCCAAACTGTACATAATGCAAACATCCATTTATAAACAAAACGTGATGCATCTTTCAATGAAACACTTCTTAGCAATAAAAAGAAAAAAGTGGCTAAAAATCATGCAACA
Organism: Erethizon dorsatum; assembly: GCA_028451465.1. Classification (NCBI taxonomy): domain Eukaryota; kingdom Metazoa; phylum Chordata; class Mammalia; order Rodentia; family Erethizontidae; genus Erethizon; species Erethizon dorsatum. Next base: position 27,209,630 of record CM051838.1, on the reverse strand, counting down.
ACATTGATCAAACTTAAAACCATTTTTCTAAATGAAAGAGGCTAGACACAAAAGACACTGCATTGTATAATTCCATTTATGTGATGTTTCTAGGAAAGGGTAAACTGTAGAGACAGAAAGCAGGTCCATGGTTGCCTAGGCCATGGATGGGACCAAAGAGTAACAGCAAACAAGCATTAGGGAATTTTCTGGGTAATGGGAGTGTTTTAAAACTAGATTTTGGGGCCTGTGAGATGGCTCAGCGGCGCAAGTGCCTGCCTGGCAAGCGTGGGGTCCTGAGTTCGACTACTGGTACCCACATAAAGGAAAAGGGCCGGTGATATTGCTCAGTGGCACAAGCACCTGCTGGCAAGCGCGAGGTCCTGAGGTCGACTCCGGGTACCCACATTAAAAAACAAAACAAAACAAAAAACACTAGATTTTGGTGATGGTTGCACAGCTGTATAAATTTGCTAAAACTCATTGGACTCTAGGCTTAAATTGGATTAATGACATGTCAGTTATACTTCCATGAAACTGTGAAAAAGAAATAAAAATAAATGGGAACTGGGGCCTCACATTTGCTGATCTTTAGTCTAGTTCTCACTTAGAAAAAAAAACCAAGCTATTGTTTTCGTGAACACGACACACGTTCATTTTTGGAGACAAGTCTCCATGGCTCTCTCGTGTGTCTGCACATCTTGCTAGAAAGCCTGTGGTTTCCCCTGGTTCCACAGGGCTGTTTGGATCCTGGGCAGCCTTTGGAAATAGAAAAAATGTCTCCCTTTGGAGCAAAGGGCAGTCACACTTAATGCTCATTATAAAGTATTCAGGTTTCCTAAGCTAAAGCAAGGGATTTTTCCCCCTGCGATGCAACCACCATGCAAATGGGAATCACTTGGTTGTCTTCATGGTGTTGCTCTGTGGGAACTGGGAGTCAGCTAACCAGTGCAGAATATGCTCGGCCACTGCTGCTGCTGGGAACAATAAACCCCTTGGTGACCCAGAAGTCAGCGTTCATGAGCTGCAGCAGGCTAACTCGTTAAACAGTTTGCACAGAGGTAAGATCTCTGCTCCGTAACAGTGCTTTTTAAGCTGTGGTTGAATATACACAATATTAAATTTAGCATCTTAACCATTTTTAAGAGTACAGTTCGATGGCATTAAGTACATTCACATTCTCATGCAGCCATCGCCACTACTGCTCTCCAGAACTGTTGCCATCTTGCAAAGCTGAGACTCAGTACCCGATAAACAGTAATTCCCTGTTCCGCTCCCCCAAACACTGGTTGTCTTCATTCTGTGTCTTTATAGATTTGACTACTCTAGGTTCCTCATACAAGTGGTATTTGTCATTTTGTGTCTGACTTATTCTTCTTAGATCTTCAAGGTCCATCCACTTTGTAGCATGTGTCCTGATTTCTTCCCTTTTATAGGTTGAATAATATTCCACTGTATGTATATAACTTCACAGTTCTTGATACTACTGTAATTGTATTTATTTTTAAAATAAAGCAAAAAAAAAAAAAAAAGAGCATCTCATCATTGGGAAGTAATTCTCATTGATGTTGCGTGAACATCGTCCCAAACATGTATTTATGAATAGGTAGAAAAATAGGCAAATAGAAGTAACATTGGGAAATGGACTTTGGTGTCTTTTTTTTCTAATACCAGCAGCACCTTTGACTGAGCTGTAATGCAGGAAGGCTGCTAGTTCAGCCCTTGGCCTGATCCCAGGATCTCTTCACTAGCCCTGAGCCACACACACGATGGGGAGAGACTCGCAGGCGTCCTCGCCTCAGCGGGCCAGCCTGTCCTTTGCCACACTGACTCTTAGCTCCTGGCTGTTCTGTCTCTAAGTACTGTCTGGTTCTGGGTCTCTGGGGAGGTCAGCATCACCCCTTCACCTCTTCATCGAGAGCATCCATAAAGGGCACTTGCTATCTGCTCTCCTGTTTGGGGGCAGTATTTTATCCATCTGCCCTTTAGCCAATAGTCCTGGGCCAGGTGCACTTTAACATCCAAGGGCTTCCTGCCCTCTCCAGATAGGGGAAGAGAGTTTGGACAGGAATAGAGAAGGTTCTTGTGATGGAGAAAGGAGCTCCAGAGAGGAGAAAGGTGGGCAGCTAGAAAATAATAGAGTGTAATTCCATTATACAGTTACAAGTGCATCATTCCACAGAAAACCAAGGCCTCCATGGAATTGTTTGTGCCTCCTGGTGGCCTGGATTCCAATTTAGGGACAGTACAGTAGGCCAAGAGCTGAGTAGGCATTGGAGCCCTGTCCCAATACTGACCTGCCAGTGCCACACATTCGTAGGCTTGCCCCTTTCCAGGACCATTAGCCCAGGGATTCTCACCATGCCCAGCTGAGGGGAGAGCTTCAGTGGGGCCCTCACAACCTGGAGGGCCTGATACAAGGCAGGGGCTGTGTTGGCTTCATTTCACCATTGCCCAGATGCAGGCAATGTTAGCATGAGATCTAATTTTAGATCTAGATCTAGTTCATCTAGTTTATATCTAGTTCATTTAATAGGTGAAATTTGCCTTCTGATAATAGTCCTAGTGTAAGGGGTGGTTTAGTTATTTAGCTTATGAATAGGCAGCTAGCAGGACGCAGGGCCCAAGAGTGAGTCAGGGTGGTCAGCCACACTGACAGGTGTTAAAATAAGAATAGGCAGTAGGACACTGACCAGTGACCCTGAAAGGAACTCCTCGGAGAGCAGTTCCTCCAGTGGAATGCACTGCAACCCCTCCCTACATCCAGGGCTGAGTTTCAAGGAACTTAAAAATGCAAAATAACCGCTTTTCTTTTAAACTCGGTTTCCTTTAAACTCTGCACACCGAGTAACTGGTTTAGAGAGGATGAGCCCCAACTGGTCATCTTAAACCACAGAGCCATCTGTAAGAGGTGACCACTGGATGCCAGGCAGATTCCCATAAAAGAGCCCACCTGATATCCTACTTTCTGGGACCCCTTCTAGCTTCCAGGAGCTTTCTTTATTCTTATACTTTCAGTAAACACTTCTCCTTTAACAACCTCCTTTGTGTCTGCAATTTCATTCTTCTACTTTGTGAGACAACATTTGTACAGTGATAGCTGTTTCATGGGGCCCTGTCTTCCAGCCTTTTCCACCATCATGCCCTCCTTGTACCATTCATACTTTAAGAAATAATAACCTCAAATTCAAGGGCAGCTTGGGTAACCAAGTAAGACCCTGTCTCAGAATAAAATATAACAAGGGTTGGGGACATAGCTCAGCAATGGAGCACCCCTTGGTTCAATTCCTAGTACCCCCCCACACATTGGATTGAAACACATTTCTGTATTATTTTCAGTATAGTAGGAATTAAAGTCATGAAGTAGTTTTAGGAAGGAGCATTTCAGATGTGAGCTGTCAACTATACGCAGACTTCCTGGAGCAGGAAAGGTTTATCTTATCCACTACCCTCCCCAAATTGCTCCACAATGGATGCTGCTGATCAGCTTATTAGCAAGGCAAGACCAGAACAGTCTCTTCTGGGGTTGATAGCACAGGTCATTAGAGCTAGGAATCACCTTAGAGGTCATCTAGCCTCAATACTTTATATTATAATGGAAAAAAATCGAGCTTCAGAAAGCAATATGATTTTTGGAAGTCACTCAATAAACAATAAGACTAGGTAGATGCCAGATACCCTCCTCTAACACGCATGCGTGTGCACACACACGTATATGTATTTAACAGGCAACTATAAGAGTGGGAGGATACAACTTAGCTCTCCTATGTCCTGTACCTATCCTATAGGTTAACTTAGAACCGTAACTTTCAAAACAGCTCACTGAACAATTGAAACTTCTGTTGAAACATCTGCATTGGAGAAATACTGGTTAGAATTTGGAAAATTTTGATTGTAGACTCTAACAGTCTTTTTTTTCCTCCCCATACCTAGCACAGTTCTAGATTTTGCTCTTTTGGTTCCTATCTTTTAAAGGTGAAGGATTCATTTTGGTTTTGCTTTGTACAGATGTAAAAGCTAATCACATCTTCTGCCTATCCCACTGTAATATAATTATTCTTAAGGAACCTTTGTCTACTCAACTATATAGATGCTACTTTGAGGGTATGAGTTAGTCACTTCCGTACCCCAGAGCATAGCACGATACCTGAAATACTGGTAGGTTTTCAATAAATGCTTTAAGAACTGAACTGAGTAAATGCAAGTCTTTATTTTTACATATTGTAGATATATAGTTTTTATTTGTTAGTTAAAATGAGCAACTTAAGGCAAAACCTGCTTAATATCAGTTGAAATTTAGTTTTTTTTTTACATTTCATTGTTAAAAGAATATTTCTGTTTATTCCCTCATGTATAGAGCAATGATTTGCTATTAATTATTTCATCTACTCCTATAAAATAAAAATGAGCTAACAAAATGCTAGGTGGCTAAATATAACTTATACATTTATTTTGGCTTTTAGAATATACTACTGCTAGTTTAATGTGTTATTTCACACTTATAAAATATTAGTATTCTCTGAATTAGTTTGTAAAAAAACTGTATATCTACTTTAAGACCACTTAAAGCCTGGGGATATAGCTTAGTGGCACAGTGCCTGCCTAGCAAGCACGAGGTCATGAGTTTGACTCCTGGTACCAAAAAAAAAAAAAAAAAAAAAAAAAAAAAAAGACCACTTCAAAAAAAACTGACTGTTACAGTTAGATGTATTTATTTATTTATTTATTTATTTTTGAGACAGGGTCTTGCTATGTAGTTCAGGCTGGCCTTGAACTTACTATGAAGCCCAGGCCAGCTTCAAACTTGTGGCAATCCTCCTGCCTCAGCCTCCCAAGTGCTGGGATTACAGGCATCACTACTATACCTGGCAGTTATATGCTTTTTAAAAACTGTTTTTATTAGATCATTTACTGGGAAATTTGAAATTAACAAATGATTAGGGCTCCATTAGCTTTTCAGAATAATTACACATCTGTGAGGGTATCATGGGTAAGCTAGAGTAATTACACATCAGAATGAGTACATATCTGTATGAGAATTCAGATTAAATCACAATAATTGATTTGAATGAGCCCAACTAAATTTTCTTATTAGTTTTATTAGCAAGTACATCGTTATGTAACTTATTATATGAATATTATTCTGGATAAAAATGCTTGTAGAAAAAGCTGAACCTAGATGATGCTACAGCAGAAATATCACTTAGGATGCTGGGCTGAGTTTTTTTGTTTTGTTTTTTTGTTTTTTGTTTTTCAAGACAGGGTCTCACTATGTAGTTCTGACTTGGCCTTAAGCTCACTGTGTAGCCCAGGCTGGCCTCAAACTTGTGCCAATCCTCCTGCCTCAGCCTCCCAATTGCTGGGATTACAGGCGTGTGCCACCATGCCTGGCCTGAGTGTTGTTCATGCTTCTTTTGTCCAATCTTCTTGGATGTTTGAAAAAACACTCTGGCTTTCACTGGGCTCCTGAATATTGATAAATAAATTATAATATTTTAGTTTTCCACAGTTTATATGGACTTCTCACTTTGAATTCTTAACAAGGGTCAAAGTTCAGTAAATAGTTTAATTTGATATATTGATAAATGTAGCCAATACACTTGATCTAATAGACCATGGCCTATTACATAAGAGATAGATGGAGCTCCTCTTCCTCAACTGTTCTCCCTTCTAATGGACATTGCGGAGCACAGGCCTCCCTATCCACCCTCACAGGGAGACGGCTGAGAGGAAGGACAGCATGATGCATCAGACCTGATCTTGAATCCTCTGTCGCATTTGAGTTTTCTGACTTTAATCTCACTAAATACCAATTTCTTAAGCCATAAAACGTTTTTACATACCTGTGATGAACAAAGAAGATATCATAAAGCAGCTGGCAGTAGTCCCTGGCATATAATAGTCATTAAATCTTGACTAGTGATGGTTTACATCTCTTATTTGTGTTACTTTGCCTCTTCTCTGCTCAGAGAAGATTTGAAGCAACTTACCAGGTTCTAGAGAAATGGCTCACCAGGAACCATCCCCATGGCTGGAAGATAACCCTCGAGAAGACCTGTATTGGGCATCCTGTGTTGGGCGTCTAGAGAACAGATGGAGGCTTGGGGAGCGTAAAGCTTTAAAAAATCTCCTGTGGGTTCCAGACAGCTAACATGCCAATATGCACACTGACAGGAGGCGTGTGCAGATGAAGAAATGTCAGGTTGAGCTTTCTCAGGAAACTGGGTGAGGAACTAAGTGGAACACACTCTTCCACAGCTTGGGGTCACCCAGAGCTGACGTGTTACCAGAGGAGACCTATATTGCACTTGGAAGACCATTTCACATATCTAGCTCCTTATCAGCAAAGTGTCACTGGATGATGCAACCATGTATGACAACAAGTACATGGACTTTGGGGCCCAGAGATCTCTGAACGAATTGCATTTGTGTCACCCACAAGCTGAGTGATCCCGGCAAACAACTTCGCCTCCTGAAGGCTTGATTCCTTCATCCATTTAATGGAGCTAATGATACCTCCCTCACGGGGGTGTGTGAGAAGGCAGCGGGATCATGTACATGAAGTCCCTGTCCCAGTGTGTGGATGTGACAGGTCCTCAGCACTGTCAATTGTCATTATCATCAGGAAAGTAACCATATCACCCCATTAGGAATGGCTGTTATCAAAAAGACAAAGATAAGCGTTGAGGATGTGAAGAAAAGAGACCACTTGCACACTGTTACTGAGAGTGTAAATTAGTACAGCCATTGTGGAAAACAGTATGGAAGCTCCTCAAAGATTAAAAATAGAAGTGCCATATGATCCAGCAATGCCGCTACTGAATATACACCCAAAGGAAATGAAATGTATATGTCAAAGACAGCTGCACTCCCTTGTTCATTGCAGCACTATTCACAGTAGCTAAGGAATGGAAACAACCAGTGTGTTCATCATGTAACGCATGAATAAAGAAAATGTACATATGCACAATAGAATCTTGTTCAGCCATTAAAAATATAGAATCTTGTCACTTGCAACAACATAGATGGAACTGGAGATCATTCTGTTGTGTGAATTAAGTCAGGCACAGAGAGACAAGTGTTGCATGATCTTATTCATGTGTAGAATCAGAAAAAGTTGATCTGATAGAAGTTGAAAGTCGTATGCTCACTTCCGGAGGCTGAGGAGAGTGGCGGGGAGGGAGAGATGGGGAGAGGGTGACCTGTGGGTGTTAAGTTACAGTTAGATAGGAGCAAGAAGTTCTGTAGTGTAGCAGGATGACTAGAGATGATGATAGTCACTGCATATGTCAAATAGCTAGAAAGGATTTTGAATGTTTTCACCACAAAACATGATAAATGTTTGAGGAGACATGTTTATCATGATTTTAACATTGCACAATAAATACATGAGTTGAAACATCACTGCCCCTTTAATATACACATTTTATGGGGCAGTTAAAAATAAATTTAAGGAGACCTCCAACTGAAGATGGCGGATGAGTAAGAAGCAGGCAGCGAAACTCTCTCTAAAAGTTACCATTGGAACACGGGAATATAGCGACCCGGAAAGCGCAGGAGGGGGGGAGATGCCTCCCCGAAACCCAGAAAAGTTCTGAAGCGCAATCTGGGACCCCCGGCACCAGTGACGGGTGACTTCCAACAAAGAAGAAGGAAAGAAGGAGCAGACCGCACGCGTGCACCTTCTACTATCCCGGGAGTTGCAGCGCCGCGGAGGCTCAATTCTACGGACACACGGTGGCAGCTGGCGCCCAGGGAGCCCCCACGGAGGATCCTGAGACAGCGGCGGGGCAGGGGAGCGGCGGAGAACGGCGCTGACCGGCGGTGAGTGTCTCTCAGCCACAGCTGCCCCGCGCCAGAGAGCGACCGGCCGGGCGCCATTGTGGGGGCTGCGGCGAAACTCAGAGCGGCTCGGAAACTGCTCTGGGAACTTGTGCTCCGGACAGGACAGCACGGGGCCTCTCAAGCCCACGAAAGTGTGCTGAGGTCAGCAGGCGAACGAGACTGGACTCTCAGCCACGCCTGTCCCGCGCCAGAGAGCGACTGGCCCGGCGCCATTGTGGGGGGCGTGGCGAAAAACCAGAGCGGCGGGAACCAGTGCAGGGAACCCGCGCTCCGGACAGCGCGCTGCGCCTCTCAGGCCCAGGGATCGTGAAAGGGCGCCAAGAGCGGAGGCGAGCTAGACTGGTCTCTGCCTGAAAGTACGCGCCTCTGCTCACCGCCCGCCAGAGGGCGCTCCTGGCTTACTGGGACGGACCTGCACAGAACAGGACTCTGTCACAAGGTACCTGCCTACAACAGAGTCAACACCTGGAACTGATTCTTTCTATTTTTTTTATTTTTATTTTTATTTTTATTTTTTTATTTTTTTCTCACTGATTTGTTTTTTGTTCTGGCGAAGGGTTTTTTTCTTTTTGTTTTGTTTTGTTTTTTGGTGGGGCTTTATTTTTGATCTGTCTGTTTTATTGTTTTTATCTTCGTTTTTGTTTCTGTATGTGTATTTGCTCTTTCCTTCATTATTCTCTCTGGTTTTTTATATGAGTGTAAACAGCGCCTCTAACTTCTTTGTGATTGTGGTTGTGATCTGTTCTTCCTTTTATCCCTTCCTTCTCTTTTTACCACCTGTCCTCTGCACTAGTGTCCCAATTTTAGTGGGATCCCTTTTGGTCCTCTAACCTTACATCTAATTCCTTCCTCTTCTCCCAATACTCTATTTCCTCCTTAACTCATTTTAAATTTAAACTCCTCAGGGAAAAATTGACATACATAGGACTTGTATACTGCATATAATTTTTCTGGTGTGTTTTAGATTTTGTTATATAACCACAACTCTATACAGCTAAAAGTGGTAAATAACTGGTTAGCTCAGTCTGTCATTTTCTAGGCTGTGTTTGATGCTTTAGTTAACATTATAGCCAAATGTGAAATAATTGTTCTAAACATCTTTCCTTCCTGATATTTCATGATTGAGATTGACTAAGGGACACAGAAAATACAGTGGCACAGTACCAAAGAATCAAGGACTGGGCCAAACAGGTAGCAACTTCGCATACCCAACGAATTGAAGAGGTAGGATCTGGCAGAAAGCTCAAAACCTGAAAGCAAGCTCCACTTGGAAGATACTGCAGAGAAGTAGTCATCTTCTAAAGATCTTAAACACTAGCAATAAAGTAACCTACTATAGGTAATTTGCAAACATCACCCCAGGAATTAAAGAAAGAAAAAATGAGACGACACTTAAACAAGATGCAACCACACACATCCAATTCACCAAAGGCAAACCTAGGGAGCAACGAGGCGGGACAATCTGAAAGCCACCCACCTGGCCTATCTGAAGTGGTAACAACAAAGCAACTGAATGAGGTTCTGGAAAAAATTAAAACAGAAATAATCTCACAGATAACTGCAGAGATAATGTCTACAATGAAGACCATGCTTAAGGACACTATAGCTGATACAGACAAAAAAATAGATGAACTTAAGAAAACTATAGAAACCATGAATGCTCAGCATAGGAAAGAAATGGAATCCATAAGGCAGATTCAAGCAGATATCCAAGAGATAAAAAATTCCATTGAAAGTATTTGTAGCAGAATAAGCCAATGCGAGGACAGGATCTCAGATATAGAAGACAGGCTTGCAATTAGTGATCATGAAATGGAAAAATTCTTAAAAATAGCAAGGGACCATGAAAAATCAATTCAGCAGCTGCTAGATGACTCAAAGATAAACAACTTAAGAATAATTGGAATAAATGAAAAAGCAGGAGATAGCATCAACGACATTAAAACCTTGTTCAAAGACATAATCAGGGAGAACTTTCCTGGAAGAGAAAAGGAATTTGACACCCCTATAAGTGAAGCTTTTAGAACACCAACTAGACATGATCAAAAAAAAACTTCAGCCAGACATATTATAGTCAAGATCCCAGAAATTCAACAGAAGGGCAGAATCTTAAAAGCTGTTAGGGAGAAGAGACAAATCACCTATGAAGGAAAACCCATCAGAATCACAGCTGACTTTTCAGCACAAACCCTCAATTCAAGAAGAGCTTGGAATGATGTATTGCAAGCTCTAAAGGAAAATAATTTTCAACCCAGATTGATGTACCCTGCAAAACTATCTTTCAAAATTGATGGAGAAATAAAATACTTTCATGACAAAGAACATCTGAGAAAATTTATGACCACCAAACCAGCACTCCAAAACGTTCTGAAGGACATTCTAGAAAGAGATAGGAACCCCAACAGAAGGAATCCACCAGGCAGGGCAAATAATTAAATAGCCGGAAAGCGGAAAAACAAAGAGTGGGAACCAACAACAGGAAAATATCATGACAAGTCAATACATATCAGTTTTAACCATCAATGTTAACGGTCTCAATTCACCAATCAAAAGGTACAGACTGGCGAAATGGATCAAGAAGCAAGATCCAACAATATGCTGTATACAAGAAACACATTTAATTCAGAAAGAAATTCATAGACTGAAAGTCAAAGGATGGAAAACAATACTCCATGCCACAGGAACCCAGAAAAAAGCAGGGGTAGCTATTCTTTTTGCAGACAAAGTGAACTTCAAGCCAAGAAGGATTCAGAGAGATAAAGACGGTCATTACATCCTTGTAAAGGGAACAATCCAAGAGGAAGAGATAACGATCATAAATATATATGCGTCAAATACCAATGCACCCAGCTATATAAAACAAGTACTAAAGGACATGAAAAATCAAATAAGCACTAATACAATTATATTGGGAGATCTCAATACTCCACTGTCACAAAAAGATAGATCAACTGGACAGAAAATCAATAATGAAATAGTAGAACTGAACCAAACTTTTGAACAAATGGACTTAGTAGATGTCTACAGAGTGTTCCATCCCACAACATCAGAATACACATTTTTCTCAGCTGCACATGGGACGTTCTCCAAAATAGACCACATACTAGCTCATAAAACCTGCTTAAGTAAATGCAAAGGAATTGAAATTATCCCATGCATATTATCAGACCATAGTGCAATGAAACTGGAAATCAATGGCAAAAGAAATTACAAAAACTCCCTAAACACATGGAAATTAAACAGCATCCTCCTGAACAACCAATGGGTCACAGATGAAATTAAAGAAGAAATTAGTCACTTTCTACAACTGAATGATAATGACAGTACAACATACCGGAACTTATGGGATACAATGAAAGCAGTCCTAAGAGGGAAATTTATAGCATTAAATACTTATATCAGGAAAATAGAGCAAGCGCAAATAAACAACTTAAGGGTGAACCTCGAGCTTCTAGAAAAAGAAGAGCAGGTTAAGCCAAAAGCCCGTACAAGGGAGGAAATTATAAAGATCAGAGCAGAAATTAACGTATTGGAGAATAAAAAAACAATACAAAGAATCAATGAAGCAAAAAGTTGGTTCTTTGAAAGAATAAATAAGATTGACAAACCCTTATCCAACCTTATTAAAAAAGGAAAAGAAAAGACTCAAATCCATGCAATTGAAAATGAAAAGGGTGATATCACGACGGACCCTGCAGAAATCCAGAAGATCATCTATACCTATTTTGAAAATTTATATTCTACTAAGATGGAAAATGCAGAAGAAATGGACAGATTCCTAGATTCGTATGAATTACCAAAGCTAAATCAAGAAGATTTAAAAATCCTAAATAAACCAATATCAACCAATGAAATTGAAGATGTAATTAAAAACCTCCCAACAAAGAAAAGTCCAGGCCCTGATGGATTCACTGCCGAATTCTACAAGAAATTTAGAGAAGACCTAACGCCCCTACTTCTCAAACTTTTCAATGAAATTGAAAGGGAAGCAATACTCCCAAATTCATTCCTGGAAGCAAGCATTACCCTGATACCAAAACCAGAGAAGGACCCAACTAAGAAAGAGAACTACAGGCCAATCTCCCTAATGAACATAGATGCAGAAATCCTTAATAAGATACTGGCAAACAGAATCCAACAAATCATCAAGAAGATTATACACCATGACCAAGTTGGATTCATCCCAGGGATGCAGGGATGGTTCAACATACGTAAATCAATAAATGTAATACAGCATATTAACAGAACCAAAGACAAAAATCACATGATCATCTCAATAGATGCAGAAAAAGCTTTTGACAAAGTCCAGCACCTTTTCATGATAAAAACCCTACAGAAAATTGGAATAGAGGGTCTTTATCTCAATCTGGTAAAAGCTATCTATGACAAACCAACAGCCAATATTATACTAAATGGCCAAAAACTGAAAGCCTTCCCTCTAAAATCAGGAACAAGACAAGGATGTCCACTGTCCCCACTCTTATTCAACATAGTTCTGGAAACTTTAGCCAGAGCGATTAGACAAGAGAAAGAAATAAAAGGAATAATGATTGGAAAGGAAGAAGTTAAATTATCATTATTTGCAGATGACATGATACTCTACACAGAAGACCCCAAAAACTCCACTAAAAAACTGCTAGATTTAATAAGCAAATTCAGTAGTGTAGCTGGATACAAAGTCAATACTCAAAAGTCAATAGCCTTCCTGTACACAAATAACAAACTTACTGAAAGAGAAATTAGGGAAACAATACCTTTCACAATAACATCCAAAAAAATGAAATACCTAGGAATCAACCTCACGAAGGATGTAAAAGACCTCTATACTGAAAACTACAGTACTCTGAAAAAGGAGATTGAAGAGGATATCAGAAAATGGAAAGATATCCCTTGCTCCTGGATAGGAAGAACCAATATAGTGAAAATGGCCATACTTCCAAAATTGTTATACAGATTTAATGCAATTCCAATCAAAATTCCAACAGCATATCTCACAGAATTAGAGAAAACAATCCTAAAATTCATTTGGAATCAGAAGAGACCTAGAATAGCAAAGGCAATTCTGGGCAACAAAGGCAAGGCAGGGGGCATCACTATCCCCGACTTGAAATTATACTATAAAGCTACTGTGATAAAAACAGTGTGGTACTGGCAAAAAAACAGACCTGAAGATCAATGGAACAGATTAGAAGATGCTGAAACAACCCCAGACATACTAAGCCACCTTATCTTTGACAAAGGTGCCAAACACATTCGCTGGAAGAAAGATAGCCTCTTTAATAAATGGTGCTGGAAAAACTGGCTCTACACATGCCGAAGATTAAAACTAGATCCATATCTTTCACCATGCACTAAACTAAATTCAAAATGGATCAGAGATCTAAATATTAAAACAGAAACATTAAATCTGCTGGAAGGTAGGATAGGTAAAACCCTTGGAGACATTGGTGTAGGCAAAGACTTTATGAATAAAAACTCAACCACACGGGAACTATCCCAAAGAATCAATAACTGGGATCTCATCTTATTAAAAAGCTTTTGCACAGCAAGAGAAACCACCAACAGAGTGAAGAGACAACCCACAATGTGGGAAAAAATGTTTGCCAGCTGTTCCTCAGACAAAGGATTACTATCGAGAACATATAAAGAACTCAAAAAAATCAGACCTCCCAAATTTAAAGACCCACTCCAAAAATGGGCATCTGAGATGAATACACATTTCTCAGATGAAGAAATACTAATGGCAAACAAATATACAAAAAAATGTGCAACATCACTAGTCATTCGAGAGATGCAAATTAAAACTACACTGAGATACCATCTCACCCCAGAAAGAATGGCTACTATTAAGAAATCAACTAATAACAAATGCTGGAGGGGCTGTGGGGAAAAAGGAACCCTTCTTCACTGTTGGTGGGAGTGTCGACTGGTACAGCCACTGTGGAAGTCAGTGTGGAGATTCCTCAGAAAACTAGGGTTGGAGGTCCCATTTGACCCAGCTATTCCCCTTCTGGGCATCTTCCCAGAAGAATTAAAAACATCGTACCACAGCGATATATGTGCACCCATGTTTATAGCAGCACAATTTGTAGTAGCCAGATCTTGGAAACAACCCAAATGCCCATCAACTGAGGAATGGATAAGAAAGATGTGGTATTTTTATACAATGGAGTACTATTCAGCCATAAAGAAGGATAAACTGGAGACTTTTATAGGTAAATGGATGCAACTCGAGAAAATACTCATAAGTGAAATAAACCAGAAGCACATGTGTAAGCATCGTATTATCTCTCTAGTATGAGAAACTGAAAGAGTAAATAAGATCCAAAATGTACAATAGATATGGTGAATCCAAAAGAAACTGGTAAAAAGGAAAGAGAGACTGGAATAGGGAAAAGAAAGAAGGGAAAGGGAAAAAAAATTGTATATATATATATAAGATGGTTAAGATAGATACACTACCATTTTTACTTAGTTCATTGAAGAGTAAGGTTTGTGCCAATAATGTTTGGACAATTGAATGCTAATGTCTGGTGTCCTGAATAACTAACTTAAAGATAGTAATACGTAATGTATTAACCATTGTTACCCTCCTATTATGTTGTTTTGAAAATTTGTTCTTCTTTTGATTTGTTTTATTTTTTCTTCTCTTTAAAATTAAAAAAAAAAAAAAGGCAAGAACACGTATAAGTCCAAAGAATTTAATTAAATGTGCATAAGAGGGTCTACATTTGGTACATGCTGTATCTGGTTCTTGATTTAAGCATGAAGTTTACTTTGTCTGAATAACAAGGTTAATTTAACAAGGCCTAAGTTTATTAATGGTTTATTTGTAAAACACTAAGAAGTGCCACAATTCAGTGTTGATTAGATGCTCTATAAAAATGTCAACAGATTCAGTAAATATTTCATTAAAGAATGTTAAACTATGGTACTTAACACTAAAAAAAAAAAAAAATAAAAAAAAATAAATAAATAAATTTAAGGTAAGATTACACCTCCTAGCCACAGACTACACCTGCTCATTGGTTACACCATCTGAAAAACAAAGACTCCTTAGTTACACTGACCCTACCCTGAGTTTAGGAAAGATAAAACACTGATTTCCAGCTGGGTCTGATTGTGCATGTCCATAATCCCAGCACTCTGGGAGGCTGAGGCAGGAGGATCACAGTTTCAAGCCCAGCCTGAGCAATTTAGGGAGGCCCTGTCTCAACAAATTAAGGCTGGGGATGTAGCTCAGTACAAATGCCCTGGGTTCAACCCCCAGTACCAGCCCCACTCCCCAAATCCTTCTCAAAAGGCTTTAGTTAGGAAGCAGACCTGCTTTATAATTTTCCTGAAATGAGAGAAACAGTGACTGGTGCATTGTGAGGCCAAAACTACCACCACACGTAACCCAGTTCTTGTTTTGCCTCAGGTTCTTTCTTTCACTTTGTATCTTTGAAAGGCATTACACATGTGTTACTAATAACACACCCAGAGCCATGTCTTGGCATTCCATGAAGTCCATTTGGAGAATCAGATTACTACACCTATTTTTAGCTCTCAATACAAACCACTCTTTCCATTACACTTTGAAATACTCAGTGATAAAGCGACATTGAGCATTGCTCTGACAGCCCAATGGAAATCCTATCTTTGATTTAATCAGGCCAGAGCATTGCCTGGCATTGATGGAACCACGTTACTGAAGCACCTACCTACCTGCGCCTGTCCTCTTCTGGGTTTGGGACTCCCCTCCCCATCTGCTGCTATATTTATCTGCCTGCTTGGCCATAAAAGGCTGGCTGTGAGGCCTGACACCTGCTGCCTGACCACATGCCTTATTTTTGAACTGGCCCCCAGGTTCCTGTCTCCAGCCCTGCCTCTTAACTCTTCCTTGGATTCAACCTAGCTGGGGTTGTCATTGTCTCATCCAGCTCCTCGCGGCGTCGGAACATTTCCACCACCGTCGGTCCTTTGGAAGCCGGTAAGTGTGACACTGGTGCAGAAAAATGTGCTCACTCGGTGCATGCTTCCTTCCATCTTCTCAGCTCAGCAGTTTTCTCACAGAGATGTCAAAATAGCAGAGAAATAGGAAAGCGAAGCTCCTGGAGGGGAGACCAGGAGCGCAGGCTGCCGGTAGGCTCGTGGGGCTGTTCTCTCAGATCACCATATTCTTTTTAAATTAGGTCGCTGTTCCTGGGACGATAAGATCAGGCCTGTCTTAGATTCAGCTGTAAGTGCAAGTACTTTCCGAGGTACCGTTCAGAAGTTTGGTTCAGATCTGGAGTGGCTGAGGGACAGGAAAGCTTGTGTTTTCTTCCTCTCTGTGCCTGCAGCACTCAATTACAAATTAAGCCAAAAGGAGGCAAATTAACCCTGCAGGCGCTAGAATGTGATTCGGGGATTTTGTTCTGACAGTGCAATGTGGGATGAATGCATGAGTGCTTTGTGATGTCCTGAACTTGCCTCTACAAAAGTATCCTTTCCAGATTGCAACTATAGAATTTGTAATTCTTCCTAGATTCTCAAATTATTTTCAGAAAGCAAGTGTAGGCTTTAAAGAAACAAGACAACGAAGTCGTCTTTCCTTCCAACAAACTCTAGCTGTCGTGTGTCAGCGGTAACCCTTGCTTACTTGATGAAGCGGGAATAGTTGTACCATCTGTAAAGAGGTCAGCCAGCTCTGGTGACTTAAAGCCAAACCCTGTTTACTTGTAATAAACATTCTATGTGCATGGAAGATTAAATATCATGAAAAATGGATATACTGGGGAAAATTAGAATGGATAATAGAATTGGGGCAAACTATTTAAAGATTTTATTTTGTAAAAATTATAGCATTTCAAATCATCTGGGTAGTGATTTCACCTTATAACATAATACAATGGAAGGTCCTTTATTATGTATTTGGAAGTCATTCAAATAACATTTGCCATGTGATAATGTGGTATATATCATTATAGAAGCTTACCTAATATCTTTATAACTACCTCACATAATTCTATATTAATATAGTCCAACTCCTATACTATCATAGTTCACCTAATAATTATTCATTATGCAATAATAATTATTCTGTATTTAAGAACAGAAAATAACAGTCTGTTCAAGGGTCAAAGCAGAGTGGCTTGCTAGCAGCTATTTATTTCCTCTCGGGAAATGCCACATAGACTGACCTCTTCCACGAGACCCAAGATAAATATTTCTGGAGTGCAGTTTGCTGGATTTTCTTCTCTAGGGAATGCATACTGACTTTTTAAATAGTTTAAATAAAAAGTAGTTTGAAATTTGACAAAAATATGGTAATTTTAGAAGGATTTACTCCTCAATAGGATTTTAAGAAAAATAAGGTTTTGGGGGAAAAGAAAACCCAATTACTTCAAAACTGATTTTTCTTATAAAACTTTAAAAGAACATTTCAGAACATGAACAAAAGCATTTTAAAAACAGGGCGAGGACCTCAAGAACACTATGACCTCATTCCAGGTTGTCCGTACAGCTGATGGCCTGTCAGTAAAGAGATGGTTCAAGAAAGCTAAGTGATGGGAAGTGACTCCCAATGCTAAGCAAACCTATCTTTGACTTTCAGAACTGTCACATCAGGTTCATAAAGTCAGCTGCCACACGGAGGGCCACCAGCTCTCCTACTTCTTCATGTAGGAAGATGGGAAACCTTCAGATTCCTAATCAAACAAATCCTTTTTCTGGTTTGAAACTGTGCCTTTTTGAAGTGCTTATGCGATTTGAGAGTGTTTATAACTTTACCACACTCCAGGGCTCAGTCCTAGCCCTTAATTTTCCCTTTATAATTGTTCTCACCTGTTTTCTTGGCTTTCATCACTATCGACATGCTGTCTCCCAAATGTAGATCTCCATCTTGGACTCCGTGTCCGAGTCACACGCCCAGCTTCCCACTTAACATCACCACCTGGGGGTCTGCCGGTGCCCCCAGTGCAGAACATCTCCGCTGGGAAGTAGCTCAGTGGTAGAGCACTTGCCTAGCATGTGCGAGTCCCTGGATCCAATCCCTGGTACTGAAAAACACACACAGATCATGTCAAGCCAGCCTCCTGTTCTTCTACCCCAAACTGGTAATTTCTTGTCCTCCCCATCTCAGTTAATAGCAACTTCAGGCTTCTGGTTACAAAAGCTTTGGGGTTCTGTCTTTCACCCTCAGAACTTTCAGCAATGCTATTGCTTCTACCTTTTAATCTTCTGCACGCTCTGACCACTTCTCAAGCTTCCTCTGTTAACCGTAGCCTTTGCTCCCCTGGACCATTGCAGTAGCCTTTGTGTGTGTGTGCACTGCCCTAAGCCCACCATAACAAAGTACCACAGACCAGATAGCTTAGCCAGCAGCAATTTATGTCTTTGCAGTTCTGGAGGCTAGAAATCTGGAATCAGGGAGTTGGCAGGACTGTTTTCTCTGAGGCCTCACTTCGGCTTGTGGATGACCCTCTTCTCCCCGTGTCTCCACATGATCTTCCATGACATGTGTCCCAATTTCCTTTTCTTCTATGTATGTCAGTCATATTGGACAATGACCCTCCTAGTCATCTCATTTTAATTTCTTTTTAGGTCCCTATCTTCAAATACAGTCACATTCTGAGGTAGCAGAGGCTAGGCCTTTAGCATATGAATTTTCGGGGGATGTAACTCAGCCCATGACAGCCTTCTAATGGATCTCCTGGCTTTCCTGTTGGTCCCTGAACAGTCTTTTCTTCAGATATCAGCAAAGAGATCCTCAGAGCCTTGCAGTGACTTCTTAGCCCATTCGGGATAAAAGCCTGTTGCCTCTAGGGCCCTATACTATCTGCCTTCCCCCTGCCTGCCCCTCACCTCTCTGACCTTATCTCTACCTCGTGCCCCTCCTCAGCCCTTGAAACCTCACTGGCTGTTGGTCACAACTGGAGCACCTCGACAGGTGTGCTTCTTGCTTGGGGCCTTCACATGGACTTTCCCGCTGGAGCCCTCTTCCCCGTGATGTTTTCCAGCTTAGATGCCACTTTCCAGCGAAGCCATCCCCCATGATGCTGTTAAAACCTGTGTCCAAATAAAATCTAGATAATAGGAAACAGGGAGAGAGATCTTTTGTAAAAGGGCAGGAGACCAAGAGATGGAGGGAGGGAGGAGAGGGGAAAGGGATGTAAAAAGAATTAAGATGTTATGTGCATGTCCCAACTCCCGATGAGGAATGTAATCATTATGTATGGCAAGCATGGACTATTAAAAATAAAAATTAAAAAATAAAATGTATTCATCCCTTCCCACTTTCCTGCTTTCTCTTTGTGGCACTTAAGCCAGTCTGGTAAATCTCCTGCTTTGCTTATTTATTTTCACTGTTGTCTGTCTTCTACACTAGAATATGTATGCAGGTGTGCAGTTCTATGCCAGATTGTTAGGCCAGAGACTTCCTTCGTTCAGTAGATGCCCACTAATTACTTACTGAATGAACACCACTTTACCCTCTGTCATTACATGTTCTCCTAGATGAAGCCCCCTCAGGATGGAATGCCAGAAAACAGAAATAAGCATTATAGAGGGTAAGAGAAAAAAGCTGCCAATACCCAGGGTAGGGACAATCTGTCAAGCTCTCCTAGATACAAAGGAAAAAGAGGGCATCATGGCGGGAGGGACACACGTGGGAGTTTATTGGGGAAACCACTTAAACTCAACTTCACATCCTTTTCCGCCTACTTTTTGGAAAGACAAGAGTGTGAAGTCTCGCAGGTTGGTGTAGAAGACTTGTTCTGTGGAATTCGTTCCCCAGTAGTTCACTCAAGAATCGCTGTCTTCCTGTAGGTTGCCTGCTTGCCTGAGGGGCACAAGATGGCTTTGCCTTTTTATCAGAAGTCCCACCAGCACTATGACTTCAGCTACCGTGACAAGGACCTACGCACCACCATGAGCCAGTACCAGCAGGAGAAGAAGCGCTCTGCCATCTACACACACGGCTCCACCGCCTACAGCAGCCGCTCCTCTGCTGCCCACCGCCAGGAGTCCCAGGCCTTCAGCCAGGTGGCGGCCTCCTCCCAGCAGCAGGCCTCGCGGTACTCCCTCGAGGCTGAAGTCAGACACAAGGCTGCCTCAGCCTATGACTATGGCTATTCCCACGGGTAGGTTATGAGCAGCCTTCCAACCTGGGTAGAGGCCCATGCTCCGAATAACCCTCCCCCGTCACTTTTCCTCTCTCCTCAAATGTGACAGCCCTACAGGTGTGGAGAGAGACTGTTCTGCGCAACCCGAGGCCTGGGTCTTTACTACCTGTTTCCCTTTCTTGTCTCTGAGATTCACAGAGAGCCTCACAGTTTCACTGCTGGTGTTTAGTTGCCAGCTGTGACATTTCTAGAAGCAGGGACACTTGCCACAGGTAACTGCAGCAGCAGCAGAGTCAGAAAATATCATTTCAACACTCACAGCGGGTTTTCTAGCTCTTATGATGTTTCTTCTTAGATGAGAAGCCTGCATAGAATTTACAATTCACAGGTCACAGGAGACGACACAACAGCAGAGATGTGTTCATTTTTTCCAATATCTGAAAGATAATATTCAAAATTCTGAGCTATTAGTCAAGCAGCAAATATTTTCTTTACCTGGAGCATTTTATTGAAAAACATGGCCCTATTTGAGTCAGCCTAAGAACAACAGAAACAACCCAGTATTCCAACAACATTGGCCCCCGGTAATGAGGGAGACCCTACTCTAGACAAGAGTTGTTTTAGGATTCTAGGAAGGGTGGAGTTCAGATGTCTGTCTGGTTTGAAAGGCAAATCCAGGGTCTCATTTCTTTAACAATAGAATCGAGATAAATGTGGGCTGTTGTATCCAGAACTCCTCTGGAGCTCTTGGTCTGGGGTTGGAACTGAGATTGCTTTTCCGGGTCAACAAGTGATTGGGTCCTCCAGACAAGAGTGAGATACTTCATTCTTGCTGAGGCGGTTTCTAACAGCGACCGCGCCGACAGTGGTCAATGTCAGAAAAGAGAGTTTCATGGCGAGTCTGTAGCCACGTGCGGAAGGACGGAAGGAGGTTGCCATGGCACCATGGAGCAGCGGTGTCCCCGGGAGAAATGCCTTTTCCTGTCAACTTTGCAGTTGGCCTTTTCATGTCTGTCGGTCCAGCCTGACAAATGTTGGGGGGACATTTACTTTCTCAGTCCAAGGCAATATTTTTTTTCTCATTATTCGGAATGAAATATTTCATGGGCATTTAAAAACCACTTGCAAGGTACACTAACATCTGTAGCCTACAGAAAGAACGGCCGATTTTCAAAATGTAGACATTCTGGGCTATGTAGTTGATACACCTGGCGCCTCTAACCTTCTTCTGACAAAGATGGCATTCTTTTGTTATACTATAATTTCGTCTTCCAGAACTTAAGTTCACAAAATATCCGATGGGGGAACTGGAAAAAGTGTTTATCGCTAGGCATCTAAGAAGTTATTGAGGAAATCATAGAGTGGTTTACATGAATAGATGTGACGAAGGCTTCCACAGGCAGAAAGTCCTAAATCCCCACTGCGTTTGAGCAGCACCTGATCTACAGCTTTCATTTTGTCACCAACAGTGACCTCCTGGGAATGTCTGTCAGAGTCAGTGGCAGAGCCAGAGGCTGCTGGGGTTTACCTGGAAGGCATCATGGCTCTGAAATCCCATTTCAAAGGGAACAGGGTCATTTTGTGCTCTCGATTTCAGAGGTCATGTTCTGCCATGGGATACTCGTAAGGATCTCGTGTTGGCTGCACGTATGGAAATAGTGTCACTGAGGGGGAATTTGTTTCTTTTAGCACTTGCTTTGAATGAATTGTCTTCCAAGGAAAAGTTGGGAGGAATTAATGCCATGTGTACGTGACAGCATCATTTTATTCTCCTGAAAAATGTTCCATGGGTATGTTCGAGAACCTCATTTAGGAAAGCAGCTGTCCTGTAATAGAGGAGGATCACATTTTCCTGGACTGTATGTGCCTGGGGTATAAAAGATGGGTATTTCATTATCATGCAGTTGTTGCCATAACTTCTCGTGTGCTTATTTCATTTTCCCAGTGTGGAAGAATCTATAGAGTTTTACGTACTTGCATTTTTAAATTATCTTTATCTCTTCAACTCTTCTGCTAAATTTTATGTTAAAATTATTTTAAATTTATGAAAGTCTTTTGCAATTTATATAATATTCATATTTATTGATAATCTGATTTATTACATCAAACATTAGTAATTGATCTCTTAAATATATTTTATTCAAAAATATTTGCTCTATATAATCTTTGGAAGACTTAACCATTTTGCCTATAAAAACCATAGATTACAGACTTTCTATGGGAAATGGAACTAGAAAAATGCACTCATTTTTCTATGCTGAACATCATATCTTGTTCCTTCCTGCTATGTATATATTTATGCAGGTAGGTAAATATTTATTAATGGCTGCTATGTTTGAACAACTCAAGCTTTGGGTAGAAACATTGAGGTAGAAATAGGAGGGGGAAGAAAATGCTGCCTGTTTTCCTTTGTACCATGCAATGCAAAAGACAAAGAAGGCCATCCTAATCCTGGGGGTATTTTGTTTTCTTTTTTTAGACCTAGAACTAACAGGTGCAGGTAATATTTTTTGAACACTTCCAAATCTTCTTCCAAATTGCTTCTGGTTGTATTCAAGCTTATTCAGAGTGAAATGATGTTTTCCTTCTAAAGGAAGTACGGTGCAGTACCTCTTTGGATTGTGAGCAGTGTTGATGGAGGCTCCCAGAGCTGGAAATGTACCTCTGTGGGGTTCATTTAGTAAGAGCTAGTCCCGGTCTATTTTTAGCTTCTGCTTTGTAGCTGGATGTCCAATGTTAAAGTGGAAACTATGGAAAGTTGTATGTGCTCAGGGCCGTTGACCTTTGTGGTCTTAGGAACAGTGGCTTGCTCAGGGTCAGTGTGCTTACAGCTCAGGTTGGTTACTGACTGGGCTCTGAGCAGGGGTTACAAAATAAATTCTGGAAGGCTCACTCTAAATGCCTTTATTATTGGTCACAGTGAGAAAAAAACCCTAAAGAAAGCACAAAACCTCTTGGAATGACAAAATTGTTCTTATACTAATAATCAAGTATTTTTACGATTTAACAGAGAACTAGTACTCATGCCTACTTTGCCACCATTAGGCAAGGGTTCTAAACCTCTGTTCCTGAGTGGATTCCAACAGAGTCTTGGGTGATCTGAAATTATCCAAGTGCGAAATCTGATGTATTCCATTAGTGTGTGCGCAATTACATAAAGATGAGTTTTCAGGAGAGAGGGACTGTAGTGTTCATCAGAGTCGGAGAACTCCGCAGCCTAACAAATGTCAGAGCCACTGCTCTAGAAAGTCTGCGTGTAAATTCTATGGCACAGTGTATGACCTGAGCACACTTTCCTAATCCGAATAATCTAAAGATTTAGGATAATGAGGGACAGATGTTTTTAGAGGATCTGGTATTATGGAAGCAGGGTGCCTTCCTTTCTTATGATCGCAGATCGCACATTCAGTTGGAAATAATGAAAGGAATAACCTATTATACTTGCTAAGGAAGAATGAGTAACTTTTAAAGCCATAGAACACCACAGTAGAGTTCTTGAAGGATGAAAGGATTTAGAGTTGACTCTTAATCCTCCGCAGTAATAGTAGGAATTTCATTTTCTTATTCTAAACAAATTAAAATTTGGCCCATATGAAGCAATTCAGCACTGCATCTTCTATGGAATCTTTACAACAACGCTGGGAAGTAGAAATTTAACAGATAAGAAAATTGAAAGCTGAGGCTATTAAGTAGCTTGTCTTCATAATGCTAAGAAGTAACAGAATACCGATCTGAACCCGCATCCGGTGTAAGTCTCCACACTTTCCTCTGGTTCCCAGTGATGGGTTATAGTCAGCAACTTCCTTGGGTCATACCACGATCGGATGTTTCTTGGAGCATCGATGTTCTTACCTTTTGCTTACCTTTCTCATGCAGAATCCACTGGGACCCAAAGAAACCAAGATTTAGAGTAGGGAATAATAGATGGATGGGCACAAATTCCAAGAAATTAAAAAAAAAAAAATTCAAAGGGTGTTCATGACTGACACACCTGGTCCCTTACAGGCTCTAACCCACCATTTAGAATTAATATGGAGATGTAAAAGGACTTTGAGTGACATCAGTTTGAGGATTAGAATGCTGAATGACTTTCCGAGGGTGCCCTGACTTTAGCTACTCTTCGCCTACAGTCGTGTCACACTGACCGATCCCCACTGGAGTTGCCCACATGGTAACCTCCATTGCAACTGCTAGAGTTTGAACTAGATGTGGTGGCGCACTCCTGCCATCCCAGCATTCTGGAGGCTGAGGCAGAAAAATCACTGTGAATTCGAGGCCAGCTTGAACTACACAGCAAGACCCTGTCCAAGAACAACAAAAAGAGAGAAAGAAACTACTAGAGTTTGGAAATACCATGGTAACATCCAAATTAGTTCTCATCCATCCAGAAGACACCAGTGCTAAAAAGAGAGACCTCTATGCACAACTGGGAATGAGGGGAACCTAAAATTCACTCTGTCTCCCACTCTAATATACTTTCAAAATGTGTTATTAATGGAAACTCTTGCCTTGTGGACATTTGTTGCCTGACCTCAGCTACTGGCTCAGATTAGTATCGATTTTCTGCATATCCATTCCTAGCTGTTATAGTGGGATATGGATAGTCTTTGGGGTGAAACAGGCCCCCACTCGCAGTTAGGCATGTGACTTCAGATAATCTACTTAACTTCTCACTTCCTTCCTCTGTAAATTGAGGAAAGCAGTTCCTTGTGTTTTGAGGTCTGAAAGAGGCAATTGTGTAAGATGTTTAGTGCGGTAGTTGCTCATGGGGAATGTGCAGTGTGGTTGAGGCATTATTCATTCATTCTACAAATATTTACCAAGTGCCTCCTGGGTACTGTTTTGTTCTAGGTACTTGGGGTAAATTACTGAACACAGCGTATTGAATTATATTGAATTATAGACTATGCTAGAAGGTAATAAATGTTATGGAAGCAATAAAAATAGCATAAGGTAAGAGAGATCAAGGGTGCAGGTTGGAGTTGTTGTTGTTGTTTTTTTATATGCAGGTACTGGGAGTCGAACTCAGGACCTCGCGGTTGCCAGGCAGGCGCTTGTGCCACTGAGCTATATCACCGCCCCTGGAGTTTTAAATAGAGTGGTCAGGATTCATTGAGAAGTTGATACCTGAGCCAAAATATGAAGTAGCCAAGAGGGTTAGCCGTGAAGTTATGTGGGGGAAAAGTGCCCCAGGATCAGGAACTGCCATTGCATAGCCTTCCAGGAAGGAGCAGCATGGACGCTGTGTGAGAGGATGGGGAATGACGGAAAAAGTCCGTGGAGGTGTCGGAAGGTGAAGAATGGGGCAGGGCCCACATGGGAGGCCTTGTGGGCTGCTTGTACGGAGTTTTAATTCTGAGTTGGAGGGAGCAAACAGAGCTTTCCCCAGGAGAGTGATGTGCTCAACTCCCTTGTTGAGTTGTAAGAGGATCACTGGCCAATTCATGGGGAATAGACTAGCGAGGCGGGAGCAGAAATGGGTTGCCGAGACAGGAGGCTAAAGCTGTGGCCCAGCGAGAGGCAGAGGCTCAGTGAGAGAGGGCGTGGGGAGCAGGGGCCAGATCTTCGGGTCTGTCGGTTGTTGCAGAATTCTTCATCCTGCAGCGTTCTCACAGAGCTCCGGGGCCCCCTCCTCAGTGGAGTTTTGAGGCTGTGAAAAGATCCCATGTAGACCTTCTGTACACAGCGAATCTCTGCGGACTCCGTAGGTGGCACGATGATGATAAAATACCTGCTTATCATCCATTCTCAAAGCTTCCGTGTCATGCTTAAGAAATACCTGATTTCATTGTTAGTGTTTGCTGGCGCTCAGTGAGGAAAGCACATTGGAACAAGCAGTCGTTGCATGCGATTCAAACTCAGTTGTAGACTGAATGCATTGGAGTGGCTGCAGCTTTTGGAGCTAGGTGATTAAACCTAGGGCCTCACGTGCTGGACAAGCACCCTACCACTGAGCTGCGTGCCCAACTCTGGAGTGGCTGAATCGGAATTACAAAAAAATTATTGAGCCAGCAGACAGTTATGGGAAATGAAATTCACTTATCAAAGTTTGTGTTTGCTGTGGTTTGGCTAGGGTTGG
Organism: Erethizon dorsatum; assembly: GCA_028451465.1. Taxonomy (NCBI): domain Eukaryota; kingdom Metazoa; phylum Chordata; class Mammalia; order Rodentia; family Erethizontidae; genus Erethizon; species Erethizon dorsatum. Next base: position 27,183,641 of record CM051838.1, on the reverse strand, counting down.
ACCCCTCCAAAGCTCCTGTTGAAATTCAGTCCCCAGTGTAACGGTGTTGAGAAGTGGTGGGACTTTAAAATGTGTTTGGGACGCCCAAGCTCTGCCCTCGTGAGGGAATTAATGTACACTTGCTCAGGACTGATTAGTTACCTTGAGAATAAGTTGTTACAAAGCAAGGCAGGCCTCACATTCCATATCTTCTGCATGTGCCCATTTACCCTTCCACTTTCTACCATGTTATGACACAGCATAAGGCACTCACTTCCAGCCTCCAGAACCGTGGGCTAACGAACCTCCAGTCTTTATAAATTACCCAATCTGTAATGTTTTCTTATAGCAGTAGAATATGGCCAGTGGCAGTATTCTTACCTCTTTTCCCTCTAGAAATGTTCTTATGGCCTAGTTTTTAAGTAATATTTTAATTATTATATATGAGGAGAAAATACCATAGTTTCTGGATAACAAAAACCAAAATGTTCTGGAATTTGCCTTCTAGTATTTAAGTACCAACAAAAGGATGTCACAGTGCTTGTTATATGATAGAAGGTTAGAGGAAAATCTAACAAAAACAGAAAAACCAGAATTACTTACTTTCTAGTTGAACTCATGGCCAACTGAACTACATCTCCAACCCTCTGTATTTTTTATTTTGAGACAGGCTGCACTTCAACTTGGAATCCTCCTGCCTCAACCTCCCAGGGTGCTGGGATTACAGGCTTGAGCCACCACACTTGGCCAGACTTACTTAAAAGGCCGTGGAGTTGTGTTCTAAACCTCTAAGCCCAATCCTAAATCCAAGGACATAGTCCTCGCTGTGTATCAGTCTTGCTGCTGTAAACTCATGGCTGTTTGTGGAAAGAGAATGGGGAGTCCCACACCTGGTAATGCCAGTTTCACATAATTGGCAATTTACGCATCAGTAGAACTGCAGAATGGATCTATGGCAAGAAGGGACCAACCCTTCATCTCATTCAAGCTCCTCCTTCCACAGACATAGAAACAGGTTTAGCAGGAATTGATTTGCCCTTGGCTTCCTATGCTTTACAGTGAAAATATTCTTTGTCAGGTTCTTTTGCAAGTCCAACAAAGTTTCAGATTCTTCCAGAACGGCCTGTGCCTTCCTTCAGCAGGTGCATCCCGTGGGGAGAAGGAGTCATGTCCTGTCAGAGTGGGAGGGGGATGAGTTGGCCAAGGTGGGGCAAGGGCCGTGCACTCACCTCCCAGGGCTCAGAGGTGAAACCTTAGCTCTGTCCCCACAGGGCCTTGGCCCCCACAGCCCACGCCTTCTTGCTGACCAGACAGTGAGGTGTAACCGACCTTCTCCACAGAGATCTCTCGATTCTGGCGCCAAGGGAGCTGTTGCAGCAGGCTGACCTTTTCCCCTGCAGTTCCTTGATAAACTGAGGAAGCAGGAACACCTCAAGTCCTGAGGGGGTGACTCTCATGCAGCATCTATCAGCTGTGACCTTCCCTAGTGTGTGGTGGGATGTGAGCACCTGGGTGCTTTGTAAATGAATGAGGAAGACTGACTTTCTCAAGCCTGGGACAGCTCTGTCCACAAACAGCCTTAGATTCCATAAGGCGTTTCTTGAGGGTATTGTTAAGTGTCTTGCATAACATAATATCTAGAAAATAGAAACAGTTCCTGCTTAAAAATGTGGCATGATCTAGGCTGCTTAAATTAACTTCTGAAATAGAAATGGATAAAAACTTTAAGAGATTTAAATCTCTCTGTTTTATCCCCTCACCCTTTCTAAAACACAAGCTGGAATGTAGGTCAGGCCCCATGGCATTTACTTTTAGATCACAGCTATACATTAGCTATAGAAAGTTACTGCAAAGGAAAGGAAAATGTGACTAGTCAGTAGCTATTTAAATCATGGAAAAAATAACTAGAAGGGATGACATGTGGTCACAATCTTAATTAGGTTTCAAAAACTGAAAGTGAGATATTTCTTTTTTAGGTGGGGAGTTGAGACAGAGTCTCCCTATGTAGTGCAGGCTGGCCTTGAACTCATGGCAATCCTCCTGCCTCAGCCTCCTGAGTGCTGGGACTATAGGTGTGTGCCGCCACACCTGGCTGAAAGTGAGATATTTCTATTGCCCAGAATATGAGAGAGAGAAAGGGAGAGAAAGAAAGAGAGAAAGAGAGAGAGAGAGAGAGAGAGAGAGAGAGAGAGAGAGAGAGAGAGAGAATATATATAAGGTTAAAGGCCAGGGGATGTTTATTTATTATGACTTTAGACTCAGTAAATGTTGGCACTAGATGTCAGTAAATGTTGATCTAATTAAATTCATGTTTGTATTAGGAAAAAAAAAAAAAAAGGACTCTTCAGCCTCCTACTAACTGAGAGGCTCTCCTAAAAGCCTCCCAAGTCTAGAGCCTGGGTCACAAGTGCACAGCGCAGTAGAAGGCGCTGGTGCCAACGTGATGCACCTGTCAAGGCAGGAGCGCCAGATGAAGCTGGTCAGCCTCGAAAGCGGAGCCCAGACCACCTTCTCATAACAGCCCAGAGAACGTCTTGTCTTTAAAGTTTGGCAAGAGCAGGAGCGGTGGCCAATAGAAAAGTACAAAGGAGAAAGGAGGATGTCAGCTCCAGGCGACTCTCCACAGGGTCCCGAGGATGAAAGAGGTGGGCTTCCGACGCCAACAGTGCTGCGTGGGGCGGCCCAAGGAACAGGGACACCAAGAGGGAGCTGACCGCTGGCCACAGCCCATGGAAACCACTGCCCCTCCGTCTCTGCTTCACGGCTGGGCACTCTGTGTGTGCAGTCTCGGGCTGTAAATATGTGTAAAGATGCAGTTTTAAAGGATGAGTGCTAGAATGATAGAAACGAGTTCAGCTCTTTTATGGCCATTCAGTGAAGTCCAATAACAACAGCCACGAAAACAGAGCCCTTATTTTTAAGCTTTTGCGCACACCTGCCTGTCGTGCTGGGATGTCCCACCCGCCCTTCAGCATCCAGCTCCCCCACGAAAGATCCCCTGACAGCCCTAGACAGAAACTCACTGTGAGTTCAGCTTTGTTTGCTCTCCTTCCGTGTGTCGTTCCCATCTTTTCTTCCTTAAATGATAATAAAACATTTTCCCCTACTCTGCTGGGAAGCTCTCCAACAGTAAGAGTTTCAAATATATCTGTATTGTATCTGTTTTGTGCCACTATAACAGAATATCACAAACTGGGTCCTTCATAAACAATGTAAGTTTATTTGACTCACGGTTCTGGATGCTGGGACATCCAAGATCCAGGGGCTGCATCTGGTGGAGACCTCTTGCTACCTTGTCACAGAGCAGAACACATCACATGGTGACAGAGTGTGCAAGTGAGGAAGACAGAAGAGTAGCCAGACTACCTTTTATAACAAGACTTCGACTGCCTTAACTGGCCCAATCCATTAATGGATTAATGACATTAATCCATTTAGAGAGCAGGGCCATCTTCATATCCTTCTCGCACCCCAGAGTCAAGGAAACTATGGTGCATACTGTGGATTCTCAGTAAGCTTTTTGTTGAATAAATAAAATTGCTACAGGAAGTTAAGAAATAAGCCTGTGAAGATTTGGTGGTGTTGTAATATATAATGACCTGAAAGGTGATTGTTCAATAATTTTTTAAGTCAACTTTATCCTACACTTTCTAAATTATCAGCATATTGTATACAGTTTGTGTTTAACTTTATAAGCAACTACCCAATTGTTTTCCAAAGTAGCCTTACCATTTTACATTCCTACAGCAAATGAATGAGGATTCCAGTTTATCCACATTCTTGCCAACATTTATTATTTTCCATCTTATTTATTATGACCACGATAGTGGATGTCTAATGGAGCTTCACGGTGGTTTTGATTTGCATTCACTTAATGACTAATGATTTAAATCTCTCTGTTTTATCCCCTCACCCTTTCTAAAACATATGCTGAAACTTAGTTCAGGCCCCCATGGCATCTGCTTTTAGATCATGGCTATACATTTGTTAAAGAAAGTTACTGCAAAGGAAAGGAAAATGTGACTAGTCAGTAGCTATTTAAATCATGGAGAAAATAACAACTAGAAGGGGTGACATGTGGTCACAGTTCTAATTAAGTTTCAAAAACTGAAAGTGAGATATTTCTTTTTTTGTGGGGGAGTTGAGACAAGGTCTCCTTATGTAGTGCAGGCTGGCCTTGAACTCATGACAATCCTCCTGCCTCAGCCTCCCGAGTGCTGGGATTACAGGTGTGTGCCACCATACCTTGCTGAAAGTGAGATATTTCTCTTTCCCAGAATATGAGAGAGAGACAGAGAGAGAGACAGAGACAGAGAGAATATATATAAGGTTAATTATACAAAATCCCCCAAAAAATTAAAGGCCAGGGGATGTTTATTCATTATGACATTAGACTCAGTAAATATGGGCACTAGATGTCAGTAAATGTTGATCTAATTAAACTCATGTTTGTATTTCAATAAATAAAAAAATAAGTTGGGATTTTGATAAAGGTTATGTTGAATCGCAGATCAATTTTTTAAAATGTGCCATCTTAATGTTGAGTCTTTCAATTCACGAACATGGAATATTTATTTAGAACTCATATTTATAATGTTTTATAATTGTTGATGTACAAGTGTACTTCTTTGTTATTCCTGATTATTTTATTCTGTTTGATGCTAGTATGGAATTATCTTAACTATATTTTTGTATTGTTTGTTGCTGGTACATGGAAGTACAATTGATTTTTTTGTTTTGATTTTGTATCCTATAACCTTGATGAATTCATTTATTAATACTGGCATTTTTTTGTGTGTATAGATTCCTTAGGATTGTCTATATATAAGAAATATTATCTGTAACTAAATGTAGACTTTTTCTTCTGTTTTTTGTTTAACTAGTCACCCTGACTGGAGCCTCTAGTAAAATACCAAATGGAGGTGGCCAAGGGCAGATATCTTTGTTGTGTTCCAGCCTCTAGAGGGAGGCATTTTCATTTTTTCATTTTTATGATATTAGCTAGATTTTTCATAGATGGCTTGTATTAGGTTGAAGAAGTTCTCTTCTAGTTCCACTTTCTTAAGAGGAAAAGCTCTTTACATGAACAAATGCTGAATTTTATCAAGTGCCTTTTCTGCATCTATTGAAATGATAACATGGTTTCTATTCTTTATCCTATTGATACGGTATATGGTGCTGATTTTCAAATGTTAAATCAACCCTGCATTCCTGCTTTTATATGTTTCTGGATTCAGCTTTTAAATATTTTGTGAAGGATTTTTTGCATCTGTGTTCATAAAGGATATTGGTCTGTAGTTTTCTTTAATTATAAAGTCTTCATTTGGCTTTGATATCAGGTAATATCAGACCTTATAGAATGACTTGAACAATGTTCCTTTCTCTATTTTTATTATTTGTTTGTTTGTTTTCTGTAGTGGGGTTTGAACCCAGATCCTTCACACTGAGCTACATCCCCAGTGCTTTTACTATTTTTTATTTTGAGACGGGGTCTTACTAAGCTGCTCAGGTAGGAGTTGCACTTGCGATCCTCTTGCTTTATTCTTCCAGAGTGCAGGAATTACAGGAGTGCGCCACCACACTTGGCTTCCTTTCTCTATCTCTAAAACAATGTGAAAATGATGGTATTGTTTCTTCTTAAATATTTGCCAAATTTATCAATGAAGCCACTGGGACGTGGGCTTATCATTGTGGGAATATTTTAAATTACCAATTCAGTTTCTTTACTTGTTATTGATCTGTTCACATTTTTAACTTTTTTTTTTGGTACCGGGAATCAAACTCAGGACCTTGTGCTTGCCAGAGCTATATTCCTCGCCCACATTTTAAAATTTCTTTTTGAATTAGTTTTGGTAACTTGAGTTTCTATAGGAGTTTTTCCATTTTCATCTAAGGAGTTTTATTTGTTGGCATAAAGGAATCTATACTATTTCTTTATGAGCCTTTTAATTTCTGTAGGGTTGATGTGATATCTCTTTCATTCATGATTTTAATAATTTATGTCTTTTTTATTTATAGTCAGTCTAGCAAAAGTTTTGTCAGTTTTCTTGGTCTTCTCAATGAACAAACTTTTGTTTAATATTTTTTATTTATTTCTGTTTTCCATTTCATAAATTTCCTCTCTACTTTTAATTATACTTTCCTAATACTAATTTTGTGTTTAGTTCAACTCTGCAGAAGTCTAGTTCAGCTCTACAGAGGTCATGGTCAAAAAAACTACAGCATAGGTCATGTGTATCCAAGAGAAACATTCATTACTAGTGTGTGCTGAAATATGCAAAATATTAAAAACACTACAAATCTGCATGCATTTATTATATTTATATAACAAATACCTGATTATTTTCAGTTACACTCTAGAAATTATTAAGCAAAGAAATACAAAAATATAAAGAATAAAATTTTTCTTTTCAAAAAATGGAAACACGGGGCTGGTGAGATGGCTCAGTGGCATAAGCACCTGCCTGGCAAGCACGAGGGCCCGAGTTCGACTCCCAGAGCCCACATACGAAAAAAGGGCCGGTGATATCACTCAGTGGCATGGGTGCCTGCTGGCGTGCGAAGTCCTGAGGTCGACCCCCGGTACTCACAAAAAAAATAAAAAATGGAAACACGGGCGGGTGAGATAGCTCAGCAGCATAAGCGCCTGCCTGGCAAGCACGAGGTCCTGAGTTCGACTCCCAGTACCCACATAAAAAAAAAAAAAAGTCTTTAAATTAATGAATCAGAATCTTCAATAGTTAGCTTTGCAAAATGTTTATAATAATCATCATGAGCAATATTGCTTCACTCAAGACAAATACTTTTCACAACACTTGCAAAAATATTTTGAAAAGTGACTCATTTTGGATTCATGGCACCTAACAGATCTTTCGTTCTCTGCTCACGGAGGAAGCCTTCACTACATCGTCAGGATTTCCTTCAGTTCGTATTGACAGTGATGAAGTTTCAGGCGTCAAGTTTATGCACACCTGTGGAGGTTTCTGAATAGTTTTTATGTGTTCTGACTCTGACTGGGTCAGGAGATTTCTAACCACTTTCATTTTTGCATTTGACTCCATCACGCTCATAGTCAGAGTCAGTAGCATTTGCTGAAGTTTTTCAACATCTCTTGGATTATTGAAAAGATATGTTTCCAGCCATTTTCAACAGTAAATGGGAAAAAAAATCACAACTCTGACTTGGAGTTCGCAGCATCTCACAGCTACCATTTACCGTTGAGTGTCACACACCCTAAGAAACACCTGTCATAACCACACAGATGGCTTAACACAGCACGGTACAGCTGTGAAGCTAGGCATGACCTCAAACCTATTGCACCCGCTGTATGTAAGAATATTTAAGAAAAGAGTTTGTTTGAATCTCTGAGATCAACCCCAACCTCCAAAAGGTTACTCTTTTTTCTATCTTTATTATTCTATTGTTTGTTTGTTTGAGACTGAGTCTCGCTGTATAGTCCAGGCTGGCCTTGAACTCACTACAGGCTGGCCTTGAACCCACAGTGATCCTCCTGCCTCAGCCTCCCGAGTCCTGGGATTATAGGGTTGCACCACTATGCCCGACTATTTTTTCTGTCTCCTTATGGCAGAATCTTAAATTACTAATTTGAGATCTTTCCTTTTTTCTAATACAGACACTTAAGCTATAAATTTACCTGTTATCACTGCTTTACTTATATCCTATAAATCTCAATATGTTGTGTTCTTGTTTTCACATAAAAATATTTTCTAATTTCCTGTAATTTATTTTTTGACCAATAGCATATTTAGAAATATATTATTAATTTCCTGATGTTTGAAGATTTTTCCAAATTTCTTTCTGTTGTAGGTTCTTGTTTAATTCTTATGTTGCCAGGGAATATATTATCTGTGATTTCAGTCCTTTTCAGTTGATGGAGAGCATTTTATGGAGTAACATACACGTTCTCCTTGAGAACGTTGAAAACTACGGGTCCTCTGATGTCACTGGGTTGAGTATTCCGGGAAGGTCCGTTAGGTCAAGTTGACTAGTAGTAGTGTTTTTCAAGTGTTCTATGTCCTTGCTGGCTTTTTGTCAAGTTGTTCTATCACGTACTGTAAGTGGAGTACTGAAGTCTCTGACTATTATTTTTCAGCTTTCCTTTTTCAATTCTATCATGTCTTTATGTACTTTGGGGCTCTGTATGTGCATGTACATTTTTAATTTTTATGTTTTTTCTAAGGAACTGACCCTTTTGTCATTATGAAATGTCCCTAATTTTCTATTATTTCTTGACTTAAACTGTATTTGGCTTGGTGATCTTTTTTATTCTTCTACTTTAACATATGCATATCTTAAAAATTAGAATGTGCCTCTTGTGGCAGCATGTAATTGGAATAATTGGATTTTTTTCCTTCCAATCTGACAATCTCTGCTTGTTCCTTGGAGTTCTCATTTCATTCACATTTAGTAAAATTACTGATATGTTGGATTTATGTCTGCCACTTGTTTTTTTAAAAGTATATCTCAGCTGGGTGTGGTGGCTCAGGCCTGTAATCCCAGCACTTGGAAGGCTGAGGCAGGAGGATTGCTGTGAGTTCAAGGGCAGCCTGGGCTACACAGTGAGCCCAAGTCCACCTAAATTACATAGCAAGACCCTGTCTAAAAAAAAAAAGTATATCTCATATCTTTTTTCCTTTACTGTCTTATTTTGTACAAGTAGTTTTTTTAGTGTATCATTTTAATGCCTTTGGTTTTTCTTGCTATATTCTTTAAGTTATTTTTGTAGTAATTGCTTTAGAAATTACAGTGTACACATTAACTTATCGCCACCTACTTCATATTTATTCTAACTTAACACTAGTAAGATATAGAAACTTTGCTATAGCTCCATTTCCTGTCCCTTCCTTTGTATTGTTATCCCATTTTACAACTGTGCATTCATAAACCCAACAGTGCAACGTGACAAGTATTGTATGCAGTCTCACATCTTTTGTTCCAAACCAAGACAGCGCCCTCTGGCAGTGAGCGCTCCTCGTTGTGCCTTTTCCACCTCCAAAAGAATGCACACCGCGCAGACTCCCACCACTCACACAGGAAGCCCGCTTGATTTTGTGAATAACCATTTCTGAGTGTACCGTATGCCTTGGATTGATTTTCAGATCCATGACTGAGTTTTGGACAAAGTGTCTCACTTTCTCTTTGCTTTCTGAAAAGAGGACTACCGAGCTGCTTATTCCATCATACTGGGAATCCGGCCTCTGCACAGGGAATTCATAATAGTGCCTCAGCTGATTCTGATGGAAAACCAGGGCTGAGAATCACTGAGCTGGGGATGAGTACAGGAGGATGAATCTTGATTCTGCCTCATTCACTAAGTATTCTGTAGCAGTGTCAGGCACTGGACATGGTACTGAGGACCTGGAGCAGCGTAGGTAGTGGGAGAGTCAGATGGAGAAGCCAACAGTGGAGCATCATTGAGAGTGTGCAGGGATGGGTGATGCTGGTGTGGGGAGCAAGGTTAGCAAATACAGTGCCCATGGCTCACCATTTCTCTCTGAAGTGTGTTGCTAGAGTGTCAGAATATTTTCAGAATGTAGCATTGTCATTAAGCAGATCCATACATAATACAAGTATGAATTCATTTATTCATCAGCGGAAACCGGGACAATTTCCCAAACTTAGGTGATGATAAACATTACTAGATTTTCATTTCTGTGACATTTAATGGGTTTTTAAATCTGCGTTGTGATGATTTCATAACCTCAATTTGTAATTCAGGAATGGTAAATCAACATCAGAGTCATTATGGGCAAAGTGACGTGGGATTATGGTCTCCAAAGGAGAGTCCACAAAGGCAAGCCATGGACGTGTGAGAGGAATAACTAGCACTTCATTTTTCCTCAGTTGAATGTGACTTTTTTTCCCCAATTTAATGTATCATGAAGTGAGATTATTTATACAGTGGTATATACATAGAACTTACAAATAAAAATATATAGGTGGCACACCCTCAGTATGTTTTGTTTGTTTGTTTTGTTTTGTTTTGTTTTTTGAGACAGGGTCTCACTATGTAGTTCAGGTTATCCTTGAACTCACTATGTTGCCCAGGCTGGCCTCAAACTCAAAGTGATCCTTCTGCCTCAGCCTCCCAAGTGCTGAGATTACAGGAAAGTGCCACCATGCCTATCTGACTTTTTTTTCAACCTCAATATGGTTGTTTTGTTTTTTTTTTTTTTTAATGTGGATACCGGGAGTCAACCTCAGGACCTCGCACTTGCCAACAGGCGCTTGTGCCTCTGAGTGATATCACCAGACCTTTTTTTCCTTTATGTGGGTTCTAGGAGTCGAACTCAGGACCTCGCGCTTGCCAGGCAGGCACTTATGCCGCTGAGCTATCTCACTGGCCCCCTCAATATGTTTTGAGTAAAAGTACTCAGTCACAAAAATTAGAGACCATAGTGTAAAGAACATCAACCTGAAAATCAAGAAGAGATGGGTAAGGGTCCCAGTTCAGCCAGCAGCTTGCTGTGTGAAGAAAACTTGCAACCAGGCTTTGGCTTCTACATCTGTAAAATGACAGCCCTGGCATAATAAATATCCTTGAAATCTTTGCTAGCTCTGGGATTCTGTTAGTTGTTTTGTTGTTGCTTTCCCTGTCAAGGATCATTGTGAAGTTATTCAAGCAGAAGGTTATACTTTTTTCCTTTGAAAATTTGAGTTAGATGCAGGTGTAAGCTTGTTTCTGAATTCCTGGAATATTTCTAGAGATTGTTTTCTGGATCTTGGCTGCATTCCTTCTCTGTGGTATTGCCGATCCCAGGTGTGATAATATCATATGCACCAGAATATGTATTTAAAATCTGCTAACTGTAGATATATTAACAGAGAACATAGCACAGTTAGCAGCAGAGTACGAAAAGTTGTACCTAGGCGCAGTGACAGAGACAGGTAGATGCATGGGCACACACACAAATCAGTCCTTACCTATTGCTTAATTTCATTGCCTACTTCAGTTGAAATTCAGGAAATTTCAAGATCTAAGCTGAGTACATCAAGAATAGTAGTAGCTCCAATAGGTAAAAGGCTTTTTATACAGACCCACTCTTATCGAGTACAGTAGCTACTCAGAAACTGAGCTAAGAGTTACTTTCAAAATTAAATGCAACTAAAAGCCCAAACAGTTAATAAGCCCTTCTTTGGCTTTTTAGGTTCGAAGAAATTTAAAGTCTACATATTTTATTTAATTCCTCTAAAAACATTATTCAACTTTAAAATTTGATAGTATAAAATGTCAGACTTTAGTATTAATGGATCATGACAAGATAGACTATAAATAGGTTTTTGTCAGGTAATTACATTGATTATTATACAGTTGTTTATTTATTTATTTATTTATTTATTTATTTTTTTGTGCATACCGGGGGTCGACCTCAGGACCTTGCGCGCCAGCAGGCGCCCGTGCCGCTGAGCGATATCACCGGCCCCTTTTTCGTATGTGGGTTCCGGGAGTCGAACTCGGGCCTTCGCGCTTGCAAGGCAGGCGCTTAAGCCACTGAGCCGTCTCACCGGCCCGAGTTCCATGAATCTTTAGCATAAAAAGATTCATTAAAAATCAGCGGCTGTGATTTATGCATGAAAATGGAATAATCACATTCGGGGTGTGTTCTATACAATAAACATAACATATGAGAGATTTGTCTAAAGAACAAACGATAGAAAAATGAGCAATACAGCAAAAAGAATAAAAAATAGCTATTTTGATGAAAACAAATGTCAGAAAATGAGCTTATGAGCGTGTAACTGTAGACACTGGGATGGAAGCAAAGAGAATAGAGCAAAAACAGAAAAGTAGAAATTAGAAAATCCACCTGTTCTTGAAACAGGGACAGCAGTGAAACCCTGAAGCTAGGCATGAATTGTGTCTGCACAAGAGTAGCGTAAGGGGTGGAGGAAAATACCACTGTGAACTTAGACCTGCCTGAGCACGGCCTGTGCTCTGTGGCCTGCAGGGCCAAAGGGTACAGTCTTCCTGCTGCAGCCCGAACAGCCGGCCAGGGACAGATTTCACTCCGGCTTCCAACTGGGAACCAATCCATGAGCTTCACTTCAAGTCTAACCTTTGCTTTTAATGCTGATCATAGAAAAAGGACTAGCTATTCCCCCGGAGCTGGGGTTGGGCAGTGAGGGAGGAAGTTTCCATCTTCATGTGGTCATTCTGGAGGATCCAAGGCAGGAGGCCACCGCTGGGCACCCTGCAATTCCTGACGCCCTTGGGTTCTGTGCGGTGCTGCTTGTTTTCTTGCATTGTGATCCATCTGTTTTGCACTGTGTGCATGTGTGGCCTGTCTTCTTTTGACTTAGGTAATCCCTTGTACTTTTCCAAATCATTTTCAGAGATCGGAGCATGGTCAAGGTCTGAATGGTTTGTTTCGAGGGGGCAGCTTGGTTTTCCCCGGCCGCACCACTCACCTGCCTCACCTTCTCCTCAAGAATTCTCCAGTCCAGGGGTTTTTCTTCATGAGTGTTTCTTTTAGAATACTTTCCAATTCACAGGAAAGTTACAAGGATAGGACAGAGTTTCTACGTGGACTCCTATCGTTAACATCGTCGTTACCGCGCACACCAGGGGCTTTTATCCTGAGTCTACGGGTGGACTCCAGGAAGTCGACGAGCCCAGTGTTATGGTCACATGAAAACGCATTTCTCATTCAAGAACTGTGTAGGTGAAGACTCTCCCTTTTGTTTCATCAATCCTCTTGCTCTGCAATCTTGCTCTCATGTTTTCTGCCCCTAATAAAGTTTCTGGCTTAGACCGCCGGCTCCTGGCAGTGTGCACTGGCAGCAGTGTGCACAGGTGGACAGACACTGACCAAGGGCTCCGGGGCACGCCTCGGCACTCTCTGACCGGGGGTTCAATCATCCTCTAGCTCTACTGATTGATGGGTCCGGGGGTCCTTCACACGCAGGAATACGCTTGCAGTAAGTACAGACCTTTTAAGATTTCACAGTGTGAAACTATGGTCCCTACATCAGAATCGCCTGGGGTCTCTTTTCAGAAAAGTGTGCATTTTTCACAACCCTCTGAAAAGATTTGGATGCAAGATGTAGTAAAACCATCTATGACAGACTGCCCACTTATCAAGCACTAACTTAACAATAAAGGCCATTTGAAAGTATAAAAGCATTGCTTTTCCCCTTGAAACATTAAGGTACAAAAGGCCATGAGAGTACTCTTACTGTTTTTTGTTTTGTTTTGTGCCTAAGAATGCATTTATGTGTTTGAGATCTTTCTAACTCAGTTTTACTTGTAAAGATAAAAGGTAATAATATTAGAGATCTAAGACTTTGGAAAAACTCTCCCTGGTATAAACTTTCTTTGATCAGTCTTTTGAATATCTTACATGCACTTTTTGTTATTGTCTAATGCTAGGGGTTTTATTTCAGACTTACAGACTCCAGTCTGCTGTTAGAAGATTATTCATCCAACTCGAGCCCCAAAACAAAGAGAGTGAAGCGCAGTCTTCCGCCCGGAGAGGAGAAGGAAAATCTGCCAAGCGACTACATGGTGCCTATTTACTCTGGGCGGTGCGTGCGCTTTCTCTTTCCGTGTTGACTATTAGAAGTTGGGAATGGGTGGTGTCAGCGAATATGGCAGCCACGAATATGGTGATTTACTGAGCACTCACCGTACACTGGCTGTGGACGCTCTTAGGAAGCTTGCAGCCCCGTACGGAGAAAGCTGGGCTCACTGTAAACAGAGGAAGACTATAAGGACAGAGGAGAACGATTAGAACTCGACGTCACTTTCGTGACTAGATGGAATGGGTTGGGAGTCTTGGATGCCAACAGTTGAAAACTATAGATAAGGAAAGGTTCAAAGGTATAAAACGCCTGTAGTCCCAGCGCTCTGGGAAGCAGAGGCAGGAGGGTCACAAGTTCAAGCCAAGCCTGGGCACCTTAGCGATTTAGTGAGACCCTGTCTCAAAATAAAATTTTTTAAAAAAGGGGGTTGAGTTGGGGATGTAGCTCAGTGCGAAGGCCTTGGGTTCAATTCCCAGTACTACCTCCCCCCATAAAAAAGGGTAAAATGTTGAATGAACTGAAAAAGAATAGAACTCCAGATCATAGGTTTATATAGATGAAAAATATCTTGGTTCATTATTCACTGGGAGTAAATAAAATCGTAGTTTGAATTACTGGCTTATATCTGTTCGATGGAAATGTGATTGTTAATCCATTTCTAGGTAAACTTCAAACTAAATCACAAGACTGTTGTACCAGTTCTCCATTCCCTCATAGAAGTGCGTTTCGGTGGTACTAACATTGGAAGGGACCTTAGAGAGAGACATGTCTGAGACACCAGGAAGAAGGCTAAGGGGGAGTGTCCCGGGCCTCCCCTGGCTCTGCAGGGTCACCTTGACTGCAGAGTCACCCCTGTCACCACAGTGGTGCTCAAAACGCTCATCCTCCTGAAGCCAGTGGTGTGGAAAGTAGGTCCTCCCTGGGATCAGGAAGTGATTTGTGATGTTGGTGACCTCTTCCTGCTGCCCTGTGGTCTCCTTTCCGTTGCCCTTTCTGACTCCTTTCAGAGACCTAAGTCATAATTGTCCTGGGCCAAGCTAAGAAGGCCAGCGATAAATAACATTCAGGATTTAGCCTTTTATCTGGGGTCCTGATTCCTTAACGTGCACTTCCGGAGAAGCACGTGTAATGTGCTAGGTATGCGTGCCCAGAATTAGCCCCTCGAAGTGGTGTGACATCCACCTGCATACGGCAGCAGACGGCGAGGACGAGGGGGGTGTTTTATCTTTTGCTTTTCTCTCAATTTGTACGAAAGAAAACATTTACTGGGTTAGGATATAGCTCAGTGGTAGAGAGTGTGCTTATCAGGTACAAGACTCTGGGTTGTTGGGCCGGTGAGATGGCTCAGCGGCGTAAGCGCCTGCCCGGCAAGCGCGAGGGCCCGAGTTCGACTCCCGGAACCCACATACAAAAAAGGGGCCGGTGATATCGCTCAGCGGCACGGGTGCCTGCTGGCGCACGAGGTCCTGAGGTCGACCCCCCGGTACCCACAAAAAAAAAAAAAAAAAAAGACTCTGGGTTGAAGCCCCAGCGCTAAGTAAATAAATAAATACCAAATCAGTTTAGCATTAGCCTATGTGACAGTTTCAAGAGAATCTTCAACATAATCAATGCACTTCCTCACTAAAACATGCAATGGAATTTATAACAAAGGCATTAAAGGAGGCTAAAAACAATCAGAATATTTTTAACAACATTAATAAGTCACTGCACAAACTCTGTTATAAACCACCACACTAGACACAGCACTTTTGGATGTTACCGCTCATCTGCTGTAATCAATAATGAATAAAAATGTTATTTTTATAAATATTGCCACTTCAGTTGCAAGTTTGATCATTCATTCTCATTAAGGGTAAGCACAAACACAAATGAAGATTGTCATTTTGCAAACACATACTCACAATCTTTAGTGTCCTAGAAAGAAACCCAGTAGACATAAGGCTCTTTTTTTTTCTTTGAGACAGGATCTTGCTGTGCAGTTCAGGCTGGCCTTGAACTCACCATGTAGCCCAGGCTAGATTCGAACTCTCGGTGATCCTTCTGCTTCAGCCTCCCAAGTGCTGGGATTACAGGTGTGCACTACCATGCCCAGCTATAAAGCTCTTCTGTGAATTTATTTATTTGTTTATTTATTTATTTTGGCTTTGGTTTTTTTGACAGGGTCTTGCTCTGTAGTTCAGGCTGGCCTTGAACTCAATTTGTAGCCCAGGCTGGCCTCGAACTCATGGCAATCCTCCTGCCTCAGCCACCTGAGTGCTGGGATTACAGGCACGCACCAATATGCCCGGCCTCTTACGTGAATTTAGAACATATTTATCATGCAGTAGCTTTGGGCAATGCATTGCATCAGCCGAGTTATAAAACACATAATCCTATATCAGTATCACAAAAGCTATGTCTCATTTTACAGTGTCATCTTTTCTGGAAGGAAAGTCATAGCTTTATGTTTTATTTTAAACTAAGTCATACCTAAATAATAAGGTAACCAGGGTAGTTTCCTTCAATAAGCGATCTAACTTCTCTGAGCCTTGTTACCAACTGTCTAAACGGAAGTGATGTGTTTAGTTCGTGTGGCTGGAATGAGACAATATATGCGTAAAGCACCAGATCCACAACAGGCAGCGTTGCCATGGTTGTCATGACCATTATTTGTTAAGGAGAAGGCCATTTCCACTAATGAGGAGGCAATTTCCGATTTCCTGGTTTGGTTTTTTATTTTTTAGTTTTTTGAGGCAGGGTCTCACTGTGTAGTCCAGGCTGGCCTTGAACTCACTATGTAGCCCAGGTCAACCTTGAACTCGCGGCGATCCTCCTGCCTCAGCCTCAGTAGTGCTGGGATTGCACACACGACTACCGGTTATTTTTAATGTCAGGTTTGTTCTGGGCACTGAACAGTGTCTGAGGCCTGGTACCTTGAACTTAGCAAAATTAGGCAATCCACAATATCCATGTTTGCCATTATTATGTTTTAGGCAAGTTCATGTCAGTGGAATTACAGATACAGAAGAAGAAAGAATTAAAGAAGCGGCTGCTTACATAGCCCAGAGAAATCTCCTTGCTAGTGAGGAAGGGGTGAGGGCGTCCAAACAGTTCACAGCATCCAAACGGTCCGCGCGATCCAAACAGGCCACGTCCACCCTGGAACAGGAGGAAACCCTGGAAAAGAAGTCGAGGGAAGTCACCATTCGAGAAAAGGCAGATCTCCTGTCACTGAGAAAAACAGTAAGAACAGACAATTTAATGCTACTCAAAAAAGTGGAAATGCATGTAACAAGTTGTGTGTGTGTGTGTGTGTGGCGATACAGGTTGATTTACTTTAAATGAAAAGATAAGTAGCCTATGGAGTGAAAAAACTGAAGAAAAGGAAAGAGACATCAAAAGAAAGTTTTAAACTTAAGTTTTAAACCTCGTGGAATTCCAGATTTTAAAGAAAGTAAGGCTCTAATGAAGAACCTTGAGAAATCCACTTTAGAAATTTTGCCCAAGCTTAGAATGTTAAATATTAAATGTTCAATAATTACATCTGTTTTTAAACGGGAGAAAGAGAATGCATTTTATGTAAATGCAAAAATAATCAGATGGAAAAACTAAAATGCTTGCATCTACATGTTGTTTTAGCACCAGAAGTTACTCTGACTTAGTAGGTTTTGGTAATGTGTTTGTTTCAGTTAGAAGAAACCCAGGCGTATCATGAGAAGTTAAACGAGGACCATCTTCTCCACGCTCCGGAGTTCATCATCAAACCTCGCTCTCACACGGTGTGGGAGAAGGAGAATGCGAAATTACACTGCTCCGTGGCAGGCTGGCCAGAGCCCCGTGTTACATGGTACGTTATCCTCATGAAAGCTGGTAGACTTTGTTACCGAAAGTTTGTTTACTTCTGGTGGAAACATACTGAACTTTATGATGCAAGGGTCAGGGAAGGCATGTACGAGTTTGTGAAGGTTCTCAAGAGTGAGAAGGGGGGCTGGTGAGATAGCTCAGCAGCATAAGCGCCTGCCTGGCAAGTGCGAGGTCCTGAGTTCGACTGCCGGTACCCACATACAAAAAAAAAAGGCCGGTGATATCGCTTGGCGGCACAGGTGCCTGCTGGTGCACGAGGTCCTGAGTTCGACCCCCGGTATCCACAAAAAAAAAAAAAAAAAAAAAGAGTGAGAAGGGATACTAGGGTGAATGTTGACATATAGGACAAAAACTGGTCTTACCTACAAATGATACATCACAGTACTTTATAATTCTGAGTCTTTTATGTAAAGTATTATATTTTAGTCAACCTATTTGCATACCAAAGTATGTCAGTAACCACTAAGGACTATTAAATAAAGTTTTGCTTCCATTGGTGAACTTTACAATATAGTACGGTTTGATGAGCAGAAGCAAAACTGCCTAAGAATAACTAAAGCCCACAGGGCTCCCACGTCTACCCTCATGTGCGCTCACTTCAGTGTTCTTTCCGATGGCAAATGCAGGAGGGAACCGGAGGGGACATCCTCTGATGTGGGGCCCTAAGGCATCCTCTCTCCTTAAAGAACAAGCACGCGGTTCTCCTTCCAGCGCATGCCTTATTGCAACTGTCAGTGCCTCTGGGATCCCCACACTCAGAACCTCCCTGTCCCATGTCGTGAGCCCATTTAAAAAGACATTTCCATTTTAGCCACTGACACGGGTACGTTAATGCTGTTTTCTAATCTCAGTGCTTACGGTAAATGCACCCCACTGTCACTGTACAAACGCTATACGAATGGCACTGTTGCCCTTGGCGCCTCTGCCTGTCTTCCACCTGCATTATTTCTAATGTTAGCTGGACACCTGACTAGCACATTACAGTGGCAGCGGCTGACATGATGAACCCACTCATGTGCTCAGAGTTCTCAAGGAGCAGGTGGTCGGGTTTTAAAAATTTGCCTGTGAGGGCCGGTGAGATGGCTCAGCGGCTTAAGCGCCTGCCTTGCAAGCGCGAGGGCCCGAGTTCGACTCCCGGATCCCACATACGAAAAAGGGGCCGGTGATATCGCTCAGCGGCACGGGTGCCTGTTGGCACGCGAGGTCCTGAGGTCGACCCCCCGGTACCCACACACAAAAAAAATTTGCCTGTGGTCTCAGTCTGCCTTTTATAGTTTTAGATCTACTTACAGTTTTTCCATGTATGTAAACTTTTTTCAGGGTCCTTGAATTTGAAAACTAAAGAATAAAAACCAAAGCTGGCTAAGAATTATTAAGGCAACTAATTTAAAGTAAACAAAGATGAGAAATGTAAGAACATATTTCCACGAAAATAAAGTTGTTTTTTTTTTTTTTTGTGGGTACCGGGGGGTCGACCTCAGGACCTTGCGCGCCAGCAGGCGCCCGTGCCGCTGAGCGATATCACCGGCCCCTTTTTCGTATGTGGGTTCTGGGAGTCGAACTCGGGCCCTCGCGCTTGCCGGGCAGGCGCTTAAGCCACTGAGCCATCTCACTGGCCCAGAAAATAAAGTTTTTAAAAGTGAATTTCTAAGTGTGAAATATAAAAAGAAGTTACAAACCAATCTGTGGACTTTCAAAGAAATGTTGCTTCTGAAAAATTTGACAGGGGGCTGGGAATGGAGCTCAGTAGTAGCGCACTTGCTGGGCGCATGTGAGGCTCTGGCTTCCACCCTTTGCCCTGCAAAACACACAAATTTTAAAACCCGATTACATCCCACCTGAAAAAGAAAACCCAAACTTTCCTATGGAAATCCATAAACAATAACAAATTTTAAGCTTCCAAACAATTATTTAGTCAGTAAAATTTCTTATTTCATAATTACAATATATTAATAATAAATGAATAAATAGAGTCCTTCATTGAGTAAACATTTATGACACATTTTTTATCTTTCTTTTTCTTTTTCTTTTTAAAAATTAAATATAATCTTCAAAAGGAAACAAAATCATCTCCAGGAGATAAATACTGTATTAATTTCTCAAAGATCTTTTTACTCTGTCACATACACAGCAACTGGAACAAAATCCCAGCCACATCTCATTGCTGCTTTTATTAAGCCGGATTGATTTCAGGAAAGCAGAACTCAACCTCAGAGATTAAACTAATACTGTGCTTTATTGGCCTGGAAAAAGGAGTGATTTAAATACAAACAAAAAAAGATTTTTAAAATCCCCAGAAAAAAATATGAGAGGACTAAACTGACAACCTTTAGAATTTCAGTTAAATTCAAAAATAGAAATATTGTCCATTTTCATTTATCCTCTTTAACAGAGCTGAGAAATACCACAATTGGCCCCTACATCTTTCATGTGTAGCTTTGAAATATTTATTTTGCTTTGTCCCATGAAGGCTTAGGAGGCCCTTAATTTCCTGCAGGGGCCTCTTCTAGTCCTCACACGCTCTTAGCACTTGGAGGGGTGACTCCTCTGTCACCAGCCAGCCTGAGTTCTCAGCCACACGGAGGGAGACAGCAGAGAGGGCTTCACTCTAGATAGGCAGCCCCTCCGCCAGCCTCAGTAGTCAGTTCTAGAGGGACAGGCTGGGGCATTACACAGAAAGTCTTGCCTCGCAAGCTAAAGTGAAAGACGCAGGGACAGCTACAAATTAGTTGATCTGCTTCTGAGAGCAAGATTTGCCCCTGGGTAAACTGAAATTTTGATAATCAGCTCACAGATAAATGACAATTGACTACGGCAATATACAGGGTCAGTTCCAGGTTCGAGGGGCACGAAGCTTATGCGATTTGAAGGGCTCTCTTCGCAAAAGGGAATCCAAGGTTAGCAGTGCAAGTTAGGTCCAAGGCCTTGCAAGGGCCTGTGCTGGGCAGGGAGCCTGAAACTCAAGCCTCACTCACCGCCAGGTAGAGCCAGGTAGAGGCTCCTGTGTGGGACTAGTGTCCCTTGCTGGGCATGTTGCCTTTTGTTCAACAACCATTCAATGGAATTGTAGTTCACTTTGCAACACTGGTACAGAGTCTGCCTGGTGGTGAGCGCCCTTCCCCTCCAAGAGCGGGAACCCACCATCCACACCGAAAGCTCGGTGGCTGGCGATCACTTTGCTGGCACTTAGGCCTTTTTGGTGCCCACTGAGACCAAGGATGAAATAAATCCTGGGACCGCCCTTCCAGAGTGGCAGGGGTAAAGCGTAGAGTGAAGGAATTCGCTTGTGATGACGCTTCCTCCCCGCGGTCTGAGCTTCCACTCAGTCAGGTCGTAACGCACACCTTCCAAAGGCCTGCTTTCCTCCCAGCCTTTCCTGGGCAGAGTTTGGCTCTAGGTTTCCACTGGCCACTGCCATGGGAGCCCTGAGGTCCAGCAAACAATGTGAACTCGCAGCAGGTGTGCTCCCGCCAACCCCACGGGAATGACCACCTCTATTTAAGGGGAGCCCAGAGGTTGGCCAGGGAGCGCTGAATGGCAGAGGCTGTCACCCCTGAAGGCCTTGTGCAGACGAGGACGCTGGGCAGGGAGCAGCCGTCCCGGAGGGGCTCTGTCAGCAGAAAAGGAAAAATATCCGTGTCGTGGAAAATATAGTCCATGGGCTCTTTTATGTAGTAACTTGTATAATAATTTACTAGTTTAAAAGGAGAGGCAAAATAATTTATTTGCGTAATGGAATTCCAGAAGTATGTGTAA
The DNA here is from genome assembly GCA_028451465.1 of Erethizon dorsatum. Lineage (NCBI taxonomy): Eukaryota > Metazoa > Chordata > Mammalia > Rodentia > Erethizontidae > Erethizon > Erethizon dorsatum. The sequence goes on along the minus strand of CM051838.1, from coordinate 27,162,518 downwards.
GAACCCAAGGAGAGCAGTTGACTTGAGGGAAGAGCTAGGTAGGAGGAGAAGGTACCATCCTTTGTGCTTTTTGGTTTAGGAGCATGAAAGTGTATCATCTCATCAAACTTTTAAAATTATATGAAGTAGAGGAGAAGAAAAAGATCTCTTTAAAAGAGATCAGAATTGTTCAATTTTGCCCTTTAAAAAGAGCCAGGTTGAATTGGACTTCAGCCCGGAGGCCTAGATCACACTTGTGAGTGGAAATCTTGATTGTGGCCGCAGGGAGCTGTGAGAGAAGCCACAGAGCGGCATCGGAAGTAGGAAGAGCCCTTTTACACTCACCCCACACCTGCGTGTCGGAGCCGTGTGTTGGCTTCTCACCTAAATCCTAAAATGACATTCAAAATATGTTACTGGAATTCTTCACTTTGGCCTGAAAATTATTGTCCAATAGGCACTGGAAGAAATTTGTCATTAAGCATTACAAATATTTTAAAACCTGGGAATAAAATAATATGAAAAATGTGTCTTAGGAAAAGTCTGGAGATTTGTAAAACTCTTCTATTCTTACAAATTACAAGAATTTATATGTTCTGTCTTAGAATCACTGTATTGAGTTTTATAAGATTAGTTTGCCATATATTTAAATTTAACAGTTACTACTATATTATTATAAGAAAGTAGCCTACATTTAAAATAGTTAACAGCTGGGTGTGGTGGCACACCCTGTAATCCCAGTACTCAGGAGGCTGAGGCAGGAGGATTGTCACAAGCTTGAGGCCAGCCTAGGCTACATAGTGAGTTCAAGGCCAGCCTAAACTACATAGTGAGACCCTGTCTCAAAAAAAAAAAAAAAAAAAAAAAAGTTAACAAGTTATTTACAAATTATTATAATATCCCAAAATAAGGGTTTGGAGGGTAATTTTAGATTTTTCTTATTTACTGAGTTTCCAAATATAATCCTAATGGGATAGATTGCTCTCTCAGATAATTGTTTTTTAAAGTGGGTAGTAGCTATTTATTCACAATTTAAGAATGGATTCTAAGCAGCAACCCCATGAGATTCAACATGTTAAAGATCACTTTGATTGTCGATAGAAAAAAATATCATGAAGCCATTTCACCTGACCATATTTTACACTGCCACAGAACTTTCCTTCTAAGCCCTCATTACCAAAGTCAGCCCAACAGCTAAAACAACATTTGTATGAAAGGAGTGTATGTGTTTTACGCACACAAATGAACAAAGACTCTCTGAGTGACAGCATGTTCATAGGCTACCTGAAAATAGTAAGTGAAATGATGGCCATCTGAGTATTCCCAAGGCTTTATGAAATCCTTTGACAACCCCAGGGTGTAGATTACCCTCCAAAATTAGCTGATGACCAGACAGTTTGGAATTTCACTTTCCAGAAATAACAAGCTGTGAAATGCATAGAGAGCAGGCCAAAAATCCTTTTCTTTTCTCACTGGATGCTGAAGACACCGATCTCAAGTGACCCCCCACCTAAAGGCCTTGAAAGTGAAATTCCTTGCAGAATAGAATGAAACTGCTTTCTGACTTAATCCTTTTCTCTTCCTTTAAACAAGCGTTTCCTTCACAAACATCTAGCAGCCCCAAGGAAAGACAAGAAGCTCTGTGGTCAAAGTGCTGCGTGTGTTTTAAACCGAGCTCCTCTGCCAGGCAGTCACAGGAGAAGACCCGCGGGTGTTCAGCTGGGGAGGCACAAAGGTGCGAAGGCAAGGAGTCCTGCACAGCAGGGAGGGTGACGCAACGTGGGAGCTGCAAAATACCGTTTCAGCTCAAACTTCACAGGGGTATGGACAGCACTGCTGAGCAGACGCCAACCCGAGTGTCAGTCGTTTGGTCAGGGAGCGCGTGGCAGACACTTAGTGCTGCGTGCTCCCCAGTGCCGAGAGGAGCTACTAAAAGCCTGTGAGCCTCAGGTACAAAGTGACTTAAACCCGTGCAGAGAGCCTGTCTGGGGACACACTGTCCCCGGCCGTGCTCACGATGGGGATTTGTGAGGCTGGGAGGAGCCTGCAGCGCGTCCGATGGAGTCGACCCAAATGCTTGCAGACATGAGTGGAAGCCACTTCTGGGCTGGCAGGAAGCGGTGTGGCATCAACCAGAGATGTTTTCTCTGTGCGTCGGGGGCTCCTGCAGCCACACCCGCTGCACAGCTGCGATTCTCGAGCTGGGCCAACATCCTTCACTTCATAGCAAGGGAAGCAAAGCTCAGAAAGCCTCAACTTACTGTCTTGCATGTACTCATTTATAACCGTGCCTATCAGGAAGTATGTATTTGTCTGAACTCTGTTCCTTCAGCAAAAAAAAAAAAAAAAAAAAAAAAAAGAAGAAGAAGAAGCTGCAAAACAGCATTTTGCAATTTGTCTATTCCATTACATTACACAATAATTCTGTCCAATTTGATTTACCATTGTGTGCCTGACATTGACTCATCCTTCCCATGAGTGGGAGTGGAAGTAGGCACGGTCAGACACCATCTGCACCTTCAAGGGACTTGCAGCTTAGAAGTGGCACAGGTCCGACTGTCCTTTGACAAGAGTGATATTTATCGATTTGAACCAAGTCACTGACTCAGAGATGGGACCCATTCACGCTGGCTGGGGTTTGAAGGAGGAGTCCTTTGAAGAAGCGGCATTGGGTCTGAATCTTCAAGGATGAGTTGGGTTTTGCTAGATGGAGGAGAGTGATGCGCAAGAAAAAAGAGAAAACGAATACTGCACCTTAGGAAGTGTATTAGCTTTCCAGTGCTTTATCAAGACACCCATGGCTGACTAATCTATAAAGAAAAGAGGTTTATTCATGCACCAACCACACAAGGAATGTAAATATTATGTACTGCAAACATGGACTAATAAAGAAAGAGATAATGAGTCACTTAAATCTACTGATCTTTCAATACAATGGCAATGATTTTAACAACATGCAAGAATGTTAGCAGCAAGAGTATTTTGCTTTCCTCCTACAAAGACAGCCAACAGTAAAACCCCCAACAGAGAGTCTTGTTCTTTGTTATGTCAATGCTGGTCAGCTTTTAGGCTTCCTGACTGAAGTATAAAATTTACACAAGCAGTGCGTGTTATGTAGAGATGTAGAGCTCTGGTGAATTTATGTCAATGGAACACACTTGCTTCACCAGCACCCAAATCAAGAAACCAAATATCACAAACACAGAGGATACCTCCTTCAGGTGCCCCACCCACCCCAGGCATCAAATCCTGACTTTCAGCAACATTAGCTACTCTTTTTGTTTATGTACTTTAAGTAAAAGCAAGCATTATACTGTTTTAGTAACTGGCTTTTTTCACAAACATGTGCATGGTGTTTATCTATATTTTTGTGAACAGTCTGTGTTTTTCATGTAAATTTTATGGAAAATGGGAAAGCACTTCGGTGAGGAGTTTTATTGTGCGTGAGTGCATTTAATTTAAGCTAATGTAATATACATTTATTGGATAGATGCTGCCGTTAGCCTTAGAGTCCATTTACAGAAGGTGTAAAGCAAGGACAAGTGATTTTGAGTGTGTGTTTAATCATGAAGTTATGTACACTTCAGCTTACTTCATTTTGTTTCCATTGTCTTACAGGTACAAAAACCAGGTACCAATAAACGTCCATGCCAACCCTGGAAAGTATATTATCGAAAGTCGATATGGAATACACACTCTGGAAATCAACACGTAAGAGGACATCGGTGTTTGTGTGTGTTGCCCAGCAATCGATCAACTAACAGCCACGCCCCTTTCCCCTCCTGAGGCAGCCTGGTCACCATGGGGGACAGTCATGTATATTTCTTCTCTTGGTGGCACCTGTAAGGAGACATGCAAGACTAATCCTCACCACACCCACACCACCTCCCAAAGCGATCAGACATGGGAATTTAGAAAGAGATGATGCAAAAAATTAATTTTTATCTTTTTATTTATTCCCTTTAATACTTGAGAATTTTTCCTAGACACTAGTAAGAAAGTAAGTTATAAGTAGGCATTTCTATTCAGTTGCCTTTTCAGAGTTGCAAATCAGCATCGTCATTACATCCTCTTGCTTTTAATCAACAAAGGTCGCCAAGACAAGTTGAATGGCATTGCGTGTAAGCTGAGCTTGGAGACAGTGTTCTTTCCTGCAGCTCACCAGAAACAGGGAAGACTGTGCACCTTGTCTGTCTGTGTATTAGAGGGAGGCACAGACATTAGAATATTTTAGGGTAAAGCAAATTCCAAAACAATATTTGAAAATAGAACTCACATCAAAATTTCCAAGCACAAAGCTGGGCATGGTGGTGCACACCTGTAATCCCAGCACTTGGGAGGCTGAGGCAGGACGATTATTTCAAATTCAAATTCAACCTGAACCACATAGTGAGACTCTCTCAAAAAACCAAAAATAAAGAAGCTGGATGTGGTGGCGCATGCCTGTAATCCCAGCACTCAGGAGGCTGTGGCAGGAGGATTGCTGTGAGTTGGAAGCCAGCCTGGGCTACATAGTGAGTTCAAGGCCAGTCTGAACTACACAGCGAGACAAACAAAACAAAACAAAACAACAAAAAGCCAGGAATGGTGGTGAATGCTTGTAATCCCAGCACTTGGGAGTCTGAAACGGGAAAATTGCCTTGAGTTCAAGGCCAGCCTGAGCTATATAGTGAGCGCAAGTCTAGCATGAACTGCAGAGCAAGACCCTGTCTCAAAAAAAAAAAAAAAAAAATCCCAAGCCCTCAAAACTTTGTCATGTCTCCCAAGATGGGTCTGAAATCTAAACCCGGTTACTGTGATGAAAACAGTAAACAAGCTTCCACCACATTCAGTTCAGATGAAAGCACGGTGTGCCGAAACATCATCCCATTCTCAGGAGATTTATAGCCTTCTGCCCTAATCAGAGGAACTGGTCCAGGTGACACGGGGCTTCCTTCCCACAGAGCCCTGGGGCCCTGTGACATTCGCCAAGCGCTGACACTGATCTAAAGTCTCATAGCTTCAGCGAGTGAGTGTTTTTTCAGGACGGCTTCCAAAATTAAGTATGAAAAAGGTGACTGCAGTTGCCTTCCTGGGGTCCTAGAGATGTCTTTAAAAAGTTAGGAAGAAGCAACTTTACACAAATGAAACCAGACCCTGAAAGACAGTGAGGAACACGGAGAGCTGGTGTGGTGCTTTGAAATCCTAGCCTCTTCATCTCTCGTGAGATCACTCCCTCCCTGATTCCATTTCACAAGCACTCCTGTTTCTGGATTACATCTTTCAGAGGAAATGGGCCTTGTGTTATGCTTTGGGCAGAAACCCTAAGTGCGGCCTGAACATGAATAGAGTCGAAGCGTAAATAACTCGCTTCTGTTTTGAAACCAGAGTGCAGAACCATACATTAAACCAACCTGGCTCACAAGGGCTGTGGGAATCCTAAGGAAGGGGCTGTTTTTCTCTTGCCTGTCATCCTGGTGCTGGTGTCCCCAGACTAAAGTCCACTGCAGAAGACAGGACAGCTGGGAGGCCACACCCTCCAGTATGCCTCCAGGTAGTTGTACAAAGGTACCTGTACAAAGGTACATGCTGGTGGACATCTCCTCCTTCACGTACAACTCCAGACAAGCCTTTCTTAACATTGCTCATGCTGTAATTTATGTGCCGAGCCCTTTGCTGATTCTGGTTTTTTATTTATTTGGAAACTCAAATGAACCTGGGCTCGGGTCACAGTGGGTGACAGATGTTCTCCTCCTATTCTGCTGCTGTGTGGAACTGTGGTGGATCCGCGGTCTGTATAACACCCCAGGGCACCAGCTTGGTCACACAGCCTTCATCCAGTGTCCCCAGGGGCCTCACAGTAGCCGCTGGTGTGCAGTGTGCTGTGTTAGCAAAGTGCTCCTGATAGAACAGCCAGTGACCTGACGGATTGCCGGCCACCAGGGCCACTCATTTCCACGTGTCCTTTCAGATGTGACTTCGAAGACACAGCTCAGTACCGGGCCTCGGCGATGAACGTCAAAGGAGAGATTTCAGCCTATGCGTCAGTTGTGGTGAAGAGTAGGTTTGCCAGATTCGTTTTGTTCAAAGTAGATTTTTAAAGTTCTTCCTGTTGCTCAAGAGTCCATCCATCAGTCGTGAAGCACTCTTCCCATGTGTCTCTGTTTCCTCTTTAGGGTACAAGGGAGAGTTGGATGAGATGCATTTGCACGCCAGGGCTGCCACCATGCCCCTCAGCTGTAAGTTCCGCCAGGGATTTGCTGAGCGGCACATTTGTGTCTTCATGGGAAACACGGCCTCAGAAGTTATTTTAACCTGCTGAAATACATGTGTCCTATACACAACATGTCATAACGTATGCTTGGATGGTTATGTTATGGATCTATAATTTCTTATTTTGTTCTTTCGATTCTTGGGTTACTATTCTCTGACGCAGTCTCATCACTCTGTTTGAGTTTTATGAAAGCCATGGTGGGATGGGCTAAAAATGACAAATGCTTTTTTTAAGCCTCTCTGTATCCAGCTGAGAAAGCTCATTATACACACCTGGGCAGAGGGAATGGCCTGGTGATTGTGTCCTCTGAATGTGTCCTGTTCACTCTCATGGCTGCGTTACCATCCATGTTTCCCCCTTTCTTCCCCTTCCAGTGAGGGGCTGAAGGCCCAGCTTACCCGCTCGCTGCTCAGAGGCTGGCAGAGCCTTTTCAGACTGAGCCTTGACTTAAGTACAGTTGTTCCTAACAGAAAACAGAGGGCTGTGTTCATGCATTCAGCTACTGACCATCTGCTGTGTGATAGGTACCACTTTAGGTAGTTGTAATAGGCTGGTAAATACCACGGACAAAGCTCCCTGCTCTTGGTTTTGTTCTAACAGTTAACATGCATTGATCAGTCACTGTAAACATCACATGAAGGTATTTTTATATGTGTTGATTCATTTAAGGCTCGCCAGTAGCTTATAAAGCTTTTATCTGAACTTTTATCTGCACTAGGCAGATGGGGAAATAGTTTGGAGGCTAAGTAGCAGGACGAGCCCACACATACTCGTGTATGGGGACTTGGAGCCTGGCCTTACTAATTCTAAACCACAGTTTTAAGCAGGAGTTGCAAGGAACTAGACTGCAAATATTTTAGGTTCTGTGGGCCATACGGTCTGTTGCAGCTGCTCAGCTCTGCTGCTAAAACACGAAAGCAGCCACAGGCAGTGGGCAGCAAGCGTGGCTGTGTGCCGATGAAGCCTTCCTCATACACACTGAAGTTTGAATTTCCAGTGACATGTCACAAGACTGTCTTTTCCTTTTGATTATTTTCAACCATTGTAAAAGCTAAAAAACATTCTTTTTTTTTTTTTGTGGGTACCGGGGGGTTGACCTCAGGACCTCGCGTGCCAACAGGCACCCGTGCCGCTGAGCGATATCACCGGCCCCTTTTTCGTATGTGGGATCCAGGAGTTGAACTCGGACCCTCGCGCTTGCAAGGCAGGCGCTTACACCGCTGAGCCATCTCACCGGCCCTAAAAACATTCTTAAGGGTATGAAATAGGAGGCAGTCCAGATGGGCCCACAAATTTCCCTGCCCCTACCCTAAACCATTTATCCAGGATGGAAAGTACATATGATAAAAGGCTGAGGAAGTGATAAAGGATGTTTCATCATCTGGTTGTTAAAGCTGGGTTCCTCTTGAACCCTAAAACCACCCTCAACAATGCAGCCCAATCTCAGAGATGGAAAGAACCTAGAAGTTAGAGCCCGCTATGCTACCAGAGGGCCTGGAACTTCGGGGTCACTGCAGAGCCTCCTTACAACCCTCCTCTGCTCCTGAAGGTGGCTCTGGAACAGCCCAGCCTCCACGTCACGTCTCTTAGGGTTCCGTGGGGCATCATCCCACAGAAACAAGGCAGATGGGAGAGAGGCTCCAAAGAGATGTTATCCCAGCATCAGTTAGCAGTTGCCTGGGAACACAGCACAGGGCCTTACAGCACACCATTGGGAGCAAACAGCCTGCCAGTGTAAACCCGGCTCTGTGGGGGAATGTGGACAGTGGCCTAGCCGCGATTGCATCAGTTTCCTCTTCCATAAAATAGAGGGGGATTATGGTAGGGTGACTGTGCGGCTCAGCCAAGTTGACAGCTATTAAATACATGGAACAACACTTGGCAAAGCGGATCTAAAGAAATTGCATTTTCAGGATGCTATTACAAGGCCTTAGGAAAAGAGACTCAACATAAAGAGAAAGGTTCTAAGTTTCGGAGTTGGGCGGTTAGGATTTGAATTTTAATCCTGCCCAGGCTGCCTGAGAAGTCTTGGCGGTGGCGGTGTTACCATCAGAACTTCCGTGTCTCCTGGGAAAAAAAGGCAAAGACTCGGATCTGTGCTGTGGAGTTGCGAGAGTAGAAAACACGTCTGTCACATGCGAAGGGCCTGGCAGTTAAAAACCCATCGGCGGGGCCGGTGAGATGGCTCAGCGGCTTAAGCGCCTGCCCGGCAAGCGCGAGGGCCCGAGTTCGACTCCCGGAACCCACATACGTAAAAGGGGCCGGTGATATCGCTCAGCGGCACGGGCGCCTGCTGGCGCGCGAGGTCCTGAGGTCAACCCCCGGTACCCACCAAAAAAAAAAAAAAAAAAAAACCCATCAGCGATAGTCATTTCTTCCCTAACCTCCTTTTGAAAAAGGAGAAAAGAAAACCTAGGAAAGTCAGTGGTACAGGCATTTAATCTATAACTAAGATGTTTCTGAGAATAATTCTTTCAAAGTTACTAATATTTTAAACTTTTCCACTCTTTTACTGGGATTTTTAATACACTTCAAAAATAAAGTGGGCTGGTGAGATGGCTCAGTGGTGTACACGCCTGCCTGGCAAGCACGAGGGCCCGAGTTCAACTCCCGGAACCCATGTACGAGAAAAGGGCCGGTGATATCGCTCAGCAGCATGGGCGCCTGCTGGCGCGCGAGGTCCTGAGGTCGACCCCTGGTACCCACAAAAAAAAAAAAAAGAAAAAAGAATGAAGTTTTTCTCTTACTTAGACTATTTTTTTTTGTGGGTACCGGGGGGTCGACCTCAGGACCTGGGGTGCCTGCACGCCCGTGCCGCTGAGCGATATCACCAGCCCCTTTTTCGTATGTGGGTTCCGGGACTCGAACTCAGGCCCTCGCGCTTGCCGCGCAGGCACTTAAGCCGCTGAGCCATCTCACCGGCCCACTTAGACTATTTTTAACAGTAGCTGATGTAACTATTTTGTCTCAAGAGTATAAGCAGTGGACCTTAAATTAACTGAAAATCTAAATTAAAAGACAAGTATATTGCAGCTGAGCAAATGTAGACTAAACGTGATATTAATTTGTATTTTAGATATCAAACCTAACCCTTTGAGTTCTACTTATTACAATAATAAAGACAAGCAATTAGATTATATGATCAATGAAGCAAGAATTCCTACACAAATGAGACATATGTGTGTTCTACATAGTTCTTACATAGGATTTATTTTTGCCTGGATAAATGCTTTGTTCAATTCTCTGTAGCAATTGCTTTCTGCCTGTGCTCTTTAAAATGTTTGTGACTCTTTGATGAGAAAAAGAAATATATCATTGCTATTTGTTTTGGCTGTAACCAGTTGCCGTGACCCCTTATGGTTATGCGTCCAAGTTTGAGATCCACTTTGATGACAAGTTCGACGTGTCCTTTGGGAGAGAGGGAGAGACGATGAGTCTGGGCTGTCGTGTGGTCATCACTCCTGAAATCAAGCATTTCCAGCCAGAAATCCAGTGGTACAGGAACGGTAAGCCTTTGTCGCGGACCTGGCTGGGGTTCTCAACCGCAGACGCCCTGGGGCAGAGTGCAGAGCTGTTTATCCGGGTTGGTGTAATCTGGGAGTCAGAAGGTACAACTTGCTGTGTGTCCAAGCCATGTTCACATATACATCAGAGTAGCAACACTTTAATAATATGTTTGTGGAGTTGACATTTTCTTATCGCCAAATAAGTGGAATTACCCCCCAAAATGAATATTCACTTTGTAAGTTAATTTTTGTTAAAATACTTTCCCTGATAGACTTATCACTTATACTGTAAAAATTGTATGAAATTTTAAAAACACATATACGTATATAAAACAATAAATTATGCTATTATTAATTAACCAGCAGAGTAAATGAAGAGGAGATTCAGACCTTAGCAATTTTGTTTTAATGTGTCCAAGGCTGTCTACAATTTTGAAATGTATAGGTTCCGTTATGAAATGACATACAACGAAAGAAAAGCTTCATCTGCTTTGTGTCCCTCAGCGGCGTCAGGTAGTGCGGGTATTTTGAATGCAGAAATACTACGCATTTCAAGTTACTTTTTTGGGCACATGAACCGCACCGTCGGGAAGGGGACCTGAGCTTGATTTAAGGCGCAGCCACCCCCTTGAAGTTCCTCATCATTTTGTTTTTGAACTTGCGCTTTGCCTGGAAGTCCCATAGGACCGCGGCGCGCACACAACCAGAGGAGCAGGCGCGAGGCCTGCAGCACAGCGTCTGGTTCACGGCGACGGCTGAGATCAGCGCCGGCCCCGTCTGGAACGCGCAACGCAGCAGCACCAGCAGCCGCCCAGTGCTGGCTGTGGCTGCGGCCCGGGCAGAGGGCGGACCCCGCTTGGCTGCGGCGTGAGACCTGCCCCCCCCCCCAGAGCAGTCTCATGGGATCCGCACAGCGTGCGATCCCTGGCGCTGGGACAGGAACTGTGGCAGCCAGCGACTTTGTCAGTTAAATGTCAATCAAAAGCCACATGCAGACGCTGCAAACCACGCCCACGAGGAGCTAGACTCTTCAGAGCTTAGCATCTCTGCTTTTGAGGCTTAGAAATGGAATTCAAAAATTGTAAGATTTGATGAAAAGAACACAATATTGTTTTGAAACCTTGGATGAACCAATTATGGACAAGGAGGACAGTTTTAAAGTTAACGATAGTGGGGCATAGTGGTCTATAATCCCAGCACTTGGGAGGCTGAGGCAGGAGAATCAAGGTGAGTTTCAGGCCAGCCTGGGCTACATAGTGAGGTCAAGGCCAGCCTGAGCTACACAGTGAGACCCTGTCTCAAAAAAAAAAAAAAAAAAAAAAAAAAAAAAAAAAAAAATTTAGTGTTTACTTGTAATTGAAGATACAATGATAGGACGCATAAACAGATATTTTGAATTATGGACAAATTACAAATCATTTTTGGTTTCTAGTATGACCTCCATGAGTTAGAGTACATGTCAAAAGAAACATTGAAGTGGAACTGTATAAATTTATAATAAAATTCAGACTTATAACTCCACTTTGTATGGAGTTAAATATTTTTAGAAAAAATTTTCCTCCATCATCATCAGTTCTAGAGTATTCAAAATTTAGACTTTAAAATAGAAAGTTAACTCAATGTTGTCATAATCTATTGTAACACTTTTAACCACTTTGGTAATAATTGTATCAGCAGAAAAATCCTTCTCTAAATAAAAAATTATCAACATTTTTTGGTAAGCTTACATTTATAGAATGGCTAACATTACTTTTGATTATATTGATTTAAAATGAAGTTGCTTAAAATATAATTTTTTTAAAATATAAAGTTTAATGCCCTAATAAATTTGTGAAAAGCAAGCTGGAACTCTTATCAATCAATAAATTGGTAAAGTATTATTATTTATTGGATGTAAACGTATGGCACAAAAATTGTTTTTGCAGTTTGTATGCCCCCAGTAGGTTTAATAAATTATAAAACATTTTAAAGAGAAAAAGTCTTATAATTTGGCACCTTTAACTGAATTTTCTCTCTGCATTTTGGACAAAGGGCTTTGCAATTTAATTCTGCACTAGCCCTAGAAATGAAGTGTCTGGCTCATGGTCTCTCACTTCTGTCCAGTACTTTTACAAATATACAGTGGTGCCTCAGTTCATGAAAGCTTTTATCTGTGGACAATCTGGTTTGTGAACAGAAGCATTTGGCAAAATTCTGCTTTTGTTTGTAAACTCCACCTCAGGCGATGAACATGGCTGCGGCCATCTTTCCTGCACAAACATCAGCTTGCCATCTTCTCCAGAATCGTGGAATAAGCCAGGCGTGGTGGCACATGCCTGTAATCTCAGCACTCGGGAGGCTGAGGCAGGAGGATCACCGTGAATTCGAGGCTAGACTGGGCTACATAGTGAGTTCAGGCCAGCCTCAACTACATAGCGTGACCCTGTCTAAAAAAAAAGAATCGTGGAACAAATTAAGTTCCTGAACCGAGGCACCACTGTACATCTGGCAGAAGAGCTTGAAGCTCTAGAGACTTCCTCTAATAGATAATTTTCAATATAGGAAAGGAGCAGAGGAAGAGGAGTGAAGGGAAGGGAATAAAAGGGGCATAATAGAGGAAAAGTCACTTGATTTGCTTATCTTTCATTTCTAGGGGAACCTGTCTCTCCATCGAAGTGGGTGCAACCACACTGGAGTGGCGACCGGGCAACCCTGACGTTTTCTCATCTCAACAAGGAAGATGAAGGCCTCTACACGATCCGCGTACGGATGGGAGAGTATTACGAGCAATACAGTGCTTATGTCTTTGTCCGAGGTAAGACCCCGTGAACAGCAGGACACCCAGCCTTATATGAAACACCCAAGCCAAATGAAAGAACCATTTGAAATCGCGTCCAGATTACCTGGAATAGGAATTTTCATTCCCAGGAAAAGCAGACCTTATGTAAGAGGTGACCCTGGGAGACACCAGACAACAGAGAGTTTATTTCTGCCTGTGTCTGTCAGAGAGCTGCCTCTGCCGAATGTGGCCATGTGGTGTCCCAGGTCCCCTTACTTCCCTGTATGCCGTGGTGCCAAGTCCCATTCCCACCCATGCCTCCGGAGAGGAAAGGAAGTGGGGCGAGAGAGCTGTCCAGTCGCTTCTGCTTGGAGAGCACGAACACATGCAGCCCTCCCCAGGGAGTCAGTCTCTGGGTGGCCAGCGTGTTCCCTGTCCTGAGAGGACACCCAGCAGTCTGTACCACACTCTTGCTGAATACCTGGTAACTGAATTCTGCTGCAGACCAGGAACTGCTAGAGACACGTGGATGCGCACAGCATCGGAAAAATGTGGCAGACTATCTCTTCCACGGAAGCATCCTGGCCAGTCGGATATTTCTGGAGGGAGAGAGAGGCCAGCCTTTAGTGCAAAGCGCAGCGAAAGCAGGCTCACTGGAACGCATCAGCATGTCAGTGCAGTTACCGGTCACCTGCCTGAACCCAGCTAGACCACCAAAGCCTTTGCCTGTGGTCTTGGATGTCTTAGCTGAACCGGAGAACATCTTCAGCAATCTAAGAAACAAACTGAGGCTTCAGTGCTTCCTTCCTGTGGTTTTTCTGGGACCCTGGCATGCTCTGGGGTTCCTCAGCATTTCTCAATGCCACACCCAGAGTTGTGCCTGTCTGCTAGGCGTAGGCCAGACTATACAGGGCTAGTTGCAGATGAGGGGAAGGTGTCAACGTTTGAGATTTATACTTAAGCCAGTTCTCAAATCCATGGTTTAGGGAAATGGAAGGTTTCTGAGATTTATCAGCTGTTTCTGAGTGCAGTGGCACATACTTGTAATCCTGCAATTCTAGGAGGCTGAGGCAGGAGTATTATAAATTTGAGCCCCTCCTGGGTGACTTAGTGACTTAGTGAGACCCTGTCTCAAAATAAATAATCAAAAGGGCTGGGGAGATAGCTGGGTGTGAAGGCCCGGGGTTCAATTCCCAGATCTCTCTCTCCTCTCTCTCTCTCTCTCATCTCCATCTCTATCTCTGTCTCTATATCTATCATCTTTATCTCTATCTCATCTCTATCTCAGATGTAGTTTTAGTCAACCTTCCTGGTGCTGATACATAATACCCAACACTCACTGTGTAAAGGAGAAGTTTGTTTGGCTCACAGTTTCAGAAGATTCAGTCCATGGGTAGCTGGCTCCAAGAGGGAAACATCCTGATAGAAGGGTATGGCATAACAAAGCTGCTTAGTTCATGGTGGCCAGGAAGCAGAACAGGGAAGAGCATCAGAGAGGAAGAGGCAGGGACCAGATATAGACTCCAAGGTCAGGCCTCCATGACCTGCCCAGACACACACACACAAGGGTGCTTTACTCATCCACAGGGTGGCTCCCAAGCCAATCCAGGTGACATTTCACCTTAACTGTTATAGATGTTGATGTGAAAGAATTGAATACACTGGAAAGATAAATTTCAGCAGTTACATTGTGAATTTAACAACTTTGAAGATTCACTTAAATTTATATTATATTTGAGGTTGTTTTAAAGCATCTTTATTGAAGATATATATCATAAGATTCAGACATATTAAGTGTATACTTGAGTACTTTTCAGTGTCTTTGTAGAGTTGTGCAACCAGGACTCACAATCCACTTCTAGAGTTGGCAGTGGGGAGAGAGGGGCTGCTGGGGGTTGAACCCAGGGCCTCACACATGCTAGGCACACATCCTATCCCTGAGCTCCACCCCCAGCCCCAACTTCTACTGCATTTCCAGAACCCTAAATCTTGTGCCCATTTCCCATTCATTGATACCCAACTATCCTCTGGCAACCACTGATTTACTGTCTCCATAGATTTGTCTTTCTGGACTTTTTTTTTTTTTTAATATATATATATGTGGTCTTTTGTGCCTGCCTTTTTTTTCACTTAGCATGTTCTGAGGTTCGCTTGTGTTTTCACTGAAAAATAATATTCCAGTGTGTGGATGGGCCTGCTTTTGTCTATACTTTCACCAGCTCATAGATAGCTGGATTGTTTTCACTCTCTGATTAGAATAAATGATGTAGCTATGAACATTTCTGTTCATATTTGTAGGCCTATGTTTTCATTTCTTGTGGGTAAATACCTACAAATGGAATTGCTGGGTCATATGATAAATTTATGCTTAACTTTTAAAGAAACTGCCAGAGTGTTTTATATGATACTTAAAGTGTTTTTAAAACTATGAATCCACTGAGCTGTATGAGGCCATTTCAATGCATTTTTTTTTTTAGAGCACTGATATTTTTGCTGCTTAGAAAATAGCTTCTGCACCAGAAAGATCAGTGTATAAAGCACCATATGTCTGCAGAAACACATTGCAGAGCTGTACACATTTGGCCAGGGCCTTATTACATAGATATTATGTATTCATTGTGAAAATATAGATGATATAAATAAGCAAAAAAAGAAATTAAAGGAAAAGCCGTCCCTAAGTCTACCATCCAGAGATAAGTCAATGCTACCATTTTGTTGTGTACTATATTCTTTCCTGTCCCCCCCACAAACACATACACACACACATGCACACACACACATATGCACACACACTCACTTATAGAGAGACACAGGGACAAATGATAAAATACTCAAAGATGAAAAAATATTCGTTTGGGGAAAACTGGAAAAAATCTAGGTATCTACCAATATGAAAGTTGTAAAATATATTTATATATGTATATTTATTTATAGGAAATATTAAATATAAGTATATATTTTATATAAAATAAAGTATACAAATGCTCCGTATAAACAATGGAATACTGCAGAGCAATGAAAACTGATGACATATATATGTAATTGATATATATGGAAATGTATCAAGAAAAAAGTTTTCATAAAGCTTGACCCCATTTTATTTTTAAAATAATCATTTTTGAGTTTATAAATGTAGGGGAAAAGTCTAGAAAGGCTTAGGCCAGTAGGTTAGCAGCAGTTATCTCTGTGTTACGAAATGAAAAGAGTTACACATTTTTGTCGTGTATTTTATACCCACGCGCTATATTTATAATGAAGGCAATAGAATTACATTTTGAAAAAAGTGAAGAGCAGTCTGTGCCAGAGGTCAGGATACAAGAGCAGCAGGCTAATCTTTGATGTCATTAATTAAACCTACCACAGCGGGGCTGCGGGGAGGGCGGGGAGAAGGTCAGGCGATGTCCTGGAGCGGCTGAGGGCTAGTGCGCCTGCGCGGGGCTGGGGCGGGCGCCCGGAAGCCCCTGCTGAAGCCAGGTTTTCTGTCCAGTGGCCACAGTTGTGTTCTTGTCATTCTCAGTGTTTCGTTTCCCCCGCTGTATTGTACCTTCTTGGGAGAAGGAACGATCCTTGTTTTTTAACTTCTGTATTAGCACCTAGAAGAGTAATGAACAAATGAATGAATAAATGCGTGAATGCATGGCTGGGAACCTTGAAAGGTTGCCAAGCCCACCCCCTGCGAGGCGTGTTGCAGATAATGTTATAAAGACGCGGGGAGGTGGCTCCCTAGCGCCTCCTGTCCGCCAGGCTCCCTTACACGGAGACGCGCCGTCATAGAAAGGTGCACAGGCTGCCCAGCTGACCAAGCCTCCCCCAAACAGCGCGGGGGTTGCTGTTGTTTGTTGCAGGCCTTTAACAAAAGGACATTGCGAGAGGGTCCCGCTGTCCCCTGGAGGCTGAGTGGTTTCCTAGCAGATCGCCCTAGATGCCCACCTGCACTCTCGCGCTCTCTACCCTCACCCTGAGCGGCCCCGCTGGCCCCTATCCAGGGCTCCCGGAGAGTCGAAGCATAGGGGTCTCTGTACCCCAGTGTTTATCTCGTACTGCCTGGCGCTCGAGAATTCTGCATTCAGCTTCAGGCACAATGATTTACTTGCATCCTCCTAGAGTACAGCTGCGGGAGAGATTTGCCTGGAGCCACGTCCCTGCTGGTTTATGGAGCATGGAACAGAATGTTTAAACCAAATAAGCTGAGTGTGGTGATGCACACCTGTAATCCCAGCACCCCGGGAGGCTGAGGCAGGAGGATTGCAAGTTCAAGTACTGCCAGGGCAAATTAGCGGCTTAGTGAGGCCGTGTCTCAAAATTTTAAAATTTTTAAAAATAAAAATAAAAAAGGACCGAGGAGGTAGCTCAGTGCATAGGTTCAATCCCTAGGAATACTGAAGGAAAAAAAAAAAAAAAAAAAAAGGAATGTTGGGCTTTTCAGTTATCAAAGCTGTTTAATTCACAGGTAAGCAAATATTTCTGCGGTGTCACCTAACATCTCAATAACTAACAAGCACTGCAGACAGTGTGCGTCCAGTCAGCAAAGGTGTTCTCTCTGGGGCCAGCAGCTCCCACTCGGCTCAGCCTCTCCCGCTAACCCCGTGTGTGAGGGGTCGGTCAGTTGCCAGGGGGAATTGGCAAATCGGACGCCGCCTCTGTTTTTAAAAGATGACTAAGGGTGTCTTGAGTTCACTTCCTCTCCTGCTAACAGTAGCCCTGATGCACTGATGCAGCTGTGCCGATCCCGTTTCATCAACAGCCACTGGTCCCTGTTGCTTGCGTTAGCCTGGACTTTTCCTAACCGCAGATAAACCAGGCTCAGACTCGGATGTAAGGTCAGGGTTCTTTTCCTAAGTGTTCTCAGTTTGGGGGCGATGTTTGGTTAAACGGATGTTTCTTTTCTCTGTCAAAATAGTAGGGCCCAGCCTAAGGATGAGCGAAGGTCCGTGGTTCTTGTTGTCTTTGGATGCATTCAGAAGGTGGCGGAAGGGGCTCTTGGTCCTCCAGAAAGCTTTCATAGTTTATTAGCAGCATGGTACAGTCAGTGCCTTAAGAACAGACGCTCTGACCTGGTGACCCACCTGATAGCAATTACCAGCATCTCCCTGCTCCTTTTATTCTGGAACATTCTGGGCAGCAAGGGCCAGGAGGCAGAAGTCGCTGGTACTTTCGGAGCCCTTTCTATCTTCTAACTTAACGTTCTTCCCGCTGAAGGGGAAAAGCACACACAGTTATGTTGGTAAACAAATCACAAGATTCTAAGTTCGTTCAGTTGGGGCCAGAGATGTGCCCATTGTGTGGCAAGGCCACAGCTGCCACCTGGCAGAGTGTGATGGGGGCTGGGGGGTCGTAACCGGATCTCCCGGTGTCTCCACAGATGCTGACGCCGAGATTGAAGGTGCCCCTGCTGCGCCCTTGGATGTGGTGAGCTTGGAAGCCAACAAAGACTACATCATCATCTCCTGGAAGCAGCCGGCTGTGGACGGAGGGAGCCCTATCCTGGGCTACTTCATTGATAAGTTAGTCCTGCTCTACCCGCGCTGGGAGCTCTGCAGCCGTAGACGACTGCTCCTGTCATTCCGCTTGGGTGCCACCTCCACTTTTCTGTCTCTCTGCGTACACACATGCACATCCTCATACCTCTAGCTAGACATTCGTATCTGTTTAACTACCTATCTGTTTACCTAAATTCCAAAGATAAACTCTGAATTTGACTACCAACTCATCACTAGCTTGGCAAGAGCTCTGTGAGTTTGGAGACCTAATAGAGGCCCTTTGGAAATGAAGTAGCTGATATGCAACATATTTAGTGTCTGTATTCCTAGTATGTTAGTAATTTAAGAATATTGACTTTAGGAATACAAAAATGTTATGTGTGTTGCAGGATATGGTTTCAAGTTATACAAAATATAACAACAAAAGTTGATAATATTAAATTATGCTCTTATCTACAAGTTCTTGCTGTTTACAGTCTCCAAAACTTAGAGAGTCTATCTAATATTTATAGTACCTAGGCTTTACACATCAATTGTCCAGCAAGTTTGATTATTAGCCTGCATGCATTGTTCTCTGATTTGGTTTCTATTCAAGTAGTTGCTTTAATTCTCTTTTTATTTTTGATTATGGAAACCACTAGAGACAGATATTCACTGTCACTCTGATAGAATAAGTTTGTACCAAGGTGGATTAAACCCTATATTTATAATATTAAGTAAATGTGTGCCCACTGAGCTCAATATCCTCTACAGAAATATTTCTATACATTATTTGCGATTTAACATATACGTGAAATGCTATGGATGCATCATTTAGTAGAGATGAATTGTGAAGGTTTACACAGATCTTTTCAGTATCTGGTTTATTGGCTTTGACAAATTTCCAAGGGATTAGCAAACTATGGCCAGTGAAAGATGAGGAACAATAAGAACATTTTGTTGTCTTCTTTCCTTAGTCACGATAGAAATGACTGCTTCATGGCCAACAGTTATTAAGCATGCACTACAGACCCGACACTGCGCTAAAAGCTTTGCGTATGTCTACCACAGCCCCCATGTATCCTGGAGGAAGGCATTATCACAGGAGGACAGGAGCAGCAGGCCCAGCACCACATGCCAGTGAGAGACACTGACTTGCCCAAAGTCACACAGGCAGGAAGTGGCAGAACCAGGACTCAGACATCAGCTAGCACATGCGAGTATCCCTGGGTCACCAGGGCAGTGTCTGCAGAATCCAGGAGACAGAGTGGTTCTCGGGACTGTCCTGGCCCTCCCAGCTTCCCTGCCCAGTCCCCCATCCCATAGCAGCTCCAGAATGTCTATGAGAAAGATTCAGGGGAAAAGGATGGAAGGCAGGGATGGAGGCTATCTTTGATGGCACTTTGTGTAGTGTTGAAGAAAACGCTATGGTTTATATCCGAGAATGGAAAGTGATGGTACCAAGGGGGGACACCCCTTACCGCCTCTGTTCTGTCACCGGGACTCCCCCACCCTGAGAAACACTTGGGAATTATACATTTTAAACATAGGGGCATTTGGGGAATGAAGAAAACTGGATGTGCTGGGTTCTGCTTGTAAAAACCCAGTGCATTCCTGAATGCTAACTCTGCGTAATTCCATCGCACACCGGGTCACACGGGTCAGGCCAGCAGCATGAGATGAACTAGCATGCTCATCTCCTGCGGAGTGACCCTGTCCACCCCTGGCTACCGACTGCTACGAACACACTGGATCGGAAACCAGTTTCCAAGTGCTTCATTTCCTCCGGGATCTCCCTGCCTGTCATCGATCTCACCTGTTAAAGAAGCAAACATATTACAATCACCTCTTTGTTCTTCCCCCACATAGAATATAGTGACCATGAAATAAGAAGACACACGCTGCGCTGTATCCAAACTACGGTGTGAACAGTTACCTTTCAAGGGGCCAAAATGTCAACAGCACTGCCATTTTAGAAAGAAAATGCCCAAGGAAGACAAAGAAAGAAATCACTAATGGTAGACGGGAGGCATCAGCCAGGGAGATATGGGGGTGGGAGAACCCTCCCCCTAAGTCTCTCACGTAAAGATTTGGGAGTTACTTCCCCGCTTCCTCTTTTCCCCCAAACTCCTTTGCTTAGCACTTGGGCCTCTCAGCTGCCTGCTTTCAAATTCAGGACAGCTCTGAGGCTTTTTTCTTCTTGTTCAAGAAGACGCTGCATTTGCGTGGAACTGAGTGCCGCTGTGTGGATACCTAGGAAGGCACGCCTGTGTCGGTCTTGAGAGACCTGAAGCAATCAGCTGGTTCATGGCTCTCGGGCTATTAATGTAGCCATCACGTGTAACATTCCTGTCCATCTGCTCTTTCCCCTAGGTGTGAGGTGGGCACAGATACCTGGTCTCAGTGCAATGACATACCTGTGAAGTTTGCTCGCTTTCCAGTCACTGGATTAATAGAAGGCCGTTCCTACATATTCCGGGTTCGAGCTGTGAATAAAAATGGAATAGGCCTACCCTCTCGAGTTTCTGAGCCTGTGGCCGCACTGGATCCAGCTGAGAAAGCTAGACTTAAAAGTAAGCATGCACTTTCCATTTTTCAGCATCCTCCCTTGTACTTTTTTACCTTTTAAAAATAACTGTGGCACACACCTGTAATCCCAGTACCCTAGGATGCTGAGTCAGGAGGATCTCAAGTTTGAGCCCAGCCTGGGCAATTTAACAAGTTAGTGAAACCTTGTCTTAAAATAACAAAGGTCTGAGGGTGTAGCTCAGTGCAAAGGCCCTGAATTCAATCCCCAGTACTGCAAACATTAAATTAAGTAAAATAACTGCAATGGACTTCATCGCGAGGCTGTCCCCCTCCCTTCCACTAGAGGGAGATGAGAATAAGAAATCCTTTTCTCATTAGGAAATCCTGGGGAGGAAGGGGGTTGGTTTTCTTGCTAATCCAGTTTCTTCAGGGCTTTATGTAATCTTACTTTATTTCATCTTATTTTTTATCTTATAGCTTGCCTTGTTAATCTGGGCCACAGGCACTGTGAGTGGAGTGAAATATGAAAACAAATAGCCTGGAGAGCATTTTTATTCACATTAGCAGTGCATTCCAAATATGCTCCTGGCTCTAAGTGTATCTCTTGACTTTGAAATCTACTCCTAGAGCATTAGTGACTCAACAGTGGAAGTTTCTTTATATCAACAGAAAAGCAGACTTACATTATATCTGATCTGAATTTGAGTTTCCACGTTAGACAATTAAATCTTTTCCTGTACTTAGTTTCCAGATTTTTTTGCTCTCTTTTTTGGTCTTCTTGGGACAGGATTTTACTATGCAGTTCAGGCTGGCCTTGAATTCACTTAATAGCCCAGGCTGGCCTTGAACTTGCAGCAATCCTCTTGCCTCAGCCTCCCGAGTACTAGGATTACAGGTGTGTGCTACCACGCCTGGCTAGTTTCCAGATCTTAATGTCAAAACCATGGTCCATGAATGATGGCCTGCATTTGTTTCATGGAACTCATTTGCCATCCCCAGTAATAGGGACCACACAATGACATTACAAGAATTTCTGGACAATCACGTTTCAGTCTATACCAGCCTCTCAACCTTGACCCTGTTGGCACTTTAGGCTGGTAGTTCTTTGTTTGGGGAAGGGAGGTGTCCTATGTGTCATAGGATGCTTTTGTCCCTTGCATCTACCCATTGGGTGCCAGTAACATCACTTCCCCATTGTGACCATCAAAAATGTCTGCAGATTCTGCTAACTATCCCCCCAGGGGTGGGGCAAAATCACCCTAGTGATGGACTACAGGTCTATGGCATCTTCACAGGGTTGTTCTCTACCTTAGCATGCAGTAGCCTCTCCAGAACCTAAGTAAGATATTGTCACCTCTCCCTGTACTGGCTCTAGTCAGCTCCTTGGTTCTCCTCCAGTCACTTTTCACCAACCATCCTTCTCCTCTCTCTCCTTTCTAAATTCACAGATCCTACTCAGGCTTCCATTTACTGCTCTCTTAGAAATCAAACCAAAGTACAATTTGTTTGAATTGGAAATAAGTTGTCTTCTTTACCATCTTTCCACTTTAGCACAAAATCTCGTGAAAAAGTCCCTTGAGGAAAGCAGAAGTTGAACCATTCTCTTTCTGGTGTTTATGGAGAAGCAGGAGGAATTTCCTCTTTGAATGTAGGCCTGTCTCTTCCACTTTTCTCACTCAAGATCTCAATTGACTTCCTCGGTAGATAACACTTTGCAAAAATGGAACGGGAAAAAATTGCTTTTGCTGAGCTTCGCTGCTGGATCACACCCCCTCTTCTCTTTCATCTTCATGATGACAGATAGTAACTGGGGCTCATCATTGCTCTAGGACGTTCCCCCCCCCGGACACACACTGTCTCTTCGGAAGGGCCGGGAAAGCGCACGTGCTTCAGGAGAGCCCTCCTGAGCAGTTACACACATGCAGGTCATTCAGCTGGCTCGCGCAAGTCACCTCACTCAGTCCTGGCAGATTCTAGACTCTAGCAGACTGCAGGTCCTTGAAGATAGGGCCATGTCCCCCACAACCCCATCTGCGCATCTGATATGATGCCTTAGGAAAATACTCAAGTGAGCTAGGAACAAACTCGTGACTAATCCAGCCAGTTTATCAGTTTGTCAGTGCAGCTGAACCCACCCTTGTGAACGTCTGTGATTTTATATTTGTCTCTGTTCAGGTCGCCCATCAGCACCCTGGACTGGACAGATCATTGTCACAGAAGAGGAGCCCTCGGGTAAGGACTCTGGTCTCCCCAGATGCTGTTGCTGGTCTTTTGCTATGCATCTGACATTTTGTGGCAGAGGGCATCATGCACGTTATGATGCTTTGGACAGAACATTTAAAACGTCTGGACTCGTGAGGTAACTTATCAGAGTCAAATGTTCGGGGTGGTGAGGAGCACCCACTTTAGCATTGAGCTGTTCACCTACGCACCAGAGCTTCGTATTTTATTGTTAAAGCTTTCTTGAGGGGCGATTGTCACACAATAAACTGCAAGAATGTAAAATGTGCAGCTTGATGTTTTACACGTGTATACACTCGTGAAGCCATGACCATGATCAAAAGAATGAACAGATCCACATTGCTGAAGTTTCCTTGTGCCTCCTTGTAATTCCTCCTTCTCACTGCACCATGTCCCCAGGCCAGCACTCACCTGCTCTCTGTCACTAGAGCGTGCATTGTCCACGGTTTTATAGAAATGGGCTCACACTCATCTTTGCCTGGTTTCCTTCACTCAGCATAATTATTCTGAGATCTGTCCGTGCCTCACCAGCACCATATGAGTGTTCCAGTTGTTTCTTATTGTCGCTAGTATTTGGTATGATCGCCCTTTTTAATTTTAGTATTCTTGTGAGTTGGTAGCGGTGTTTTGTGTGGTTTGGGTTTGCATTTCCCTAATAATATTGGGCGCCTTTTTATGTGCTTACCCTTTTTGTGTCATTTGACATCTTTGTCATAATTGAGTTTTTTTGCTATTGTTTTCTGGAAATGTTACACTATTAGGAGTGTTAAAACTATACATTTTTGTCTTTTTCTGATCTCAAGGAAAAAGTACTTAGTCCTTCACCATGAAATTTAGCATTATGGATAAGATTTTATTAAGAATTTTTTTTTTTTTTTTTTTTTTTTTTTTTTGGAAACAGGGTCTTGCTCTGTAATTCAGGCTGGCCTTCAACTCACTATGTAGCCCAGGCTGGCCTTGAACTCTTGGCAATCCTCCTGCCTCAGCCTCCCGAGTGCTGGGATTACAGGCTCTTGCTACTACACCCGGCTCAGGGAGGGTTTTTTTTTTTTTTTTGTGGGTACCGGGGGGTCGACCTCAGGACCTCGCGTGCCAGCAGGCGCCTGTGCCGCTGAGTGATATCACCGGTCCCTTTTTCGTATGTGGGTTCCGGGAGTCAAACTCGGGCCCTTGTGCTTGCCAGGTAGGCGCTTAAGCCGCTGAGCCATCTCACCGGCCCATCAGGGAGGGTTTTTATAGCTATCCTTTATCAGGTTGGGGAAAGTCCTTTCTAGTGCTAGTTTGCTGAGATGTATATCAGGAATGAATATTGGATTTTGTCAAATGCCTTTTCTGCATGTACTGAGATTATTGGATAATTTTTCCCTTTCCACTAAATACTGATCTAATTTTAGATTATTAAACCAACCTTTCAGTCCTAGGATGAACCCCACTTAGTCACACTATATTGTTCTTTTTCTATATTGTTGGAGTTTATTTTCAAAAAATTTTTAGGACTTTTATAACTATGTTGTATATTATCCTTTTTACATGTTGTTATTTGTTAAATCTTTGTTAGGAATTTTTGCATCTCTATTCATTTAGAGGAAATTTGCATCTGTGTTCATTTAGATAGATGGACTGACCTCTTTATTATTGTAATGTGACTCCTTGTATCCCACGGCAATGTTTTTCTGCTTAGAAATCTGCTTTGATTTTAATATAGTTCTTCCACTTTTCTTTTGATTAGTGTTAACATGGCATACTCTTCCATCTTTTTACTTCTTGCCTATATTTGTCTTTACATTTAAACTGTCTTTCTTGCAAGGAGCATATGGTTGGATCTGGATTTCTTAACTAATTTGGCAGTCTTTAGTTTTTAATTGAGATGTTTTAACCATTTACATTTCATGTGATTGTTCATATGGTTGGACTTAAATCTATTATCATATTATTTGTTTTCTGTCTATTCCATCTATTTGTTTCCTTTTTTCCTGTTTTTCTACTTTTTAAAGATTAAGTATTGTTATCATTCCATTTATCTGTGTTATGCCATTGACTATAATAATTTCTTTTATTTATTTATTTATTTTTGGAGACAGGGTCTCACCATGTAGTTCAGGCTGGCCTTGAACTCACTATGTAGCCCAGGCTTGCCTTGAACTCAAGGCAATCCTCTTGCCTCAGGCTCCTGAGTGCTGGGATAATCATTTGTTTTAGACTTTAGGGGTTTGGAATTTATAACATAACCTTCTCAGCCCACCTTCCAGTAGTACTCTATTAACTTCATTAATAGCGTGGGAACTTACCACAGCAGTGTCCCCCTGCCCAGCCTTGGGGCCGTCGTACAGTTTATTCAAATTCATACTCATAAAACTGCACAATACAACACCATTGTTATGTTGACTTTAATGTCATTATGCTATCTTGCAAAGAGATTTTAAAAATTAGAAAGTTTTCAACACTTACATTTTTACTGTTTTTTTATTTCTTCTGCTTCTTCTTTTTTTTTTTTTTTTTGTTTATAGATCCAGATTTCTATCTGATAAGATTTTCTTTCCACTTGAAGTACTTTCTTTAAGTGGAAAGACACAACTTTCTGGTTCTACTGGTG
The DNA here is from genome assembly GCA_028451465.1 of Erethizon dorsatum. Taxonomy (NCBI): domain Eukaryota; kingdom Metazoa; phylum Chordata; class Mammalia; order Rodentia; family Erethizontidae; genus Erethizon; species Erethizon dorsatum. Next base: position 27,137,200 of record CM051838.1, on the reverse strand, counting down.
CAGTTTTACTGGTTGCAAATTATTTTATGTGTTATATGTCTGGAAAGGTCTCTATTTCCCTTTCATTTTTAAATATACCTTCACTGGATCCAGAATTCTAGATGACACTAGTCTTCTGGTAGTCTAGAGAGCCCGGCCCTCACTATAAGAATGACTGTTGTCGTTATCATTTTTGTTCCTAGATGTGTAATGTGTCTTTTCTTCTGTATCTGCTTCTAAGATATCCTCTTTATCACTGTTTTTCTTTTGAAATTTGACTATAATGTGCACGTGTCTCATTTTTTTCATATATCTTTGTTCGGGGTCAACAAATTTTTCAGCTCTGAGGGCTTACGGTTGTCATTGGATCTGGAAAATTTTTGTGATTAGTTCTTTAAATATTTTCTTCTGTACTCCTTTCTGTCTTCTCCACTTGAGGAAGTCCCCTTATATGTGGTTGAAACCACTCAAAACTGCCCCTCAGCTCTCTGGTGCTGTGTTCATTCATTGCTCACCCTGTCAGACACACGCAATGCATTTATAGCTGTTTCGGGCCTTTACGTACTAATAGTATTGAGCAATTCACAGATGACACAAATTCTATCATCAGTGACATTTCTGGTTTTGTTACTACTGATTGTTTTCCTCCCCTCATTATTGGTTAATTTTCTTGCTTCCTTACATACTTGGTAATTTTTTATTTGATATTAGACATTTTGAGATTACATTGTTTGGTGTTAAGTATTTTCATATTTCCAGATATACCCTTCAGCTTTATTCTGGGAAAAGAGTTTAATCTTTTTAAGGCTTGCCTTTGTTAGGAAGCAGGGAATGAATGGGGAGAGACTTACGAGAATGTGCCTTTATGGATGTTTTATGACTTATGGGTGTTTTAGTCAGTTTTCCCATTCCTGCGACAAATTATTGGATGCAACTTTAAGGAGAAGAGGTTTATTTAGCTCATGCTTTCAGAGAATTCAGTCCATGGCCAGCTGATAGTTCATGGTGGGCAGGAGGCAGACAGCAAGGGAACAGGGACAGTGAGGAAAGGCCAGGGATCAGACACGGTACCCAAGGTCACTCCCCTGACTGGCCCAGACACACTGGACGTGTGCTTCCTGATGCCTTCTGTGTTTTAATCCAGTTAAATTGATGTATCACAATTAATGGTTGAAATGGGCATTGACCCTTAGGCATTCTTGCCAGGAATTATGGATCAGCTAGTTTAAAAATGAAACACATAGGAAGGGAGAATTTATTTACGATTCTGACGACCAGGTTTTATTGTGGTTAGCACCTGGGAGGTGTGCTGGGTTTTGGTTTGTGCGACGGGGACTAAGCGGCCTGTGTCACAACCACTTGGCAAGGGGAAGTTTTAACTAGACCGGAGGGGACCAGGAGTGACTGGGTTTCCAACAACTATGTCAGGTTTGAAAATGAATGCCAAAGGCAGCAACTGTATTAAACAATGTCATGATGCCAATTTAGCAAATAAAATTTCAAGACATCCTCTAATAATCTGGCAACTCAAATGGGTATAAAAAAGTTCTAATAGTTGGTTTGGAGTGTAAGGGAGAAAGCAAGGCAGCCCCAGGGCATCTAGACTTTAGAGCCCGTGCACCCGTCACAGGCAGGGCTTACAATGGCTCCAAGATGAGGAGGAGGTGGATACAGAATCCTAGAGCAGACAGGCAAGAGCAATGTCCCCACAGAGCTGGGTTTGTAGTTGAAATCATGGTTTAGCTGCTCTTACCAGGCAGGAAGTGAGGTCTAGAAGTACACAGATGCCAGAGGTCAAAGTCAAATAAGTGGCTTGTGGCTGGAGGGTGGAACAGAAATATAAACTCCACTGAAATTAAAAAGCACACATCGAAGGAGTCAAGAGAATATGCTGCCAGTACTGGTATCAATCAAGAAGTGACGAGTATTTGCGGTGTCCAGGAAGCTTTGTTTTCCTTCTAAGATGGGACGGAATCACGAGACAGAGCCGGAGAGGACTGCACTACTCCCCTGCCTGTGGGCGAGCTTGACGCACACAGAGGTCACCCCACAGCCCCTGACAGCGCTCGCTTCGGTGTGACCTTCCGTGTCCTTTCGCCGGGAGCACACCCTGCCCTCTCCTGTTTGGCTCTCCTTCACGACTCAAATGTAAACAATTCAAAGACAAGGACAGGGTCCGGGCTCTTTAGCTCCCTCCGCTAAATGCACCAGGGCACTGAACAATTGCACGAACAATGCTTTAGGGAGAAGTTCAGACTCAAGCTACTTCTGTGCACTGCAGAGCCAGAATCCCTTTCCTCCAGGAGGAGAGACGAATCTGTGGCGCTCTGAGTGTCCCGGCCTACCCAGAATGTGTGTCCCTAATTTTTCCTTGTTGTTTTCCAGTGGGCATTGTTCCCGGGCCCCCCACAGACCTCACTGTCACCGAGGCCACCCGGAGCTACGTGGTGCTGAGCTGGAAGGCCCCTGGCCAGCGTGGCCACGAGGGCATTATGTACTTTGTGGAGAAGGTAAGACTCCAGTCAGCATCACCGCCTGCCAATTCCTGAAGATTGCTTTTATTTATTTATTTATTTTTTGTGGGTACTGGGGGTCGACCTCAGGACCTCGCGTGCCAGCAGGCGCCCGTGCCGCTGAGCGATATCACCGGCCCCTTTTTCGTATGTGGGTTCCGGGAGTCGAACTCGGGCCCTCGCGCTTGCAAGGCAGGTGCTTACGCCGCTGAGCCATCTCACCGGCCCCTGAAGACTGCTTTTAAAAAGTAGAGATGAAGTTTCTGGGGACAGCGGAGTGAGGGAGAAGGGAAAGAGAATGTCCTCAATACTTTACATTCTCACAAACTGTGAGCTCTCTCCTTAGGGAGCTCTGTGCATCACCCAGAACTGTGCCTGAGAGTTCAGGGGGCTTGTGGACCCCTGAGGCTCACCCATGCCCTCCCAAGAGGGCCGTAGACCCCCAATCAGAAACCCTGTAAGAAGAGAAACAGATCTGAAACAGCAGACCATGTGTACGGTGGTGTTTTCTAGAGACGTTCTCTGTCTCCTGGGCTTTGTTGGTGGCTTTGTAGCTCCCCACACTCACCCTCGTGCGGGCAGTGGGTGAGAGGAGGAGAGACTTCCCAACCGGGGGGAGAGGTGAAGACAGCCAGCCCTCGCCTGCCCTGTGTCCAGGTGGGACAGCGGGGTCAGGGATGGCAAAACGACCTGCGATACTGGCAGTTCTTCCCTCCAGTAGTAGCTTGCAAATGTAAGGCGGATCAGATCGTTAGAGAGAGCTGCATACAGTGAGAGGAATGGATGAGGATGGTAGGTGAATATTCAAGGGAAGTCCTGAAAAGCGCTTATGCCCATCAAATGGAAAAGAGCCGAGACCTGGCCGGGACATTACTGGGGAAACGGCCCGGGCTGCCGGTGTAAGCACGTAAGAGCCTGGACGCAAGGCGCAGGTCAAAAGGGCTCAGGGGCCCTCGGTTCACGGAATGTGGCTCCTGGAAAAGGATGTTTGAAAAGAATTTGCTCAAGATGAGGCTCCAAGTGTGTTCATTAAAAAGCTTTGATTAGGGGCCGGTGAGATGGCTCAGTGGCATAAACGCCTGCCTGGCAAGCGCGAGGGCCCGAGTTCGACTCCTGGAACCCACATATGAAAAAGGGGCCGGTGATATCGCTCAGCGGCACGGGCGCCTGCTGGCTCATGAGGTCCTGAGGTCGACCCCCGGTACCCACAAAAAAAAAAAAAAAGCTTTGATTAGAGTAAATGGGCGGTAGCTGAGAGGTAAAGTGCTTGTGTAGCATAAGTGAGGCCCGGGGTTTTACCCCAAGTACTGGAAACAAGCAAACAAAAACAGATTGATCAGGGTATAACTGAGAAAAGTTTTGATCTTGAATTTAAGAAAATTTACACTTTTGTGAGTAATGAGTTACCATATTTTAAATAGTAAGTGAAACCAGTGTTTGAACTTTTAAATTTTATGTTATAAAATTGTGATAGCATGAAAATTCTTTACATTTTACTTTAATAGAAAAATCACAGAAAGGATCTGTTGTTTTTTTTTTTTTTTTACAAAAATATGGTGCTCAATTAATTTTCCTTTTTTATCTGGAATGCTATTCTGATCCATTTCAGAACTCATGTTCAAGCATTGTCCTTGACAATTATTATAAGAGAATAAGTTTCTTAGGTATAGCAGTAGGTGCCAACATCTGCCATTTAGGTAACAACATAAAACAAGATACAAATATCTTTATGGTCTTTTGTTTATTTCAAATAAGTGGTTCTTGAGAAAATTATGCCAGAGCTAAAATCCTAGGCTGGGCAATTTCCCTTTGTTCATTGGTGTTTCTTCGCGGTGGACAGTTAGCTCCGTCTCTGAGCTACGTATCTTGCCTCTTTCTTATCCCTGGCAAATTGGTAACAATAAATAAGTCACCTCTTCCGTGTGCAATATGGACATCTGCCAACAGAGTCTGGTTTTATGAAAATAATATTAAACATTTATATTTATATTTTTATATTTTCTAGATATTAGCCACAAAAAAAAATAAAACTGTAACTTGAGTAGCATCTTAAGCTCTTTCTCTTTTTTTAGCGGGAAATAATAGAGAGATAGATAAACACTCGCTTCCTGGGGTGTTCCACGCACGCCCCAGTGCATCTCTTTAGAGGCTCCCCGGGAAGAAGCTCTGAATAACCCCAGCAGTAATTACCACCTTCCCATAACCATGGCGTCTAACAACCCGGTCCTGAGGCATTTTCTTTGGATGAGTCAAAGCCGGCTGCTGCTGAACTTTTCCTCTGTCACGTGGGCTCTCACTTCTCCACGAAAGCCTGTCATGCCCCAAACCTATGAACTGTAATTCAGATTTAAATACTCTCCCAGCAGCCCCTCATGCAGATGGCCAAAAGATGCTTGCGGGGTTGGGTACCGAGGCTGCACGGGGTTCGCTCACTGAACCGCAGGACACACAGGGGCCCGGGCCCCCACAGAGCTGTGCTCGTGCCAGTCACTCTGAGCCGGGTGCAAGGTATTTCTATGAACACCTCTCACATGGGGAATGGGACACTCACTCCCTCCCCGACCCTTCCGGCCCCAGTGTCGGTGCCTCGTCTTGGTTAGCCTGAGCACGCACACCTAGGCTTGGCCTGCAGAGAACATGACCCTGCTTGCCAGTTACAGTGTGTCTGCGATCCCCAAAATGGGCGAGATTGAGGGGTCTTACAGGCATCAGATGAATGGACTGTGCACGCGGGCCTCCCTGTGCTGCTGTGTTCTTCTCAGCCCCACACCTTCCGCGCAGGAGTCTTGTGTCTTGAGCTCTTTCCCTCATTCCCTTGCAAGCATCTGGTTGTGTCAGAGACAAAACCTGCATCGCTTCCAGCCTGTTTCTGTCCTCAGCATTAACCAGGCACTGTCCCCACACACTAACCCACTGAATCCCTGAAGTAACCCTGTGAGGCGCATACTGTTATTCTCATCATGCCGATTTTGCAGGTGAGGACATCGGAGCATTTACAGGGCATGCAGCTTGCCCAAGGTTGCAATGCAGATACGAGGTGGCTAGGATTTGAATCTGGGTGATCTGACTGCAGGCTGAGCATTCCTAATCCGAAAGTCCAGAAGCATGAGCCCACGCGATGCTCAAAGTGTTTCACATTTCAGACTTTTGGGTTGGGGATACTCCACAGGTAAGGACTGTGCAGATTTTCCAAAATCCAGAGAATTCTGAATTCTGAGACACTTCCAGTCCCAAGCATTTTGAGTAAGGAATGGTCAACCTGCACTACACCGGGCTGCCTCCCAGTCTTCCCACCCTGAATTCTCTTGTGACTTGCATAGTGTAGTGGAGAGGATCAACGTTACAATGGCTTATGGAGTTCTTAGCACAGTGGAAGACAGCTATTATTTTTCTTATGAAAGTGACCAATAATTGCTTAAGTATTCTCTCAGGGTAAAATAAGTCAAAATGAATCAAAGCTATAACTGAAAAATTACAGGCCTGGGAGGATTTTCTCCCTCAGAAGGCAGCAGCTCCCACACACAATGACACATTATCATAAGAGACACTGCACAGCCTTTAAGGGTTACCTTGTTAAATTTACCCATTTTACAGATGATAAACTGAGATCAAGAGCATTGTGGTTTTCCAAGTTATTAACACAACTGGAACCAAACCATACGTCTTTGAGCCCCTTCCACCATGACATATCTCCACGTCAAGTCAATGGAGATCAAGCCAAGCGATGTATCAGTAAAGTTTTTAAAACGAGTATATGTTTGCAGTACCTCATAGTCACGTTTGTTTGGGGGATTGGCTCATGTATAATAACATATCTGCATCATTTTCTAACCCTTTACCATCCTTCCCTAACTTCCCCCCCATACCCATCCCCACCCCAAAAACATCTGTCTTCTTTCCTGCTATCTTTTCTTTATCTATTTTACTCCTTTATTTATGTTTTAGGTTTCTCATATAAGAGAAACCGGGAAGTATTCTACTGTTTCTGTCTGACTTATTTTACTTAACATCATGGTCTCAAGTTGCATCCATTTTCTGCAAATGACATGACGAATTTCTTCTTTATGGCTGAATAGTATTCTACTGTGTATATCTACCACCTTTTCTTTAGCCATTCATCCTTTGATAAGCAGAGCTTCTCTATTGTGAACTGCGCTGCTGCACACATGGGCGTGCACATATCATTACAGCCTGATGTCTTTCAGAAATATACCCAGGAGAGGTCTGGCTGGGTCCAGTGGAGTCTCTGACTTCCATCGCATTCGTACGGTAGTGTGGACGGGTTCCTTCTCCACACACCCTCACCAGCAACTGTTGTGTTCCGTGCTCTTGAGGACGACCGTTCCTCCACAGCTCCAGCCCAGCTCACCTGAGTGGTGGTTGTGGGCCAGGCTCTCAGCGGGTGTCACTGTTCTTGCTGCAGTGTGACGCGGGGACGGAGAACTGGCAGCGGGTGAACACGGAGCTCCCGGTGAAGTCCCCTCGCTTTGCCCTGTTTGACCTGGCCGAGGGCAAGTCCTACCAATTCCGCGTGCGCTGCTCCAACTCGGCCGGGGTCGGTGAGCCCTCGGAGGCCACGGAGGTGACCGTCGTGGGGGACAAACTCGGTAAGTGTCGTCAGGCCGAGGGGCTGTGAGCTTATTTTATAAGCAAGAACTGAATTAGTATATGCGTGTATACTCAGAGGTAACATCCTTCTCTTACTAGAAGTCTGATAGCTGTGCTTGGCCTATACATTAAATAAAACTTATTTTTGCTCATAGAAAGTAAACTTCCCCAGGAGTTTCAGTAACTGCTGTGGGTGTGTGTGTGTTTCTGAAATTCACAGATATCTGGTTGATCATTATGCTCCCACACTAACACTTCAAAATTTTTCCTGCTTTAACAAACACATTATAAAATAAAACAACTGTATGTTTCGCATGATTATTTGTGTAAAATTTCTATGTGTGTTGGTGCATATGTGATGAGTTCTTTAAAGCTACCCTGTCACTGTTTTCCTCTTGACTCAGACATCCCCCAGGCTCCTGGCAAAGTCATCCCAAGCAGGAATACAGACACCTCGGTGGTGGTTTCGTGGGAGGAGCCCAGAGACGCCAAGGAGCTGGTGGGGTACTACATCGAGGCCAGTGTGGTGGGCTCCGGCACGTGGGAGCCCTGCAACAACAACCCGGTGAAGGGCACACGGTAACCCAGCCGGGGGTCCTGGGCCACACGCATGTACTTCAAGTATCCAAATGAGTTTCAAACTGAACATGTAGAATACATTTCAGGAAGAGAAGCTTTACTTGTGAACACTTAGAAACCAGAAATGGCAACTATCCTAGGGTTCATTTTACAGGTCTTCTGTGATTCTACTCCTTTCTGCTATTTCTTCCTTTCTTCCCCCTGTTCTGGTCTTTAACATGCAACGTGGTGCTGGATCCAAAGGATCTAGTAAGCTGCACCTAACACAAATGCCCAGGCGTTTGAAATGGACAAAAAACAAGGTATCAACATTTTGTAAATTCTCAACATCAACATGATTAAGCCTAAAGCTAAGCAGACATAAAAGAACACTAAAACAAAGGCTTTCCAGATACTTTGCCGCTTCATTGTATCTGTTTTTAATGTGGGGAGGTTTTTTTTTTTTTTTCCTGCTTTTAACTGTTGTTTCCACTGGCCTTGCAAACTGGTGGTGAGTTCTGTAGTAGATGGTGAGCCTCCTTTGAGAGGACCCATCCAAAAGGGCTCCCCCGGAAACCACGAGACAGGCTTGTCAGGCCTCTTCTAGGCCCCAGGACCCCCTTAGGATGAGAGGATAGAGAACAACCGACTTGTGAGAGAAGACAGTATGTTTTATAAGAGATTCATTTCTTACAACAAAAGTCTCTCTGTGCTTTTCCTTTCTGCTCTGAGTTCTCCTGTTTGTTCCCAGTGCTATTTAGAAGCATTGCTGTGAGTAGCCGAGTCTGGCTTTCCACAGACAGGAGCTGCCGAGGCGCAGGCACCATTTTATTCATCTCAGTATCCACAATACTTAGCTCAATGCCTGGACACTGAAGTGCTTGATAAATACTCGCCGAACCGAGCTAACCCTAAGGGCTGAAAGAGGATGGCTTCCTTTACTAATTGTCCGAGCATGCTGATAGTAGCAGTCATTAGAAGACCTGTATTTCCTGAGGATGGGTCTGAATGTTCTGGTGACTCATGTGTGGCTATTTATAGCTATAGAGTGAGGCAAGGGTGAGCTTGTTTCATGTGTGACATTGCCCTGGATTCACACCTCATGATTGGAGCCTTAAATTACAACGGCCATCCCAGGAAGCAGTTTTCACATTCCGGTGTAATTTCTCAAGTATCTGTCGCTTCCCCGGCACTGAGGGAGGTGGTGACTGGGGGCTGCGACAGGGGCAGCAGGGCCTTGTGGTCGTGCACATACAGCTGAAGTAGCCAGTAAGAATAGTATTAATATGTCACCTATTATTTATTAGAGGCCTCACCTATGCCAGACACTGTGACGCTATTTTATATACTTTATGCAGTCTTTACATGAAAATTATTATGTAAGTATTATTACCCTTTTCATCCTGATGAGCATCGGGGGAAACTAGGACTCCTCATTTTTTAACAAAGTGAGTTTTAAAAATTGCTTAATTGCCTTTTTTTGGGGGGGGTACCAGGGGTCGACCTCAGGACCTCGTGTGCCAGCAAGCACCCATGCTGCTGAGCGATATCACCGGCCCTTTTTTCGTATGCGGGTACCGGGAGTCGAACTCAGGACCTTGCACTTGCCAGGCAGGCACTTATGCCACTGAGCTATCTCACTGGCCCTTAATTGCCTTCTTGTCTAAAGTGTGTGTGTTACCTGAATCGCTTTATGTCTTTTCTTCCTTTTGATAAATGAATCAGTTTCATGTAGGCAGCTAAGCTAGCAATCCTCTTCCCTAATTTTCCACCTAGGAAAGACTTTTGAAACTCTCTTCCCTCTTTAGGTTCACTTGCCATGGACTGGCAACCGGTCAGAGTTACGTTTTCCGGGTCAGAGCAGTTAATGCAGCTGGACTTAGTGACTATTCACAGGTTTCAGAAGCTATCGAAGTCAAAGCTGCGATTGGTAAGTTCCCTATGAACCTGGCAAAGGAAAAGCGACTGCTGCTAAGGGAGAAAGGAAGAAGCCATCGGCTCAGAAACTGTTTGAAGCTTCTTGATGCCATCCTTAGATGATCGTTTTCTCTGGCTTTAGGAGACATGTAACCTTCCGTAGCTGTCATTTTGCAGATTGCCCTCATTCATCCAGATTCTGTACATCTGTAACCCTTTCCACTTCCCAATTCCAAGTCTCCTCAGATACTTGCCATCATGTGAAACTCCACCTTAACCCTGTGCTCATCCGGGGACTGTGGAGGGCCATCCTGATTCCATGACGTGGTATCACACCATAACACAGATCATCTGCCGCTACAGCCATTCATCTGCAGCACAGCTTGGCTTGTTTCACTAACAGCACATTAACATGCTTCTTGTACATCTTCTAACATCCATGCAAGGTGCATATGCTTGCTTAATCATATGTTTCAGCCCTGCTCACAAAGTAACCGACAGAATAAAACCAGTCATAAAATAATTGTATGTATGTGCGTGATGCATCTCCCAAGCTTGAATAAAGTAGGGGAGGAATCCAGGTAGTTCAGAGCAATGAAAATTACATCAGTGGTACCACTAACATGTTAGGAAAAGGGAGGGCTGGGTGAATAGCTCAGTGGTAGAGCACATGCTTTGTATGTGGGGGACCCTGGGATTGAGCCCCAGCACAAGAAAGGAGGAGAGAGAGAGAGTAGGAGGAAGGAGAAAGGAAGGACAGAAAAGGAAAGGAAGAAAGAAAGGAGGGAAGAGGGGAGAGGGAGGAGACAGGAGGTGGGTGGGAAGGAGCAGTTAGCTCCCCGTGTTACTTTCCAGCCTTCCTTATAACCTGGACAACAGGGGACGTGTTTCTGCGAGGTGGGAGGTGCCGATCAGGACCGCTGCAGTAATGAATATGATTCTGTTATAGAAAATCAGCATCTTTGATGTTATGTCTCTTGTGCACTTCATGTTTCTTTTTCCAGTTCTGTTGAATAATACAGCTTCTTTCTCTCCAGAAATGTCTGAGATTTGTTTTTTCTTGTGTGAACTAAAAACTCTTTGGGTTCTACAAGTAGAAATAGTTCCTGTTCTGTCTGTGGCTTTTCGTGCTCATTTCTTCTCTGTCCAGAACGTGGAGAAGTTGAAATGTTCCCTGGTGTAAATTATGTGAAGCGTATGTTTCCCCATTTCTTATAAATCCAAGCGATTCCGCTAAACCAGGACTGCCTCGGCTCTGCTTCCGTCCCTTCGTTTCCTGTCTGTTCTTCCCCCAAGAGCGCTGCGTGCCGCGGCTCACGCGTCTCTGTTGTCTGGCGATTGTAGGAGGCGCAGCGTCTCCAGATGTGTGGCCCGGCCCGCCTGCTGCTTCCGGTGGACTAACAGCCTCCAGGGGGGCTGTGCATGGAGCCTCCCCGAAAAACTGTCCGAAAGATGCTTTGCCTGATAGCAAACTTAACAAACCTTCACCACCCAGCGTGTCTCACGACCTGGGCCACACAGAAGCGAGTAAAGTAAGTGAAACAGTTCAGGAGGAGCTCACCCCAGCGCCCCAGAAGGCGGCTCCCCAGGGGCAGAGTAAGTCTGAGCCCCTGAAAAAGAAGAAGGACACAGTAGGTGAGAAGTGGAAGAGTCCGGCTCTTCATCTGTCTCCCTCCCTGTCTTCACCCCTCATCGTCCTGATGCCGTTCTTCATCCTGTTCCCTTTCATCAGTGTTGGTTCTGAATTTTCATGTGTTCAGCTCCCTGTTCCAAATATTTTAATCTAGTGCGTGTCCAAGTCACTGCACACGGGTTTGGCTTTTACACATTACTCCCTGGGCCGAACGATGCCGCGATGTTTAGAGGAATTGGGTTCAAGGGCCCTTTGCAGCCCTTTGTGGTTCACCAGACAGACACGCCGATGGCCTCGCTTGGCTAAGAGATGTGAGGCAGGAAGGACATGGGCACAGGAGCCTGTGTAAGGCTCTTGAAATGCCGTGCGTTCAGTACAGCAGGGAGCAGGATCTCGCCGAGAGGTGACATTGTGCCAGGGTCATAGTCACTGACTTCTGTCGCTCAGCCCCAAGCCTTAAGTGATTTTTCACATTTCATTCAAATTGCTGTCTCCTTGAGTCACTGTGAACATGGAACAGGGTATTACAACCACACAGAGCCCACACTCCCAGAAGTGATTCATTGAAGATATTTTCAGTGACCTGAGAACGCTGAGCAGGACACTTGACGCTTGTGGCTTATGTAGTCCAGATAGTGTTTCTCTTGCCAAGTAAAAATGAAACGATGAGCATCTGCTGATGAGTGTGTAAATGCCTCGTGTCCCTCCCCTGCCCCACCCCCAGCTTCTGTAGCCGCCTCTGTACGTTTACAGAGTTTATCCCTCAGCTCGAGATGAACCGGATGTTCGCTTGAGACCCTACATTCACAAGTGCTGTAAAAGAGGAAGAGAGAGGGAAAAGGCTTTTTTTTTTTTTTTTTTTAATGTAGAGAATGAAGCAGGTTGGTGAGTGGGGAAGAAAGAAACAAATGCATTTTATTTTTAAAAAATTTATTATCCTGAGTTTCTTTTGGAATAAGAATGAAATCATTTATTTCCTAATCCAAATAAATATTCAGAAAATTCTTTTTGATATCATTGCATACAGATTTCTTTCCATCACCCTATCCTTTCTTTCAAAAACTGTAATTTCAGGAGTTGAATGAAAATTTGATCAGCAAAGCCACATAAATGTAGGACTTTTGAAATACCTTTCCAAGTATTTTTCTAGCTCAGCTCTAATAAATACAGTGACAGGTGTATAGTACTTTGCACTACATGAGTGACATCCAACATCATCTTAAACATAATGTGATCAAAGTAGTATAAACCAAGAGGAAGTCACATGGGAAAGTGTGCTTTGATTTTTAAAAAAAATTTAAAAGTAGCATTTGGATGAGCCCCAGAATAAGCTGTTTTTCCTGAGTACAGACGGAAGGTGTTTAAGTATAAAGTCTTACAAGGGTAAGTGTGCCTGATGGTGAGGTGCAAATGACCATTTGGAAGTTTATGGAAATTCCAAATAAGCAACAGAGACAGAAATTGGTATACACATTCCATTTTCCTCAGGAGGCAACTAAAAAGAAAATCATGTAAAGAAACAAAAATTGATGCCTTGAGAAAATATTTCTTCTTATGGGAAAAAAAATTTTTTTTTCCAGGATATTGTACCATTTAGCTGGGGCAGGTTTTTTTTTTTAATCTTTGCAATAATAATCACAGCACATATTTTGACCACGTGTTCACTTTTTTCTCATATGCCAAGTGGAATGCTGAGTTACTGGTAAACCTCGTGTTTTCATTTCCTGCCTTTAAGATCTAGTGCCCTCAAGCTGGTAGCAATTAATCAGGTTTACTATATGTGGACTCAAATGCATTTCTCTCTCACTCACCGTCTGTTTGTATTGCAACAGCGGCGCCATCTCCACCCTGTGACATCACTTGTCTTGAAAGCTTTCGTGACTCGATGGTTCTTGGATGGAAGCAACCAGATAAGATCGGAGGGGCGGAAATCACTGGCTATTACGTGAACTACCGGGAGGTGACTGGTGGGACCCCAGGGCCCTGGAGAGAAGCCAATGTCAAGGCAATCAGTGAGGAGGTGTACAAGGTGAGCAGGGGTGCTCCGGGGTGGGTGGCCTTGAGGACGAATGTGTGGCACACGGATGAGTGTGTGGCAGGCGTGGCCTTGTCTGCGTTGGCGTGACTTTTGTGAAAAGTACGTTTTGGTAAATGCAAGCAGTTTGGCTAACCAGGCAGGATTTATATTTTCTGATTCACACGCATAAGCATAATGTCTTACGATATTTACCGTAAACACATACTTATTCTGAAAAGTAACATTTCTTACAAAACGTCTATAATGCACAAGTCACTGGCTCCAAGAGTCCCAGGGTCCAAATGACTCTGGATCTTAACAGTGAGTGTCCAAATCACAACGGACGAAGGGACACGGGCTTCTATCTGGGGCACGTTCTATCTAGTGGCGGCTCTGATGGCCACAAAAGACTGCTTCACAAGTGTCCCCTCCACTCAGCCCACCTCGCAGTCCTGGCGGCCTCACCGTTGGCATAGCTGGCTTCCCTCTTCAGAGCATCGTCAGCTAGGCCCAAGCCATCATCTCCTAACACTCGCAAAACCCCACCCCAGAAGGGTTGCAAGCAGGGCGGGGCCAGGGAATAGTGTTTCCCCCAATTCAGTGCCACGGTCTTTTAATTTAACAGTTGAAATTTATGAAATATCGTACGAACTGGGAGTGCATACCATAAAACTGTATCTGTAAAATTCTTCCACGTTGGTTCACTCTTCTTCTTCACTATATAGTATTCCTGCACATGACTGTACCTCAATATACTCTTCATCCCATTATTGATGGCTAAGTGGGCATTTTTGTATTTTTAGCCACACCAAAGAATGTAGCTATGAACATTTTTGTACACAACTGCAGGCACAGGTATGTACCAGTTTCTCCAGGTTATTACCAAAATCAAATTCCTGGGTCAGAGGTTCTGCTTATGTTCCATTTTACTCACCTTTCTTGAAGTGTGTAGATTCCCCGTTGTTCTGCGTCCTTGCCAACACTTGGCATATTCACGCGTCCTTGGATTTGACAGTCTGGGTGTCAAAGGAGTTCGAACATCTTTGCCTACACAGGTTGCCCACTTTGATATTTTCTTTTACAACTTGCCTGCTGAAGAGTTTTGCCTCTTTATCTAGTGGCTTACTAACTGCGAGATATGATGGAAACAACACAATTTTCATTTGAAACCTTTCATTTGAACCAATTATGAACAAGGAGGACAGTTTTAAAGTTAATTTTAGCAGGGCAAAGTAGTGCACGCCTATAATCCCAGCACTCAGGAGGCAGAGGCAGGAGGATCACCATGAGTTTGAGGCCAGCCTGGGCTACACAGTGAGTTCAAGCCCAGCCTGAACTACATAGCGAGACCCTATCTCAGAAAATAAATAAATAGGGCCGGTGAGACGGCTCAGCGGCTTAAGCGCCTGCCTTGCAAGCGCGAAGGCCCGAGTTCGACTCCCGGATCCCACATACGAAAAAGGGGCCGGTGATATCGCTCAGCGGCACGGGTGCCTGTTGGCACGCGAGGTCCTGAGGTCGTCCCCCCGGTACCCACAAAAAAAAAAAAAAAAAAGAAAATAAATAAATAACCGTCTAATACATGAACATGAATATTTCTCTCCATTTATTTTGACCCTTAAAATCTCTCGTGGAAGTTTTTTTATTCTTTACAAAGGTTTGTACATCATCTGTTATTTATAGAAATACTATACATTTTGAGTGTAGTAAATAGTATATTTTGCATCAGTTTTCTGTTGCTGTTATAGGAAAATATAACTAATTTTACATATTGATTTTGCAGGTAATTGCCATATATATTTTTTGCTAAATCTTCTTATAAGTTTAATAAATTACTCACAAATTCTTTTGGATTTTCTCTCTATATAGTCATATCATCTGCAAATAAAGACAGTTTATGTCTTCATTTCCAAATTTTATATATTTTATTTCATTTTCTTACCTTTTTTCCAGCTCAAACCTTTAGTACAATGCTGAATTGAAATGGTGAAGTTGGTCATTTTAGACTCAATCGTTATCTTAAAGGAAAAACTCTCTAACATTTTGCCTTTAAGTATTATGTTTGCTATAGGTGTTTTGGGGACAGGATTACCTATTAAAGGAAGTTTCCTTCTATGCCCAATTTGTCAGGAGTGAATTTAAATTATTAAAAAAATTTTCCTGAGTCTATTAAATGATTATATGATTTTCCCTTTAATTTCAATGTGGTATATTCTAACAATGGTCTAACATGGAAACAAACTTGCATTCCTGGTACCTAACCAACTTAGACACTGCACAGGATATATACAGCCTGGAAGACTTTCGATACATACCTGGGTTTCGCTGCTAATTATTTTTCAGGTTTTTGCGTCCATGTTTACAAGTGAGATTATTCTGAGGCTAGAATTAATTTAATGCTAATATCTGACAAGGACAATATAGGAAGGGAAAATTGCAGGATAATCTCCCTTTTTTGAGACACAACCGACATATCACAAAATTCTCTTGCTTAAAATGTTGCCTCAGATGGGCAAAGTGGCTCATGCCTATAATCTCAGCACCATGGGAGGCTGAGGCAGGAGGATAGCAAGCTCAAGCCCAGCCTGGGCAACTTAGTGATTTAGAGAGAACTTGTCTCAAAATTAAAAAAAAAAAAAAAAAAAAAAAAAATTAAAGGGGTTGTAGCTCAGTGCAAAGTTCCTGGTTTCGGTCCCCAGTACCACACACACACACACACACACACACACACACACACACAGAGTTTCCCTTTATATTTTGAAGTGATATTATTAAATCCATACAAAGTGACTATTGCTGACAGTATGTTTTGCCTTAAAGTCTTTATTTTCTGTTACTGATATAGACGTACTGGTTTCTTTTGGCTGGTGTTTGCATGGAATGTAACTTATCATCCTTTAACTTTCAATCTTTCTATAACTTCATGCATTTTATATGTTTCTTTAAAATAGCACAGAGTTACATTTCTTTTTCCAACTAGACAGTTTTTGTCACTTGGGAATATTTAATGTTCTATGGATTTTTTTAAAAATCACCTTATTTTGTACTTTTTTGTGGTACTGGGGACGGAACCCACAATCTTTGTATTGAACTACATCCACACCCTTTTAAAATTTTTTTATTTTAGGGCAGGGTCTTGCTAAGTTGCCCAAGCTGGCCTTGAACTTGCAATCCTCCGGTCTTACTCTTGCCAGTAGCTAGGATCACAGGCATGCGCCACCACTCTCAGCTGTATTTTGTACTTTCTATTTGTTCTTCCTCTTGTATATTTATTTTCTATCCCTTCCTGATTATTTCTGAATAGTTTTTAAAAATCATTGTTTTTCCCCTGTACTATCATAAAAGCTATAGATTCTGCAGTTCTTGATTTGTTTGGTTTTGGTGCCAGAGCAAACCTAGAAACTGATGTTATTCCATCTGTTTTACGCTTGTCTTAGAAACATAAAGGCCCTGGAATAACACACTTGCCTTCCTCCCAAGTTACATGCTATCGCATATGTATGTGTGCCTCGGGTTCTTTTTTAAAATACAAACAGTATTGTGGTTATTTTATAGAGACCATATTTGTTTAGATTTACCTATACACTTACCATTTTATTTGGTTTTAATTCTTCATCTTTGACCTTCTATCTGAGATTATTTCCTGTTGCCTTAAATATTTTAGAATTTCTTTTAGTGAGGGTATTCTGAGGCTAAGCTGTCTTCATTTTTGTTTGTCTGAAAATATCATTACCTTTTTCTCATCTTCCAAAAGTATTTCTTCTGGGTAAAAATTCCATAATGGTAACTGTTTTCTTTTGGTGCTTCGAATACACAATTCCATCACCTTCTGGCCCATTGCTGCCACAGGGCGTCAACTCAGCCTGTTTGTTCATTTGAGAGAAATTTATCTTTTTCTTAGATAGCTTTTAATATTTTCACATTACCTTTGGCGTGCCCCTGTTAAGATGTTATCTAAGTGTCAGCTTTTTAAAAAATTGTATCGGGCCGGGAGATAGCTCAGCGGCATAAGCGCCTGCCCGGCAAGCGCGAGGTCCTGAGTTCATCTCCCCGAACCCACATAAAGGAAAAAGGGCTGGTGATATCGCTCAGCGGCACAGGCGAGGTCCTGAGTTCGACCCCCGGTACCCACAAAAAAAAAAATTGTATCTGCTTTAATTTGAGGGAGAATTCTTCAATCTGTGGGTGAAATTTTTCAGGATAATTAGGAAATCTCTCTTACAATTCGGTTACTCCCCCATTCTGTCTCCTGCTTCTGAAGCTCTAGTTAGATACATCTGACTGTTCTATCTGCAACGTCTGCTGATCGCTTTCGCTTTCTCCCTTCTGTCTGTCCCTCTGCACTGTAGACTGTAATTCTTTTGGCTTTCTATCAGTTTACACATTCTCTCTTCTTTTGCATCTGATTGTTCTGTTAAATGCATCCATTATTTTCTTTTCTTGCTGCATTTCCATTTTCTTGCCGGTCCTATTTTACATATCCTATTGTTTATTGTCACCACAAACTTTTTTCACAGTAATGTATTCCATCATTTCTATTTTGCAGATGTTTTCACATTCATTATTTTATCATGTGTATTTACCCTCACAACAACCCAGTTCCTGCTAAGGAATATAGAAAATATTAGATAACAGTAAAGAGCCAGGAGCATTATAAGAATTTTAATATTTTAATTGTAGCTTAGAATTCATTTTTCCTGTGTACATACATGCAGTAGGTTTCCATCGATGCATAACAAGTTCACATGAACTTTGTGACTCAGAGTGACCTGCTGTTGCCTGTCACAGGGTCCGTGAGTCAGGGCTCTGGGCACAGCCTGCTGGGTCCTCTGCCCGGCACTCAGAAGGACGCAGTCTGGGTGTCAGCGGGGCTGTGTCCCCATCTGAAGTTGAGTTCTGAGCGTCTTGAGCTCATTGGCAGAGTTCAGTTCCTTGTGCTGGAGGGCTGAGGCCTTCACCTCTAAGCTGCCGCCCCTCCCCAAACTCGAGTGGCGAGGCCGTTTGCAACACAGCCTTGTCTGTGCAAGGCCCAGGACCACGATTCTCTCCAGGAAGGGCCCGAGCTGCATTTCAAGAGTTCTTACCCGAGTAAGGCAGGTTCATTCAGGATCATTTCCTTTTCGATGAGCCCCAAAACCAACCGACTGAGGGCTTAGTTACATCTGTAACATCCACTCTCCTTCGCCCTATGGAGTAGCTCAATCACAGAACTGATGTTCCAATACGTTTGCCATATCCTCCCACGGCAAGCAGGTGGTGGGCTCACCTGCATCCGGGGAAGCCGTTATAAAAGGGTGTGTCTGGCAAGGAGGTAAAGAAATCAAACGTCAATGACTGGGAAACACACACCTGTAACATTCACTGCCTGCAGATTAGCAACTTGAAGGAAAACGTGGTGTACCAGTTCCAAGTGGCGGCCATGAACCTCGCTGGCCTGGGGGCACCGTCCGTGAGCGAGTGCTTCAAGTGTGAGGAGTGGACCATCGCCGTGCCCGGTAAGTGGGAGCCGGCCACCTACTGGGCTTGGGGGCCTCCCACAGCACCTACCCCCTGCAGCCAGACTGAAGCCCCACGCAGGCCACGTTTAGGGAAAAGAGTTCTCTCAGTCCCTTATGCATGCCTAAAATATTTTTATGCTAATACTAAATGATAGCAATATGAAGTTAAGAATAAATTCCTTACACTTGTGTTCCAAGTAAATTCCAGAGCCTCGCGGCTCAGACTCTGCCTGGGGTAGGGTAGACAGGAGCACACCATTTGAGAGCTAAATGAGCGTTTGAAAGGAATCTACTCCTTGCTTTTGCTTCTTAAGGGCCATTAAAGGGCATCCAGTTCACATTCCACGGCAGAATTTCTCCCGACATCCTGCATTCCTCAGCTCATTCTCCCCTTGCTCTGGAGCCTCTAATCTGTCAACCCCTAAACCACCTCCTCCAAACCCAGCCTGTGGGGCTTCTCCTCCCTCTCCCCAGCTCTTGGTTATGTTACACAGATGGACAAACACGCCCACCTGGGCCTGAAGTCTGGTTTCTCTCCACTGGCGCTCTCTCTCTCGCTTGTGCTCAGGGCTTTCTCTATCTCTCTGACGTTCCCACTTCTCTCTAACCTCCTACCCCTCCCCCTCTTCTCCCTCCCCCTCCCCTCCCCTTCCCTGTCTCGTATTTCCTAAACACTGCTCCACAAGAAAAATCCTGGCACCTTTGGAGCTCGTCATGGAAGGTGGTTGGGTGGGCAGGAAATAAAATATGAGGTAGACAGAAAAACTTACCTAGGCTTAACCTTGCTACAGAGCTATAAAACAAACATGAAAGTTGAATATGAACAAATTTACTAAGCCACGTAAGATTCAAACTGGCAGTGTTCCTGTGTTTGCTGGATGACTTTGTTTTGTTTCCAATGGCCCTGTCTTTAGAGACCCAAATACTCTGAGTGTCACAAGAGACTCAGTTGTCCACCTCGGTTTGACAGTCGCCATACTGAACAGGTGCAGTGCTGCCATAGGCACCTTGGCTCCCGGGCGGACACAGTCCTGCCCCAGTGCCAGCCCTGTGCTCTGTGTGAGGCCCTGGGCCCGTGAGGAGCCATGTGCTGCCTTCACCCAGGGAGCGCCCATCTGGGCCGCCCGTCCGCTGAGTAAAGAGATCCGAAGACAAACGCAGAGGCTGAGGGCTCGGCCCGCCCCAGCAGACAGGAGAAGGCAGGCACACTCCCTTTCTAGGCACCCCCTCGAAAAGTCCTCTCTACCACCTGCACACAGGTGGCTTTGTATTCAAATTCTTGGCATTCCTGGATAAAGTGACCTGTGAGTGACCAGATAAGGAAATCCTGAGCAGGCTGTGGAAAGGGTTTCAATAGAAAGTGATTCCCTGGTTTGCAGAAAGTGGCAGTGAGCACAGTGGAGCAGAGCCCCCTCCCGAGAGCTGGCGCCTCAGACCCAGTCTGGCCTCGCTGAGCTGCGCAGCAAGGAGCTCTCATAAGACAGAGCAGCAGGCGCTGCGCCCTCCTTTCCTTGTATGCAGAGGAAGCTGAGCTTCAGGTTAAATGGGGCCCGGAAGGGCACGGAAGGGGCATGGGTAGGACTGGAAACAAGGGAGGTGCTAAGACACAGCAGGACCCAGTCCTCCCTGTGGAGCAAGGGGCAGTGCTGCCTAGGTGGGGTTCTACGTGATGCAGGATTACACTCTTAAAAGCCCTTTGCCAGGCAGAACATCTCACATGGGTGTAAGGGATTTCCTGTTAATATTTAAATGCATTTCCATGTAAGACATCGGAAGACAAAGATGATGCATATTTGAAACTAAGTCAGGTAAATGATCTAACAAACACTGAACTTTGGATTGCAAAATGCCAAATCACAGCATGATTCAGTCTGTTTGGAGTTGCTGTAAGGCCACCTTGAGTCACTGCTGGTGGTTTTGATTGGTTGGTTAGAAATCAGGCGTAGAAGAAGAGGAAGAAGAAGAAGGAAGAGGACAAGGCTGAGGAGTAGGAGGAAGAAAGAAAAAAAGAAAATAAGTGCATCACCTGAGGAGCAGCTGACGGTCACACGGTCACACAGAGATAACGGCAGTCACAGAGGAGTCTGGGCGCCGAGAATGCAGAGCATGCGCAGTCTTGGTTTCGTCCCCTCAGAGGGAAAGTTACTCATCTGCTGGGAGCTTTCTGTTAGTTTCTTAAGGACAAATGAGATCACTGAATGTAAAGTACTGGGCGTTATTTAGCATAGATGCAAGGCCCATAGGATCCATCGATTGTGTTTATTTTGGTGAAAGGTGTTTGCAAACCATAAGCTGTCACTTTTTCCTTTTACCCATTTGTGGGGTGTATGCTTTAGAGGGCGGTATCCCTGTCTCCTTGAAAGAGCTACTACCATCTGTACTCAGATGCCTTTCCAAGGGAGTTGCTTTCTTCCACGATTTGAGACAGAGGGGAGGTTTTAAATTGTCACTCAGCAATAATGGGAAACAGAACCTGCAGCTGACTGTGCTGGTAGAAGGTCGCCACACAGGCCCAAGCACAGCCCAGGAAGCTTCAAGCCGGCCCCAGGGCCACCTGCCCTCCGTGACAGGATTCAGGAAGCTGATGTAGCACAGCTGTGGGAACACAGGTGCCCATTTTCACGGGAATGTTCCGTTGAAAAAAAATGCACACCAGCCTGAGAGCCCACTAAGACCTTACCGTGGTTGTAAATGTACACATAGACGAGCTTCCTTTTCTGCTCACTGTCCTCTCCCGCTCCCTCCCACTGTCCCTCTCAGGGCCACCACACAGTCTCAGGTACAGCGAGGTCAGGAAGAACTCCCTGGTTCTGCAGTGGCAGCCCCCGGTCCACTCTGGGCGTACTCCAGTCACCGGCTACTTTGTGGACCTGAAGGAGGCCAGTGCCAAAGATGACCAATGGCGAGGACTCAATGAGGCTGCCATTAAACACAAGTACCTGAAGGTAGGAGGCTCTCAGCATGTTTTTTGGCTCTGAAAAGGAAAACGTATTTCACTGATACTGACTTTAAAGTTGGCAAGATAGGTTGGGCATGGTGGCTGCACACCTATAGTCCCCGTGCTCTGGAGGCTGAGGCAGGAGGATCGCTGCAAGTTCAAGGCCAACCTGGGCTACATAGTGAGTTCAAGGCCAGCCTGGACTACATAGCAAGACCCTGTCTTAAAACAAACAGTTGGCAAGATAGAAACAATGCCTCTGCTTTGGCCTGTTTCACACACGGGACTCCTGGTGAGGTCCCAGGCGGCAGTGGCTGTGGCTGGGGACTTTCCTGATGCTGCAGTAGCGCAGTGATATTTAACCTGAACTCCTCAGCCTAGCTCTGCAAAACACCTGCCAGCGCCTCCTCCCTCTCCCTTCCCTCCTTGCTGCAACTTCCCCCTCCGTGTCTGTTAACCGAGGCTCAGAGTGTTCTCCTTCTTACCATCCCCAAAGCGGCCTTTTCCTCGGGGCCTCTAGTGCCTTCAGGATGGCTTTTGCTGGAGGGCGCTGTGTGTATGGCGTTCAGGCAGTCCGCTGTCACTGTGGGCTCCTGTGAGTCTCCCTGACCTGCCTGCTCTTCCCAGAGCTCTCGAGGATTTGTGCCCTGGGCTCAGTCAACTGGCGACCTCAGCCTCACCCTCCCCAGGGTCTGCGCCCTCTGGGTTCCCCGGCAGGAGCTGCTTGAGCCAGCGCCTCACTCTGCACACAGAGACTGCAGGGCTGGAGCCGCTGACTGACCGGTGCCACGTGAAAGTCTCCGTTGTTGGTGGAGGACCTGAAGACCCAAGTCCCCAGCAGGACCTCAGAAACTCTCAGGGAGTGTGACCGCATCGCTAGTCACTCAGTGGTCATTTGGAAAATTGCATGCTGCCATCACACTAACACGGTGTAACCATAGTCCACGCTTCCTCGTTTCCTTTCTATTGGTCATCACAGCCTGGTGGCCAAGGCGGTGGGAAGGGAGTAGTTGGAAGAGGTGAGGGACATGGAGGAGAGGTGAGGGAATGTTGAAATCACAGAGCAGGGGAAATCCAGAGTAACGCGTGTACACTACGTATTTGTGGTGCTGCTGAGGTCCTGGTCCCTGTCCCTGCTGATGGGCTCATGGAGCTGAGTCCCTGCCACACAGTGACACAACCTGGGGATGTGGCTGTCCCTCATTCCCCCCGTGTTGCAGAAACCTGCCCCCCCACCCCGCTTCACCTACGGGTAGGCGCAGGTGTGCCAGGCACCGGGCCATCGGCCTGTGTATTTTTATCACAGCAAGGAAATGTGTCTCCTCCTTTCTACAAGCCCGCAGCTTCTGGACATTATTTCTTAATGTAGAACTTTATTTATTTATTTCTTTTATATGCGGGTACCGGGAGTTGAACTCAGGACCTCGTGCTTGCCAGGCAGGCGCTTATGCCGCTGAGCCATCTCACCGGCCCAATAGAACTTCAAATATACCAAATTCTATTCATGTTCCTGTGCCTAAGTTCAAGTTCATTTACAGATTGAAGTTCATCTCAAAAAATTCTCAACTCCACTGAAAAGTATCACTACAGAGTGACATTCTGTCATCAACACCATACAAATACAAACAAATGGATTTAAAACTAACAGTTTAATGCCCAACTTTTAAAAATGCATGGTCATCGGCTGGTGAGATGGCTCAGCAGCGTAAGCGCCTGCCTGGCAAGCACGAGGGCCTGAGTTTGACTCCCGGAACCCACATAGGAAAAAAGGGCCAGTGATATCGCTCAGTGGCACGGGCACCTGCTGGCAGGTGAGGTCCTGAGGTCGACCCCCGGTACCCACAAAAAAAAAAAAAATTAAAAGACAGTTTTGATAAAACAGTAACAGTTTATTAGTACTTGGAATAATAGTAATGGGACAGTGAGGAACCCAAAGAAAGTCATAAAATATTATGAAGTAGGAATAACATACAACAAATAGATTATAAATGCAGTGCTGAATCCAAAGAAAGCCACAAAAAATTATAAAATATGTTCTCAGCAAAAATATTCCTAATTCTTAAAAACTTGAAGGTTTAGAATTTCAGTAGACTGATTATTTTAAAATTACTTAAATTCTCAATGATGTTAACTGTTGTCTAATGAGAAGTATTAACATTAAATTTACAGGAAGAATTTTTGTTTTTATTCTAGTGCTTGAACATGAATTTCAACAAATATAAAATGTCTGTGATCCAGGCTTTTAATTGCATCTTGCTAAGAATTTCATCTGAAATTATTCTTAGAATATCTCAAAACGGTTGGGGCAGGTCGGGGAGGCAGCCTGCGTGCTGTTGTGAGCACTTAGCATTTTAACCGAAGAATGAAGCAAGTAACTCATCTAAAGCATATGTGTATAGACTCTGCTTCTGATGTTGGAGGCCATCAGATGATCTAAAAGAAGCAGAATCTCTGAGCTGGAAGAGATCTTAGGAACGTCTTGCCTACTGGTCCAGAGAGAAGGTAGCCTGAAGCCGCTCAGAACGGCGGTGGAGCACAAAGCCCTTTCCTCGGGGCTGTGCACTCCATTGTTATGACACAGGACAAGCATCTGCATAAGTGACCTGAGACACCCATTGCTTCTGCACCTGCTTCTTCCAGGTGCAAGGCCTCCAGGAGGGTGTCAGCTATGTGTTCCGGGTCCGAGCCGTCAACCAGGCGGGCGTCGGGAAGCCGTCTGACCTTGCTGGCCCTGTCGTGGCAGAAACCCGTCCAGGTGGGCGTTTGCTTCTTCCTTGAGACTCATCTCAGGTTGGGAATGTAGCTCAGTGGTACAGCACTTGCCTGGAATGCATGAGGCCCTGGAATGCATTCAGTCCTCAGTGCCACTACACATGCACACGCACACACACACACACACACACACACACACAGGACTCATCTCCTCCATGTAAGATGCTGAAAGCACAGTTACCCTAACTTTCTATGCTTTTCCTGATTGTCAAAATCATCACTGTGGGCCAACTGAGACAAGTACGATAAGTATGACCTTACCACATGACAAGTGTTTACCCCTTTATAGGCCCTTCAGAACAGGAATACACCAGGTGTGAGATGCTCTGGGGCTATTCTTGCTTATACCTAAAAACAGGGAAGTTCTGGATCAAATGATGCTTCCTAAACCGTCTCTGCCAAGTGCTCATCCCTGGGAAGTTGTTCCTATTATGTCCTGGCCGTTAAGCCCCATGTGATCTTCTAATCATAGAGGAGGCTAGAGTAACCCAATTCGCAGGCACAGTGCTTAAAGAAATGCAGGACATATGTTGTACCTGTAACTATTAAGTTAACCAGGGAGTAGCACACTTTCTTTGAAGGGCAGATAGCAAATACTCTTGGCTTTACAGCCACATGGTCCAGTTCACAACCACGCAGCTTAGCCATGGCATGAAAGCAGCCACAGACCATGCGTAAACTAATAGGCATGACTGTGTTCCAGTAGAACTTTATTACATATATCACATGCTGTGCTTTATATGCACTCTAAAATTTGATTTCTACTTAAGTTGCCCAAGTCTTGAAGTATTCATCTTCTTTTGATTTTTTTCAACTGTTTAGAAATATAAAAACCATCCTTAGTTTGTGAGCCAGACCGAAAGAGGCAACAAAACAGACTCCACCCACAGGCCATAGTTCACTGACCCCGGGTTAAGCTAACAGCAGTGCTGCCTGAATGGACCACAGAGCGGAGGCGCTGGGAGGTGCTGGGCTCAGTCCCTCCTTCATCAGGGGAACGAAGCTTAGAGTGTGCATGGGCCGCGGAGTTTCAGATCATTCATGGTAATAACTCTTTCATCACTCTGTATCATTTTAAAGTTATATATTTCAGTTCATTAAGGGTCCACGAAAGAAAGCACTGGAAACAACACAGGATAAAAATATTAACCAGTTATTTCTCGGTTTATATTCATTTTAGACCGAGGGCTTTAACTTTAATCCATTCCTGCCATCAGAACTGAAATAAACAAAAAACAGATCCATAATGTAATTATTTTCCTGCTGAGAAAAGAATGTGAACATCAGGAAACTCTACTTTTACTGCCTTTCACTTGAAAAATCTAAGCAAAAGTCCTCCCTTTGGGGAACTCCCTACCCTTTTCCTATTTTTTCATAACTGTCTTCAGCTTTTCTTCAACTAGTTTTAGACATGGGTATGACAAAAGTGACCTTTACAAAAGTGTGGCGGATATCTGGAGACAGTACCACACTTCATATTTGTAACCTTTATAAAATCCCAGGAGAAATCAGAAAAGTGCTAGGAACAGATACACCAGATAAAAGGTAGCACATGGAGACACCAGGACGTATGTTCCTATAGGAGTCAGGCCCTTCCGTTGCCAAGTGCTTGGATATTAAGGACATGTGCGGGACCCAGGCGCAGTGTCCCCCTCATAAAATCAACACTTACACTGCTGCGTGACTGGCCTCTTAATCTAGTCACGGGCAAATCAGAGCATCCCGTGGGCTGCCCATATCCAGTGGGTTGACTGAAGTCAGCTCACATCAGCTTGTTTTCTCATCAATAGCCCTAGAGTGGCAGATGGCCAGGCATGACATTCACAGAGCCACCACTAGGGAAACTGTGCCACCAGAAAAGGGTCTACTCACGACCACCTGGGCGAGAGTTTAGTTTCATGGATTTGGACTAAGGCTCCAAAGGTCATTTCTGTGGCCATTCCCTTCCTGGAATGTAATTCTGAGCAACAGCTGTGGACATGGACACACTAAGCTCCTTGTTAACCTGTTCAGGAAGCGCTGGCTCATGGCTGAGCGAGAGTCCGGGGACACACAAACACAAAATGCTCCCCACACAGGAACACCAACGCTCCAGTGACATTTGAGCCCATTTCATGGACAACGGGCACCTTCATTGTTGCAACATGCATTTCTGGAACTCTTACCGCATGCCAGGTGCTGTGTGGGCCTGGGAGTAAGGTGGCATCGGTCCACACGTTGGGTTTGCCATCCAGTGGAAATGCCAGAGTTACAGCAGGGGGTGACAACATTTATAAAGTATCTCCATAGCCAAAGAGGCCATAAACTAGGAAATGAGGACCCTGCTGAGGTTTTGAGGAACTTTGTGCCCTTTCCTTTTTTTTTTTTTTTTTTTGTAATTGCCTTCAGCTTCTTCTATAACTGGTTTGTAGACTCGAGTCTGATGAAAAAGTAATCTTACAAAAGTGTAGCCGATGTCTAGAGACAGTGCCATATTCCATATTCCTGTAAAAACTTGCAGTAGTCTAAAGTCATCTATATTCATTCATTTCATTAAATATTGGTCCATTACTTTTTCCATGCATTTGTTTTGTGATAGAAGAGACAGGGCAGGGGAGGGGGAGAACATGTTATCCATTTCAAGATTTGGGATGTAAAACTTGGATTACTATTTCAGAAAAACAACTTCTTTTGGGATACATTATTAAAATTTCAGGTAGAAAATAAAGCTTATCGTGTAACAGCAAACCACGCATCTAACAAGATATCTCAAGTGTAATTGAATTCCAGTGAAACGTTAACCTAATCCATGGGTTTGGTAGGATCACTAGTGTCCCTTTGAAGTAAAAAAATAGGCAAGCAGCTGTACATAGCCCAGCCACTACTACAAAGTCTAATCATGCTGGTAATGAGGTTCCAGATAATAATGGACTGTGCTGTGCTTTCCTGTGAAATCCTTTCGCCAAAGAAGCCTATAAATGGAAACACTAGGCTAAACACTGTTAGTGTAGATTTGTTGGTACCTAAAAAACCCATTCTCTTCCTGGTATTTGATATTTTACAAACAGCATCTGTGGTTGATTGAATCCGGCCGGGGTGGAGCAGGAGGCCAGGTGAGGGAGATCAGATGGAGACAGAGGAGATGGTGAGGGCAGCCAGCTGGTGGTATAGGTTGCAGGCATTCTTGCCAGAGAACAGGGCAGTGGGCAGGAGAACCTGGGCACCGGGCCGGATCCCAAGAAGGAAGTGGATTACAGGAAACTAGGATTGGGTCATTGAGGACAAGCAGGTGAGGAGAAGGCACTACCATAAGGAAGAATGAGCTGGAGTTGAGTTGACAACCTAGTCACCAAAGGCACATTACAATCCCAGTGTCTAAAACGGGTAAGGCTGGAGGGCACGTGTGTGCCCAGGGGCCTCCTAAAGGATTGCAAAGCGGGAAGCCTGGCCCTAGAAATCTCTTTCTAAGCGGTCTCTCTCACCCACTAGAACAGTAGCTCTCCGCCTCGGCTGTACTTCAGAAGCGAGCCAGAACGTTGATAACACTGCTATCCAGATCCTGCTCCAGGCCAGTGAAATCGTAACGTCTAGGGCTAAGCCCGGACACAGCTTTCTGTGTTCGTATAACTGCTTGGCTGATTCCGGTCTGAAAGTGGGCTTGAGAAATACTTATTACACCGGGCCCCTTCAGAGTAGTAGCTGCGTCTTCTGTGGGTGTGTGCTGAGCGCTGGACTGGTGCCCGGCGTAGTACCCGGAGGTAATCCACGGGATGAGAAAACAATGGATGATGACCGCGTTTCGGCCGTTGAGTGTGGCTCTGTTTGGTGGCCGCGGTGCTGCCTTTCATCCTCAGCAACTCGTGAGCCCTGCCCCAGTCGGGAAGGACGAGTTGGGAAAGAAGTGTCCGGTGGAGGCCATGATCTGGCCCCCGGTGCTCGGGCACCCAGCAGTCCTCACCTTAAACACGGGGCCACTCGGGCTCAGTGTGACGGATCAAGCTCATTCACTTCTATCTGCTTCATCCTGTCCCGCTCTGGTTTTTAAAAAATGTATGCACAGATCTCAGAAAAGGACAAATGACTAAAGCTTGTAGATGTGATATCTTAGTGCTGATGTAGAAAAGAATTCTCATCAGATTATAAAAGGTATAGGAAAGTAAGCAGTATACTGAGATTTTATTTCAGCTTTAACTTAAATTCCATTCTCATTTATTTATTTATTTAGAAAAGTGGGGTGGAGTTGGTTGATTTCGAGACAGCTCAGTTTAGCCATGGGCTGCACCTTAGCTCATTCCCATGCTGGGCATTCGTGCTTGGAAGGGCCCTTGGAAGCCATCTGTGCGTAGCTGTGTCCACCTTTAGGATTGGTCTAGGCTGGGGTTGCTGATAAGGGACAACTCTTCTTAAATTATTTTCGTGTCAAAATAGTCTCTTTTTTTGCACCCAAGTCTCCTGAATTCTCTAGGATCTTGAGCAAAATCAAAGGTCATTTCTGAGAAATGAGGTCGAGACAAATTTGGGTTGGCTTTTCCAGCCCAACTTTGTGGGGAAGTGTCTTTCATCTGGAGGAGACTATTCATAGGGATTCCCTTATGGTGACGACATTAAAGCTGCTTCTGCCCGTTAAATAACTAAACATTTTAATAATATATTTATCAAGTTGAGTATCTTTAGGTATTTATCAGAGTTCAACCATGAATTAATTGACAGTATCTCAGCTCCTGGCAAAGGCTCAGTTAAACACTGGGACAAGCTGGGTGTGGTTGCAGCGACTGTAACCCAGTACTCAGGAGGCTGAGGCAGGAGCATCACTATGAGTTTGAGGCCATCCTGGACTACATAGTGAGTTCAAGGCCAGCTTGAACTACATAGCGAGATCTTGTCTCAGAAAAACAAAACAAAAGACAAAACCCTGGGCCATTGTAACAGGAAAATTGGAGACCGTCGTAGCTACACTTCTCTCTCAGGCTTTCTCTCTGTGCGAAGTTAATCTGCCCAAGACACTGTCTGGCAGCTTAGCCTGGGCATATTAGAAATTCTGCGTTGCTTTCCGGGTTAATCTTGGTTTTTCTAGAGTACTTATATAAAGAACCATCCATTTGAATATCATGTACCTTGTATGATTGCAATAGAATTTTTTGCCACTACATATCCAGGACCCTTATTTAAGGAATTCCACTATTAATTCCTTGTACATTTTGGCATGTGGAAAATTGACCCCCTGGATGAACAAGCCTACTTCGTCTTATAATAAGAGAAATGTACAATCCAACATGTCCATATGCAAAAAAGCTCCCAGCTGTTTTTCATTATTCTGCATACTTTTAAATTTTCCAAGCGATATCTTTTTGTCATACCTCTGCTTCGTCACATCTCCCTTGTCCCCAGGGATTTATTTGAAGTATTTTCTGAGGCTCTGGCTGTGGCTCAGTGGTAGAGCACTTGCTTAGTGTGTGCAAAGCCCTGGGTTTGATCCTCAATACCACCAAAAAAAAAAAAGAAAAAAAAGAAAAAAGAGTATTTTCTCAAATTATCTGTTTTTCTGTATTCATGAACCTAGGCAATGTCAATTTAATTGCCCATTATAAGTATTTTTGTAAAATACTGGTGCATTAAGCTACTTTAAAAATATAACTCTACTCGAAAAACCATATATTAACAAATTGATTAAAATTGAGCAGTAAGAAAATGCATTGAATTTGAAAAGTCATAGTGAAAGAGTGACTGTGTCAGTCAGCACTGAACAAGATAAGAAGGAGGCTGAAACTTGCTTCATGCATTTTCAGACAATAAATTTATTTTTATACAATAATATTGTTTAAAACGCACTGTTTTTGCAACATTAAGTTATGTCGACTAAGCATTCTTTCCCAGTGAGAATAGTTCTAGAACTCAAGAAACATGTTTAAAAAATAGCACTTAACATGTTTTTCAATGAATTTAATTTTTCAAGTTTGAGATTGCCATTAACTTTCAGAGTGGGACTTTCAGCCGGTTGCCAGCATCCTCAATTTGTCAAGGGGAGATCAAGCTTCAAACTCCAAGTAAAACAAGAAGCAGGAAGTCTGTTGCACTAGAATATTTTCTTTGTTAGGACTTTTATTTCATCTTGCATATTTATCAAAATATTGGTGTCATACCTAAACTATAATAGGAAAAGCTCCAATAAAATCAATGTTACCATTTTATATTTTTGGGTTTTTTTTTTTTTTGTGGCTACCGGGGGGTCGACCTCAGGACCTCACGCGCCAACAGGCACCCGTGCCACTGAGCGATATCACCGGCCCCTTTTTCGTATGTGGGTTCCGGGAGTCGAACTCGGGCCCTCGCGCTTGCCGGGCAGGCGCTTAAGCCGCTGAGCCATCTCACCGGCCCAATGTTACCATTTTAAACTGACTTTCTCAAAGTTTCTTTTTTCCAATCCAGTCCCTGGCACATGTAGATGTGTAATGAAAATATGAAAGACTGCACCTCTGCCTTTACAAAATTAACCTCATTCTTGAGAAGCTGAACAAGTAGTGCAGCTTTTTGAAAAATAAAGATGCAAATACTGACCTTAGTGAGTTTCAATTTTTAAAACTTCAGTGCCCGAATACAGTTTTAACTGTTTGTACTTGTTCATTCACATTCGTTTAACCAGTACCCACCCTGCCACAGTGACCTCTGCCTCGGTTGAAGAAATGTCCACGCTCCCTTTTGACCTCAACATATACTACTTGTGATGCGCTGATTTACGTAACCACCTGAGCAGGGCCGCACAGACAGAAACTCTCTCTCAGGCACTAGTCCACATTGCAGCTAATTCCTACCTCGTCCTTCATCTCTCCTAGCAATTACTTAATTTTAAATTACAAACTTTAATCCAAGACTTTTGAAAATTACCACATCATTTTCTAGCAGTATGAATGACTGCGTTTCTTATGTTAGAACTGAGCTATGTGAGAAAGGCGAGGCTTACAGACTGAGGTGGAGGCACGTGTGTTGCTGGAGACTTAAAAATAATATCTTTTATTTAATAATATCTTTTACACAAATAACATTGCTTGTTTCACTTCACATGCCCATAGAAGAGCACTGGTAACTTTACCAAAACTGAGTTCTCAGGGTACTTCAGTAGGTAACTCTATATTCTTCTCTCGGTAGCTCAGGCAATTGAGATGGAAACTAAGCATTGCTGTTCCATCAATGCTCCAGGCTGCCTGGGTTTGGGACCAAAGTTGCCCACTCCGAAATCTGAACAAACTATTGTTTTACATACCAGTTTTCTGTTTTCCTGAGGGTTTACTACTAAAGCATCAACCCTTCGAAATTTTAAGACTTTTTGATGAAATTCCCTTAAAGTAGATCATACATTTCAGTAGGGGCTTTGCAGTCTTGGTGGATGCAGTACAATGAATCGTGTGTTCCTGTTCCCGTAAGGCTCAGAGCCACAAGCACCCACCTCATTTATGGTGCAGTTTGCAATGTGGTGATGTCGTTATGGGGTGAGGAGCCGTCTGTCCCTGTACTAAATAATATCTTTGTGCCTGCTCTTTGGTTCCACTGCCTCCTCTCTTGCTGTCATTTTCCTATTCTCAGTGTCCATGTTGACAGGGACTCCCGCCTTCTGTTTCTTCAGTTTACTATCAAGTATCTCAAGTCAGGTCTGAGTAGATCCCAAGTGACAGCCCGTGGGATTCTCCAGTGTGTGCGTGGGACACTAATACGTGGCCTTTGTTACACCAGCACTAGGTCTTGGGGGTGTGTTTTCTTATTTCTCGGTCTGGAATAAGCATCCAAATAGGTGAGGTGTTACAGTACAAAAGTTGCCTAAAGAAGTGGGAGAAATGCAAAACTAATGGAGTTGTCCAAATTCTGCCAGTTTCCTGGCTCCTTTGTTTGCAGAAAAGTCAACTCTTTCACTTTAGAAGAATCCACATAAGCAAGATTTTTCTGCTAATTTGTCATGCCTTTAATATTATAAGCAGGAAGTATATATATGAGTCATTTCCTTTTTATAAAGGATCACAGGTAAGACAGTGATTAAAATGAGCATCAGCCACACTGCCAAAATAGATGTTACGCAAAAGCAAGACTTAGTCAACACCCATCACTTCTGGGTATATCTTCACAGTAGTGCAGATATACAGACAAGATATACAAGCCAAGTTCTCTCAGTGGCTCAGCCATTCAAACCGGGTATAACTCTAAGCCTCAACACTCTTCAGTGTTAGTCTTAAGTTTTAATAAAAGCACTTGTTCAACAATTATTTTACAACAGTAGAGTATGAGGACTAGTCATGTGTTACTAGCATTGGAAATAAAATATGGTCTGCAATTTCCAATAGAGTAGACATAGTCTTTACAAGGAATACGCAGTGGATGTTGCATTTGAAGAACAATTAAGACTTTAAGTGACCATTATTTCAGGTTATCTATGTAGCCAAATATGAAAATAATCCTTTGTTAAAAAAAAAATAAAATAAAAGGAATTTTAAGCTGGGCCTGGTGGCACATACCTGTAATCTCAGAATTCGGAAGGCTGAGGCAGGAGGAGTCCCAAAAGTTCAAGGTCTACCCGGGCTATGTAGCAATTTCAAGGCCAGCCTGAACTACATAGCAAGACACTGTCTCCAAAAAAAACAAAAAAAAATTTTTTTTAATCTCCTAGAATTAGTGTACTCTAAGCTTTCCATATGCTAGAATCACTTTTTGGAGATTTCTAGTTGAAGCTTGCACTGCCATAAATGGGAACACAAGTTAGACCAACTATCAGGCTTGGGGACCAAATTTCCACATCACTCGTGGGCCCAGGGCCCCTCTCAGCTTCCCCTGGAAGGATTTTGATGTTTTCTTTCCCTCTGACAAATGTCATTGAACAATAAGTCAGGATGTTGGACTGTTATGATACAACCTAGAGAGAAAATATCACTCCTTTGGGAAATTGCTTTTGGCAGATATTTAAGTACTTTTGAGAAAATAAAGCTATACCTTTTGGATGCTAAATCTAATTTGCCCCAAAATACGATAACGGAAACAAACCAAGTTTAGGCTAGCAGGTGAATGAGTATAAATTCAAGTAGAACATTTTGCTTCTTTCAAGCTGGATCTAGGCATAGATGTGACTGTTTCCTATGCTGTACAAACTCTTTGAATTGTTATATTGGATGCAGATATAATTTATTAAAAGTCAAAACACTGACTGAATTGTTTTTTTTTTTTTTTTTTTTTGTGGGTACCGGGGGGACGACCTCAGGACCTCACGCGCCAGCAGGCGCCTGTGCCACTGAGCGATATCACCGGCCCCTTTTTCGTATGTGGGTTCCGGGAGTCGAACTCGGGCCTTCGCGCTTGCAAGGCAGGCGCTTAAGCCGCTGAGCCGTCTCACCGGCCCCTGACTGAATTGTTTTAAAATCCAAAAACCTATCATTTTGAAACATACTAGACCTCTGGAAACTCATTTCCATTCAAAGTTCCATATAGTTCAATAACAGTTTTTCCTAGCTTTGAGCATTCTAATCTAGAGGGCCTCTTTACATTGATTTATGATTTTATCAGCAGCAGAACAAGTTCTGGTATATTTCTCCATTCTAAAATGACTCACAGACTCTGAACACATGAGTGTAGGCAATTTTCGTGGCCTCTGCTTCTCCCCTTCAGTTTCCCCTTGGTTTTTGTTTGTTTGTTTGTTTGTTGTTGTTTTGAGACAGGGTCATGCTATGCAGTTCAGGCTGGTCTTGAACTCACTATGTAGCTCACACTGGTCTCGAATTCATGGCAATTCTCCTGCCTCAGCCTCCCAAGTGCTGGGATTACATGCATGTGCCATCACACCTGGATCCCCTTGGTTTTATTGTCTCTTTCTAACCTCTCCTCATGACTGATTCGGTCTGGGTATTATTGAAGCAAAAGTCAGAAATTTAGGGCTGATGGGAGCCATTCAATTCTCCTCTCCCCGAGGCTGCCTGGACCCCTTATTACAATCAGTCTGCTCCTATAGCTTCACCATCAGTCACATCAACCAGCTTTACCTCAGTCGTGGGCACACAGGGCTGTCCGTCGAATTGGGGCTCCACCTATGCAGGAGACATGGCACATTTGCTAAATTCCATGCTACTGTAGAAAAGCTGAATTTTAGAGGAAGAAGGGCCATCCACCATGAGCAACTGGGGCTTCTCCCTGGCCCAGGCTCAGGGCCTTGCTTTAAGGCTAAAGTAAAGATCCCAAGGTGAGAAGTTCCACAGTATCAGTGCCTCCTCTTTCATCTTCTAGGAACCAAGGAAGTTGTTGTAAATGTGGATGACGATGGGGTCATTTCATTGAACTTCGAATGTGATCAGATGACTCCGAATTCAGAATTCACCTGGTCTAAAGACTATGTGCGCACCGAGGACTCCCCACGGTTAGAAGTCGAAAGCAAAGGCAACAAGTAAGGACAGTTCCCACTGCACCGATGGGCTTCCTGTCCACTGCAGGAACAGGAAGTGAGCTCACTGCTTTCTACTTAACTTACCTGGGATAAGAGGATGAGGTCACACGTATTTTATATCTAGTATTGTAAAAAGTCATATCCAATACAAACCTTAAAAGTAATAATCCTTATAAAATACCTTCCAAAGTTTTTGAAGTAAAACTCCTTTGGTCAAAGAAAAGATAATCAAATGACAGATTTTTTTTCCCAGTTTTTTGCATTTAACATTTAAACATTTGGTTGATCTTAGACATTGACTAGTGTGATAAAGCTTGCCAAATCTGGGAGGCACAACGAACTGGACCCCTGACCTGTTCATACATTCATTCCACACGGGGCGTGCCAGACGGGGTGCTGGGGGATGGGGAGACCACAGGAAACAGATCCTGTCTCTGAAGACACCGTGATGATACAGGGAGACAGTACTGGTGCAGTGTAAGAAATTCAGAAAAGGGAAGCGCAGGCGATGACACAGGCGAAGCCCCCAGAGTCACCCGCAGCACATTCTGGTCTGCGGGAGAAAAATGTAGGCTCCCCAACAAGGGCTAATCTGCAAAGTATCTTTATGCACAATGTATAGTAGTCAAAAATGTAGAAGTCTGCGGGTGGGACAGTGGTACAGCCGTCACCGCTGGGGGAGCGCAGAGGTCTTCCTGGTGAGGTGACTTTTAACCAGAGACACCAAGGGCGAGCTGGCGCACCGCGTGCAGGTGCCTAGAGATGGTGAATCGCAGGCCCACAGACCTGGCACAACCATTTTTAAGAAAAAAATTTTGTTCCAAAGAACAAAAATGACCTTCAAAGACCTTGGGATGGATGACCTGGGCATCTACTCTTGTGACGTAACGGATACCGATGGGATAGCGTCAAGCTACCTAATAGATGAGGATGGTAAGTTTGAAATCAGTTCATTCACAGACCAAAGGTCGCCTTCATGTCTCAAGCCTTCCTGAGTGACTTTTGTTTTAGTAGTTTGTGGTTTAATTATTTTCTGTTTCTCCCTACAGAATTGAAACGTTTGCTTGCTCTCAGCCAGGAACACAAGTTCCCAAGTAAGTGTTCTCCATACGTCCACAGCTTTTAGCGAGCTCGCTAGCGGGCAACTTCTGTACTTGCTCAGATGACAGCTTGGCAGGGTTAGAAGAGGCCTGGAGAGCATGCAGCTGATCACTGGTCAGTAGCAGCAGGAGCACATTTTGGGAGCGATGCTTATTTCTTTGCCATTGTTCTCCAGAGAAACCAAGACACTCACATTAAAAATAGACCCGTACTTCATTACACAGAGAAGTGTCAGGGTGCACAGGGGTAACATCCAGGTGATGAAGTCCTTTACTTTTGCCTGTACACTTTAGAATCGCATATCTATCTTCGGGGTTTATTCATTTACATGTCAAACTGATTTCTTCCTAAGTGACGTTGGCACTTAATAGTAGAATCAGACCTCTAAGTAAAAAGTCTAAGCCCAGTGCCTGTCATCACAAACTCAGAAAATAGGGCAAAGTGCCTTGGCCAGGAAACGAATCTTTCTGAGCTATTTACAAGCCTTTAAATAAAGCACCTTCTACATAAAAGATTAAATCCCACACTTGACACCTAAGAGAAGAGCAAGAAGTGTGAAATAACACTCGGAAGGTTCCGCTGGCCTGATAGGATCTCTCCCCACCCAGCTAAGTGGTGAGGTACGCAGAAAGGTGCACCCTGTCTGAGGAAACGAATGGAAAGTGGCAAAGTACATGCTTTCTCTTAAATTAAGAATTTCAGAGAATCCCTTACTCCTTAAATATATTTTAAATATATTTTTCCTTTAATGCAAAGTTTCAAGAATCCAGAAAAAGGGCCGGTGAGATAGCTCAGTGGCATAAGCGCCTGCCTGGCAAGCACGAGGTCCTGAGTTCGACTCCCGGATCCCACAAAAAGTAAATAAATAAAGAAAAAAGAAAACAGAAAAACTGTAACCCTGTCCTAGCTGATGGCAAAGCTACATATATTTGTATAAGTGGACTGTTCTAGGGAGGGGTCCAGAGAGTTCCCTAAACTCTTAGTGGAGGCTGAGATTATATGTATAGTGTGTGTGTGTGTGTCTGTGTGTGTCTGTGTGTGTGAGTGTGTTTGTGTGTGTTGCTCCAGCACCTAGCTTCTCTTCTGCTCCCCAAGAATGATCTGCTTGACTGTGATGCTGAGTGTGGGTGACCACGGGCCTCAGCTGTAATGTTCTCAGCACAAGCTTTCTTGGACAGAGGGCAGATGGAGTGCTGAGGGGTATGAATGTGGGGTGCAGATTTCTGGGTTCTTAAGGAGAACCTACCACATGGCATTAGGCAAGCCATTTTCTTGAAACTGAGGAAGTCCCAGCATGAGTAGCTTTGAAACCCTGCATGAAGCAGAGGATTAGCCTAGACAGTCTCCTTTTTTTTTTTTTTCCTAATGTAGGTACCGTGAGTCAAACTCAGGACCTCCCTCTTTTTCCTTTACCTTTTTCCCTCTTTTTCCTTTACCTTTCCTTTCCTCCCTCTTTTTCCTTTACCGGAGTCGAACTCAGGACCTCGCGCTTGCCAGGCAGGCACTTCTGCTGCTGAGCCAACTCAGCAGCCCTAGCCTAGACAGTCTTCATTCTGCTCTTTGGGCTCACTGTCAACCCGAGCGCTCACATCCATCGCCCGTGCCTCGCCTTGTCTTCCAGGCTTGGCTATGGGAATGGTCCACATCACCAGCACACGGAGCTGTTTCCACACCACGTGGAGCTGTGCGTTGTCCTCTCTCAAGCATTAGCTGAAATATAGAGAAGCAGCAGTGTCCACTAACAAAGTTAGCCAGACAGTAGACACGAAGTGTCCAGGCAGCAGCTGCTTCCAACGGCACTTACACTGAGCTGAGAGGACGGAGATGAGAGAGGACAATGCCCAGGGTCACTGTTAGGTTCAGCTGCCTGGGCCTCCCTGGGCGCGATGATCATATGCACTTGGAGAGAGCAGCTGCAACTGCCTGACGCTGCTGTCATTTACCCCAAGATACACAGTTTTGCATACGCCGGAGGATTTTACTGCGGGTGCTGGGAGAGAGGGTTGCGCAGACTTGCTATAGCAGCTGGGGGGCCACAAAAGCGTGTTTGAAACTCTGAATGCAAAGGTGAATCCCCAACCCAAGGGGATTTTTGTTGGCCTATTGAAGCAGCACTGTAAATATTACAGCTCTAGTACTTCCCTTTTCTCTACCTCTGTAGACCAGGGAGGTCACTTCATGAACATTTTCAGAGATCTGATGCCAGGATCAAAGCAGCACATCTTACTTCTCAGTTTATACCTACTTCCTCTCACTGTTGCCATGTTAATGTAGTCATTTTCTTCCTTGAGATTTTATAAAGAATATGTAAATGAGTAACCTTCGGCGCTATAAATTCTTCTACACTAAGCTGGTTTCAAAAATATTTTGAAAGCCATTAAGCATATGCCTTAAACCTACAAATAACACATTTTGTTGGAAGCAAATTTACTGCCAGGGAAAAGAGCTGAAGGAAATTTAGAGCTGAGAAAAAGGGGAGGAGACGTAAACCCCAAAATAGAAAACAACAGTGTATCTTGCCAGTACTGCTGCTAAGCTGCAGTGTGGGGGGCAGCTTATCTGAGGGTAAAGGGTACTACATGACCAGCGACATCAGACAGCTGCCTCTTATCCTCCCTGTAGACAAATAATATGTGCAGATAAACACGGGCACACATTCCTCAATGTAGATAGGTTCATTTGTGCTCTTAGTTCTCAATACATTATATTTTACAACTGATAGTTGTAGGGTGCTGTTAAAGAAAATGGAGGAAGAAAGAGATGCCAAAATATTATTAGCCAACATTTGTAGAGCACTTATTATATCCCAGGCTCTTTATAGGGTATTTAAACAGAATGTATAGTTGAATCCATGATGACCTTGAAAGGCTCAATACAATGGCAACTCAATGTTAAAGGTTAAGAATGTGAGGCCCAAAGAAGCCCAGCAGCTAGGCCAGTTGCACACAGCTGGTGATGCCTAAGTGGGCTGACCCTGGTGCCTGTTCCCAGCCACATCACAGGCCATTTCCACACGTGTACTTGCCGTGTTTCCCCTGTGGCAATCCATGGTGGCCCCTGTTCCCCACACAATGTTCTTATGACTCAGGGAGGACAGTGAACATTAAGGGAGCTGGAGGCCTCCCGGAAGGCCCGCCCTCCCTTGCCATCACCACTCCAGGTTCACTGGGGTCCCCAGAATGGAGGTCTCCAGACTTCCTGAGAAGAGGCTTTCCCTTCCCCCAAGGCTACTTAGAGTAGCACGAGTGCCCTGTGGGAGGAGCTTTGCACCTGCTTTGCCCCCCAGGGCCCGTCCTTTACCTGCAGTGCCCAGACACTGCTTGCACTGGGAATCCCCTCACGTCCAACCACAGAGGAGAACTGGACAGGAGGGGTCCAGAGTAGAGGGAATGGCCCTGGTCTCATGCCTGCCACCCAGACATGTGGCTGGTCTTTTCTGGGATGCAGTTTTCTCATCTGTAAAATCGGGGGGTGGGGGTGGGGTAGAGAAGCACTAAGGCTGATGAGCTCTGATGATCCACAGTACTGTACCGTGTGCTGTCCAACTCCTCTTGAGAGCCTCAAGAGACGCAGTGTCCTTGCTGGCCATGCGGCCCACGGGTCTGAGGGGCAGAGTCAGGCTCAAGGTCAGGGTACAACGCCGAAGCCCATCTTCCCACCACCGTGGTGCCTTCCTGCAATAGATGAGGCTTGGGCCCCCTTCAGTTCCGAACCAGGACAAATCTGTGACTGAATGTGTAGTGGAGAAGGAATAACGCAAAGGAGCGCCTTCCCTTGAAAATGGAAAAGGGTTGATTCAAGAGAAATGCAAAGAAATAATAATGTACATTGCTACAAGTTCGGCATGCTCGTAATCTAAAATATAGACATGCTAACTGTTTGAAATAAGTTTAAGAAGAGTGTAGAGAAAGTAAAGAGCAATGATTTCCCCTAAAGACAGTGAGGGATGAAGGACCCCAGCCATGAGAAACAGCCGTGCCTTCCACAGAATATGCCCTGGCCCTCATCTGATACGAACCCATGGTTGGCGGAGCCTTCTTGACAACACGTTCCAGTTACAAGAAATTTAACATTCAGGGCTTTTTTTGTTTGTTTTTTTTGTGGGTACCGGGGGTCGACCTCAGGACCTTGCGCGCCAGCAGGCACCTGTGCTGTTGAGCGATATCACCTGCCCTTTTTTCATATGTGGGTTCCGGGAGTCGAACTCGGGCCCTCGCGCTTGCCAGGCAGGCGCTTATGCCGCTGAGCCATCTCACCGGCCCTAACATCCAGTTTTGAGAGATGGCAGCCAACTCTTTAAATTTCATTGAGACTCCAATGGCTTAAGCAATCCAGGTGTAAATCAGAAACACCATATGGTTCTTTTACATTCTAGGTGAAGGAAGCCACACCATATTTTAAATTAGCTGCTTTAATGATTCACAGGTCAGCCTCTGAAGAATTCTGCTTGGTCTGGGAACTAAAATGAGCTGGCACATCACTGAGACGGATAGGATTTAAATGACTGGCTGTGAATACAGTTGCCCTTGACATCCACAGGGACGGGTATACAGTCGTCCTTGACATTGCAGGATATTTGCATATGACCTACCCACATTCTCCCATATACTTAGACCATTTCTACATTATTTATAGTGGCTAATGCAATATACATGTTATATAAATTGTTGTTCTACTGAGTAGAATCTATTGTTTCAAGAATAATGACGAGGAAAAAAACTGTATGTTCAGTACAAATGCAATTTTTAAAAAAAAAATAGTTTTGATCCACTGTTGGTTGAACGTGTGGGTGCAAAGCTTGCAGATATGGAGAGCTGATTGTGTAATCAAAATTAATTCCTTTTTAAGATTTATTTTCTAAATTTTTTTTAAAAACCCAAGGTGAGTTCAATCGTTTAAAAAGAGTGTAACTCCTTTCTAAGTATTCTGAGTATGCTTAGAATGTTAGAGCTCAAGGGCCGGTGAGATGGCTCAGCGGCGTAAGCGCCTGCCTTGCAAGCGCGAAGGCCCGAGTTCGACTCCCGGAGCCCACATACGAAAAAGGGGCCGGTGATATCGCTCAGCGGCACGGGTGCCTGTTGGCACGCGAGGTCCTGAGGTCGTCCCCCCGGTACCCACAAAAAAAAAAAAAAAAAAAGAATGTTAGAGCTCAAGAACTTTTCGGCTAACCTGGGCAAGTCAAGTGAGACCCAATGACAAAGAGCAGCCCACCTGATGTCACCAGCTTGTTAACAGCAGACCTGGGCTCACATCGGCCCTCCGGCGCCCACTCAGGACTCTGTTCATTGTTCTCATTATTGCCCTTGAATAACCCAACCACAGCAGAGAGTTGAGGTGCCACCAGAAGTGCCCCTAGAGCTGAGCTCATCCTCCTCACGATTACAGTTGAGATGAACAAGATGCAGTGGGTCTGAGGTGGCGCCCCAGGGTGAGCACCCATGTCTTTTGCCCCTTGCTCTGCCCCTCTCCCTACAGCGCTTACCCTGTCCCAGGCTTTGCAAGAAGCAAGGGGTGGCAGCACCGTTGCCCACTGACTCTTCGTTCCCTTGTTGGAAAGTCTGTACCACTATCATAGGTAGCCAGCATAATTACTTACTGTGTTTATTTTCATTTTCCATAGCTGTCCCAACTAAATCAGAGTTGGCAGTGGAAATTTTGGAGAAAGGTCAGGTCCGGTTTTGGATGCAGGCTGAGAAGCTGTCTGGCAATGCCAAGGTCAACTACATATTTAATGAGAAGGAAATTTTTGAAGGACCGGTAGGTTTTATACATTTTACATTTTTAAACGTATTATCGTAGAGCACACTGAGGATGCCCTATAGGAATATGGATAAATTGTTATGAAAACTGCTGCCTAGTGGGGTGGGGCCGTTTACATCTTCATCACATTTTTTTTTTTAAAGTGAAGGGAATCCTCAGATTGACTCTATCATTTCATCCAACCTGGAACAATTTTGAGAATGAAAGGGGAGGCTATTAATAATTTTCCTAGGACCACAGTGTACACCAAACTGCCTCGGGCAAACGAGGAAGCACGGTCACCACTTGAAAACTGAGCTGCCCGAATCCGCCACCTCCCACCGGTGAACGCTGCACATCATGCTCATCTCAAACTCCACATCTTGTTTTGTCTGCTCTTAATGAGTTGTTTAAAACATGCAGGTTACCCGCATCAGACACCCAGCCAACCTGCTGCATTATGTGGCAAAAACGACTTCTTTATCCAGAGGCTCAGAAAAAGCCATATT
Source organism: Erethizon dorsatum (assembly GCA_028451465.1). NCBI lineage: Eukaryota > Metazoa > Chordata > Mammalia > Rodentia > Erethizontidae > Erethizon > Erethizon dorsatum. Next base: position 27,095,031 of record CM051838.1, on the reverse strand, counting down.
TTTCATTGCCTTTTTGGCAACAAATGAAGTACATCCTTATTGTCAGAACTTTAGACTCAATGAATGGCACGTTCTTACAGCTTTTGGGACACATGACTGGATATGTTCTGTGGGTTTTTCCTGTTTCTCTGTGCATGCTCATGTGTCAGCTTGCTCATGTGAACACAGTTTCTGCAGTTGGAGTTGCAGCATCCGGGCTCCCTTGCCCTCCCAGGGCCACCAGGAAGCCAGGTCAGGCTGGTGCCCTGTGTCCTGAGGAGCAGGTTGGGTCCTGGCACCCCAGGCACTGCTGGCATAGGAGCAAGAACCTGAAAGGGGGAGGAGGTGAGGCTGCTGCAGCTATTAACAGCCCATCTCTTTCTCCTGTGATGTGTTTTTAAAACTCTTGAGGATCCTTAGTGAGGGGGCATTCGTAACATCCCCTTGTGCGTAGTATGGACCTTTTCCATGCACACGGTGACTGTGCACAGCCAAAACAAGTCACCCGTGTGTCCACAGTGGCCTGCTTCTCCCCTGTCCTCCCCGCTGTCCTCCTCAACTGCGTGCTCACCACCTGGCCAGGGGAGAGGCAGGAAAAGCATGATTGGCACCACCTTCTGCCACGTAGCCAGGGCGCACATTCAGGCACGTGTGTGCAGACGCGCCCCTCCTTCCCACACATTCACACGCACACTAACGCTGTCATGCGTGCACACACGTGCTGTCTCAGGCCGGTTCCTGAGAAGGACAGCGGGAAGAGCTGCTTGTCCACGACCTGGGGGCTGTGCTCTCAGAGGGAAAGAGGGTGAAGGATGCAGCTGGGGTCAAAGCAAAGCCGGGATGTGGGCTCGGCTGGAGACCGGCTCCCTGCAGGGCGTCTGGGCCGTGAGTGGCACACAGCTTTGGGCCAGACCTGAGCCTTCATTCTGTCGTGTATTTTATAGCAAAATTTCATCAACTCAGACGGGTGTAGATTTGTGCCCATCTACACAGGAACCAAGATTTACCTTGCGCTTGGAAAGAGAGTTGTCTAAACAGAACGGCCTGCAAGGGCTATTTCAGTCATTAAGAGCAGAGGGTTTCAAAGGCTGTAGAGTGTTTTTGGTCACTCATTACCAGCAGGTGTTTAGAAACTGCCTACCACGCACCATGCGTGCATTTCCATGTGAACGTTTTCCCGGGCTGCCTGTAGTTTCCTGCTATCCTCCTGACCAAAGATAATCTTACCTGGAAAGGAAAATGGGAATCTGAAACAAATTTTGATAACATTTTATAACACGGGGTAACAAAACTTTATTTAGATTTAAGAAATTGTATCACGAACTATTCAGTAATCAATTCTGGTCTGGGTCATATATCCATATAATATATTCCCTTGGTGGGTACAAGATTCTAAAGAATTTGTCAAAAATATTATTAAAATTATTATTCTTTGCAGTTTATTTTATTTCACCAAGCTCATTGTCATCGGGGTAAAATGTCTACCTTACTGCTTTCTGTCTGTATCTTTTCACCTTAAATGAAGAAATATAAGATGCATATCGATCGAAACACTGGCATAATTGAGATGTTCATGGAGAAGCTTCAGGACGAGGACGAGGGGACATATACTTTCCAGATTCAGGATGGAAAAGCAACAGGCCACTCCACCCTGGTGCTCATCGGAGACGGTCAGTACTCCGAGCAGTGCCAGCAGGGACAGGAAGGAGGTTCTGGGAGAGGTGGCAGGAATCATGTCCTAATCAAACCCCCATGGTCAAAATACAGTTTTCTTTTTTTAAAATGCAGGGTGGCCTTCCTTTTTTTTCCCAGTTAATATTTTATTTGTATGGGTACATGTTTGCAGAATGTAATGATTCCATTCCTTGTGAGGAGTTGGTGCATGAACATAGCACATCTTAATCTTTTCTTCATCCCCGCCCTCTGTCTTCCCTCCCCCTTTCCTCCATCTCTAGGTCTCCTTCCATTTTGGAAAAGCTCTGTCTCCATATTTCCTATTATCTATCTTTTATTTTTCCCCTTAATTATTTCTGCTTGGGTTTCTCATATAAGAGAAACCATGCAATATTCAAGTTTGTGTGTCTGATTTATTTCACTTAACATTGTGGTCTCAAGTATATCCTTCTTTATCAAAATACAATTTTGATTTATACTTTCCATAGCATTTCATTTTATAAAAATGAATATTAATTTAAAAGAACATGAAATTTATCCCTGGCCCTCAAGCAAGACTGCACTTAATCGCATATATAAAAAAGCACTTATTCCTAAAATCTTCCAATGAAGGAGGTTACAAGACCACCAAGACTGACTGTATCTCAGAAACAAACCATGATACTGTTTAATAATGTGTACATACTCTAAATTACTTAACTTGAAAAGAAAAAATATGCAGAAGTACTGCATGTCACATCTGTGGATATTATAATTAGATTGCAGTAGTCAGCTGCTTAAACTACTGTGGAAGCCACCAAGATTTAAGTGTGACATTTAACCAAGCAATGCAAAGGCTGCCAGATCTGCATATGCAACCCTCAGTACTATTTCACCATTTCCTAGCTTTATGACCTTGGAAAAGTTATTTAACCTTTCTAAGCCTGTTTCTTCATCTATAAAAATAAAAGCAAGCAGGGTTCTTGCAGTGCATGAGTTTCATAATGATGAATATACAGCACTTAGCACCCTAGCTGGCATGTGCATTTACACGTTCAGCTCAACTTTATCTTTCAATTTCTAGTTTATAAAAAGCTCCAGAAGGAAGCCGAATTCCAGCGGCAAGAATGGATCAGGAAACAAGGTAAACCTAGGCAGTGAGTAAAAAGAAATACTTCCATTTTTTGTATAAAGCATTCCAGGATTATTTCCATAACAAGTTAAAATGCATGGTATCAATTATGTTAAGAATATGTGATAAATAAAAATAATTTAAAATATTTATTATCAAATATATAGACATTAAAATATTTTAAAACTAAATCTGTAATATTTTTCAATTTGACTTCAAACATAAATCACCTTAGGATTTAAGAATGAGCTTTGATTTTGCATTTGTGATTAACGAGATGATTGCTTGTGTCACTAACATTTTGTAGGCCCGCATTTTGCTGAGTATTTGAGCTGGGAAGTGACCGGTGAATGTAATGTACTGTTGAAATGCAAGGTAAGAGGAGGATGAATTTTTAATATTTGATGCAAGGGAAATAAAGATAAGATAGAACAAGAGGAAGAGGAAGATCAATTTTTTCATCTCCTGCATTTGAGCCAAAATGATAAGTGACCCATCCTTGCTGTTGAATGCTATAGTAACCATTGGTTTATAAAAAACATTTAAGCTAAAACAACATAAAAATATGGAAAGGCAAATCAATTGCTCCTATTCATTACCCATAACCTAGTTAATAACGATATGGGCTCTTTTTAAATGATAGGTTGAGTATTCCTTATGCAAAGTGCTTTGGAGCAGAAGTCTTTTGATTTTTACTTTTTTTTTCTTTTGGAATATTTGCATATATATAATGAGGTGTGTTAGGGATGCAATCCAGATCTAATATGAAATTCATTTGTTTCATATATATATATATATATAGCCTGAAGGTAATTTTATGCAATTTTTTAAATATTGTATAACAGAGTTTCACACTGTGGAATTTCCCACTTGTGATATCGAGTCAGCACTCAGAAAGTTTCAGATTGGGAGCATTTTGGAATTCAGAGTTTGGGGTTAGGGAAGCCCACCCTATATTAATATCAGAAGATTCTCACAATGTTCGGGGTGTAGGACCAAATCTGCATTTAAGTGGTAGATCTATTCCAGACTCATTGGCCTCTGTGTTTGGTGGTGAACTTCCTGTGTATAGCAACACAATGACAACAAGAAGAAAGTTTTTGAGAGCCAGGCACAGTGGCACACACCTGCAGTTCCAGCTGCTTGAGAAGCAGAGGCTGGAGGTCACTTGAGCCACTGAGAGGCCCACTCAGGCAATATAGTCAGACCCTCTCTTTAAAATTTTTTTCTGTTTTCATTTTTAAAAAAAGTCATGGAGAAGAAACTGTTGCCTGCAGTTGCAGTGTGATGTCATGATGGCCAGCAGTAACTCCAAAGCAGAAATATGGGACTGGCATTTAGCACATGGGTGTCATCCTAAGAGCCAGAACTCAAGTGCCCCAGTTTCTAGTATATCTGATAAATTTGAAGGAACAAGTTTACCAGAAACCCATAAGAAAAATTAGTTCTAGGTTTCAGCCTCTCTGAAAATTGCAAAACTTCTTGAAAACTCTTCTCCCAGGCAGCAGCTAAAGTCCTCAGCTTCTCTGTCTGCTGGCTGCCCAGCACCTTGCTGCCCACTTACTTTCTTGTGGGCACAGCCCATCCCTGCTTTCCTCTACTCCTGTGCCCTGCTGCCCGTGGGAGTTTTGCTGTTCTGATAGCTTCCTCAGGAGAACCAGCCCCTCCCCAGTCCTGAAAAACCAGAGGGAGCCCACACTCAGTGTGTTAGCCACTTTCCACATCGCTGAGACACAATACCTGACACCCACAAGTTGAAGGAGGAAAGGTTTATTTAGGCTCAGTTTGTACAAGTTTCAGTCCATAGTCAGCTGCCTCCAAGGCAGGGTGGTGTGGCAGAGAGGCATCACAGAGGAGAAACAGTCCATGGCAGGGCAGGCAGGAAGCAGAGAGTGATCAAGGGAGGAGGAGGGAGATAGATACAGGCCATACCCCCAGGAACCCACCTCCTATGGCCAGGCTTCACCTCCCAATGTAACATTCAGTGGATGAATCCACTGATAAGTATCATGTCCTCATGGTCCACTCACCTCCCCAAAGCCCCTTCTAGGCACATGTGAGGCTTTAGGAGGACTTCTAGATGTAAACCGCAGAACATAGGTTGTAGATACTTGGTGGTATGGATTTGTGCTACTCGTCCAAGACCTAGAATAGCCTTCTTTCAGCTTCTCTGGCAAAATAGTCTGGGCAGAAGGACCCTTCCTCTGTTCTCTCATACCTCTCCGTTATGTTATTATGGCAGCTTACATAAATTTACCATCACTATTGCATCAGAGTTCATGGCGCATGTGCAGTGAGCATTCAGACTCACAGGGCTACCAAGGGCTGCTTGGCATCAGTCGACTCTGAAGGACTGAAGAAGAGCCTGGGCCGCCTGCTGCCCTGCAGGAGTCCATGTACCAGCTGTCTCCTCTGCCGCCCTCAGTTGACCACTCCACACTGGGCAGCTGCGGGAGGCACAGGGCTTTAGGATGTCTCATGGCCCCAGAGAGCCAGCACCTCTAATGACGACTCCACGCCTGGGCTTCCAGGGTTCCCACAGGGGTGTGTTCTGGGTCACGGGAAGCGGGGTGCTCAGGCCCTGAGCATTTCTTGTCCCCCCAGTCTGCAGCCAGGGGCACTTTTTTTTTTGAGACAGGGTCTCACTATGTAGTCCAGACTGGCCTTGAACTCACCACATAGCCAGGCTGGCCTCAGACTTATGGCCCTTCTCCTGCCTCTGCCTCCCTGGTGCTGGGAGTACGGGTGTGCGCCGCCACGCCCAGCTCAGGGGCGTTTAGCCAGAAGCAAAGTCCCCCAGAAACCCAGTTACTTCCCCCAATCCTGGAGCCAGCTCCCAGGGTCATGGGGACATGTGTATGTGCTGCTTTCACAGTGGTCACACTTACTTTCATGTAAGTGTGCATATTAGTACGTGTATATCTATTCTTTTCTTGTCTTGAGATTGGGATCTCACTATATTTTGCCAACTGGTCTGGAACTTCTGGGCTCAAGTGATTCTCTTGCCTCAGCCTCCTGAGTGCTGGGACTATAGACGTGTGCCACGGCTTGCCTAGTGATTCTAAAGTCAGTTTTTACTACTGGAAATAGATGCTCTTGATTTTCATTCGTGCGTTGGTACCCACTTTATTCTAAACCCCTTTCTCAATTAAAATAGTTTTCAACTGATTCCCTTAGAAAGCGGTCTTCTGACTCCAAGTTCAGAACTTTTTCATCTATAGTTTACTACATTAAAAACTACTTAGTTTGCTGGACCTGATGATGCATGCCTGTAATCCCAAGCACTCTGGGAGGCTGAGGCAGGAGGATAGACAGTTTGAGCCAATCCTGAACAACTTGAGACCCTGTCTCAAAATTTAAAAACTTTTTTTAAGAAAAAGGCTGTGGATGTAGCTCAGTGCAAAGGCCCTGGCTTCAGTCCTCAATATGGAAAGTAAAAAACCCTACTTAATTTCGTAAGAGTAATGTTCCCTTAATTAAAAAAGAGTAAGTATGTTCTTCTTCTAGGTGGCAAATATTAAGAAGGAGACTAATATCGTGTGGTACAAAGATGAGAGGGAGATATCAGTGGACGAAAAGCATGACTTCAAGGACGGCATATGCACCCTGCTTATAACGGAGGTAGGCGACTGGGAGTGTGGAATGCGATGTGTAAGGTCCACACCCTTCATTCTCCTCCAAAGCAGGAACTAGATTCTGCGTTCATCCCATGCCCCAGAGATTTACAATAGCTACAGGAACAAAAGCTCCCCTCACTTTGCGAAATGCATGGATCTCTCAGATATCTAACCAATACCGAGTGGACTCCACTGTGCTTGTTTTCTGAGCTACTTTTCTCATCTGCAAGCAATTAAGTGGGCCCTTCTTCGTACTTAAGCCTTACGATAACTTGTTCTCTACCAGTATAAAGATAGTCAGACACAATATATATTGAAGTATATACTTTTATCTACTTTTAGAGCACAGCTTTCAAATATATGTGATCATTTACTGTTTAATAAATGAAGGCCTGGGCCGGGCATGGTGGTGCACACCTGTAAGCCCAGCACTTGGGAGGCTGAGGCAGGAGATTGCTGTGAGTTCAAGGCCATCCTGGGCTACACAGTGAGTTCAAGGCCAGCCTGAACTGCACAGTGAGACCCTGTCTGAAAAAGACCAAAAAAGAAAAGAAAAGAAAAGAAAACAAAACAAAACAAAAAAAGAAGAAGAAGAAAAAGAAAAAGAAGAAGAAGACGGTCTCATCTCAATTATAGCTGTAGAGGGTAAGAAATCATAATTACCAGCTGGGAAAATGACTATGGGCAGATGAACCTATGAACTGTTTGCCGTGGCTGGACACTTTTTCGGGTTGCTTCGATGGCAGGTCATAGGTCAAGGGCTTTAAACACTGCCAGCACCATACCTGAAGCTATGCTGAGCTGCAGCGTGGTGTATCTGTTCTCCCCTTAGTTTTCCAAGAAAGACGCTGGGTTTTATGAAGTTATCCTGAAAGACGACCGCGGGAAAGATAAAAGCAGATTGAAACTTGTGGATGAAGGTCAGTTCCTGAGTGCTGTGTTTTCTATGAACAGGTTACCAGAATTATGATCCAGGCTTAGCTGACAAATTAAAGACATGCTGATTCTTCATCCCCAGACCCTAGTTTAATTGAAATTCTAGAAGAGTGAACTATTGTTTTTTTCCAAAGTACTTCCCTTTTGGTCTTCCTAGAAGTTGAAAGTGTACTTTTGATCCTCGAAGAATTTATAATTTACAGGTTACTAAGGGGTCTGTTTTCAATTTAAATCATCATTTTTGTTTCAACTCTATAAAAATGTTCCAGGATAAAAAAAAAAAAAAAAAAAAAAAAACCTTTGGTGAAAAGCATGTTGAAAAATAGCCCAGGGTTAAAGGGTAGCCAGAAAGATTTATATATGATATTTGAAGCCTTACAGTTGTTCACAAAGCAAAAAAGGAATTTCCATTATTTAGAGACTACTTGGGACAAATATATCAAGATAACAAAAACCTCCGTGTGACCCCAAAACTCTCAATTTTGTTTCTGAACAAAATCTGTTAAGAATATTACTAACCAACAGCAGAAATCTGTCTTTGACTTCACCTTCCTACTCTTGGCGAAGCCATGGCTTAATGTTTACTGGCAAAAGTCACTATTAGGCCAAGGAGGGCCAGGCAGCATAGATGGCTAATTCATTACGAATTGATAACACAGGTCAGAAAACATCCTGTCATGTGAGCTCAGGCTTCCTGGGACTGAAGAAGAGAACCCAAAAGCCAAGACCCTTCCTGGAAATCTCCCTGTGGCTCTTTCTGTAGAATGTAAATATGGTATTAATCACAAAGAATCGGGAGAAAAAATATCACAGAACATCAAAATAGGCAAAGATCTTTTACAGCCTGATAAAAATTTGAGTTATTTCCTCTAAAAGCACTAATTAGCAATTGGCCAACAAATGGTTCCCTTCGTCGACAGGGAGTTTTTAACAGCAAACAGTTTGAGATTTGGGCAGACACTCAGCATGTTCCTGCTAACCTTTTGGCTTTGAACCTTTCTCTTCAGCCTTCCAAGAACTGATGACTGAAATATGCAGGAAGATCGGTAAGCTGACATTTTCTCACACACAGTGCTTCATTGTTTTCCTGCCAGGACAGACAGACCTATAGGTGCGTAAGACACGCTGTTCTCTTCTTTCAGCTTTGTCTGCCACAGACCTAAAAATCCAGAGCACCGCCGAGGGCATCCGGCTGTACTCTTTTGTCACTTACTACCTGGACGATTTGAAAGTTAACTGGTCCCACAAGTAAGTAAATGGAAACTCACTCACCATGTAGAAATTCTTTCTCCACTGGGGACAGTAAAGAGAAACAAAACACAAGAAGAAAGAAAGAAAAAAAGAAAAGAAACAAAGAAAGAAAGAAAGGAAGGAAGGAAGAAAGAAAAAGGGAAAGGAAGGAAGGAAGGAAAAGAAAGGAAAGGAAAGAAAGAAAGGAGTTCCTTTCAGGCAAGGATGCTTCTTTTTTTTTTTTTTTGTGGGTACCGGGGGTCGACCTCAGGACCTCGCATGCCAGCAGGTGCCCATGCCGCTGAGCGATATCACCAGCCCTTTTTTCGTATGTGGGTTCCGGGAGTCGAACTCGGGCCCTCGCTCTTGCCAGGCAGGCGCTTATGCCACTGAGCCATCTCACCGGCCCCCAAGGATGCTTCTTAATTCTCAGTCTGACTTGAGGATCACAGGACAAAAACACCCAGGCCACTCCTTGCACCCCTCTGTGCTCTAAGTTGCGTCTGAGGTCACGAGCACCTTCACAGGGGCCTCCACCTCCACAGTTGTGCCGGGGCTGGCTGGGCCTTGCCAGGCGTTCCCAGCCACACTCTCAGCGCTCTGTCTACACCCGGCTCACACGTGCTGTGTTCTAAAACAAAACTGCAGCACTGAGCACAGAGGCCTCTCATTTCCAGTGGGGTGAATGAACGGCCTCCAATGAAGCAGCCCCACCGGGGGAGTGCCTAGGTTTACCATTGTTGTTTAGAGCAGCTGGCATAGCTGGGCATTAGCGTCCTTCTTGTCCACATTCACCAGGCTTTGGAGATCTCGAGATGACTGGAGGGATGTGTGTGCGAACTCGGTCAAGTCTGGAAGTCTGTCCCAGGCTGCCTGGGTAGAGTGGTAGAGGAACTGCATTCAAGATTACCTCTAGGATTTCAAGAGGCAAAATGGTTTCTTAACCAAACCAGTCCTACCCTTCCTCATCCTGACATCTCCCCTGACCTCTGGGATTCCTTGAGACAGCCTGAGCTGAAAGCGCACGGAGGCCGGGTAGAGCTCATCTCTGGGGTGCAGCCACCTTCCGTCTAGTCCTGCCAAGGGTACTTGAGAGCCCCATTGAAGCGGGGCTCGGAAGTGGTCCTGCAGCAGCCCCAGAGGTGCCGGGACAGTGGTTGTTCCTGTCCTGCCTTCAGTGGACATTGACAGTGTGCTGTGGGCATTGCTCTGAGCCCTCAGGTACCTGGTTAGCTCATCTTCACAACCCACGGCAGGGCACTGCAGTGACAAGAGAGCCCAGGCTCCGGCAGTGACTTCACCGAGGTCACACGGCTAAGGGGCGGGTTGAGGTCCATGCCAGGCAGCCTCGCTCCAGAGCCTGCTCCTCGTGGCATTCCCTACCCGTGTGCGAGTTCACTAAACTCCAGAACGGCCAGGAGGGAGGGGCGGGGAGGAGCTGGCCATGGGTGCTACATTACAGCTGGCAGGAGTGACACATTCTGAGGCGCCGTTTGCACATTAAAGATAATATTTGATACATTTCAAAAAGTGACAAGAAAGGACATTGGAAGATTTCACTATAAAAAAGTGGTGCATGTTTCGGAAGATAGATGTGCTTAACCTGATTTAAATGTCACAAAATATATACATGTGCCAAAATACCACATTACCCCACTAATATGTACAATTTTATGTTTTTGTGTATCAGTTGAAAATAAATTTAATGAAAAGTCTCGGGCTGGGGTGTAGCTCAGCGGTGGAGAACTTTCCTAGCATGCGTGAGGCCCTGGGTTCGATCGCCAGCACCACCAGAACAATAGAGGGAGAATGGTGACCCTGAGCCAGCTCCGACAAAGCGGTTGTTTGGGTTTCCTTTAAAACAGCTTTGGGCCGGTGAGATGGCTCAGCGGCTTAAGCGCCTGCCCGGCAAGCGCGAGGGCCCGAGTTCGACTCCCGGAACCCACATACGAAAAAGGGGCCGGTGATATCGCTCAGCGGCACGGGCGCCTGCTGGCGCGCGAGGTCCTGAGGTCGACCCCCCGGTACCCACAAAAAAAAAAAAAAAAACAGCTTTAACTTATGTAGGAAAGTTTACTATTACTGTAATTATTAATCATTTCCTGAACTCTGTAAATCCAGTGTAGAACACAAATCTGGTTTATTTCTTCTTTTTCTTCAGAATACATTTTAGGAAAGTAATTATTTATAAGTTAAAATAAATCGAATTCTAGGAAATTCTTCTGTGACATCTAGGACATTCTCATACATCAGTCTGAAGAGTGAAAGAAGTAAAATTAGTTGAACCATCAATCAAAAAGCTTTATGTCTTCTCTAAAAGAATTATTTGTTCAGAAAATGAGGCATTGAAAATGGGTTTTGGAAAAAAAAAGAAAATGTGTTTTGAAAAGTTGCTAGTAGACTAGCGAAGTATATACTTCTTCCATTAGTTGGTCTCGTCATTTCTGTGGCCTTCTTGTGTATTTGTGTGCCCACGAAAGACTCGGGAATCAAAGATTGTCTTAGCTGTCTTTTGTAGGTACGGTAAAATGAGAAAAAAAAACCTAAAATGGGTTTCAGTCTTGATTTACTCCCATCTTCCACTGTGATCTTAGGCAAGTCATTTAATTTTATGAATCTCAGTTTTTCCATATAAAATAGGAGCGGTGACATCCATTCTATCTGCAGCGTTTGACATACGTAAGGCACCATTGCGCAGTTAGCCAGAGAGGAAAGCACAGTCGTCATGCCGAGCTCTCTAAGACGTATCTGTTGCTCGAGCTAAAATGTGTGGGTACAGATGAGCTCCTTTACCATGTCATGCATGTTAATTTTTAATATATTTCTAGATATATAAATAAATATTCTTCAAAGAATGTAGCGGTATAAGAAAAATACTATTTATTTGAAAGCTAAAATTTTGTTGGCAAAAAACTTTCCTTTTCTATGTTTAAAGTTCTTGTTTATTACAACTATAAACATAGTACACACTTGTTTCAGAAAATACATTTACGATATATTACAAAGTCAAAAAGAATTCATAGTGTGATATCATCTATAGTTTTATGACCCATCGTGCAACACATCAGATACTTCTTTCTAATCTTTTCTCTCTGTATAATTGTTACTATGATGAAGTAGTTTTGTTAGTCTTGCCTTTCTTCCTCTTTCCTCACATTTTTACAGATTCTTTGTGAAGTTTACCAGCATGAGAGCATACCCACTTATCTTTCTCTTCTCTCATCTGTCTGTCGCGGTGGCATTTCTGGACAGCCGGATCCCAATCCCAGGGCTGTTTTTGCTTTTGTTCCCTTACAGAGCGTGCAGAGCGTGGGTGTTTGCGACCTGCTGCAGAACACTGAGAAACTCACACCAGGGACACAGCAAGGGCCTCACTTGTGTTGGCAACCACTCTGCCCTTCATTTCTCTCTTGGCTCCACCACCCACTACATATTTACTTGGGCTTTAAGTAGCTTTGGAACAGCCCACGTCAACAGAAATCAGCCACACATGCCCCTCTGGAAGTGTGCTCTAGACCAGGTTATAAAATCTGGTTCATAGCCATAGATCATCTGCATGAAGTGTGCAGCAAGAGTATGTAGCCTGGCTGTTTAGCTTTAAAGATGTCTTTAATCCCACAAGAACACAAGGAAAAACCAAGCTAGTTCATGCCACTGAGATGCATCAGAGTAATTCACCCTGGGCGGTTACGAGAGTTTAGTGACGAGAGTTCAGATTCTCAAAACCAGGTCCTTGGAATCCAAGGCTGTGCCTCAGGGGCTGTCACTTCTCTCAAGCAGAATAACGGCAGATGTGGATCTTAGATTTTTTGAAGCCTATAAAAGTTTACGGTAAGACCTTTGATAAGAGGCAGAGGACCCTCCGCTCTGCGTGAAAGCAGACACTAACAGTGTTTTCTTTGGTTTTAACAGTGGAACTGCTGTTAGGTACAGTGACAGAGTTAAGTGTGGGGTCACCGGGGAGCAGATCTGGCTACAGATCAACGAGCCCACTCCAAATGACAAAGGAAAATACATAATGGAGCTCTTTGACGGCAAAACTGGACACCAGAAGATGGTGGACCTTTCTGGACAAGGTAAACAAATCTGCTGCAGACTCAAGCTCGCTAGGGAAAAGCGGATCTTTTAGTTTTTTTTAAGAGGCATGAAGGGGTTTACTAGGTAGAAACTGAAAAGCACACATTCAAAGAAATAGAGTGCAGGCCCTTGAAAGAGAGGTGCGCTACAGTTTGGAGCTGGAACTATTTGTGTGTTTTTGGTGGTGGAAATCTGCAGAATTTGTGAATCTGTAGAAAATTCCATCTTGGTCTTGGTTTATAGGAAAAAGGAGGGATCACTCACAGAAAGATAATGGCCCATTTTACAGGTGAAAGACCTGAGTTCCACCATTTTTTGTTTTTGTTTCTTTTTTGAATGGGTGATCTAAGATGTTTTATCTAAAAATATTTTTTTGGGCCGGTGAGATGGCTCAGTGGCATAAGCGCCTGCCTGGCAAGCGCGAGGGCCTGAGTTCGACTCCCGGAACCCACATATGAAAAAAGGGCCGGTGATATCGCTCAGTGGCACGGGCGCCTGCTGGCGCGCGAGGTCCTGAGGTCGACCCCCAGTACCCACAAAAAAAAAAAAAATTTTTTTTTGAACTCCCTCAATTTGTTCCTTTTTCATAAAATCAAGTTTCTGTGCTTTGCTTCATCAACTGTGCTAATTTATGAAGTTAAGGGATTTTGGATGTGATGGGTCCAGAAGTATAAACAAACCTAGGGAATAGTGACATGGATAACTTAGGTAACTTTGACAGTGTCCTAAAGCTACAGGCTTCCTAAAAGTATAACTTGCAGTTATGATTTCCTGTCCTCCTTTGTACCTGTCTTTATTGTTTTCTATCTTACCTCATCCCCCGCCCTGAGACTTTCACCCCAAGACTTTGACCCCTTATTCTTAAGGGTGCAGAAGGGCTGAGGACCCATCTTCTTATAACCGCTTCAGGCTGAGGCAAGGTATTGATGCTGCCTGCCACGGACAGAAGTCTCTCCCTGACTGATCCGAAGGAGACAAAGGAAGACGGGTCTCATTTTGTGAACCATCATATTTTGATAGTCTGGAACAGAGGGCAAGAACATTAGCAAGTCACTGACACTTAAGCTTCATTTTATAACCATGGCTAAAAATTAAAAGTAGAATATTGATGAATAGTAGCTCAAAAAATTGTAGGAGCATTTGGCGTAAGGCTTTTATCTTTAATAGTAACCCAAGTACAACCGGTAGAGTTGAAGCGCGTATAGACTCTTCCTTGTTTTGTTAAAGAAATCTAATGTTCTCTTATTTTAATTATAACAATGGTAAGGAAATACACTAAAGAAAGATTTCTATGTTTTTATGGCCATTGTGCCCTTCAAATTTTTTACCCTAGGACTCAGAACTTGGATCTGACCCCTGTTTTGTAGACCTGAAGGCCTATTGTAGCGGCTGCCTCCAGATAATCCAAACATGTGAGGCCTGAAGTAGAGAACAGGAAAGCAGTGTATGCCACGAAGGCAGCAACGCCTAGGAGCTAGAATATTTATACTGCCGTTCTTTTTTATAGGTACAGTGATGCAGAAAGCCAAACCCTCGCGTGAGGGGTACTTGAAAGTCCATTAAAATAACATAATGGCACTCTACAGTGCTAAAAGGGGGAGGACACATTTCCGAAGAATTAGTAGGACCGAGAGTCACAACTTCTGTGGCTTTGTCATAGGTACAGCTGGAGACTTCCAGCTGTGGCTGCTGTCATGGTAGACCCCCCTTTTTATATCTAGCCTAGTTTTTTGTTATGTATTACCATTACTTGAAATTTTTTTTTGGTTTCCTGCTGTGTGTTTAAGGCCTGTGTTCATCAAAATGTACGTGTGTGTGTGTGTGTGTGTGTGTGTGTGTATCAAGATCAGTTAAGGCTCTTCAGGGGTTACTTTTAGGCCCATGTGAGGAGCTTCTTAGTTCCTCTAGATTTTCCTCAAGATTTGGGTCTTTTAAAAGAACCAGAAGTGAAAAGAAACCATCGTGTTGGTGACGTCAAAGAACAAAATGTCAACCAATGAAGCTTAAGAACCCGCGTGGCTTCCTCAGTGATTCACAGAGGGGCGGGATCTGGTGACTGAACAGGAAAGCTCCTCTCCCCGGGTGTGGTGGAGGAGTCGCCGGTGTGAGCAGCACCAAGGAAACAGCGCTGTGCAGAGGCAGACTGATGCAGCCGACCTCCCTGAGGCCCTCTCCTCGCAGGTCAAAGCAGAGGGGGTGTCCTGACACACTGGCTCAGGTCGACCGGCCCCCTCCCACCGGCTGCTGGGAGCCCCTCTTCAGGGGAACCTGGCCTGTTTTCATCTTCTGGTTGGTGACGTGGCACCCAGCAGAGCGAAGCCATCCTGCTTCAGTCTGGTTGTGTGGTCCGGGGCGGGAGCTCAGGCTCTGAGGATGAGAATACAGAGGCCCAGCGATGTGACGCCTGACTACGCCGAGTTCCCCACCTGTGTGTGGGAAAGGGGAGTTAGTTATCTCCATATTCTCTAAATACCTACTCCTAGAGCACAGAGGCGCTGAAAGCCGAGATGAGAAGGCTTTCAGAACGCAGCTGCTTTTTCGCCCAAAGTCTTCCATCAAAAGGCTTACTCTGCAGGCACAAGAAAAAGAATTGAAATTGCTGTTGCGTGCTGTGGTGCTCGATCTCCCGTCTCACTTTCATCGTAGCTCCACTAGCTCGAGTGTCAGGAGTGCCCTCGCCCGCCCTCAATGTCTGGAGCTCGCGCGGCGCTTTCGCCCAGAGAGACAGCAGATGCGACGCAGAGGAACTTAGCGGTGTAGCTAGGAGCCCGTGATGTCAGGCATAATTTATAAAAGGAAGCTGTTTTGGCACTCAGGATGTTTAACAGACAACCAACTTTTATTTGAAACAGACAAATTCACATTTTTCTTGGGTAGAGCTAATCCCTGCCTTTTTACTTAAAGGGTTCAGCTGCAAACTTCTAAACGCTGCTGTCTCACGTTTTTTGCCTAGAAAGGCGGCGTGCGTTGCAGTGAAGGTATTACTCCAAGTCGGTGAGGGGAGTCTGACCCATCGCAGCGGCCTTTTGTTCAGAGCCTGTGCGTGATCGCGCACGGCAGTTCCAGATCCTAACTTTGCTTTATTCTCTTACAGCGTATGACGAGGCCTACGCTGAATTCCAGAGGTTAAAGTAAGTCCCCGTCCTGGCAAATGCCACTTGTGTGCAGCAATCTCCCTGGGTCCCTGGGGGCTGAGTGCTAGAAAGAGTCCTTTGTCCAGCAAGTGCAGTGAGAGCCGCACTTGCCGCTGCCCGTGGTGCGCAGCCGGAGGTCCGGGGCAGTGAGATGCAGCCCAGGTCAGCTGCTGCCAAGCAGCGTTCAACACAGTCTTCTTTGTTTCTCTGTTTGTTTGTCTCTCTCAACCACAGACAAGCCGCCATCGCTGAGAAAAGTAAGTAGCCGCTTCACGTGGACCGGAAAGACGCTCTCCTTGTGCTCCTCCGCCTGCAGGCAGAGGGCGGAAGTGGGGTTGTGGCTCTCCTTGCCTTCCGTGTAGACCCTGAGTGTCCCGCCTGTTTTCACTTTAGCCTGGCTGGTAAGAATGTCTAGGGAAAGAAGTCTCGGGTTACACCGTGAGAATGTCACCCAGCTCGGGACACGCTGCGAAATCTCCTGACTGCAAATCACAGGACGGATTGTTAGTCACTACGTTAGGCACAATGTAGCAGGAAAAAAATCGTACAGTGAAAGAAAAGAAACATTGTAAATCTGACATCGCGTAAATCACTGCAGGCTGTCCCCAGCGAGTCCCTGTGCGTGCTGCGCGACAGCAGCGTCTGAATGGGCCCTTTATGCTTTCCTCGCCTCGCCGCGGCCGCGTGGGCGCCCGGCAAGCCACCAGCATGCGGCTCAAGCCGTGCTCCCCACGTCCCTGTCGCTGTCTGCTTCCCTTGCAGAGATTTTTAGAGAACCCCAAGGGCCCCGCAGGATCCCAGGAGCCTAGGGCGAAGCCAGTGCATTGATTTGGTTTATTTCTCAAGGGCAGGGTGGAACTGAAACGCTGCCGTACAGTTCTAGTGGAGGCCACGCCGCACTTCAAGGGGAGCAGGGAAGCAGCGAGCGGGGCGTCGTCACGCTTCACTTCCCCGGGCGGGGCTCTCGGGGACGCTGGGCCCCACGCTCTGCCTCCCTCCCCTCCGCCTCCCGGCTCAGGGCCAGGGCAGTGCCGGAGCTGGCCGTGGGGCGGGGCGGGGAGCTTCTCCGAGCGCTGCGCACCCCCCGCCCCCGGCAGTGCCCCGCGCCTCGTTTGACCCCGGGCCTCGGAGGGCTGGAAGACGCGCAAGGTTCTGCGGCTGAGACTTTACTCCTTGATAAGCCGGGACGCTGCCTTTGAACACACAATCACTTCCCCGCTCCCCTCCTCCTCTCGGGCCCCCAGAGGAACCCAAGGAAGCCGGGGAGCGGCTCTGCTAACTCGGAGTCCACGGGTGTCTTGCAAACCTGCACCCCCATTCCACAACCAGCGGGGCGACAGGCCAGATGTCACATGGCAGGTCACGTGGGGGCACTGGTATAAAGGCGTCAGCAGGAGAGAGCAGTCTGGCGTCAGCTCAGGCTTCAGCCTGACTTCGCGGAGCAGGGACTTGCAGAAATGAGGATCGAGAGCCACAGATTAATTGAAGTTGGCCCAAAAGTTGTGAGGCTAGCAGCCACTGTGTCAGGGCCAGAGGGGAGGCCTTAGCAAGTGTTACAGAAAGGCTTCTTCCCCAAGGGCTCAGGCACTTGGATGGGCCGAGGGCTCCATCTTGGATTTCATGCCCATCCCAGCGCTGGTCTCCTTGCCGGCAGCCCTGACGCTCAGCCGTGGACAGTATGCCAGTTACCCCAAGGAAACCAGAAAAAAGCTCTTGGGAAGGCCTTGCAGGAAGCCATGTTTGCACGGCCCCCGACGCCCCACCTGGCACGTAGTCCTTCCCTCCCAAACCGTGTACCTCCTGGGGACCCCAGGAAAAGGCCACTTCAGGCTCTGGCCTGTTCTGGAAGAATCTGTCTGCTCCTCGGCTTAGCTCCCCTCCGCTGCAGCACGGCTGGGGCTGAAAGCAGCCATGAAAGTTGCAGAGCCGGCCTGCGTGCGACGGCACCATCCCGAGCTGGTCTTTCGGGTACAGCTGGCAGCACCTGCACCATGCAGTGTGCGGATAAAGGAGGGTTAAAGTCCACAACTGCTGGGTCGTTTTCTTTTGCATATTTAAAAAAAGTTTTTACGAGTACATGTTTGGAGTACGTAATGATCACATTTATCTTGGGGAGTTGGTCCATGTGCTTAACACATCTGAAATCTTTTTTGTCCCCTTCCCGACCCATCCCTCCCTGCTCCCTCCAACTCTTGTTCCCCATCCCATTTACAAAAGCTCTATTTCCATTTTTCTCCAATTCTCTCTTTTTTAAAAAAAATCCCTCTTCTCTTCCTTTCCTTGCCCTTGTCTCCATCTTCTGTTATCCTTCCCACTGGAAAAAGATCTTTCCACTTCCTGTTATCTATCATTTCTTTTGCACTTCATTTGTGCTTTGTGTATTGAGCCTGATATGAAATATCTGTCAGGAGGGGGAAAGCTAAATTGAGGGTTTGTCCTTGGGGCATCTGATGAGTGGGCGGAGGGCCCTCACCATGCAGCGACTAACCTCAAGTGCCTGTGCTTGCAGATCGTGCCCGGGTGCTGGGCGGGCTCCCTGACGTGGTCACCATCCAGGAGGGCAAGGTGAGTGCGAGGGAAGGCTTCTGCCTCAGCCGCGTCCCTTCTGTTAAAATGACGTATGCCACTGTCTCTATCTTACTTCTGGCTGCTTCCACTCGACTGGAATAGCCAAACACAGGGTAGAAATTCGGCCCTCTTTCCAACCCTCTTAATGCTCTGTAGGCCAAGCATCAGCAAGTCCCTCCTGTGGACAGGTGTAGGCCACTTGGTGTCTCCCCACAGTCACCCTCCAAAAGTCACGAGAAACTGGGAATGTCCCATCCTCCTCTGTGAAAACAAGAAACAAGCTGTAGCGCACAGCAGGGTGGGGCAGACCGAGCCATTCGGTGCTGGCCCTGCAGGCGCCACTTGTTTCAGAAACTCACCTCTCTCCGTTTGCTTTTTAAATTGCCATTGCCTGGCTGCATAATAATCTCTCTGAGAGCCAGAAGAGCAGTTTCTAACCCACATTCACTTTCTCCATTCTTAAGTTTCAGTAAAACAAGTTTAGCTCAGCAGTCCTGGGGTGGAGAAAGCCACAGGAGAGCAAAACCCTTTTCTTTCCCTCCAGCACCAGGGCCCTCGAGGGGCCGTGACTGGGGAGCCAGGCCAGGCTGGGAAGGGCGCCTGAGCCAGCTCCTCCCGTGGAAACGCGGCCAGGGCAGAGCTGCTCCCGTTCTCTGGCTCCTTCTGTTTCCCTCCCCTGACTCTGGGTCGTAGTGAGGGTGAGGAGAGAGAGCATGTGAGGGCCCTTGAACTCTAGAATGCAAATCTAAAATGTGGAAGAGAGGTTTTCACAAGGCTCAATGTGTTTGCAAGGTTTTTGTTTAATTAAGTTTTAACCCCCAAATCAAAATTTCCCAAATCATATGCCCAGTCTGCTCAGAGCTGTTTAATGGTAATGATTTGCCTCATGGTTTTCTTTCTGAAATGCATTCAGAGAATAATTCAATAAGAAATGCTAATTGATGGTGGGATGAAAGCAGAGTTCTTTTTTTTTGGTACTGGGAATCGAACTCAGGACCTCACGCTTGCCAGGCAGGCATTGCACCACTGACCTAAATCCCTGGCCCCAAAAGCAGAGTTCTTAATCCACCCAGTGTCTCCCCTGCACACGATGTACCCAGCGATCTGGGAGACCCAGAGAAAGACACTTAGGTGGACGCCCCTTTCTTTGTCTGTTGCAAGCCCTTGTTCTTTCCTTATTATTTCTGGGTTTTGGAAACAAATTCAAGAATAGAACTTAAATGTGAAACAAGCTCAATGTCATTTCCAGCCAGGGAAGGGAGGGACCACGGTGAAATGTCATCACAGCTGTCAAAAATGCTGTAACAGGGCCGGTGAGATGGCTCAGCGGCGTAAGCGCCTGCCTTGCAAGCGTGAGGGCCCGAGTTCGACTCCCGGATCCCACATACGAAAAAGGGGCCGGTGATATCGCTCAGCGGCAGGGGTGCCTGTTGGTGCACGAGGTCCTGAGGTCGACCTCCCGGTACCCACAAAAAAAAAAAAAAATGCCGTAACAGAAAATGATACACAACAAACTCCGCAAGGACAGATGCTGGCCAAGACGTGGGGAAACTAAATCACTTGCACACTGGTGGTGGAAATGTAAGCCAAAATTATACTGCCCCTTAGGAAAGCAGTCTGGCAATTTCTGGGAAAAAGGTGAATCATGCATTTACCATACAACCCAGCACTTGCACCCCGGCCATTTCTCCCAGAGAGATTAAAACTCGCGTTCACAGAAAAACCTGTACACGAACCTTCACAGGTGTGCTCAGAGCCGCCCCGGGCTGGAAACTGCGTGGCCAGACCCTGGCCCCGTTCTCAGCAGTGAAAGCAAGCGAGCTGGCGACATAGCCGCGGCTGGGGAACCTGCGGGGTGTTATGCTGAGTGAAAAGGCCACCCCAAAAGTTGACACGCCATGGAGTCCATTTATATAACATTTTCAAGATGACAGAACTTCAGAGATGGGAAACAGAAGTCGTGGTTGCTGGCTTAGGAAGAAGGCCGGGAGGTTGGAGGGCATCGGGTCGATGGGCCCGGCTGTGAAGGGACAGCACGCAGGTCCCTGTGGTGGAGCAGCTTGGTGTCTCCACCATGGTGGCTGCTACAAGAACCTACATGAGGGAGAGCATGAGACAGAGCCAAACCCACACACAAAGGCAACTGAGCACGAACAAAGTTAGATCGAGGTAAGGGCAGCGACTGCGTGGGCGTCAGGGCGCGGGCTGTATGCGATGGGCAGTTCTGTAAAATGGTGCCACTCAGGGAAACGGGGTGGAGCACGAGGGTCTCTATTATTGTTTACAAGTGCATGCGAATCTAGAATCATCGGAATAATTTTTCAATTGAAAAAAACAAGATAAAGTAAAACTGTAGCCTCAATAGGAGGCTTCAGGCATAGGCGGGGATGTTTATTTAGGACGCGCTTCAGTAAAGACCTCTGCAGCCATGCGCACATTGCCTAGGGAAACTGGAACGTGACAATTGTTAGTGACAATTAGTGATATTACCCGGAGCGGCTGCTCCAGGGCTCTGTGACACAGTGCAGCACAGCGGGCAGCCAGCAATGATGGGACAAGGAGACTCGCGGAGCCCCACCTCTGTGCAGAGGCTGCTGGGTCTGTGAGGAGACAGCGGAGTGGGGACTGGAATGAAGCTCCCCGAGGGTCTGAGGACAAGGGCGCCCCAAAAGCCCTGGCCCTCAGAACCCACCGCTGTCCCTTGTGGCCCTAAGTCCCCGGTGCACTGGGGGAGCTGCCACCAGACCAGCTGGGAGTTTCCCCTCCGCTCCGCCTCCCTGCCTGTCCCGCAGTGCTCACTGTGTCTGATGCTACCCTTCCCTCCCATGACACCATGTCCTGCAGGCCCTCAATCTCACCTGCTCCGTGTGGGGCGACCCGGCGCCCGAGGTCTCCTGGCTGAAGAACGAGCGGCCGCTGACCTCCAATGACCACTGCAACATGCGCTTCGAGGCCGGGAAGATGGTCTACTTCAGCATCTCAGGCGTGAGCACGGCCGACTCGGGCAAGTACGGGCTAGTGGTGAAGAACAAGTACGGCACGGAGACCAGCGACTTCACGGTCAGCGTGTTCATCCCCGAGGAGGAGGCCCGGATGGCCGCGGCCGAGCTCCAGAAAGGCGCCCAGAAGTCCAAGTGAGCAGCGGCCTGTGAGGGGGCGGGGAGCCAAGAGGAGCCAACATGACTTGCTGTGTGTGCGTGTGTGCGTGTGTGAACGGTGGGTAAGGATAGGGAAGTACAGCCGGGCGTGGTGGCGCACACCTGCGATCCCAGCACTTGGGAGGCCGAGGCAGGAGGATTTCAGAGTTCAAAGCCAGCCTAGGCTACATAGTGAAACCTTGTCTCATTAAAAAAAAAAATGGTAGGCATCTTCTGACTTCTCTTCCCCACTGAGTGCTGGCCTGGGAGAAAAGTTGTCAAATCTTTCATTCCTGTTAAAAAAAAAAAGCACCAACTAGTAACACTTTGTTCTTTACCTGCAAATTACGTGTTGAGAAAATACCATACAAATAATAGGAAAGGGTTTCAAGGAAAAAGCCAGAGTTGTGTCAAGGGACGTGTGTGATGGTCAGAGATTGGAGGGTGTGTTGTGAATCGTGATTCTGCCCCAGCGTTGCATAAGATGGCACCGAGCCTGGAGGCCTGCGTGTGTGCACGCCGTGCCAGGACACTCGTGCCATGTCGTTTCTGTTGGCAGCCCAGGCCCCGTGCCTCCTGACTCTGAATAAACTGTGTCTGCCCCCCTCCCTGTGTCTCTGTTTCTCACAGCTCCATGCCTCAGTTGGTAGCCTTGGGTGGCCTTGCAGCCACTGCCTGACAGTGCTGGGGTCCATTTTCCCATTCACGCCCCCGCTGGTGAAGCTGGACTGGAATGTGGCCGTGCAGGGCTGCAGGTGGGCACCACACGGTCACTGCCCTGGTCCATCACCCGGCCACCAAGCTGACTCGTGCTAAGGTAGCCAAGCCACTCACACAGCATGTGGGATAAATGATGAGATAGCGCAAGGGCCCCAGCCGGGACTCACATACGCTAACGCTCTCCTCCAAGCTCAGGGACCCTGGCTTCAACTGCATTTCTGCAGGAGTCTGTCCCAGCCCCCAGCAGGCACATCCCCCCCACCGGAGGTAAAGGCCCCAGTGAAGAGCCCCCTCCTGTCCCCACCAGGGCGGGTCTTTGCTCTGTGCTCTGGTGACTGAGTACTGAGACAGGGGAATTGGCCATGTTAGGAGCTGGCTTCCTGTCACTCAGGAGGCTGGGACGTCCACACTCCAGGGCCTGGCTCCTCGCTGCACTGTCCCAGCTCAGAGGAGAAAGGGCAGGAAAGAGAAGTCACAAAGGGTGCAAGCACACCCTTCTATCAGGAACTGTTCCCAAGGGGACCAAGCCGCTCCTGCCGGGCACCGCTGCACGGTCCCCTCCTGAGGTGCAGCCTAGTGGGTGCCCTAATTACCTCTAGGGCCAGCAGCCTTGGAGATGAAGTTTATAGCACGAGTCGGGTGTGGTGCTGCATGCCTGTGATCCCAGCACTCCGGAGGCTGAGGCAGGAGGATCGCTGAGATTTTGAGTCCAGGCTGGACTGTGTAGTTAGACCCCGTCTCAAATACATACATACATACATACATACATACAGCACATGAACTCGGGGACACATTCGAACACAGAGCAGGGCCGGAGCAAGAGGGGTGCTAGTCCGGGAGCAGGGTGGGGGCTCCTAAGCACCTTCTCCTCTCCAGAGTTCAGAGCCAGAAGTTGCCCCCCGGGGACTCACCCAGCTGAGGGTCCACAGCTGCCACTGTGACAGCCGTTAAAGGTCCTGGGCGGGAGCGAGATGCTGTCCCCACCCTTGGCCATGCAGTGGTGGTCTGGATGGGGTCAGAAGCTCAGTCTCGGAGTGGGGACGGGAGAGGTGTGGGACCTCCCGGGTGTTCCCTTGAAGGAGGAAGGCGTCCCCGTGGGTCTCCTGTGGGCCTCGCAATGGGAGCTGCCCCGTCCTGACCCTCACTGGAGTCCTGTCCCTCCAGGTGGGCATCCCTCCCCCACACCCCACACCACCTGCCAGGCCCCGGCTCAAAGCCAGGCCAGTGGGGTTGCCTGATCTTGGACTTCAGCCTCCAAAACCATGAGCTAAGAACCTCTTTCCTTTACAAAGTTACCAAGCTTCAAGTGTTTTATTAGAGTAACATAAAAATAGACTACTCCAAGGTAGCACCCACCTGTAATCACAGCACTTAGGAGGCTGAAGCAGGAATATCACCTCAGCTACATAGTGAGTTCCAAGCCAGCCTGAACTACATAGCAAGACCCTGTCTCAAAAATAAAACAAAACAAAATAGCCTAATACAGCAGGTGACTGAGTTTCCCAGAGATCAGATGGACCCGGAGGAAGGTGGGTGGCCAGGAGCAGTCTGAAGTTGTCCCTGCCTCAGTGGGCAGGCCGCCTCTGGACAGGTGACCCGGGAGGAAGGCGCCATGAGGGGACGCTGCCAGGGAGCTGAGCAGCAAGGATCCCGGCACAGGTTTCCCAGGGAGCGAGGCCCCGAGTCCTCAGAGACCCCGCTCCGCACCCCGAGTCTGCCAGCCGCAGCGCCCCAGTGTGGGAGGAGGGGCGTGCAGGAGCAGAGCCCGGCGTCGGCCTGAAGCAAAGGACCTGGGGTCGTGTGAGACCGAGCTGCAGACCCTGCTCTGAACTCGGAACCGTGTGAGACTCGGGAAGTCAAAGTGCGCTGTCACTGGGGGCTGGACGGCCGCAGTGACCGTGAGAGAGAAGTGACAGTCGAATTCAGAGCTCTGCCGGCTGAGAGTCGGTTTCTCAGGCCCTCAGCTCTGAGGGCTCAGCCGTTAGAGCGGCCAATGAAATCATCTATGTCAGGAGTCGGTAGCTTAGGTACAAGTTGCTATTTCTAAAGGAGAAAGTCTAACAGGAACTCAGATCCAGCGACTGAACAGCGACTGAGTGCCCCCGGGATGCGCGCAACTGGGGCCCACCAAGTGCGAGCGCTGGTACTGGAGGAGTAACCGACACTCAGAGGGGACCATCCGGAGTTTGGTTTCTGGAATTTATAGATGGCAAGGACAAGTTGAAACGCTTTCCAACGTCCTTCAAGTTTAGCTTCATAATTTTATTGTTTCTATCCCAAAATAGACCCATTGAAAAAAGTAATTTTAGAGCTGCCTTTCCTTTCCCTAAATTCCCTTTAATTTGTCAAACTGTATCAATTAATATATTTCCTTTCAATTTTACTTACTCCTATTGTCTGACCTTAAAACTTCCCAAGATGGGGCCGGTGAGATGGCTCAGCGGCGTAAGCGCCTGCCTGGCAAGCTCGAGGTCCCAAGTTCGACTCCCGGAACCCACATAAAGGAAAAAAAAAAAAAAAAAAGCGCCGGTGATATCGCTCAGCGGCATGGGCGCCTGCTGGCGCGCGAGGTCCTGAGGTCGACCCCCAGTACCCACAAAAAAAAAAAAAAAAATCCCAAGAACTTAAATAAGTGTAACTCCCTATGAAACTAAGCATATAAATATGAAGAATGGCGAGTTCTCTTAAATGTTCTCAGGGTGCATACCAATTGAAACCAACAGATCGCAGCCACACAGTCTCAGTTAAAACCCCAAGGCTGAGCCTCTGCGCGTGTGTGGAAATGAGGCGTCGTCGGACTCCACTCACACGCGCGCTCCTGCACCGAGCTGTGGGCCACGGTCCCGCACGGCTTCTGATGTGCACGCCAGGGTGGGAGATGCGAGCAGCCGCCGCCAAGGCCCCGCACAGAGCTGGGCTGAGCACACGGAGGCTTCCAGAAGGGGAGAAGTAAAAATACCACTGGCCGACAGGACAGAGCTGTTGTGCAAGCTCGCCGTCTACTTGGAGTGGTTCTGGAGAGAAAAAACAGCGGATTCTTCAAGTCAGAGCAACATGAATGTGGGGTCTACGTGCACATCACCATGCAGGACAGGAATCCCAAGCCAAGGATAGGATTCCCATGAAAAAGAGTCGGTGAAGTCGGGCGTGGTGTTACACGCCTGTAATCCTAGCACGCGGGAGGCTGAGGCAGGAGAATCACTTTGAGTTCAAGGCCAACCTGGGCTACATAGTGAGCTCAAGCCCAGCCTGAACTAGGTAGTGAGACCCTGTCTCAAAAACAAAACAGAAAAGTCAGTATCTGGGGCCCCAGAGAAGCAAATGCAGAAGTGTACCACAAAGGGGCATCCGTGTCCACCCACAAGGGATTACTCTCGTGGACATCGCTCTCCCGCCATAAGCACCTAGGCACACAGGGCAGACGTCTGCGCCCCGGCCAGCAGATGTGCGAGGCCAGGGCTGGGTGGGAGGGGCGGTCAGGCTGCAGGCAGCGGGGCCGCGGGTCTCGCAGCGTCCGGGGGCCGAGCTGTGCGGACCCGCGCGGAGGGCAGAGGAGAGCCGCGCAGGCCGGGGCGCTGAGGGCTGCCCGGAGCCGCCGGCGCAGGAATCTCGGGTGCAGAGCCTCGTCCCCATCGGCCGCGTCTGGGGGCTGTGCCGTCCAGGAGCGCCGGGCACCAAAATAACGAGGCGGTGCAGAGCAGGTGCGAGCATCGCCGAGGGGCTGAGGCCGAGGGGCGCCCGGGACGCACGAAGACAAGGGGAGAAAGCGAGAGGAGGAGGCAAGCGAGCAAGCTGGCTGAACCCGGAGCGGTGGGCGGAAGCGAGGAGCTGCCGGACGCGGACGCCAGTCCTTGTGCACAGGCTTCTCTCAACTGCAGGAGAAGGCAGCACCTCCGCCGTGGGGTTAAAAGGCTTGCTTTCTTCCAGTCATCCAGGCAACAAACGCTTCCTCAGCGCGGGCATGGCCAGGCCCGTCCCGCGGCCCCTGCCTTCTCCCGGGCCTCGGTCCGCTCCGCCAGAGCCGGCAGCTTCGCCTCCTGCGCACCGCGCTCCCGAAGCCGGGCGTGGACCAGGTGAAGCCTGGGGAAGCGGGGATTTTCCAAGTGCGGCAGGACCAGCCGCTGGGACCAGAGGCGAGGAGGGAGAAGGGAAAAGATAAGCAAAGATCCGCACCGATTTCCATGCAAAAAGGCCAGCTCTGTGAAGGAGCGGAGGTCTCACTCCCACGGTTTAATGGGGCCGCTTCTCACGTCGGTGTCCCCAGGCCGCTCAGTCTTGGGGTTGCTTCTTCCCCAGGCCTTCCCGGTTGCTGGTCATCCAGAGCTGTCGGGATGAAGATGAAGACGGTGGTCGCTTTCAAACCCAGGGCACCTGAGATATAGGAAAGCTGTAAGGAGAAGTATAGTGAGAAGTCACTGTGGTAGAGTAATAGAAACATTTTATATGTATTTTAAGATACAGTCATGCAAAAATCTCCTTAGCCTGTGAAACAGACCTTCGGATCACCAGGCAGAACTAAAACAATGAGGTTTCTCACCCCAAGGCTGAAGGTTTCCAGTAAATGTTCAGACCTTTGCTGATAAATAAAGAAAAATAAGCCAAGACTCCAGAAGTTAAAAAGAAAAAGCCACATAATAGTTGAAACATTTGTTACAGTGGCATGTATAGAAATCATCATATCTGTGGTGGATTGACAACTGGTGGTCAACTTGTAACACCCAGCTGAACTGAATCAGCGTGATGCTGGGTGTGGAGGGCCCACCTGAGGACTGTTGCCAACAACATAAAAAGCAGAACTGGAGAGGAAGGGTTGGTGCTGTTGGTTCTCCTTGAGGAGCTTATCACACTGGCTTTCCTGATAGGAACTTGGCTGTTCTCATCGTCGGAGGAGCTCGGGACCTCATTGTCGCTGAGGATGGCTGTGGTGACTTTTGGGGGAGCTCTGGTCCTTACTCTGAGTGTCGCTTCCTGGCTCCGGGGTAGATCCCTCAGCCTGCTGGCACAGATCCTTCATCCCACTGGTGCAGACTTTCTAGCTTCCACCACTGACCTTTGGGCCTTCCCAGTGCAGATCCGTGAAATATACTTGCATGAGACATTGTTGTGGGCCCTAGGCCTTCAGTTGGATTCGTGGAGGAATTGCCATGGGC
Organism: Erethizon dorsatum; assembly: GCA_028451465.1. Taxonomy (NCBI): domain Eukaryota; kingdom Metazoa; phylum Chordata; class Mammalia; order Rodentia; family Erethizontidae; genus Erethizon; species Erethizon dorsatum. Next base: position 27,067,698 of record CM051838.1, on the reverse strand, counting down.
TCTAGGTCTTCAGCTGGACTCATGCAGGATACTGCTGTAGGATCCAGGCCCTCAGCTGGATTCTTTGGGTCTTTAGTGTGTGGACAGATTTCCTGCACTTTTTGTATATGACTCTTTGGGTGACTATTACAAAATAACTCTATAAATTATGTGTCCTATATTGTATTGTTTCCCTTGCAAACCATGACTACAACAATATCTTATTGTATGGTTTGCATATGATGTAGAGATATATTATTTATTGTGTAGATGTTATATAGAGATACAAGTGATACTGCATTACGGTCACAGAGCTACAAACAAGATAGAAATTAGGGGCTTTGAGCTGTGAAAACACGGTATAAAGACTCTGAAGTGGTAAGACATTTGGAACTGCTCATTTCTATCACAGCTACAGTCACAGAACCACCACATGTCCCTCGTCAACACCGGAAACGTGCTACAAAGACAGGGTTCAAAACAAGAGTCAAACCCTGGCAACTCCCTTCAAATGAAATGGAAAATTTTCAGAATATGTTCATTTCTATAACCTTTAAAGTACATGTAGGCGGGTGAGAAAGCTCAGCGGCATAAGCGTCTGCCTGGCAAGCGCAAGGTCCTGAGTTCGACTCCCGGAACCCACATACGAAAAAAGGGCCGGTGATATCGCTCAGCGGCACGGGCGCCTGCTGGCATGCAAGGTCCTGAGTTCGACCGCCGGTACCCACACACACACACACAAAAAAAAATAAAATAAAGTACATGTAGAAGCCAGGCGTGGTGATGGATGCCTGTAATCCCAGCACTCTGGGAGGCTGAGGCAGGAGGATCACAAGTTCAAGATCAGCCAGGGCAACTTAGAGACTTACCAAGACCCTGTTTTAAAATAAAGAATAAAAACGGGCTGGGATGTAGCTCAGTGCATTCAAACCCCAGTACTGGGGGAAAAAATACACGGAGAGATCAGGCAAACCACTGGAAAGCACTCTAACCCCAGTCACGGGCCAAGGACTAGAGAGCGCGCGGCTGGGTCGGGCAGCCCCGTGCTGGGGTCCTCGGGGGGGCGCTGGGTGGGGTCCACAGAGCGGGGCGCTCACCTAGGGAGAACAGGGGTTCTGCAGAGCAGGTGAGGTCTCACAGCAGAGGATGACAGAGCGGGGATCCGGGGACCCTGCCGCCCCCCACTGCAGGGCTGACCTCGGCACCTGCTGTGCTGCCACTCACTCCTTTGGCAAACACTGAACCAGTAAGGACCACCATGGTATGGAGAGAACCGGGCGGGCCTCACTCTTGGAAGGGACTGCGGTGTGGGCTATTGGGTCACCTGGCGTGGAGGTTGAGGCCGACCTCCCTTCTGAGGAAGGGGGAGCCAGGCTGGCAAGGCAGCCCTGTAGATGTGGAAGCGTTTTGGCTGAACACTCCTGTTTGTGTTGTTTTCTTTTTTGGTTTTTCTGAGATAGGATCTCACTCTGTATTTCAGGCTGGCCTTGAACTCACTGTGTAGCCCAGGCTGGCCCTGAACTCATGGCGATCCTCCTGCCTCAGCCTCCTGAGTGCTGGGATCACAGGCGTATGCCAAATGCCTGGCTCATAAGCCAAAATTAGAAGCCATCTGGGAGACAAAGAATCAGGAAAGAGATCAGATCCCAGAAGCACAGCCAAGAGCACAACATGCGGGCATCCTTGGGTGATTGTGTGTAAATACAGAAAGAAGGAAAAAACGGAATCCACAGGACAAGAACAGAATTCTATGGTGGAAAAGCAAATGAATTTGGGGAAAACAGAAATACTACATGTGAAAAACATACTAATTAGAATTTGCCGGGTATGATGGCGCACACCTGTAATGCTAGCCCAGAGAAGGCTGAGGCAGGAGGATCGCCACGAGTTTGAGGCCAGCCTGGGCTACATAGTGAGACCCTGTCTCACAAAACAAAACAAAACAAAATCCAAACTATAGCGATGAAATTGTAGCAAAACGATCATTGGAAAGAAGGAGGAGCTGGGATAGCAGCAGGAGCAGAAACACGGTTGGAGGAAGCTTTCTTTTTGTAGGTCGGTGAGCAGAGAGAGAGGCTGTCTGGGGAAGCGGTGCTGAAACGGTACGGCAAAGGGCAACGCCATTCTCCTGTACTTGGTCAGGCCTGGGGCCTTGAATGAGGAGCAGAGTTGGTGATGCCAACGCAGGCATCCAGAGCTCAGGACCAGGACCAGGCCCCAAGGGTCTCAGGTTCCAGCGGGGGCTGTGCTGTGTCCTGCAGCAGAGTTGGGGGGCCAGGTCTGGCAGGACGTGCAGAGCACGCTGAGAGTGACTGGCGCCTCCAGGCCACGTGAATGAACCCCAGAGAAGCGGGGGGACGGAGGCCTGGTGGGGACACTGAGCACAGAAGGCAGCACTGCTGAGGCTCCACACCCTGGCCTCGGGCACCAGAGCAGCTGGGAGTGTGCATTAGAAATGCTAAGTAGAGCACGGGCCCTGTCCCGGGTGGACACCCGGATCCCAGCATGTCTGACCCTAGTGTGCCTGATGCTGAGGTTAACAAGGTGACCGCCATGACACAGAGCCGCAACACAGAGCTGCAGCTATCTGCGGTGGTAAAAGTCACTCTGAGGGTGTAGCTCAGCGGCATGAAGGACATCACAGCACTGCGTGGCCTCACCACCAGCCACCTCCCCATCGTCCTCCTCTTCCCACCTTGACTCTGCACCCTGAACAGGGCTCTGCGCACCCCCACACAGTTGCTGGAAATCACACCAGTTTCCTGTCCTGCCATGCAGCCCAGGCTGGCCTCGTGCTCACCGCGATCCTCCTGCCTCAGCCTCCCGAGTGCCAGGATCACAGGCATGTGCCATGCCCAGCTCCTTTGGCTACTGTGAATATGTTGCTGTAAACATCAGTGTACAAATGAAAAAAAGAAAAGTTGATGTAAAACTGTGCATTATTTATCTCTGGGATTTTCTCTTTGGTATTTTTGGACTTTGGTTGACCATGGGTAACGGAAGCCTGGAAAATCAAAACCAGGCAAATGGGAGCTGCCAAGGCTGTGGCTGTCGGCGAGCAGAGAGGCCAGCTCAGGCAGGGCCAAGTGTCGGCCAGGTCCCTCTGGGTTTATGTTCCACAGTGGTGCTGGTCACCTTCTGCCCTTCCTCTGCCTCCTTGATCAACTTACTGGTTTGTTTGTTTTTTTTTTTTTTTAAGTTTTTTGAGGCAGGGCCTAGCTATGTAGCCCAGGCTGGCCTCGAACACACAGCAATCCTCCTGCCTCAGCCTCCAGAGTGATTGAAGACATGCCCCAGCACACCTTAACTTCCTTTTTCCTGAGTAGGAATCCCTGCTCTTATAAATGAGCAAAGTCAGCACAGAAAACAATTTATAAGCAGTCCCGGCGTGGGCCCCCAAATCAGGCTCCTGGGCTTCTGGCTGTGACAGAGATGACCTCCGGGGCTCCCTGCTGGGATTCACCCCATCCAGCAAACCCTCCAGGGTGGCAGGGCTGGGCCCACGTGAGGCGGTCACCACACACAAGCGGCTCTCCAGCTCGTGCTGGACTCAATGGGGGACAGCCGCCCTGGGAGAGGAGAAGGTTGCTCCAGGTGACATGAGCAAGGTCTGTCCCCAGCCACTTGCAGGCTGGGTTTCTGCCACCGAAGCGGCAACTCCTCTGCTCTCTCCATGAAAAGAAACTCTTGCCCTGTTAAGTCATTTCCCCAGGCGGTTGTCACAGTAGCAGAAAGCTGACCAACTCAAGAGACTCGCGATGCCCTGTAGGTTTCAAAAAGCCCGAGGGAAGGATTTGGGGTGTTTTCCCCCAAAAGAACTGACCAGTGTTGGAGGAAATAGGTGTGTTTAAACAATGTACACATGGCTGGCACATGGAAAGCTGACCCCTAACAATGTATTATTTTTATGTTTTTAGGGATCAGGTAAAAAATCAATTTAAATTAAAAAAAAATAGGAAAATTGGGCATGGTGGTGCACAGCTGTAATCCCAGCACTCTGGGAGGCTGAGGCAGGAGGATCTCAAGTTCAAGGCCAGCCTGGGCGACTTAGAGAGACCCTGTCTCAAAATGAAAAGAAAAAGGGCTGGGGATGTCACACAGTGCAAAGGCCCTGGGTTGAATCTCCAGTACCAGAGAATAAAATAGGATAAAATCAGGAGGAAGTGCCCGGGAGAACACATTTCCTTCCCGCCTTTCACATCCTGCCTCCTCTTCCCGGAATCCCTTTCAGATGTCTGAGAAGCGGGGAGCCCCGAGTCCCCCTCGTGGCATGGAGTCTCCTGAAGTGTGCGGACCAGGGCCTCAGAATCCATGAGCTCCTCTCCGTAAGCTGCCTAAGCACTTTCCTGCCACTATTTTATCAGTCATGAAATATGTTTTCCCAAGTGCTCCCGAGTGGGGCAGGGCTTTCTTGTCCCTAAAGGAACAGCCACAGCCCTTGGGGCCGTTCACGCCCGGTGACTGCGCCTAGCATGTAGATGGGTAAACTGAGGCTCCAGCAGGGAGGTTGAGGCCGTGGTCCGGGGCACTGGGACCCAGGTCTCTCCACGCTGGTGCCTACACTTTCTCCCCGGGCCACACCAGTGCTGGCCCTGAAAAGCCCAGGAGCTGAAAGGCGGAAATCTGCCTGTTAGATGACTTCTGTCGGCCCGGGTACAAAGAGGGGGCTGAGCCGGGCGTGGTGGAGCAGGCCTGGGATCCCAGCATCCTGGAAGCTGAGGCAGGAGGATTGCCGCAAGCTTGAAGCCAGCCTGGGCTACACAGCCATACCCTGTCTCAAAAAAACAAAAAAAAAAAATACAACTCTCCAGTTCCTGTGAGCCTCTCAGCCTGTTGCTATCGCCGCCACGGTCCACGCTGGGGGTGCAGAGGGGACCGACGGGCCGGGCCTGCTCCCGAAAGGCTTCCAGGCCCTGCAGATGGACTCCCCAGTAGGGAAGCGGTTCCAGCGCTGCTTTCCTCTTCACGTTGGTTTGTTGTGAGCACTGCCGTGCAGGGTTAGGTGAGTAAAGATGTAGGATCCCACTGTCACTGAGCTTGGGGACAATGAGAGTGCAGGGGATGTGGCACAGACAGCCAAACCCGACCTATCTCAAAAAAGCAAGACATAAAATAAAAATAAAATAAAATAAAACCACATTTCATTTTAACAAAGGCCCCACAGTTCAAACCCAGGGCCCACGGCAGGGGCAGGGAAGTCCAGGGCTCCTGCCAGGTGGACCCCGCAGAGCCCGCGCTGCCTGCGCCCAGGGGTGAGGATGATGCTCAAGGACCGAGCCGCAGCGGGTCCCTGGCAGGGCAGTGATGTAGACACCTTAGACTGCAGGGTCCCAGCCTCGCTGCAGGAAGCAGGGACGCAAGGGACAGGAAGGACATTTGGGGGACAAGCAGGGAAAGAGCAGGACGCAGATGTAAAGGAGGGACAGAGGCGCAGGGGACGTGAGGACACTCGTGTCACAGGGAGCCTCAGGCAGCAGGTGTGAGCGCAGGGGAAGCCAGAAGGAAACGGGCTGAGCCCCGGGGTCAGGGCCGGAGGGTGAGCGCAGCCGTGGGGATCCCATTTGCCTAATGCAAGCGCGGAGGTATCGAGCTATTGTTTACCTTTGAAAAACTCCATGGCTTTTTGTCCTATTTTAAATTCAGATCTGAAGGGTTCCTGGGCATGGCTGTACATGCCTGTAATCCCAGCACCCGGAGGCCGAGGCAGGTGGAGCGCCATGAGTTCGAGGCCAGCCTGGCCTACGTAGTGAGTTCAAGGCCAGGCTGAACTACGCAGCGAGACCCTGCCTCAAAAAAAAAAAAAAATTTTTTTTTTCAGAAAGTTCTTCATGTTTGTTTTTTTGTTTCTTTACAGTGCTGTATTGTGAGATGTTTAAAACAGGCAAGAAACTTTCTAAAAAACAGAACTTTAAAAGAAAACTGGACAAGACTACCGCCTGCCAAGAAATGATTACCTTCGTGGCCAAGGTGAGGAGCCTCGGCTGACTTCGCATTCCTTCCTGGCCTGGAGGAACTGTAGTTTCCTTTTCCTCCCCTCTGCCCTGTTTGTGATCTCTTGTGTTCACACAAATGGGCACCCGCCGCGGGCTTTCCTGTCCCTCCTGACGCTGAGCTGGCGCCGTCTCCCGGTCCGTCACAGACACATGTGTTAAGGGAGACGCGAGGCGCGCAATGCCGCCAGCCTCACACGTGTTGGTGGCTTCGACAAGGGCTCTGAGCCAACTGCCGCTGCCCCTTGAGTGGCCTACACTGACTTCTGTGTGTGACAAGGAGATGATAAGGACGCCTCCCTCCTAGAGGGCTCGCGAGGAGGAGCTTAGAGCCCTGCAAAGCACTAACTAGGAGGACACGCTCGCTGTCGCTGTCGCTGTTATTGTTATTATTACTAATTATCGGTCAGTGACGGCCTCAGGCAGAGGAGCCACAGAAGCTGAGACCACCATGTCTGAATACACGGGGGACACGAGGGACAAATGGGATTTACACACACCTGTGTGTATGGACCCTTCTGTTCGTTTTTTGTGGTGTGGGGACCAAAGCCAGGGCTTTGGAGATGCGAGGTGACAGCTCTTCTACCACCCTACACATCCAGCCCCACGTCGGTAGAGATTTAAATGCTCCCCCCCCTTTTTCTTTTGCGGATACTGGGAGTCGATGTCAGGACCTCGCGTGCCAGCAGGCGCCCGTGCCGCTGAGCGATATCACCGGCCCTTTTTTCATATGTGGGTTCCGGGAGTCGAACTCGGGCCCTCGTGCTATCTCACTGGCCCTGCTCCCTCTTTTTTGAGACAAAGGCTCACTACGTAGCCCAGGCTGGCTTAGAACTCTTGGCGACCCTCTTCTCTCGGCCTCCTGGAGAGATGGGATTATAGATGTGCACTGCCACACCTGGCTAGGTGCTTCTTATTACCATGAAAAAAATCCTTTGTGGTTTTGTTGTTTGTTTTTGTAAGTTACTTGCAAAAAGTCCAAACATGAAATGCTAAACAGCACAACTGAAAGAGGTCACAGTCAGCTTCCTCCATAGTCAGAACTAGAATCTATCAGCCCCAACTTCTAGTAGAGAGCAACTGACATACACGATGGAGTACTACTCTGCCATGAAGAAGGATAGACTGTGATCTGTAGGAAAATGGATGCACCTTGAGACCATAATGTGGCATGAAATAAATCAGACACACAGGCTGAAGTGTCACATGGTTCTCTTCTGTGAGAAGCCAGAGTATAAATAAGTTAAAGAGCAAATGAAAGATAGATGATACAGGAAAAGGGGAGGCAGATCTTTTGCAAATGGGAAGGGGAGGGAGAGATGGACAGGAGGGGCAGAGGAGAGGGAAAGGGACGTGGAAGGAATGAAGATGTGGCATGCTCGGGTCCCAACTCCCCACGAGGAACGTGACTGTCATGGACTGCAAACGTGGACTAAGGAAAATAAAGGTGAATTTTAAAAAATGGGCACACTGCTTTCCTTGGCCCCATGGCCCCGCCTGGGCTTCTGCTCCGCCTGAGGTGCCTCCCTCTGCCCTTGCTGCGCTCCTCCGGCCTCGGGATCCGGGATCGCTGGTCCTGCGCCCTGCTCGCTCCCAGCCGCCAGGCCGGCCACGTCCCAGCCCCACAGGGCTCTGCGAGGGACTAAAAAGGGGGATACTGCATGCTGGACTGACGGGCACTCCCCCGCTGGAGGGCTGCGCTTGCCTCAGTAGACTCCTAGAAACTTCTCGCCCACGTATTACAACAGTCAATGGGTTTAATCTTTGCACATTTACAAAAGCGAAAGAAGTTCCTGTCTTATGTCCAAATTCTAATCTCTGGCCGCTTCAGAAACCCTTCTTCCTTGGTCTTCTCCTTTGTTTAGTTAGGAATTGAAATGGTTACCACCTTTTTTAAACTTTAATTAAACTTCATATTTCCTATTCTGTAATTCCATATTCTTTACTCCTGCCTTCTTTAAGGGGCTATAAACTCAGTTCCCACTTTTAAAAATAGATGCACTGCTAAGTCGGGCATCGTGGTGCACCCTGTAATCCCAGCACTTGGGAGGCTGAGGCAGGAGGATTGCCGCCAATTCGAGGCCAGCCTGACCTACACAGCGAGAGCCTGTCTCAAAATAAAACAAAAACCAAACTTAATTAATGAATTAATGTATTGCTTGCCCCTTTGAGACATGGAAATGAAAATTTCCCTGTGATTTCTGTAACAACTACTTCCGTCTCCTTCGAATGTTCCACTCCAGCTCTCCTAAAGCGGGGCTCCAAGCCTGCATGACACAACTTCGTCTCTTGATGCCGAGCACCCCTGTTTAGGACACCGCATCCCTGCACACCCCTCGCTGCTCGACGCACTTCCTGCACTCCCGCCAGGCCGGGGTTTGCAGGATGAGTCACAGCTGCAGACGTGCACACTGTGCACCCCACTCGGGTGGCCCTCCAGAGCCAAGGTGCTGTCACAAGAGACATCACTGCTGGCATTTGATGGCGTTGCCCCGTGCAGTGGACCAGGAGGGACACTGAGCCAGACGGACGAGAGCGCACCTAAGCCAGGACATCAGCGATCAGCGCAGATCGGGCACGGCCTGAGCAGTGAGGCACAGGCGAACCCCACTTAACATTCCTGAAGTCTGCACATAAAAGGAATTTTTGAAAGGGAAGATACATTCTTTTTGGAATCTGTCTTGAATCTTTTTATAAACAAAGGGGCCTCAGACACGGAGCAGAAGCCACAGGTTTGTGCTATTTAACCAGCATTGATTTTAGCCATCCACTACAACTGTGGTGAGGTTTTCGCTGTGTACTGAGTGTCCATAGACTTACTGGGCTCCTACTCGGTGCCAGGCACTGTGCTGTGTGGTCCTGGCACAGCTTCACAGGCAAGAAAAATCAACAAGCAAGCTGGGCATGGTGGCGCATGCCTGCGATGCCAGCACTTGGGAGGCTGAGGCAGGAGGATCACTTGAGCCAGGAATTTGGAGTCGGCTTGGGCAGCACTGTGAGCCCTGTCTCAAACAAACAAAAGCTGTCCCAAAGTAGGGTGCACATCTGGAACAGGTGGCTCCTAACTGCATTGGTTACACCCAGCATTCCACTGTGACAATGGCAAGAAACGAGAGTCATCAAATGGGCCGCTGGTGAACCAGCGCAGCTCAGAAGTGAGTGGGTCGGTCTGTGCCGGGCCTAATTCAGGCTCCCCTCTGATCTTGGGCCACAGCCTTTCTGCTGTGATCCCCTCTCCTGGCACCACTCCCACCAGGGTCCAGGGGTCATCCCCAAGGCCACGGCCGGCCACACGCTCACAGGAGGACCACAGAGAACCCCGGGAATGGGCGGAAGGCCGGGAAGGAACAGCTCAGGCCTGCAGCTCCAGTCTGGCCTGCTCTGCTTGCTTGTTCAGGGCAGTGCATGACTAATCTGCTTCCTAGAGCCCAGCATTGGTGCAAGCCTGTAGTCGGGAGGCTGAGGCAGGAGGGTTGCTGTGAGTTCGAGGCCAGCCTGGGCTACACCGTGAGACTGTCTCTCAAAATACTAAAAATAAGTACATAAGTAAAAAGTCATTTCCTGATGGCCTGAGGCCCGAGCTTCCTTCTTGTCACAACCCCTCACCCCCACCCCACCCCACTCCACTGTTTGTCCTTCTCCTTTATCTTTCCCTCCTGGGCTAGAATAGGAAGTCTCTGCATTTGGGAGGAGGCTGGGTGGGTGGTGAGTGTTGTCTGCAGTGACTGAGGGTGGGGACAGCAGCCAGGACAGGGACCCCTGAGACCCCCACCACCTTCCCTTTCCCTTCTCCCCGCCTTCTCCTCTTCCTCCCAGAAGGAAAGACTCACACGGCGGCGACCACAGCCTCAAAGCAGGCTCCTTACTCACAGAAGCTTGTGGAGGAGACTGGGTGGTGGCGTGCAGCTGTCATCCCAGCACTCAAGAGGCTGAGGCAGGAGGATCACCTCGAGTTCGAGGCCAGCCTGGGCTACATAGTGAGACCCTGTCTCCAAAAACCATAAGCTAGCCAGAGGGGGCGGCTGCAGTTCAGTGGCAGAGCACAGGCTCACAGATGCGCACACTATCTCACACACACACACACACACACACACGCACACGCACACACACGTCCCTGCCTCTACAAGCAGCAAACGCACCTCACAGAGTGAACGGAGGCCACTGATGAGCGGGGCTCTGTGCTCAGCTGTTTCTCCTGCTCCTCCGACCTGTGGTGCTCAGCCTTCCCTGCCTCTTCATTCCCAAGGACAGTGACACAACAGCTGGGCCGCCGTGAGGCTCTGAGAACACAGTGGGTCCTCGCTGCGGGGTGTAGACGTCCTGGCTGCCGAGTTTCTCCGGAGACCACAGAGGGAAACTCATGGAAGCATCTAAAACTACAGAGACGCGTTCAGCAATGGATTCATTCTCCCCTGTGCTTCATATTGTCAAATAAAGACTCACACACCTGTACACGCTCCCCCACGGCTGAGACCAGCACACGCCCCGCGCCACACATGTGTACCCCACCTCCTCTCCCTCTCCTTCTCTCTCTCCCTCTCTCCAGGGTCTCCCTATGTAGTCCAGGCTGGGCTTCAACTCACAATGTAGCCCAGGTTGGTCTCAAACTCATGAGAATCCTCCTGCCTCAGCCTCCCAAGTGCTGGAATGATTACAACCACGTCTGGCTTTTCTTTTTTCTCAAAGCCAATCCTTCCCTGAAATGCCTTATTCATTTCTTTGTGTTTTATGGATAATTACAATTAAAGAAACTTTAAGTGTGTGCGTGTGTGTGTGTGTGTGTGTGTGTGTGCGTGCGTGTGGTGCTGGGGATTGAACCCAAGGCCTTCACACTGAGTTACATCCCCAGCCCTTTTTCACTTTGAGAAACTTTCTTGTTAACTTGCCCAGCTGGACATCTCCCAGAGTGCTGGGATTGCGGCGTGCGCTACAGTGTCCAGCTGAAATCGAATTTTTTTTGATGTTTCATCGCTTAGGATCTTCTTGCTGACGTCCGCCCATGTTGGTTGTCATAGTTCACTGCACAACAATTTAATTATCCACTCTCCCTGCAGCAGATGTGCAGATCATTTCTGGCTCTTTGCACTTACGAATAGTGCCGCTATACCCCTGTGTGTCTCCGAGGGCACTTGTGTGTCTAAGGCTGGAGCCAATGGGTCTTTGGGTGTGTGTGCACTCAACTTTCTAGTAACACCAAACTGGTTTCTGAAATTGTTACAGCCGGAGTGGTGGTGCACATCTGCGACCCCAGCACACTGGGAAGTTGAGACAGGACGACTGCAAGTTTAAGCCCAGCCACAGATTCTGGATTCTAATCTTTGATTATGTCTTGCAAACCCATTCTCCTAGGATGCTGCTTCTTTTGGTTTGTTTTTGATTTAGGGGTCTCATCAAGGTTGGCCTCAAACTCACAATCCTATCCCAGGGTCTCACCTAGCTGGGGTTACAGGTGTGCACCACTGCACCCAGCTACCTGCTACATTCAGGGTTTGCAGTGCAGGGGGTTGAACCAAAGGCCTCGTTGAGCTGTACTCCTACGTCGCTTGATTCCTTTTTATTTCTTTTTAAAAGAAGTTCTACCTGGGCGTGGCTCTCATTCCCAACCATTACAGATAGATACTAATGACTTTGTACACTGACTTTAGTATCCACAACATGGCTAAACTCTCATACGCATCTCCAAGGTTGTTTGTGTGTTCTTTGAGTTGTGATTTTCCTTTCCAATCTGAATATGTTTTATTGCCTTATTCCACATTTAGGATCTCTCATACTGTGTTGAATAGAGAAACAATGACAGCACACTTATCTTGTGCCCCATTTTAAAAGGAATGGAGACTTAGGGTATTTGCTATAGGTTCTTGGAAATACCTTCTTATGTTTTATTTTTTGCTGTATTGGGGGCTAACTCCAGAAGTTTCACATTGAGCTACATCCTCAGCCCTTTTTACATTTTTTTTTTTTTTTTTTTGGAGACAGGGTCTTGCTAAGTCCATAAATTGCCCAGGCTGGGCTCAAACTTGTAATCCTCCTGCCTCCGCCTTCCTGTGTGCTGGGGTTACAGGTATGTACCACCACACTGGGCTTCTCGTTATCTTTTTAAATAAAATTGATTCTTGTCTCTGTTGCATTGTGGTCAGAGAATATGGTCTGTATTACACAAAAATCTTCAGAATGTCTTGAGATTTGCTTTATGGCTCATATGGGATCCATCTTAGTGAGATCTGGGTAGGCCCACGATTAATTTTTGTCCTCATTCTATTCTTTCATTCTAGGTTCCATCTTTATTGAGTCTTAAGGCTACAAAAACCAATATTTACAATCATCAGATTCGGCAAATACTGACTTTGAACTCTGGGTTCTGGCTTTGCCCATCTTTGTGCTATCCTTAACCTCTTGCCAGTTTATGCACACCTTTCAGAATATATTTTTAGTATTTGACCCAGTATTTTTGTTGTGCCTTTATGAGGAGGGTTGGTCCAGACATTCAGCTAAGAACATTACCAGAAGGGTAAACCTGTACTTATTTTTCATCAAGTCTTTACTGAGCACCTACTGAGTGCTTCGATTTTGACCTGTGCACAGTAGGCTACAAGCAGGAGGAAAGGAGGTGCTGGCTGGGGCAGGGCCATAGAGGAACTGAGAGAGGGCATGGGAACCAGAGGGAAAAACGCAGGTCTGGGCAGGAGCTCCCCTCTATGTGGACTGTGAAAAGCTCAGCTCTTAGACAGCTGGATCCATGAAGGGTGTGAAGGCAGAGGGGTGGAGACAATGGTTGGTGATGTCTTAGTCACTTTTCTCCTTGCTGGGACAAAATACCCCATACCTGCAACTTACAGGAGGAGAGGTTTATTTTGGCTCCTGTTTTAGAAGTTTCAGTCCTTGCATGCTCAGCCGGCTCCAGGCGGAAACCACATGGAGGTAGGGTCTGGCGCAGGAGAGCTGCTCACCTCATGGCAGCAAGGAAGCAGAGTGTAAAGGGAGGAGAAACCCTCCCAAGCCACACCCCAAGGACCACCTCTTTTGGCCTGGCCCCGCCCCCTGACGGCAAGTCGCCACAGCCCTATAATCTAGTCGTTCCAACGCAGGAGGTTCTGGGCCCATTTGGATCTAAACCACCACAGCCGGCGGAGGGTTGCAGTCAGACAGGAGTGACCAATAGTTCTTTTTTTTTTTTTAAGTGGGTGCCGGGGAGGCGAACTCAGGACCTCGCGCTTGCCAGGCAGGCGCTTATGCTGCTGAGCCATCTCACCTGCCCGACCACTAGTTCTATAGCACAGTAGAATAACTATGGTTGATAACAATTGAATATTTCAAAATAGCTAATAGGATTTGGAACATTCTTAATGCATAGAAATGATATATGTCTAAGGCGATGTCTATGTTAATCACCCTATCCGATCACTACATATTATACACGCGTGTGGAAATGTCACACTGCACCCCTTGCATATGCACAATTACTATGTCAGAAAAAAAATTTGTTTTAAAAACACAGGTTTGGAGTTTGGGGATGTAGTTTAGTGGTAGAATTCTTGTCTAGCATACATGAAGCCCTGAAGTGGATCACCAGCACCGGAAGCAAGAATAAGGAGAAGGAGGAGAGGAAGAGGAGGAGGAGGAGGAGCCAGGCATGGTGGCAGATGCCAGGCTGAGGCAGGAGGATTGCACGACTTTGAGACCAGTCAGAGTTACATAGTGAGTTCAAGGCCAGACTGGACTACATATCGAGATCCTGTCTCAAAAACCAAAAATAAAAAATTGGAGAGAAAAGGAATACTCTACGTGCCCCACTAGGAAATGTGGACATTTTTCTGGAGGGCACAGATTGCCGGTAACCCAGAGCTCAGGTCCGTAGCTGCAGCTCAGGGCGGAGGCAAAGCCGGGAGGTACAGGGCTGGGACAGCTCCCCTCGGTCCTGGGCCACGTGAGCCGTCTGACCGCAGGCAGGGGAGGGAATGGCCGTGCAGCTGGGCACCTGGAGGGCACTCAACGCTACTGTCCCACCGAGGACTTCAGAAGCGACCGACAGATGCACATGAGATCCCTCAGGGTCCACCGGGGTGGCTAAGAGACGGCAGTGCCATCAGCTGGGACTGGGGACTCGGGAGCACTGGGCTCCAAGGAGCACAGGGCTGGGCCTGAGCGTTGCGCGGCGAGGCTCGCAGGGAAGAGGTCCATCGCAGAGTGCCCGCGGGGTGTCCTGGGACTCGCAGGGTGGTCTGGGGCTCGCGGGGTGGTCTGGGACTCGCGGGGTGGTCTGGGAGTCACGTGGTGCTCTGGGAGTCACTCGGTGCTCTGGGAGTCGCGCGGTGTTCTGGGACTCACGGGGTGCTCTGGGACTCGCGGGTGCTCTGTGAGGCTCTGCTTTTCCTGAAGTCCAGGCCACTGCTGGTTTGGAGACTTTCTGGCATCACGGGGAGGTTGTGAGGTCTGGACTGGAGTGTCCCTGCAAACTCTGAAAGTTCCTTCTTATCTTGATGTCCTCAGGCTTGAAGGGTGTTGAGATAGATTAAGTAAACTCAGAGCGAATAATCCTTATTATGCAAACTTTTCCTTAATGATTAACGTTCTTAGGTGCTGAGATGAGCCCAGGTCTGACCCAGAATTTTAAGGTACTATGGGAGACCAATGATCGAGTTTCTTTGTCTCCTTTTTGCCTGTCTTTGTTTTATTTATTTACCTCGCTATGTAGTCCAGGCTGGCCTTGAATGCACAGTGATACTCCTGCCTCAGCCTCCTGAGTGCTGGGATTACCGGCCTGTGCCACCATGCCTGGCACATAAGCGCCTTGGGTGCTGGTGGGCTGTGCTAGTGTTGGGGTGAGGCTTCGAAGCTCCAAGGCCCACAGGGGTGGCAGGTGCGGTCCCATTGCAGTCCAAGCCCGCTGAGTCAATCTCTTGACTTTCCGGTTGCTTTGAAGTCCAGTAGTTCAGCTCAATAACTTCCATAATGGGACCGGGAAGGTTTGGCCTCCGTACTAGGTGGAGATAGGCTCTCACTCCAAGTTCTCACATACCGGATCCGAAAAGACGTCCACACGTGAACGAACTTCAGAGCGCAGCAGAAACAAGCTCCAGAGCCAAACATCTTGCAACAAGCCGTGTAAGCATTTGGAATCTTCTTAAAGCTACGGAACAAGGAACAAAGGGACAGGGAGGACTGTGGCTGGTTTTCCTCCTCTTTCCCCTACTTCTTTCAAATGGTGGGAGAGAGCCAGGTGTGGTGGTACACACCTGCAATCCCAGCACCTAGGAGGCTGAGGCAGGAGGATCTCGAGTTCTAGGCCAGCCTGGGCTAAACAGCGAGATCCTATCTCAAACAAAAAAGGCAAATCCTGAGTCTGCTGAAGGATGAATCTAGACTTGAGCAAAGGGGACACTTAGGGGTATCGTGGTCCTCTCAGCCGAGCTGGGAGGTGGTGGGTTAGAGGACGGATGGAGGAAGCAGTGTCCAGGCCAGCAGGGCAGGTGGAACTGGGGGCTCCCAGTTCCTGGCCCGGGGGCAGGAAGTGTAGGGATCTTTACCTCGCCCTGCTCCGTTCCAGGCACCAGGTGGATGCAGAGACTGAGGCTGAGTGAGCTCTCGAGCCAGGCTGGGCCGAGGGCAGGGTGTGTGTGTCCTGGCCAGAAGGAAGGAAGTGGAGGAGTCCTCCTCGAAGGTGGGCTGCTGGGCCAGCCTGTGGGAACAAGGCCGCTCCCAGCGGGAAAGCAGGGGTGAGGCTGAAGGACAGAGGACAGCGCGTTCCAGGCCACAGGGGTTGGGGTTAGTCCACCATGACCCCAAGGGACAGGCTTGGCCATTTCCACTTCCTCGGGCGGAAACCCAAGGTTTCCTCTCTAATTCCACTTCCTAACGGGCCAAAGGCCTGGAATGTGCAGTGGAATTTCTGCTCCTCATCTTTTCTTTTCTTTTCTTTTCTTTTCTTTTCTTTTTTTTTTTTGTGAGATAGGATCTGGCTATGTAGTTCAGGCTGGCCATGAACTCACTACGTAGCCCAGGCTGGCCTCGAACTTGCAGTGATGCTCCTGCCTCAGCCTCCCCAGTGCTGGGATTACAGATGTGCGACGGCCAGCTGAAAAAAAGAAAATAGACTTTAAAAAGTGTGCAACAAGGGGATGAAGAAAGAATTAAGATGTGTTATGTACATGCACTAACTCCTGCAAGCATGTACTAATAAAAATAAAAGTTAAAAGATTAGGGGCCAGTGAGATGGCTCAGCGGCTTAAGCGCCTGCCTGGCCAGCGCGAGGGCCCGAGTTTGACTCCCGGAACCCCCATATGAAAAAAGGGCCGGTGATATCTCTCAGCGGCACAGGCGCCTGCTGGCGTGCGAGGTCCTGAGTTCGACCCCCGGTACCCACAAAAAAAAAAATTAAAAGATTAAAGAAAAGAATGTTCATCAATAATATACAGTACTGGCAATCCATTCTTAAAATGTATATTTTCTTTTTTAATAAAAAGAGGTAGGTAATAGGGTGGGGGGGATAAGCAAAGGAGGAGCCTGTGAGCAAAAGATTTCTTAAGGTTTCATAGCGTTCGTGTTATGGGATTTTCTAACGTTTTGGTAACATTCTGCCCTACACCGGTTTTGCACTTTATTCTTTTTTAGTAACTGGGCTCCAAGTCCTACGTGACTCGCTACAGGGTTGCCATGGGGACCAGAATAAACTTTTTTTTTAAGCACTGCTCCCGCGGGCGCGAGCAGAAGCCGCGCTCGCGCTCGGGGACCCGCGCCCGCCTGGACCGCTCGCGGGAGGAGCCGAGGGGCGAAGGGGCGGAGGGGCGGGGCGCGGAGCGGCGGGGGCGGGGCGTGGGTGGCGAGGGTGGAGCGCGGAGTGACGGAGCCGGGGAGTGGGCGGTGAGGGCGGGGCGCGGCACGGGAGGGGATGACGAGGGAGGGGGCGTGGCGCGGAGCGGCGCGGGCAGGGCGCAGGCCTGAGGGGCGGGCCGCGGTGAGGGAGGGGGCGTGGCGCGGGAGGTGAGGGCGGGGCGAGGAAGCGCGGGGCGGGAGTGGGAGGGGCGGCCCGCGGTCACGTGCCCGGGGCGGGGCCTGCGCGCCAGCCGCCCGCCGCCCGCCTGCCGCGTCCATTCATGAGGGCCGTCGGGCTCGGCTGCGGCCCGCGCGGCTCCAGGCAGCGGCGGCGGCGGTTCCCCGGCCCCGCACGCGTCCCCGGCCGGCCCTCACCGCCCTCTGCTCGTCGCATCCTTGCCCGCCCGCCCGGCCGTCCGCCTGCGAGCGCCGGCGCGGGCCCGGAGCGCAGCCCAGGTACGGGCGCCGTCCGCGGTGGGTGAGGGGGCGCAGCGGGTTCCCGCGCGCCACGTAGACGCGGCCCGGCCGCCACCGGGCCGGTGTGGGTGAGCACGGTCGCCGGGTCCCGGCGTCGCCATCCCGGGGCGGGCGGGGGGCGGGCGCGTGACCGGGCGCGGACGCAGTCCTCCCGCGGGTCCGCAGGCCCGGGCCGGGGTGAGCAGTCTCATCTCTCACCCTGTCCTGCCCGGCCCCGCGGGGACCCCTCCGTGGGCCAGAACCGGGTCGAGACCCAGGTTACGGGGAGCTTCTCGGGGTGTACCCTGGGTGATGAAGCGGGCCTCCTTGCAAATCGGGGCGACGCTGCCGAGACATAATTATGCCAGGCGGCACCGGGAAGATTACCCGGCTCTCGGAAAGTGCTGGAATCCGAGTACTTGGAAGGACTCGGAAGCGTCGGGACTAGCCGCCGGTCTAATTGTTCATGCGCATTTGGGGCTTATTTCCAAAAAAATTTTTTTTGTTAATCGAAGAAGAGTCTCTCGCCTTGGTGTCAAGCCAGGACCCGCAGAAGTGTTTGCCCTGCAGTCCTGGTGCTGGGAAGTGTTCGTATTTGCTAAAACCCGGCCCTGCTGCTTGATTGTTTGGCCAATACAGAGTCAAGTTGGACATTTTGGGGGCTGTTTACCAGTCATTCAGTGACTCGTGGTGGACGTGTTGATGGTCCGCTGTCGTTTTCAGTGGCTTCATTAACAGCGCGCCAGGTGCTGCCCCAGGCGGAGGAAGCTCGGAGGCTGCCGCCAGGTGCAGGGGTGGAGACAGGTGATTCGGCCTCCTGGGCTGGTCTTCCCAGCATCCTCGCTGTGCACAAGGACGGCCACCCCGGCCTAGGCCCAGCCAGAGGACAAGAAACACCGCACACCTGTGATCCCAGCACTCCAGGAGGCCGAGACAGGAAATCACGGGTTGAAGGCCAGCCAGGGCAGTTTAGCAATTGACAGAGACCCGGTCTGAAAACACAAAGGGCTGGGGATGTAGCTCAGTGCATCCTGAGTGCAAGCCCCAGTACCACGCACACGCTCACACGGGAAGGAGTGTCGAGCGGTGTAGGCGCAGCCAGCCTGCCAGTTAAATGTGTGATCGGTGGTGGATATCAGGTCGAAGGAGCTTCGTGCCCAAATGTTGGTAGAGAGATAGCCAAAGGATGCCAATGACACGTTCTGCATTCGTTTTGGATGGCACAGTTGAGAATCCACAGAAAAAAAGCATTATGCGTAAGAGGATCTGGAAATGGGAGTATTTGAAAACCCTTGAAAACTACAGTAAAGCACTGTTAGGAAGCAAATAATAGGGTCAGCTGCGTTTCGTTTCCTCTATTGCTGTGTTCTTGTGGTTTAAAAGCCTGCCCCACGCCCCACGTTGTAATTTTGGGTTTACCCACCCTCTTGCCACCCCCCACCTCGCAGGGCTCAGAGTCCTGGAAGGTAGAGGTCCTGCCAAGGCCCAGACCAAACTGCATTGGTGGAGGTTGGTTGAATGGGGCTGGGAGGCAGCACGCAATTTGTTCTTTCCTCCCAGGGACCCAGAAGCCGGTGGCACTTCCTGTCTGAGTTCACTGAGTGGCCTGAAGGGTGAGCCTCCGGCGGATAACCCTGGTGGTGCCACACCTCTGAGGTGGTCACAAGTTAGATGAAGTTGGTGAACAGGACAGCAGGCATTTTGCAGTGTTTAAGTATTAGTGTTCAGTGTCACTGTGGCCTGGTTCTCTGTGTCGGCAGCTGACATAATACAGATGAGAAGAGTAACAAGGAGCTGGGACTTGCCTTGATCCAAGGCAGATTCCACGGCTTCCCTTGGTGCTTAGCAACCTCAGGGAGGTTTTCTTTAAGTCTGACTTAAATGTGTCCATCTTTAATTTTTTCGTTTGGTTTTGGTTTTGGTTTTGGTTTTTTGAGATAGGGCCTCGGTATGTAGTCCAGGCTGGCCTTGAACTTACTCTGTAGCCCAGGCTGGCCTTGAACTCAAGGTGATCCTCCTGCCTCAGCCTCCTGAGTGCTGGGATTACAGACGTGTGCCACCATGCCTGGCTTGTCCATCTTTAAAATCTTTCTTTTTCTCTGACCCCAGGGATTGTCACTGTGTGTGTTGACCTGTGCTGTCAGTTGGTAGGCAGGGCTTTGGAACCTTTGATTTTCTGTTTTTAGCTGTGTCTAACTTCCTGCACTGCTAAGTAAGTCATTAAACTTCCGGCCAAGCCCCAGGGCCTTCTGGACTATTATTTGCCTTCTTCATGGTGAAGCAACTCACCAGTTGGTAGGCAGGGCATGTAGTTGGCAGAACCCTGTGTAAATTGCGTGTCATTAGAATTCGGAAGAGTCTGAAGATATTTAGTACAGGCTGGAGCAGTAATGTGACTACATCTTGGTCACAAGGTATCTGAATGAAAGTCATCTTGGTGGCTTCGCTAGCAGTTAACTGGTTTTGGATCCCCTGCCTTCTCGGGGCCTGATGCCTTAATTCGGTAACAGATCCTTATCCACAGTAAATGCTTTGCGGGTGAGGTCCTGTACTCTTCCGGACCAACCTGTGAGGGAAGAGGATGTCCTCGCTCCTGGGGTCCAGGCGAAGTCACTAGGTGTCACCAGGTGCCAGTGGCTACCTGCGCGGGTGGCCAGAATACTGCCTGTGCCACCCCAGCCTCTGCAGTTGTTACCTGGGCCTGGGTAGCAGGAAGCGTGGGCCAGGGGGCCTGTCGCTAGCTCAGCTGCTGGGGCGGCCACAAGGGAGAGGGCTTCAGATGATACAGTAAACACTTTCTCTAATTTGACTCAGTACAG
Source organism: Erethizon dorsatum (assembly GCA_028451465.1). Classification (NCBI taxonomy): domain Eukaryota; kingdom Metazoa; phylum Chordata; class Mammalia; order Rodentia; family Erethizontidae; genus Erethizon; species Erethizon dorsatum. The sequence goes on along the minus strand of CM051838.1, from coordinate 27,047,645 downwards.
TTTAGAGTCTTTCAATACTGAATTTTGGTGATTTTTGTCAGTTTAGATTGGTGTGAAAATTGTTACTAAGAGGTGAGGAAGAAGCGAGAGTTCCTCAGCTCCTTTGCCTATCTTCATTTTACCTCTGTATCAAGCCAAGGTAGTTTATGTAACCGTTAGAATTTTAAGCTATTATTTAGGTCAACTAGATGATGGGAGACCACATAAATGAATTAGGAGAGGTTAGCGGGTCAGGGGCTGCCAGAGCGTGACCTTGTAAACCCCATTTGGAGTGTGGTGCCTTTTTTCATAACCTTTGAATTTAGAGCTCTATTTAGTGCTTGTATTTATTTGTAGTGTCATATTTTCAGCATGAACTCTCCAAATTAGGTTTTTCTATCTCTTTGGAGCCTGAACACAGGTCACAGAGCTGGCCTTGTGATGTATCCTCCCCTTGCCTACCCACTCCACTCAACAGCGTAGAAAGTCTTAACTTACGCAGTTAATCGTGTGCATCGCCTTACATGCAACTCTGTTCCTTTTATTTCATTTCGTATCCTTGTTTTCCTTTCATGCCAATTCCCTTACCTGAATTTTATTGTGAATGATACGCGTATTTCTCTGAGCTGCCTCCTGTTTTTCCACCAGGCATTTTATAAACAACATTTAAACAGTAACTTATAAATTCGAAGTTGTTTTCAACTCTTACCATCTTTTGTATCTTTCCTGTTCAAGAATCTACAGTGGTTCATTCTCACCTGTTTTAGCAAATCTACATTTTTCATCTTACCTCAGTTCTCTCAATTCAGTTTCAGCCCCTTCCCCCCAAATATTTAATCTTTTTCCCTGCGGGTGCACTCGCCTTGCTTCACTCGGCCTCAGGGTCTGACCCCTTTGCGTGTGGTGCTGTTTCTTTGCTTGTGCTTGCTGTGAAGTCGATGTGGCTTTCCTGTAGTTGTTGATCAGTAGTAGGGTGAATAACTGTTGTCTCCGAGGGTTTTCTGACCCTCCCCTTTGGGCAGAGACAGTTTGCCTCCCTCACTTTCTGTAAATGTTGAACTAAGGGGAGGAGGAGAGGGTGATAGCATGCTGGATGGAAGTCGCAGGAAGCTGGCCTTGCAGGCTTGGCAGCTCTAGTTGAGAAAGTAGGTTTGGTTTTATTGTGTTTCATTGTGAGGACGGGGTTGCTAAGTGGCCCAACCTGGGCCAGAACTTGAGGTCCTCCTGCCTCAGCTATCCAAACTGTGGGATTATGGGTGTGAAAGGATTTGAGGAGGGGAAGAAGGGTGTTTAACATGGGCACTGGTGCAGTAGGGCCGCAGGAGAGAGGGTCTGTTGATATAAAGCAGGGTGCCCCGAGGAGCTCCGGGGAGGAGCCCCTGCTGCAGACTTTTGTTTGCAGCTCATTAGAAGCTTTCTTGAGGTCAGGTGTACTCTCACCCATTGTTTTGACTTTCTTGGTTACTTGTTAAGTTAGCTGATAGCCCTAAAAGACAAGAAGCATAAGCAAGCCCAGGAAAGACTGATACGGGTAACCTTGGATAACTCTGCCCCAGAGTCGCAATCTGCTTAAAAAGTTGCAATCTGCTTAAAAGTACAATTTTTAAAGTTTTGATTTTCCTTTTTTCCTTTTTCCTTTTCTCTTTTCTATCCATGTTTATTTCTTCTATGCTACCTTGGTGTCTTTTTTTTTTTAATGTGGGTTCTGGTAGTCGAACTCAGGACCTCGTGCTTGCCAGGCAGGCACTTATGCCACTGAGCTATCTCACCGGCCCATACTTCGGTGTCTTTTAATAAGAAGAAAGCATCAGAATTATAAACAAAAGTTTATTAGTTAATCTGCGACTGAAATCTACCCAGAAGCCTTTTTTTTTTTAACCTCCTTTTATAAACTAGAATTGTGTGATGGCCAGGGTAGGTCTGTTCTGTTCGGTACATTGTAATGTGACATTTATTGCTCCTGGCCAGATAGATATATCCAGCTGTACTAGAGACCTGGTGGTTAACTTCAAAAAGAGAAGTGTCCAGAATGTAGAGACTTTAAAAGGTCTTTGGAAACAATCTGTTCAATATAAAGTGATTTGGCCGGGCATGGTGGCACACAGCTGTAATCCCAGCACTCGGGACTTAGAGGCAGGAGGATCGTCTGAGTTAGAGACCAGCCTGGGCTGCGTAGTTCTTGGCCAGCTTGAAACTACATAATGAGACCCTGTCTCCCAAAAAAACCAAAACCCCAAAAAGCAAAAAAAAAAACCCTATATATATAAAGTGACTTGGTAATTTGATTATATAATTTGGAATTATTATCCAGTATATGCCAGCAAAACCATCAGATAGGTAGTATGAATTAAAACCTCCAAATTGGTGCTTCTTGAGTTGTACTGTTTTATGGTATTTCTGCTCACGATGGAGTCTCTAAACTTACTGTCCTCGTAAAAACTGTGTTTCCTTACGTGCCAACCTGAGTCGAGAAGTGTTTGGACTTCGTGCAACGGTTTTGTTTCATTGTGGTAAGTGCTGATGCATTTTTGTTTGTAATCATCTACCTACCTATTAAACTTCTCTGAAATCTCTTAACATTTATTTTGGATGAGTAATGGGTGCCTGTTTGACATCGTAAGCCATAACATCTACACACATAGAAACTATACAGGAGGAGGACTTAGAATATTAAAGAGAGAAAGCTTTTGGTTTTATAATTTAGAGTGTGTACTAAATGCTTTATAGGAAAGGACTAATTTTTTGTTGTAGGATTTTCTAAATCACTGACGTGATTCAAAATAGCTTACCTAAGTAGCGTTATTTGAAAGGTAGAAATTTGGGATTTGCCGTCCTTAACATCTGCTCTGTGTACCCTCAGACGGTGCTGATGGCTGCAAAGGAGCAGGACGTCCCTAGGCAGTGTTTGATGCCTGTGAGGGACGGTCTTCGTAACGGGTGCAGCTGGAACGCCTCCTGTGGCCAGCACTGTGCTGCTGCTTTACCTGAGTGCTCTCCTAAGGCGTCCCAGCCGGGGCGGAGAGAAGGGCAGCGATAACAGGCCCGGCTTCTAGGTGCGGAGGCTGTAACCAAGAGGTGTGTCAGAGGCCACAGCCCCACGCTGTCCCGTTGACTGTAGCGATTCTTGTGTATTTATTTGACATCCTAAGTCAGTTTTACTGTTGTGTTTTAACTTTTATTAAGTAGAACTGGAGAAACTCAACATTAGCATCTGTAAACTGGTAATAGAGCAGCACCTGCTTCGCAGGAGCCATGGGTTTCTGTGAGTCCTCACGGCTGCGAGGCCAGTGTGCCGGGAGAAGCCATCTGGGAGGCTGGGGCGGGGCGGGCCCCCTGCGCCTCCTGGGCCTGCTGTGGAAGGAGGTGGACGTCGTGAGTGTTTCTCCCCTTCCCTTACACAGCCCGGGTCTGTCACGGGGCTGAGACTGGACGGGTGTGTAAAGCTGTGGTTTTCATGCAGCTCAAGCTAATACTGCTTCAGGCGCAGCCTGAGAGCGAGGAAGCCTTATCCCTGGTCGTTTGGACTGTTCTTGGTCTGGGGCGGTGACACCGAGCTCCTGCGTTCGGAGGACGGGACGGTGCAGAGGGAGCGTGAGCTGGCTGGAGCTCCTGGCCCCGAGGGCTCCGAAGCCCTCTCCTGCCACATCGTGTAGCCAGCTGAAAGCACGCACGCAGCTGAGTATCTGAAGCCTTGAATGGATTTGTCTTTGAACGAGTGCCTTTTTAGAGGCATCATTTGACTTACTTGGCGGCTACATCTGTGGCTAAGTCTGCTCTAATGAGGTCTTACTGTAATCGAATAAATGAAGGACTTCTCAGGAGCAGCCTCTCATTAAGCGCAAGTGCACTCAGACCTTTAGGGATTCCAAGTTCACGAACATGCGTCGGATACCTGCTCACTCAATGGTCCCCTCTTCGGTGGCGTGGGTTTAGCGATACTTAGTGCTGGGCTGCTGCTAGGGCTAAGTGTGTGCTAAACCACAGCCCCGAGAGGTCCCGGGCTGGGCACTAGGCGAGGACCACAGCCAGACCAGTCGCCAGATGGAGAGTCACGGGGCAGAGGGGCGGGTGAACGGAGGGCTGCGCACGTGCGCCCCTTCCGCCGTGGGGCAGGCGGTGTGACTGTCGGGAGCAAGTCCGCGGAGAGCGGGATGGTCTCGCGAGAGGACCCAGCAGGCAGGAGCGGCACACCTGGCAGAATGCTGCAGCAGCTCCAGAAGATGGTTTACTATGCAAAGCCCGTGGTGCCATCAGTGAGTGCAAAAGAGAGAGGACCAAGGCGGCTCTTAACATCAGCTCGGCCAAGCCCTGGACCCGGCGGTGGGGACGCACGGAAGCTGTGTGTTCTCCCACCACCTTCGCGCCCGCGGATCCGTATGCTGGCTGGGGCCATCCACCAACCTGAGCCGCTCTGGGTTTATTTCCTCACCATGGGGCAGCAGAGGTGTCCAGCAACTGCCCAACCTGGTCGTGGACTGTGGGGAGCTGGAAATTGATCCCATGTGCGCTCCTGCTCCACCTCCTCAGCGAGACTGGTTAGATGGGCCAGACAGAGCAAAGAGCAACAGAGAAGCAAGGAAGAGCCATGGGCGGAGGTGGGCTACGTAAACAAGGTGTTCCAGCCCAGAGAACATTTAGTCCCAAGGCAATCCAAGCAATGGGTTGCTAGGAAAAGGGGTGTCACGTGACACCAACTTGCTAAATGTATAAATAAACGCACTGCCTTGGTTGAGCAGTTCCTTTCCTCCCATAAGGAGAGAGGGCTCCACCTGACCTCAGCTGTTTGTCTCTTTTCTTTATTTCTCCATCCTCTGGCCATGTCTCCCCCCCGCCCCCCGGGAACTTTGAGAGCTGCGCTGGACGCGGTAGTGGACGAGGCCAGCGTCCTGCGAGAGAGGGTGAGCCCGACACAGTCAGCAGCTCCAGGAGAAATAACGGACCAGGCCAGCAGTGCTGGCCCCAAGAAAGGGCCACGGCTGTCGTAAACTACAAAGGTAGAGAGGTTTTTTACTCCAAAAGTGACTCCTCTGGGCAGGTTGGAGTTGGAGGAGCCCAGTGCAGCCCCCACCATATTGGAGAGGGTGTTTTGGGGAGTCACTTTGGGGAGGGGTTAGCCTGAGCCACAGGACAACTACAGAACGACTTCGATTCAGAGTCGCCAGTGTTCCCTTATTGCAGTGACTAATGAGGGAAAACACGAGACTGACAGACCCTGCCAGAGGGTGAAGGCCAGGCCAGAAGGACACAGGCACCGCGCTCCATGGTGAGAAGCCCTTCTGGGGCATTCAGAAGCGGCTGGATCCAAAAGGGTTGGCATTCAGTCCTCGTCCGCCAGAGGCCAGTGTCTATTTGCTTGCCCCAGCTACCAGCCTGAGTGAGGACACCCCTCCCTTGACTGGCTGCCACTGTCTGTACGGACACAGGGACCTCTGGAGCAGGTGGGGGCGCCTCACAAACCCACCAGCCACAAAGTTCGGGGAGAAAGTGACGACCTGCGGAGTCCAACACTGCAGATCTCAGAAAGAAACCATCCATTCAAAAATATGAGGAATTTTTTTTTTGTACTCTTTTTTATTTTTGCTTTTTCTTTTTCCTTCATTGGTTTTTGAGGGTTGGGGTTTCCCCGCTTTATTTTCTTTTACTTATTTTTCTTTTTTTTTCCTTTATTTTGTTCCATTTTTCTTGTTTCGTTCTTTTACTTCAGTCTAATTGCATTAATTTTCTTTTACCCCTTAATAAGACCCTTTCGCTCACCTTTCTCTCCTTATCTTCCATTAATAATTTCTTAAATTTTACTCTTGATTCTCCCGTTCCCCTCCCCGATCTTAACTAATCACTAAGCTTTATTAATCTTTAGATAATGAACTCTATACTACTACTATTCCATTCCTTTCTATTGTTAGTGGAGGTATAGTTGTTGTATTTAGTAGACATTTACGGTATGTTATAGTGTTCATGCTGTAACTGTAGATCTCACTTCTATGATTAAGGGCGGTGTAATACTGGTTTTTAGGGTATGTCGATATCCAGTTTGTCTTTGACACTATTATTGTGCTGATTTTGTTCTGTTACCAAGGAAGCATAGTCCTTGCTGTTAATTGGTCTTCTCTGTTTGCAGATAGCTGGATTGCCTTTGTGTCATCAACAGTACCAAGGCCTATTCCCAGGGGGCCGGCACTGAGGCAGTTCAGTGCACCCTTCCTTCCTAAATTCACAGAGATGTCTGGATCCTGGAAGGGAGGCTTATGGTTCGCCATGCCCAGAGGGCATCATTGTAAAACAGACACTAACTAAAAGGTCCTCATGCTACCAGCAAAGTCTTTCCACTATAATCAGCCAGCAAAACTCAGCACAAAACAAAATAAAAAAAAAAACCAAAAAAACAAGAATAGAAACATGAGAAGACAAGGGTACAAAATGCCTCCCAGGGACCAGGGAGATAGCTCAGCAGTACAGCACCTGCCTGGTAAGTGCGAGGTCCTGAGTTCAATTCCTGGTACCAAAAAAAAAAAGCCTCCCAAAGCTCCCAGTTCCCTGAGAGCTGATCCTTGGGACATCACAGGGGAGCAGATTAAAAGCCACACAGCTGAATTATCAGAAATGATAAAAGAGGAGATTAAAAACGATCAATAAGTTGTTTGGCAAAAAGAAATAACAGTTAATGGGCATAATAAGCAGAATAGTCAGCAGGTTCATAGAGGACACCAATAAAAAGCTAGCAGAGCTAAATGAAATGCTACAAAATGTGAATGACCACTTCAGCAAAGTGCATGAAAAGGTACCAAATAAATCCAGGGGATTTGACATTCTGTTGAAAGTATGGACAGAAGTGGCCAGCATGAGGACAATGTCAGAACTCAAAGATAGTGCTGGTGTTGGTGACCCGTTAATTCAGAAATACTTAAAAGCAAGAGGACATGAAAAACGGATCCAACAGCTCTGGATGATGCCAAGAAGACTAATCTAAGATTGATTGGAACTCAGTGGAAAATGAGAAGACAGCACAAATGGTATTACAGAAAAAACCTGTTTCCAGAAACAGTAGCAGAAAACTTTCCAAATCCAGGGGGAAAACTTAGCATACAGATGAGTGAAACATGTAGAACCCCCAAGCCCCAAACAGCCATGGTCAGAAAAGAACTTGTCCATGACGTATCATAGTCAAAATCTCAGAAGTCCAACACAGGGGTGGAATCCAGGTAAACCCATTAGAATTACAGCAGACTTCTCATGATAAACCTTAAACCTGGGAGAGCTTCGAGTGAAGTGTTTCAAGCCCTGAAAGTAAACGCCTACCAACCCAGACTGATGTATCCTGCAAAACTGTCTCTCAAAATTGATGGAAAAATAAGATCTTTCCATGACAAAGAGCACTGTAAGGAGTTCATGACCACCAAACCAGCAACTCCAAAAAAGTCTCAGGGATTCCTAGAAAGAGACAGTGACGCTTACAGTGCCGAAAGATCCAGCAGAAAGAACGCACCAGGCAGGGCGTGCAGTTAAGCAGAGGGGGAGGGGGAGTCAGCAACAGGAAAACAATGCAATGACAGGAAGTAGCTTGAGAGCTGTAGGGGAATTAAGTCTCCTTGTATAGAATGCAGAAGTTTGTTTTGTTTTGTTTTTATTTTTTGCAGTATGGGGATTGAACCCAGGGCCTTCCCTTTAAATTATATCCCATCCCTTTTCAGAGATAGGGTCTCAGTTGCTCAAGCTGGGCTTGAACTTGTGCCCTCCGGTCAGCATCCCAGAGTGCTGGCATTTAGTGCTGTCTTGGTTACTTTTTTCTCGTTGAGACAAAATACCCAACGCCTGAAATTAAGGAAGGAAAGGTTGCTTTAGCTCACAGTTTGTGGAGGTTTCAGTCCATGATGGGCTGGCTCCAGCGCAGAGTGGCGTGGCACAGGGCAACCGTTCATGGCAGCGGAAAACAGCAAAAGCAACAAGAGCAGAAAGGGAGGAGCGGGAGAGACAAGCCTCTTTCCCTCCTTTATGTTGTATGCAGGCTGCTCGCCCCAGGGCAGGTGTCCCGTAATCCTGGCACTAGACAATAATCAGTCACAAACCCTGGATTCAGCCACCCCCATGACTGCATCATTTGGGGGGACATCCAGACACAAACCATAGCAAGTGTACTGTCGGAGTTTATGACATGGGGGGCGGGGGTACTGCCTGAGTGAATGACAGGCAAGGGAAATGTCTTAGAGTTCCCGTGCTTGCATTTTTAGTGTAAGAATGTTTAGTTGGGCCGGTGATATGGCTCAGCGGCGTAAGTGTCTGCCTGGCAAGCGCAAGGTCCTGAGTTCGACTCCTGGTACCTGCATATTAGGGGAAAAAAAAGTTGAAAGATTTTTTTATGCCAAAAAGAGAAAAGTCATTTTTATGTGCTTGTTTAAAATTTCTTCCTTGACGTACAACTTTTATCTTTAGAGTATCAACATTAGTGACTTTTTATACAGATCTTGTGTACTGCATGTGTTCATGAATTTGAACCATCTATGGCTGTATGACTTCTGTTTGCATAGGACGGTGGTAAGCAGAGCCTAATCTTCGAACATTAATACCTTGGTTTGTGAGTGCTTCTGTTCTCAAAACAATTCGGTTCATGAACAGAAGCATTGGCAGAATTTTGCTTCTGTTCATGAACTCTGCATTGGATGACGAATACGGCTGTGGCCATCTTCCCCAGAATTGTGGAACAAATTAAGTTCGTGAACTGAGGTGCCACTGTATCTAGAATGTGACTCCTAGAAAGACAGTTGACACCCAAAGTTCTAGCTGGCACGTTAATACCAAACAAGTACTGGGACAAAATTTTTGCTTCAAAATGTGTGGAGATCAAATTTGAAGATTCAAAGCAGTTGAGTACCAAGGTCACATTCTGATATTCTAGGAGTTACAGCTTCACTTGCTATTCTTGGGAGAACAACATAATTTAACCCGTAAGAGCACGTTCCAGGGGCTTCTGGATTTAACAGGATGTCTAGTGATAGTAATTTTTTTCTTCACATCTTGTTTTTTATCAATGCATATTGGTTACACAGAATAAGGGGTTTTATTTCGGCAGATTCGTACAGGCATATAACATACTTTAATCATTTTACCCCACACACCCTGCCCTCCCCCCTATTTTCACTTCTTTTTTGGGGGGGGTCCCTTGCATATCTGTTCGTATCCATCCCCCCATTACCCACCCTTACACCCCCATTCCTTTCCTCTTGTCTAATAGTCTCCCTTCTTCTTGTCATCTTCTTGAAAGGTGCTTTTAGTCATATCAGTCTTCCTGCAGATCAGAAAAAAACCCTCAGGAAATAATTTTTAGATTACAGCTGGAGATTTCTGTTCAGACTTCTGTGACTGCTAAAATTTCTACTGGTTCCAGTGTTTAATAACTTAGCGTCTGAGTCATCTCATGTTTACGTCTGCTTCGTTTCGGAAGTGATTGGCAGGTTGGCAGGATGGCTGCAGTGTGGAGAGGGCCAGGCCTTTGGGGTCACCTCATGCCTACTCTCAGTTGTGAGCCTTCCTGACATTTCCCTGCTTTTTAAAATATTCTGCCACACATTTTCCTATTTTAGGCTCTGTGGTGCCTTTACCAGCTCTCCTTCCTCTGTGGCGGCACCGTCCTGTTATCCTGGGTTTGTGGTTTCTTTCCTCGCTTGGGATGTAAGCACTGCGAGGACCAGTGCCTGTCAGTCAGCTGGGTCACTGCGTGGCGTCCTCACGCGCCCAGTGCCCCAGGAACTCTCTTCTCTGTGGTTGCCGTGTGGGTCGTGGTGACATGCTGCTGTCACAGTTCACAGTACTCTTTGGGGAGCTGTGTGGATCGAGGCCACAGCCCGACTGGCAGCAGACATGCAGGTGATGTGGTACTGGCTCCAAGGCTTCTCCCTCTGCCCACCTGTGGTGAGGACAGCTCTGGGCGGAGCTAGGGCGGCCCCCCGCACATTTCTGAAGATTCCCCTGGGGTCTCTGTGGATGTCAGGCAGGGAGCATGAGCTGGGTTTTGGTTGCCACTGGGGAAGGTACACCCGGCACCGCAGCTGTCCCATCTTCCAAGGCCCTGCAGGCTGCAGCCTGGGGTGGGATTGCCTGAGCTGGGTGCAGATTCCCACCTCCCAGCCCCATGGTCACCTGGTTAACCTGCACGGCCTGCTTTATCAGCAATGCATGCATCCCAGTGACACTGTCGTTTTGGGAAACATTTGGAAACTCCTCTCCTTTTCCACATTGCTCTCGGAGCCTTGAAAGTGCAGTATCCTTTGTGCTCAGTGGTGGAAAATCTCTAACCTTCACAGTGGATGAGGGTTTGAAATAATAAAAAGCCCTTCAGAGCAGTATCCTGTGAGACATGCATGTGGAAGGGGTGGATTATTTCTGTTTGGACTATAAGAGTTGTGACCGTAGAATGACACTGATTTTTACCCTGTGTAGCATCTGCATTTAAGATCCTTCTGGAGAAAGAGAGAGCTGGACGGTAGCGTTTCGACGGAGTGGGTGTCTTTGGCGCTCAGAGGTGACAGATTCCCACTGAGCAGGACTCAGTGGAGCGCAGCTGTGACTGGCTTCCCGCCACATAACATGAGGAAGGGCAGCTGCGGGGACAGGGCCTCCGCACACAGGTAGTCAGGGCTGTGCATGCAGGCCTGGAGCAGCCAGCTCCAGTCCACACACCCTGCAGGTTCTTCCGACCCATTTCACTTGGATTTGTCCATTTGTGGCTGACTTGTGAGTTGGACTCACACTGTTTGTACAAAGAGGCTGAAGAGTGGGATTTGGTTAGAGAACAGGCCAGGGACTCTGGAGGCTGAAGCGAGGAACTGTGGACTGCAGTGGGCAGTGAGGCATGGAAAGTCACTTGCGTTCTTTCCTGGGTCCCTTACTCAGTATGAGCCTGACAGTTGTCTCCTAAGCACCTGCTGTCATGGGTCTTGGAGTATTCAGCACTTCTTTCTTTCTTCATGAGAAGGCAGAGCACATCTGTTCAGCAGCGAGTCATTCCAGTGCCACCTGGTAAACGGGTGCCAAGGGCTGGGGAGCTGTGTGGAGCGGGAGCCAAGGGGGTGGAGTGCTGGCGTGTGTGTCCCCTGGCTGACACTGGCGGGGCCCCACTGGCCAGGCTGGCACAGGCTGGTGCTCTAATGGTGCTTCTCTGTTGGGCGGTTCCCCTGGACATGCTCAGAAGTGACTGGAGGCAGTCTTGGTTGTGACAGCATCTGGGACGGCTGTGGCGTTTGATGGTGGGAGGCGGGGTGCTGCACCACTGGTGTGTGGAGAGCCACCGGTCCGGGCAGCGGCCCCACGCCTGGCCCCATTCCTGCCCAGCCCACAGCAGCCCTGTGCTCTCCCGGGTGTCCTGACTCACGGGGCTGCTGCGGAAGTGCGGCCACAGGTGAGGGCAGCTGGATGGGTGCCTGCTGCTTTGGTACATGCTCCTGGAGGTCTGAGAAGGGAAACACTCTGGGTGCAGATTTGTGATATGGAACGCCTCCTCCAGGCAGGAGCCAGGTGCCAGGCCTGTGGAGGGTACTGGGCAAAGATTGGCTGCTGCGTGCTTTATTTCCATAGCAGTGTCCCATGAGCGGTAGACGTATATTTGTGCACTGCCTGCGTGCTCCATTCCAGGGCCGCTGTCACATGTGGAAGGCTGACAGCACGTGTAACTGCTTCAGCTGGAGGTGACTGAACTCCTCCACCCTGCATGCTCTCTGCTTTCAGATAGCAGTTTGGATTAGAATTGGGCTCTTTCAATAAATAAGATTGACAAACCCTTATCCAACCTTATTAAAAAAAGAAAAGAAAAGACTCAAATCCATGCAATTGAAAATGAAAAGGGTGATGTCACAACGGACCCTGCAGAAATCCAGAAGATCATCTATACCTATTTTGTTTTTATTTTTATTTATTTATTTTTTTTTTGTGGGTACCGGCGGGTCGACCTCAGGACCTCGCACGCCAGCAGGCACCCGTGCCGCTGAGCGATATCACCAGCCCCTTTTTCGTATGTGGGTTCCGGGAGTCGAACTCGGGCCCTTGCGCCTGCCGGGCAGGCGCTTAAGCCGCTGAGCCATCTCACCGGCCCTATACCTATTTTGAAAACTTATATTCTACTAAGATGGAAAATGCAGAAGAAATGGACAGATTCCTAGATACGTATGAATTACCAAAGCTGAATCAAGAAGATTTAAAAATCCTAAATAAACCAATATCAACCAATGAAATCGAAGATGTAATTAAAAACCTCCCAACAAAGAAAAGCCCGGGCCCTGATGGATTCACTGCCAAATTCTACAAGAAATTTAGAGAAGACCTAACACCACTACTTCTCAAACTTTTTAATGAAATTGAAAGGGAAGCAATACTCCCAAATTCATTCCTGGAAGCAAGCATTACCCTGATACCAAAACCAGAGAAGGACCCAACTAAGAAAGAGAACTACAGGCCAATCTCCCTAATGAACATAGATGCAGAAATCCTCAATAAGATACTGGCAAACAGAATCCAGCAAATCATCAAGAAGATTATACACCATGACCAAGTTGGATTCATCCCTGGGATGCAGGGATGGTTCAACATACGTAAATCTATCAATGTAATACAGCATATTAACAGAACCAAAGACAAAAACCACATGATCATCTCAATAGATGCAGAAAAAGCTTTTGACAAAGTCCAGCACCCATTCATGATAAAAGCCCTACAGAAAATTGGAATAGATGGTCTTTATCTCAATCTGGTAAAAGCTATCTATGACAAACCAACAGCCAATATTATACTAAATGGACAAAAACTGAAAGCCTTCCCTTTAAAATCAGGAACAAGACAAAGATGTCCACTCTCCCCACTCTTATTCAACATAGTTTTGGAAACTTTAGCCAGAGCAATTAGAAAAGAGAAAGAAATAAAAGGAATAATGATAATAAAATAATAATGATGATGATAATAAAAGGAATAATAATAATAAAGGAAGAAGTTAAATTATCATTATTTGCAGATGACATGATACTCTACATAGAAGACCCCAAACACTCCACTAAAAAAACTGCTAGATTTAATAAGCAAATTCAGTAGTGTAGCTAGATACAAAGTCAATACTCAAAAATCAATAGCCTTTCTGTACACAAATAACAAACTTACTGAAAGAGAAATTAGAGAAACAATACCTTTCACAATAACATCCAAAAAAATGAAATACCTAGGAATCAACCTCACAAAGGATGTAAAAGACCTCTACACTGAAAACTACAGTACTCTGAAAAAGGAGATTGAAGAGGATATCAGAAAATGGAAAGATATCCCTTGCTCCTGGATAGGAAGAACCAATATAGTGAAAATGGCCATACTTCCAAAATTGTTATACAGATTTAATGCAATTCCAATCAAAATTCCAACAGCATATCTCACAGAATTAGAGAAAACAATCCTAAAATTCATTTGGAATCAGAAGAGACCTAGAATAGCAAAGGCAATTCTGGGCAACAAAGGCAAGGTAGGGGGCATCACAATCCCCGACTTGAAATTATACTATAAAGCTACTGTGATAAAAACAGTGTGGTACTGGCAAAAAAAAAAAACAGACCTGAATATCAATGGAACAGATTAGAAGATGCTGAAACAACCCCAGACATACTAAGCCACCTTATCTTTGACAAAGGTGCCAAACACATTCGCTGGAAGAAAGATAGCCTCTTTAATAAATGGTGCTGGAAAAACTGGCTCTACACATGCCGAAGATTAAAACTAGACCCATATCTTTCACCATGCACTAAACTAAATTCAAAATGGATCAGAGATCTAAATATTAAAACAGAAACATTAAATCTGCTGGAAGGTAGGATAGGTAAAACCCTTGAAGACATTGGTGTAGGCAAAGACTTTATGAATAAAACCTCAACCGCATGGGAACTATCCCAAAGAATCAACAACTGGGATCTCATCTTATTAAAAAGCTTTTGCACAGCAAGAGAAACCACCAACAGAGTGAAGAGACAACCCACAACGTGGGAAAAAATGTTTGCCAGCTGTTCCTCAGACAAAGGATTACTACCGAGAACATATAAAGAACTCAAAAAAATCAGCCCTCCCAAATTTAAAGACCCACTCCAAAAATGGGCATCTGAGATGAATACACATTTCTCAGATGAAGAAATACTAATGGCAAATAAATATACAAAAAAATGTGCAACATCACTAGTCATTCGAGAGATGCAAATTAAAACAACACTGAGATACCATCTCACCCCAGAAAGAATGGCTATTATAAAGAAATCAACTAATAACAAATGCTGGAGGGGCTGTGGGGAAAAAGGAACCCTTCTCCACTGTTGGTGGGAGTGTCGACTGGTACAGCCACTGTGGAAGTCAGTGTGGATATTCCTCAAAAAACTAGGGTTGGAGGTCCCATCTGACCCAGCTATTCCCCTTCTGGGCATCTTCCCAGAAGAATTAAAAACATCGTACCACAGCGATATATGTGCACCTATGTTTATAGCAGCACAGTTTGTAATAGCCAGATCTTGGAAACAACCCAAATGCCCATCAACTGAGGGAATGGATAAGAAAGATGTGGTATTTTTATACAATGGAGTACTATTCAGCCAAAAAGAAGGATAAACTGGAGACTTTTATAGGTAAATGGATGCAACTTGAGAAAATACTCATAAGTGAAATAAACCGGACGCACATTTGTAAGCATCATATTGTCTCTCTAGTATGAAAAACTGAAAGAGTAAATAATATCCAAAATGTACAATAGACATGGTAAATCAAAAAGAAACTGGTCAAAAGGAAAGAGAGACTGGAATAGGGGAAAAGGGAAAAGAAAGAAGGGAAAGGAAAAAAAATGTACATATATATAAGATGGTTAAGATAGATACACTACCAATTTTACTTAGTTCGTTGAAGAGTAAGGTTTGTGCCAATAATGTTTGGACAATTGAATGCTAATATCTGGTACCCTGAATAACTAACTTAAAGATAATAATATGTAATGCATTAACCATTATTACCCTCCTATTACGTTGTTTTGAAAATTTGGTCTTTTGAAAATTTGTTTTGTTTTTTCTTCTCTTAAAAAAAAAAAAAAAAAAAAAAAAAAAGAATTGGGCTCTTTCTTGGGGCCCACATCTGCAGCGAGGGCTTCTAGGAAATCTAGCGCGGACCCGTGTGGCTGTGATGTGCACGCGTGCACTTGGTGTGTGCGCTATCAGTAAACACGGTGGTTCCCAGAGCTGAGCTGGGAAGTGAGCGCGGCACAGATGACCATGGGACTGTCCTCCAAGCTTGCGCTAGAGCTTAGCAGCTTGGCTTAGGAATTAGAGTTGATCAGAGTGGATTTGTTTTGGTGCAGTGTGACTGTTTTGACTGAAGAAGCTCTGTTGTACTTATAGAAGATACACAGAATGAAAGTTACACTTTTGTTAATGAGTCATCACTGCAGGATCATCATAGTCATGGTGACAACTAGGTTTCTACTCAGTAGAAAGCAGTGCTCAGGAAACTAGTTTTCACCATGTCAGATCGTTTTACCTGGAAGGGTACTTGGAGATAATCCAGAAGTTTTTGTTTCTTTTTTGTGGTACTGGGGATTGATCCCCAGGCCCTTGCACCGAGCTATATCCATACCCTTGTTTTATCAATTAGTTGCTTAATTTTGAGACAGGGTCTCGCTAAGTTGCCCAGGCTGGATTGAACTTGTGCTCCTCCTGCCTCAAGTCTTCCAGAGTGCTGGGATCCACCTGCCCCCCTCAGAAGTACCCCAGTACCACCAAAGGAAAGCAGTTTGTTTTTAAGATGAGGAAATTGAAGGCTCTGATATTGAATGACTTGCTCAACTGACATAACAAGTTAGCGACGGCGTAGGAATAGAAGATCATATTTATAGCCAAGAATTAATATACTGTTTTCAACTCTCAGTCATATTGGCATTAAGATTTCAATGAATGTTTCACTGCATAATTTTCTTGTTATGATAAAATGTTAATATGAAACTTGTAACCATTTTCACATGTGTGATTTTCATTTTAGTGGCATTATTTTTAAAATGTTTTGCAACCATCACCACTGTTTCCAAAACTTTTCCTTGACCCCATCAGAAACTCTTTTGTCATTCAGCAGTAATTCCCTGCTCATCTCCTGGTAGCCTACAATCTGCTTTTCTTCTTTTTGCCTCTCTTTCCTTGAGGTAGAGTCTTGCTCTTTTGCCCAGGTCTCAAATCCTGGGGTCAGAGACCCTGCCTCAGTCTCCCCAGTGGCACCACTGCAGCCTGCTGCAGTCTCTTTCTGTGTATGAATTTGCTTATCCTAGATATCTGATGAGTGGAATCATGAGATTGTGTGTCTGGCTTATTGTTGTGCAATAAGCCTGCTGCAGTCTCTTTCTGTGTATGAGTTTGCTTATCCCAGATATCTCATGAGTGGAATCATGAGATTGTGTGTCTGGCTTATTGTTGTGTGTCTGGCTTATTCCACAGCGCATGTTTTCAGGCTCAGCCACACTGCGTGTACTGGGACTTGTGTTTTCACGCCTAACACTCCATCTGGGAACGCACTGTGTTTTGCTGTCCACCTGTCTTCTAGTGACCTTTGTGTGTTCCCGCCTTTGGGCTCTTGTGAACAGTGCTGCCATGAACACGACCGTACACGCATCCGTTTGAGGCCCTGTTTTTAGTTCTTTTGCGTAACTGCTTAGGGGAAGAATTGCTGGATTATATGGCAGTTCTACGTTCTGCTTTCTGAGAAACCTTCAAACCATTTTCCACAGTGGCGACACCGTTTGCATTCCCACTAACAGTGCACCAAGATTTCACTTTCTACATTCTTTCCCGTACAGCTTTTCCTTGTTCTTTTTATTGTGGCCTTCCCAGCAAGTGTGAAGTAGTATCTCATTGGGTTTGGATTTGCATTTCTCTGATGATTAATAGTGTTGAGTGTCTTCGTGTATTTGTTGGCTATTTGTGTATCTTCTTTGAAGAGACATTTATTCAGATCTCTTCCCCATATTTTAAGGGTTTTTTTTTTTTTGTTGAGTTGTAGTGCTTTATATAGTCCAGGTATTAAACTCGTGCCAAATATATGGTTTGCAAATAATTTTCTATTCCATAGATTGTCTTTCTCTTTGATGCAAAAAAAAAAAAAAGTTTTAAATTTTATTTATTGCTGGGCATGGTGGTACATGCCTGTAATGCCAGCACTCGGGAGGCTGAAGCAGAAGGATCATGGTGAATTCTAGGCCAGCCTACACTACAGTGTGAAATCTTGTCTCTAAATAAATAAATAAATTTTATTTTTTAAATTAGGTTTATTAGTACACTTTAGGTATATGTAATGATCACATTCGTTATAGAGAATTTGCATAAAAGTTTTAAATTTTAATGACATCCAGTTTATCTACTTTTCCCACTCTTGTTCTTGGTGTCATATCTCATGTTCTTGTTGTCATATCTAAGAATCATTTGCAAAATGCAAGATCATGAGGGTCATCCCATGTTTTCTTCTAAGAGCTCTTACATTTAGATTATTGATCCATTTTGATTTAATTTTTGTATGTGGTTTGGATTGTGGATTCTACTTCATTCTTTGCTGTAGGGAAGCCCGCTGTCTCATCACCATCTATCTGTAGAAGAGACTGTTCTTTCCTCTTGGAACTGACCACGTCTTGTCATAGATGGTGGGTTATTTCTGGACTCTCAGTTCTATTCCGCTGGTCTCTATGTCTGTCTTTACGCCAGTACTTCATTGTTTGTATCACTGTACCTTTAACATAAGTTTAGAAATTAAGAAATATAGGTCTTCCATCTGAGCATTTAGCTTAGATTATTACCCTTTATGCTTACTCCTCTTCACATTCAGAAACTTTGCCATTAAAGTATATGAAAAGCTGGAGTGCCCTTAGTTTGTTGCGAAGGCTAACACACTAACTAGCCTGTTTCCAAGAGCCCTTCTGCAGATGGAAATGAGCTGTGAAATGCGCCCGGCTCTGTCCAGTGCTGTCCCCTCAGGAGAGGGGTGCGTCTCCCACAGACGCCTCTTGGCTTTGTGGCTCCCGTTGTGCACTGGCGCTGTAAGGGCAGGGTTTGGACCTACCCGGCCTGCAACTCCCGAGAGTAGTGACGGGACCCCACTGCTCGTTTGGATTTTGTGCGCTTGTTGGGTCTTGGATTTTGTTCGTTACTCCTGAGTGCATTGAGACTTTGCCTTCAGGGGCGAATGCAGCTGCTCTTGCCGTCGGAGTTCTGTTCATCGTTATGTGTGTAAAACTGACTATTACTACTTTCTTCTCTTTTTCTTAAATATCTCAGTTGAACTTTAGATTGAAGTAGGCAGATTCAGCTTCTGAAAGCAACAATCTAAGAATTCAGATTTTTTAAAATTTAAATTTCACCAGTTAAATAAAACTCTTAACTTGGTAACTGGCTTAAATGTAGCGTTAAAATTTCTTAAACATTGTGAAAGTCAGTTCCTTAAGTTATTACTCCCTTTGCAAAATATATAAGTCACTGTGCTTCTGATTTCCTGAAGAGTACAAGTAAATCTGTGTGCAAGAATATGAAATGTTTCATGTTCTGGCAGGAGTTATTAGTAGTGAGGTGCAATGAGAGCTTGAGAAGCTTGGGAGTTTGAAAGAAGAAGACAGGAGAGAGCGCTCACTGCAGAGACAGAAGGGAACAGGTCGGGCCGTAGACTGGTCATTTCCAGCCCCGTCAGGACAGTGAGCATGGCGGCACTCGTGACTATGAGACTAATACTCCCAGCTGCTTGAGTGGTGTTTTTAAAAGCCCTGTAGTCAAGAGCAAGCTGTGGAGTAAACATCATCAATATGGCTACGAGTAGGGCGCCGGAGTCAGACTTGGGTTTGTGTCGCGGATTCTCCACGTGGCAACCACAGACATCAGGTGGCTCTCGCTGCGCTGGCAGCTGTGTGGCCAGGGTGGCAAGTGTCTGTGTCCCTCCTGTGTTGTCTCTTGGATCCTCAAGAATTTATTATTTGTGTGAACTTTATCTGCACTAGAATTACATTCTGTCCCAAGGAACCATGCATCTGGAAGGTCACCGCCAAAGGCTGGGTTTCAGAGTACAGCAGTGGACCTAGCACCACCTCGGCCTTTCATCTCTGTAGAGGGGAAGGGTCAGAAAGGAGAGTCCCAGCTAATTACTAGTATTTTAAAATACAAATTTAAGTAATTGTTGGGAAGAGGTGAAAGAAGTCACAGCCCTCAAATACAGCAGCCGTCACCAGTGTTTCAAGTGGTCAGAGGCTGATTAGACATGCGGTGGGCAGTGCCTTCTGGGGCGCTAGCAGAAGTGCAGACAGACTGGGTCCCCCGAGGCAGCTGTCTCTTGATTTGTGATGGTTTCCACTCCATTTTCTTCGAATTCTGTCAATTGGAGGACCAGCTCTTGTTCTCCTTCTTTTTGATGCTTTGCCGTTTTCCTTGGCCAGCTTCCCGCTGGCTGGTTTCTGCTGTGGAGGGGAGGAGCCCCACCTGCACCCCGATCCCACGCCTGTTGCGATGCACGGGGTGCATCCCTGTACATGGGAGTTAATAGCACATAGTTTGTTTCTGGAGAGATTAAAGCACCAGACTCCAGGTTACTGTTTTAAAATCTGACAGCAGTCGACTTGATTTCAACAAGAACTTTCAACGGAAATTCTTTCTCTTTTTTTTGTTTTTGAATTGGGAATCGAACTCAGGATCTCACGCCGTGCTGCTGAGCTATACCCTCGGCCAGAATTTTTTTTATTTTAAATGAAATAAGGCGACATAGCTGCAGCACAGATGACTGCTTATGTCCTTAGTCTGTCACTCACGTGCATCACCTGCAGGCTGCTAGTTCAGAGGAGAAACAAGAAACTACAGACGTTTACACAGAACAGTCGCAGATTAACAGGTCCCCGGCCGACCTCACCCCAGCAAAGCGGCCCAGGCCCAGCAGCTGTGCCTGAGCAGGGCAGGCTTTCCGCTGGTGTTGGCTGTGTTTTGTTGGAAGTGTCAGCCAGAAATTGCCACATGCCGAAATTCTCCTCTTCCCTTGGGCTGTTCAGCTTGCTTTTAATGATCGAATACACCTCGCTGCTGCAGCAGCCCCACTCAGTATTGTCTCTCTTGTCTCGACAGAGTGGGGGAGAGCTTGATCTAGAACATTCGCGTCAGCAGGGTCGGACCTTGGAGGTTTGCTTGGTCCAAGCTCCCTAAACCAGAGTGTGTGCAGCCTATTTTCTAAGAGTGTCCTAAGCCATGCAGGAAATGTGATGTATTAACCCTTGAATTTGCCAGGAGAAAACTTTGATCAATCACTCTTTTCATGTTAAAACACAGACCTGTCAGGGTACGATGCAAAATGTATGAATTTTGAAGATAAACAAGGAGTCTTCCATGAGTTTTGTATTTTCCAGTCAGTGTAAGCTGGGCCTCTGACCTCAGGAGACCCCTGTTTTTCCTCTCTGTACCTGGAAAGAGCTGTTTGCGTTTGGCCACTGACGCACAGCTCGATGGGCTTTCCTCGGGTGTCGAGAGCATGGTGTCGAGAGCATGTTGTGCAACGTGGGCCTGAGCAGTCTGCAGCCGTCATCCGGGATGCAGGTCGCCCCTGACGAGAGGGCAGAGGAATTTCCATGCCAGTCCCTGTCTGGCTGTCAGTCCCTTTGGGGCTGTTTTCATAGTTTCAACAGTGAGTTACAGAAAGAAACACTTAATGTATTTTAGCAGTAAGTAAAAAGAAAATTGGTTTCAGATAGGCTGTGGTCCTTTTTCATGCAGGTCCCTTTATTGTGAAAATGCAGAAATGCTTGAGTTAATTCCTTCATTATGGAATGGTTATGGTAGAGATTATGAAGTTCTTTGTAATTGAGGCTTTAAAAATATTTTCACCATGATTTTTTACTAATTGTTCAAAACATGTTTCCTTAGACCTTCATTGTTAATCCAGGAGGTGTTGCTGTTCCACAGTGTGGCCACTCGGGGGAGCACAATTGTTTTTGTGTTTTACAGTAAATGAAGATGCTTGCAGCATAAAAATATTTCTGTTGAACTAATTTAGCACAGCTTCAAATAAACAAATTTAAGGTAATGAAATTTTAATCAATTCCTTACGCTTTCTTAAAAATTCTTTTAGCTTCATCTTATATGCTTCAGGGATTAGTAGCAGAAAAAAAGAAACAAGGTATATATTTTACTTAGCGTCATTATCACTTGTGCAATCTGAGTAAGAGTTCCATAATCCTGGCTAACTTTTTGGTCTTGTTTCTCTAAGCTAGACTGTTTTGAAAAACTCATGACTTAGAAAAGATAGCTTCCAGCTCACCTTAAAAAAAAAAAAATCATTGAAGCTGCTTTACAAGGTAAAAAGTTTTTCCCAGTATTTATCCTGTTTCTTACATTTTAGCCTGTAGAGAAAAGTTTGATGATACTTTTCTTTGAAGTTGTTTGTGGTTTAACATTGACTGACTGGAAAGTGCCACACTCAGGTGGGGCTGGAACCAGAACACTGGGTCCCAGCTAGAGGTCAGGGCGCTGCTCAGGTCAGCACAGGTTGCCTGGTGGCGACAGCAGTGTTTGGAAGATGAGCTCACCTCTCGGGCCAGGGTGCGTGCTCCCCTGCAGGCACGGCCTCCTGTGAATCACCGTCCAAACAGTGACACACCACGATGGGCAGGACGCCCAGGGGCCACTGGGGCCACTTCGTGTGCCAGCCCTCTGCCCCGGGCCTTGCCCTCGCCGGCTGGCCTCCTCCTCTTTTCCATTAGCTGCCTCCTCCTCCCAGGGCTCTCGGCTGGGCAACGTGGAAGTGCTGAGCCAGGAATTGGGAGGACTCTGCCAACTAAGTGGGTGACACATTGCCTAATTGCTGGCCCTCTTTCTGCGCCTCAGTTTCCTTCCATTTGCAATAGATGAAGATAAGATCTTTCTTTTTCTTTTCCACCTGCCCCCTCCCTGCAGTTTCCCCCTCTCCTGCTGTCTACGTGCGTAAGCTTCGCATCTCCACACTGTTTCCAGCTTTCCCTTTTCTCTCCCTTCGTCTCTGTAGCTCGCTGGTCTTCCCTATTGTGTCCTCTTACAACCTCCTCATTTTCCCCTCCACTCTTCCTCGTGTGCGGCACCCACCACGAGGTTTTCAGGACACTGTGACACCAGGGACCTACAGTGCAGTGGTGGAGGAGCCCGAGAAGGCCGCTCTCCGTGACCCTCTGTAGAGAGGAGGCATGTGGCCCGGTGCCGACCCCCAGCCCTGTCCCTGTCCCGCAGGCTGCACAGCGAGCAGGGAAATGTGTCAAATGCAAGACAAGGTCTCCTGTTTCTAAATGGGATGAAATTAGTTATAAGTCTGCCACCCAAAATCATTTTATTATGTAATTTGGTGTTGTATTGCTGTATCAAACACTATCATCCCCTCTTATTTAGTCAGACATTTGAAAATTTTGTCTTTTGGTGAAATTCGGAGGTAGAAAAAGGCTTAACTGTAGGCTGAGGAAGCAATATACTGTTGGTGAGTTAAGGACCTCTGTGGGATGATGCCAAGCCCTGTCTTCAGCCTATTAGGTAACCCTGCCTCCTTGTCCCTTCCTGCCCCCGTCAGAAGGGTCTTGGGCCCTGGAGCAGCACCATGCAGTGGAAGTTTACTGTAAGCGCCATCGGTTACACTTAGAAAGTGAAAAAAAGAAGGAAAAATTGTGATAATCTTATTTAACTCAGTATATAAAAATATTATCACTTAAAAAGTGTTGTATATAAAAATGTCTGACATTATTTCACTTTTTTTCATCCTAAATCTTTAAATCCAGCGGCTGTCTTCCGCCCAGAGCTCCGAGCAGTTGGTGCTGACCAGCTCAAAGGTTCAACAGCCGCCTGTGGCTAATCACAGTGAACGGGCAGTCCTGGAAAATGACTTGAATAAAATAATTTTAATTTAAAAGTCTAAGACATCTTGTCTATGTGTGTTGCACATTCTAGGGCTTTAGAAGAACTGAGGTAAAGTTACTTTATGGTGACTTACTGAGAGCTTTTGAGGGACTCCTGGGGCTGTTTGTAATGTTGCACTGTCATATTCTTGAGGCCTGGTCAGTTTTGTTTGTTGTTTACAGTGCTGAGCACCATAATCTCACAGAATCGTGAAAAAGACAGGGTCACGCCAGTATGAGGAAGTAAAAATAGCCAGCAGTTGAGCTCTGCACGGCAGGTATAACCCGGCCGGCTCTGGGGAGCCCCTGGCACTCAGGAAGGGTAGGTAGATGGTTTTCTTCACAGGACTCATGTAAGGTTGCTTTTCCGTATGTAAAGCTGTTTTGATTTCTGAAAGTGAGGTGGTGACTGTGCTGGGGAATCATTAACTCAATCCCTGTCCCTGTGATGGAAGCTGCGGTGGCCATCGTGTGATTGGGCAGGACTGGGTACCTATCAGTGTAAACACATGGCACGGTGTCCCATGCTCTGCTTATCTCTCTGGAGAGCAGGGGATGGGGCGCTCTGAGCAAATCTCATTGGTAAAGTGGTGTGTGCATTGGTTTTTTTTGTAGAACCATTTCCTTTCAGTTTAACTCTGTCCCGGCGTCTGCCGAGAGCAGTGCTCAGCTGTCAGCAGAGCGCTTTCTGTTTTGATGGTCCCTTGGTCTCAGTGAGGAGACATGCTTCACCAGAGGCTTCCACTCTAAGATGTTTCACTTAGAAGATGACAGTGGAGACGAGAGCCCCGTCAGTCAGAGCAAAGGTGTTTACCATGGCAAGGCCCCCCCGGGTCTCCTGGTGAGTTCCACCCGCTGCCCTGTCCCCAGTGCAGGTGCACCGCTCCTCCGGGTCCTGCTGCGTGGCCCTGCTCCGTCCTGGGACAGTGCGATGCTGTAGTGCACTGGACTAACTTTACATCCTGGGCTACGCACCTCCCTCGTGGCTCTGTGCTAGCTTCTACCTCTTTGTTTTGTTGGTATTTAACAAGTAATAGCTTTCTGGCTGGGATAAAAATTGAAGTTGCTCTGAACTGAGAATTTTTTTAAAAAAAATAGATTTCAAAATAATGTATATGGCTGGGCCTGGTGGCGCATGCCTATAATCCCAGCACTTGGGAGGCTGAGACAGGCAGATTGCTGTGAGTTCAAGGACAGTCCAAACTACACAGTGAGACCACGTCTCAAAAAAAAAATGTATTTGGTTTCATATTCTCTTTGCATCTCACTGTAGTAGTTGAGGTACAAAAGTTATTCAAAAGTTTCACGGTTTTTATGGTCAGCCACATTTTTTGAAAGCTAAACTACTGTTTTGAAACTGATCTTTTATTTGGGTGTATGATAGAGAAGAGTGTCTGCAGTTCATTTCTTCTGTGCTTGTATAAAAAAATTTTTGTAAGTTTGAAATCAATGTGGAGAAAAATACAAATTGTCTGAATTTTTTGTCTTGTTTCCTTTAAAAACATGAAATAGCCTGGCCTGGTGGCACATGCCTGTAATCCCAGCATTCAGGAGGCTGAGGCAGGAGGACCACCTTGAGTTTGAGGACAGCCTGGGCTAGATAATGTATTCAGGGACAGTCTGCACTACATAGCGAGACCCTGTCTCCAAAAAAAAAAAAAAAAAAGTGAAATAAATGCTTTTTTTTTTAAGGTATTTAGAAAATTAAGGATGAATATTTCTATGAAAAGCATAAAATCAGCAAGCCAAAAACTGACTGTTTCTAAATGAATGTTGACAGTGTCTAGTGAACAGCCTGGTTGGGTTGAGTTTTAAGGGCACACAGATGTTGTCACCTTTAAAGTGTCACCCCACTCTGTGCCTTTGCCGTGGGGTCTGCAGGCGTGCTCGTGCAGGCCTGGCCGGGGCTAACGAGAGACAGGCGGCTGCTGAGGGCTGCACTTGCTGTCGAGCTCTCCATTTAGGAGCCTGTGCGTGCTGTGGGCTCAGGCCCACGTGTGGAAGGGTCAGGGGCGGGTGGCCCAGCACGCAAGCTGTCCATCCCATGCAGTCCTCGGCCTTTTGCTGCGGTGATTTCCAGAGGGAGGTCAAGGGGTGTTTGCTGAGGCTGCACTTTATTAACAGCTTTTCTTTATGTTACTGTTCGAAGTCAGTGTCCCGAGTCACCTTCCCACCCCAAGAGTAATGTTAGTTTTCTGAATGGCAAGTGCTGAGTGTCCTATCTGCCCAACCAGCGGCAGTGGTACAGAAGACAACTTTATGACTTGGGTGTGGGGCAAGCTCGAGCCCTGGCGTGCAGGGCCCCGGCCTTCCGAGCTCCGAACACGTCTCACGCGTCACTTCCTTTCTGGGGCACCTCTTGATGGTTTCACTTGGGCAAGACTCTTTCTCCGTGGTTTGATGTGTGTGGAATGTGTATACCTCACGAGGCCAAAGCCATGAGAGACTTCTGTGCTTTGTTAAAGGTTAGGGGCTTGGGGGGCAGTACCCCTCATCCTCTCAGCTCTTTCTCAGGGACCTGGGCACTCGCTTGATCCACAAAGCTCTACACGATTTCATGACATGAGCTGTGATAGGTAGCGAGTCACTCTGCAGTGACACGGGACCTTGGAAGAGTGCTTTATACTAGCTGGGATTGGGTGGGGGGCTAAGGGGGCCCCACCTTAGCACACTTCCGTCGCTCTGGCTGCCTGAAATCCTAGGATGCTAGGTGAGCAGATCTGAAACTAATCGTATCCCTTCAGCCTAGCATGGGCAGTGTTTACGGAAACAGTAAAGTACTTCACTGAGCAGAACTTCGTCTTCAGAGTTCATCGTCACAGTCGTCTTTGAACTCCCTCCACCCTCCAAGCCCCTTCCACTCCAGCAGGGTGCTGGGTGTCCTGCTCTAGCGCCTGTGGTTGCTGGCTCCCGAGCCCCTGCAGGGTCACCGCACGGGAGAGGATTTAGGCCACAGCCTGCGGGTGTGGACTGAGAACTTGCTGGCTGGTGAGATGATGTGTTGGAGCCGCGACAGCACAGGTTTGGGGTTTGGGGCACCTTCTGTTAAAATCCACATTGGCAGCACGTTTGCCTCTTTTAATCCTGATCCAGCAGTTGAGTCAGGAACTGGGTGCCTTGAAGGCTTGGGGCTGTGGCCATGAGTGTGTTTAGGCCGTTTGAAGATTCTCACTCAGTCCTCTCTTGGTGCCGCGTCTTTTCCCCAGGGAAGGCCTGGGGAGGACACAGCAACAGTGCATGCGCACAGGCGCCTCCGCGTGGCTGTGCAGGGCAGGCCCAGAGCCGAGAATCCGAAGGAAACAGATCCTCTTCATTTAGCAGGTACTCTTTGTTGTGCCACGATGAGTCCAGTAGATGCTTAGGAATAATTTTTCTTTGCGTTTACTAGTATGTCTTGAGTTCATGACTGACAGAGCTGGAGAACTTTCGCAAGTGCTTTGTGTCACCACACTTTGATTTGCCCTGTGCTTGGTCCTGCCTCGGACTCCGCCCGCCACGCTCTTCACGGCAGTGGCTGGAGGGCACGGTGAACCCCGTGCAGCGTGGCGTCGGGATGGGAGTCTGTCCCTTCAGAATCCCAGCTCTGTCGTTAGATGGCCCAGAAGTCTGGCTCCTGAGCCGGGCTAGAGTTGGACACAATGCTCTGATTTTAGCTATTCATGTATTATAGTCATATATCTTATATCATTTTGAAAGTAGAACAATTTCTGGTACTTTTTATTAGAACAAGATTTCTTTGTCTCTTCCTTGAAGCCTATTTTATTACCTAAGATTCTTGAGACATTATTGGGGAGATATTTCCCAAAGAGTGATAAAAAATTACACTGCTGTCGTATAACAGCGTGGCTTTAGCTCTGTGATGAAATTGTGCTCAGAACTCTGTGTGCCTTGGCTGTGCCAGCTCAACCTCGGCGCCCATCAGTGCCCAGCAAATCTCAGGAAACCTGACAGGTTGTGTAACGCCACCCTGCCGTCAGTGACAGCCCCCCGCACTCCACCTGACCTGCGCGGGAGAGGCTCTGTCCAGGTAGGTCAAGGGGCATGCTGGGGTTGCACAAGTCTTCCGTCACCTTTGTTTCTCTCAGACACGGAGCCTGAACTCAGAGCCATTATAGACTGGTACGTGGTCATGAGGTCGGAATCGTGTTGGGAGAAGTCAGTCTTCAGGACTGGTGAGTCCGGGGGGTGGGGGTGGGGAGCATCACTTTCTCCGTCTCTGCTCCATCTCCGTGGAAGCAAGAGAGGCCCGGGAGCAGATCCACTTCCTCCAGTTACCCGGCAGCTGGAGAAGGGTTGACATTCTGAGGTCCTTGGGGTCCTTAATAGTTCCACTAGTCATGAGGACGGTTCCCCGTAGGGTTCCTCCAAGGCCTCCAGGACTGTGTGGCCGGAGGTGACACATGACCCCAGTTGGGTCGCTGGTGTCCCTGATGAGCTCTCCCTGGACTCTGGACCCCCGAGGCTCGGGCAGACACAGGCAGCAGAGCAGCACCGAAGCGTTCAGCTCTATTTTAGGACCGGCTCCAGATCTCGTGCAGGTTTTTTTCCGAGGAAGCCGTGTTTCAGAATCCAGCCCGATCCCTGCCTCTGGAGTTGTCGTGTCCTCAGCGCTTGCCCCGTCTCTGACAGTGCCTTGGACCTTCCTGTTTTTTCCATGGATGTGACATTTCCATGGGTGCTGGTCAGATATTTGTAGAGTTACCCTCTGGGTTTGTGTGGCGTTGTCTTGTCCTTAGATTGAGGTTACGTTTTGGCAACAGACCACGCAACTGACGTGTTCTTTTGATGAATCATCTCAGAGGGTCCCTGATGTGGAAATACCTGGTTATGAGTGACATTGCTCTTGGTCATGTGGTGGTGTGGCCTGGTTTCTCCGCGGTGAGTTAGGGTGTTTCCTTTTGTGAGGAGTCTGTGTCCTGGGGGAGAGGTGTGGAGGACGCGCAGACCCCGTCTGTCCTCACTTTCATCCAGTGTTGAGCATCCATCCCTTGACAGGTCTTGTGCATCGCGGTTTATTGGTTCTTTTAGTTGGAATTCATCTTTAAGAGAGAGCTGTCTTCTCACCTACTTCTTCATTAATTTTTATTCACACCTGTGTGAACATTTACTTTATTCTGTGGATCACAATTCAGTCTTATTTCATTGCTCAGGTGGTTCTAGCTGTAGCCCCGGGGACCCCTTCAGGCCGCTCTTGTGTTCCCGGAGCATGCCCAGCTCTTCCGATTGGGGCACTTCCCGACTGTCTACGCGTGCCCCAGGAGCAGCTTGGGTCTCCCTGCCCTGAGCCTGGAATCAACCACACCTCCAGGAAGCCCTGCTTCCTTTCATTGGTTCTAAACATTGTCTGGAAACTGAGATCTGGGCTCTGGATGCACACCTTGCTTTGGGAGTGTCCCAGCTCCTAGGTCCTCGTAGCTGAGAGAGCTGGGATACGTAAGTCTGTATTTACCCCAGGCCTGACTAGCATCCGTGTCGGTGCATCTGTCCACCCGTGGGCGTAGTTTCAAACCGTGAATTCCAGCACAGCACCGCAGGCTCATTTTAGCCTTCCCTCCAGGAGATTGTTTTTGAGAAGCTTCCAAGGTATCTGTGCTGAACTGGACTGCGGAACAGTGGCTCCTGCACGGATACCTGCTGGGTACGCTGTGGACCCCAATGCGCCTGTGGCTTAGTTAAGTGCTGTACTCTTCGCTGAGGAAGAGTCTCTTCCTCGGTGAGTCATCATTTTCCGTAATTGAGTTACCATTTCTTCTTTTTTATATGCGGGTACCGGGAGTCGAACTCAGGACCTTGCGCTTGCCAGGCAGGCGCTTATGCCACTGAGCTATATCACTGGCCCACCATTTCTTCTTATAATAAAAAGAATTCTTATGTCACTCCTATCCCTTAGTGAAGGAAACTCAGCTTCCTAAAAATCAGTCCCCTGTTTATAGAGGAGTAGGACGTGGCCCCGTTTTGGGGCCAGTGTTACAATGAGTGCTTGTCGAGGAAGTTGAGCTCACTTGAGTTAATGTTCAGTGGGCTGAATCTCAGGGAACTGTTAAACATTTTTAAACATGCAAACAGCCTACCCAGACAAGTAACAAAGGGACTCAGAATCTCACTGAAGCCAATTTTATTTTAATATTTGAGTTATCTTTTTTATAACAGTCTGCATTCTTTTCCTCAGCGTGGTTTTCCTTCTGAAGCGGGTCCTTTTCTATCGGACATTTTCCCCGTCATTGGGTATTAAGCCCAGGACCTCATGCACGCTGGGCAAGCACTGTAGCTCTGAGCTACACCAGCAGCCCGTTTCATTTCAAGACAGGGTGTCACTGGGCTTCTCGGGCTGGGCTCCCGAGTCCACGGGAGGGTCACAGCACCGTACGCAGCAGGACTTCTGGAGAATCAGCCCTTCCGCCTGCATCACTGAGCACATTGGACTGTGCGCTTTGGGCCTGTAGGCACTAAGTTAGTAGCTGCTATTTTAATTAAAGTCAGCATGGTGCCCTTCAAGCCCCTGTGATTGTCCTTCTGTCTTGTTCCTACCTGAGCTTAAGCAGGATACCACATGATGCAGGTGAGGGACCTTCAACCCCTGAAATGAACACAGTTTTTGAGTGACAGTTTAACTCGCCTGTGATTGTAACTAAGGGTCTATTTTTTTTTTTTTTTTTTTTTGAGGGGGCTGAGCGAGGGTGAGAAGTTTGTTGAAGGGAGGAAAGGAGTGAAGTATAACATGTCTTCCCCAGGCCTACACCTTGCATGAATACATTAATTTGTTCCCAGTCTGGGGCTGTGATTCTGACTGTAGAAGTCATATTGTCAATTCCTGACTTAGCCCAATGTATAAATAGAAAAAACTTTGAATAGAGATGGAATATTTCAGAGGAGTTTGTATCTTACCCGTGTCTGTGTAGCATCCCAGAAAGTACAACATATGGTTCCATAGAAACCCCCCAAACATGTGCCTTTCAAAGGTGGAAGTGAGCCAGACAGTTAGATTTCCTGCTTTATTTTAGAGATGCTTTGTGGTTATCGGTGATCACAGCAAAGTAGGTTAGTTACACAGTTGTCTTCTCTTAGAAGGTATAAGATGAAAACCTGTCTTTAAAACACATATTTGTGATTATGACATCACACGTTTGAGTCTACTCAGGACAGAAGGCTCAGCGCTTCTCGTGTAAGATCACGTGTGAAGTAATTGTCCTGCCCTTCCAAACCCACACAAGGTTCCTAGCCACACAAGGCCGTGAAGTCCCGTACACAGCACTAGTGTGTGAGGAGTGTGTGGGTGCTTGGGGCAGGTGTGCCTGGGGTGTGCGCAGGGCCTGCCTGCGTAGCTGCCTGGCTCTAGGGACGCACTTGTCGTCTCAGTTTTCTTACAGAGACAACACTATCATCACCTAGTTGGGAGGACTCAATCATGTAAGGGCTGTAAGGATACTTAGAAGGGGTAGATGTTAGTGTCTTCTCCTCGTTTCCCCCATGGCTGACATCAGGAAGAAAAATGAGTAAAACACTAGAGCTATAGCTTGGGTTGGATGGGATTCGTCAAGGATATGCAATGTTTAAAGAGTTACGGCTGTGAGTAAATGAAGAGTTCGAATTTCTACTAGTATATGGGAATCTACGTTTTAAACAGATCCCGTATATGAAAACTTAAGCTTATAAAATAGTTCAGTTACCACTTTGAAAATAACTTAAGGAGGGATTTCTTTTTTTTTTTTTTTTTTTTTTTTTTGTGGGTACCGGGGGTCGACCTCAGGACCTCGCGCGCCAGCAGGCACCCGTGCCGCTGAGCGATATCACCGGCCCCTTTTTCGTATGTGGGTTCCGGGAGTCGAACTCGGGCCTTTGGGCTTGCAAGGCAGGCGCTTAAGCCGCTGAGCTGTCTCACCGGCCCAGGGATTTCTTTTAATAGTAAACTCCCATGAGCGCACTAAAGATACCTTAACAATAGATGTAAATTCAACCTTTTAGAAATACATCTAAACAGTCCCACTCTAAAGTGTTTGCCCAAATAGAATAGAATTGTGTTCACATAAAAGCCTGTATGCACGTGCTTGTATTAGCTTTGTTTTCATAATGGCCGGGAACTGGGGGCAGCCCAGATGCCTTCCACCTGCTGAACTGAGAATCTTCGGTACTGCCGATCGATGGTGCTGCTTAACAGCAAGGACCACTGTGGATGCGGTTACCATGTTCGTCTCAGTTGTGCATGAGTTAATCGCAAATGCACGTGCTATGGGGAACAAGCCAGATTCCAAACCCACGTACTGTACAGTTCCAGTCATATGATATTCTGGAGAAGGCGACACTAGAGAGGGGGAGCAGAGGGGCTCGAGCCGTTGGGCTGGGCCATCTCATTGTTTTGTGTCTTAATTATGGTGATGGGTACATGATTTCAGGATTAAAATTCACAGAACTGTACACTACAGAAGGGTTAATTTTACTGTACACAAAGTGTACTTCTTCAAAAATCTGTTTTGTCTAGTTCAGGGTACAGCTATTTGAAATTTTAAGATTGCATTTTGTAACAGAGTCAGCACAAACCTTTGGCTCGAAGTTTTTCTGTGCTGATAAGTATAACCATTCCACAGGTTGACTTAATAGTTTGATATCTTCCATGATTAATTATAAACAAAGTCTAAAACTCATTACATTTTCTAATGGTTTTACTTCTTGCGTTTCTCTCTAGTCTTGGGCCAAGTTCCGTGAGCCCTACAATGATGTCTGTCACTCCATGTGCCCAGAGGTCAGACAGGGCATATTTGAGCTGAGATGGGAACAGCTAAGAACTGAACAATCAGAATGCTTTCTCACAAGGGAAGCGAGGGGAGAGGGCGAAGAGAAGTGTGGGGAGGAAACCATTTTTACAGAGCTGTGGCGGCCTGGGACTAGTGTGGTCCCGGCACCGAGACGGGGCTTGGGAGGAAGTTGAGGTCTGCCTCTCCTACCATATGCTTGCCACTGCAGGGTCTTCTCAGGCAAGGTCTAGAGATATGTGTGAAATTAAGCATTTAGTTTTACTTGCTGAAGAAAATGAATATTGTGGTATATACTACTACATGCTAAGAAAATTACCCACTGTTACTGTTTGCCTTCAGAGCTGGGCTGTACGCAGTTACAATTGCGAATGTTTTCGTGTGAGAAGAGTGATGAGTAGAGAAATGGAGAGCCGGGCTGCAGTTGTCTCTGGTCTGGTGATCACTGTCGCCTCGTCTGACTTCCCCACACTGACTTCCTTTGCCAGCCCAGCCATCTGGCTTCTGCCCCACGTCGCCGCTGGGCTGTTCGGGTTCTTGAGAATGATCTTCACGGGTGTCGTTTGTTCTCACTGGGCATTTTTAGATTTACCCATCCTGATGAGGGTGTCTGTCTCAGCTGTCACCACAGAGGCCAGATGGAAGCAAGTTTCTCATGGCAGCTGGAGAGCAGCACCGGTTTCTCAATGTATATGCGTGGGGTTGACCTCCACCTTTGGTCTGTTCTCCGTTGACCTGAATTTTCCTGTCCCATTTGGTGAGACAGAGCAAAGTGCTGTGTATTCTTCCCTCTCCCTGCTGATTCTGTCTTTGAGGCCTCGCGCACATGCCCTGATGAACTCTCTCACTGGTACCCTCGGGAGTCTAGAAACACTTGGGGCTGGTGCAGCTCGGTGGCGCAGTGCTTGCCTACCATGCGGGAGCCCTGGCCTCCATCCCCAGCCACCACCAGGAAAAAAGGGAGCTGATTTTGAATCTGTCATAGTGAGATGCTGTGCCGGCTCTAGGGAGACCGCAAAGCACGAGGCCCTTCTGCCTCCTTTGTCCCAGTTTAGAGTTTGAGGTGGGCTGAGCAAATCAGTGTGGGGTGGCGAGCACCGCGAAGGGTACTGTGGGTGCGGGTCCTGCTTGTCGCCTTCTGCTTCATTGCTCTCAGCACTTGGGCCAAATTGCCCTTACCCACCTGTCTTCCTGAGCTTCTCTGTCCGCTCTGGATGCACAGCCTGCGGTGGACATGTCTTCCTGTCTGACCCCATTTCCTCCTTATCCAGGAAGCCTGAGACGTACTTGCTGTACTGTAAAATACTAGGTTGAGAGAAAACTGCTGTTGGATTTTGAAGGATTGTCCTGAAGGTCAGGTACCCAGATGGAGAAGGGCGTTGCCAGGCTTTGAAGATAGGGACTAGGGATGGCACTCAGGAAAGGATACACGTGATCACTGTGGCAGCAGAGTTCTTCCCTGTCTTGAGCCTTGCTTAGCCCACCGTAACTGTTCATCCGTGTTGCAGATAGTGACATGGGGAAGTTGTAGAGAAGACTCAGCAAGAAGCAATCTGTGCTTCCCTGCTGCCTCAAAGGAGAAATGGGGGAGATCAGAACCACAATTCATCAGCTTGTCAGCCTTGACAGCCAAGCCTAAAGCCAGCCTCAGGTACTCGCATTTAGAGAATTTTAAACAGATAAGTAGAAGGCTGCTTCTGCTGAGTAACATTAGAGGTATTTCCTTGCTAATTTTGCCAGGGTAATTTTTGAGGGAGTGTGGTGGAGACTTGAGCTGGTTTTATCAAGTCAGGTCAGCACCACCTGTCTGTGTTGAGATCCTTTGTTGGCACACATCAGAAAGCAACTCTGATGCCCCAGGCAAGCAGAGAAACTCCAAATGGGCTCCTCATCTGGAGAGGTGCTGAGAAGGTGCTTGGGGTGTCTCACCCCTCCCCGTGGGTCTTCAGATCCCAGCTCAGGGCTTGCGGGTCGGGGACCATGTCTGTTTGGTTGGCTTTCCAGGCACATTTTGGGAATGTCTGCCTGGCCCCGTCCCTGCGCATGCACAGACCTGGTCCCAAACTGCACGTGCACAGTAGCTCCAGGCTCATCCCGGTGCTTGGGGGCACCTGCGCTGATAGAGGAAGTCACTGTAATCAAGGGAGCCCTGTCTTTGTCTTTTAGTCCAACCATTGCATCACTGTCGATTTAAGCACCTGCACAGGACTACGGAATCACCAGATTCCTCATCCGGTTTACCCCTCCAGGATAGCATGGGGTTGTGATTGTGCAGGGGCTTGTTAGGAGAGCAGTCTTCCCAGAGTGGAACTGCTGGGAGTTTCTGGGAGAACAACTGCTAGTCCTAGAACGCAGCTCTTGCAAATTGAGCAGGTCAGCCCTTTTGAAATGTCTGTACTTCAAGGTCCGCAGATTCTTAGCTTTTCAGGCAGTAGGTCTGCCCTGGCATCCAGGAACCCATATTTTAACCACCAGAACTTGATTCTACTTCATACAGATGACCCAGGGATGACTGCTGTGAGAAAAGCTGACCTAGAGGGTCGTCCTTGCCCTTTTTCTTCACTTAGCAGGGAAAGAACAAGTGAAGAGTTAGACACAGAAAGTTCCCTTGCTATGCCTTCAAACAGTGGAGGTGAGACGGGCCTTTCTTCTTTAAAAAACATTTGTGACCTGCAGAGGACCGGAGTCCCCCGAGCATGCCGTGCCCTGGCAGAGGCAGCGGCTGGGATTCCCAGACACAGCCCAGCAAGGTCGCACCGCCCTGGGCTGCTTCCCCAGAACACAGGTCGGGCCGCCTGCGCCTCTGTTTTGTGATGGACTTCAGAAGTAACAGAAAGTGGCAGTCACTCTTGCTTTCATGTGGAAAGATGCTTCCCCAACCCACCTCATCTGCATAATGTGGTTCGTGTGCGTGCGTGCATGTGTGTGTGTGTGTGTGTGTGTGTGGTTTTTGTTTGTTTGTTTGTTTTGAGACAGGGTCTCACTCTGTAGTTCAGGCTGGCCTTGAACTCTCTGTGTAGCCCAGGCTTGAACTCACAGTGATCTTCCTGCCTCAGCCTCCCTAGTGCTGGGGTTATAGATGTGCCCCACCACACCCAGCTGTATCTTCATAATTTGTTTTTAAGCTTTTTTAAAAATTCAAGGAAATTTCCATTTGAAAAACTAAACTGGGTGATTTTCATGTACCCAGTAATTAATAAGTAATATTCTTTTGGGGGGATGTTAAGAAGGGTCTCACTGTGTAGTCCAGGTTGCCCTATAACTCACTATGTAGCCCAGGCTGGCCGTAAACTCATAGCGATCCTCCTGTCTCAGCCTCCTGAGAGCTGGATCACAGGTGTGTGACACTTTTAATGTTTTTTTAAGTTCCAGCCACATCTGCCCTTTTTGTGTCCCTTTATCTGAGCTGGTTGCTCATTCATTCTGCAGCATTTACTGAATCCCAGCCACGCCACACGTGTTTCTGTCTGGAAATCGAGCATGATCTCACCTGTTGCTTCCTCTCCCTTGGCGTCTGGCTGGTGGCATCTCTTCAGCTGTGCCGCCGCCTGCTGGACTGCGTTGCAGTGGCTTCTGAACGGCTCTGTTTCCAGCCTCCTCCCTGCAGCCCGCCCTCCCCCTGACCTGATCATGTCCCTGCTGCCCGGAACCACCGACTGTGATTGCACCATGGCTGGGATAAATCTGCCGAGGCTCTAGCGCTCCCAGATCCAGAGCTTTGCCTGCAGCTGCCCACCCGCGGCGTCCTCTGCTCATTCGCCTGATACCTTGGACACATTTCCACCCCTAGAATAAATGCCTCCCGCGTCCAGGTGCTTTCTGAGATTCCCCAACAGATTTACCTTTCCTTTCCCTCCTTTGGCCTTCCTAAAAGTCAGCAGAAGGGGCAGGAGTGTTGCTCAGTGCTGGAGCACGGGCTTCCAGTCTGAGCCCCCCTGCACAGAGGGAAGTCACAGAACAGTGCTATCGCAGGGCCTTCTGTAAGCGCCGTGACGGCCGGCGTTCGTGTCTTGTTTTCTCGGAGCACCCCAGGCGCTCTTCGGAGAGGAGGAAGGCGGAGTTTTTTGTCTTTAGAGCATGAGGACTTAGTGTCGCCGGTATCTGCCATGAAGGAGGGTCTTCTTCTTCTTCTTCTTCCTCCTCCTCCTCCTCCTCCTCCACCTCCTCCACCTCCTCCTCCCCCTCCCCCTCTCCTCCCCCTCCTCCTCCTTCTTCGAGACAGAGTCTCACTATGTAGCCTAGGGTGGGCTCGAACTCACGGCGATCCTCCTGCCTCAGCCACTGAGTGCTGTGATTACAGGCATGCATCACCACACCAGCTAAGGAGGGTTTTCTTTTTTTTTTTTTTAATATGCGAGTACCGGGCGTCGAACTCAGGACCTCGCGCTTGCCAGGCAGGCACTTATGCCGCTGAGCTATATCACCGGCCCAAGGAGGGTTTTCTGACTGTATGAAATCAAATCTTCCCAGAAACAAGCCAGGATAGTGGACATTTTGATAGTTTATCTTTGCTTTGATAGCAAATCAATCAGTCTTTCTTTTGTACCTCAGGCTGTCCTCAGTCTTCCTGCCTCAGCCTCCCAAGTGCTGGGATTAGAGATATAAGCCAGCACATGTTGTTTTTTTCTTGAAGGAATTATGGCCTTATGTGATCATTTCTAAATTAAGCCTGCAATGGTGTTGCGTCGAAGGGCTCTTCTTGAAAAGGGCTTCTTACAGACTTCCTTTCTCTTTGCTGTGAGAGCAGGTCTGTTCAGGAAGTGCGCCAGGAAACCTTGGGTTCAGGTCACAGCTTCTGCATGAGGGGAGTAAATGGTCCTGGAAATGGAGGCGTAAAGGCCGCCCTGTTCCCCCAGCCCCGTCCCCCAGATCGCCCATGAAGAGCCAGTCTCGGGGAGGCGCAGGCTGTTGCTGCTGAGGGCAGAAGCAGGAGTGCGGTACTCGGCTCACTGCTCTGCTGGGACCATCCTGGGGTGGGCCAGGCTGCTCCTGTGCTGCTCCTGTTTCTTATTTTATGAAGTGGGATCTGAAAGGGTGTTTATAAAATTAACAGAAAGAAACAACTTGGCATTCTACCATGATGGGAAAAGAAAGAAACTGGAGTGATACAAAGTCAGGTGTTCTTCTAAGTGTATGGCTGAGGGCCGCTTCTCCCGGGAAGCCAGGCTCTCTGTGGAGGCTGAGCACATGCGCTGCTCGCTCTTCGTGGAGCTTGGGGACTGAGCTAGGGCCTTCACACTGAGCTCACATCCCCAGCTATTTTAACAGTTTTGAGACAGGGTCTTTTAAGTTACCCAGGTTAGGCTCAGACTTGTGGTCCTCCTGCCTCAGCCTTCCGGAGTGCTGGAATTGGAGGTGTGCATCAGCACACCTTTTGGTATGGTTTTTCATCCCGATGTCAACTCCACGTTAACGTGCTTTCTCCTTTACAACCCTTACGGCATCTGCCGGGCTCTCTGTAAGCACTGCACACAACTCGCTGGCTCAGTCGAGCTCCCACAGGTGTGGGAGGCCGCGGGGAAGCTCGCAGCAGGTGCCGCGTGCTGCTCTTGCTGCCTTTCTGTGCTTGCTCCCGGGGCGGGCACTCTGCAGCCACCTCTGTGTGGCTCGATTTGGGGGAAAAGCTGTGGGATGTAGATTTCAGCCGCCTGTCTCTTGCCCACAGGGACATTAGGTGACCTTGAGCCTGATAATATAAGCAGTGGAGGATGCGGGGAGTGGAGAAATGGGAACCCAACTGGAGGCAGAACTGGGTTCAAGTGGACAGTAGCCAAAGGTAAACTCCCTCGTCTGTCTCAGGTGGAGTCAGATGGACAGTCCTGGCCGCGCACAGCCATCTTCTGTTTCGGAGGGTCACATGAGGCCTGCTTAGTAAGGTCCTTGAAAACTAGCAGGTGCTCAGAAGATCCAGAGTGCAGCCTGGGCGTCCTGGAGGAGTCCGGTCCCGAGCACAGGCCCAAGCTGGACCGTGTCCCTGGGTAACAGTGTCCCCGTGTCTGTTTCCTGGAGCATCTAGGAGCCCTGTCCCTTGGCACGTCCCCTGCACTGTGAGCACAGAATGACAGGTCATCTGACAAAAGCGGTTGCATCTCTGTCCAAGGTCACCACACATGATGCTCCCAGAATCCACTGGGCCAGTGCGGACCGCGGTCCAGCGGAAGGCTGAGTAGATGCTCCTCCTGCAGCGGGTGGGGACGGGAGGGCGGGCGTGCCGCCTTTGCACTCCTTGCAGTAATCTTGTGTTTATGTGGCCAGGTAACCACACAGTGTCTGTATTGCCGAAGACAGCCTTCGTGCAGCAAGGAGTCCCGGGTGTTGATAGAGCTTTTGTCAGGGGTGTGTAGCACAGTTCTGAAGCTTAGAGATGCATTTAGGAGCCCAAGTCATGCACTTCTGAAGTTGTGAGTCTATCAAGTGTTAGTAACCCCAAACTGAAAAGCAGTGTAGCAGATGACATGTAAGAAGATTCTTAGATACAGCTGCCGGAACAGACTGTCCTAGATGGTATTGGGTGTAAACAGCGGACACTGATTTCTTATGGTTCTCGGCCCAGAAGTCCAAGGTGGAGGTGCTGTCCTGTGAGGGACCTTCCAGGCTGCAGGCCCCTTGCTGTGTCCTTACAGCGGGGGACAGGGAGGGAGGACCCGGGTCCGTTGTGGGAGGGGCGTCCAGTCTTACACCTCTGCGGAATGCATCCCCTCCCGTGGGCCGTCTCCAGGCAGCAGCACTTGGGGGTTAGGCTGCAGCACACAGACGGAAGGGACCCGCGAAGCCTCGGTTTCATTATCTTTAAGAACAGAAATAGTAATACCTTCTGAGCTGAGAGTTCGAGCGTAGCACTAAAGCGTCGGGGCATAGGTCTCAGAAGGAGTTGCTGCACTGTAATTATTGTGAACACCACCACATTTCAGACGTGTGCAGGAGCCGTGTTTTGTGTGAGATGAGGGACGGACTCCTCCAGTGCCGGAACCAGTGAGCGCCTTTTCACCGGGGCGTAGCCTCAGGCAGCGGCTGCTGCCAGCTGCTGCGCCCTGTCCTTCCTGGGTGGCCTCTGCCTTCCTTCCCTTGGTCTCCATCACTCTCCACTCTTGGTTTCGTTCTCCCTGCCTCTCATTTTCTTCTTCAACCTTCACCATAATGTAGCTCACGGTGTATGTCATTTTGCCATGGTTTTATTCTTTACCTCAAAAGCTATACTTCTCAGGCTTCTCAGGGCTTCCCCCCAGAGGGGACTGGGGCTGTGACTGTGTGTGTTCTGCTCCTGCAGTGGGGTTTGACCCTGACTGCGCTCGCGGGGACGCACTGCTGGTGCTGGGCGTCTGGGAAGACACTGTGGTGCTGGCTTCTGTTCCGCACCCTGTGTGCAGGTGGCGGTCACCCCGAGAAGCGCCATCTCTAGGTGCACGGGGGGTCCTCACTTCTGTTCCCAGGGCACAGCCCACGCTCAGGCATCGGCCTCTCTCCCCTTGTTTTC
Organism: Erethizon dorsatum; assembly: GCA_028451465.1. Taxonomy (NCBI): domain Eukaryota; kingdom Metazoa; phylum Chordata; class Mammalia; order Rodentia; family Erethizontidae; genus Erethizon; species Erethizon dorsatum. Next base: position 27,008,551 of record CM051838.1, on the reverse strand, counting down.
CAGCCTTCATACAAGGAACAGAGTTGTTCTATGTCTGCCAGGGGAAAACCAGTTATTTGACAGCCTGTGTTTTTCTACATTTAGCAACCGGCATTTAAACAATAGATTTTCATGTGCAGCAGCATACCCCTTAACTATGGTAATTAAAATCATCTTGAATAGATGCTGTTACACTTAATTACGGATTTTATGCTCCAGTCCATGGCAAATTTGTTACATACTGACGTTTATAAGATTTGTTTATGGCTGAATATAGACACTCAAAAGTTATTGTTTTGGGTTTCTTTTAAGAAAGCCATATAATTATGATTTTTATATCTTGTGATAAAATTCATTTACCATTGCCATCACCTTCAGGCTTTGATAACATAAAGATCGACAGTGTGGGTGCCATTCAGTTGATGTGCTGTGGCGGGCAGAAGCATGTCTTGGAGACGTGGTTACGGAGCTCAGGGGACCAGCTCTTCGGAGTGTTGAGAAATGTAGTGCCACCGGGCTAAAGGGTGGGCAGATGGACCACTTAAGACTGCATTCAGAACATCGTAAAACCATTCTGTTATCCTCAGATAAGAACAAAAAAGATGTGTGTTCCCATCTCCTCTAAATGGAGTTGCAGCTAGGAGATGTACACATGCAGGTCAGTGTACAAAAAGATGTTCAGTATCGCTGCCCATTAGGGAAATGCAAATTCAAACCAGTATTGCACCTTTCACCATGGCTAAAGTAAAAAGTAGTGGCCATGCCATGTTGTTCTAAGGATGCCCTGCCACCAGCTGTCTGGAAATTAGTTTGGCAGTGTCCAGTTCCATGCAACCCCGCAGGTGCTCTGAGGCATCATCCCAGTGAAAGAAAGCTCATTTTCACACAGAAACCAAATGTGGATGCCTAGAATTGCAGCTGTACTTGTAATAGCTGGGAACTGGAAACAGCTTAGCTGTTCCTCACCGGGTGAATCGTTAGACAGTGGCACATCCATACCTGGATTACTACGTGGCAATAAAAGCAGCAAGCGAGCTCTTGGTACCCACAGTAACACAAGAGAAATGCGCTCAGGCAAAAAGGCAGCCTCAAAAGGCTACGCACTGCAAGATTGCGTTTTTATCTTTCTCTTTAAAATGTCAGAAACTTTAGAAACAGAGAACAGAGGAGTGGTTGCCAGGGCCTACGGAGGGAGAGCAGGCAAGAGGGAAGTTGGGGTGACCACGAAGGGGCGGCATTTCTGAATCCTTACTGGCCATCCCCACTGATGTCGCACTTTTGCTTCCGGCTCAGAGAAACTGGGTAGGAACAGAGTGCATCTTAGAACTATGAGTCTACAGTGATCACAGAACAGAAAAGCCAGTTTTTAAAGGTACAGTGAAGTGTTATGTAAATATTCTGATGAGATGCTACTTGCTCCCCAAGTGTGGGTTTGTTTGTTTTTTAGTTTCTTATTGGTGATTCATTTGATCATTCCTTTCTTTTTTTTTTTTTTTTTTTTTTTCTTTTTTTGTGGGTACCGGGGGTCGACCTCAGGACCTCGCGCGCCAGCAGGCGCCCGTGCCGCTGAGCGATATCACCGGCCCTTTTTTCGTATGTGGGATCCGGGAGTCGAACTCGGGCCCTCGCGCTTGCCGGGCAGGCGCTTAAGCCGCTGCGCCATCTCACCGGCCCTGATCATTCCTTTATTCAAGAAATAACAGGTATTTGATATGTGCCCAATCTGGCCTTTCAAATCAGTTCTAAAACCAAAGTGGTTGCCAGCTTGTAATTGTCTATGACTGCAACATAAAGGTTACCGCTTACTTTATTTAACGGTGCTAAGTTCTGCTGCTGGTACACCTTGCTCAGGGATAGCTCTTCTGGAGGGGCCTTGGTGATGGACTGCTCCAGGGTGAAATGACTGTGGCTGTGTTTGGTGCCGTCGAGCTGCCGGCCTGCATGGCGTGGAGAGCAGTGTGGTGTGGGTCTTCCCTGGGGGTGGCATTCTTCTCCCAGTTCCATTTGGACCTCCTGGCAACACAGAACGTGCTCTCTGGAACCCTGCAGGGCATGGAACTCTGAGCTCCGGGCCGACCCAGAGCTGGGGTGGAGAGGCGAGTTTGTGGGACCCACTTTAGGAAAGGCTGGCTCTGGACTGCCGGCCATGGAGGGTCTCAGGCTACAGGCACTGCTCCCGGCGCACTCTCCTTGGGTTCTCTTTGGCATAGCACTGGGGCCACTGGTGTCTAATGAGCGAATGTGCCGGTGTGCTCAGTAGCTGGACATGAAACCTGATGACCTCAGGACTACAGGGTTTGTCTGGCTTTGTTTTGGTTTTCTCCATGGAAGGATTGGGGCCGGGGCAGGCATAGCCAGCCATAGCTGCAGCTCCCCTCCTCCGACCCTCTCTGGAAGACCCTGCAGACCTCTGGCCATCCTGATTGACCAGTGAGTTATGGCTGAGGACCCCTTGCCAAAAGGGATTACACCCCTTTCCTGCACTTCGAACCCTGTGGAACACGAGTGTATGTCCCAGCAAGTTGTGCTGAGGCACGGACGGGACTTTCCCTCCAACAAATGTTGTAAATGAACGAGACCAGGCTGGCCGAACACTGTTCAATCCAGCCTGTATCTGAGCTGAGAGATGCCCCTACCACTTCAGTACCAAGCTGCTTTCTCTGCCTTGCTGTGGCTGGGTGACAAGTTTCTGGCTCCTAGGCAATCTCCTTTGTTGTTCTGCTCAGCTGCTGTGGCCCACATCCACGCTGGGAAAGGAAGGGTTGCTTGTGCGGCTTGAGGAGCAGGCTGGGCCCGCAAGGGAGGGATTGTCCCTGTGGGGACGTGTGAAGATGGTGGTGCCGGGGACCGCTGGGCTGCACATTAGCAAGGTTGGCAACGATGGGAAACCTCACCACACAGGAGTTTTAGGCACTGCTGATACTCTGTGTCATCGTCGTCAGATCCACAAATTCAGTGTTAACATCTCTGGTGTTTCTTTTCTTGCAGTCTCAAACCATGAATTATGTAGGCCAGCTGGCCGGGCAGGTGCTCGTCACCGTGAAGGAGCTGTACAAGGGCATCAACCAGGCTACCCTGTCTGGGTGCATCGATGTCGTGGTGGTGCGGCAGCAGGACGGCACCTACCAGTGCTCACCCTTCCACGTGCGCTTCGGGAAGCTGGGCGTCCTGCGCTCCAAGGAGAAAGTGGTGAGTGGGGGCGACCTATCTCGGGCAGGCAGAGTGGCATCGAGCAGACCTGCGCCCAAGGCAGCCCGCAGGTGTGGCTCTGGAATCTGCTTCTAAGTCCCAAAGGCCCTGCTACAGGAAGGCGCTCCGAGGGAAAAGGCAGTGGAAAAGTCCTATAATCCTATGTGTTCCAAGTCAGAAAGGCAAGAGGAAAGGTCGTAAATGAGGGAGGGAGGAGCAGAAAAAGAGCAAAACACCTTCCTACTAATTGTGGATGAGATAGGTGGATGTACTTGAGAATGTTTTGTTATTTGTTTAAAAGAAACCTGTAGCATCTTTGTAATCTAAATTTGCTGGTTGGTACCCCAGGACTGGTCCCCCAGTCTGACAGGATGCTGGCTCCCAGAGCTTAGGCTTTGCTGGACTTCCATTTGTTAAATTTAGGAGTCATTTGAAAGGTGTTCATGTTGGCATTTCTTATGTGTATGTCCCTTTCCCTCAGCTTATGGAGCAATGCAAAAGTCTGCCAGTATCAGGTATCAATCAAGTTTAAAAACTGAGTTAGTCATAAAACTCTGGCTACGTGGTATTTCCCTTCCTGCTCTCGCCCCACAGGCTCAACCTCAGTAAGGTGAGGAGGCTCTGTCCGGACTAGCAAACGGCACAGAGCCTCGTCTTCTGGTGTGGATCTGAAAGTGAACATCTGTTTTCAGCTTTTTGTTACTTTATGTAGCTGATCTTACTCTTTAAATACAGCTTCTCTCCTATTTAAGTTAACTTATGTTACTTTGAGAGTGAAAGAAAATGGGTTTTATAAAACTGGATTTTTTTTTTTTCCCTCCTGGAATAACATCTGGATTTTTCAGACATTACAAAGTCACTCTGGACAGGAAAACCATGTTTCAGGCAGGGTTGAGCCGGTGAGATGGCTCAGCGGCATAAGTGCCTGCCTGGCAAGCACGAGGTCCTGAGTTCGACTCCCGGAACCCACATATGAAAAGAGGGCCGGTTATATCGTTCGGCGGCACGGGCGCCTGCTGGGCGCGCGAAGTCCTGAGGTCGATCCCCGGTACCCACAAAAAAAAAAAAAAAAAAAAAAAATGGCGGGGTTTGTGGTCTGGCCTTTGCTCTAATGACCCTTTAGAGAGCCAGAGCTCTGCAGCTCGGCGACTTGGGAACTGTCCGTTGTGAAGCAGTGCCATTGGATGGCGCAGGTCCTTTCCTTCAGACAGGAGCAGCTCTCAGACTCCTGTGTCCGGGTCAGCCACACACTGTTTATGCCTGAGGTGTCCCCTTCCTTGTGCATGGCTCTGTTTGCAAACTGCTTTGGAGGCTTCTTTCTTTTTTCCCCTGGGGAACTGAGTGTTCCAGCAGACTGGATCAGTCTGTGGCCTTCCAGGATGGTTCCCAAGGCGGTGCCTGGGAGCCCAGCAAATGCACGTATGTGCCTCTGAGCTCGGAGCACCATTTCTGCACAAGACCACAGGGTTTGTTGTATTCAGTGTCTTGTCAAACCCTTGCATTTTAGCAGGAATGTAATCCAAGAGACAAAAGAAAAGAGAAAACTTCTTTCCCATTACCTCACCTGCTATCCTAGAAACCCAGAGGGTGTTTGGTAAGAAATATGGCCATTCGGTTGACTGCAACACAGCTTTCCTGTGACACTAAAACTGAAACCATAGCCGGGCATGTTGGTGCACACCTGCAATCCCAGCACTCAGGAGGCTGAGGTAGGAGGATCAGTGTGAGTTTGAGGCCAGCCTGGACTACATAGTGAGACCCTGTCTCAAACAAAAAAAAAAAAAAAAAAAGAAGCTGTCAGAACCATGCCAGTCTTCAGATAGCCTGGCAGATTGCATTAGCTGTCCTATTTAAGCAGTTTGGGTGAGGAAAGGCTGTTGATTTACACTAAGACGCCAAATTTTCAAATGTGGCAACACTCATGAGGAGGACGTGAAATCCTGACCCCCCTCTAAACCGAGGCTTGGGCAGCGTGGCGCAGTGACTGTGCCGCAGACATGGTGTGTGCTCGTCCAGTAGGCACGGTGCTCCCAGTGCACCTGGTAAGCCGGGAGTTCATTCTGGAGAGTAAACTTGGACTCGATACTTTAAATGTTGATTTTGTTGACTTATCACAAAACAGATGGCTTGATTATTTATCAAAGTTAAATCATGCAGTGTGTCAGGACTGTTTCCATTGTGGGTGACAGTCCAGCTCCTGCCAGTTCAAGCTAAAGAGCACCAGTAAGTAACCAAAGTCCGGGGCGCTTGGGTCGCGGCTGCTCTAGAATCCTCGCCCCCTCGGCTCCCTCGTGGCGACTTTTGGCTGAAGTTCTTTCTCGTCAGTAGCCTCAGTTACAGGAGGCACCAACAAAACTGACTGGGAAATGGGTTAGGGGTCACGTTGGTGCCCTAGAAAATGATTTATGCAGCCATTTCTTTTTAAAAAGTATAAGAAAAATATATTTTATGTAAAATAATCATTTTTATTAATGTTTCCTAAATTACATAGGATTTCTTTACTAAGTATTCTGTATTTATTGCCCAATTCCCATAATATTTATCTTTTTGTTTTAGATTTGGTGTTTTATAATTAACATTATAATAAGCTGCACATATTTGAAGAGCACAGTTAGATAAATTTTAACACTTATTTGTACCCAACCACGATCAAGATATTTGTGCCATCACCATAATCAAGATAAGGAGCATTTCATTGTCCCTTCCTTTTAGTCTCCACCAATGTGTGACAGTTCCTCAGTCTTATTTTTCATGACATCTCTTTACTTTTAACTACTTTTGTTGATTTTAGACTTACAGACAAATGTAAGTCTAAAATTAACAAATTAATTGCAAATGTAGTTTAAGAAGTTTCTCTCACCTCACTTCCTCCTCTAAAGTTAACATTTATGTGACCACTGTACAGTTACCAAAGGCCAGAAATTGCCATTGGTACAGTGCTGTTCACAAAGACCCAATCCAGATGTCACCGGGTTTCCACAAATGCCTGCTTTCTGTGCTAGCTGTGTCCCTGTTGTGGTCACCCTGCTTGCTCTGCGGGTCCTCAGCCTTTCTTTCCCTGCGACCCTGGCTGCTAAGGCGAGCAGAACAGTCAGTGCGTAGGCTGCCCCCGTTGAGTCCGTCGCCACTTCCCTGGGGCAGGAACCACGGTGACGCTGTCGGTGCCCGCCGTTGCTGTCTCCGCACTGCTGATGCCGCTGTGGTCCCTGAGTTCATGGCGTCAGCTGGGTCTCTCCACACAAACTCACCTGGGGAAGGGTTCGCTTACTCTTCAGTAAGATCACTGTGCGATGTGTGGCTGACGGTGATTGTTTTTATTTTCATCATTCCTACTCTGTTAATTGTAATTCTGTGATGAAAAGCTACCCCTGCTGTCCTTTCTACTTATTTTAGTTTATATCAGCATGAACTCATGGATATTAATGAGTTTTCCCTTATACATTGTTATAATTATTTATGTGGCTTCTTCAGGTTGAGTCGTCTGAGATGCTTCCATCGGCTCTGGGCCCTTCCCTCTTTTCGGCCCTGTAAGGTAGTCCAGTAAAGTCTGCTTTCTCTGCCTGAGCCTGGAAGTACCCTGCGTCTCCGGAGGGCCCTGGTTCCTTAGGTGAAGAACCCATTAGAAATGAAGATCTGGCCGCGGGGTGTACTCCTCGCCACTCAGCTGTTGTTGCTTGAGGCGCTCTCAGTCTCAGAACAGGAAATGTATGCGTGTGCCTGCGTACGTGTACGGGTGTGCGTCTCGTGTGCATCTCATGTGCTGTGTACGTGTACAGGTGTGCATCTCGCATGCCTGGGTACACATACAGGTGTGCTCTCCATTGACCTGTAGATACCAGGAGCTCACAGAGTCCCTCTGTTGCAGGGCGTCACCACGGGCTCTCACTTCCCCTTTTCCTTATTTGGAACTTTGTGCTCTGACAGTGGGAACCCTGGTTCTGGTTATCTGCAGTGTATCTACTGATTTGCTTGGTCCTACAGGACACATGAAGTAGCTCCCAAGTTCATGACCTACATTCCATTCTTAAGAAGCATTTACTCACTGCTGTCTTCAGAGGCGTCCTTAGTGAGTCTGAAGACATTTTATAACATGCAGCTCTTCTGGCTGCACACCTCGGGCTCCGCGGTGGCTGGCAGCAAGGTCACAGTTTCCACAAGGAGCTCCTTATTCTGTAACTGTTAGGTTTGATGTGAATTTTACTTCTAGCATCATTGATTTGTATTTCTTAGCTGCACTTTTGTCTTGGCCAGTTCCTCTTCCAATCATGCATTTTATAAAATGTTCCATGGGTTCATCTCTGGGAGGCAAGGAGGCCGTACCACTAGCAGGCCTTGCTGTCTGCTCAACCTGGTACCGGATGCACAGTAGCCAGTCCCTGGCAGACAGTGGGCAAGGACAGTGGTTGCTTACGGACCCTGATATGTTACTGACCTGCGATCTGCGGGCAGAAATGCTGGCAGGGAAGGTGTCATAGCTCTCATAGACACACCGGGTCACTGAGGCAGAGCGCGTTGGAATGCCAGCGAAGCTTCCTGTGCTGGAATTTGGGATGAACACCGATGGCTGATGATCGGTGTCCATTTCACAACATTTGGGAAAGTAAACTATTGTGTTTTCTGTATGTGGTAAAAATTAGTGGTGAAACATTTCTTTGGATCGCAGCTCATCCACCGTCCCCCGCCCCATCTGTTGTGGTTTAGGGGTGGGGTGTCGGGCTGTGTTGCTGTGTTTCTCTGAGCCGACGCTATAGAAAACTCAATGCCAAGTTTGGCTTGAGAACCAGAGGTCAGGCTTGGTGTAGCTAGAACGGAAGGCTCTTTGTATGCTAAGTCACACTTTGTCTCACCCCTTAGATTGACATAGAAATCAATGGCAACGCAGTGGATCTTCACATGAAATTGGGTGACAATGGAGAGGCGTTCTTCGTGGAGGAGACCGAAGAGGAATATGTAAGTTCTCGAGGTCACGGCCACTTTACATGCTGTACCCGGGCCTCTGTGACATGTCTTGACACAGGAATGGTCAGCAGTTTTCCCGTGCTAGGTTGTATAAATGATTGTTGCAGGTTAGATGGGCTCTAGTTTTTTGTTGAGCTAAACTATCAAAAAGGATCTGGGTCTTTCGATGAATATTATAAAATAATCTTATTAAAAAAAAAAAGGAGCTGGGGGGATGAGAAACCTCTTTACATCAACTTCAGGGTCTAGAGAACAGGCATAAAGCCTTGTGCTTGTGCTCTTTATAAGGGAGGGCACATTTTTGTCTAACCTTGATGAGCTTTCTTAATGTCTGTTGCAACTGTACCTTGACTATTAATTGAATTCTGCCTAAATAATCAAGGCTTATTTATTCACGCCATGAGTATTTATGAGTGTTTGTGTGTATTTGACCTCTAAACTTGGAAAGTATGTTTATCATTTTGATTGGGAAAATTATATTCCTAACCTTGAATAGTCTGTGAATATATTATGATCGCAAGAGATTTAGATTGTTGGCCCATGTCCTTTTATAAAGGATTACATTTGGCTTCTTTCAGCAAGAAAGCATAATTGTCCAGCCCCTGCCTGCCGCACCCCCCAGCACGTGTGTACCAATGTGAGCAGGGCAGACCCTTCTTGAATGTATTTACTGTGGGTCTTGTTAAAAATCTACAGACAGGGCCGGTGAGATGGCTCAGTGGCATAAGCGCCTGCCTGGCAAGCGCGAGGTCCTGAGTTCAACTTCCGGTACCCACATATGAAGAAAGGGCCGGTGATATCGCTCAGCGGCACGGGCGCCTGCTGGCGCGCGAAGTCCTGAGGTCGACCCCCGGTACCCACACACACACACAAAACAAAGTCTACAGAGAGCAGCATTATATCTTTCTCCATAAAGGATAAACTCTATACTAGCAAAAAGGATAAACTTTGACTGTTAAGGATACAGGACTACATTTTTGGTTTTGAAGATAAACTGCCAGTTTGGTGTTACAAAATCACAGAGAAAAACATCACCAAAAATAAAAAATGCAAAATGGGTAATGTTTACCACATTTAATCAAGAGAAAGTGGGGCCAGGGATACAGCTCAGCGGCACAGCGCCTGCCTGGCAAGCGTGAGGTCGTGAGTTCAATCCCCGGTACCAAAAAAAAAAGAGAAAGCCAACAATTCAGGCCCAGTTCAGGAGCAGAGGGAAGCGATGTGCCTCACAAGGGGACCGTGTCACGCCACGCTGTTCCCGGCCTCTGTCGTACTTGTCTTTCGTTGCTTTCCTTACACATTTGCTTGATTTGGCAATGGTCTCCTTCTTCAGAGACAGAGGCAAAGAGCAGACTGAAGCGTGATTAATGACAGTTGTCACAAGACTGAAACATTTTTGAGGTGTTTCTTAGACTCCCATCCAGCCCACACCACTGGCTGCTGTGCACAGTGCGGGGAGTGAGGAACTGGGCCCTGGCGGCCCCTCCGGCTGCGGGTGCGGCTCTCAGGCTCCAGAGAAGCACAGCTTCCCAGCCTCTCTGTTCCACGTGTGACCAAACTGAGCAGGTCTCTTGCAGTGTGTACTGTGTTTCTCTTTAAAATAAAAACCCGTTCATCCAAGAAACATTGCAGGTACTTCTGTGCCGCACACTGAGAGAAATGTAGCCTCTGCTTCCTGGTTGTTCATGACTTAGGGATAAAAATCTGAAGCTCATGCGGCTGCCATTGATTTAGTTTTTGTTTCCCTCAAACTTCCCTCATTTAACTGTTGCCTACATCCCTTTCAAGCCAGTAGTTCTAGATCTGGCTCTCAGATTGCCACGCAGTGTTCCGTGTTGGGGAAGTTCACACTTTATATAGCCGTTCTCTTACTGGTAGACATTCGGATTCTTTCCATCCCCCGGTATTGCTGTAGTAAAGCTAGGAAGCCTTCCTGTAAAACAGCTTGCAGGAAGGTCAAGCCAACTTTCTGTAACAGAGATCATCGTTAATCAAATCCCCAGAAACAGAGGCCACAGCCTCTCCCCTGGGGTGCAAACTTGAGGGTTGTAAATTATCCAAGGTCCATGTATATCTTTAACCTAATCTTGCATTTGCCCTGAATGATACAGAGGAATGAAGCAAATGGTTAAGACGCTCATTCACTGGCCGCCAGCCTCGGTCGTTTATTCTGTACTGAGTTAGGAGTGGAAGTGCTTCTGAATGTTGGCCTTCTTCAGGATTCTTAAAAGGATCTTTATGCTTCCAGATTTATTAATTTCTCCTGTTACAAGGTCCTCACCCCCAGCACCGTCAGGCAGTGTGCTCACTGGACCCGCCACTGCCGGTACCTGGTCCTTGCCTCCCTTCTCTGCCCCGCGGTTCCCTGACAGTCCCTGTCTCTGTCACCTGCTTTATCTTGTGAACTCTGCCAGCATCCTTTACAGTGCTCCTCAGAGTACCGCTGCTGTGGACGCTGCTGGGCAGGGGGCGGAGTTGGCTCTGCTTTGTCTTCGCCTCTGTGTGTTCTGTGCACATTGGCACTCGGTTCTTCCCGGATGCCTGCTCACATTTTCAGAAAGAGCTGCAGCTTGGCTGTGTAGCAGAGCTCCGAGTGGCCTCCTGCCCTATGGTACAAGCCTGTTGTCCCCTCCACTGTGGAATTAAGTACTGCTTCGATCAGCACACGGCGTGTCAGGAGTAACTTTGCTTTCTCTGTGATTTTTAAGGAAAAGCTTCCTGCTTACCTTGCCACCTCACCGATTCCCACAGCAGATCAGTTCTTTAAGGATCTTGATGCCCCCCTGGGGAAATCAGGAGGAGATGGAGGACCTCCCCAGAGTCCAGACATCTCACACATCTTGGAAACGGAGACAGTGTTCACTCCAAGTGCTGTGAAAAAGAAGAAGAGGAGGAGAAAGAAGTGCAAGCAGGACAGTAAGAAGGAGGAGCAGGCGGCCTCCCCTGCCACGGAGGGCGCGTGTGATGTGGCCGTGAGCTCCGATGATGAGAAGGCAGCCCAGGAGGCCAGGTAGGGCCATGGGCCCGGACAGCGGGAGGGCAGCTGGGGCCAGCCCCTTGCTGCTGTGCCTCACAGAGGTACAGGTGTCCACACTGTCTTCCTCCACACTTCATTGTACAAGTGAGTGGGAGAGGCATTTTCTTTTGTCCTTTCTGCAACTAGCAGAATTTGCCAGCGGGCCTTCTGCCGTGATACTCAGACGTCATTTGTGGCAGGCCAGTGGTGCCTCTCTTCCAGCCCGGAGAAGGGCTGGTTATCAACCTGCCCTGGAGCAGGTTCGGTAGGCAGGGCACCTCCCTGTTGCCGCATCACCCCCAACCCCCGGCTCTCATGTTGGTACCCAGCTGGTTCTGAGAAGTGGAAATTTGTGTTTTATTTGAGCCTATCCTCCAACGTCCTGGTAAGCTGAGGAGGAAGGAGTTTCCTTTTTCTTTTCTGAGTGTGAGCTCCTAAGCATTTATTTAGTGGCTTAGTGGACGAGCCCAGACTACTGCCAGTTGTCCAGTCAGCACTGCCTGCGACTGGATGGTGGGCGGCTGGGCTGGAGTAGGCATTTTCCACTCAGGACGCCATCCCTCCCACCTGTCCCATGTGGCCATCCTGGCCCTGGGAGGGCTTCTTGCCGTAGCCCCGGAGAAGCAGCCACTGCCCTGCCTGTCTACACCCTGTATTTGACTGGGTGGGGACCGCAGAAGCGAGATTTGGGCCTGCTTGTGTGTTTTCAGCTCGGCTCCTGGCCTCCTGGGGAAAGTCGTGCCGTTACCGTGGTTCTCCTCGGAGAAAGGGATTTGCTAGTTACAGAAACCAAAGCAGGGCCGGTGAGATGGCTCAGCGGTGTAAGCGCCTGCCTTGCAAGCGCGAGGGCCCGAGTTCGACTCCCGGATCCCACATACGAAAAAGGGGCCGGTGATATCGCTCAGTGGCACGGGCGCCTCCTGGCGCGCGAGGTCCTGAGGTCGTCCCCCCGGTACCCACCAAAAAAAAAAAAAAAAAAAAAAAAAAAAAAAAGAAACCAAAGCATACAGAGCAGATTTTACCTTGACCTAAGTTCATTGCTGAGCTTTTGTTTTTATAGATAAGTCAACAAAACACCGTAATAAATATAGTAGTGTATTCTAATTATATTAGTGAATAACGTAGGATAATTGTTTCCTGGCAAAACTATTCACTCATTTTCTAAAGTCGTGGAACCTGGATGGTGAGTCCTGGAATAATATCCTATAATTGATAGTAATTTTTAAATATGTGAAAGTTTTTCTACTCATATCATAGCTGTCATGTGACATAGTCTTTTTACACTCTTCCCACACTGAATACATTAGATTTTCTTTGATAGAGTACAGAATCCCTTTTAGAACTAAACAATGAAAAATTGAAAGAAATACCGAAAATACTTTAGGCTTCATAATGTTTTTGCAACTAAAATTCTTTCGAGACCCACCTAAAAAAACACTTGCCCCAAACTTTTGTTGACACGTGTCCTTTGTTAACATAGTAGAGCAAAGTTTAGGACCCCTAACAATTTGCAGCTTTAGCTTAGGACATTAAAACATTTCTAAGACATAGAGTTCCTTACTAAATGCTTACTAAACGCACAGAAGTTGCTATTGTAAAGGAATTTTAGAGTGGGAAATGTAAGTGAATGTGTTGCAGAAATATTAGCACATGCCTTGCCTTTGCAAGTCATGGGAAAGGCTGTGTCGCCCAAATCTGTTGGGTACAGTGCTGTCACCAGTTAGGAGCAGTGCCAGCTTATCTTGCCGAGCCAGCACCTGGCTTGCTGAGTCAGCAGCCCTGTCTGGGCACACCCCTGCCAGGGCCTAGGGACGTTTTTCAGGAGTGCGGTGGTCTGCTTTTGCTTTGGGTCACTACTGTAGTGAACTGTAGATGGTATCACTTGGAGGAACTCTTTCTGAAATTTGCTTTCAAAAATCTGCTTAATTACGCAGCCAACAGAAATGAGGACTTTAAGAAAAAGAACTGCAAGATGTACACAGCGGCCGGAGCTCAGGCCGCACTCTGATGGAAGCGGCTGGGCCTGCTAGATTCCAAGTGGAGCAGTGGTGCTCGCTTATCAGCCAGGCTCCACGCTCCCCTCTGGTCAGCAGCTGACTTCTAGAGACCCTGTGGGTGGGGGTGCCGGGGCCCTGGCCTGGCCCCCTCACTGCCGACACAGCAGCCGGGCACTGTGAGCTCCATTGATCCTCTTAGGAGCTGCGGCTTCTGTGGAAAGGGTCCGAATGAAGACTCACCATGAGCCACGTGGAAATTCACTGACTAACACGGGGCTGAGGTCACTGATAAACACACTGTGAGCACAGTGAGTCGGTGATCTTTGGTCATGGTACTCAGCAATCCTGTTCACCTCTTACTATCAGTTAAGTAGTTTAAAACCCATTTAGCACTTGTAATTTATGCCACACAAACAATTCAGGCTATTTGTTTTGGCTTTCTGTTGATTTCTCTCCCGCTTGGAAAAATGTGAATATAATTTACACACAAGTATCCTCAGATCTTAGTGTGCAGGCCAGGGAACTTGGGTGGTGGCAGACGTCTTGGTGGCCTCCATAGCATCTAAATTGGGAGGATGTCTGTTTGCAAAGTGATGGCAGACACGAAGACGTGAGGCTGCAGTGGCCCGTGTGCATGGATAGGGAGCGTGTGCAGCCGCAGCCCTGATGAAAATGCACCCTCTCCCCTTCTGCGTGGGGTGACCCGTGTCACATCGCCACTGCTGTGCTACACCTGCCTCTGCGTCTGTCCGGCTCACCTCACATCCCCATAAGGGTGCTTCCTTAGACTCTCCTGTCCTGTCCTTAGTTTAAATTGCTGTGTACGGGTCTCCTTGCTGGCCCCCGTTCTTAGGCACATGTGCCATTTTGAAAGAGCTTAACAGCCCTTGAGAGATCCTGTTGAAATAAAGCAATCGGGACTAAAGGAGCCTCATATCAGAAACCTTTCCTCACTCTAGCGAGCCTAGCCTGGGAGCTGTTTCTGTCCGCTTCTCTCAGAAGCAGCCAGTTCACGTCTTCCTGGGGCTGTGAGTCCTTAATGGTACCTGAGCTCACCCTTTCAGTATTTCACTAAATCCCATTTGTTTTGCTGAACTCTGCTTGGCTTCTTGTACTGTTGTGAAATATGTTCCAAAAAGGCAGGGATTTTCCCTTTCTTTTTCGAGACAGGGTCTTAATATGTCGTCCAGGCCATCCTCGAACTCTTCCTCCTCCTTGATTACAATGCTAGGGTTACGGTGTGCACCACCACATCTGGCTGATTTTCCCTTTTTTAAAGGAAAGTTTATCATTTGATCTTCCTTTGTTATTTTCTCCTAGATGTCTGCTTTCCTCAATATATGTTTTTCTCCCTTTGAATAAGTTTGTGTGTTAGAGTAATACTCTGGAAGAAAGATTAGAATTAGGAAAACCTTAAATTTAAAAATGCAGGCATGTGGGAAAACTATTACATGTCAGAGTTATTGGTAAAAAGATACACAGAGGAAGACAGAGCTGGGCATGGTGACACACACCTGTAATCCCAGCACTTGGGAGCCTGAGGCAGAATTGCTGCAAGTTCGAGGCCAGCCTGGGCTACAAAGTGAGTCCAAGGCCAGCCTGAACTGCATAGTGAAACCCTGTCTCAAGAAGACAAAAAAAAAAGGGATACAGAGGAAGAAAAGTAATACTGAAAATATAAACTGGGTTCTGTTCCTGATGGAGCATATTAAGTATATGAACATCTCATTTTACATTTTGGATCTGTTGTATTAGAACATTAAATTTCTATATGAAGCTCTTAGACTTGTATAATTTAGTACTTTATCCTTTTCAGAAATTTCAACATGCTGCACCACATAAATCTCACCTTGACTCTGAAGTAGACATGACAAGTGACAAATTTCCAGCTACAAATGAAAACCGGGCCCACAGTGTACTAGCTTACTAAAACACCTCTGGATCCTTGATCACCTAGTATCTAAGATGGACTATTAGTGCCTATATTAGTCAGGTTTCCCACTGCTGGGACGCAGTACCCAACACTAACAGTTTAAAAGAGGAAAGGTTTAATTTGGTTCATGGTTTCAGGGGATTTAGTCCATGGTTGCCTGGCTCCAAAGTTTCAGTAGTTCTAGCATTTCTCAAAAGTCCACATCAAACTCTTCTGAGACTCACAGCAAATTCTTAGCTGTGAACCTCTGTAAAAATAAAGTTACTCAATCCAAATGTACAACGGCCAAATGTAAACATCCCCATTCTGAAACGGAGGAATAAGGGGATAGAACAGGACCAGCATAAGACCACAACCCAGCAGGGCAAGTCCTGTAGCTCCATATCCAGCATCCAGGGCACATGGTAGTGAGAGATGAGTTCCAGGGAGCTTTAGTGGCCCCCATCCTTATGGCCTTATAGTTGCAACCCACGTAGCCTCTCTCTCTTGGGCTGGCTTCACTCATAGCCTGCAGCTTTCCTCGCAGCCGACTGGCATCTTTGATTTTCTGGGGTCTGCAGCACATCTTCAGCTTCATTTCTATAGTTTCGTGTGCTATTGTCTCAGGGGCTCCTTGCCTGGCCTCCCAGGCCAGCTTTTGAAGTCTGAGCGGAGGCCTCCGTGACCCTACAACTCTTACATTCCGCATGCTGGTAAAATCAGCATCACTCAGATGATGCTAGATCTGCTGTCACTGGAAGCAGCAGCCAGGTCCCCTTGGATCATGGCCACAGCAGCCTTGAGTGAGTGGCTGAACACAGTGAAATGAGTCCAAGGGAACTAATTCCCTAGAAGCTCTTTTTAAGCAGGGGTCCTAGGAACTCTCTTCTCAAATGAAATGTTAATACTTTTGCACCCTTGAGCCTATGATGGATGGGGGCTTTCTGATTTCTGAGAATCTATCAAGGCATTTTTCTTCTTGTCCCAGTAGAAAGTACTTGGTTTCTTTTCAATGGCACTAATCTCTTCAGCAGCCACACCTCTGTTAGCTCCAGCTTTATGCATGGTTCCTTTGGGGCCAAAATTAAGTTTTTTGTATTTTGCTGCTCTGCTTTTTGCCCCCTGTTCTCACTGTAAATTTGTTTTTTCTTTTAAAAGCAACCAGCAGTACCCATGCCATAGCCTGAAGATTGGGCTGCCTGGAAATTTTTCTACCAGATCAATTTATCTGCTGCCCTTAATCTCGCACTTTCCAGGCATAGGCAAAACATAGACAAACTTTTTGCCAGAGTAAAACACACATGGCTGTGGTACTAATGAAGTCCTTGTTCCCAGCTGAAACTCCCTGAGCCTGGTCTTTACTATCTACATTCCTGTCAGCATTTCTGGTCTTCGGAGCTATTACCAGAATCACCCTTCAAGCTCCTGTTTATGGCACTTGAGGGCTTCTCTAGCCCACATCTCCAAACGTATAAATTCACCCTATAAACTGTTTCTAAAGGCTTCCAAACCACATGGTCAGGTTACAGACATAGCTACAACCCCATTTCTCACTGGGATACGATATCTGATGATGACAATTTAAAGGAGGAGAGGTTTGATTCAGCTCATGGTTTCAGAGGATTCTGTTCATGGCATCCAGGAAGCAGTGCCAGAGAGGAAGAGGCCAGGGACCAGATACAGCCCCCAAAGTCACACCTCCACAACCCACCCAGACACACACAGAAGGATGCTTTGCTAGTCACCTATGCAGCTCCAAAACTAGTCACGCTTACAGTTAAGCTTAACTGTCATCCTGCCTCAGATTTGTAGGAACCAAATGAAATACATGTGCTATAAGGCTTTAGTTGTAACACCAAGGGATGTAAAAAGGAATTTTTTGCCCTTCCTCTGTTTGTTCTATAGTTGTTGCAGAATTTTCTGTGGGTGGCATTGGCAAATCCTTTTTTTTTTTTTTTTTTTTTTTTGTGGGTACCAGGGGTCGACCTCAGGTGACCAGCAGGCGCCCGTGCCGCTGAGCGATATCACCGGCCCTTTTTTTCGTATGTGGGTTCCGGGAGTCGAACTCGGGCCCTCGCACTTGCCGGGCAGGCGCTTACGCCCCTGAGCCATTTCACCGGCCCTGCAAATCCCTTTTTGGAAAGGAGGAGTTATTAATCATGTGGCTATCTTCATTTTTATCATTCAGACAGCTCGTCAGTAGGTTTGGGTGCTTCTTAAAACTAAGATGTACGTCATCACTTCTGTCTTTTCCTTTCACAGAGGATCTTCAAATGCCTCCTTAAAAGAAGAAGAACATAAGGAGCCTTTGCTCTTTCGTTCTGGGGATCACTACCCCTTATCCGACGGAGATTGGTCCCCGCTAGAGAAGTGCGTATCTTTGGAAGCTCTTGTTTCCCTAAGGGAAGAAGGAAGTGTGTATTAGCTGCTCTGTTATCCCACAGGAATGGTATTTCCTCAGTAATTACGCTGTTCTCAGCTCAGCCTTACTGACCCTAACAGTGTGGGGCAGCTGTAGATCTGGGTGGGCTCTGCCACGCACAGTCCCTGAGTTGTGGTCATTCATTGTCCAGTGTCCACTGTGCAGCGTGAGTCACAAGTGGAAAGGCTCGTGTGGTCACACTGTTCACTCCTCGCCCGTCTTCACGTGTCAGCTGCTAACACGCATTTTCCTCCTACAAAGTGACTGTCCTCACTGCTTTCCTTTGAGAAGCGAGTGAAATAACGCATGTCCGGCGTTTAGAGAGGACGAGATCGCTGCTGTCCCCTTTGTAGCGCGTGTACCTCTGTGGGCTTGGGTTGACTCACTCCAGACTTGTGTTTCCCTTGCTGAAGGCATCCCTGTCTCTGTCCCTGTGTTCCAGTGCCTATCCCCAGGCATCTTGTCCAAAGAGCGATTCGGAGCTGGAGATGAAGTCCTCCGAGAGCCTGCTGCGGTCTGAGTCGCACATGGAGTGGACGTGGGGCGGCTTCCCCGAGTCCACCAAGGTAGGGCAGCCCAGTGCTCACAGTCAGAGCTCCTGCTCCCGGAGAGCTCGCGGAACAAACAGTGACAGTGGCGCCCTCGCGTGGCCGTAAACGTCAGCCCACATCACCATGTTTCATAACCTATGTGCTCTTATTTGCAAGAGAAGGAATACTGTATAAGGAAATTGTTAAGGCACTTAAAATAAAATTTCCACACTGAAATTTTGCCTACAGAATTGACTTTCAAAGCTTTTTTGCCAGCTCATAATGAAGAAAAAAATGAGGAAAATACATGTCTTGAGAAAGATGTCTAGATCTACTGTTGAATTTAGTTGTTTTTTTGGGGGGTTGTTGTTTTTGAGGAAAGGTCTTTGTAGTTCAAGTTGGCCTTGAACCCACTATAGAGTCCAGACTGGCCTCGAACTACATTGGACTGTAATCCCGGTACCCGGGAGGCTGAGGCAAGAGGATTATAGGGATGCACCACCACACCAGGCTGAATTTAGTTTCTTTTTTTTTTTTTTTTTTTTGTGGGTACCGGGGGGTCGACCTCAGGACCTCGCGCGCCAGCAGGCGCCCGTGCCGCTGAGCGATATCACCGGCCCCTTTTTCGTTATGTGGGTTCCAGGAGTTGAACTCGGGCCCTCGCGCTTGCCAGGCAGGCGCTTAAGCCGCTGAGCCATCTCACCGGCCCTAGTTTCTTAAATATAAACTTTGCTCATGTTTGTGATTGCATCTGGACTCTTACTGTCCACGTTTTTTACAGAGCTATAAAGTAGTCAGGCACAGTTATTTTTACTCAGTACACTATTGTGAGTCGTCTCCCTCCAAATGAATATTCTCTGCCTCTGAGCATCTGAGGTATATTGTCCTCTTCCCATACAGTCTTCTCAATTGTGGAACAGTTTAGGGATACCTGTCATCCCAGCATTTGGGAGGCTGAAGCAGGAGGATGGTAAATTTGAGGGCAGCCTTGAGACTCTGTCTCAAAAAAACAAAAAAAGTAAATGTAACTCTTTCATAAACATCATGATACAGAAAAATTACAGTTATTAGTTTTTCCACATTTTAATTATGAACTGTTTTGCCCAATATGTTTAATAAATATGTTAAATTGTAAATAAAAAGAAGTTGGGGGCCGGTGAGATGGCTCAGTGGCGTAAGCGCCTGCCTTGCAAGCGCGAAGGCCGGAGTTCGACTCCCGGAACCCACATACGAAAAAGGGGCCGGTGATATCGCTCAGTGGCACGGGTGCCTGTTGGCGCGCGAGGTCCTGAGGTCGTCCCCCCGGTACCCACAAAAAAAAAAAAAAAAAAAAAAAAGTTGGGCGTGGTGGCGCATACCTGTAATCTCAGTGCTTGGGATGCTGAGGCAGGAGGATTGCCACAAATTTCAGGCCAGCCTGAAATACATAGCGAGACTATCTCAACCCTCCCAAAAAAATACTATATAAATATTATATAAAGAATCAGATAGCAAATACCTTTTAAATTAGTTTGATTTTAAACAGTTCGCCTTTCCTAGGTCAGCAAAAGAGAAAGGGCCGACCATCACCCTCGGACAGCTATGATCACCCCATCGGAAAATACTCACTTCCGGGTCATTCCAAGCGAGGACAGCCTCCTGCAGGATGAGGACGAGGACGAGGACAGGGACCCGGTGCGCGCCCTCCTGAAGCCCACGCCCAGAGCCCTGTGCACGCATGCGCAGAGCCGAGCAGCTGCTGGGTCCCCAGAGCCCTCACAGCTGCTGCCCGAGGGAGAGGCAGAGCCCCCACCCGGCCCCACCTCCACTGAGCCAAGGCCCACAGCCAAGGTGGACTCGCCGTCCAGGAAGAGAGGTAACTGTGCAGCTCGGCTCCAGATACGAATGACCTGTGCCCCCACAGCAGCAATGCCCCTTTCCGCCTGTGTTCCTGATCCGAGCTGTCACCGCTGTGTCCCTCGTGACAGTGATTGCGACCGCCCACTGCTTCGCTCTAGATCCGAGCTCTGAGCACAGCAAGGGGAAGAGCAGTGGGTGGCTTCAGCCCCTCAGCACCGCGGTGACAGGTGACAGCGCCGTGTCTGTTCCCCTCCTGCACTGCGAGGAGTTTTTAGCAGTGCTTTGTGTTCAAACCAAAATCCTGTCGGGTTGGGTGTTAATTAGATTATGTCTGGGTGTGTCAGTAAAGTGAAGTCCTAAATAGCATGTTTCAACAGAAGAAAAATGTTCCCACTGGTACATCTGCGTAAGTACTCTGCAGTGGTAGAGGGTGAAAGCCAGCACACACTAGTGATTAGTGCTTGCTCTCATCGTTTCCCTCTGGAACAGCGAGGTGGGGTCCAGCTCTTCTTGACTCAGTAGCTCTCAGTTTCGGAATGCATATATAATAAATTAGAAGGTTCTTACTGTTTCGGAATGTAAAGTTATCCATTGGTGCTTGGTGCAGAATGGAAATACTCTGAACACTGGCCTCGGAGCGCATTTTCTCTTTAGCCCAAAGGCTGCTTTACTTTTTCGAAAAAGTCACGACACTGTGGTTAGACCATCGAAAACTGATTTAACGCATATCTGCTCTAGGTGCAGATCTGTCTGGGAGATGCGCTGTGTAAAGTGGAACATGTGCCCGGCAAGTGTTGGTGGCCAGACCCGGTCACCCGCTGGCAGTGGCTCAGCCTGGTGCCCGCTCTCTCGCACGTCCTAACCGCTGGCTCACTGTGAGAGGCTGAGGGAGGTTGGGTCTTCTGGGCTGCGCTGTGTCATGTGGAAATAAGGAGACCTGTCTTGGTGCGGCACCCTTCCTGGCCTCATTCTCCCCCAGCTTTCTGTTCGGGGTGTTTGTATACACGGGGTTCTGCTCCGCACGAAGGCCAGGTGTTAGGCAGCCCTGTCGTGTGGGCTCCCTCTAGTGCTTCGCCCTCACAGACCTGGATGGGGCGGGTGGATCAGCGGGCTGGGCCCTGTCAGGAGCAGTGGGACACAGCGGGCATGGCCTCTGCCCCACAGGAAGCCCTTCCCGTGTAGGAGTCTAAGGCAAGGGTGCACCCACACGGGGCCAGCAACGCTGGTCGTCACCATCGATTAGGGTGTGCTGTACACGCACACTTGTGTGTGCTGCCCCTCGGGCTCTGTTCACACCAGCAGCACAGATGGATGGGTCCCGCGCTGGGATGTGACGGTGGCCACGGCTCACAAGTGATGGGTTTCTCGGCCTTATCGCCCTTGCAGCAGACCTCACGTGCGTGTCTGTCTGTCCCAACTGCACAGGCCTTGGCGCCGCGGGACCCTACATACTGGGGGAGTGTGAGCCTCCTCCCCAGCACCTTTTGTTGTTCTCAGTCATTTGAAAGCAAAGTGCAGCCGTTCTGACGTCCACCCCCCAACACGCCATACACACCTCTCTGCACAGGGCCACTGCAGAGCCACAGCTCCTTTGTCCCCTTGATGGCTTTGCTTCTGTATTTCCCTAGACACCAAGGATATAGTCGCGCACCACGCAGTGCGCAAACGTCAGTGACAGGCCACACAGGGCCGTGACACCCAGCTTATTTCTAGAGCTGTGTCCCTGTTAGTGCGTGACCCATGAAAGGCTTTTGTTTGGGACCTGTTTTTCCAAGCCAAGATCTTGTCAGCAATCCTATACTGGATTTGAGTATAGCAATCCTATACTCTTTTGTATTTTAGAACAGCACCCCCCTTCCTCCTCACACCTAAGTGCCCGGCCCCTCTCCACCTGTGACAGTGCCCTTCAGGGAGCCCTCTGGGCGTGGTAGACGCTCAAGTTCCCAGTGTGTAGGATCGATTTTTCAGTCACTGCCCCGTGCTCTGGCTCTAACTGCTCTGGCCAGTGTGAGCCATGTATGTCATTTTAAACCTTCTCATGGCCACTTGCAGAGAGTAAGGTTAACAAGTGAAATTATGTCTAGTTACATTCTATTTAAGGCACTAAATATAAAACATAATTTTGATATGTAATCAATATAAGTTACTGAGATAATTTTGTATTTTTTAGAGTAAGTGGTATCTTTTGCACTTTACATTTTAAAAATCTTTATTTTAGATGATAAATTTTAAAGTTGAGATACTTCTGTGTTTCTAACACATTTTGCATACGCTGGCTGTCTGGGCGTTGCGTAAATATCTGCTCCTTTATGACGTTAGAGCAGTGGCCTGGCGACTCTTCAGGTTCGGTTGTGTTTGTTCTCCCCTGTGCATATTCTTTAAAGCGTCACTGTTAAGCATATGGTTGAGGCCTGGGGTTATTCGTACAGCGGCAGTGAAAGCGTGAATAAATGGCATGGGTGCTCAGCGCAGAGTTCTCTTCCTTCAGCTCCCATGCTTTTGAGGGTGAACAGACATAAAAAGCTTAGATGACACCTTTAAAATACAACTCATTTCAAATCATGGCCCATCTTTCTTGTTTACAAACTTTTTATTTTCTTGCAAAATTGAAAGTTCTTACATTGTATGTGTTTCTTAAAACACACAGGTGTCCACAAGAGAAGCCAGCACCAGGGGCCTGACGATATTTACCTGGACGACTTGAAGGGGCTGGAGCCTGAGGTCGCTGCACTCTACTTCCCGAAGAGGTAGCATTTTCTTTGTGTCCTGTGGGCAGCCCTTGGAAATTGTCTGTCTAGTTCCTGCATCTGAGGAAGCAGCAAGGCGACTGCCCTCAGGGTTTTAAGGTATTCATGCAGTGTATATGTGGTTTGGGTGAGAGTGGCTTGAAGTTCAGCAGCAGCTGTTAATGAAGACATCTTTGATACAGTAAGAGTGACACTACTTAAACCTACATAACCACATGTGACTTCAGATTAGCAGTTTTTATATTCATCGATGCAAATTCAACATGTGTTGAAAAACTCATTAGCATCTTTTTTATTTATTATGTGGTTTTTTTTGTTTTTGTTTTTTTGTGGGTACCGGGGGTCGACCTCAGGACCTTGTGCGCCAACAGGTGCCTGTGCCACTGAGCGATATCACCGGCCCTTTTTTCTAATGTGGGTTCCGGGAGTCGAACTCAGGCCCTTGCGCTTGCCAGGCAGGCGCTTATGCCGCTGAGCCATCTCATCGGCCCCTATTATGTGTTTTTAAGAACACATCCTTGCTGGGTGTGGCAGTGCACACCTGTAATCACAATACGTGGGAGGCTGAGGCAGGAGGATTGCCGAGAGTTTGAAGCCAGCCTGAACTACATAGCGAGACCCTGTCAAAAAAAAAGGTACATCTTTATTTAACAATACCAAGAGAGTTTTCCTTCCATGGGAGGTCTGAGACCCCAGGCCTGTTCTGCTGAGACCCTGTTACAGGCCCGTGCTCCCGCTGGGGGTCACCCGAGTGCCCTCCCTGTCCTGTAGCATCCTCCCCTCAGGGTGACTCAAACATGGCCCTAAAGTAGGATCCACGAGAACCGTCTTCCTGCATTGTTTCAGCCTCACAGGGATTTCATGGTGGTTTTCTGCAGCTGAGAAACTACTCAACTTACTTTCTCCACAGAAAGGATGACTCGATTGAGCCATACACTTAAACTCTTCTAAATGAAATATTGGAAAACACATTTCATTTTTCACTCAGAATAGAAAGACGGGATCAACACGACCATTTAAATTTTTGACAGATATTTTAGGAAGGTTCTTAAAATTCCTTCCTAGCTCTGTACCTTAAACTTGTCTCAAAATAGATTACATACTTCATTTGAAGTAATGACGTTTTTAAAGGTGAGAAACCTTAAACTGTAAGGTTTTTGTAATAGGAAAATGAAATTGTAAATCTAAAAGTTTTTTGGTGGAGTTTTGGGGTCTTCTATGTAGAGTATCATGTCATCCGCGAATAATGATAATTTAACCTTCAACCTTTCCTATCGTTATTCCTTTTATTTCTTTCTCTTGTCTATTTCTTGTCTATTTCCTTGTCTGTTCCTTTTATTTCTTTCTCTTGCTCTGGCAGAAGTTTCTAGAACTATATTGAATAAGAGTGGTGACAGTGGACATCCTTGTCTTACTCCTGATTTTAGAGTGAAAGCTTTCAGTTTTTGTTCATTTAATATGATCTTGGCTGTTGGTTTGTCATAGATAGCTTTTATCAGATTGAGATAAAGACCATCTATTCCAATTTTCTGTAGGCTTTTTTTTTTTTTTTTTCCTTTGCCTTTTTGAGACAGGGTTTCATTATGCAGTTCAAGCTGACTTTGAACTCACTTTGTAGCCCAAGCTGGCCTCAAACTCGCAGCAATCCTCCTGCCTCTGTAGGCTTTTTATCACGAATGGGTGCTGGACTTCGTCAAATGCTTTTGCTGCCTCTGCTGAGATGATCATACGGTTTTTGTCCTTGGCTCTGTTAATATGCTGTATTACATTTATTGATTTACATATGTTGACCATCCCTGCATCCCTGGGATGAATCCTACTTGGTCATGGTGTATTATAATCTTGATGATTTGCTGCATTCTGTTTGCCAGTATCTTATTGAGAATTATTGCATCTGTGTTCATGAGGGAGATTGTTCTGTAGTTCTCTTTCTTGGTTGGATTTTTCTCTGGTTTTGTTGTCAGGGTAATGCTTGCTTCCAGGAGTGAATTTGGGAGTATTGCTTCCCTTTCAATTTCATTAAAGAGTCTGAGAAGTAGCGTCATTAGGTCTTCTCTAAATTTCTTGTAGAATTCAGTTGTGAATCCGTCACGGCCTGGGCTTTTCTTTGTTGATAAGTTTTTAGTTTCTTCTTCAATTTCATGGACTGATATTGGTTTAGAATTTTTGTATCTTCTTGACTCAGCTTTGGTGATTCATATGTAGCAAGGAACCTGTCCATTTCTTCTGTTTTCCAGCTTACTGGAATACAGGTTCTCGAAGTCGATAGTGATGCTCTTCTGGATTTCTGCGGGATCTGTTGTGATTTCACCTTTCATTCCTAATTGCATGGATTTGAGTCTTCTCTTTCCTTTCTTTGATAACATTGGCTAAGAGTTTATCAATTTTATTTCATTTTTCCCTTTACAAGAATGTACTGACCTTTTTTGTTTCTCTTAATCAGTCTTGGCTTGAAATCCACTTTGTCTGCAAATAGAATAGTGACCCCTGCATTTTTCTGGGTTCCAATCACATGGAGTATTGTTTTCCATCCTTTGACTTTGAGTCTATGCATTTCTTTTTGAATTAAATGTGTTTATTATATGCAGCATATTGGATCTTGCTTCTTGATCCATAGGAGCCCCTGTGCGTGCTCAGGTTTGGCGACAGAGGCCCAGGCGTTGCGGAGCAGGCACTGTCCTCTGTGGGTCTGTTACGGCCTGGCCCCGCATTGCACTCCAGCATAACCCTGGGCTGCCTGATCGCCACTCAGCCTTAGCTGGGCTCCCGGTGCCGATGGGGACGTGCTGTTGGGCCGGGTGATCTCCCTCCTCGCTGCTGTTCACGGAAAATCCCTCCAAATTCGAGTTTCTCTTAGTGCAAACACAAACGCTAATCTTCTTGAAACTGCTTCCTGTTCACAATGTATCTGTACTCACTTCTGCTTACTACTCAGCATTGAGATTTTTTTCAAAAGATTATGTAATTTCACCAGATCTTATACATTGTTTTTTAAAACAAACATTAAAAATACGAGCTTTTTTTAATAAAATAAGCTTGAAATTTTATAACAGTATTGCAAATATGGTATTAAATACCTACTCAAAGATGTAGAATAGTAAACATTTGTGACTAAGAAACATAAGGGCCATTTCTTTGTTCTTTTTCTTTCAAATTTACATTTCATGCTGGGTGAGGTGGCACATGGCTGCAATCCCAGTACTTGGGAGGCTGAGACCACAAAGTTAGGGCTAGCCCGGGCTAGGGAGTGAGTTCAAGTCCAGCCTGAACTACATAGCAAGACCCTCTCTCAAAAAAACAAAACAAAAAAACCAGAAAAACAAATTTACGCTCTGGTACCAAAGGTTTCCATTATGGTCACCTTCTGGAATCTGGCTTCTGTGCTGTATCTAGAAAAATAACAGCGTTGGGTAGTTGCGTCTTTAATTCGAGCCCTCCTGCCGTTAGAAAGAGTCTGTTCCTCCTGCTCTCCCCTTTCTAGATGGATGTAGCTTATGTAGTTTCCGCGGGACCCTTCTTGCTCAAGGCCGTGGTTGTGTCTGCAGGGAATAGATGATTCTAGATGCTCTCCAAGGGCAGCGCTGGACTAGTACTTTCCTCTGGGCGTGTGTAAGCCATGGCTTGCCCAAGGGAGCTAGGATCAGGTTCCAGTCATCAGCTTGCTCTTAACCACCTGGTCATTTTCGTCATGGAAATGTCAATAAACATTTATAACTCTTGCTCCTGTAATGAAAATCATAAAAGCCGGAGTTGAACCATTTGTGTTATGACCATGGTGATTTGATGATGCCTACTCTAGTGCCAGCTGCTTCCCCAGCTCTCTGATGTACTTGTCACATGATTTTGCACACTGGGAGACATGAGGCCTCATCGTCATCTTTCCTTTGGGGAGATGCTGTTGCCTGCGCCCCTGGAAGCCACGCGCCAGCCAGCAAGTGTACTAGAAGTTGCCATAACGAAGCTTTTCTCCTCTTGCGTCTCTGCACAGTGACGCCGACCCTGGCTCCAGGCAGTGGCCCGAGTCCGACACACTGTCCGGCTCCCAGTCACCGCAGTCGGTGGGAAGTGCGGCTGCGGACAGCGGCACTGAGTGCCTCTCGGACTCTGCCATGGACCTGCCGGACGTCACCCTGTCCCTCTGTGGGGGCCTCAGCGACAATGGGGAGATTTCTAAAGGTACGTGGGGCGGGCTTGCCTGGGCTCCACCTTGGAGCAGCCTGTGCACAGGGCTGGACCCCACCTGCGGCCGTGCAGGGGTTTAGGCTCCGGGGATCTCATGCGAGCCTCGGTGTCTTCCTGTGACGGGGACTGGGGGGGGCACCCTCAGGCCACCAGCTGCTGCTCCCCTGCAGTTGTTGAAGCAGTTGTGGGCCTGGGGTCCGGCACCCTCCGAGAGGGCACTTGGGGCAGGGCTCAGACGGTGGGACGCTGATAGTTCCCGAGTCTGTAGCCTTTCTGGTGAAAAGTTAGATTGTTGTCTGTCTCAGCTGGAGACAGAAGCCGGCCCCAGATAAGGAAAGAGCTCTGCAGAGTCGGGGAGGGCGAGGGGGGCCCGGGTGCACGTACCCTGGGGCGTGTCCTGCTGCCTGTACGCACGTGTTTAACCTGAACTCAACGTCTCCTCCATCTGCCAGTGGCTGACTTCCTCCAGGCCGGCACCCTTACCCCAGCGTGCCCTTTCTGCTCCTTCTGTCCCCTCCTGAGGGTCTGCAGACGTGGCATGGCATGGCACGGGAGGGGCCAAAGTCCCCCACCCTGTTTCCTGCAGTTCTGCTTTCTTAGTGTCACCAAATGCTAATTACACCTCTCTCCTCCATCTCTTTATCCCATTTCTTTGGTTTACATCTTATAGAAATTAATGGTGTATCGTGGCCACCAGTTCCTTCTAGGAACAGTATTAAATCGGCCATATTCTTTTTATAATCCTCTCGTCTTTATTACTTTTCTCTCATTGCTGAGACAAAATACCCAACGCCCAAAGTTAATGGAGGAAAGGTTTATTTAGCTCAGTTTGTAGAGGTTTCAGTCCATCATGGGTTGGCTCCAAGGCAGGGTGGCATGGCAGAGAGGCAGCAGTTCATGGTGGCAAGTGACAGCAAAAGCAAGCGACCTTAACAGCGTCTTTCTGCCCCTTTTATACTTGACTTAGGCTGCTGGGATTAGGGTGGTGCCAAACCAATCAGTGAGCCGATCACACACCCTGAATCCCAGCATCACACACTCCAGCTCCAGCCACCTCTGAAAAAAACCCTATGACCACTTGAGGCTTTGGGGGGCCCTCTAGACACACAGCGTAACATCCTCCTAAAGCCTCAGTTTAAAAATTTCTAGGAGAGGGTGGAAAATACAAAATAGGAATAAAATACAAAGTGTGCTTTGGCGTTTGGGATGTTAGTGACTTACTTTGTTAAAGTTTCTTATGAAAGGGGACAGAAATGGCAAGTAAAAAGAAGTAACACCATGCGCAGTCACCCAGAGGACTTCTCCGGGCGGCTGCGGCGGCCGGGTCCGCGCTGGTGCAGGGTTAGGGTCAGGCCACAGAGGCACGGGCCCCTGGGTGGTGCTTGCCGCGCCCGACTCGGGCTCTGGTCCGCTGCTGCTCCCCAGAGCAGCTGCATGCGGGTTTGAAGGGTCCCCAGTGTGGTGAGCGCGTCGTGCCGTAAAGCCCCGTGAGCGTCCCCTGGCCGTGACGCACCCTTCTGCTGAGAATGGAACTTCATTTTTGTGAGTTACAGTGGACGTGCCTGTCACCCTCCCTCTCGTGCCACACCTGTAATGATGTATTTTCCTGAGTCTCTGGCATGTCGCTTTCTCCTGTTGTTCAGGTTGTTTGACTTTTTAACTGGGGGAAGAGCAGGAAGACGAAAAAAAAGCTTTTCTATCTATCCTGAAAAAAAAAACCTGACGTTTTGCCTTTGATTAAGATTAGTTTTTTTTGGGCTGGTGAGATGGCTCAGTGGCGCAAGCGCGAGGGCCTGAGTTCGACTCCCGGAACCCACATACGAAAAAGGGGCCGGTGATATCGCTCAGCGGCACGGGCGCCTGCTGGCGCGCGAGGTCCTGAGGTCGACCCCCGGTACCCACAAAAAAAAAAAAAATCGTTTTTTTTTTTTGAAAGGACTTATTTTAGCCTGCATTCCTACTATGCAGAATGCTGTGATGTCTTGCAGGAATCTGTGAGCTCTCTAACCAAATAGATCGCAATTGTTTACATTGCAGAAAAATTCATGGAGCACATCATCACTTACCACGAGTTTGCGGAGAACCCTGGACTGATAGACAACCCTAACCTCGTCATACGGATTTATAACCGGTAAGTACCCTTGCTTTGCTCATTGCTCAGTACTCCTGTAGTTTTTTTACAAGTGCTGTTTTTCCCTGTCACACTTCTTGCTATAAAATTTGTCACCTCACACAAATGAGCCAGTAGGCCGTGACTTTGAAGGTGAAGCCTCAGCTTCATGTTAAATGCGGCTTCGAAGTGCTGCTCCTCTTCGTGGGTTTCGGTGCCTCTCTGCTCGAAGTTGGGGTTGTAGCAGTGATTTTTCGTGTGAGAGAAACGTAGTTGACCATATTTTTGAGGAAAAGAATAAGCAGTTTGAGGTGTTATTTCTGTTTCTCCTCCGTTCCTCTTCCCCTCCCTCCCCAGCCTGCTCCACGTCTCTCTCTCCATCTCTGTGTAATGGTTTCACACAATTTTCATTTCTCACAGTTACTATAACTGGGCATTGGCTGCACCCATGATCCTCAGCCTGCAGGTTTTCCAGAAGAGTCTGCCTAAGGTGAGCCGTCCGCGTCCTGCCGGAATTCGCCCGGGTGTGCTCCTTGCTGGGTACTTGTGCTGCTCAGTTGTATCCGAGTTTAATGTCTGATACAAAACATCCAGGCTGCTGTATGTGGCTACTAAAATGTTTCATGCCCACCATCTAGGAAGTTAGCTGGGCTGCGACTTTTGTTATTGTTACTAACTGTGGTCGTGACAAAGTCCAGGGATTTGAGGTTGGGGAGTGGCTCAGTGGCAGAGCACTTCTGTCCCATGCGCCAGGCCCTGGGGGAGGAAAATGTCAGAGTTTACTGATCATCAGTTGAGCGGAGAAAGCGTGGAAAGCTCTTCTCTCCCGTCCATGTTGGGAGAAGGGGTGAAGATGCGCGACGCCGTGTACTGGGTTGGACTGTGGCTACGACACCGCTTCGTTAGGTAGAACCTGGAGGTTTCTTGCTGATCTCAGCACAAGATGCCCTCCCGTCCCGAGGGCTGCCCACTGCCGGACCTGGCACCAAGGCGGCTGCTGCCCGCTGCCCAAGTGGCTAGGGAGGTGGCGCCGTCCCGCGGGCTGGCGGTGCGGGGGTCAGGTGCCACCCGCCCGCAGGCTCCAGACTGACCACGTTGGTGTTCCCAGGCCACAGTGGAGTCCTGGGTCAAGGACAAGATGCCAAAGAAGTCTGGGCGCTGGTGGTTTTGGCGGAAGCGGGAAAGCATGGCCAAGCAGGTAACAGACTGGGAGGCCGCGGGGTCCCCAGGCTGGACACGGGACTCCTTGGTCTAACCCCAAACCCCTCACGCTCCCAGGCAAGCGCTCTCAGCTGGGCTCTGCCATGGGTGACAGTCACGTTCCTGAGATGCTTGAGTGGCCGTGTCACAGTCAGGGTGTGGTCCCTGCTCTGGCCTGTGCTGAGCCCCCCGGGGGGGGTGGAGGCGCCCCTCACTTCTGTGTCTGCGGGGGTGTGAGTCTGGGCCGCTGTGTGTATTTGTCACTTTGCTCCTGGCTGTCGGGTGGCTCTCGCATGGCAGCACTTGGCCCTCTCGGGTTCTGTCCCATGGCTCCAGTGGAGGAAGTCTGCTTCTCTGAGTCCCCAGTGTGGGCTGGGGTCTTACTCTTTCCTGAGGGCACTGGTGGAGGGGCTCGAAGGCCGCCACTGTCATCTTTCTCTTTCAGCTGCCAGAGGCCAAGGAGGGGAAGTCGGAGGTGCCTCCGGCCAGCGACCTGCCCGTGAGCGCCATGGAGCCGGCCAGCGCCAGGTGGGGCTCTACCCCCCTCCGCTCAGCATGTGGCGTTCCTCAGCTGTCGCAGCAGTTGATCTGTTCAGTTTTAGTTAGAGGCATGTTTGTCCTTAGACGAAGTTGTGGCATTCGGTGGCTTGTTGGTGCCACTGGGCCCACGGCCCCTCCTTCTCCAGAGACCATCCTCGGTGGAGGAGTGAATACGCGTGTCCCTGCCTCGCGGATCTCTTGCCCCATCCCAGAGCATGGGGTCAGTGTTGGGACCGTGGCACTTTGAGTGCCTCATGTCGAGCAAAGGGAGGCGTGAGGAAGACTAGGGCTGGGGTCGGTCAGGTGTGTCGTCATCTCCCCTGGACACTGAGTGGCGACTAAGGACAGCAGCTCGTGCTGTCCTAGTTTCTGCCATCGGTTTCTGTCCCCGGTCCAGTTTTCTCCCCTGTGTCACCACATCCACACCACAGTCTCTAGTCCAGGAGTTTGTCTTCTTGCGGCTCAGCCTCTTCTTTCAAGGGCTGTGTAAAGTACTTCTCAGCAGCTTTTGAAAGCACACACACTGATATTTTCTTTAATTTGTACCTTTTGAAACATACATACCCTTGCTAACAGCATTCACCAGCATGGCAGAAAAGAACAGGCCCGGCCCATTGGTTGTGTCAGTGCACCCTGCGTGGGGGCAGGGCTGGAGGGGCCTGGGCAGCTGTGCGCACGAGAGCCCGGCTGCGGAAACGGCTCTGGCCCTCGCTAGCGAGCACTGAGGGTCTGCATGAAAAGCACTCGCCGGTGATGGCTCTGTGTTCACCAGGCTGACCGAGGACGACGCGTCGAGTGACGAGGGCTCCCAGGAGCTCGAGGAGTCCATCGCTGTGGAGCCCCTGCCTGCGGAGGCCCTGAGCCATGGCAGCAGCCCCTCGTATAAGAAGTCGCTGCGCCTCTCCTCGGACCAGATCGTGAGTCCCGTGGCACAGTGGTGCCGGCCGACTTAATTCCACCTGCCGCCACTCCGGTGGCTCAGTCCCCACTGGTGCAGCCAGATCCCCACCTGACCTCCGCCTCAGGGCCTCTCCCGCGGGCCCCGTGAGTCTCACTGCTGACCAGACCTGGCACGGCAGGAGAGGGGGGGCGTCCTGTTTATTTCCGCCCCTGTCCTGCCCCGTTTGCATTCCGATTGCATTCTGATGGCCTGGGGCTGTGGGGGCCTGGGCAGGACAGGGGTCCTGCTGGGAAGGCAGGGCTGGTGGTGTGGGGGACACAGCAGCCCTAGGAAGCCCACGGCCCCACGCAGGGGTCGGGTCCAGGCTGTGTGCGGTGGGGACCCTGGTACGCAGTTGAAATCTGTTCCAAACCCTAGGTTCTCACCTGGTTCTGTATTCTTACACTTTCCTTAAAAGGCAAAACTGCAGCTCCACGATGGCCCCAATGACGTTGTGTTCAGTATCACGACCCAGTACCAAGGCACCTGCCGCTGTGCAGGGACCATTTACCTGTGGGACTGGAATGACAAGGTCATCATTTCCGACATTGACGGGACAATAACCAAGTAAGCGCGGTCCCTCGGTGTGGCGGGTGCGGCTGTCTTTGCCGCAGGGAGGGTTTCTCCTGGGCGGTGAGCCCTGAGCATCCCGTGTGTGCCCACAGTCGCTGTATGGGCCTGGAGAGGGTGGAGCCGTGTAGTTATTTGGCCTCCAAATTCTGGCCTTGAAATAAAACAAGCTGTAGAGACGAGGGAGGAGTGAGAAGGTGGCTGCAGGTCACCTCTGACAGCGAGCGCCTGGCTGTTACGCGACCCCACTCGGAAGTGCCAGCCGTGTATCTCAGCGCCACCTGGAGGATGCTTGGCTTCGTGTTTCCTAACTGAGCCTCTTCTGCCCTCCGCAGGTCTGACGCTCTGGGCCAGATTCTCCCGCAGCTGGGTAAAGATTGGACCCACCAGGGCATAGCAAAGCTCTACCACTCCATCAACGAGTAAGTTCCCTCCCTGCGTGCGGAACGCTTGGGTCAGGGCATGGGCAAACCACAGCAGTCATCGCACGTGCGCCGTGTGTTGGTGACCCAGAGTCCCCACGTTCCAGCACCGTGTGCCTGAGCGACGTTAGGCTTTACTTCTGAACTTGAGGCATCACCTGCTGCCCGTATCATCCGTCGTAACCGTAGTTCTCTAACTCAAGTTTAACAAGAGAGCTGGTGCGCAATTTTGGCTTATTTCCTGGGTATTTTGAAATTGTGTTTCTTTTGAAATAATTCTTGTGTAGGTGATGCAGGCACACGTGGGTAACAGGCCACCGGGGGCGCTCTGGGGCATCCTCGGGGGTGACTGGCCTGGCCCCTGGCCCCACAGTCTGTCCATGAAGAGTAAAATCTGTGATCCCAGCTGGCTGCTTACTGAGTTTAGGAATTTACTTTTCACAGAACTCGAGAGGAACGATTCGCGTCTGTTGAACAGAAAGGTGTAGGATTTGTTTCCTCTAGCCAGAACAGGGAGTGTGAACAGTGCGCATTTTCTGTCTCCCGCCCAGGAATGGCTACAAGTTCCTGTACTGCTCCGCCCGCGCCATCGGCATGGCTGACATGACCCGCGGCTACCTGCACTGGGTCAACGACAAGGGCACCATCCTGCCGCGGGGCCCTCTGATGCTGTCGCCCAGCAGCCTGTTCTCTGCCTTTCACAGGTGCCCCTCCCATGGGCTCCCGCTTCCCCTGCTGGGCGCGGCCAGGTGGGTGGGGACCCTGGGCCGAGACGGACAGCAGCTCCTGGCACTCGCAGTCCGCGTGAACCTGGACTGTGTGGAGGAAGGTTTCTCCTCCCCAGCCCTCAGTCCGAGGCAATGGCAGAGAGGAGGAAGGGCCCCGCTCCCACGGCACTGGACGTCTCCAGGAACTCGGGGGAAAGCTAACATGTTGACTTTGGTGACTTTTTTCTTAGGGAAGTGATAGAAAAGAAGCCAGAGAAGTTCAAAATCGAGTGTCTGAATGACATCAAAAACCTGTTTGCCCCGTCCAAGCAGCCCTTCTACGCCGCCTTTGGGAACCGTCCCAACGTGAGTGTCCTGGCGCTGACTGGGGGAGGGGTCTCCCTGCTGTGTACAGAGTCCGCCCCGCGCACTTGGCTGTCGCCGCTGTTGGGCAAGCCCAGAGGTCAGATCTGCCCCAGAAGGACACGCACGCTGCGCTGTCTATACACTGCGCGCTCTACGTTCCTGGCGCTTCAATTCTGTTTCCTCAGGCAGCTTTGCCTCGTGGGTTTTTGTTTTGCGGTAACAAGGAATGAACGCAGAGCCTTTGCATTGAGCTGCATCCCAGCCCTGTTTGTTATTTTTCATTTTGAGGCAAGGTCTCTGTAAATAGCCCAACCAGGGCTCGAGTTAGCAATCCACTGCCGCAGCCTCCCCGAGTGCTGGGATCATAGGCCTGTGCCACCATGCCTGGCTCCGCTCCAAGTTCTAAGCTGTGGCGTTGGAGCCCCCGAACCTGGGCTGCAACACTTCCCCAGCCCCTCCCATCCTTCGGGTGGCCAGCGTGCTGATGGCACCCACTCCAGGTCGTCTGCCAGGGGCCGGCTTCTCTTTAGCTGCCAGCCCCCCCGCAGCCCTGCAGCTTGGCACCGCTCGTTAGCGGCTCCGTCTGAAGCTCTGTCATCGGCAGAACCGCACGTCCCCACACCGTGTTCCCCGCAGAGCCGCCCGTCTGGTCTGTGCAGCTTCTCACTTCCTGTCCCTCCTGCAGGACGTCTATGCATACACACAGGTTGGAGTCCCGGACTGCAGGATCTTCACCGTGAACCCCAAGGGAGAGCTCATCCAGGAAAGGACCAAAGGGAACAAATCATCGTAAGTGCGCCAGGTGCCCGCCTGGTCAGAGCTGTGCCCCTTGGGATGTTGGGTGTGGGCTGCTCTGAACAGCTGCTGAAGGGACCCAAAGGGCTGTGCGGGGCACAGCTGTCCCTGCCCGGCCCGCAGGAAGGATAACCGCCTGTCTCCCCGCCCAGGTATCACAGGCTCAGCGAGCTGGTGGAGCACGTGTTCCCGCTGCTCAGCAAGGAGCAGAACTCCGCCTTCCCGTGCCCCGAATTCAGCTCCTTCTGCTACTGGAGGGACCCCATCCCCGCCGCTGACCTGGACGACCTGGCCTGAGGCCTGGCTGACAGCTGCCCACCCTCCCCGGGAACCACGCTTCGCGCCTTCCTGCCCTCCCTCTACCCTCCCAGGCCCACTCTGCCCTGTGCCCGAGGAGGAGGGAGGGCTTGCCGCGCCCCTGAGCTGCAGAACTGAACAGAAAGGCAGAGGAGCCCCGCAGCGGACCAGATGTGGCACAGCGCAGGTGTGAGGTCTCCACGGCAACTTGCAACTGCCCATGGTGCGAGCGGGACTGGCACGGCCTGTCATGGCTGTCCCTGAGGCTCCTCAGCCCCTGCGCCCTGAGGTGGGACAGCTTTTCCCCAGCCTGGGCCACCGGGAGTCCCGGTGGAATTCACTCCTCTGTGCCTGCTCTGGGATGACAGCCCTTCTCAGACTGTGTGCCCAGGATAGATCCGCGTCTGAGCCACATCTGCATGCGTCGTCTGCAGTGACAGTGGGAAGCCAGGGATAAACCCAGGGAAAGCAACCGTGGCATCCGCAGTGCAGCCGTGTGGGTCCCAGGAGGCGTGGCCTTTGTCCTTCCCCTCTGTGTGGGTTCTGGCTCAAGTGGCCCTTGGGTCTTGCTTGGGGACAGGATTTCTGATCCTCTGTGCTTCAGGTTTGTCAGGAAGCAGGGTGACACTTGCTTCAGGACCAGCAGCCAGCAGCACCAGTTCTGCACTTGGTGTCACATGGGAGCCCGTGAGACCCACAGGGACACAGGGCCCTGCGTGGTCACTGCAGCGCATGTGGCCGCTGCACACCTGGCCTGGCTGTGATGAGCTCATGTCAGATGTTGGATCCGGCAGGGCTGGTGACTGTCCCTGTGGCAGTGATGGCCAGATAGCTGCTAGAGGGGGGCTTTGGGGACCC
Source organism: Erethizon dorsatum (assembly GCA_028451465.1). Classification (NCBI taxonomy): domain Eukaryota; kingdom Metazoa; phylum Chordata; class Mammalia; order Rodentia; family Erethizontidae; genus Erethizon; species Erethizon dorsatum. The sequence continues at coordinate 26,972,974 of CM051838.1, read as the reverse complement.
TGACAGCCCGGGGCCTGGTCCTGCACCGAAGACCATAGGAAAGTGGGGTCCCGGCAGAAGGGCTCGGGTCGGTGTCATTTCCAGCTCTTCGTGTCTGCACGGTCACACGGGGCTTCTTGTTGGAGTTCGCCTCACGCACAGTGAGACCGGTGGAGCACCGGAGGAACGCGCGCTTCTTCCGCATCGGAGAGGCCACAGTCCTGTCCCCAAGAGACAGGACGGGCTCCCCCAGCGCCCTGCAGCAGGTGGCTCCCAGGACTGAGGGTTCAGGGGCTCCCCGTAGAGCAGGGTAGGAAGCGAGGCTGTTCCGCGACGGTGCGTGGAGAGCAGCCACGGTCCCCGTTGTCGATGCCCCTGTGCCCTCTGGGCCCCCTGATCTCGGGCGAGAGGTGCCGCGCCCCGGTCTAGGGAGACCCCGCGAAGGTGTGGCGCGGAGCGTGGTGCCCCTGCGGCGTGCTTCTGGGGCTTTTTTCCTGGATAGTTTGTTCCCTTTCCCGACAAGCGCTTCTCTTCAGACACATGGCCTCCCAGAGGGCCCGGCCGGGGGGCTGGACGTCCCCTGTCCCCATGTCCACTAGCCCCAACCTGGTTGCACACGTCGGTGGGGACGTAGGCTGACCAGTGAGCCTCGCTGACAGTAGCCGCTTACTAGTGCTGTAGTGTGGTGGAGACCGCATCTGTGCTGGAAACCCATTGCCATTTGGTACAAATGACATTTGTTCTTTCTGTGAAAGAGAGATGCCCTCCATGTATTTGCACACAACCCTCAGACGGCGAGGCAGGGTCGCCTCTGCTGTCTTCCAGTGACGGTCACTCTGCCTGGGGGGAGGTCCCTTTCCCTCCTCCGGGTCCATCGAACTAGAGTTCGCCCTGGCGTCGTGAGCTGGCCCCGTCGGTACCGCGTCGGCATGGCTCTCAGTTGGGAAGGAAATGCCTGTGGGGCTCAGTCCCCAGACCGAAGCTGCTGCCCCGCAGGGCGGGGAGCGCCGTGTGCCCGCCTGTGCCCGTGCCTGTCTGCGGGCGCCCAGCGGAATGGTTAGGGTGTGGCGCTGGCACACTCTTCGGCGTCACCCTTTCCTGGGGAGCCCTGCTTTCTGGGTGTGAGAGCATGCGAGGTTTCATTTAAAACTGGTTTAAAACTGGTTAAAATAAGTGTTCTTTCCAGGCAAGAGTGATTTTTTTGGTTTGGTTTGAAGGTAAAGAGAGGGGAACTACTCTTTCTGTTTAGTAATTACAGTCAGCTGATGATAAAGCACTGATTATTAGGCAGCAGTGTCACTAATAGTTGTCCGAAGTTAATCGTAAACATCAGTCCAGTTCTCTTAGCTGTGGTAAAGATGTCGTCAGATGAATGGCTCATATTTTGGTGCAGTGTTTGATGTTCAAAACAAAATGTTACAATAATAAACAAGCGTAAAACCGAGTGGGTTTGGCTCTTTTTTTCAGGGGACATTCAAGCCATCCTCTCTGTACGCTGGCCAGAAAGTGGTAATTTCCATAAATTAGCATTCTGACCTTTGCTGCCTTGAATTTGTCCATGGGAAAAATGCTTATTTTGAAAGAGGGTTCCAGAGAGTGTGGCTCCGCCCGGAGGAGCTGACCTCTGGCTCTAGGTTGTCCCGGAGGTGATCCGCGGGTGCCTAGGGAGCCCCTGCCACAGGGTCCCTGGGGTCCCATCAGGTCCCCCTCAGGTGTGTTCATGCAAGCCAGCGAGCTCTGTGGTCCAAATCCACGTCCACAGATTGGGCAGTGTGTGCTGCGCTCGTGGGGGAGGCTTTTTTTCTCCCCTGCTGCTGTGGCGAGGGCAGGGTGACAGGGCCCATGAGTCTGGCTGTGGGTCCCTGGCTGTGCTTTGGGACTGGAACGGAAGCACCGGGGCAGGGAGCCTGACATAGTGAGGAAGTGGACTTGACCCAAAGGGCTTGGCGCACTGGAGGGGGCTGCAGACGCCCCTGAGCCCTGGCGCCCTCTCTGCGGCACCCTAGAGTTTGCATGTCCCCCCACTTCCCAGTGTCGGACCTACGAGGACAGCATGGATGCGCATTCAAAAAGTGGGTGAAGCCCTGCTTGGGTGCCTGTGACACAGCTACCCCTTTTCTTTCAAGCTGCGAATAATTTGTAGGCAACCATCTGGAAGATGGTAGCGGCATCAGGAGTACTAATGTGCCGATCTGGAAATCATTTCAAATGCAGCGCGCAGTGTCTCAGCTCCTTCCTGCAGGTATCGCTTAGCATTGTTGTTCATCATCTGAATGAGGCCATGGGGCAGTGCTACATGTGGGAAGTAGGCGTCCCCAGGTGTTTGAGCTACCCTTGATCTACCCTGACAGCTTTCTAGCCACAGTGCCCTGAGTTCAAAAGTCATAACCTCAGTCGGGCACACTGGTGTGTGCTTGTAGTCTTAGTCTATCTGGGTTTAATCCTAGCACTGCAAAATAGAAAAGGTCCAGAAAGAGGAGGACCGCGTTCTTGTTCTAGAGCTGTTTCTGGAGTAGGAGATCTTTTCTGTGCCGGGCCTACTCCCTGGCGGTCCAGCCATTGAGCGTTTGTCCCCTTTGGCACTCGGCGTAGGGAAGAGGGTGAAGGCCCGTGTGTGTGCCAACTGGGCTTTCCTGAAAACACTCTGCTGCCTGGGATTTTCCATGAGTCACTTCTAGGACAGCCAGGGACACTGCAGCGACCTCTAGCCAGTTCCCCAGCTGCAGACACCAGAGCAAGAACGCCACTGTCTCCCACTCTTGGACCAAGAGGCCCAAGCTTCAAAATAGTCCAGCAGCAAAACCGAGTCTTGCCACGCCCTTCAGGGCTGGGGCGAGAGCCCTCGGGGTGTGTGGAGGCCTGTGATTCCCTTTGCCTGGAAACATAAGGACCTTCCGCAGCCCAAGGCCTTCCTGCGGGGCAGGTGCCGTGCAAGGGTGCTAAAACCATTCCTCCCGTGTGCCTTCCCCGGCTGCCGTTTTCCCCACGACCCTTCACTTTCCAGCCCATTTTCCCATCCTGGTCCGGAAGAGCCCCTCACTAAGGGTTCCCTGTGCCTGGCGGGTTCCAGGGCAATGCCCGCTGCCTCGCGGAGGGGCTCACTTTCCAGCCGTGATCGTGTACGTTGGGCCTCTTGTTGCCGAGGAACCTGGGTCCATAAAGGTGCGTCTGCCAGCGCACTGTGCGGCAAAGCAGCAAGCATTCGGGCTCATTAGCCTGGGACCCCACCTGATTCGATTTGAGTTTGCAGCCGCCTCGGCCGCAGGGCGGTGGGGCCCTGACCGCCCAGCACATCTGGTCTCACTTCCAGCCAAAAACAGCTGGATGCCGACGGTAACAGTTTTACAGTCAAGGTTAATTTATGCAAGACAACTTTCTGTATCCCTAAGAAAAGTCACTCCCAAGCCATAAGGAATCGGTCATAAAGAAGGAACGTGGTTTTTACATCTTTATTGACGCTCCCAGTCTTTGCACTGAAATCGCACACGTCATCCACGGAGCCCAACAAGCTTCCTCGTCAGTCCCTGCTGTGTCCGTGTCCCCGTCCCTGTGGGGCTGCGTCCCGGGCAGGACCCGCGCCCCGTGTGAGGAACCCGCACTGGACACTCGGGGTGCTGTGGGCCGGGGCAGTCTTCAGTGTTTAGACTTCTCTCCTGCACACGGTCTGGCGACAGCGGCTGCAGCGTCGCTGTCAGGGAGGATCGGGCATGGTGCCCTGCAGCCGGCCGCCCCCGATCTCAGGTGGTCCAGGGGTGTCCGGCCCAGGAGCGCCGGGTGGAGCCGCAGCCGGGGCGAGGCAAGGGAGGAGGAAGGGCGAGGGGGCTTCCCTGGCCTTCCTGTCGTCCAGTCCCAGTGACAACAGGAGCGGCCACCAGCCCGCCCGCCCGGTCCGCGGCGTGGGGGAGGCAGGCTGCAGACAGCGCTCCAGCACGTACGCGAACCGAGTGCATGGAGGCCGGAGTCCTGGGCGCCCGGCTCCTAGAGGCGGCTGAGGAAAGGGTACAGGAAAACCCCGCTGAAGGTGGAGTACATCTCGTCGAAGTCCGTGTGCGCCAGCCGGCCCCCCGTCACCACCACGGTGACACCGTCGCCCGCCTGGAGGTGCACGACCAGGTGGAAGGCGCCGGGTCCCCCGCAGGTGCGCGCGGCCCCCGGCGGGCGGTGGAACTCCAGGAGCTCGCGCCGGTACCCGGCCGTGTGCAGCTGCGCCACGCTGGCGTTGGCCACCGACAGGACCGCTTCCACGTAGGCGTCGCGCTCGGGCGTGAGCGTGGCCGTGATCAGGTAGCGCCCGGCGTACGGGGCCGTGAAGACGCCTGCGGGGGGGAGGCGGTGAGCGCGCCCGTCCTCCTGGGCGCTGGGTCCCGGCCGGGAAGGGGCCCCTCCGCTGCCAGCCGCCTCGGCCGCGCTCTGCCACCGAAGCGCGCCTCGCTGCGGACCCGGTCGCTGGAGCTGAGCCGTCTCTCACCTACAGCCGCGCCGGGACCTCGGGAACCGGCCGGGCCGCTGGGGAGAGCAGGTGGCCTGCGCGCCCCTGTGGGGCCGCCTTCCTGCCGCGGGGCCCACCGGGCCTTTGCCACTGCCGTGTGCAGGGCTCGGGCCTCCTGGAGGCTCGGGTGCGACCCCGATGCCGCTCCGTGGGGTGCACCCCAAGGCTACCTTGCCCCAGAGGAGGCCCACTGCGGACGGACCCCTGCCCCCAGCCCAGGTGACCCGGGAGCGCTGCAGCACCGCCCTGGCCCAGTGTCCGGCCGAGGTGGCTCTGCGGGGGCGGCACCAGGTCTGGACCGGACCACAGCCCCGGCCCGCCGGAAGGAAGGGGCTGCGAGCTGGAGGGTGGGCTGCGGCCCTGGGTCCCGGCACCCCCGGAAGTAGCCGAGGCGCCGCCACTTTCGACAGCAAATGACTTCAGGCTTCCAGGGCCTTTCCTGGGCCCCAGCGTCGCCACAGATGTCGGGGTCCAGAGCCCCCGCCTGGGACAGGGCCCTGCTCAGGGTCACCAGAACTTCTCCTGCGGTGTCCTCGCCCTGAGGGTGCCACCCGGCCTCCCAGGGACCTGCGTGCCATGAAGGCAGCAGATGAAACCTGGTTGTCGGTCCCTCCATGTGCCCGGGCACCAGCAGTGACCCAGGCACCGGAAGGTAACTTCTGCTCGCGTGGGTGGCCAGAGCCACTCAGAGGGAAACCAAAGTCAGCTTCAGTTTCTGAGGAGCTGTGTCCTGGCTGTGACTGGGGACAGTGAAGAGGGCCAGGGACGCTGACGGCTGCAGAAAGGACAAGACGCGAGGCCAGGGATGCAGGCACTCACCGGTGTTGGGGTTATAGACGTCCCCATCGTTCACCAGCACCTTGTTAAAGAGGACGACACCCCTGTCGCTGGGGAACGGCTTCTGTGTGAGTCCAGCTGAGAATGACACCAGGCCAGGCACCAAGAACCCTGGGGGAGAGGACAGAGCAGGGAAAGAGGGGAAGCTGGCTTAGTGAGCCCGGGGTGGTGAAGCTCTAATGGGACAAACTGCGTGTCACACCCAGGGGACTTGGGGACCAGCTAGGCTTTCAGTGACTAATGGGGGGCTGGGCATGGTGGCCCACGCCTGTGATCCCAACACTCAGGAGGCTGAGGCAGGAGGATCACAAGCTCAAGGCCAGCCTAGGCTACATAATGAGACCCTGTCTCCAAAAAAAAAAAAAAGGCTAGGTGTGGGTGTGACACTGGCTGCTGTGACCTGGGGAAGCCCTGGAGTCCCAGGACCTTAGGGGACTCTGAGGACCACAGGGGGTCCGGCCACCCAGCCCAGCCAGGAACACTGGGAGCTGGGGCGATGGAGGACGGGACAGCCCCACAGCATGGCCCATCCCGCCGCTGCAGGGCTGCCTCCCAGGCGCGCCACCCGGTCCCCACCGCACATACCTGGGGCGGCTGCAGGCGGTGTCTGGGGGTACCCTGGAAAGAGAAGGGGTGTCAGTGCTGCCCGTCCTAGATGGTCCGATGGTCCCTGGTCTCTGCAGTGATGCAGCTGGCCAGGCAGCCACGCGTCCCCTCTTGGGCATACCAGCGGCCACAGGAAGGGACCGAACCCAACCCTGCACGACCTGGTCCCCTGAAGGGGGGCCCAAGCTGCCTCGGCCCCCGGAAGCTGGCACGATGTGGCCCTGGCAGGAAGTCTATCCCATGCCACAGCCCTGCGCAGGGCGTCTTCCTCATGTGGCCTCCCAGTGTTGGGGACATTGGCCACAGAAGGCCTGGTTCTGGCCCTGGCTCACACACACACACTCGCTGCCCTTGCTGTATACTCTGTTGATGTCACCACTGTGCGAGACCGCAGCGGCACTGACGGCTCCCCAGGAGCACCCAGCCCCGTGACCACCCTCATGTGGCGGGGACAGGCCTGAGCCGCAGAGGGGCCGGGACGGCCACAGCGTCCCCAGCTGCTGCCAGTCCTACTATCCCAGCACCCTGGCAGCCCCCTTTCTGAACCTGTGCCCCCCCAGGTGGTCCCAGACTGTCCCCTGCCTGTGACTGTCCCCCTGCTTCCCCGGGGCGGGCTTACCTGGGGCGCCCGCGTAGCCCTCGGCGCTGGGCTCGGGCTGGTGCCCGCTCTGCCCATCCACGCCCCGCGGCAGGCCCTTGCCCGACACACCCTTCCTGCCCGGGGGCCCGGCCTCGCCCGTCTCCATCACAACCCCCGTGGCGCCCGGCAGCAGGGGTGGCCCCATCCAGCCGGGCTGAAAAGGTGGGGGCAGCGGCTGCTCGGGGGGCCACGGCATCAGGGGTCGCTTGGGGAGCACTGGCCGCTGGTCCGTGGACCACTGTCGTGCAGCATCCTCGGGTGGCGCAGGGCTCGGCTCAGGCTGGGGTGATGCAGTGGTGGCCTCGGCCGGCACCTGTGGGGTCCCCCGGGAGGGGGGCGCTGCAGAGGGTTCCTCAGCTGAGCAGAGGAGGCGGAGATACACAGCGTTACCGGGTGTCCAGGGCCCCCCGCAGTCCCCACCTCGGTGACACCCGCGAGCTCAGGACGGTGCCAATGGCTGGCTGGGAACGTCACTCTCCAGCAGCCAGGACACCACTCTGGGGCCCAGTGTGGGGATGGCCTGCCCACGTCTTCTGAAGAAGCTGGGGTCACCCAGAGGGCTTCCACCTCTCCTACATCGAGGGTTGGGCTCCCCAAAACAGCACCCTGCCCCACTCCAGCACCCCAAATCCCCGATGGCACTGCATATCCACACCAGGGCTGCATTGCACAAGACTCGGAGACGAGGGCCATTGGCCACCCGCAGTCTCTGAAAGCGGCTCAGCTCAGGATGGCTCGGGACAGCAATGCCGACCCCACAGCCACCAGGTAGGGGACCTGGGCAGGGGACCCGGGCAGGTGTCAGAGCTCAGGCCGCCTTCACAGCTGGCACGGACCCCAGCAGGCAGTGGCTCCCGTCCCTGCCCCGTGCGGGACCCTCCAGCGAAGATCCTCGGCACCCCACTGCTGCCCCACTGGTCACCCAAGTTGGCCGGAAGCTGCTGCCCTGAGCCTCTGTGTGCCTCCCAGGACGGCCTTCCGGGAACCCTCTCTGGTGGCCACAGCCCTTTGGAACTCGCTGGGCATGGCCTGGGCCCTGCAAGGCACAGAACATGCACACACACGCACACCTGTGTGCCACAGCAAGACAGTCGCCAGCAGGCACTGCAAGATGGCACCGTGGCCGCACCTAGATCCCACCTGTCCAGATACCCTCAGAACCCTCCAGGGTGACTGCCGCTTCCAAGCAGCTCCCCTGCCAGAGCCAGGCGAGGAGGGCAGCAGAGCCTGTGGCCCAGGACCTAATTCCTGCCCACTGTGGATCGAACACCCTGATTCTGCCATCCTGGGTCCTTCCCAGCATGCAAGGGCTCTAAGGAGGACGCCCAGTCCTCAGCACTCAGGCCGGCTGTCACAGCTGCTGAGAGGCAGTGAAGATGAGCTCAGCTGCTGCAGGGCCCAGCGCCTTGAGGCTGTGTGGTGGTGCCCTTGTCATCCCAGCACTCGGGAGGCTGAGGAAGGAGGATCACCCTGAGTTCAAGGCCAGCCTAGGCTACACAGTGAGACCATGTCTCAAAAAAGCAAGCAAGAGAAAAAAAAAAAAAAAAAGAACAAAGCCTGGGTGGCATCTGCTCATCCAAACCGGATCCACAGCTGGCATTAACAGCCAACTCCACCTCACCAGAGCGAGACGGCTGAGAATCCCAGCAATCCCAAGGTCACTGCGCCAGGACTGTGTGTCCTTCATGACACCGTGCTCCTGTCCCCTGCTGTGCTGCGGCTGAGAAGCAGGCTTATGGCAGTAGCCTGGGGCCGGGCAGGGGAGGGCAGGCCCAGGTGGCACCCCGCACCTGGCCCCAGTGATGTCTGACCTGGATCCAGAGCAGGCTGAGCCTGCAGTGCTGGCTGGCACCCTGCAGGACTCGATGCCAGTCAGGCAGAGTGCCAGCCATGGGCGCTTCCTGCTGTCTTGACACCCAGGGAGCCGGAGCTCAAACAGGGTTCCCCTCCCCCTCCAGGCCACCCGAGGCCACCCTGCTGCCACCTGAGGAACTCAGGTGTGGGAGAGGGGCTGATGGAGACTCCGCCTTGCAGAGAAATCCATCCAGTGTGGGGTGGGGCAGGGGATGCTGCCCGGTGGCCAGGACAGGTTCCCCACAGACAGCCGTGGCTCTCAATCCTACATGCTGTCTGGACCTGGGCCAGAGAAATCCGGAGATGAGGGACTCTTGGGGCTGGGGCCCCAGGGTGGGCTGAGGCAGGCAGGCTTCTTTGAGCAAACAGCTCCAGTTCTCCAGGCCTGACAGGTGCATGCAGAAGGTGCTCAGGGCTGAGAGCCCGTTCACAAGACAGGAAGGAGCAAGCAGTCCCAGGGCAGCTCAGGGCTGCCCTTGGCGGTGGGTAGAAGGTGAGCAAAAGCCTCAGGCTAGGACAGGAGAGCAGGATGTTGTGGGCTGCACCTTGGACACAGAACCAACTAGGGCTGAGACACCCAAGGAATAGAAAGGGCTCTCCCTCTCTTGTCGCTGTGCTCCCATTCCAGAAGGACCTGGACCAGAAGGTGGGGTTTTTTGTTTGGTTTTGGTTTTGATTTTTGGTTTTATGTAGCCCAGACTGGCCTCAAGCTCATAGCGATCCTCCTGCCTCAGCCTCCTGAGTGCTGGGATGACAGGTGTGCGCCACCGCGCCCGGCCAGAAAGTGCTTTGCCATGGCTGAATCCCAGAGTGGAGTTTGGTTTTTTGGTAGAAATCCCCAAGCTGACTAAAATGTTCCTGTAAGCGCAGGCGAGGCACAGGGGCAGCAGGTTGGGCTGGGGCGCCCGGTGACACAGAGAAATAAAAGCAGAGAATAGCTGGGGCGGAGCAGTGTTGCTAAGGGGCGTCCCTGGTGGCCCAGCCCCACACGCACTCTGACCCAGGGGGGCTTGAGTGCAGATTTAGCTGCAAGTCCCCGGGGCTCCCTGGACCCTGCTGATGGGACCTCCCGAGAGAGCCAGGACTTTGCACCTCAGGGCCCAGAGGGTCCTGCGCGTGCCGCTCAGGGACGCAGGGGCCCACACTGTGCGGGTCCATGGCACAGGGGAAGCAGGGGCCCGCGGCGGCCCGGTGGGAGCAAGTTCCAAAGCCAGGCCCAGGGGCGGAGGCAGTGCCTCGGGGCCTTTGCACACATTTGTAAAACCCCACCCAGGCGGCCCTGAACCCGCTGAGTCTGGTTGATGGCCAAGGCCAGCCTGCACCAGAGCCAGCCTTTCCTGATTATGCTTCACTGAAGCGCCTGCCCCCTCACTGCCCAGCTCATCTTAGACACTTAAAGCTGTGCTGCTCCTAAATGAAATGTTGCGGTAGCTGGCCGTGGGCCTGCAATCCCAGCACTTGGGAGGCTGAGGTGGGAGGATCGCCACACGTTTGAGGCCAGCCTGGGCTACTTGGTGAGGCCCTGTCTCAAAAAACAAAACAAAACAAAAAAGTCCTGATGACCAGAGCTCCAGCCCTGGGAGGAGTCACCTCAAGAAGAGACCAGAACGGGAACAGAGAGAAGAAAAGGGAAATTGTGCCGTGGTCACCAGAGGATCCTGAAACACTGTTGTGGCTTCGAGGCAGGGCTGTCCCTTCCTGCAAGTGTGACGCGGGAGAGATTTCCGTGACCGAGCAGTGTTGCCTTGACCGCGCCCACGTCCATAGCCGAGGACCCCCGAGCTCCGTCCCTTGCAGCCTGGGCCCCGGCACTGCAAGCCACCTCCTGGCCCCTTCTATTCTTTCTTTATTTCTATGTTGAGTTAGGGTCTTGCTCAGTTGCCCAGGCTGGGCTTGAACTTGGGATCCTCCTGCCTCATCCAAGGGATTTGTGCCTGAAGCTCTGGATGCTGGAGCGGCAGATTTATAGGCCTTGGATGCTTCCTAGCTGGCCCCTAACTCACAAAAGGAGGACGAGAGCAAGGTGGCGCATGCCTGTCATCCCAGACTCGGGAGGCTGAGGCAGGAGGATCGCTGTGAGTTCAAGGCCAGTCTGAGCTCGATAGCAAGACCCTGTCTCAAAAAAAAAAAAAAAAAAAAAAAATTCTGAGAAGGACGAGAAAGGGGTGAAGATCCCATGGCTGCCTGTGCCTTCCACAGCAGCCCAGCCTCGCCCACAGGGTCAGTCAGGCGCAGGCTGGGCACCCTTGCAAGGGCACGGGGTCACATAACGGGCAGGGCTGGCAGGTGCTCGAGCGCCAGCACAATTCCCTAACCCCCTGCTTTCACCTGTAACTCATGTACCAACTTCTCGAGCGGGCGTCACGATGATTTCTAACTCACACAGGAGGAAGAGGCGGCGCAGGGATGCAGGTAACGGACCGAGTCACGGCACTTGCGTGCAGGGGCTGGGATTTCAAACCTGAGAAGGCAGCCTCATCTCCTGGCTCCAAATCACCCCGCAGGCTCTCACGGTGTTAAAATCCAAGTCCTTTACACCCGCCGAGTCCCACACCACCTGCTTCCCGCCCCTTCTTGACCTCACTGCCTAGGACTTTCCCCTGCTCGTCCTCAGCAAAGCACAGCTTAGACGTTCAGGAGCAAATGCACCCTGCCCCAGGGCCTTTGCAGACGCTGTTGAGCCTTGAGCCATCTTCCCACACACACACCCCACAAGGCCCAAGCCATGAGCACATTCTCGTCTCCAGTCACCCATCACCTCTGAGGGCGGCTGTCCCTGGCCACTCAGGGGCAGGGACCTCCCCGTTCCTGCACCTGGCTCTGGTTTACCTTCCCTAAGCACCAACACTAATGGAACCCAGAGCTTTATCTGGACCGCTGTGCATTGTCTGCCTTCCCCTGGAGCAGGGCAGACGAGCACATGAGCAAAGACACCAACACAGGGCGTGGCTCGGGATGTTGCTGAATGCATGCGTGCATGAACGAGTGGGCGTGCTGGGGAGAGCGAGGGTGGGAAAGCGACGGGATGACACGGTGGCTCTCCATCTCCTGGAAGCACCCTTCTGGGTCCAGGATGAAAGCCACAGTCCTTCTGTACAAAGAGACAACCTCTAATCCCAGCACTGGGGAGGCTGAGGCAGGAGGATCACTGCAAGTTCAAACCCAGCCTGACGACATAGCGAGACCCTGTCTCAAAAATCAAGAAAGGAAAAGAATGGAAAGAACTGGCCCTCACTGCCCACCGTGCTTCTCCCAGGGCCCCGACCGCCCTGCGGACCACGCATGTCTTTCCCTCAGTGACTGAGGACACCGTCACATGAGCCCAGCCCTGCTCCACGGTCCCATGGCCTGGAACACAGTTGGCGCCCAGTAAGTGTCCCATCTATCACTGACGGATGTGACTTTCCCTGTGACATCGGTTCCAGGGGCCCCTTAGAGCTGAGACTCGGGTCTCTCCTCAGCTAGGGCCACCACAGGCTGCAGGACGCTCTGCTTGTGTTGTTGTCTTGTTTGGGGTTTTTGTTTCTGAGACAGGGTCTCGCTATGTAGTTCAAGCTGGCCTTGAACTCACTCTGTAGCCCAGGCTGGCCCGGAACTCGTGGCAATCCTCCTGCCTCAGCCTCCCGAGTGCTGGGATAACAGGCGTGTGCCACCACACCTGGCTCTGCTGGTTTCAATCTGCCTCTTCTCAGTCCCTGCAATTCCCAGAAGTCTGTATGTCCACATCTGCCATGTCCAGCCCTGAAGGCTGAGTCTGGAGGCCATGCCCTCCCCCACACCACCCACTTCCGGGTCCTGCTGTGAACTGGAGGCAGTCAACTCGGCTGTTATCTGAAAGCAGCGTCCAGATAGTGCTGGGATCGCCAGGGACCCTGCCTGGACATGGATCACGAACCCCACTGGCCACAGCAGCCGTGAGGTCTCAGCCCAGGGTGTGCAGAGCTGGGTCACCTGAACGAACAAGGTCTGAGGGGATGACAAGAAGAGGGAAAATGAAGAGGGAGGAGGCCAGGCGTGGTGATGCATGCCTGTCATCCCAGCACAGGGAGGCTGAGGCAGGAGGATTGTTGTGAGTTTGAAGCCAGCCTGGGCTACATAGTGAGACCCTATCTCCAAAAAAAAAGACAGAAAAGAAAAAGTGATGGGACTGTCAAGCTCTACTTACCTGCTGGTGGCGGAAACTTGACCAGGTCTTGCAGGTCAGAGGAAATCTGGAAGACGTGGCTGTAGAACTGCTGCACGGAACTCTTCAGGCCGGAGAGGTCTCTAGAGTGCGCCCTGAGTGTGCCGTTCATCTGCCGGACACAGGCCCACAGCCCGGCCACGTGCTTGCCAAGCCCCTCTTTGATCCTCTGCAGGCTGCCCGCCACTGAGTCCAGCCTGCTGCACATCCTCTCCACCAGGGACACCCGGCCCTCGACCGCAGCCACCCCTCCCTGGGCCCCGCGTGCCTGCTTGCTGCACATGGCCAGCTCGGCCAGTACCTGGGCCTGCAGCCTCTGCCACCTGTCCTCCAGCTGGGCGCAGCACAGGGCCCCGGGCTCCTGCGGGGCTGGGAGGGTCCCCACCGGCGCTGCCTGCTCGCCCTCAGTCACCTGGCCCACTGCAGCGCCCGTCCCTGCTCTACAGTCATCCGTCGCCTTCTGCAGATGGGTCACACTGTCTTCCATGCGGTTAAGCCCAGAACGGAGAGCACCGAGATCCTTCTGCAGCTGTTGGATGCTGTGCTCTGTGTCCTGAAACCTGTGGTGCACCATGTCATTCAGGGCTCTCCAAAGGCTCCTGCTGTCACCTGCCACGCGCTTGTCCCCAGGGGGCAGAACACCTTCCTGTGTGGGGAGCCCCCCTGGCGGGCTCTGCAGGCAGACGTCCTGCACCCCCTGCATCTGCTCCTTCAGGCGCTGCAGCTCTGCCAGGATGCGAGCGCTGTCCCAGCCGGGCCCCTCGGGCAGCACCGAGCCCTGGCTGCCGTTGGCCGCCTGCGGGAGGACACTGTCCAGCCTGTCCTCCAGGGAGCGGATTTTCTGGTCCAGGAGCTGCCGCAAGTCCCCGACCTCACCGTCGATGGCCCCGCGCAGGGTCTCCTCGATGTAGAAGCAATGCTCCTCTGCGTTCTTCTCTGTCACATTGATCCTGGCGTCCAGCTCGTCCCACCTGGCGTCGAAGTCCACATCCGTTTCTGGGACTGCCAGGCGGTGGAACTCATTGTCCAGCCGCCCGTTCAGCATCCTGGTGGCCTCCGCCACGCGCTCGATCTTCTGGTCCAGCGCCTGGATCTGTGGGCCCCAGTCACCGTTCCTTTCACCATCGCAGCAACCAGGCTGGGCCGCAGGGTCCTGAAGCCGGGCGCGGAGGTCGCTGAGGTCCTTTCTCAGGCTGGCCTCCTTCTCGGAGAGGAGCTCGATGACACCCAGGTAGCTGCTGCCGTAGTCGTCGCACTGCTGCTGCAGCCCCACCAGCTTGTACTCACAGGTGCTCTTGAGGTCGCCCAGCTTCCGGTCCACGCCCTCCAGGAGCTCCTCCCGCAGCGCCTCGATCCTGCCGTCCACATAGGCCTGCAGCAGCTCGGGGGCGCTCATAGTGGCCGTGGGGCCCTGCGCGGCCTCCTGCCCCTCATGGCCCTTTACCTTCCCGTCCAGCTCCTCCAGCTTGTCGCTCTTGGTCTTCAGGGTGTCCTCGACCTCGGCCAGCTCCGACTTGATGTCCTTCATGCCGGACTCCCTGCTGTCCAGGATTCCGGGGAGCCGGGCCACCTCTGTGTCCCCAGGGCCGGTGGGGCCAGGTGCGGGTGGCAGGTGCAGGCTGCCGAGCTGGGTGCCGAGCATCTTCCCGGCGCTGTCCTGGACCGAGTGCTTCAGGTGCTCGCTGACACCCGCCAGGGAGGCCTGCAGGCCCGCCACCGTCCTCGTGAGGCGCAGGACGCGCTCCTCCAGCACCTGCATCTTCTCCTGCAGCTCCTGCAGCTGCTGCTCCGGCTCTGCGGGCTGCCGTGGGTCGGCAGCTCGAGTCGGGGGCACAGGGGCCCTGGGCTGGGAGACCTGGCTGGGTTCACCGTTATCTGTCGGAAGGAGAAAGTCGGACGCAGTGAGTAAGGCTTTGATTCCTTCCTCCAGCATCATCGAGGACAAGAGACAGGGACTTAACAGCGCACCCTGGCGGTGGCCACACCCCTATGATCCCAGCACTCAGGAGACTGAGGCAGGAGAATCGCGATGGATTAGAGGCCAGCCTGGGCTACATGGTGAGTTCAGTGCCAGCCTGGACTATGTAGTGAGACCCTGTCTCAAATAACCCAGGAGAGAGAGAGAGAGGACATGTTTGTGCCACCCCACGGCTGACCAGAGTAGGGAAACATGAATCGTCTGCCACATCATGCGAGTGCGTCGCCCCGGGCCCGTGGGCAGCAGCCCCTCCTCACAGCTGACCGAATACCGGAAACCACACAAAGCCTCATGGGCAACATCGGCCCATCCAAGGCTGGAAGGCGCGACATTGCGTGGGCCACGTGGATTTGAAAGCATCTTCAGAACAACCCCTGACCGCCGTCCACTACCATCCCTAGGAAAAGGGCCCCATCGATGCCATTTCTGTGAGGAGAGTGGAGGACACAGCCCCGGGCCACGGCGGAAGGGTACTGTCCATTTCTGGGAATCCCATTTGAGTGAACACCCCGCAAAGAAACATCTGAAAGAAAGAAAAATTATAACCACGACACCCATGACTCAGAAAACAGAAATAAACTGAACCACAGACAAACCTCAATGAAACAAAAGGAAGTTATGAAAAGCTGCAGCGACACGGGGAAAAGCGGCACCGAAGGGAGGGGCTGCACCAGGCGCCTGGGCAGGGGCGGCCACCGAGTGACCAGGCGGGGCCAGCGTAACACCCGCACGAGGAGAGGGCACAACTCCGGGCAGCGCCCCTGTTCCTTGTCTCTTCCGTCTCTAAACTTCTCCACAGGTTTTTCTGGTTTTGGAGTTTTGTTTTGTTTTGTTATATGATGAGGTCTTGCTTGCTATGCAGTTCAGGCTGGCCTCAAACTCATGGCCCATCCTCCTGCCTCAGCCTCCCAAGTGCTGGGATTACAGGCCTGCGCAAGGTTATTAACAGATATTACGGGTTCAAATCCAAGTAGCAGGCAGCTGTGGTGGCCCACACCTGTGCACCAGCACTCTGGGAGGCTGGGGCAGGAGGGTCACAAGTGGAGCCCACCCTGGACAGCTCAGTGACTTAACAAGAGCCTGTCTCAAAAAATAAAAAGGGCTGGGGATGCAGTTTGGTGAGAAAGCCCTAGGTTCAATCCCCAGTACTGACAGATTGTAAAAATCTTCTCTTAATCTCACATTTCAGAGAATAGGTGAATAGGGGGTGAGAATTCTAACTTGGGGCTCAGTTTTGCAGATAGCAGATATCTCACCCCAAACAGAATCAGAATGATTCTATTTATCTATTTTCAGAAAGACATTTTTAATTCCTTTAAACTCGGATTTATGGGTCTTGTAGATTATTAAACAGTAACAATACATTTGATGCTCTTCTGTTTTTTCTTTATTTTTTGGTTTTTTGAGATGGTCTCACTTTGTAGTTCAGGCTGGCTTTGAACTATGTAGCCTAGACTCACCTCGAACTCGTGGTGATCCTCCTGCCTCAGCCTCCTGAGTGCTGGGATTACTAGGCATGTGCCACCATGCCACCACTCCCAGACTTTTTCCTTTCCTTTCGAGGTACTGGAGATTGAACCCACGGCCCCACACACGTGGGTTTCTCTGCTCCCCTGGAAAGCCACAGCCCACGGGGGACAGCGGGGGATGGACGTTACCTGTGGCCTTCTTCATGCTGCTGCGCGGCCGTGAGGGCGAGGGGCGCGGGCCCTTGGCGGGGTCCTGGGGCCCCTCCTGGCAGTCTGGGCCACGGAAGCCGGGGCAGCATCTCCACTCCAGCTGGGTCACCGTCTTGAACCTGGTCACGTACCTGGGCCTGAAGTTCACACGGTACCTGCAATGGGGGACACGGTCTCCTCAGTCCTTGCTGCCAGCTTGGGTTTCACCAGCAACCTGGCCCTCATCCCCGGCAGCCACATCCCCCAGGTCAGCAGGCTGGTGTCACCTCCCCAGGGTGCTGTGTGCTGCTCACAGGGGACTCAGCCAACAGCAACGCTATCTCAGGTGCCAGTGCTCACCTTCCCAGGGACGTCCTGGAGATGGCCCCGAGGGACAGGCCTGTGACCTCTCTGAGGGAACAGCCATGCTGACGAGCGGGACGTTGGGGGGCTCCTGCTCGGGGACAGTGGGGTGACCCGCCCACAGGTGCTATCCTCACCCCTCCACTGCCCTGGCCACCAGTGCCCCCGGGACTGAGTGCAGATGTGATCTGTCCCTCAGCTCTGCTCAGGACTAGGGACATAGCACTCCAAGGCCTCCGCAGGGAAAGCTCTCCAGAGAAAAGCGAGAGGAAGCCGGGGAGGCTCGGGGGGCCGGCACCCCCTCCCCAGCCCTGCACGCTCCCCTCCCTCTCCTCTATGCACCCGGAGAGTCCCCGGCTTACATGGCCAGGGGATGGTCACTTTTGAAACAATGTATTACAATAAGAGACGCACTGCCATTAATTCCTCTCAAAATACACCCCTCGCTTCGAACACACTTATGCCATCATTCTCGCCACTTTCTTTTCTTTGTTCTGAGACAGGGTCTTGCTATGTAGTTCAGCCTGGCTTGAACTATGTAGCTCAGGCTGGACTCAAACTCACGGCGATCCTCCTGCCTCAGCCTCCCGATTGCTGGCATCATAGGTGTGTGCCACCATGCCCAGTTCCTGCCACTTTCTGAAGCAGTTCTGGAGCCCTCTTTCCTGAGTGACTTTACGAGGTGTGATCAAAAACACAGTGAATGCCGCTGCCGAGCGCCATCCAGCGGAAAGGCAGGCTCGCAAAAACATGACGCCGTATCCTCATCCACCTTATTCACCGCATCTGCCACCCTAAGACTTCTGGCTCTTCCTCTCTGCCACAAGGACACGAAGGGGAAGCATTCTGAATCGACTCAGGACACTGAGGCAGTCACGACAGTGTCACTAGGGATAAGTGCTTTGGAAGTGAGGGGGAGGTTTGCACCGTGCCCAGCTAACAGTGTCTTTGCTGTAATAAGTATTTTAAAAATGAAGCATTCACCATGTTCTCGATCACGCCGTGTGCCTGTCCCTTCTGCAGCAGTGGCCCCGGGCGAAGGGGCGCCGTGTGCCCACAGCCCAGAGGGGCAGGCGGGTCCCCGTCCCCGCACACAGAGCAGCACCCGACTGCAGAGGCCCCCGGAAGCCCATGAGGAATTCGGGGTGCCAGGTGTGGGCCCGGCAGGGCTGCGCATCAGTCCTGGCACCCGGCACCCAGCTCTGTCCCCCCAGCCCTGAGTCCCCGGCCAGTGCAGAAGAGAGGAGCCGCAGTCTGCGCACGGGCAGAGCGTCATGCAGGGAAACTGCGCAGCCTCGGAACAGCACTGCTCCTCGGCGGACACGTGTCGCTTGTCCTGTAGCTGCCAAAGGTGACAGCCTTGCGCCACACCACGAGGCCGCGTGTGGGGCGGGAGTCTCCACGGCCCATGGCCCCACAGGTGGCCTGCAGACCTCGGGGACATGGGGAGATGGCGGAGGGGCTGTCCAGGAAGGGAAGGAGCCAAGTGGGGCTCCCAGCCCCCTCTTCCACCCAGGCACTGAGGGAGACGCCCCGCTGGGAGCTCCTAAAAATGCCAGCAGCGGCGGCGCCCTGGTGCACACCTGTGATCCAGCACTCAGGAGGCTGAGGCAGGAGGACTGCAAGATGAAGCCCAGCCCGGAGGACATAGCCACTTAGGGAGACACTGTCTCAAGATAGAAAATAGAAAAGGGCAGGGATGCAGCTCCATGCAGAGGTGCTGGGTTCTATCTCAGAGCTGCAGACACTCACATCAGGAGTGGCGGGGAGCGGCGCGTTTGGCTGGCGAGGGCCCCGAGTCTGATCCCCAGCGCTGCAGACACTGAAATGAAAGCGGAGCCCGGGCGCCTTCCTGTACTCCGGCTCCAAGAGGGACACCTCGTCCGCTGCGACGGGCTCCTGTGACTGGAACCCCATGGAGCTGCGAGTCCACAGCACAGGGCCCCTGGTGCCAGCCG
This sequence comes from Erethizon dorsatum, assembly GCA_028451465.1. NCBI lineage: Eukaryota > Metazoa > Chordata > Mammalia > Rodentia > Erethizontidae > Erethizon > Erethizon dorsatum. The sequence goes on along the minus strand of CM051838.1, from coordinate 26,954,429 downwards.
CACCCTGCGCACGAGGAGGCCGAGATGCCCAGCGCTGCAGCCACACGGAGGCCCGCGGCCAGGGACAGGGACAGTCAGGGTGTGCGGGGCAATCCGGCTGCAGCCCCGGCTCCACCCAGGCTCGGGAGGGGGAGGAGAGGGGAAGGCGGCGGGAAAGTTACTGAGTCCGAGGACCCAGAGACTGCAAGGGTCCCTGTGAGAGCGACGGGATACAAAGCACTGCCTGGGCCGGGCATGGTGGGACACACCTGTGATCACAGCACCCTGGGAGGCTGAGGCGGGAGGGTCACGAGTTCAAGCCCAGCCCGAGCAACTCGGATCATTCGCAAAACAACAAGTAAAAAATTAGAGTGTGTGCATTGGGCACGCGCTCCCCACCCCGATGTCTCCCAGGGCCCTTTGCACTGAGCTACATCTCCAGCCCTTTTTTGAACCAGGGTCTCACTGAGTCACTCAATTGACCAGTCAGGGCTCAAATTTGTGATCCTCCTGCCTCAGCTTCCCAGAGTGCTGGGGTTACGGGTGTGCACCCCCATACCTGGCTTGAAACTTCCCTCATTTTTTTCCCTTTTTTCACTGGTACATTTCAGATATCCGTAACGATCACATTCATCATGGGGAATTTGTACCTGTACGTGACAGATCTTGTCTCTTTTTCCCCCATTCCCCTCTCCTCCCTTCACCCCCTCTTCCCCTCCTTATCTACAAAAGCTTTGTTTCCATTTTTCCTCCTGTTCTTTTCTTCGTGTTCCTTCTTTCCTGTCCCCCTCCCCCCTCCCTTGTTCCCCTTCACATTTGAACGTTGTCTTCCTATTTCCCAATATCTAATATACATTTTGGTCCTCATTTACACTTTTTACACTACAATGCAGTAGTTAAACATGTGTGTCTGATCTATTTCACTTGAGTGTGGTCTCAAGGTGCATCCATTTAACCTAGAAATGTCTCGTTTATCCTTCTTTATGGGAAAGTAGTACTCCATTGTATAAAAATACCACATCTTTATCCATTCATCAGTTGATGGGCATTTGGGTTGTTTCCAAGATCTAGCTATTACAAATTGTGCTGCTATAAACATGGGTGCACATATATCGCTGTGGTACGATGTTTTCAATTCTTCTGGGAAGATGCCCAGAAGGGGGATAGCTGGGTCGAATGGGGCCTCCAACCCTAGTTTATTGAGGAATCTCCACACTGATTTCCACAGTGGCTGCACCAGTCTACACTCCCACCAACAGTGAAGGGTTCCTTTTTCCTCACAGCCCCTCCAGCATTTGTAATTGGTTGATTTCTTGATGATAGCCATTCTTTATGGAGTGAGATAGAATCTCAGTGTTGTTTTAATTTGCATCTCTTGAATGACCAGTGATGTTGAACATTTTCTCATATATTTATTTGCCATTTTTACTTCATCTGAGAAGTGTCCATTCATTTCAGATGCTCATTTTTGGATTAGGTCTTTAAATTTGGGGGGAGGGTCTGATTTTTTTTTTGAGTTCTTTATATGTTCTATATATTAGTCTTTTGTCTAAGGACCAGCTGGCAAAAAATTTTTCCCCCTCTGTGGGTTGTCTTTTCACTTTGTTGCTGATTTCTTTTGCTGTGCAAAAGCTTTTAAATAAGATTAGATTCCAGTTGTTGATTCTTAGTGATAGTTCCTGTGCATTCAGGGTTTTGTTCATAAGTCTTTGCCTACACCGATGTCTTCAAGAGTGCAACTTCCCTCATTTCTATTTTTTTGTTATTGTTTCTCGGTTGTTTTTTTTTTTTTTTTTTTTTTTTTGAGACAGAGTCTTGCTATGTAGCCCAGGCTGGCCTCAAACTTGTGGCAATCCTCCTGCCTCAGCCTCCCTAGTCCTGGGATTACAGGCATGAGCCACCATGCCTGGCAAAACATCCTCATTTCTAAACAAGTGTCTGCCTTACTGCAGGTATTAATGAATAATTATTAGTCATTACGTGGATCAATGATTGATTAGTCAAACAATGATTAGTGACATTATGTCTACTTTTGCCAAGGTTTGGGGAGCCCAATGTCCTTATTAAAACCCCCCATGACCCACAGGTCTGACCCAAGCAGATGTGAATCCTGAGTCCTCTCAGAACCAAACCAAGCTCCAGGCCGCTGGGGTGAAGACGAGACGACCCCTACAGAAATCACACACGAGGTGACCCAGGGCCGTGCTGTCCAGTAAGGTGACTGTGGCCACGCGTGGCCATTTACATTCACACTCCTTAAAATAAAATGAAACGTTTTGCTCCTCGGTCCTGCATTTCAAGTACTCAACGGCATGAACATCTCCACCATCCCGGGAAATTCTCCAGGGCAGGGCTGAGCTGAAGTTCCAGGACTCCCGTGAACCGGCTGCATCTGTTCCCCTCTTCATCCCGGGCCCCTCACTTTATTTGAGACAGGATTTCACCAGGTTGATAAATTGTCCAGGCTAGGCTCAAAATTTCTATCCTCCTGCCTCAGCCTCCTGAGTAGCTGGGATTATCAGCAAGCTCCACCACCCTGGCTCACCTGTATTTTATTTGACACAGACACAGGCTACTAAAACTGGAAGGCACGGCCCCGGGGGATGCAGGCCAGCCTGGGATTCTCCAAGAGGACTTCCTCCCCGCAGGTGGCAGCTGACCCACCTGGCCGCATCCCGCACCTGCTCCAGGCAGCAGAATGGAGCTTGAGGATCGGAAGCAACCAGAAGAAAGGCTCGTTCTGGGGCTGGGAGACAGTGCCCGAGCTGGCGGGGAGGGGAGGCGGGCTCGAAGGCCAGAGGTTGGCCGAGGAGACTGGCTTGGCAGCAAGGCTTCCATAGAGCAGGACTCACTCCTGCCACAGTAATTCATCCAAAAAGTACGGCAAACCAGGCAAGGTGGCACATGCCTGCCATCCCAGCACTGGGAGGCTGAGGCAGGAGGGTTTCAAGGTGGAGCCCAGCCTGGGCAACTTAGTGACTTAGCAAGACCCTATGTGCTCAGTCACCTGCCGCACATCGCCCGCGCTGCAGCAGTGTGGGGTCATCCTACCAAACCCTGCGAAGTCTGGCCGCAGCGATCTGATGCAGAAACGGATGAGGCAGCAGGCGGCTTTCTGGGAACTACTTGCGACTACTGTCTGGTTATTTTGTGTTTGGGTTGTCTTTTTTTAAAACTGTCAATGAACAAATAAATGAGTTCTTTGTATTTATTGATACTTTGCCAAAAGCAAATGCAGTCAGGCAGTAGAGTCCACAAAGCCCAAAGTCAGAAGTGATTTCAGAACTTGCTGAAGGAAAAGTGGCTTTGTCGCTGTGGAAGGGACGCACTTCCCATCCAAACCCATTGTGTCCTCCTGGCGAGCACTGGCCGTTTGAAACCTCACGCACTGGCCAGGCAAGGTGGTACACGCCTGCAATGCCAGCACTCAGGAGGCTGAGGCAGGAGAATCTCTGCAAGCTCAAGGCCAGCCTGAACTATATAGCAACACCCTGTCTTAAAAACCCAAAATGAATAAACAAAATAAAACCGTGTATCTACAGTCTGCAGTATCAGGAGAGGGACCCTGCTCATGGAGGCCCCACTTGCCGCTTAAGGCACAAACACAAAATCAAGACTTCTCACCTTTTCCTGCCACTTTACATATTTTTAATTAGATGTCTGCATGGAGAAACTAAGAGCATGGTAGCAAAGAAATGGAAACTATTTTGTTTGGCTTTTTATGAAACCGTTATCTAAATCTTGAAAGCCAGAACGCCCCGGCAAATAGATGTTTTTCTGAAACACAAAGCGTATCTAATGATCTGAAAGTCAGATCGCTGAGCCCTGATTAAAATCAGATTACAGTATCGCTTTATATGTGTTTAGAAAACGGATCCTAGACCAAAGCGACACGTTTGGGATAAAAACATGGGAGGCCGCTGACAGCTGTCAGCAGCGGGCTTCTCTGCATCCCTTTGGCATTGATGCTGCTGACCTGGGCTTCAAAGCCGAAGTCCTCCTCAGTCCTCCTCTCCTGGGCATCGGGCCTGGGGCGCGGCACCTCCCTTGGTTTTCAGCCGAGGAGGAGGGGGAGGGAGGGGGGAGGAGCAGCAGCTCAGCAATCAGAGCTTGGCAGAGGCCCGGGCTGTTATTCTTGGGTTGGCGGGACGGGGCCCCTCACAGAGCGCTGACCTCATCTCCAGGCAGCTGAGCCCTGGGAGCTGCGCTCCCCCCGCCCGGCCCCTCCCCAGCCTGGGCCCTGGTGATCCCCAAACACCCAAGTCTGCAGGGCCCCATGTGGTGCCCGCCCCACACTGCTCCCCACACCCCTTTCTCCAGCATCCCCTGCCCCACGCCAGGCTGGGAATCCCAGGGCCGCAGCACCCCACCCCGATGAAGTCACCCCAGCCCCAAGCGGCCCAGACATCTGCTGCCTGGGCCTCAGCATGATGAGCACCATGAAACTCGCTCAGAGCCACCCCACAGCTCCGCTTCATTACTGCTTTTCCCTTCCCTTCGAGTGGGCCAAATTCCACAAAGTTGGGAGGATCCCGATGTCCCTTCTCCAGCTCACACATCCCTCCCTGCACAGGGATCTCAGACCTCAAACAGTGAGTTCGCGCTCCCCCTCCGCCTTCTCCTCCACCACCCAGCGTCCCCAGAGAAGTTTTGATTTTTTATTTTTATATATTTTTTGAGACAGAGTCTCACTATGTAGTTCAGGCTAGTCTTGAACTCACAGTGATCCTCCTGCCTCAGCCTCCTGAGTGCTGGGATCATAGGTGTGTGCACAGCCCACATTGGCACGGCTGTTACAGAGCACTGGCCATGCTGTCCCTCCTGCAGCCACCTGCGCACCTTGGGGTGGGGACTCCGGCGCTCGCTGGCACTTAGGCCACACTTGTGGCCCAGCATCTGCCAGAAACAGAAAACCCAGAGCGGTGAGGAGTTTCTCTGCAGACAGGGAAACGGCTCTCTCTGTGTGCCAATTCGACCTCAGGGTTAAAAGCTCTGGGACTGGAAGACACAGAAACACTCTGACCGCTTTCCTAACCTGTGGCCACGCTGGGTAAAGAGGCGGAAACGTTCAGACTGTGTCTCGCGCTCTGCGCAGGGACCAGGTGGGCCCAGTGTGAGCGGTGACTGTGGCGTCCACCTATCCGAGGTGGCCACGGGGACACCTAGTCCCCCGACTCGGAGGGAAGCTTTCTCTCTGCGAGGGCGTCCACAGTCCCCACCCACGGGCCCTGCGGGCAAGCGGGAAAGAACTTGGCCTAAGGTGAGCTGAGGCAGCGGGTTTTCAAGGTTGGCAACAGCTGCAACGATGTCCTTGGAAGTCGCCTGTGTTAAGAGTTGTTGGCGAAGCCCTCGTTGCCTGTGGACTGGATTTTCATGAGGGCACGCGAGGGTGACGCGTCCCTCACCCGGACAGCCAGAGATTCTGGGGCCGCAGCTCTCATAAACCGAGAGGGAGGGCAACAAAGACGGCTTTTGAGGAAACAAAGGTTCCAACTGACATCTGTTAACAAGTTGGAAATATATGGCTTGCGTTCCCTTTCCTTAAAATTCAGTTTTTTGAAAAAATAAAAATTACATGGTTTAGCTGGGCTTGGTGGTGCACACCTGTAATCCCAGCACTCTGGGAGGCTGAGGCAGGAGGTTTGCAAGTTTAAACTCAGCCTGGGCAACTTAGCAAGACCCTATCTCAAAATAAAAATTAAAAAATGGGCGGGGATGTAGCCCAGTGCAAAGGCCCTAGGTTCAATCCCCAATACTGCAAAAAGAAAAAAAGAACGAAAATAAAAGAAAAATTAGGTATTTTGCGTTTTGTTGTTTGATTTAACAATTAAGATCTTCGGATCGAGTACATTTCTTGACCTCCTTACGAACACGTGGACGCTCACCAATGACTAAGAGGCTTTGCTAACATTTGATTCGAACAATTTTTGCAAATAAAATACAGTGTACCCTCAAATTACGACCGACCTGACATACGAACAACTTGGGTTAGGACCAGAATTTTAGTTTTAACTTATGACCGTATTCTTGAGTTATGACCTGAATGCCGGCTGCTCGTGCTTCCAGATGGTCTCAGAATCAGGTTTAACCTTAAAGAGCTCTGGAAGGAACCTTACAGCATCCTTTCCTTTAGGGGGTTGAGAAACCCTGGGCCAGTGTCTCTCTAAGGACTCCAAGATCTGCTGTGTACAGGAGGGAGACTATGAAGGCTGCGTAGAGGAGCCTCAGCCTTCAAATGACAGCCTGAGTTACAACCAGCCTCAGCAATGAGTTGAGTTAGTAAGTCAAGGGTCCGCTGTATGCAAGCAAATATAGTATTTTCAAAGAAGCCACAAAATTAATTTTTAAGATAACTCCCTTTTTTTGTCTTAAACTATGTAGCCCAGGCTGGCCTGGAACTCATGGTGATCCTCCTGCCTCAGCCTCCCTAGTGCTGGGGTCACAGGTGTGTGCCACCACGCCCGGCAGCTATATATTTTTAGTGTTTAACTTTCCCCAGTTCATGTACACCTCTGGCCCCGCATCCTTCATCCTCTCAAGCCACTCAGCATCCTCTCAAGGCTGACAAGAACCCTCACGAGAGCACAGCTGTGTCCTAACCCCAGACTCACTGCTTCGCAAAAATCTCTTGGAGGCCACGCTGAAATTGCTAAGTAACCTAAGTTAGAGCTGATATGGCTGCTTGATCTTGCTAGAATCTGCCACATCACAAACCCTTGCTTTAGCCGTGAATCAGTGCAGACTTGGTAAGCACTAAGATTATGTTCAAAGACCATGCCACATATCCATATAATAATTTCCACTTCATTTATTTTTGCTTTGTGTTTTTTTCTTTTTTGCATATGTGTGACAGGGTCTTGCTATGCATTCCAGGCTGGCCTCGAATTTAAGGTGATCCTCCTGCTTCAGCCTCCTGTGCGCTGGAATCACAGGTGCACATCACCATGCCTGGGTTAATAATTTCCACTTAAAAATCACAAACCATGTACAGTTCTTCAAACTTACAGTCTTCATGACTGAAACTGAGAACCAAACTCAGCTCATTTCTTAATAACTGAAGGAAAGTCAAGCTAAACACACACTCTCTTCCACCCTTCTGCTCAGCAAGCATCCTCCCGAATCCCTAGGCCCTCACCATGGCTTCCGCTGAGCCCCCACCTTCCAGTGTGGAACCATCATACCCATCTTGGGACTGCAGGGACAAGACACAAATAACCGTGGTGTTCGTTACGACAGACGCCGCACCAGCGTGCACACGGCCCAAGGCCAGTGATGCCTGACGACACCTGAATGTGTCTTTAAACCCAGGCTACCTTGGACATAAACATGCTTCTTCCATCTTCCAGACACTGAAAGAATAAAAGTCTTGTGCGTGCAAGTGTAAACATCACAGTTTTGCTTCTATGAGAAACCCAGAGCATAAGTAAATTAAGGAGCAAGATAAAAGACAGATAATGCGAACCAGGGAGATGGATCTTTGGCAAATGGGAAGGAGCCCAAGAGGTGCAGGGAGGGAGTGGAAAAGAATCGAGATGAGTTACAAACATGTACCGATTCCCCATGATGAATGTGATCATTATGTACTGCAAACATGGACCAATAAAAACAAAAATTTGAAAAATCACGATTAGGTCAACTAAAATAAAATAGGCTAATGGCAAAAATAAAATATAATTCTTACGTGGAAAAGTACTTTGTTTGTTTAAGACAAGGTCTCACCATGCAGTTCAGGCTGGCCTTGAACTCGCTATGTAGCCCAGGCTGGCCTCGAACTCACAGTGATCCTCCTGCCTCAGCCTTCCAAGTGCTGGGATTACAGGCATGCGCCACCAGGCCAGACCTAAAAGTACTTTGAAACAATACAATTTTACAAGATTTACATACAGTGTATTTATTTACCACGTCAATAATGTGCCTGCAACTAAAAATATGGGTTCCTGTTGTAACAATGTAGCTTGTCCCCTGCAAGATGTGGAGTGCATTTCTAATGTCAGGTGACAAAGAGTGAGGTTCTGATTGGCTTGTGGGTGAAAGCCATTGCAACACAACCTCCAATCGACCCGTGTTCTCCTTAGTGATGCAAGCTCCTCCTACCGCTTCCTGTAACTAAGGACCACAGGGGCAGCTCCGTGACCGGTAGCACAGATGCTGTTGTCGCTAAGCAACCAGAGGCGCTGGGCAGACCTGGGCTCGCCTGCGCCTGGGAACCCCAGGCCGGTTTCTGAGCGGCCCCGCCCCGTTGTGCACAGGGTGCCAGGTTAACTTTTGTTTTGTGTTTGTTTGTTTTAGTGAAGATGTACATGAAGGGCAAGAGCTGGCTTGTGAGAAGACTCCCAGCGGCTCCCAGGATAAGGGGACAGGGTCTTTTATGTCCGAAATTCCCGAACTGGCTTCCCTGGCGCGCAAATAAGGGGTGGGACAGTGGTCCTATCAAACACTCACTTCCTGGTTCCAGGTTGAAACTGCCCAAGGGAGATGCTGGCCTGGTTCCTTGCCATATGTAAATGAAGGATCAGAACAGTGTGTTTTGATTGGTTCTGCCCACAAGCAAATTAAGGATCGAAGAGTGCGCTTTTCTGATTGGTCCACAGCAGTCAGCACGTCCTCTCATTTTAGGAACGTCTCACTGCATGCCAGGGTAACTTCCGGAAGCACAGCTCTGGGACATCCCAGATCAAAATCATCCATGACTCCCCTTTATCTGAATAATGAAGCCCCAACTCCCAACTTTGGTATTATGGGTTGAATTGTGTCCCCCAAAAAGCCACGCTGGCATCCTGACCTCTACTACTGCAGGGCCTTTCCCACCTGCAGGTGATCAAGTTAACACGAGGTCCCCAGGACAGACGGCGGCCTGTACCTCAGGACCCCGCAGGGAAGGGGAGATTCGGACGACGACACACACAGATGGAAGGTGACCCCCAGGGGACACGCTGAAGACATGGCCTGTGGCCACGAGGCACCAAGCCGGAGATGCCGCAGCCCGCTGTCCTCGCTGGACCTGTACGTGCCTCCCGCAGAGCCACCAAGGTGTCCCGGCTCCCAGGCACCACTACTGCTCCCGCGTGGCCAGAAGCGACTCCCTGGCTTCGAGCCTCCTGGCCACTCCATGCGGCTGGACCGCAACCCCGCTCGCACGTCTCCAAATCACTTCTGTCTCAGCGCCTCCACCAGCTGCCAAGTGGAGTGCAGGAGGGGCTCCTTACGCATCCCCAGTGCCCAGCTCTGTGTCTACACTGTGCTACATAGTGCTGAACAGTGAGTTCAAGGCCAGCATTAACTCCATAGTGAGACCCACAAACTAGGCTCAGAAAAGCCCAGCCCCACCCCCATACCATATGACACCACTGACATAAACGCTAGAAAATGCAGAGTGATCGATGGGGAGCAGATGGGCGGGTCCTAGGGAGGGGGCAGGGCAGAGGATCCCAAGGAGTGGGGGACATGGGCGGTGAGGCATCTGTGTGTTATCTCAACTGTGAGCTTGGGTCCCTGGGTTTGTACACATGTCAAAATATTAAATTACGGTTTGCATAAACCACACCTCAATAAAGCTGTGTGTAGAAAGCAGCTGTCACTTCTGCACTAGCATGTCTGACTCTCCGTGCAGCCGCGGGCGTAGCTTGGTGACAGCATGTGCCTAGCACACGAGGCCCTGCCAAAAAATCAGATCACATCTTCACACCAGGGACAGCAGAGTGCTAGCGTCCTGTCTTGATCATCCACTAATAAATTCTCAATTAAATAGAAGCTGAAATCAGAATCACTGCATCTTTCTCAGAGTTTCAAAACGAAGGCTTAGCTACAGTGTTTTAAGTATCCAGTTATTCTTCAGACGCAGCGCTTTGTTCCGGTTCCTGGAACTCCGGCTTAGCACTTATCTCTGCATGACTGCAGGTCTCAGCCGGGTATGGAGGCTCCTACCTGTAATCCCAGCACTCTGGGAGGCTGAGGCAGGAGGGCTGCAAGTTTGAGCCCAGCCCGGGGAATTTAGTGAGACCCTGTCTCAAAGGAAAGAAAAAAGGGTCCGGGAGGTAGCTCAGCACCAGGAGCCTGGGCTTGAAGTAGAAAAAGCGTGTGCACGCTTCAGGCTGGCGCCGACACGCAGCAGGGAGAGGTGGGGGGAGGAGCGCTGCCCCAGGAGGATTGCAAAAGCCGCCCCGCCCACTCTGTGGCAGCGGCCACAGCTGGCCCCTCCTCGGTGAGGGCAGGGCTCCAGGGAGCAGGCACCACCCGCGCTTCGCCTGGCTCTGTCCCTCTAAGGCTCCGAGCCACAGACGCAGGGGACCCACTGGCACCTGAGGAGGCCCGCGCGTCTCTTCACAGGCACCCGGCCTGTGGTGCCCCACCCAACACCTCCGGAGACGCCTGGGCCCACACGGCTCCAAGGCGGGGTCCCCCAGCCTGTGGGATTTGCTTAGGTGGGGGAAAAAATGAGGGGCAGCTGGGGCCCGAGTCTCAGTGACATGCCCTGAACGTGCGCCTGCAACAGCGTTTGTAAACCTGGAACCTGATTTGCGTCCTCGCTGCGTTTTCCAGCACTCGTCATCCCTCTTTAAAGGGAAGGAAGCCGGGTGCAGTGGCACATGCCTGTGATCCGGGCACTCGGGGAGGCTGAGGCAGGAGGATGCCAAGTTCGAGCCCAGCTTGGGCAACTTAGCAATTCAGTGAGGACTTGTTTGAAAATAAAAAATTTTTTAAAAGGGTGGAGATGGAGCTCGGTGCAAAGGCCCTCGTACCAATCCCGGGACGATACCAAAAAAAAAAAAAAAAAAGGAAGAAAGAAAACCAGTGGGTGAGGCTAATTTTAACCATGTCTTAGTTTTCCTGCCCATGAACTGCTGTCCCGCTGGGGACCACTGTGCCCCTCCTGGACCTCCCAGGATGAGCCAGGCCTCACGACATCATCTCATCAAGGCTTTGCTGCTATTTTTAACACACCAGGGAGGGAGCCATCAGTTCTAAGAAATGAAGAAAGTCTCCCAACCGTTGATGAATCAGAGCGTGTGACAGGCAGGGGTTACCGAGTGCTGGCAGAGTGCACGGCTCTGGGATTCAGATACCCAGCACCCAAAGCGTGTGGCCCTGAACGCCACGCCCACCGCAGACGCACACTCAGCACGCAGGGAGGAACTGTTTCCTAGGACAGAGCCTAAGCCTGAGGACTGGGGGAGGCCTCGGGGTGGACCGGGTGCCAGCAGCCCCCAAAAGCAGCATAGGACATGGTGGTGCACACCTGTCATCCCAGCACTCAGGAGGCTGAGGCAGGAGGGTCTCTGTGAGTCCCGGCCTGAACTACATAGCGAGACCCTGTCTCCAACAAAACAAACAAAAAAAGAGACAGAGCTGTTTCTATCCTACAAGGCTTTGTATGAGCAGTGAGAAAGTTTCCTCACCGCAGAGCAATTTTCCAAGAGGTCTGATTTCTCATTATGGAAATATAAAGTAAAACAATTCTCCACCGGGCACAGCCATGCACGCCTGTCATGCCAGCACTCAGAAGGCTGAGGCAGGAGGATCACCACAAGTTAGAGGCCAGCCTGGGCTACTGCAACACCATGTGTTCAGACCCCCGCCGGCAGTGCACAGGGCCTTGTGAGCCGCGCCTGAGTTGCTACGTGGTTTTTATTACGAAAACTGCCCGGCTCAGTGAGTCTGGTTTGGTTTCCAGAATAACGGAAACATCTGCCACTTCTCCTCCCTGGGTGGCTGGGACTCGGCCAACTGCCTCCCAATCATCTGGGGTCCCCGGGTCGCTCATCCCCGGGACACAAGTCTCCCCGTGGTTTGGTTAAACGTGACGATTAAATCATCTGGTTTCCAAGCAGCTAAAATAACTTGAGAAAACAAAAAAGCATCACCTTTTACACGAAAAGCGTGACCGCCCAGAGCGACACACTCGTCCATCCCCGACAGGCCCCGGTGAGCGTCAGGGTCGCGGCAGACCCCAAAACCCCCCTCCTGTCCGAAATCAACTGAAGCTTCCCAACGACTCAGCCCTAATCCCGAGCAAATCCATTCCCACTGCGCCTCACCGGGGGTTCGAGTCTCTACCAGTGTGGAGATCTCATCTGGTTTCCTGTCACCAACCACTGGCCATCGCTGTGAGGTCCAGTCCAACTGACTACAGCCAGGCTGGCGGCGCACACCCCTCGAGTCTCAGCACTCGGGGGAGGCTGAGGCAGGACGGTCACTGTGAGTTCCAAACCAGCCTGGCTACACACTGTGTTCAAGACCACCCTGTCTCACAAAAGAAAACACATCTGGTTCTTCAAGGCTGATTGACCAGATTAAGGGGACGGCGCGACTGCGTCCCCTCTGACAATTTGCCCTGCCCTTGGTGACAGCCGGGGACTCGATTTCAGCCTCTTCTAGGCGGGAGGAAGCCGAGGCTTTCCTCTGTTGGGATCGCGTCCCTGTGCACCCACCAGGAACCCTGCGCTGCCTCACCCTGCGTGTCCGGGGCACGGCGTCCTCTGCCGGGAACTCGGTTCCCAGAAGCCAGGAGCCGTCCGTCCCCGACGTTGGCAGGGGCAGTGCTGCCCACAGTGACAACCGTGTGCGCCAGGACAAACCGCTCGTTCTCAGTGGGAAATAATCCCCGTCACACGTACCCACCACCACGGTCCGCATTGGCCCATCTGATGTCGGCTTCCTCGGCCGCCAAGGCCGGCTGGTGACAACTGATGCGCGTGACGCTCTTCATCCACTCTGCACCCACAGCTTCCTGCCTCTATTTTTTCAAGAATCTAAAATTCTTATAAGCAAGATGGTTCATGCTTCTCGCTGTCTTTGAGGACTGCTCCTGGCAAATCCCCAAGCCCGCATGCAAGAAAAGACAGACTTCTATTTGCTTGTTTGTGTTTTGAGGCAGGGTCTCCCTGTGTAGCCCAGGCTGCCTCGCACATAGGGCAATCCTCCTGCCTCAGCCTCCCAAGTGCTGGGATGACAGCTGTGTGCCACCACGCCCGTAAGTGTGAAAAAGCACACTTGTAAGCCAGTGAGTCCTGCGGGTCTTCCTTGAGCGAGGACACAGCAGAGAGGTCGGCTCAGGGCCTCTGCTCCACACTTGGTCTCCAGCCGTGGCGCAGGCGGCGCCTGGATCCCCTCAGCCCGCGCCTCCTGAGTCCCAAACCCAAGGATCACGGCGGGCGGGCGGCCTCCCCTCTGCGTCCCGAGCCGCGTCCCTGTCCCGTCCCGTCCCGTCCCGTCCCGTCCCGTCCCGTCCCAGCCCAGCCCCACTCACACGAGCGCCGCGGGGCAGGGCGCCTGGCCCCAGGGACAGCCGGGCTGCGCATGCACGAAGCTCTCGCTGCCGTCCAGCACCGCGCAGCTCACGTTTCTGCTCACGATGTGGGCGCAACGGTTCCTGCGGGGACAGAGGGCGGGTCGGCCGGGGCCGGGGCCAGCGGGGCCTGCGGGGGACGGGGCCAGAGGGGCACGGGGGAGACGGGACAGCCGGGGACCCGAGCCGGGGTGCACAGCCGGAGCCACGCTGCAGGGCTGGGCGTGGTGGCGCGCGCCCGTGATCCCCGCGCCCAGGGAGGCTGAGGCAGGAGGATCGTAAGTTCAAGCCCAGCCTGGGTGACTTAGTCACTTAGTGAGATCCTGTCCCCGAAAAACTCGTACAAGGGACCGGGGATGTGGCTCAGTGCAGAGGCCCTGAGTTCCATCTCAGTACCATAAAAAAGGAAAGTAAAGAGAAGAAAAGGGAAGAAGGAAAGTAAAGGCAAAGACGCGGAGAGCGCGCAGTCCCAGGGCCCCGGTCCCGGGGTCGTCGGCACACACGCGGCCCCGCGGCCCGGGATCGGCCGCGCAGGAACGGGGACAGGAAAGGGACGGGGACGGGACGGGGACGCGCGCCGTCCTCACCGGCGCCCCGGCTGCGCGCCGCCCAGGCTCAGCCCCGCGCCGCCCAGCGCCGCGAGCAGCAGCAGCGCCGGGGGCCGCATCCTGGCCGCTCCGCTCCGCTCCGCTCAGGCCGCTCGGCCGCTCCGCTTTAAGCCTGGCGCAGTGCGCAGCGCGCGCCTCCGTGCGGGGCGGTGGGGTCGGGCGGCTCCTCCCTCGGCCCCGCCCCGCCCCGCGGGTGGCGCCCCACTCGCGCCCCGGGTGGCCGAGCCGGCGTGGAAGCCGCCGATCACGCGCCTCGCTTCTGAACTTTCTTTTTCCTTTTGATTTTCCTCCCCTCGACTTAGGTTTTTTGACACTGGGTCTCGCTATGTAGCCCAGGCTGGCCTTGAGCTCGCGGCGATCCTCCTGCCTCAGCTTCCCAAGCGCTGGGATGACAGGCGTGAGCCACCACCGGCCTGAACTTTCTTTTAAAATCAGAATAAAAGGCGGTCACCCCCGCATATCTGGCCTCTGCTTGTCGCCCTCGCCCCTTTTTCTTTTCAATGTGGGTTCAAACCCGCCTGCACGGGCCGGGCGAGCGTCCCCCGGCCTGGCCTGGGCCTCTGGCCGGCAGAGCTGCTGGACACTTGACCCTTCGCTTTCCTGCACGCGTCTGCCTGGCCCGGAGTCACGCTCCCCTTCACGCTGTGGAAGTGGCCACTCCGCGCTGCGGGTGTGGACGACCGGGCTGGCGTGGACACTGCGCAGTGTGTGCAGGGCTCCTGGGCGCCGTGGACTGTTCTGGGGAGACTAACTCGGCCACTGCTCCCCGCGTGCTGGTTTTCTCTGTGGTGGTCCTTTAAATCTTTATTTTATTTTACTTTGACACAGGGTCTCACAAGTCACTAAATGGCCCCAGCTGGGCTGAACTTGTGATCCTCCTGCCTCAGCCTCCCAGAGTGCTGGCATTCGGGGCACCTGGTTTACTTCTCATTGATTTTAGTGCTTTTCTTGGCCTTTTGATTTGCAGATGGAAGCAGGAAGACGCTGTCGGATGAAACTCTGCAAGGGCCAAGCAGAAAACGAAGCCGGAGCCATGTCAGGGCCGGCTGTCTCCGCGGAAGATCGTACAAATCGAGGGCTGAGGTCAGCGCCCTTCAAAGAGCTGGGCCGGGGTGGAAAGCTGTGGAGTAACCGATCTGCGTCCAGTGTGCCTTCGCGTCCCTGGCCTGACCCGGGCTCATGGGAGGGAACAGACAGCGCGGGAAGGAAAACAGGGGGCGACAGTCCCTTCTGTCTACACCGGCGAAGACTACCGCTTTCCTTCCAGCCGGGTAACTGCCAGGCTGGAGCGCGGTCACCTGGGCGGTCCCCGGGCCGGGTCCAACCTGCTTTTGCATCGAGTCCACGCCCAGGCCGCTCTCGGCAGACGGGAAACACGCGGGCCATCGTCACTGTGCCCCGCGGAGCCGCGTGTGTGTAAAGCAGATGTTCATGAGGTGGGAATCCTTGCCAGCGCTGTCCCTCTGTCACCAGTTGGCCACTCTGAAAGATGTCACCAGGCTCTGCACTCCACCAGGGCATTGGGCAAGGGCCAAGATCAAGATGACGCAGCCCACAGCGGCGAGGGCAGCGACCACGGGTCGCCAGGCCCCGGCTTCCTGGTCCCTGTCTTTGCTTCCCAGAGCACAGAGGCATCTCCCTTGGCTGCCAGGTCCCTTTTAGGTGTCTGTGTTGCATCTAGTGATGGGAGTAAATGAAGTCCTCAGCCGGGCGTGTCCGCCCAGGCCTATAGTCCCAGCACTCTAGGAGGCTGAGGCAGGAGGATCCAAAGTTCAAGCTCAGCCTAAGTAATTTAGGGACTTAGATCCTGTCTCAAAATAAAAAATATAACAGGGCTGGGTTCAATCCCCAATACACAGAAAAAAAGCAAAAGGAAAGAAAAGAGAACACCCTTGCAGGGCAGGTCTGTTTTTATTCTCCCATCTTCACAGTAGGAGGGACCCAGGCCTCACCCGTGCTTGGCAAGTGCTCACCACTGAGCCACACGGTGGCCAGACTACACGGCTTGAGGACATTTTATCGCAGACACATTTCTTTTCTTTCTTTTTTTTTTTTAATTTTAAAGAGAAGAAAAAACAAAAAAATCAAAAAAAGAACAAATTTTCAAAACAACATAATATGAGGGTAACAATGGTCAATGCATTACGTATTATTATCTTCAAGTTAGTTATTCAGGATACCAGACATTAGCATTCAATTGTCCAAACATTATTGGCTCAAACCTTACTCTTCAATGAACTAAGTAAAATTGGTAGTGTATCTATCTTTTTTTTTTTTTTTTTTTTTAAATTCTGGAAAGTCAATTTATTAATTCTTTTTTTTTTTAAAGAGAAGAAAAAACAAAACAAATCAAAAGAAGAACAAATTTTCAAAGCAACATAATAGGAGGGTAACAATGGTTAATACATTACGTATTACTATCTTTAAGTTAGTTATTCAGGATACCAGACATTAGCATTCAATTGTCCAAACATTATTGGCACAAACCTTACTCTTCAATGAACTAAGTAAAATTGGTAGTGTATCTATCTTAACCATCTTATAAATATATACAATTTTTTTCCCTTTCCCTTCTTTCTTTTCCCTATTCCAGTCTCTCTTTCCTTTTGACCAGTTTCTTTTTGATTCATCATGTCTATTGTACATTTTGGATCTTATTTACTCTTTCAGTTTCTCATACTAGAGAGATAATACGATGCTTACACATGTGCTTCTGGTTTATTTCACTTATGAGTATTTTCTCAAGTTGCATCCATTTACCTATAAAAGTCTCCAGTTTATCCTTCTTTATGGCTGAGTAGTACTCCATTGTATAAAAATACCACATCTTTCTTATCCATTCCTCAGTTGATGGGCATTTGGGTTGTTTCCACGATCTGGCTATTACAAATTGTGCTGCGATGAACATGGGTGCACATATATCGCTGTGGTATGATGTTTTTAATTCTTCTGGGAAGATGCCCAGAAGGGGAATAGCTGGGTCAGATGGGACCTCCAGTCCTAGTTTTCTGAGGAGTCTCCACACTGACTTCCACAGTGGCTGTACCAGTCGACACTCCCACCAACAGTGGAGAAGTGTTCCTTTTTCCCCACAGCCCCTCCAGCATTTGTTATTAGTTGATTTCTTTATAGTAGCCATTCTTTCTGGGGTGAGATGGTATCTCAGTGTTGTTTTAATTTGCATCTCTCGAATGACTAGTGATGTTGCACATTTTTTTGTATATTTATTTGCCATTAGTATTTCTTCATCTGAGAAATGTGTATTCATCTCAGATGCCCATTTTTGGAGTGGGTCTTTAAATTTGGGAGGGCTGATTTTTTTGAGTTCTTTATATATTCTCGATAGTAATCCTTTGTCTGAGGAACAGCTGGCAAACATTTTTTCCCACGTTGTGGGTTGTCTTTTCACTCTGTTCTTGGTTTCTCTTGCTGTGCAAAAGCTTTTTAATAAGATGAGATCCCAGTTGTTGATTCTTTGTGATAGTTCCCGTGCAGTTGAGTTTTTATTTGTAAAGTCTTTGCCTACACCAATGTCTCCAAGGGTTTTACCTATCCTACCTTCCAGCAGATTTAATGTTTCTGTTTTAATATTTAGATCTCTGATCCATTTTGAATTTAGTTTAGTGCATGGTGAAAGATATAGGTCTAGTTTTAATCTTCGGCA
Source organism: Erethizon dorsatum (assembly GCA_028451465.1). Classification (NCBI taxonomy): domain Eukaryota; kingdom Metazoa; phylum Chordata; class Mammalia; order Rodentia; family Erethizontidae; genus Erethizon; species Erethizon dorsatum. The sequence goes on along the minus strand of CM051838.1, from coordinate 26,936,893 downwards.
TGTGTAGAGCCAGTTTTTCCAGCACCATTTATTAAAGAGGCTATCTTTCTTCCAGCGAATGTGTTTGGCACCTTTGTCAATGATAAGGTGGCTTAGTATGTCTGGGGTTGTTTCAGCATCTTCTAATCTGTTCCATTGATCTTCAGGTCTGTTTTTTTGCCAGTACCACACTGTTTTTATCACAGTAGCTTTATAGTATAATTTCAAGTCAGGGATTGTGATGCCCCCTGCCTTGCGTTTGTTGCCCAGAACTGCCTTTGCTATTCTAGGTCTCTTCTGATTCCAAATGAATTTTAGGATTGTTTTCTCTAATTCTGTGAGATATGCTGTTGGAATTTTGATTGGAATTGCATTAAATCTGTGTAACAATTTTGGAAGTATGGCCATTTTCACTATATTGGTTCTTCCTATCCAGGGGCAAGGGATATCTTTCCATTTTCTGATATCCTCTTCAATCTCCTTTTTCAGAGTACTGTAGTTTTCAGTGTAGAGGTCTTTTACATCCTTTGTGAGGTTGATTCCTAGGTATTTCATTTTTTTGGATGTTATTGTGAAAGGTATTGTTTCCCTAATTTCGCAGACATATTTCTAATAATGACATCCAGGAGGCGGGTGACACCACCGGACCAGTGTGCTGTGTGAGATGCAGCCTGGGGCAGGCGGCATTGAGGAGAATTCACAGCCCGCAGCCCACGCTGCCATCAGATGCTGGGTGTCCCTGTGCTGCCGTCCCTGTACTTGCCAACTCCCGCCCTGCAGGGAAACAGAACAGCTTGGTAGCAGGCATGGCCAGCGCCAACATCAGCGGGCATCGACTTCAGCGGGCACATGAGGACTTGGGTGTTGTCTGGGATCTTTGGAGCCTTGCACCTGCTAGGAAAGCGTCCAGCCACCGAGCTGCCTTCCCTGGCCTGTGGCCGTTATTTAAATTATCTTTCTTGAAAGCTGGGCACAGTGGCTCAGGTCTGTGAGCCCAGCACTTGGGAGGCTGAGGCAGGATGATCGCCAGGAGTTTAAGGCCAGCCTGGGCTACATAGCGGGACGTAGTCTTAAAAACAAGACAAAAAAAAAAAAAAACCCAAACTCAGCCCAACCCTATCCACTCCAGAGTCTTTCCTGACTCACAGTAGACTCTTTGCTTCTTTCAGCACTTGGGTGTTTCACCATCCCACCGTCTATTTCCTGTCCTTTATCACAGTGCCTGGCTCCACAGTGCTGGGCACACCATTCAATGCCAGCTCCCTCAGCACTCTCAGGGCCTAAGCCCGTTCCAGGGCGGGGGTTCTGGAGGCCGCACCCAGGCCTCATTGGTGCTCGGCACCTGCTCTACACTGAACTACACCACAGCCCCTAAATGCAACATATTTTTATAAAGAGGAGAGGCTTATTTTGGCTTGCATTAAAGAAGTAATGGTGGGGGTGTGTTTTGAGACAGGGTCTCAATGTGTAGCCCAGTTTGGCCTGGAACTCCCAGCGATCCTCTTGCTTCAGCCTCCCAAGTGCTGGGATGACAGGCAGCACCACCATGCCCGGCTGGGGTCGTCTGTTTTGTCTGGTTGCTGTATATCTGCCATGGAATTCACAGCGAATGGGATTAACAAGAGAAGATGCTACTGACTTGGCCTCTGTGCTTGCTAACCGTGACTCATCTTGGTTCACACCCAGGGCGTCACCCACTTGAGTCAAGGGTCCATTTTCCATCGTCCCAGGAGGCTGGGGAGGTGGGGTGCGTGGCTGTGGGGGCAACCAGGTCGGGCAGGGTGAGCGTGTGGATGGAAGGAGTGAACTGGCCGTGAAAGCCAGCTATGAGGGTGCTCGACTGGATTCCCAGCACTGTGGGAGGCTGAGGCAGGAGGATTGCAAGCTGGAGCCCAGCCTGAACAACTTAGAGACCCTGTCTCAAAGTCAAATAAAAAGGGGGTGTTGCTCCGTGGCAGAGCCCAGGCCTAGCGTGTGTGGGGCGCTGGGCGCCACCTCTAGTACCACTTTCAAGTGAAGAGGAGAAGTCGCCAAAGAGGCTGCTGTTTGGGCGGCAGGGCCGGCACCAGGCCTTCTCCTCATCTGAAGCCAGGGGATGAGATGTCCCCACATCCCCGGGCGGCCCCCGGCCAGTCCTGGTGTAGATCTGTTGACACCATTAATATTTCTAGGGTCTCCTTTCATCTTCAGAAGTGCCCGTATCTGGTTGTCAAATGGGAAGGGCATCTTCGCGGGCCTGAGAGGAACCGCAGGCCGCAGTTCATGGCGCCTCTGTCCGGCCCACGCGTTAGGACGGTTGCTCAGTGCGCACACACAGCCGCGCTGCGGGACAGCTTCTTTCCCTCTTCTGTGCATGGCCCCACACATTTTGGTAACTTCTCAACCTTTTTATTATGAATTGGTTTTGTTTGTTTGTTTTTTTGTGTTTTGGCGATAGCGTCTTGTGCCCGTAGTCCAGGCTGGCCTTGAACACGCAGCATCCTCCTGCCTCAGCCTCCTAAATTCTGGGATCACAGGCATGTGCACCATGCCCGGCCTCAATCTTTCTATTATGAAAGCGTCGATTAAGCACCTGAGACTTGTTAGTTGGTGAAGCTGGGTTTCCCTTTCCCCAGTGGCAGGGACTAAACCCACAGGTGCTCTACCACTGAGCTACGTCCCCGGGCCCTTTTTTATCTTCCAGTTTGAGACAGGGTCTCACTAAGTTGCCTAGGCTGGCCTCAAACTTGTGATCCTCCTGCCTCAGCCTCCTGAGTAGCTAAGACCACAGGCATGTACCACGGTACCTGGCTCAAGCTGGATATTTGAATGGGCTTTCCTGGGCTTGAGCCTCTCAGATTTAATCACTCAAAAATTAATAACCAGGCATTTTACTACACCACACTTGAAAACTCATCTTAAGATGAAAGAGTGACAGCGGGTGCTCTTCTCTACTTCATGCTCTGGGCCGGCTGGCCGGCACATTTACACAGTGTGGAGCAGTGAGAGCCAGCCACGAGCGGCCGCAGCCTAAGTCCCACTGACATCTTAGAATATTAAAAAAAAACAACAAAAAAAACTAAAACAGTGCAGACAATATGTTCTGGGCAGATAAAAGTCTTCAGTATCCTTTGCTAATGGAAAAGGTGAAGTGAGTTTCCTATCCAGAGAGACAGAGGGCCAAGAAGGAAAGTAATCTTCGGTTACACGCTCACGTGTTTGTCCCTCACTTTTCAGAATATCAAAACAGTGTTTTGTTTCTCGACTACTCTGAGGCTGTGCTCTCTAAAGGGCCGTGTGAGGGCAAAGTGGTGCCAGGACTCCCGGAGAAACAGGAAGGACCGGGCTCGGCTTCTGCATCTCCGCCGGTCAAGGACCCTGCCCTTCCCTCGGGGACCCCGAGTGGCACAGCTGGGAGGAAATGAGAATCTGAGCCTCTGGTGTTCTAATGTAAATTGTTCTGTACTAAAATGACTTTATTACAATTTTTGGTTTGGTTTGGTATTTTTGAGACAGGGTCTCACTATGTAGCGCAGGCTGGCCTCCAACTCACAGCCATCCTCCTGCCTCAGCCTCCCCAGTGCTGGGATTCCAGGCCTGTGCCACCACGCCCGGCTAGTACAGTTGAGTTTTTAAACATTTCCTTTGCTGTGACACAAAGGATACTTAGGAGCAAAATATTACCATGACATCTTTGGTCTTCTGGATCGCGGCTTTCGATGTGCAGTCTAGAACGCTAACACAGGGCCGGTGAGATGGCTCAGCGGCGTAAGCGCCTGCCAGGCAAGCGCGAGGGCCCGAGTTCGACTCCCGGAACCCACATACGAAAAAGGGGCCGGTGATATCGCTCAGCGGCACGGGCGCCTGCTGGCGCGCGAGGTCCTGAGGTCGACCCCCCGGTACCCACAAAAAAAAAAAAAAAAGAAAGAAAGAAAGCTAACACAGGCTGTGGATGAAATCCGGAGGACACAGACTCCAGGCCTCCTCAGAGTCTGATATCCCAGCCCGCACGCGGCCCTGGCTCCGACCCAGCACTGTTCTCTGGTGCCACACGAAGGGCTGAGCAGGACGCCCCAGGCCAGTGACCCATGTGCAAGAGGAGTGACAAGCTCCACCCCACGGGCGGGCGGCAGGAAGGGGAGCTCACGGGCAGGGGCAGGTGCTGAGGGTTTGTGCTTTTGCTTTTTTTTTTGAGACAGAGTCTATGTAGCCGAGGCTGGCCTTGAACTCACAGCAATCCTCCTGCCTCAGCCTCCCTCCTTAGTGCTGGGATTCCAGGAGTGCGCCATCACGCCCGGTGGGTGCTGAAGGTTTTAAACTTTAGGATTTACGGTAGGATTGGGGTTGGGCCTGAGGTTTGACTCCTCCAATTGGCTCCTCTTCCAGATGGTGGAGGTATTTTGTTTTGTTTTGTTTATTTGAGACAGGGTCTCTCTGTATAGTCCAGGCTGGCTTCGAACACACAGCAGTCCTCCTGCCTCAGCCTCCCAAGTGCTGGGATTCCAGGCGTGCGCCACCATCCCTGGATCAGGCAGTGGAGTTTCTGACCCTGGACGGTGCTCAAAGGAATTGTCATAGTGTTGGCCCTGTGCAGCCAGTGACAGCAACAGGGGCACCAGGGCTGCACCCCACAGCCCTCTGTTAGGCCTCCGCCTCAGATCCCTGCAGGATGAAGGCTTGAGGAAGGGCCCAACTCCCGCTCCGTGCAGAGAACTGGCCAGTGGGGTTGAAGCGCACAGGTGATAGAGGTGCAGCGCGTCCCAGACTTCCTCACCCTCCCTCCACCTCCATCGCTGGCCTCTTCCTGTTAGGGAAGATATGTCTCCCTGCTTCCTATTATGTATTTTTTATTTTGCTAATTATATTCTGAGTGTACTTTATAAAAGAAACCACACGATATTTAAGCTTGTGTGTCAGGTTTATCTCACTTAACATTACGGTCTCAAGGTGCACCCATTTTCCCACACGCAACTCGTGTTCACCCTTCTTTACGGCAAAGTAGTATTCCGCTGTGTGTGAACACCACCTTGTCTTCATCCTTTCCTCTGCTGCCAGACAGACAGGCCGCTCCCAGCTGTGCTGTTAGGAACACGGCTCCCTGTCCTTTTGAAATTGCATTTTACTTTTTGAGACAGGGTCTCCTTAAGTCACTAAATTGACCAGGCTGGGCTCCAATTTCAGATCCTCAGCCTCCCGGAGGTCCCAGTCTAATCTTTTAGCAGATGTAAACAAGTTGAATAAGTCAAGGTCTGTGAAGCTTTCCTCGGGCTTTTGTCAGCTCGCCTCAGGACATCTCCAGGGCGTGGCCTCCTCCCTGCCACTGGGGCCTGGAACTGAGAGACCCTCCCGCCTCGTCCCCAGAGAAGGGCTATTTTCAGCCCCTCCAGCCCACACCAGCCAGAAAACAGCGTCACCTGTTGCTGGTCCAAGGCCAAGGCGTGACCTACAGCGTGGAGCCATCCACAGGCCGAGCTCAGAGGGGCTGAGGTCCCAGCACTGCCCACAGCTCCGGCCAGGCTTCCGCAAGGTGGTCACTGTGGGCAGCTCCCAAGTGAGCCACAGAAACGCAAATCAATTAGCTCTTGCACCTCTCTCCCTCCCTTTTTTTTTTGAGTCAGGATCTTGCTATATAGCCCAGGCTGGCCTCAAATTCACCGAGATCCTCCTGCTTCAGCCTTCCAAGTGCTGGGATCACAGGCACGCACCACCTTGCTGGGCTCAGACGAATGATGCCCCTGGAAAGGCAGGTTCTGATGAGCGGTCTCGGCCGGGCAGAGCTCGGACATGAGAGGATGTGGCCTCCGGTCGTCCTCTCCCTCCCTGCGCTGCCGGGAGGCCCTCAGAGACCCAGCACAGTCAGAACTTATCATCGGCTCACGTGGGAGACTCAGCATGGGTCAGTACTTATCACCTCACGCTGCGTCGGGGGCTGGGACTGGCTGTGTGCTGTACGCGCTGGCCTCAGCACTACAGGAAATATAAGTGAAAAAGCGGAGCCAACGGCCCAAACTGGAGAGCCCGCGGGTGGGGAGAGCAGGCTTCAGCAACAGGACGGTGAAGGCAGGTACAGTGCTGCACTGTCGTAGTCCTACCTACTCAGGAGGCTGAGGCAGGAGGGTTGCTTGAGCCTAGCAGTTCAAGGTCAGTCTGGGCAACACAGAGAGACCCTGTCTCAAAGAAAAGGGAAAAAGAGGCTGTTGAATCTGGAAACGGATCCAGTTTGCCCGAAGAGGCCCGAGCAAGGAAAGCCGCTCTCTCTCCTTTTTCTAGTCCCGCACGGGGCTAGGCTGCACGGGGGATGGCAGTGCCCCTCTGCCCCAGAGCCCCAGGCCACCTGCAGGCACTGTCCTCTGTCCCCACCACGTTCTGACCCTGCCCAGGCCCTCTCAGCGGTGGCTGCACAGAACTGCTCAAGCATTTATAGCAGGAGAGCGGGCGCGGTGGTGCACGCCTGTGACCCTAGCACTCTGAGAGGATGAGGCAGGAGGGTCGCTGTGAGTTTGAGTCCAGCCTGGGCTAGTACAGATATTCCTCATTTAATGACACACCTATTTAACAACTGTTTGGACTTACGATGCAGGACCGTGGGCAGCAGAGCGGCCTTACGGCGGCCTCTTCTAGGGCACAACACTGTAAGTACTGCTGATGGTGCGTGCAGTACAGTACTGTAGCTTCGTGTTCTGTTACACATCACGGTACTGCGTGTGAGGATCATGCAAATAAAAGCAAAGTCCTCAAGGTGGAGTCTCCTTGGACCACTTCTTTGTTCTGAGTATTGTAATGTACACACTACATACAGTTCCTCATTTAGGGACCAATTCGCAGGAATGGAACTCGGTCGTTAAACGAGGAATGGCTGGAGAGTTCAAGCCCAGCCTGGACTACCTTGTGAGACCCCCGTCTCAAAAAACCAAAACGAAAGAAGGCATTCTGTGGTTTCTTCTGAGACGGGGTCTTGCTATTTGCCTGGGCTGGCCTTGGGACTCCTGAGTTGGAGAGAACCTCTCGTCTCAGCCTCCTGAGTAGCTCAGAATGCAGGCAGGAGCTTGGCTGTTTTTCCTTTTTAAAGGATGGGTTTGGTTGTCAGTGGCAGAAGACTAAGAGCAGGGAAAACAAGTCTGAGTTTAGTTCCTCCCCTTGTCAAGGAGTCCAGCCTCAGCGTCAAGGCTGGTGCCCTTTTTATTTTTCCTACCATCAGTTTGTGTTTGTGGTACTGGGGACTGAACTCAGGCCCTTCATGATGAGCTGAATCCCCAGCCCTTTAAAAATTTTTAAAATTTTGAGACAGGGTCTCACCATGTCACTACACTGCCCAGGCCTGGCTCTAACTTGTGATCCTCCTGCTTCAGCCTCCCAGAGTGCTGGGATTACAGGGTTAGGGTAAGGTCAGAATCGTGGCATGTTGCCAGCATAGTTCTGGATGCCGGAAGCACAGACAGACCCAGAAGGGAGGGGAGCATCACTTACACTCAGTCCTCCATCAAAGAGCAGAGGTACCGGGCTGGTGAGATGGCTCAGCGGCATAAGCGCCTGCCTGGCAAGTGTGAGGGCCCGAGTTCGACTCCCGGAACCCACATACGAAAAAAGGGCCGGTGATATCGCTCAGTGGCACGGGCGCCTGCTGGCGTGCGAGGTCCTGAGGTCGACCCCCGGTACCCACCAAAAAAAAAAAAAAAAAAGAGCAGAGGTACCCAGCACATGCAAGTGCACACATGCACGCACACACCCGCATGCAGGCACGTGGTTTGCAAAGTACACTCGGCAAATTTCTACCTAACCTTCATCGTCCAGAACCAAACTGTGGCCACGCCCAGCTGACTTTGCAGCCTCTGCAGATTGGGACGCGCCCAAGATGCTTGTGAGCTCAGCGCAGCCCTGGGGAGATGCAAAGGGGGCTGAGCCCTCTGCTGTTTCTCTATTTCTCTGGTGCAGTGCACAGCACCACACCCCAAGGGAGGGACATGACACTTCTGCCTCGTGTCCCCTGTGCTGGGTGACCCCGGAGCTTCTCAGCCTGCAGGTGTGGCTCGCATGTTTCCATTTGGCACCGAAGCTCTAAAGCCATCTGGCCTGGCTCAACACTAGATCCATGGCGTGGTGAGGCCGCCTGTCACACCTGAGTTTCCTTCACCCCCCTCGTACTGAGGGCACAAGACACCCGAGAGATGGTAAACGCCGAGAATTAATGAATATGACCTCAGGCAAATAGGCTTACTTTCAAATTATCTAGAAGAGTAGAGGTTTTAAAAATTGCAGTAACAAGCTGGGTGTGGTGCTGCACACTTGTAGTCCCAGCACTCTAAGAGGCTGAGGCAGGAAGATCACAGGTTTGAGCTCAGCCTGGGCAACTTAGACCCTGTCTCAAAATAAAAAATAAAAATGGCTGGGGATATAGCTTAGTGCAAAGGCACTGGGTTCAATCCCTGGTATCTCAAAAAAGAAAAGTACCTTGGGCATGGTGGCGGCTGCCTGTAATCACAGCAGGAGGACAGCCCCGTCCCAGTCCCGGGTCCAGACTAAGCAGCATGTCGCCTTGAAGCCTGAAGCTATTGGTGCTACTCTGAAAAAACTAAGAGCCATTTTCAAGACTGCTTACCTCGATGTTTTCCCAGATCGTAATCCTAATTAGCCCCAAGTAAATGTAATTTATCCAAGACTGGGTCTTATCAAGCTCACTAGCATGGCCTTAAACTCACAATCCTCCTGCCTCAGCCTCCTGAGTAGCTGGGACTACAGGTGCAGCCACTGTGCCTACCCTGTAGTTTTCCTTGTTCTTGACTAGGTTGACTTTTTCTTTTTTCTTGAGACAGGATGTCCTTGAACTCACAGCAATCCTCCTGCCTCAGCCTTCTGAGTGCTAGGGTTATAAGCAGTGCTACCATGTTTGGCTAAGCAGTAGCTCTTTGGCTTTAACTGTCACCACCAGTGTTAGTTTCTGAAGGGTCACACCCATAAAGGATCAAAAACTGAAAGTGCCCCCGGAACGTGGGAGGTGCCGGCGCGAAGCCAGGGTGCCACAGAGCCCCTCCAAGGACACTCCCACGCCTCTCCTGGCTCCCTCGTTAGGAGCTGTGTCCCTCCAGTGCCATGGTCGTCTCTGCCTGCAGGCTGCATGCCATTTTCCCTGTCTATGCCCGTGTCCCTTGGACCACACCACCAGTCATACTGGGCCAGAGCCCACCTGAATGCCCTCATTTTAACTTAATTACCTTTGTCAATGCCCTATTTCCAGATGATGTCATATATCAAGGTAATGGGGTTAGAGTTTCAGCATAGCATATTTTGGGGGAGGACAGAATTCCACCCATAACGCTGCATTCTTTGGCCATCACACTCCAAACCCTCTTTCCCCATGCTAAGCAACCTTCCTTATTTTTCAGTTTTGCAGTACTGGAAATGGAGCCTAAGGCATTTGCATTGAGCTACATTCCTAGTTTTTTTTTTTTTTTTTTGTGGTTACCAGGGGTTGAACTCAGGACCTCACGCGCCAGTAGGCACCCGTGCCGCTGAGCAATATCACCGGCCCTTTTTTCGTATGTGGATACTGGGAGTTGAACTCAGGACCTTGCGCTTGCCAGGCAGGCACTTATGCCGCTGACCTATCTCACCGGCCTGCACTTTCATTTTTGAGACAGATCTTGCTAAGTCACTAAGTTGCCCAGGCTGGGCTCAAACTTTTGCAATCCTCCTGCCTCAGCTTCCAAGTGTTGGGATTTTAGGCATGCTCCACCATGCCCAGCTCTGCTTTCTGACAGATTTCCTTATTCCAAATTTTCAAGAGGGGCCGGGGATATAGCTCAGTGGCACAGTGCCTGCCTGGCAAGTGCAAGGTCCTGAGTTTGATTCCTGGTACCAAAAAAAAAAAAAAAAAAAAAAATTCAAGAGTGGATCATGTGTAGTCCTTTGTTACTGGCTTCTTTGACTTAGTGTGATTTTGTTCAAGGTTCACCCATGTTTGTAACATGTTTCGGAACTCCATTCCTTTCTATAGCTAAGTAGTATTCTATTTATCTGCACACTGATGGACACATGGGTTGTTTTCACTTTTGGACTGCTGTAACGTTTCTATAAACATTCGTGCCCACATTTCTGTGAGGACAAACGTTTTCATTTCTCTCAGGTATACACCCAGGACCTGAATTGCTGGGTCGTATGTTTAACTATTTTAGAAGTTGCCAGATTGTTTTCCAAAATGGCTAAACTGCTTTACATTTCCACCAGCAACATGTGAGGGCTCGTTACCACGTTCTTGCCACCACTTCCAATTACTTGACTTTTTGGTTACAGCCGTCCGGTGGAGAGGAAGTAGCACCTCGCTGCGATTTTTATTGGCATTTTCCTGATGGCGAATGATGCCACACATGGTTTCCGGTGCAACTGGACATTTCTGCCTCCTTGGGGGAAAAGTCTGTTAATTTCCTTTGGCTGTTCTTAAATTTTTGAGTGGTAAGGATCCTTTATGTGTTCTAGATACAAGTCTTATCTGAGATATTTGACTTGCAAATATTTTCTCTCATTATGCTGGTTACCTTTCTCCCTTCTTTGAATAAAAAAAGTGAACATTCTGATAGAGTCCAGCTGATCCATTTTCTGTTGTTCAGGCCACTAGTGTCACGCCAAGGGGTCCTGTGTCAAACCCAAAGCCATGAAGATTTAGTCCTGTTTTCTTCTAAGAGTTTAGTTTGTGTCCTTATATTTAGGTCTTTGATCTATTTTGACTTAATTTTTGTACATGGTGTAAGGATCCCACTTAATTCTCCACGTGGTTAATTTTGATGTTTCAGCACCATTTGTCAGAAAGACTGCTCTTTCCCCAGTTCTTGGCATAGTCAACCCACGTTATTCTCCAACTCTGTTCTCTTCCAGTTCATTTACGTGCCTTTTGTGTGTTTGTGTATGTCAGTATCACTGTCTCGATTACGCTGCTTTCTCATAAGTTCTGGGAGACATGCGTTTTTCTGCACTGTAGCTTGGAATTCTTCTGGATATTCTGCTCACTGTAGTTTCATTTGACATGCAAAGCCAGCTTAACATACGCTGCTAACGGCTGTGTTCGGGTCCGGGGGTGAGTCTGTGGAGTACTGCCATCTTAACATTATCCAACTCATGATCGTGAGATGTTTGTTCATTTAATCTTTAATTTCCATCAAAAGTGTTAGTTTTCATAGTATAAGTTTTTACACTCCTTTTGCTAAACTTATTCCTAAGTATTTTATTCCTTTTGACGCTATTAATTTCACTTTAGATTTTCACTGGAATCATATAACTGATTTTTGTATATTTATCTTATTTCCTGCTACCTTGATGAGCGCATTTGTTAATTCTAAGTTTTAGTGGTGGCTGGCTTAGGGTTTTCTATGCATAAGATCATGTCATATGAAAGCAGAAATGGTTCCACTTCCTCCTAGTTGGGGTGCCTTTCTTTTTGCCTGATCGCCCTGGCTGGAACCTTCTGTACAATGTTGCACAGAACAGTGGCTGGGTTGTCTCACTTCTGACTATATGGGAAAGGTGGCTAGTGCCTCCCAGTAAGATACCAGCATGGGGTTTTCACAGGCACCCTTCACAAGGCTAAGAAAGTATCATTTTATCACTCGGCGTTATAATGAAAGGGAATGCATTTTGTTAAATGCCTTTTCTGCATCTAATGAGATTATCATGTACTTTTGTTATTCTATTGATATGACATATTGATTTTTATATTTTTCACCAGTACCAGTATAAAAATGAGACATTCAACTTTCTTACTAACAAGTATCATATGACAACTCTACTAAAAATACAATGGAGTTAAACCCATCTATATAAGTAACTAAATCATGGAGTTAAAAGTGTAAAAAACAATTTAGAACGTAGGCAGTGTGGTGGTGCACGCCTGTAATCCCAGTGCTCTGGAAGGCTGATGCAGGAGGACTACAAGTTTGAGCCCAGCAACTTATTGAGATCCTGTCCAAAACAAAAACAAAACAAAACAACGAAAAAACAAAACAAAACAAAACTGCAGCTTGGCATGGAAGCCCTAGGCTAAATTGCCAGTACCACCAAATACCAAACCAAACCAAAAACTTATCTTTCTTGGCATTAATCTTTCAACAACTTACTATATTTTTGGAGACAGGGTCTCACCATGTAGTTAGTTCAGGCTGGCCTCGAACTCGAGGTGATCCTCCTGCCTTAGCCTCCCAACTGCTGGGATTACAGGCATGCACCACCACGCCCAGCTCGGCATTAATATTTAATAATTATCAAGAAGCAGTTTTGTTTAAAATAATCTGCAATGCTGTATAGGCCACAAATATTCTATCGAGAATTTAAAAATTCCTATACAGAAACTAAAACTTTGAGGAAATGTAGACTATTTTTACTACAGACAGTGCCAGATGTGTACGTGAAAATTAACGAGTACAATGTGCAAAAGGCCATCACTGCGAACTCCTGTAGGGTATTATTTTTCCTTGTAAGAAGAATATCAGGCTTTCTTTTTGTCATTGGTGACGGATTTCAGGTTACATCACTCAAAACAGGATGAATGGTTGAGCATGTTTTTTCCAGTTTTATTCTTATACAGTAAAAGTCTAGAACTGAATAACAGAAAAACATTTTTGTTCTCATTTAATAGCAAAGAAAAATGTCCAAAAAATATGCTGGGTGTGGTGGCACATCTGTAATCCCAGTACTCAGGAGGCTGAGGTAGGAGGATCACTGCAAGTTCAAGGCCAGCCTGGGACTACACAGCGAGTTCCAGGCCTATCCCCCGCTGCCGCCAAAAGTCTATGTGGTCTAATATGGACATTGGTATTTCGTCAAATGTAAAAAAGGATAGTATTTTTAATACATTGAGAAAAACCTTTTGACAAATCTGTGAAAATATAGAATATCTTTAGTGTAATTACCTGAGAATGGTCAAGGTGATTTACTTTTTTTTTTTGGTGGTACTGGGAATTGAACGCAGGGGCTATGTGCTGAGCTACAACTCCAGCCTTATTTTAGTTTCAAACAGTGTCTCGCTAAATCAGTATGTTGTCCTGGCTGGGCTGGGACTTGGGATCCTCCTGCCTCAGCCTTCCAGAGTGACGGGACGACAGATGTGCACCACCATACTTATTTTCTTTTATGGTGATGGGCACTGAACTGGGCCTTGCACATACTAGGCAAGTGATCTACCACTAAGCTACACCCCCAGCCCACCATACATTTTTTTGAAACAAGGTCTCACTTTGTAGTTCTGGCTGGCCTTGAACTCACTATGTAGCCCAGGCTGGCCTCTGACTCACTGTGATCTTCCTGCCTCAGCTTCCAAGTGCTGGGATTACAGGTGTGCGCCACCATGCCCGGCCCACCATACGTTAATTAAAAAAAAAATTTTTTTTTGAAAACAAGGCCTTGATAATTTGTCTAGGTTGGTCTTGAACTCCTGGATTCAAATGATGTCCCTTCTCAGTATCCTGAAAGCTGGAACTACAGCTGTTGTCACTGTACCTGGCAAGGTGATTTTCAAAGGGTAGAGGAAAAACTCCACAAAAATGGGCATAAATACTAAAACCTTGTTTTGTTGACAGAATTACTTCTTTCCATTATTATGCAGATGAAAAAAAATTATAGACATAGGCTCAATGCTAGGTATTAATCCTTTCACATAAAAATTGACATTTGTCAAACATGTTTCTAACAAAAATTTAAAAAGTATAAAACAGCTTATTTTTAGATAGTCTTGATGTCTTGGATTTGAGACGATTCCTTCCTGTTACATGAATTATAAAATCAATCTACTTCCATATATTCTTTTTTTCTGTATATTATTAAATATGCTTTCAAGTGCAGTTCCTACGAAGCAATTTCTCCAACCTTTCTTACCCACCGTTCCCACCTCATCTACTATTCAAGGCCTCCACATGTCATCCATTCTATGGAGCCGACTTTCCTGTAGCTCATTCTCCTAGTGCTGTTTGCTTCTCCAACGATGCAGCTCCATAGGTTCTAGTTCTGAATACAGGCTCCTGTCATGATAGTTATTATCAAGACTGCTTTTGTGGAGCTTTAAATTAAAAAAAAAACAAAACACTTATCTATTCACAGTAGGGAAGAAACAATCCTGTTTATTAACCTAACTGTATTTTCAGAAAGGATTAAAAAACACATATTTCCTGGGACACAAAGCTGTACCAAAAGTATTCCTTACAAAACGACCGACAGCCTTGACCGTACACAGACGTACGCACCAGCATACATGAACCTTAATGAATACACAATTCAAATGTTTTCACAACAACTTTCTACCAAATTCTTATTGCATTAATGTGAGTTTTCTTTAATCTCTTAAAAATAGTAATAAAAAATGACAGAATAATGTAAATGTAGAATTAAGCCTGAGACTATATAATCTAGTATTAATAAAGTCAGACAATACTTATAAAATTGATGCTGCTGTACATTTTATTATTCACAGATTCGGCCTCTGAAATCTGAGACGTGACCTGTCACGAACCCTCTCTGCAGTGCGTGTCTTCTGTGTAGCTTACCATCTGCACTCCCAGGCACCTGTGCTTTTCCATTTTTTATCCTGAATTCTTCATTGAATTTCTTCACCTATTTACATTAAATATCTAGTCTCTAGAACTTTCCTCACACAAAAGAACAAACATCTTTGTTAAATAAATTCACACAAAAGTAATAAAAAGGGTTTTAAGAAATGTTTCTAACATACAATTATACTGAAAAATAGTACATATGCTTTCCTTCAGGGTGGATAAAAGCCACGTGGCAGTTTCCCAATCACTGCCACACGCGTGTTTCCGCGGACACCTCTGAAGATGAGAACACAAGGGCCAGGGCCTGGAGTCGTTCCAGCCACTCCACACTGCCCCGAGTCCTCCAGTGGGAGCTGCTTCCAGTCCCGTCTACACAGGCACGGCAACTCCTGCCCAGATCCTTGGTCGGTGTCTGGAAACACTCAGTTTGCTAAATCACCTTTGGGTCTTCTGAAAAAGAGATGCAGAGGCAAGGCATTCTTAGTGAGACCAGGGCCTCCACTGTCACCTCTCACAGATCTGTCTTAGTTATAACCCTGGTCAAGGTGGAGAAAAGAAAAAACGCAGTGAATTTTATGAAGCAAAACTTTCCTTTGCTAAATCTCTTCAACATACCTGGGTGCTTAAACATCCAAAGGGACTGTGTTCTACCGATCATGACTTGCAGTATAAATGATTAACTAAATTCTTACTTATAGGCATTTACCTCACAGGTGTTCAAATCAGAGCAGCAGTTACTGCGTGGGGACATACATGCATGCGTCTGTAATGGAAGGGATTTAGAATGGTATCTCCTCAGAACCAAAGTCTAGAGATCTTTACTTACTTTCCTCCCTCCTTTGAATGAAATTAGAAAAGAACCAAGAGAAATTATAACGCTTTTACAAAAAGTCACAAAATAAAGACAAGCAAAAAGAGGAACATTTAAAAAATACCCATAATCCCACCAACGTAGAGATGAACATACCACACATCTGGGTGTGCACCTATAGACATATTCTCATTCAGTCATGCTTACCTGCTTTTTCCTTTTTTGAAATAGGGTCTTGCTCTGTAGTTCAGGCTGGCCTCAAAGTCACTATGTCCTCACGATGATTCTCCTGCCTCAGGCTCCTGAGTGCTGGGATAACAGGCATGTGCCACCAGCCCGGCCACATTTTCTTTCCTAAGGTCTGCTGCCTCCTCACAGAAGGTAATCCAGATGCACTTTGTAATGCTGAGTTAATCTGCACTTTTTCTTAATGTTTCATACAATAACAGCTTTCTGTATAATTAATGACCTCTTGGAGCGGACAAAATATGGTAGTGATCTCTATTAAGAATTAACACAGCTGGGTGTGGTGGCGCATGCCTGTCATCCCAGCACTCAGAAGGCTGAGCAGGAGGATCGCCATGAGTTCGAGGCCAGCCTGGGCTACATAAGCAAGTTCAAGGCCAGCCTGCACTACATGGTGAGATCCTGTCTCAAACAAAACAAAACAAAACCCCCAAAACATATATTTGACCTTTGTTTCTGATTTTATAGATTAAATACACCAGTATTTCTTTTTTCAAATGAGTATTTCAATACTGTTAAGATACTTTAATTTCAATCCCTATAGTGAATGTAATCATTATTATATTCATGTACTAATAATTACATTCATGCAAACATGTACTAATAAAAGTAAAAAAAAAGATGCTTCAGTTTCAAATGCTCCAACACTGAAAGTGTGAAAATTGTCAGTTTAAGGTTTATGGAGAACAGGTTGAGGCTAGGGTGAGAAAATCACTAAACAGTCATTTCAACCAATTTCCCTATCTTTGCTTAAAGACAATCGGGTATCTCTGCCCAGGGATAAACAGGATGTAAAGGGAAGAGGCCATTAGACTAAAACACCGACGTTTCAACCTACAGCTTGTCCGGCTACCACCAAGGCTCAGCAGCTAACGTTTTTTCTCTCCTGGGGTAGGCACTGTGCACAGGCCGGGGCTCCGCAGCAGGCCCCAGCTGTGGCCCGAGGCTGACACTCTGCCCCTAGGCTCCTTACTGGAGCACTTAAGTCTGTGGCAGCAGCTTTTTAGGCCTGGAGAGAAGAGCACGAAGCATTCCAAGTTTGGGTTGAAACCTGACATATTCCAATTGTACTTCCTCTCCTTTTCCAGTCTGTCCCCATCCTTTGGGGTCGCCGGTCCCATTTGGGACTGGGCTGCTCCCTCCTGCGCATGTGGACTCTGTGTGCAAAGCGGCTCCGGGCTCCCAGGCCCTCTACACTGCTTCCCAGCCCCTCTGCCTTATTGTGCACCAGCCTGGTCTCCACCCAGCAGCTCCAGGCAGCTTCGCAGGCTGTGCGGGCAGAGTGAAGACAGCTACACATGTATAGGGGCTCTGCTGTCCCCTGGGACCCACTTCCAAGGACGCCAGGAGAGACTCGGAGGCCCACGAGCAGTGCCCTGCCCCGGAGACAGCCCCGATCCCAGGAGGGCAGCCCCACTCAGGTCCACCCAGCTACCTTGCCAGCACAGGAAGACGATGTGACAAGGTACTTGGTGACAGAAAAAGAAAGCCAATTAGAAACTCCAGAAAAATCAGCAACATATAAAGAATCGGCTGAGTAACGACCAGAATAAAATGTAACACAGTGAAGACGAGAGTGTGGAGGACATCCTGGGGGCTGACGTGCTGAGCACTTGGCCAGTGGGCTGAGAGGCCGTGACGCAGAACCACGTGAAGGGACTGCAACCCTAGCACCCAATGCTGCCACAGCCACGCTAGTGAAACATGTTGCCTAGGGTTTCTACATTTGAAAAAGACATGGAGGCCTTGGCTGTGGCTGCCAGGCAAGGCCCCCCCACCAGGGACAGGTGCACTGTCGAAGCAATGAAGCAGGGGAGTGGGAGGCACATTTATGGCAATGATGGCACAGCTCAAAAATCCAGTTGGAACCAAGGATGCCCTGGGACCCAACAGGGTGGCTGGCCTGCAAGTCTTAGAGCCGAAGATCTTTCCATCCCCTTCCTGTCTACACAGGGGCCACTGGCCCCAGGCGGCCAAGTTTTGTCGATCCTCAATTTCTTTTTTTTTTTTTTTTTTTTTTTTTGTGGGTACCGGGGGGTTGACCTCAGGACCTCGCGCGCCAGCAGGCGCCCGTGCCGCTGAGCGATACCACCGGCCCCTTTTTCGTATGTGGGTTCCGGGAGTTGAACTCAGGCCCTCGCACTTGCCGGGCAGGCGCTTAAGCCGCTGAGCCATCTCACCGGCCCCTCGATCCTCAATTTCTAACACTTTGTACAGCAGAAGAATGTATAGTGACTCACTGATCCTATTTTTATGTTGTTTACATGTTGGAATGATACTCAGGATACTGGGGTTAAATAAAACCTAGTCTTGTAACTACACTCACTGTTTCTTTGTATTTTTTCCACATGCGCCCAGCTCCCCAGGGAATGGAAGGTCGCAGGTACATGGCTCATGAATACAGCACGGCGAGGAGCGCCACTCCCCCGCATGGCTTCCTTGCACATCTGACTTGGCTGAAATGACACAGCTACTACACAACAGTGAAAAACCACAATAACCCTGAACCCACGCTGCCTCTCCACTGCTGCAAAACCTTAGTAAACAAGGCGCAAGCCAATGCTTGGGGCTGAGGGGGCAGCTCAGGGTTACAGCGCTCGCCCAGCACACGTGAGGTCCCGGGCACAATCTCTAGCAACACAAATGCATGGGCGCACACACCTAAAAACCAAAACCCGCGTCCACGGTTGTGCTGTAGTACCGGGAGGCACAGAGCGACACCACGCCAAGCGCACTGAAGAGTTTCCTGGGTGGGAAGAGGGTTTTGCTCCATCCCGAAACTGGAAAAAGGTCCCCACAACTCATCAACTACTCGCTTGGTCTCAGACACCCAGGGTGTAGCTGAGAAACACAGCACGCAGGCACCCTGGTCCCCAGCATGGCAAGACGATGGGGCAGCCACAGCAAGGCAGAGGGGCGGGGGAGGACACCTCTCTTTTGAGCTGTGGTAATTGTTTTGTCAATTGTTTTAATATCCTTCGCTGCTTTTTTCCTACAGTATTTCAGGATATATCCCACATAGCATCTAACCAGTAAATACTCTACAGAGTATGCATTTCTAATTATATATTTATTTCTTTTTAAAAATTATAGTAGTATACATACTAAGTAACTAGGCATAAAAAAAATCGACAGGATGCTAAGTTCAAGCTCAGCTTGGCCAATTTACATCTAGACCCTGTCTCAAAACAAAAAACAGAAAAAGGGCTGGGAGCCAGGCGTGGTAGCACATGCCTGTAATCCTAGCACTGGGGAGGCTGAGGCAGGAGGATCGCTGCAAGTTTAAGCCCAGCCTGGGCTACACAGTGAGTTCACGGTTGGCCTGAACTACAAAGCTAGACTGTCTGAAAAAAGAAAAACAGAAAGGAAAAGGGCTAGAGATGTAGCTTAGCGCTAAGGCTCTAGGTTTAATCCCCAGTACCAAACCAACAAAAATATATTATCTATTTATATTAATATGTAAATATTTGATTTCTCCAATTATCAACTTTTTTTGGGTGAGTACTGAAGATTAAACCCAGGACTCTGTAAATGCTAGGCAGGTCTTCTACCACTAAACTACACCTCCATCCCTTTTTATTTTTAGGTAGGATCTTTTTTTTTGGTTTTTCGAGACAAAGTCTTGCTATGTAGTTCAGGCTGATCTTGAACTCACGGTGATCCCCCTGCCTCAGCCTCCCGAGTGCTGGGATTACAGGTGTGTGCCATCATGCCCAGCTTTGAGGCAGGGTCTTGCTAAATTTGCCACATTTGCCTTGAATTTGAGATCCTCCTGCCTCAGCCTCTTGAATAGCTTGGATTACAGGAGGCATGCACTGTCATTTTAAAGTTGGCTTATTCAAATCCAAATCCAAGCAAGGTCTACAGGTGGCATGTGGCTATCTATGATAATTCACCTTTCTCCCTCCTGTCCTTTCAGTGAGTTATCAGGATAACTAGATAACTACCACCAGTCCTGTGCCTTACAAAATGTCCCACTCTGGATTTGGCTGACTGCATCCTGCTGGTGCTGTTTAACATGTATCCAAGTGGCCCACGTCTCTGGAAGACAGGAGCTGAACTGAGCCTTTCTGACATCTGTGAACCGATTCCGTATGTTCTCAGGCATTAGGCATCTACTGCATGCAAAGGTCAGCTTCCACACGTGCTCTTCAACAGAACCACCTTCCGGTGAAACGAGAAAAACAAGTCACTTGAATGACGTGTGCATGGTTCTATTCTTCCAGAGCCTCAGCTGAGAGACGCTGGCTGAAGTGCCATAGACCGTTACTTCCTCTGGGGCTCACACAGCACAAACGCCCTCCCACTGTACTTCTACTATCACTAAGACTGGCTCAGCTGTGCCGACTTCAGATTTTCATTGTTACGTCCCCATCAAGTATCCACAGGTCACCAATGCCCAGACTACTGTATTAGGAGCGGCAAAGTCATGATGATTTCATTTTCTCCCTAGTGCTGGGGACTGAAGCCAGGGCCCACACACTGAGCTACACCCCCTGCCTCTTTTTGTTTCTTACTTTGAGACAGGGTCTTGCTAAGTTGCTAAGTTGCCTAGGCTGGGCTTGAACTTTCGATCCCCCTGCCTCAGCCTTCCAGAGTTTGGGGATTACAGGCATGTGCCACCACACTCAGCTATAATGCTTTAATTCTGCCATACTGCTAAGAATTTTCTATAAAGAACCTTTTTATTTGGTAACCCGAAGGATAGTTCATACACTCAGTCAGAACACTTATCTTCTGAATGGCTACCTCGATGATCACAGTTTATGAGTTGGTCCTCTGGCATCTGGCAACTGCCAGTGATGACCAGTGATGTTTTTACAGTCACTTTCTGCAACACAATGGGGAGGCTTTTTCACAGCCTGGCCTCCGTCTGCCCACCCACATCTCAGCCTTCTCTCCCTCCGCCTCACCAGATTGGTCACTAGTGTCCCTCCAACTCCCCTGCCTGCTGGCTCCTCTGCGCTCGCAAGCCCATGTTCTTTGCCCCAGTGATGCTTGCTGACTACTGATACTGCTTCTCCACTACCAACTGTCACTTGTTTTTTCTTTATTCACAGAAAAAGTACTTTCAGAACAGTCCCTCTTCTGCACAGGATTATAGAACACGACAGGCAAGAACAGCGTCTCTTTTATTCACCTGGCAACGCACAGCACGAAGTGAGCACTCGAATGCTGACAGGACAATGTGACAGCGGGTGGCGCACATAACACCAACTCCAGCGTCGTAAGGGAATTTCTTCACGACTAACATGAGGAAGTCAGCCAAGTGGTGTCTATATGCTACTCATTTGAAATCATGCAGCCCCATCACAGTATCCTTTTGTGGGATGGCCTTACTAATTTCCAATCTATAAGGGACAGTTCTTACCATTGAGTTAGACTGCAAAATGGTTCTGTTCTTTTTTTTTTTTTCTTTTTTTGGTACTGGGAATCAAACTCAGCACCTTGCGCTTGCCAGGCAGGCGCTGTGCCACTGAGCTATATCCATGGCCCCCGTTTTGTTTTTTGACACAGGGGTCTCATTATGTAGTCCAGGTTGGTCTTGAACTTGGAATCTTCATGCCTCAGCCTCCCAAGTGCTAGGATTATAGGTGTGCCACCATATCTAGCTTCTTTTTTTCATACCTGGCTTCTGATGTTTTAGTGAGCTATCTAAATGGTATCTGGTTTTCCAAATCAAATATTATAAGCAAATTTTAAGAAATATGCAAATGATTTTGTGTATTCTATGTCTATCAAGTTGCCGACCCTATGAAGCCAAGTGCAATGTATTTAAATAAAAGTCACTATGAAGAGAAATTATAGCCAGGCGTGGTGGTGCATGCCTGTAATCCCAGCACTCAGGAGGCTAAGGCAGGAGGATCGCTGCAAGGTCGAGGCCAGCCTGGGCTACACAGAGTTCAAAGCTGGCCTAAACTACATAGTGAGACCCTGTCTCAAAAAAAAAAAAAAAAAAAAAAAAGAGTACAATTATATTTTACTATTTTTTAAGATCTGAGAGTAGGGAAAGACTTAAAAAAATTTTTTGTTAGTATATGTTTGCAATACATAATAAATATATACATTGTATGGGGAACTGGTACATATACATATTACATCTTTTTTAGCAAAGTTTTATTAAAGGTAGGGCAGGAAACAGGCTCTGAAGAGCGAGTTTGGGCCAAGTAACAGTAGGAAAAGAAGTGCACCCTATAGCATGAGGGCGGCCACCATGCAAGAGCAAACATAGCAGCCTCATCTTGATCCTTTTTATTCCATATAACAAAAGTCATTTAGAAAACTGGATATCCTAGGAAAATATAATGATTATGTCTTATCATTGCTTGGGGTCTTTCTTGTTTTTAAGGAAGAAACCAGAAATTCATGCAATTTTTTTGTGTGTGTGTGTGTTTATGGTACAGTAAGTCTCTGACTTACAAACATCCGAGTTTTGAACTTTCACAGATATGGAAGGACCTTTCACAGATATGAAAGTTATGAACACTCATAGATGAGGACAAATCGCGTAAGTAGCTCATGTTTCTGCCGGAGACACTGTCACAGTCGTGCTGCTGGGTGCTTACTGTGTAGTGCGATAGTGTACAATAGTGCAGTGCTCAGTCAGAGCCCAGCCAAGAGGAAAAGCTGTGGTGGTGTGGAGGGGGCTGCTAGGAGTGCAAAGCAATAACCATGGAAACAAAGTGAAAATACTGTGTAAGACTCACTTCGTCGGACTTATGAATCTGAATCTTGAATGTTCTCCCAGAATGGAACTTATTCATAACTCGGGGACTTACTGCACGGGGGTTGAACACAGGGCCTTTGTACTGAGATATATTCTCATCCCTTTTTAGTTTTAGGGTCTTGCTAGGCTGCCTGGAATGGCCTCAAACTTGTGATGCTCCTGCCTCAGCCTCTTGAGCCAGGGGTACTACAAGTTACCCAGTTTTTAAAGTCTGATGGCCCAGGAGCTTTGATAAACTAATCAACCTTGCTTCTCAGCCTTCTGGCTAAGATCGAGTGATAAACTACCCAGTGATAATTCTCAGTTCAGAACGTGCTCACCTATTCTGTCTGGTGGCTTCTCTTCTCATTCTTTTAGGAGGAACTGGACACTCTGCCATGTCAACCTTTGTCGAATGACGCGCTGAGTCATTACACTTACGTGTGGGAGTCATACCTAGAGAGAGGAAAAGTGCAGAAAATTAAAACCGGGAATATTATATGAAAGAAAAGCAACCAGAAATGTTATCTTAGTTTACAAAGAGGAATTCAGGAATAATTCTGAGAATGCCTGTCACTACTCCTGGTAACAGAACAGTTCACTACCATTTATCAGACAACTCAGGGTTAATCAAGAGTTTCTTGTCCATTTTAAGTTTCAGACCATCTACATTTTTTCTCCTTTTTTCATTTGGTTTTTTGAGATAGGGTCTCGCTAGGTAGTGCAGGCTGGCCTTGAACTCTTGGTGATCCTCCTGCCTCAGCCTCCTGAGTGCTGGGGTTACAGGGGTGTGCTACCGTGCCTTGCTTCTTTCTTTTTATAGCTGGCCTTTTTCCTCATAAATATTCTATGTCTACACAGAGAAAAAGCATCTGACCAAAAGTAAATATGTACCAAGTTTCTGCTCTATGAGTTTCAGGCTCTTCTCCTGCTCATCCAGCTCCTGCTTCTTCTTTTTCATGTCAGGTGTGTGCAGGTACTGCAGCTGCCCATGGAGGTCCTCATTCACGCTGCCCAGCTTGCACACGGCGGTGCGGTACTGCTGCAGAAGATCTGCGGAGGAACCCCACACCGGGTTAGACTCCGGACACTGCGCCTCGCCCGTGATCTAGGAAGAATTAGCACCACCCAACACTGCTAGTAACACAAGGGGACTACCTTTTCTCCCCTTCTTTTTCAATGCTGGGATTACACCAGTGCTAGGTAAGCACTCTACCACTGAGCTGCGTGCTCATCCTGGGATCTGCTTTAAAGCCATACAATATTCAATGTGAAAAAACGAAATAAACAAGTAGAGCTGAGACCACAACAGAAGACTGTCCATTTTCGTCTTCTGGATTGTCTGACTCGGTTTACTTGTGTCATGAGAGAATTTTCTATATAAAAGTGCTTGGTCATTGGATCACTATCCTGTCCCATGAAAAGTGTTCATGTAATCCACACGGAACAGGGAGGAGAGGAGGGGACGATGGAAAAGGCATGCAAATATTGTACTAGTAAACATCGCTGCTTCCCAAATGAAGACTGGTGAGAGACGCGGGTTTCTAACAAACACGTGGAAGTGTGATCGAGGGAAGGGAGGAGGAGCCACTGTCTCCAGCAGACATGACGACTACCTTTAACAGGGAACTTTCACAGCCACGCTTGGTAAAGTATTTAACTTTCAAAACACTTCACTTTTAGTTTACATATAAAGTTGTGGAAGAAATTATTTGTTAAGAGCACAAAGTACACCAAATAGAGTGAGCTATTTTATACTTCAAGGATCAAGAACATTCTGAGAACGTACACTTGGGGGGAACGAGCACCCACACATGAGCATTACCGCCCTCTGCTGGGATTATACGTGCGCGCCACCACGCCTGGCTAAAGGTTCAATTTTCAACAAATGTGATATTTATACTTTCTATTCACTTTCCAGTTAACTGTGTCACAGACATTCTCTAGATTATAAATTCAATTAAAGCATTTAACATTTCTAATGTTTTGTTTCAAAGAGTGTAATACTCCTTTGACTAATGCCGTCTCTGTATTTTAAACAATTTAGGTATGATTCCTAGAGGGTCAGTTATTCACTCAAAGAACATGAATATTAAAAACAATTAGTAGGGCCGGTGATATAGCTCAGCAGCATAAGCGCCTGCCTGGCAAGCACGAGGCCCTGAGTTTGACTCCTGGTACCTGCATATCCCGGTACCTGCATAAAACAACAACAACAACAACAACAACAAAAAACCAATTAGTAGTTGGACACAGTAGCACACACCTGAAATCCCAGCACTATGGGAGGCTGAGGCAGGAGGATCACAAGTTCAAGCCCAGCCTGGGGAAGCTGGTGACTTAGTGAGATCCTGTCGCAAAGTAAAAAGGGCTTGGTATGTAGTTCAGTGTGAAGGCCCTGGGTTCAATTCCCAGTGTGCAGAAACAAAACAAAACAAAACAACGCCCACCCCCCCCAAAAACCACAAAGAAGACATAGCTGTGGCAAAACCTTTCAAGCTACAAAAACTGTTCCCTTCATAACTGAGCCTCTTGTTTCCTTTTAACTATGCCAACACCTTAGTGAAGAGTGAAGAGATGAAGAGTGGTAATACGTTCATTCCTCCTTCTGTGCAATTTTTGGGAAGAGATCTGTTACTAGTTTCATAAGATGAGCGAGTAGTCTCCACATTTGCCTGTATATTTATGTAACAATTTATATTTAAAGCTCATGTCTAAAAAAACCTATAGGATGGAGTTGTTTTTTTTTTTTTGAGGCAGGGTCTCACTATGTAACCCAGGCTGGCCTCAAATTCATAGCAATCCTCCTGCCTCAGCCTCCTGAGTGCTGGGATTACAGGCGTGCACCACCACGCCCGCAAGAAGAGACAATTTAGAAGAGACTGTTCTCACTGTGCTAGTTAGTAGACAATTTCTGTGGTGGCGACGATGCTCAGAACTGCTTGTGCTCTGAGAACGACTCCATGATGCACAGAAGGGAGGTCCCCACCCCTCTGATCTGCTCCTCCCTGCAGCCTCAGGAGTGGTGGGACCTGGGCAGGATTAAAAACACAGCCTGGGGTAAAGGTAGCGACTTAAGGTGCCGACTGTGCCCAGGGTAGTGTCATCCTTGTTTTTTGTCTGGTTGTCTCTGAGATTTCCTCCAGTTTCCTTCTAATACTTTCCTGCTTGGCTTAAAGTAGTCAGAGACCATGGCTACTGCTTACAAGTGAAAGAACATTTTACACATCATTACCACTGAAGAGTCCCATTTGGTTTGAGTTCTTATTGTTGAACAGTCATTCTGCAAGTGACAGTGTATCTTTGAGGATAGGAGTACTTATCAAGATGAATAAATAAGCAGACATTTTTAAATCCTTGCATTACCTATTAGCCTGACACATATGTCAGATCAGCAGGACAGAGAAATCTTTAATAATAGCAGCCTTTTCTTCTCAAAGAACTACAGATATGTCTTACTATTATACTGCTGTTCAGATGCCCAAGTAAACCCCTGGAAATCCTATAAATAGGACATGTATGTAAAGTTCCAAGGGAATTCTGTGTGGTTCTGGAGACCACTGCTGTAGAATGCAGTGCTACACTGATTAGAAAGTCAGGCCTCCGACGCTGAGTCCCGTCCTTCAGGGAGCAACTCTCTGTGATTTCTTACAGTGTCTTATGACGCTCCCCTGTGCTTTACAGAGATGTCTGTGTACACGGCTGTCATAAACGCAAGCACAAACCTCTTCCTAAAATGTGTTCAACTACAAGCTTTAAAAACTGCTGAGGCTAAAGTAATAACCCCAAACTAGGAATGGCCCACATTCCTCAACAGAAGAGTAAGTATCTGATAAAGTACTTATTCAACAAAATAAAACAGCACTTTATTATAAGATTGACAGTATGAGAGGAAAACTTACTACCTACATAACTCTAAACTCTCTGATATAAGAAAGTGCTAGACAAGAACATCTCGTATTTGTTATGGGTTAATTTTTCAAAATAAGCCTCAATGCATAAGCCCCAAATGAAAGTTTAAAGTTAAATTGGAAGCAGTTATTTAGGTACTTATTCAACTTACCTATCTGTTCCCCCAAGATTCGGCACTGTTTGGGAACTGGGGCTCCAAACACCATTCCCCGGAGTTTGTCCATCGGAGGGGCTTTATTCTGCAGCCCCCCGAACTTCCCATTACTTCTAATGCGATCTCCATCTCGGGTCAGCAGTGTGGGACAGTGTGTGATCTTAACAACCTACCATAAGAAGGAGGGTATTAATGAGTGAGCAGCTTATTTTAACTTCTCTACAAAAACAGAAATCATTTTAAGGCTTCTGAGATTAGGAATGGCATGATCATGGCAGTATTTTTACAAAGTTAATAAGCTAAAGATGTGCTAACAAACTAATAAGCTAAAACAAAGTGGGGGCAATTCAGAGGCCGGGAGATGGGTCAGACTAGTTTTCAAGCGTGAGCTTCAGCTGGAACAGTGATACCACAAATGGAAAAAGTGAAACTGGAGGCATGATCGACAGGACGGAAGAGAGAGGGACAAGAATGCTAGGCAAGCGCTCTACATTCTCAGGTCTCCTTTTTTAAATGAGTAACACATGAAGTAGGAAGAAGTAAAATCCTTTGGCATATACCCAGCAGTGTAGAACATATCTCCTTTTGAAGTCTAAGGTTAGTTATCTTACACATATCATTCTGCAACTTTTCAATGAAACATTCTGTCCGTCTTCCTTGTTACCGTGTATAAATCTGTCACTTTCTAATGGCCACATCCCACGCTATGATCAAAGTTACCAGTTCATGGACATTCAGCCCCCGTCCCCCTCTTCTCCAGTACTACGGACTGAACCGAGGGCCTTTGCACTGACCTACCTTCCCGGCTCCCTTTTTCTCGACGAGGTCTTGCTAAGTTGTCCAGGCGGGGCTCAAAACTGCCGGGTCTCAGCTGCCCAGAGGGCTGGGGTTACAGGTGTGTGTGACCCGAAGGTTTTCTACAATCATTTCCTTAGATCCTAGTGGCGGTTCTTTAGTACTGGAAATTGAACCCAGGGCCTTGTGCTTGCGTGTGCCTCTATCACTCAGTTCCATCCCTAGCCCTTTTTTTTTTTTTTTTTTGTGGGTACCGGGGGGTCAACCTCAGGACCTCGCGCGCCAACAGGCACCCGTGCCACTAAGCGATATCACCGGCCCCTTTTTTCGTATGTGGGATCCGGGAGTCGAACTCAGGCCCTCGCGCTTGCAAGGCAGGCGCTTACGCCGCTGAGCCATCTCACCGGCCCCATCCCTAGCCCTTTTTGAGACAGATCTCAATAAATTGTTCAGGCTGGCCTTGAACTCGTGATTCTCCTGTCTCAGCCTCCCCAACAGCTGGGCTTACAGGTGTGCACTACCTCGGTCAGCTCTCACAATACTCTTGTACAATTCTTGGGACATTCGTCAGAACATGTCTCTAAGATTATTTTAAACCTTGTGATAGTTTAAAGACTACTCTCAGTTCTTGGCTGCTTTTCGCTGGAAAAGGAGTCCATGCACACCTCTCTGCCATGTCCTACCCTTCCTTGGGCCTGGAGTTTGGAAATGCCAGACTTTGCCTAACTGAATGGGCTCTACACTTTGTTAGGCTATGACTTAGGAGACACGCAGATCTTGCTTTCAGTGCTGGGGAAGCTTGTTCTGGAAACCCAGATTCCGCGCTGGGGAAAAGCCCAGACAATCACAAGGTGAGCGTGCAGGTGGAGCACAAGAGCACCCATCTCAAGTCCTAGCCCAGTGCCTAGCCAGCCACCAGTGTCACCTCAGCCAGTACAGTGGCGAAGTAAGAACCAATTTGTTTTGAAGAATAACTTCAGAACTTAAAGAATATTTCTAACCTGAAACTTGAGGGGTTAGAAAATAAAAACTGTTTCCATCCTCTACCTATGTAGCCAACAAAACGTTCCTGACTACAAAATGGTTAGCCTTAGGGCTAAGGTAAAAACCCAGTGTTCAGCCAGTAACATGTGGTTTTGGGGTCAAAATCAAGTCAAGCATAGCACTTGATCTAAAGCAGTGGTGGCGAACCTATGGCATGTGTGCTATAGCGAGCACCCAGAGCCCTCTCAGTTGGCACTACAGCCAAGTCCCCCCAACACCACCCCAACTGCCGAGCATTGGTAAAAGCACAGTGTTGGCATTCTGCAATAAATAAGTGGGTTTGGGCTAAAGTTTGGGGCACTCAGTCTCTAAAGGGTTCACCATCACTGGTCTAAAGTATTGCTGTATTACTCAAGTGATTTCCCATCACTGATACAAAATACCCGACACCCACAGCTTAGGAGAGGACAGGTGTGCTTCCTGGTTTCAGAGGGTTCCGTCCATTATGGGCCAAAACTGCTTAGTTCCTGATGCAGGTGAGCAGGGCATGGTACCACGGAAAGAGATCCCCAGTGCCTGCCCTCCAGCTGCGCCCCGCCGCCTCAGAGCTTGCAGCTGATCCTGATGAACAGAGTCCCTCATCTGCATGACCTAACAATTAAGATTCACTGGCACAACCTCTAAACTATTTTTTTTTTTTTTTTTTTTTTTTTTTGGCAACAGGGTTTTGCTACGTTGCCTAGGTGGCCTATTTTTCGGTTTCAGTCTCCAGATGATGCAGGTGCACACCACTTGCCTGCTAGAACCTCTAAAACTCTAATGGCACTACCCTCACTCACCCTAGTGGGTGAGAAAACCCCAGCAGACAGGCTCCACTGAGCCCCTGGGCAGTACCAGCCCACCGGCCAGGCAACAACCAGCACCAGGTGCCAGCTGTGTGTGTGTCCCCTTCCTCGGCATGTTACTGTTTAAAGCCCACTACCTTCTGAAAAGTCTGTTAATAATGGAAACACGTTACCGAATTCTCCTCCAAAGGTGCTATGAGCTGAATTACACTCCCTCAAATCCTTATGGTGCAGCCCTAAGTAATCAAGTGTGACTGGGATCCTATCACAAGGGGAAACTGAGACACAGTCACACATACATGTGAAGAGTCACAGGGAGGACAGCTACCCACAGGCGGGGAGGCCTGGGACGGATCCTTCACTCAGAGTTCTGAGAAGAAACCAGCGCTGCTGACACCCTGCATTTGCACTTCCAGCCTAGACCTGTGAGACAATCAACTTCTATTATTTAAGCCACCCAGCTTGTGACATTTTGTTCTGGCAGGTCAAGCGAATAAATGCAAATGGGCTACACCAAATTGTATTTCCACCAACACTACTGACAGTAGCCCTTTTCCAACACTGTCATTGGTAAGACACTATTTGCCGGGCGTGCTGCTGCTGAGCCTAAAATCCCAGCGCTCTGGGAGGCTGAAGAGAGAGGGTCACAACTTCAAGCCCAGCTCGGGAAACTTTTTTTTTTTTTTTAATATGTGGGTACTGGGAGTCGAACTCAGGACCTCGCACTTGCCAGGCAGGCGCTTATGCCGCTGAGCTATATCACTGGCCTTGGGCAACTTATTTAATTTGTACCTTGGCCAAGTCATTCATATATTTTCCCGTTTTAAGTTGCTTAGCAATTTACAGGATTTAAAGGCGTCTTAGTCATCTGCCTATGTATTATTGAACAATGATTTCTATATCTGGCTCTATAATAAATTGTAAAAACAATTAGAATTGGACCTACAGATTTACAAAGAAATTAAATACTTACCTCTTTTCTGTAATGATTGGCTGCATCAAGATTATCCAATATAATTGTGTCTCCTAACAGCATACCAAATACTGAAAGTCAGAAAAAGTTATAGAATATTAATAAAACTAACACTTATAGGCTAAGTAATAACCAGTAATCTGTACATCTATATCACAGATGTAACATCTGTACAAAATAAGCCACCACAATAACCTTTACCTGTTTCACAGTGTTCTATATTATCTGGAAATGTCAGCAAATCTCGGGCAAAGACTGGATCGCCAATGGGTTTAAAATACAATTTTCCATTTCGGAAATGAGGTAAAGGTCTAAGTAAAAAAAAAAAAAAAAAAAGAAAAGAAAAGAAAAATTAAAGGCATTAAGCAGAGTATATAACCTTTCATTTAAAAAAATATGAAAAACACATGATGTGATACATACCATTTTGACCACATAACCAACTCCCCCTGTAGCCCACATGATATCCTTAACCAACAGTTATTACACAAAACTGACCCAAATGTGGATCGGATGACACAACTGTCATGTGGAGAGAGGGCACAGAAGGGATGGGCAAGGCCCAAGACCGAGAGCAGGTGAGGGAGGAAGCTCGGCACCGGGACTCCTATCCTGCCCCAGAGAGGAAAAGCACCTGAAGCCATGGGGACAACAGACCTCAGAGTGGTGACTGACCGGGACAGGAGGAGGAGGGGACGACAGAGGCTTCAGCAGAGTTAATCCCAGTGAGAAGGAGAAACCCACCACAAAAAGAAGAAAGAAGGAAAGGAGGGAGGGAGGGAAGGAAGAGAAGAGAAAATGAAGAAAGGGAGGTGGGCAGAGTGCTGCACTAAGAGTTTTTAGTTTCTAGAGCAAACTTCACCTCTGAATATTGATACCTCGGCAGAGCGAGATTTGGGAAAATCAACAGATTAGAGTTCAAATTTCAACTATTTTTTGGACCTATTTTTAGACTACAAAACAAAATAACCTGAGTTTACTAACACAGCATACTGGTGTTGGAGTTCTGGTGCTCCTGCAAGTCCTTGCGCAGACCCAATTACAGTTTGGCAGTTTTAGTATTTGTGAACAACTCCGCCAATAGTCCCTCTCTACTTAAATGCTGGCTTCTTTTCACAGGACATAAAGAGGACAAAAGATACACCATCTCCAGCCTTACTCCAAATAAAGGGTTTCTGTATTCTATTAACAATAAAAATATCCTTCCAACTTTCTTATTGCAAAGACCAAAGATCTGCTTTGGATTTATGTATGCATTTTTACACATGGCACATACCTGTAATATAAATAACATTTATTGGCAATAAAGCATTAAAATAACATTTAACTGGCAATAAAACATAGCATAGGGCCGGTGAGATGGCTCAGCGGCTTAAGCGCCTGCCCGGCAAGCGCGAGGGCCCGAGTTCGACTCCCGGAACCCACATACGAAAAAGGGGCCGGTGATATCGCTCAGCGGCACGGGCGCCTGCTGGCGCGCAAGGTCCTGAGGTCGACCCCCCCGGTACCCACAAAAAAAAAAAAAAAAATAGCATATATTGTCAAATACACTTCAACACTGATATTAATGAGCACACCTGTGATGAAGACAAAAATGTAGATAATTTGAGTTACTTCTCAGTTTGTTGTAAATATTTTTCACAGGAACTATTTTTATTTATTTGGGAATGGGGGTCTGAGAATTGAGCCTAGGGCTTCGCATATGCTAGCCAAATGACCTGCCACTAAGCTACATTTTTCAGTCCTTTTTTAAAACACTTTATTTTGAGACAAAGTATGAATAAGTTGTCCATGCTGGCCCTGAAGTTACAATCCTCCTGCCTCAGCCTCCCCAACAGCTGGGACTTGTATAGGCACGTGCTGCTACTATCCATGGCTCTGAGATCATTTTTAAATTAAGGGTTTTGATAAAAAACAAGGTGGACTGGGGATGTAGCTCAGCAGTAGGGCTCTTGTCTAATGTAGGTGAGGTCCTAGGTTTGACTCCCAGAACTCCAAAACATTATCAACAAACTAGACAATGTATTTCAGGAAAAAAAAAAAACTTTTACTTTTTTCTAACCTTTTCCAGTCTGGAAGAGTCTTCTTATAGATAGAATCAAGGGGCAGCACTTGCTGCCGACCCTGGGTCTCGTCGTAGATGCGGCGTGCGGCATCGGTGGTCAGAGTGACCACACAGTCCATGTCACTCGCCAGATGCCAGGAAATCACCATTGCAGCTCTGTCATCTTCAATCTGTGCCAGGTGTGCAATCTATAACCCAGTCCAGAACAAAAAAATAAAGGAGGAAATTTAAAAATCATAATAATTTGATATTAAATATTTTAAAAGCCTAAACCTATAGAGCTAAAGTACCTTCCTGTTAACACAGGAATAAAAAAAATTTAAATTATAAAAACTTATAGTATTGACTTGAATATATCAAACTCTATTCTACTGTTCAATATTGGAAAAAATTTTCCTTAAACTACAGTAAATTTTCAAGTGGGCAAATAAAAACATTAGAAAATTTGCCAGCTAAAGATACCATTTTCAAATTTTAACATATCTGTAATTGAGACGTCACACAGATAATTACAAAACTATGTTTAAATAATATGCATATAATAAAATAGTCAATGCAGTTTTCCTTTCTTTGGGGTGGCAGTGGGATTGAGCCCAGGCCGCATGCGCGCCAGGCAAGCACTCTACTAGGCTACATCTCATCTCCAGCCCTTTTATTTTACTTTGAGACACGGTGCCGCCAAAGTTGCCTGTACTGGCCTTGAGTCGGTAGTCCTTGTCTCAGCTTCACAAGTAGCTGGGATTACGGGCATGCTCCAATACACCCAGCTTTTATGCAGTTTTAAGATTCAATTGAACAAAAATACAGTTATAGTTAACACACCCTCCTAAGTATTTTACCCTACTATTATACTATTTATTTCAGAAAAAAAAAATCTAAACATCACAAATGAGAATCGTTTCTTTAGCTTTTGACTTCTTTGGAGTTAAAGATAAATAATCATTTTCCTATTTACAAATACTTTAGTCACAAGCATTCCTATTCAATGTTGACCTAACTAATATCAAAACCTCACTTCGTCCTTACGATTTGGTCCTATTTAACCCCCAATCTAATTTTGTACCACAAACCTGCCTAGGAGTTAGACCATTTTGTGTCACTGTTAGACACATTATAATGTCTGTCCTTGTTTTCCAATTCATTAGAAACTAGTGGAAGAAGAGAAAACAGATTTGTAAAAAAATTTGGGGCCGGTGAGATGGCTCAGCGGTGTAAGTGCCTGCCTGGCAAGTGCAAGGGCCCAAGTTCGACTCCCGGAACCCACATACGAAAAAAAGGGCCGGTGATATCGCTCAGTGGCACAGGTGCCTGCTGGCGCGCGAGGTCCTGAGGTCGACCCCCAGTACCCACAAAAAAAAAAAAATAAAAAAGAAAAAATTAGTACATGTAAATGAAGATGAAAAAAATGTTCTAGCCAATGTAGGAAGGATTGATGAGGGCAAATAAAATATAAACAGAAAAAATAATATTTATTTGTGACAAACAGATCTTCTGAAATACTGTAACAATGGAGTAAAATCAATTTAGAAGAGCATATTAACTATAGTTAACTGAATCAAAAAACTCTTAAAACTGATGCTAATTTTTCCTCCTTCAGGGATATTTGAAATTGAGGAGGAAAAGACTATACAATGTCCATAGTATTGGCGGTATTCACAATGTTAAAAGTAAATATGCTGTAGAGTTCAGAGGTAACTCGCCCATTGTTTCCCATTACACTTCTTTACTACATGTTGTAAATTTTGGATAAATGCTAGGAAGAATTTTTTTTTTTTTTTTTGTGGGTACCGGGGGGTCGACCTCAGGACCTTGCGCGCCAACAGGCACCCGTGCCACTGAGTGATATCACCGGCCCTTTTTCGTATGTGGGTTCCAGGAGTCGAACTCGGGCCCTCGCGCTTGCAAGGCAGGCACTTATGCCACTGAGCCATCTCACCGGCCCAAGAAATTTTTTAAAGAAGCCAGAGAAGATTAAGGATGACTGGAAAGGATTAGAAATTTTTCTCTTGGGCCAGTGAGATAGCTCCGTGGCATAAGCACCTGCCTGGCAAACGCGAGGTCCTGAGTTCAACTCCTGGTACCCACATTAAAAAAAAAAAAAAAAAAAAAAATTTTCTCTTAATGGTTAGAGCAGGACTTGTACTGCTGAGGGAACAGAGAGAAATTATATAAAATGAAATTTCAAGTATTTCCTCCTGATTTTTAAGACATACAAAAACTATTCAGATAGGAGACTTTAAAGTATATTTCTCCTGAAATCTATTGTAGACATTGGTAGCAATCTTGTATACTGAAGAATTTTGTATTCAGTAAACAATCGAAATGTGGAAAAACTAAACATTCTACAGTTATCCTTACAGCTCTATACAGTGGTGGCGAACCTATAGTACACGTGTTGTTTTTAAGACAAAAGACGTTAATGTAGAAGTTGTTTCTTCTAAACTAAAACCTCACTAGTCAGGTTTAATTGTGGTGTTGGCACTTCGTGATAAATAAGTGGGTTTTGGGCTGCAGTTTGGGCACTTGGTCTCTACAAGGTTCGCCATCACTGGTCTATGTGCTTAGAATCACAGTGTTGTTTCTGTCAATAAGTTGCTTCTGAAGAATAACATTTTAAAACATTGTATGTTATTATCTTTTTTTAAAATAATTATGACTACACTCGAATTCTTGCATTTGCAGATGTGAGGTCTTGGTCACCTCCTCCTATCAGTCTGTATTTCACTTTTTTTTTTTTTTGTGGGTACCGGGGGTCGACCTCAGGACCTCACGCACCAGCAGGCGCCCGTGCCGCTGAGCGATATCCCCGGCCCTTTTTTCGTATGTGGGTTCCGGGAGTCGAACTCAGGACCTCGCGCTTGCCGGGCAGGCGCTTACGCCGCTGAGCCATCTCACCGGCCTGACTTTGCCACTTTTAAACAAACTATTTTACGCAAGATAGAGAATGCACTGCTTCTCAGCAGACTTACCTTTCCCAAAACATCCCCACTACCTTTGGTATAGTTTGGAAGAGTACACGATCTTCTGGGTTTTTTCTTTAGTTCTTCCTGTTCTGATATATTTCTTTTCAAAAGTGCTTCAATGTGTTCCATCTGTAATTTATAAAGACAAATGATCCACAAGGCCAATTACTCTTGTATCAGACAGATAATAAGGATAGCAGAGAAAACCCAACAATTTGGAACATGAGAACATGTAGTTAATCAACAGGCATTACTTAAAAATGACCAACCAACCCTGGAATTAACAGTAATATAAAACTCCCATTTCATGCTGGGTGTGGTAGCATGTCTGATTCCTCAGCTACTGGAGAGGCTGAGACAAGATGATCAAAAGAGGAAGGCCAACCTGGGCAATTTAGCAAAACTCTGTCTCAAAATTAAAAAAAAAATTTTTTCCCATAGTCATGATGTTCTCTGTATTAGGTGTTACCATTAAACAACAGTAAAATAAATACAATGTGCCTGGCCTGTGAAATAAAAAAAAACTTCTTTTAAAAGGACTGGGGATGTAGCTCAGTGGTAGAATGTCTGCATAATCACAATTGAGGCCCTGGAAATCAATTCCCAGTACTGCAAACAAACAAACACACACACCTAGGGGGAATGAACCTAGGGTCTCGTGTATGTGAAGCAGGCACTCTGTCACTGAGCTATCCCCTGCCCCGCTTGAGGATACCATATTTTTTTTTTCTTGGTTTGGTGATGCTTGAGATCAAACCCAAGGCCTTGCACATTTTAAGCACAAGTTCTATCATTCAGCTACGCATTGAATTTTACCTTAAGAAATAAACCACCATACTACTACTCTTTAGAAAAAAATTACACATACAAAGAACTTAAATTTTTAAAACTCTATACGGCTTTTTGTTTCTTTCAATTTCTTTACTATCATGGTTATTGCTCATGCAGCCTCTTAATGTAGTACTTGGCTTACTATTAACTATTTTTTTTTCTTGGTGGGTACCGGGGGTCGACTTCAGGACCTCACGCGCCAGCAGGCGCCCGTGCTGCTGAGCAATATCACCGGCCCTTTTTTTGTATGTGGGTTCTGGGAGTCAAACTCGGGCCCTTGTGCTTGCCAGGCAGGCGCTTATGCCACTGAGCCATCTCACCGGCCCCCACTATTAACTATTTATTTATTTATTTATTTTTTTTTTATTTTTTTTTTGTGGGTACTGGGGGTCGACCTCAGGACCTCGCGCGCCAGCAGGCGCCCGTGCCACTGAGCGATATCACCGGCCCTTTTTTCGTATGTGGGTTCCGGGAGTCGAACTAGGGCCCTCGCGCTTGCTAGGCAGGCACTTACGCCACTGAGCTATCTCACCGGCCCAACTATTTATTGGTGTCATATCAAAAATACAAACTCCAGTTTCTTGGAAGAGAGTACTATATCATTTCGTTAACTCTTTCAATGTCTAGTACGTGACTAGATTACAATGTACATATATATGTCTTCGTACCCTAAAACAGCAGTGTGTGAGCAAACATTCCTAATAAAACATAAAAGCCTAAGCTTAATACAAAGATCTTTAATACACGCTTGGAAACTATACCTGCTGTGTTGTAGGGATATCAATATTATGTATTTTTAGTTCATTTCGCAACTGAGCCTCTTTTAACTTTGCTTCTTCAACTTGGCCTGAAGGTAAAAACAAAACAACAAAAAATCTGCATCAATTTCTGGTAGTCCCAAAACACTTCCTGAAAAGTATTTAATTTTCAATTCTTTTCACTCTTTAAATGCTTGATGAAAATTGACCAGTGATTATTATAGAAGTTTGAAATTGAACTATAAATCTAAAGGTTCAATTCTAACATATAAAGATGAAAAAACTAATGCAGGTAAGGGAGATATATAACATACTTCAAACTCCTAGTGATTTCAGATAAGCTACTTAATCTTAATCCTCAGGTTTATACATAATTTATACATAACCACACAAGGTTTTTCTCAGAGTCAAGTAAGACTTTATGCAAGCAGTGCTACAAAAATGTTAAGTTGTCACTTGATTTAGCTCTTATATATCTATCTTTGGTTTTATATAGATAGACAAAAGCATGTACTTTAGGGCAGGTAATAAATAGTTGTTGACTAACTGATCAAAATTTGAACTATAAACCAGGCGTGGTGGGGCACGCCTATAATCCCAGCACTTGGGAGGCTGATGCAGCAGGATAGCTGTAAGTTCAGAGGCCAACCTACACTACCAAGTGAGACCCTGTCTGAAAATACCAAACCAAAAAAACCCCAAAAGAACTATAAAACACAAGCTCAAAGACATCTGACAACTCAGCAAATGCCTTATTTTAACTACATACAAAAATCATTAGAAATTGCAGCAAACATTCTGCACGTTAACTTGGGAATAAGCTACATATTTCAGTAACAATATGTGTGGCGTATCCATTACCGTGGTGTATAAAGTACACGCAGCTCATAACCCAAGCTGAGAATTAGTCATCACTCTCTCAGTGACAGTATCATCCACCATCTTTTACCAGAACCTGGAGTTAGATGTAAACTTTACCAGTAAGTCAAACCCTTAAATTTTCCTCAGTTCCAAATTTCTAACAAAACCATGAACTTTTTGCAATTTGTAAGTAGGATACGAATTTATTTAAAATAAGGAATACTTCATTTTTAAAAACTGCTAAGTGATGAATAACATAAAACACGACCATTACCTTTCCACTGGGTTCTGGATCTCACTTAACAGGCCTTAGAAACAGACGGGCTTGTATCTCACGGTTTCCACCACTCCCTAAAGTATAATTTTTTATTACCTTTGAATACAAGATAACTTACATTTCATTTCATCAAGAAGCTGTTTGCTGGCTTCAAATAAACTTCTGTACATAACAATAGACTTAGATAACTCATCCTTTTCTTTTGTAAGTGCTGCCATTTGTTGCTGCTTCTTAACATCTATGATAAAAAAAAATGGGCGATTTAATCAACTCAGAAACTGTGACTTTTCCAAAATACGTCACAAAATGATGTTCATGGGAGGTATAGGGTAAAGTCATCTAAAGTACCACTGACAGCAGGGTTTAACAGTTATATCTCTAGACACTCACCATTGTAAAACATGAATGGTAGGATATATGGTTCTAATGCTGCTGACAAAGGTGGGAGCCGGGGCTCAAAAATAATAAGATATTCAGTACTATCCTTTCCAGGACTATTTTCTGCCAGCACTAGACTCTGTACAAATACAAAAGCAGGAGGGGAAAGAAAAAAAACATTTAAAAAGAAAGCTTTTAAGGTTATATTTCTCATCATTCTGCTTTCAAACAAGTGGTGAAATTTAAAGGCAAGTGGTACTGACTGATGCATCTTTTTTTTTTTTGTGGGTACCGGGGCTCGACCTCAGGACCTCACATGCCAGCAGGCACCTGTGCCACTGAGCGATATCACCAGCCCCTTTTTCGTATGTGGGTTCCGGGAGTCGAACTCGGGCCCTCGCACTTGCCAGGCAGGCGCTTACGCCGCTGAGCCATCTCACCGGCCCTGATGCATCTTTTTAAGATACTAAATCATCACCACCACCATCCAAGACATAAAACATCTTACCTTTTGATACTGATCTGAAAGCTAAATGATCTTATCAATACAACTTATGCCAAAAATAGATACAATAGAAAATTATATTTTCCTTCATACCAGATGTATCAATGGCCACTTAGATCTTGTGCTGCAAAATCTTGATTTTAACTGTTAAGTTGAAGCAGTGTGAGATAGCTAACGGTGTGAAAGTTATAAAAACAATCACACAGAAATGCCCAAAGCCCAAGGCTGAGTTTAAGTTACAGTGGTTACCATGGAAACAGATCCACCAGTCCCAGGTGAAAGAACAAACAAGAGGTCCTGAAAAGCTCTGATTATTTGTCCTTTAAAATTTTATTTTCATTAATGCACAAAACTCTTTCATGTATTTTAGCTTAAGACCACAGTATATAACTAGTAAATGCTGAAATACAAAATATCTTATCCCTAATGTTTTTCACTATTCTACAGAAAATAAGAACTATTAACTACTTTGGTATGTAGACAACAATACACAGATAGAAAAATAAAATTAAAAAACATATCTTGATAGAACAGTGTATATCTATCTATGACACAGAGAATATCTGCCCACTATTAAAGCAATTCTTATTTAGTTTCTGGAAGCTGTTTTTAAAAGGTATTAAAAACAAATGTAAACATATTTTCCAGTAACCCCCCAAAGTCTCTATTAAAAAAATCGCACATGTAACAACTTGTTTTCAGCACTAAGTTGGATTTGCTGTCAATTCATAACACGTACAGTTACCAATTTATTCTGTAATACAGCAAACAGATTACTGAATGATTCTTTGTAAATATGTTTTCTAGGATGACAATGAGAAACATAACGACTAGTTATAATAGTTTATCAAGTATCAAATTTCCCTTTATTGGTGAATTAGGTAATGAATCTCTAGTTACCCATCACCCAATGTCAAAAGTTATCAACACTTTTAATTGTTTTAGATATGTTTATGATGCAAAGTTTAACTTTAAATGTATTTAAACACAATCTTTTTCTTTTTGTCTTATTTATAGTAGCTCTCATGTTTCAAACTTTTATAATTTGTAATCCTTGATATACATCAATTTAAAAAAGGGATATACAGTATAACAGGAACAAAGAAAAATGAAGAGTCCAAAACTGGACCCAAGTATAACAGGACTTTGGCATGCATGAATGGACAAATGCCCATCAGAATGAAGCTGAGACACCTGTCAGAAATTTCCAGATCAGGCAGGCAAAGAATACAGAGAATCTGAGTAATGCGAGTAATAATCTTGAGCGAACCTCAGATTATAATCTAGAACAAAACAATATATATATTTTTTTAACCAAACGTGGTACACTTACAAATACTAATTGTTTTCTGGGCCAGTGTTTTCTAAACTTCCCTAAAACGATTGATCACCTGCGGGGCTCGGTTTATAGGTAATGGAGGCCCTGGGTTCAATCCCCAGCACAAAACAAAAACATCAATTTGCTAAAAACCAGATTTGAGAACATGGCTCCACACATATGAAATTAGTATGTGACCACAACATAAAAACAAAATAAAAACACACAACACACACCCCATACCCACACCCAATATGTAGGAGCCAAGCAGGACTTGAGAATTTTGTCTACTCAGTGAACTACCAAGGACCTCTAGAGGGAAGAGGAAATCTATGCACATGG
The DNA here is from genome assembly GCA_028451465.1 of Erethizon dorsatum. Taxonomy (NCBI): domain Eukaryota; kingdom Metazoa; phylum Chordata; class Mammalia; order Rodentia; family Erethizontidae; genus Erethizon; species Erethizon dorsatum. The sequence goes on along the minus strand of CM051838.1, from coordinate 26,896,683 downwards.
CATGAACTGCATTTTTTTATGCAGGTGCTGGGAAAGAGCTATATCACTAATGCATTAAGTTCAGAAGTATATACAGCAGGGTAAAGACTAATGCCTAAGAATATAGGGCTGGGGATATAGCTCAGCGGCACAGTGCCTGCCTGGCAAGCACAACGTCGTGAGTTTGATTCCTGGTACCAAAAAAAAAAAAGGAATATTAGTAGTAGTACTGTGAATATAATTTGCCTTCTCCTCAACATAAACAAAGTAAAAACCTAAATATCAAAGTCAGGAAAAAGTACTTGTATACAAAAAAGAAAATTCTGTCTCCAACTCTGCTTCCAGCAATTTCTTAAGGAAATAATCCACATGTAAAAAAAATATATATCCTTAGAAAAAAGCTGATGGAAACACTGTTGATTAAAAACAAACTGTAAAAAGAAACTAAATCTTCACCGAGGATAAATAAAAATAAACTGTGGTCACTCCATTAATGATGTAGGTGTATATTCACTGATGAAGAAATATACTGCAGATAGATTAAACAAGAAGAATTTTACAAGAGCATAGCCCTATTATTTTAATGAAATTTAATTTTACATCCCCCCCGATATATATATTGCTTATCACTGTTATCTCTGAAGAATGAAAATATCATGACTATTTAAGGAGGTTCTTACATCGTATATTTTTTGATACAAGTAAACTTTCTAATTTAGAAAAAATAAAGGCTGTTTAAGTTTTACTTGGCTTGTGTTTCATTCCATCTACACAACGGCAGTTTTACAACAAAACAGGAAGGGCTAAGTATGAAGCTCAGAGGAAGGGTGTCTGCCTAGCATGCGCAAGGCCCCGGGTTCAATCTCTAGCACTGCATCACAAAAATCCAAACCAAACCAAAAGAAACAAAAAAACATAACAAGCAATGAAACATGAACATTATATTGTCACTAAAACTTACAAAAAAAAAAAAAAATCACTAGAAACAGAAAGCTACTTGTTATCAGTAATAATGATTCTGGGTGCAATTTGTAATAGCTTAGAGCAAAATCAGAACAGGTATCTTAGTATGTTTGTTTATAATATTAAGTGCAGAAATTTCAACTAACAAAATGTTTTTAAAAATTTACCGTGATTTCAGCCGAACCATTCATGAAGGGAAATTCAAGTGTTCTAACTTTCCCAATAAAGAGTGGCGTGTCAGCATCTTCCTCCTTAAAATCTTTAATGGTAGCTACCACAGTGCCAACCAAATTTATTCCGGTATGATTGCCATAAGCATCCTTAAAGTGAATAGAAAATAATTAATTATAAGAAATAGCTAGAAGACTAAATACAAAGGCATGTAGAAATCAGAAATGAAACATACACGAACAGAAGCCCAGAATTAAATTATCTTGATCCTTCTTAATCTAAGAACAGAATTCAGCTCTAAGTTAGTATTTCAGGCAGAAAATAGTTCCACAAACCATAAAACAACTAGAGATCTCCATCTAATATAATGGTTCCTAATTTCCTAAACTACCATGATTCTCATTTTATTTTATTATTTATTTTTTTTGTGGGTACCGGGGGTCAAACTCAGGACCTCGTGTACCAGCAAGCGGCCGTGCCACTGAATGATATCACTGGCGCTTTTTTCGTATGTGGGTACTGGGAGTCGAACTTAGGACCTCACACTTGCCAGGCAGGCGGCTTATGCTGCTGAGCTACCTCACCGGCCATGACTCTCATTTTAAAATTTCATGTTTTGTACTTTCAGTATCTTTTGCCATGAAAAAGTGCTAAATAACAACCAGGTCCTGGGATCTTCAAGTGCTTGTGTGAAATATTTTATACCCTTCTGACAGTTTTGGTGTGTGTATATAGATTTGCAAATCCTTACAGTACTTATATAGCACTGTTCACCCTTAGATGTTTGGGAGAAGAGAAGAACCACTCACTTGTTGAGAACTGGAAAATAAACTAAAAGGAGTTCAGTATTCCACCAGGCAACTTTTCCATAAAGTCTCTCTCAGTACTGCGGTCCCAACCCAGGTGCTGGGGACAATACCAGGACCTCATGCATAACAGGCAAGCAGTCTATCCTGAGCTTTCCCCTCAGCCCCTCACTACTGTATTTTGCATGCTTTTGTTAATATTCTTGGCAGCTCTTTTGCTGCTTACCCTCCAGATAATCAGCAGCCTTGAGGAGCTCTGGTTGACTGAGCTAGTATCTAACTATCTGCTTATCACTTCTGGGAACTGAACACTGAGAAGTCCATACAGCTCACAGTGATACTACATACATGAAATAGGAGAGTAAAGGTACACGTTAGGAAAGGTAGGCAGATTTCTGCATCTGGAATCAGTTTTTAGTATATATATCTGGATTCAATGTATAATTTTATGCATTCTCTATATCCAAACACAAAGGTTTTTATAAATATTTAATTCATATGCAGGTTTTCCCTATAAACTTAAACTGAATAATTATTCTGATTCTACAATAAGCATTCTGCACCTAAACATCAAGGACAATTTTTCCTGTTCCTCTTTGCAGTTTTGAAAGGTGATAAACATTACCGTGATATTGAGACGTAAATCTTTGACCAAGGTCCTACTGGCAATTGAGCGAACATTAGAAACAGCTGGGGTAGCGGGTTGAATTTCAGGCACTAACTTCACAGGTTGATTAGGTAGAACATCAACTATAATCTTATAAAACAAAAGCAGCAGCTAGTTAACAACTTACTAATATTAATGCTTTACTATTAATACTTAAGAAATGATGGCATATACTAAATTAAATGTTACTTTCTAAAATTTATTTCCATTAATTTCCTGTTACTTTCATTTGTTTTTTACTGACTCTTGTCATTACATTATTTTTACAGGGGTAATTCCTTTACTTCTTCCCTTTTGTTTAAAGCACTGTCCCAGTTAGAGTACCCTCTCCCTTGGGGTCCCTGGCTGTGTCTCTGCCATAGAACTCCCTGGAGTACTGTCTGCAATGCTGATGTAGAGCTCAAGTATTTCTCTGGGATTTCTTTGTCAGGGAAAGTCTACTTCTCTGTCAATTCTGAGCGGTAATTTTGAAGAATACAGAAGACTGGATTGACAACTATTTTCTTCTAGGGCTTGAAAAACTTTGCTCCAAACTCTCCTGGCCTTTAAGATTTGTGCTGAGAAATGCTGTTATTCTGACAGGCCTGCCTTTATAGTTTACTCGCTGTTTTTCTGTAACAGCTTTTAGCATTCTCTTGTAGTTGAAATTCTGCAACTGATGTGTTCTGGAGAGGGTCTTCTGGTTGTGGCTATTTCAGGTACTATAAGCCTCTTGTATTTGAATATTGAATTCTTTCTCTTGATTTGGAAAATGTTCTGCTATGATCTCAGTGAATAAACGTAACTTTTGAGTCATCTAATTTTTCCTTAATTCCCATAATTCTGAGCTGGTTTAGAGTTATCTGGCAGTGGCTGGATCCAGCTTGCAGGATGCCTTGTCAGTTTTAGGATATCAGTGACTTTATGATCTATCCACACTGCCTTTAATTTCTGAGACTCTGTCCTCGCACTGGTGAAATCTGCTACCCATGCTTCCTATTGAGTTTTTTGTAACTTGTATTTCTGCTTGCTTTTTTTTCATAATTTCTAATTCTTTGCCAAAATGTCTTGAATTTTCTTGTTCAGTTCAATTAGCTTGTTTCTTCTTTAAGCTTGTTGAACATTTTAGTAAAATCCTTTATCTGTTTAATTAAATCATCTTCAAGCTCACTAAACATCTTATGAATTTATGTGTTTCTTCTTTGATCTCTTCAAACATTCTGACCATTTAGTTTCTGAGTTCTTTGCCTGTAGAGCTCTTCCTCTACTTCAGCATCCAGGAAATCAGCTTTTGGGGAGTTAAGGGTTTCTGGATGCATCTTACTGCCTTGCCTTCTCGTATTTGTTTGTATTGTTTTTGTGCTGCAGGCTGAAGATCAGTTAGGGTGGGAAAAACTCCGTAACCACTTGTGGGGATCTCTCTAGTCAGTCAGACTCTGTCTCCCTGTGAGGTGTCCCTGGGTCTGGTCACAGGTTGGTGTTCATGTCCCTTCCCAACCTACTCAGCACAGCATTTGAGTCTTTTTAGTGCCCAACCTTCTTCTGGGAGCTGAATCCCCAGACCACCAAGAGAGGAGAAAATGAACCACAGTGATGTTGATGACACAAAGACAGACCAGATACTGGCACACAGTTAAAACCAATTAAAAGCAACAACTATGCCACCATTAACTACTGAAATTGGCAACATGACAGAGTCAAGGATGAACTGGGTATTGACATACTATCAGAACCAACGAAAGTTACAACTATACCACCTTTAGCAACAGAAAAGAGATCTGCAATAATAATACTAACATAGAGACAAACCAAATGTTGATATACAGTTAAGTATCTATAAAAAGCCACAACTATACCACCATTAATGAGAGAAAATAATTCAGCAATGGCACAGTCAACTAAATAGCTAAAAATGAAGCTTAAAAGTAACAATAATAAAAATGAAGGGGGTGGGAAAAAGGAAAAAATGAAAAATTTGAAAATGAAGGAAAAGAAAAATGAGGAAGAGAAAATTAAAAAAATAGAATTAGATAAAAGTAACAGAAAAACAAACAAAAAAGAAAAAGAAGAAAAAAAGCAAAACAAAGGTGAAAAAAGGACCCCCTACCCCTGCACCGAACAGAAAGTGAGTCCAAAAAATTCCTCCACGTGTTTGGCTGAGTGGCAACTTTCCAGGGCCTGTGGTGCTGGGATCCACCAGACATGATGAAGGGACAGTGTCATCTATCCCTTGTATCTAGATGCCCCCAAAGCCTCATATGACCATAAGCGGGACTTTGGAAGGTGACAGGATTGTAGGGCCAGCACAGCTAACATGCTGATGGAAGGTGGAGTCTGGTGGAAAGAAGTGGATCACCATGGACGCGATCTGAAAGGGTTTGTCTCCCTCCTCACTTGACTCTCTGCTGCCCCACTGCTGGGCCCTGAGTAACTCTCCTCCTTTGTGTCCCTCTGCCATGCTGCCCATCCTTGGAGCCAGCCCACACAGACTACAACCTCTACAAACTGCGAGCCAAAATAAAGCTCTCTTCCTTAAGTTGTGGGTGTCAGGTATTTTGTCCCAGCAATGAGGGAAGTAACTGAAGACACACAGTGAGTCACAACTAGGATCTATTTTGTTTTTGTGTCCACTCTTTGCTGTGTGAATGCTAAGTCCCGCCCTGTCTTTCCTGCTGAGTGTGGTCAGTCAATGGTTTGGTGTCTGCTGTAGGGCTGTGTTCACTCCAGTGGCTTCAGTGCTTGCGCCCTTCTGTGCACCCCTAGTCACTGTGCTCTGACAAGCTTTATGACCTGTGGCCTGGTGAGGGGCCCCGGTTGTTCCAGATGCCCCTCTGTCCGTACACCCTGAGACACGGCGACTGCTCACACTGAGGTGTATCCCTGGGTTAGTAGAGACAGATCCCCCCGCTCTGGGACTAGGGTTAGTGTTCCAGATGGCTCCATTCTCTTCTCTGTGTCCACTTCAGTTTCTCTGTGCTTTCTAGTTTTCCTGTCAGTTCCTTCTTGATTCCTAGAGCAACTCTTCACTAAGCTGTTGTTTTCCAAGTGTTGATTCCAGGTCCCAGAGAGGCTGTGGTTTGCTGCTGGCCTTTACCCTGCCATCTTTAACCTCTTCAGAAGTAATGTGCTTTTAAAATTCAGAATATAAGGCATATTAGGGTCTTTTTTGGGGGACGGTGGTACTGGGGATTGAACTAAGGACCTGCACACACTGACATACATCCTGAGCCCTTTTTAAAATTTTTAAATTTTGCAATACAGCTTAAGTTGCCCTGGCTGAGCTTGAACTTGTGATCAGCCTCCCAGGCATGCACAATATAATAAGAATCTAAGAACAAACTTAGAGGCACTTAAAAATATAAGAAATATCTTAGAAATTTTGTACACTGAAACAATTAAATGAAGATAATGTATGTTACAACTACCTTGAATGTTACTATCCAGAGTACCAATAACTGAAATGTTACTGATTTTTTTTAAATATTTTTTATGTATGATTGGCATGAGCAACTTTTATAATGATACACACTACAATGGTTATTAATGAACCTTTTATATAAAGATGGAAACATGACTTCTGCATCTGGTCTAATTACTGAACATAAACATATTCCATCTAATTTTCCTGAAAAAAAATCACATAGTCTCTCCTCTACAATGTTGCTTTCAGTGGTTTCAGTTACCTGCAATCAATCAGGGACTGAAAATATTAAATGGAGAATTCCAGAAGTAAAGCATTCATAAGTTTTAAATAATATAATAATAGTGTTATAATTATTCTATTAGTTATTGTTAATCTCTTATTACATCTAGCTTATAAATTAAACTTTATCATAGGAATATACACATAGGAAAAACATAGTATAGATAATATTTAGTGTTATTTTCAGCTTCAGGCATCTACTAAGGGGCTTGGTATGTGTCCCCCATGAATAACTGGAGATGACTGTATTTATACTTTGTATCCAATAATTAATTCACTTTTAAACAAATACTTCATTCATAAACTAAGTGAGAAAATGTAAAGCTAACCATTTCATATAATGAAAGCAAGCAAACCTGTTCACTGTTGAGAAAATTTGCTTTATCCATCATAAAACCAAATTGGATACAATATGTCCCCACTTTGTTTGGAATTATTTTATCCCTAGATGAAAAAGAGGTAAGATTATTGACAATTTTTAAGTAAAAGGGAAATTGAAAGCATCAACATTTCATTCCACAACCAATAAATGAATAAAAAGATTTACTAATACTATATTCACTTTCATTCATTCAACAAGCATTTCTTATATGCTGGCTTACTTCCAGGTCTCCCTTACCTGTACATTCTTTCACAAAACATCTGGATACAATGAAAATGAAAATCACAATATGAAGTTGAAAAGACAGTAAACACAAAAAATATGATGAATTATTAAGTCAAATTAATCTTGCTTCATTGCTACAGTATGTATGTATATATGTATATATGTATTTATTCAGTTTTTTAAGAAAGATCTCACTCTGTAACTCATGCCAGCCTTGAACTCCTGGAGATCCCCCTGCCTCAGCCTCCCAAGTGCTGGGATTACAGGCGTGCACCACTATGTCCTGCTCCTACATTATAAAATTTCAAACTGATGGTTTTATACTTCAAAATTATATGCCTTTCTATTGATTTTCTATGTTTTACTGTTTTCTATTCAGGCATTCATTATTCTAAATATCAAGTTATTCATTGTCATTTAATTATCAGTATGAAACTCCATACTGAGTAAGAGGTACATTTTCTAGCATGCTTTGGTTATACTTTACTACAATGAAAATATGAATGATATTACAGTAAAAATTAAACAATACTTCTGCTTCAAATGGTACACCCAGCCCTCCTGATGAAAACAGCCATGGAAAAAATTTTGCTTAAAGATGTTCAAGAGTTACAGTAAAATAACTCAATCCGATATAATAGGCTAGGAGGGGGGCCCTGGGAAATGAGTTTCTCATTTAAGTCTGCTTTATTCCTAGGAGCCGATCCTAGGAGTGTAAGTAGACCTAAGGAAGATAGGCTCCCAAGGGAAATGCAACACAGCTTTAAATCATCTCTGACAACTAACAAAAGCAAATGTAAACCCTCTCTGGGGAAAGATTATTACACCCTAGACATGCAATTATTTCTACAGATTTTAAGAAACAGAATGCCTGGCACAAAAACAAAATAATGAATTACATGAAGAAGCAAGAGAATGAGACTAAAAAGCAACAGAAACAAGATGATCAAAGAAGAGAGACCTAAGGGAACTCTAAGCAGACTTTTACTACTTAACAGTGGTAAGAGACAAGACTGAAAATTTCAACAGAGAAGCGGACCTTTAAACATATAGTCAAGGTAAGCCAGGGGTGCTGGTATGAAGCTGCAGGTCCAGATCATCAGGAGCTGAGGTGGGAGGACGCTTGACCTCCAGACTCCCTGGGCAATGCAGCAAGACCACCCCTCGAACAAAACCCAAAACACTAAATATAAGTACTAGAACTAAAAATGCCAAATATGGGTAACTCAAAGATGGGTTTATCAGCATATCAAAGCCTACTTCATACAGAATTAGTTAACAGGTGCTAGTTCACGGCAAGTATCTGAAAAGAAAGGATGGCTAAAGAGAAAAGAGGATAAGAGACACAGAGTGTGAAAAGGACTAACAGACTTAGTAAAGAAGGAAGGGAGAAGAAAAAAGATATATATATACACACACAAGATAGTTAAGACACACTACTGATTTCGCTTAGTTCATTGAAAAGAAAGGTTTGTGCAAATAGTGTTTGGACAATTGAACGCCGATATCTTGTACCCTGAGTAACTAATTTAAAGATAACAATATGCAATGTATTAACCATTGTTACCCTCCTACTATGTTGTTTTGAAATTTTGTTCTATTTTTTTCTCTTTAAAAAAAAAAAGAATGCCAGGAGAAGGCAAAGATTGTGACAGAAGAAATAACCAATGCCATTATGGCTGTGCACTGTTCAAAACTGAAAAAATACAGCCAGTCTATGAAGAGCAGGCAGGGTACATAAAATAAACACACCCAGGCAAACTACACTAACACTGCTGGGAACAAAACCCAAGACAACCAAATACGTAAGGGGGAAAATTACTTCAAGAAGACAGCAAGACTGACAGTTAACTACTCAAGCAAATGATGGCTTCAGAGTACCGCAAGAAAATGCCGACTAAAAATACCCTAGCCGGCTAGGTGTGGCGTTGCACACTTGTAATCCCTGCACCCTGGGAGGCTGAAGCAGGAAGACTGAGGTTCGAGCCGAGCCTGGGCAACTTAGTGAGATACGATCTCAAAATAAAAAATAAAAAGGGCTGGCAGGCAAAGTGGCTCAGTGTGAAGGCTCTGGGTTCAATACCCAGTGCCACAAAACAAAACAATAACAAAGTGAAAATATCTTGAAGTATACAAAAGAGCATTATATATACTAAGAATGGGCACAACTAGACACTTTAGGGGATACATGGTTGGCTAACAGAACCCTAAGAGAAAACCAAGTCAGGAGAGGCTGTGTGTGAAGATCTACACGGCGAGGTACAGCGGCGGGACAGAGGCAAGGCCTGGGAGGGCAGCACGTCCTGTCCTGTGCTGGCTGCACCCACATTCAATTTGGGCAAAATCACAATGCTGTGTATCTTGTTTTTTTTGTACTTTTTCGGTTTTGTATTTTACTCTTTAAAAAGTTAAAAAAATTGGAAGATTATATGTTAAATCCAAAACATAGTGACTAACACATTAGCAATCTCAAGATTATTTTCATCCAAACATATTCAAAATGTTAGCATATTTTATCACTTGATAAGTATAATTATGTATATATGTGTTAATTTCTTTTTTTTTAACTGAGTGAAAGTCACATAACATAAAATTAACCATTTTAATGTGTAGAATTTACTGGCACTTAGTACATTCACATTCTTAATTAACTACCATCTCTATTTAGTTCTAAAACATGTATGATTATTTTTTAAACATTTATTAAAAGTTTCCTTCAAATTGATGCTCTGGAATGCTAAAGTAAGATTTAACTGAAACATAAATATTTTGGAATATAATGAAACAGCCCAATTCTCACACAGGTTGGTAGATTTCATACACTGAAAGACAAAAGACTGAAAAGGTGGTGGTCTGCCCCGTTGAAAAGTCTAAATCAGCCCCTTGTAATTACTTGAGCATACTTAAAGGACCAAAAGCAATGTTGGCCGAAAAACAGGGATTGTTCTGAACATTTTGTTACTGGTCTATCAGAGAAAACAACAAAACTCAAAAGTGTTCTAAAACTTTTATAGCCTCCTGCCATTCAGTGGGGTTTTTTTGCTTTTTGCTGTGGTGCTGGGGATTTAACCCAGGGCCTCATGCATGCTAGGCACATACTCTATCACTGAACTACATCTCTAGCCCCAATATGAAGAATTTTAAAGAAATTCTTAGGGGAGAAATAAAGAAGGACCCTCACAGATAACCCTTTCAAAGGTTTTTTTCAGATTTGAAAATGGAAGTCTAGAACGAAGAAGTCACATAAACAGTAAAACCTAGTCCAATCTCCTTTCTACACTTCAAAAGGTCTCAGAATTATAGTCATCTCTCCATGAAAACAAATATAAAATGCTCTGACAACATAAGGGAATTCTCAAGGCTGTGTTTCTAAGGCTCATACGAGCATCACACCAATCTTCCCCAAAACCATTTCACAAAGCCTCATTAAAGACAAGCTGGGTGAGGTGGCTTACGTCTGCAATCCCAGTACTTGGAGGTGGTGGAGGCGGGAGGTTGGTGACTTCAAGGCCAACCTCAGCCTTCATAGTGAGGCTCTGTCTCAAAAATCCAAAACCCCTGGGCCGGTGAGATGGCTCAGCGGCGTAAGCGCCTGCCTTGCAAGCGCGAGGGCCCGAGTTCGACTCCCGGAACCCACATACGAAAAAGGGGCCGGTGATATCGCTCAGTGGCACGGGTGCCTGTTGGCACGCGAGGTCCTGAGGTCGTCCCCCTGGTACCCACAAAAAAAAAAAAAAAAAAATCCAAAACCCAAAACAGAACAAACAAAAAATCCCCCCCAAAACCAAGAAAACCTGAATTATGCCTTTCCCTAAAAAACTTCACGACAAAAAATAAGAGATACTAGTATTTTCTACTTGATCATAAATTACTTTTCCTTTGGTAGGAATGCAAATACTTCTAAGGTTTAAATAAATTGTAACAAAATATGCATGAACACATGAAATGATTTGAGAAATACCTGAAATAGAAGCAGCCTTCTTCCTTTTCGTTATCTTTTATTTTATTACAACTAAATGTTTCTGCCTAGAAAAGGGAGACAAGGAGAAAAGGGGAAAACAACGAACTTTAACGAAGTATATTCAGGATGAAAACTTACTACACACATAAATGAGAATCCAGATCACCTGTGCCTTTATAAATACACACGGTCTCACATGCAGTGTGTGTCTTTGTAATACACACAAACACAATGAGAGAAGTCCCAGCGGCAGATGCCTGTCACTACGCCACCTCAGGGTAACAGTCACTAGGCTCTGGTCTAATTTAACCAGGTGAAGATACGGTTCGTTCACTCGGTTGACTTTCGGACCATTAAATTATAGAAGCTGATTTCCAAAAGAGATGATTTAAATGAACTGTAAGTGCTGAAGCAGGTTTAATTGGATGTTCTGACAAATCATTCGTTTTCAATTTGAGATTTATCATGAATTTCCACTGTCTCATATGGAAGCCAACAGCTGCATGTGGCTACTAAGCACTTGAAATATAGTTGGTCTGATTTGCGATCTGCTGTAAAATATATGGTAAATTTTGAGGAGTTGGGAAAAGAATGTAAGATCTCATTAATATTTTAAAAATACTGAGGACATGTTGATATGCTAACTTTTGATAATTATATTAAAAATATTAAAACTAATTTCACTTATATCTTTTTACCTTTTTTAATGTGGCTATTACAAAGTGTAAACATCAGGCGTGATGTTTCCATGGGACAGCCATGGTGCTAGACCTTCAAGCTGCTCTCTACATTCCCTCATTTCTATCCTGCAGTTTATCAACATCTCTTTACTCTCATTTTCTATATTACTTGTTGGTCATACTTAATGGTGTTTGCTTTGTGTTATTATCTTTTAGACAAAAAACAAAAACAAAACAGTGCATGACACTCTCTTCGCAATACCATCAAAAAGCTGGGCACGTAGGAGGAGGAGCATTGCAAGTTCCAGGCCAAGCACGGGTAACGCAGTGAGACCTCGTCTCCGCAAGACAAGATGAGACAGAACCGAACTGAATACAACCAAACCAAAGCAACAGTACTGACACTTAACTGCATTTTTTTTTTTAATCCCAAGGAATGGCACAAATTAAGCTCTACTTTTCAAATATGTAGATACTGCATTTTTACCTAAATCAGACTTAATTCTATGTTAAATGTAAGCTATTTTTGACTTCTAAAAATGCTCCCATTACTCACATTTGCTGGTGGTCGGTTCACATTGTTGGACAGCTTCCACATTTTCATGGAAATACGTGCTGGATTAATATTTTTAATGATGCTGTCATCTTCAGAAATAACACTAACCATAAAATCTGTCACGGCAAACATATGACATGTATCTCAAACTTACTAATCACGACGGACAGTTCTCTAGTGCTATGTCTGCACAGCGAGTTCTCATCTTATTTTCAGTTTGCCATGCTGCAAATTCTAGCACGCAAGACCAAAACGGCCAGGTTGCACATGCTCAGCAACTCAGACCTAGGTCAGTCGCCTACGATAGCATACGCTTCACGTATTCCTAGAACAGAACGTTTACGTTCTTTCATGATTTCAATAGCATACAGGAGCTAAAGTATCTTCATACACAATATTCTCGTAATTGCAATCTGTAACATTTACTTGGCACCGTTTTTTTAAAGCAAAATACATGTCTTATCTCTCCCAAACAGATTTGAAACAGAATTCATAAAGTATAAAAGGCTGCATATATGTGTAATTATTAAAAATTTATATCTAAAATTTTTGATATGTTGCTTTCACTACTTTATAACTTCATACAGGCATTCACCCCTTCAATAAAACAGAAGTGTTCCATAAAATTACCTGTGTAAGGCAAATACTAATTTCCTATTGATTCAGCAACAGTTACACTATACTAAATTGCTTGCTTACCCAACTGTTTTCTACAGGATGCTATATTCATTGAAAATGATAATATTTATAACTATAACTAAAAGTTCAACATAGTATACAGTAAGGAAATGTTTGCTGTTCTGATCTTTAATCATAAATCCTGACAGGATGTATTTCCATCCAAATTAGAAAAATGGTTCCGGCTCTGATGGGTTTAAGGTAACAGCACAACATGTTTAGCACAGCATAACTCCACAATTCTCACCATTTAGTTCATATTTCTTTTACAGAATTTCACAATTCAGTGAATGCACAAACATCAACTGAACTAACTGAATGACCTCAGGGTGCCAGTTTATAGAGGAACTTTTAATTCATTCTTAACATTAAAAGATTCCAGGACAGGGCCGGTGAGATGGCTCAGTGGCGTAGGCACCTGCCTGGCAAGCGCGAGGGCCCGAGTTCGACTCCTGGAACCCACATACGAAAAAAGGGCCGGTGATATCGCTCAGCAGCACGGGCGCCTGGTGATGCGCGAGGTCCTGAGGTCGACCCCCGGTACCCACAAAAAAAAAAAAAAGATTCCAGGACAAAGGGATGAAAGGAGACCTTGCTAAAGCATATGTACGTTCTCTGCCATCTAAAAGGCAATGACATGCCTTCTTAAAAATTGTGTTGAACATCAAATGTAAATAATTGATACCACTGTTTTAACAAGGCAAGTTACTGTTAAAGATTTATTTGAATACCGTCCGATACTCACCAGTGAAAATATCTCCTGCTAAAAAGGAAGCATCTCTGTCATATTTAACATTGAGACGGATGGGTTTTTCAGGATCTGGAAGAATCATTAACTTGATTACAGGTCCTTCTATGGTGCTCTTGTTAAAGATGGCTTTAACCTGCATAGTATGTTCTCCCCTAACAAGAGCAAAAAAAAAGGGCAGGGGGTTCAAATTACATTAGTTATAATCTAAAAATCTGGATACAATTTACACAAAGTTTGACTCCTTCAGGGAAACTTTTTTTTTTTTTTGGCGGGTACCAGGGGTCGACCTCAGGACCTCGCGCGCCAGCAGGCGCCCCTGCCACTGAGCGATATCACCGGCCCTTTTTTCGTATGTGGTTTCCGGGAGTCAAACTTGGGCCCTCGCGCTTGCCAGGCAGGCGCTTATGCTGCTGAGCTATCTCACCGGCCCCCGGGAAACTTTTTACCTCCTACTCTGCTCCCACTTCTGCTTAACTCCACATAGAAAGGTAGTTACTACTCTTAACTTCAGCATGTAACAAGAAAAATCAATCTCTAGAACACCAAGATCAAACTTTCCATTCTTACCGAGGGGCAGAAACAACGAACACTCCCAAATCAGCCCTGCCCTTCTCATCTGTTTTATGCTGTTGGTTTGAAGGCATGAGCTAAAAACAGAACAAAACAAATTAGTTAATTAGAAAATTCTAGAGATCAACTGTCTATTCCTATTTTAAAAATTATATCTGCACACACTTATAAAATCTAAAACTTTCAAATCTGAAACTAGTTGCAATAATGTCATATGTAATCACATACTCCAAAAGACAGTAACCACTCATTTTTGTCAACTGGACTAGAATTTCGTGTTAAAAGTGATGAGGTTACAGCATTGCAGGTTCCCTGTGTCAGCAGCACTGCTATAGCAAGGTGAAGGTGTGGCTGTGGACAACAGCACTGATCTCAAGTCCAGGCACCACAATGCTATCTTGGTTCTTTCTCTCTCAACGCTCACTTAGGTGTGCTGCTTAAATTTCTGCTGCAATACGACCTTCACATTGACCACCCAGCTTCTACTTTCAAGTGATTAACAACCAGTGGCCACATTTCCTAACAACAGGTTAGAAGAGTTTCAGCCTCTCATGGATGCTTCTTTAGAAACTAACCCTGCCCCCTCAAAGAAACTGAAACCATCCTTCTGAGAGCAAACATTTAGAATACAACTGAATTTGTAGCCTATAGTAGCAAAAAGTCAAGACTCCCCTAAACTCTTAAGCATCTCTGCTTAAGAGAACATATAGCAGTAGCTAACTGTGACATATACTGAGAAAAAGCAACGGCTGAGAGGGAAAATGAGTACCTGCACTGGCACGGTAAGGGCTCTGCCCAGGTGCTGCTCACCTGTCATTAGACTAAAGACAGACACCCGCATGCCGCTTCTGTGCTTGGCTTCTGCACAAACGTTTCCTCCAAAATGCCTATTCCTTAACCCACAAGGCAGGTCACTCTGCTATTTGCCTTCATTCATCTTTTTTTTTTTTTTTTTTTTAAGGAATTAATTATCCAGTCTAACCTGAAATGTAAGTATTACTAGTTCTGTATAATAAATAGTCAAATCACCATAACTGTAAAATGTTGGCCTCTTGTTACACTGGTTGTAAGATACAAACTACTTCCTCAAAAATTAAAAAAAAAAAGGGCCGGTGAGATGGCTCAGTGGCGTAAGCGCCTGCTTTGCAAGCGCGAAGGCCGGAGTTCGACTCCCGGAACCCACATACGAAAAAGGGGCCGGTGATATCGCTCAGTGGCACGGGTGCCTGTTGGCGCGCGAGGTCCTGAGGTCGTCCCCCCGGTACCCACAAAAAAAAAAAAAAAAAAAAAAAAAAAAAAAAAAAAAAAAAAATTAAAAAAAAAAGATCTTTAATTTGATTTATACTAAACAGTTATTATAGAGGTTAAATAGGACTTCTTTTTTTTTTTTTTGTGAGTACCGGGGGTCGACCTCAGGACCTCGCGTGCCAGCAGGCGCCCGTGCCGCTGAGCGATATCACTGGCCCTTTCTTCGTATGTGGGATCCAGGAGTTGAACTCGGGCCCTCGCGCTTGCCAGGCAGGCGCTTATGCCGCTGAGCTATCTCAACGGCCCCAAGACTACATTTTATTTATTTTTTTTTGTGGGTACCGAGGGTCGACCTCAGGACCTCGCGCACCAACAGGCGCCCGTGCCGCTGAGCAATATCACCAGCCCTTTCTTCGTATGTGGGTTCCGGGAGTCGAACTCGGGCCCTCGCGCTTGCCAGGCAGGCGCTTACACTGCTGAGCCATCTCACCGGCCCAAGACTACATTTTAAAAAGAAATAAAATGTGTCACATAAAGATATTATCATGAGAATGAAGTACAAATTTTCCCCCGGTGCTGGGGACTGAACTCAGGGCCTTCACACTAAATTACATCCCCAGTGTATTTTTAGTCTGAGACAAGGTCTTGTGAAGTCACTAAAATTGCCCAGGCAGGATCCTCCTGCCTCTGCCTCCCAGAGTGCTAGGATTTTAGGTGTGTATTATCACGTCTGGCTGAAGTGCTGAATTTTCTTTTGCAGTGCTGGGGACTGAACACAGGGCTTTGTGTGTGCTAGGCAAATGCTCTACCACTGAGCCATATCCCCAGCCCTGAAATACAGAATTTTAGATGAGAAATATTTCAGGAAGTTTACAACTTACCTTTAAGTTGCTAGCTTTTATAAGGCTTATTTTAACTTGAGGGACTGCTGCTGGATTATCCCACTGATCACAAAGTTGAACAGCAAGAGGGCCCTGTAATTCTCTTCCATTAATCACTGGAATGGCCTGAAAAAATATTTTAAGAAGAGAACATATATATGCAAAATAATATAATTACTTGTAAAACAAATTACTTAATCTCTGCTTTATTCTTTCATCAATGAAAATAAACTTGAAAGCCAATTCCATGAGCACAAATGACTGTTACAGAATGAAGAATAACTTGATAAAAGGAAAAACAGCATTCAACATTACTGACTTCTAAGACAGGTTCTTAAAAATTACAATTAGAGTTACTGCCCTGGAAACAGAAGCTTTTGTCTGGCTCTCACACTCAGCTTTGGCAATCTGTAGTTAGCTCCTCTGTCAATTTTCGGTTCTCTTATCACAGTGAACAAAGCAACCCACGGCTTTCTGGCCGTTGCCTGAAGAGCACTACTCACTGGTGATCTACACCGTGTTCAAGTTCACAAGGCTATCACAAGGTTCACAAGTAGCCACAAGGCTACTGCCTCTCATTTATAAAATGAGGATTATAAAAAGGCTCAATTATAAAATGAGCTGACAGGGGCCGGTGAGATGGCTCAGCGGCTTAAGCGCCTGCCTGGCAAGCGCGAGGGCCTGAGTTTGACTCCCGGAACCCACATACGAAAAAGGGGCCGGTGATATCGCTCAGCGGCACGGGCGCCTGCGGGCGCGCGAGGTCCTGAGGTCGACCCCCCAGTACCCACAAAAAAAAAAAAAAAAAAATGAGCTGACAGTCTCGAAGCGTAAGCACACAGTACTTCAGTCTTTATTACGTAATTGTCTACCTTGACGACTGATACCCTAACTTTTTAAAAGGATTCTTATTTTTAAAGAATGTCTTTCAGTAAATGACCAGGGAAATAGTAGAAAATGCTGATTTCCAAAATCTAATCTGTGAAGACAAATCTGTCCCTTGTCACTTTTACATTTTGGCATATTATTTAACAATTCATGTTTTTTAGTTCCTTCATTTATAAAATAATAATATACATGTACATATACATACTTACATGTCTTTTTCTAATTATCACACTATCCTATCAATTCCCCTTTACTACACAGACCCTGTGCAGGGAAGGTATGTCAAGAATTATATTAGGAAATCCTAGGAAAATTAGATATGAATGATTACTTTCTCAGCCACATCTATATATAAACATACAGCTAACAGATGGATAAATTAGTTTCAGGTTTTTTGGTTTTTTTTACAGTACCGGGTATTGTACCCAGGATCCTGCACATAGCAGGCAACTTACTCTACCACTGAGCTACATCTTCAGCCCTTTTAATTTTATTTTGAAATGGGATCTCGTTAAATTGCCAAGCCTGGCCTCAGACTTGACCCTCCTGCATCAGCCTCCCAAGCAGCTGGGATTACAGGCCTGTGCCACCGTGCCCAGCTTTAGGTTTCATTTTAAAGTTTCTGGATTACTATGTTATTGGCAAATAAATCTTATAGTTTTTTTTTAATTTAATAAGTTGTCACTTTTTATATTCCCAACAAAATCAAATACATAAACATGTTTAAGATTTCTTCTACCTTAAAAGTATATACAACTGTTTCAGAATACAGTCATCCAACAAATTATTGGTATCAATAGGCAAAAAAAAATTTTTAATTTATGTAGTATAAGTACCCCCACATAAAAATTAACACACTGGGGCCAGGGATATAGCTCAGTGGCACAGCACCTGCCTGGCAAGCACAAGGTCCTGAGTTCGAGTCTTGGTACAAGAAAAAAAAATTTAACACATTGGTTTTTCAGTGAAACCTCAAGACAGTGCTACAGGAAAAAAAATTTTTTTAAAGCACAGTTAAGGGCTGGTGAGATGGCTCAGCAGCATAAGCGCCTGCCCGGCAAGCGTGAGGGCCCGAGTTTGACTCCCGGAACCCACATACGAAAAAGGGGCCGGTGATATCGCTCAGCAGCACGGGCACCTGCTGGCGCGCGAGGTCCTGAGGTCGACCCCCCCGGTACCCACAAAAAAAAAAAAAGCACAGTTAAAACTAGTTTATCTGTTTCTTTAAATTAACGAATCAAAAAGGGCAATATCAAACTAGGACAGAGGAATGTAAACCTTTCTTAGGTAACCTGCTCCTTTACTAGGATATGTTCATTTACTACTGCAGCATGAATTCATTCTTCTGCATAAAAAAAAGTTATCGCCTGGCATGGTGGCTCACGCCTGTAATCCCAGTACTCAGGAGGCTGCGAGTTCGAGATCAGCCTGGGCTACATATTGAGTTCAAGGCCACCCTGAACTACACAGCAAGACCCTGTCTCAGCAAAAAACAAACAAACGAACAAAAAACAAAGTTATCACACCAATAGCTAAAGCCCTGATATGCTTCAATGAAACACCAGAATCTGAACATTTCAAATTAAATGCTATCCAAGGATACAAATTTAAGATAGGAGGACTGAATGCAGTAGACTATTGTACAACATGGTGACTACAGTTATTAATATATACTCTTTAAAGCTGCTAGAGCAGGAGATTTTTAAATCTCACCACAAAAAGACATGAGATAATACATGTAATTAGCTTGATTTAGCTACTCCACAATGTATATGTATTTCAAAACAACATGTTGTACAAGATATATTCAACTTATTTCTCAATTAAAAAAATAAAAAAGTTAATCTAAAAAATTTAGTAAATGTTTAATAAAGGTAAGATCTGGCAGACATTTGCAAAATTAGTTTTAAATATTTAAGTACTTTCACAGGAAGGCATACTAAGTATGCATGGCTGTAATGATTTGGTGTCTGGGATGTGCTTTAAAAACTTCCAATAAAATCCTAGCATTGTGGTGCACAGTTGTAATCTTAGCACTCTGAGAGACGGCGGCAAGAGGATCTCAAGTCTGAGCCCAGCCCGGGCAACCTAGTGACTTAGTAAGACCCTATCTCAAAATAAAAAAATAAAACATAAATCAGTAACTGTTGAAACAAGGTTACTGGCACACTGTGGCTCATTATATTATCCTTTTACGCATGTTTGAAAATTTCTCTAATACAGTTTTAAAGTTTTGAACTATCACATTCATTATTTATGAAGATTTATAATGAAGTATCGAATAATGAAGTATTAAGATTGACATTACCTTGCTCTTTTGTTATTGTTAGGACTGCTAGCCAATGTCAGCAAAATCTAACCCACTGATAATCTGAAAGTACTACCCCATATGATGCCAAAGCTCATTCAGTTGAGACATGAAGTTACTCACCTCCTTTAATTCCGGCCAGTCTATAAGGAGAAGTTTAGCAGGAGGTCCAGAAATTAACTGCACTCGAATAAAGTCAGAAAATTCACGCCAAGTGAAACAAAGATCCTTATATCCAGGAGGACCTGGAATAAACTTGATGCCCCTTACACTTATACTTTGTGAGTTTTCCTAGTGAGGAAAAGTACATCGAGAAAAGACAGGGTATTACTTAGCTTTCTAAAAAATAAAATGTTCTGTCATTAACCGTTGGCCATACAGACAAATAGATTGCACCTATGCTACCAATGACATATCAAAAAGCTTATTTTCACAAAAGGAGAAACATATGCACACCCATGTTTACAGTGGCACAATTTGTAATGGCTAGATCTTCGAGGCAGCCCAGATGCCCATCAACTGATGAATGGATAGAGATGTGTTTTTTTATGCAAGGGAGTGCTATGCTGCCATAAAGAAGGATAAGGTTGGGCTGGTGAGATAGCTCAGCGGCGTAAGCGTCTGCCTGGCAAGTACGAGGTCCTGAGTTCAACTCCCGGAACCCACATGAAAGAAAAAAGGGCCAGTGATATCGCTCAGTGGCACAAGCGCTTGCTGGCAAGCGCGAGGTCCTGAGGTAGACTTCTGGTACTCACACACAAAAAAAAAGGATAAGCTTGAGACATTTCTAGCTGGGTGGATGCATCCCGAGACCATACGAGTGAAGTGAGTCGGACAACACGTGTGAATACCGTGTTGTTTCTCTGATGTGAGAGACCAAAAGTGTAAATAGAGACCAGGATGTATGGTAGATACTGTGAAATGGGAAAAAAGTGTTCATGTGGGAGGAAAAACTAGGGAAGGGAGAGGGGGAAAGGAAGGAAAAAAAAAAATGAGGAGGGAAAAAAATGAAACAAGGCTTTTGTGGATGGGGAGGAGAGGAGGGGTTGCGGGGAGGGGAATGGGAAAAAAAAAAAAGAATCAAGTTATATCATGTGCAGGTTCCCTATGGTGAATGCAGTCACTGTGTGTATCTGAAGTGTACCAATAAACTTAATTAAAAAAAAAAAAAAAGAGGAAAAACAGAACTTTTTTCTTTCATTTTTTGGGGGAGCATCTAAAAGGTTCTGGCTACATTCATCCTCTTCTACCCTCTTCTTTATACAGGTTAAGTATATCCCTTACCTGAACTGCCTGAGACCGCAGTGGTTCAGACTTTGGAATATTTGCACGGACTTTACTGGTTAAGTATTCCTAATCAAAATTTCAAATTTTCTGAGTGTCATGTCAGTGCTCAAAAAGTTTTAGTGTACTCTCCTTTACTGTTACTCAAATAGCCAAGGGTGTGCATGCCTGATAACCCCTGTACTGTGTTCTTTCCTGCTATCTGCAGTTTTCTTTACCAGATAGCTCCATGGCTTACTTTTTTTAGTTAACTGCACATGTGACACTTCAATAAAAAGGGTCTTCCCAGCCATCCTACCTAAGGACATGCCGTTATTTTACCTACTTTATTTTTCTATTGCGGGCTCTCTCTTTGACATGGTGATCTCTACAAGGATAAGGACTTTGTCACTGCTCGACCCATTACTTGGAATAATACCTAACACATCATATTAATGGAAATCAGTGAAACTGGCCAATAATCTTTGCTATATGACTAAATGACTTTAAGTGATTCCATACTAGTATAAGCCCTAAGTATTCACATTTTAATAGTGACCTCTAGTGATCAGTTAAATTTCCACCAACTACAAATCGAATTCACCAAAATTTAAAAATCAGAGATAAAACTTCATGTTTTATGCTCTAAAATAACTGTAGAACATTTTGTGTTAAAAAAAAAAAAGACATTGTTCCGGTGAGATGGCTCAGCGGCTTAAGCGCCTGCCTGGCAAGCGCGAGGGCCCGAGTTTGACTCCCGGAACCCACATACGAAAAAGGGGCCGGTGATATCGCTCAGCGGCACAGGCGCCTGCTGGCGTGCGAGGTCCTGAGGTCGACCCCCCGGTACCCACAAAAAAAAAAAAAAAAAAGACATTAAAAATAACCAAAATTAATCTACCCTGAAAGTCCAATAAGCATAAGGGAATTTTTGTTTGGAAAACAAATCAAATAGATGTTCATCATAAAACATACTGAAAGTTGAAAATACGTATATAAAAAACGACCCAGGCTGATTCCACTAAAACAAAACACAAAAACAAAAACCAAGTCATACTGGAGGTTGTTTGCTTTTATTTTAAATCTTAAAAATGAAAAAGCCAGGCATAATGGCACACACCTGTAATCCCAGCACTCAGGAGGCTGAGGCAGGAGGTTCATCACGAGTTCAAGGCCAGCTCGGGCTACACAGTGAGTTCAATACTAGCCTGAATTAAACAGTGAGACCCTGTCTCAAAAAAAAAAAAAAAAAAGTACATTTATAATTTGTAAATCAGGGCCGGTGAGATGGCTCAGCGGCGTAAGCGCCTGCCTGGCAAGCACGAGGTCCTGAGTTTGACTCCCGGAACCCACATATGAGAAAAGGGCTGGTGATATCGCTCAGCAGCACGGGCGCCTGCTGGCGTGCGAGGTCCTGAGGTCGACCCCTGGTACCCACAAAAAAAAAAAAAAAAAAAAAAAAAAAGTAAATCAGTACATACAGAATTAAATGGAAGACTCTAAAAATGAGCCAAAACAGTGCATCAGAGCTGTAAAAAGTATACGAGGGTAAAAGAAGTGCCCTCGGCTGGAGAGTAGCAAGCTATGGGGCGGGAAAGTTGTTGAGACTGTCCTGGGGTGATATCCTATGGGGCACCACACACAAGATGTGGATTTTAAATGTACTACTATGTACAATACTGACCTGTGTCCTTACTGAGGACGGGTGATGGGGCCTACGCTGAGAACTGAACAATTACTGGATTTGGTCAAGTGGAACTGAGCATAAAAATATGACCAAAGTGGACTACCAGGGAATGTCAGAAAAGGATGTGAAGACAGTACATGCAAGTCCTCCAAGGACTTTCACTATAAAAAGGAGAGTTTTTCACCGTAAAAAGGTGGGGGGCAGGACAGGAATACAGTACACGGCCGAAGTTTTGGTGACTTTCTGGGGAGGAGGGGTGTATTTTTTAAACACGAATGATATTGTAGCATCTTTATATGCTGATGAGAATGCTCTAATAGATGGGAAATACTGAGGATGTAGAAAGCCAGGTAACGTAGGAACAATTAGGTGACAGAGGATAGGACAAAGTGCACAGAGCAATAGGAAGCAGACACCGTTCTTGCATAACAACAGAAGCACATTTATCTTCTCAACCTACACACAGGGTTGAAACTAGACAAAGGGAAAACTTGAAAGTCAAAGAGTGGTCTTCACCACGGTATAAACAAAGCATCACTAAAGGATCACCAGTGAAAGTGTGAAAATTAGAAAACAATAGCATAAAAAATTAGTGGAGACAGAAACAAAGGAGGCTATTCTTTTGGTCAACTAAAGAGTGTTGCAGAGGCTCAAGAAGAAGGGTCTAGGGCCGGTGATATCGCTCAGCGGCACAGGCGCCTCCTGGCGCGCGAGGTCCTGAGGTCGACCCCCCCCCCGGTATCCAAAAAAAAAAAAAAAAAAAAAAAAGAATAAGGGTTTAGAAAAAGCTAATGTTCTACAGGAATCCACCTTCCCTTAACCTGTGAGACTTCTCTCTTCTCTCGCATGCGCTGGTCTGGCAGGTTCCCTGAAACCCCATTCCAGCAGGGACATTTCCTTCACGCTGGCTCTGATTTCTCCAAGCAGAGTACAACATGCTTGTTTGTCTGAACTTGTAAGAATTCCACCCGAGATTCTATTTTTCAAGCTAACCTGAATTAACTGAAAAGCTGCAAGTCTGACAATTAGTTTTCTCCTTAGTATCCTGTTTAATGCGAGGTGTGAGCACCATGAAGTGTGACTTAAATAGCTACTTGAAAAATGACACATCTCTATATATACATACATACACGTACCCTAAAATATTTATGGAGAAATGATATAATAAGCTATGATATGCTTCAAAATGATATGGCAAGGGA
This sequence comes from Erethizon dorsatum, assembly GCA_028451465.1. NCBI lineage: Eukaryota > Metazoa > Chordata > Mammalia > Rodentia > Erethizontidae > Erethizon > Erethizon dorsatum. The sequence goes on along the minus strand of CM051838.1, from coordinate 26,873,135 downwards.
AGACATGCTCACTGTCATCACTGGACAATGGAAACACAGGAATTACTTAAGTTAGTTTACATTCAAATTTTTTCATTATCGAAGTTTTAATGTTTTTTATAACTTTTCAGTTTAAAAAGTAAAAATCAAACTTCTTTTAGTTACTTTCGTTTTTCCCAAACATTTTTACAAACAAAAGTATGAGCCAAATGTTATAGAAAGTAGCCATACCTGCAAAGCAGTCTTCACATTTGAATTATCAAGTCCAGCTCCAGCAATTGACAAAGCAGATAAAGTACTTGGTGAAAACGCTGGAACCTGATTTCCATACTGATCTGTAATAATTATAACTTAAAAAAAAATTTTTATCTTAAAAGTGTTATCACTAATAAAAGATACAAGTATGTATAACACTTAAAATATACTTAGAAACAAATTTTGTTCAAGGAATTATTTGGCATAAAAGTATTTCTCTCATAAGCCTTAAGAAAAAAGCCAGGAATCTATGTATTACATATTTAACATGATGCTAACGTTAATCAGATTTTAAAATTTTTTATTTTTGTGGTGCTGGACATCAAATTCAGGGCCTCATGCATGCTCAGCGTGTGCCCTACCAGTAATCCACATCTCTATCCCCTTATTAAAAATTTTCCCATGAAAATTTAAGGGAAAAAAAAAATTTTTTTTTTTGAGTATCAGGAATAGAACTCAGGACCTCATGCTTGCCAGCCAAGAGCTGTGCCGCTGAGCTATATCCCCAGCCTGGAAATATTTTAACATGCTATTTTCAAGATACAAGAAAAAGCTGGGCATGGTGGTGCATGCCTGAATTCCCAGCTACCAAGAGGCTGAGATAGGAGGATTGCAAGATGACCAGCCTAGGCAGCTTAGTGAGATTCTGCCTCAAAATACAAAGGGCTGGGCCGGTGAGATGGCTCAGCAGCATAAGCGCCTGCCCGGCAAGCGCGAGGTCCTAAGTTCGACTCCCGGAACCCACATAAAGGGAAAAAAGGGGCCAGTGATACCACTCAGCAGCACAAGCACTGGCTGGCAGGCGCGAGGTCCTGAGGTCGACTCCTGATACTCACATTAAAAAAAAAAAAAAAAAAAAAATACAAAGGGCTGGCACTGAAGATTAGTGGTAGTATTTGTGTACCATGCCGGAGGTCATGGAGTCAATCCCCAGTGCTATCTGGGAAAATAAAACATAAAAAAAATATATAGACTACACAGGAATCCATTCAAATATTTACCTTACACTTACGTTTCTTCTAACAAACAGCAAAATTTTAAAAACAATTTTGCCAAATGTCTTCAACGTATACTAAAGGCTGCCTTCCAGACTGTATATATGAAAACATGAACACAAGGGAACAGCACAGCAGGAGGAGCCGAGACCACACTAACCTACTTCTCCGGGAAGCTCTTGGCCCATCTGCACTGTTTTTCCTCCTCTGAGTTCACATTTTAAATGTCTGGGTTCATCAGGAAGTGGTCTGAAATTAGTGAACAAGTTAAAAGGCTTTAGTAATACCACTAATTATACAAAAACATTTAGTTCCAGTATGCGAAACAGCAATAAATATCTAATGTTTAAACATACAATGGCATACTTTGAAACACGTCTTTAATTTACGGAGTACAGCTATTAACCCAGAAGACAAGTCAAAGCATCTCTATGTTGGGTTAAAGGGAAATTATGGCTAGCGAGCACTGAGAACAACAGATGGGTCACAACAGCTCATCGGCAGCGCTGTGGTGGTGCACACCTGTCATCCAGCTCTCACAGGAGGAGGCAGGAGGACTGCAAGTTTGAGGCCAGCCCAGGCTACGCTGAGTTCTCGGCTAGGCTGGAGCACACACCACCTCGGCCTCCCCGACACCGTCAAAATGGGACGCTGGGCATGTCAGAGATACATCGAGTTATCTGATCTCAAGTGCAGAGCAATTCTAAGTTTTGGAACAGTAGGGAGAAAAGTAGAGGAATTATGCTGCCAGAAGTTACTGGAAGAGGTGGCCACCTGGGTGTAGTGGCACAAGGCTGTAATCCCAGTACTCAGGAAGCTGAGGTGGGCGCATCAGACAGTCTGAGGCTAGCCTGGGCAACTTAGCAAGACCTTGTCTCAAAAGAAAACATTTAAAAATGCTGGGGATGTAGCTCAGCACTATAGAACCCCAGGTTCGGTCCCTAGTAACAGTCAAGAAATTCATAGGGAATAAGATTTTTACATATTTACATTAATTCAGCAGAGTTATAATCATGATAAGAATTAATCAGTACCTAGAGTAGAACTTCACTCCAAAGACAACCTACCTATTTCACAGAAGCTGCAATATTTTCGAAATAACTTTCCATACACGCAGTGGGGAAAAATATTTTTTGGTGCCACATGAATTTTAGAATCTCTCAAAGTATACCAAGTCCACAAACCTTACTGTGAATGCACTTTCCAAGGACACGTGGTCATCTTGGAACGAGACCTGGCAGTAGCGCATGTCCTTCACGGACGCTGGTACCTGCACGTCAGGCAGCAGCCCCTGCAGCAAGTGCTCTTTGTTGATCTCAGGAGTCCAGTTCACCTAGGAGGAAACGACACGTTTAAGAATAACTTACAGCTCAGCCTGTTACCGAAGAATCTTAAGGCTAAAATAATCCATCTTCTTCATCTCCAAAGACAAAGTCTCTTTATGGCCAGAAATGAGTGTGGTTCATATATTATGATGATAAAAAGTATCTTTTAAAAAAGTAACTTAAAAAAGCCTCACTCAGTTCAGGCTGACTTCCTCCAACATTGGCTTAATTCTCTACAGACTAAAACCACCCTGAGGACTGTACACTCATCATAGTATCTTTTACTACTGGTGGTGAAGTGCATAATTTAAAATCTTCGGTACCCATGAAAAACATTACTGCTACTGTGTTATCTGCGGAAAAATGTTTCAAATGCAGGCCACAAGCTTAGAGAATGGCAAGGAAAAGGTTATGACTAGGGAACGGCTTTCCTCAATGTTTTTTCTTATCCTTATTACAAAAATTCCTCAATAAGGGCCGGGCGTGGTGGCACTTGCCTGTAATCCTAGCACTCAGAAGGCTGAGGCAGGAGGATCACTGTGAGTTCAAGGGCAGCCTGGGCTACATGGGAGTTCAAGGCCAGTCTGAACTACACAGCAAGACCCTGTCTCAAAACAAAACAAAACAACAAACAAAAACAACAAAAAGGGCCGGTGAGATGGCTCAGCGGCTTAAGCGCCTGCCTGGCAAGCGCGAGGGCCCGAGTTCGACTCCCGGAACCCACATACGAAAAAGGGGCCGGTGATATCGCTCAGCGGCACGGGCGCCTGCTGGCGCGCGAGGTCCTGAGGTCGACCCCCCGGTACCCACAAAAAAAAAAAAAAAAGTCAGGCATGGTGGCGAATGCTTGTAATCCCAGCACTCGGGAGGCTAAGGCAGGAAGATTTTCATGAGTTTGAGGCCAGCCTGAACTACATCATAAGACCCTGTCTCAAAAAAAAAAAAAAAAATTCCTTGATGAGTAGAGGCATTATTGTGAGAAGGGAAGCAGGTCAGAAGCCAGGTCTCCTGCACCACTTGTAAGCCACTTACCTTTCTAGAGATAAAAATGGCTTGCCCCCCTTGCAAGCAAGATTGGGACTATTTCTCTTTAAATCCTCCATTTTCTTGACATCAAACAGGAAAAATAAACTGGCTGTACAGTAAGGGTTATTCCAAACGAGGCTTTTAAAAATAGGGTCAGTTAAACCCCTGCTAAATAACCCTTTTAAATTACTAGATCCTATTTTTGGAAACTCATGATGGGCACAAGGTACAGCAGCAGGAAAGACTAATTCTTACACCATGTCCCACAATGGCAATGCTCCAAGAAGTTAATTGGGAGCGCGTCCATGAGGTCACACAAATGTTTGCTCTCTAGACATGGTTCTAACTGCCTCAAAGATTCTTAGAAAATTATTTCCCCCCTCAAGATTTGAGTTTTATCTCTACTGACATCAAAGGGAAAAGTACAGTCATCAACTGATATAACTGCCTTTCAGTCAGTGCTGCTACAACTCTGGGTTTGAAAGTACAAATCTGTAATGCAATTAATGTGTTAAGGAATACATGAAGGATAAAGCAAATTTTACTTTTCCTTAAGTACAATTTCACTCATGAAAAAATTTAATGCCTCACACTGTACTCAGCCGAACCAAATCATATGAGAATACACAAAATGATACACAGCAAACAGCTAGCAGTCATCTCCGGTGGTTGCGTGTTGTAAGCCACACTTGTTCACAAAGCATTACAGCGTTCCAGCCAGAGTCAGATAACCTTCCTTCCCCCACTCCACAGTCGTTCACAAGCAGCGACCCTTCCTGCAACTATCACAAGCAAGGTACATGGCCTGCCACAGTGTGTGTGCTTCTCAACCACTAGCATGTTATTACTGTTTCTACCGCTGTTTTACTAGGTCCCTGTCTCTTGCTAAATGGGTTACTGGTGAAGTTTGAGAGCTGTGTCGTTAACTCCATTTTCCTCATAAGCCTTGTGTTTTCAGTGCATGGTTTTGTAGAGCACAGTAACTTCTAGGCACGCATGTCTCTCATTACAGCAGAACTGATTGCACTTTTGAAAGATGCAAGCATTATTCTTTCAATCAACCAGAAGGTAGATGTTACAGTTCTGTCTGCTTTCATGATACGAATCTAAAGGTTTGAATGGATTCTCTGCTTGGTGAGATGTTAAGTTTCACCATGCAGATCCAAGCCTATCAAAGTGGAAATGTTACATTTAGATCACAGCTGATTGATAAGGACCCATGAAACTTTCTAAGAACACTGTATTGTAGACAGTGATATACCAATTTCAAACGGCCAAATGAGGGCTCTGTAGTTAACAATACCTTATTACCATTTGCTTTTAGCACCTCATTTGCTTAGTGACTGCAGAATAGATATATTTGTCGGTAAAGTGGCGATCTTGATTGTGACTACAGAAATATATTGGTCAGGAAGTGCATAAATAAAACTCTAAAACCAGAAATTTTAAAACATCAAAATAATTTTTCTAAGTACAAGTCTCTCACATGTGAACACACACATTTCAATCGAGTAGACAAGAAGTTTTTCTTAGAATTTTATTTATTTATTTATTTATTTTTGTGGGTACTGGGGGTCGACCTCAGGACCTCGCGCGCCAGCAGGCGCCCGTGCCGCTGAGCGATATCACCGGCCCCTTTTTCGTATGTGGGTTCCGGGAGTCGAACTCAGGCCCTCACGCTTGCCGGGCAGGCGCTTACGCCGCTGAGCCATCTCACTGGCCCTTTCTTAGAATTTTAAATAGTATTTTTCCTTGGCAAGATTCTTCTTAAAGGCTACTCATAACACTTCTGGTCAGAGTCTTATAAAACAAAAAAATTCTTGCAATTAACCAATTTGTTTGAGATACTTACTTTAATTTTTTCTGCTAAAGTTGATGTTATATTGATTTCTCTTTCTCCTTCATCATACATTTGAAAAATAAGATTACGCATAACATCGCCTGCTATCCAGTTCACCTCGTCCTGGTGTTTGATCTGGATTGCCTTCTGTCCCTCTAAACTAAAGATCTGCAGTTGTGCGACATGACTACTGGGAAGCAGCTTGATAGTCTTTTCCACAGGCAGCACATCTCTACAGCTCTAAGATGAGAGGAAAGCAAAGGCACAGTGAGCGACATCTGTACTAAAACACCTTAAAAACAATTTAATGATGAATCCATCATGCTGCTGAAGAATTTAAGGCTCAGTGTATGGATGGTCACTGTGTACACTTTCATAATTACAGGTCTCATCATTAAGAGGGCACTCTACTGTTGATAACTACTTCATACCATCAGATTATAAGTGGCATTGGCCACATTCTTAAAACTAATAACAAGCATATTTGGACTAAAAGGAATCCTTCCCCTTTATTTATGATTTAAAAGTATTACAAAACAGGAAATTTTAATGCCACAGATTTGTGACCATTTATTAATAAGGATGGCACACAGGAAATCTGTAACTTCCCATAAAATGGGAGACAAACACTTGCCAAACAACTTATTACTTATAACAATAGGTGAACACTGAAGCTTTCCATGTTTTTTCCATTGGTAACATACTGGGGTAAATGAACAAAGCTGCTTACAGCCAGAAAAGGGCTCTAAATGTCCTGAAGGCTGAGCTGAGCTTCTTGGAAATTTGCGATTATGACTGGCACACCAGTGTTCCACAGAACAGTGAAAAGGAGCTGGATTATGCTACAGAACTTGATTTGGGTCTAGAGAAGTGGTTTACACTTATAACCCAAGCTATTTGAAAGGCTGAGGCAGGAGGACCACAATTTCAAGGTGAGACCCTCTCCCAATGTAAAAAAAAGAATTGGGGACGTAACTCAGTTCAAGACCCTGAGTTCAATCCCTAGTACTGAAAATTAAAAAAAAGAAAAAAAAAATTCAGGAACAATATAAAATTATATTATTTCAACATCTAGCAATATATAGTGCATTCTATACCACACACTAAATTTAAAATAAGCTTAACCCTGTACCTTTATAATCTTACTTTATCTTCTTCCTAATGTAGTTAACAGCCATTCCTCTGGAAACCTATTCATGTTGCTGATGTACTGAAACTCCTGCTTGATTCCTTAAACTCAGTTATTACCTTGGCATAAGATTTTATCACTGTATGTTACAAGTTACACCTTGGTGTTGGTTTTAGCTACCCTAGATCCTTCAATCTCCTGCCTACTGTTGCTCTGAGGTATTTACATAAGGTCTGCTTGTTAGCCTTGCCTCTAAATCCAGATTCTTCCCTAATTTCAACTTCTATGCCTCTTGACCTTCTGCAAGACAGTAATACTCAAAAGTATTGCCAATACTCTTGCAAAAAGGAAGAGCATTATAACTATTTTAGTATTATCAAATATGAGGAGCTTGAAGAGTTAGAATAAAGTCAAGTACTCTCATTTTAAAGAAATAAAAGCTGCTGGGTATGGTGGCACATGCCAGTAATCCCAGCACTAGGGAGGCTGAGGCAGGAGGATTGCTTGAGTTTGAGGCCAGCCTGGGCTACATGAGTGAGTTTAAGGCCAGCCTGCACTACATAGTGAGGAGACCATCTCAAAAAAAAAAAAAAAAAAAAAAAAAAAAGTAAAAGCCATCTTTTGCCCTTTTGAGGCTCAAGATATACTAATAACTGTTGTATAATTAATAGACAAGTATGAGTTAATCAGATGATTAGGTTACCCATCGATTACTAAGAAATCAATTTAAGTATCTTACCTAAGTATTTGTTACTCCATTCAGCAATCTTATGAGACTGACTGCATAGAGTGCCCATGTTGACCTCACCATAAGCCATGATGCAGTTCCAATACAAAAATCCCTTTATGTACAAATAATAATAAAAACTATATAAAAAAATACAGGTAAATTAAAGGTTTCTATGTCTTTCAGTGGTAGTTTATGTGGGAATATTTACCAAACTTTATAAAAAACAGGAAAAATGAAAATCGAAAGAACAACATAGTGTATTTTAGTATTAGGAAAAAAATTTTAAGGGATCATTAATAGCTATAGCTGTTGTAAAAGGCCTGATCAAGAAAGTTGTTACTATTTGACACAAAATGTTAAACTGGTCACTGCTACTTTGTGCTGCCCTTTCTCCCTTTTAGCTAAAGAAATCACAAATTACCTCATTTTTCAAAACTCAAACAACTTTGCATAAAATATTATAATGCTGTTGAAAACTGTGTTAAAGCCTAAATATAGTATCAACGAGTAACAATAACAACTCACAGGTATTTCAATTCTTGCTTTAAGTGTCTGGTCTTTTTTAATATTCTGGACTTGAATTGCAGATCCTGTTAAAATACTGGTTCCAGAGCTGCTGCAGTCCACCATATACACTGGGAGATTGGGCGCCCCCAGAAACTACAGGAAAGACACAAAGTAACTGAATGTCCCAGCCAAATATAACTGAGTACTCAATTCATTGTTCACACTTTCAAATACTTCATCACAGCTACTATTTCTGGCTATAAACTGGAAAATTCTAATTAGAACCCAGCATTCCAGAGAACTTCTGAAGAAAAATTTTCTATAATGCTAAATGAAACTTGTTTGAGAATGAATATCAACTTCCTTGACCACTATTCTTTTTTTTTTTAAGTTTTTTAGGTTTCCTTTCCTTTTCATGGTCTTTTTACCCACCTGCACTTATCCATCCATTGCCAAGGCATTTATTATTTTATTTATAAGTAAAATATTTCATTTAAGACAAGGGGCAAAAGAAGGCAGGACACTTTCATCCATAAATCTCTCTAAGAAACTGGACAAAGCTGACATAGTTACTGGCTTAGGGATACTGAAAAACTACTGACAATGAGAGATCCTGTAAACTTTTCCACGGAATAATCATTAAAGACTTAGTATATAAAGCTTACTATAAAGATATAGTCAATGCCATTTACTACCATGGGACTCAAAATAAACTCTAAGTGTTCACATCACAGTAAGCTTACCTTACAGTGAACAATCAATTTTGGCTGTGCTGTTATGTTATCTGATTCATCTAGAACCTCCACCTGAAATGGGAAAGCTGTTCCATTTTCTATAACTAAAATTTCAGAATCAGGTTTCACTTTCAACCGACGAGGGGGACCTATCAGAAAATTACATAATGAAATGCATATTTAGGTTTCAGAGACTGCAGTATTGAAATACTAAAAAAGAAAAGATTATTTTGTAAAAAAATGCCAAGAAAAAATCTAAGCAACGTCAATGTTTAATCATTTTTAATCCCCCAAATGCACAGCTTCTATAGATAAAGAGAGCTCTCTCAATTGTATAGTAAAACGTTTTTGTCTAGGCTCAGTTTTATGCTCTAAGCTATGACATTACTTGTACTGATAACTCACGCTTGAAATCACATGAATACCTGAAATTTTAAAAAAGATCCTGGGGAGGGCCAGTGAGATGGCTCAGCGGCATAAATGCCTGCCTGGCAAGCACGAGGTCCTGAGTTTGACTCCCAGTACCCACATAAAGGAAAAAAAGGGCCGGTGATATCACTCAGTGGCACAAGCGCCTGCTGGCAAGCGCAAGGTCCTGAGTGACTCCTGGTACCCACATAAAAAAAAAAAAAAGATCCTGGGGAAAGCCAGGTATGGTTACACACACCTATATGTAATCCCAGTACTCAGGAGGCTGAGGCAGGAAGATAGCTGCAAGTTCAAGGCCAGCCTGGGCTCCACAGAGAGTTCTAGATCAGTCTGGATAACATAGCAAGACCGTGTCTCAACCCTCCCCCACCAAAAAAAAATAATCCTGGGGAAAAAAGTATTTAAGAAGAAAAATAAAAGCATTAAACTACTTTTTATTTACCAACTTTAACTGTACACAATGACTAATTTCTTTAGTAAAGTAATAACGTGGCTGTTTACACTCCTTCGAATGATCAGTTCATTTTATGACACATTGCCTCTAATGTCATCAACAAGTTACACAACTTTACCGTAAGATTAATCAAAAGTGTTTATGCTTCTGCGGTAAGATGATTTGATTGACTCCATAATCACTAATATTTTGTAATTCGATTTATGGTAAATACTGGTAACGTAAGTTTACAAAAACAGTTACTGGAAACACTTATTTTACTTTGTAATAATATTAGTTAATATTATTTACTATACAGCAGACATTTTAAGTTTGAATTAGACACTACTCTCACTGTAAACCTCACAATGTCAATGAAGAGTAGTGTATTATTATCATCTCCATTTTACATAAGAAAACTTTACATAATTAATCCAGAAATTAAAATTATCTGCAGGAAATTAAGTATTTTGTACAGGACACAAGTGGCAGATGGAGGCTTAAATCTTGGTTTGTAATTTGAAACCCCTTGACTTTTATCACTATGACATGTTATTCCCTACTTCACTATTTTTGCCCTAAAATCCAAAAAAAAAAAAAAAAAAAAAAAAAAAGGAAATGTTTAGTTACTAAGAATTTTACTACCTAACCTCTAAAATGAAACTTTTTTTTCCTTAACCTCTACCAATGTGAAATTTCTACTTGTCAATGCATGCTTAAAAGAAACCTCAAACAACTTTCGTTTGGCTGGAAACCAGTACAAAGGTCTCCTGTGAACAAAGCTAGGATCAAAGTTGTGAAAAGGAGCTGACTTCCAAGGCAAGTGCACCCCCATCTGCAATGAGCAGCTCTCTACTACACAGCGCTGTGCTGTGCTGATGAAAGCCCCTGCGCGTGGCACACCGAGTGAGGGGCGTCGCAAACCCCAGGCCTCACCGAAGCCTGGCCAGAGCAGATGCTTTATCCCCGCCCCTATGAAGAAACTGAGGCACAGACCACTCCCTGATGCAAACTCTGAGGGCTGACTCCAGAATGTACTCTGAGTTTCCACAACTTTCCACAACAGACCTCTCAAATTAGCCAGTGTTTCCATCCCTCATAAATTTAATGCAATTTCACCTTCTCAAATTAAGTCATTATCAAGTTAGTATAAATGAAATGAAACTTTTCTTCTTTAAAATATGAAGTAGGGGACCGGTGAGATGGCTCAGCGGCATAAGCGCCTGCCTGGCAAGCGCGAGGGCCTGAGTTCGACTCCTGGTACCCACATACAAAAAAAAGGGCCGGTGATATCGCTCAGCGGCACAGGCGCCTGCTGGTGCGCGAGGTCTTGAGGTCGACCTCCGGTATCCACAAAAAAATAAAATAAAATAAAAATAAAATATGAAACAGTTATATCAACAATAGGTAAAGGACAGACCCAGTTCTAATATAAACCTAGTACATACACCCCTAGGAAAATAGCTCTCCAATACATCATCAATATTCAAATTTTTCTCCTAAGAGTTAGAGAACTTCACTAATATATTCCTAAGTCTTTTCCATTTTAAAAACTGGCCAATTCTGTCTGTGCTATGTTTGAAAATACAAATTACCAACCCCAAACCTCAAACTTTTATTATCATCACAGATATAGTTTATTATAAAAATATTGTTCAGAAGTTAAGTATTTGAAATATTTCTTAAAATAACATTACCTGGTAGTAATCTAATTTTCAGAATTTGTGAGTCCTCTTTTAAACCCGGCAGAATCACCTTCAGGTTAAAATTCTGTTGAAAAAAATAGTAAAAATTAAACCCAAGTCCAAAATACATATCTAAATACATATATGGTTCAGCATCTCTATTTCAATCTGTTTTTCTGCTTTTTCATTTTCACATTATATAAATCTACTCATCAATTTTATATTTGATAAAATTATCACTTATGTAAGAGACTCAGGGAAAAAACGATGTGTACTGCTTCCTTATAGATAATAGTCTCTTCAAATTCAGATGTCTAATTATCAGAATCAAGAGATGGGTATTTTAAAAAATGTGAAATAATATAGAAGAAAAAATTAAAAGTCTACCAACTTTCACATGTAATCTCACGTTTTAGATTGGATTCTGAGCAGAACAGTGAGTGACTGGCAACACCTGAATACAGGCACGGAGTAACAGTGACTGAAGAGTCAGCACTGCAGCAATGGAAGTTCTTGGTTTGGTGAATGTGTGAGGTTCCGTAACACGTTAACAGGGAAAGTTTCTGTGAAACTGTATTTCTGAACCCTCTGTAAATCTAGAGGGGTTCAGAGACATGTTATTTCAAAATAAAAGTTCTTAAAAATCTAGAAATTTTAGGGCCGGTGAGGTCGCTCAGCGTCATAAGTGCCTACTTGGCAAGCGCAAGGTCCTGAGTTCAACTCCTGGTACCCACATAAAGGAAAAAAAGGGCCGGTGAGGTCGCTCAGTGGCATAAGCACCTGCTGGCAAGAGCAAGGTCCTGAGTTCGACTCCGGTACTCACATAAAAATAAAAATGTAGAAATTTTAGAAAGTTTATCTTACTAAAGTTAGATTTGCCAAGAATTTCAAAGTTTTCTTTCCCCCCCCGAAAACTCTTAATTCAGAAAGATGTACGAAACTTGAACTTAAACTTGTTTTATCTATACACTGCAGTAATACAAGTTAAGTATCCCCTATCTGAAATGCTTGGCACTAGGGGTATGTTGGATTTTGGAATATTTGCATATATAATGAAATATCTTGGGGATGGGACAGATGAGACCTAAGTGCAAATAGGAATCTTATTTATGTGTAAAACACAACTGATATACATAACCTGAAGGTAATTTTATATACTATTTTTGGTGTTTTAACTGCAACTTATCCCATGAGATCAGATGTGGAATTTAATACTTGTACCATGTCAACACTCAAAAAATTTCAGATTTTGGATCATTTCAGATTAGGGGTACTCCACTTGTAGTACATGAAAAAATAACTCACATGTGCAAGCTTGCTCTCTCTTTGTTTTGGTAGTACTGAGGAATGAACCCAGGGCCTTCAGACTGTGCCACATCCCCTCTCCCTTTTTAAGACAGGGTCTCAATAAATTGCCCAATCTGGTCTTAAACTTGCAATCCTCCTGCCTCAGCTTCCCTGAGTGCTGGGATTACAGGTGTGCACCACCATGCCCGGCTTCCAACATGCTCTATTTTAAACAACATATTGGTAGGGAAAAATTTTAAACATACAGTAAAGGAAATGATATAGTACCAAAAAAAACAAAGTATTAGTCACTGGGTCCCCTTCCAATACCTAATTTATAGACCTAACTGAAAAATGACTTTTTGGGGTTTATATCTTTACCTTCTTTAACCATGTCCCCAGCAGAGATTACCCTTTATCTAAATCCAACCTTTAGGGGCCGGTGAGACGGCTCAGCGGTGTAAGCTTCCACCTGGCAAGCGCGAGGGTCCGAGTTCGACTCCCGGAACCCACACATGAAAAAAGGGCCGGTGATATTGCTCAGCGGCACGGGCACCTGCTGGTGCGCGAGGTCCTGAGGTCGACCCCCGGTACCCAAAAAAAAAAAAAAAAAAAAATCCAACCTTTAGGCTGCATTGAATGGAGAGGAATTGTCTTGGGGTGCATACATAAAATACATAATACAGCGTACGTAAGTTAAAAAATTTCCTTTTTATTATTTTAAATTATTTTATAAAATAATACAACCTTGTTTAGTAAGTAAAATTTGCACATCTGCTTAACAACAATAAATGCTCATCTTCACAGGTATGCACGCATGGTAGGCATGATGACTTGCTGTTATCATGCTCACTGCTGTACGCATCTAGTCGTACAGGTGCAGCTCACGTCTGAGCCTGTGGGCTGTCGTGCAACTGTGTGTGTGGGACAGCGGAGGTAGCGTTAGCGGCCTGCACCCTCCTGTACATAGCTTTCCTCTACAGCCTAATGCAGTCCGTGCTCAAGAACCACACAGCCAAGTCATCAAAACACAACAAACCTGTAAAAATCACATAACAGTGTTAAAAGTTTACGATCCTATCAGGCCACATTACCTTACCAGCTATCCAGGGCTACACGTAGCCCCCTGGGCCTCAGGCTGGACACAGCTGATCTAAACATCAAACCAGTAAGCTTAAAGGTATGAGCTAAAATTTCTCAGATTTCTACATGTCTTTTTTGTTCAAGAAATATAAAATAGATGGAAAACATTGGAGTATGCTATCTAGCATACTACTAGATCACTGTTGAGAAAACGGCTTTGAATAAAGGGAAAGACAGCTGAAAAACATTTAATTCATAAATGTTTAAGCAACTATAGTAGTTAAGGGCCGGTGAGATAGCTCAGCGGCATAAGCGCCTGCCTGGCAAGTGTGAGGTCCTGAGTTCGACTCCCGGAACCCACATATGAAAAAAGGGCCGGTGGTATTGCTCAGCGGCACAAGCACTTGCTGGTAAGCGCAAGGTCCTGAGGTCGACTCCCAGTACCCACGTAAAAGAAAAAAAAAAACTACAGTAGTTAAATTATGTGTGGTGGCAAATGCCTGTAATCCCAGTGCTTGAGAGGCTGAGGTAGGAATATCACAAGTTTGAGACCAGGCTTAGTGAGGCCCTGTCTCAAAAAGGGTGGTGGTGGTGGGGAGTTCAAGTAAAATAACCACCGAACCAAACCAAAACAAAAGCAACAACCAACACAATAATGAATGTGCCAATTTTTTTTACCAATGTAACAAGTGACATGATGCCGATTAATTCCTACTGAATAATAATTCATTATTATCATCTTGTTTACAAACACAGGTCATTTAATTTTAAATTTCCAATTTCGCTTTTACCATGTAAGAAGCATAACAGAACTTATAATATGTATGTGCAGTGCTTACCTTGCCTTGACAAGAGTTTACAGGGCCCTTAGCAGTAACACCTCGAATTACACAATTTGTTCCTTTGGTTATTTCTTCATAATGTAAAGATAAACCACTGGAAAAAAAAAAAACAAAACTATTTTTAAACTTCCCTTCCATACTTAAAAATAAGCTGTGAAGGTTCCATGGGCATATTTAATTCATTTTTCTAATAAAATAATTTTCTCTAAATAGGAAAAAACAAAGCAAATTCCAACAAATTTCTTTTAGGGAAAACTGGTTCAATAAGTATTGATAACTGATACTGAAGGATAAACACTGAAAATGATACAATGTATTACTGCAAAATTAAAAGCTGCACAAATTGAATTAGTAAAACTATAAGGTAAGAAATAATGCAAATGGCAGACAATATATACAGACCTAAGAAAAGGAAATACTCAAATAGGCCAAATTTAAGGATGTTCTCAGGTTTTGCTTTGGATTCTTTCTGATCTTCCTTCCACCTAGTGGGATTTTAGAAAATTTTTGGTACCAATTAAACTGAATGGCAATTTTAGAAACAGTCCAAATAATCCGAGACATTCTTGTGGTCGTATAAACTGGTTAGAATACACACTGAGATCCCTGATCCACTCTATACATAAACTGATTCCTAAATCAAGTGTGACGCACGGAGAGATCTTCACTAGGAACATTATACTAAGGTCAGAATGTATACTGAGATCCCCTAAACTACTCTATAGGTAAAATAATTTCTAAATCAAATTTGACACATATACAGATCTTCACTAGGAACATTTTACTAAGGTAAGGAAAGGGGAAAAAGTAAAAAAATACACTGTGATGAAGGAAAAAGCATAATTTTTCAGAAAAGTGGAAGTCAAATGTTAACAGATATTTTCTGAATAATTTAAATAAATTTTTTAAAATTATAACAACTTAAAGATTTGATTCTAGAATTTGGTAATACTTTATTTCCAGTTCTTTCCAATAAAGTGTTCCAATGATCAGAACAGAGCAGGCGGCTGGTTTTATATAAAGAAAAGGGCTGACAGATGGAGAAGCAAAAAGATGAAAAATAGATTGATAATTTTAAAGTTACTTTAAATAACTGATCAGCTAATGTCAGGTTATTTCCTGTTATTTCTGTTATGTAAATACTAAGACAGAGGGAGCCTCACTATCTTGTCAATTGAAACTGGCCCCAGAAGTTCAGATAAACACCTAAGTTTCATCCCAGTGGCTGCAATTTCAGCATAGGTGACTCCATTCTAATTTTTAGCCTGGTCTGTTGGGACCTACTGCAGAAAACTAGTCTAAAACAATGACTAACAATGACTTCCTATAATTTTTATTTAACAAACTTAATATGCCTTGTTTGTAGAAGTGGCACACACGATAAAACCTCTTTGGGAAAACAGGTATATTAGACAGTCTACTTTCATTGTCTCTTAAAATCCCACTAATATTGTTAGATATTGGTGGGCCTGAGGGAATGTCCGTAATCATTTGTCAGGTCCCAGACCCAAAATGATCCCACAGAGCACAATGACATTTTACGGTTGCATATTCCTTCCAATACTACTTGGCCGCCAGGCTATTTTCCTTTTTTTTTTTTGTGGGTACCGGGGGGTCGACCTCAGGACCTCACGTGCCAACAGGCGCCTGTGCTGCTGAGCGATATCACCGGCCCCTTTTTCGTATGTGGGATCCGGGAGTCGAACTCGGGCCCTCGCGCTTGCAAGGCAGGCGCTTATGCCACTGAGCCATCTCACCGGCCCCGCCAGGCTATTTTCAAAACGAGGGATACAGCATTCCTAGGTGCCATGGCCTTCACCCAATGATATCAGAAAATGGAACATTCTTATTTTTAAAAAATTATTTTATTTTATTAAAAATTTTTATTAGTACATGTTTGCATTCCTTGTATGGCATTGGTACATGTACATAACACATCCTACTTCTTTTCTTCATCCTTTTCCCTCCTCCTGCCACTTCTCCCTCCATCCCTGGACCCCCTTCCCATTTGAGAAAGATCTCCCTACTTCCTATTTTCTACCTTTTATTTTATTCTTTATTTATGCTTTGGGTTTCTCATATAAGAGAAACCATGAATATTTAAGATTGTGTGTGATTTACTTCACTTAATATTATGGTTTCAAGGTGCATCTATTTTCCTATAAAGTTTTCCTATCAAGTTTATCTCTGACCCTCCCTCCTTGGGCCTGATTTAGATTAGAACTTTTTCTTCCCTAAATTTCCTTCCTAAGCTTCTTATACAATTAAGGCCTCTGAGGAAAAAGAACAAGACATTTCTGAGATACCCATTCCAAAGTAACTCCTAAGAAAAATGTCGATAAGCAGGTGCATTGTGTAAATAAAACAAGATAATCATCATAGTTCCTTGAACCTCAGGAATGATTTCCTGTTCATAAAAAGATATCCAAACTTCCATTTGGGGCAGATGTCTTTGTGACACTGCCTGTCTTCTTGCTTGATGGTGTAAATCTCTCTGCACCTTCTGTACAATAAACCCCTCATTTCTGTACCTCAACTATCTAATGTGAAATCTTTCATCAAAGGCACAAATGATCGAAGGCCAATGAGCGAGGGGCTGACTCCTTGGTGTCAGGACCCAGCTTCCTACACCTTATCTTAGCCAAAAGGCTGAGAAGTGACTGGGACCCAGCTTCCTAATAACAATATGAAAGTGAAAGATTTCTTTTTCTTTATTTTTGAAAGCAAAAATAAGGAAGAGATTAAAAAATAGAAGAGACAGGGACAAACAAAACATCTGTAAGAAAATAGGATGACAAGCTGGGGATCAGCCACTCCAATAAACTGAAGGCTAAAAATACCAACAGAAAAATCTGGGAACCAATCTATGTCACAGGAACCAGTCAAGAATGGGTGCTGGTAGCTCCAGGAGCCCTTAGAAGTGGGAGCAAAAGAGAAAGGTTAAAGAGAGACTGATGAAGAGAGTTCAGATCCCAGATCTCCCTTCTACCTCTCCACCACCTGGCAGATGACTGGATGAATATTCTCTGAAAAGGCTGAAACGAGACCTCTGCAACAGTGGCAGCAGATAAACTGAAGGAGAGGGTAAAAGACCATGAACGAACAGAAGGGGCACTCATCAACTGCGCGCATGGCTGTGGAGAACTCCTAACCCTCTACTCCCACGCCACCCCTGTGTCCTGACAGGCCAGCGCCGAACTGCTGCCCCCTCTAGAAAAATAAGACTCGAGATTCCTCTTTGGGGAAACCACCCCGCCTGAGAAAAGACCTAAAGCTACTGACGAAGATTCTGGCAACCTAACCCTCGACAGCCGGCTCTAGTCCAGTTATACCAGTCAATGGCCTGTCCCACACTGAGTCTCCCATCTGCACTTCAGTTCTCTTTTCTGAGCAAATGGCCAATGGTTACAAGATTATCCCAACAAAGAAATCAGCAGGAACAAGGAAATGACAACTGACTTGTGGACAACAGACAATCTCTACAAGTAAAAGAAAGCTTTAAGAAGATCTATGATTTGCTTTATCAGTGAAATGTACTACGTTCATAAAAAAAGAACAGGATCTATAAAGGAACACTCAGAAACTCAGGGTGAATTCTTGGAAATTAAAAAATATGATAGGAGGAAAAATCAATAAAAAAAGTGTAAAGATCAGTTGAGAAAATGTCAGAATGTAGAAATACAAAATGATTAAGAAAAATAATTAATCATAGGGAATTTGTACCTGTACATGATATATCTTAGTTCCTCTTCTTCCATTCCCCTCCCTTCTCTTCAACCCCTCTTCCCTTCCTTACAAAGCTTTGTTTCCATTTTTTCTTTTTTTTCCTCATTTTTTCTTTTCCTTTCCACCCCCCATTTCCCTTTCCCTTTGAACAATTATTTCCTATTTCACAATATCTATTATACATCTTGGTTCTTATTTATACTTTCAGTTCTCACACCAGAGAGAATGGGATATTTACACGTCTGATTTATTTCACTTGAGTATGGTCTCAAGGTCCATCCATTTAGCTATAAATGTCTCAATTGTATCCTTCTTTATGGCTGAGTAGTACTCCATTGCATTAAAAAAACCACATCTTTTCTATTCATTTGTCAGTTGATAGGCATCTAGGTTGTTTCCAAGGTTTAGTTATTACAAACTGTGCTGCTATAAACATGGGTGTGCATATATTGCTGTGGTATGATGCTTTTCTTTCTTTTGGGAAGAAACCAAGAAGGGGAATAGCTGGGTCAAATGGACCTAGTCCTAGTGGAAACTATAGTCCTAGGTTTTTGAGGAATCTCCACAATGATTTCCACAGTGGTTGCACCAGTCTACACTCTCACCAACAGTGGAGAAGGATTTCTTTTTCCCCACAGCCCTGCCAGCATTTGTTATTGGTTGATTTGTTGATGACAGTCATTCTTTCTAGGGTGAGGTGGAATCTCAGTGTTGTTTTAATTTGCATCTCTCAAATGACCACTGATGCTGAACATTTTCTCATGATTTACTTGCCGTTTGTACTACTTCTTCTGAGAAGTGTGTATTCATCTCAGATGCCCATTTCTGGATTGGGTCTTTCAATTTGGGGGGTCTGATTTTTTAAAATTCTCTCTATATTCTAGATACTAGTCTTTTGTCTGAGGGACAACTGGCTAAGATTTTTTCCCAGTCTGTGGGTTGTCTTTTCACTCTGTTGGTAATTTCTGTTGATGTGCAAAAGCTTTTTAATGAGATCCCAGTTGTTGATTCTCTGTAGTATTTCCCGTGCAGTCGAGGTTTTGTTCATGAAGTCTTTTTGCCTACACCTATATCTTTAAGAGTTCTACCTATTCTCTCTTCCAGCAGATTTAGTGTTCCTGTTTTAATACTTAATAGATCATCCATCTTGAAGACACCCCAAGACCACCAAAATATACCCAGCTCCAGACCATAAGGTGCCTCTCTCAAGGGCCTGCACTCCATTTTGAGTGTGTACTTGTGAAGTCTGCCTAATAAACCTATATATACCTCTCACTGATACACCTGGAAAACTCTTTTTCTGTGATAAAAGTCAGTGGATCTACAACCTACCCTATGTATGGGATGAACTGAGTTCTCCAATTTCTCTTTGGGTGACTCCTCAGAGCCTATCCAGTGACAAGCCAACTCCAAAGTACAAATTCTGTCCCCGAGTCGTAGGGATTCCACAAATAAATTTTACTTTGAAAGCATGTACGCACTTAGCCACACAGAAAAGAGTCCTGTCTTTGCAAATCTCTTCAGCTGGTTGCTTGCGATCATGCTGGCTGCATGCTTATTTGATAATAAAATGGTTTTCTTTCTCTTTTACCTTTGTGCAGAGGTTTTTCAGAGTTGGGAGTAGCTTTTGTGTTCTATTTCCCCAACACAGAAGATAAAGAGAGAAAGAGAAAGATCACAGAACAATAACTGGATGTAACACAAACTCAGAGAGATGTCTTCCAGGATATGAAACGAATACATTATGCACCTAAATATCTTGAAAAGATACTACACAACTGCCTGCACAAGAGAGCTTAGATTTTAATTCGTAACAAACTTAGTAAATAAAAAAAGTAAAGTAACAACAAGGCTGCAAAATGAAGTGACTAGAATCTATACATCATAATGTAGCAAACACTACTGATCAAACCAGAATGTAACTTTACTGAAGGAGGGAAGAGGAAAGATACTTATTTTAATGGAGGTGGCAATAAGAGTACAGTATATTCTTATCTTCCACAGCCTTAAGTCAAGAGAGAATGCATAAAACTGAAGAATCAAGTAGTAATATTAAAATTACTTAGATATATGGCAGTCATTACCAAAAGAATCAAAATAACTAAAAGAGGTTCTCTGAGAAGTAGATCATGTGTAGAATAGGGAAGGGACAAAGCCTTCTGTTTCATAAAAAGCCTGATCAATCAATTTGATTCTTAAAATCATGTAAGTGAATAAAGTATTTTAAAATTTAAGTAATGCTGGAGAAAAAAGAAACCCACTCATTAAATGGTCTTTACTGAAATTCTAATCACCATGTTGTGAAGATTTTTTTTGAGACAGGGTCTCACTATGTAGTTCAGGCTGGCCTTGAACTTGCTTATGTAGTCCAGGCTGGCCTTGAACTCACAGTGATCCTCTTGCCTCAGCCTTCTGAGTGCTGGGATTACAAGTGTGTGCCACCACGCCCAGCCCAAGAATTCTGTAAAAGTCCAAAATCTTAAATGTTACTCTCTGTATGTGTGTATGACAGGAAATTCATAAGTACACATCCTATCAAGAATAAGACAGAAGTCACAATAGATAACAGACGTAAGTGAATGCCCTGATATTATCTATTTATGACTAGATCAGATCCTTTAATATTTTATTAAATTAACATGTTTATCCAACTCTTCTACTGCTGTTTAATATCCAAACGAATGCAGTATGTAAAAAAGACAAGAGCGAGGCCAGTGTGGTGGTGCGCACCTGTACTCTCAGTACTTCGGGAGGCTGAGGAAGGAGGGTCACAAGTTCAAACCCAGTCGTGGGAACTTAGCAATTCAGCAAGACACTGTCTCAAAATAAAAAATAAAAGAACTGGGGATGTAGTTCAATGAAAAGGCCCTGGTTTCAGTCCCCCAAAAAGACATTCTTGCAACTTCAAAGAAATTAAAACTATGAAAAATTAATTCTGAGTGCTTTTTACAACTATAGATTGCCTTTCAGGAATTTAACCATGGTATATTCCCAATCAGCACAATCTGTCTCCCTGTCCGTAAGCGTCGAGAAGGCAAGTTCCCTTATTTACACGTGTTACCTCCAATAACCAGGTGCCTAGAATACACATCTGAATGACTGAAAGAATAAACAGTTCCTCCACAAGGCGGACAATCACAGAGACAATAGAAGAAGGTATACATGAAAGGTGGGCCCAGGGCTGGGATGCGGCTCATTGAGCTCTTGCCTAGCACACCCAAGGCCCTGACTTCAACCCTAGCACCACGAGGGGGTTGAGGGGTAGGAGGTGTGTGTGCAAACAAAGACAATTTTGGCAACTGATGCAAAAAGAAATACTTAATATTTAGGAACAATTGTTTAGAAGAAGAAACAGAACTCACTCCCTGAAGACTTACCAATAATTTCTTCCTAAGTGCATCAAAAGAGAGGCAATGATAAATAAGGAACATCCTTAATGACATCAGTGGACACACTATTAAGTTTCTCAAGAAATATTTCTTAGTATAGACAATCACATCATTTTAAGGGGCTACTAGCAAATTTTAAGGAATAACTCAAATTTCTATGGAAAATATAAACTTCATTGCTTGTGGTTCTTTTTCCTTTCTTTAATTTTAGGAAAAAATAAAACAAAATTTCCTAAAAGAATTAGAATAACAATAGTTAACATACTATGTATCATTATCTTCAAAGTAGTTACTCAGAATACAAGACAGAGACCAAAAAGATTCTTATAAAGAAAAAGATAGTAACACGAAACTTTCTTTTCAATGAACTAAGATAAACTATAGTATAAATGAAACAAGTTAGCATATATATTAAAATATTGTTGAAACATAAATATGGAATGCTTCATGAATCTGTGTCACACTTATGGTTTTTAAAACACTAAAATATATTACAATACCATGAAGTTTAAACGGCCATAGCTTCTAAGGAAACAACAACTAACAGACTGCCTGGAAACATCATCTTGTACTTGTAAAAGTAAGGGTTGTAAAACCTAAATACCTAAATGACCTCAACAGTTAATTTAGTCAAATAACAAACTTCAGTAGTCACAGAAGATAGCTTGGGTCAAATAAATCCCCAGATTATCATAAAATTCACTGAACATTTTATTTTTATTTTGTTTTGTTTTGTTTTATACTGAACATTTTAAATGACAATACTAAAGTTAACTTCACATAAAATAATTTGAGCTCAACACAAGAAGAGGGAATGCTTAGTAAATACAAAAAGACAATACACATGGGTACTTACCTTGCTTCAAGAACTGGCTGAATGTCCGCTGCTAGTTGGCTAGTGTGACCAAATTCATCCTGAAACTCCAAAGGGATATTGAATGGAACACCAACACGAAAAGGAGGATCCAGAAGTCCAAAAGAAAATTTCTCTGGTTTGCCCTCTTTAACATAAACACAAATAAAAATGAAAAGCAAATTCATTGGTGAGAAAATTCACTGAAGGTTAGAAACAGACTCATTCATATATGGCAAACTGTAGAGTATGGATAAAGATGGCATTTTAATACTATGCAAAAATTTAACTATTACGAACAATCCATATGGGAAAAATACTTAGAGCTTTTTCTTCTTGTGGTACTTGGAGTTGAACCAGGGGCCTTTGCACTGAGCTACATCTCTAGCCCATTGTCATTTTTATTTTGAGATAGGGTCTCATTCACTAAGTCACCCCGGCTGGGCTCAAACATGTAACCATCCTGCCTCAGCCCTGTCGAGTGTTGGGATTACAGGCAGAGGCCACTACATCCAGCTAAATACATCAGAACTTCATCTCATATCATATAAAAGTATAATTCTAGAGGTAGAAATAGATGGTTTTAAATTATGAAATTATTAGAATATAATGAAGAATGTTTATAATCTTATGAGAAAGACTAAGGCAAAACACAATAGCTATAAAATGATTTGATGAGTTTAAAAGAGAGGTTGTGGGGCCACTGAGAGAGCTCAGCGGCATAAGCGCCTGTCTGGCAAGAGCGAGGTCCTGAGTTCGACTCCAGGAACCCACATATGAAAAAAGGGCTGGTGATACCGCTCAGCGGCAAGGGTGCCTGCTGGCGCGTGAGGTCCTGAGGTCGACCCCTGGTACCCACAAAAAAAAAAAAGAGGTTGCATATGAGAAAATATTTGCAACCTATGCAACAAAGAATTAAAATTCAGAATACATTTAAAAGCAATGTACCAGTGCTCTTTTGTTTCCCTCCCACATCCCTCTCTGGGCCTCACACACTAAGTTCTACCTACATGGTACACACTGAGCTACATCCCAGTCCCAAATCAGCTGTTCTCAAAATGTCTCCAGTCTAGTAGTTTGGAACTCATTAGAAATGCAAATTCTAGGGCCCACCCTCAAACATGCTGAATGTGAAACTCTGGAGCCAACGTCCAGCAGGCTGTTTCCAGGTGGTTGAGATATAAACTTAAATTTGAAAACCAAAGCTTTAGTCTGAAGTATTAAAATGGGCACTGTAAATGAACAAATTTTCAGATGACATACAACTTCCAATAAACGCTAGAAGAGGCACACCACATAAAAATTAAAGAAACCATTTAACTACCATTTTGGATAAATAAATATATACTTTGGTCAAGAACGAACATGCAGAAAACAAATTTTCATTGTTTGTTGGTGGGAGTACCATTGGAACAGCCTTTTGAGGATTCTTGGCATTCACCCCAGAGAAATTCTGGCACAAGTACAGAACACCACATAATTTTTATAGCCAAAAAATTGAAAATCTGAATGGTTCATCAATAGGAAACTGTTTTAAACTACAGCAAACCCATACTATGAAATACGTTTCACAGAGTTAAAGGAAAATGATTTCTACATACAAAAGAAATGATCTTTCAAGAAAGTATCTTCTAGTGGTTCTTTTGACTAAGGAAGGCAAGGTGATTAACGACACTTAGATCAGTTCTCTCCAAAAACCCCACTATAATGAGCCCACATATTTTTTTTATTAGGAGACCTAAGCCTACAGAATCAACAAACAAACAAAGAGAAGAGTAATAGAATCTGGAAGCTGAAGAACATGGCAAGTGTAACGGACTTTACAGAAAAACCTAAGTATATCAAACCCTCAAATAATGAAAATGTTGACTCAATCTGAATCACCCACAGGGTCCTCAAGTCTCAGGAACAGCTCCATTAAGCTGTAGTGAAACCAGCAAAATTGGAAGAGTTGTTGGAGTCCATTTAAGAAACAGTGATCCAAATCCCTATCTCTCAATGTGTAGGCCAAGTCAAATAACTTCTTCAGGGGCCGGTGAGATGGCTCAGCAGCATTAGCGCCTGCCTAGCAAGCGCGAGGGCCCGAGTTCGACTCCCGGAACCCACATACGAAAAAAGGGCCGGTGATATCGCTCAGCGGCATGGGCGCCTGCTGGCGCGCGAGGTCCTGAGGTCGAACCCCGGTACCCACCAAAAAAAAAACAAAAAAACAAACTTCTTCATGCCCAGTAAAAGATAGGTTTATTCTGAGGAAAGAAAAGGGTCGGTCAAAGGAATAAGGAACGCACCACCACTGAAAGCATCAGAGTTTAGTGAAAATAAGAAAATCAATGGAAAGACTGTCTATGAAAGGGGCCCAACAGTCTTTCCAACTTAGCACCCAAAAAACAGGCAGTCAGACAACTGCTCCAGCAAGGCACTGGAAGGCTCCATCCTCGGGGATCAGCACAGCCAGACAGGAATCCTCACCACACAATTTTCCCACAGTGAAATAATATTTTCAAGTGTCCTATTCTTTTTTTTTGGTGGGTACCAGGAGTCGAACTCAGGACCTCGCGCTTGCCAGGCAGGCACTTATGCTGCTGAACTATCTCACAGGCCCCAGTGTCCTATTCTTAAAAGTGAGCAAATGACTCCTCATGTAAGAGATCATTTAATAGAAAACACTCAGAGCAAAAGGAAAAAAAGCAACATGGAGGAAATAAAGAGAAAGGAGAAAAAATCAAGAGAAACTACGCTATTACTACTCTCCTCAGAGAAATAAAGATACTAAATCCGTGAAGTAGGAAGAGAATGCTTTGAAAAGGGAATAACCAGATAATAAAAAAGGAAAATTTTAAAAACTAGAAAATAATAGCATAAAGAAAAATCTATTAAGTGTAGAGTATCAAGGCAATCTCAAATTAGAAAACTAAAACCAAGACACAAAAAATTAGTATACGAATCAAGAGATCAAACATCTTAGTATATTTTAGGAAAGACAGAGCAATAGAAAGTCAAATAATTCAACAAAAAATCCTAGAAAATAACAGAGGATCTTCTAGACTGAAAGGGCTATGAGGAACACAGCAACTGGGTGGTAACGGACTCACACCAAGCCATGTAACTGGAAATTCCAGAAACTGGAAAAAAAGATTCCCCAAATACCTGGGGGTCAATGCAAAAGGTCAGGCATCAGAACAGCTTTAGACTTTACCAGCAACAATGCAGAATAGAAAAAATGGTACTTTCAAAATTAGGAAAGAACATGACTCTCAAGTAGATTTATAAAACCATTTCAAAACCAAGTTGGTTAAATGGCTAAATAGCCTTTATTAAGTTACCTATCATTTCCCTCCTGATTTAAAATGTCACCTTCAGTATACATAGTTATATATTAGTGTTTTGCTTACCTTTAACAGAAAATTTAATTGCTTTAGATGGTAATGGTCTTCCAGCGTAGGTGTCTGCATTACTTTCATTCAATACCACTTGTAATTTCAATGTGTAATTCCCCAATTTTTGAATATTTTCTGGATAAATTAAGAAAGTAAAAATCAAATCAACACAACACTGACTGAAATTATGTATGTATTTTTGAGACTGGGTCTTACTGTGCTCAGGTCGTTCAAGTGATCCTCCCACCTCAGCTTCCTGAGTAGATAGATTACACGTGCACACCACTAGACCCAGCGCTTGGGGGTGGGGAGAGGCAGTGTTGGGGATTGAACCTTTTGCCTCATGCATGCAAGGTATGCACTCTACCACTGGGCTACATCTCTAGCCCAGATATAGTTTTTAACATTCAGAAAAATGACTCACCCATTTTTTTAAACCAATAAGGCCATTTTCCTCCATGTTGACTAATATGTGAAATGATTTCTTTATTTCCACTTGAGGCTTAAAAGAAAAGAAAAAACAATATTACCTCAAGAAAATGAGCATCAAATATGAAATATGAGAAATCACTGTAGCATTAAATGCAGTTATCTTTATCTGCTGTAAATTTTTAAAAACTGTTGTGAAGCTTCAGAAGATCTAACACTATTGTAAGCAAGTGAACAGTAAGTTTACTCCAGCTCACTAAAATCACCATATTTCTAATCTTTATTTGTAAAGCATTTTAGGTTATTTGTAAATAAGTTTAATTGGCCCACAGATACAGACAGAATTTTCCTTGATATTAAAAACCACTTTCCTTATGTATTCTTCAAAATTAAAAGAATACATTTTACTAACAGAGTAATCTCCAAACTCTACAGTTAGAGCAAGAACTATATACTGCTTAGTATTTAAAAAAAGGCAAGATAAGCCAAAGACTAATAAAAGGGAAGAAGAGGCAGAAAGAAAACAGAGTAGAGATAACATGACTTCTCTGAAACATTTATTGTTTATTGTCCACTTTGATACTCAAATATTTTTAAAAAACAATTAAAATAAGGCAATTCATAAATAAAACCAAACTGCTTATCAACTAGGTGAGATGACACAGGAAAAAAAAGACAGAGCTGGGTGTGGTAGTGCATGCCTATAATCCAAGCTACTGTGCAAGCTGAGGCAGGATGACCCCAAGTTTGAGGAGCACCTGATCAACCCAGCAAGACCCTGCTTCAAAATAAAATTTAAAAAAAGAGGTTACAGATAAAGCTCAGGAGGTGCTATATCGTGCTGGCTTTGAAGATGAAGAAAGGGCCACAAAGCAAGGAATGGGCGGTTTCTATGAGAAACACGGCTCCCCTACAGATGCAGAAAGAATGCATTCCTCTCAACACTGGGAAACCCGTGCTGGGCGACACACAGCTAGAACTGTAAGAGGAACTGAACGCGTGTTGTTTTTAAGGCAAAGAAAAGCTGGAAAAATACAGCACAGTGTGTCCACAGTAACAGAAAAAGAAAGAAAATCTTCCGCTGACAAGTTTTTAAATGCTGGAAATAAACACATATTGAATAAAATACCAAGTCCTGAAAATTCCATGGCCCAGTCACACAAATATACAGTGTCAGAACAGATTACTCAAGGTATGAAGTGAAGATTTTTTAGGTGGTTAAGACAAATATAATGGATCCAAAGGTAACAAAGAAGGTGATTAAAGTTAGGGAACTAAAAGATGAGCACTAAAACCAGCTCTTTTTACTTGCCCTCAGAGAGCCTCAGGCTTATTATCAGAACCAAGGACTTCTGGCCCCAGGTTCAGAGCCACAGTATTTCTGATTTGAAAGGGACCTAAAGGATTATCGAAAATTTTCTAGCTATCTACACCACATTTGTACTTTGGCCCACAGTTAGCTACCTGACAAAATTCAGAATAAAGTATTTTAAAAACAAAACACTTAGAAAAACTATCAACAAACAAATTATTCCTATCATACCTGAAATTCCTTTTATATTATATCCATCAATAATTACATGCAAATACTCTGATCAGTATTATATTTTTAACAACAATATTAAAGATCTGAACCATTCTGCATACTTACAGTGTAGTATAACTTTAAGCTCAACTAGGAGTTTTTTTGACCCTCCATGACTTGTTCCTGGAAGCTTTTGCATTGCTTCCCCTTTTTTGTTCAGTATTTCAATTCTTAACGCACCTATGAGTTCAAAATTAAAAGAAAGAGTGTCTCAATTACACCTAAAGAATCTGCTAGGTCATCATACTGCATTTTAACTTTTCATAGTGTCTTACGTATTAAAAATATTAGACAAGATAGAAATGTGTTTTGGTATTAGAGAAAACGCCACCAACATACCAATGGGGGTTCCGGCAGGCCTAATCTCACTAGGCAACAATTCATCTCCTTCAGGCCAAGTTACCGACAATCTGTCAGGGAGCCTATTGTGAAACCAGCACATTAGTGTTTCATGAACGTCGTGAATTAAGATCTTAATTAGAAATACGCCAGTTACTAGAACCTTAAGTATTTATTGTTCATGTACTTTGAAAGGTTAAATCTGGAATGCTAAATGGATTAGTCACTAAAAATTTTTCTCCTTTACTCTTACTGTGGCTGTGCGTTCGAGGCCGGCCTGGGCTATCCGAGTGCAAGGCCAGCCTGAACTCCAGAGTGGGACCCTGTAGCAAAACCCAAAGAAAGAAACAAAATCTCCACAAAGTCAAAAAAATTCACCCATGTGCGATGTCTTAAAACTACAAATGGCCTATTATGAACTGTAAATGACATATTCAAGAATTCTTAAAAGAATTATAATTCCTCCCACAATCTTATTTTTGTCATGCTTCTTGAAACGTAACTTACCTTGCCATTTCATCTTCTACATATTTTCTAACAGCTTTCTCAGCAACTGTCCTATCCAGCTTTGCAATTGGCACAGTTTTTATTTCATCATACAGTGCCTGAGGTTCCTGAATAAAATGAATTTACAATAACATTTCAAAGAAAACTTTAAATTTAGCTGCAAAAACAAAGCACCCATTTGTCTCTTTCAAAGGCATCTGTTTTATCCTAATTAAGTATACTGTATAGACAAGAGTAGCCATTCTTATACTATATACCAAAGAATTTTTTTTCATTTTTTATGTAATCTCTGTTAATTCTGATATACCATTCAGATAACAACAAGAGATGGTAAAGGGAAAAAACTCATTCTGGTCTTGCAGTTACTTACCCTTGAGACAGAATTCC
Source organism: Erethizon dorsatum (assembly GCA_028451465.1). Classification (NCBI taxonomy): domain Eukaryota; kingdom Metazoa; phylum Chordata; class Mammalia; order Rodentia; family Erethizontidae; genus Erethizon; species Erethizon dorsatum. Next base: position 26,844,264 of record CM051838.1, on the reverse strand, counting down.
CCAGTTTACTGGTTTGTAGGCCCCAGAGGAAATGTGCACTTTATAAAATTACTGTAGTAACTAACAATAATACATGTTTATAAAACATTGGCCATACAGATGAAAGGTTCCACAGATTCTCCAGTACCACCAAAAAGAGGGAAAAAAAGACACTCTTCTAACAAGTCTTTTTATTACTCGCTGTCTTACCATTGCAATTTGAACTTCTCCTCCTGTAGCATACACTTCTCCATCATGATCACCATACAGAAAAAATCTTACTATGCTTCCATAGAAGAGGGGAAGTGTTTTGATTGTCTTGACCTAATATTTAGATTTTTTAAATAAAAGAGGTCAGTAGTGATATTTACTAACAGAAACAGACTTAATAATTACTTCATAGAACTTTCATAGAAGGCAAAAAAACTCTTGGTCTCTATCATGAGAAAAACTAATGAAGCATTCTAATAAATTATATTTGTAAAGTTCTCCACTTATTCTTAAATCTCTATAAAGATATAGCAGATTCTTCATACAAATATGTCACAGTGAAGTACATGCTTATAAACTTGACAAGCTAACATGTTTCACAAATAAAGCAGTTTCAAACTTGCTTAAGATATTTTTCTTGCCTTTAAAAAAAAAAAAAATCTAAGGGTGATATCTCCATTAGTCCAATTCTGAAATCCCCAAAAAGGACTATAAGAGTTTATTACCCACTCTACCTTTCTAGCTTCTTTCTAAACTACTTGCACATAAACTAGGCTGCAGGACAACCCAACTTTTAACTGCTTGCTATTTCCCTGAACTTACCTGTGTGTCTACCCTCAGATGACTTCCTCAGCTACCACAAGGTATTTCACAGAAGCGACCCCTCCCCCCCCGCAACTCTCCACTTGGCTCCAGGGACGCGATGTTCTCCTGGTTCCCTTCCATCTCACTAACCTATCCTGTCAGAATCCTTTGCTAGGTCATTTCATTCTAACCTAAATACTAGGAAAGCCCCAGGCTCGGTGCTTCGGCTTTGTAGCTATATTCATGGCTTCTAAGTGACCTCATCCAATTTAATGGCATTAAATATATGATGGTGCTCCTCACATTAATGGAGAAAATGGATGCCTTTTATCTTTGTAATTATCTGTGCTGACCCAAGATTACCTCTGTCAAGGTGCACACAGATGCCATTCCTTGTCCATAATTTGCTCTCCTTCTGAGCCCCAACACCACTCAAAGTCAGAAAGTGCACTCCTCTCCTAAAGCACCCAAGCACATTCATTCCCTCCATTCACTGCACCTATCTCCTTCGTGGAGCCTTTTATTATTTATGATAATTATGGCCATTTTAGGCTAAAATTTCCTAAGAACGAAGCACATTTTCTTGTTTTCAGCACAATATAGGCAAAAGGCACAGAATGTTAGCAGATCTCAACAATAAAGGCTAAGAAATCATTTTCACAACACATTAAAAAAGAAAACACTGGGAATCTCCATGTGAGTATAGCTTAGTATAAGAAATAATACAGGGGCCAGTGAGATAGCTCAGTGGCATAAGCGCCTGCCTGGAAAGCGCGAGGTCCTGAGTTCGACTCCTGGAACCCACATATGAAAAAAGGACCGGTGATATCGCTCAGCGGCACGGGCGCCTGCTGGTGCGCGAGGTCCTGAGTTCGATCCCCGGTACCCAGACACATACAAAAGAAATAATACAAATTTTACTAATTGTGCCTTTGGCAATAAACAGGTTTTAAAAAATGCTACAATAAATTACATAACTCAGATCAGTTGTGCTTTTCATTCTTTACTGCTCCTTAGGAGCTAATGCATGCATTGTATTTTGTTATTAAATTCTAATACATCTAACTTTCAAACTTTACCAGACACTGAACCTGAAAATAGATTAAACCTACCAACTGTCCTGCTTTGTATATTTTTCCATCCCACTCTATTGCTGAGTATGTTGCCCAGGGGCCTTGCTTTTTAGACGGAAGATCAGGACGCGTAATTATTCCTTTAAAAAGTGTAAATTTTATTTGTTTGTCATACTTTTCATGACAGTCCTTCAGCCATAAAGCAAATTCTCTGTCAATTTTCATTCGTTGTTCCTGTAAAATTTTTAAAATTCTATGAAATACAGCTGCTAGTAAACAAATATAGCCACAAACATCTGTCACTCATTCCGTTCTTCCTTCCATATACCATATCTCAGAAAACCTAGTAAAAAAATATCTTGCTGGATCCTGCTCCCAGATATATTTAGATTTCAAACAAAAGCATTACTTAAGACATCTTTGATATCACTGACTATCCTAGTACACACCTGTACGCCCAGCACTCTGGGGGGCTGAGGCAGGAGGATCACAAGCTTGAGCTTAGCCTAGGCAACTGAGCGACTTAACAAGACCCTGTCTCAAAATAAAAAGATTTTTTAAAGGGCTAGGGATGTAGCTCAGTGCAAATTCCCTGGTTTCACTCCCTAGTGCTGCAAAAAAATACAAAAGGGCATGAGCAGAGGCATTTTCAATGTAAACTACTCACATTCTCAATGCAGCAATGAAAATCTTCTTGTGGGAGCTGGGGGTAGAGCTCAGTGGTAAAGTGCTTGTCTAGCATGATCGAAGCCCCAAGCTTAACCCCCAGCACTGAAAAAAAATTCCTTGTTATTGAGCACAGATATATTTCTACAGTAGATAGAGGGGAAATCTGTGGTATTTAAAATTTCACTGGGAATAGCAATTAAGAAAAATATGTCTACAAAGGCTCCATAAGAAAGTGATAACAAAAAACAGGTTGGACAATACTGTTCTGCAAAACTTTTTTTCCCTTAATACTGGGTACTCAACCCAGAGCTTCGAGTATAGTAGGCAAGTGTTTTACCACTGGGCCACAGCTCCGTATTTTTCTTTATTCAAAAATTAAATTATTTATTTATTTTTTTGGTGGGTACTGGGGGTCAACCTCAGGACCTCGCGCGCCAGCAGGTGCCCGTGCCACTGAGCGATATCACCGGCCCTTTTTTCGTTATGTGGGTTCCAGGAGTCGAACTCGGGCCCTCACACTTGCCAAGCAGGCGCTTATGCCGCTGAGCTATCTCACTGGCCCCAAAATTAAATTATTTTTAATTTAAAAAAGACGGTATTGCGCCAGTCATTCTTCATCCTGATAGGAAAGAATATGGATATTTAGGATGCTACAACCTTGTTTCATACCTGTTTCTAGAATGAAGAGGGAAGACAATCTCCCCATCACATAGGAAAATCCATAAAGTTACTGAAGCTTTTTCCTTTCCTCCTATGTATTTTACACCAGATTAAACCATTTCCACTGGAAAATGAGACAAAACTAAAAATGATTCCACCTAAACATTTTGCATCTTGCAGCTGCAGTGATATCAGTTATTAATAAATAATATTTGACTTTAAAGTTACCTGAATACAATATCCATGTACACGGTAAAGACTCAGAAGTCGAAGATGGAACGTATTTTCAAGGAAATCTGTTCCCCATTCACTTCCTCAGGTACTAACTCTTTTCCACATCAGCAAAGCATTGTTGTCAGTTTGTGAGGCAGATGTGGATATTAAAATCATTAACTAGGAATGAGGAAGTCTACCTACCAAATTCTTTTTTTTTTTTTTTTTTTTGGGGGGGGTACCGGGGGGTCGACCTCAGGACCTCGTGCGCCAGCAGCCGCCCGTGCCGCTGAGCGATATCACCGGCCCCTTTTTCCTATGTGGGATCCGGGAGTCGAACTCGGGCCCTCGCGCTTGCCGGGCAGGCGCTTAAACTGCTGAGCCATCTCACCGGCCCTACCTACCAAATTCTTAACCCATGTTTCAAGGCTAAGCTAAAACTCCCAGGATCCATCATCAACTGAACAAATTAACAGGGGCATTAAACACAGAAACTCAGTAAAAGTCAATGTAGAACATAATGGGTGCAGAAGAGTGACAGTAAACTAGAAAAGGATTATGTGGCTATTCATTATGTTACTCTTCCAACTTTTCTAAATATTTTACATTTTTTGTGGTGTTCATTTTCAAATCTAGAGCCTCACACACACTAGGCAAGCCCTCTAGCTCTGGGTAATACCCTCAACCCCGTTTGATAAATCTTTAAAGTGTCTTAAGAGCCTGTAATTCAGAATCTTTCTAACAGTAATCTCAAAGTATTACAGGAATGGCTTTGTGCCACATGCGTTTATTGCTCAGTAATTTAAAGTGAAGGATGAAAATATCCTATCTCTTGGCAAATAAACACTAAGCAACTGGAGGATTCGCATCAAGCAGAAGTACCTGAGGTATGTGGGGAGAAAAGCACACTAGTTCCATTCAACTTTTTACAAATTTTCTTCACAATGGAATCATTTTTATATTTTTTTGTATTTTAATACTGAATGCTTCGTTTAGTACTGGTCAATCTCTATCTTTAATCCAAAATATTTCAATTGTCTCCCACTGTTACCACAAGGCTAATTACATTGTGACCGTGCAGAGCTCATAAAACAAATAAAATTGTTCATATATGCTCTCATTAAGCAAAGATGTTTCTAAGGCTTCTACTATTTCAAAATCTTGATATTAAAATCTAACACAGGAAGGTAAATTTTAGCCAAACATAGTCTAATCAACTTGAAATTTTTGAGTGCTACGAACAGTTGAAAGCTCATTAAAAACATTTAAACATTTTAAAATTTTTGTATTTTTGGTTTTTTTGAGACAGGGTCTATGTGTTCAGGCTGTCCTTGAACTCACAATGATCCTCCTGTTTCAGCCTCCAGAGTCTTGGAATTATAGATGTGCGCCATCATGCCCAGCTTTAATTTTTTGTTTTTTTAGTATTTTGGTTTTTGAGACAGGGTCTCACTATGTAGCTCAGACTGGCCTTGAACTCACTGTGTAGTCCAGACTGGCCTGAAACTCATGGAGATCCTTCTTCCTCAGGCTCCCACATGCTGGGACTACAGTCATGTACCACCACACCCAGCAAATTTTTTATTTTTAATTGATACATGGAGACATAAAAGTTGCACACATAGTGGTGTAATATTTAATGTCTGATACACTGCATATATATATATATATATTTTTTTGTGGGTACCGGGGGTCAAACTCAGGACCTCACGTGCCAGCAGGCACCCGTGCCGCTGAGTGATATCACCGGCCCTTTTTTTGTATGTGGATACTGGGAGTCGAACGCAGGACCTCGCGCTTGCCAGGCAGGCACTTATGCGCTGAGCTATCTCACCGGCCCCTGCATAACGTTTAAAGAAGGTTAAACATTTATCAATTCTTTGTCATAATCCCTTGATTAAATAATTCAAAGAATGCAAAATACCAGTAAAAACCTACATTTCTAGTGTCTTTGGTTTTACTTAAAACATTTGCAAATATTGAAAACTTGACATTAAAAGTCATACCTGTCCATTTAAAATCCTTGTAAAAAGGGTATTCTTGTCCTTCAATTTTAGCTCAAGATCCATAAATGTCAGTTTATTTGTGCTGACTTGAAATTTGTCATTGGTGAACAATGCACCAGATATTCTATTGTAGCATTCGATTGGTGCAAGCCCTCTCTTCTTAGGAGGAGTACACCAGTCAAAGCTTGAATAGAACAAAATACCAGTTAGTGAAAAGATTAGTTTATAAAACAATGTATTTTTTAGCAAAAATAACAACTTACTCTTCAACTGATGTATATGGTATTAATCGTCCATTCCAAAAACATTCAAAAATAGGTCTTTTCCCTCTTGCTGCTTTCTCAAGTATGAAACAATCATCATCATCATCATCATCTTTTAATCCTAGATCAAAAGGTTAAGTTGAGCAAAATATTTATTTTCATAAGGTAGGAGCAATTCTTATTACTGAGAAGTCAATTTCTAATACAGCTGTGATATATTAAAATTGCTTCAGCAAAATGGTAACAAAAACACATATGATCCCTCAAACTGCACTTTTAAAATCTAAAGTTAGTTTCACAGTGTCTTCAAAATGGCGGATTTCTAAAGTGGTTTCACATTGCTAACAGTTTACTGTTTAAAGTTAATAATTAATTATATACTAACCAACCAGTGCTAAGAGTACCAGGCTAGCTATTTATAGTTTCGAGCTATTTATAGTTACAGTCATATACCCAAAAAAGATTATGTAGGTAATAAATCCCATATCTAAAACATGGTTTAAAAATTCTGTAGGACAAGTACACATGAAAAATTATCTGAGAAACTGAAAGTATCTAGTAGCAGCAAGTTTATCTACCTTGGAAAAATCAGTCAATAATACTGAATTTAATTTTATATAAACAACTACATCATTGGAGATGAGATATAGGTTAAGTATGAAATTTGTGTAAAAAAATGTTACCATGCATCAAAACCATAACTAGCACAATTGTTTGCAATATTAGTGTGCGTGACTAATTAAGATTAATTAAGATCAAACATTATGATTCTAATATATTAATTAACTCCTTAGTTGTCCCGGCGTTAAGTCATCCACCTAAATTAAAGCCGCCTCCTTCCAAAAAGCCTCACATGAAGTCACTCCGTAAGTTTCTTTCAATCAAACCACATCACTTTGCTCTTTGAGAACCCCTCTGATCATAACTCAATTTATTGGCTCTTATTTTTAAGACATTACTTGAAGACTAATATCTTTTTGTCTGTAAGTACACAGAAATCAGAAACAGTAAATTAAGTAGGGTCAGTGACAGGAGGCAGTCACTGAGTCACATGTGCTGAGCAATATTCTAAGACTGTGCCTCAGTTTCTTCTATAAACCTCACAGCCCATCTGTGAGGTAGGTATAAACTATTACCCCCTTTCACAGATAAGGTAAAGAGTAGTTTTCCCCAAATTATACAATACAAAGTGGCAAAGATGGGATTCGGGTCAGGAAATCTGGCTGCAGGACCCAGAAAACTAAGGATATACTAAAGAAGAACTGGAGAGGAGAAAGTTTAACATTGCTAACTTATAAATTCAGTGTAATACTAATAATCCCACAAGGGTTTTAAGCGAATGACCACTGCATGGAAAATATAAATTAAATCCCTACCTTACTCTACATACAAAAACGGAAAACAGTGATGCATTACTGAAAAGAAAATTTTTTTAAAGACCAAAAATCCACAGGATCTTTAAAAAATTTTAAGGTCTAAAAAGTCATTCTATAGCAAGATGGAATCAAAATATAAAGAAAAATGGACAGATATGGCTGCATATAGTGTAAAACTTTTTTATGAATACTTATAAAGGGAACAGAATCTGGGGAAATATATAAAGGATTAACATGCATAGGTATCTAAAACTTAACTTCAGTAACAAAAACAAATAGTTTCTTACAGGCAGTGTTTCTTAAAAATCTGGAACATAAAAACCACCACTACCTAACAAGACTTGCAGAAGAAAAAGAAGTTTAATATTTAATTATCTAACTTTAATAGTCCAACTGGAAACCATTATTTTGGACATAATCACTACTCTGAACCATAACATCACATGTGTAGCTAGGAGAACAAAAAACATACTTGATGGGAAGCATGGATCGTCAGGGTACGTCTCTCTATCATATAAGAAAGGGTGGTATCGGATAATCCCTTCCACTACACCGTCTCCTTCGACATGAGCCTTGAACTCAAAACTATCAGATGCTGTGTTGATATACAATGTCTGCATGTCATCTTGTATTTCCCTTAGGTTGACAATCTTAGGTGCCTTCCCTTTTTCAAACATAGAAATCTAAAATAAAAATAAAAATAATAATTAAATACTACAGTGACTTGACTTTTTTTCTCAGCCATGATCCAACAACAGAATAAGCAAAAACTACCTTTATTTGTACAAGTAATTATCTAGCTTAATGAAATATATACATTTATATATGGTTTGAACAGCTGTACATAGCACCTCTGTAAGGAATACAGTACTAAAAAAGTAAGCAAAGAAATAGCAAATCAGAGGCAAAGGACAGATAAGTAATGACCCTATTTAATTCAAGGTTTCAACGTTCTTTTTTTTTTTTTTTTATGTGGGTACCGGGAGTTGACCTCAGGACCTCGCGCTTGCCAGCAAGTGCTTGTGCCGCTGAGCGATATCACCGGCCCTTTTCTTGTATGTGGGTTCCAGGAGCCGAGCTCAGGACCTCGCGCTTGCCAGGCAGGCGCTTATGCCGCTGAGCCATCTCACCGGCCCAAGGTTTCAACATTCTAAGTGAAATTCTAATGTACAGACAAGAATACTGAGAACCCAACATTCAAATGTTCTGTGCTTTAAAATCTCACCATAAGACTTAAAGGAAAACTATGATTCACATACACACAAACACACTCATTTTCCTTGTTTCAAGACCTGATGATCAACATCAATTTGTATCTCTATAGGACAGGAAAAAAAGTAACCAAGTACTGTGGCAGAGGTTAATAAAACTACTACCCAGGAATGATCTCTTCATTTGGATACCAAATAACCAAAATACTTTGGTTACACACAAGGAGGGAGGAGTAGTCTGATTTTTGTTATCCAGAGTCGTGTGGGACTGGTACAGTTATCTAGTCATTTGTATTTGTCCTATTTTAAATTGGGTTTTTATCTTACTTCGATATCAATATTGTTGAAAGGTCCAACTTCTTTTGATGTACGTATTTCATTTCCTTTTGGTCCATGAATATAGTAATGATAAATATGCCTAGAAAAAGAAAAATAACTTTATGCTTCCAATTCACATAAAATTACAGTTGGTATAATCGTCTAACAAAAAAATTTTTACAGCTCTATTTAACAGCACTAAGTGCCAAGCACGTTGGTTTCATTAGACTTTTTTTGGTGTTGGGAAACAAAGCCAGGACCATACACACGCTAAGCAGGTCCCCACCACTGATCTACATCCTGAGCCAATCCCGCCCTCTGAATTTTTATTTTTATTTTTATTTTTTTTTTGTGGGTACCGGGGGTCGACCTCAGGACCTCGGGTGCCTGCGCGCCCGTGCCGCTGAGCGATATCACCGGCCCCTTTTTCGTATGTGGGTTCCGGGAGTCGAACTGGGCCCTCGCGCTTGCCGCGCAGGCGCTTAAGCCTCTGAGCCATCTCACCGGCCCCCTCTCTGAATTTTTAAATACATTAACCCAAGGTTAAAAACAATTCTGAAATGCAGGTATCATTACATCTCATTTTACAGATACAGAAAGTAGGGGGCAAGAAGTACGTGTTAAGTTATAAGGTCACAGAACTACAGTTAGGAGGAGGGCTTCAATCCAAGCCTTTCCAACTTCAAAACCCACATACTTTGTACTGCCACAAAGTACAGTTTATCACATAAATACAAACCAGAAGACAAGAATCTATAATTCTACTTGTTAAGGATGTTCTACAAAATACTCAAGTGGGACTAGACCAAATTGTGTATCTTTAAATAATCTCAGCAGAACTTTCGCGTTTTGTCTTCTATGGCATTGAAACAATCTTATCTCAACATTCCAAAAGACAAAACTACTAAATTCAACAATATCTCACTGAAAACCATTTCAAAAATCGTTACCTTATTTTTTAAGTAAAAGTTAACTGTATTTTGGTGGATTAAGATTACTTGAAATATACCTTTAATTATTCCTCAAATTTGTAAAACTTTTTCATATATTTTAATTAAAAATAATTAAATTTATTATCCTAGCAACTCTTTAATATACCACTGATGCCAGGTATGGTGGCACATGGCACTCTGGGAGGCTGAGGCAGGAGGATGGCAAGTTTTGAGCCCAGCCTGGGCATTGTAGCACCTGAGAGAGACCTGTGTCAAAATAAAAAAGGGCTGGGGATGGTCCAGTGGGAAAGCGCCAGGTTGAATCTCCAGTACCAAAAGGGGGTCAGGGGTCAGAAATATGACTATTGTACAGATGTACCAATTTCACAAACCTTAGTAATTCAGATGATGCATATTATGGAAACAATCCAGTAAATGATATGTATCCTATAGGTGTAGAGAAAAAACTTATAGCCGTTACATAAATATTCCTCTGATTTGGTCTAATGGGATATATATAACTCAGTTTCACTAGAACACACACATAATAATTTAAGTATTACTAATACGATATATAGTACACACATGTATTTTTTAATGGGCTTGATGCATTCATGTGCTAAGCGTCTGCTCAGCATTTACTACGCAGCAGCTGTTCTTCTAGAAAATAAAGATACAGCAGTGAATTAAAAGACTCACTCAGAAGAGACAACCCACAACGTGGGAAAAAATGTTTGCCAGCTATTCCCCAGACAAAGGATTACTATCGAGAACATACAAAGAACTCAAAAAAACAGACCTCCCAAATTTAAAGACCCAATCCAAAAATGGGCATCTGAGATGAATAAACACTTCTCAGATGAAGAAATACAAATGGCAAATAAATATATGAAAAAATGTTCAACATCACTAGTCATTCGAGAGATGCAAATCAAAACAACACTGAGATTCCATCTCACCCCAGAAAGAATGGCTATTATCAAGAAATCAACTAATAACAAATGCTGGAGGGGCTGTGGGGAAAAAGGAACCCTTCTTCACTCTTGGTGGGAGTGTCGACTGGTGCAGCCACTGTGGAAGTCAGTGTGGAGATTCCTCAAAAAACTAGGACTGGAGGTCCCATTTGATCCAGCTATTCCCCTTCTGGGCATCTTCCCAGAAAAATTAAAAACATCGTACCACAGTGATATATGTGCACCCATGTTTATAGCAGCACAATTTGTAATAGCCAGATCTTGGAAACAACCCAAATGCCCATCAACTGAGGAATGGATAAAAAAGATGTGGTATTTCTATACAATGGAGTACTACTCAGCCATAAAGAAAGATAAACTGGAAACTTTTATAGGTAAATGGATGCAACTCGAGAAAATACTCACAAGCAAAATAAACTGGATGCACATTTGTAAATATTGTATTGTCTCCCTAGTGTGAAAATGCAATTTCACTGTGACTATTCCATTCCTCAGTCTTTTATTTTTACTCAGCTTGTACATGGCTTAATCTTATACTGAGTAATGTTTTTCTCCAAAAGGTATTTGTACATTTTGTAATTCTTGAGTTTGTTAATACATGAGAATGTTTACTTGTTGTCTTTAAAAATAAATAAATTAATTAATTAAAAAAAAAAGAAAAAAAAAGACTCAGTGGGGCAAGGCAGAAAAAAAATACGGTATGGAAGATTGTAACAGATACTATAGAACAGCAGCATACAACAGAGGCGTAGCAGTAACATGGCTAAATTTGATAAATTCTGAAGTTCACTTTTAATTTTTTTCTTTCTTTCTTTTTTTTTTTTTTTTTTGTGGGCACCAGGGGTCGACCTCAGGACCTCGCGTGCCAGGCAGGCGCTTATGCCGCTGAGCCATCTCATCAGCCCTGAGCCATCTCACTGGCCCCACTTTTAATTTCTTAACAGCTGTCAAATATATAGTGCCTCAATGGTCAGGTGATCTATAATATTTACAGAATAAATGAACAGGGAACCCTTCTAACACCAACATCAGAATTTTCTAAAGGGAAGAAAATCAGACAAAAATGATATCTAAGAGGCTTCAGTATTATCTGTAATATTTTCTGTCTTTAAAAAGTAGCAACATTTCGTGAACTAAATATAATTACTTACGCTAACTGTCGAGTCCAAAGATGGAAATAGTTTTTCAGGTACAGTATATGCTCTGGTTGTACCCCTGTAATAACCACAGCAGTAAAGCTATCTTTGTCCTTCTCCTCTAAGATAACATTATGTAGAAATCTTTCATCATCATTTGTAATATGAACAGAATCAGAGGGCTACAAGAGTGAATACAAACACAACAGATTATATCATCTAAATTATAATTACACAAGTAATTATTATACTAAATTTTAATGTGATTCACTTGGACAGGCTGCAGAAACAATTTTCAGAAAAATGTGGTGGAAACTGTCCCAGTACAACAAACTAGGTGAGTGTGTGACCAGACTGTAAGGCTGGGAGACCTTTCACATAGACAACTACACTGGCACATATAAAAACACCTATCTCACAATGCTAAACCAATTTCAGGCTCATAAAGGAAAAGGTAAAGACAAACACTGCGTTTTAAAATGCCTTAAAAAAAAAATGGAGGGCACTAAACCCTAGGGTGAAATGCAGCTTTGTGCCTGGGATACCTACTGCTTAACTGAGTCAGGGCCAGCACCCAGCCCTCCACGATCAAGACAACCCGGGGCTGTCTGGGGCCACGGGTTTAGCCCAGTGATGCTGTGCTTAAGAGGGAGTAGATCACTGTGGGCACCAGGCCACCGTCAGAGACTGCCTAGAGCTGTGCAAGGGAAGTCGGGAAGATACAAGGAGAATCACGAACTTCTCAATCTTACGGTAAGAGTCTACGTGTTAACCGTTCCACAGATACGTGCATAAACGGCCACATATACTGTGTATGTTTCTACATACACAAAAAGTACACGGATAAACACTAACCTATTATCTCAAGGAAATTGTTTGCGTTTTAAAATAAGAGCAATGGGGTTGAGGAAATTCAATAAATGTAAGTTGGAAAGAACTGTTCTAGAGAACACAAGGACCAGGTACCTACTGGTAACTTATGAAATGCCTACTGGGATGAATTTAGCACAAAACATGGGAAAAGCTGCAGAGAAAATATGATCCAGACACCCCAGCTCTATCCAAGCTCCATACAATGTATGGCGCTCTCAAACTCTTAATTCCCATTTGTACATGTTTTCACACAGTAGGTAGTATGTCAACTAATATATTTTATAGGGCTTTATAATGGCTCAAGAAGATGGAATAATTATGTAAATATTCTACAATACATAACTTGTTAAACAAATGCAACAAATTTGAAGCAGAGGAAAGTGGGAAAAGCAAAATTAAGGAAATTTCTTGGACAGAAAGAATGTTTAAGTTTAGAAAAAATAAAAGTGGCTAATAAACATGAGGAAAACAGTTCCACCAACTAGTAATGAAAGGAAAGGTATTATTTTCACCTATTAAATTGCTGCCTTTTCGCCTTCTCATTGTTTCTAAAACTAAGGAAATGATCTGATAGGCACTTCTATATACAACTGTTGGAAATCAATGATTTTTTTTTTTAGTTTAACCTTTCAGAGAAGCAATTTTTAATACATACTATGGACATTTAAAAAATGCAAATTCATTGTCAGTTATTAAAGTTCTTCTGTAATTCTGCTGGCCATGGTAGCACAAGCCGATTATAATCCCAGCAGTTGGGAGGCTAAGCAAGGAGAATCTTGAGTTCAAGGCCAGCCCAGAATATATAGCACATCTGAAATGAGACCCCAGCCTCACAACAAAAACAAACAAAAAAAGCCATTTATGTTTTTAAAAATCTGTAATTTGGGAAAAATATTATACATAAGATGTTCATGGCATTATCTTTATACAAAATCTTTTAAATATGCTAAATGCTCAAAAATAGCTAAATACCATTGGTCTTCAAAGGAAATACTGTAAAGCTAGTAAGAATGCACTGCATACTGAAGTATTTTATAAAACTGGGAAATACTCAAAATGCTAATTTAAGAAAAGCAGGATCAAAACTAAAAAAGTAGACTAGAAGGAAACCCACCAAAACGCTATCAGTAGTTTTCTCTGGCACCTAGGAGTATTTTTATTTTCTTTAGACTTTCCTATAAAATTTTCTATGATTTGTTTAAAATCAGCAATTTGTTAAATGTTCAAAATTAAAGATTTTTCTGGGTGCAGTGGAGCACAGCTGTAATCCCAACACTTGGATCACAAGTTTGAGCCGAGACTAGGCCACATGTGCGTTCAAAAACACCACATAGTGGGACCCTGTCACAAAACACCATAAAAATGTTTCAAACAGAGAAAGGTGAAGGAACATACAACCATGTATTCACTTTTAAGATTCAAATTCGTGGGGATAGTGAGATGGCTCAGCGGCGTAAGCACTTGCCTGGCAAGTGCGAGGGCCTGAGTTCGACTCCCGGATCCCACATACGAGAAAAGGGCCGGTGATATCGCTCAGCGGCACGGGCACCTGCTGGCACACGAGGTCCTGAGGTCGACCCCCGGTACCCAGAAAAAAAATAAATAAATAAAGATTCAAATTCGTTAACAATCAATCATATTAAAAATTACAATTTAAAAACAAACTAGCAGCAAAAATCTTTCACCTCTCATTTATTTGTCTGGGGCTCTGATTTCCTGGAAGTCCACTACTCTGCCATTCTCTCTGTACTCTTCATTCTATGATTATTTTATAATGAAGACTTCAAAACCCAGAATCAGACCAAAGAAAAAAGTTTACAGCTGGGATCAGAACCCAGGGCCTTTGCACTGAGCTACACCCCCAACCCTTACTCTTGTTTTTGAGCTAAGAGTCTCACGAAGTCACTAGTAGTCCAGGCTGGGAGTGAACTTGTGACTTTCTGCCTGAGCCTCCGGAAGTGCTGGGAAAAGTTTACAACTTGATGAGCAACTGACAGAAAGCTTATTAGGATTTTGATACGACTTACTGAATGAAAACTTTTAGTCTAAGAACATTTTTGCTACTCACTTGATTAAAGGAAAAAGAATGAAAAAGTTAACCCATTTGGAAAATTTTGTAACATTAAGTTTTTTAAAGAGCAACACTGGTGTCTTAGTCATAAATTTGGAAAACATCTATCCAAAAAATTTACATTTCGAGTTAAAATGTACCCTACCTTTCTGTTTCTAATGTATCCACTATATATCGCCTCCTTATTTTTTTCCTTCTTCTCAAAATCTTCTTTAGAAAGCACAAGCTCATGAACATCTTGGGAATCTGCAGGTTTGCTTATCATCTGTCAAATATTAGAAAAAGAGTACTTTAAAAACTCTTAACAGGGGCCAGTGAGATGGTTCAGCAGCATAGGCGCCTGCCTGGCAAGCGCGAGGTCCTGAGTTCGACTCCCGGTACCCACACACGAAAAAAGGGCCAGTGATCACGAGGTCCTGAGGTCGACCCCCGGTACCTCCCCCCCAAAAAACTCTTAACAGTTAAAACTAGTCAACATAAAAATATTCTGATCAACTTTCACTTAGAAGAAATCTTTTTACTTACCCTGGCTGATTGTCCAACAAAGAAAACAGCTTGCTTGCCGCCAACACCAAAATAAGAAATATCACTATTTAAACTGCGTGGAACTGGTACTGGACGAACATAACCTGAATGATCACTAAAAGAAAACAGTACATGAGAGCAGTGATTTTAAACCATTTGCTTAACACCAAGAGAATGTTTTATACCACATTTATTAAATCTTAACAAAATGATCCCCAAGTCAGCTCACACCCCAGCTCAAGGGTGAAAGAACCAGAGCTGCAAATCAAGGCATCATCTGGCCTAATGGTTTTTCTGAGTGTAGTCCTCAGACCAGCTGTACCAGCTTCACCTGGAAACTGTAAGAAATGAAAATGAAGTCTAGGGCCAGTGAGATGGCTCAGCGGCATAAGCACCTGCCTGGCAAGCGTGAGGGCCTGAGTTTGACTCCCGGCACCCACATACGAAAAAAGGGCCAGTGATATCCCTCAGCGACACGGGCGCCTGCTGGCGCGCGAGGTCCTGAGGTCGACCCCCGGTACCCACTAAAAAAAAAAAAGAAAAGAAAATGAAGTCTAAATTTTTGGATCCCTAAATCTCTCAGCAAACAGGACTAATAAATATCTTTATCCTTATTCTTATGCTTCTAGAACTTTCCCTCAAAATTGTTTGCTATCTCAAAACTTATTAAAATTTTCCCTAAATAATAATGGTGATTAGAGCAAAAGAGATTCACATTTCCATGCATTCTGACAAATGAAGAGCCATGGGAACCTTCTACTATACTGTAACTATTGTCTTTCAAGCAGGGAAGGTCACCAGGGACAGCATTTCCCAATATTAGAAATCAACAGAATTGAGGTGAGGCTGGAACCATTATTATTATTGTTACTGTTATATTTGGCAGTACTGGGGATTGAACTCAGGGCCTTCTTGTGCATGCTACACAAGTGCTCTACCAGTAAATTATAATCCCTAGACCTTTTATAAATTTTGAGACAGGTTCTCATCAACTTGCCCAAGCTGGCTTCAATCTGATTCTCTTGCCCCAGCCTCCCAAATAGCTGGGATTACAGGCGTGCACCACCACGACCAGCTTTAAAAGGGCTGGGGACTCTAGCGCTGTGGTAGAGCCCTATGGTAGAGGCAATGCCTGGATTCACTCCCCAGTACCACAGGAAAGACAACAACAGCAACACTCAAGAGGGTGAGGCAGGAGGATCTCAAGTTTGGGACCAGGCTGGCCAATTTAGCGAGCTTCTATCTCAAAAAACCAAAAACCAAACCAAGAAAACCAGATGTGACATCATAACTGGGGGGCGGTCAGAAAACAGGAAGATAAAGTCAGATAACTTTCCCATAAGAAACAAAGAAAATTTCAAGGTGAGGGCCGGTGAGATGGCTCAGCGGCTTAAGCGCCTGCCCGGCAAGCGCGAGGGCCCGAGTTCGACTCCCGGAACCCACATACGAAAAAGGGGCTGGTGATATCGCTCAGCGGCACGGGTGCCTGGTGGCGCGCGAGGTCCTGAGGTCGACCCCCCGGTACCCACAAAAAAAAAAAAAAAAAAAAAAAAAGAAAATTTCAAGGTGAAATTAAAAGATGAATGACGGAAGGTAAACATCTCATTCAAGTTTTAATGTAGTTCTAGAAAGGGGATAATGGGTAATACTTGCAAATATTCTCAAACCAAAAGGTATGGCTTCACAGATCTGGAAGACCAACAGAGCCCAAAAAGTAAAGAAAAAAGAAATCTGCATCACTGTAAACACGCAAACAAAAGCAACACAGAAGAATGCAAAAACAGGCTGTGAGATCAAAAAATTATAACTGGCCAGCAGGGTTTGACAATATTGGTAAAAAAATAGCTGTGCATGGTAGTACACACTTGTAATCCCAGCACTTTGGGAAGCTGAAGCAGGAGGATCACAAATTCAAGCCTAGCCTGGGCAACTCAGCGAGACCCTGATTCAAAATTATAAAAATGAAAAGGGCTGGAGATGTGGCCCAGTGGTAGAGCACACCTGAGTTCAATCCCCAGTACCTGGACAGGGACACACACACACACACAAACACACACACACAAACACACACACACACACACACACTTACCTCCAACAGAAATGCATACCCACAATACTCACCAATGATTTTAAAAAAATACATACTGAGATACAAAGATAATATGACAACAGATCTGTCATCATAAACTAGGCAAGCCAGCAGAAAACTGAGTGACACCTTTTCTGTATTCGGTCAAATTTCTTAAAAAGTCAACTTAAAAACCTACGCTTAGCAACAGTATCTTTAAAGGTGGTGGAGAGTAAGAGATCTTGACTCTATTAAACATAAAAAGCTGGGAAAAAAATCAAGAGCAGACCCAAGTTATAAAAAATGTTAAAAGAAGATCTTCAGGATAGAAGTTGATAGTAGACAGATCTACACAGAGGAATGAAAGTGGATCCTAAAAGGAGAAACATAAACTCAGGGACTCAAATACTTGCATGCCAATGCTCATGGCAGCATTATTATAATAGACAAAAAGCAGAAACAAGCCTAAGTCCATTAACTTGTGAGTAGACGTCTTCAAACCTGGCCTGACAGTACAGTGGGAACGATTCACCCAGGTCAGGGAGTGGAGCTGTGACACATGCTGTACACGACAACAGTGACGAGCCTTGTAAAGATTACGCCAAGATAAATCAGACATAGAAGGACAGACACCATACAATTCCACAAAAAGGCAGTGCTAGGAAAAGGCAACTTCATTGAAATAAAAGGTAGAATTGTGGTTACTAGGAGCTAGAGTGGGGAGTCACCGTTTAGGGAGTGCAGACTTTTCATTTGTGGGTGGAGAGGGAAACATTTTTGGAAATAGCTAATAGTAATGGCTGCAATACACTACAAATGTAATTAATGCCACTGCACTGTACACTTTAATATGGTTAAAATGGCGAGTTTCATTCTACCACAATTTTTGAAAAAGATTACTTTAAAAGGGGACAACACAGTATGTTACTGGAACATAAATCAAGAAAAGTCAGGAAATTGAGAAACTTCTTAAACTGAAGAGAGAAGCAACTGTTTGAAGCAAAATAACCAAGATATACTTTGCTATTTATAATATATGTCAAAGTAAAATGTATAAAAACAAAAGCATAGGGGGCCAGTGAGATGGCTCAGCGGCGTAAGCGCCTGCCTGGCAAGCGCGAGGGCCCGAGTTTGACTCCCAGCACCCACATACAAAAAAAGGGCCAGTGATATCGCTCAGTGGCACAGGTGCCTGCTGGTGCGTGAGGTCCTGAGGTTGACCCCCAGTATCCCCACCAAAAAAAAAAAACAGCATAAAGACTGAAAGTAAATGGAAGTATGCTGTTATAATGTACTTGTATGCAAAGTATGTAAAATAATATAATATTCCTTGACATACTATGTTAAGGAATCCTAAAGTTATCAATAAAACCATGAAACAGTTGTAGATAAAAAGACAAAAAAGAGATAAAATGGAATCACATACATACAAGATACTCGATATGACATGAAACAGGAAAAAAAGAAAACAGCCCAGAAAAAAGAAGTAAAAAGATTAAGTTTAAATCCAGATATGCCCCCAGCACTCGGGAGGCTGAGGCAGGACGATTGCCATGAGTTTGAGGCCAGCCTGGGCTACATAGTGAGTTCAAAGCCAGCCTGAACTACACATAGCAAGATCCTGTCTCCAAAAAAAAAAAAAATCCAAATATACCAATTACAACACTAAATACAATTGACCTGCAAGTCCCAATTAAAGGCAGAAATTGATAATATTAAGATACAAGTACTTATTGCCTAAATGAATGAGACAACCAACTAAAAGGTTGGAAAAAGATTTACCAATTCAACACTAATGAAAAGAAAGCTGGAAAGCTGGGCATGGTAGCTTATGCCTGTAATTCTAGTATTCTGGATGGTTGAAGCAGGAGAATGTCATGTTTGGGCCCAAACTGGGGAACTTAGCAGGAACCTGCCTGGAGGGGAGGGCGGGGGACAACCAACTAAAAAAAAAGGGCAGAAATGTAACTCAGTGTGAAGACTCTAGGTTCAATCCCTAGTACTGAAAAGAAAGAAAAAGGAAGAAAGAAAGGAAGATGGCGTGAATACAGTGTTAGCATCCAGGCAGAACACCGCAGCTAGGCGTGGTGGTGCACTCCTACTGTCCAGCACTCTGGGCAGCGAGGCAGGGGGGCTGCAAGGGCAACCTGGCAGCTTAGCGGGGCCCTGTCTCAATAAATAAACCAAGCACAGCCGAGCAGACCACGGTGGTATGTACCTGTCTATAATTCCAGCACTTGAGAGGGTAAGGCAGGAGGTTCAGGAACAGGAAACTAGCCTGGACTACACAGCAAGTTCAAGGCCACTTGTATTATAGATTCAGACTCTGCCTCAAAAAGCAATAAAAACAGGCCTGGTGAGATGGCTCAGTGGTGTAAGCGCCTGCCTGGCAAAGTGCGAGGTCCTGAGTTCGACTCCCAGTACACACGTTAAAAAAAAAAAAAAGCAATAAAAACAAATAAAAGACAATGGCACATTTAGCCATAAACTGAACTCAAAGAGACACATCAGAGACAGAATCTTGAAAGCAGGAAGGGAAAAGTGATTTGTTACCCAGAAAGGATCCTTGCCATGCATGGCAGTGCACACTTGCAAGCCCAGCACACGGGGAGGCTGAGGAGGAAGATCGTAAATTCAAGCACAGCCTGGGCAACTTAGTGAGACCCTGTCTTGAAAATAAAGGACTGGGGATATGACTTGGTGCAAAGGCCCATGAGTTCAATCTCCAGTACTGCGACAAAAAAAAAAAAAAAAGGAACCCTCAATAAGATTACAGCTGATTTCTCACCAGAAACCACGGAGCCAAAAGGCAGTGGCCTAACATACTCAGAGTGTTCAAATAAAGACTGTCAACCAGCACAAATAGCCCACAAAAATAATGGCAAGAGTGAGACATTCCCAGACAGACAAAACCAAAAGAACTCTTCACCAGCAAATCTGCCCTTCAGCAGCTACTGAAGACAGCTCCTCAGACGCAAAGGAAAAGGCCACTAAAGTAACTCAAATGCCTGTGAAGGGATAAAGATAAAGCGAGGCGGAAGTAACTACAGATAAATAGAAAAGACAGGATTAATGTATAAATAACAGCATGTAACAGTGGAAAGGGATGGAAACCACATACACAGAAGCAACATTTCAGTACACTACAGACATTAAATTGGCATTAATCCAAACTGGACTGTTGAAGATTAAGAGTAAGATCTAATCCCTGAGAAAACAGCTTTAAAATGTAAATTAACAACTATTAAAAGTTTATAATTAGACAGGCATGGTGGCGCATGCCTGAAATCCCAGCTTGGGAGGCTGAGGCAGAAGGCATAGCTGCAAGTTCAAGGCCAGCATGGGCTACACAGCAAGACCCTGTCTCAAAAAAAAAAAAAAAAAAAAAAAAAAGGATATAATTAGTGCTGGGTATAGTGGTGCGTGCCTGTAATCTCAACTACCAGGAGGCTGATGCAGAAGGACTGCAAGTCCGAGGCCAGTCTTGGCAACTTAGTGAAACCCTGTCTCAAAATAAAAAGGGCTAGAGAAGTGGCTGAGCACTGGAGCACTTGCCTAGCATGCTTGAGGACCTGGGTTCATCCTAGCACTGCAAAAATAAACTAACAAAAGTATGTTAGTGATGAGCAGGAATGAGGGGGAGAGGGCATAGGGTTTAAAGCCGTGAGAATGTTTTGGAATTGATGATGGCTACACAGCTTCGTGACTATACTCAAAATGACTCAACTGTCTACTTTAAAACAGTGAATATTGTGGTATGTGAATTATCTATAAAAAATTAAATCAATGAAGACACATTTAAAATAGGTATGTACTTTTCACTGTACATAAGTTTTACTTCAAAAGAATATATAATATTACAGTCCAAGGAATGATAGCAACGTTTTAAGTAGTAGGAGTATATATATACAGATTATCTGTAATTTTGAACTGCATCAAAAAAGATACACTAGTGGTAGTGCGATAGGTATATGGTAAAGCACATCAATGA
The DNA here is from genome assembly GCA_028451465.1 of Erethizon dorsatum. Classification (NCBI taxonomy): domain Eukaryota; kingdom Metazoa; phylum Chordata; class Mammalia; order Rodentia; family Erethizontidae; genus Erethizon; species Erethizon dorsatum. Next base: position 26,823,131 of record CM051838.1, on the reverse strand, counting down.
CAGAACCTAGGTGTAAGTATACAGGTATTCACTGTAGAATTTCAACTTCTCTGTATGTTTGCAAATGTTCACGGTAAAGAAAAGAATAATGCTGAGGAAACACTAAGATTCAGGTTGTCAACCGTTCTACAAGAGACTAGCTGGAATTCTAAAAATAAAAAAAAAAAGGACATGGGGCCGGTGAGATGGCTCAGCGGCATAAGCGCCTGCCTTGCAAGCGCGAGGGCCCGAGTTCGACTCCCGGATCCCACATACGAAAAAGGGGCCGGTGATATCGCTCAGCGGCACGGGTGCCTGTTGGCGCGCGAGGTCCTGAGGTCGACCCCCGGTACCCACAAAAAAAAAAAAAAAAAAAAAAAAAAAAAAAAAAAGGACATAAAAAAATGGAATTATCGTAAAATAAAGGAGACGAGAAAGATACGGCAATAGAAAAAAAATTTAAATATGAGTATTACATTAGACATTATTGCAAAATGAGAAACGCCCTTGGTGTCAGGAGGTACATGTTATACTACGAGGACTGAAATATCAGAATGCCTGCAACATATAGTACTTTAAATGATTCAAAGAAAGGAGACCGAGAAATAGAAAGAGAAAATATAAATGTGACAAAATATTAACTACTGGTAAGTCTAGGTAAAGGAGAAAAGGAGGTATGGGAGCTAGTACTGTTCTTTCGACTTATCTGTTGGCTTGAAATTTTTTACAATCAGAAGGGTCTGGGGAAAGGGCAGTAGTCAGGTAATGAGGGTTATCAAGAGTACTGCCAAATTCAAATTCTCATCTCATCTCCCTCCACTGTCCCCTTCATACTCTATGCCCAACCACAATGGTCTCCTTTCTGCCCTCAAACAAAGCAAGACTCACCATTTCACTATCACTGCTCTGCGGACATTTCTCTTCCCATTCAAACCGCAACTCAACCATAAAGTCAGAAAGGCCTCTTCTCTGACTTACCTCAGGGAGATGTCCATCAGCTCTTTCACATCGCTTTCCATTTTCCTCATACTAATAATAACTGAAATGCTTACAATATAACTTTGTGTGTTTTCTTCTGTTTTTCTAATATAAGTTACAAGACAAAACTTACAGCTGACCTATACTCTGAGCCTTCTATTTCCTCTTTTTCCATAGCCTGCCATGGCATCAATTCTTTTTTTTTTTTTTTCAGTGTTTTGAGACAGAGTCTCCATATGTAGCCTAGGGTGGCCTCCAACTCAAAACCCCCTGCCTCAGTATCCCAAATGCTGGGATTATAAAGTGAGGTCCTATAAAGCTAGGGCCAAAACCAGCAACAGAAAGATTTTTTTATCAGAAGTTCACATTTCCCTAACATTGGGGTTAAGTTTAAAAGTGTGGGTTGCTACAATCCCCAAGGCCCTGGTTCAATCCCCAGCTCTGCCAAAAGTAAGTAAGTAAAAGTTTGTGTTAAGATCTAGAGAAAATCCAGCCAATATCCCAGGAATCCAGCGAAGATTTAATTGTGATAAACTGTAAAAAAAAAAATCTTTCTATTCTACCAACTAATTTTACTGATATTTTCCTGAACTTTTTGCCCAATTTACCCATCTGTTCTCCTTTCCCTTCTGCCTAATACTCTGATCAAATGCCAAATGCTATCTTCACATTAAACAAAACAAAAACCAATGGTCTTTGCCTTCTCTCTGGCTACTTATAAATCCTGTAAGTGGTAGTATTCATGAAAATGGTGAAAAACACTGGCTGTAGAAAAGTCTGAGACCAGGAATGAAAAAACAACTAAGATGATAGCTTGCCCTAACTACTGGTTCACTATGACGGGCTCCGTCCTAAGGATTCTACATAACCTAACTCCGTGTTTACAAAACCTCTGAGGTATTTTCTCTATTCACAAGTAACTGAATTGAGCCAAAGAGAAGTAAAGTACTTGACCAATATCACACAACTAGTAGGTGGCAAAGCTAGAATTCAAACCAGGCCAAATGCTACCAGGAACCTTGTTCTTCCCTGTACTGCTGCTCAGAATGGCACTGGAAAGGCGAGGGTGGGCTCGGTGGTCGAGTGCTTGCCCAGCAACACGAGACCCTGGGTGTGGCTGTCAGCAACCCAGCTGTCCCCAACAAAGACGCACAGGAAGCCGAATTTGATGAAAATTCTAAGGGTGCTGAAATTTCGGAAGTTGAGAAAGTGTATATGCTACCAATGCATTAATATAGTTCTATTAATTTAACATCTTACTGAGACTGAACCTTAAATGTGTGACTTCTTGATAGAAAAAAGAGCTTATGAACTCTAAGAGGTGATGAACTCTACTAAGCAAGAATGCCAATAGATTCTTCCTATGAACACTACTTGAAGTGTGCAGCATAGCTTAAAATATGAACTCTTGTAGGTCAAAGATTTTCTTGCTAGTGTTCTGCTACTGTCACACAAATCAAACCTTTATATCTATCCCCAACAGCTTTTAGCATATTTTATGTTCCCTGTGACAACTCAGGATATTTTCTATACGTATATTCTGATACAAAACTCATGACTGAATTCTACTCCCTAATAACTGGTATTTTGAAAACAGAGTCCTAAAGTAGAAAAATAGTGAGTGCACAGAACTGCATTTTGTAAGTGACATGAAGTGATCTAAGCCCACATTAAAACCATTCTACTGCTTTAGAGACAACAGTTTTAATCACACTTAAGTTAGTAGGGAAAGGAAGAAAGTTTTAGAGTACTCAACATATCAACAGAACTAGATACCTCCGGAAATACAAAACGAACCATTCAATGAAAAGGGACAATATGATGTGGTTCTATTTCTGAATACTGACCATAAAAACGATATAACAGAAAAAATTAGAGAGGAGAGGAAAAAAGATGGCGATGAGTAAGAAGCACGCAGCCAAACTCTCTAAAATTTGCCATTGGACCACGGGAATATAGTGACCGGGAGAGCGCAGGAGGGAGGGAGGTGCCTCCCCGGGACCCAGAAAAGTTCTGAAGCGCAGCTTGGGACCCCCCGGCACCAGTGAAGGGTACTTTTCAACAAAGAAGGAGCAGACCCCGCGCGCGCACCTTCTACCGTCCCAGGAATCGCTGCCAGACAGAAGCTCAAAGCTGCGGACACGCGGTGACAGCCGGCGCCCAGGGAGCCCCCGCAGAGGATTGCGAGACAGCGGCGGGGCGGGGGAGCGACGGAAAACGGCGCTGGCCGGCGGTGAGCGTCTCTCAGCCACAGCTGTCCAGCGCCAGAGAGCGACTGGCCGGGCGCCATTGTGGGGGGTGCAGCGAAAATCAGAGCGGCGCGAAAACAGCGCAGGGAACTCGCGCTCCGGACAGGGCGGCGCCGCGCCTCTCAGACCCACGAAAGTGCGCTGAGGGCGGCAGGCGAACTAGACTGGTCTCTCAGCCACACCTGTCCCGCGCCAGAGAGCAACTGGCCCGGCGCCATTGTGGGGGGCGTGGCGAAAATCAGAGCAGTGGGAAAACAGCGCTGGGAACTCGCGCTCCGGACAGGGCGGCGCCGCGCCTCTCAGACCCACGAAAGTGCGCTGACGGGGGCAGGCGGAGGAGCCTGGTTTCCGCCTGAGAGCACGCGCTTCTGCTCACCGCCTGCCAAAGGGCCGCTCCTGGCTCGCTGGGACGGACCTGCACGGAACAGGACTCTGTCGTCACACGGTGCCTGCCTACAGCAGAGGCAACACCTGGAACTGATTCTTTTCATTTTTTTTTCTCTCTCATTTGTTTTTTGTTCTGGTGAAGGGTTTTTTTTTTGGGGGGGGTTATTTTTGTTTTGTCTGTTTGTTTTTGTTGTTTTTTTTTTTTTTTTTTTTTTTTTTTTTTTTGTGGGTACCAGGGGGACGACCTCAGGACCTCGCGTGCCAACAGGCACCCGTGCCACTGAGCGATATCACCGGCCCCTTTTTCGTATGTGGGTTCCGGGAGTCGAACTCGGGCCCTCGCACTTGCAAGGCAGGCGCTTACGCCGCTGAGCCATCTCACCGGCCCTGTTTTGTTGTTTTTGTCTTCGTTTTTTTTTTTTGTGGGTACCGGGGGGTCGACCTCAGGACCTCGCGCGCCAGCAGGCGCCCGTGCGGCTGAGCGATATCACCGGCCCCTTTTTCGTATGTGGGTTGCGGAAGTCGAACTCGGGCCCTGGCGCTGCGAGGCAGACGCGTAGGCCACTGAGCTATCTCACCAGCCCTTGTCTTCGTTTTTGTTTCTGTTTGTGTATTTGCTCTTTCCTTCATTATTCTCTCTGGTTTTTTATATGAGTGTAAACAGCGCCTCTAACCTGTTTGTGATTGTGGGTGTGATCTGTTCTTCCTTTTATCCCTTCCTTCTCTTTTTCCCACCAGTCCTCTGAACCAGTGTCCCAATGTTAGTGGGATCCCTCTTGGTCCTCTAACCTTACATCTAATTCCTTCCTCTTCTCACAATACTCTATTTCCTCCTTAACTCATTTTAAATTTAAACTCCTGAGGGAAAAAAATTGACATACTAAGGACTTCTATACTGCATATAATTTTTCTGGTGTGTTTTAGATTTGTTATATAACCGCAACTCTACTTTATATGGCTAAAAGTGGTAAATAACTGGTTAGCTCAGTCTGTCATTTTCTAGGCTGTGTTTGATGCTTCAGTTACCATTATAGCCAAATGTGAAATAATTGTTCTAAACAGCTTTCCTTTCTGATATTTCATGATTGAGATTGACTAAGGGACACAGAAAAATACAGTGGCACAGTACCAAAGAATCAAGGACTGGGCCAAACAGGTAGCAACTTCTCACATCCAACGAATTGAAGAGGTAGGATCTGGCAGAAGGCTCAAAACCCAAAACAAGCTCCACTTGGAAGATACTGCAGAGAAGTAGTCATCTTCTAAAGATCTTGAACACTAGCAATAAAGTAACCTACCATAGGTAATTTACAAACATAACCCCAGGAATTAAATTAAAGAAAGAAAAAATGAGACAACACTTAAACAAGATGCAACCCCACACATCCAATTCACCAAAGGCAAACTAGGGGGCAACGAGGTGGGACAATCCAAAAGCCACCCACCTGGCCTATCTGAAGGGGTAACAACAAAACAACTGAATGAGGCTCTGGAAAAAATTAAAGCAGAAATAATTTCAAAGATCACTACAGACATAATGTCCACAATGAAGACCATGCTTAAGGACACTATAGCTGATACAGACAAAAAAATAGCCGAGCTTAAGAAAACTATAGAAACCATGAATGCTCAGCATAGGAAAGAAATGGAATCCATAAGGCAGATACAAGCAGATATCCAAGAGAACAAAAATTCCATTGAAAGTATTTGTAGCAGACTAAGCCAATGCGAGGACAGGATATCAGATATAGAAGACAGGCTTGCAATTAGTGATCATGAAAAGAAAGAATTCTTAAGAATAGCAAGGTACCATGAAAAATCAATTCAGCAGCTGCTAGATGACTCAAAGATAAACAACTTAAGAATAATTGGAATAAATGAAAAAGCAGGAGATAGCATCAATGACATTAAAACCTTGTTCAAAGACATAATCAGGGAGAACTTTCCTGGAAGAGAAAAGGAATTTGACACCCCTATAAGTGAAGCTTTTAGAATGCCAACTAGACATGATCAAAAAAAAACTTCAGCCAGATATATCATAGTCAAGGTCCCAGAAATTCAACAGAAGGGCAGAATCTTAAAAGCTGTTAGGGACAAGAGACAAATCACCTAGAAAGGAAAAACCCACCAGAATCACAGCTGACTTTTCAGCACAAACCCTCAAGTCAAGAAGGGCTTGGAATGACATATTTCAAGCTCTAAAGGAAAATAACTTTCAACCCAGATTGATGTACCCCACAAAACTATCTTTCAAAATTGATGGAGAAATAAAATACTTCCATGACAAAGAGCATTTGAGAAAATTTATGACCACCAAGCCAGCACTCCAAAATGTTCTGAAGGACATTCTAGAAAGAGATAGGAACCCAACAGAAGGAATCCACAAGGCAGGGCAGCGGGAAAGGGGAAAAACAAACAAAGAGTGGGAACCAACAACAGGAAAATATCATGACAAGTATAAGTCAATACATACCAGTTTTAACCATCAATGTTAACGGTCTCATTCACCAATCAAAAGGCACAGAATGGCAAAATGGATCAAGAAGCAAGATCCAACAATACGCTGTATACAAGAAACACATTTAATTCAGAAAGAAATTCATAGACTGAAAGTCAAAGGATGGAAAACAATACTCCATGCAAAACGAACCCAGAAAAAAGCAGGGGTAGCTATTCTTTTGCAGACAAAGTGAATTTCAAGCCAAGAATGATTCAGAGAGATAAAGACGGTCATTACATCCTTGTAAAGGGAACAATCCAAGAGGAAGAGATAACGATCATAAATATATATGCGTCAAATACCAGTGCACCCAGCTATATAAAACAATTACTAAAGGACATGAAAAATCAAATAAGCACTAATACAATTATATTGGGAGATCTCAATACTCCACTGTCACAAAAAGACAGATCAACTAGACAGAAAATCAGTAATGAAATAATAGAACTGAACCAAACTTTGGAACAAATGGACTTAGTAGATGTCTACAGAGTGTTCCACCCCCACAACATCAGAATACACTTTCTTCTCAGCTGCACATGGGACGTTCTCCAAAATAGACCACATACTAGCTCATAAAACCTGCTTAAGTAAATGCAAAGGAATTAAAATTATCCCATGCATATTATCAGACCATAGTGCAATGAAATTGGAAATCAATGGCAAAAGAAATCACAAAAACTCCCTAAACACATGGAAATTAAACAGCACCCTCCTGAACAACCAATGGGTCACAGATGAAATCAAAGAAGAAATCAGACACGTTCTACAATTGAATGATAATGACAGTACAATATAACGGAACTTATGGGATACAATGAAAGCAGTCCTAAGAGGGGAAATTTATAGCATTAAATACTTATATTAGGAAAATAGAGCAAGCGCAAATAACTTAATGGCGAACCTCGACTTCTAGAAAAAGAAGAGCAGGTTAAGCCAAAAGCCCATACAAGGGAGGAAATTATAAAGATCAGAGCAGAAATTAATGTATTGGAGACTAAAAAAACAATACAAAGAATCAATGAAGCAAAAAGTTGGTTCTTTGAAAGAATAAATAAGATTGACAAACCCTTATCCAACCTTATTACAAAAAGAAAAGACTCAAATCCATGCAATTGGAAATGAAAAGGGTGATATCACAACGGACCCTGCAGAAATCCAGAAGATCATCTATACCTATTTTCAAAATCTATATTCTACTAAGATGGAAAATGCAGAAGAAATGGACAGATTCCTAGATTCGTATGAATTACCAAAGCTGAATCAAGAACATTTAAAAATCCTAAATAAACCAATAGCAACCAATGAAATCGAAGATGTAATTAAAAACCTCCCAACAAAGAAAAGCCCAGGCCCTGATGGATTCACTGCCGAATTCTACAAGAAATTTAGAGAAGACCTAACGCCCCTACTTCTCAAACTTTTTAATGAAATTGAAAGGGAAGCAATACTCCCAAATTCATTCCTGGAAGCAAGCATTACTCTGATACCAAAAACCAGAGAAGGACTCAAGTAAGAAAGAGAACTACAGGCCAATCTCCCTAATGAACATAGATGCAAAAATTCCTTAATAAGATACTGGCAAACAGAATCCAACAAATCATCAAGAAGATTATACACCATGACCAAGTTGGATTCATCCCTGGGATGCAGGGATGGTTCAACATACGTAAATCAATAAATGTAATACACCATATTAACAGAATCAAAGACAAAAATCACATGATCATCTCAATAGATGCAGGAAAAAGCTTTTGACAAAGTCCAGCACCTTTTCATGATAAAAACCCTACAGAAAATTGGAATAGAGGGTCTTTATCTCAATCTGATAAAAGCTACCTATGACAAACCAACAGCCAATATTATACTAAATGGACAAAAACTGAAAGCCTTCCCTCTAAAATCAGGAACAAGACAAGGATGTCCACTGTCCCCCACTCTTATTCAACATAGTTCTGGAAACTTTAGCCAGAGCAATTAGACAAGAGAAAGAAATAAAAGGAATAATGATTGGAAAGGAAGAAGTTAAATTATCATCATTTGCAGATGACATGATACTCTACACAGAAGACCCCAAAAACACCACTAAAAAACTGCTAGATTTAATAAGCAAATTCAGTAGTGTAGCTGGATACAAAGTCAATACTCAAAAGTCAATAGCCTTCCTGTACACAATTAACAAACTTACTGAAAGAGAAATTAGGGAAACAAAGCTTTCACAATAACATCCAAAAAAATGAAATACCTAGGAATCAACCTCACAAAGGATGTAAAGACCTCTACACTGAAAACTACAGTACTCTGAAAAAGGAGATTGAAGAGGATATCAGAAAATGGAAAAATATCCCTTGCTCCTGGATAGGAAGAACCAATATAGTGAAAATGGCCTTACTTCCAAAATTGTTACACAGATTTAATGCAATTCCAATTAAAATTCCAACAGCATATCTCACAGAATTAGAGAAAACAATCCTAAAATTCATTTGGAATCAGAAGAGACCTAGAATAGCAAAGGCAATTCTGGGCAACAAAGGCAAGGCAGGGGGCATCACAATCCCCGACTTGAAATTACACTATAAAGCTACTGTGATAAAAAACAGTGTGGTACTGGCAAAAAAACAGACCTGAAGATCAATGGAACAGATTAGAAGAGGCTGAAACAACCCCAGACATACTAAGCCACCTTTTCTTTGACAAAGGTGCCAAACACATTCACTGGAAGAAAGATAGCCTCTTTAATAAATGGTGCTGGAAAAACTGGCTCTACACATGCCGAAGATTAAAACTAGACCCATAACTTTCACCATGCACTAAACTAAATTCAAAATGGATCAGAGATCTAAATATTAAAACAGAAACATTAAATCTGCTGGAAGGTAGGATAGGTAAAACCCTTGGAGACATTGGTGTAGGCAAAGACTTTATGAATAAAATCTCAACCGCACGGGAACTATCCCAAAGAATCAACAACTAGGATCTCATCTTATTAAAAAGCTTTTGCACAGCAAGAGAAACCACCAACAGAGTGAAGAGACAACCCACAACGTGGGAAAAAATGTTTGCCAGCTGTTCCTCAGACAAAGGATTACTATCGAGAACATATAAAGAACTCAAAAAAAAATCAGACCTCCCAAATGTAAAGACCCACTCCAGAAATGGACATCTGAGATGAATGCACATTTCTCAGATGAAGAAATACTAATGGCAAATAAATATACAAAAAAATGTGCAACATCACTAGTCATTCGAGAGATGCAAATTAAAACAACACTGAGATTCCATCTCACCCCAGAAAGAATGGCTATTATTAAGAAATCAGGGCCGGTGAGACGGCTCAGCGGCTTAAGCGCCTGCCTTGCAAGCACAAAGGCCCGAGTTCGACTCCCGGAACCCACATACGAAAAAGGGCCCGGTGATATCGCTCAGCGGCACGGGTGCCTGTTGGCGCGCGAGGTCCTGTGGTCGTCCCCCCGGTCCCAAAAAAAAAAAAAAAAAAAAAAAAAAAAAAAAAAAGAAATCAACTAATAACAAATGCTGGAGGGGCTGTGGGGAAAAAGGAACCCTTCTCCACTGTTGGTGGGAGTGTCGACTGGTACAGCCACCGTGGAAATCAGTGTGGAGATTCCTCAAAAAACTAGGGTTGGAGGTCCCATCTGACCCAGCTATTCCCCTTCTGGGCATCTTCCCAGAAGAGTTAAAAACATCGTACCACAGCGATATATGTGCACCCATGTTTATAGCAGCACAATTTGTAATAGCCAGATCTTGGAAACAACCCAAATGCCCATCAACCAAGGAATGGATAAGAAAGATGTGGTCTTTTTATACAATGCAGTACTATTCAGCCATAAAAAAAAAATAAACTGGAGACTTTTATAGGTAAATGGATGCAACTCGAGAAAATACTCATAAGTGACATAAACCAGACGCACATGTGTAAGCATCGTATTGTCTCTCTAGTATGAGAAACTGAAAGAGTAAATAAGATCCAAAATGTACAATAGACATGGTGAATCAAAAAGCAACTGGTCAAAAGAAAAGAGAGACTGGGATGGGGGAATAGGGAAAAGAAAGAAGAGAAAGGAAAAAAAAATTGTATATATATATATATATATATATATATATATATATATATATATATGATGGTTAAGATAGATACACTACTAATTTTACTTAGTTCATTGAAGAGTAAGGTTTGTGCCAATAATGTCTGGACAACTGAATGCTAATAACTGGTATCCTGAATAACTAACTTAAAGATAACAATACGTAATGCATTAACCATTGTTACCCTCCTATTACGTTGTTTTGAAAATTTGTTCTTTTTTGATTTGTTGTTTTTTCTTCTCTTTAAAATAAAAAAAAAAAGATATAACAGAATGACCCAACTAAATATGTCAATAACAGCAAAATCTTCAATGTATCATGTATATCTAAAGACAAACCAGAATTTTTATGCTCATTAAAATACACAGCTATTCATAAAAAAGTAACATTGTCTAACCTTTCAAAGTCACCTTGCCTCGTAAATTTTGACAACCTATACACGGCCCAGTTGTTAAGCTGTTTAGAGGTCATTCCTCTTCCATTATCCATCACTGCAACTGCAGGTTTTCCTTGTGTTTCATCAAAAAGCTATGAAACAAAATAAGTTCAAAAGATAGGAAAAATCAGTATTTCAAATGTGAAAAGTCAAATACAAAACAAGCGATTCAATAGGCTCACTCATACATTACTGATACCAGTATAAAGTCATACAACTTTCTGAAAGACACTTCATGAAGATCTACCTACTCACAGCCTTAGAATACTTCATCACTTAAATCAGAAATTCCATTCCTCGGAACTTAAGAAAACAATCAGAGATGTGTACAGTCATACAAACAATATTCATCACTTCAGCACTGCTTCTAATGGCAAAAATATACAAAAAATCTGTCAGTAACACAAGACTGATTAAGTAACTTATATCCAATAAACCACTCTGCAAAAATGGAGTATTACATTGCAAAACGTTTGTATGTCAAACGTGTACAATGTATAGTTAAACACAAGATCACAAAAAACAAAACGTACACACACATGTATATACATATTGATAGAAAATAAAAACCTGTCAAGCCAGGTGTGGTGGTGTGCACCTGTAATCCCAGCACTCTAGGAGGCTGAGGCAGGAGGACAACAAGTTCCAGCCTGGCCTGGGCAACTTAGCAGAATCCTGTCTCAAAATAAAAAATAAAACAGGACTCGGACATAGCTCAGTGCAAATGCCCTGGTTTCAATCCTGCATACTGGGGTAGGGGAGAGGATCAGTGAAAAAAATTTAACAATAGATGAAGAAACATTAGACAATTATTTCTACTTGTTATTTCTTTCCTAATTTTTCCCTATTCAATTTGTATTATTAGAAAAATTAAAATTCCTTATGTATTATTTTCTTACCAATTTGATCTGTATTCTTCTAATACCAACATTACGAGAAGTTGCAGACAATGAATTGTCAATTAATTCCGCAAGAGCAAATGCTGGAAGAGATTGAGAAAACATTACTGCTTAACTTTCCCCTCCCAAATACTTCATATAAAAGCTCAGAGTAGAAGAAACTCTGAAGTACCTTAGAGCCGGCACTCTTAATTTCCAAAGAACTAAAAGTATTATCCGATCCTAATGATACCATACACAACACAGGCATCATCAGCAATCACAACCAGTATAAAAAAGCAGTCATCTACTAGTAGTTGTATGGTACTAAACAGCATGAGTCAGCCAGCCAGGATTCCAGGTCCAAGACTTTAAAGACAGACATAAAGACAGGAGACAAACAGAAGACCATAACCAGAGAATCAAACAGTAGTCTGTGGTATGTAATTACTTCACACACTAATCAAGCTAAATACACTTAGAGACACACAAATATATAACTGAAAGTATGACTTAAGTGCTAATCTAGATAAAGCACATTAAAGAACAAGAGAAGCTTGTCAAATGGCAGAACATGTCTTCACAACTGACACAACTACTACTGATTCTCTAGCACACTATGAATTTCATATTCAATTTATTGCCGGGCGTGGTGGCGCATGCCTGTAATCCCAGCACTGGGAGGCTCGGACAGGAGGATCGCTGCCAGTTCAGCCAGCCTGGGCTACACAGTGAGTTCAAAGCTATCCTGAACTACATAGCAAGACCCCATCTCAAAAGAAAAAAAAAAATTTTTTTTTTCAATTTATCAGTGGCTCAGTACTAACATATTCTCCTTTCTTCAAGACTAAACTAGGCCAGTGAGATAGCTCAGCAGCATAAGTGCCTGCCTGGCAAGTGTGAGGTCCTGAGTTCGACTCCCGGTACACACATACGAAAAAAGGGCCGGTGATACCACTCAGCAGCACGGGTGCCTACTGGCATGCAAGGTCCTGAGTTCGACCCCCCAGTACCCACAAAAAAAAAAAAAAAAGACTAAACTATTTCCCATTTTTTTTTTTTTTTTTTTGGGTGGGTACCGGGGGTCGACCTCAGGACCTCGCGCGCCAGTAGGCGCCCGTGCCGCTGAGCGATATCACCGGCCCCTTTTTCGTATGTGGGATACCGGGAGTCGAACTCGGGCCCTCGCGCTTGCCGGGCAGGCGCTTAAGCCGCTGAGCCATCTCACCGGCCCCTATTTCCCATTTTTATTCCCTTATGTTAAAAGGGAAACATACCAAATATATGTCTTAATTCTATAGATGTGTAACCCAACTAAGGTTATAATTAATCTACATAGTACCACTCCAGCAAGCACTTCCAATCACTTTGAACACTTACAGACTATGTTTATAAACTAATTACAATAAAGTTACCACAAATCAAATATATATTCTGGTTAAGGGCAGTAGCTCCAGAAAATGACAAAAAAGATAATGTAGGAAATGGGAGGAAAACAGACTTAGTTAAGAGAAGGAAAAAAATATGAACATAATATCTAATTTAAAAAAAAGAAATCCAAGATTTTGAACTTCTGCCTCTAGAAGACTGAATAAATGATCATATTTCCCATAAAGGGAAAATATGAAAGGGAAGAAAGAAAAATTCAGTTTTAGATTTAATGCTGTAACACCAAATCAAGTTCAGTGAATCAGGGGTTTTATACAGGGAGCTGGAGCAGATACTGCCCTTAATTACCAGACTAAAGACAGCCAAGTATAAAGCTTTGTGCTTCATAGATGGAGACATAATAGTTAAGGCTTAGAACTGTTTGCTAAGAGGAAAGTACAAAAGAAAAGATCACCGAGACGTGAAGAAATAAACACCACACAGTCAAGAACGAGAAGCAGGGAAACAAGGAGGAAAAAAAATCAAGGGATGTACCATAAAGTCACAGAAATCAAAGCAAGAGTTTAAAAATTGAGATTCTCTGCTTATTCAAATGATGGTAGGAATAAAAACTGATACAACAAATCTGGAAGGTAATTAAACTACATTGTAAGTCTTTAATGAATATTAAGATGAAGTACTTTCACCATGATGACACAACCTGCCTACTTAGACCTGATACGAGTAAGGGTGGCGAGAGAGACCAGTGTAATCCAGGTGTCGCCCTGCTGCCTCAGCCCAGGTGGGAGCGACAGAAGCGGTGAAAGTTGGTTTCTGGCCTGAGCAACTCGAAGGCATATGGAAGACAGAATAATGATCAATGCAGATGGGGAAAACTATTTGTCGTACAGGATTCAGGGTTTCCATATTAGACATCCTAGAGTTCAGGTGCCACATGGGCAGCTGGGGGGACAGAACTGGAACTCATGGAACATATGGTGCAAAGTGCTTGCCTAACACATATGAGGCGCTGGGTTCAATCCCCAGCACTACAAACAATTTTTTTTTTTTTTAATGTGGGTACCGGGAGCTGAACTCAGGACCTTATGCTTGCCAGGCAGGTGCTTATGCTGCTGAGCCATCTCACTGGCCCTACAAACAATTTTTAAAAAATGGAATTCAGGTGGAAGCTCCTGATTGCAGTATTTCCAATATTTAACTAAAAATGACCACTTGAGAATCATGTTTAGAAAGATGGTATTTAGAGCCACAACACTGATCACCAAATCTAACTTGATTGGATGTAAGAGAGAAGATAAAGGAACAAAGACCAAACCTTGAGATACATCAACCTTAATACCTAATTGAAGACTGTTCAAGTAAATCACATTATCTAAATTTATATGCATATATCTATAAAATATATAGACATATAAATACATTAATTTTATTTTCAAACAAAAAAGGCTAAAGAAGTATGTGTCATATAAAACCATTTTAAAAATCAAATAACATGAAACGATTCAAAGTGTTCATGGTGGTTACATCTAGGTGGCAGAGATATGTGTGCATTTTATGTTGTATTTATTTATTTATAATTTCCTACAAATGAGAAATAACGCACATACAATGAGTTTTTTTTTTTTTTTTTTTTTTTGAGCCCTGGGGATTAAATCCAGGGCCTTTACACTGAGCTACATTCCCAGGCCTTTAAAATTTTTTTTACTTCTAGACAAGGTTTTGCAAGTGACTAAGTTGGCCAGGCTAGACTCAAACTTGCAGTCCTGCCTCAGTCTCCCAGAATGCTGGAATTATATGCATGTGTCACTACACCCCGCTCAGAAAAAAAACAATTTTAATAAAAAAGTGTATAATCAACATTTAAGTAGTACTGTATAAGGAACCCTAGCAGGATCCACAAGAAAGATCTGGTAAATCAACTACTTTATAAAGATCACAAGTGAACAATCTATCGGGGACAGCAAACTTCTAGAGCTTTCAATGATAACAAAAGGCTGCAGCATGAGTGCCATAGGTTCACCACCTCTGGTCTAATGTAAGATAGAAAAAGGCAAGTAGTAAAGGTAGAAGAAAATGATAAAGGCATGAAGAAAACAACACAAACTTACTTGTACAACTCAGTTATATAAATTTGCAAAGTAGGAGCTAGGGGTGCATATCAATGATAGAGCACTTGCCCAGCATATGGAAGTCCTTGAGTATGGTCCCAGTACTACAAAAACTAATTAACTAATCAATCATCAAAATTTGCAAGGTAGCTGGGCGTGGTGACACATACTTTTAATCCCAGCACTTTAGAGATTGGGATAGGAAGATCACAAGTTCAAGGCCAGCCTGGGCTACAAAGTGAGACACTACCTCAAAAACCAAAACAAAACAACACAAAAATTACTTTGGTAGCTAGGTGTGGTGGCACACATCTGTAATCCCAGTACTTGAGAGGCTGAGGGAGGAGGAGGATCGCCAACAGTTCAAGGCCAGCCTGGGCTACATAGTGAGTTCAAGGCCACCCTGAACTACATAGCAAGACCCTGCCTCAAAAAGGAAAAAAGAAAAAAAATTACTTTCATAACTGGGAGAGGTTTATAGGAAGCCAGGAAGAATAAGTCAGGAGACAAAAATATACATGACATGGGAACACACACAGACGTAAGATCTTCTGTGTGTTCAAACTACTAGTAGGTTAGCTTTAAAGGAGAATATTTTTACTCTCAAGATGACTTCAGTTGAAAGATAGATGTAAATTATAATGAAGTTGAAAAAAGAATCTCAAAAATGAGTGGTCATCGTCTCCTCCTAAGAACTGTGAATGCAGCTCAGTGATACAGGATTTGCCTAGCTCTGGGTTCAATCCCCACTACTGCAAAACAAGAAGATAGTCTTTAATAAAATAGAGAGGATTTCTAAAATGTGAAGGAATGGGACATGTGAGTGGGGACAAAGGAGAGTAAGTCTGCCGAACAGTATGACTGGAATACTTACGCAAAGGATTCTGTCCTTCACTTGCATAATATTCATACATGCCACTCTTAACCAGTGTGTCATAGTGAGGTAGGAAGTCAATTCGTTCTT
Source organism: Erethizon dorsatum (assembly GCA_028451465.1). Lineage (NCBI taxonomy): Eukaryota > Metazoa > Chordata > Mammalia > Rodentia > Erethizontidae > Erethizon > Erethizon dorsatum. Next base: position 26,807,156 of record CM051838.1, on the reverse strand, counting down.
TCGTAGCCGAGAGCAGCAGCTGATTGACGGACTGCAGCAGGTACAGAGTCACTCCATCTGTAACAGTTTCATCTGTAATCATGAATTAAAATTTTAGGTGCCAGATTAGCACCAGAAATGCAATGAACTTGTAATTTTGAATATGCAAATTTTACCTAAGAAATATCTTTAACAATGATACAGGCGAACTCTCAAATAATGGATCTATAAATTCAGTTGTATATTGTTAAATCAAATGGAACAGGGATGGCAACACTTCCACCCATCCAAACCATTCAATTCTTTATTTTTGTTTTGATTTTTTTGGTAGTACTAGGGACTAAACCCAGGGCTGTGTGTGTGTTAGTTGAGAGCTCTACTGCTGAGCTTATACCCAACCCTATAAAATTTTAGTTTGAGAAAGAGTCTTGCTCAATTGCCCAGGCGGGCATCAAACTTTCAATTCTCCTGCCTCAGCCTCCCAAGCAGCTAGAATTACACATGTGCACTACCTCACCCAGGTGAAACACTCAACTGTTAATAAGTTAAACTATCATAGGAAATCAGATGAGGCTCTACATTAGAGTGGTTCTAACATGAACGGAGATAAATAGCTACATTCGAGCAAAGAATTAGGCATGAAAAACTGGCTGTCCTAGAAACTACTGTAAGGGGGTTAAAAAAAAAAAGATAATGGGAGAATTCAATCCCACTTGTTAAGTCCCAAACAAAAGGTGTGTGGTAGGTGTTCAAGCTCTCATATACAGCCCTAGACAACCATAACTACTTTTCTATAATCATGCTTGAAAAATGTAATTTCTGGGCTAACTATGCACATGTAGCCAGTTTCTTCCCTTATCCTAACAGAGTAACCATCATCAATACTTTTAGATACACATCTGTGTAATAATTTATTGCTCTATAATTACATATTAAATGTAAAACTTAATAGCACTATTTACTCACCAAAATTATCACAAGTAATCTCTTTCCTGTTTGTTGTTGTAATAACAAATTTTTCTTCAGGTGAAATGCCAAGTGTCTGTCCAAAGTAAGAGAATAAAATCAATTACTATACAAAGGAAATAAATGTATCACTCAAATTTCCAAGAATGTGAAAATAGTGATAGCATATTATAACCCTGCAGCAATTACTATACTTGTCAAGGAAATATATAACTCAGTTTTTTTGTTTTTTTTTTTTAATGTGGGTACCAGGAGTCAACCTCAGGACCTCGTGCTTGCCAGCAGGCGCTTGTGCCCCTGAGTGATATCACCGGCCCCTTTTTTTCCACTATGTGGGTACCGGGAGTCGAACTCAGGATATCGCACATGCCAGGCAGGCGTTCATGCTGCTAAGCTATCTCACCAGCCCATAACTCAGTATTTTTAAATTCTGCTTTTGCAGAGCCAGCAAAAGCCATATAAACTATTTGTTTAATGAGGTTTTTTTCTACTATCTATCACGTAGAGCACTAGTGATTTGGATCTCTTTAAAGGGTTTTAACATTAGCAAGGCCCACCAAGATAAAGATGTGCTATTTCATGCCATTATGAAGTATAACTTATTTCATAAAGAATAGATATTTAAATATGTAAAAACAAGAGGGTAGTATTTTATAGCACTAAGAACAGCCATGCTATCAAGAATATCTGTATTATATTTAAGAATCTTTACATCTACTATAATCCCTTTCAAAAGAATAATTTTAAAACACTAAAGCAAATTATGAATTACAATGATGAATGTAATCATGTACTGCAAACAAAATACATCTTCTTTCAAAAATTATGAATTACATGGGGAAACTGCAAGAAACAAAAATCCAGAAGACCAAATCCACTGAGTGTGGTGGTGCGCGCCTTTAAGCCCAGCCTCGGGAGGCTGAAGCAGGTTCACCTGGAGTTCAGGCCAGCCTGGGCTACAAAGTGAGACCCTGTCTCAAAAAACCAAACAAAAGAAGACGATGATGAAAAGTGGCAAAGATTAATAGAAAGTGCAAAAGGATGAATAATTAAAAGGAAAAAAATAAAAATGATCAATGAATACGTTAAGAAATGAGAGCGAGAAAAGTGAGTTAACATTCTCATTTAAACTAGAAAGACACATGCTTTTCCTAAAATGAAACAATACAACAATGTACAGTCAGGAGAGGTTTCTGCTTCAGGAACAAACTAGCTAATCTAGAGCAAACTTCCCCCTTGAGAAAAACTAGACCAGTGATATTCAAATCTTCAGTGCTGACACCCTTTTTGTCATTCCTGGAATTAACTAGGGTACTGAATATTGACAAAGTTAAAGAACAAAATCACCTATCCTGTCTTTGCTGTACCAACTGTATTTCAGGATAACCACACAGCTGTAGTTGACGAGACAACTAGTTGTTTAAAGAATTCTAGCTCATAAATACAGAGAAAATGTCAGTCAGAATTATCACCATCAGCAGATGAACTATTAGACCAAAATTTTTTTATGGAGCAATCCAGGTGAATCCAGGTGAACAGTCCAGGTGAAACACCCACATACTATATGCTTCCTGAGGTGATTTCATATGAAGTACTAGCACTACCTACAAAGTGCTCTTTGTCTCTGGACCCCAAAGAAATTGAACCTAAATCTAAGCAAGCCTTTAAAGTTAACTTCTGGTTTCCCAAATATATGGAAATAAAACAAGTTAAAGGACACCATAAAGGAGCACAGATGAGCCAGCTGTGGCAGTGCACACTTGTAATCCCACTACTCAGAATACTGAGGCAGGAGGATCTCAAATTTGAGGTCAGCCTAGGCAACTGAGTGAGACTTTCTCAAAAATAAAAGTCCTGGGGCCGGTGAGATGGCTCAGCGGCTTAAGCGCCTGCCTGGCAAGCGCGAGGGCCCGAGTTTGACTCCCGGAACCCACATACGAAAAAAGGGGCCGGTGATATCGCTCAGCGGCACGGGCGCCTGCTGGCGCGTGAGGTCCTGAGGTCGACCCCCCGGTACCCACAAAAAAAAAAAAAAAAGAAAAAAAAAAATAAAAGTCCTGGGGATACAGCTCAGTAGTAGAGTGTCTGCTTAGTATAAAGGGGGTGGGGAGGGGAAGAAAGAAGAGGGTGTCTTAGTTATTTTTCTCTCATTGCTGAGACAAAATACCCAACACCCAAAGTTAAAGGGGGAAAGGTTTATTTAGCTCACAGTTTGTAGAGGTTTCAGTCCATAATCGGCTGGCCCTAAGGCAAGATGGCATGGCAGAGGAGCAACCATTTATGGCAGTGGAAAAGAGAGGAGGGGAAAAACAAGCCTCCTTCTGCCCCTTTTATCTTATCCAGACTTTTGAGATTAGGGCGGTGCCAATCCAATCAGTGGACTGATCCAGCAATCACTCACCCTTAACCCCAGCACCCTTAATCCCAGAATTGCACTACGAATCAATCACAAACTCTAGATTCAGCTGCCCCCGAAAAATCCCCATCTAAAAGTGCATGAGGCTTTGGGGGGGACACCCAGACACAAACCAAAATACAGGGTGAAAACATACAGGGAAATAATTTTGAAAAGATAGGAAAGAATTTCTGAAAAGACAAATCTTGAAAGCCATAAAAGAAAAGACCAGAAACATGAAAAGTTGCACTACACCTCACTAGTTTTCAGAGACATTAAAATAACTTGCTATCGGGCCAGTGAGATGGCTCAGCGGCGTAAGTGCCTGCCTGGCAAGTGCGAGGGCCCGAGTTTGACTCCCGGAACCCACATACGAAAAAAGGGCCGGTGATATCGCTCAGCGGCACGGGCACCTGCTGGCGCGCGAGGTCCTGAGGTCGACCCCCCGGTACCCACACACACACAAAAAATAATAACTTGATATCATTCCATCAGATAGACAAAATTTTAAATTCTGATCTCTACCAAAGGGTAGACTTCCATAAAAGGAATTAGAAGCCTATAGATTGCTGACGAGACTAAAAATTAGTACTGTACAGCCACATTAGAAAACAATTTGGCACACTTTAGTAAACATTTACTTGCACCTTATGCAATTATACCCTAAAGAAATAAAGCCCTAGATATAAGTTAAATGGGAATAAGATTTTATTTGTTTAGCAGACACAGAAATTGATCTTACAGATTTCGGGGGGTGAGAACAGTATCTTCCTATGTTGACCAGGTTGGCCTCAATCTTTTGATTCTCCTGCCTCAGCTTCCTAAATAGCTGGGATTACAAGCATGCACCACTGCCACGGTTGATCTCGCAGATATTTATTAGGTTTCTATACAAATGGAGCAGCTAGTTTTTTTGTTTGTTTGTTTGTTTTTTGGAGGTACTAAGTATTGAACCTACGGCCGTAGATTCACATTAAGCTACATCCCCAGCCCTTTTTATTTTTTGCTTTTTTGAGACAAGTTCTTGCAAAATTGCCCAGGCTGGGCTCAAACTTGTGATCACCCTCCCAGTGTTGTGATCACAGGTACATACCACCACACATGGCTATTTGTTTTTAATTACTGCCTTTTAATGAATTCTACAATGTCCCAGTTGTTAGATCATGTGCTTATGCATCCTGCAAGACAAAATACGCTTTCATAGTTATTGGAAAACCACCTGCAAATGATTTAAAATCAATGTGCAACTGAAAAGTACATCTAATTATCCCATGCAAGCTCCCCATATATCTATTATTTTTAAGTTTTCTTGGAAGACTGTTCTAGGAAAATTGCTAGGATATTTTATCTAGCTTTTCACTCATTACGTAGATGCCTTCTATCAATATAGGTTTACCTTTTGTTTATTTCTTGAGACAGGGTCTTGCTATGTAGCCTACGGTGGCTTCGCCTCAGCCTCCCAAGTGCTTGGTTTACAAGTATGTGCCACCACACCAGCTTTCCAAATATTTTCAAGAGTAGGGACACCATCACCTTATTCCTTCCTCTCACAGTCACAACTGTGTTATTATCCTGATCTGATTTCACCCCGCAAAAACTGTACAGATGTTCCCCTATAATAGGATTACTTCCAGTAAACCCATAAATTAAAAATATTCAGTCAAAAATGCATTTCATAAACCTCACCTGCCAAACATAGCTTAGGCCTGCCTACTTTAATCCTTTTATCCCTAGTGTTCCATTTCTTTTTCTTTTTCTTTTTTTTGTGGGTACCGGGGGTTGACCTCAGGACCTCGCGCACCAGCAGGCGCCCCTGCCGCTGAGCAATATCACCGGCCCTTTTTTCGTATGTGGGATCCGGGAGTCGAACTCGGGCCCTCACGCTTGCCAGGCAGGCGCTTACGCCGCTGAGCCATCTCACCAGCCCCCTGGTGTTCCATTTCTGAACACTCCTAACTAAAAAAAAAAGGTAAAATTTTTTCTCTTCAAATTCTTGTTCCATGAATTTTTCTAGGTAACACACATGAACTTCATGCAAAAACTAAAAAAATTGCAATCTTCGGCATAATTGGGTTAAACGTACTCGGAAGATTTGCAGTAGCCTATAGGTGAGCAAAATCATCTTAACATAAGGTGTATTTTAAAACAAAGTATGGAGACAAACACAGCGACACATCTGTAATTCCAGTACTCTGGCAGGCTGAGACAGGAGAATCAAGCTTGAGGTCAGCCTGGGCAAGCCAGTGAGACCTTGTCTCAAAATAAAAAATAAAATGGTTTTGAGATGTAGCTCAGAGACAGAGCATTTACCTGGAATGTATGAGGCCCAGGATTCAATTCCCAGTACTTCAAAAAATAAAATATTGAACAGCTCATACAGTTTATGAATACTGTATTAAAAGTGAAAAATGATATTGTATGGCTTATACTGCTAGCCTAGGAAAAGATCAAAATTCAAAGTATGGTTTCTGCTGAATGGCTTATCACTTCTGCACCATCACAAAGTTGACCCAAAGTCAAACAAGCCTAATTCAGGGACTGCTGCAGCTCTCCTGCACTGAAGCAGAGCTATATTTAAAAGCCACAAATTCTACTTAATAAATACTGTGTACTATTATTCATTAAAACATATAAGCTATTTTGTTTCTCTTGCTTCATCTATAATTATAAAAATTACTTCTTAATTCATTATTTTTCTAAGTATTTTTTTTTTTTTTTTTTTGTGGGTACCGGGGGGGTCGACCTCAGGACCTCGCGCGCCTGCAGGCGCCCGTGCCGCTGAGCGATATCACCGGCCCCTTTTTCGTATGTAGGATCCGGGAGTCGAACTCGGGCCCTCGCGCTTGCCAGGCAGGCGCTTATGCCGCTGAGCCATCTCACCGGCCCTTTTCTAAGTATTTTATAGCTCTGATATTTGAGAAATGTAAACTCAATATTTTTACATTAATCATTAGGCTTCTATTCAAGACATCATATCCTCTCTCCATGTTTCTGGTCTAAAATCTATCTTTTTTTTTTTTTTTTTTTTTTAATGTGGGTACCGGGAGCCGAACTCAGGACCTCGCGCTTGCCAGCAGGCACTTGTGCCACTGAGCGATATCACCGGCCCTTTTTTTCCTTTATGTAGGTACCGGGAGTCGAGCTTAGGACCTTGCGCTTGCCAGGCAGGCGCTTATGCCGCTGAGCTATCTCACCGGCCCTAAAATCTATCTTAAATGCAAACTTCTTCATTTATTTGTACTACCTTGGCTTAGAATGCAGATATACTCCTCTGTTGTTCCATTTATGAAAGCAGTATGACATTCTACCCATGAGTTCTGATTAGGCTTTTTACTTTGATAAGAACAATCTTGCCTGGCCAGGCATGGCATGCCTGTAATCCCAGCACTCGGGAGGCCGAGGCAGGAGGATCACTGTGAGTTGGAGGCCAGCCTGGGCTACAAAGGGAGTTCAAAGCCAGACTGAACTGCATAGTGAAACCCTGTCTCAAAAAGACAAAAACAAACAAACAAACAAAAAAAAACCCAAAAAACAATCTTGCCTTTTTCTGGGTTGGTTTTTAAAGCAGCATATGAATCTGTCTTTAATGGGCAATACAAAACACTTACCCTGCATGCCCTTAGATCAGCTTTAAACTACCCGCAACATACTTTCTCTCAAAAGCCAAATCGAAGAAACATTTATGAAAGGCTAACTTGCAGTCCATAAAATGTGAACACATTATATTCATCCACTGGCTGAGTTCTGACCCCAGCACCAAAGCAATCATCCTCGGATCCAGGGAGTCAGAACTCCAACTGTACTGCCTCTGGAATCCTGCGAACTGGCCTTAGTGATCGGTGCTGTGGCAGTGTATCTGACAGCTGCGCTCCTGCATCGCCCAGAGACCAGGAACACTTACCCTGAACCTGAGTAAGAATTCACTACAAAAATTTGGATAGTTAGTGGTTAAAACAGCCTGCACTGCCATCCCTTGTTTTTGTTTGTTTGTTGTGACAGGGTCTCGCTATGTAGTTCAGGCTGGCTTTGAACTCACTATACAGCCCAGGCTGGCCTTGAACGCATGGCGATCCTCCTGCCTCAGCCTCCCGAGAGTGCTAGGATTATAGGCATGCACCACCACGCCTGGCTCCCTTGTTTTAAAGGACACTATAAATCAAGTATTAATTATATTTCCTTCTTTGCTTTGATCACTAGGAACTCAAAGCTGATTTTATGACAACTTTAATAATGCGAAGTAGTTTCTAATAAGCTCCAATTTATTGACTTTTTCAGGTATCTTCTTACTACTCTCCTATCTACCTTCCTTTTCAACTTGTTATTTTTAACATATTGTACAGTTACAAGCTACCACAAGTATTTTTTTGAACAGAGATTACTTCATGTAACAGTTATAAGCCAACTAGTTAACGCTCCTGCCCCAAAGAACATACAGTATCAAAAAAAATAGAACGGGTCAGAAAACAACCCAATTAAAGAGTGGGCAAAGGGCCTAAAGACACATTTCTCAAAAAACATACAAATGACCTTATCCCAAATGTCTGGGACCAAACGTGATTTGAATTTTGAGCTTTTTTCAGATTCTGTAGTATCTGCATACACCATACACACTGAGGTACCTTGGGGATGAGCTCCAAATCTAAACACAGAATCCTTTATGTTTCATAACATACATATAGTCTGTGGATATTTTTAATAATTATATGCATGAAAAATTTCATGGTATGGAATTTCCATCCGTGGTATCATGTCAGCATTAAAAAGTTTCAGAGGCTGGAGCATTCCAGACTTCAGATTTTCATATTACAAATGCTCAACCCATATTATGAAAAAAACACTGAACATCACTAATTATCAGTGAAACGCAAAATTAAAACAATAGAACATTACCTCACAACAGTCAAAATACCTATTACAAAAAAGACAAAAATCAGTCTGTGAGGATGTGGAGAAAAGGGAATCCTGATATGAAGTACTGTTGGTGAGATATAAATTACTACAGCTATTATGGAAAGCAGTATGAAATTTCCTAAAAAAACAAATCTAGCGGGGCATGGTGGCGCACACCTACAATCCCAGCACTCTTGGGAGGCTGAGGCAGGAGGATCGCCCATGAGTTCAAGGCTAGCCTGAACTACATAGTGAGACCCTGTCTCAAATCAAAGAAACAAACAAACACCAAAAACCAACCACCACCCCCACAAATCTAGCAACCATATTGGGTATATAACCAAAGGAAATGAAATCACATATTGGCAATACCAGCACTCCTATATTCACTATTCACAACAGTGAAGACATGGAATCAACCTGTGTCCATCAACAAAGGAATGGATAAGGAAAATGTGGTATCTATACACAGCAGAGTACCATTCAGCCCCCAAAAGGAAATCCTGTCATTTGGGACAACATGGGTGAACATGGAGGATCTTATGTTTAGTGAAATAAGGCAGGCACAAAAACACAACAAAACTTACATGTGGGGTGTGAAGAGGTGGAACTCACAGAAACAAAGAGTAAAATGGTGGGAACCAGAGATAAACAGATGAAACAGGGAAGGAGGTGGGAAGATACATGCTGGTTAAACGACACGAAATTCCAGTTAGAATGAATGGTTCAAGAGAACTACTGTACATCACGGCAACTGTAGTTAACAACAATATACTACACATTTGAAAATTGTTAAAAGTAGATTTTAAGTGTCCTCAACACAAAAAAATAAGTATGAAATATGTTAGTTTGACTCAGCTAGTCCACTATTTATACATATTAAAACATCAGATAACCACAAATATACAGTTTAAATAAATATATACCATTTTTACTTGTGAATTTCAATTACAGGTTGGGGATGTAGCTCAGTAGTAAAGGACCTGCTTAGTATGTGTGAGGCGTTGGGTTCAATCCCCAGCACTACAAAATGTTAAATTGTTTAAGTTTTTAAATTAAAACCAATTGGCCAGGGGCCGGTGAGATGGCTCAGCGGCTTAAGCGCCTGCCTGGCAAGCGCAAGGGCCCGAGTTCGACTCCCGGAACCCACATACGAAAAAGGGGCCGGTGATATCGCTCAGCGGCACGGGCGCCTGCTGGCGCGCGAGGTCCTGAGGTCGACCCCCCGGTACCCACAAAAAAAAAAAAAAAAAAATACTAAAACCAATTGGCCATATGTCCACATATATTTGTTTCTTTTCCTATAGGTCTATATTTACATCAATACTTACTGTACTGTCTTATTTACTGTAGCAAAATTAGTCTTGAAATCAGATAGTTTTATTCTCTTTCTTTTCACCTGTCCCCTACAGCAAAGAACTTTACTGGAGGCAGAGTAGTACAACGTAAAGAACAAGAGTTCTGGGTATGAATAATAATTTGCCTTTTACTATGTGATTTAGGTGACACTGCCATCTCCAAGAGTGAATTTTCATTTCTATAAAAAAAGGGCTAATACTACTTCCCCTATATATCTAAGAGAGTTACTCAGACATCTCACTGGGGAAGGGGAGAGTGAAACAGTTTATTTCTAGAGGGAGGATAAATTAGCACAACTTTGTGAAAGCAATTGAAAAACATATGTCATCAATCACTTCTCGGCCTTTTGGCTAAGATCAACTGCAAAAAAATATTTATCAGGGGGTTCCTGATAAAATAAAAATGTTCCTGGGGGGCTGGTGATATAGCTCAGCAGCATAAGCACCTGCCTGGCAAGCGCGAGGTCCTGAGTTCAACTCCAGGTACCCGCATATATTAAAAAAAAAAAAAAAAGTTCCTAACTTTGATACAGAAAATTTACTTATATTCCTAAAGAAACAATAAGCTGGCTATGGTGCACACCCCTTTAATTCCAATAGTCTGGGAGGCTAAGTCAGGATGGTAAATTTGAGCCCCACCTAGGCAATTTAGAGACACAGTGAGACACTACCTCTAAAATATATAACAATAATAATGTAATAATAATAATAAAAAGACCTGGGTATGTAGCTCAATGTGAAGGCCCTGGATTCAATCCCCTCTATTGCAAATAATAATAATAAAAATGACACAAAAGACTGTATTCAAAAATGTTTACCATAACATCACTTGAAATCACAACATTGAAAGTAATATCAAATGTTATATTCTCTTCTCATTTTTATTATGAAGCTCTGCATTAAAATAGACACTTCGTGAGTTTGATTCGTGGTACCAAAAAAAAAAAAAAATAGACAATTCTGGCAACATTAAGTGAAAAAAGACACAGTGATAGAAGGGTGTGTGTGTGAAGGTTGCAAAGACACGCCAATGCTAATAGTGGTTACAGTTAACTTTCACAGTGAGTAAAAGATTTAATTTTTCCTCCCCGCTTCCATATTCTTAATGTGCAGACATTTTTATAATAAACATAAAGATTTTCCCTTCTGTGGTATGGTTCTGAATACATTCAACCAAAATGATGACCGCTTACTTTCCAATACACAACGGGACCATATATTAAGGAACAGGAAAAAACCCTCAGCTTATATAGGTTTTTGTCTTCATTCATCAGCTACTCTAATGTAGGCATTTACAATGTGTCAGGGACAGTTCTAGACACTGGCAATACAACTGTGAACAAAACAGTCCTTGCTCTCAAATCGTTTTCATTCTACCGATCTTATTTCAATTATGTCAGCAACTGTAGAGGGCTATGTCCCTAGGATCGCTGTAAAACCATCAGTCCACTCAAGCCAAAACACTGCTTCAAAGTTCGCTTTCCTTGGAAGCTAAGTGCTGTTCATGGCTTTAAAAAGTGCAATATGTTATTCATTCAGGGCATGACCGCGTTCCTTAAAAAAGCTCAGGCAACAATACCAACCTGCTGGCTACAAAGTACTACTTCACAGTTTAAAGCAGGTTTTCCTACACAGTCATTCGCTCTGAAGTAGACTAATGCAGTGGGTATGCACGGTTTTTGCTGTTGCAGGGCTACCCAGGGACACCTGTCGGGTTGGTTCAGGAACTCCCGGGGCAGCTCCACCTGCGAGGCCAGGTTGGACAAGTGTCTGCAGCCTGAGCACCCCGCCAGGGCGCGCCTTGCGAGCGATCATCAAATCATGACTCGGGGTGAGTCCAGTGCGGGAACCTCACAACTGCTCCCATCGCGACTCCGCAACGAAGCCAGCGGGTACAACTCTAGCTACTTTTTCTTTCTTTCTCTTAAAGTTTACAAACTAAGGACCAACACCGAGCATACCCCACGTTGGTGATCTCACCCAGCGCGGCCCGCGCCGACGGCCCCCGAGGTCTCGAACCCCGGGCGAGCGCACCGCGCGCACCGCACAGGCCGGCGGGGGCCGGTGACAGCTTTATGGCCCCGCGCGCGCCCGGGTCCCCGCCGCCGCCCCCCCGGCCGCCCGGCCCTACCTGACACACGGAGGCGCGGAAGCCCGCGAAGCCCGCGCGCTCGGCGACCTGCAGCGCCCGGTCCCCGAGCTCCGACTCCTTCCCGCGCCGGTCGTACAAGTACACCGTCCGGGGGCCGTCGCCCGCCGTCCCCGCCGAGGCCGCGCCGGGCCCGCCGCCGGCCGCTGCCATATTGGAGGAAAAGGAGAAAAGACAGCGGTGCCGGCGCCGCGTCCGCCGCCTCGGCCCCGCGGTGCGGCCTCCGCGCGGCGCCCTCCGCCTCAGTCCCCGGGCGGCTGGAGGCCTCGGCCCGGCGCGCGGCGGCTCCTCCTCAGCCGCGGGCGCGCGATCACCCGGGAACCTATTCAAACGCGCTTGGGCCCGGGCACCACGTCACTTCCGCGGAGGAGGAGACGCGTGGCGCGCTCCTCATGGGCTCGCGCCCGCCGCCGCCGCCCACGCGAGCCGCGCCGCGCTACCCGGGAGCAGGACCGCCGCCGCCTCCAGGCGTGTGGCGTAGGAAGAAGAGCGGCGCGCGCGAGGGGCGGGGCGAAGCCTGCGGGCCGGGGAGGGGCGGGGCCTCGGGCAGAAAGGCCCCGCCCCCGGCGCGCCCGGATTTGGAGGGAAGCGCGGACCCCAGCGGGCGCCTGCGCACTAGAGGGCGAGCGCCGAGGCCGAGGCGGGAGGCCGCGCTTTCTCTCCCTGGAGAGGGGCCTCGTGTCTTCACGTCTTGTTGGGAGCCCTCGAGTGGAGCTCGGCCGTGTGGCTCCGGGGCCGCGACGGCGCTGGCGGCGGCGGGAAGCCTCGAGCCGCGGCCTCGCGGGCGGCACCGCCGCGCTCCCGCTTTCCCGGGGGCTCTCGTGGGGACGCGGGACGTGGGCCGGGGGCGGACTGAGGCCGCGTCGGCGTGTCCTGGCAGCGTCCCTTCCGCCCTGCGCCCCGCCCGTGCCCGCCGCCGCGGCCCTGCTGGGGCCCGTGAGCGAGAGACGCAGGTCACTGGGGGTCAGGTCGATGCTCGCAAAGGCTGCTGGGTCACGTTCAGTACCGGCCTCCGGCGCCTCGGCGGGGAGCACTGCATTATCCTGACAGCCCGCGCGGAGCGCCTAACTCGGCAACCAGTAAATGGCCTCGTGGGAAGACTGGGTTTACTCTGCAAGTCTTAAAAATATGTAGTACGTGACGCTGGTGTGTCTGAGGTGTGATAAAATATGCGATGACTCTTTTAAAACTATTACTGTGAAAGACACATTGCCGTTATTCCCCTCGAAATCTTCCCCCTCGCTTCCGACACACTTGTCCCTTTGTTCTTGCCCCTTTCTGAAGCAGCCCTGGAAGTCCTCTTTCCTGAGAGTTCGTGGCTGTCTCCATGTTCTGAATCCATTTCACAAGTTTACTTTTCATGGTCATTTTAGCTTCGGGGAAAAGCCGGAAGTCCCAGGATACCAGATCTAGTGGATAAGGACAATGAGGACACATTGTGATTTTTTTTTTTTTTTTAATCAGCCTGCCTTTCCATTCAATGGCACTTGGCAGCAGCAGTCACTGTATTTTTGATTGCACCTTGTAAAGATGCTCAGGACAGAAAACTTCCGGAACTGCTTCAGAAAGTAGCAAGAACAATGGGGAAGTGCAGAGGGGTGTATTTTGAGGGGAATTCATGCACTTTGTTTTTAACTAGAATTAAAAAAAAAAAAATTTAAACAGGGCTGGTGAGATGGCTCAGCGGCATAAGCGCCTGCCTGGCAAGCGCGAGGTCCTGAGTTCCACTTCTGGTACCCAAACACACAAAAAAATTTAAACATACTTCTTTGATTAGCCTTGGTAAATTCACGAAGCCCAAGTTAGCAAATTGAGAGATTATTCAAGTTTCCAAAAGTTAGCGTTCGAGGTCTGAAAGTGTGTTTTCTGTTTCACTGTCACTGCCCAAAACCTTCATGGTTACTTAGGGAGAGACTGATAAACTTAATGTGTGTTGTGAACAGCTTTGGTTGTTGCTGGCAACATGTTCCGGGATGGGGGTGGATTATTACTGGCCTGACATACATCACAGGAAGAACACGGCGGAAAGTGTGAAGGTGTGTCTTTGGGAAATAAAAACGCCACCGCTGCCAGGTGGGAGAATGGAGCAATAGTTGGCAGAAGGCAGAGAGTTAAGTTGTGTCCAAATGCCATTCGTGTTCCTGGAGAGATGTGGCGACACCAGGAGACAAAAGTAACCCCCAACTCCCATGGCGTTTTTATGAAGCCTCATGTTCTTTCAATTCATGTGAACATTTCCTTGTTTCTTTATATACTGGCATTTGATACGGACTCAAGGAAAAAATACAGCTTGTCTAAGTCTTAGTTAATGAATTGTTTTTCTATTTCTGCAAATTGGGACTACAGCTAGAGGTTCATCAGGACAACAGTTTCTCACCTCTGTGTCACACCAAATTACACAGTGACGTGGGTACAAGCAGAAACACCTTTCCTGTCTTAGGGAGGGACTTCAGGATAATCTCTAGAAGAGATCCAAGGGGCTGCAGGACACGTGTACTTGAGTGTTACAATTCTTGTTTGTTTTGGGGGTCCTGGGGATTGAACCTAGAGCCTTCACAATGAGCTGCATCTCCAGGACTTCTTTTATTTGTTATTTCGCGAAATCACTAAATTGCCTAGGCTGGGCACAAACTTTCCATCCTCCTGCCTCACCCACCCAGAGCACTGGATTTCAGGTGTGTGTCACCAGACCTGGCTGTCCTCAGAATCTTTTAAAATTGACTGTTGTCACTACTGGAGTTGCAAACACTCAATTGTGGTTAGAAAGGTGCTGTTTGCTTCCACATCAAGCTCATTATCAGATCCCGCAACCCTTGTAATTTCACGATGTTCCTGATTACCGTGTGCTTTCTGTCTCAGTGACAGCCCTAATAGAACACCTTCGACAACTCAGAAGGAACAAATTTTTAAGTCATCACTGCTTTGGAAAATGTTCTCTTTTTTTGGTATTCATGGTTTTTCACCCACTTGAGTGAAATAGGAAAATATGACTCTGCAAATCTTGTTTGTATACATACACACACAGCAAAACTTCTGAAGAAACATAAAGTTCTAAATTTTTCTCTCTACCCCAAACCTAAAAGTCATATTGCCTCTCTTGACTAGAACAAGGTACTTTTTATCCTTTTTCACCCCCTCCCCATACCTCAAATTGAGGATTGTGACTATTGGCAATCAGAAGCAATAGGAAAATTATACATATAGGTATAGCAATACCTCGGTTCACGAACGCTTCTGTTCGTGAACAGTTTGGTTCACAAAATTTGGTTCAACAAATTTTGCTTCCATTCTTGAACTCTGCGTCAGGTGACGAACACGTCCATGGCTATCTTCCCCAGAATCGTGGACCGAATTAAGTTCGTGAACCGGGGTGCCACTGTATATGGTATAATAAGAACTGTCCTAAAAAGACACTGGCAACAGAGTAAAGAGGTACTCCATGTTCTGCACTCTTTATGCCTGTTTAAATGATAAAGTGGCAGTTATTAAAAGTGTCTTCATTCATTCAGCAAATACATAGAAATTGAGGGCTCAAATCAAAATCCCTATCTTCATGGTGCTCACATTCTATGAGAGGTGACAGAAACAATTTTTAAAACACACAGAGTTCATATAGTGATCAGTGTACTATCGAGAGCAGGGTGTGGTGGCGTAAACCTATAATCCCAGCTATGCAAGAGGCTGAGGCAGGAAAATCTCAAATTGAAGGCTAGCCCAGACAATTTAGCAAGGACCCTCTCAAAATAGAAAATAAAAAGGGCTGGAGATGTAGCTCAATGGTAGAGTGTCCTTGGGTTTCGAGAGAGTTAGGGACCACCATGGTGGGACAGGAGGCTAGGCTGACAAAATACACCCCTGGGCAGAGTAAACTATTACCCTTCGTAGGATGAGATGTTTCAGGAGACCCATTGTGAGGCACTGATAAACCACAAGATCAGAATGTGGATAAGATGAGAAACTGTTACCAAGAGAAAAACTAAGCCCTCTAATTTAACTTGTTCTTAGTCAAATTCAAATCACTAACTTTAGAGTTCACAGAGCCGGGCAATACATAATTAGCTTCTCAGGAGCTTTGCTCTAGAGAACACCTCTAACATGTGGGTTACCATAACAGTTGCCTGGGTTGTATCCCAGGGAACTGAAAGTCCACTCCTCACAATCCGCCAGTACCAGGGATTGAACCCCAGGTCTTCACACTGAGCTACATCCCCAGCCCTTATTTATTTTTTTTTAATTTTGAGAGAGGATCTTGCTAAATCATGATGTTGGCCAAGCTGGGGATGAACTTGAGATCCTCCTGCCTCAGCCTCCCAGAGTGCTGAGATTATGGGCATGTACCACCATAGCTGGCTTAGATCACATTTGCTGAGAACACTGGCTCTTCACTTGGGCCTAAAGATAGCTGATGGGTGACAGAAATGGGATAAAAAGCTTGCCATCTGTGTCTTCATATTGTGTCTGTCCCCTTTGCCCTCTTAGTCCTTGAGTCTGATTCTACTCCGCTCTGCACGAAGACTTGTTGCTGATTAAAGAGCTGTTTCATCCACAACTATGGGAATGGTCATTGTTAATTTCGCCTGTTGCCTGCGGGAGCTGGGATATGTTGCTCTTTCAGCCACTCAACACTGAGAATCCTCCAGCCCCATCACGAGACCAGGACGCAGATGCAACAACTTGAGCTGGGAGAGGAGCCTGGCAGGTCCTGAGCGAAGTTGGACCGCTGGGACCCCCAGTATGAAGCCAGGATGTTTTGCACGGAATGATGGCTCCAGATGCACAAACCCAGCAGCCTCTAGGACGAGTTGACCATGATCACCCAGTGGTCCAAGTCTGTTACAAAAAGGAGCATCTTTTAGAACCTTGTCCTTGGCCAAAGGGAATTAATGGACTTTTGCCTACCCCAGCAAATGAACGAAAACCTGCCGCTCTCTCTGTTGTGCAGGCAGCAGTGTGGGCACCCTTTCTCTCAACCAAGCACTGGCTCTCTTGAGGTCAGAGCCCCGAATCAGCTGAAGGTCCCCCCCAAAGCTTTGCCCACGTAGCACTGCGTGTGTGCTTGCAATATTTGACCCAGTCTCGTTCCTACTGTCTATGGGTCCAAAGATCCCATCTTCTGCTATCAGCTTTGATCCCTAGTCCCAAAAAGTACTGCTATTACTAGGACTATTGGTGATGATGATGCCATGGGGGAAATACAGTGTGGAGGGCACCAGGCTCTGAAGTTTTATAAAGGGTTGGAGGAAATCTCTCTGGTAAGGTGACATCAGAAGCCTGAAGGAAGTGAAAGGCTGGGTGTATGTTGCTCTGGGAAACAAGGGTTCCTGCAAAGGGAAAAGTGACTACAAAGTCCCTGAGTTTTGGACGAACTCACCATGCTTGGTGTCAGTTACAGAGAGTAATGGGGCTGGGATTAGAGGCATCAATGGGGAGAAGAGGAGTAGTGGGAAAGGAGATCACGCATGACCTCATGGGTCATTGCGATCGCTTTGGCATTAACCCTCAATAAAATGGGAAGGATGGGATGAATTGGAGCAGAAGTGTGATATGTTTTTTTTTCTTTTATTTTTGAGACAAGGTTTTGTTAAATTGCCCACAGTGGCCTCGAATTGTAATCCTCCTGCATCAGCCTCCCACATTGCTGAGATTACAGGCATCCACCACCACACCTGGCCCCTGACATTTTTTAAAGACAAATACACAGATGGCTGTGTTGAAGATAGAGTACAAGAGGCCAAATGCAGAGGCCAGCAGACCAGACAGGAAGCTGCTTCAATAACCTGGGGAAGAAACAGTGAGTACTGGTCGAGATGGATGTTTTTTTGTTTGTTTGTTTGTTTGTTTTGTGGGTACCGGGGGGTCGACCTCAGGACCTCGCGCGCCAGCAGGTGCCCGGGCCGCTGAGCGATATCACCGGCCCCTTTTTCGTATGTGGGATCCGGGAGTCGAACTCGGGCCCTCGCGCTTGCCAGGCAGGCGCTTAAGCCGCTGAGCCATCTCACCGGCCCAAGATGGATGTATTTTTAAGGTGACACTTAAAAATACAGATGTGTGAGTGGGGAAAAAAAAAAGCATGGAGTATATGAAGAAGAGAGTAATTAAACCAATCTCTAAAGCTTGCGGCTCTTGAGGAAGTATTGTGCCTGCTTCTGTATTTTTACCTACCCAGCATCTCAGTTGCTGCCCAGATTTGGGGGAGTCCCCATCCAATGCAGCTAAGGGCAGGCGGAGCTCACCTTCCCCTGAATTTATGGCTGAAAAGACCACACACTCTCCAGTCCACCTCGCAGCTGAGACGCATGCATATGGCTGGGCTCAGCGATCAGAGGTTTACAGGAGAGCAGAGGCCGCCTCCAGTTCATAAAAGCAGAGGCACCCTGACCCCAGGTAGGAAGGCAGTGGTACACTCAGGGAACCAGTTCATGATTTTAGCTATGCTTCTGGCTAGGTACCCTGCCACGCCAATATTGGGCATTGAACGCAGGGCCTTTGCACTGAGCTACATCCCCAGCCCATTTTTGTTTTTTGTTTTGAGACAGGGTCACGCTAATCACTAAGTTGCCCAGGCTGGGCTTGAATTTGCCATCTGCCATACTTCTGCCTCAGCCTCCCAGAGTGCCAGGATTATAGGCTGGGTAGCTTTGAAGTTGGACAGACCAACCTCCCAGCAAATCTGTAACTACCCCATTTCCTAGCCAAAAATATGTTTCTGGGGTTTTGTTTTGTTTTGGAGGGGCAGTTTGTTTTTTGTGTTCCCAGTACTGGGAACAAACTCAGGGACACTGTACCACCGAGCTATAGCTCCAGCCCTTTTTATCCAGGCTGGCTTCACACTTGTGATCCTCCTGCCCCAGCCTCCCAAGTAGCTGGGATTATAGGCATGTACCACTGAGTGCAGCCTGTTTCTGCTTTAAAGGAAGTGGTTTCTTTTCCTTGCAACTAAAAACCCTGATAGATCCACTAAGGGCTAATATTCCTCCTATTAATGTTGTAATAATAAAAACTGCCATTCATTGCATAAGTGAGGCACTAAGTTCAATGAGTTCTGTTAGATAGATATTCCCACATTAGAACTGAGGGCAGACATGTTAGGAAAAAAGGAAGAAAAATAAAAGTACAAGCTCAACAGGACAGGTTTATTTCAGAACAAACCTAAAAGGAACTACCCTGGCATTTAGATCAGACTGGTAACTTTTTTTTTTTTTTTTTTGAGACAGGGTTTCCCTATGCAGTTCAGGCTGGCTTTGAACTCACTTGTAGCCCAGGCTAGACTCGAACTCGCAGCAAACCTCCTGCCTCAGCCTCCCGAGTGCTGGAATTACAGGCGTGCACCACCATGCCTGGCCAGAATGGTAACTTTTATACAGGCTATAAGGTCTTTTATAGAGTCATGAGCATAAAGGGGGTGTCTTTCTTACTTTTCTCATTGCTGAGACAAAATACCTGACACCCACAAGTTAGAGAAGGAAATATTTATTTAGCTCACAGTTTGTAGTGGGTTCAGTCCACAGTCAGCTGGCTGCAAGGCAGGGCATTGTGGCAGACAGGCATCACAGAAGACAAACAGTCCATGGTGGGGCAGGAAGCAGCAAGCCTGTCTTCCCACTGTCCCTTTATAGTGCATCCAGGCTCTAAGCATATTGATTGGTGCCACCCACACCCAGGGTGGGGCTTCCATTCTCCACACCCAGAAATATGCTAATGCAAACCTGTGGACTAATTTAGTACCACACACTCGTAATCCCAGTATCGCACACCCTAGACCCAGCCAGCTCTGAAAGCCCACCTATGAGCGCATCAGGCTTGGGGGGACATCTAGACACAAGCCATAACAGGGGGGCTGTGATAGGGAAAGGTCAAAGTGGGACTTTCGAGGGGGACAGTTCAGTGGAAAGGAGTTGTGCCAGCTGCCAGGGACCGGGCTTGAAGTACAGGGAGTGGTGTTTGCCTGTTAAGAGCAGGGCTGAAGGATGATGGGAGTTAGGTTGTGTAGCTGTGGTTACCGGGCCTTATTAACTTATGATTATAGGTCTTTAGCAGGGGTAAAAGCACAGCAGTGGGAGAAGAGGCTTAAAGTGGCCTCTGGTCAGCCTAGGAAGGTGGTGGTCAGATTTCTTCGTTCCAGACTACGGTTAGATAAGGAAAATGGGCCGCACATCTCCTCCTTAACTACTTCCTGCTGACCAGGGTCAGTGGTTGGGATTTTGACCGGACTGAAGAACGAGGGCCGTCTTGACATGGTCTTTAGCAACTGCCTGTGACGTGGCCACATCCAGTTGATGAGAAATCTTTGAGATAGATCGATTAAGCATGGCAATATAGGCAGGTGAGTAAAAAGAGGAGAACAGGCACCACAAAGGGAAGAATCCAAGACAGGAGCGTGGATGTCCCTGAATCCCATGAGCTCTGCGGGGTCCTCCCTGGACCTCGGTGTCTATCTCCTGCGGAGCTGCAGTGCATCGTCGTGATTATCTGGGATAAAAAGACAACGTGTTGTAGCAAGCATGGCGCATATGCCCCCTGGGCAGGTGTAAGATCTAAAGCCGTACGATTTTGTAAAACTACCTTTCTCAGTTGGGACGTTTCATCCACTGGTAACGTTATAGCCCGGTGAGCGGCGTTTGATGCACGGGCCAGGTGTTGGCCAAGGCCTCCACATCCACGTCTACCTTAACAGCAGCTACTCCCAGAGGGTCACAGCTAGCGGGTGGAACCGCCGGGGTGCGTGTTTTATACGACGCCACTTGGTCGTTCTGGGAGAGAGGAGAGAGCATAGCCAGGAATACAAGGGTGTCCCCATGTGCACCGTCCTGTCCAGCTAGCAGGTAGACACGGCCAGCCGCGCCGTCCGCAGGCCCGTACATATCCTGATGGAAGCATATCTTTGGGAACTGTTTCGTGCTATTTTCCCTATTCCACCGCATGGGGAGTAGCAGCCTATGCGACATCAGGACACAGGTGCTCAGGTGTCCAGCCTTCCATGCACTTAGGGTCAGAATGTTCAACACATCGTACAACCGGGTCTTTTATGGTAACACTTCCAGCTACTACCCACCCCCAGCCTGTGGGGACAGCACATCCTATGAGTGGTCGCCCTGTTTTACCTCATCAGAGTGAGCTTTTGATGGCCTGGAGTGTCCCTCCCATTCAGGTCCTTGCATGTTTTGGCGAGACAAAGCTGCCGATTTCTCAGCTGTTGCCGGAGCAAGACACCAGGGGAGACCTCCCTCTGCACTTGTGGGAATTTCTACACGCACCCAGCAGTGGGAGCCATTGCGGACCTGGGCAGAAGTGTGGGCCCATGAGCCCTTATGATTTGCCATCATTACCACAGTCAGACGACTCCCAGGAATCAGCCAGATCCTTGTCACTTGTTGGAATGGACTGTTCATCCTCATTGTTAGTTCAGCTGCAGTGGCCTTGGAATCTGAAAGAAATCTGAGTTACTGAGAGGAAGAAAACAGGATGAGGGTACAAAAGGAAATAACTCTATTCGGGTGGGGGTAGAATCACAAGAGGATCCCTGAAGCCAGAGATCACAGAGAATCTCTAGAAGGCCGCTCTGGAAGGAGTAAAGGAGTAGTTCCTGGGCGAGAACATTGAGAAACGTTTTAGAAGAAGTTAGAGAGGAAGGCATCGCTCAGCCACTCGCTTCTGTCGGTGTGGTAAGCGTGAGATCTTGACTGCAGTGGGCCCTTTCGGGGAGCAGACAAGGGCAGGTTTGGCCAGTTTTGGTAGAGAGAAGTGAGCCCAGTGAGGAAAGCCTTTAAGGTTAGCTGCTGCCGGAGTTGTGAGGATTATTTGGTGGGGCCCATCCCATTTAGGTCCCAAGGGGTCTAGCGATGCCCTCATGGAGGCCCAGGCGCCAGGCATAAAGGAGGCCTTGAACCCGTCGGCATCTGGCCTGGTTGGGTAAGGTGAGACTCAGCCTCTGACCACAACAAGGTTCAGTTGCGTTTAACAACCCGAGAAGTTGGAATCGAACTGTCTGGCGGTGAGGGGTCTTCCATACATCAGTTCAAGGGGCTTAGCGTGGCGGGTTTACAGGGGAGAGCGCTCAGCCTGAGGAAGGCCGGGATGGGGGTAGAGCCAACGCTGTTGTGTGTTTGGATTGTGAGTTCAGTGTGTTTTTTAAGATCCCATTTGCCCCTTCTGCTTTTCCTGATGACTGGGCATGATAAGGAATATGAAAATGCCAGTTTGTATTAAGTGATTTTGCCAGGTATAAAGAAATCTGAGAGGTGCCGGTGTGGTGGTGCACACCTGTAATCCCAGCACTCGGGAGGCTGAGGCAGGAGGATCACTGGGAGTTCAAGGCCAGCCTGGGCTACATAGTCAATTCAGGACCAGTGTGAACTACATAGCAAGACCTTGTCTCAAAAAGCAAAACAAACAAACAAATAAAAAGAAATCTGAGAGGTAAATTCCTGTCTACAATCTGACTGCAGGGAGGTGGGGAGTCTAAACCTCAGAATGATCTCAGTTAAAGGGGTGTTAGCCACAGTGGAAGCCCTGTGGTAGTGGGGAGGGTTTCCATCCATCCTGTAAATGTATCCACTAACCAGTAAATAACGGGTCCTTTTAGTGGGGGCTGGGGGGCATATGAGTGAAATCTACTTACCAATCTTCGGCCTCTAGCCTGGTGTGTAGGAAAAGGAAGGGGACAGATGTTAGTCTGGGGGAAGTTCGCTGACAGATGGAGCAATCTTTTGAGAGTTGCTGTAGAGTTTTTGTCATCTGTGGGGTTAAGTGTGTGTGTGTGTGGAAACGGTTACGGGGAAGAAGTCTTGTGTGAAAATGGGAGTTTAATTCAGGAAGGCAAGGGAGCCATGAGAGGTCTCGGGGAGGACTAGTTTTCTGTGTAAAAACCACTGCGGTTCAGGGGAGGTGGCCCCTTATTCCTACAGCCTCTGTTGCTCCCCCTCCGTGTAGCCTGGGGAAACTGACAGAGAGAAGAGATGTTTAGCTGGGGGGAAGCCTAAAGCCACTTCTTGAGCCAGGAGGTCTGCTGTGTTATTTCCTGCAGTGGCATATTTTTTATCCCTTTGATGGCCTCTGTAATGTGTGATTGCTACTTTGGCCAGGAGAAGGGCCGCCTGCCATAGGGCATGGATCAGCTTTCCATCTATGATGGGTGTTCCCTTGGTTGTTAGAAATCCTTTTTTGCCAGATTTGTGCATTCGAGTGTAGAATATTGCAGGCATATTTAGAATCAGTGTATATGTTAATAGCCCTGCCCTTTGTTAAGGTCAGCACCCTGGTTAGTGCAATGAGCTCAGCCTGCTGTGAAGCGGTGCCCTTTGGAAGTGGGGTGGCCTCAGTTACTTCCCTTGGGGAAAGGCACATGACAGCTCTGTACTACAGCATAAGCAGCCTGGTAAGGGGGTGTTTTAGAGGCACTGCCATCAGCACAGAGTAGGGGATGGCTGGGATGCGAGTAGAGGTCAGGAGGTGAAAAACTGTTAAGGAGAAATCTACTAATTCAGGACAGGAGTGGTCCTCTGATGTCCCCTTGGGGTCAGGCTCGGACATAAGTGAAGTGGGGTTTGGGGGGCTGCGATGGAAGGAGACCAGAGGTTGTATTAAGGTAGACAGTGGGATCTGAGTTCTAGAGGGAAAAATGGAAGGAAGAGCCCTGTGGCTTAGCAGATCCTGTAAGCCATGGGAGGACCAGACCTGGATGGGCTGATGGAAATTTGTTTTTTGACCCTTAAGAATAAGGAGAGCAGCAGCAGCCAGCACCTCGAGGTGAAGTGGTCAGCTCTGATGGACAGGATCAAGCTGCTCAGAGAAGTAGGCCGCAGGGAGCAGGGAGTCTCCTCAGGCCACGCCAAGAGTCCAGTGCCTGAGACCTCGTGCAAGGACATAAAGACAGAGGAGGTTATCAGGGCTGGGAAGGTGTAGAGTGGGCGCCTTGGGTAAGGCCTTCCTCAGTTCCCGGAAGGCACAGGTTAATGAAGAATCAGGAGGGAGGGGCTCATCGAGTTCACTCTTGGAGGCATCATACCATGGCCTGGCTATGACAGCAAAGTAGTGGATCCAGAGCCTAAAAAGCCCACCAGTCCCAAGAAAGAGAGCAGTTCCCATTTAGTCCTGGGGAAGGGCAGAGTGGAAATTGCGTTTTTTTTTTTTTTCCTCCTGGGATTTCTCGGGTAGGGGAGTGATACAGAGCCCCACATAAGTTACCACAGGGACACGAGTTGGGCCCTGTGTTTAGAGACCCCTAACCTCTGTCTGCCAGAGGGTCAAGGAGAAGAGCAGTCCGAATGCCCCATGTGTCCTCTGTGGGGCTGCAGA
Organism: Erethizon dorsatum; assembly: GCA_028451465.1. NCBI lineage: Eukaryota > Metazoa > Chordata > Mammalia > Rodentia > Erethizontidae > Erethizon > Erethizon dorsatum. The sequence goes on along the minus strand of CM051838.1, from coordinate 26,783,125 downwards.
AGAGGCCGTCAGCGTACTGCTGGAGGCCGCTAGGGCTTCGGTCAAAGTCAGAGGGATCTCTTTGAGCTCTTGCCCAAAGAGGTGGGGGCCGTCACCGAATCCCTGCGGCAGAACTGTCCAGGCCTATTGCTGTGTGATGTTAGAATCAGGATCAGTCCAGGTGAACACAAAGAAATTTTGAGCAGAGGGGTCCAAGGGGATTACGAAAAAGCTATCTTTAAGGTCAAGGACCGAGAAGTGTGTTGTGTCTGGAGGTAGTTGGGACAGGAGAGTGCAAGGGTTAGGGACACAGTATGGATCGGAATTACAGCGGCATCAGTGTGGCAGAGGACTTGCACTAAGCGGAAGGAACCATCAGGCTTTTTACAGGAAGAACAGGGTATTACAGAGAGAGTTGCTGGGAATCAGTATTTCTGCCCCAAGAAGGTGATCAGTGATGGGTTTGAGTCCTTTCATTCCTTCTGGGGGAAAGAGGGTGGGATGAGTAGGATCTTTCAGTGAAATTTTTATAGGGGTATGGTGGGAGGTTATTTTGGGAGTACTAGTGTCCCAGATTTGGGAGTTTAGAAGAGGCCCTTTTATGAAGATGGGGTGGGCATCAGACAAACTTTTTTAGATTTGTCCTCCTGGCAGGGAAGTAAGAACCTTGTAGGCTTAGGGAAAGTGGGCATTTATAGCTCCCAGTTTGTGCAAAAGGTCCCTGCCCAGAATGGGGGTAGGGCAGTGGGGAATGACTAGGAATGAGTGTGGGAGGATCACTCCCCCTCCCAGCAGCCAGGAGACCATAGCCTTGTGCTGGAGTGTCCCCCAAACGGGACTAGGGACCTGGACTGATTCTCTAGTGGACATGGCCCAGCCATGTCAGAGAAGTCTTTTGCTAAGAGATTGTTCCTGCTCCAATTTCTTTGGAAGTCCATCGCAGAGCCCAGCCCTGTGGGACCCCCAGGGGTCTGTGACAGTGGACCTACCTCCCCGGGTGCCCAGGGAAAGGTAGGGGCCAATCTTACCAGTCCTGGGCTGGATCATGAAGAGTTCGTGCTGAGTGGAGGGTTAGCAGGAAATGGCTAATGACCGCCTGGAGCTCGTGAGGAAGGGGACGATGGGGCCTCACTGGAAGGCCTCTCTTGGCTACTGGCAGGTCAGTGTATGCCCCTGACTAGGTCTGGTCAGGGACTGGGAGTCCCTGCAGGACTGCCTTATGCCGCGCGAGATCACCTCAGTGGCAGGGCCATGAGAGCAAGAGGTGGGGGATACTGGAGTAGTCCCCTCAACCTCTTCTCTCTACAGGCCACTAAAATATTAGGAAAAACGGAGGAAAAAACAAAGGTAGGAGGAGCTCAACAGGACAGGTTCACTTCAGAACAAACCCGAGAGGGACCACCCTGGCCTTGAGACCAGACCAGGTACTGTCCTACAGGCTGTAAGGGCTTTTATAGAGTCGTGAGCATAAAGGGGGCTGTGATAGGACAAGGTCAAAGTGGGACTTTCGACGGGGAGAGTTCAGTGGAAAGAGGCTGTGGCAGCTGCCAGGGACTGGGTTTGAAGTACAGGGAGTGGTGGTTGCCTGTCAAGAGCAGGGCTGAAGGATGATGGGAGTTAGCGGTGTAGCCATGGTTACGGGGCCTTATTAACTCATGAGTATACGTCTTTAGGAGGGGTAAAAGCACAATGGTATGGAAGAGGCTTAAAGTGGCCTCTGGTCAGCCTAGGATGGTGGCAGTCGGACTCCTTCTGGACAGGTGTGGTGGCACAGGAGGCAGGAAGCAAGAGAATTTCAAGTTCAACCCCAGCCTGAGCGCTTTAATGAGAGCATGTTTCAGTATTTTAGAAAGGGCTCGGAAAAGAGGGTCACCAAAGAGAAAAGTCTCCCACGCTTTCAGAGAAAGCAACAGGGTCAAGCAAGCCTGTGACCCATCCTGGCGGCTGACACTGACAGAGGAGCTGAGAGTGTCATGGTTCCAAAAATAATGCCCGAGGAGACTTAACCAACCTTGACAGACAGCAAGGGGTTAATTTTAACATAGGTCTCACTGTAACTTGGTCTTAAACACCCAGCAGAAAAGTATAACCAAAAGCTGTATGAAAACAATACCGTAGGAATAAAAGCTGGAGAGAAAAAGGGGCTCCGATCGCTGACCCCTTCTGGCGGTTTCCAAGGACACCGGTAGCTGAGCACTGTTAGGGTTCATTAAGGCAGGAAAAACTACAGTGGAATCTATGAAAGCTCGACAGAGTCTTTAAATTCCTTCTCTCCATCTTCTTGCAGCTAAAACTAGAGGGACTTATGACAAGAAATACTGGACTTATATCAGGCTATCGGGTTGTAGATAACTTCCATCAGCAGCGGCGTCTAAGAGCCAGCTGGGTGCAATCGCTATCTCAGTTCCTTAAGAGCAGTGTCTGAACGTGGCTCTGCCTGCAACCTACCTTCCCATTCTGGTGCTCATACTTTAACTTCTTGGAAAATGTGTTTATTTTTATTTTTATTTTTTTTGGAGACAGGATCTCACTATTAGTTCAGGATGGCCTTGAACTCACTCTATAGCCCAGGCTGGCCTCAAACTCATGGCAATCCTCCTCCTCAGCCTCCCAAGTGCTGGGGTTACAGGTGTGTGCCACCATGCCCAGCAAATGTTCATTCCTAGTGTTCAAGCGAAGCTGGGACAGAAGCTGCCTATCTCTTCCTCTCTTGTTGCAGTCACACTTTGTTTTTTTGTTTTTTGTTTGAGACAGGGTCTCACTATATAGCTCAGGCTGGCCTTGTACTCATAGCGATCCTCCTGCCTCAGCCTCCCAAGTGCTGGGATTACAGGCATGTGCCACCATGCCCAAATTTGTTTATCCTTTTTTGGGGGGGAGGGTACCGGGAATCAAACTAATTTGTTTATTCTTGCAGAGGCTGCCAGACTTCAAGTAATCATGCAAATGGAACCAACGACCACTAGATGGATCCCGTAAACGGAGTTCACAACTGCTAAACTGCAACATGACTTCTAGCCAAGGCCCATTAGGTTAGCGCTCTGGAGAAGGCTCTTGACTGTGGTCTCCCCTGCCCCGACCCTTCTCAGCTCAAAGCAGCTACATGGAAACTACATCCCTTCTCCCCAACTGCAGTTAGGGATAGCTCTTTGGTGGGGGTTATGACAGCTAAGTTAGGCAGAAATTTTATAGACAGACAGGGCTGGGCCCTCGAGGGAGGCAGTGCAGAAGATGAGGACACATCAAAACTGTGGCTGGAGGCGCATCTGAAGAAGATTAAAGTCACAGTGGCCAGATTTACATACTTCCCTTAGGGATAAAAGGAAGCTTGAGGTTATTGGTACCACCTTTTGAGATTTCCTGCATTAATAAACCATTATCTCATGGGGGGGGCCATCTTCTCCCACCAAGACTAAGACTAGAACTAAGACTACTAAAACTAAACCTATAGATTATCGACCAGGGTTATTGATGTCATCCATATGCCCTTGGTACTATTGGATCAACATTACCTAAGTGACTATACTTGTAATCTTCTTGGTTGATCATAATTTTGTCCCATCTTGTACCCACCTGGTGATTTTGCTCTACAAAGCTCCCTTTGAGAAGTGGGCTTGTTGGCAACCCATTCGGGACCTTTCTTGTCTCTCAGGAGCTATTCCCATTCCCCATTCCTATTCTCCATTCCTTTTCTCCAATAAATTTTCCTGCTTTAAAACAAAAAACAAAAGACTCAGGATGTAGCTTAGTGCAAAAGCCCAGAGTTCAATCACCAGTACCAGGGGTGGGAAGGGGGAAGAAAAAGAAAAAAAAAATGTGGCTAAAAAAAATATGAAACTGATTATTAGAAAACTGTGGTTTGTGGGCCCAGAGAAGGAGCACCCTCAGGAGGGCCATGCTCTAATAGTTTTACAGGGAGGGCACTGCAGAGACTACGGGAAACCAAACCCAGCGCAGAGCAGGGACCCGGCTCCCAGTGCGGAACAGAGCCCGGCCTGGCTGTGCGACCGAGGGCCGGGGCAAGCACTGGCTCAGGGCCTACGGGAGAAAGGGGGAGGCACGGACAGAGGAAGCGCGGACCCTCCCAGCACTCAGCCGCTCCTCCTCCTCCTCCTCCTTGCTCCTCTGATCCACCCGGCGGGGCTCAGGCTGCCTCAGGGACCAAGAAGCCGCTCCGCCCCATCAAGCCGGCTAAGGAGGACCGGCTAAGGAGGACCGGAGGCCGCGGGCTCCTTTCAGGGCCCTGGAGGCCCACAGGCCGCGCCTGCCTCAGAAGGCTCCCCTCTCTCTGTCTCTCTGTCTCTGTCTCCTCTCCTCTGCCTTTCCCAACTCCCTCTCTCTCTCTCTCTCCCTCTCTCCACTGCCTTTCCCGGCTCTTTCCTCTTTCCGTTCTCACCAACAAACTGCTCTCCACCTGCTGGTTTCTCTCCCCGGGCCTAATGTAGACCATCTTGCCACAAATAACATTCCTGCCTCTCGAGGCCTCTGGCTATCTTCCCAAAAGAATGAAAGGTCATGTGACAATGATACAGGCACCCCCATGTTTACAACAGCACTACTCCCAAAAGCTAAATCCTGGAAGCAGCCTGTGGGTCCATCAGCAGATGCATGGGTAGAAAACAATGTGGCATTTACACACAATGGAGCACCACTCTGTCCTAAAGGATAAATCCGAGTCATTTGTAGGAAAATTGAGGCACCTTGAGTCCATAGTGCTAAGTGAAACAAATCAGATACAAAAGGTTAAATATTGCATGGTTTCTATAATATAAGGAAAGCAAAGAATAAATAAAGAGCAAAATGAAAGATAATAGAAAACAGGGAGATAGACCCTGGGGAGATGTGAAGAGCGAGTAAAAATAATAAGATGAAATATGTGTGTAGACCAGCTCTTGTTACGTACTGTATTGCAAACATACACCACAAAAGAGACTAAAAAGAAAACACCAAACAAACCAGAAATCCAGCAAGAGATTACGGTCAACCTCTAAAGGGTATAGGTTTTTGGGGTGACAAAATTTTCTAAAATTACTGTGGTGATGATTGCATAATTCTGTGACTATACTAAAATTCGTGTTCAGTGAGTGAGTTTTGTGGTCTGTGTTATATCTCCATAAAGATGTTTTTAAAGATTAAAAAATAAAAACTCTTGCACACACACACAAAAAAAACCCTAAACAAAAACTTGATCGAGCAAAGTCACTCCTGGGTATGCAGCCTAGGAAATGAGGTCATGTGTGAGGGAGACACGGGCGCTCTCAGGATCACCACAGTGCTACGCACAGTGGCCACAGACGAAATCCCCTCGGCGTCCCTTGGAGGGCGAGTTGATGAAGAGGTGCAAGCACAGTGGGACAGCAGTCAGCCTCAGAACAGAAGGGAATACCGTCTTATTTGCTTCTTGCTGTGTAGTTCAGGCTGACCTTGAACTCACTATGTAGCCCAGGCTGGCCTCAAACTCAAAGCAAGATACTCCTGCCTCAGCCTCCCAAGTGCTGGGATTACAGGTGTGCACCACCATACCCAACAAATGTGGGGCAACTTGGATGAACCTGGTGGACATTCTGTTGAGTGAAATAAGCCAAGCACAGGAAGACGAATCCTGTAGGAACTCACTGACATGTGGAGGGTAAGAAATGCATCTCCTAAAAACAGAGCAAAGTGGTGGTTAACAGTATAATATAGCCTTCAAATTTTTTTTAGTTTCAACAACAGAAAGGTGACTAATGCAGTGTATAAACTGCATTTATGTTTTTTCTTAATTTCTTTCTTAATAGTCTAGAATTCAAATTATTTAAAAAATTAATTATGGGAAAATTGCAATCTGAAACAGTACTCTTTGAAAATTTTTCATTTTAGCTCATGAAACCCTACAAATCTTTGTATAAATGAGAAAAATGTTTTTAAAAGAAAAAATAGAAAAGAGTTTTTTTAATATATGTTTTTTGGTTTTGGTGTTTTAATACAGGTCACTATATACCCCAGATGGTCTGGAACTTGAGATCCTCCTGCCTCAGCCTCCAGAGCCCTGGGATTATAAGTATATAACACTATGTAGGCTAAAAATAGAAAAATTTTTAAAGAGTAGATTTTAAGTATTACCACCACAAAAATAGTAAATGTGTGAGGTCATACAAATGTTAATAACTCAATTTAGCCATCCTGGGATGTACACATATTTTAAAATATATTGTATGCCATACATATTACAATTTTTTCAATTACAAAATAAAGAATTTTAATAAAATGAAATTAATCCCATTCTCAAAAATGAAAGAGGAGAAATTGTACTTGTCCTCAGAGTAAGTGTGTCAGACTATTTTCTGAAGAAGCAAGCTCACTGAATTCAAAACACAAATATTTAAAGGAAAAGAAAGGCAAAATTGGGCCGGTGAGATGGCTCAGCGGCGTAAGCGCCTGCCTTGCAAGCGCGAGGGCCCGAGTTCGACTCCCGGAACCCACATAAGAAAAAGGGGCCGGTGATATCGCTCAGCGGCACGGGTGCCTGCTGGCGCGCGAGGTCCTGAGGTCGACCCCCCGGTACCCACAAAAAAAAAAAAAAAAAAAGGCAAAATTGCCAAGGGGATCCATTTCACAGCAGGTTCTTGATGGTAGAGGGGAAAAAGCAACTTTGTCGCATGGCTGTTGTTATGGCTTGTGTTTAGTGTCCCCCAAAGCCTCATGTGGTCATAGATGGGGCTTTTTCAGAGGTGGCTGAATCTAGAGCATGTGAGGCTGGGATTGATTTACAGTGCAGTGCTAGGATTAAGGGTGCTAGGATTAAGGGTGTGAATGCTGCCTGTCCCGAGTAGCCTGGATAAGACAAAAGAGCAGAAAGATGCTGTTAAGGACCCTTTTTGCTTTTGCTATCTTCTGCCTGCCATGCACTATTCTGCTCTGTGCCATACCACACTGCTTTGGAGCCAAGCCAATTATGGACTGAAACCGCTACAAACTGTGAGCTAAGTAAACCTTTCCTCTTTTAACTTTGGGTGTTAGGTATTTTGTCTCAGCAACGAGAAAAGTAAGACAGCTGTCATATTTATAAAGATCATTCACTATTCAGACACGGGGATATCAAAAGTTAGGAATCAGAGCTGAATGTAGCAGTGTAGAATTGTAATCCCAGCTATCAGGAAGCTGAGGCAGGAAGGTGGAAAGTCCAAGGCCAGCCTGGGCAACTTAGCGAGACCCTGTCTTATGGAGAAAAACAAAACAAAATAAAACCCTAAAATCAAAAGGCAGGGAGGACATTGTTCAGAGAGTCCAGGTTCACTGGGAATTTCTTAGGGTTTATGATTTTGGAGACGGAATCAGTCAGGATGGCCCTGTTATTTTTCAGTTCTCCTAAGAAAGCTGTATTGAATCGCTTGATTCTGTTGCTTCCTGTGGCCGGTGACGTGCTTCATCATACTGCGAGCAGAACAAAGTTTCGGTTTTGCTTCTACGGGAGATGGGAGATTAGTACTGAAACCAGCAGTGGAGGAAGGAAGGGGGAGAGGGAGGACAGCGCTGACCACGCAGAGCCCTGGAGCGGGTGTGGGGCTGGGGGCCGGCACTGTTACCAGGGTTCCCTCCTCAGGAGGTCAGTAGTTCCCAACCTTTGCCTCCGCTTGGCAGTACAGGTGCTTCCCCGGGTGGGATGGCTTCTGTGGCACTAAACCGTCATAAAATGGACAAGAACGCACTGAATTCACATAACTTCCCAAACTTCACAGCTCAGCCGCGCAGCTGCTTCCTTACTGTGGCTCCTGCCCAGCCTCCAGAGAGGGGACCAGGCCACCAGCTGGCGCCTGGAATCCCAGCTCCTTGTGGGGCGGAGGCAGGAGGACAGAGAGGCAACCTAGCAAAGCCTGCCTTGAAATTTAAAAAGGACAATCTCAAGGCTCATTTTCTACAGGATGCGTGTTGCACTGCTGTAAAATGGAAACGTTTTAAGTGGAATCGTCCTAAATCGGGGATCATCTGTGCTCGGAGAGGGTGGAACCGAAGTCTCAGGGGACATTACACCGAGTTCTCACCTAGCTCAAAGATCGCCTTCTTACAGATTTCACAACAGCCGGACTAGGGAGCCTCAGGCTTCAGTGTGTGGCAAAGAGCAGACAAGGCACTTCTAGGCCTCTCCAGAAAGAGTCAAAGTCTACAGGAAGCCCCAGCTCCTACGGCGTCAGACCAAGGGTGCCACCGGTCGGCTCAGGCTCTGGGGACTAGCAGGACCCACACAGTCTTCCACGTGGGATCTCTGTCACCACTGGCTCCTGGTCAAGCCGCTCTCCTCTGTCAAGAACACAGATGCCTCCTTAATTCCCGGCAGCACAGCTGGGATCCTGACGGGGTATTCAGACCACAGCAGGAGTAATTCGTGTTTATTATAGAGCCTACGTTCCAGCCCAGATATTCTGAACCAGTCAAGTATGAGACAGGGAAGTAAAATTTTTTACAGTGTTCATGTGATTCTATTGGATACAGTCCAAACATAGTATGTTTAAATTCCCAGGCCTTTTATTACTTTTTATTTAAAGACAGGACACCCAAGCTGGGCTGGAACTTGCAATCCTCCTGCCTCAGCCTCCCGGTGTGCAGGGATTACAAGTGTGCACCAGCACACGTGGGAAATGCCATATTTTCAGAAACCTGGACCAAGAGTGTGCCATTCAGGCAAAGCACAGAGGGTTATTAGGGGAGTGAAAACACTCTTGTAGGCTGGAACCGTGGAGACATGAACAATACATTCGTCCAGAGCCGTAGGACGCCTGACCCCAAGAGTGCAAACCGGGCACTTTGGGGGAATAATGATGTGTCAGTGAGGGTGCCTCAGTGTGACAAATGTGCCCTTCGGGGGTAGGATGTTGATAATGGGGGGGGCTGGCCACATGCGGGCATGACAGATTCCTGGGAACTCTCTGTGCCTTCCTTTTAATTTTGCTGTGAACAGAAAACTGCTCCAAAAAATCCTTTTTCAAAAGAAGAATACATGGGCAATCTGATTTACAAACTGCACCTGGCTCATTCGCAGCCTATAGCCCTTCCCTTCCGAGGGACAGAGATGGTCCTCCCTAGCCATGAGCATCCACACGCGTGTCCACGTCACGTCCCATCGGTGCCGAGACGAAGCCAAGAGGGAGTAGATGCCGCCCTGTGGATTAAGTTCCTATTTCTCATCTAGGTTTCACTTTCCTGAAAGAGAACAAATCTCTTCCCCGGAAACTGGCCGCTGCTCATCCTCCCTTACAGGGAAGTTGGCCTGATACGGAATGAGAACCGAGCATCTGAAGGAGATGCACTAGCTGGGCGTGGTGGCGCACACCTGTCATCCCTGCTGGTGCGGGAGGATCATGAGTTCGAGACCAGCCCAGGCTGTACTGTCTTTAAGAAAAGGAAGAGGAGAGATGAACAGATAGTACAGCATGTAGGACATTTAACTGTACGTAACCACAGGAATTATGAAAAATAAGGACAGTGCTTATTTTCATATTCCTTGAGGAGTATATTTTTTTAGTTTAGTTTGTGTGTGTGTGCGTGTGTATAGCACTGGGGATTGAAGCCAGGGCCTTCATGCTAAGCTATATCCCTCAGTCCTTGTTTCTTTTCTTTACTATTTTTTTTTTTTTTTTGTGGGTACCGGGGGTCAAACTCAGGACCTCGCGCTTGCCAGGCAGGCGCTTATGCCGCTGAGCCATCTCACCGGCCCCTACTTTTAAGATAGGGTCTCACTAAGTCATTAACTTGCTCAGGTTGGTCCTGAACTTGAGATGTTTCTGCCTCCAGAGTGCTGGGATGACAGGCACATGCTACGTGCCTGGCTTGTATATATATATATTTAGTTCTAAATGCCCCCATCAACAGCTAACTCCTGTCAACCTCTGCCCAGCCCCCCTCTCGTCCACCCTGCGCTGCCCCAGGGGACTCGGCTCCGCTGTATCTAAGAGGCCATCTAGAAAAGAAATGCTTCTCCAAAGGAAGCAGTACGCTTGCAGAGATAAACTACCCGAACCACGCACCACGCGGGGCAAGGAGATCCGCGCCCCCCGGCCCACCATCAGATGTGTGCGGAGCAGACTTTTGCAAGGAGCCTGTTAGTGGGAACGGAACGTGCTCACACACTGTCGGTTTTCATGTTTTTGTACTTCGGTCCTGCGGGTGCTTCCTGCCTCTACAGCTGTTGGGTGTGTCCCTCCTGTTCCTGTGATCTAGACCTAAAGAAAGCCTTTACAAAAAAAAAAACAAAAAAAAGGTAGAGCAGAGTCTCAAGTGTACGCGCGCGGACGCGCACGGGGTCCCACCGAACGGTTTAGATTCTGACACCCACGGGCTCTCCTCCCAGCCCTTTCCCTTTTAGAGAATGTTCTTGGCTCATATGTACAAAACTGCATCTGCCCAGCCCCCTTGCCCTTTCAGAACCAGGGGAAGTTTACACTGGATTGACCCCTGTTTCCAACTGCGGACGCTTAAGAGAAAGGCTCGTCCAGCCGGAGCGAAGGGCTCCGGGCGTCGCGCCCGCGGCGAGCACGCGGGAAGGGAGGGCACCGCCGCCAGCACCGGCCGCGTCCGCCTCCCCGCGCGCCCGCGTCCGTCTTCTCCACGGCTCCGGCCCCTCCCACGGCGGAGAGCTTCCTGGAAGCGCAGGGAGCCGTGAGTGAGTCACCGAGGGCGAGAGCGCCGCAGTCGTTTCAGCGGCCGCGGAGGGCCTTCGCTGCCACCGAGTTCCTGCCCGGATCTTCCTCCGCCTCGGTGGAGGTTCTCGGGGTTGCTCCCCGGAGCTCCAACCCTCCCGAGGCTATGCTGTGCCCAACCAGCTCTTAATCCAACCAGGGCTGAGAGTCTGCTGACGGGGAGACTGCCAAGGGATGGCACAGGACACAGGGGAGGCCACCAGGGCAGTTTCCAGACGATCACAGTAGACGCAAGAAATGCCACCAGTCCCTTCTCAGAGGCAGCCGCACACCCGCTCCGCCTCCGGAGGCCTCCCTGACCAGGCCTCCTCTCTGCCCCGAGCTCCAGAGCCCAGCGCGGCAGGAAGGCTCCGCGCCCTGGCTTTTGTTAACGCCCGTGTCTTCAGCTTTCACCGTGACTGTCCCGTAGTTCTTTGCCCCAGAATAGAAGTTTCCCTCAGGAAAGGCACCAGGACGCGCGGTTCTCGGTTCCCGTCGCCCAGTCACTGGCCTCTCCAGCCGCAGGTGGGGAGCACTTGGATCTGCTGCTCTCGGTAGCTGCTCCTTGCTCCCCACCTGCCGTGGGGTGGGGGTTCCACCTGATAGAGCCACGGGGTCCGCAATGCTACTGTTGTATCTAGATGTCCCCCAAAGCCTCATGTGGTCATAGGTGGGGTCCTGGGGAGGTGACTGGATCTTGGGGGCGTGATACTCATCAATGGACTAGTCAGTGGGTTATAGCGAAATGGGATGTGGGAGGTGCGCCACAGGGGCGCGGCCTGGAAGAGTAGGTCTCCCTCCTTCCTCCTTTGATCTCTCTCTGCTTCCTGCCTGCCACGCCATGAGCAGTCCTCCTCTCCGTGCCGTTCTGCCTTGGAGCCACCACTGGACCATGGGCTGAACCCTCTAGGGAACATGAGGCGAATGAAACCTCTCCTCCCCTAAATTGTGGGTGTCAGGCATTGTGTCTCAGCGATGAGGAGAGTGACTAGGACGACATCTTTCCTTCCTCTCCTGCAAATGCACCGTTCTAGGTGACCACTGGGCCCTTCTAGCTCCCTTACAGGACGGGAGGCCTGAGGGAGCAGGCGGGAGAGCACGTCTGAATTCCTTTCTGGGCAAAAGGACTTGGAACATGACCCTGCGGACGACTAGAAAACCAGCTGTCAGAGGCCTGCTCTGGAGTTTTGCATTCTTCATCCTGGTGAGCAAAGTACTTCTCTCATGGGCCCCGGCAAATAACTTACTCTCTCACGCCTGAGAGCAGACGCTCTTTCCGCTCCTGAGCCTGGAAGATGACCCAGGAGTAGTTTTCCCCACTCTCCCACCCCTCCACTAGGACCCTTCCGTGGGCCGTGTGCTCTTTTAGACACAGTACCCCGGCCCCCCGGGTGGACTCGCTTCTGCTGGCGAGAAGCAGCCCAGGCCTCTTCAGGGCTAACGTCCTCCTCCTGTCTCGGGAGTTCAAAGACCTGTGAGTGGACAGCGGCTTCTTTCCTCACCTCCGCCACCAAGAAGCAGGTCACGTCTCCTTCATGGGCAAACAGTGGTGGTGGGGGTTCCCCATTTGTATCGGAACCCTGCTAGGGTCTGGTGGGTGGATGTTCTGCTTCAGAACTGGTATCTCTCCCTGTCGTGGAAAGAAACCGAACCGGGAGGGAGACACATTGCACGGAGGCACTTGGAAGGCAACAGCTTTACACCAGCAGGCCGGCGGGATGCAGGTCCAAATCGAGCCTTAGGGTAAAACAGAAATGTATGTAGTTTGCAAGCCGGAAGTGCAAAAGCTGATAGCGATTGGTCACATGGGCTGGCTCGTATGTTGCCCGGCAGATTAGTTCTGGGCAGGTTTAGTCAGAGGGGTTGTTTATCACAAGGCGGGAGGGTCCAGGGAGGGAGTTGGGGCCGAGGAGGTGGGTGAGCTCGTGCCTGTCCTTGACTGGGCCAGTCTCTCTCGAGCAGACAGTCCTTGGAGCAGTTAGTAAAACGGGATATGTGTGTGGGTTCGGGAGTGCAGGCAGCGCAGCTGGACGCGGTGAGACAGAGCCAGGTCAGTCTGCCTCTGAGGTGCAGCTGGCGTGGTCAGTCGAGGCCAGCTGAGTCTAACAGTCCAACTATGTGGTGCCTGGGTGAGCGTATCTTGGCCTAGCATAGTATCAGACTGTTAATTTTAAGTTAGTTTTTAAATTCCTGCCACATCCCCAGGCAGAAGTGGGAAGGTCTGCAGAAGATAAACCATTCCATTCTCGTGACCTTTGTACGCAACACTGGTGCCACTCACTCAGGTGCTCGGTGTGAGCCATTTTACCACCTCTCGTGTAAACGCACCCCCCTGCACCACCACACCCTCGCTTTGCACCCCAGCCCCAGACAGCTCCCCTGGTCAAAATTTCATGTAGTTCACAGAGCCTTTGGCCCCAACTCACGTCACCATTTTGAACAATTCTCAGCTCCTTGCTGAGTGACTTCCTGGACACCTCGCCAGTGCTTCGCCATCTCCCTTGTCCTCACAGTGCTTTTTACTGATTTCAGGCTGATGTCCTGCGAGGTCTGTTTCACCAACCGAATAGCTTAACCCCCAGTGACATCACAACAGCAACAGTGTGACGCACACCCCGGAAGCCAGCATGGTGTAACAGTTAGGTATTGAGGTTTTGAAGTCAGATTGCCAAACTCAGATTCTGCTGTTTGCTAGAGAACTTTGCTGCCCACTATGGGAACTTGAACTTTTTGTTTTTCTACTCATCAGCAATCAAGCAAATAGCGAATAAGTAGGATTTTTAATGTTCCCAACACAAACAGTAATATTTCTGAAATGATAGATGTGCCAATTATCCTGACCCAGTCATTACACACTATACATATGTCTGGAAATGTCACACTGTATCCATGAATATGCATAATTACTAAGTATCTGTGGTGCATTAACTAATGGTCAGCTTGTAACACCCAGCTGAACTGAATCAGCGTGGCGCTGGGCGTGGAGGGCCCACCTGAGGATTGCTGCCAACAGCATAAAAGCAGAACTGGAGGGGAAGATGGTGCTGTTGACTCTCCTGGAGAAGCTCGTCACGCTGGTTTTCCTGATATGAACTCAGCTGTTCTTATCGTCAGAGGAGCTTGGGTCCTCGCTGTCGCTGAGGATGGCTGCGGTTCTCTTCAGGGGAGCTCTGGTCCTTATCTTGAGCGTCGCTCCTGTCTCCAGTGCAGATCCCTCAGCCTGCTGGCGCAGATCCTTCACCCCGCTGGTGCAGACTTTCTAGCTTCCACCGTTGGCCTGTGAGCCTGCCCAGTGCAGATCCTTGATACAGACTCGCGTGATACATTTTATAATGTAAATAACTAATATAGCTCACCTGGGGTTGTGGGCTCCGGGTCTTCAGCCGGACTCGTGCAGGACACTGCGGTGGGATCCAGGCCCTCCGCTGGATTCTTTGGGTCTCTAGTGCGTGAATAGATCTTTGGCACTCTTCTGCATTTGAGTATGCATAATTTTGAGGTGAATATTATAAGATAATCCTATAAATTATGTGTCCTATATTAAATCTATTCCCTTGCAAACCCTAACACAGCATCAATTTAAAAAAGTGTTAAGGTAGGTAAATTACAAAGGAACCTGGTAACCTACCTGATGATCTAGATCTGATCAATAATGTAGCAATTGGTTTGTTTTATTAAAATAGAATATCTGTCCTTTCAGTTGCCCACGAACACTCCCAAAATCTGCTAGGCCTCGAAGGAAAACCTCAACAAAGCCTGAACAATAGAAATAGTAAAGAAGCATTCTTGGGTTACAATGCAGTACAACTTACATAGTCATAAAGATTAGAGGAAAAACTTTTGTATGTAGAAATTTAGAACTATTTTTATTTATTTATTTTTTTTTTTGTGGGTACCGGGGGGTCGACCTCAGGACCTCACGCGCCAGCAGGCGCCCGTGCTGCTGAGCGATATCACCGGCCCCTTTTTCATATGTGGGTTCCGGGAGTCAAACTCGGGACCTCGTGCTTGCCAGGCAGGCGCTTATGCCGCTGAGCCATCTCACCGGCCCACAACTATTTTTAAATAGTTCTTAGAACAAAGAGGTACCACTAATGGAAATGGTACATGATGAAAACACAATGTATAAAAACATGGGATACTAAGGTAAAACCCAGAGAAAAATTCATAGCTTTAAATACACTAAAAGGTGGGAGAGGGCAGGGAAGGTAACTCAGAGGTAAAGCACATGCTTGGCGTATGTGAGGCCCTGGATACAATCCCCTGCACAAATACAAGTAAGAAAAAGAAAAAATTAACACTCTAACTCAAAAAATGAGGGGAAAAATCATGACAAAATAAATTGAAGCAAAGCAGGAGTTAATTAGTAAGGAAAAAAGCAAAATTTTTAATTATTTAGAAAATGGAAGTTAAAGAATTAATTTTATAGGGAAATCATTGGCTATTTGATTTTAGGAAATGGGGACAGTTCAAACATGCAAAAATTAATTTTAAAATTATAATTTATATAAATTTTAGTCATTTATATGAATTTTGTTTTATGGATAAACATAAAATAATTGCACAAACTTCAATTCTGTGCAAATCAATTTGAAAAACTGGATTAAGTAGAAAAATGTCTAAGATAATATAATTTACCAAATTTATAGAGGAGATTAGAAACAAAAGCATAAGCAGGATTCTATAGAAGAACCAGGTGAGGCTGGGGAAGATCTAAACCCATGAAAAGGAGCCCACTCAGATGGGGAACCTTACGAAACATACAAAGTGAATGCTTTCATATCACTCCGGAGACACTGTAAAAGGGAGAATGTCTAACTTCTTTATTTGAAGTGATACGAAAACTTAACAGAAATTAAAACTATCGAACATACTACCAAGCTCATTTACGACTATCAGTGCAAAAAATAAGAGATCTTGTTTCTTAAAAAAGAAAAACACTCCCAAGACCAAGTGGGATATTTTTTACCAATCAATGCAAGACTGTGTATATGTTAAGAAAATTATATCAAAATATTTGGAGAAAAATCATATATCAGTGTCATGGATGCTTAAAAGTCATTTGATAAAATCCAGCAACCATAATAAAATGAGAAAAAATGAGTACTTCCATAACATACTACGTAGAACTCGGTACACAAGCTGGCATCGTGAGGAATGGCAAAACACTCAAAGCATCTCCACTAAAATTAGGAAAAAGTCCAGGACGGCCGTTCTCACAATGATTACTTAATACATATCATATTTGATTTACTGGCAACACAAATAAACAAAAGAAGGCAATTGGAAGTATAAATAAATGCATAAATAAAAGGATTATTATTCGCAGGAATTATGATTATATCTAAAAGAACCAAGACACTCAACAACCACAATAAAACTATAGAGTAATAAGATTCACTAAGTTTGTGACAAATCAGATAAGTATGCAGAAATCATCTTTCATATGTACAAATCACAAGCAGATAGAAAATACAAAGGAAGCAAAGACCCATTTACAGTAGCAACACAAAGATCCGCAGATGTAAACTTAAGATATGTGAGACTTTTGTGAAGAAATGTTTACAAACCTGACAAAAGCTTTCAACCAATAGGAAAATGTGCTCTTTTTTCTTTTTTTTGGTCCGGAAGACTCCTCATCATGAAGGATCTCCCCGTTTTAATTTATAAATGGTGTGTGCCCATCCTCCTGGAGGCAGAAGCAAGGTGGGGTCAAATGTGCAGGGATTTTATGAAGGGAAAAGGCTGTGAAAGGAGGTAGGGGGTGCAGCTGAGAAAGGCGGGGGGAACCCAGAACACGCGGCAGTGAAGGGAAGGGAGAGGCTGGGCGGAGGCTTCCGAGATGGCCAGGCTGCCTGAGAAAGGTGTGGGACGGCTGGGAGGGGATTCCTGTGCCAAAGCCGTTCCCCTCCCTGCAGCAGGAGGTCTGCGGCACATCCTCATAGTGGCCACCGTTCACCACACATAACTGCCTCTTCACATAGCTCAGGGCGCAACTCTTCCGTGGTTCTCACGGCTACGTCTTCCTGAGGGAAGGAGCATGAGGTTGGTGAAAAGAATGAACCTCTGTATGTACTTCCTGTAGGTCTTGGGTGCCCGAGCTGGTACTCATCATCCTTTCTCTCCTCCACTTTCCACTCTACATTCCCCTCACTCTCAGCTACCACTTGGGCTTACCTGGTGCTGTGACCCAAAGCATCTTCAAAGGATCTGAGGATGTGACACTCCTCCTCCTCTCAGTTCGGGGCCTCTGCACATGTCTGTTCGCAGCGGAACGGGGCAAGTGCTCATCCGGTCACTGGTTCTGCCACCAGTGTATAAAAGCATGTCCCTGCCATGCTGGTGGCTCTTTTACTCTCCTGCAGTTCCCCAAGCACGAGGAGTCTAAAGTGTCTTGGTGGCAGCTATAACCAGTAGTACATCAATGGTACCCTTGCTATATCTCTGGGCAAGAATGTGTCCACTTTGGAACTGGACCTCCAACCCTGTAGTGTGGGGGATGGAAGGACAAAAGCCCCCGTGGGTCACCGGGAATGATGCTAAATGGAGCAACTCTTAGGTTGCTCTTTGATTTGCACACCCGTGTGTCCCTTCTACTGGGGACATAGCTCTGAATAGAGGTGTCTGATTTAATATGTTGCACCCCGAAGGGTGGTATCCTATAACTTAACCGGGTTCTCCGGGCTGGCATTTCAGTTGCACCTTAAGGTGTTTGCTCCAGCGTTCTAGAAGGCCAGCGCATGATCCAACCAGTGGATCCGTTGGTCATGGGTTCACTCCTATATCCCTCACTTGCCAGATGCCATGTATGTGGAATTCCATGCCTGTGGGTCAGGCATTCCTGATAACAGTGTTGAAAAACTATGGGCAGCAAAGGGCATCTCTATCAAAGTAGTTCTTAAACTTGTTTTCTTGTTTCTGATAAAATTTTGCTTTTTTTATTAACTCCTGCTTTGCTTCAATTTGTTATTTCCCCCCTTAATTTTTTAGATTCTTAGTTCCTTGTTTAAAATGTATTTAAAGCTATGAATTTTCCTCTGGGTTCTACCTTAGTAGTATCCCATATTTTTATATGGAATGTTTTCTTTTCCCAGAATAGGGATCTATCCTTGTGAGGATAAAGTGCTGGCCCTATCAGAACAAAAGAGGTTTCATGTAGCCAACTTGCCACCACGTGGCCAGTTAGTTGGTCTCCTCAGCGGACAGTTCTCTGTTGCTGACAAGGTGGACATTCCCCAGTTGCAGTAAGTGGGTCAATCTTGGTAAGTCGGAGTCCCTGTGATTGGACCTACAACTTCTGACAGTGTGGCCATTCGGGTGCCCATCACACTAATTCTGCTACTTCAGTTGGCTGAGTGATTTTCTGTGTCTCTTCCATTGTAGATGTTTTTGGCAGGTGTTTAACTCATGGCACGAAAGTCTTGTGCCCACTCCCCTATGTCCAGCCACTCGGCTCTACCAGATAACTCTGTTTCCTTTCAGTACCCTTTGTGTTCAGGGACCTCGCCTGAGGGCCAAGCCATCGGCCACTGCTTGGAAATTTCAGTCTTCTCATCTCAGACCACTTCTACAAGTGGATGATGAGGGACCTGCACAGTTCTGCCCTCTTGGAAGAGCCTTCCTGGGTCAGGCTAACAGAGCCATCTCTGAATGTGGCCCTAGGTCCCTGCTCTGGGGTTATTCCTCCTTTCAGCTAGTTGTGTGGGATGCTGTTTCCATAGGTGAAAACTAGGGAGAAAGCTTGGTGCATCTGGGGCCCGGGAATGAGGGCCTGAACTGCCTGCAGGGTGGCGGGTTTACACCCTTCGGTCTGCTGAGGTCGGTCCTGGAGGTGCCGTGTCTGCTCTTGGGCTGACTTAATGACTTGAGGGTCGCAATGGGAAGTGCACATAGTCACTTACTGTCTGTTCCTGGTTTCTGCCAAGGCTCTGTGACACAACAGGAGCTGCTGCTTAAAGGCTCCTGTGGTTGAACTCCAGATTGTGCATCCGTTTCAAGTTCTAGGGTTGCTTCTACCAGATGTGACCGGGGTGAGAACATCTCTAGCGATGAATTCTCAGTTTCTGAAATGTGTAGGTTGAGCACGACGATTTTACCATTTCCTCTGACTCTCCTATTCTGTATTCTGTTGTTTCGGGGTAAAGATGGTGTGAACCCAGAAAGAACCTAGGCTTCTTAGAGAGCCTCAGATCAGGAGTGGGTTGGACGGTGTGCGCTCAGTCATTGTTTTAAAATTAGACCATACCATCCTTTGCATTTGCACAAGTGATCAGTAACCTTTTTCTAGAAAGGATTCGGCTGTAAACATTTCCGGCTTTGCAGGCCATATGGTCTCTACCGCAGGTGCTCAGCTCTGTCAGAGTGAAAGCAGTCACAGACAACCTGGGAACGAATAAACGTGCACTCACGTGGTAGTTTGCCAACTTCTGGTTTAGATCATATGACCTATCTTCTCGCCATCTGAAATTATGTAAAGAAATGAGAGGAAGAAACCACACTTTACTAACGTAATTTTATTAACTATAGGTACATATAAAACTGCTCTTTCACATCTAAAAATAATCCACAAGTTATCATAATTTCAAGTTATACATATGAACTAGATTTATAAAATATACAAGATAATCAGCATTTTATCTTCATTCATCAGAAGCCTTAAGGTGCGCAGCGTTCTTCTTGTATTTTTCTGCGATCTCTCTAATATTTTCCAAAAGATCTTCCGACATGCATTCTTCGTACTCTCTGTCGACTTTAGTAATCTGCTCCTCAAGATGCTTCTAGTGAAAACAATAAACAAGAAGTAATGTGAGCATGTTAATTTTGTTAAAAGTGTGACATTTACAAACAAGAGTAGAATGTTAGTGAAATAAAAAGAATATTCTTTTTTGTTGGTGGGGACAGCACTGGGAATGGAACCTAGACAGGGCCTTTGCATTGAGCTATACCCGCATCCTTTTCTTATTTTTCATTTTGAGACAAGGTCCTGCTAAATGGCTCAAGCTGGGTTTGAACTTTCGATACTTCTGCCTCAGTCTCCCAAAGTACTGGGATTACAGTCATGTGCCTCCATGCTCAGCTAGTTTTTAGGGCTTTGTACAAGTTTGAGGAATAGTTTTATTGCTGATTGTTTTAGCTATGTGAAAAGTGGGCATAGGGTTAAACAAACTTCATGTTTCAGAAATACTTTGTTCTATGTTTAAATGAAATTACAGAAAGGAAAAACAATTGATGTGCTTTCATCTTAACCTTAATGAAACACCACATGTACTAATACGCTTTCAGTAGAAAGAACACCATTATACACTGCCAATGTGAAAAACATTGTATGTTGTTTATGTGAACAAAACAGATTATTTTACAAAATGCGTGTGTTCTACCCCTTACCACAGCACTAGACAGGATTCTTCTGATAAATTTTTACTAGAGGTTTTCAACAGAAATAAAATTCATCATTTAATTTCTATAGAAACAAAGCAGAAATACATCGAAGTTTTAAAAACCTTTCTCAGAATGTAGGAAAGACTTTCACACTTACCTCCACGGACCCTACATGCATGGCGACCATCTCTAGAAGACGCTGCAAGTTATTTCCCACTTTCCTTCTTTCCTCAGTTGTGGTCTGCACAACTAGTTGGTACCTGTGGAATAAAAACTTTCCTAAGTTGTCTAGAAAATAAATTAATAGGTCAGGTCTAGTGAGCTCATATCCTATTTCCATATTCAATAAAGCCAAGCTGTGACTGGTCTAGTCCTGCTTAGTATATAGTAATTCATACAGGGCTAGCTTTCCGTCACTGACACAGAAATAACATTTCCAAAGATGCTTTGTAAGGCATAAAACCAAAGAGCACCAAAACCTCATGCTTTCACATAGAACACCATAAACTATTTTTTTCCCTTGCGATGCTGGGGATTGAACCAGGGTCTCCAGCATGCTAAGCAAGAGCTGTATATCTGGGCTACATCCCTGGACCCTAGTGGTCTTACCTGAGTTTCCAAGGGATCAGAAGAGAAAATTTTGAGTATGGTGAATAAAAATCTTACTTTTATTCAAATCCAAAGCAAGCTGAAGATCAAATAAACCTTCACTGAGTTTTTTAACCCTATACTACAAGTAAAGAAATGAAAAGGTATGACTTTCTGAAGCATTTGTAACTTTAATGTAAAAAATCTTCAGATATTTGAGGACCTTGTAAGATTTTTAAAGTGTACATATTTATATAGATGTACATGGAAGGCTATGGATTAATTATTCAGTATGTTGATTTTATATAGGCCTCATAAGAGAACTATTTACACAAAGGTAGAGTACTTTTTAAGGAAAAGATGTCACTATTTTCAGCTATGGTTATTACAGGGTATGGCTAAAATTTTTTCTATTAAGTTTTAAATCAGGTAGTGCTATGAGTACAATGTCGTAATTGAGCAGAATGCGAATTTCGTGTTTGGTGATGCCAGTTTCTTCCTTGGTGAATGCAGAGAACAGCACCCAGCTGAATCCAGATATAAAGGAATCTAAAACCGCCTGTGAGCACACACGTCCCACGGCCCAGCGGCCTCTGTTCATGGCACCTGTGATCAGCTACTTGTGCCCACAGCCGGCCTGAGAATTTTCACCCCATTCCAGATGAACCTCCTTCCGCTGCCTGGAGACCCACGGGTGCAGCTCCCGGGACGCCCGCTTCCCGGAGCAGACGCAGGTCTTTCTAAGGTGAAGGGTGCCGTCTCTACTGTACATTTATGTTTTTCTTAATTATGTGACGTGTGCAGAGCCGAGCTAACGTTTCAGTATGTTCTCACCACTCGTTTGTGTCTTTGATGGCATCTTTGAGTGTTAGCCCTAATACTAATCTTGCCGTGAGTCCTGTGATCTTTACTGCGTTATTTTGCATAGTGTGGCGATTATTAGTAAGGCAGATGTTATGTTACAGTAGGTTATGATTTACAGTATAATCACAGCATGATACATAATAATCCTAACTTCTAGGAAATATAATTAAAATATATGAGCTTAGTGGGGTTTACTAAAACTTACTACCAAGTAGCCAAAGTTATTTAAATTGCTTTAAAATTGTATGTTGTTTCAGGGATTAAAAGCCTTTTATGAGTTAGAAGTAAGATGAGTGATTTCTTGGTGGGCAAACTGCAGCAGTGGTAGGATGCGCCTCAGGTTTTAAATTGTTCTCTCTACGCTGCAGTCACCACTCTCCTCAGTCCAAATAGCTTTATAATGAAATTAAGGGGAAAACTAGACCTGGCTTATGAGAAACCTTGCGTGATCCATCTGAACATGAACACACGCATCCCGGCCAGGGACTTACTCCCGCTGCACGGCGTCCAGCTCGGCCAGCGCCTCGCTCAGGCCCTCGTTCACGGCGCTCTCCAGCAGGTGCTTGTGCTTCTCCAGGGACTCCAGCTCGCTGGCGCATTTCTCGTCCTCTTCCTCGGCTTCCTGTCAGGGGAAAGTCATGGTCATGCGTTTGCGATATTCATATTTTACATACTCGAGGTGGACTGAAGAAAATTTTTTTTTTTTTTTTTTTTTTTGTGGGTACCAGGGGGTCGACCTCAGGACCTCGCGCGCCAGCAGGCACCCGTGCCGCTGAGCGATATCACCGGCCCCTTTTTCGTATGTGGGATCCGGGAGTCGAACTCGGGCCCTCGCGCTTGCCAGGCAGGCGCTTACGCCGCTGAGCCATCTCACCGGCCCCGTACTGAAGAAAATTTATGTGAAGCCTTAAAGAAAGCAGGTTGCGTCATTTGTATTCCCAGGGTGCGTACTGCTTTACATCTGGGAGACTTTAAATGCTCCTGTGGGAATTCTAGGCTACGAACACAAATGTGGCCCTATCGAGAGGCCTGGATGGCATTCTATGTAGCAGTATTTTCAAGTCTGACTTATAGGAAATGTTGATAATTTAATTTTTTTCATGAGCATGAGTTGATCTGAGTCATTATTTCAGAGAGGTATTGACTGTGCACAGGCAAAGCAGCCCTAATTCATCAATTTCTAGGTTTGTGAAGACGAAATATGTGAGAGAATCATAAACTCATTTAATTGCTTCAGAAAAATAAACCCAACCTTCTCAGGAGAATATCTGATGAACTGAAAATGATCACTGATGTCTCATACTTCACATGTAGATCATATTTTGTGGTATATTTTCTATAAATTTTACACCACTGACAAAATGCATGAGTCCTAGATATAGGTCAAAAATGTTTTCAATTCCTGATAATTTGTTGGCATAACAAAGTAAAAAAAAAATACTGATGTAGTTAAAATTTTCACTTAAATTGTGGAAGTGGCAATGAATCGAGTCATCTGAATAGTTTTCTAAGTACAATGCTGGATAGAGGGTGGGGTACAGTAGTGGAGAATCATCTTATCATCTTCCCCTCCTGCTTGGAATTTGGCCAGGCCGGTCAGTTTGCAGTGACCCCAGATCAGCAATTACGTACACGGAGGACCTTGTTGGGGCTTGAGTTTTAGGAGTACATAACCCTAAATCTCTACAAAAAAGTACAGAAGATGTTTGAAACAGGGTCTTTCCAGGATATTAAGTCACATACCGGTATCAAGCACAAAATATTAGATAATGGAACAGAAAATGTGTTCTATGGTGAAACAGCCCTAGTCCAGAAAAAAGTCCTTTAAAAGAGAAAATAAAGTACTTTAAAATACTTTAAAATAAACGTTCTTTAAAATACACCTTGGGATAGAGGACTAACTAAAATACGAGCTATAGAATGTTGCTTAAAGCCCTCGGTTTTGACGTCAGAACACGTGTAGTCGATCCACCACAATAAGGCTTCGGCTAACCGGCCCAGACTGGCGGGGCTCTCACCTTAACTTTTTGTTGGTAAAGATCATCCAGCTTTTGAACTTCTTCCTTCAGAGTTCTCACACTTCTCCTGCTTTCTGTTATCATTGTATTCAACTTGGGGAAAAAAACTTTGGGTGAGAAATCATAACTACAGATCAGAGAAATTCTAACAAGTTATTTGTCTAAAAATTTTATTATTCCTTAAAGAGGGATTAATGTCAAAGAAACTTTAAGGATACAAATATCTGTTTTTCCACTGGCATCTGTGGTAGTGCTTTATAAGCTCTCATATGTTATACACATTATTAATACTTATTACCAATTTATTCATAAGTATGGAATGTTTTTGTTTTCTAGATTCATTAGATTGTGTACATTAGCTTTATCTTCATTAGACTTTTGTTATCTAGGTTTCCATTTGCATGTCAAATAAAAGTGTTTATATTAATTTTATTGGGTAATGTCTGCTATTTGGCTAGAGTCATGTGTTCTTCCAAAGAGGAATAAAGTAACCACAGTTAATTGTGTTACAATTTGAGCTCTGAGATCAGTTGAAATCAAAACTGAAGCTTTTTTTTAAAATTGGGGATAAACCCAGCCAAGGGTGCTCCAGCCCTGACCTATATCCTCAGCTGCTTTTATTTTTTTGAGACAGGGTTTCAGTTGCCTAGGCTGGCCTTGACGTTGTGATCCTTGTCTCGAGCCCCCCAGAGCAGTAGGACTGCAGGTGTGAGCCACCACGCCTGGCTTCTTGCTGGTGTCCTAAATCCTTTTCCGGACTGAGGTCTTGGTAGTACTGAAGTCTAATGCAGAGTAGTCCATGAAGAGCCGTTTATCGATATATTGGGCGCAACTGTGCCCTGTCCATCTGGAGATTCTTGAGCTCTTTCTTAACCCTCACAAATGGACTGCTGAGCTCTGTTTCCACCCTCCAATCTATTTCTCCACTTCCACTGCAAAACCTTGGTTTGGCTCCTTACCATTTACGGCTTAGCTATCACTTGCTCTCTGAGTTTCATGTTTCTAGTGTCGTGCGCTTCTGATCTATTCTTCGAAATGCCAACGCTGTCAGCTTACTGTCATACATAGATGACTGCTGTTCTTCTTTTAACAATCTTCAGGGTCCCCACTACCTACAGAATAAATTCCGCGAGGAAGTAGGAACAGATAAGCCCTTCCTAGTCAGCTTCTAGGCTCTTCCCATGCCCCACTTCCCCTCGTAGGACTCCAAGACCACGCTGTGCCCCGTGGTTCCTGGGCCCTGGGCAGCTGTGCGCACGCGCGTGTGCCACCACCTCCTGCTGGTCGGTCACACTCTGCACAGCTCCCACCTTCTCCACAAAGAATCCCGTGCAGATCTTAGGGAAATCTGAGAACCCACGGCATCCTCTATTTACACTACGAAAATGTTACGATACGACAAAATGCTTTTCATGCCCGTTGTCCCAACTGAGGTGGCGTTCACAAGGGCGTGCACTGTATGATGTTATATTATCAATGTCTACTATAGGAGTGGGAACACAGGCACTCAAAAATATACTTGCTGAGTCAACTTCAGTGACAAACACTTAACTTTAACTTTTACGTTTATATTCATAAGTATGATAGGTTTACTTTTCTTTTTTTTTTTAATTTGGAGTCTTGCTCTGTAGCCCATGCTGCCTTCAAACTGGCAGTCCTCCTGCCTCAGCCTCCCGAGTGCTGGCGTTACAGGTGTGTGCCACCACGCCCGGCTGGTTGTCTCCTCTCGCGATGTTTCTGTCAGGTTGTGGTATGAAAGCTGTCCTAACCTCATGGAGGACCCAGGTCTCTATGCTCTATGCTGACTCACATGTCATGAAAATGATTTGACCTTTTATATTTGACAACATTGAACTATTAGAAAACCACCTGTTATTGGATCTTTTTTGAAAAGCCAACTGCATTTTTGTTTACTTATGCATTTGGACTTTTTGAATCAACTTTAGGATTTGTGTTGCTATAATCCATTGCATCAAATTTATTTAAAAACAGATTTTTGCTTCTACTGTATTATTTCATAATTCAAATAAATTCCTACCTTCTTTACAGACTGTCCCTTACTTTATATCTTCTTGGTTTTACCTGAATAGTTTTGGCAATTATTCTTAAATAGTTTTCAACTAATTAGTTTCATTATTCCAATTTATTAATACCTGTATAACCTTATTATTTCCAGTTGCCTTTTTTTGTGGTAGTAGAGATCAAACCCACGGACTCTCTGGCACTAAGTTATGTCCCCAGCCCGTTTTATTTATTTGATTTTAAATTCTGAGACAGGGTCTCACTAAATTGTTCAGGCAGGACTTGAACTCCTCCTGCCTCAGCCTCCATAACTGCTGGGATTATAGGTGTGCTCCACCGCACCCAGCTTCCAATTATTATTTTGTCCTATGCCTTCTTAACTTGGTTAAATTGTCAAGCGGAAAGGTTTTAGACTTCAGCGTCTTAAGCACACAGCATTACTGATTACACCCTTCTTGAAAACTCTTCCCTCCTTTGGCTTCTATAGCACATTCCCTTCTGATTCATTTCCAACCATTTTGTTCACTTAAGTATTTTTTCCGGAATTTCTTTGCTTTGCCGGTCCCTTAAGTGTTACTCCTCAGGATTCAATCTGCAGCCACTTTCCTCTGTGCATTCTAGGAAAAACATCCACGCCCACGGATTCGGTTGTCGTGCACAGCAAGGACTCTCAGGACTGTGTGTGTTCGTCCCAGTGCTGTGAGTCTGTCACTTCACCCTCCGCCTGGATGCCCCACAAATGGCGAAGCTCAGCATCTGCAGCACCGTGCTAGAGCCCCTGCTCTCACCGTCCCCCTCTAGGTAAGAGCGCTGTAGTCCACTGAGCTGCCTGCACCGGAAGCCTGGAACTTCTTTCTCTTCACGCTCGCACATTTAGTCACCCTTGGGTTTCACCTTTTTAAATATTTCCTAAACCTATTCCCCTCCCTTCTATTTCTACTACAAATACTTTGGCTTAGTCTCTTGACATTTTCAGGTGCATCTCTTCTATGAAACATTTTCCTACAGCTCAAAAGGTTTTCCAAACATGCAAATCTGATTAGCGTAACTGCGTGCCAGCATTCTCCAAATGGAAGTCCCTGAAGGGTGTATTTATCTTTAGAACACTAACAAGAGGCCCAGACTACAGTGGTCATTTTATCATTTCTTTTCCCCAACATTTCCTGCTATAGCCTTTAAAAAGTTTCGAGTCAATCAGAAAGATACGGCTTGTATCTAGATGTCCCCCAAAGCCTCATGCGCTCATCGTGGGGCTTTTTGGAGGTGGCTGGATCTAGGGTGTGTGATGCTGGACCTAACTCATGGTGCAATGCTAGGATCAAGGGCACTAGGATGAAGGGTGTGTGATAACTAAATGGGCTTAGTTCTGGATGTTGATAATGGAAGCCCCACCCTGGGTGTGGTCGGCACCAATCAATAGGCTTATAGCCTGGATGGACTACAAAGCGAGAGACGGAAGGCAGGTCTACTGCTTGCCGCCTTCTGCCTGCCTGCCTGCCATAGACTGTTTCTTCTATGCCAGGCCCCTCTGCCATGCCACCCTGCCTTGGAACCAGCCGGCTATAGACTGAAACATCTCTAAACTGTGACCCAAAAGTAAACCTTTCATCCTTTAACTTGTGGGTGTCAGGTGTTTTGCCTCAGCAATGAGAAAAAGTGACTAAGACAATGTTCAATTATGTGGTCCCTGCTGTTTGGAATTCATGCCTTTCTGAGAATCTATAGGTTTAGTGCCAATTCCAGCAAAAAAGTGAAATTAAACTGAAGCAGGCTAAAGAAAGACTTCATCTCAAATAATTATCATTCCCATGGGGCACCTGTGAAGGCAGTCCTAATTCCTCGCCTTCTTTCCATGGTCAGAATTTCAAAAACCCCAAATTACACAACAATAGTACGCTAAAACTCATTTTCTCTCTTTCTTTTTTTTTTTGAGAGTCTCAGAACTACTTTTAAAATCGAGTTCTATGGGTACTGAGTTCTCTAGAAATTCCAAGGTCTAGAATGAAAACTTATAAAAACAAACCTCTTAATCTATCACAGTTAGCCTCTGACTGCTGATGATATATACCTAGTTTTAAGGTAGCCACCTCAAATCTAGTTTAATATAAAAAAGAATATTAAATTGTTTTACGTTAAAAAGGTAATTTTCTCTGCCAAGCGCACAGACACACATGCACGTGTGGGAATTTCGATTCAGACCACTTCATCATACTGATGGGTAAAGCATGGGATGTTTAAGTTACTTATTAAGTTATTCTAAATATTTCTCTCAAGGTTATATCCACCTTTTTCTTCTGCATAATTTTAATAAAAACTTAATTCCTTAGCAGTCAAAAACTACAAATGGGCTGGGTGTGGTGGCACACACCCGTAATCCCAGCACTCAGGAAGCTGAGGCAGGAGGATCGCTGAGTTTGAGGCCAGCCTGGGCTACATAAGCAAGTTCAAGGCCAGCCTACACTACATAGTGAGACCCTGTCTCAAAAAAACTAAAAAACAAAACAAAACAAATACTACAAATGATTTTTAATTTTAGGTCTAAGAAATCTTTGCCTTAAATGAGTCTGTTTCATTACTTACCTGTTCTAAAGTATCCTCCAAACCCATTTTCTTATTTAGAGCTTTATTAATTTCTTCTTCATTTTCATTCAGGAGTTCCTTGAGAGGTACCTATAAAATATAGAGGAATGTGGGTGACACAAGATGTGTAATTACAGAATTTCTTATGAGGCATCTACACAGTTGTGATAAGTTATTTTTGGAGGAAGAAAGCCACGACATTTTAAATCTTGAGATACCAAGCACAAGAGAACAAAACTAATTTTCAATGTAATTTCTATAATTGAGGAATATCAATTACTTTTGAATACTTGCAAAGTTCAAGGTCTGCGCATTTGTTCTGGAAATTCGTTGATATTATGTAAGCATTCTGCGAGTGCACTAAGTTTAAAGCAGTATTTTTGGGAAACAGTCTCCAGACGCATCAGCTTCTCTTGATCTTTTTCAGCTGTTCAGTCTCATAATTCTGTGCTTGCTTTTATTTTTTTCAAACTGCATCCAGCTTTACGAAAGATACTTTTCTTAATCACGGTATTTCAGGCAGGATGTGGGCACACAATTGTTAACAGTACCCAATAACTGTCTAATTCCCTTCTTGGATGCACTACCAAAAATCTAATGAAGTCTTCGTTTGCTGCTCCGAATGAGGAAAGTTTAGAGGGCCGATGTCTCACATTTAGCATGTTAACAGCTTTTCACAAGCCAGGCCCGACTTTTAAGAAATGAAATGAAAATGGCAGAACTATCAACCTGAAGACCCACAGTCTAGAGAAGGAATCGCCGCTCTTTTGTGAGGCACCATCTCAACGTCACCAGCAAGTGCAGACTGCCTGCCGTACTGGTAACACCAGGTTTTGGAAGTCAGGTCCTGGTAGGTCTTGGGCTGCAGGGAGTTAAGTCTATGCTGATGGCAGAGGAAAGTAGGACATAAAAATGAACTGGAGTTTTCCCACACCTCCCGGCATTTGTGCCAAACTGGCCACGCATGTCAATGCCAGGGAATCCCTCTTCCTGGGAGCCACGAGGAAGTCTCTCAAAACCAGCAAGGAAAGGCATTTTCCCTGCATGGATCCAGCTTTGGAGGCACTGTATGAGTGACATGAGCCTTCTCCAAAAAGCAACAATGAAGTGTTCTGTATGCTAACAACATAGCTTAAAAAAAAGTAAAACAAAACTCTGCATTTTTATAGAACTTGATAAAAAATAGTATTTGAAACTGTAGTCACCAGATGTACACAGTTATTAAAAATGCACACACTTCACTTGTCATCTCCAGCCCCTCCAGCTTCCTGTCTTTTGTTTGGATCTCCGTTTTTGGCAGGGTTCTTCGCATCCTGGCCGGCATCAGCTTTTCCCTTTGGGCAGCTTCTCTGCCTTGTTTGCAGGGGCCTTTTTAGGCTCGGGCTCTGGCTCTGGAGGAGCAGGTTTAGCAGATGACCTTGTGGATCTTCTCTGAGGTTGGCCCTTTGCCTTGGCATTACCGCCTTCAGCATCCCCTTCCACCTTTCTCTTGGGCATGGTAGCTGTGGTGCCGGATGCAGGCGCTGAATGTGGGGATGAAGCGGTGCTCAGCTTTGGTGGGTCGGGAGGGTCCTCTCTGCCTCTTCTTCCCGCTGCTCTTGTTTTTATTATGTTGATTTTCTGTTCTACTGATTCTTCTTTCTTTTTTTTTGATAGTGGGGACTGAACTCAGGCCTTGTGCAGGTTAGGCAAGTGCTTTACCGTTGAGCTACATCCCTAACTCTTTTTATTTTGGGATAGGACTTGTTAAGTTGTCCAGGCTGGCCTCAAACTTGTGATCGTCCTGCCTCAGCTTTTCAGTAGCTAGGGTTACAGGTATGCGCCACCATATCTGGCTATTGATTTTATTTCAACACTGCACTTTGTGCTTCTCATTATTTTCTCTTATTGCATTGAAATCCACATTTTAAAATAGTTAAATTGAAATGGGTTAGAAGAAATATTACTTAATATTAAACCTTTTAAAGTGTGTAATTTAGTGGCATTTAGTACATTCAACGTTTTGTAAATAAAACCTCTAATTCCCAAAATCCCATAACTCCAAAGAAAAACCACATATCTCATTATGTTCTACTCTTTCTATCTGGGGATAGAACCTGGGCCTTGCACGTCAGCATGTGCTCTACCAGGCAGCTGCAGACATGGCCCCCACCTGCTCCTTTCTGAAAGATACGTCTCTTTATGAACTTCTCCGTGATATGTAACACTTGGAATTGTACTTTATTGATTCTTTCTCTACTATTTCCAGAGACCACAGTAAAATTTCTTTTCTGAGCATGTGCATTCTGTGAATATGAATTCACACAGTGAGTTCAAGGCCAGCCTAAACTACACAGTGAGACCCTGTCTCAAAAAAAAAAAAAAAAAAAAAAAAAAAAAAAGATTTAATTCCAGGTCCCCATCTCTGTGGAGCCTTTGCTGCTACCTGGGAAGAGCTGGTCTTGCTACTATACCTTGTAAGGAGTTCTAATAATGCACATATTTAGTATCTATTTATTATTTATGCACACTTTTCTCTCTGAGGGACTAGAAGCATCTTGGGAGAAAAGGTTGAGTAATATTTGTATGGTCCTGGTATCTGTTTTATAAATAATCAAATCTTTTGCTGGACAGTTGGAGAGGTAAAGTTGGCAGAGAGGAAGAAAAGATTCGTAACTTGACGAGTTAGGTATAATGAAGACAAGGTTTCTACTAGCAAGAAAGAAGACAAGGGCCGGTGATATCGCTCAGTGGCACGGGCGCCTGCTGGTGCGCCAAGTCCTGAGTTTGACCCCCGGTACCCACAAAAAAAACAAAAAAAAAAGAAGACAAAATGTTCAGTATTTTATTTCCTTATGTAATAGTCCTGGGTTATGGACATACTAAAGTTTAAACTTTTTCAGACACCAATCAAATAATTTACTTACATAAACTTGTGCCCTGTATTTGACAAGGCAGTTGGCACCAGCTTCAGGATTAAACTTAATTTCAAAGTCATAACCTTTGGAATTCTCAGCACCTTTTGGGATAAGTTTCAATTTTCTAGCCACTTTGTGATACTCTGCTAACTGTGTTTCAATCTGTACGGGGAGAATACAAAAAGAAATGTTAAAAATAAAGTAGCCCTGTTCATAGGCTTTCAACTGGCACTTCTGTAATTTTATACAAAATGTTATGCCAATTTTTAGTAATTTAGTAGTTTGTAAAAGGGTGACAGTTTAAAAATATACGAAGAATGAAAGGTTTTATTCACACTAAGTTTATACTTTAAAGACCACGGTTGATAAACAATATTTAACTGTTCTGTTTATCTGATAAACAGCTTAGAATAAGAGTTCATATTTAGGTATTAATATTACTAAAATTTACTTTTTCAAATGCCAGACAGAAATTTTATGACATGAAAATAAACATTTTGTCAAATTAAAATATATATCTAAAATAAGAGAAATATAATCATAAATTTAAAATTTTACTTATATTAAATAAACGAACTATAATCACGTATGTTTTAAAATGTTGATAAGAATGTTTTAGTAACATATTTTACATTTCCTGCTCTTCCTGCCTTCAGGGCTCTGTTCAAATTATGTCATTGGAAAGACTTTCCTTCCATAAATAGCCCCATGTTTTCATGTTTGTTACTGTACTTCTATTTTTCCTCGTAGGACCCATTACTACCTGACAGCGTATTACCCACTCACCTCCCTATGCAAGTGTAAATGCCGTGAAAGCAGAGGTACACCTAGAGCAGTGCTTGGCATACAGCAGATGCTTAACGTGGGAATAAATACATTTGCAGATTTAGGCATCTTTATATTGCTCACTTCATTTAATACTTAATTTCTCACTGCTATTATTCATTTGTAAAAATGAATAACGAGGAAAGGAATATAATGGGAAGAGTATACATTGAAACTTAATTTCAAAAATACATCAGATCACAAAAGCAATACTCTTTATATATTGAATTAAAGAGTCTTCTGTTAGTAAATCAGGAAGTCATTTACACTGCTCTCCTGTAAGACTGTTTCTCTAGGGACCACTCAGGTGTGCGGGCCAGTTTGTCCTTACACTAAGCGGCCCCAGGAGGAGTTTCTTCTGTCCTTCATTCCTGCCTCGCCCAGCTCATGAAAACGGCCTCTGAAAGCTCATGCGCTTCCTGTATTGTGCCCAACTGCAGCGAGGGCAATGATGCGGCGCACTTGTATGTGTCTCTAGGTTCTCCTTTCCACAGCCCATTCTCTCGTGAAAACTTGTCACGCACTTTCCTGATGAATCTAGATGCAGCTGCAACATCTACCTCGACAAGGAGCTCTGAGGACCGAGCTGACGTGTGAAATAAAAATTAGTCCAGGAAAAAAAGGACGGGTGAAATGTTTATATTCATTTTTTTCATCCCGCTGCCAGCCTTTAGTCCTCCTGGACTTGGCCAACTCTCATCTACGCAGTGCCCTAAGTTTTCTGTGCGCCATCCACCTCCCTGCTCTGACCTATGCCTGGGCCACTGCTTACGTACTTACAGGCTGTCTTTAACATGCTGGATATAGTGGTCCACACCTGTAATTGCAGTACTTGGGAGGCTGAGGCAGGAGGATTACCAACTTTGAGGCCAGCCTAGGCCACAATGCGAGACCCACTGCGAGACAAACAGAAAACCCCAAAAAACCAAAAACCAAACAAAAACCAAACCAGGCTTTTTTCTCTTTGCAGCCTGGCCGTCCAAATAAAATATGCTATCCTTTTTAATACACTGAATTCTACTTTGTTAAACTTAAGAGTTCACCTAGTCTAGACATTCATAATCTCCCCCTTCCCACATAGTGCTTGAGAGGTAAGGTCCACTGAAGCAACTCATCTCAGACACTGATTTAAACTGACCACACTTCATTCTGCAAGAAGCAAATGGAGGCTAGGAGAGCTCAGATGACATGCTGAGGTCACAAGTGGTTAGTAGCAAATCCAGGGCCAAAACCCCAAATTTTAGGTTCAAAGACTGGGCTCACCACCGTAAGCTATTTTTTTTTTTTTTTTTCGGTGCTGGGGATTGAACCCAGGCCCACATACCCTACCATGAGCTACAACAACTCCAACCCGTATTTCTTATAAATGTATATTGTTTGCTCCTTGATACATGGGACAGACTTTACCTAGAAGGATCAGGAAGATGACAACAGAGATGGCTAGAGCAAAAGCAGAATTACGGTAAAACGGCCAACAATGAAGGTACTTCCTGCTCACACTGATTGCCCTTTCCATGTTGAGAATCACATGTGTAAGTGTGTAAAATACAGACTCTTAAGAATGTTAACAGTTAAATCCTGAACGACTAAGAAACAATTTGTGTTATGCATATAATGCAGTTTATAATGTGATCAGAATAAAAACTAGGATTGGCTCCTTAGGTAAACAGAGCAGCTCTGAACAACTTGTTTCATTGTAACAATGGTGATAAATACATGCAATAAATACTGTACTACGGAATGTGCCGGAGGTAGTAGGATATGAAAAGTCATTTCTTTAGGGGCAAAAGTTAGAGGCTAAATTTTTCTCAGTGATGTTTAGATTTTAGGACTACATGTGCTAATAAACAAAAATAACTAAAAAAAAAAGGTGAAAAATTTCACACCAGAACTTAAGTGTGAAACGCTCTTGTCTTGAGTTTTCTCCATTAAAGAAAACAATGTCTTTTAAACCCATGCTTTCTGTGAGAAATGAATTTACCTGTCTAGACTCCTCCAAAACTCGAGGCTCCAGAGGCAGAGAAAGCGAGGCCTTCCTTCACACTCCTGCAAGAGCGGTGCCCGCGCACGCTCATTGCACACCCAAGGTGAGGCTGGGTGCTCTTCTTCCCCACTTGCAGGAGGTCCTGCCCCGTCTCCCACGGCCTGGCACCCGGGGCTCACGTCTACCTTGAGCAATCTACCTCGGTCCATACCTATATTACCCCATCCCCCCTTTTCTTTTTGTCCCTTTCTCCCTCTGTATTTCTTTCTGTAATTATTTCAGCCTTTTGGGTTCCCAGGACCATAATTTAGGAAAACTTGCTTAGCAACTGTCTCTTACCCCAGAACCTTCTCTCTGGTGTGACTCTCTTTCCAGCCTTCATGTCTTTGTCTGCTAGCTGATCAAGCTAATGTTGAGAATAAGGGCATAGTAGAGTGGTTAATGAAACAGGGACCAATTAAAATATTTTTTACCTCTTATAATCTTTCCTTCTTATTATAGGTTCCTTGGTCCCATTTTTATGTTTATTTTTTGAGTTTTTAAAGTTAATTGACTGTTTTATCATAAGACAGTAAGTTGACTCTTTTTTCTAATAGTTAATAAACATTTGTTGATTATAATATAGTTTATTCAATCTACATTTTTATTAATAGTGGACCACCAGAAGAATCTGGCAGCTATTTATGTCTGAAATTCACCGGGGACTCCTCTGGGCACCCCAACTGAATCGACATATGTGTGAGGGTTGAAGGATGCTGGTAAGGACCTCCGCGTTTGAGAAGTTCCTGTTCTGGGAGCGACGGAATGCCAGGGTGCAGGGAATGGCCCGCTGGACTCCGATTCGGAGGTAATAAAGAGGAAGGGTCCTTTTCCCACAGTACCCCCAGACATCAGCCCAGGGAACAGTAAGGCTCGAGCGGTTGTGCGGCCCACCAGTCCCGACATTTAGGATGTGGGCGGAGGGAGTCAAGCCTCCTACAGGTTTAGTAAATCGTTTCCCTGCCTATCGAGGGAAGAAGAGTAACTCGCATTTCCTACGGAGAAGGGAGGTCCCTTCAGGTCCATGTTCTGTGGCACGGGTAACGGCAGCGACACAGGCTCTTACAGTCATCCTTGTCCTGCCATAAGGCTGCCATGCAACGCACTGTCAGGATTAGCACCCCATCTTAGGGAAAGGAACTACCTGTGTCTGTGATCTTGCTGTTTATGCACGTGTAACAGCCACTTTTAGTAAGAGCCTGTACTGAAATCTTTCTCCATTTGACCCAGGGATTTATCACCTTACATCTTGTCTTAATCCTCAAGTCTCAAGTCCTTCATTTTCACTATTTTTACCTTTTTAGGATCATTGTTTTGGGAGCTAGGGAGTTAGCTGGGGTAGCTTAGGTTGAGACAAGTTAGATTCGACCATAAGGACAAGCCTGCCTAAGGGTCTGATCCCGTGACATTTGTCCTAATTCACACACTCGAGGCGCCACTTTCTCCGGTCCTTGGTCTAGAATGCGATGGGTTATTGACGGTTATGAACGTAAGAGTGTATTTTAGGCCTTGGCAGTCAGTTGGAGGGGAGCCCGTGGACATACACCGTCTACCTTTTGAAGGTATCTTACAGGCCTATAGCTGTCGTCTGTTGTCCACCCTGATATTAAGTGGTCCACCAGACATCACTTCAGCTGGCACAAAGAGGGGCAAAGAAAGGTATTTTTTCACCCATGAGACTGTCTCTGTAACATTTTAAACTTTTACAAGATAGTACTTGGCAGCCATCAAATCTCAAAGTTAGAGAGGCTGAGATTTTAGCTACATTAATTATCAGCCTAACAGTGTAGTTGAGAGTCCTTTTTAAATCTGCCCATTCCCCACCCCTACCTCTAGTTTTTGATATCCCAGCCCAATTAACTCCCAGAGGGGACCAGCTCTTTTTTTCTTAGAGTCAGCTTTCATGGTTTCTCAGGTGACCCCGATACCTCCCAATGTTATTCTATGGGTCCCTTGGTCCAAGTATAGTGGTTGGGTCCTCATGGCCATCTCAGTGGTCAGAGCACTTCCCAGGTCACAGGGACTTCTCAGGTCACAGGTGACTTCCCAGGTCACAGGTGACTTCCCAGGTCAGCTTCAAGAATATGGATTGAAGCCTTGCTTTTGCTGCTTCTGGAATCCAGTTTTTTTGGGGGAAGAGTCGGACAAGTAAACTCATTTCTCACAGTCCAACAACTATCTTCCTAATTCTCAAGCATCTTCCCCAGTGGACTATTAGGGAGGATGTCCAGGGTTCCTTTCCCTGATTCCCTAGGCTTAGACTGTTCCCCGTTCTCAGGAGGTCCGTGCGCCTGAGTCTTGCACGCTCAACCCCCAGTGGAGGTTTCTTGTGCACCCCCCACCCCAAGTTGCACTCAACCCTCCTTAGAGGAGCTTTTCCCACGCCCTCCCTGAGAGCCGTACTCAACTCCCCGTTAACGGAGGTTTTTCACACTCCCCAGGAATCGCTTGTCTGGGACCCGTCTCAGGCATTCTTGACCTCTTCCAGAGACTGTCACCCGACCACCAAGGCAGGGCCTTAGTCTCATTGTCCCTACCTTGTCCTGTGTATGAGATTTCTTGGTTGCCATGATTCATCTCTTTTATCTCATGTCTGTTTTGCTGTCTTTACAATAACAGGTGTTCTGTGGCTTCTGTGAGGAGAGGGGATATCCAGGCAGAGGGGGCCACCCAAAAATGGGGCAGGACGCATCTCCCTCTCCACCAGGACCCCGTCTATGCAGGCATGGAATATTCCGGACAAGTCGCCGATTGTGAGAAACAAATTTAACTTGTTCAGCCTCCCCCCTGAAAGCGAGGCTGCACTCTATACTCTTGGAGTGGTGCCCATGCACACAGACAGGCATGCCCAAGTTGAGAGGCTGCATTTTATTCCCACCTTACAGGCGTTCCTCCCCATCTGAATAGCTGGGATTACAGGTTTGTACCATGATGCCTGGCTGTCTTATTTTTTCTATGCTGGGCATGGTGAGTGGCACACAGAAAGTGTTACATAAATGTTTGAGAAGTGATAGGTATGTGAGGAAGGATTCATTTCCTCTTCTACAGAGTAAATGGGATGGGATTTATGGAAATCATTTTCATGGCTTAGAGACTTTCTTATTTCTTGGTTCGTTGTTAAAGAGTCTAGATTTGACTGTGGGACACTGGGGTGTTCTGAATTAACATAAGGGATGAGTGTGTCTTAGTCATGGTACATGTCAGTGCTAAAAAATGTTACTTCTTCAGCCAGTTTATTCTTCTCGCTGAGTTCGTGACTGGGATAGATGTTCATAAACGTCAGTGCGACAGGGTGCCGCTCCAGACATGGCGTGACTTACCGCCTCTTTGGCTCTGGCATACTTCAGCTCCTCATTCCATAGCTGCTGCTGTTCAGCCTCCAGGTCCTTGGTTAATTTATTGATGGTTTGTTGCAAGTCATTTTTTTCATGATTTATTCTCTCAATGTCGGCGACTGAGTACTTCTGGTTATCAACAATATTCTGTAGCCGAGCATTCTCCTGTTTCATTGTTTCACATTCTATTTCTGCATTGGAGAAAACCAAAATTTTAAAGCTTTTTCAACTTCTCCAAAGAAACTGATGCTATTATTTAATAGCACTTATGTCTAAATATACAAGTTTTACACATACTCATACTTTCTCTTTCTTTGGATAATTCTGGTTCATCCCATTTTGCTAATAACATTCTTGAAGATAATATAATTAAAGTTTTATGTTAGCACCTTATTTTCCTATTGGTTTACAGTGCTTTTCAGGAAGTACTAGATGAAAAAACCTAATGGTTACACTTAAGAACCCTTACACTTACCGAGGTAGTCTATCTCTGTTAATGTTCATTTAAATGCTTTTAGTACTCCTTCCTGCACAATTCTCTGAATAATTCACAAACAAAAAATCACTTGTATTAAAATAAACCTGTGTTTTTGCTTTTGTTTTATGCACATTGGTTAGGTTCTTGCTTAGTCTTCTTATCAGTATTTTCCAACCTTCTGAGACTCATGGCTTCCACAGAATATGAAAGTATTTTTTATAGTAGACTGGGCTAAATGGATGGGGACGGCAACAGGGTAAAGAATCATCCTGAGTGCTGCGAGGACCAATACCTTGGCTTCGTTATAATCACTGTTCCATGTCTGAGCTTAAAATAAATTAATGCTTGGTTTAAGTAAAATTTTATGAATTTATTATAAGTATCTGAACCAAAAAGTCCACAACATATGTCTATGGAGTTTAATTATGTCTTATTCATTCTTGTCCACAAATGGCTTTAAACAATGAAGAAGGTTAAAATATTCATAGAATTAAAACATCTTAAATTAACTGTGATAAAATTAATCCTCCCAAACTAAGTCACTCTGGAATGACAAATGATAGCTTAAATGTTACTTTCTCTATTCAGTTTGCAACTAGTATTGGAAAAAAAAAAAAAAATTCTCACAAGAATAATTAGAATGTATGATAATTTTGATTAAATGCAGACAAGGAAGATGAAGTATTAATATTAGAAAGCACTGATTTAATTATATTACAAACATTGTTAGAATAAGAAATTAGTTCATTGTTCCTTGTCATGATGACCAACGTAGGACACTGACCAGGAGGCAAGTGTAAAATATTTAAAGAGTTTGTTTATAATCAGGGTCATCTGTAAAAAATAATAAACTGATTTAGCAAATACTGTACCATGGAAAATTACAAGCCTTGGTGTGACAGATGATCAACATGCTACAGGCTAAGAGTTAGATCAAATAGTCCAAAGATAATCTACACAACTCCTACATGGGACGGATATATATAAAATCTTCATAGAATAAAATACAATGAACAGCTGTCTGTTCATTTACTCTTTTGTTATTAGGGATGGAACCCAGGGCCTTCCACACACGAGGCAGGCACTCTGCCCATGGGCTACGTCCCCAACCCTTCTGAACTTCTCGCTCAGGTGCCCAGGCTGGTCTCAACCCTGTGATCCTTTGCCTCAGCCTCTCAAGCAGCTAGGATTACGAGTGTGCACCATCACATCCGCACCTGTTTATTTTCCAGCTGCAGCCCCACGGCTCTGTGATTTAGAGACCTTCCTTTGCTCTACTCCTGGCACTATAGATTGTCAAGCACTCCTGTACCATGGCGTTTTCCAGAGTTTTATCATTAGGAGTGATGCATGTTTATGAAAGCAAGGCAAGGAAGATATAGGAGATAAACAAGCTTTTTTTTTTTTTTGGTACCGAGAATCGAACTCAGGACCTCGTGCTTGCCAAGCAGGCACTTGTGCCACTGAGCTGTATCCCCGGCCACAAGCTTGCTTTAGTTGTGCTTTTGCTTTCCTAGAACTGTAGTACTTGCAGCTTTCATCTTATTTTCAATCAGTTTTGGCTGCCTAGAAGGTCGTGATGGAAGATGAGACAGAGCAGACTGAGTCAGGCAGACATCAAGAATTTGCTTTATGGGCCGGTGAGATGGCTCAGCGGCATAAGCGCCTGCCTTGCAAGCGCGAGGGCCCGAGTTCGACTCCTGGATCCCACATACAGAAAAAGGGGCCGGTGATATCGCTCAGTGGCATGGGTGCCTGTTGGCGCACGAGGTCCTGAGGTCGACCCCCCGGTACCCAAAAAAAAAAAAAAAAAAAAAAAAAAAAAAAGAATTTGCTTTATTAATTACAAAGTAGAACACAGTATACAGAATACTTATTTATTTATTGCTTTGATTACATTAATTAACTTATAGTGGTGGGGATCAAATCCAGGGCCTCATGCATGCTAGGCAAGCACTCTACCACTGACCTACCTCCCCAGCCCTAAAATACATAATTTATATTTAATTCACATCTGGGTAGCACAGGTTCTTAGGGTAAGCCACTGTTGGCTTCAAAAAGCCCTGTGCTGAAAACATGTTAGAAGGTAGAGTAGGTTGACTAACGGCTACCTGGATATATGAAGTCCTGATCTCCGGGACTGTAGACATTGCCTTATTTGGGAGAAGGGTCTTGGGAGAAGTGATTAAGAATGCTGATGAGAAGCTAACCCTGGAATTATCCAGGTGGACCCTAAATGTCATCATGAGAGTCCCTATAAGATACAGACAGGAGATTTCTCACAGACAGAAA
The DNA here is from genome assembly GCA_028451465.1 of Erethizon dorsatum. Classification (NCBI taxonomy): domain Eukaryota; kingdom Metazoa; phylum Chordata; class Mammalia; order Rodentia; family Erethizontidae; genus Erethizon; species Erethizon dorsatum. Next base: position 26,743,194 of record CM051838.1, on the reverse strand, counting down.
GAAGAGGACAGACACACACAAGGCAAAGTGAAGACGAAGGCCCAGCCTCCACCCGGACACAAGCCTAGGGTGCTGTCAGCCACCAGAAGCTGGAAGGGGGAGTGCAGGCTGGTTGGATCTTGGACTTACAGCATCTACAGCTGCGAGACAATAGAATTCTACTGTTTATGCTGCCAAGTTTGTAGTAATTTGTTACAGCAGCCTCTAATACAGAAGGGACTGAAAACTTGGTAATCTGCTACAAAAATTTATCACAAGTGGAAAAAAGATATGGATAGCACAGCTATCTTCATAGGAGACAAACCCACAAAGGTCCACATGCCCATCAGAAGGACCTCTTCTAGCATGAGCTGTTCTTACCTACTCTGGAAATTTCTTCATTGAGACCACTCAGTTTCTGGTCAAGAATAGCTGAATGAGACTCCAAATTGCTCATGTATGATTGATATTTTTGAACATCTGCTTGAAGGGAAGTTTTCAGTTTCCTCAAAGACTCTAGACGATTCTTTAAGAGACAAAAATATTAAATTAGTTCCATATCATTCTTTATTTTAAAGGAAAGCAATATTATTTAAATTTATCTTAGAGAATGGTAAATTAGCATGTCCTTTTCATTTTTAGGCATCAAAAACAACTAAAAGGGCCGGTAAGATAGCTCAGCTGCATAAGCGCCTGCCTGGCAAGCGTGAGATCCTGAGTTCGACTCCCAGTACCCACATTAAAAAAAAAAAAAAAAAAGAACTAAAAGAGGAGTATATTATTAATTAGGTACTTAAGTAGATGGACTTTTCAAGAAGCCAGTTTTAGGTATAAAACAATCACGGGTCAGAGGGAAAAAAAACTAAACATTTAGAGTTTGATTTTTACCAAATAGTCTGGGTGCTTACCTAATAGCATACAAAATAAAATTAAGATACTGGTATTAGATTTTAGAGAGTACTTAGGTTTCAATATATTATATAAGTCCACTTATTAGCATTGCTTTTTCACTACAAAACTCAGGGCCTCTTGAGAACTGTGCTCCTTGTAGGTGCACACTTTGGGGAGCTTGCTGAAACCACACTTGTCTCCTGTAAGCTGGCAGGAATCTTTCATCATGTTCCGAAAATCATTAGACCAAAACTAATGGACACAAGGGAAAACAAAGCTCCACAGATACAAAACATGTTTTTGTTGGGAGTTCTACCCCATGTTAAAATCCAACTTTTAAGAAGCTTAATTTTTTAACCTATTTTTAAAAACTTTGATTCAGCTAGTATTCTCTAAGAAGACTTAAGGCCAAGAGAGCTGTTAAAAAAGTACGCAAACATGTTTACTAACCGGTTCTTTTTCTCTCTCCTGCTCTAGTCTTGCAATCTGTTCATTCAATGCTTTGTTTCTCGCGGCTAATGATTCCAGCTTGGAAGCATCTACGTTATATAAATCCTCTGGAGACAAAAACCCCAAAACTTCATAAGAATCTGCATGCGGCCTCCTCCCCCAGGCTTCCACCACTGCTTATTTCCTCCCCGCCTTCCGGCCTCTGCTCTAAACACCACCGGTGAAGGAAGTACTACTCTTTGTAAAATCGCAAACCCTTTCCTTTACCCCACTCTGATTTCTATTCCTCTTACTCGGGTTGGTTTTTCTCCACAGCACTTTTTACCATTTGACTTAAGAGTTGCTCATTTCATTATTGTCCATTTCTGGGTATTAGAATGCAAGCTCACAGAGTGAATGTTTTCACTCTTATTATTGTATCCTTAGTGTTACATGGTTACTAGCATGCAGGAGATATGCAATAAAAATTTATGTGAATGGGCCAGGGATATAGCTCAGCGGCACAGCACCTGCCTGGCAAGCACGAGGTCGTGAGTTTGATTCCCGGTACAAAAAAAAAATTTATGTGAATGAATATATGCATTAATATGTTTAATTACATACAGAAATATCAAGTAACTCAGTAGAGTTTTTCTGTATTAGATTAGTAGGAATTTTCTTCTCTGAAAGCCAAGCACCATTTATCTTGCTCCTCCCCAGGTGGTCAGACTGAGGCAGTCAGGTCACTCTTCAGGAAGGTGTACCCCCTCTCCCGGGGGATACAAGGAATGCTTTTTGGCTCCTTGTGCCTCAAGTGGCAAGATGAGTCTCCTGTTTAATCAACTCCTTATCTTTAGAGGAACAGCTTTGGACATCTTCATCTGTTTTATCTACCTCTCCGACCTTTTATATACAAGGCAAGTTCAATACAAAGAACAATATAAAATAATACCCAGGACTGTTTAAGTGTTAGTCAGTTAACTGTGAATGTCACTAGAGTGAAAAAGTAATTTTTTTGGAAATACAATGGCCTGTTAACTGTCTGCCAGGAATTTAAGAGACTTAGGCCTTTTGGCTAATTGGTACTTTAATTTCTCAAATAGTACAGCAAGGACCATCCCTCAAGAGAAATAACAGTTGCTAATTATCTTCTGTGCTCCTAGTAGTGTAGCGTGCTTGGTGTTTCATTACTCTTTCCTCTACTCTGGCAAAGTGTTGTCAGAGAGCTCAAGTAATTTGTTAAGTTCACCCAGCTGGTAGAGGCTTGTGTCTCAGGTCTGACCCAACACTCGTATTCTTTCTGCTTAGCTATTACTTTTCTCCACCAAAGAAATCACAGGGATAAGGATCTGTAGGCATCCACAGGCATTACAAGTAAGTGGCTCGCATAGACATGAGCTATAGAAACTGCTAGCCCACACGCAGATTTGAACAACTAAAAGCGTGCACACTGGAGAGAGAACACTCACTCAGCTTGGACTGAAGCTCTGCATTCATCTCCTCAAAGGTGTCAGCGCCAGTCATGAAGCTCTCATAGCATTTAATGGTATAGTCCAGAAACAACTGATGGGATGAAGCAGACGTTAAAAACAAAGTCGTGTCTTTTCAGAGTGGAAATTTAAACTTGAATAAAAAGGAAGTCAGGAACACTTAAGTAGTTACATGAATTTCTATGAATAAGGGACAAAACCCAGTGTCAGTAATTACGCTGTACAGATGTAGTCTACTTATAAATGTGGATGAGGGTGAAAACAACACTTAAATTGATAAATAACACTTAAAGATGATATTTAAAAATAGTAAACTATATCTTTAGAATTTTCAGATCAACTAAATAAGAAACATAAGTGCAATTCAAGATAAAATGCACAAACTTAATCATCTTTAGGAATAATGCACCTTATGAAGAATTGAAATGAACTGATCATCTAAGTTCAGTTCAACTGACAGGGCCTAGTTGTGAAAACCAGAATATAATTAATAGAGGCTAATAATCACATTGTAACTTCAGGCTAAGAATGGCATGGTAAATAGAGATCTAAATAGTAGAATATTAGTGCCCTCCCCACGCCCCCTTTTGAGACAGAATCTTGCTATGTTGCCTACGCTGGCTTCAAACTTTCCTGCCTCGGTCTCCTGAGTAGCTAGGATTACTGGTGTGTGCTACCACGCATGGCTTTAGAGTTCTTAATATTTGCTTAGAGAAAGTAACACTACATTTTGTAGTTGGGAGGTATTTTGGTCACTGAGGATGCATATTTTATTAGGTGAGGATGGCTGACCAGAATTTTCCATGTTGGATGAAGTAAGTAATTCCCAAGGCAAACAACTCCCTTTGTGCTCTTTCTTTGCTTATGAGGCAACCTCCTCATTACTTGGTTGACACGGAGCGGGTACCCCAAATAAGCAGTGCGAATATTCCTGGAACTGGGAAGCTATATCACTGATTTTTTATTCCATTTCAGGTCAGTCTCTTGTGAATATGGTAAGAGACAATCAGTTTGCTTAATTTTTATCTTTATGGATTGAAACAAAATTGAGTTTGTAGACCCACAAAGCTGAGGATCAGAATCTAGTGGAAAAATAAAAAAGAATCATGTGAAGCTGGACAATCTGGTAAGTCTCTATAATTAAAAACAGCACTCTGGGGCCGGGGATACAGCTCAGCGGCACCACGCCTGCCTGGCAAGTGCAAGGTCCTGAGTTTGATCCCTGGTACCCCCCACAAAAAAAACCAGAACAAACAAACAAAAAACAGCACTTTGGTTTTCAAAGTACTTCTCTATAAATTGTCATTTGAAATAACAGCTCAGATGGCAAGAATAACTCTTACTGGCTTAATCTTTAGATGAACATCATGCAATTTGATAGTTATAAATGGTCTGTAATTGTATTTGGATGCAAACTGAGGTAAAATTAAATGTATTTCATATATATTGCAATGGGGGAGAGGTTTTTTTTTTTTTTTTGTGGGTACCGGGGGTTGACCTCAGGACCTCGCACACCAGCCAGCACTCGTGCCGCTGAGCGATATCACCGGCCCTTTTTTCGTATGTGGGTTATGGGAGTCGAACTCGGGCCCTCGCACTTGCCGGGCAGGCGCTTACGCCGCTGAGCCATCTCACCGGCCCCGGGAGAAGTTTTTTGAAGGTAGAAAATCAAAGGCTTTCTAAAGGCCTCTCCATATAGGATCACTGCTGAAACAATAAAGGGGCATATTTATTCTTATTAAAAAAAAAGGCAATGATGCCATGCCAGTCCGTTGATATATTTTTGAACAATTTCTCAGACAGCAATGAAAGAGAAGTCTAGAATTATTTCCTCTTTCCTTTTGTGGTAAAGGCTCCAAAGAGTGAAGGTTAAAATCTGAACACAGGACAGCTTCTCTTCTGAGAGGCCTGTATGGTAATGAGCCTCTCAGAAGAGAAGCATCCTCAGAGTTGGTGTTTACGCCATTCGGATATACAGATGTGCGTATTTAGAGAATGAGGTGGGGCTAATCACATGGCTTAGGTCCAATAAAGTACCTGTTGTGTTCCAAAAAAACATACAGAGAACAACTGTGGACTACCTTTTTGTTACTTTTATCTCAATCATTTTGAAAAAAGGTATCTCTGAGGTAAGCGATGATATACCTAATTAAAAAAGCCCAGGGCTGGTGAGATGGCTCAGCGGCATAAGCGCCTGCCTGGCAAGCGAGAGGTCCTGAGTTCGACTCCCAGAACCCACATAAAGGAAAAAAAGGGCCGGTGATATTGCTCAGCGGCACAAGCACTTGCTTGGCAAGCATGAGGTCCTGAGGTCGACTCCTGGTACCCAAATAAAAAAAAAAAAAAAAAAAAAAAAAAAAAAGCCCAAAATAAAATGAATAAACAAGGAGTCTACATGTGATATTTTAAGACTCAACCCATCATGCTTTGCACTGACAGAATTACACTGCAATAACTTTACTGATACCTTTGTTCTGTAGGACAGAGGAAAAGAAACACTATGTAATGTATACCGATTATGTTTTGATTCCAATGCCCTTTCGTAATTTTTTTTTTCTTCAGTATAGAGGAAAGGAACTCAGGGAGCACTGAGTTATACCCTCATCCTCAGTCTTTTTTTTTTTTTTTTTTGTGGGTACCGGGGAGTCGACCTCAGGACCTCGCGCGCCAACAGGCACCCGTGCCGCTGAGCGATATCACTGGCCCCTTTTTCGTATGTGGGTTCCGGGAGTCGAACTCGGGCCCTCGCGCTTGCCGGGCAGGCGCTTAAGCCGCTGAGCCATCTCACCAGCCCTCATCCTCAGTCTTTTAAAAATTTTTATTTTGAGGCTAGGTCTTGCTAAATTGCCTAGGCTGGCCTTGAACTTGTGATCCTCTTGCCTCAGCCTCCTGAGTAGCTGGGATTATAGGCAGGTACCACCATGCCTGGCCTCTTGCAGTTTTACTTACTTAACATTTTCAAGTTTCTTTGTCTACTTTATTTTAGGAAATTATAATGTAACTATAACAATAGACACATTGAATAATATTAAAAAAATCAATTTTAGAAGGTTTTTTTTAGGAAGCAAAAGATAAATTCTACAACACAATTTCAATAGTGACACATTTGGTTAATAATATAAAACAACTCATTATAGTTTATGGTAATATATGGTACCTTATTATGCATAATTCCATCTTCAGTTTCTTCTACCCAAGGTTGTCCATCATCAAATAAAGGTGAGCTTTCTTTCATGGCATTATGTATCTATTACACAAACATATTATGTGGATTGAGTATTGCATGAAAAACATAGCTCTCATGTTCTGTCAAATTCGTTTTTTAGTGTCATTTTTAGAAGCCTTTAATTGCAAGACTAAAACTATTTGAGATTATATTGAGCCTTAAAATCCTTGATATTTAGTAATTAAACCCCTTAGAATTTAGAAAGTATGGGTTCCATATTTAGTTCTGCTCCCTAGACAAAAATACGCTGATCTTTATGTTATTAACCCAGTGAGAGTATACAAATTTTAATGCAACTCTAAGACTCCCAGTGAGAATTGCCAGGTAAAAGGTGAACCAATAATAATTATTTCTCTTATATGAACTCAATTTTGGTGTCCAAATGTTATCAGCGGTCTCCGTCTGTACACATGAACAGGAACTTTAGACTGAGTTTTACAATATAAAATTTCAGAACTACTACTGTTGTTCAAATTTGAAAGTGATAAAAGAAGTGGTTTCCATGAAAAACAGTGAAATGTTCTTATCCTGGGGTCCTTCTCGGATTTTAGCCTGGAGTCGCCCTCTCTGCTGTTCGCTGCTCTAAAGGCACCCTAGGTCTTTCTGTGAACCCAGGGTGGGTGAAGGGGAACTATCAACTCGTCTTTGCCCGTCTTCAACAGGGTCTCAGGTGACAGCCAGATATAATGAAGTCTGTAGCTTAGGACAGGGCAAGACGAAGGACAGAGCCTCTGGCTTGTCGTCGGGGAAAGAGTTTCTGCTGCCCTCTCAAGGCTCCTTGCGAAAACTCTTGCTACTCTGCATGGTTCAAGGAAGGTCTCACCCAGGGACAAACAGATCCCCAGGGGGCACAGAGAGCCTCTACTGCAAGAACTGAAAAGTCTGGGCTGAGATTTGGCTGAAATAGTTTCAAACTGAAATTGTACAGAGGTAAAAGGACATCGAGATTCAAGTCATCTGTTCTCAGTTAAGGTCGCTTCTCTACACTGTGAAACTTGAGAGAAGGTTGGGGCCAGGGATTTAGCTCAGTGGTGCAGTGCCTGCCTGGCAAGCGTGAGGTCCTGAGTTCAATTCCCGATACGCCCCCTCAAAAAACAAAAACAAACAAACAAAAAAAAAAAAGAAGGGAAAGGACCCAGGCCTCTGAGGTAAGTCAGGCCCTGGCACTGTGGTCACCAACCAGAAGGCCACCATGGGCCCCTAGAGCACACGCAGCTTGCCTATTTGGGATCCTCAGAGGCAGGGACAGATGGAGGCTGGCTAAACTACTGCCACTCAAACCAGTCATGGGGCAAGCTCTGGGCGAGGGGGCACAGGGAAAATGAGAGAAGAATCAAGCTTTATTTATAAAATATTAATAAATGATTCAGTAGTATATCAAAAGAATAATTCACAGTGAGCAAACAGAAGATATGAGGAAAATAATGTATTCTATCAATAGGTAAAGAGAGACAGAAAACTTTTACTAGATCCTGTAAAAGCATATGACAACCTTCAACAACTATTCTTGATAAAAGCAGGTGAAACTGAACATGAACAACATTTCCCTCTACCCGAATACATCATAAGTAAATAATAAAAGAAAATATTTCATTTGAAGAGCATGGTTACCATAGAAATCAACTGATAACAGCAGTAATAAGGCAATTCAATACCATGTAGTAAATACAAAAAACTCTCAGCAATAGCAACTTTAGAAATACAATAAAAAAAATAAAAGAAAGTCTGTCCATCTCAACAAAACACTGGAACAAACAGTGTTCATGAAAAGAAATGTCACTTGATATGAAGAAAGCTGCAACATCTTACTGAAGAAAACAAAAAGATACGAATAAATAAGAGATTTAATACTTTCCCAAATGACAAGACTAATTATCAGAATGTGAATTTCCCAATATATCTATGAATTCAATGTGATAGTGATGAAAAAAAAGATCCTAAGATATTTTTGGGAATTAAAAAAAATAATTTAAAGAGTGAGGATATGAGAATAGTTGGGAAATTGTAAAAAGCTGTAAGAATTTTCCTCTAACACAGGAAGTGGAATGGTCGCTACAGGGGTATGAAAAAGAGCAGAGAAGCAGCTCTAAGCATGTATTGGGAACAGCTCAAAATGCAGGAAATGGTGGGTCAGTCATGTGGTACTGTGATATATGAGTGAACATTTAAGAAAATAATGCTTTTTCCCTCTTAAACTAAAATAAATTATAGATTAAGATGTAAAACAACACAAAGTCGATGGTGGCACACACCTGTAGCTCCAGTTACTCTGGAGGCTGAGGTGGGAGGATCACTGGAGCCCAGGGGTTCAAGACCAGCCTGGGCAACATAGTGAGACTCCGTCCCAGGGGAAAAACAAAATAAACCAAAAAGCTAGGGAAAAAATCAGGAAGTAAAGGAGGTCTTCTCAGTGTGGCTGAAATTTCTAAGCTTAAGTGGGAAAGATAATTGGAACAAGAAATCTATAGTCTCCCCAGATTCTTACATTGCAGTGCTATTCCCTTCCATTGCAAAGCGAGGGAGGAGGGGATTTCAGCCCGAATAATGGCCTCGCAGGCCTCTCAAGAGGCCCCTCCCTCCCTGACCAACCAAGGCCACAGCAGCTACTGCATAAGCTTGCAAAGCATTGTTATAAAATCCTAAGCTGCTCAGGCAAACATGGGTGAGGTGTGCTGCTGGCAGTAGGGTGACCCAATGGTGGGTGCACACAGGTCACCCTGTCCATGAGCCTCACTTGGAAAGACAAGTTGAACACATCAAGGTTGTACATGAAGTCTGATAAAGTTCACATTTCATTAATAGGCCATGGTATTGGATGTCTGCTCCTATCTTGACTACTGGGAGCGAGAAAAAGTACCAGCATGGTTTCCAAGTCAAAATCCGGCCATCCACAGCCGGCTTACATTTAGTTGAAGGGTTTTTTTTTTTTTTTTTTAATGGCCAAGAGAATATAAGAAGGAGTGTACTGGTTTTTAAGGATTCTAGAACTAAGTAGGACAGGAAAGTCAGAGGATAAAAAAGGAAGAAATTGCATTAGAATAGGTAAAAATCCATAATTTGGAACAGCCAAAATACAGCATATAAAATCAAAAGGATAAAAGGGAGAGGAAAACTTGCACCTTACAGACTGGGGCTAACTTCTCTACTCAACCACTTCTGACTTACAAAGGGCCACTCTTGGGCTGGGGCTGAGCAATAGAGAACCTAGGGCAGGGCCCAAGGACTGACTCCCAGCACTGCAAACAGAACAAAACGAAACAAAAACCCAGAAAACAACATGGCATCTCAAAAAAATCAATAAGAAAAAAGGTAGATTTGAAGAGGCAGTTATTGTAATGTGAAAAATGTTCAACTTTAAAAACAAAAAATGCAAATATGAAGAAAATCAGCCATCTTCCTGTTGTTTGTCATGTTGTCAACTATTAGAAATACCAAGCTTGAGGCCCTGGGTTCAATCTGCAGCACAGAGGTGGGGGACTTGGGGGAATCCTGGAAAATGGAACTCAAAGGGAAAGTGGGGTGGGGTGGTGCGCGCCTGTCGTCTTGGCTACTTGCGAGAAGCAGGAGGATCATTTGGGCCCAGGAGTTTGAGATGAACCCGGCCAAAACAAATAACAAAACACCCAAAACCGATAAAACCACTGATAAACTTGGTATATAAGTAGTTCAGTATAAAACACATGTACAGGGAAGTTAAGAGACACAAATAATAAAACATACAAAAATATAAATTGGGCCAGGGATATAGCTCAGCAGCACAGGCACCTGCCTGGCAAGCACAAGGTCCTGAGTTCAATTCCTGGTACCAAAAAAAAAAAAAAAAAAAAAAAAAAAATCACCCATTTGGGGGTGAAAAATAGCTTGTTTTAATAATATATAAATTATTGAAACAATTTATACTTTTTTTTTCTGGCACTGGGAATTGAACTCAGGACCTTGCGCTTGCCAGGCAGGCGCTTGTGCTGCTGAGCTATATCCCCGGCTCAAATCGGTAATTTTAAAGCAATATTGCTGGTATTAGGGCAAGAGTATTTTCATTTTGTTCCTTAAACCTCTGAATTTAACAAATAGGTAGAAACCTTTAGTTGAACTTTAGTCCCACTGCCCTTTCTGTAGCAATAAACTTCAAAGAAGAGAAACAGATGGTGCTATCACAAACAAAACGGGTTTTCTTATCACTATCTTACAGCCATAAAACCACAAAAAAGGAGTAGCACGGGTGGTACCTGCTACCCCATCCCCAGTGTTAATTGGTCAGATGTTTAAAGAACCTTGAAAACTTTCCGGAGAGGTGATATAGTAAAAAATAGTTTCCATGGCAACCAAGGACTTTGTAAGGCCTCCAAAAGTGTATTTAAGGAGGAGGACACAAAAGCTCGGGGTCAGCTTCTGCTGTCCCCGGCCGGCATCAATTAAAGAATTCATTTGTTTCTCAAATCTCGTCTTCCTGTGAGTGAATCTATCTTGTGATTTTACCGTAACACTGGTAGTGTAGGAAAATGGGTATGCTCATTCTTGAGGAACTTTTTTTTTTTTTTTTTGTGGGTACCGGGGGTCGACCTCAGGACCTCGCGCACCAGCAGGCGCCCGTGCTGCTGAGCGATATCACTGGCCCCTTTTTCGTATGTGGGTTCTGGGAGTTGAACTCGGGCCCTCGCACTTGCCAGGCAGGTGCTTACGCTGCTGAGCCATCTCACCGGCCCTTCTTGAGGAACTTTTAATTGCTTCCTCAGTTCCTGGAGGGAAACTGCCAATATGCATCAAAAGCCTAAGAAAACACACAGTCATTCTGAGAAGTGCATCCGTGATTTTGTCTTGTGTGACCATCACAGTGCACTTAAACCTTTCTGGTATACAGCAGCCACTTGACACCGCCTCGTGATCCAGCTAAGCGATGTGGTGCATGCGAGATGCCTGAGGCTGCCGCGGTGTAACTGTTCTGCATGAAACAATTTTTTTTTTTTTTTTTGCAGTACCGGGGGGTCGACCTCAGGACCTTGCGCGCCAACAGGCACCCGTGCCGCTGAGTGATATCACCGGCCCCTTTTTTCGTATGTGGGATCTGGGAGTCGAACTCGGGTCCTCGCGCTTGCAAGGCAGGTGCTTACGCCGCTGAGCCATCTCACCAGCCCATGAAACAATTTTTTAAAGTAGCGATATACTCTAAAATAACAAAAGTCTAGTAAGGTAAATACACAAACCAGCAACATAGTTGTTTCTTGTTGTTATCAAGTGCTAGTTACTGCACATAATGATAGCCACCGTACTGTGCTTTCCTGTGGCCGGCAGCGTGGAAGGTTTACCATCACCAGACACACGAGTGCAGCTTACCAATGGCCACAAAGGCACTAGGTGTGAGGAGTGTGTCAGGCCTAGGATAGTTTCCTGTGACCACTCTCCCATGTGCTGCCCATCATTGACCGATATGTCACTGGGTGGCACAGGACCGTGCATCCTTTGTGGACTAATAAAGCGCTTGGCCTGGTGGAGGAGCTCAGTGGTAGAGTTTGCCCCACCTGCATGAAGCCTGGGGTTTCAGTTCCCAGCGCTGCAGAAACAAACACAGAAGCCACGCCCAGAGAAACGCTTTGTTGTCTCTAGGTTAGGAGACGATGGCTGCCTCACTGCATGTTTTCCAAAACTTTTTGTAATGAATGTATATTTTCATACAAAAAGAGGAAAAATGAATTTCATGAGGGAAAATTTAAAAAAAGCAACATCCTACTGATTTTTAAGCTTTAAAGCCTTACGAAAATAAATAATCTCTAACAAGTGGAATTCCCTTCCCCTTACCTCTTCTCCAGTCACATGTTAACAGTTTCAAGAACTTAAAATCAAATGTGCTTTAAAAAATGAACACTGAAGCAGATTTTGAGATAAGTGGCAAAAGCAGGACTGGGAGAGAAACAGGAATATCTTTTTGAAAACACAACGAACAAACTTTCCTATGTGTACTTTCTTTCGTTGTTGATGTTTTTGCTTTTTTGAGACAGTCTGGGTATGTAGGTCAGGCTGCCCTTGAACTCACTATGCAGCCCAGGCTAGCCTTGAACTTGTGGTGATCCTCCTGCCTCAGCCTCTCAAGTGTCCTATATGTACATATAAACGTCAAATCAAATACCTTGATGCAGTCTATTAGCCAGACCAAGGCTGCCACAATGTGTGGCCAGGTGTGTGGGGCTCCCACCGTGTACATGGAGCTTTTGGACAGTGCAAAAGGATACCTGTGAAAAATGAGAAAAAGTTTCTGTTGATACGGCAAAAATCATGGCTAAATTAAGAAGTTATGCTTTAAAAAACTGCACACATTTCCCATAGTCTTGATTTGTTTAAAAGATATTTGCTGCGATTGAGTGCTAGTCTTCTTACTCTCCAATGATTTCATCTACTTTTGTGTTTCTTCTCTGCAGATTGTTGCACCTATAACCCCTAAAGATGCAGAATTTAATTTACAATCAATATGCTAGATACCTCCCAAAAGACCTTTTGTTCCGCTAAATTCAGTGTCCCCCCAATATTCCACATGCATGAACCATGCATGCCCAAGTCCCCTCCCATTCTGTGCTTACTCTGTAGTCTTTTCAACTTCATCTCACTCCATTTTCACCAGAGTGCAATTCTGTTGTTTTTGCTGCAATGAGACTGCCTGTCCTTCCTCTTCCCCATCCTTCCAGCAGGGCAGGGCTGATGCTGTCATCTACAGTTCAGTAACAACCTAGCTGCTGTGGTTTGAATGTCGGTCCCTCAGAATTCACATGTTGGAAATGTCACCCCCAAAGTCACACGCTAATGATAAGGCCCAATCCAGTCCTGGATTCGTGGGGTATGGGGGGAGGGGCATTGTGATAAAAGCATGCTCCCTCCAACACACTTTCTCCATCTCGCCAAGTGACATCTCTGGCTGTGTCACAACCCAGCGAGAAGGCCCTCACTAGATGCTGGGTAGAGGTTGGTGTCCTGCTTTCAGGCTTCCCAGACTCAGAGCCACGAGCTAAATACATCCCTCTTCTTTATAAATTACCTGATGTCAGGTATTTTGTGATGGCAACGAACAATGGGCAAATACAGCGACTGCCCTTTTTTTCTTCTTTAATTTATCCTACATATATTGCTCACAGTGCTCATCTTAAAACATGCTACTTCTTGGGCCGGTGAGATGGCTCAGCGGCGTAAGCGCCTGCCTTGCAAGCGCGAGGGCCCGAGTTTGACTCCCGGATCCCACATACGAAAAAGGGGCCGGTGATATCGCTCAGTGGCACGGGTGCCTGTTGGCGCGCGAGGTCCTGAGGTCGACCCCCCGGTACCCACAAAAAAAAAAAAAAAACAAAAACATGCTACTTCTCTAACTCAAATTCTCTACAAAGTTGAGTTTGGTTCTTTTCTGGTTTGCAGTGATCTCTCCAGACTCATGGGAAATGTAACATACATACCCAAGGTCTTTAAAAATCCTTGGCACCTCTTCTTCAAATTTTGTGTCCGGAAGCTCGTAGGAAGGGCACAGGAAACCATAAAGAAAAGTGAAGATCTTTAGGAAGTCTTTGACAGATGGAGCTTGGAGAGATTTCATGGATACACTGTATGCGTAACCATTTTCTGTAAGAAACTACAATAATTTTTATGAACCATCAAACATTTTGGAATAGAAGAATCATGGAAAATACCTAAAAGAACATTCACAACTTTAGACTATTTGAACTATAAGTTACCTCGCAGAGTTGTCGAATACACTGCTGAATGAATGCTTTGTCATTAAGTGGTCTCGGGTCCTTGATTTTTTCAGAACTGGAAAATATACCAAGTTGACTATTCCGGGATCCATGTCCGCTGGTTCTGGAAACATATTTTTTAAAACATTAGTCAAAATTGTTTCCGTCTGTGGTCAAGTCTAAATTATTTCAAGGCCATTTTAAATTTTAACATCAGCACCAAACATTAAGGTTTAATTTTTAAATTATTTTCTAACTAAACAGAATGCTATTATTTATTTATTTATTTATTTATTTTTTTTATTTTTTATTTTTTTTATTTTAAAGAGAAGAAAAAACAAAACAAATCAAAAGAAGAACAAATTTTCAAACAAACATAATAGGAGGGTAACAATGGTTAATACATTACGTATTACTATCTTTAAGTTAGTTATTCAGGACACCAGACATTAGCATTCAATTGTCCAAACATTATTGGCACAAACCTTACTCTTCAATGAACTAAGTAAAAATGGTAGTGTATCTATCTTAACCATCTTATATATATATATATATATATATATATATATATATATATATACAATTTTTTTCCCTTTCCCTTCTTTCTTTTCCCTATTCCAGTCTCTCTTTCCTTTTGACCAGTTTCTTTTTGATTCACCATGTCTATTGTACATTTTGGATCTTATTTACTCTTTCAGTTTCTCATACCAGAGAGATAATACGATGCTTACACATGTGCTTCTGGTTTATTTCACTTATGAGTATTTTCTCGAGTTGCATCCATTTACCTATAAAAGTCTCCAGTTTATCCTTCTTTATGGCTGAATAGTACTCCATTGTATAAAAATACCACATCTTTCTTATCCATTCCTCAGTTGATGGGCATTTGGGTTGTTTCCAAGATCTGGCTATTACAAATTGTGCTGCTATAAACATGGGTGCACATATATCGCTGTGGCACGATGTTTTTAATTCTTCTGGGAAGATGCCCAGAAGGGGAATAGCTGGGTCAAATGGGACCTCCAACCCTAGTTTTCTGAGGAATCTCCACACTGACTTCCACAGTGGCTGTACCAGTCGACACTCCCACCAACAGTGAAGAAGGGTTCCTTTTTCCCCACAGCCCCTCCAGCATTTGTTAGTAGTTGATTTCTTAATAGTAGCCATTCTTTCTGGGGTGAGATGGTATCTCAGTGTTGTTTTAATTTGCATCTCTCGAATGACTAGTGATGTTGCACATTTTTTTGTATATTTATTTGCCATTAGTATTTCTTCATCTGAGAAATGTGTATTCATCTCAGATGCCCATTTTTGGAGTGGGTCTTTAAATTTGGGAGGTCTGATTTTTTTGAGTTCTTTATATGTTCTCGATAGTAATCCTTTGTCTGAGGAACAGCTGGCAAACATTTTTTCCCACATTGTGGGTTGTCTCTTCACTCTGTTGGTGGTTTCTCTTGCTGTGCAAAAGCTTTTTAATAAGATGAGATCCCAGTTATTGATTCTTTGGGATAGTTCCCGTGCGGTTGAGTTTTTATTCATAAAGTCTTTGCCTACACCAATGTCTCCAAGGGTTTTACCTATCCTACTTTCCAGCAGATTTAATGTTTCTGTTTTAATATTTAGATCTCTGATCCATTTTGAATTTAGTTTAGTAGAATGCTATTATTTAAAGCACAGAAAGAGTAAAGTGCAAGGTCACAGCAGTTAGTAGATAATCTGGATAAACGCGTGACCAGCGCGCACACTACTCCGAGAGCGTGCGCAGCCTGACGTCCTGCGCCAGGCCCTCCACGAGCCCGCTGAAGCCCACGCCCTTTCCCCGCTCTGGCTCCTTCTGCTGGCTCTCCCGCTCCCACTCCTCTGCGCGCCACTGCCGCTGGCGGGAAGACTGCCTGTGAGAGCCGGTTAGGCCTTCGCACAGACAAAACCCTTAAAACAATGTCCGGCCTATGGGAGTGCTTGACAAATGCCAGCTCTGTGAACATTAGCTTCACCTTCGTTAAGCAGTTCCCGGAACAGTCCCACAGAGAGCCTGCACTGTCCCCACTGGAACACACAAGGAAACGGAGGCACGGAGAGGTGAAGTAATTCACCCAAGGCCACACAGCCAGCAACTGACTTCCTCCTGCTAATCAGTCTTCCGTAAATTGAATTTGAAGCCCGGCCACAGAGCCGAGGAGGGGAGAGGTGAGACATTTCTCAGCCCGCTCCGGTAAACTCTCCTCCGACCTCCAGTCCCGACATCGGCTCGGCTACTCCAGCTAGTGGTTCTGAGTGTTATCTAGGGACCACCGAGAAGTCGAATCTGGTTTCGTAATAAACTAGATGTGATTTGCTCTTTTCATTCTCATCCTTTCACGAGTGTACAGGGCAGTTTTCCAGAGGCTGGTTACGGATCTATAGTACTGCAGACGCTGAGTGCAGAAGCAGACACGAGAATATAGGGGTCTTCTGTTAAGCCAGACATTAAAGAGATTTGCAAAACTGTAAAACAATCACTCTTTTCATTGAAATGGTTTAGCTTATGAAATTTGTTTTTGTTTTTAATTAAAAACAGCCTGACAGGGGCCAGTGAGATGGCTCAGCGGCATAAGCGCCTGCCTGGCAAGCGCAAGGGCCCGAGTTCAACTCCTGGAACCCACATATGAAAAAAGGGCCGGTGATATTGCTCAGCGGCACGGGTGCTGGCTGGCACGCGAGGTCCTGAGGTTGACCCCCGGTACCCACAAAAACAAAAAAACCCCAGCCTGACATGGTGGCACACTCCTGTAATCCTAGCACTTAGAGGCTGAGGCAGGAGTATCTCTAGTTCGAGGTCCACCTGGGCTACACAGTGAGTTCGCGGACAGGCTGGACTACAGAGTGAGACTCTGTCTCAAAAAAATAAACATAGAAAACAAAACAAAACTCCTCCCCAAACATGTTAGTTTTGGTTACCATGTAGTGAGCTTATGGTTATGTTAAACTGAATTAATATATATTTAAAAATTCTCTCAGGTTAATTTTTTTTTTTTTTTTTTGTGGGTACCGGGGGTTGACCTCAGGACCTCGTGCGCCAGCAGGCGCCCGTGCCACTGAGCGATATCACCGGCCCTTTTTTTTTCGTATGTGGGTTCTGGGAGTCGAACTCGGGACCTCGCACTTGCCAGGCAGGCGCTTATGCCGCTGAGCCCTCTTAATTTCTAATATGGTTAATATTATAGCCCACAAAAGTTCTTTGGAGTCCTCGTTAATCATTAAGAGTGTAAGACTCAAATTCTGGACTAGAGGAAAATTCTGCCTTATTTTACAATTTATCACTTCATAGTGTCTGAGAACTAGGATTTTTTTTTTTTTTTTTTTTGGGTGGGTACCAGGGGTCGAACTCAGGACCTTGCGCACAAGCAGGCGCCCGTGCCGCTGAGCGATATCAGCGACCCAGAACTAGGATTTTCATCAAGTATGCACTTGTAAGAAACCGTGGTCTGAATGCGTTGATGTGTTTATCAGTACCATCTACAGCAGACATAACTTAACATTTTAACATTTCAAATAGGAAACGAAGTAGGGATTTTTCTATCCAGAGACGACATCATCTAAGTTTTGTTTTCTGAGTGTATCAATGCAAGGCTGTGAGAATCCCTTCCACAGAACGGATAAAAACATCATTACCTTTTACCGAACACAGAGACTTTTCTTTCAGATGTAGGTTTGTTTATACTCAACTTGCTGAAGCTTGGTTTCTCTTTGCTTTAAAGAAAGTAGAAAAATAACTCTTTAAAATAAATACAAAAATATCAGTTCAGAAAACTTCTGGAAATATGTTGGAACCAATACTTCCTCTGCATTACATGTAAATATTATTCAAAATCACCAACATTTTTAGCAGTAACCTTAGCTGTTATGACTGAGGTGGGTGAAGACACAGTGTCAGTTATAATGTTAAAATGTTAAGCAGAACAAAATCTGTTCTACACTATGATTTCATCTTAAAATTTACACATTTATACATAATAGCTTTAAGGAAAAAGGAAAAATAAATATGTTCAATCACAATAATTGCTACATTTGAAGTTTTTTTATTCTAAACTCTAAGAATGTATCTGCACTTAACGTATATTATTTAAATTATGCACAATAAACATCGACAGCGGCAAACTTTTTCTAGTATAATTCAAGACCTGAAATGTTTTGGTCTAAATCTGTTTAAACTATTCCGAAGGAAAAAGATAAGTAGTTCAAATTTCTAAAAGTAGCCGGGGCCCATACTATATAAAGCAAAGTAATTTAAGAACAGCTAGCAAGTAACGTGCACCTCGGTGTCAGAGGAGGACTATGGTGGCTTGGAATAGCCGTTAGCTGGAAGTACATCACTCACAGGAAAACCTCCAGTTTACCATAGCAAGTTTCTTTGAACACTTATGTCTGGCAAATCTTGAGGAAAAAGTTTGGAGAAGTAGTGTTGTCTCAGTTACTTTTCTCATTGCTGAGATGAAATACCTGACACCCAAAGTTAAAGGGGGAAAGGTTTATTTAGCTCACAGTTTGTAGAGGTTTCAGTTCATAATCGGCTTGCTCCAAGGCAGGGTGGCAGACAGGCATCACAGAGAAGCAGTTCATAGTGGGCAGAAGGTAGCAAAGCAAGGAAGGGGAAGATAAGCCTCTTTCCGTCCCTTGTACTGTATCCAGGCTACCAGGATTAGGGCGGTGCCAAACCAATCAGTGGACAGATTTAGTAATCTGTCCCCACCCACCCTTAATCCTAGCACCCTTAATCCCAGCATTGCACCATGAATCAGTCACACACTCTAGATTGAGCCACCTCTGAGAAAGCCCCAGCAATGACTGCACGAGGCTTTGGGGGGACATCTAGACTCAAACCTGAACAGGTGTTCTGTAGGCTGCGACCCTGTTACAGCTTATCGTCGAAGCAAATATTGCTCTGATCTGATTAAGAACTTTGGTAGTGGGAAACACCTCAGTAAACTGAGTTACAGCACAGTCTGCTTAAACAGGAAGCTCTGTAATAAAGGAGGAAAACAGGAAGGAAAGAGCTCTGAAGGGGAATCAGGTGTCCTTTTAGGAAGGGGCAAAGCACTCGGCAGTGGGACTTCAAGAAACAAATGTGATGACATACAACACCTTGTATCATACTTTTTTTTTTTTTAATGTGGGTACTGGGAGTCGAACTCAGGACCTCATGCTCGCCAGCAGGCGCTTGTGCCGCTGAGCAAAATCACCGGCCCTTTTTTTCTTTATGTGGGTACCGGGAGTCGAACTCAGGACCTCGCACTTGCCAGGCAGGCGCTTATGCCACCGAGCTATCTCACCAGCTCCATTCCTATGTGTATATATATATATATATATATATATATATATATATATATATATATATATTTTTTTTTTTTTTTTTTTTTTGTGGGTACCGGGGGTCGACCTCAGGACCTCGCGCACCAGCAGGCACCCGTGCCGCTGAGCGATATCACCGGCCCTTTTTTCGTGTGTGGGTTCCAGGAGTCGAACTCGGGCCCTCGTGCTTACCAGGCAGGCGCTTACGCCACTGAGCCATCTCACCAGCCCTCCATTCCTATTTTTAAGACTTCATTGATTCTAAATTAGGTACCTTTGGAAGCAGACAGGATTCACCTAGGACATCACTCATTCTACATCTATTTACCATCTTTACAACTTCTTTGCTCAGACAATGAGGCATACAGGAGAGAACCACAGGCGGAGGCACTTACGTTTGAGGGGTATAAAGGCCTGGTTTATTCATGTCCAGGGATCTTAACTCCTGCATAGAGAGGCGGCCAGCACCACCGGTGGAAACCGAGCTGCGCTTCATGCTTACGACCTGCATTCACGAATTTGGTATTAGAAAAATATTCTAGATGTAGATGGTACATTAAGCACAGCTATTATCTTTATCCTCAAATAGAAAGGCAGTGAAGTTGTAGTGTTTCTTCACGATCATCTTTCCCCTGGGCTTCTGTGAGACAGGTTCTTGCTATGTAGTCCCAGGCTGGCTTTGAACCTACTATGTACCCCGGCCTGGCCTGGAACTCTCCCGCCTTAGTCTCCCGTGTGCTGGGATTGCACTACCACACTGGGCTTCCCCTGGGTTACCTTTGCTTGTTTATATATCCCTAAGTCCTCATTTGCAAAGAATACCTATTTAACGGCATTTTAAGGTGTTCAACACACAGAAACACTTATTAGCTCCTCACCATATACGGGGGAGTGTATGAGACAATGCGGGAGATATAAAGATGAATCAGGTGTGATTCTTGCCTTCACAAGGGTATCCGTGGTAGCAAATGGGTTCCTGAACAGGAACCCTGACCACATGACTGCTGTTGGCTGTGTCCATTTCAACGGGAAGTCACAGTCTGCCTGACCAAACTATCTCAAGCTCCCTTAGTCCCCTCAGCATGGCTCCTTCTTTGGCTTCAAAGAATGGAGCTATTCTGTTTTCTTTTCCTAATGCCAGTCTCTCCCGCTTTATGCTCATCTCATTGTTTCTCAGTTTACAACAATTATTGTCCTTCTGTTTCCAATTTCCTCTTCAACAAGGGTAAATCTTCCACTCTACAAAATGGGCTATAGATTGCCTCCTTTTCAAAACAAATTAACATCTCATTCCTTCCACATCTACTTAAAAGGTTGTCCCATAATATATTCAGGATTGACACATCTCTCAATCTTGTAACCAAGAGGTTGAGATCAATTTTTATTTTATTTTATTAGTCTTTGAGACAGGGTTTCGCTATGCAGTTCAGGCTGGCCTTGAATTTGCAGAGATCCTTCTGCCTCAGCCTCCCGAGTGCTGGGATTACAGGCATGCACCACCATGCCCAGCTGAGATTGATTTTTTTAAAATTAGGATTTTTTTCTTTTAGAGAAAGGATGCTTCTCCAATTTACTCTTTCTGAGAATGTAAACTGCCACTCCCCTTAGCCCTGGCAATTAGGTGAATCCAACCCTTCCAGCCCTCTCGTCCTAAGCTTGGCTAAATCTACATACGGTTATTTTTGGACTCTGGTTCTATCCCTTCTATAGACTGGAGTGCTTCTGTGTATTCTGAAACAGCTTCCCTCCCAATTTGGTCAAATTGTAAACAAACTCATTTGCCTATGTTAGGGGATTTTTTAGTATTCTTGGTTGCAGGTGGGCGAAGGAACCCGGAAACCCAGACAGCTGGGCCGGATTCAGACCCAAAGGAGCCCTGGCTGTCAACTCTCTCTCCTCTCTGCGGCATCAGACGCTATTCCCGCAGCCTTCTCAGCGTGGCCCTGGCTCCCAGGACAGTGGACATTTACAGTTATCCTCTTCCTTCTCTGGGCATTCCTTAGTATTTTACACCGATTATACTGTTTTGGTTTTGGCTCTTTTTCTTCTCCTTCAAGGTACACTTGCTCACCTATTCAACTTCTCCACCCTCCCCTGCGTCCACTCCCGATATCCACTTACAGTGCACTCCCAAGATTTCAGATTAAGACTTCGGATACTCCTGACACGGCCACTAAGAAGCCACACTATACACGAGCAAAAATGCCTCACACGGGTCCTCTCTCGGCCCTCCCTTCCCGCCCCTCTCCGGTTCCTCGCTCCGGCCTCCACTCCCTCGACAGCAACCCCGGCCCTGCTCTTCTCCCTTGAGACATCGCTGGACGCTGAGTCCAGCGCCTCGCTGATTCGGCGCCAGGCCTCTGACGACCGCGAACACTAACGCGCTGCCCCTCACCGTCACTTTCTCCCTCTAGGACAGTTTTGGACGAGCAAAGTTAACCCAGTGTCACTACTTACCTAACTCCAGTTTTCCGGCGAGACCCCGAGGCCGAATTTCCGTAAGGTGGGGAACTGATCTCCAGAGGGGGTAGCAGCCGCCAAATCAAGAGCTATTGTCTCCGCCCGCCACGGCGGTTTGAATTTTAAACTCTCCGCTGGTGCTTACGTCATCACACAACTGCGTCGCGCATACGCAATTCTTAAGCGCCGTTCCTCGTCGCGGGAAGCCCGCGTGCGGGTTGCTCCCCGTCGCCTGGCAGGCACACTGCCGTCTCCTGGACAGTGTGAGCGTCCTTTGCGAAGTTTGGCCTGACTCTTAAAGTTGGCTGTGAAGTCCAGAGGGCTCTACGTTGCCGAGGAATGGCCTGAGCGCTCCAAATCTCCCTGGAAATTGTTTTCCGTACAGCAACATGGCGGCGCCCATGTTCTCCTAGGACAGGAAATTTCTTTGGCCGGGCTGTCTTTCATGACCCTGTTTGAAAGGCTGCTGTTTTCGTGGTGAGAGTCTGGGAAGGCGATGTGCGCTTTTGGTGAGGTAGAGGCTGCTGAGTGTGGGTTCATTCGGCTCCGAGGATCGCGCAGGTGTGGCCCTGCCGGGCTTCGGGCTGGGGATTCGCGGGCTCTCCGCGGTCTCACGGTTGCCTGCGGGAAGTAAGGGAGAATCTGAGGGGTTGGAGGCGGCCAGGGGTGGACGAGAAGCATGGAAGTAGAAGGGTGCATTAAGTACAGCAGCTTACTCTGCTAAAATAGAACATCTCTGCTTCCCTGAGTTTGAACCCAGTGACAGACGTTGCCCAACGCCCGGAGAGTGCTGGGAGCTCTCTAAAGCTTGGATTCCTGGGTCTGGCAGCAGCTAAACAGAATTGCAACTGCTGGGAAAATGGCCCTTCTTATCTGAGTTTCAGTGTTCCTGTACATTTCTAGATTTCACTTGCCATTGTAGACATTCCTCGCTTAACGACCTGCCCGCTTACCGGCTGGGTTTATGACTGAGATGTGGCTGTTGCGGCTTACAGACCTGTCCTTTTTTTTTTTTTTTTTTTTTTTGGTACAGTTCTGTATATCTTATTGATAGAGCCTCAACGTCTTTTTTTTATACAGTACACCTTGTTCATACAGTGCTGTCTTTTGCTAATTATGCTATATAGTACTGTAGTTTTCTGTTCTGTTTTACATTACAGGACTGCATGTAAGAGTTATGCAGATAAAGGAAAATCATGAAGTTGGAGCTTCCTTGACCATTTCTTTGTTCTGAGTATTGTAATGTACATACTACATACAATTCCTTATTTAGCGACCAATTCATTTAACGACCTTGTCGGAGGAACGGAACTCAGCCCTTAAAGGAAGAATTCCAAGAGGCTATTGTAGTTTAGACATAGTCACTACGCATGTTGTGCAAATAAACACAGCATTCATGAAAAGACAAATGTCTTCAAAATATAAATTATTTTCAGAATGTCTGATATTGCGGCAAAATGAGCAACCTGATATTTTTTGGATATGAGGTGGGTTTTTTTGCCTTAATATCCAAAAAAAAAAAAAAAAGGAAAATACGGTTCGCCTGTTTTGATGCGGAAGTGAGTGTTGGGAGCACGGTCTTTTGAGACCCGTTGACCACATATGATGCAGGCAGAACAGCTGGGCCAAACGGCCGGAAAAATTCATCACTGCACTCTTTCTGTTGGGCTCACTTCTTAGGACTATTTGCTTCCCACAGTTCCTCAGGTGGTAACAAAACTAATTCATTTGGAGTTAAATAAATTCTCGGATATAAACGAACTCTTAGGAACGATGCCACCTTTGGAACTCTTTGACATGTAGCAGTGCCTCACGGGCACACACGTTTTCTCAAGGGTCGCACACCCTTTGGAACCACAGGAAACAGCTGAACAGTTGTCACTGTTGTTCTGGGCTCAGGGTTGTTTTATGTGTTTCATTTTTGCCTTACGCTCTGGCTAGCAAGCTCCTTTACTGCGTGCTTTCTATGTCTTTCTATCCTCCAAGATATTTACTGCAGAGGTGGGCAGAGCAGTGGCTCCATGAGTGCCGGTTTCACTGTCAAGGGTATTCGGCATTTCCAGTGGTTTTTACAGAGTCAAGCAGGTTCCCGGTTCTGTGATATCTTAGCAATATTTTGAGTTTTGTTGGTCCCTCGCTGAGACCGGCGGGGCTCCTTCATTAATGAGCCAGAGTGGCACATTCGAAACACAGCTTCTGGCAGTCTCAACTGTGTGACCAGTGTAACCTTGAAGAAGTCATGGAAGCTGCCAAGATGCCAGGAAAGGGCATGTGAGGAAGTACAGGGATAGATGCTGTATTGATCTCCTAGAGATCATATCTGGATCGCACCTGTTGATTATTATTATTATTATTTTTTTTATTTTAAAGAGAAGAAAAAACAAAACAAATCAAAAGAAGAACAAATTTTCAAAACAACATAATAGGAGGGTAACAATGGTTAATACATTACGTATTACTATCTTTAAGTTAGTTATTCAGGACACCAGACATTAGCATTCAATTGTCCAAACATTATTGGCACAAACCTTACTCTTCAATGAACTAAGTAAAAATGGTAGTGTATCTATCTTAACCATCTTATATATATATATACAATTTTTTTTCCCTTTCCCTTCTTTCTTTTCCCTATTCCAGTCTCTCTTTCCTTTTGACCAGTTTCTTTTTGATTCACCATGTCTATTGTACATTTTGGATCTTATTTACTCTTTCAGTTTCTCATACTAGAGAGATAATACGATGCTTACACATGTGCTTCTGGTTTATTTCACTTATGAGTATTTTCTCGAGTTGCATCCATTTACCTATAAAAGTCTCCAGTTTATCCTTCTTTATGGCTGAATAGTACTCCATTGTATAAAAATACCACATCTTTCTTATCCATTCCTCAGTTGATGGGCATTTGGGTTGTTTCCAAGATCTGGCTATTACAAATTGTGCTGCTATAAACATGGGTGCACATATATCGCTGTGGTACGATGTTTTTAATTCTTCTGGGAAGATGCCCAGAAGGGGAGTAGCTGGGTCAAATGGGACCTCCAACCCTAGTTTTCTGAGGAATATCCACACTGACTTCCACAGTGGCTGTACCAGTCGACACTCCCACCAACAGTGAAGAAGGGTTCCTTTTTCCCCACAGCCCCTCCAGCATTTGTTATTAGTTGATTTCTTAATAGTAGCCATTCTTTCTGGGGTGAGATGGTATCTCAGTGTTGTTTTAATTTGCATCTCTCGAATGACTAGTGATGTTGCACATTTTTTTGTATATTTGTTTGCCATTAGTATTTCTTCATCTGAGAAATGTGTATTCATCTCAGATGCCCATTTTTGGAGTGGGTCTTTAAATTTGGGAGGTCTGATTTTTTTGAGTTCTTTATATGTTCTCGATAGTAATCCTTTGTCTGAGGAACAGCTGGCAAACATTTTTTCCCACATTGTGGGTTGTCTCTTCACTCTGTTGCACCTGTTGATTATTGATGAGCACTTTCTGTGTCTGTATCATCAGATGTCCTGAATATTCCGAATAATTTTCATCCCAGCCTTTTCTGACGTGAGGGATCAATATTGCCTGGACCCAGCTGATGTGATGATTGGATGGTGGCTGCTGTATTTTATTTTAAAGGCTACTGGAGGCCATGTGTTCTTAAGAAAACAAATCATTTTTGTTGAAGTATTTTGATAATACGACGTTTAATACAGATGTTCTTGGCTTAATGACCAACCTGTTTAACAACCGTCTGGACTTATGACTGAGGCGTGCTGTTCGGACTCACGACCCACTGCTCAGACTTATAACCCATCTTTTTTTGGTACAGTTCTGCACGTCTTGTTTATGGAATGTCAGTATCTTTTTTTGCACAGTACACCTTGTTTGTACAGGACTGTAGTTTTGCTAATTGTATTGTACAGTATAGTACTGTAGTTTTATGTTCTGTTATACGTTATAGTACTGCATGTAAGAGTTATGCAAGTGGGAGTCATCAATTTGGAGTTTCCTTTGACCATTTCTTTGTTCTGAATATTGAAATGTACACACTCTGTACAATTCCTCATTTAGTGACCAGTTCCATTAATGACCTCATTGCAGGAATGGAACTCTGAACTCAGTCGTTAAAAGAGGAGTATAAAGTTTTCTCACCTCGTGTGGTGACTGTGAAGGGGGACAAAGGATCCCCAGGGTCCCGTAGCAATAGTTAGTTACATGAGCAGTTGCTGTGTGTCAGGCATTGTGCACCGCATTTCATGTGGATTATCTCACTTAATTCTGTAAAATGAGATGGTGTAAAAATGATGACTTGGAGGCTCAGTGAGGTCAACTTTTCCATGGTCATACTGCTCGTACTTGGAATTAGGAATTTAAGTCTAAATGCTGTTATTATCAACTCTGCTACTAACTGCTTTCTTCTTTTTTCTCCCCCATCCCTCCCCTCGCTTAAATTCTCCATTACATTACATTTAGAAAGCTGTATTCAGAACTGTAAACCATGTTTTGAAAAAAAGATAAAGAAGTTTGGAAAAAACTAGTTACTTGAAGTAGATCTAGACCATTAACCTTGCAGTTTTGGAAGGACTTAGTGCTTGTGTGTGCCATTAAAATTGCATTTGCTTTGACTAGTCCAGTCCTTTAACCCTGTTTCTCCACTGATAGACATGGTTGAGGAGAGCAATGATTTTGGAGAATGGGCTCCATTTACTGTAGCGTATGTAGTTTGGAAAAACAAGCATTGATCTGCTAACAACTCCTGTTGAAATTCTGTAATCCTCTCTAGATGTGTTTATCTCATTTAAAAGGATGGATTCACGGAGGCAATATACTATTTTTTTATTTGACAGCACACTTTTTACCTTTTAGGGTTCAATGACTTCCTTTCTTGGAAGATATGGACCTAGTGGGAAGACACAAGGACCAAAGCAATGAAGCTGTGGAGGGCCACGAAGATAGCAGGAGGATCAAATTGGGGTTCCAGATAACATCAAGTTAAAGCCCTCTTTGGCCAAGTTGACTGAAAAATTTGAATGATCAACTTTGACATTTATGTTAAAACTTTGCATTTTTCCTTAGAGCTGCTATATATATTCATATATGAATGCTAAATTCTCTTCTTTATATATCTGCACTCTCAAGTGTGTGTACGTGAAGTGCGTGTTTATTGAAATACAGGATATTTAAGAACTTGATCTTCAAAGTTGAGTTTGACTTCAGATTTCTAATTCCCACACTTTTTCTTACGGTCAGGAATGTCTGTGGTACAGCATTTGTCACCTGGTTGGTTACTGGATCATCTTTCTTTCATTAACAAGATAAACTATCAAGTTCGTCAGCCTCATGAGCCTCACCGCAGTAAAAATGAGCCCACTCCTGTGCGCTTCGATTCTCTTCGGATGGATACCATGTCTTCCTTTGGATCCTCTGCTACCTTTACGGCTTCTGACTCTACCACTAAGCCAGAGAAGAAGGATGGAGGAAATTGTGGAACGTTCACCCAGAAATATGCTTTTCGATCCGAACTATTTAATATTGTCAAACCTTATATAACTCCAGCTGTTCATGAAGAATGCCGACAGAGTAATGAAGAAGATACAGTGAATGGTGTTAAAAAAGAAATCTCCATTTCTATTGTTGGGAAGGTAGAATGTTTTAAAAACTTTAAATTTTTCTACAGAGTGTAAAATTTTCATTCCAGCATCTCAAATATCTTGTGATTTATTAAGTATAAAGAATCCATAAATCTTAAGAAGGCTTTGGTATATCTAGAGTAATTTTTAACTCTTTTCTGCCATTCTGCCATTCTTGGGAGACCAATTTGCATATTTCACACATAGGCAAAATTGTCTTGGAAGCGTGTGTTCTGTAAATGGAACAAAACCAAACAACAACAAAACCATTTTTCTGCTTAGCTATTCATACTGGATATTTTTACTAAAAAGCTTAGTTTTTTTTTATACAAAATTCTAAAGCTGTAAATGGATTTAGAGAAATTTTTAGGAACCTATCCTTCAGGGATCAGCTCATATAATATCAGTTTGAAAGAAGTTAGATATTTTTGAAATGTTTCTAGTGATGAAAGAGAAAGCTAATATGGAAAATATATGTGTTTATAAAATACATATATTTATATACATACCCTGGAGGTGCAGTCCTTTAGTAAAGTTTGAGAATGTCGTACAGGATCAAATTACTTTTGCTTTAATCCTTTTTGTATATTTCAGGAGCTCAGAGGTGATTATACAAAACCCATTTTAGATAAATTATCAGTGTTGTCTTTTGTTGGTAGGAATAATATTCATTATCACCAAGAAATGTTTGAGCTCTTTCTGCATGCTTTTGTATGTAGAGTGATGAAACAAGGTAAACACTGTCCCTGCCCTCATGTATCTTATAATTGAGTGGAAAAGAAAGAAAATAAGAGAATTAGAAAAGGCAAGTAATAGAAATAATTTAATACATTGATATAGGTACTTGAAGTAGAACTTTTAATATTCTTGTGATTGTTTTTTGGTGCATTTTTTTCCCTTTCAGTAAATATTTATTGACCATCTGTGTGTCAGACACAGAAAAGAAAATATATAGAATTGTTTGATATTTCAGTAAAATAATATGTAGGTAATATGTTGATACTGTTGCTAATTCAGATAAATAAGCATCTATAAAGGCCTTTGCAGTTCAGAGTATAGATATTAACTATAGATGAACATAGGCAACATGTTATCTTGACAAAACTTATTTCTTGTATGCTAAAGCAAATTATATATTTAGTGTACTCTTAAATTCATTTATTTATTCAGCCAGTAGACTTTTATTTTAGTCAGCTAGGGGTTTGGTAACATATTAATATTGATTTGTACTTAATCCTCAGATCAGTCATAAAGTGCTATTAAAAGGACAGTGGAGGGGCCGGGAATGTAGTTCAGTGGCACAGTGCCTGCCTGGCAAGCATGAGGTCGTGAGTTCGATTTCCGGTACCAAAAAAGAAAAAAAAAAAAGGACAGTGGAATTTTCTTTGATAACCCATGGATAGTTCCTCTTTTCGGGAATGAAAGTCGAAAATAATTGTGTCATATATATGAGCTGATGTGTGATACCGTACTGATTAATGTTCATGCAGAATTGTAGTTCCTGTCTTTGTCTTGGTTGTTGGTGCTACATTTTTTTTTTTGTGGGTACCGGGGGTCGACCTCAGGACCTCACGCGCCAGCAGGCGCCCGTGCTGCTGAGCGATATCACCGGCCCCTTTTTCGTATGTGGGATCCGGGAGTCGAACTCGGGCCCTCGCGCTTGCAAGGCAGGCGCTTACGCCGCTGAGCCATCTCACCAGCCCCTGGTGCTACATTTTATCATGTGAACTAGTTCTTATGAATAGAAAGGCTGAGATGACTTTGCACCCTCTCCCCCATTTAACTCTGGGGATGCTACCTCCTTAGTCCATACTTTTCTACTGATTTTGACCTCAGTGGAAATTACCTCTTAAAGATGGAGATACACCATATAGAAAATGTGAAAAATAAAAAAAGAAGTATTGGTATATTTAAAAATGTCAGTATTGTGGTAGATGACAATATAACTTTCTCCCTAAAATTTATCTGTTCTTTAGAAGCGTAAGAGAAGTGTTTTCAATCAAGGTGAATTGGAGGCTATGGAATATCATACAAAGGTAGGTGTGAAATGTTCATTGACCAAATCGGAAGATTAGTGTGATGTAGTATCAAATAAATGGACAACATAAAGAAGATTTTTGTAAAAATTAAGCAATTATTTTGATCACAGAACTTAGTAGTGTTTTATTTTTTATTTTTTGTTTTTTATTTTTTATTTTTTGTGGGTACCGGGGGTCAAACTCAGGACCTTGCGCGCCAGCAGGCGCCCGTGCCGCTGAGCGATATCACCAGCCCTTTTTTCTTATGTGGGTTCCGGGAGTCGAACTCAGGACCTCGTGCTTACGAGGCAGGTACTTAGGCCGCTGAGCCATCTCGCCGGCCCTTACTAGTGTTTTATTGTTATTTCTGTAGTAAACAGTTTAAACCTGTTATTAATGGATACTCCATATATGTATGTTTAAACAGGTAACTTAAGTAACCTTGTGCAGTATCAGTTTAAGATTTTAGAAGTTACAGAAGCTGGGCTGATGACATAGCTCACTGGTAGAGTGCTTGGCTAGCATGTGAGAGGCCCTGGTTTTGTCCCCAAGACTGCAAAAAGAAGTTATTAAAGCCTGTTGTCCATAGATAAGATATATATATACTAAAGTAGTGGCAGAAGAAGGCATGAATAATGTGAAGAATAGATTTCTAGAACTGAGAAATAAAAAGTCTAGGAGTTAAAGAAATGAGAGGAAACAGACAGTATACGAATGTTTTCAACTTTACTCTGTATAATATTCCTTTGATTGAAATGGGGAAATTGGGGTTGTAATTTGACTTAGGAGGAATGATAATTTCAGTTTTGGACATGTTAAGTTAATATGATGGTAGGACACTGGATTTCTTTCTCTCTTTTTTTTTTTTTGTAAGATGGGGTTTCTCTGTTTTCTTTGTGTTGCTCAAGCTGACAACCTTGAGGTGACCTTGAGCCCTCAAAGTCGTGTGCTCAGGCAGTCCTCCTGCCTCAGCCTCCTGAGTAGCTGGGACTTCATGTACATACCACAATGTTGGCATTTTTCTCTCTTTTTAAATATTGTGACAAAATATATATAACACAAGTTTACCATTTTAACTATTTTTAGGTGGTAATTCTGTGGTATTACCACTGTCCATCTCTGGAAGGTTTTCATTATCCCAAAATAAAACTGTGCCCATAAAGCAGTAACTCTCTGTTGCCCCCTCTGCCAGCCCCTGACAGCCTTCATTCCACCCTCTATCTCTATGATTTCACCTATTTTAGATACAGTATCTCCTGTAAGTGGAGTCACATAATCCTTAATGACATTTTTTTTTTTTTGGTACCAGGAATCGAACTCAGGACCTTTCACTTGCCAGGCAGGTGCTGTGCCGCTGAGCTATACCCCTGGCTCCCCTTATGACATTTCATTTAGCATAATGTCTTCAAGCTTCATTCATGTTGTAGCATGTATCAGAATTTTTCCTTTTACAGGCTGAATAATATTTTATTTTATATAAATACCACATTTTGTTTAACCATTTACTTTTCACTGACATTATGGGTTGTTTCTGCCTTTTGATTGTTGTGAACAGTGCTGCTGTGTGCACAGGTGGAAGTATCTATTTTTTTGTGTTTTTGCGGTGCTGGGGTTGAACCTAGGGCCTTGTGCACACTAGGCAAGCGCACTTTCACCGAGCTATACCCCGGCCCTCTGAAAACCTGTGCTTAGCAAATGGCAAAAGATTTATGTCATCTGAAGAGAAACCAGATTATGAGACCCCGTTATTAATTCTTGTGGGTTTATACTCAGAAGTGGAATTACTGCATCCTATGTAACTGTAATGTAGTTTTAGGAATTAACTATTGAAAATTGGTACAAAAACTTTGTATTAGTGCATATGAATTATACAGAGTAATGGGTTTTATTGTGGCACTTTTATACTTATTATATAATATACTTCGACCATGTCCACCCCCATTATCCTTCCTTATTCTCCTCTCTTTCTCCTCCCTGATCGCCTTTTGGGATGAGGACTATTAATAACTAAGATGGGTAGGTGACATTAAGAAATATATTAAGAAAAAGCCTGGCGTAGAACTTGCCTTATTATTTTCTTTTTTTTTCAGTTTTTTGAGACATGGTCTTGCTATGTAGTTCATATTGGCCTTGAACACACTCTGTAGCTTAGAGCCTAGGCTGGCCTCGAACTTGCAGTGATCCCTGCCTCAGCCTCCCAAGTGCTAGGATTACAGGCGTGAGCCACCACGCCTGTTGCCTTACTATTTTCTTCACCAAATCTATCTGCATTCATTCTTTCCTGTTTATGCATTTATACTTGTATCCATTTACTTCTTTTTTTTTTTTTTTTTGGTGGGTACCGGGGGTCGACCTCAGGATCTCGCGCGCCAACAGGCGCCCGTGCCGCTGAGCGATATCACCGGCCCTTTTTTCGTATGTGGGATCCGGGAGTCGAACTCGGGCCCTCGCGCTTGCCGGGCAGGCGCTTAAGCTGCTGAGCCATCTCACTGGCCCTCTATTTACTTCTTAATGAAATCAGTTCACTTTACTTACAAGTATTCATTGAAGGCCATCTGTATACCAGGCTTGGTTTTAACCCTAGGATCTCGTTGGAGGTTGAGATACACACACAGTCTTTATGGTTTTCTGGAGGGACTAAAGTACTAGCTGCAGTGAAAAGCGCTATCGCTGGAGGATTCTAGAATGCTAAGGTGGCTCACAGGACTGAGTCCAACCCAGGCTTGAGGATGGGGTGCGGAGGAGAGAGCTTTCTGGAGGTGGTCATTCTGTTTAAGCTGACGGGCATTAAATTGTTCAGCGGGTGATGAAGAGAATAAAGTGTTTGCTAACACTCAGAAGCATGTGGAGTGAGGCTTGGTGAAGGAACTGGAAAAAGTTCAGGATGGCTGGACTGGAACATGAAGGAGAGAGTGAATCCGGGAGGGAGGAAGTAGCTGGTCCCGTGAGGTTCAGTAAGCGCATCTTAAGACGTGGAGATGTAGGTTTTTTTTTTTAATTTTATTTTTATTTTTTTTTATTTTAAAGAGAAGAAAAAACAAAACAAATCAAAAAAAGAACAAATTTTCAAAACAACATAATATGAGGGTAACAATGGTCAATGCATTACGTATTATTATCTTTAAGTTAGTTATTCAGGATACCAGACATTAGCATTCAATTGTCCAAACATTATTGGCTCAAACCTTACTCTTCAATGAACTAAGTAAAATTGGTAGTGTATCTATCTTAACCATCTTATATATATATATATATATATATATATATATACAATTTTTTTCCCTTTCCCTTCTTTCTTTTCCCTATTCCAGTCTCTCTTTCCTTTTGACCAGTTTCTTTTTGATTCACCGTGTCTATTGTACATTTTGGATCTTATTTACTCTTTCAGTTTCTCATACTAGAGAGACAATATGATGCTTACACATGTGCGTCTGGTTTATTTCACTTATGAGTATTTTCTCGAGTTGCATCCATTTACCTATAAAAGTCTCCAGTTTATCCTTCTTTATGGCTGAATAGTACTCCATTGTATAAAAATACCACATCTTTCTTATCCATTCCTCAGTTGATGGGCATTTGGGTTGTTTCCAAGATCTGGCTATTACAAATTGTGCTGCTGTAAACATGGGTGCACATATATCACTGTGGTACGATGTTTTTAATTCTTCTGGGAAGATGCCCGGAAGGGGAATAGCTGGGTCAAATGGGACCTCCAACCCTAGTTTTTTGAGGAATGTGGAGATGTAGTTTTAAGGGCCGTGAGATGCTTTTAAAAGCAGGTAATATTAGATTTACTTTTTATTTAATTTATTTAATATTAACTTTATTTTGGGGGAGATGATAAAGATCACATTTTACACAAAGTACAGTGAAAAATCTTCCTTTAATCTCCATTCCTCAGTCCCCTCTTCCTCCTCCCAGTGTGTGTGTCCAGTGCTGTTGTACACATATATTTTTTTATTTTAAAGAGAAGAAAAAACAAAACAAATCAAAAGAAGAACAAATTTTCAAAACAACATAATAGGAGGGTAACAATGGTTAATACATTACGTATTACTATCTTTAAGTTAGTTATTCAGGATACCAGACATTAGCATTCAATTGTCCAAACATTATTGGCACAAACCTTACTCTTCAATGAACTAAGTAAAATTGGTAGTGTATCTATCTTAACCATCATATATATATATATATATATATATATACAATTTTTTTTTTCCCTTTCCCTTCTTTCTTTTCCCTATTCCAGTCTTTCTTTCCTTTTGACCAGTTTCTTTTTGATTCACCATGTCTATTGTACATTTTGGATCTTATTTACTCTTTCAGTTTCTCATACTAGAGAGACAATACGATGCTTACACATGTGCGTCCGGTTTATTTCACTTATGAGTATTTTCTCGAGTTGCATCCATTTACCTATAAAAGTCTCCAGTTTATCCTTCTTTATGGCTGAATAGTACTCCATTGTATAAAAATACCACATCTTTCTTATTGTTGTACACATATAAAGACAGTATGTACTTACATTTTTTTCCTTTGTAACAAAAATGGTAGCATATCTCCTACACTTTTGCGCTATTTTTTTTCCTTTAAACACATCTTATGAGTTATTTTATAGCTCCTGGCTCATACTTTTATTTGCTTTGTCTTTGATTGCATATGTTTATTATGCACATGCTGTGTTCCACACGCGTGACGGTGTCTGTGGGATAAATTTCAAGTATTTGAATTGCTGAGTCAGAAGTGTGAACGTTTTGAGCTAAGTAAAGCAAAGTTTGATGATATTTGATGGACACTGTCAAGTTGCTACTGGAGAGGGGGGGAATAGTTAGATCACATGGTAATTTTAAATTTTCTCAGGAGCTGCATATTCAGTTGAGGGATGCAGTGTTCTATAAATGTCATATGAAGTGGACCGAGTGTGTCTTTGTGTGTTTTTGGCTATTTTTGTATTGCTGGGTAGAGTGTTTCAGGTGGGTTTAGGATAATGTTTATGGCTAATATTTCTCCGCTGCTGAAACAAGACCCCTCTGACTGCCCCTCTGACCCCTCTGACTGTGAAGGCCGTGGAGAGTCTGATTTTACCCTGCTTGGAAGCTAATAAGTGAGGCTCACGGTTTCGTGGATGGCGGCAGAAAATCTGAAGCTTTTAGGCCAGGACAAAGGACGTTATCACTTCAGGCAGAGCAGGAAGCATGAGCTTTCCGTTCCCAGGTACCCCTGTGCCCCACGTCCCATAGAAACCGTACGAGGGAGCTTAGTCGGGTGCTGTGCATGCAGTAGGTTTGCTGTACACGCAGCAGTTCTTTGGTTCACAGCTAAGACGGCCAGGCTTAAGGAACCTTAGCTTTGGTGGATTGCAAGCAAACCCATCCAACCTTTTACCCTAGGGGGAGACTTCATTAACCTGGGCAGTGTATAAATCTGCCCTCTGCCTTTGCGAGAGACACCATTCTCTCCTCCATGCCATACAGATAACCTTGGAAATCTCTTCTGGAACGAAAGCTGTCAGTGCCCCTGCTCAGAGAGAGACCCTGATGCCTTGTATCCTGGTTGCCCTATGAACCCGAGTGGTGAAAACAGCACTATTCTTGGTCCTGTGGGAGCACCAGGCACTGTTTTTTCTAATCCTTTCGGGTGCCCCTTTCCCAGCCTCTGATAGTTCCTTCACACCAGGTGAGGAGAAAAGGAGGAAAAGAAGCAAAGATATGAGCTCAACAGGACAGGTTTATTTCAGAACAAACCTGAGAGGGACCGCTCTGGCACTGAGACCAGACGGGATCCTCTTGTATAGGCTGTGGGGTCTTTTGTAGCATCATGGTAGGTGGAGGAGTTCAGTGAAAGGGGGTTGTGGCTCCCTGCCAAGAACAAGGGTTGCCTTAAGAGAGCGCAAGGGGTAATGGTTGTCCAAGGAGAGGGCTTGGGAAAGCACAGGGAGGAAAGGTTGCTGTCAGTAGCATGGCTGATAATGGTATGAGTCACTGAGTGCAGTCTTGCTGGGCGGGGCTAGAGTGGTCTCTGGTCAGCCTAGGATGGCCGTGGTTGTGGTCCTTCAAGGCAGATTTCTCCAGTGTGGTCACCTGCAGATCTCCAGAGTTTTCTGTGGCACTCTTTCTCTCTAGTGCTCTGTCCTGGGAGCTGTTCACTGTACTGTTAGTTTTGTCTCTTCACCTCAGACTCTTCTAGGCTCTGCCTGGATTTCCCCTTCCGGTGGCCTGGAAACTCTTCAGGCAGTTCACTGCGGGCAATTGTAGGGTTGTCTACACTTTCTTTCCATCTCTCAGGGTCATTGTCTTTTATTTACTAATATCTTGAAGGTTATTGTTATTATTTATCTTAGTTGGAAGTAGTCTGGCTGCTTTGAACACTTTCTTTTTTTTTCTCCATCCTGGGACTCAAACTCATGACCTCTCACTTGACAGGCAGGTGCTGTGCCACTGAGCCCTGGAACACTCTCTCATGACTGATCGTTAGCTGTTGATGATGATGTACCTTAATACCGTTTTTTCCTCCTCTCCCACCGAGGTCTTCTTGCTGACTTTGTTGAATCTGTGAATTCATAGTTTTCAGCAAATTTGGAAATTTTTGGTCATTGTCTTCTCAAATACTTTTTCTGTTACCTTCATTTTGGACATATTTCAATATCTTTAATTGCATAAATCTTTTGTTCTTCAGTGTCTAATCTGCTGTTAATCTAATCCAGTGTATTTTTCACTTCATGCAGTGTAGTTTCTTTTTTTTCCTTTCCTGAGCTAGGGATTTAACTCAGTGTTTTACATATGCTAGGCAAGTGTTCTTCCACTGAGCTGTGTCCCCAGCCTCTCCATTTTTGATCATATAAATATGGTATAATAAATATCTTAGTGTCTTTTTGTGTATTTTATCCTAATTTTTAATGTGAGTTTCAAGTACACCTGTCTAGTGGTTTCTACTAGTTGTACCATCTGTGTCATTCATTACTCTGTGTTTCTATTGAGTCATTTTTCTATTTATAATTTATTGTGTTTCCTGCTTTATATTTCTGGTTAAGTTTTTTTTTTTTTTTTTAATATGCGGGTACCAGGAGTTGAACTCAGGACCTCGCGCTTGCCAGGCAGGCACTTATGCTGCTGAGCTATATCACTGGCCCTCTGGTTAAGTTTTTTACAAGAAATTTCAGTTTTAGCCTTTTGGGTACTGGGAATTTTCATATTCCTATAAATATTCTTGAGCTTTGTTCTCAAATTTACTTTAAAACTTATTGATGCTTTTGAGACTTTCTGTACTCTTATTTGGTTAGGACCAGAGCAGACTTGGGTCTATAGCTATATTTTTCCCCACCACTGAGGCATTGCCCTTCGGAGTGGTCTACCTGATGTCCTGTGAATTTGTGAAGTTTTCCAATCTGGCCAGGGGTCCCTAACTGTCCCCACCCCCACAGGAACTCTGGTGCTTGCTTCCACAGACTCTTTCATCTGGCGCTTTCCCTGACTGTGGTGGTTTCATAGGCTGCATGTGTAGATCACTGCTCAGCTGGAGACCTGAGCAGACCTGTCCAGCCCTCAGAAACTCTCTGTGCTGCCCTCCCTCTGTGGCACCCAGCCCTGCAGACCTAGTGGCCTTGGCCTTGCCACACTCCTAGCTCCATCTCAAGTCAGAGCCTGCTGGGTTCTGCATGGGTCTCCTTTCCTCTGTTTCCCTTTGGTTCTCCCACTGAGGGACCAATGTATTGCACTGTGTGACATTCAGAGTCTGAAAGCCTTTTTTTTTCTCCTTAAATACGTTTCATAAATTTTTAAAAAAAGTAATTTCAGGTGAACAGGTAAATCTGATCCTTGCTATTCCGTCTTGTCTAGAAGTAGAACTCAGCTTTTATTTTTGTAATTATTGTAGTTGTGTTTTTACAAAACTGTATATGTTCACTTACACAGAGTTTTTTTTTTAATAATTCAAGCTGTATTATACAAAAATCAAAGTTATGTTTCTTTAAAAATTAGATCACTAGAAAAATCTCAAGATTAAATGTTATGGTTTAAATTTCTCTTTTTTTTTTTTTTTTTTTGTGGGTACCGGGGGGTCGACCTCAGGACCTCACGCGCCAGCAGGCGCCCGTGCCGCTGAGCGATATCACCGGCCCCTTTTTCGTATGTGGGATCCGGGAGTCGAACTCGGGCCCTCGCGCTTGCCAGGCAGGCGCCTACGCCGCTGAGCCATCTCACCAGCCCTAAATTTCTCTTAATAGGTTAGACATTCCATTTTCTTCTAGAAATATCCAGATTATCAAATTCATTTTTATATAATTTATTTTTATTTATTTATTTACTTATGTTTTGGTGTTTTCGAGGCAGGCTGTCACTGTAGCCCAGGCTGGCCTCGAACTCATGATCCTTCCATCCCAGTCTGCCAAATGCCACTGTGCTTGGCCATCCTGCACATTTCAGAGGACATATATACATATTTGAGGTTATTTTGAGGTTCATTTCATTCTGCAATTAGGAAACAGTAGTTCAAAGATATACTTGTACATTCTTTTCCTTGTAGAATAAAATTATTTTTCTGTAAACATCAAGAATGTTGGTTGTAATGTATAAATTCAGATATTCAAAGCACAGTAGGAAATTTCTTATTTAGAAAATTACTATAATGTCAGTGTTTTTTAATGTTCTTTAAATTCTTTTACAGATCAGAGAGCTGATTTTGGATGGCTCCTCACAATTAATCCAAGAAGGCCTCAAAAGTGGTTTTCTTTATCAACATTTTGAAAAACGGGACAAGTGTAGCGAACTCATTACTTTACCACTGGATGCCTGCAGTTTGTCGGGATTGTGTGAGATGGCGAAGCATTTGCCTCCTCTGAGCGAAACGGAACTTCAGACAGTGCCGTTGGTGGGAGAGGATATGTCTGTCGCAGAGCAGGATTTATTTTCACGAGTCGTTGAAAACAACTCTAGCTTTTCAAAAATGATTACTTTAATGGGACAGAAATACTTGCTACCACCAAAAAGCAGTTTTCTTTTGTCTGATATTTCTTGTATGCAACCACTTCTGAACTGTAAGTAATTATGTTTATCATTAGAAAACGATATTTTGTTTTGTGATCTCAGAAGTTTAAACAATCTGAATTTTAAATGGAAGCCAACATTTATGATGATAGGATAAGCGATTTTCCTGGTGTAATATTTTCTAAAATTCAATTTTACAGGGCTAAATTTGCTTTTTAAAATATTTTAAATTTTTATTATGAATAATGGGCCACACTAGTCCCCAAGAGAGCAAATACAGCTCGTTCTTTGTACTCGGGACTTCACAGTACAGTGAAGCAATTGTTTTTAACCAAACGACTTTTCTTCCAAGCAAAGTAGAAAATTTTAGTTATTAATATTCTCAAATCCTTCCTAGCCTTTTAGGTTACATTGCAAGGTAATGTTGAAGCTTATTGTCTGAAATTGCTTGAAACATTTTCCTGTACCAAGTTAAACTATTTAAATATTGAAGCCCGTGATGACACAGACCTGTGTTTGAGTTTGGGTTGTGAAGCTTAACTGTAAGTCATGAGCCTCTTCGCTTCACAAAACAGCTTCGGTCTCCCAGTCTGTAAAATGTGCATGGTCATTCCTATGTGAGGGTCGTTTTGAGGATTAAGTGAAATAATCTGTATTAGGTTCTTAGCTTGCTGATTTATGTTTTTAATAAATTATAATATTCTAAGGAATGTGATAAGAAGAGGTGTATTGGTGAAATTGAATTTCATCTGCTATTATTTGGAAATTTTATAGCAAAATATCAAGTATCAAGCAACTACAACATAGTTTACTTTTTTTTTTTTGGTGGGTACCGGGGGTCAAACTCAGGACCTCGCACGCCAGCAGGTGCCTGTGCTGCTGAGTGATATCACCGGCCCTTTTTTCGTACGTGGGTACCAGGAGTTGAACTCAGGACCTTGCATGCTTGCCAGGCAGGCGCTTATGCCGCTGAGCCATCTCACCGGCCCACAACATAGTTTACTAATGAAAAATTTCTTTTAATTGCTGTCAACCCATTTTACACATGACTGGCTATCCATGTAGCAATGTCATAGGTTCTTCAGTGTAAATGACAAAGTAACAAATTAATGAGAAAAATCATGCTGTGTTTGAGCAATTTTTCCATTCTTTTTTGATCTTTGTTACTTTTTAATTTTTTTTTTTTTTTTTTTTAACGTGGGTACCAGGAGTCAAACTCAGGACCTTGCGCTTGCCAGGCAGGCACGTATGCCACTGAGCTATATCACTGGCCCTCTTTTTAACACTTTAAAAGGGGTCACCTTATTTTAATTTGTGCTCTTTTTTTTTTTTTTTTTTGTGGGTACCGGGGGGTCGACCTCAGGACCTCCCACGCCAGCAGGCGCCCGTGCCGCTGAGCGATATCACCGGCCCCTTTTTCGTATGTGGGTTCCGGGAGTCGAACTTGGGCCCTTGCGCTTGCAAGGCAGGCGCTTACGCTGCTGAGCCATCTCACCGGCCCCCAATTTGTGCTCTTTTGATTACTTGTAAGATTGTACAAAAGTGTATCTGTGGTTTTTTTTTTTTTTTTTTGGAAAAAGGATGTGAAGATGATTTGTTTGGCATTCAGATCTTAAGAGGGCAGCAGAACCAGCCAATGGCCAACCCTGACCCAAGTGTGGGCAGTGGGTTTGCATGTGCTGAATGCTGGCTGTGCTGTGAGGCACCTTTGCGCCCACTGGGCTGGACCCCAGCCTCTATCTTAAAGGAGTGGACTGCCTTCTCAAACTGTCCACCTTCCCTGCATCCGTCTACCGGCTAGATAGAAGCTGCACTGGATGAGCAGCTTCATTCAGCACCTGACTGCCTTATGCCTATAAAAGTAGGAAAAATAAATACATAAACAGAAAAAAAAGGATGAGAAGGGCCACCTCCTCCTCTAAATTTACTAATTTAGAATTAGTAAAATTCTAATTAATTGACACAGATAATAGTAGAATTAGAAAACTTCCCCTTGACAAACACCACAGTAATAACTGGGTGTCGGAGAGTGGGTGTAGATATGAGGCCTGTTTCCATTGCCTTCAGGGGTCTCCCCACAAGAGACTTGTTCATTACTGGGGGAAACTGGGGAGACCTGGCGGACAGCACTTTGAGTGATCCCAGTAGAGAGACGTTCTGACAGCCTGATCCGCCTCCTTGATGGAGGGTACCAGGTGAGACTTTGCTGCTGTTCTTGCCAAAAACAAACAAACAAACAAAATGTCTCTCCTCTCTCTCTCTCTCTCTCTCTCTCTCTATATATATATATATATATATATATTTTTTTTTTTTTTTTTTTTTTTTGTTAAAGTGATAGTGGGATTGAACCCAGGGCCTTCACACTGGGCTACATCTCAGCTGTTTTTTATTTTAAGACAGTGTCTTGCTAAGTTACCTAGGCTGTGCTCAAACATGTAATCCTGCCTCAGCTTCCCGGAGTGCTGGGATTACAGATGTGTGCCACCACACCTGCCTAAAACAGCCTAAATTTAATTATGAGGATAATAATGGTTAAATAACCATTGGTTAAATAACACAGCCAAACTGAGGGACATTCTATAAAATAACTTGCCCATAGCCTTTAAAAATGTCAAGGTCATGAAAGCCAAAGAGAGCGAACTCCCCTAGCTGGAGGGGATTTAGGAGCCGTGGGAATTTAATGCGGTGTGTGATTCCAGTTTTGGATCCTGGACCAGAAAAAAAGGATATGAGTAGATAATTAGGGAAATTTTACTATGATTAATTTATCGGTTGTAAGACTGAAATCATTGGAAAATAAAAAATAAAAGTAATGTTTAAAAAAATCACCTACGTGTGAAAAGACCATATTAATGTGGCTGCCAAGATTTATAGGAAATCTGCAGATTATTAGTGTCCAGCTCAGTGAATTGTAGTCATCTGCAAGTAGTCTCTGCAAAAATAGCAATTGGTGAAATTAAATGAAAGTCTCTGTTACTAAAGTACAAGGGAAATGTCAGTTTTTAAAGAAATTATTGTATTTGAATAAATGCTGTAAGTTCTTTTGATGGATGTCAGTATATTTGCACGTAGTAGAAGTATTTCAGCTTTGAAGAACATGTTTATTTTTATTTTCATATTTTTGAGTGCTAGGGATTGAACCCAGGGCCTCTCCTCCTAGGCATAACTTTATCACCCCAGTCTTATGTTTAGTTTTTCATGTGATTCGCATTTGGGGGCCTCTTCTAAAATTGTATCTTTGATTTCAGGCGGGAAAACATTTGATGTAATTGTGATAGATCCACCATGGCAGAACAAATCAGTTAAAAGAAGTAACAGGTAAGTGGAAATGAATTCTCTGTTAGATGTGCTTTCTAAAAACTATAGTCCTTTGTACATTCTGGTGAATATATTATCAACATAATGATACAGGTCATTATAATGCTTTAAATGGTTTTAAAATTATTATTATTATTATTATTATTATTATTATTTGTCTTTTTGAGACAGGTTCTCACTATGTAGTTCAGGCTGGCTTTGAACTCACATTGTAGCCCAGGCTGGCCTCGAACTTGCAGTGATCTTCCTGCCTCAGCCTCCTGAGTGCTGGGATTACAGGCATGTGCCACCACACCCAGCTGGTTTTTAAATTTTAATTTCCTTAATTAGATAATTCTTTTATATGAATATCAATAGCAATATGTTTGTTCATAGCTCCAGCCACTGCCTGGATCAGTTCAGGGTTGTTTTTGTTACACCAAAGGGCAACATTTTTGCCTTAATTGATATTAAATTGTAAAATTGAGAAATATGAGCCCAAATAGTTCTGGTTTTCCTTAATAGTCTGTTATGGGTGAATTTATCTAATTTATTCTCACATTTGTTTATATTTTTAATTTATGAAACATTATATATCACCTCTTAGGAAGACAAGTTCAATAATTTACCATGATGATGTTTCCTTTTTAATAGGGTTTTTAAAACAAAGTTTTCCTCTTTAGTTCTAGTGAAAGTTTTATTTCTCACTCTTCAATTTTCTAGAAAAAACAATTCCTGTTTTGACTTAAACGTTATCTGAAATTTCCTCTACCAGTTTATCTTCAGCTTCCTTGTTCTGCATGTTTGTGAGCTGTGCCAATAGAGTATTTTTCTTTTAAAGTTGTAAGAATCATATGGAGAATTCATGTATCTGTTCTCTGTGTCTGTGTTTGTGTGTGTGTAAGTATCTATATGAATAAAAAATCTTAATCACTTGAGAATAAATTATGAAAGTTATACTTAAATATTTCAGTGTACATTTCCTAAAAAACAAATGTTATCTTATGTAATCCTAACGCAATTGTCAAAATATGTAATTAACAATGGTTATATATATATATTTATATATATGTGGATATACATATATCCCGCCCCACCAGTAGTGTCAAACCTAGGGCGTCATGGATGCTAGGCAAGCCCTCTTAGTCCTGAGTGGCATCCCCTGCCTGATACAATATCTTACTGATGCATTATCGTTACCTGTAGACCCCTTCACCAGCTGTCCCAGAAATGTTCTTTGTAGCAAAATAAAATAGTAGGTCACACTACGTTTAGTTGTAATATGTCTTTAGCATCCTTGGATTGTCTTCCTTTGATGGATTTTAATCTGTATCCTTTTTCCTAGTAAACCATAATTGAGTAATAACTTCTGGTAAGTTCTATGAGTCTTTCTGACAGATTACTGAGTCTGGAGGGTGGTTTTGGAAGCCACCTGAAGTTATAGTTGGTTTTAGAAGTGAGGTCAGTAACCAGTTCTCTGCAACAGATACCAGGAGTCGAATTGCAGTGCCCTGTGGTAATTCCGTCTTTAAAGTTTTGAGGAACTGCCAAGCTAGTTTACCTAGTGACTGCTCCATTTTACGTTCTCACCAGCAGTGAGGGTTCTAACTTTTCTTTGTCAACACTTGTTATTTTCCATTTAAAAAAAAATTACAGCATCCTATTGAGTATGAAGTGGTACCTTGTACTTTTGGCCTGCATTTCTCTAATAACTGATGATATTGAACATCTTCTCATGCCCTTGTTGGTCATTTGTTTATCTCACCCTCCCCGCTGCACTTACCGGGTGCACTTACCGGGTGCACTTACCTGCTGCACTTACCCGGTGCACTTACCAGGTGCTGTCTGTGGGCTTCGGCTCCGGTCACTGAGACGCAGGTGTGGAGAGTCACTGTGATGCCGCTCCTATGAAACGTGAAGCTGAGTGAATGTCTGTAATCCCAGCACTGAGAGAGGCTGAGGCAGGAGGATCACAGGTTTGAGTCTGC
Source organism: Erethizon dorsatum (assembly GCA_028451465.1). Taxonomy (NCBI): domain Eukaryota; kingdom Metazoa; phylum Chordata; class Mammalia; order Rodentia; family Erethizontidae; genus Erethizon; species Erethizon dorsatum. Next base: position 26,699,785 of record CM051838.1, on the reverse strand, counting down.
TGGGCAGCTTTAGTGAGACTCTGCCTCTAACTAAATAAATAAAAAGGTCTGGGGACGTAGCTGAATGGTAGAGTGCCCTTGGCTTTGATGGTGGGGGGAGATGAGAGGACCCAAGTGATATCTGCTTAATTTTGAATGGAAAAAAAAATCTAAATAGGAAAATTTCCAAAATGTGTTTAGAAGTGATTAAAAACAAACACAGCCTGTCCATTCTCTGCTAGTAAAAAAGAAAAACTTCCATTGTCTCTGACGCTCGTGTGAAAGTGTGTCCGCCAGGTGTCACTGTGGCTTCATGTTTGGCCACACAGAGAAACGGTGACAGGAGCTTTGCATTTCTGGGGTCAGTGTTACACAGGTCTGCCCCTTGCTTACTTTTCTTTTTTTACAACAAATTTTGCCCCTATTTTTCCTGTTTATTTTCAGGTACAGTTATCTCTCACCGCTGCAAATACAGCAGATCCCCATCGCTCGACTGGCTGCTCCCGACTGCCTCGTCGTCACGTGGGTGACCAACAGACAGAAGCACCTGCGTTTCGTGAAGGACGAGCTTTACCCTTCGTGGTCTGTGGAGGTGGCTGCCGAATGGCACTGGGTGAAAGTGAGTTCGGGTGTTAGTGTGTACTTTAGTGTGGCGTGACATACAGGTCACGTGGAGACAATGTCTGCTTTGCCGTGTTTAACACGTCAGTGGTCTTTTCCTTTAACAGGGTCTAATTAAAACTTCAGCTTTGCTGCTCTTTTATCTTCTTATGCTCAAGGCTGTTGCCTTGTTCTCTGCCTCTTTTGGTGTAGGGTCCTGCACTGCTGGTCAGGGAGACACCGCAGTGAAATTTAAGAAAGTTCCAGCGTCTAGCGATCTAGTTTAAAACAGGACAAACGAAAACTCTGGGGAAATGATCCATCACCAAACATAAAAGTAAATTGCCTTCCCGCTTGTCGTTTTGGCCTCCGTTCCCCACAGTTTCAGTCATCCTTCGTGGCCGCTGTATGTCACGTTTCTGGGGAGGAAGGCAGAGGATCACAGAGTGAGCCAATGTGAAGGGAGCTGGAGATGCGAGACCCAAGAACCCTTTTACTTTAACTCTTAACTTCCGTCCTCGGTGCTTTATGTGCTGCCAAACCTGTCTTCAAAATAAGGATTTCAACTCTAGTGTTGGTTGAATGATCTTTAATATCGCTACCTGCTGTAAGAATAGAATATAATGCAGAAAACTAAAGTTTCAGTTCAGAGTTCATTGGATGTTCTTTTAAAGATACTGTTCACAGGGACATCATAAAAGCCCTCCTAAATTTTGAAAATATAAGCTAAGTTATAATCATACAATGTTTAATAACTGGTATATTTATTTTAGACATAGCAGAGTTGTATTTCCATGTGCTTTTATATACTTTGTAGTCTACCTGAATATCTTCTAAAAGCTGTGTGCATTGTTTATTTATACCTATCTTATAGGACTTAGCAAACAAATACTTACAGTTGTGTCTTTGCCTTCATGATATCCTTTGGTCTTGATTTTCGTTGATTTGGCATAGGATCATGAAAGGAATGTGGTACCCCATTCCACCCTGCCCACTGGTGGGGCCAAAGTCAGGCAGAGATCACCTTCTGAAATCAAATCCAGTAAAATGTTATTGTATGAAAACTTGGACTATTCATCTGTGGTAGTAATCAGTTCCAAGAGATGGTACAGTAAGACCAGAGTGTAAAACAAAAATATACTCTACTATCTGAAACATTTATAATTACACATATTATAAAAAGGGAGTAATCTGCATTGAGTTTAAGGGCTATCCAAAGAATTAGAATTTGCCAGTATTTATACAGTACTATGTGTAAGTGCTGCTGCCTGATTGGCCTTAGAGGAGATAAAAGAACTTTCTGATTACTGACTTGGTTGTTCAGTTACCTTGAAATAGGGTAAAGGGTTCCATAGATAATTGATATGAATAGTCTGACAGTGAAAATATATATCTCCATTGTAAATTAATGGATTTATATTATTTTCAAGAATTATATTTTTGAGTTTGATTAGCTTAAATGAATCCTGAGGAATCTGGTCATGACAGGGTGAAGTGATAAAATTGCATTTTTGATTTTATAATGCCCAGTTTCTGGACCAGTTATCATCTATCTTATTGACCACCCAGCTTGTTTCTTTATTAATTTTTACCTCTGAGAGTATTCAATGACACTGTTTCTTATAACTGAAGAAAAGCTTTATTTCAATCTATTTAGTTGCATTGCCAATAATCTGTAGATATTATTTGAATGAGTTAATAAATGAACTAATGATGACATTGTTTTCAGGAATAAATTTTAATAAAAAGTAGAAATTTTTGTGCAAGATGATAATAAAATAGTATTTAAAAATATATCAAATATATACTTTAAAACCTAACTACGTTTCCTAAAATGATAGTACTTACCACCTGTGGCTCTTCAGCACTTGAAATGTGGCCACTCCAACGGAGATGTGCTGTTAAATGTAAAACATGCACTGGAAATTGAAGACTTAATGTAAAAAGAGGATGTAACATATCTCAGTAACTTCTTGGAATTGATTATATATTGAAGTAATATATATATTTTTTTGTGGGTACTGGGGGTCGACCTCAGGACCTCGCGCGCCAGCAGGCGCCTGTGCCGCTGAGCGATATCACCGGCCCTTTCTTCGTATGTGGGCTCTGGGAGTCGAACTCGGGCCCTTATGCTTGCCAGGCAGGCGCTTATGCTGCTGCGCCATCTCACCGGCCCTGAAGTAATATTTTGGATTTGTTAAAGTTTAGTATTTACAGTTAATTTCATGGTAGTCTTTTCACTTTTTATTTATTTTACTTATTTATTTATTTATGAAACAGGGTCTTGCGATAGGCCAGATTGGCCTTGAACAACTAAGTAGCCCAGATTGGCCTTGAACTTGTGATTCTCTTGCTTCAACCTCTTGAGTACTGGGATTATGGCTACCACACCTGCCATTTTTAGTTTTTTAAAAAAATATTAATACTAGAAAATTTAAAAGTAGATGTGTAGCTCACATTTGTGGGTTATACTATGTTTTTATTGGACAACGCTAGCCTGGATGTTTAATCATTTCTGTTTTTGGGGGGGATGGAAACTATATAGTGATTGTCGACTCCTTCCTATCAGATCACCAGTATGGGAGAGTTTGTGTTCCCTTTAGATTCTCCACACAAAAAGCCTTATGAAGGTCTCATACTGGGAAGAGTTCAAGAAAAAGCCACTTTACCATTAAGGTAAGAAGGGTGATTTCTCAAAATTATATAAATGTATTAATTTTTAGGCCTTTACAGTTAATACAATGATCATTGATTTTCCTTGATTTTCACATTTTTGAAAATCTAGAACAGAAAAGCATGAATTGTATGACACATGCAATTTTACCTTTTGCTTTATCTAGTGTGTAATTGTCATTACTGTAAGTGAAATTCTAGGACAGTGGTGGTGAAAATGGCATGCGTGCCATGGTGCGCTGTTTGTATCATTGAAAACGCTAAAGGGTTTGCCATCACTAACATAGGAGATGTCTCAATTCTTAAATTATTGATTTCCTTCATTGAGTCAATCTTTAAATTTGTTTTAAAAAATCAGATACTATTTGAAGGGGAAAAATATCATTGTAGTTTATAATTCAAAGTAATTCTTTCAAATATAATTTACTATCTTGTTCTGTTATACTTAGGAGCACAGATGTGAAAGTGCCACCAATTCCAGACCATAAATTAATTGTCAGCGTGCCCTGTGTTCTTCATTCACATAAGCCACCTCTTGCTGGTACGTCCTCCTAAAATACAGTTGTCGTCACTTTTGAAAAACTTTAAAAAGGATTGATTTTAGTATTTGAATGGTTGATAAATTTGGAAATTAAGTCAGATAAGTACATTTTAATATTCTAAAATTTTACAGCAGAACTGATAGCAGAATTTATGCGGTAGAGAGTAGGTTAGCTTTAGATTCCCTCAGCTTTTCCCGGTTCCTCTTACCACGGCTGCGCCCCATCACCACCTGAACTGGGTGGAGACCAACAGGGCCTTGGAGAATGTGCTTCTTAAATGATTGATTTCCTTCATGGAGTCCATCTTTAAATTTGTTTTAAAAAATCAGATGCTGGGCCGGTGAGACGGCTCAGCGGCTTAAGCGCCTGCCTTGCAAGCGCGAAGGCCCGAGTTCGACTCCCGGAACCCACATACGAAAAAGGGGCCGGTGATATCGCTCAGAGGCACGGGTGCCTGTTGGCGCGTGAGGTCCTGAGGTCGTCCCCCCGGTACCCACAAAAAAAAAAAAAAAAAAAAAAAAAAAAAATCAGATGCTATTTGAAAGGGAAAAATATCACTGTAGCTTATAATTCCAAGTCATTCTTTCAAATAGAATTTACTGTCTTTATTCACTAGGCTTTATTCTCTAGGAGGTTTTGTTACAGGTTGCTGGTTTCAGAGCAAGCGAATCCCTTGCTTGTTCTAAGACCGGAACTCACCATAGTTATTAAGAGTGATGGTTAGAATTCCCTTGATGTTTGGTAGAAACCTGCAGTTTTGTATTTTTTAAGAGGAAATGTTGCTTTTCTGAAACACTGCTCAGGTGGTCGCTGCCGCAGCGCTCAGTTGTCCCAGGGCTTCGGTGTCGTGCTCACTGTTGAGGGAAACCTAAGCCAGGACTGCGGGCGGTTGGCTCAGGAGCTTGGCTGTCCTGAGTGTGACACCAGGCTCTGCTCCTCGGGCAAGTTGCTCGAATATTTTTCCATCTTTTGATCCTCATTTAAAGAGGGAATGATGATACTTAGTACTTAGTATCTCAGAGTTATAATTATTTAAAATTCAGTAGCACATATTAGAAGTTCAGTAAATGCTGACTGTGCCAAGTGACAGTTTATTTTTGTTTTTTTATTCTTTTTAAATTAATTTTATTGGTACATTTTAGATATACATAGTGATCACATTCATCATAGAGAATTTGCCCATACATAATGTATCTTGATTGTTTTTTCCCCAATCTCCTCTCCTCCCTTCAACCATTCTTCCCTCCCTTATTTATAAAAGCTTTATTTCCATTTTTTCCCTTCTATTCCCTCTCCCTCCACATTCCCTTCCAATTTGAACCTTTTCTTCCTACTTCCCAATATCTGTTATACATTTTGGTTCTTATTTACCCTTTTGGTTTCTCAGACCAGAGAAACAATGCAATATTTAAACACATGTCCGATTTATTTCACATAAGAGTATGGTCTCAAGGTGCATCCATTTAGCTAAAAATGTCTCAAGTTTATCCTTCTTTATGGCAGAGTAGTACTCCATAAATTTTTTTGTATAAAAAATCCCCCACATTTTCTTTATCCATTCCTTGGTTGATGGACATGTGGTCTGTTTCCAAGATTTAGCTATTACAAACTGTGCCACTGTAAACATGGGTGTGCATATATCACTGTGGTATGATGCTTTTAATTCTTTTGGGAAGACACCAAGAAGGGGAGTATCTGGGTCAAATGGAAACTCTAGTTTTAGTTTTTTGAGGAATCTCTACACTGATTTCCACAGTGGCTGCACCAGTCTACACTCCCACCAACAGTGGAGAAGGGTTCCTCTTTCCCCACAGCCCCACCAGCATTTGTTATTGGTTGATTTGTTGATAATGGCCATTCTTTCTGGGATGAGGTAGAATCTCAGGTTGTTTTAATTTGCATCTCTGGAATGACCAGTGGTGTTGAACACTTTCTCATATATTTATTTGCTGTTTGTATTTCTTCATCTGAGAAGTGTTTGTTCATTTCCAATGCCCATTGTTTAGATTGGGTCTTTTAATTGGGGGGGGTCTGATTTTTTTTTTTTTTTTAGTTCTTTATATGTTCTAGATATTAGCCCTTTGAGGAAGAGCTAGCAAAAATTCTTTTTCACTCTATGGGTTCTCTCTTCACTCTGTCGATGGTGTCTTTTGCTGTGCAAAAGCTTTTTAATAAGAAGAGATCCCAGTTGTTGATTCTTTGCAGTATTTCCCGTGAAGTCGAGGTTTTGTTCATGAAATCTGCCTACACCTATGTCTTCAAGAGTTCTACTTATTCTCTCTTCCAACAGATGCAGTGTTTCTGTTTTAATATTTAGATCTTTGATCCATTTTGATTTTAGTGTAGTGCATGGTGATAGAGATGGGTCTAGTTTTAGTCTTTGGCATGTGGAAAGCCAGTTTTCCCAGCACCATTTATAAAAGAGGCTATCTTTCTTCCAGTAAACATGTTTGGCCCCTTTGTCAAAGATATTATTTCCCTAATTTTCTTTCAATGATTTTGTTATTTGCGTACAGGAGTGCTAGGCTACTGAAATTGGTTATTAAACCTAGAGGACTTTTGGTGGAGTTTTTGGTGTCTTCTATGTAAGGAGTATCATGTCATCTGCAAATAATGATAATTTAACTTCTTCCTTTCCTATCCTTATTCCTTTTTTGTCTTTCTCTTGTCTAATTGCTCTGGTTAACGTTTCCAAGACTATGTTGAATAGGAGTGGTGATAGTGGACATCCTTGTCTTGTTCTTGATTTTAGAGTGAAAGCTTTCAGTTTTTGACCATTTAATATGATGTTAGCTGTTGGTTTGTCATAGATGACTTTTATTAGATTAAGAGAAAGACCATTTATTCCAATTTTCTGTAGGGTTTTTTTTTTTTTTTTTTTAATCATGAATGGGTGTTGGACATTGTCAGGTATTTTTTCTGCATCTATTGAGATGATCATGTGGTTTTTGTGTTTGGTTTTGTTAATATGGTGTATTACCTTTATTGATTTGCATATGTTGAACCATCCCTGCATCCCTGGGATGAATCCTACTTGGTCATGATGTATAACTTTCTTGATGATTTAATTCTGTTTGCCAGTATCTTATTGTGTATTTTTGCACCTATGTTCATTAGGGAGATTGGCCTGCAGTTCTCTTTTTCGGTCGGATCCTCCTGCGGTTTTGGTATCAGGGTAATACTTGCTTCCAGGAATGAGTTTGGCAGTGTTGCTTCCCTTTCAATTTCATTAAAGAGTTTAAGGAGTAGTGGCATTAGATCTCTAAATTTCTCATAGAATTCAGCAGTGAGTCCATCAGGGCCGGGGCTTTTTCTTCGTTGGTAGGTTTTTAATTGCGTCTTCAATTTCATTGACTGATACTGGGATATTTACAATTTTTATATCTTCTTGACTTGCTCTGGTAATTCATGTATGTCTGGGAATCGTCCATTTCTTCTGCGTTTTCCATCTTATTAGAGTATAGGTTCTCAAAGTAGGCATTGATGACCTTCTGGATTTCTGCAGGATCTGTTCGTTGTGTCTTCACCCTTTTCATTCCTAACTGCATGGATTTGAATCTTTTCTTTCCAGTTTTTTTGATAAGGTTGGCTAAAGGTTTGTCTATTTTATTTAATCTTTCAAAGAACCAACTCTGATTCATTGATTCTTTGTATTAATATCAATTGCATTACTTTCTGCTTTCATCTTTATAATTTCCTCCCTTGTACAATCTTTGGGTTTAACTTGCTGTTCTTTTTTTTAGTAGCTTGAGGTTCAACATTAGGTTGTTTATTTGAGCTCACTCTGTTTTTCTGATGTGATCACTGCTGTAAATTTTCCTCTTAGGACTGCTTTCGGCATGTACCATTAGTTCTGACATGTTGTATTGGCATTGATTTTTTTTTTTTTTTTTTTTATGTGGGTACCGGGAGTTGAACTCAGGACCTCATGCTTGTCAGCAGGCGCTTGTGCTGCTGAGTGATATCACCGGCCCGGCATTAATGTTTAATTGTAGGAACTGTATTATTTCTTCTTTAATTTTATCTGTGATATATTGGTTTTTCAGGAGGGTGTTATTTAATTTACATGTGTTTATGCAGTTTTTGTGTTTCTTTCGCCATTGATTTCCAATTTCCTTGCACTATGGTGCGATAATATGCATGGGATAATTTTGATTCCTTTGTATTTACTTAAGCATATTCTGTGGGCCAGTATGTGGTCTATGTTGAAGAAAGTCCCATGTGCAGCTAAGATGAATGTGTATTCTGATGTTGTGGGGTGGAACACACTGTAGATATCTAAGTCCATTTGTTCAAAGGTTTGGTTCAGTTCTGATATTTTTTTGTTGATATTTTTTTGTCTAGTTGATCTATTTGTGACAGTGGGATATTAATGTCCCCCATGAATTATATTGATGCTTATCTGATTTTTCATGTTCATTAACATTTTATATAGTTGGGTGTGCTGGTATTTGGTACATATATATATATATTTAAGAATCTTATATCTTCCTCTTGGGTTGTTCCCTAACAAGTATGTAGTGACTTTTTTTGTATCTCTTGATCAGGCTTGGCTTGAAATCCACTTTGTCTGTAAATAGAATAGCTGCTTTTCTTTGAGGTCCTGTCCCATGGAGTATTATTTTCTATCTTTTGACTTTCAGTCTATGAATTTCCTTTTGAGTTAAGTGTGTTTTTTGTATGCAGCATATTGTTGGATGTTGTTTCTTGATCCATTCTGCAAGTCTGTTTCTTTTGATTGGTGAATTGAGACCATTTACATTGATGGTTATAACCGATACGCATTAACTTACCGATGTCATATTATTTTCCTGTTGTTAGTTCTCATTCTTCCTATTCTGTTTAATTGCTTGCCTTGCTTGGGAGATTCATTCTATTGGGGTTTATGGAGTTGTAATCTTTGTTATCTCTTTCTAGAATATCCTTTGTAACATTTTGGATTGCTGGTTTGTTGGTCATGAATTTCTTCAGGTGTTCTTTATCATGGAAGTATCTTATTTTTCCATCAATTTTAAAGATAGTTTTGCAGGGTACATCAATTTGGGTTGGAGGTTGTTTTCTTCTAGGGCTCAAAATACTTCACTCCAAGCTCTCTTTGACTTGAGGATTTGTGATAATGATTGGCTTTCCTTTATAGGTGATTTGTTTCTTTTCTCTAACAGCTTTTAATCTTTTTTTTTTTTTTTTGGTGGGTACTGGGGGTTGAACTCAGGACCTCACATACCAGCAGGTGCCTGTGCCACTGAGCAATATCACTGGCCCCTTTTTTCCTATGTGGATACTGGGAGTCCAACTCAGGACCTTGCGCTTGCCAGGCAGGTGCTTATGCTGCTGAGCTATCTCACCGGCCCTAATATTCTTTTCTTGTGTTGAATTGGTGGAATCTTGACTATTATATGCCGTGGTGCAGATTTTTTTTTGATCATGGCTAATTGGAGTTCTATATGCCTCACTTCTCTGTATGTCAAATCTTTTTCCCTGGTTGGGAAGTTTTCTGCCATTACTTCTGTGAACAGGATTTTTTAAATAGACTTTCCAGTATTTCCTGATTTTTCATTGATTCTGTTCAATCTTACGTTATTCCTCTTGGCATCATCTAGCAGCTGTTGATTTTTTGTTGCTATTTTAAAGAAGTCTTTTCATGATGACTAACCACAAACCTGTCTTCTGTATCTGATATTCTGTCCTCACATTAGTTGATTCTGTTGTGTATACTTCCAATAGAATTTTTAATCTCCTAGATAACTGTTTGAATCTGTTCCATGGATTCCATTTCTTCCCTATGTTGGGCATTCATGGTTTCTAGCATTTTCATAAGCTCCTCTATTTTTTTATCTATATCTATTCTAGATTCACTATTTCCTTCATTATGGTCATCATCTCTTTAGTTATCTGAGAAATTATGTGTGATTTTTTTCCTTCTAGAGCCTCATTCATCTACTTTATTCTTCTGGCTTTACAGAGAATTCAGGTGGGTAGCTTTTGATTTGTTCCTCTTCACTGCTCGTGGGTTTGCGTTAGGCTACCTGGAGGTCTGGGGTTGCATCTTGCTTCTGTGTCTTCTAATTTTCTGTTTCTTTAAAATTTATTTTCTGTGTTGATGCTTATAAATTGCTTATGGTAGGTAGCTTTATTACTGGTATTGAGAACTCCTTGGGAAATGACTGCTTTTTAGAGATGTCACGTATGTGTAGCTGGATTTTGGCTTTTGAGTCTGTCACAAGATCCTACCTTTCAATTTATTAGGGATGAGAAGTTGCTGCCTGTTTGGCCTAGTCCTTGGTTCTTTGGTACTGGACTGTAGTATTGTTTATGGCCCTCAGACAATCTCGGTTTTGGCGTACAAGGAAGAACACCTGATTAGAACAACTGTGTCACCTTAGCTAAAGTAGTACATTCAGTAATAACAGTAGGATCTAGCACAGCCTGGAAAATGACCAACTGTGATAAAGATTAATGTGCTAACTATATTTATAGTTATATAACAAAATCTAAAGCAAACCAGGAACTTCCATACAGTAAATATACCCTCAATCGAGTGATTTTACCCTCTGGTGAGAAAATTTAAAAGGGATAGGAAAAAATATAGAAATAGAAGAAGAAAAAAAGATTAGAAGCAAGGTTGAAGGACAAAGGAAGATTACCTAAGCTTTTGGAAACTGGTGACGACAGAAGGGAAACAATGAAGGAAGAAAAAAAGCATGAACAAAACAAAACAAAACAAAACAAAACAAAACAAAACTGAAAACAGTGTTTACACTGAAGAATATACAATAAAAAAAAAAAAAAACCCAACATAAAAACAAAACAAAAAACCCGAAAACAAGCAAAAAGTAAGAGATTTCTCCGTGACTTCAAGCCTGTGGTTATCGTCTGGGGTCTACGGTTTTGTGGTAGTGTCCACTTCAGGGCGTGTCTCTGCTGTCCTGGTAGACAAAAGAAGCAGACAGACCCCAGACAGCAAGCCTGCAGTGGGATTAGGGCTGGGTTCTATATAATCCTTACAAGCCTGCGGTAGGAATAGGGTGTGGTGCTTGTTCAACTCAGAGAAGTTCAAGCCGATCCTGGTCTCTGGCTGTGATTTTGTGACCTCAGTTTTCCATCCCACAACACTATGGGTGTTTCTTGCTGCCTTGATCTCAACTCCCCAACCCTGGCCATCTCCCAGGGCTGTGTCTCACCCAGACACTGGCAGGCCCGAGATGGAGCCCGCCCAGGGCTGCTCTGAGTGCCGGGTTCAGCTGGCCCCACCCCAAAATGGTGTCCAGTCAATCACCCTCTCCTGGGGACATTTGGAGTGGAGTCAGTCACCAGCTACTGTAGTCCACCACATCCACTGCTCTGCTCCACTGGTGCGGCTCTCTGTGGAGGCCTCCAGGGTCCCCTGCTGTCACTGTGCCTGTGTCGGTTCGAGCCACCTCTCACGCTGCAAGCTGGGAGTCAGGGAGTAAGTGCACTTTGCCACCTCTCTCTTCTGCCTTGATGTCCGTCACCTCGCTCTCCCCTTGGGCTCCAAGTCTCCCTTCAGAACTTGCCCGTGTCTCAGGGATCGGCTCCCTCCTTCTCTTCCCCAAGTTGCTGTACTCCAGCGTCTGGTCTCCCAATCTTGGAGGGGCTGATTTACCACTGCTCACCACTCCGCCATCTTCCCAGAAGTCCCCCCGAGTGACAGTTTAAAAATTTAGGCATGTGAGTCCTTGAGGGATTCTGAATTTGGTACTCAAAGTTTACTCTTCAGAGAATTTCCTCAGGAATATATTTTATTATTTGATGATTCCTACTTAACAGTGAAACCAAATCACTTATGAAAGGTCCCATTCAGGAAAACTACAGTCAGTTTATCATCTTATTTTTGTAGAATATGGGATAGTTTATGAGCTAGAAGTATAAGAAAACATAGATTTTTCAGGAGAAGTATTTTGGTAGCACTCAGGATTTCTGTTATTTTAAATTACTTATACAAAGACATCTTATTTATTTATTTATTTATTTATATTTTTATTTTTGGTACCCGGAATAGACTTCAGGACCTTGTGCTTGCCAGGCAGGTGCCATGCCGCTGAGCTATATCCCCAGCCCCATCTTTTTTTCTTTTTTTTTTTTTTGTGGGTACTGGGGGTCGACCTCAGGACCTCGTGTGCCAGCAGGCGCCCGTGCCGCTGAGTGATATCACCGGCCCCTTTTTCGTATGTGGGTTCCAGGAGTTGAACTTGGGCCCTCGAGCTTGCCAGCCAGGCGCTTACGCCGCTGAGCCATCTCACCAGCCCCCCGCATCTTTTTTAGAATTCCTTGAATTGAGAAATCTTCAGATGTCTATGTGATTGTGTATTCTTTGACTTAAAGGGATTCTCAGTGAATAATCACCTTTATATTTTTAATGCATGAATGCTTTAAAGCGTTAAGTTTGTGGCTTGTGTGAAAAGTGAGACTACTGTTATTTGAGGAAAAAAAAATTGAATGTGACATCAGTTATAGTCAATAGGGAAATCTAATCTGTTGTTTGAATTTTTCTTTCTCTTTTGGTGAGTTCCAAAACTTAACTTGGTGTTTGTTTCAGGGTATATATTTTACTTAAAAAAAATCCAGGGCCAGTAAGGTAGCTCAGTGGCGTAAGCGCCTGCCTGGCAAGTGCGAGGTCCTGCGTTTGACTCCCGGTACCCACAAAAAAAAAAAAAAAAATCCAAAAACAGCTGGGTATGGTGGCACACGTCTGTAGTCCCAGCTTGCCGGAGCCTGAGGCAAAAGGATCGCTGTGAGTTTGAGGCCAGCCAGGGCTACGTAGTGAGTTCTAGGCCAGCCTGAACTACATAGCAAGACCCTGTCTCAAAAACAAAAGAAAACGGGCCGGTGAGATGGCTCAGCGGCGTAAGCGCCCGCCTGGCAAGCGCGACGGCCTGAGTTCAACTCCCGGATCCCACATACAAAAAAGGGGCCGGTGATATCGCTCAGCGGCACGGGTGCCTGCTGGCGCGCGAGGTCCTGAGGTCGTCCCCCCGGTACCCACAAAAAAAAAAAAAAAAAAAAGAAAACAAAAAACCTAAGAACCCACATCTTTTATTATTAAATGATAGTTTGGCTGTTTACCAGTTTCTTTAAAATAGAATGAAATTATATTTAAAGCTAATTCTTAAGACAAAAGTTTTAAAAATAGTAAAAATTCGTCTTCCCCCAAAGTAGTATGGCCTGCTAGGTATGAAACGCAGTTCTTCCATACTCCCAGAAGAGAGCAGCACAAACACATTTTTAGAATTAGGCACATTTAAAAACCAAAGTTGCTTTTTAGGGGGAAAAAAATCTGAATAACTCACTATATATGTTGGTTAAATAATAATAAACAAGAAATATTTGTAATACTTTTTTTTGGTTCATATTCTTGTATGTATTTTAGGTATAGAGTGGTACAAATTAAAGCCATCAGACAGCTTTCAGATTTCTATGCATATTTTATCCTGAAATTCTAACTAGGGATTTGCATAATACATGCTTTAGATATAGGTTTAGAATTTTTACCTGTAAATGTTCTTAAACTGTTTATATTAATATTCATAAAATGAAATGTTTTCTTTGGCTTGTTAGAAATACCAAGATTTTTTAAAAGTTTAATTTGTTATTTCTGTTGCAAAATAGAAGAAAAAAATAACACAACACAACACACTGGCAGCATATTCCATTTCAAAGTGATGCATTTATGAAGTTTCCCCCTGTAGATTAAAAGATAAATCATCCATAGCTATGACTTACAGTCTAACATTATAAATGCATATTCAGTTTAAGGATTTAAGGTAGGAAAATTACAAAATAAAAGTATTTGAATAAAAAATTTGATTCCTTTATTTCACATTGGAGATTTTCCCACTCCATTTTCTACTTTATTTACTAATGGTTTCTAGCTGAAGAATGAAATGTAGCTGATGAGATTTTATGCATTGATGTCTGGGCCATTTCTCCCCTTCTCCTACCCCATGCTTCCAGAGCAAAAGGAATGCTTGGTTATGCACTGACTGCTCCCTTTCTGTGGTTAAATGTTTTGCTAATGCCAGGTGTTATGTAATTGCCTAGCTATATGTGTATCATATGTGTGGTTAAATGTATTAATTTGTATTGATTTTTAGGTTATTTTATTTACTTATTATTTGGTTACTTTAAATTGATAAGAATAATATGTCTGTCTGTCTTCCCTCCCTTTCTTTCTCTTTCTCTCTCTCTCTCTGTCATTCTTTCTTTCTTTCTTTTACTGGGGATTGAACCCAGGGTCTTTGCACTAAGCTACATCCTCAGCCCTTTTTTATTTTGAGACAGGGTCTCACTAAGTTGCCCAGGCTGGGTTTAAATTTGTGATCTCCTGCCTCAGCTTCCCGGAGTGCTAGTTTTACAAGTGGGCACTACTATGCCTGACTTAATTAGCCTTTATTTCTTTCACCTTGTTTTGAAATAAAACAAATGTGGTTATAAAAGTAGTGTTTGATTTTTTTTCAACTAGAAAGAAAAACACATGTAAAATACATTACATTGAGAAAGGATGGTGATACATGGGTTGAGGTTCTATGTACTTGGCCATCCTTCCTGTCTTAGGTTGTAAGCTCTTGTAAAACATGTAATTCTTTTTTCTTTAGGTCCATTAGCACTGATTGTCATGGGTACCCAGAATACTTAGTATTTTTGGCTGGCTGACTCCAGTGTAAAATTCCTTTCACATCTTTGTTCCAAAAATCTGAACACCCTAATAAAAAAGAAAATCTTGCCTCTATACCGTAGACCACAGTAAAAGTGAGTGGAGGCTGGTAAGGCTTTGAATTTATGGGAAGAAAATGGAAAAGACTTGGAAAAATCTTTCTCTTTCTAGTTTAATAGCATTTAATTAAATACTTATGAAAGGACTAGTGTTCCTTCATGCCAGTATCATCTAGAACCTATCAAAGCCCAAATTTGAGTTCAGTTGAATTATAGCAATAAAAACTTAAATTCTTCCTTGAATTTTGATAAACAGAAGCACTACTTTTGGACAAATTAGCAAGTATTTTGCTGTGAGGGCAACTGAAGAGCATTATAAAACCTAAAATATGGGATATATGGACTTTCGGACCTTACCTGAACCAATAATTCCCAAGGAAGCCTTATCATTCCTAGAGGGAATTTGATAGGTTTCTGCTAAACTCAACCTTATGTAGCAATTACGGACTATATTTTGGCTGTCCTGGTACTTTACTTTTCTGAATTATTATTTTTATACTCAGTTCCTGATATGTGGTTAAAATAGCTAACCAGGGACATGATCAAAGTTAGGCTTAGTATTTGCCATCTACCTCAGCTGTGTTTTTAAAAAAGCCTTGTGTGGTATTCTTTCATTTAGTGTAGGTCAGAGCTGTTTAGCCAACATATATGTGAGATATGCTTCCCCAACAAAATATAAATTTCCGTATAATAGTTGTTAATATGTAAACAAGGACTACCTAACTGTGGAAATAATACAGTAAAATTTTAGGTAAAGAAAGATCTAGAATTTGAACATGAGGGAATGTTTTTAATACTACCAAGTTATAGCCGAAGAGGCTGTAGTTATTCGTTAATTATTTTTTCTGCATGTTTCTATATTTTTCTTTCACCAAAGTGTATGTTACAGACACATATGTTTTATCTCTGCTTTTATTTATTTATTTATTTATTTATTTATTTATTTATTTATTTTTATGTGGGTACTGGGAGTCGAACTCAGGACCTCGCGCTTGCCAGCAGGCGCCCATGCCGCTGAGCGATATCACTGGCCCTTTTTTCGTATGTGGGATCCGGGAGTCGAACTCAGGACCTCGCGCTTGCCAGCAGGCGCCCGTGCCGATAAGTGATATAACCGGCCCTTTTTTCATATGTGGGTACCAGGAGTTGAACTCAGGACCTCGCGCTTTCCAGGCAGGCGCTTATGCCACTGAGCTATCTCACCGGCCCCTATCTCTGCTTTTAAAGTGGATTATCTTTGTATTGATTCTGTAGAGTTCTTTTTTGTGCATGGATTAGGTTTATTAAGTAAGTTCTCAGTAGATGTCAGTAGGATTGGAAAACTGGAGAGTCACCTATCTGGTTATTAAAAACTTCACTTCTCATTTATAAATGAAAGCCAATAAATTAGGACTACTAAAAGTTCTGAAGGCATTGTTCCTAATCTCAAGGATGCTGATTTCAAATTGTTTTCTGACTATAAATAGTAAAGCCTGTGATAAAATCCTTCACATTAATTTGCTTTTTAAAAGTAAAATATTCCTCTTCTACTCTTACATGCTAAAAAGAAATGGATTTCTTTATGATAGTATTTTTTTCTCTTTTTTCAACAGAAGTTCTAAAAGACTACATCAAGCCAGGTGGGGAATGTTTGGAATTGTTTGCTCGAAATTTACAGCCAGGTTGGACCAGTTGGGGCAATGAAGTTCTCAAGTTTCAGCACGTGGATTATTTCGTTGCTCTGGAGGCTGACACGACCTGAGAGCCGCGCTTTCTGCGGTGTTTCCTCGGCGCTTCTCCATCCTAGCTCATTTTTCCTTTTCTATCAAGAGGGTCTGGGTTTCCAGTACCGATAGAAATGACCAGCCGTCATGTAATTTTGAGACGGACTTTACTTCTATGGCACTAATACCCCATGGTATTCTAGACCACAGTTAGAGAGGTGCAGTTAGAATGAGGGTCCGATGGAGCTGTTGATAAGTTCCAAAATCATATCGTGGACCACAGGTCGTAATCCTGCCCATGCACGTGTTCTGTTTGATCCAAACAAACAGACAAACCCAGAAAATTTTACATCAGAGTCCAGACTTCCGCCTCTCTTTGAATATCAGAAGCTGTTGGTATCCTAAGATCCCCGCTCTTTCCTGCCGTCAGATACCTACATCAGATACCTACAAGGCCAGGTGGGTGGCGGCCGACTCTTGCCAGTCTCCAGGTTACCGCGGGGCCACTTCCTCCACGCTGTTATTTAATGGCCCCTGAGTGACCTGCACTTGGACCTCTGGTTTAATGTAAGGTTTTGGAGCAGGTTTCCAATGGCTGCCAAGTACAGCCTCCCTGTAGCGAGGTTATACAACTGCTTTGGAGAATTTTTTTTTTTTTTTTTTTGTGGGTACCGGGGGGACGACCTCAGGACCTCGCGCGCCAGCAGGCGCCCGTGCTGCTGAGCGATATCACCGGCCCCTTTTTCGTATGTGGGTTCCGGGAGTCGAACTCGGGCCCTCGCGCTTGCCAGGCAGGCGCTTATGCCGCTGAGCCATCTCACCGGCCCTGCTTTGGAGAATTTTAAATTGCACTCAAGATTACTTTTCAAGTACTTCTTGGTTTTGCTGGTTTTTCTAGAACAAAATTAAAAGATAGTTCTTAGAAACACTGCTTGTAATTGTGAAAAAGTATTTATATTTACAGATTTTCTACAAATAATTATTTTTCTACTGAGTTAAAATTTTTTTTTTCTTTTGTGGTGGTGGGGATGGAACCCAGGGCCTTTGCTCATGCCACAGAGCTCTACCACAGAGCTACACCCCGGCCCTACTGAGTAAACTATTTTGACTGAAATGATATTTTAAAAAGCATGCTGATTTATTATGTATAATCTTTTTTTAATGTTGAGGTAGAGTTTTTACGTAGTATAATTCTTCAATTTGCAGTATAGAGTTTAGTGAGCTTTGAAAACATGGACAGTTATCTGTCTACCACCATAATCATGGCAGAAAACTTCCCCATTTCCCCAACCCTCTCACGTGTCCCTTTGTAGTTGGTCTCTTCCCTCATCCTGGGCCCTGACAAATGGTGATTTACTTTCTGTCATGAGTTTTGCTTTTTTAGAATTTCATATAAGTCAAATCACACAACGTTTTGTCTTTTTTTTTTTTACTTAGTAATTTTAGAAAAGTTTATTGGTGACAAATTGTCTACATAATTTTATCTACTGAATAAAATGTTAGATTGAAATGACTCTTTGACAGGCTTGCTGGTTTATTTGCTGATTTTTATCAAAGAAAAATAGGTTATTTTTGAAGATTGTTCTGTCTGGGAGTGGGATCAGGCTTAACTTTACATGTATGAAGATATATTAAGTTGTTATTTAAAAGGAACAGTATACTAAACATCACAATCTCAGTTGAAATTCTTTTCATCTTCTAGAGGTATTTAAAGATTTTATATAGTTTGTGGAAACATTTTTATCTCTACTCTCTATCTCTATCTCTATCTCTATTTTGGACTTTCCATTTTTGCATCATGAATATTGGTTGTGAAAGAGAAAAAATTTATTAATGCTTCTGGTATTCGAGTGGCAGGGGTTTCAGTCTCCACTCTGGTCCTCAGTTGTACAACCTCTGAGTCTTGTTTGTAACACCTGTTTAATTATTAGGCTCTTTTTGAGTAAAAGATGGGCCTACAAAATATAACAACACACCTTTTGAGAACAAAAAATGAACTTTGACATCATTATTCTCAATTTTAGCTAAGCAACTGAATGAGCTTCATACTGGAAGGTGTTTTCATTTAGAGCTTTTTATATATTATCTTTATAATTTGTAAGAATTTTGTAGGTTATTTTTGCTACCATATTTCTTTTACAGGTTTAAGGTCTTTTAAGATGTTTAGTAATAATGTTTGAGCAGAGATGGAACTAACATTTGTTAAACAGTATATGCTACTCTGTGCTATGCTTTTTGCATATTTTGTTGCATTTAGTTTTTGTACAGCCCTAAGGGATACTCTCTGCATTTGTTTTTCAGTTTTTTTATTAGTCCATGTTTGCAGTACATAATAATCACATGGATTATTATGGATTATTATGTGGAGAGTTGGTACATGTAATCTTAATTCCTTTTTCAACCCCTTTGCGTTCAAGGGTTTTACCCTGCTACCTTCATCTTTTGGTCCCTTCACTTTTGCAAAAGACCTACCTCCCTATTTCCTTTTAACTTTTACTTCAGTCTTTATTTATATTTTGAGTTTCTCATAGAAGAGCAATATTTAAACTTGTGTGTCTGATTTATTTCCCTTAACATTATCATCTCAAGATGCATCCATTTTCTTACAAATGACTCAAGTTTGTCCTTCTTTATGGCAGAATAGTACTCCATTGTGTATAAGTACATTTTCTTTATCCATTCATTTGTTGATGGACATATAGGCTGCTTCGAAGACTTAGGTATTATGAATTGTGCTGCTATAAATATGGGTATGCATGGATCACTGTAGTGTGATAATCTTTAATTCTTTTGGGAAGATATCTGGAAGGGGAAGAGCTGGGTCAAATGGAATTTCTATTTTTAGTTTTTTGAGGAGTCGCCATACTGATTTCCACAGTAGTTGTAGTAGTTTGCACTCCCACCAACAGTGGAGAAGGGTTCCTTTTTCCCCACAGGCCTTACCAGCATTTGTTATTATCTGATTTTTTGACAATAGCTACTCTTTCGGTGTAAGATAAAATCTCAGCATTGTTTTAATTTGCACTTTTCTAATGGCCAGAGATGTTGAACATTTTTTCCTGCATTTATTGGCCATTTGTGCTTCTTCTGAGAAGTGTCTGTTCATTTCAGTGGCCCATATTTTGATCGCATCTTTTATTTGGGGGGGGTCTAATTTTTTTTGAGTTCTCTATATATCCTAGATATCAGTCCTCTGCCTGAGGAATAGCTGGCAATTTTTTTCCCATTCTGTAGGTTGTCTCTTCACTGTTGGTGGTTTCCTTTAGTGTGCAGAAGCTTTTAAATTTGACACTCTCCTATTTGTTGACTCTTGCTACTATTCGTTGTGCACTAGGGATTCTGTGCAGAAAGTCCTTGCCTTCACCCGTGTCTTCAAGAGTTTTACCTGTTTTATCTTCCAGCAGATGAAGTGCTTGGGTTTTAACATTTAGATCTTTGACCCATTTTGATTTCAGTTTAATACATGGTGAGAGATGCGCTCTAGATTCAATCTTCTGCATGTGGACGGCCAGTTTCCCAGCGCCATTTGTTACAGAGGCTCTCTTTCCTCCTGTGTGTGGGTCTTTTTGTCTGTGAACAAGTAGTTAAGTAGTGAAACTAGGACTATTATGCACATTTCCCGGACCGCGAGGCCATGCTGTATTCTGTATCGGAGCCTGGACGGATGAACCGACGACTACGTGGTATCGTCTGGTGTGAAGTCGCTGCGCTCTCGTTTGTCCGCTCTGGCTCTGGAGTTTGGCCGTGGAATCACAGTTGACATCCTGAGCAACCCACGTGAAAAAATCTTCACAGCTTTTTCGCTACCACATGGCCAAGATGCGAATATCGCTCAGGAGATTTTGAAATGATGTGCGGTGCTAAAATCCCATCATTTCCTTGGAATTCCACCCTTGTCTTGCCTCTTTTTCCCCCTCCTGTGGAGAGTCCATGAGGGGAAAATCACAGCGTAGTTCGTTACTCTCTGGGAAGCAGATGCTCTGGTCCAAGTTTGTCTGAGTTTCTTTTAGTTTCCCTGGTACACAGTCTTTTTGTGTGCAAGGCAGTTACTTCACTGTAGCCTGTGCAGACTAAAGTCCACCTGGCTGGGTTTGAACCACAGCTGGCTTTTGACCTTGGGCAGGTTGGCTGCGTCTCGAGGCCTTAGTGTCTCCATCCACAGATACAAGCAGTAATACTCCCTCATACATTGTTAGGATGACAAAATGAGCAAGGCACAGAGAACAGTACTTGGAACGTTTTAAACAATAAATGTGAGGACCCCTTGCATATTCTTTAAATTCAGGTCAAGAAGTTTCTTTATTATGCTCTGGACTCTTAATTCGGGGAACTCGTTAACAGTTAAATGCTGGCTCCATGCCTTTGCCTGTGGTTTTTCTATTTTTTTTTTTTCCTTAACTTATTTCTTAGGATCAGATTTCCTAACCCGCACCTGATTCCATACATGAGGAATCTATAAAACCTTCCTTTGTTCTCATGGTGGTCCTACCTAAAAACTAAAAACAAAACAGACGCTGTCTGTGGCTTTGGGACTGGCTCAGCTGCTGCTTCGCTGTCCTGGTTAATTATCAAATTCGTTGACTCAAACTTATTCTTACAGGAAATTCCCAGGCTCCCAAATCTTATATTTTTTCAGGCATACTAGCCCAGACATTTGAGAGAATTTTTATGTATTCAGCTTTATGAAGACATTGGTTTTCTTTTTAAATTTATTTATGGTTTTAAATTGATTAGATAATTTTTTTTTGGTACTGGGGATTTAACTCAGAGCCTCGTGTGTGTTAGACAGGTCCCCTGTCACTGAGCTATACCCTTTGCCTGTGGTTTATTTATTTATTTATAAATTTTGAGATGAAGTCTTCCTGAGTTGTCAGGCTGGAACCTGTTTTATTATGCTGCAGTGAACAAGGTAGACTATCTGTTCAACTTTCCCACCACTGGTATATTTGATCACAGCTATACTGTTTCCTTTTGTGTCTTAAAGTCTGTCTGAGAAACATCAGTGAGGAATGGGACGAATCCATGATCGACGTCTTGTATCTGGTCCTCACAGCCAGCTGTGACATTTGGCATCACCCACGTAGCTTCCTTCTGAACATTAGTTTTGGGGTAGTTGCCAGGCTGGGAAAGACAGCAAGTGTCCTGTGTCTGTCATGACCTCTACCTGCTCATCTGTTCCCTACGGCTCAGTAGTCTATGTGGTTCTTAGCACAGGAATCATAAATTCAGAAGCTTCCAGAAGCTTCACAAATTGCAGCAGACTCCTGTTTTCACTGCTGTTTCAGTGCGTTCATCTGGACCAACCATAAGGTAAGAAATAGCCCAGCAGGTATCTACTAATCCTTCTGGATCATTCTGATGCTGTAGGTGAACTAAAGCAGGAAAAATCTACTCAACAGCATCTAACAGAGGTGCAGGGTTCTTGTTGCAACAAAGGTTTCAAAGAGTCCACATAAGATCATCTAAACACACACTAAAGATGACATCTCAGGAACTGCTAAGGGTGCCACCAGCGGGTCATCTGCACCATACTTGTTCACTGGTGGGACCTTGGGCCAATGCCAACAAAGAAATGCATGCTGGGAAAACACCTCCACCCACTGCAGCCTTGGTGTGTGCTGGTGTCCCAGAAGCCGAGTTACTGGGTGCCCAGGAGGATTCAAGCTGGGTGGGACTAGTCAGTTCTGCCCAAGAGGGACACTAAGCTTGGAATCAAACCAGCCTGGATTATGTAGTCTGTGGGGAACTCTTTTTCCTTAGAAAGTAGTTTTCTAGCAGCTTGAGTAGCGTGGAGCTGACTTTTCAAATTGTTGCTATTTATGCTTCTGACAGTGTCATCTACAGAGCAGCTCACAGTGCCCTGGTTGCTGTGGTTTCCTGCAGTGGAGAAGTAGTGTCATCAGGGAAGAAGCTAACATTGCTTCAGTTTAGTGTCTGCTCATCCTTAGCGTTCCTCGGCTCCACACTGACTTCTATTTGGTGCGTGTCATTTCTGGACCGTCTTATTGAATGCGTTAGGACGGGCAGCTGTGAAGTAGCCTTCTCCTGGGTGGACGTAGTAACGGGACAAAGTGGCTCAGGCTTTGGCTGGTGGTGCTGCAGTGCAGGGCTGCCAGGGCTGCAGATGGGCTCCCCTTGAAATGTCCACCATGGCTCACCCCAAAGACGCTCTCTCTTTCTTTAAACACCTCCTTCAATCGGTTATAGGAAGGCAGCCCCATTTCTGTTTGTTTCTTCTACCTGTGAAGGGAAGCAGAATGGGCCGCTCCAACAAATGCCTTTGCATGGACATTATTTTGGGCTGAAACAATTGAGAAGGAGAAACAAGAAAAGCTCCCTCCCTTTCCTCTGGTTGTCTAAAATCAGGACATAAATTTACAAAAAATGTCCCTCCTTCTCTACAAGGAAGGACAGACGTGAGTCACCAAACAGAGCATAAATCCTCATCTGTCAGATAAATTTATATAACTTTGCTCACTAACCCTTTTCTACCATTAGTTTCCCATGTGTGTGCCTAATCACAACTTACTACTGTGTGAGACTCAAGGTCCTTTTCTTTTGTCATCATTCCTCTGCAATTTTTTATTATTCTTTGTTAAAGATGCTCTATAAGCCTGAGTTCAAAGCCACCTCTTTGGGGATCAGTTACTCCCTGGAGATCTCCCATGAATATGTGAGGTATACATGTTAATAAACTTATGTTTGTTTTTCTTATTCTTTTTTTTTCTTTTCTTTCAGGAACCCTAGCCAAGAGCTTGGAAAGATAGAGGGAAAATAGTTTTTTCTCTTCTCATACCAACATACTTCAAACTGCCAATTTTTAATGAATGAATGAACTGAGTCGTGGCCTTTGAGTATCTTTGGGTTTGACTAGACGTGCCTCCCACAAGAAATTAGGAGAGCATAGCCAACCAAGTGTACAGTCAAATGCGGAGAGCCGTGAAACAGATGGGCAGTGATGCAGATGTGTAGAGAAGCAGATCTTTTAGAGATCACTAAGCAATATGAGAAGTGGAGAGCAGAAATTGTATCCTGATTAAAATTTTGGTTTCTTTCCTGACTCTAGGAGGTAGTGGCCATAATGGAGTTACCAGAAACAAGCAACTAAAATGTGCTGGTTCAGAAGAGTTACAAGGGAACAATTTTGTTCTCTAGATTATAAACTTTAAAATATTATTTTCCTAGAAATTTAGAAGATATTAAGGCATGTAATTTATTTTGTCAGCTTAACGGAATTGGAAGTTAATTAACTGAGGATTTAAAAAAGCTTGTTTCTCTACACTTCCCACTTTTTAAATAAATGACACATATTTCAAGTATATGGTTTAATGAGTTTTAGCTTATGTGTACACCCAAAAAGGTAATAGTTATTACCACCCCAAATTTTTTTCATAACTCATTATAATTCATCTCTTCCTAAATGTCTTCCCCATCCCTTCCCCAGGCAGTCACACCTGGGGAATGTGCTTTCTGTACTCTAGAATTGTGTGCATTTTCTAGAATTTTACCTAGATGAACACACACTCTTTTTTTCTCCCATAATTTGAGATTCTTCTATCTTGCGTTATCAATAATGTGTTCCTTTTTGTTGCTAAGTAGTATTCAATTGTAGTAGTTTTCCATTGCCTATATAACAAATTACCACAATCTCCATGGCTTCAAATAGTGCCTGTTATTGCTCAGTTGTTTAGGTCAGAAGTTTCAGGCAGTGTAGGATGCTTAACCACTTCAAATCTTACAAAGCCAAAAGCAAGGTGCTGGCTGGGCTGAGAGCTCTTCTCTGGAGGCTCTGGGGACGAATCTCTTTTCAACCTGAGGTTGCTAGCAGGGTTCAGTCCTGAGGGGTTGTAGGACCCAAGGACCCGTTTCCTTGTGGCTGCGGGCAGGAAGTCCTGACTCCTGGAGGCTTTCCCATCCTTGCACATGGCTGTCCATCTCCAGACTTAATAACCCACCGAGTCTTCATCCTTTGACCACGACAGCCCTTTATCCCCCCGCCCTTTTTTTTTTAATGTCGGTATCGAGAGTCGAACTCAGGACTTCGCGCTTGCCAGGCAGGTGCTTATGCCGCTGAGCCATATCATCGGCCCCTTTATTCCCCTTTTTGGAGAAAATTCTCTGGTTTTAAAGAGTTTTGAGATTAGACTGAGTCCACCTGGATAATCTCCCTTTTTTAATACATTCTTTGATTTGCTCATATTTTATTGAGCATTTTTATGTCTAAGTTCATGAAATCTATTAGCTTCTAGTTTCCTTTATTTTTTATTTTTTATTTTTTTAAAACTGTCTGCCTTGTTTTGATATCAGGGTAATAATACTGGCCTTACATTATGAGCTGGAAAATGTTCCCTCTTCAGTTTTCTTGAAGAGATGTAAAACTGGTGTTAATTCTTTCAATGTTTAGTGGGATTTGCTAGTAGAATCATTTGGGCTTGGAGATTTTTGGGCGCTCTTAAATGGAAAATTCAATGTAATGATTATAGAATTATTTAAATTTTCTATTTTACCTTGGTAGGTTTTGGTAACTTGTGCTTTTTGAGGAATTGATCAATTTCCTTTAGTTTGTGCAATAGCGTCTTGAGAAAATTTTGAGATCAAAATGCAACTGATGAAATCCAATTTTCCTTTTTTTTTTTTTTTTTTATATATATATAGCTACTGGGAGTCGAACTCAGGACCTCGTGCTTGCCAGGCAGGCGCTTATGCCGCTGAGCTATATCACCGGCCCTGCTTTTTTCTTTTATAGTTGATAATTTTTCTATCCTATTTTAAGAAATCTTGGGGCTGGCGAGATGGCTCAGCGGCATAAGCGCCTGCCTGGCAAGCGTGAGGCCCCGAGTTCGACTCCCGGAACCCACATACGAAAAAGGGGCCAGTGATGTTGCTCAGCGGCACGGGCGCCTGCTGGCGCGTGAGGTCCTGAGTTTGGCCCCGGTACCCACAAAAAAAAAAAAAAAAGAAAAGAAATCTTTACTGAACCCAAGTTGTTTTCTGTTGTTTTCTTTGAAAAATTTTATAGTTTATTTCTGAAGTTTGCTTTATTATGCATATCTAAGTATTTTTGTGTATGGTGTGACATAAAGATCAATATTTATTTTTTCCCAAGTGTTAACCAGTTGATAGCAGCACTAATGGTTGCTAAATCTTTTCCAATATTGAGTTACCTTGGCCAAAAAGATGGACAAAATAGACATTTCCATTTGTGGACTCAGCTTTGTTCCACTGAACTGTGTGTCTTTATTTATGCCCGTTCCACAGCCTTGATTACTGTAGTTTTCTAGGTCCTGAAATCAGATTGCATCAGTCCACAAACATTATTTGTTTTTTCTGAGTTGTTTTGACAATTCTGGGTACTTCAAAATTCACATAAATTTTAGAATCATATTGTCACTTTCTACGAAAAAGCCTGCTTGAAAGTAAATTGAATTTGCAGATCCGTGTGGGGACGGTTGTCAGTGTACCATCGTGCTGGCGGTCACTGTGTGCCTCCCTCCACCTCCTGCAGCACGCTTCACTCTTGAACACTGTTAGGAATGCTGAAAGCTTGCAGCCACATAGCTCATGTCAGTCACTGAGGTGCACCTCACAGCCTGGGACCCCAGTGAGCATCCTGCTGAAATGCTCCACAGTCCCCTCCCTACCCCGCACCTCCGCCTTTTTAATTCTTCCACACTAGGAAAGGAAGATAAGGTGCAAAGAGAAGATGGAAAGGGAAGGGAATGAGACAGAAATTTCCGAAGCTAAGTAAAGAGAATGTTTTAGCTGGGTGCGATGGTGCACATCTGTAATCCCAGATTACTTGTGAAGCTGAGGCAGGAGAATTGCCAGTTCGAGGCCAGCCTGGGCAGTTGAGAGAGACCCTGTCTCAAAATAAAAAGGGATTGGAATGCAGATGTAGCTCAGTGATAAAGCACTTGTATAGCATGCATGAGGCCTTGGGTTCAATCCTCAGTACTGAAAAAAAAAAAAGGCTTAAAGAGGGGGTGCTCAGCTCAGTCAATGCTGCATACACTTGGAATGAGATGAGTGCCCACAGGATTTGGCAAGAGAAAGGCTACGGGTCACTTTGGCAAGGGTGATTTGAGTGGAGTAGTGAGATAAAAACCCAACTGGGTGAATTAAAGAGATATGGAGAGAATGGGTGTGGAAAGAGTGACTATAAAACACTCTTGTAAGGAAGTTTATTAAAAAGAACAAGCAGAAAAATGGGTCCAGAGCCAGAGAGCTACAGCTGAATAAAAGAGAGTTTGGGTAAAAGTACCAACTGTAAAGGGTTTCCTAGGGTGGCAAAAGGAGATGGAAAGTTACGGGAAGGTGCAAATGAATTGCTGCCCTCAGTGTGTCGGCTGATGTTGGGGCAAGCACAATTTTAGCATGCCTTATTTTGTGAGCTATGTTAGACAGTGTTTGCTGGGTTAATCAGTGTAAAAATAAACCACTTCAGTATCTCAGTAGTGTACAGTAACAAGATTTATTTCTCACTCACTTTACCTGTTTGTGGCTGCAAGTTGGCTGTCATGGTTCAGATCACAGGTCAGATTCATACATAAATGTCTTCTCATTCTGGCTCTTGGGCCGTAGGAACAACCCCTAATAGGACATTGCCTTCCATGGCAGTCACTCAGGGGAAAGAGGCCTGGCTGAATCTTGCTATTGGATTCAACGTTTCCACTTTGATATGGACTAAGTCATATTTCTACGTGTGCTATCAGCTAAAGAAGACATGTAGCCAAGCCCAGCATCAATGGGAGGGGAAGAATTCCTCTGCGTGGCAAGGCCAGTCACGCCATCCTTTTATGCGGAAGGAACAATTGTGAATGATAGTAACATGACCCACATGCTCTCTACAAGTACTGTCACACTCCGTATCTTTATTCACTTGTCACTGATTCCACTATGCAGCCCAGATGGCTAGAGATTGACTCCAAGAGCACATAATAGAACAAGAATGGCTCAGTAGAATTCATTTCTATGTTTTTGTAATTTATGAGTTTACAATGTCCCTGAAATATGAACTTTCTTAATTTTGTATATCTCACTACATTTGTATTATTTTGGAATTGAGAAGAACATGGAGATAATGTGGTCCAACTGCCCTTTATTTGGCAGACGAAGAAACTTGAGGTCAGAAGAGGTGGCGTGACTTGTACCAGTCCTTTGGCTGGGAAATGTTAGAGCAGACAGTCTGGCTGGTTTGAGTGCAGTGAAGATGATGGTCTTTGTATAATTTATAATTTAATTTGATAATATTTTTAATTAGGATAGACAGGTCATAATTGGTCTTATCCTCAAAGAATTATGTATTTCTAGAGCCCCTTCAGCTGAAATTTGACCTGAAGGTAGTCAAGTTTATGAGACACATGGATGGGCTGAGGAAAGATGTAGTGGCTTGTACCTATAAATTCCACAAATAATTGTGGGGCACCAGGCAGGTGGTGGTCAAGGGGAGATGGAGGTGGTCATTGCTAGGCCACGTGCAGAAGGTAGAGGGCTGTGGCAGGTCCTCCTCAGTAGAAAGAGAAGAGAGAATTGTCAGTTATCCTTTTTTATCACTGAATTAATGGCTAGGGTACTATGGCAATGACTTTGGTGTTGCTTAGGGAAACTTTTGTTTCATACCTGACGCTGATTTCGTTCTGTTTCTACTTTTTTCCCTTTTGTATTGGCTCGAGATGTGCCTGCATCTGAGAAGACCTACTTACCAGGTCAGCCACCCAATCTTGAACTCGTTGGAAACATAGCCGTGACCTGAAAATAAAACAAATATGTCTGTGGCTAACAGCAGCACGTCAGTTCCTGATTCTTCAGAGAATAGGGCCTCATGGAAGAGAAGTAAAAAAAGGAATGGGGTTTTGGGGATTGAAGGCTGACCTACAAATCTCATTTCTACATGTAAGACTATCTCAGTTGGAGACAAGACCAACTTTCTAGTGTTGGTGGAAGGTTTGAAGGACAAAGGTAGGGAAATGGTTAATAGCCTCTGTAGCTGCTGGTTGTATTTCTTACTTTTAATTATTGTGATTATTTCAGTAGGATTTCAAATGGCATTTTCTTCATCTCTTCTTCCCTTCCCTCCCTTCTTCTGTCGGGATAAAACCCAGGGCCTTGCACAAGAAAGGCAAATGTTCTACCACTGAGCTACACCCTGAGCCCTGTGGAGTTTTTCTATCGGTATCGTATTGATATCTATTCTCCAAAGGTCAATTTAAAAAACAAATTCAATTCATTAAAATTAGGTTTGAAAGCTACTCAGGGCATTCAGTAGGGAGAAGTCTGTATTCTCTTAGCTCACCAAACATGAATCTAAAGCATCTTCATGAACATAGCAAACATGAGCAAGTCCAAATAATTTTTACACGTGAACTTGGACGGCAAAGTCACTTCAACCTCCTAATTGTTATTTTTCCATTTTGACAAATTCAAGAATGAGTTTCATAAAAGAAAACACGATGAAGGTGGTTAGATGGGCACTGTAGTGACTTTCCCTGGATTTTGCAGAGCTCGAGGAACTACGCTTACCCCTCCCTCGCTCCTGGAGGAAAGGGATGCCATCTACGGTACAGCCAGACTGTAGGGCGGAACTTGGCATAAGGGGGGACGTTTCCACAGGAAGTCCAGAGAGGTTAAAAGTGCTTTTTACAACATGATATTTTGAGGGATGATCATCTATTTTAGATGTCTCCTTTCTCCCATTCCTGTTCCTTCCCTTTCTTTCCATCGCCCTCCCTTTTCTTCTCTCCAGTCTGACTGGTAAGAACGGCTCAGGGTTGCCTCCCCTTTCACTTGGGATGACCCCCAAGCAGGCATGAAGGTGGCTCCAGAGGATGCATGGAGAGTTTAACTCCAGCCTAGCAACATGGTCTTTGCACTTACACACAGTTTACCCAGTCTCACCACGGTGGGGAAGGGCTCCGGGGCTTCGGCATGGAAGCGTGCTCTTATGCATCCGCGATGGGGTTAGGCATTAAATGGAGGAATCCGAGCCTTGAGTTTCTGTGCCTTTCCCACTTAAGGCTAAGAAACCTAATACTTTATTACATCACAAGGTGACTTTAAATTATCAATAGGAAGATAGTTAATTGTCTCTGAGGACACAATGTTTTATAACAAGTTCAGTACTCTGGAAACCTTTTAATTAAAGAAACTATGTGTTTGTTCTCTTGTAATTCTTGAAATTTAGTAAGTAAAAGGACACAGAGAAAGAAATGAGGGAAAAATGTTAGGTGAAAAGAATGTCAAGCATTCTGATTATGCTCCTATACAATGCGTCTCAAGGTTGTTCTACTCTGTAATATATAATAAGACAGCTGAGCGCGTGCAATTTGCAGCTTTTTCCCTGACTCTTCTCTTTTGCATCTTTAGCTCCCAGCATAATGCTTCCACACAATAGGAACTCAATAAATACATGCTAGTGCTGGGTTGGGGAAGTTTGCATTGAAGTTGAAGGTTAATAGAAGGAAGGGAGGTCTTTGATGGCGTGACTGGAAATTTTAGTTGCAAAACATATTTTACTATGTCTGTAAAACTTTGCAGTTGACAAAGGCCTGTGCCCAACTGTGTCTTATTTTATCCTCTAACTCTATGGGGCAGACACTATTCTTCTTTTCCGAATGCAGCCCAGGAGGTTAAGTGACTTGTCTACTTTCTTTTTGTTTTTGGTGCCGGGAATCCAACTCAGGACCTCATGCTTGCTGGGCGGGCGCTGTGCCACTGAGCTATATCCCCGGTCCAAACGCTTTTCTGTATTATTATTGTTTTTTTTTATGTGGTACCAGGGGTTGAACTCAGGACCTTGTGCTTGCCAGCAGGCGCTTGTTCTGCTGAGCGATATCACCGGCCCTTTTTTCCTTTTTATGTGGGTACTGGGAGTTGAACTCAGGACCTCGTGCTTGCCAGGCAGGCGCTTATGCCGCTGAGCCATCTCACTGGCCCTTCTCTGTATTTTTTTTTGGGGGGGACTGGGATTCGAACTCAGGACCTTGTGCTTGCCAGGCAGGTGCTTGTGCCACTGAGCTATATCCTCGGCCTGACTTGTCTACTTTCTTACCTACGGTCGCAGTGAAGACTCAAACCCTGTTCTCCTTTCTCCCCAAATTGAAGAAAGAGTTTTCCGGAAGACTGGAATTAATAGAGGATTCAGAGCTGCTGAAATAGTGAGGAAGATGGACGATGGCAATTATCTTCACAGCTTTCCTGAGAATGAGCTTAACAGTGGCATAGAAAGACTAGAAGGGTGTTAAAGATGGGAAGGTTCCTGAGAGTGGACACTCATGCTTTCCTCAGGGGGGAAAATATCCTTTTGTAAGTACAGTGATTTTCTTCTGTATTAACTGGAAAGTGAATAGCATAAGCTACTCTATAATATCAGCTCAATTATAATTTCCAGGTAAATTGATAGAATTTATAATAATAAGAAGGCATTTAGTTAATTTTTTTCTACATAGAAATAATTATTGTCAAGCTGGGTGTGATGGCCCAGGCCTATAATTCTAGCTACTCGGGAGGCTGAGGTGGGAGGATCGCTAGAGCTCAGGAGTTAAGACGAACCCGGGCAACATTGTGAGATCTGGACTAAAAGACAGAACAGAACAAAACAAAAAGAAATAATTGTTTTCTGAAATATTTCAGAGCTAGAATCTATCCCTTCGTATTTAATGTTATTCACAAGCGTTCACTAAATAGCCTGCATTGGTGAAAAGTGCCATTATGCAAACTGCATCTGAGGATTTTCCTCAATAGCTAATGTTACTGTTCAAGTTTGATGTCATATTTTTCCAGTGTTCTACGCTTCAATGCTAGGATATCTCTGGGAATCAACATCTTACAAAGCTTTCTTCTATAAATGTCAAGACATTTCTTTTTAAAGTTAGACAACTGCTGTTATTCTTATATACAAGAATATGTCCCCCATGTCCCTGCCTAGATATAGCAGAGTGCACTTACGCGGTAGGAGTGTCATGCTGTCAGGGGTGAACGAACACCTGGAGCTTTCCCCACCTCACTGAGATGTAGGAGGACTTTATTTTTATAATATCCCTAGTATCCCATTTGTAATTTCAACTGTTTGAGTTTGCTTTAGGCATGAATCTACGACACAGTTGTTTTGCATATATTGAAGAAAAAAGGACTAAAAAAAAATGACCTGGGCTGGTGAAATGGCTCAGCGGCATAAGTGCCTGCTGGCAAGCGCGAGGTCCTGAGTTCGACTCCCGGTACTCACATTTAAAAAAAAAGACCTGAGACTATTTTATAAGTCTTTTCCTTTCTGTACATTCTGATAGCGTGGGAGTTATGATGATGAAGTGCTTGGCACTTAGGTCAACAATAATTGTTCGTTAGTTCAACAGGTATTTACTATCTGTACTGAAGAGGCACTGCGCTGTGTATGGGGGTAGAGCATGCATCGAGACAGGCACAACGCTTGGCCTTCTGGGTTTGCCTTTCATAGCTGCCGGGTGGTGGAGAATGGAGTAGTGCAAGGTGGTCGAGCCCTTGTGCGTAGAGATAAGCAGGAGTCACATGCGTTAAGTACAAGACTAGGCACCAGTGCCTTGTTCGGGCATTTTCTCAGCTTTCTTAAAAGGTCACCAGAGTGTGGACTCCTTCTCCTTACAGATGGGCCTCACCCTCACCTGGCACCCAGCTCACTGGCAGGTGTCTTTTGCTGAAGCAGACAGTGTTTTTTTTTTTTTTTTTTTTTTTTGGTGGGTACCGGGGGATCGACCTCAGGACCTCGCGCACCAGCAGGCGCCCATGCCGCTGAGCGATATCACTGGCCCCTTTTTCATATGTGGGTTCCGGGAGTCGAACTCGGGCCCTTGCGCTTGCCAGGCAGGCGCTTAAGCCGCTGAGCCATCTCACCGGCCCCGCAGACAGTGTTTTACACTAATGTTCTACTCAGAGCCTAGCTTGTTCCTCTGCAGGGTGGAGACTCCCGCACGGGCTGCAGTGACAAAGGCCACGCTCGATACTTCCCTGTGTCTCAGCACACTGAGCTGCGACACATTCTACTCAGAACTGTGACCGGTCAGTCTCGCTGTGCCTCTCGGCCTTGCTGTCTTCTGCACCCCTGAAACACCAGTCCCTTCCGGCCTGTGCCCTTCGCAGGGTGGCCGCTCTAGCCCAGCTCTGGGGCTGCAACCCTCTCTCCCACCTCCTCTCCACTGTCACTTTTGCCACTGCGCCCCGTGCACTTTCTACATGCATGGAGTCTCTAGATTAATAGGGTGCCTAGCATAGTGAGGGATTCCACAGTTTAAAAACCGAGCTCTTTGGAGTTTGATATATTAAGTATCATAATCAGTCACCTGTAAGTCAGCTGTTGGTAGGAGTCAGGCTCATTCAAGATGTGAGGTACCAGATGTAGAGACAAACATGATCTGACACACATGGGGAGAACCTTGGGACAATCTCCTTGGAACCTGGCACCCATCACCCATGAGAGAAGTTTTCTTCTCTCTCCCTTTCCCTCTCCCTCTCTCTCTCTCTCCCTCTCTCTCTCCCTCTCCTTTCCTTCTCCCTCCCCCCATTTCTTTCTTTCTTTCTTTTTTTTTTTTTTTTGTGAGACAGAGTCTCACTATGTAGTCCAGGCTGGCCTTGAACTCATGGGGATCCTCCTGCCTCAGCTTCCAGGTGCTGGCATTACAGGCATGTAACCGCCAAGCCTGGCACATTTTTCTTTTTGCAACAAGTAAATGGGATGACCAGATTGTGACCATGACTTGCTGGGCTTAAATGTAACTATGATCTTTGTGCCTTTTCCTGGAGATAGACTACCTAACCAGTGTGAGAAATACAAGTGGTCTACTTGTGTCCTGTTAAGAGCACTTATATTTAGTAATCATGACTGATACCTTTATGTACAAGGCTGATCAAAAAAGGCCATGTGTTTAGATGAAAAAAATTATTACAGTAAAAGACTCATCACCATTGATCCCCCTCAAAATACTCCCCCTTGCTTCAAACACACTTATTCCATCATTCTTTCTACTTTCTGGAGAGTTCTGGAAGTCCTCTTTCATGAGTGTCTCTACGAAGTGTGATAAAATATACAGCGAATGTTACTGACAAGTGCCATTCAATGGATGCTGTAAAGTACTTTCTCATCCACCTTATTCACTGGTTCTGGCACTGTGTGACTTGTGGCATCCACGACAGTTGAGCTAAAAACACTCATGAAAGAGCACTTCCAGAGCTGCTTCAGAAAGTGGCAAGAACAATGGGATAAGTGTGTTTAAAGGGAGGGGGAGAATGTTGAGAGGGAACTGAAGGCAATGGGTCTTTTACTGTAATCATTAAAAAAAAACAAAAACAAAAAAAACCTTAAATATTCACTGTATATTTTGATCATACTCCATGTATTTTCTTCAGTAGCCCATAAGGAACGAATTATAACTAGATCTTCTAGAATTATAGTTTCTTTCCGGAAATAAGGTGTGGCAGCGTTAAGTTCTTTTTCTCTACCTGCTTGGTCACATGCTTAGAGACTGCTTCTGTGAAGGCTAAGACTGTCCGCCTGTCCCTCACCTAAGAAGCTGCCAAGGGGGTTTCACCACCTCTCGAGCCCAGGGACGTTTAGGCGACCGCAGAATCTCTGTGTAGACGTTCAGCTTTGGGTAGAGGGGACAGAATACGCAGGCGCTGCATTTGGTAAGAAAGAGTAAAATCTTTGGACACATTTTATCTCATATAATTTCTGTGACATTGTTATCAAAACCACCAACACACAGTCTGGCCAGGGGAGAAAGATATTCCTATTTTGCAAAGCTCTAGTGACGCCTAGACATTTTCTTATGTGTTTTTTTAGTTTGCCTTTCAGTCTTAATTATGGAATGTTCTGCATACAGATATTTAATTTTTCATTTCATGAGACAAGTTTTCTCTTTGGGCTTCTGCTTTATGTTTAGAAATTCTGTAAAACTGCTAATACTGCACTTTAGGGGTCTTACAAGGGCTGGACACCCCAGCACCCCATACTCCCCATTTCATCTCTGAAAGTGCTTTTTCACTGCAGCATTTGTTGTAGTTGCAAACAACAGAAACCAGCTTTGATAAACTTAAACGGTAAGCGATTTTATTGTAAAGACATCGAACAATGAGAAGCTGGGAGAACCTGGCTCAGACATGCGGAGGAAGGGAGGGAGGCTGCCTGGCTGCAGCCAGAGTTCCGGCCCACATCTGGACACGGAGGGTTTGCTGAGGCCCCGCCACTGGGTCACAACTTCTGTCACTGCCACCACTGGGCTCTAGGCCATCTGTATTCTCTAATAAGAAAAAAAAAATGTGAAATTTAGGAGTTAAAAAATACCAGGACATTGCATTGCTTCAAATTATACCAGCTCCTGTTTTCTAATTCTCATCACTCCCTCCCTGTGCCCTGCCAAATACCACATTTGGGCAGGGGGAAGAGCACGTCCCTGTGACAGGAGATGGTGCCTTGGAGGGAAGCGAGTCCCGGGAGACCTCCCCGCCCCGCTGGGGCTTGGAGGGCAGCAGATGTGGAATACCCAGTGTTACCACGCGCCTCACGTCCTGCTGCTTTACACACTGCTTCTGCCGTGAGTTCTCAAGTTCACCGTGCCCTGCCGTGACTGCCTCGAGGTCCAGAGTGAAACCTGAGGTTGGCTAAGCCGGGCACATCTCCTCCCTCTCTGCGAGGGCGAGGGCGAGGAGGAAGGCGGTCTGCTCTTTCTTCAGCTCCTCACCTCCCGCGGCTGAGCCCTGCCCACCCCCTGGACCCTATGCTGGGATTCCCCTAGCACGGAAAGGCGGTCTGAACGCTGGAGAGTGCAAATGGAAGAAAGCTTCAGAAAAGCTGTCCTAGCTGACACCTAGGTTGTTTTCCAAAGTTGCCACTTGCTTTGTGTCTTGGCAAAGTTTTAAAAATAGAAACCAGTTAGGAGATTGCAGTTATCCCCAGGAAAAGAAATCTACACTTATCAAGGCAATGGTAAGACAGAGACAGGAAGTGGATTCAAGGGAATTTAGGAGGTGTTAGCGACAGTACCAAGACTGGGCAGGGCAGTCACCAGGAACCAGATCTGGGGAGGGGTGAGGTCAGCGTCCATTCTGTCCTCACCACCGCTCTAAAGCCTTTGTCCCCGTCTCGTGAGGCCTCTTCGGGGATTCGTGACACCTGGATTGAACATACTGTTCTATGTGGGGTTAATTACTAACTTGCCTTTCCATATTTATTTGAAATGTCATTGGCTCTGCATCCTAGCTCTACCTTTGTACTGAGAAATAACTTTTATTTGTGCACCGATCATCTATCACTGTGACTTTACAATTAAGTTGGTCTTACAGGTGACTTTACGGTATGAATTGGCCTCCAATTTCATTTGCTCCATTAATTCTAATATAAAATGCTTAACTGGATTAAAAACCCGTCTCTTCCAAACCTGCTTCTCTTGAATTAACAGCGTCCCTATCCTCCAAGATTCCCAAGCCAGAAACTAGTGAATCATTGGGAATTGTCTCTCCTTTTGGGCATCCCATGCTCAATAGAGTTACTGTAGATAAATTCCCCTGAAGCCACTTCCTGTCTCTTTTGTTTAGATTTCTTTTCCTGGGGGTAACCTTAATCTCCTAACTAGTTTCTATTTTTAAAACTCATTCTCTTCAGTCGGTCCTCACATGTCAAACTAATCTTCCTCAAAACAAATCTCATCATCACATTCCTTTGCTGAAATTCTTTTGTGGGCCTTTTAGTGCTCAGAACACAAATAAAATTAATCTCTTTGCATAAAAGTCTGCCCTTGATGTGAGCTTTGTCTATCTCTGTGAGCATTTACCTGCTCAATGGCCTGGCTTTAATCTCCAGTACCACAAAAGAGGGTGGGTGTGGATTCACCCAGCTAACAACTGGAAAGAACCAGAACAGACCTCTGTGTGATTCAAACACTGTGTGTCCTGTTAGGTAATTTTTTTCTCCAAACATAGAGGTCTTCATACTGGTCTACTGCCCCTACTTCTCCCCCATTAATGTTTTAAAACTCAGTTTGATTGTTAAGTGATGTATCTATAGATAGGCAATATTTTGAGATTTTTGCCTTTTAAGACCAGGCTGTGATCCAATTCGGGACAAGAATCCCTGTCTGGGAACTTTATCTTGAAAGAATGGGAAAGACCATCTATTGCCCTTCAGGCCAAAATGTTGCAAAGATGTGAACCTGGGGTTCCTGTCACTCACAGATGTTCTCGGACAGAATGACATCAAAAATTAGAGGGGAGCAAAGAAGCATGAGAGGGTGTGGGAACCAAGTCTCGGTAACCTTGGGTCCTGGATCATGGTGAAGGCGAGGTCTATTCTGGTCCTTTCTAGTTGTAAACTGGGTAAATCCACACCCACCCTCTTTTGTGGTACTGGAGATTAAAGCCAGGCCATTGAGCAAGCTAGGTAAGTGCTGTACCAGTGAGCTACAACCCCAGCTCTTCTACTTTTGTTCCCACTTAAATTAGATCGGTATATCTTTTATCACGTAAGATCAAGAGTCCATGGAGTTGCAAGACCATTAAAGGTTTAATATTATAAACTTGGTCTTTACAATTTGGGCACTAGCTACCCATAATATACATTTGACGTGGCTTTCATGGGAAAGCTACAGGTGTGTGTTGTGTCTGTGTTAACATGCGTGCAAGTCTACATACAGAGGGTCTTACTCAAGGGCAGTTCAGACTCCCCGAATTCGCCCTGGGTCTGGACAGAGGGAAAGTGTAAGCACCATTTTTAGAAAGCTTATTTGTAATCAAATGGTTCTCAACTCAGCCCGTACACTGCAGCCATCTGAGGAACCTGTAAAACTGCAGATGTCTGGGACCTTCCCAGACAAAGACACCAGAACCTCTGTGGGAGGCAGGCAAGCATCGCATTGTCTAAAAGCTTCCTAGGTTTCTCCTTTTAGCAAGGATTGAGAAGCACTGATCTAACCTGGTATTTTTCTCTGTTCCTTGAGGAATTCAGGTTGGTGGCTTTCCTTTGACCTCTTTTCCTCAATGCAGCTTTCCTCCCAGTGAGTGTAACATGAGAGATCAAGTTACTGGCTTTTGTGCTGTTCTGTAGGTTGGGATTAATTTCTGCAAAACTGGCAAGGGACATATGAGTGGGCTCTGCCTACCTTTAATTCTTTTTTTTTTTTTTTTATTTTAAAGAGAAGAAAAAACAAAACAAATCAAAAGAAGAACAAATTTTCAAAACAACATAATAGGAGGGTAACAATGGTTAATACATTACGTATTACTATCTTTAAGTTAGTTATTCAGGACACCAGACATTAGCATTCAATTGTCCAAACATTATTGGCACAAACCTTACTCTTCAATGAACTAAGTAAAAATGGTAGTGTATCTATCTTAACCATCTTATATATATATATATATATATATATACAATTTTTTTCCCTTTCCCTTCTTTCTTTTCCCTATTCCAGTCTCTCTTTCCTTTTGACCAGTTTCTTTTTGATTCACCATATCTATTGTACATTTTGGATCTTATTTACTCTTTCAGTTTCTCATACTAGAGAGACAATACGATGCTTACACATGTGCGTCCGGTTTATTTCACTTATGAGTATTTTCTCGAGTTGCATCCATTTACCTATAAAAGTCTCCAGTTTATCCTTCTTTATGGCTGAATAGTACTCCATTGTATAAAAATACCACATCTTTCTTATCCATTCCTCAGTTGATGGGCATTTGGGTTGTTT
The DNA here is from genome assembly GCA_028451465.1 of Erethizon dorsatum. Lineage (NCBI taxonomy): Eukaryota > Metazoa > Chordata > Mammalia > Rodentia > Erethizontidae > Erethizon > Erethizon dorsatum. The sequence continues at coordinate 26,661,853 of CM051838.1, read as the reverse complement.
CCAAGATCTGGCTATTACAAATTGTGTTGCTATAAACATGGGTGCACATATATCGCTGTGGTACGATGTTTTTAATTCTTCTGGGAAGATGCCCAGAAGGGGAATAGCTGGGTCAAATGGGACCTCCAACCCTAGTTTTCTGAGGAATCTCCACACTGACTTCCACAGTGGCTGTACCAGTCGACACTCCCACCAACAGTGAAGAAGGGTTCCTTTTTCCCCACAGCCCCTCCAGCATTTGTTATTAGTTGATTTCTTAATAGTAGCCATTCTTTCTGGGGTGAGATGGTATCTCAGTGTTGTTTTAATTTGCATCTCTCGAATGACTAGTGATGTTGCACATTTTTTTGTATATTTGTTTGCCATTAGTATTTCTTCATCTGAGAAATGTGTATTCATCTCAGATGCCCATTTTTGGAGTGGGTCTTTAAATTTGGGAGGGCTGATTTTTTTGAGTTCTTTATATGTTCTCGATAGTAGTCCTTTGTCTGAGGAACAGCTGGCAAACATTTTTTCCCACATTGTGGGTTGTCTCTTCACTCTGTTGGTGGTTTCTCTTGCTGTGCAAAAGCTTTTTAATAAGATGAGATCCCAGTTATTGATTCTTTGGGATAGTTCCCGTGCGGTTGAGTTTTTATTCATAAAGTCTTTGCCTACACCAATGTCTCCAAGGGTTTTACCTATCCTACTTTCCAGCAGATTTAATGTTTCTGTTTTAATATTTAGATCTCTGATCCATTTTGAATTTAGTTTAGTGCATGGTGAAAGATATGGATCTAGTTTTAATCTTCGGCATGTGTAGAGCCAGTTTTTCCAGCACCATTTATTAAAGAGGCTATCTTTCTTCCAGTGAATGTGTTTGGCACCTTTGTCAAAGATAAGGTGGCTTAGTATGTCTGGGGTTGTTTCAGCATCTTCTAATCTGTTCCATTGATCTTCAGGTCTGTTTTTTTGCCAGTACCACACTGTTTTTATCACAGTAGCTTTATAGTATAATTTCAAGTCGGGGATTGTGATGCCCTCTGCCTTGCCTTTGTTGCCCAGAATTGCCTTTGCTATTCTAGGTCTCTTCTGATTCCAAATGAATTTTAGGATTGTTTTCTCTAATTCTGTGAGATATGCTGTTGGAATTTTGATTGGAATTGCATTAAATCTGTATAACAATTTTGGAAGTATGGCCATTTTCACTATATTGGTTCTTCCTATCCAGGAGCAAGGGATATCTTTCCATTTTCTGATATCCTCTTCAATGTCCTTTTTCAGAGTACTGTAGTTTTCAGTATAGAGGTCTTTTACATCCTTCGTGAGGTTGATTCCTAGGTATTTCATTTTTTTGGATGTTATTGTGTAATTCTTAAAGTAATAATGTGACTTAATTGAATCTTTGAATTAAGTTACTCTAAATTATCTTGCCTAGGCTAATATTTTCTCAGACTTATTTTGATATGAGCTTCTTGAAGAAGGTTACACCAGAAGATAACTTTTAATAGTAAAATAGATGCAAAAGAAAACCACTGGAATGATGCATTAAAGCAAATGCAGTTTATATCCTGAGGGGTTTAATCTGCGAAAGAAAAAGATTCCTTAGATGTACATATGCATTTCACTGTTTTCCACAAGAGCTCACCAATATTCCTATACTAAAAGCAATTTCTGTCTCAGATTAAAAGTGTATTTAGTTTTTGATGATATATTAAAAAGCAGATCTATTTCAGACATTTTTCTTTTTTTTCTTAATTCCCAATTTATAACATCTGTCAGTTGCCTTTAGGTATTTTACACACATGTATTTATTTCGTTTTACTTTAATTGCAGTAACATTTAAATAAATCCACAGAAAATAATAGCTGGAAAGAAAGAGTTAAAGCAACAAAGAAATTAATTAGATTTGCCAAATCAATTAATCATATAAGCATTTAACAGAATGTCTTCTTTGTGCCTGGCATTGCCCTAAGGCTGAGAGTGGGTACAATCCTGATTGTTTGCAATTTATAATCTAATTGGAGAGATAAGACATAGAAAAATTAAAAAAACTTACAAGCTGTATGTGACTAAATGCCAGTCTGAATGGTAGTGGCAGTAAGTGTCACAGCTCAGATAAGAGAGATATATAAAATAAACTTCTTAAAAGATGTGAAATGAGAAATACATTTTGGTCTTCCCACGTAGGCTTCAGTACTCCGTGGTGAGATTTTAACTTCGTATTTACTACAGGACTCAAATCCGAAGCAAGTTCCCCGGGGGGTCAATTTCTTGTTTTTACAATCTACCTCTTATAGAATACTGATTAGATAATTACTACTCTAAATAAAAGATAGATAACAGGAACCAAGGAGACAGATCTTCCGCGGCGGGGAGGAGACCAAGAGCTGGAGCGGGGGAGTGAAAGGTTGAAGGCCGTCACCTACGCCCGAGTCCGCACCCGGCTGTGAGCATCCGGATCGCGAACATGCAGCGATGCAGAATTATTTCTTTAGAACTAAGCTGGTTCTCTTTCAAAATATTTCCAAAATGTAAGATGTGTTGGTTGTATTTTTTCAAATTCGGATTGAATTTTACGTATCTTACTTTCCTGCCTCAGAATAGAAGGGAGTGTGAGATCAGGAGGGAAATCTTGGCTCCGCCTGGACGGGCGCAGGAACAGCGATTATTTCCACCTGTGGCTCGGAGGTGGCCGCGCAGCCCGCTGCAGGCTTCTCCAGGGCCCTTTCTCATCTGCTCACCTCCGCCGGGGCCAGCAGACGCCCTGCGCTGTCCCAATCATTTGCGAGGCGAATTCCAATGAACGAATGACTGACTTTCCCCACCAAGGTGGGGCAGGTGACCGTACAGTGTTAGAGCAGACGAGAAAGGGTGGAGTGGGGGTAAATCGCACACATCTAACATTCCAGGTTTGCGTGTGCTCCTGGAGGTGTGAGGTCTTAAAGAGAAACATCCTTTATCCTAGCAGTCGCTGCAGAAAATGAAGAGGTACAAAACATGCTCTCTACTATAAGGACAGAACTATTTCTTGCTGGTTTCATTTTTCCTGATCGGGGCAGAGAAGTGGTGTTTTTTTTTCAGTGTGAGTCTCAAATTCACTTTTTGGTGGTTACTCAAAACAGCTTTCCTTTCAACCAGCCCCTTGAATTCCAATTCCATTAGACCTCCTTGCAGCGTTTATAATAATAAAAACATCACTCACATTGCCCTGGATGTTTAATACCACCACCCGATTTTAATAACTTCTTTTTTTTCTTTAATCTCTGGAAGCTCTCCGGGTTTCTTTAAAGTTTGTCTCTTTATTTTCATTGTCTTTGGCATTTTATTTAGCTCCTCATGTGAGAATCAACTCCTAGTCCACTGTGTCCAATAAATACTAGAATATCTACCAACTAATCACACTTCCACCCCTCCAGGCTCAGGGACCTTGGGATTTCTCAAATTGCTTTTGATTTGGAGAAAGGCTCTTTTTTCTTTTAATGTTTCCTCTGCAATTATTTCATGATTCAACATTCATAGGAACTTAAACTTCAGAGGAGAAAGTAGCCTCACCCTAAGTCTAATTAAGCTTCCTATTTTCCAAGGGAAGTTGGGAGATTAAGTATGCAGGGAGGCCAGAGTTTTCCTCGAAATCCAGATTGAAAACAAAATTTCAAAATGTTAGGCCAGTGCTAATGTGCATGACTGCTTCAGGGTTCATTTGAGAAAGAATTATGGCTGCTAACATGATCACTAAAATATGTGAATCGATTTCCATAATCAGAGCCCTGTGGGACGGAAGAGCATAGATTTAACGTGTCCTGTGCTCGCGTATTTTCCGGTGTGTAGATGAATACCATCCTCTCAAGTGAAGGCCAATCAGGACCGACCTACCAGAGGATTGTTTTCTCTAAATTTCAACTAGATGAATATCTGTGGAGATCTTAAGACCAGAGAAGAGGAGACTTGATGAATTCACAAAAATTAAACTTGTGAATTGAAGAAGGAAACAAAAGACAATGAACACATTGGAATGATTCCACATGTATTATGCATGACACATTTGTAATTAAAACAGATCCTGAAGGTAAGTTTGTATATACTAATAAAATGATTGCAAAAAGAGCAGAGAGTGTTATTAAATATCTACAGGGCAAATTTCCCAAGTGGTAAATGTGAAAATTTGGCTTCTTTCACTTCAACAGTTGCTTATTAGAAACTAGAGATTGGGTTCCTCACAAGCAAACCACACTTGGAAGGAAAGTCATGTATTCATCAAACATACACTGATCATGTAGATTGGTACATTTGCAATACATTCATTTCATTTCAGAATTTATTTTATTTTTTATTGGTATATATTTATAAAACACGATACACTCATTTTGGGGAATTGGTATCAAACACATTAATTTATAAACAGTGTTTTATAAATAGCTTTAATTTCTTTTTTTTTTTTTTTTGGTGGGTACCGGGGGTCGACCTCAGGACCTCGCGCGCCAGCAGGCGCCTGTGCCGCTGAGCGATATCACTGGCCCCTTTTTCGTATGTGGGTTCCGGGAGTTGAACTCGGGCCCTCGCGCTTGCCGGGCAGGCGCTTAAGCCGCTGAGCCATCTCACCGGCCCAAATAGCTTTAATTTCAATTGCTCAACTAAATATTAACATTCATTAAAATTCCTCAGTCTGTCAAGGATCCTTTGAGATCTTGTACAAAATTCAACAGTTATTGCTTATAGCAGCTAAAGATTGCAGCACTCTTTTAGCCGGGCCACCTCAGGATTTAATGATAATAATTTATATTTGCAAAATATAGAAACTATTACAGTTCATAAAATATTGTTATAACCTGTCTTTATCATTTGATCCTTAAGACAATCCTGTGAGGCGGGAATAAATATTATCTTACAAATGAGGAAAACAGAGACAAATAATACATTCCATAGACTTCTAGATCAGTAAGGACTAGTTACCAATGATCTTTAAAATGGTTGTGAAAGTAGACTAAAATTTGGCTTTCATAAACGAAAATTAGCAGGCCAGTAGAGGAATCCCATTCGGTTTATTTGTGGTTAAACATCTGGCGCCTGGGTAGTTCTGGACAGTTTTCAGAGCGCTCGCCTCGTTTGTTCGCGTGCGGATGGTCGCAGTTCCTGCCAGATCAAGGAGAAACACAGTTATCCCTACACTACCCTGCCTTACTGAGCACGGTATTAGTTTCAGCTGCTGCTCTTTTGCTTTGTAATTATAAATTACTGTTGAAGCGTCGTGAGTTGTTTGGTTAAATTTACAGTGCAGAGCTCTGCACATTTGTAACAGCTGTACTCTCCGTCCCTTTCGTCTCAAGTAGACTAAGATCTGTGTGCCCCCGCTGAACCGTGTTCGCACAGACACAAACCAGCCACTTCTACACGGGAGGCAGCGGAGCCTCCCAAGTGAGGAAGGGGGGTGGGCAGACCCTGGAGCCGCCAACGTTCCCCAAATGACCTGGTTAGGAAGACAGACATCAGCGCCCTGAGAGAACTTTTAAGGGGGCTATGGAAAATACTGCGTTCCATAGGTGCCTCACAGAAGCAGTGAAATGATGACATTTTGTGTGGCGGGAGGAGTTAGGTGTGTGTCACGTGACTTTGGTTGGGGCCATTTTTCAGATACATCGTGTGATAAGGTCTTCTACAAATCCCTGTAGTCACGGCAAACTCTTGTGTTTGTTTTATTTTATTTTAATTAATTAATTTATTTCTGAGACAGCATCTCACTGGGTAGTTCAAACTGGCCTTGAGTTCACTATGTAGCCCAGGCTGGCCTCAAACTCGCAGCGATCTTCCTGCCTCAGCCTCCTGAGTGCTGGGACTACAGGCATGTGCCATCGTGGGCCTTATAAACTCTTGGTTTTCAGATATGCTTGATGATAGTCTTGTTAAGTGCACCAATGAGGGTAAACTGAAATTATTAAAATGCCCACACAGTAAGTGAATTGCTGCAGCAGGTTTGTTCTCACGGGGTGAGGCCTCTGGGTGTAAGCAGCTCGCGCAGGGATGGGGAATTAAGACTTGACTCGTTAATCCAGTTGTCTATTTCTGAGTTATAAAAAAATACTCATATGTAATAGTCCTATGGCATGAATTTTTCACACATATAAATTCAGAAGTTACTAAGTGTACTAAGTGAATATTAAGTAGCAATCTGTTGGCTATTAAACTTTGTAAAATCCATGTACAAAAAGTTATTAAACCATACTATGTTAATTTGTTTTTGTAATCAAGGTGACTAAGGAAATATTTTCAGTTGTGTAAATAAAATTATGCATCATAAAAAAAAAGAAGAGTACCCCCTGTCTTTGGGAATCCCGAGGTGGGGAATCCCGGCGTTTGTTCGCCCAGCGTGTGGCTGCAGGGGCTCTGCCTGTGTCTCCAGTTCTCAGGAAGACCTTGTCGATGCTGTGCGTTTGTAGGAAGGGGTGAGATTTTTGCATCGAATTCAGGCTTTAGCTATGCGACTGTGAAGAAATGGAATTGCAATTTTATGGGCCAGAGCCACAGTGAAGCTTGATATGGAAATGCATAAAAGTAAAATTCTATTTTTTTCCCTAAAGGCATGATTTCTTACACATGCCTGAAGCTCTAAAATTAGAGAAAACCTTAGAGGTTTGCCAGTCTAACTTCTTTATTTTGAAGGGGAAAATGAGGCCAAGACAGCTGCTGTGCTGCAGACCGCAGCACTGGGATGGGACAGGGATCAGAGCGCTGCGTACCCAGCCAAGGCTTTTTTTTTTTTTTTTCCTTTCCCTTTAAATCTACGTTTTACTTACTTTTTGAACAGAGGAAATCTTCACATGGTTCAAAAACTACAAAAGAGTGTAATACAGGGCCGGCGAGATAGCTCAGCGGCATAAGCGCCTGCCCGGCAAGTGCAAGGGCCTGAGTTCGACTCCCGGAACCCACATACGAAAAAGGGGCCGGTGATATCGCTCAGCGGAACGGGTGCCTGCTGGCGCGCGAGGTCCTGAGGTCGACCCCCCGGTACCCACAAAAAAAAAAAAAAGAGTGTAATATAAAAATCTTTCCATTCTGTTCCTCAACCATCCAGTCCTCCTTGGAAGCAAATAGTGCTATCAGTTTTTAAAATATATTTCTGAAAGTATTTTATGCAGATGCAAACAAATATGTATGTAAATATTCTCTTCTCTTTTCATAAAAGTGATAGCATATTCTTCACACGGTACTGCCTTGCTTGCATGCTCTGTATCAAGTACTATACACACAAAAGCATCCTCGTTAATTTTTTTTTTGTACCAGGAATTGAACTCAGGACCTTGCATTTGCCAGGCAGGTGCTTGTGCCACTGAGCTATATCCCTGGCCCTTGTTAATATTTATGGCCACGGGGTATGTCACTGAATGGATATAACAGATATAATGTGTATCGGTCACTACCGATAGACATATATGTCGTTTCCACTCTTCTGCTGTATCAATGCCGCAGTGACTATCTAATATTCATGCCATTTTGTACTTGTTTGAATCCATCTATAGGGTAAATTCCTAGAAATGTTCTGTTTTATTACCATGAATGGAAATAAAGAAGTGTTGAAACATTTTAGCTGTCTGGAAAAATAAACTACTTTCTCCTAGGAAACAGCTAATTTCTTCAGGACCCACACTTACATTATTTTCGGGAATTTGTCTCGTTTAATTAAAATTTCTGACTTGGTTTTGGCTTTGTTCTGTGTTATATCCTGATCTGTCCCACACAGGGTGCTCCAATTTATCAACACCAGGCGCTTTTTGTTTGTTAGGAACACAAAAGAGTGAGCATTCCTCTCCCCGCTTAACAGTAATCAAGGCTTGGAGAGGTTAAATAAAATAAAAACTGAAAGCGTGGCATTTTGTTGTATATAGATCTGAGTGGTTTAGATTTAGTGATGACAGTTCTTTACTTGAAAATAATCTAAATAATCCTAATGTTCAGCTTTTAAATTACCTCTTTAAGCCCCCTGTGGTCATGGATTTAGCAGTAAACTCAGAATGAGAACAAGATGATTTTTCTGGTGAAAACCCAGAAACTGAAAATAATAGAAGCATATACAAGGAAGAAATTAAATTTGGTACTATAGTATCACTTGCAATATACAATATTGAAATAAAAAAAGATCAGTTATCATTGCCAAGAAGTATAGATTTAAAAAAATTATTCAAACTATCATCTACAAATGCTACATGATATGAATGAGGAAGACAGGGAAAAACTCCCAGAAGTAAATAGATTTGGCACTAAATAAATGATTCTAGAAGCTGATGAATTATGTCACTGATGTAATATATCTGCTTATACTTAATAAAGAATAGTAACTATAGTTAACATTCTGTGTAGGAAACTAAGTGGAACTCTCTTACAATCAGTTGGATTTACTTTTAAAATAAAATATCAAAATACAGTATTTCAGGTTTGATGATTAAAGTGAGTTCTACTTTGGTACCAGTGGTATTAATAATATAATATCCAATACACAGAAAAACCCAATAATTTGGTGGAGTATCAGACAGGACTTTGTTGGATTTTGTACATTTAATGAAATTTGCCTGAGGATGAGCATCTAGTGGCTGGCAGAACCCCTGTTGGCAAATATGTTTGACAGTTTTCCTGTTCTGATACTGCTCCTTAGAGAGCTTATTGAATAACCATGCTGGTGAATAAAAGACACAAGAGGAAGGCTACGATTTTGAGAGAGAAAAGTACCATACTGTAACATATGACAAAAGGCAAGTAAGACCTATAAACTTTTTATAGTCATCCGAATGTGGTTCTTAGCTAGCCAAGAATCCAATTGTCCTTTGTTCTTTTAAAAGTGATGTCTTATGAGAATTTGACTTCCTTTAAATTCATGTATTGCATTGTTGGTGAAATCACTAATTTTGCTTCCCTACTCATTCAGATAGCCTGAGTCAGGATCATATTTTCTCTTCCAGTGAGATTATTATAAGATCAAATGAATATCAGAGAAAAACAAGACTTCAATAAATGGAATTTCTGGGATCATGTATCAAGGAATAGCTAGATAGGTTTTAAAGAAAATATAAGCACATACTGTTGAGACAAAGAAGTGTGGATGGGTAGAGAAGGGTGAACTGAGAAGATGCAGGATGGAATGAATGTAAATTTCTCTTTGTTTTCTTTTTCTGGACTATGATTAGAATTGGACCCTCGCTTCTCTTTGTTGGTCACTGACTTTTGTGATTTAAAAGGAGAGAGGGCGAACTTTACTGAGACAGGGCCACGCAAGGTGCTTTGCTGTAAGTTTGCTTTTGTCTAAAAGTGAGCGCAGCATCCGACACCAGAAGTGTGCGGCGGTAACAGAAAGAGGGCAAGCCGATTCATGGGGTTATCATCAGAACATGATTTACCGGGCCGGTGAGATGGCTTAGTGGCGTAAGCGCCTGCCTTGCAAACGCGAGGGCCCGAGTTCGACTCCCGGATCCCACATATGAAAAAGGGGCCGGTGGTATCGCTCAGCGGCACGGGCGCCTGTTGGTGTGCGAGGTCCTGAGGTCGACCCCCCGGTACCCCACAAAAAAAAAAAAAAAAAAAGAATATGATTTACCACCGTGGACAGCAGAGGGGAGGGGCTGCCTGCAGTCCTGCAGCCTGTGGAACCCCACGAGAACCCATGTCTTGAATTCCTCATTGTTCAATATCAAGGGACTTCGCATTTTCACTTTTCAATGGGTCCTCCTGATTGTAGGGCTCTGTGGCTATCAGGCTATATTGCAGGGAGTTAGTTACTTATTATACAGTGGCTGGGGCACAAATGTTTTTCCAAGAGAGTATGAGATAAGGCACCGTAGGTATCTGACATACTGGTTTAATGACGGTGATATCTTATGAGTTAGGTGCTATTACCCCATTTTAAAGAATAAACATATGTAGGGGAGGTAATTAACATGATGATTAGGGCTGGGGTGAATGATGAAACTAGAATTCAAACCCATATTTAAAATAAAAGTCCTAATTCTTTCTGCCACATCTGTGTCTTCATGTTTGAGAATAAGAAAGCAGAGATTATGATAATCTAGGATGTGTTTTGTTTTATTTCTGCCTCGAGCTTTCTGGACAGACTGAAATGCAGAGCCATGTCCGCTGTCGGCCACTAGGAACGCCCTCGCCACATTCTGATGCTCTAGAAACTTCACGGACACCTGGGTAGTCTGGGTCTGGCAACACCTTGAAAGTTTGTTCTTCCTTTTTAGATGGGGTCAAAGAAGCCAGAGAGGTTACACAGAAATACTGTAGGAAAGAGGGCACTTGGTACATATTTTAAAATTAAAGATTTTAATTTTCCAGCATGAACACTTTTATGTCCTTCCTGAGGAATGAGCCATAAAATGTAACAAAGGCGAAATATAACTTGATGGCTGAGCTCCACGTGATTGGCTGACCCTGAGCCCAGTGCCGTGGGAATGAGAACCGCCCATCTCCAGCCAGTCCCTCCCCGTCACCAGGACCTGTGCTTGGTCCCCTCCCTGCTGGGGCAGCGCCATGGATGGAGAAGTCACGGTGAAGTTGTTCCTGCCCAGCACTCGCCAGGTTCTTTTTCTTTTCTTTTTCCCTCTGGAAATCAAGTCATCTGTGTGTGAACAATTTTATTGAATATGCCGATAATGACAAGATGGTAATGCTTGAGGGGACCATGGGCCTAGTTTTCCCAGGCTATCCCTAATTTATAGGTAGTGGTTTTATTCACAGCATCCCCTTCTTACTCTCACACAGTACAGGTTTGGATCATAATTATATTTTATCTTCAGGTAGCAGATAACTTATCAAATTGAATATTCGACATCTCTGTTCTCTAAAAGCCTTCTAGGACATTATGGCTCTAGTTTCCCAGGATGTACATGGGATTCTCTCTCTTTCTCTGCCAGTCTTTTCCTTTATGTGCTAACTTCTTTGTCTCCAGTTCCTGCTTTCTCCAGCCCTTCATTTAAACTGAGGCCTTGCGTGTTCTTGGTGTATCTGAAGCGCTTCAGGATATGCCACACAATGGGCTGCTGGCTTTGGGGCCTGCTCTTTCCATCTGGTCCTGCAGGGGATCAGCGCGACATGGAGCTTTGCTCTTTTCCTTCAGCCCTGTTCCTAACACAGAGCTCTAGTATTTTAGTTTTCAGAAATCATTTTCTCTCTGGTACAGTAATGAATTACAATACTGTATTCATTATGAGGATGAGATAGGCAAAGACTAATACTGCCAGCTATCCATGATAAAAATAAGTACTGAGATCCTCATTTCAAATGCAAAATCCAATAAGTCAACATTAAATTAGTCCATAATTTCACATACAAAACCTGCTTAAGGTTGTGGCTCTGTCTCTGCATAAAAAGTGGCAAATATTAGTCTGGACTCCTTTGTTCTCAGTTTCAGAAAACAAACCTGCACAAACTTTAACAAAAAGGAAGAGTTAATTGGTTCATATAACCAACCATGAAGTGGGTCAGGAAGACTGATCTCGAAGATGACTAGACCGGTATAATCGAGTTTACAAAGCCTTTCCCCAACTTTCAGTTTTTATTCCCTCTGCCCGTGTGCTCCATTTTCTCCTTTTCTACGTGAGCTTTTGCCACCTCTCAGGGCGTATAGTCGCAACCAGCCCTGCGCTTGGATCCCTGACCTCACGAGTCAAGAGGAAAGAGGGTCTGCTGTCCCGGCTTGGGTGAGAAAACTCCAGGTGGGGACAGGACCCTGCCTCTGACCCTGTGCCTCTCCCTTCAGCCACTCACTGGCCGTGAGTGCACCTGCTGGGGGAGCGGCAGGTCTGCTAACACAGTCACAGCGCCACCGGGCCGGTGTGGCCAGCGCTGATGGCCGGCTGGGCACTTGTGAAGCGCAGATCTGACAGACAGAGCTCAGGGCCTCTCAGCCCACATCTGTGACACGGGCCCTTGGTTTCATCTGAAGCCTTTGAACAACATTTTTTTTTTTTAAATGCCGTGTGCTGGGGATCCAGCCCGGGGCCTCCCACATGCTAAGCAAGTGCTCTTCCACTAATCTACTATACCCCAGCTCCACTGCAAGCCTTTTAAAGGAAGACCTTCAGCTTCATTTCCTCCTGTGATTTGGGAGAATATCTGTTAGTTATCTTAGTACCTTCAACTTTATCCTCTTCTGAGGGTCATGGTTTGGGCCTTAGTACTTTTACTATTAAAATTTTTTTTTATGTATTCCAATTTACCTTTTTTATTGCCATTTTAAGTTGAGTAACAGGAAGCAGTAGTATGAAAAGGGGAACCAGTAGAATGTAGATTACTTTGTTCTGGTTTGCACCCCACAAAATATTGTGCTTAAGTTCAGTAGTCCTAGAGCTATAAGCCAGCCTCTGGGGAAGTTTGACAGCCCTTGAGGGGACTTCCCTTGAGAGACTAAATGCAGTCTGTAGCCTTCTTTGGAGAGAAGATTCTCACAGGACGGGCAAGGACATCAGAGATTTCTGCCCTTGTTACAGTTTGGCCCTTTTCTTGGCGTTCCTCACAGAGGTCCAATCCTGGTGTAGAGGGGAAGGGAATTTAATCAGGGAATGGATTCAGATTTCCCACTAGAAAGTTATCCTTAAAGACAGGACAGAAGAACTGGAAGTAAAATTGTGTCCAGAACCACTCAGGCTTCTGATAAGCATATTCACAAATTAAAAATCTATGTCTTCAATTGTAAACATTTTTTGCACTACAGATTGTCCTAACAAGGAAGAAGGCAGGCGATTACATCCGAGGAGAGCTACCTATAGCTGCACCTTCAACCAATCTTTGAAAAACAATTTAGTGGAATTAAAAAGTGACATTTGCCTATGTTGTTATTCTTAACAGACGTGAACTAAATTTTGACTTCTGTATATTTAGTGTTACACAGCTATGCCGCCAACATACTGAGTGCTGACTATATCTGTTCTGGCGTTTTTTAGAGACAAGTTGTATGTACAAAGCAGCAAGAGAGGAGAAAAAGACACTCAAAGGTGAGAAGTAACCGTACCTTTTAATGTACAAGGCTAGAAACAAAAATGATGCCTTCTATGTACATAGAGAAGAACATATTTCTTTTAGAAGGGGAGAGTCCCAAACCCTTTTGCAAATGTGATTTTTATTTAGAGAAAGAAATGAGAAGTTTTTATAGAAGGGATTTGCAATCAAAGCATTGCTTCCCAAAGTGTTTTCTTTTCAAGATTTTGTTTTGTTTTATTTATTTATTTTTTTGTGGGTACCAGGGGTCGACCTCAGGACCTCACGCGCCAGCAGGCGCCCGTGCCGCTGAGCGATATCACCGGCCCTTTTTTCGTATGTGGGTTCCAGGAGTTGAACTCGGGCCCTTGCGCTTGCCAGGCAGGTGCTTATGCCGCTGAGCCATCTCACTGGCCCCTTGTTTTGTTTTAAATCTAGGTCCTTAAACCTTTTCTGGCTTAACTGTTCTTAGGAATAGTGGGCGTAAGGAATTGCTGTGGTAGCCCACTAGGAGAATCAATAGGAGAGACAGTGCCTGGGAAGATGAGGCTTCCATTTCCCTCCCCGTGGGGGGTTGCTGAGTGAATATGCTGCAGAACCACTATGTTAACTTTGCAGATTCATCTAACCGGATCTTTAAAGGTGGGTCTTAAACAAATGGCCCCCTCGGGGAAAAAAAAAGAACGAACACTACAGATTATAATTGTTTATCATAATCGGCTAGCATTTTCATTATTCAAAACACTGAGGAATTAGATAACTAATTTTTCTGAATTGTTGTAGTACAGCCTTCCAATTTGGGGAGATGAACAGAGCAACATACCTCTCAGATAGACCACCAATCCATTCACACCTCGCCTCCTTCGCTAGGTATCTTCCTGAAAAATTGCCTCTAAGTTGAATCACATAAAATGTGTTAAATTTAATCTCTTGCAGGTGTTAGGTACATAAGTGTTTATGATATTATTCTCAGTCCTTTTCTGTAGTTTAAAAAATTTTAAACTATAAGGGAAAATGCCCCAGGGGAACTCATTGTCTAATAGAATTAGTATTTTGTTAGGCAAATAATTACTCTTAATTTAAGATTTTATGTCAGGCCCTCCAAGAGGCAGACACCACGATGAGATCAATTGTGCAGGGATTTCAAGGGAAAGCACCCATGATTTTACAGGGAAGAGAGCTGGGGTGCAGGGAGGCCGGGAGAGCTGTCAGGCCACCATGCAGGTCAGTCTCAGCAACTTTGTTGCAAGAAAAGCTGGTCTGACCTTGAGGTGAGGGTCACAGGAAGAGGTTAGGTGACAGTCACGAACAGTCCTGACCTGTAGGTGAGGTCTCGGATCCTCGGTTGTGGCTGCGGCCATCTGACTGCAGTAGTGAGAGTGACCCACATTAGACAGCAAAAGGCCACCCAGTCAGTCCAGCGGGAAACGAAGAAGTGGTGAATCTTTTGCTTTCAGCCACATGTTTTTTTTGTTTTTTTTTTGTGAGTACCAGGGGTCGAACTCAGGACCTCACGCGCCAGCAGGCGCCCGTGCCGCTGAGCAATATCACTGGCCCTTTTTCCGTATGTGGGTATCAGGAGTCGAACTCAGGACCTCACGCTTGCCAGGCAGGCGCTTACACTGCTGAGCTATCTCACCGGCCCAGCCACGTGGCTTTTGGTGGTGGTTATGGAACCTGACATGATGGGTGTCCTGAATCAGGTGAGCCAGACAGGTGTTCTTGCTTTCTTTGTGGGGAGAAGACTTTTTCCAGTGCGCCTCTCTCAACAAGAGTGTTGTCCTTTAGAGATTTCTGGCTTGTCAGGGAGGTCTGTTTCAGTATCTTGCCTTGAGCCCAAGGCATTATTTTTTTTGTCTTCACGTGGTCATTAAGAGTCATAGCCTTGAGCCAGGCACGGTGGCGCTTGCCTGTAATCCCAGCACTCGGAGACTGAGGCAGGAGGATCTCTGTGAATTCAAGGCCAGCCTGGGCTACAAAGTGAGTTCAAGTCCAGCCTGAACTGCATAGTGAAACCCTGTCTCAAAAAAAAAAAAAAAAAAAAAGTCATGGCCTTAATTTATCGAAACAGATTCTTATGTTCCCACTCCATGTTAGCTAAAACTTCAGTGTCCTTGAGTTGCTTCTCTTTTTTATTTTGGCCTTGGGAGATTATTTCCCTTGCCTTCTGGCTGTCTCAGGAATACATCTAAGTGGATATGATTATTTTGACGTCAACATTTGTCAGAGCTTTTAAGGTTGCCTCATCTGCCACATTTTTGGGGTAATCCCCAAAAATCCCCAAATATCTATTACATTTGGGTCTGTCCTGCAGTTAGTGTTCTAAATTTTCTCATAAGTCACTTACTGGACCTGTCTGGGGTTTGGACGGGGAAATTTTAACCTCGTCATGGAGGAGGTACACAGTAGTAGTGGGAGGGAGTAGATGGTGGTGGTGGGCACCTTGGCTTTGTTCTAACTTTTAATCACTAAAACTAGGTAGGCAAAGCATGTGTGTAGATGATTCTGTGTAGTGAAGCCTGTGGTAAAAGAGTAGATGTGTTTTAGAAGAGTACAGACCAATTTACCTAATAAGCACGATCCTAAAACACAGCATGCAAATTAAATAATTTCAAAATCCACTAGAATCTAGAAGAGTGTGTTCTTTTAGTGACTCTTACAGTGAATATTTTTGTAAAATAAATAGGATTTCCTTAATTTGTAGATTTTGGAATATATACATTTATATAAATTATGTATTTATATAAAAATTATATTTATTATATATAAATGCTATGTGATTTTTTAGTGCTAACATTAGTGGACCTGAAATTCTTCAACAGCAGTATGAAGGGGGCAGAGCGCTGATAGAGGAAGAAATCCCAGAGTTTTATTTTGAATATTAAGAGTCTGACATAGCATTTAGCCCAGAAACTATTTCTTCCTTGCTGGGGCGGAACGAGTGTGGACCCTTAGAATCAGCTGCGATGGTGGATGGAGGGGGAAAGCTGTGCTGTCATAGGCAGTTGAAATCAGGGTGTGGTGGTGCAACCTGTAATCCCAGCACTCTGGGAGGCTGAGGCAGGATGATTGTAAATTTGAGTCCATCCCTAGCAATTGGGTGACTTAGTGAGACCCTGTCTCAAAAAAAAAAAAAAAAAAAAAAAGAGATCTGTGAGAACCAGAGCAGGCATACTGCCCTCCACTGCTGCGGCGGCAGTACTTTTGTCATCTGTACCTTAGCGGGGAGGTGCTGGTGACCAACACCGGGGTGCCTGCATTGTGTTTTTGCCATGGGGTCTGTGAATGTTGTATGCATTTTTCTTTATATTCCTATGTTCTCTGTGATACACCTCAGGACGTGTGTTCAGTCACGCTCAGCGTTGTTTTTAGCTGAACAAACAGCTCAAATATTCCCAAGCCCTCTGATATTATTTAAGAGCTATACCTCGGCGAGACGGACCTATGCAGCTGCTGTTTGGGTTCTCGAGATGGACAGAACAGGGGCACAGCTCCGTCCAGGGCGGAGTCTGCATTCGCCCTCTTTCTCTGCAGGTGTGCCATGGTGATCTTACCTGGACCAGCAACATGAGTTCAAGCACCACACCAGGGACTAGCACACGGAGCTCTTTGCTGATGGACAGCACACACTGTTTAAAGTCTACGGAGCGCTGCCACCCGAACACCGGGAGAGGAAAGAGCGGTGGCCGACCTGAAATGCCCGCCTACTTGAAAGAAGCAAAACGTGCGCCTGCTTCTGATGGCCCGAATCTGAAAGATGTCTAAATAGTTTCTCTTCTTTTCCACCCTCTCCTGTAAGTTATTTCCTCTTCATTCTCCTTTGCCATCCTTGTGGCTAGACATCAAGCAAAGTACGGAAAAGAGGACATTTATTCACAGGAAGGGCAGAACAGAATTCTCGGTCTCTGTCCTTCCTGGAAATTTACCAGCAATGAAAACCCTGGAAGTGGCCATGGGGCTTCCTAGCTAAGCAACGAGATCTTCCCGGCCAGAGGCATAGCTGACTCTTCCCTTCCCGGACAGCACAGCTTGCGGTGGAGCCAGTGCCCCGGGGTGGGGAGTGTGCAGAGCCAGGAGCTGGTCGCCCTTAGGAAATGACAGTTACAGTAATTCTCATCATTTAAAGAAGAATGTTGATTGCTTTTGCTTCTTTTTAATATTTAGCTGCCTCAAACTCTTACTGCTTTCTCTCTCTTTTTTTTTTTTTTTTGTGGGTACCGGGGGTCGACCTCAGGACCTCGTGCCCATGCCACTGAGCAATATCACTGGCCCCTTTTTCGTATGTGGGTACTGGGAGTCAAACTCAGGACCTCGCGCTTGCCAGGCAGGCACTTACGCCACGGACCCATCTCACCAGCCCTCTCTTTTCTTTCCTTCTCCTTTTTTTCTTTTTTTGAGATAGGGTCTTGCTATGTAGTCTAGGCCAAATTTGAACTTGTGATCCTCCTACCTCAGCCTCTTGAGTGGTGGGATTATAGGAGTGTGCCACTATTCCCAACTATGGCTTTCTATCTGAAGATCAGTGTAAGCTAGAAAGACCTGGGGTCAGTGGATAAATTTAGATAAATCCTAAAGGATTTTATTTTACACTATATGGGAGAGAAATAGACTAACATGTCAAACAGCCATATTTCAGTCCTCATAGCTTCAGTTGCATAAAAGATACAAGGTTCCCATCCTTTTGTGTTTGATGCAGCTGGGATTAAAATTTTACATAATGTTTCCTTCGAGCACTTGTATTAATAATATTACATAAATGTGTGTATGCATCCATATAATTAAGGCCCAATAGGACTGAAAGTTAGTGTGTGAAGTTTGATGTGACATAAAGTTATGTTTGTTAAAAGATTCATATAAAAGTTATACAAGTTATAATTCTGATGTGTTAGGCCAAACTATGCGATGGCCATTAGGGCTCTAACTTATTGGGCTCTAACCTATTAGACTCTAACCTATTAGATTAAGTTTCTGTTTTAGGTAGATAAGTGTCTTAAGTTTCTGTTTCCCTACCTCAGGGCAAATTCCTGGAAATCATGTGACTTGGCTGGTTGCCAAGCCCGTGTGCGGGCTACATTCCCGCGCCCAGGCTCCTTTGTCTCCTTTGTTAGCCTTTCCTCCAAACTGATTGGTTGCCCGTTTGCTAAGCTCCCCTATCTATAGGTTCCCCTAAGTAACCAATGAATGTATTAATTACCCTTTAACTCCTTGCGATTGGCTTCTGTAAAACTTCGCTTGCCTATCCCTCATTACCATACCCAACCCTATAGAAACCCCTTGCTCCTGCCCTTCGGGGTCGCCCTGGTACGTTCGCTGGGTGACCCTACGCTAGTGTAGCCTTTCAATAAACCCCGTGCTTTTTACATAAGAGCCTGTGTGGTTCTTGGAGCGTCTCCCTTCTCGGACCCCTCTTCCGTGGACGTTACAAGTGTAAAAAGGAAATGTTTTTAGCTTACTGAGTTAATATCTGCTCTTATGGAACCCCAATCCATTGCTACCTGCTAAGGAACTCTTCTAGAAAAAACTAGAAAGTGTAAATGGCATAATGTTCTACTTGATGACTGGAGAGACAATGATTATCATGTGGTGTAGGTTATGGCTAGGGGTGTAGTTCAGTGGTGGAGCGTGTGCTTAGCATGTGGGAGGCCCTGGGTTTAACCTCCACGCTAAAACCAACCAACCAACCAAACAAGTGTTTGACTCGTTAGCTTCTTAACGCTGAGTGCTGGCTGACTGTCTTGTTTTCACACTAGCTGGGTCTGCCAGTATTTTCCACAGAAATTCTACAGTGCACATGGTCTAGTCCATTCTTGCTGCTATAAGAAAATAACTTAGTTGAGTCCATTTATAAATAACAGAATTTATTCCCTGACTTTGTTTTCTTTTTTGAATCATGGAAGGTAGAGGTGCTTATATTCAACAATGGCCATAAGATATCTTCTCCTCGCTGCTCACTATTTCTGCCTGCCATGCCCTGAGCTGTTTCTTCTCTGCCGTGCCACCCTGCCTTGGAGCCAACATCCAATATTTATATACCTTAAAGATATACAATAGCATTTCTGCAAAAAAGAAAACAAAATGAAGAAGTAACATAGAATCTTTGCAGCCTGTCTAAGAAAGGGGCGGAGTCTCTTTCTGGTCCCCTTTAATCTGAGCTGGCTTTGTGTCTTCCTGTAACCCAGAGAAGGCAGAGGTAATGATGTGTGACTTCTCAGCGGTGTCTCAGCTCCAGAGGTTTGTAGTTCCTGCCCTTTCCCCCTTGAAATGTTCTTCCACCAGGCTTAGATGTGGAGCCATCCTGCTCCGCAGGCTGGGTGGAAGAGAGCGGAGACGCTTCACCGGCAGCTCTAGCTACCCACAAGGCAGATGAGTGAGTTCGGTTGAACTCGGAGAGGACTGTAGCAACTCGAGTGACCTCACGGGAGAAAATCAGAGAAACTGTCCTCCAAATCACAGAACCACAAGCAAAGTTTTCCTTTTACTTATATCCACTGGGGAAAAAAAAGAAAAAGCAAGGGAAACTGGATGACACAGGGCACAGATGGATGATTGTAAGATCAGTGTTCTATAGTAGCAAAGAGGCAGTGCGGCATCCAGTCAGGAGAGGAAGGTGCTAGGAATGGAGGAATTCTTCCTCTGTGACAGAAGAGACAGTGACACAAATGGTATTCCTGAAGACAAAAGAAATATCTGGTGGGGAGTGACTGGAAATTCTCTTTGGATTGCTTCACTTGGTGTGAAGCGATGAAGGTGGTTTCCAGTCCTGGAGCTGGAGGCTAAAGGAGAAGGCCATTGGGAGGGTGGGGAAGTGATTGAGCAGGATTACAGGAACACCTCAGAGGTCCTGGACGTTAGTGTTTCCACGCTTAACTGAGACCTCTCAACTGTGTGCTTGTCTCCAGCCATATACAGATGTTTGTGCACAGATATGGCAAAGCTGGAAGGCTGGGTTTAATCATGGTTGGGACGTTAGTGTATGGCAGAGCTAGGGAGGTCAAGATCATCGAGGATATACATGGGAGCGGGTGGAGAGATGGGGCATGGGGTGAGTACAGCCCCCAAAGTGAGGGTGTGAGGACACAGGACAGGGAGGGTTTGGGAAAGGGGGTACGGTGAGTGGATTGAACACAACCTTGTAAGGAAAGGTACCAGTGGTGCTCTTGTTCAGCATCTCATACTAGTCAACATTGTGGTCGTGGGGAAATCACTTAAATTCATTGTTGGACTAGAATAAACTCTCGGATTCTAACGTTCTGTCGGTCTGTGATTCTACTGTTTACCGTTCTGTGATTGTGCATAAAAGTAGTGCATAACAGACACTAATGGGGAACACATTCCATTTGTAGAAAAGATGCTGACAAACCTCTGCTAAGGTTTTTCATCACATCTAAAGGTTAATTAGCCATTGATTATTTCCCTCACTTGTTTGTTGCATTATTTTTGGATGACTGCCATACAGTCTCTACGTTTTCTAGAGAAAGTGTTGAGAGGCAGAATGGGATGTGTCTGGGGTAGTGGACGAGACGCATACTGGAGGGAGGGATGCTGTGTTTCTGCCCTGGCTCTAACTCTGTCCTGTTTTATATACATCGTATTTACTGTGCTTACTGTGATTTAGGAAAAGTTCAGAGAGACTTTGTAAGTTGTGCTTCTCCTGAATATTTGACTAAACCAAAGCTGGAGACAGAAGTTTAGAAGGACAAATAAAAATTTCAACAATCTAGTTACAGGCTTTTCATTTTAACTAACTATTGAAATTTTTTAAGCTTGTCTCCTTTCCTTTTTTTTTTCCTTTTGAAGCAGGGTCTCACTCTGTAATTCAGGCTGGTCTTAAACTCACTGTGTAGCTCAGAGTAGCCTCGAACTCATGGCAATCCTCCCACCTCAGCCTACTGAATGCTGGGATTACAGGCATGTGCCACCACAGGCCTCAAACTTATCTCCTTTCTTGCCTTGACCCTTCTACAGTTTATTCACCATATAGCAGCCAGGAGCGAATTTCTAAGAAGAAAATCAGATCATTTTAGTCCTTGGTTTGAAATCCTCCACTGACTTCTCATTAGATTGAGAATAAAATCCAGACTTCTTATAGTTGCTTTGAAGATCTTACTGGAACTGGCCCATACTTCTCTCTCAGATTTGTCCAGGACCGATTTCTGCTTCATTCACTGTGGTCCACACACACGGGCTTTCTTCCAGTCCAAACACACGTGGAGTTCTTTATTATCTCAGGACTTGGTGCCTGCGGGGCCCCATACTTGGCAAACTCAAATCCCCGCAGGCCTGATTAATCACCATGAGAACTCGTTTTTATTGTTGTTTGTCTTTTAGTTTTCTGTCTCCCCTTGACGGAACTAGGTGACATGTACTTCTGTAATTGATTGGTTGTTGTAGCCTCTGTGCCTAGTAGTGCCAGCAAACAGCGTGGAATGGAGAACAGAGGGGCCTCAGAAGTAGGTGGAGGCCAGGCATGGTGGCACATGCCTGTGACTTCAGGTGCTCAGGAGGCTGAGGCAGTAGGATCACAAATTTGAGGCTGGTCTGGGCAATTTAGACCCAGTCTAAAAATAAAATTAAAAAGTGTTGGGGATGTAGTTCAGTGGTAGAGTGCTTGCCTATCATGCCCAAGGCCCTTACTTCAAAGAAAGGGAGGAAGGAAGGAAGAAACAAAGAAAGAAAAGAAAAGGAAGAAAGAAAAGAAGGAAGGAAGAAAAAGAAAGAAATAAAGAAAGAAAGGAAGTTGGACATGAAATAGAGGGTAGCTTATCTTGGTTCAGTTGAGGAGGCTTGGGGCTGCATGACTCTATTCTAAAATACTGACCATGTTTTCTGTCCCATGACCGCGAAAGCTTGAACTTCTTCAAGTCTTGGAAAATGCATGGTCTTCAAGATTCCTCACTTAAATTGGAAATGGCCCTGTGAGTTTACTTCCAAAGGGCATACCAACTAAAGTTTTGGCTCTTGGTCCCATCGAGGAAGAAGTAAGATACGGGACATTTAAGCAGCAGTACCATGAGTGAGGAAGTAGAAATAGAACCGAAGGACAAAGGGCCCCCAGAGAGGGAAAATACCAGAAAAGGGACATTCTCGTGGGAAGAGAATCATACGAGTTTTATCGAGAGTGGGAACATTTTTGTTTCCCAGTCTATAATGGGCAACTGATAATATATCTTTCAAAGTGGTAGAAAGGTCTTGATATTTTAAAACAGATTTATTTATTTATTTAGTAGTGTTGGGGGTGGAACCCAGGCCCCTGCACATGCAAGGCCGATACTTTACTACTGAGCAACTTCCCCAGCCTTTAAAGCAAATGCTTGATACTTTTTCTTGGTTACAAATAAATTGGGGGATAGAGGAAACCTGTGTTCCTGGTCAGGAAAAACAAAAAAGCACCCTTGACAGAAAACAATGTAAGCTGCTCAGCGTGGGCATTTCAGGGAAAGATTTGGTGTCTTGTAACATTGTGGTTACTATGGGGACAATGCATTTTTAATGACCCCATTAAATGGTAGCATAACTACTTGTAACTAAGGAGTGCCGAATACTCACAGCTGTGTTTTTTGGCAGCTACGTGGCTTTTCTCCAGGCTGGTTTTTAAATTGCTTCAAAATAAAGGTGTCATAAAACATGACATCACTGATGTGCATAGTCTGTGTGCATTTAGAGATGGAAAGAACCTTAGACAACGTTAACTCTCCCCGTTTCGTCACACACAGGCATGAATAAAAGCGTGTTCATGGGCACACTTTACAGGTGAAGATCTGGAGACCAAGGCCAACTGGCTTCACCAGCTCACTTAGCTAGTGGCAGAATTAGGATAAGATCTTAGGTTTCCTGACCCCGAAATTGGTTTCTTTCCACCACTGCATACCAACTTCCTGAACACAACAGGACATAGAATGCACTTTACATTCTTTACATACATCGATATTGGTAAGGAGTTGCAATGAATTTATAATCATTGACGTTGTGAAGTGGCTAGGACCCAGAGCAATAGTAATAAATGAACGAAGTATTTTATAGGAGTCCCTAGATGGAATTTAAAATTGATCACAATGTGTGAGAGTGTGCATGTATTGTTCTAGGGAGAGATTTCACTGTGCTCCCAATGAATTAATAACTTTTCCCCAAATAAGTGATGAATTATGGCTCTTTCAGCATTGATGATGTCAAAGTATCATAAACAAAATGGAAAGGTAAATGGTGTATTGAGAAAAAATATTTGTTACCGTACAATAAAGATTAAGCTCCTTAATTTACGAAGAGCACATACATGTCAAAAAAAGATACCAGGATGAAGCTGAAATGAAAAAGAAGGAGGGCCGGTGAGATGGCTCAGCGGCGTAAGCGCCTGCCTTGCAAGCGCGAAGGCCCGAGTTCGACTCCCGGATCTCACATACCAAAAAGGGGCCGGTGATATCGCTCAGCGGCACGGGTGCCTGTTGGCGCGCGAGGTCCTGAGGTCGTCCCCCCGGTACCCACAAAAAAAAAAAAAAAAAAAAAAGAAAAAGAAGGAAATGTATGGAAAAATATATGGAATAGGAAGTACAAATGGTTAATAAAAATAAAAATTATTCCTCCTTACTCATCATCAATGTAATTTATTTATTTATTTATTTTTGTGGGTACTGGGGGTCGACCTCAGCACCTCACGCGCCAGCAGGTGCCCGTGCCGCTGAGCGATATCCCAGCCCTTTTTTTGTATGTGGGTTCTGGGAGTTGAACTTGGGCCCTTGTGCTTGCCAGGCAGGCGCTTACGCTGCTGAGCCATCTCACCAGCCCTACTTATTTATTTTTGAGACAAGGTCTCACTGTGTAGCTCAGGCTGGCCTTGAGCTCACTATGAAGCCCAGGCTGGTCTTGAACTCATGGTGATCCTCCTGCATCAGCCTCCCAAGTGCTGGGATTACAGGTGTGCACCACCATTCCTGGCCATCAATGAAGTTTAAATAATTCAAATTTATAATTTTTACACAAAAAATGAGCATAGATTAAAAACAACCATGACAGTACTCTGTGTGGTGAGATGGTGGTGAAATAAGTAGATTCCTATACTGTTACTAGAAATATAATTTAGGTCAAAGACTTTGGAAATCAAATTAATAATTTGAATTAAAAGGCTTAAAACTGTTCATAACCAGTAATGCAAATTCTAAGGAAAGAGCACTATTGTAAGGTGACAATAAGAAGCATGTACTGAGTTTTGTGTGTAAAAGCAGTTCTTCAGTGTTATTTAAAATAGTAAAACATGTGAAACAGTACACAGAGAGAAGGTTAAGTTAAATGCTGTATTTCTGTGAATTCAATAAATTATCTTGAAATTTTTGTTAATGATGTGGAAACCTCTTTTGATATAGTACTGTATTTTAAAATGTTCAGCCTTCCTAAAAATATGTAGATTATAATTCCATCATTTAACTGAGTTTTAAAAAATCCTAGAAGGAAATATATGAAAATATTAATAATGAATATCATCTCCTGAGTTATGGGATAGTTAATTATTGCACTTTTTTGTACTTTTGTGTATTTTCTCAGATTCTATGATAAATTTTTATATTATCAGAATCATAATAAAAGTTATATAGAAAGTTTTGCTTAGCCATTTCCAATGTCACTAATCTCAGTTCTGATTTGAACAAAAATCTGTTGTCTCAAAGAATGTTAGAAATTAGAAAGATATCTTTTTGGAAAAATTCTTACTAAAATGCAGTAAAATCTTAAATTGTTGTTTTCTTTTGAAAATATCTGTGTAACATCCCACCTCGGCCAGATGCTGAGGAAACACGTAGATCCAGACATTGCTTCTGTGATCACAGTTTATAGTCTGCTGGGAAAGGCAGGCATGTGATAATCACAGTGAAAGAGCCACATGCGACTTGTCGTACAGCAACACGAAGGAAGGAGTGACGAGGTCTTTGTTAGCAAGCAGAGGGGGGAGGTGATATTTGATTCCAGGCTTGAATGATGGGTAGGAGATCAAGAGTTGTGTAAAGACGAGGACCCTCGATGACCAAGCTAGGGGCAGGAGGACGTGGCAGGTTTGGGGCATGAAAGGACAGTCCTGCTTTGAGGACAGCTCCCTCTGATTCAGCTAGAAAGGTAGAGAAAGGCTGGTCTTCAGAAAATCTCTGCGAGATGTCAGGACCATACTTTGTAAGCAAAAAGCAGTCATGATAGTTACTGAGAGTCATATAAATCAATCACATTTGATTAAAAATAAATATGTAAAGGAATAATCTCTGCCTACAGTAATAAAAATAATGATTCAGTAATCACAGACTCGTTGATTTGGATATTCTTACTGGAACAATACTCAATATGGTAGAACTTAAAAGAATTTAAAGTTTCATACAAAACGCTCTTTTGTACTGCATCAGCCTGTGGAGGATATTGGATACTGGGAATACCGCGATTGTACAAATGATGGAATTAATGTCAAAACCACAGTCTCCTTAGAAATCTGGTTGGCAGAGAAAAGATTTTGTTTTGTGGCTTCCAACTGCATGTGGTATTTACAAAGGGCAGTCACGTGTTGGACGAGTGGGGAGACATCTTTACCAAATCTTAACTTCTGGATGGTAGTGCTGGTTCTCTGCGTGTGTTTTATTTCATTGTCCTCATGAACCCCAGTTGTGGTCCTTACAATAAGGTTACAATACAATACCTTACAATACAATACCTTACAATAAGGTTATCAGATGGTCTTGGAGCCATCTGGTTATCTTTGCTTGGCCCAAATATTATTCCTGAACTTTCCATATCTATGAATAAGCATTGGTGTACTCGTCTTTCATATTTCTCAAGTGCCAAGGTTTTCCTTCTTTTTCCTCTACTATAGACTCATCCTTGAACTGTGGTGCACTCCTGCTTGCTAGCTGTAATAGTAGATGAACAATAGCAGAGAGATAACCTCCAAGTTAACTTACCCCCACACCCATATTCTTCATTATCTCTTAAGACCATCTATCAATTTAATTTATATTTAGTATATGTAGCTCCAGGCAAGAAGATTTAGTAGTACTGGATATAGTACTAGTGATGACTACGTGAAAATATTGTTTCTTGAGCTTGATCTCTCTCCCCTCTGCTAAGTGGTGGGAAGGCAATCATGTGCTTATTCCCCCTCATTTAAGATGATAATGTCCAGAGGAAGAGGATTAGATGGGGATGCAAAAGACAGTCTAATTCCAACTTCATAGTTTACTCACTACATAGTCTGTGATGGTTGATTTTGTGTGTCGACTTGACTGGGTTAAGGGGTGCTCAGGTAGCTGGTGAAACATTTCTGGGTGTCTGTGAGGCGGCATCCAGAAGAGATTAACATTTGAATCAGTAGACTGGGTGAAGAAAATTCTTCCTTATCAATGTGGGTTGGCATCATCCAATCCATTGAGGCCTCCAATGGAATCAAAAGGTGAAAAAGGGCAAATTCACTGTCTTCTTGAGCTGAGATATCCATCTTCTTCTGCTCTTGGAAAGTGGAGCTCTTGGTTCTTGGGCCACAGACTCTGGGACTTACACCAATTCTTCCCTTTTTCCATTGGGCTGAATTTTACCACCAGATTGGCTGGCTCTCCATCCTGTAGATGGCACATTGTGGGACTTCTTGGCCTCTCTGATGACACAAGTCAATTCTCATTACATCTCTCTCTTTCTATATCCTATTGGTTCTGCTTCTCGGGAGAGCTCTAATACATATATATCTTTTTTTTTTTTTTTGTGGGTACCAGGGGTCGACCTCAGGACCTCACGCGCCAGCAGGTGCCCGTGCTGCTGAGCGATATCACCAGCCCTTTTTTCATATGTGGGTTCCGGGAGTCGAACTCAGGACCTCGTGCTTGCCAGGCAGGTGCGTACGCCGCTGAGCTATCTCACCGGCCCCTAATACATATGTATCTTAAGCTAAGAATCTCTTAATCTCACTGTACTTCATTTTCCCTATATTGTTTATTTCTTAGTCATATATTATCCCAAGTTGAATATCTGAAACTTGTTTGATAAACTGACTCTTTAATGAGAACCTGAAATAGGAGAAAAATTAAGGAGATTTGAAAAATAGGAGTAATTTCTAGAAGATAGGATCACAAAACAGCAAGGAAGATAAGGAGTTCAGAGATACCATGACAATTAGGGTCTGTTGAGGGGAAACAGAGGGGATGATCTAATGTAATAACGATCATCATGAGATAAATGTTGGATAGAAAAAAGCTTTACAATATCTAATATAGGAGGCTCTGGGGAGTGGGGAGGCATAGAGAAGTAATGCAGGGAAGGAACTGATGGGCATATTTTTCTACTTTGTAGAAAATAGGCCAGGATAAATCACAAAATCTAGTCTAAACTCAGCTTATTTACTTGAGTCTGATAAAACAGCTCAGGGCTATTTAGAGAAAAACACTCTTGGAAAATTGCATGTAGATACCATTGTGTTTGATAAACTGCACTTTGCTTTTGCTCTGAGACTTTCAATGTTAGAAAACTGTCTTTGTAGAGAGATTTAAAAAAATTTAATAGACTATCTTTTAGAGTAGTTTCATGTTTATAGAAAAATTGCACAGAAACTTTAGAGAGTTTCTGCATAGTTTCTCTCTTTTGCACATCTTTCCCCCAATTTCTAACATCTTGGATTAGTGTGGTGCACTTGTTACAATTAATGAACCAATATTGAGGGTTTATCATTAACTACAGTCCATAGGATTCACTTTATTTTCTATGTGGGTACTGGGAGTCGAACTCAGGACCTTGCGCTTGCCAGCAGGTGCTTGTGCCGCTGAGCAATATCACCGGCCCTTTTTTTCCTTTATGTGGGTACCGGGAGTCGAACTCAGAACCTCCTGCTTGCCAGGCAGGTGCTTATGCCGCTGAGCTATCTCACTGGCCCAGGATTCACTTTTTGTGTTGCATAATTTAATAAATTTTGACAAGTTCGTGCTACGCATCCACATTATATGGTAGTAATATACAGAATACTTTCACTATTCTAAAACTGTCCTGTGTTTCACCTTATCTTTTCCTTCTTCTTTTTTTTTGGAACTGGGAATCGAGCTCAGGACCTTGCACTTGCCAGGCAGGTGCTGTGCCTTTGAGCTATATCCCCAGCCCCAGATTTTCCTTCTTCTAAACCTCTGGCAACCATGGATCTTTTTACTTTTACTCCAGTTTTGTCTTTCCAGAATGTCATATCATTGGAATCATATCATTTGTAGCTTGTTTGAATTGGTTCATTTCACTTAATAATGTGCATTTAGAGTCCTTCTTCCATGATGTTACACAATTAATCATTCACCCACTGAAGGACACCTTGGTTGCCTCCAAGTTTTAGCAATTATGAATAATGCTGTTATAAATATCCATGTGCAGGTTTTTGTGTGGATATAAATTTTTAAATTGTTCAGGTAAATATTAAGGAGTGTGGCTTCTAGATCATTGGTAGCACTGTAAAAAGATGCCAAACTGTCTTCCAGATTGGTTGCACCGTTTTGCATCCCCAGGAGCAATGAATGAGAGTTCATGTCGTTCCCCGTCTTCAATGGCATTTATTTGACAGTGTTGATGTTTGGATTTTAGTCACTCAGGAGAGGTGTAGTGGCATCTTAATGCTGTTTTAATTTGAATTCCCCTAAGGACATCGGCTGGGAAGCATCTTTTTTAATTCGCCATATGCAAATACCCGGTATGGCATCTGTTCAGCGATTTTGCCCATTTGGAGAATGAGCAAAGTTATTGTTTTCTTATTGTTGCGTTTCAAGTGTTCTTTGTATATTTGTATACAAGACCTTTATCAGTTATTTATTTTGCAAAGATTTTTTCTCCCAATGGGTGGGTTGTTTCTTCATTCTTATTATGGCTTAGACCTGAACTATCTCCCAAGGTCATGCGCTGAAGGTTTGGTCACCAACTCACAGTCCTGTTGAGAGGGGCGGAATCTTTCAGATGTGAGGTCTAATGGAAGGCCATCAAGAGGTGAGTGACTGCTCCACCACGTGCTCCCTGCCATGATGCTCTGCCTGGCCACCGACCAGAAACAATGGCGCCAACTTACTGTGAATTGAAATGTCAGAATTCATGAACCAAAATAAATCTTTCCTCCTTTTAAGCCTATCTTCTTAGGTATTTTGTTACAGTAACAGAAAGCCAACTAACACAATTCTCTTAACGATGGATTTGCAGAACAGAAGCTTTTAATTTAAATGACGTCCAAGTTATCATTTTTTCTTTCATTGATTTTAATATTTGTTGCTTTCATTGATTTTAATATTTGTTGCCAAACTTGACATCACTTTATTTTTATCATTTTTTTTTTTAGTGTGGGTACTGGGAGTCGACCTCAGGACCTCGTGCTTGCCAGGCAGGTGCTTACGCCACTGAGCCATCTCACTGGCCTCCCCCCCACCTTTTTATTTTTTTTAAAGAGAAGAAAAAAACCAAAACAAATAAAAAAAAAGAACAAATTTTCAAAACAACATAACATGAGGGTAACATGAGGGTAAGTTAGTTATTCAGGATACCAGACATTAGCATTCAATTGTCCAAACATTATTGGCACAAACCTTACTCTTCAATGAACTAAGTAAAAATGGTAGTGTATCTATCTTAACCATCTTATATATATATATACAATTTTTTTCCCTTTCCCTTCTTTCTTTTCCCTATTCCAGTCTCTCTTTCCTTTTGACCAGTTTCTTTTTGATTCACCATGTCTATTGTACATTTTGGATCTTATTTACTCTTTCAGTTTCTCATACTAGAGAGATAATACGATGCTTACACATGTGCTTCTGGTTTATTTCACTTATGAGTATTTTCTCGAGTTGCATCCATTTACCTATAAAAGTCTCCAGTTTATCCTTCTTTATGGCTGAATAGTACCCCATTGTATAAAAATACCACATCTTTCTTATCCATTCCTCAGTTGATGGGCATTTGGGTTGTTTCCAAGATCTGGCTATTACAAATTGTGCTGCTATAAACATGGGTGCACATATATCGCTGTGGTACGATGTTTTTAATTCTTCTGGGAAGATGCCCAGAAGGGGAATAGCTGGGTCAAATGGGACCTCCAACCCTAGTTTTTTGAGGAATCTCCACACTGACTTCCACAGTGGCTGTACCAGTTGACACTCCCACCAACAGTGAAGAAGGGTTCCTTTTTCCCCACAGCCCCTCCAGCATTTGTTATTAGTTGATTTCTTTATAGTAGCCATTCTTTCTGGAGTGAGATGGTATCTCAGTGTTGTTTTAATTTCCATCTCTCGAATGACTAGTGATGTTGCACATTTTTTTGTATATTTATTTGCCATTAGTATTTCTTCATCTGAGAAATGTGTATTCATATCAGATGCCCATTTTTGGAGTGGGTCTTTAAATTTGGGAGGGCTGATTTTTTTGTGTTCTTTATATGTTCTCGATAGTAATCCTTTGTCTGAGGAACAGCTGGCAAACATTTTTTCCCACGTTGTGGGTTGTCTTTTCACTCTGTTGGTGGTTTCTCTTGCTGTGCAAAAGCTTTTTAATAAGATGAGATCCCAGTTATTGATTCTTTCTGCCCCCCTTTTTCTTGAGACAGGGTTTTTGTTATGCAGTTCAGGCTGGACTTGAACTCACTTTGTAGCCCAGGCTAGCCTTGAATGCAGTGATCCTCCTGCCTCAATCCTGAGTGCTGGGATTACAGGCATGTGCCACCACACTCAGCCCTTTTATCTTACATATTCTAGAATTTATAAAGTTTTGTGTTTACATTTAAGCTTGTTGTTGAGTCCGGGTTTGCAGGGGAGTAGATTTAATACAGGACACATAATTTGTAGGATTATTTTATAATATTCACCCAAAAAGTCAAATGCAGAAGAGTGCGGGAGATCTGTCCACACACTAGAGACCCAAAGAATCCAGCTGAGGGCCTGGATCCCACAGCAGTGTCCTGCATGAGTCCAGCTGAAAACCTAGAGCTTACGGCGATGTCCTCCACGAGTCCAGCTGGAGGCCTCGAGCCCATAATTTCTCATGCGAGTCTGTATCAAGGATTTGCACTGGGAAGGCCCAAAGGCCAGTGGTGGAAGCTAGAAAGTCTGCACCAGCGGGATGAAGGATCTGTGCCAGCAGGCTGAGGGGTCTGCTCTGGATCCAGGAAGCAATGACCAAGGTAAGGACCAGAGCTCCCCAGAAGAGAATCACAGCCATCCTCAGCGACAGCGAGGACCCGAGCTCCTCTGATGATGAGAACAGCTGAGTTCATATCAGGAAAACCAGCATGACAAGCTTCTCCAGCAGAGTCAACAGCACCATCTTCCCCTCCAGTTCTGCTTTTACGCTGTTGGCAGCAATCCTCAGGTGGGCCTCTCACACCAGCACCATGCTGATTCAGTTCAGCTGGGTGTTCCAAGCTGACCATTAGTTAGTCCACTACACTTGTGATCCATTTAAGCCTCTGTTTTCATTTAAGCTTGAGTTATTTTTTGTGAAATGCATAAGGTCTGTGTTTAGATTGTTTTGCCTGTGAATGTCCAGTTGTTCTAGCACTGTTTGTTGAAAAGCAATCCTTTCTTGATTGTATTACCTTTGTTTCTCTGTCAAAAGTTAGTTGACTATGTTGCCTGGGTCTACTTTTGTCCTTGTATGTCATTCCATTTATCTTTTAATCAGTAATTTCCCAATATCATTACTGAATTTATTACTATGACATTATAATATATCTTAATGTCAGTATCAGCCCTCCAACTTTTTCTATTCAGTATTGTATTGACTATTCTGTTTTTTTTGTGTGTGTGTTTTTCATATAAATTGTAGAATCTGTTTTTAATAACCAGTTTGTCTAAAGAGAAAAGGCAAGCATCAGAAGTAGATTCAGTTATGGTAGAGATTTTGGAATTATCTGACTAGAAATTTGAAATAATCATGATGAGTGAGCTAAGAGTGCCCATGGAAAAAATAGATGACATACAGGAAGAGGTGCATAATGTAAGCAGAAAGATGGAAACTCTATACAAGAATCAAACTAACAGAAGTGCGGAACGCACTTCATCTGCTCAAGGGTAAATCGGGCATAGCCAAGGAAAAACTCAGCAAGCTTGAAGATGTGTCAATAGAAATTTCTCAAATTAAAGAGCTAAGAGAAAAGGGGAAAAAATCCCCCACAGAGTGTCAGTAAACTATGGGACGGTTGCAAAATATGTGACATATATGTAATGAGACTACCATGGAAAAAATAGAGAAAGGAACAGAAAAAAAAAATTGTGAAGTAATAATGACAGAGAATTTTTTCAAAATTAATGACAGATTAACTACAGATTCAGGAAGCTGAAAGACCACCAAGTAGGATAAACAACTAGATTTAGCCTCAGGCATATCACATTCAAACTGCAGAAAATCAAAAAGAGAAAATGTTGAAAGAAACCAGAGGGGAAAATACCTTATCCTTGGAGAAGCAAGGGTAAGTGTTATATCAAACTTCCCTTTACAAATCATGCAAGCAAGAAAATGGAATGAAATATTTAAAGTGTTAAAAGAAAAAAAAAAAAAAACAACTCAGCAACTTAGAATTCTATATTTGGCAAAATTTGTTGCCAGTAGACCTGTCATGCAAGAAATATTAAAATAAATTCTTCTTAATTGATATAGTGGAAATTGGGTTCTTCAAAATATTAATAGGTACAACACATTGGATGGATATAACTTATGATTAAGTGGAAAGAATAAAAATATTATAAGGGGCAGGTGAAGAACTGGGAATATTGTTTTATAAGGTACCTACCCTATCTGTAAAGTGGTTTAGTATTATTGACTTAGATTACTTGTAAATGTCCCTTGCAACATTTAGGGCAACCACTCAAAATTTTTAGAAAGAAATATAATTGACTTGCTAAAAGAAGAAAGAAAATGGAATCATATAAAATGTTCAATTGAAGCCAGAGAAGGCAGGTAAAGAGTGAAAGAAAAAAGAAAGTAAGGACAATGAGTAGAAAATGGTTGTAAATATAGTAGATATCACACCAGCTATAACCTATCTAATCACTTGAAGATTAAGGTATTCAATCACCCAGAAGTGTAAGTGGTGTGAATACAATAATTGAAAAACACTGTCAAAGTGGAACAAAAACGAAGACCCACTTCTATGTTGTCTACAAGAAACTTTTTTTTAAATATAAAGACTCAGATTAAAAGTTAAAGGATGGAGAAAGATTTACTATGCTAACACTAATCAGTTGGAAGCTGGGATAGCTATATTAATTTTAGCAAGGCAGATTTCTAGACAAGGAAAATGATCAGGCAGAGAGCCATTGTATAATGATAAAAGACAGCTCTCCAAGAAGAAATGATAATTCTTAATGTACACGTTGAGATTTTTACATATACTTTATATTTTGTTAAAAGCTGATCAATGTAGTGGAGTTACTTTGGGATGGGGAACTAGAAAATTGGGTTTTTATCTGGGCTGTGTTGCAAAGAGCTAAGTGACCTTATGAGCAAGCAACTTATTTTAATTTTCTCATAAATAAAATGCTTGATTTATGAAATCCCTTCCAGCTCTAACATTTCTTTGATTCTAATGTTAAGATTTTATTTGAGCATATTTGACTGAAATAAACCGAGGTGAATATAATTACATTAGATATCAGCAGGAATCTTTAAGGATAATTTAGAGTAAATTATTGAGTATACATTTAATATTTGGAAAATGTTAAACACCATGTTATGAGTATCACTTTTTCTATATACAGCATTTCCCCCATAAGTACAATTTAAATGAATCTGTATAGTCAATAGTGTATAATTTAAATAGGTGTGTGGTTTGCCATTATTATTTGTTACCTTCTACATCATGCATAACAGGACTGTGAAAGAAATGTCTACTTCTTTGTTATGGAGGGCTTGCTTTACTGTATGTATTTCCAGTTTCCAAAGTTGTGGTCAATGATTTAAAATACTTTTTTTAGAGGAAGAAATATTTGAGATAATCTGAGTCTTCGTTTTCTGTCCAGATATTTAGCTCATTTTGCTAAATTCCTTCTGTCAAAGAGAGAAAGTAATAGCAGGTAACACTTACATAGTGCGTAACCGTGTGCCAGACGCTATTCTCCTAGCTTTGATCCATAAACCAATTCAGTCCTTGCCATGGGCTCTCATGTGCCCACTACTGTCCGCTCCCTTTTTGCAGATAGTGAACTTGAGTTAAATAACTTGCTCAAGGTCACACAATTAAAAGAGGCGGAGCTGGGACAGGAACGGAGGTGTTCTGGTTGCAGACTGCACTAAAATATCTGCAATAGGGTCGCATACATTTTTGTTTGGTTTTGGTGTTTAGGCTTGAAATGGCACGGACAGGAAGGGAACTTGTGTAGGCTGGTCTCCGAGATGGCTCCCGGATTTCTGTCCCCTGTGGGATTCTCCTGCTCTGTACGCTGTAACCCTCTTCTCTTGAGCACAGGCGGGGCCCATGGATATGACAGGATGTCACTGCTGTGATCATGTTACCTTATTTTGGAAAATGAATTTCAGGTGTAATTAAAGTCTCTAACCTGTTAACTCTGGGTTAATCAAAAGGCAGATTATGCCATGCTTGGCCTAATTAGGCAAGAACTGAAAATAGATGGTAAGAAGTCGTGGATTCTTCCAATAGCCTCAGGGAAGTAAACCACGAAGGGTCCTAGGGCAGTGAGGAAGTGGTTTGTGTCACATGAGCAGTGGAGAGGACCTTGAGCTTCAGAAGGAGCGGAAGCTCCGGCCAGTACTTTGCCTGGAGCCGCGTGACTGAGCAGAGGACCCAGGTAGGTAGTGTTGGCCTCCTGAGCCACGCAAACTGTGATAATAAATGTGTTGTTTTAATCTGTTAAGTTTGTGCCAATTTGTTACATGCTGATAGCAAACTAATACAGGGATACACTGTAAGTGGATTTAAAAAGCTCTGGGAAATATCTATGTATTTTTGCAGAATGTATGTGACACACATGCACCTTAGCTCTTACGACGCCCCACAGTGGAGGCTAGAAGTTTAAGGTCATGCTTCCTCCAAGACTGTGTAGCCTTCCTTGCGTCTTCTTATGGTCCTTCCTTGCCTCCTCCTCACTGTGGGCAGTGGTCAGCAATCTTTGGAGTTCCTTAGCTTTCAGCTGCACCACTCCAGTCTCTGCTTTTTATGTTATACGGTGTTCTTCCTGTGTGTCTTCATGTCGTGATCCTGCTGTGTGTGTCCATAAAAATTTCTACTTTTTGTAAGGACGTAGACATATTGGATTAGCACCTGCTTTCACGAACTGGTTTTAACCTGATTAAATCTACAAAGATCCTACCTCCAAATAAGGCCACACGATGAAGTACTGGGGGTTAGTATTTCAGCACACTTTGGGGGGGACACAGTTCAACTCATAACAGTGTCCCCAGTGAAACGAATTCTCTCTCCTTGTGCCTTTCCTTACTTGTGCTATTGGACTCGTCTCTTGAGGATGGTTGTAATGCAGTGATCAGATTGAGTACTCTGACTTTAGACATGAAGGATGTGTGACATTAGTTCATATAAGTTGGGAAAATAATAGGGATTCTTGTGATCATTAAATGAGAGATTAGTGCTTCGAATGCTATATACTTAGCACTCAATAAATATTAGCTATTGCTAGGGTTGCTGTTATAATTTTTATTTTTCAGTTGGTGGCACCATCAATTTAGGAGTTTGTTTATTGAGAGATAAATATCCTGAATATATTTTGATCCTGAACAATAGTCTGAAAAGAAGGTAGGGTAGGTAACGAGTTGGTCATAATAATTATGGTATTTTCTCTGTTCACACGGATGGTTAGCTGTGGAGCTAGGCTAGAAAGTAGCCTCTATTCAAACTCTTAAACCCAATGTTCTTTATACCACATAATCCTGCCAGGACAATTCTTATAAGAAAACTGCCAAGCTATCTGAACACTGTACTTTGTGTATCTTACAATTTTTGAGTAGGATTTTCCACTTAGATCGTCCATTTAGAGCATAGGCAGTATGCTTTCCTCCTATATGTAGCTGATCATAGACTTGAAATTAGATCCCAAATCACTGACATTGCCTTTCATATCCTGTCCTACTCCTATTTCCTCTCTCTCCTCCCTGTCTTTCCAAAGCCAAAGACATTGACAAGTAGAAATGTCGACACATGGTGGAGACGGTACTGCAAAATTAAATTAATCTTTTCCATATCCACGTGTATGTCTTTGAAGGAACTTTTGTGACTAAAGAAATACATGAGATGAATTCTGGTACAGATTGGTTGCTTTTCTAGGTAATAATAATAATAAATGTAGCAAATGGCAACAGTAACACAAGTCACATTTGTTGAGTGCATGGTGATGCGCCATGCAGAACATATTTCAAAGATCTTGTTCTTATTTCGATAATTTTTATTTCGGTGGAAGCCCTTTGTTTTGGTTTAGATGTACTCATAAATGGGGCCTGGTTGGAGGTGGACATTGGGGGCATGACCTGTCTTCCTCCCTGGCGCTTCCTTTCTCCCTCTGCTTTCTGGCTGCCCTGATGTGAGCAACTCCTTCTCCGCTGTGTCCCGCCACCATCCTGTTCCTGCCTTGGGGCCAGGCTACCGTGGATTATAACCATGAGCCAGAAAGGAACCTCTCCTCCTCAAGTTATAGGCATTGGGGGTGGTGCCTTAGTGATGAGGAAAGTGACTAAGACACCTCATTTCCAACCAACGCGTATGACTGATAGATTTTAGCAAAAAAACAATTCAGTGGCTCACAAAATCATCAGGAGCACTGGAGAAGCTGCTTTGGATTCTATGCCACTGAACTGGTTCAGCTAAGACATCTTTACCCGCACACCATGCACTTGAACTTCTGCTGATGATCCAGGATGGGGGATACAGCCCATACCTCCCTGCCTCTGCAGCTCCAGGAGGCTGGGCTTGCTGCAAGCTCCTTCTGTCACCAGAGAGAATTCTTTCTGACCTCTAGTCCTTTACATCATTAGCTCCCAGTTCATCAGATTGGTAGAAGCTGGCAGTGCACTCAGGGAAATATAGTCCAAATTGTAGCAGCATCAGAGGAAAATTTCTTAGAATTGAAAATTGTTCAGTGGACTCTGCTCTATCCTACTTAGATAGTATCTTAGTTAATTTTCTTGTTGCTGAAACAGAATACCTGACACCCAAACTTAGAGGAGGAAAGGTTCATTTGGCTGTTTGTAGAGGTTTCAGTTCATGGTTGGCTGGGTCCAAGGCAAGGTGGCATGGCAGAGGGGCATCACAGAGGAGAAACAGTTCATGACAGGCAGAAGGCAGCAAAGTAGCATGCAACAAGCAACAAACGGTGACATTCTTCTTGTCCCTTAAATCTTATCCAGGCCACCCACCCTGAGGGCAGGTAGTGCTCACACCCAGGGTGAGGCATCTTTAATCCTAGCACTGCACCTCACAATCCCAGCCTCACATCCTTGATCCCAGCAGCACAAACCCTAGATCCAGTCACCTCCAAAAAATCCCCACCTATGACTGCATGAGGCTTTGGGGGGCGTCTAGACACAGCCAAAACAGACAGAATCCCCGAGAGTACTGTGGCTAGCTCCCTAGGTTTGCTGTACCTCAAACATGGTACATTATGTGATTAAAGCCTGCAAACTCTTGTCTAGGGAACATGTCCATACCTGAAAAGGAGGCTGGGGGAACAAAAACAACGGACAATTTCAGCTTTACGGCTAGAGGTGGCTTGTCCTCTCCTAAGAGTGGCACAGTGGGGGCGTCCCAAGACCTGAGAAGGAGGTTGAGCTGTTTAGTAACCAAAAGGAACGACAAACGTCCAGGGCAGCTGCGGTCCTCGGTGTGTTCGAGCTGGACTGCCTGCTTCTGTACTGATGAGCCTTGCTGTCCCCACTGAGCCCCACATGACTGAGTGTCCATCTGTCCTTCTCAGTGACTGTGTCATTCGTATCTCCCTTCTCCTCCCTTCTTGTCTTCTCCCTCCTTCCCTTCCTGTCTCCCTGTTTTTGTCCTTCCCATTTTTTCTTCTTGCCACTTTTCAAGTTGATTTGAAGAGTCTTCCTTGAGATTTCAGGGGAAAAGGGAATCATCCTTCTACCAAAGGCTGCTGGCTTACAGAGTGAATGAAGCTTTCAGGGGAAGTTCTTTGTCATTTTCCAGTAGGCTAAGAAATCATTCACCCAGGGCTTGCTCTCGGCAAAGCACTGGAGCTGAGAAGTTGGTTTTTGGAGCTTCCTGGCTCTCTTTCAGTTTCTTTCCTTCTCATAGTTTCTCTTTTTATTTCACTTTTACCTTCCATTTTAGCTGTCCTCCTGCCTCTCACCCTCCAATCAAAACTTTTTCTTCACCCAGTCGTGGTGGTGCACATCTGTAGACCCAGCTATTTGGGAGGCTGAGGCAGGATGACTGCTTGAGCCTAGGAGTTTGACAACACCCTGGGCAGTGTTTCAGGACCCCATATCAACAAACAAACAGACAAACAAACAAACAAACAAGACAAAGCCTTGCTCTTAGGAAAGAATGGTGTCCTTAATGACTTAATGTGTCAACAATGCACAGAATCATGTCTTTGAGAGTATTTATTTTTAAGGTTTTTTTTTTTTTTTTTTTTTTGTGTGTGTGTATGGTTGTTTTCTGGTGCAAGAATCAAGGATTTTGTTTTTAGTAAAACAAATTTCAGAAACATTGGTTGGTTGGAGAAGCTGCCATCTGTATCCACTCACTAGGTGAATGAAGGGGTCCTGCTCATAAACTGTTTCCTACTGATTTTAATTTCCACTCCCTGCTCTTGTGGTTGGAGAATGTGCCAGAGCTTTCTCCCGCTTCCTGCGCCTGGTCACGGGGTGAGTGACCCTGGAAGTGATGTGATACGGTGATGCTCTAGGGCCGAGCTATGTTGCTTCTGCCCACCCCCACCCCAGGCAGGGCCTGCTTTGAATGGATCAGAAAGAACTCTTTTTTTTGTGTGTGGGTACCGGGGGTCGACCTCAGGACCTCGCGGGCCAGCAGGCGCCCGTGCCGCTGAGCGATATCACCGGCCCCTTTTTCGTATGTGGGTTCCGGGAGTCGAACTCGGGCCCTCGAGCCTGCCAGGCAGGCGCTTGTGCCGCTGAGCCATCTCACCAGCCCCAGAAAGAACTCTTGTTCGAGCTGACTGCTGTTGTCTTCATCGCAGAAGCCACAGTGGTGACTTCCCGACGCTGTACCATTCAGAATCGAAGTCTCAGACAAATCATTCCTTTGTAGCACATTGCTTAACCTTTTCAGAAAAGAGAAACGTGGCCCTTCTACTTCTCACAGTCAGAAACTTCAGAGGCTGTGTCGAGGAGTCACATACTAGCTTATCCCGAAGGACAAAGGCACTGTCCTCCCTAAGAGATAAATGAGGATGAGAAGCTCCATTTTATACTAGTGACCTTGGATTTGACCCGAAGCCCTTGTGGTATAGGATGACCAGCAGGTGCAAGTGAAAGATCAAAGCAGAAATTGCATGGAGAGAACAGAAAATGGAACCACATCTCATGGTGCGTAAATGTTTTAAAGCCAATTTTTGTTTTTCTCTGTGGTTGTAATTAACTTTCAATAACATCTCAATTGTCAGCATCAAAAAATGGCATTTATATGATGTAGTTACTAGGGGTGAAGAACTTTTTAAAAATTGCGTGACAAAAATAAAAAAAGACAAGCTGAGAAAAAACACTAAATTTATGTCACAGATAAAAGGTTTCACACCCAATACGTAAGAGCTTTTGAAAGTAGAGAAGGTAAGAGAAGTCTGATGTCCCGGGTTGATGAGAGTCGGGCAGAGGTAACAAATTCCGTCTCACTCAGTCTTTCCAGTCTATTCGATCCTCAAAGGACTGGGTGAGACGGACCCGCAGTGGAGAGAACAGGCCGCTTTACTGTTACTGATTTAAATGTTAATCTCATCCAGAAATGTCCTCACAGATACAACCAGGATGATGTTTCATCAAATGTCTGGGCACTTGGTGGCCCAGTCACAGTAACATGTAAAATTAACCATCACAATCCACCCCTTTTCAACTTGGCTCATACACATGTCCCTAAACCATCCTTAATTTCCTAAATAAGGATAATAATAAGGTCAAAATTCTGCCTAATGTGGCTCAATTGTCCTTTGTGCAACTTGAGAATGTACTAACCACTTTCCCAGAACAGGGAAAGTCCCTGAGTGATATTTCCTTTCTCCTTCATATTCCATACCTATGGTGTAAAACTAATAATAATTAAATATTATGACAGCCGGTTAGTCAGCTAATGTCACATAAGAAATGAGAAGAAGGAAATCAGTTATTTGCTTAATATATATTTGTGTATATATATATATACACACACACACACATATATATATATATATATATATATATTAATATATATAATCTCTGCTGAGATTACTCAGCATGCTGAGGTGAGCATCCAAAAGAGGCTTAAATGTCTTCATGTTTTTTTCTCATCCCGGAATTACAGCTATCCACATATCTATTTCTCAAATTTCTTTTCTGTTTTCTGTTTTCCCAATTGTCTTCCGCTGACCATCCAACTAAACCATTGACCACATCCCATGCATCAGTATATAATCACATGCCTGACTTTTTCTTCTTCCAAACAAAGTGAACAACCAGATGCACTGCTTGAAGTTCTGCCCACTGGGAAGATTTCCTTTCATTGCTGTCCTTCAGGGTTCCGCCTAAAAGGGCTGAAAGCCGTCTTCTTTCACATGGTGGCCGCCTATCAGGCAGAGCCTTCTGTAAACCAGGCCTGAGTTTTCCTTTCCTCTGTCTACTGTTCACAGGGAGATCCCTATGAGGCCACAGGTGCAGGCTGGGAGAGAGAAGGCTATGTAGAGGGGTGGGGCCTTGGGCATTTGGGCCACTGCTCGTGTAATTTACCTGTGCCTTTTGAGCCTGCCTGGGCCTGATCGTGTCGGCACACTTCCTTTGCATGATATGTGTTGCTGTGCAGGCTCAACTTTATAGCTTGGTGGGTCAGCTAACAGCCAGTACATGATGCGTGGCTCAGGTCATGTGATAACTTGGTGGCTCACAGTTAAGTATCTACCTTCTACGAAGGTCCAGTAACAGGCCAAATGGAGAGTAGTTATCTACAGAAGGTAGCAGGGCTTTGCTCTAAAACTCTAAGGGCCTGACCTGCAATTCACCTGCCAGGGGCCCCAAACAGCACCTCTATCTGCCACTGACTCTTCAAGCATCATTGGATTTGCAGGACCATATGCCCCAAGGGCCAGAACAACTCTATAATGGGTCAATCAGGCTGATGACACAGGACCTCACTGCTTCGTGGCATTGTCACAGAAAGCAAGCTAACCAGACACTGTTTTCAGTGCCACATGTATTCTCTTTTCAAAAATTCAGCTTGAATTTGACCAGGCCTCTAGATTTAACTACCAGTTGATAAGAATATGTTAAACTGTTCCCCAGGAATGTGCAATTAGTAATCCAGAATGTGGGAAATTCTTCACAACAGATGACCCAGTATATTCCACAACTCAATGGCACAAGACAAAAAAGAGAGAGGAAAAATTTGTAGATTAAGTGATTTTAGAGATATGTTAACCAAATCTATGGGTTTAGGACACACTATATGTGACCATTAATCCTGATATGTCAGCTTCATTGGATTAAGAAATGCCTAGCAGATTAGTAAAGCATGCTCCTGGGAGTGTTTGGGTGGGCCATAGACACAGGACCTCAGGTAATATATACGATCTCAGTTACCCACTGTTCCCCTGTTCTGCTTCCCGGCCACCATGGACTAAGCAGCTTTTCTCTGCCACACCTTTTTGCCATGATGTTTTTGCCTTGGAACCAGCCAACCATGGACTGAATCCTCTAAGACTGTGAGCCAAATTAAACCTCTCCTCCTTTAAATTGTGGATGTTAGGGGTTGTGTCTGAAAAATAGGGAAATCTGTCTAACACACTATATATAAGACTATGGACTAAAAATTATGAAGGGCTGTGGGTATAGCTCAGTGGTAGAGCCTTTGTTATCACATAAAGGTCCTGATTTAAATCCCCAGTCAATTAGTTATGGCATAATTTGGGAAATTATTGATAATAAAAAAGCATTACTAAATTCTATTTCTATTTTTTTTTTTGTGGGTACCAGGGGGACGACCTCAGGACCTCGCGTGCCAACAGGCACCCATGCCACTGAGCGATATCACCGGCCTCTTTTTCGTATGTGGGTTCC
The DNA here is from genome assembly GCA_028451465.1 of Erethizon dorsatum. Lineage (NCBI taxonomy): Eukaryota > Metazoa > Chordata > Mammalia > Rodentia > Erethizontidae > Erethizon > Erethizon dorsatum. The sequence goes on along the minus strand of CM051838.1, from coordinate 26,619,724 downwards.
GGGAGTCGAACTCGGGCCCTCGCGCTTGCAAGGCAGGCGCTTACGCCGCTGAGCCATCTCACCGGCCCTCTATTTCTATTTGATTATGTAGAAAAAGAGTCCTATCTTGTAGAGCTATGTACTGAAGTATGTAGGAATTAAGTGGTACATTTCAAATTTGCTTTAAATTAATCTAGTCAGTGGGGAAATGCGTGGGGTGGAGACGAAATGAGATTATCCCATAACAATGGCCTGGAGGTGAATGATGGACGGGGGTGTTTAAAATGTGAGTGATAAAGATTTTTCATGATGTGGAATAAGAAACTAATTATTAGAATTTCCAGCAGACATATGCTGTGATCTTATGCTGAGCCAGTTGGCTTCTGTGTCCCTCTGGGACTGTTATTTGTGAAACAAGAGCACGTGAAGATTAACATGGTGCTCTCTTGCAGGAAGTGCTTGGTTCCTATCAAACAGGGCCTGAGCTTTGAGTAATCTTTGTGGTAACTATTGGGAGCTGAAAGGGATGTTGTGGGGAAGTATTTGTACATGTTCAATGGATGATAATAAACTTTATGGACTCATTCCCCCAGCCAATCTCTATTTTTGATGGTCCCTCTAAACTTGTTTACTTTTAAAATATAGACTTTATTTTTTCTAGGTTTACCGGGGTCTGATTGACAAATAAAAGTTGTATATAGTATTTAAGGTGTACAAATGATGTTTTGATACACATTGTGAAATAATGATCACACCCACGGTAATTAGCATGTCCATCACATAGTTGAGGTCATATAGTAATCTTTGTGTCCATGTGTGTGTGTGTGTAAAGAACACGGAAGATCTATTTTATTAGTAAATTTCAAGTATAAACTAGAGTGCTGATAACTGTCGTCACTGTTCTGTACGACTGATCTTCAGAACTGATTTTGTTGTTGTTGTTTTGAGACAGGGTCTCGCTGTGTAGTCCAGGCTGGCCTCGCACTCAGTCTGCCTCAGTCTTGTAAGCACCCTCCAGCCTCAGTCTCTGGGGTACTAGGATTGCAGGTGTGCCTCACCACACCTGGCTGGAGAACTGATTCATTTTAGAACTGAACGTTCGTACCACTTGATGAACATCTCCCCATTTTCTTCCACCTTCCAGCCCCTGGTAACAATCATTATATTCCTTGTTTCTGAGAGCTAGACTTTTTTAGCGTCCACACATAAGTGAGATTTTTAAGTATTTGCTTTTCTGTCCACTTACTATAGTGTTCTTCAGGTTTATCCTGGTGGTTGCAGATGAGAAGATTTCCTTATTTGTTAAGGCCAAATAATAGTTACATATAAGGTGTGATCAAAACATATGGTAAATGTTTAAATTTTTAAAAATTATGACAATAAAAGACACACTGCCATCCGTCCCCCTAAGCATACCACCCCTCTCTTCAAACACACTCATCCCGTCGTTCTTTCTGAAGCAGTTCTGGAAGTCCTCCTTTGTGAGGTCTTCAGTGGTGCTGTCCAGGCTGCTTTGATGTCCTGAGTCCCTCCAAAACATTTGCCTCTCATGGCCGTTTTGACTTTGGGGAAGATCCATGGTGGATGAGGACACACTCATGATTTTATTTAACAAAAATTGCTGTAAACGTTTTGAATCCATTCAGGACATTGAGGCAGCCATGACAGTGCAACTAAAGACTCAAAAGAGGACTTCCAGAACTGAGTCACAAAGTGGCAAAATGTTGGGATGAATGCGTGCAAAGTGAGGGGGAGAATTTTGAAGGTGCTAAATGGCTATGTGCCTTTTACTGTAATACATTTTTAAAATTTAAACATATGGCATATTTTTTTGATTAGCCCTTGTATATATGTCACATTTTCTTTATCTACTTAGCCATCAATGGACACTTTTTCCTATATTTTGGCTATATGTTGTGAATAATATTGCAGTAAATGTATCTCTTAAGGTAGCGTTTTTATTTCCCATGTATATAGGTACAGAAGTGGGATTGCTGGGTTCTACGGCAGTTCTATTTTTACTTTTCTGAGAAACCTCCACAATAGTCACCTTACAAGCTGTACCTATTTACAGTCCTTGCACAGTGTTTAAGAGTTCTCTTGTGCCACATCATTGCCAATGCTTGCTGTCTCTTTCTTTTTCTTTTTCTTTTTGGTACCCAGAATTGAACTCACGACCTTGCACTTGCCAGGCAGGTGCTGTGCTGCTGAGCAATATCCCAGGCCCCTCTTGTCTTTTTCATAATGGCCCTCTGAACAGGTGGGAGGTGGCATTTCATTGTGATTTTAATTTACATTTCCCAATTGATTAGTGATGTTGAGGACCTTTCCAGATACCCACTGGTTATTTGTATGCCTTCTGTGGAAAAAATGAATGTTTAGGTCCTTGTGCCCATTTAAAAATCAGTTTATTTATTTTTGTTACAGAGTTGTATGAGTTCCTTATTTATTTTGGATAGCAACCCTGTATTGGATTTATTGTTTACAAATATTTTCTCCTATGTTGTAAGTTGCCTTTTCATTTTGCTGATTGTTTCCTTTGATGTGCAGAAACTTTTAAATTGGAAGGGGTCATACAATCTTTCTTTTGTGGTCTGTGCTTTTGGTGTTATGCCCCAAAAATCATTACCAATATCAATGTCAAGGAACTTGCCACATTTTCTTCTAAGAGTTTCATGGTTTCAGGTCTTGTGCTTAAGCCTTTAATCCACTTTTGACTTGATTTTTCAGTATAGAGTTTGGATAAGGGGCCAATTCCATTCTTTTGCCTGTGAAGATCTAGTTTATCTTTGAAGTAAGGAATTAATCTTGTTAATTTTTTTCTATCCTGTAAGACCCATCCCATTGTCTTTATTTCATGGTGTTTCATCATATCTGGTAGTGTGCACTGAATATTTTGGGTATCTTCTTACCCAGAAAACAAGGCCTTATGGGTGGCCCATGCTAGGTGTTAAGTCAGTCCCAGATCCTCTCTCTGGGTTGGCGAGCCTGGTACTCACCTCACAGGGTAATAAGGATGGAGTGTGTGCCCTCTTACTCCTGGAGTGGTGAGGACCCACTGATTTAGAGTGATGACTATGTGTCAGGCACTGTGCTATGTGTTTTGTATACGTGAGCTCACTTTATTTTTTTTTTTCAGTTTTTTTGAGACAAGTTCTCGCTTGTAGACCAGGCTGGCCTCGAAATCTCAATGATTCTCCTGCTTCAGCCTCCCGAGTGCTGGGATTACAGGCATGTGTCCCCTGTGGCATATGCTCATGTTTTTATCTTCCAGTGAGAATGGATTGTTCTAAATGGCCTTTGAGGGAGGCACACCCACCCCAAACCATATCTTCTTATTCTCTAATCTCGATGTGGTTTTGGATGTCTCTATATTAGTTTTCTAGGGGTGCAGTAAAAAGTACCACAAACTGCGTGGTGTACAAAGTAGACATGACTTGTCTCACAGCTCTGGAGCCTGGAAGTCCCAACTCAAGATGGTGGTAGGGTTGTTTGTCTTGGAGAACTGTGAAGAGCCGTGCATGTCACCCCTCTCCTTGGCTGGTAGATGATGGTCTCCGCATATTTGCATCTGACTCACAACTTCACCTTTTTGTAAGGCCACTGGTCGTGTTGGATCAGGGCCCATACTGAGGACCGCATTCCAACTGGGTTACTTCTGTAAAGAGCCTTCTTCCAAATAAGGCCACATTCTGGATTCCAGGTTCCAGCTTCCATGTACGAAGCTTGGGGCAACACAGTGCAGCCCATAAGTCTCCAGTGGGAAAATTCTTTATGCTGCTAGAATATTTTATGACTTTGTTGAAGATTTGGTTCATTCCTTGCTCCTACATGGTCATGAGTAAAGAAAGTTTTGGGATGGAGAAGGGTGGAAATGTTGAGGTTGCTATTTTGGGAATTCTCAGACACAAACATGGGGCTGTTGGCAAACTGTGAGGTCCTGATGTTCCATGTGAATCACTGTGCTTAAGGTTCAAACTACTGCTTTGATAACTCACAGATAATTTGAGCTGCGGAGTAGCTTTTCATTAACTTTTTCTATTCCTCTGGAAAAAAAAAAGAATTGAAGGAGGCGGAAACTGCTGGTGTCAGAACTCTGTGATTTGCTCGGGGGAAGAGGTGAACAGAAAGAAGGCAAACTCTACTAATATTTAAACCCATCCTTCTCCACTTAAAGAAAACCTGCTGTGGAGAACAAGGGGGGATAATTTATTTAACAATAGAAAGAACGAAATTTTAACTAATAAATAGAACAATAAACACCATAAGGGGAGAGTAGAGAGGGCGTAAGTAGGGATATTTCTGTTTGCAAATCTCAGTGAACTCTTGTGAAAATCATGGATAATCGGGTGGGGAAGTGGCTCTTGCAAAGCTCTGGGAAGGAGCAATTAGAGGAGTGCTGTGGTAAGTGGGTCCCCATGGGGTACGGCCAGAGGCAGAAGCTCCCTTGGATCCGGTCCCCACTTCCCGCAGGGCGTGGCTCAGCTGTGACCTCAGGATCTCCTCAAAGATCCCTTCAGTCAGGGAGGATCCCCCCAGCTAGGGAGAGACACCTTGGTAAATTCATATCCTGCTTCTCAGCTACCAGCAGGGGGAGGGCAGGGAGCTTTTCGTGTATTTGCTTCTCAGTGACCTTCAGGCTGAAAGACTCCTTATGCCAAAAGGTCATGTTTACGTGTGGCGTGTTCTGCTGCTCCTCACAAACAAGAGGTCCGGGAAAGGCATAAAAACTGTCAGGTGGTAAAAAAAACGTTTCTTGAAGATAAAACAATGTTATGAGTGTGTGATTTTCATTCTTAAATTCCAAAAGTGAAAAAAGACTCAGAATATTTTAAAAAATTATAAAATGTTTCGTTTGAACAAAAAATTTGAGTTAAGGAAAGGAAGACGCTTCATGACACTATATTGCGTTACACTGAGTAATAATATCATACAGAGAAAAGCGAATGACAATTTAATATTTAATTTGGGAGTGGAAGAAACTCTGAGGAAGATTTACAGACAAATCTGCTGAGGTAACGCTTAAAGTAGTAATGGATGACTGGCACGTAACATCGCCTAACTTAAATTTGGGATTTATCTCTGTATCCAAATTTCTTATATCCAGCCATCAGGTATAATAGGGAATTTGGTGCATTGCAGAACAGAACATCATAACTGTTCTCACCTGAGGCAAATTATCCTGTCCATCCCCGAGCCAAACACTTCGCCATCGTCATTCCAGTGTATTGTGGTGTTTTTACTCCACATTTGCATCTGTGCTGATCTTATGCTATAGTTGTGTTTAGATGTAAATTGTTTTCCCAGAAATAAATATTGTGAAGGAAAGAGATCAGTTGGTTTAAGAATCTGATGCTGACTTTTAGCTTCCTTCGCTAATCAGAAAGCGTTGGTAGTCTCCTCTCATGCCCTGCAGAATTCTGTAATGGCTAAGTGTCACGCAAAAACATTTCGCCATTTGTCATCGAAACGTAATAGAGAGGTACCTCGTGGGGAGGAGGCCAGAAAAGGCTTTCATGGTTACATCGCATGGTGATAGATGTTAACAATTGATGCTTATTATGAAGGCAGATTTCTAAAGAGAATTCTTGATAAATTTTTGCAATTGCTCTTTTCCAGATATACACAAATATAGCTAATATTATATCATAAATATAAGTAACAAAGTTAGAAATAGGCAGGAGGGATTTAAAATTTGTCTGGGCAGAACAAATTGGAATATGCATGCATTTGCTCAGGTCTCATTTGGGCTAAAGGATGACTGGATGAATGAAAAGAGAGCTAGCCTAGGAAAATATCGACTGGAATTATAATCTTTGCCTCTGTGACCTCTGGGCTAAGTTATTCAAGAGGGCACAAGCCGAAATTAGAAAGAATTTGCCTTAGATATTTGAGATGGAATGATATGTAAATAACCTGAGCTAGACTGAGAATTATTAGGTATCTAGAGCTCACAATGTCTGTATTCCTAAAGCTCAGGATAAGTAACACACAAGGGAAGTGACACACAAGGCAGGTGATGCACAAGGTGAGTAACACACAAGGTTAGTAACACACAACGAAAGTGTTACAGCAAAATCACAAGATTCACTCACAGAGGCCGAGTGTGGACACAAGGAGCTTTATTGGCCAATGGATGAAGTCCCAGCTTTCAGCTATGGCATCATCGCCCAGTCTTTGTTTTCATGGGATTTTATCCATTACAAGTTCCCCATAAGTCCCTCTCCCCGTAACCTTAGTAACCACATTTCACTGCATCGTCTTTCTGGAATTTCACAGGAACATCACTAGGTTTATCACAGGCCCTCTCCAAACATCTGGTCTGTTTGCTGTCACTGTTTGATCCTCCTTTCATTGGTTTTACGTTTAACTGGGAAGGGGTCTGAGGAGTGAGTTTCTCTATGGGTCAGTGCCTTAATATCTAACAAGGTTGGGGAGTGAGTGCATCTAGGGGTTAAGTGAAGACAAAATGGAGTCTAAAAAGAAAATGGAGTCACTTTAGCCATATCAGAAGTAGCACACAAGGTGAGTGACACACAAGGTAAGTAACATACAAAGTGAGTAACACAAAGGGAAGTAACACAAAGGGAAGTAACTCACAAGGTAAGTAACACACAGGGTTAGTAACACACAAGGTTAGTGACACACAAGGGTAACACTCAAGGTTAGTGACACACAAGGTAAGTATGCAGCAGGTAAGTAACAGATCTGCTCCTACCCCTATGCCTTGGTTTTCAGAGCTGCTGAGTGGATTCTACGTGTACCTGTGATACGAAGGTGTTCACATCTACCTCTTTCTGATTCCAGTAATTTTGGGGGCTAATCTTCCCCAGGAAGATCTCAAAGGCTCTGTAGGAAGCTGCCTGTTACTCCACAGCTGGCGGGAGGCAGATCAAGTGCGCGTGTGTGCGTGTGCACCGGTGTGTGCCGGGGCCTGTGGACTTGTGTATTTTACTTGATGGCTAAGTCGACATCGGTCCACAGAAGTATGCTGTGTATTCACCGTACAGGCCGCACTATGAGTGATGCCGCAGGAAGTCAGTAAGGCGTGAAGCAGGGCTCCCACTCACTGGACGCTACGGTCGGGATTTCTAACCAGGGCTGCCTGCCCCAAATCCTACACGATGCACACTGTATCACTGGCTAGGCATTTTTCTTACATTATTTCATTCCATATTTATAATAAGTGGGCAAAGAAGTTTTTTTTTTTTTTTTTTTTTTGTGGGTACCGGGGGGAGAAGTTTTATTTATAATTTGCCCAGAAACACTACCCGTGTGAGCAGGAGGAACCACATTAGCAGTAGAAGAAATGGAAAACATTTAAAAAAATCAAAGAATAAAGCCAATTACATTCTATACGCATGCTCTTGTTTATGCAGTGATCCAAGGCTATCGTTCGCATTTTAGGTACGAGGAAGCGGAGTTCTGGAGGACGTCGGTAACCTTCCTAAGTTTGTACCGCTGCAGCGGCGTATGAAGATCTCACAAGACGATGCATATTTGTTTTTAAATATCTCATGTTTCTGTCCTCTGCACTGGGGACTTAAACCTGGCCTTGGCACACAGGGATTCTACGGGAAGAAGGAGGGAGTACGCGTAAGTACGATGACCTCCCGGCTCTTGAGTCGGATTGGAGCAATGCCTGTCCCACCTCTGTGCGGGGCCGACCCTCTTTAGGGGGCTTTGCTCATTTTAGGCACTTAGTATACATGGTATGTTCCCAAATATGGTGAATTAAATACAGTGAGTTTAAAAACTTTATTATAGTAAAAGACACATTGCCACTAATCCTCCTCAAAATACTCTCCCTCTCTTCGAACACGCTTATCCCATTGTTTCTTGCCACTCTGAAGCCGTTCTGGAGTCCTCTCTTGGGAGAGTCTTTAATTGCGGTCTCCTGGCTGCCTTCATCTAATCAATGCGAAATGTTTACCTGTCACGGTCATTTTGACTTCGGTGGAAAGCCAGAAGCCACACAGTGCCAGATCCAGTGAATAAGGTGGACGAGGACACACAGTCACGTTTTTATTTGACAAAAATTGCCATAGATGAATCAATTCAGGGCATTGAGGGAGCCACAGAAAGACACGAGAGGAGACTTCCAGAATCGCTTCAGAAAGTGGCAAGAACAATGGGATGAGTGTGTTCGAAGTGAGGGGGAGTAGATTTAAGAGGGATTAATGACAATGTGTCTGACAAAATAAAATTTCAACACACACCATATTTTTGGACCAGACTTTGTACTTTAGTGAAACGAGTGAAAGATAATCTGAATGATATCATAATCCATGTTCTTATACAAACCAGTAAGGGACTTTTGCATGAACCCAAAACATTCGTCTTCAAAGTGAATATACTGTGTTAATCCAGTGCTCTTTTGACAAATGCTCGGTGATCACTATTTTAAAACTGCTAGAAGGAAAGAGGAAAGATCTTGATTTGCGCCCACATTAGAGCATCCAGTGCAGGTGGGGACAGTGCCCTCATGCCACCTGCTTCCGGAGGACACAGGGGCCACTGGCTGACAGTCAGCCTCCTCACCTTGCTGCTCCATCATTCTTTACGGGGCGCACTGGTGCTCACCAGATGGGCTTTTATGAGCCAGACTGTTTCTTGGAGAGCTTGCTTCCATCCTTTTTAATTGTAATTCAGCCCTGGAAGGACCAGGAAAATGAACTGCTTGCTGTAATCATTAGCTTGAAAAGTTTAAATATCACCCATTGTGGGCATGTTATATTTCAAGATTAAAAAAAAAGTTCATCTAAAAGGTGAAAAGAAGTAGTGACAGCAGTCTTTTCCAAGAAACATCAGGTTTTCTGTCATTAATTAGTTAGTACGGTCCTTGTAAAGCACTTAGAAAATGAAAAGCACGATGTAATTAAGTGTCACCTCACTGATCAGCACCAATGGACTTTAATCGCGTTATAAGGTCACAGACAATCTATTTTGCTATGCTGGAGAAAGATTTTTTCCTTTATATTATAGGTATTTCTTTAGAAGAAAATATTAAAAAAAATTATTTTCCTTGGGTTTTATTCCATGTTTCCTACATATAAACCAAATGAGGCTTTTTGCAGTTTCCATGGGCTTTGTAATCTACAGTCCTGGGTTTCTAGCGCCTGGGGTACTCTGGGATCTGGCATTACAAGGAAACGTCAGTAAAAACCCCTCTGCTCCTGCCTGCAGCCTCTTCTGGGGACTCTATTCCTCCTGTCCACATAGGACAGCTGTCCCCAGGTGTCTACTGAGCCTCTAAAGCAGAACCTATTTTGAATGGAGGAACTTTCCACCTAGACTCTTGCTTCTAATTTTACCCTGAAGTTGAGCACTGCCACCCTTTAACCTCTGAATTGTAAACTTTAGTTATCTTCTCATTCCTTCTCATCTCAGTGGTCTTGCCAGTTACTAAACCTTGAACTTATTTGACTTGTTGCTTTTCTAAGACCCCCACTATAGCTTTGGAGATTTAGGTCCTCTGGCCCCTTGTCATTTTTCTGCTCCTATTTTATTTTAATAAGCACATCCTTACATTGGAAAGGGTCCTGGAGCAACCCTATGAGAGGTTTTTCTCTTGAACATGGAATCATATTTAAGCTGTGAAATATTGCTGTGTACACCGTGAACAGCGTTGGTTATCAACATCTTTTGATGTTAATATGGTAAGATTCTCCCAGAAGTGGAAGCCTTGCCTAAGACATCTGTGAAGGTTTATGGGGGAGAAAAGTACGCAGATTCTTTTCATTAATGAATTATTTTACAATCCCTCGAGGTTCTCTATAAAATTTTGTATTGAAGATTCATAATTTAAAATATTTTAAAATTGTGAAGTTATTCACTTATAATACCTATACTCAATAATCTAGAGAAGAAAAGATTAATGAATTTATCACATAGAGTCGCAACTCCAGCTTCATGCCTGTTGCCTTTAGGATATGGTGCTATTTCTATTTGCAGTCTTCTTATTCTTAAGAGTTGTGACCTTTGTGAGATTTTTTAGCCATGGAATTTAAGCAGCTAGACTTTAGCTGTAGACACATCTAGTTAAGTCAGACATTAGCTTATTTTTTTGCTCTCTTATGTTTTAAAAAGACAAAACCAGAAATAGAGCTGTTTAAATAAAATATCAGTATATGGCACATTAAAGAATAACATATTACATTAATATGTATACAAAGAAACAAATACTGGGGCACATTTTTGCCTTTTGTGTTTTATTATTTTCTTTTTGCTTTATACCTTTAGAATGTAAAAAATAGTTATTTTCTCTAATTAATTCTGTATCAAAATGAACTTGTTTGAAATATTTTTGTGGTTCCATTTTTATTGTGATAAAACACATAACATACAATTTACCATTTTAGCCATTTTAAGTTCTATGGCATTTAATTACATTCGCATAACATGTGCAACCATACTCATCCTCTTTTTCCAGAATGTTTTCATTTTCCTCAGCTGAAACTTCGTACATGAACTCTCCTCTTCCCATAGCTCCTGGAAACCACCCTTCGACTTTCTGTGTCTGTGAATTTGACTAATCTAGGAAGCTCCCTCATGCGGACTTATATAATTTGTCCTTTTGTGTCTGGTTTATTACACTTAGCATGTCTTCAAGGTTCATTCCTAGCAGAGCATGTCAAAAATTCCCTCTTTTTAAAGACTGAATACTATTCCATTGCATGTGTACGATTATATACATTAAAATGTGTGGTTCCTTGGGTTGACTCCACAATTTTTGTGGAATGGCTGCTATTGTGAATTTTGCTGGTATAAACATGGATATACAAATATTTGTTTGAAACCCTGATTTCAGTTCTTTTGCATATATATCCAGAAGTAGAATTGGCAGGTCATACAGTAATTATGTGGTTCAGGTTTTGATGAATTGCTGTACTGTTTCCACTGCAGATATATCATTTGACCTTCCCACTGACAATGCAGGAAGATTTCAGTTTCTTATCTGACAGCGCTTCTTTCTTTCTCTTCCCTTCCTTACCCCTCCCTCTTTCCTCACCCCCATCATAGTCATCCTAATGTGTGTGAAGTTATATTTCATTATGGTTTTGATTTGCATTTCCTAAAGTCTAGTGATACTGAGAATCTTTGTTTGAAATGTAATGGTTTTAATGAGACTTAATGTTTTCTCTTTTTCTTCCTTCCTTCTCTCTTCCTTCCCCACAACAACAATATTAATAATACACATGTATTGAGTGCCACATTGCATTAAGTGTTGGAAATACAAGGAACCGAGAATATGTCAAAAGACAAATTACTAAAGAAACTTAGTTTAAAGGTGGAGTTGGTTTTATGTGGCTATTCTAAAGTTGGGGAGCATTTCATAAAATAGAGTGCTCTGCTGGGCAGAATAGAATGGTTGCTTTTAGTGAGGTTATAACAAGGAAACAGAACAATATTAAAGATAGATTGATTAACATCGGAGTGCTGCAGGTCACTTTTCTTGTAAGGCTTAATGAGAAGGGGCTTCCTTATTACCCCGGCTTTTTATGGGGGACCCAATCTTTTCTGCTGGCTTTTTGAGATACTGTATGTAGTACCTAATTGCTAGAGTCAACATACTTCTTAAAAGAGACATTGCTCAATTTTAGGGAATTTGTACTGATTTCCTAGTGGGATGATTAGGAAATTATTCCCTTTTCTCCCACCATTCTTTCTCATCAGGTCTCAAGTTTGTTAGTCACATTATTATTTTTAAGTTGTCAGTGTTTGCAATGGGTGCATTCTGTTCCGTAGCCACAATCCCGCAGTTAGTTTAATCTTAGCTCTGTACTTAGCTAATTTCAGAGTTTCCCACTCATGGTCATTTTATCAAAACTTCTCTATTTTGCAGTTCTTAATTCAGATTCATCTTGTCTTTGTTGGAATTATCATGCAGTAGTTTTCTCAAGAAGGATTGTATTCATGTGTTTCACTTCGGTAATGTTTTATTTGCTCTTCTAACTTTTTTGAGCTTACTATATGTACTCCTGGTCCTGTTACCTCTCTGTTTATCTATCTCTTGAAAACCCAGTGTGTTTCATATATTTGCAACCTTCTGCAAGTTCCAAGCTGGTACAGCCTATAGAACGTGCGCTGTGGCTCATTGACTATGCGATAGTATGAGGCTGTACAATATTATTTAACTCATCAGCAGTAGTCGTGTCTTGGGTTAAGCTGTGATAGAGGTAGGCAGCAAAGTCTTGGAACTTTCCCTTTTATAATGTCCACATTTTCAAAGTGTTTATTGTGCTTCATAAAAAGCCCTTTAAATGTTGGAAATTTCTCCATATCCTCCAGTCATCCTTGAATCCCATGAGTTTTATCTTTTCTTATAACACCATGAAAACATGGCCCAACTCCTGCTTGAACTTTTCCACAGCCAAGGAGCTTGCTATTGTGGCTGAAATCCTTGTCATTGTGGAAAATTCTTCTTACATTAAACAGAGAGCTCTGCCATTGTCCTTCTTGCTCGTTAGTTGATACAATGGAAGGATCCCATTTCCTTTTTCTTTAGCATCTTTCAACAATCTTAAGAGTTATGGCTACTCTAATTCTTCTCCATTCACGTTTTTCTCTTTGTAGCCTGTATTTTTTTTTTTTTTTTTTTTTTGTGGGTACCGGGGGGACGACCTCAGGACCTCGCGCGCCAACAGGCACCCGTGCCGCTGAGCGATATCACCGGCCCCTTTTTCGTATGTGGGCTCCGGGAGTCGAACTCGGGCCTTCGCGCTTGCAAGGCAGGCGCTTACGCCGCTGAGCCATCTCACCGGCCCTGTAGCCTGTATTTTGAAGGAAGGTTTTGAGGGATAATCTTAACTTGTAATTGCCCCTTCTTTTTAATAAGCCATTATCCTTTATAATTAATTCAGCTTTAAAAATGTATGGAAATATAGTTTATAAGTATGGATTGGTGTATGAGTAAAATTATAGTGCAAAAGTTAATTTGTACTAATAATATATGTGATACTGATATATTAAAATTCAAATTTATTAAGAAGATGATATCCCTGGTTGTTAATTAAAAATGCTGACAACTGACTTGTTTGCTATAGAAGAGGAAATTCTCCTGTCCCCTTTTGTGTTCTTTAGCTGGGATTGTGACAGCAGACAGATTAACAAGAGAAAAAGCTACAAATGTATTTGGTGTTAAAAATGTTACATGGCATAAAGGGCAAGGGGACACTTCCTAGGAAGAAAAAAAAACCTCCAAAGAAATGGCTAGGCTTGGAAGCTTTTATAGCATTTGTAAAAAAATGGGTAAATTTAAAGAGAAGTGACAGATGAAGGAAAGGAGCTTGGAGCTTCTAGGGGAGGAGATTGCAGGGAGGCCAGCGTGTAGGAGACGTGGTAGGCGAGGGCGAGTTGCGTTTGGTCTGTGTGGAGTCTTTCTCACTGCCGTCTCAACTCCGATGGCGAAGCTGTTATTCCATCTGTAGTAAGGGAAGGGGGTGGATTTGGGAGACACCTTCACAGGTGAATTTATGATACGTTTTCAGGTAGATACGGGGGACAGCAGAGTTTACCCTGAGCCTTCTCTATTTCAATTGCTGTCAGCTGAAAGTAATCCTATGCCATATTTTGAGGCATATTTTGAGGGTGGCACATTAGGATATACAATGCAAAAACAAAAACAAAAAAGAATCTATGACACCATATTAAAACCATCCATTTGGGCCAGAGCCCAGAATGCCCGGCCAAGTGGGGAATGTGGGCTGCGTCCACACCTCCGCAGGGAAGGCTAAGTAGCCCAGGTTGCTCATTCTACCACCCGGTGTAGAAGCTGAAGTTCTTTAAAAAGCTCTTCCACCCCCAGCCCTCTTTTTTCAGTACTGGGGATTGAACCCAGGGCCTCGGGCATGCTGGCCAAATGGTCTGCACTGAGCAATACCCCCAGCCCTGAAAAACTCTTCTGGAATGGAGTAGCTTCAAAGGTGGTTTTCATCGCCAGTTAATATTGCTGAGTATGTGAAGAACAAGAAGAAAAGTCAGTGCTCTTTGTTCCCCCTCTCCATCCCCTCTTCTGCCCTGAATAAATAGAAGTGGGAGAGAAATAAACTGATCTGTTGGTGGTACTGGGGAAAAACTGTCTGTAGCAAAGCAAATATGAGCAATCTTTGTCATGCTTTTGAAGTGTAAATCAAATATTTTAGTGGTCAGTATTCTTTTTAATTATCCCAAACCAACCCAAACTACATTATGAACATACGATACTCTCAATTTTTTAATCTAGACCATTTCTTCGATTAATGAAGCTCAAATTTTCATTATCCTCTTCAGGTTGGTTTGTATTCATTGGCTTATACAGATTTTATCCTTAAAGTTAGCAGGTAATTTTCAAAAGAAATGTACTCAAAGCACATCTTCCTATGGTATATTTATGCAATTTAGAAAAATTCCCAAATTGAAATGTAAGATTTTACATTTATCTTCATCTAATTTCTTGATGTTGGTTCAAATCACCAGGATGATTTTGAATATTGACCATCAATCATCATACCAATTCATTTGGCTTTCTGTGACAGTGTCATAAAAATAGCTTTGTGTGTCTTCATTTAGATAAAAAAGTTACAAAATGTTGAATGAGATAGGAGCGGGGTCAAAGCTCTGCTGGAATGACACCGAAGTCCTTCCTCTAGGTGGGTATTTAGAGTAGTTCATGCATATCAATTGCCCATGTATTTGTGCAACTCTGCTCTCACACAGCTGAAGTTCTAGTGTTTTAGCTACAGGAACCAATAAACTCACATTTTAGTGGAGAAGAAGTCTAAAATCAAGATGCATAGAATAGAGACAGCGTTCTTCCAGTATAAGACTCCATTCTTACATATTCGATTTTCCTCAGTTATCCTCTATTAGTTTTGTTTATGTATAGTTAGTGGTTTCATCACTTCATCCCACCCCCAACTTTCTTATCCATTCTTAGTACTCCGCTCCATCGTCACTTTGAGACCTGAATGGGACACAGAATTGTGGATGTTCTGAGATACACAGGCAAGGGGCGTGGTTTCTTACTGATCATTTGGGTGTGAATTAAGCACCATGACTCTAGCATTAAGCCTTCATGGTTCTTAACAATTGAACATTTGCTTTGGAGAAACTAAAACCAAGCATTATTTTTACCTTCAAAATATTGGTCTGCAGAAATGGAGAAATTGTTTGATTTAATTTCCTCCTACCAAGGTGTAAATTGGGGGATTTTAGCCTATGGGTGAAATAACAAAAAATGGTTAGAAGCAAAGAGATGGCAAGATGCTAGAAATTCTTAATGTTTTTAATAAAATCTGATATTCTGTCACATTAAGTGCTGAGAACCAGTTGCAGATGGGAGAAAAAGATGGGCGAGAGACAAACACAGAGGAGAATTTTTTAATAACGAAGGCTCTTAGGCCAATGGCAGATTCTTCTCTGCACTCCCAAGCAGAGGAGGACAAAGTGGACTTTCTTTTGTTGAGAAGAGGAAATAACTTTTATCCACCTTGATGTATGCCTGCAGATCTGAGGATGTCCTCAACCTTCATCTGATATATATCTCAGCTCTGTCGTCCCCACATGGAGCCTGTCCTGGATGGAGCCACAGATCTTTCTTTTTCATACTTTGAAGAATAATCCTGCTAACCATTTTTGACTCACTGCAGTAGAATTCCTAAATGATTACTTGTGGAGAGTTGTTTGTGTCAGAGAAATTAAGAGGTATCCAAAGAAGTCACACCAGTTAGGCTATGGAGCTGGAATTCTTTTAGAAGACAACGGGCCTGTTACAGAATGGTGACCTTTTTGAATTGGAAGCAACTGTAATATTATTTAGTTTAACTTCCTTATTTTTGGAGCGAAATGGTATATTATCTTGGGATTGGGTTTTCAAAGATAATTTGGATAATGTTAAAGCTGTATATGTCAAGGTAAAACATCTAATAAATAATATTCACAAGTTACATTAAAATAATAATAAACTCAATAAGTGCCAAACAACATCCTAAACACTTTACTTTTATTAGTTCATTTAGTCCTTACCATCACCCTAGAATAGAGGTATAATTTTCATTTCTCATTTTACAGATAGAGAAACAGAGGCACAGGCAGATAAAGTCATTTGCTTAAGAACTAAGCACGGCAGAGCCCTGGAATTGAGCCCAAGAAATTTAGCTCTAGAGTTTATAGCACTGAACCACAATGCTGTCCTACCTCTCAGGACAGTAGAGAGATAAAGCAGCCACAAATTTAAAGTGTGAACTGTTTGCTGGCAATCACTGAATGACTGGAATTGGTAACTGAGGATGCTATGTTGGTGGCAGTTCTATATGACAGCATAAAAATGCAGGAGTTGTCACATTTAGGTACTGTCTCCAATAGGTTTGGAGTTCTATGTTTAAAAATGTGTCTGGTTTTTATCTTAGGCCCTTGGCATAGGCCTCTTAAAATCATTGGAACTTCTTAAGTGATAAAAATACATTTGCTATTTCTTGTCCCTTGAATCACATCTGAATTTACGCTATGGAGGTGACTCATCGTGGGCCTCTGGGTAATTCAGAATGGGCACGTCACCAGAAATGACAGCCATGTGGATTGGAGGGTTGGGACTTTGAACTAGTCTGACCTCAGGGGAGTGGGAGGGAGCTAGAGATGGAGTTCGGTCATATGGCCAGTCCTTCAATCAATCATCTTTGTGTAATGAAACTCCAGGACACACTCTGAATGCTGAAGCTTTGTGGTTGATGACCACACTGATGGGATGAGAGGACGATGGGCTGTGATTCCCCAAAGTCGGGGTGAGATGCTCTATGCTCAAGATTCTTCCGGCCCTCACTGTGTCTTTTCCTCTGGTTCTTCCTGAGTTGTACCCTTTATTTTAAGAATAACTGCAATCACGAACACAATCCCATCCTAAGTTTTGTGAATTGTTCCAGCGAATCATCACACATCGGTGGGATTGTGGGAGCCTCCCAGGCTTTGGCCAGGCGGTATCAATTGAGAGCAGTCTGCTGTGTGTCCTTTCATTTGGGGTGTTTGCACCACCTCTGGGTGGTTGGTGCCAGAATTGAACTTCAGTATACCAGTTGGGGTTGAAACAATAAAGGTGAATAAAGGGAAGTATTACTCATGACTTCCTCACCTTTGGTAACAAAACTAGGACTTTAGTCATGAATGCACTGTAACACACTTAAGACATCGCAATGCCTGTGTGTCGTTAACGTACTTTGATGACTTGATGTCATTGAAATACTGCAGGCAGTGATGTGGAGGGCTGGAGAAGAGGAACTTGGTCTTGATTTCTTGTGAAAAGATGGATGTGTATGTGTAAACACACGTATGAGTGTGTATATGAAGTTGGAGCGTTTTGAACTATGTAAGTGATTATCAGCTTTGATTAGAGAGAAAAAAAATCCAAGAAAAATAAAATGTTGAGGATTTTATTGACTTAGTATCTTCCTTTCCATGGTAAATTTATAAGAAGTGAAAAAGGAGCTGGTAATGCCACCAGATTCAATGTCCTTATTTTACTGTGGAGGACTTTGATGTCTATAAATTGAGACTGACAACTCATAATTAAACTCAATTTTTAATTATATGGGGCTGGGATGAGACTCCAGGCAGCATAGAACTGGCCTTGAGTGGCCTCCCAGTTATTTACACGAAGAGGTTTTGTTGTGTTGTGGCCCAAGAAGACTCCGACCAGCGGGGCCTCCCAGGGGCAGGAACGCGAACCCGGGCGACGGTATGGGGATGAGAAAGAAGACACACACACACACACAGATCAGGGAAGTCGAGCAAGAGAGTTTATTGCGGAAGTGCCAGGGCTTATATCTCTTTGAGGGAAACGGTGGGAGAGTCTAATGGGTGACGTAGGATCAGGATGGGCGGGGGGTCGCATGCTCAGACGTGAAGCTGGGTCATTTATGGCTCCCCACATATGCTCCTTTTTCTCCAAATGAGAATATTGCCGACCATGAATGTTTGTATGACCCTGAATGTGGCCTGTCTTAGGTTGTGGAGGTTACTGCAAGTCTTTTTGTTTTTACGCATTTGATTTTTCAGGCCTTACCCGTCATTGAGCTAACCACTAGCATCGCCAGCGTCCCAGCGAAGAGTGGCGCTCTGTCTTAGGTGGTCCTGAGAGTGTTAGTGACTTGTGACTCCATCTTACCCGTCATTGGCCGACATTCTTATATGCTGGGGCCTGAATATCATCATATGGTTCGGCTTGTTTGTACTCATCAGCATCTGTTTTTACGGCGGCAATGAGTCTCTTGAATAGGCAGGGACCAAAGGTCAAGGCGAGGACCACAACTATAAGGGGGCCAAAAAGGGGGGCAAGGTAGGGGAGCACAGTGGAGAACCAAGTGTTGGGGAATAAGGCTTGTGTTCTGGCTATTTCTCTCTTTTTTAGGGCATCATTTAATTTATCCATAGCGTGTAAGACCACGCCGGAGGAGTCAGTATAGAAACAGCATTCTTCTTTGAGGGCCACACAAAGGCCACCTTCCTTGAGGAAAAGAAGATCCAAGCCGCACCTGTTTTGGAGAACAACTTCAGACAGGGAGGTTAGTGATGTTTGTAGGGCGCGAATAGAGGTTTCAACATTTTTTAGGTCTTGGTCAATGGCCTGTAAGATGCTATTATATTGGGTTTGTCCAAGGGCCAAAGCCGTGGACCCAAGGGCGATTCCTGATGCGGTTCCGAGGATGGGAAGAGTGGTGGTGGTGAAGACCTCACGTTTTTTGCGAAGGTGGGATAAAGTTAGGGGTGGATCTCTGGGGTCAGGATCGAGGGTGAGGGGATAGTTTGCTGGGTGAAAGGTGATGTGTGGGAGGATAGCAATGGTGACACATAGATCTTGTTTTTCTCGGATTACCTTAATAGATATTTGTGTAGATAATCCAGTCTTTTGACATAGCCAATATGTAGGGGGCGTAACAGAGAGAAAGGTGTTGGAGTCATTGAGGGGGTATAGGGCAGAGCAGGGTGACCTCAGGGTGGTCATAGGGGAACCACTAGCGCAGGTACCTGAGCCCTCCACGCTGGAGAAGGGTACGGATAGTATTAGGTTGGGGTGTTTAGAGGATGAAGACCTGAACTGGGGGAAGGGAGGGGTGTTTCAGGGCGTGACGGACAAATGAGAAGGTCAGCAATGCGAGTCATAAGTCGGGCCATGAAGGCATCAGAGTCAGGGGAAGCAGGAGATGGGGGGTAGAAGGGAGGGAAGTTAACAAGGAATGTAGGGGCTGTGAAAGGGGGGGCAGAGGGCAAAGGGCCGGAGTGAGTGGAATCGGGAGCAGAAAATGGCGGCGGCAGTTTGGTGCAAGATGGCGGGCGGAGGTCTGTTTCATAAGATGGCGGGTGACTATCGTTAAAGAAGGTGGAAGTGGGTACGGGGGAAGTAGGAGAGCAACGGCCATCTTTTTCTTCTGGCATCTGGAGAACTACAGAGGGTGGAGGGCTAGGGATAGGGGTATCAGTAATTGGGGGGCAACCAGTTGACCCAGTGGCTGAGCCGGAGCCTGTGATGGTTGAAGGTTATTGGGCTGTGTCCGTAATAGTTCTGAAATTAGGGTCCAATAAGCGAAGGCTGTGACGGGAACCTTTTCTGGCCCGAAAACCCGATAATAATCTTGGAGTGCGTCACCCACGCGGTCCCAGACCCTGATGTTAATGGTGCCCTCCAAGGGGAACCATGGACAAACCTTATTTATAAAGGAAAAGTAATCAGTCAATTGCCGCGGGGTGACTTTTATTCCCCTCACTCTGAGCGCTTCAGAGACCCCTTTAGTAAAAAGTTCGTGCTCGGAGAGGTTTTGTCCCATTTTGCACCCTGTATGCTTACCGTGATTCAGACGCGAAGAAAGGAGTTGGCGTACGGATCACTGAGAAAGGAATCTCATGAAAATGAAACTAAAGACCGGTCAGTCGTTGGCATTTATCGCCCTACAGGGTGATCCCTCATAGGATCCATCTTTCCCGGGCCCCACATTGGGCGCCAAATGTTGTGTTGTGGCCCAAGAAGACTCCGACCAGTGGGGCCTCCCAGGGGCAGGAACGTGAACCCGGGCGACGGTATGGGGATGAGAAAGAAGACACACACACACACACAGATCAGGGAAGTCGAGCGAGAGAGTTTATTGCGGAAGTGCCAGGGCTTATATCTCTTTGAGGGAAATGGTGGGAGGGTCTAATGGGTGACGTAGGATCAGGATGGGCGGGGGGGGGGCGCATGCTCAGACGTGAAGCTGGGTCATTTATGGCTCCCCACAAGGTTTTGTGTGTGCATAACACATTTATATATTTATACTTCTTATATAAATTGGCAATTAATATATAAATAAGCTATTATTAAAAATGTCAAACCACACAGAAGTCCCTAGAATAAATACCAAGACACATGCTAATCCTAATTCGTAGAGGAGGTCATTTTAAACGTTGAGCGTATGTCCTTCCAAACATTTCCCCATGCATTTATGCACATATGGAAATACTAGTTTGGTTTGAAGTGTTTTTCTATGAGAGTTCATGCATGCATATTGTTCTGCAGCTTTCTTTCACACTTAATGACACATACTGGGCACATTTATATTTCAGCATTATAGTGCTAATCCAGTCTTCTAATTAATTTACATAAGAAGAACAGTATTTACATCATCTGACTGAGAGAAAACTAAGAATTTCATTTTTACTTTGTGGATTTCCAGTGATTTTTCCTTTTGTTATTTTTTTTTCTCCCTTTGTTGCACTAGTTGGTTGAAATTAATATTTGGTTTTGTCTTTCGTTGCTTTCTCTTTCCTAAAAGAAATGTATTTATAACAGTCGCCTTTGTAGCATTTTCAACTTCAGGTTACTTAAATACTTCGTCATGTGATTAACCGTAAATCTGTTTCATTCTGTAGTTACTCTGATGAGAAGGGAATTTATCATCATTAGAATGAGCTGCAAATAGAAGAAACAGAAGTAAATGGTGATTGCCTCATTTATAGGCATGCACTGAAAATGTTTTTCTGTGTCCTTAGCTGACATAGAAAGTCACTCCTTCAATGTAATATTTACTCAACGTCCTGAGTGCAAATTTAAAATAGTAAGTGTTGTTCTACCTAAAAAGACTAGAAATTAAGGACTGGCTCAGCAACTGAACATGTTTATGCAGTTTTCTCTTGTATTAATCCTATTTAATTTTTTTGACTGAACGAATTTTCTAATTCTCGTTTCCCATGCTGTTCCGTTGTGATGAACAACTGCCTAGAGGCCAATTAGGTTAAAAATGGAAGTTTGTTTTTTATTGATTGTGATTGTGAATTTATTACATAAATGATGGTCTCTTAGGTTCATAAAATTGCGTTAGTTCTTTTGTTTAAAGAGAAGCAAGTTTCAGATGGTCTTCAAATAGTTCTAATCTAGAAGCATAAACTTGATATGAAAAATGAATAATCAGAACGTAATAGCAAACATATGTATACCCAGCTGCCTCTAATTAGAATTTTATTGTAAATGTTTCTGTTATGTAGATCTTTGTTATTAGTTTACCAGGGACTACATAAAGGGGATTTGTGTCACTGAAGAAAAGTTCTGATGGATATAAATCTTCACTATATTTCATCCATTCTTCATTTGACTCTGTTTGAATATATTAACATAATGTGAAATTCACTGTTGCTCAAGTGTGGAATTGTGTGTCACTCCTGGCAAGAGCATTAAACAAAGGACAAACACAAAATGAATCAAATTAACTAATAAGGAAATACAAATGTCTCCTAGTTGCTGCAATCAATAATTTATGGCAGCAAATAATGACAAAGGATGTAGTTTATCTGGGGTATTAGTAGACTGGGGACACAGATGAGAAATAATAACAACAAAAAGGAGTTTTTTTTTTTTTAAAAGGAGTACTAACCTTGAAAAATCTTGCAATTTTTTATTCATTTATCACTTTACATAATATTAGCTTGGTTTTTTTTTTTTTTTTTTTCCTGGAGTACAATATATTGAGTAAGGAATGCCCTAAAATTTTTTTTAAAAAGGAGGCAGCTCATCATAGTAGCTAAGACCAAGGACTTAGTACTCATCTAGATAGATACGAGTTGGAAATCCAGGTCTATTCATACTATGTCTACAACTTTCTGCTGTTTAGAAGAATTTTATAAGTGTTGGTTTCCTCACTTATAATGTCGGACAATGATAACCATTGTTTGGGGACTGTTTGGGGATCTAAGCGGGGCATTATGTAGGAAATGTCAGTGCTCTGCACAAGTATAGAGTCTATCTTCAGATCTGACTTCAAGTAGAAAAGAAATCTTCTACCCATACATTTTACAATTATTGAATATGTACCGAACCAGTCACTGTTCCAACTAGGATAATGAAGAAAGGATTCAAAATGGCGTTAGGCCTGGGGGTGTGACTCAATGGTAAAGCACTTGCCTCGTGTGCAAAAGGCCATGGGTTTGACTCTCAACACTGAAAAAAAAAGGCTCTTTCATGAGCTTGTGTACATAAACAACAAGCAAACACAGAAATGAGATACGTGAGTAATATTTAAATCTGGTTTGATGATGAATGCTAAAGAGGAAATAAGAGAAGGGGATAGACAATGGTGGAGGATTGAAATTTTAGATGGCACGGCCAGGGAAATCTTCACTAAGTAGATAATATTTGAGCAAAGATCAAAGAGATAATTGAGAGAGCCATAGTGGTACATGAGGGAACAATTCCTGCAGGATTCTAGGTGACAGTAACGCTGGTGTGTTTAGGGAACAACAGGGAGGCCAGTGACTGGAATAAGGTAGGGCTGGGCTGAGAAAGGTAGATCTGGATTGTGTAGACCCTTGGAATCATTGGGAGGACTTTGGCTTTTCTTTGGAGTGGGATGGGAACCTATAGAAGGATTTTGAGCAGAACGTCATGATCAGAGTTAAATTGCAAGGGGATCACTCGAGGCTGGGGAGCAGCATACAGCTCAGAGAGGCGAGGTGAGGGGGAGCAGGGGACTGGTTAGGAGGCTGTGTGATAAGCTGGGACAGAGAAGATGATGTCTTAAACCCAAGTGATAGAAGCTGAGAAAAAAGTGGCTGGATCTGGGTACCATAGTTTAAAGGTAGCATAGACCAGAGTTGCTAATGGGACAGATGTAGGGTGTGAGACGAAGAGAAGAATCAAGGATGACGAAGGAATTTGATTTACACAGCTGTGAAGTACTATTTATTGAGGTGGGGAAACCTCAGAGAGAGCAAGTGTGGAGGGCAAATCAAGAGCTCATCCCCAGATGCGCTGTCGAAGATGTCTTTTGGGGCTGGGTAAGATTACTGTTTGAGTCTGTTTCATGCTCAGTAGGACACACTACCGCAGGCTGGGTGCTTTGTAATCAATATGTTTATTGGTTCATGGTTTTGGGTGCTGGAAAGTCCAAGATTGAGAGGCTGTCATGTCACAAGGGCCCTCTTCTTATTTTTTTAAATTCCTTTTTCCTGCTTTTAAACAATTAATCAGTTATTAAAAATTTTATTTGATCTGTTGGCTTCTTATATCAACCTCAGTATTTTTTCTTGGTGGTTACTCTAAGAACTGCAAAATGCATCTTTAACTTGTCAGAATATACTTTGGATTAATATTAAACCATTTCACAGACTGTAAGAAACTGACAAAGTTATACTGCATTGAATTTACTCCCACTTTTTGTGCTACGATTTGTCATACATTTTTATTCTGTGTAGTTATAAATTGCACAATACGTTGTTGGTATTTTGCTTTAATCAATTTTCTATGAAGATGTTAAATGTAGTCTTTTATAATTATTCACAGAATAACCACTTAGGCAAATCTGGTCTCTATCTAGAATCATTTTCTGTTTTTGATTTTTCAGTTGAAGAACTCCTGTTAGTGATATTTGTGTTGAGGATCTACTGGTGATCAGTTCTTCTAGTTTTGGTTTGTCTGAAAATATCTGTCTTCTTTATTTTTGTAGAATATAGGATTCTAGATCAACTTTTTTTTTGGCACTTTGAAAGTGTCATTCTGGCTTCTATTGCTTCTGATGAGAAGTTTCTGCTACTCTCATATTGCTGTTGATTCTCTCAATATATGACTTTCTTCCTCGGGCTGCTTTTAAAATTTTCAAATTTTAAATTTGAAATTGGGTGGGTACATTGAGACAGGGTCTTGCTATGTAGTGCAGGCTGGCCTTGAACTTGTGGCAATTCTCCTGCCTCAGCCTCCTGAGTGCTGGGATTATAGGCGTGCACCACCACGCCTGGCTTAAATTTGAAATTTATGTTTCACTTTCAGTAGCTTAATTACAATGTCTATGGTATGGTGTTTTTTTTTTTTTTTTTTTTTTTTTTTTTTGTGTGTGTGTGTGGGTACCGGGGGGTCGACCTCAGGACCTCGCGTGCCGGCAGGCGCCTGTGCCGCTGAGCGACATCACTGGCCCCTTTTTCGTATGTGGGTTCCGGGAGTCGAACTCGGGCCCTCGCGCTTGCCGGGCAGGTGCTTAAGCTGCTGAGCCATCTCACCGGCCCCCGGTATGGTGTTTTTTATATTCATTCCTATTAATGTTTGCTAAGTATTATGCATCTTCGGGCTGATAATTTCCACAAATTAAAATATTTATCCACAGTATTTTTATATTTCTTCCTCACATACTTTGGTCTCTCATAAGTCTCTGGTGTCTTCATACCGTATTTTTCTAGTTATCTAATATCCCTGTTCATCATATTTAGCAATTCTCTTGATTTGTCTGCAGTTGTGTTCACTGATCCTTTATTCTGCTATGTCCAGTCTATTTTAAGCCCCTCCAATGAACTCTTTATTTCAATTTTTAATTGCTAGTATTTTCAGATTTATTTCTTGAATTTTTGAGGGCTTGTTCTACATTTTGCTTACCTTTTAAGAGTAACTTTAATCTCCAAATCATGTACGCATACACCTGTTTCTTTTTAGTGGATTTCACCTAAACTTAAATACATGGTTTATTTAACAAAAACGTAAACAAATATTTACCCTGTCTGTTACATGTAACACACAGGAACAGATTTTAGCAGAAATTCACTGACACTTCCTAACACTTTTTTTTTTTAATAAAAATAGGTATCAAAACAATCCTGAAGGTATTTTTGATACTATGACTAGCCAACACCCACGATGCTTCAAACATTGACACAGTTTGTGGCGATATTCATTGTGCCTGTTACAATGTCAGCAGCAGCTTTTGCTAAGGATGATGGCTAAAGCCTGCCATTTCTGCCTTTCCTTTCGGAGATTTTGCTCTGCAGAAACGCATGTTTCCACTGCTATCTGACACTTCCTATCCTGCTTTCATCTTGTAAACCTGAATTTTATTTCTAGTACTCCAGGTTCATGTCTGAATGACATGCCTTAACAAGCAAAAGAAAAATTGTGCTGCATTTTTCCTCCTGTTACCTGAAGACATAATGGGTGTCCATACATAAAATATGTCCTTACAAATGTCAGGTCATGTTTATCAGCTGGAATTCTTTTACTTAATATGTCGGTATTTTGCATCATGATGTTTAATCAAGACATTAATGTGAGTAGAAGGTTACAGATTTCAGACAAGTTTGAGAGTTACTAAAATTAATTGTATGCCCTTTTGGTGGCTGCAGAAACTTTATATTTTCTTTGGACATTACCAGATGTAGAGCTCTTGAAGTACAATTTTGGTGCTGCATGAATTTTGTCATTTTGCTAACACTGGTATAGTCTGTGTACCCACCAATCCACTGGAATTATTTATTCCATTCATATTAATTTTTGTTACACATCGAACTGATGGAGGAGCTTCTGAATGTTTAGATCCATTTTCTACTTTCAGAATATATAAGTGGTACATTGGTTCATGAACTTGATTCTTTCCACCATTCTGGTTGCAAACTGAGTTGGATGAGAACTGAATCAAATTAATTGGTTAGGTTCAATGTTGAACTTATGAGGAAATTTGATTCGGTTCTTCCAGTTTGATTTGTGACCAGAATCATGGAGAGAATTGAATTTGTGAACCAAGATACCACTGTATTCCATTTTCATAATTTTTCCTTGGTGGCCCAATAATTGTGCTTGTCCACATTTTAAGCGTTGTATCTTCATCTTAGCTAGCCCTACCATCACCTATTCCTTTTCGTCCTTCAAGTTCTTACAATGAAAGGAAATTGAGGAACCTTAACTCCTATGGAGACCAGCATGTTCCACAGCCTGAAGTGTCTGTTTTCTTCAGAGCTTCCTTTTCTTCACAGCAATCCCTATCTGGTTGCTCAGTTTGTCCATATTTCTCTCTATTCTTTAAAATGTCTATGTAAAGTCCAAGTCTTTTGATTCCAACATCTTAACCAACAATGGATCTGCATCTACTGCATCTCCTTCACCCCTGTGTTTTCCAGCTGGCCTAAGTCTCATACATTTTTTATTGCCTGCTGGAAATTGGATTAAAAAGAAGAGTAAATTTCAACTAGATAGTTTTTGTCCATAGAGGAGATGTCTTTTTCCTTTGTCAGGAAGCTAAGATGAAGAGTTGGTGTCTTTGATTTTACTAGAGTTGAGCTGGGTCAGTGTTGATTTGAAGCTTCAATTAATTCCAGATCACCTCTGCCTTCGAATATCTCATGGCTGAGTCCAACTGCACCCTTGGGCAGGAATTTTTAGCTTAGGAACTAGAAATCTATAAACTCTCCCTTTCTGTTTTTTTTTTTTTTTTTTGTGGGTACCGGGGGGTCGACCTCAGGACCTCGCGCGCCAGCAGGCGCCCGTGCCGCTGAACGATATCACCGGCCCCTTTTTCGTATGTGGGATCCGGGAGTTGAACTCGGGCCCTCTCGCTTGCCAGGCAGGCGCTTACGCCGCTGAGCCATCTCACCGGCCCCTCCCTCTCTGTTTTTAAGTCCCATCCTCAGCCCAAACTATTCCTTCAGCAAGAGTGGGGAAGAATTGTTGGATCAGGAAGATTTAGCATCCCTTTTGGGCCCCTTCTAGATTTTATGCTACTTTTCCAGACCATGCAATCGTGTAGTTTTGTTCGTTTTATCTTCTTGTCTCAGTAAACGGTTGCCTATGGCAGGTCAGCTCCTGTACTTGTTTCTACCCCCGGATAAAAGCCTTGGTTCTCTGCTACACACAGTGGCACACACCTGTAATCCCAGCACTCTGGGAGTCTGAAGCAGGAAGACAGTAAATTCAAGCCCAGCCTGAGAAATTTAGTAACTTAGTGAGATCCTGTCTCAAAAGACCTAAAAACACACAAAAATACCAAAAAATGAAAACAAACCGAAAAACTCCCAGGTATGAAAGCAGCCACCTGTCTTACTTGGAAAAGGCCCGCTCCCCTCTAGCACTGTGACTACGTTGTGTCCACAGCGCTTTGATGGCCCTAAAGAAATGACTCCTTTTTAGTTTATGTTTTATTTATAAGGCAAGAGCAAAGTTCTTTCACATATTTCTACACTCTAAGTAGAAGTGGAATTGTAAAATTTAATTTGATACATTTTAATAATAAAAGAGGTTGATAAAAATCTTCCTTTGAGTTTGACAATATTTATGTCCAGGATTATATTCAAAATATTTCATGATCAATGTAGTCGAGGACCCATAATAACAGACAGAGCAGCACAGCCACTAAGGATTGGCATATTCAAAAATAGCACTGTTATGACGAAGAGGTTGATTGGGGAAGTCTCAGGAACCGGTGAATGACGTGAGTATTAGAAACTCTGCAGTGGGACCCTCATTCTGAATGGCATTAACAATATCAGGCTCAGAGTACTAGTTTTTTATTCTGCACCTATAATTTATTTTACCATGACCACGTATTTCCTATATTTCTCATTTTCTGCTAGTTACACACTAAGCCAGTTTAGGGGCCCTTTTGAACCTGCAGGAGTTCTGCTCTTGACAATTGTGCAAGTTGACATCCTGCAGAGTGAGTGCGCTGGTGGGGAGGCAGGGGCTCAGCTGTCCCCATAGAACTCGGTCCCAGTGGGAGCAAGGGCTGGGGGCTCCGTCCTGCTGGCTCCCTCGCTCCACTCAGCTTCACCTATGGCTAATGAACCCCTGTCTTTCAGTAACTTAGGTCTGGGCTGTGGTTTCATTGCTTTGACAAAATGTGACCTAAGCCATTGG
Source organism: Erethizon dorsatum (assembly GCA_028451465.1). Lineage (NCBI taxonomy): Eukaryota > Metazoa > Chordata > Mammalia > Rodentia > Erethizontidae > Erethizon > Erethizon dorsatum. The sequence continues at coordinate 26,591,649 of CM051838.1, read as the reverse complement.
TTTCTAATCTAAGGAAAGACAGAAAAAGCAAAGAGGAAATGACAGTGAAGCATTTCATTTCTCTCGGGAAGAAGATAGGATGTAAAGCTCTAGTAAATAAATACATAAACGAAATATATTTGGGGGTTGATTTTATAGTCCTTGCTGGCTATACCTAGAATACCTGTGTGCCATTGGATCCAAAAGCTTTTACCCTAAGTTTCATCAGGAGAATGTAGGGCCTTTAAAAGATGTTTTACATTTATGACAGTACATAGTATAAGATACCACTTTGATCCTGTATTTCTGAATCCACGCTTTGAAAAAATATACTATATCTTCAAAAGAAGAAGAACAACAAGGAAAAAAAAACCTACAAGAGTAATAACTACTACCTCCATTATTACCAACATCAATGGTGCAAGTCCAAAGTGCTACACTCTGTACAAAATATATCAAGTGGTTCTGGAAAATGCAAGATGGAAATATAAGTTCTTTGGACACATTGTGATAAATGGACATACAAGACAAGAAAGAAAATTGTGCTGTTGGCAAGTGGTTGAAATTAATAGCAACAAATGACATTTTCGAGATGGATATGTATAAACACAGTACCCTTTATGGATATGTATAAACACTTAGATAAAAGAGGCTGTTGAAACCCCATGCCACAGATAGATAGATTTTAAATTTCCAAAAGGAGATAAAAGGAAAAGCACTTTTTTAACCCAAAGGTATTGATGTGTGTGCGTGTATATATGTGACACTAATTATGAAACCATCTGGCTTAGTTACATTCTCATTGAGGGACAAAATACCAGACATCCGCAAGTTAAAGGAGGAAAGGTTTATTTTAGCTCACAGTTTGTAGAGGTTTCAGTCCTGTCGTAGTCAGGGTATACAAGAGAATAGATTTAATAGAGGACACATAATTGATAGGGTTATTTCATGATATTCACCCAAAGAGTAAAATGCGGAAGAGTGCAATAGATCTGTCCACACACTAGGGACCCAAAGAATCTAGCTGAGGGCCTGGGTCCCACGGCAATGTCCTCCAGAAGTCCAGCTGGAGGTCTAGGGCCCATGACAATGTCTAATGCAAGTCTGTATCAAGGATCTGCACTGGGAAGGCCCAAAGGTCAGCGGTGGACGCTAGAAAGTCTGTGCCAGCGGGATGAAGGATCTGTGCCAGCAGGCTGAGGGGTCTGCACTGGAGTCAGGAAACAACATTCAAGGTAAGGACCAGAGCTTCCCCAAGAGAACCGCAGCCATCCTCAGTGCCAGCAAGGACCCGAGCTCCTCCAACCATGAGAACAGCTGAGTTCATATCTGGAAAACCAGCATGACAAGCTTCTCCAGGAGAATCAACAGCACACCATCTTCCAGTTCTCCTTTTATGCTCTTGGCAATAATCCTTAGGTCGCCATCCACATCCAGCACCACGCCGATTCAGTTCAGCTGGGTGTTACAAGTTGACCATTAGTTAATCCACCACAGTCCACCCCTGGTCAACTTGATAACCAGACACATTTCCTTAAACCATAGTCTCCAGTGGCAGATTTGTGAAAAGTTAACTTGTCTTGGTTTATTCAGATTTACGTTAATATAACAATTACATATATACAATTCTTATTGCACTCATTTTCACACCAAAAGCAAAGTATTGAAAGGGTTCTCAAAATTCAAGGTTAAAACCACAATACTTTGACTAAATAACCTGATTATAAACATGTATCTAAAAACTACATTAAAATCATATTAAGAGAGCTATTAAAATCCCAGTCCTTTCTTCTCATTACTTTTAACAATAGGGCATGGCAACACTAAGAAACACCCCAAGTTATCTCTTGCATTTCATGTACATTCTTCTCTTCTGGTGAAAGGCCTTAGGTCATTTTCTTATTGTCCTGTTCCTTCTCAACAACCATGTTCTCCTCTGTTTCATCCTTGCAATCCACAGCTCCACTGGAGCCTTCCCTTTGGCCAAATGCTTCAAATCCCCCTGCTGGCTCTTTGCTCTTAATTTCCAACATAGATCTGGCCAAAAGCCTTTAACAGTAACCATACCACCATCCCAACAGTAGACTGCAATGAAATTTTTCTGCCACCCAGGCAATATCTCTAACACAAGCAAAATGCAGAACAACTTCCTGTTAAAACACAATATACCACCTGGGATCCAGCAGCCAATGCAGTCCTTCTCAATAGAAGCCTCCTGAGCTTCATCTTAACTGGTAACATTTCCATCAGTACTCTGATTTTCCAGTTTCTGACCAGAGTCTCCAATATAGTTTATAGCATACAGGGGCTGCCTCCTTGGCCAATCTCTCAAAACCTTCCCAAATTAATTCCCAAGGCTCTTAAACCACATGTCCAGGCAATGTCACAGCAATGACCCCACTCCTGATACCAATTTTGTTGTAGTCATGTTTACAAGGGAAAAGATTTAATAAAGGACACATAATTTGTAGGATTATTTGATAATATTCACCCAAAGAGTCAAATGTAGAAGAGTGCAATAGATCCCAAAGAATCCAGCGGAGGGCCTGGATGCCACAGCAATGTCCTGCATGAGTCCAGCTGAAAACCTAGAGCCCAGGGCAATGTCCTCCACAAGTCCGGCTGGAGGCCTGGAGCCTATGGCAATGTCTCATGCAAGTCTGTATCAAGGATCTGCACTGGGAAGGCCCAAAGACCAGTGGTGGAAGCTAGAAAGTTTGCATGACAGGATGAAGGATCTGTGCCAGCAGGCTGAGGTATCTGCACTGGAGCCAGGAAGTGACACTCAAGATAAGGACCAGAGCTCCCCTGAAGAGAACCCCAGCCATCCTCAGTGACAGAGAGGACCTGAGCTCCTCTGATGATGAGAACAGCTGAGTTCATATCAGGAAAACCAGCGTGACGAGCTTCTCCAGGACAATCAACAGCACCATCTTCCCCTCCAGCTCTCCTTTTATGCTGTTGGCAACGATCCTCAAGTCGCCTCCCACACCCAGCGCCACGCTGACTCAGTTCAGCCGAGTGCTATAAGTTGATCCTCCACAAGTGTTAACATGGACATGTTAGAGAAACTGAAATTCTACTTCTGAAGGGATTGATGGTGAAAAAAATGCTTTGTTCTCCTTCTTAAGTTTGCTTGGGTAGGCTTAGAGCTAGAAAACAATGTCCCCACTCCCAATGTCACCTCGGATCAGAGTTTAAGTGTCTAGCAGGTCCCAGGTTAAAGACACAGGAGTGAACCGGTGTGGTGCACGGACTCCCGCAGATTACATGTTAGTAGAAAGGACAAATAGCATTTGCGGGAATAGAATGACAATCAGCCTGATTTGACCCTAATGCATTACGTAAATGTGTTGAATTATATTCCTGTGCCACATAGGTGCAAATATTATGGATCTGTTAAAAAAAGATGCACAAAATCCAACTATGGTCCTTCCAGTGTGATGAACCATTTACCTGAGTCATTTCGAGTTCTGTCACCTTTTTCCTACCTGCTCCCCAAGTTGTCCCTATTTTGTTTCTTTTTTATGTTCCTATTTCTACATCCTGAGGACTACTCCCTCACTGAAATCCTCACCTTTCTCTCCTGGTGTCCTGCCTGTGTCTCTGCTTCCAGCTGTGTCTCTCAAATCCACCTTTGGCATTGTCATCAGACAGTTTTAGCTGACCATTTTATATCTGGCAAAAATTACTCAATGACCTATAAAAGGTAAAATCCTGCTCTCGGCACGGTGTACGAGGTGCCTGATGAGAACTGGACTCTGTAGAACTTTCAGTTGTCTTCCTCTTCTGGAAGCACAGGCCCTAAAAACTGAATGGCTGTGTTTAAACCATTTAAAATGGTTTCATCTGCTCAAGATGATCATAGAAAATATCTTAAACTGAGAGACGGAGAGAGAGCATGCAATTCTTTGCTATTTAAGTTTAAGCATTATTTCCTTTTCCCAATAATTGACTTCATTCTTTCTGTATTGATTCAATAATGCGTATGTTGGGTCCAAAAGATATAAAAAGACAACCCTTGATATGAAAATATACAGTTCCTCTAAGAAGATGTCATCTCATTAGGCACGAGTGCAAGGCATGTTTACTAAGGACCAACATTAACCACTTGAAGGCCCCTGTTGTAGACACTCATAGGAGGAGAGAGCTCCTCGGGGGCCAGAGCAGAGAGCTGGACAGGACCCACCCGCGCGGCCCTCCCTGCAGGCAGCCCTGCTTTGAGGAGGGGCTCCCCTTTCTTGGAAGGCAGAGACTTTTCAGGTACAGCGTCACCATCCTGACTCTAAGCTCAGACCTGGTGGGCAGCGTCCTAGCTCGCCTTGGGCTCTTCCCCTTGGAGCTCCCTCTGAGAAGCAGCTCGCAGGCCTTGGGAAGGCTGCGCTGACCAGACGCCCGGCACCCCAGGGAGCCGTGAAGACCTGGGTTTAAACACCAGCGGACAGGACAGAGTCTGCACTGCGATCTGGCGCTTCAAAATGTCACGAATTAGAATCTGCCCTCCTCTCTGACTCTGGAATTGTACAAGACATTCTTCTGGTATGAAAAGGCTGCGGGTGGCTTTTCATTGTCTCACACTTCAGCAAAAGGGATCTGCGACATCTCAGTTAATGTCTCTACTTCTTGTCCCTTCTGGGCGATCCGATCATGATGTATTCTTAAAGAGGGGAGGAAGGCATTAAACCATGCAAAGCTCTGTGTTGCTAGGTATAAATCCAAACGCGAATGTGCTTATTTGCATAAAAAGCCTATCCCCGGAATCCTTTGCGTAATTAACATTCTAGAGTTTGACTAAAATGTTCTTTTTATAACTGCATATTTTATAGCTATTCATTGACCAAAATACGATTTTAACAGCAGGATATAAAAAGGTATGTTGATTCTGGAGAGAGAACCTACTTGGAAAATAGTAACAGTCAATTTCTCTCAATCTTAATTTCTAGTCTGAAAGGAAAGTTACCTTAGTACAAGTTTTTGGTAATTTCAATAAAAATTAAAATTCCTAAGGTTGCCCAAAAGCTGCCACCAAAGAGATAGAATTAGGATTTCTTAAGCAACACATCATTGAATACTTGATTTTTCTAAACTGTCTCATTAGGTCTATTTAATTTGTGACAATTGAAAGTGTCACAAATCTTTGGTGAGTGACTGCTTTTGCGTTGTTCCTTCTTTCTATACCCTATGACTGATTGCTAACGATTTTTTTCAACAGTATTTAACTGTTCCAAGTACTAGCCAGGCACGGTGGCACATGCCTGTAATCCCAGCATTTGGGAGGCTGAGGCAGGAGGATTGCTGCAGGTTCGAGGTCAGCTTGGGCTACATAGTGAGTTCAAGGCCAGCCTGGACTACATGGTGAGAACTTGTCTCAAACCAACAAACTAACAAACCAAGTATCATATCTTTATTGAAGAAGGCTGTGTATTTAACAATGTTACATATATATATATGTGCTTACATTTCTAAATGTCTTAAAGTAAACTTTGCTTCAATAGTAACAGCTAATATTTGCTATACGCCTACTTTTGGTCAAGTAGTATGGTGAGCATTCTATATGCAAACACTCATTCTCTGTCAAAATAATCTTGTGCAGTAGATAGAATTACTACCCATTTTACAGTTCAGGAAATGAAGGCACAGGGTGTTTAATTAGTTTGCCTAAATTCTTATGATAGCGAATGGTGCTCCTGAGTTTGAACCCTGATAATCTGACCTTAGAATGAATGCTTCAAAGTCACACTACTGCTCTTCCTACTCCTCTTTCATAGAACATTTAAAATGATGGGCCACAGTAAAATAAGCAGATAGTTTGGAAGGTCATGGGCAATATATATATATATATATATATATATATATATATATATACTTTTTTTCTTTTTTGAGACAGGGTTTCACTATGTAGTTCAGGCTGGCCTTGAACTCACTTTGTAGCCCAGGCTGGCTTTGAACTTGCAGTGATCTTCCTGCCTCAGCCTCCCAAGTGCTGGGATTACAGGCGTGCAACACCACGCGTGGCAGTCATGGACAATCTTAAGCCCACAGAAAATGCTTGAAGTCCATTATGATGGCATTTGGGAGTTTTCTTTTAACATTTGAAATGAAATCAAACACTGAGAACCTATTTTGTGTGTGTGTGTGTGTGTGTATGTGCATGTACATGCATGTGGGTATAATTTAAGAGAAATTTAAGGTGAGAATAAAGTGCTGGCTTGGTGGTGGGTGGTTTAGAGCTCAGCTACATGCTGTAAGAAGTTGCAAAACACGGTGGGTGGCGGAGAGGAGGACTGGGGAAGATCCGCATCGTGTGGATAACTCCACGGCAGGATGCTTCCACAAAGAGCTCACCCACTGTGTGCTGCATGGCTACATCACGCTGTGCAAAGGCTCCAGGGTAAGCAGTGTTTCTAAAGAGTGAATGATGTGTAGATGTTGGATTTGAGAGAGATAGTTCCAGAAGCAGCTCACAGAGTGGACTGCAGCTGGACACACAAGGCAGTGGCCCAGCCAAGAGCCTGTCAGTGTGTCTCGATGGAAGGTTAAAGCTGGGGCTGGGAGAAAACATCAAAAATTCGAGAGGTGCTGCAGAGATGTGAAAGACTGGTGCAATGATAAAACTTGAGAGCCTCGTTTGTAGTGGAAGAATGAGGGGAATACAAATTTAATTTGGGGACTGAAATATTTTGCAGATGACCACCATACTCAAATACAGACACCCAACAGGCACATGGCCGTGGAGAAGATGGCTGGAGATGTGACTGTAGGTAGCACAAATCATAGCATGACCTCCTTCCTGGTCTCTCAGGTCTTGGTCTGTTCATTCTCCATGTAGCAGCCACGGTGATCTGTTAAGGAACAATTGGAAAATGCTGCTTCCTACTTAAAATTCATTGATACATTTATTTTATTTTATTTTTTTTATGTGGGTACCGGGAGTCGAACTCAGGACCTCGCGCTTGCCAGGCAGGCGCTTATGCCACTGAGCCATCTTACCAGCCGATACATTGATTTTAAATAGGAGAGAAATGCGTCCTTCAAAGGCATTTTTGAAGTGGAAAGATGTGTTTTGAGTCGTCACAATGAAGTATGCAGGAGGCTTGAGTCAGGATTTCTCTGCAATCTGAAATTCCATCATGCTTGAGCACTTAAATGTGAAACTCATCTCATCTCATTATAAATCCTTATTTCTCCTTTCTTAGGCTATTAGGCTATTATGTAAAAGGTTATGTATAGATAGGTAAGTTTTACATTGTCTGTGGGTTTCATTTCAGGATGAGAAGGGGGTTTTACAAAATATTTCTTATAACATTTTACTTTCTCATTCTGTTTATCACTGAAGGAAAACAGGGAAGAAATAATGAGTATTAGTTAAAAAGAATATGTAGAGGTTGGTGAGACATTCAAAATATAGATCAGTTTGAATTTAGACACAATCATCTTTAAGCCTTGAGCTCATCTCATCACCACTAACAAGAATGGATACAGTGCTAAGTGCCATTCTGAATTGAGTTTGAGTCGGGAACCCATGTGGTGTCATCCCTGGCCTTAAAACCTGGGCCACTATCTCAGAGAGGGGCAGAGTGGGAAAGGGCAGAGTGACAACTCTTACACCTGCCTTGGACATTAGGGTCGTACCCCTCCTAGTTTCCCATAGTAAGCTATGGTAAATATGCCATTCATTTACGCATCCTGAGGTAATAATCTACATTACTGTTCTATACCAAGTTTTGGATGAGTGAATTCTATGTCTGCTACCAACTGTCTTAAATGGTGTTCTCCAGGTATGACAGATACTCCCTAGGGGAATTTTCTGGAATTTGGTGAGTGGCACATCCACGGTACACGAATCTATTCAGGTTCTCTCTGAAATAGGTTCTGAGGTAAACTTCACTGGGAACACATTTAAAATTATCCCCTGGAGAAGACTGTGGTGCACATGGGCACACTGAAGACATGGTAGGAAATGTGCTCACAAAAATCTCTGTGTAAAACCACACCACAGTGTTGTTTTGAGCGAAAAAGTATTCTAGTGGTTTAGGAACACTGTGAAGCTGTTGATACCACACACTACTCGCTCTAGTGTGTCTGGATGTGTTAGAGGCTTGGTTCCTTCTTTGGTGCTCTCAGGAGGCGGTGGAAGCTTTAGGACGTGGGCTAGGAGGAAGTGTGAGGTCACTGGGGGCGGGGCCTTAAAGGGGCCTGTGCCCCTCCCCCACCTCTTTCTTTTTTGCTCTTTGACTTCTCGGCCATGAGGTGAAGAGGGGTCCTGCCACATTCTTCCATCACCATGTGCTAATCCTAACCCTACCAAGAGGCCTGAAAGCAGCGAGTCCCCTTGATTCTGGACAGGAGCCTCCAAAATTGTGAGCCAATAGGCAAGTTCGCTTTTAGAAAGTAATTATCTTAGGTATTTGGTGCAGCCCTGGGAAGCTGAGTCACTCACTGATTCAGGAAAGTTGTCAGTTTGTGACAAAGAGGTTCCACTCTCCTAACCCATTGACTTTTTTTTAAGACGTACAATTTAATATTAATTATAATAATTGTACTTTTTATTTATGGGGTACAATGTGATGTTTTACACATAGGCATTGGGTAATGATCTAATCAGGCATATTTATGACATTTAATCATTGCTTTGTGATAATGAGACAGAAAAATAAACCATCCCGGGACACCCCCACCGCCACCCCCAAGGGCTCCAGCGGGAGTCCTGCTCGTCAGGTAGAATTATGTTCTCGCTTTGTTCTATCTTTAACCACAGTTACCACAGTTGCTGCGTCCTGCTGCGCTCCCCTCCTCCCTTTCCCGCACCAGTTGCTCCCCAGCCCCTCATTATCTGACTCCCCTGCCGCCTGGGCAGATGTTCAGAGTTGTAAATCTGTCACCTTTGAGTAACTGCCTTTGTTTAGCTCAGCCTCTCTCACCACGAACTTTATGTAACAACTCCCCCCCCCCCCGGACTCGGGGCGCAGACGCCGGGCTGCTGAACCCCTCTGGGCCCCGGCGTCATGGAGAGCTCCCTGCGCTTCTCTGAGTGCCGCGCCGTGGTTTCCTGGGTGGCCGGTAAATCCGACTTTGCTGTAATATTTGATAAAATCTAAAATTGCTGTAACAGTAAGAGCATTCGAAAACCTCTATTCTGAAATGTGTAACACATTATTAAGTATAGTTACCCTGCAGTGCAACAGAACACCAGGACGCATTCCTCTAACCTGTGTGTGACTTTGTTCCCGCAGACCAGGCTCTGCCCACCTCCCTCCACCTCCTCTCCCGGCTCGGTAACCAGGATGCAACTCCAGACTGGAGAAGGGTCCCCTAACCCCCTCCCCCCCCTCCTTCCTCCCTTTCTCCCTCTCTCTGTTTTCTTTCTTTTTCTCTTTTTTTCTTTCTTTGTTTTTCTTTCTTTCTTTTTTTCTCTCTGTCTCTCTCTCCTTCTTTCTTTTGCAATGTTAGGAAGTGAACCCATGGTCTCGCATACGCTAAGCAGCATTCTACCCCTGAGCTCCAGCTCCAGCCTTCCTAACCCATTTCGAACTGGGCTGGTTGACTGTGAGAGGTGGGACCACGGACCCTAAGTCTCCAGATTCCGTCACCTGTATCAGGGTGGCCAATACACAAGGAAGGCAGCTCGCTGACAGAACCTGGGGTTTGCTTCACAACATGAGCGGGAGTCTGCTCTGAGCCCCTGCAGCCGCGTGATCTCAGGGGTGGCGCTTGGCTCCCCCTTCCTCACGTAGGAAACGGGAGAGCGTAGTCACTATTTACCATCAGAGTTACCTCGTGAATTACTTTTGCTAGTGAGCATGGAGGCTTGACGAAGTGCACTGGAGTTTTCCAAGCGTGTTTAAAGGATTTAGCAAATTCTCAGTGAGAATGAGCCCCCCTGTTCTAATTAGTGAACTGGATTATTGAACATGTAGTCAGTGATTCTTCTGCTTTAAGGCTAAAATCATCTTTTGTGTATAAATGTATAAGAAGAAGAATAATTGAAGCCTTCCCCTTGAAAAAAGAAGGAAAAAACCCCACTGAGGTGAGTAACTGTGCTGTTTCACTGCCCTGGGCGCCACCTCACCGACAGGCGGGGCGTGCAGCCGGCCCAGAGTAGCGCGCTGCACGGGTTCGCGTCTCTGCTCCGCCGGAACGCCCAGCACGAGGGGAGCTCCTGGAAAACTGGTTTTCATACCTTGCTAAGATAATATTCCCAAGCGCCTCCGTCCTCGGATAAGCTTTTCATTTCCATCATTTCCTTTTACCGCAAACAGGATTTCAATTGGACTTTTGTTAAAGAGTCTTTTTTTTTTTTTTTTTTTTTTTTGTGGGTACCAGGGGGTCGACCTCAGGACCTCGCGCGCCAGCAGGCGCCCGTGCTGCTGAGCGATATCACTGGCCCCTTTTTCGTATGTGGGTTCCGGGAGTCGAACTCGGGCCCTCGCGCTTGCCAGGCAGGCGCTTACGCCGCTGAGCCATCTCACCGGCCCAGCATGTGGTGATTTTATAATCATCAGCCACCCATGGGTGGCTCGCCCTGGCTCAGCCTATGCCCCTCTGTCTGTCCAAGGGGAATCACAGCATCAGATAATGAGGCCGCAGCTCCTGCAGGGGGTCCCTCTCCCTGCTCCTAGGCCAAAACCAAGTTTTCCCCGAAGTTGCAGAAGTTAGATTTGCATTAGATTTGGAGAGGTAAATCGGGACGAGAACCTCAGGCATTATGAATGACCCTCGCAGGAAAAGTATCCAGGATGGAAAGAAAGCCCCCCCCACCATTTTCTGTTGTTTTCCTGATAGCGGTGTTGGCGTTGATTTTTCTTCAATCAGATTTTATTGGTACATTTTAGATATGATGATCACATTCATCATAGAGAATTTGTACCTGTACATGATATAACTTGATTCTTTTTTTTTTCAATTCCCTTCCCTTCCCTTCAACCCCTCCTTCCCTCCCTATTTACAAAAGCTTTGTTTCCATTTTTTCCTTCTTTTCTCACTTTTTTTTTTTTTTGTCTTTTTGAGACAGGGTTTCGCTATGCAGTTCAGGCTAGCCTTAAACTCACATTGTAGCCCAGGCTGGCCTTGAACTCTTAACAGTCCTCCTACCTCAGCCTCTCGAGTGCTGGGATTACAGGCAAGTGCCACCATGCCTGGCTTTTTTCTCACTTTTTAAAAACTTTTCTTTTCTTTTCTTCCCCCCTCCCCCATTCCTTCTTCCTCTCCCCATTTGAACATTTTCTTCCTATTTTGTAATACCTAATATACATTTTGGTCCTTCTTTACACTTTCGGTTTCTCACACCAGAGAAACAATGTGGTATTTGTATGTGTGTCTGATTTATTTCACTTAACAGTATGGTCTCGAGTTGCATCCATTTACCTAGGAATGTCTCAAGGTTATCCTTCTTTATGGCAGAGTAGTACTCCATTGTATAAGAAAAAACCCACATCATCTTTATCTCTTCCTTGGTTGATGGGCATTTGGGCTGCATCCAAGATTTCACTATTACGAACTGTGCCACTGTAAACATAAGAGCGCATGTATTGCTGTGGTATGATGCTTTTCATTCTTTCGGGAAGATTCCCAGAAGGGGAATAGTTGGGTCAAATGGGACCTCCAATCCTAGTTTTTTGAGGAATCTCCACACTGATTTCCACAGTGGCTGTACCAGTCTACACTTCCACCAACAGTGGAGAAGTGTTCCTTTTTCCCCACAGCCCCTCCAGCATTTGTTATTGGTTGATTTCTTGATGATAGTCATTCTTTATGGGGTGAGATGGAATCTCAGTGTTGTTTTAATTTGCATCTCTCAAATGACCAGTGATGTTGAACAGTTTTTAAATATATTTATTCGCTGTTTGTATTTCTTCATCTGAGAAGTGTGTATTCATCTCAGATGCCCATTTTTGGATTGGGTCTTTAAATTTGGGAGGTCTGATTTTTTTGAGTTCTTTATATGTTCTTGATAGTAATCCTTTGTCTGAGGAACAACTGGCAAACATTTTTTTCTCACACTGTGGGTTGCCTCTTCAGTCTGTTGGTGGTTTCTCTTGCTGTGCAAAAACTTTTTAATAAGATGAGATCCCAGTTGTTGATTCTTTGTGATAGTTCTGGTGCAATCAGGGTTTTGTTCATAAAGTCTTTGCCTACACCAGTGTCTTCAAGAGTTCTACTTACTCTGTCTTCCAGCAGATTTAATGTTTCTGTTTTAATATTTAGGTCTTTGATCATTTCAACTTTTGTTTAGTGCATGGTGAAAGATGTGGGTCCAATTTTAATCTTCAGCATGTGTAAAGCCAGTTTTTCCAGCAGCATTTATTAAAGAGGCTATCTTTCTTCCAGTGAATGTGTTTGATACCTCTGTCAAAGATAAAGTGGCTAAGTATGTCTGCAGTTGTTTCTGCATCTTCTAATCTGTTCCATTGATCCTTGGGTCTGTTTTTTTTTTTTTGCCAGTACCATGCTGTTTTTATCATGGTAGCTTTGTAATATAATTTCAAGTCAGAGATTGTGATGCCCCCTGCCTTGCCTTTGTTGCCCAGAATTGCCTTTGCTATTCTAGGTCTCTCCTGGTTTTAAGTGAATTTTAGAATTGTTTTCTCTAGTTCTGTGAGATATGCTGTTGGAATTTTGATCAGAATTGCATTAAATCTGTATAACAGTTTTGGAAGTATGGCCATTTTCACTATATTGGTTCTTCCTACCCAAGAACAAGGGATATCTTTACATTTTCTGATATCCTCTTCAATTTCCTTTTTCAGAGTAGTGTTGTTTTCAATGTAGAGGTCTTTTACTTCCTTTGTTAAATTGAGTCCTAGGTCTTTCATTTTTTTGGATGCTATTATGAAAGGTGTTGTTTCCCTAATTTCTCTCTCTGTGAGTTTGTTATTCATGTACAGGAAGGCTATTAATTTTTGAGTGTTGACTTTGTATCCAGGAATGCTACTGAATTTGCTTATTAAATCTAGAAATCTTTTGGTGGAGTTTTGGGGTCTTCTATGTAGAGTATCATGTCATCTGGGTATAATGATAATTTAACTTCTTCCTTTCCTATCATTATTCCTTTTATTTCTCTCTCTTGTCTAATTGCTCTGGCTAATGTTTTCAGAACTAAATTGAATAAGAGTGATGACAGTGGACATCCTTGTCCTATTCCTGATTTTAGAGTGAAAGCTTTCAGCTTAGTTCATTTAGCATGACGTTGGCTGTTGGTTTGTCATAGATGGCTTTTATCAGATTGAGATAAAGACCATCTATTCCAATTTTCTGTAGTGTTTTTTTTTATCATGAATGGGTGCTGGATTTTGTCAAAAGCTTTTTCTGCATCTGTTGAGATGATCATATGATTTTTGTCCTCGTTGGCAGTGTTTGTATCCATGGTGTGTGTCGTGTGTGTTGGTATGTATGAATGTGCAAGAAATGTGATGTAGATGTGCTGGACCTTGGCATCGTGCTGAACTTGTTGAAGGTGGAAGTGGGGGAGCAGGTGTCAAGAGCTCAAGAGCCCTGGGCGCGAGGGGAAGTTAAAGGATGGAAGCTGCTGTGACTGCTGTGTGCTGTGGCGTAATGAACATGCACATCACTGAGGGCGTTCAAAGTTCCTATTTGGGGAAAGCACTAGGATAATCAAATGCAAGAGCTACATCGACTCAGGCTGTCTCCTAAATGTGGTCTGTTTGCAACTTCTGGACAAGAGTTTAAGGAGTGAGGGCTCTGGAACCAAACTGGCTCAATTCAGTGTCTTTTAAACGTGATAAACTTAGTAAGTTATTTAACACAAATGGTCTCATTTTCTTCCTCTAAAACGTAGACAATGATGGTACTTACCTCTTGGGATTATTGCAAGGATGTGGAGATAATGTATATGCCCAATGTGTTTAACAGAATGACTGTCACCTAGTTGGCATTTAGTGAATATTAGCTGTATGTATGTACATGCACATAAATACACATATACAAATGACCATTTACTATCCACACGGAGAAGCTATAGCAATGTCTTTGACAATAAATGATTTACAGTTGCTTATTTTTGTATCTTTCCATTTTGAAGTGCTGTGGAGCCTGTGGCATATTCTTTCAAAGTTAATTGATGACAGCAAATCTTTTCTTTCAGAGAGTGAGAGGGGATTTGGGTTTTGGAAAACATCACAAGTCCTTTGAAGTAAAAGTTGACAAATAAGATAAATAATCAAACTGGGTAATACAATTTTGAGCAAAAATCAGCGAATACAAGGGAGCATGACTTTAGGCATAAAAGGGCGTGCAGGATGCAGATAGGCAATCACTCGGAGACAAGGGACCATCATCATTTTGTTGGGTTTCTGGCTTCCTGGTATTCTCTGCTAGTACATCTCCGTGTTGTTTAAATATTGAGGACCCCTGGAGCTCAGTATCAGAGCCTGTTCTCTATTATCCTCCCATTCGCTGGGTGAACTCACAGCTTTGAACACCTTCGGTTGGCTGAGGTCCTCGTTCCGTAGCTTCTGCTAGCATCTAGGTTTTGGATTCTAAACACAGCACACTTAACCACGCAGTGGGCAGCTGCATGCAGATAGCTGCCGAATGGAGCTTCTCATCTTCACTGCTCCCTTCCCCAGCCAGCTGCTGCCTTCCTCTTCCTCCTCTCAGCTAATGAAACTCTGCTTCCAGGTGTTCATAGTAAACACTTTGGTGTCACACTTCATGCCTCTGTTTCTCTCCTACTCTGCACTTTGTTCAGCGAATTCTGTGCCCTCTACACTTAGCACCCCAGTTCTGCCAGCCTGGCCCGAGCCACGATCGTCTCTCCCCCCATTATGACCACAGCCCCCTCCTCCTGTTCTTGTTGTCTTCCTCAGCACTTTGCCATGGTGATCAGTCGTGTTACTCCACCAAGGCTTCCCATTGGACCCAGTTGCAGTCCTTACTGTGAACTACAAACCGTCTATAAACTGGTCTCCTTTCAAACCTCTCTGACGTCAGTGGCTCACTCACTCACTCACACCTGCTGCCCTGGCCTCTGCTACTCCTCGAGGACACCAGGAGCTGTGCCCCTTCCTCTGCGTAGAACACTCTCACTTCCTTCGGGTCTTTTCTTAAGGGTCATAGCCTATGCTACCCTATTTAGACATTTGGTTTCCTTTCCTCATACTTTCTTCCTTGCTTGATGTAGTTTTCCTTAGCAATTTCTCCTTTCTCTCTCTTTTTAGAAAGTATGTTTCTTAAAGGTAGCACATTTGCATGTTTTATTTACTCTTGGCCTCGAAAATGTCTGGTCCATGGTAAACAATAAATATTTGTTGAGTGAATGAAAACTTAATTCATCGCCCTTTCAGTTACCTTTTCAAAATGATGCAGGAACTAGGGAAGACACAGGCTTTGAGTATAGCAGAGAAAGCTGTGGATCAGAATCCTGGCACTCGGACTCACTTCTAGCCACCAAGAGTTGTATGGCTCTGGGGTTTATGTCCATGAGCCTTGATTTCCCCTTCTGCAAAAAAAGGCAGTTAGATGAGATGTAGAAATGGTTACTAGAATCTCTTCCTTCCCTGTGGTTATGTGACTGTAACAAGAAAGATGCTTATAACAATAAAGATTTATTTACTATTCCAGACCAATTAGAACATTCCGTGATAGCAGAAAGGGTGCATCTGTGTGTCTATTTTATTGAAGGTTAGCTCTAATGTTTTTGAGGAAGCACCAAAGCCAGACAGTGGCTAGAAGTGCTGATCCCCAGTGTTGCCCGCTGCTATTCATCGTGCTGGCTCAGCAGGCTCCCTCACCATGCTGGTAGCTTGTCTGGTATTATGCAGTGCAGCTGGCACTCTCACACCACGTTGTAAGTTTTCTGAAGTATTTCTGCGTCACACACCACCATGCAGAAGATGGGTCAACTTTTATAAACATCTCCACTTACAGATGTTGGGAGCAGAGAGCCAGAGCATGACGTTGGTGATGTCACAGAGAAAGTGTGTAGCAGGTCATGCCAGGATCTCATAAAAGGGTTCTTTTGCAGTAATTGGACTCCACCACTGTGGTGCAGAAGTCAGAACTGTTAGCATTTTTGCCAAAATCTCCAAATCCAGAGTGGTGGGTTGTTTAGAAACACTTACATAGGTGTTCCTGCAGCTCCTGGAGTGGGAGGAACATCGCAACATTTTGTCAGAGTTTGAAGATTTTCAATGGCACACAGAGTTGAGAGAACAGAGCGTCTTGACCGTGGCTCTGGGACAAGAACTCTCTTCTCGGCTTGGATCATGTGAAGATGACGGTCTGCCTAGGCATTTCACCAGGGCGGCAACAGAATCCTGTCCTTGGATTGCTGGTCAAAAACGGTGAATACGTGGAGCAGGCTGTGCTTTGCTGTTAAGCAACTCAGTGTGTTCCTCAGCTGAGAGCGGAAGTGAGTGATGACAACATTACGGGTCATTACGAGCCGGTGCAGAGTTTTAAAGCCAAGAATCCCAAATCAAACTTTGGGTAACCAGGAAATTTTTGACAGCATAGAAAGTATAAAAAATAGAAAAATACGTATGTGCAAGCTTAGGATTTGGAATGTAGTTGAGTTCATGGTTTGCTGTCTTACTGGGATTGATTTGTTTCAAGCCCTTGAAGATTTGCCTCTGGTGAGTTGGAATTAGAGACCAAAGCGTATCACACAGGATTCCAAGATTAGGTGTGTGGAAACTACCATGTATTTTTTTTTCCTGAAACAAAACAATACAAAACCAAACCAAAGCAAAACAAAACTGCATAGTGGTGTCTAAAAGCTGGGTTCATTAGATTTCCTTAAAATACCATAGCTTTTGGTGATGAGATTGAACATGTCATATTACTAGATCGTTGAGAGAACTGAGTGTAGTAAGTATGCTATGTACAGTATCACCTTTGGGTTTTCAGCCCCAGTGATGAGGTACTTAAGACAGGAAATGTCAGGGGCATATGCCTCGTGGGCCTGTTTACAGCTGGGCCCCAATACCATGAGACTCTTCCCAGTGAAAGCACAGAATAACTCTCCCACCTGGCCCGGCACCCCAGAGGGAATGGAGCTGCCAGAGCAGGGATGTCTGCACACACGCCTCATGTTCTAGCCTCCTGGGCCAGCAGATAAAAGCTCCTCAGAGTTAAGGAGTAAAGCAGGCTACACACATTTTTCAAAGCATATGAGAATGAAAAAAGCTTCAGTATAAATCAACAGGTAATGAAGACCTTTGAATAGTCCCACACACCGCGAAGATCACACTGAAAGGCGGCAGCAGCAGTTGTAAAACAGCACAGTGCAGAGAGATTGGGCATATTTGGGGCCACTCAGAAAGATGATCCTGGATGACCCCAACTGTGGCTGTGCTGTTAGTCACACGGGACACCTGCGTTTGCCAGGGGAACTGAACGTCAATTTCAGAAACTTGTCACTTATTATTTATTTTTGTGTGTATATTTTTTTAGTCTATGAGCATGGGTTGAGTCATTCCCAGTGAGCACTTTTGGCTCTCATGGTCTTGGCTAAAGGAACCCGTTAGGGATTCTTGTATTTGGATACCTGGACTAGGTGGATCTTGAATGTTACGGACGATTGTGAAGATTTTGACACTTAATGAATGTATTAGCAGGGCAAATTTTGTTTCAGTAGAATTTTATTGCTCACCACTCTGTGAGAGATATTGGTTAGAGTCCTTTCTATACATTGCTTTTGGGGTTATATACTCTCAAAATTATAATAGAGCTGTAGATTTCATTATAATCTTTGCTGCATAGCCCATAAAATTATAAGTGAACATTCTTGTAAGTCTTAAAGATGGTTCTACAAAAGCTATAAAATACAGTGGTATCTCGGTTTACGAACTTAATTTGTGTTATGATTTTGGGAAAGATGGTTGCATTTGGGTTTATGTGGGGAAGATGGCTGTGGTCTTGCTTGTCACTCAGTGCAGAGTTTGCAAATGGAAGCAAAATTTTACTGAATGCTTTTGTTGCCAAACTGAATTGTTTGCAAATGGAAGTGTCTGTGAACTGCTACTGTACAGACTAATACACACACACACACACACACACACACACGCACACACACACACGAAGGGAAACAAACTCTTTTGGAAAGGACATAACGGCAGCACTCAATCTCACCTGCCAGACTTTTCTGCACATCTCCTTTCTTCTTTATCAAGACCTAACTAACATGATCATTTAGCTCGTTTACCCATGTAACTCATTGTCCTTAGACATCGAGTAACTCATTGTCCTAAGACAGCCTCCTTTACTTGGTTTATGCTCTTCCCTCTGGAATATCTTTGGTCCTCATTTCCTTCCAATAATTCATGCTTATATCAGATGTCACCCTTCTCCCCCACTTCCCTCAGGCCTTCTCCCCTCCACTGTTCGGGTGATATACCCCTCCGAGTTCTCACTGAACCCAATGCAAATCACTGGATCACATTTTATTTATTTGTCTCCTCCAGTAGACACCAAGTTTCTTGAAGGCAGAGGCTGTATTTTATTTTTTATTAATCTTTGGGTTTCCCACTGTCTAGATAAGTTCTTGGTATATAGTAGCTGAAATAAATAACGTTTACTTAATTAAAGTGATACCATCATTCAAAAAGTACAAACAATCCTAAGAAGCAAATAGAACTTTTAATGAAAGAATATACCTTCGAATCCAGTTTTAAAGTCTAGTGAAAATAGCTCAGATCTGGCTTGATTTCCACTCACATGAGTTTACCACCAAACAGGCAAACAACCTTTTCAAAGAAAACAAGAAATAAACAGTCAGGTGACTCAACTCTTAAAGAAACTGTGCTCGAGGTTCAGCGGTCAGTGCTGAAGAGCAGAGAGCTGATGGCTGCCGCCTTCGGCAGCAGGAGGATGCGAGAGGCCACACCAGCATAAAGGGTCTGTCCACGACAAATGGCGATGCTTGCTTTGCTGTGGACTCACACCTTGGAATTCTGTTGTCAGTGGGTCATCAGGTCAATAGCCATCCTGGCCAAAGCCCAGCCATCAGCATCTACTTTCAAGTTCCAGAAAAAGCTTTCTTCAGTGTGGTGTCCAATGTTAGGACAAATAATGTCTGAAAAGCAGTAATTATGCCCAAAGTTTTTTGTGGCTATGGCTTTGACACAAAACCACACAAATATTTTACTAAAGATTTCCTGGAATTTTATCCATGAGATTTACCACCTGTGTATCATTGGGGAGAATCATATTCATATCACAAAAATGTAGAATTAAAATCACTCCTTAGATTCTAACAACTGAGAGAGCATCACATAAGAAAAAGAAAATAATCCTAAGAAAATAAGAAAAGTTCAGATTGAGGTTACAAAGGCTTTGTTTGGATGTTTTGTTAATAGAAGTCATAGAACTATGACAAAGAGCTGACAGATGGAATTTTCCACATGACATAAGAGAGGGAGCAATTTGCATCTTAGTGTTTTCCCCCAAAAAGCATGTGTGTGTGTGTGTATGTGCACATGTGTGTGCATGTGTGCGTGTGTGTGTGTGTGTATGCCTGGGGTGAAAGTGGAGATCGCTGGCTCACATCAGTGCTTTTGAGTGTTCCTAATGCCCTGGACTGCATATTCTGTCTTGTGATTCCCGCTGTCTCATTGAAATTATACAGAATTTTGCCACTCTCAGGCCCTTAGTTCAGGGCTAGCCACTTGCTCTATTGATAGTATGTACTTCAACTTTGGACTTCTGGAAGGTTAGCCAGGTTGAACGAAGTTTAGCTGGAGGATCAGATGATAGGATTTACTGTGAATCTGCCGTGGTGGGGTGGATTTTCAAACTTTCCCCCTTCCCTTCCTACTTGTTTTATTTCCCGTGTTTCCCCTACCCCGGCCCCTGTACTCTCTATTCGGCTGGGCGGCTTCTTATTTTTTTCCCATTGTCCTTAGAACCTGCTGCACTGGTTCCTACCTGGTCTCTTTGCTCATGTTCTTTGCCCAGAACCGAGCTGTTCTTCCCCTTTCAGCTTTGTACATCTAAAGTTCATCAGGTTGTAGCTCACCTATTTCTTCTGCTATTAATCTTCTCTGATTTCTCTCTTCTTGAGCTGTTAGAAGAATGGTCTGTTTTGCTTATTTTGCCTTACGTAATTATATCATTAATGCTGCCGTGGCACCTGTTGGCCACGATATCGCAGAATCTCTGCGATAACTTCCTTCCCTGAGGTTCTGACTCCAGGCTCTCTTCCTAACCAAACAGTGGTTGGGAACCACTTGTAATGTCTAGAACAGTGCGAAGCACATCGGTGCCGAGTACGTGTAGTATGAGTAGCTGGGAAGAATTAAAATCGAGACTTAAACCTGACATCTGTTTTCCATGCAGAAGAGAGATAGGTATTCAGAATGAAACCACTTGTACTGAATTAATAAAATTGACATTGCCATTTAAACTTTTGCTAATATACCTAAACTTTAATGCTCATAGTATAAGAAAGTGACTTTCTTAATGGACTCAAGAATAGAATTCTCATAAGTAGCCTTTTGGGGTGCCTGAATTTTAAAAGCTACTATTTACATAAATTCATAGAACCGTGAAGCCAAAAAGCCTAGTCAGACGGCCAATCACTCTGTATTTGACTTTGCCCATCTCCTCTTCTAGGGGATTTTACCTAGGGGAGGATGAAGAGGTCACAGGCCACCACAGAGTAAAGAGAGATGACTATCTGCCTTAGAGATGAAACAGGTCGGCTCTTATTTTTGCCTTTGGAAGCTGACCGACACTTCTGAGAGGCTGTCAGTAAGAGGGCTTACTGGGGGCTCCTCTGATCCAGGCTTTGTGAAGCCTCCAAACCCCAGGTGAGCTCAGCTATTTTGTTAGAGAAATAGACCCAACCCATTCGTTCAGGCTTATGGCTTAGATCAGACACCGTGAACCATTCCAAGAACTGCCAGGTCACAGTGTGCCTTTTGTTGCGTACATCACGTGCCTCTCACCTTTCCATGAAAAGCATACTTCCATCACTTGGCTTTTTCAGCCACAGGTCCGTTTCTGCGGAGGCTCCTGGCCCGGGTCGTCCTGACACTTTGACCCGAGCTGGGCGCCTCCCCTGCGTCTGACTCACCAGTGCGCCTGCTCAGAGGCCGGGGCTGGCGCTGCTGCTACAGCTCCCACCCGGCAGGCAGCTCTGCGTGGGGCCCGCGCGAGCCCGCACCTGCGGGAGCTCAGTGGTGCGAGTCCACGGGCAGGGTCCGATTCCCTGTGGGGTCGGTGTCAACCAAGAGCAAGGAAATCGGGAGCAGGAGGAGACCAGATGGAAGCCTGTCCTCTCTTCCCTTCCCGAGGACTCCCTCTTCTGTGCAGATTGTGTGGAGCCTGTCCCGCCGGCACGGGCTCTGCTTCTTCAGGTCCCTTGTGCAGCAGGTGCCAGCCTAGCAAAACATCACCCTGCGCTGCCTTCCGCCTCTCTGGCTTCATTCACACCTTCCCCTCTCTTGCTGCCTTGGAACTGACTGCCTCAAATAGATCTTCAGACCCTCATCCTGTCTGACGCTGTTCTTTCCCAGAGAATCTTGACCTCAGTGACACACAATGAGGACTAGTTTCTATGTTTGCCCCGTGGAGACTGTAAACCCCTTGAAAGCAGGAACCATGTCGCATCTTTTGTTTTACCTCCCCCAGTACCTGATATGACATAGTCCAAAAGGCCCAAGTCCCTGGAACAGACTTCTCCGTGAAAATAGGGGGAATCATAGAATAGAAATGTTCTTTGAAGTGTTCTTCAGATATGATCATTATACTGCCTTTGTCCTTATTGGCTAATATTTAAAATGGTCTCTTGTATATTAAATATAATGCACTATCTGAATCCAGGAGAAAGCAAGAAAAAGAAAGTTTTAACTAAGAAGGTAGTTAAAAATCCTACGGGTGCTTTTGGTATTTTTGCCGTTTTGTTATCATTACCAGCATGATCATTTTTCTTTTTTTTTTTTTCTGTGGGTACCGGGGGTCGACCTGAGGACCTCTCGCGCCAACAGGCACCCGTGCCGCTGAGCGATATCACCGGCCCCTTTTTCGTATGTGGGATCCGGGAGTCGAACTCGGGCCCTCGCGCTTGCAAGGCAGGCGCTTACGCCGCTGAGCCATCTCACCGGCCCAGCAGCATGATCATTTTTATTAAAAACAAATCTGACAATCTGTACAGTATATTTAAATGTCTTAGGTTTGGCTGTGTCTGAAAGGTGAGGGATAAGTAAATATAAAGTAGTAAGCATCTAAGCACTTTGCATGGGAAATAAAGGCAGAAAGCCCATTCCTCCCATGAGACGAAGCCAAACAAAGCCAGTTTGGGACTAAAGCAGATCTCAGAACCTTCTGCTGAATTTGCAATAAACCACCGGTGCTCGACATTCATCTCATTTAACCCTTAGTCCAGTACTTAGCTCAAATAGTGTACTTTTCAGTTTTTCCCAAATTGGATTAATGGTGGTAAAAGAAATCCTAAGAGGATGGTGGGAAGATTGTAAATCAGGGTAACTGTGGCTGAGAATCTATCTCAGTCATGAATGCTTGGTGTCTGAGGCTGTAAAATCTAGCATGAGTCCCACGTGCTCCATTCAAGTTTGGGCATGAATTAAACAACCTGCGTGTTCTAGGAATTTATACGTCAACCAAATATTAAGCCTACCCTTTTACCTTTCATTTCTAGCTTTATTCCCAAGGATTGTTTATGTGTACTGAGGGAGGGTTCCAGAGAAACAGCTAGTAACAATATTGCGTGTCAAGAAAAAAATAGCACTTAGAGACTGTATAGAAAGTATGCTAAATTTTAAGAGTCCTAAGGTTAAGCATTTCAGGAACTCTGACCTCAAGCAAAAACTGAGATCAGAGTGGTACAGATGGAAACTAGGAGGAAAGAATGATCCTTTTTTATTAAGCCAGAAACTGCATGTGTTATCATCATCTCCCTCTCCTCCTCCTCCTCCTTCTCATTATATTTACAGTGCTGGGGATTGAACCCAGGAGTCTTGCGCATGCTTGGCAAGCACTTTACTACTGAGCTCGCCCCAGTCCTCTCTCACTGATTTTGATGACAATCTATCTTCTGGAGTAGGTGTGATTATTCCCATGCACAGCTTGAGGAAACCGAGGCTCCTGTAGTTTTAATGGAGTGAAAGTCCCTGGCCTGTTGACTGTGTCATGCGCTGTTGGAAGAGCTGGAGTTTATTTTGTCTCTTGTTAGATGCTCTGTTGTAATCCATGAGGCGTTGGTGACTTTGCCAGCCTTTTAGTTTTATCATTTAGTGTAAACTGGAATGGCTTGGCTATTACAGGACAGGCAGGTGTTGGAGACAGTGGGCTGGGATACTTTGTTGGCAGGGTTCTCCAGAGTAACAGAAAGGAAACAAAGCCTCCTAGATCCGGTAATGTCTGCCATCACCGGAGGTTGGGCAGCAGACCATCAGTGTCTTCAGGATGATCCTGAGTTTAGTAATAAAGCCAGCTCCAGCCTAAGATGAAGACAATGCTGGAAGTCATTCCTTCCAGTTCTGCCTCTTGTTTTTTGCCTTTGGTTCTAGGTTTGGTACCAATATTCATGTGAGTTTTATTTTTGATACACTATAATGGAAAAGCCACAGAGCTACTTTGCCTGGAAAATTGATCCAGTTATTTTGCTTTCTGAATGTGTGTGTTTTGGATGTATTGCCACTGAAATATTCTCTGCCAGTGGAATGGTCACTCACCACTGACTCATGGAATACTTTGTTTTCTAGGATGGGCAATGCCTTAAATTGGAAATGGTCTGCCTTGTAATATTTCATAAGCAAACAAACACTGATGTGCTACTATTAAAAATGTGGAAATGTCTGACAGTGAGTCAAAAATCAAAAATATCTTTTTTCCCCCTTGTATTTAACCTACATTTTTACTCTTTTCATTTCTTTCTGCAGGAACTGCAGATGTGCAGAAATTTCCCTTCTTCAGTTTCCTGAGCTCACAGGTCACGTTGCTTTTTCACTGGAATCTCTACCTGGCTCAGTAACCAAGGCAACAAATCCCCAGTTAATGACTCACTAGAAATTCACTGTGGAGGTGGCTTATTAGTTTATTTTCCCTCAAGAGCTGGGATAAAAAGTGTGCTTGTGATTTTTTTCTTCATCTGTTTCTCCTTTCTCTCTTATTTGCAATCCAGACACCCTAAAGTAAATTTAATTAAAATCAGTAGATGAAAATATCAAGCACCTTTAAAATACTATTTGGGGACTCACAGTATATGCATATGTAAATATTATGGAGTTTAAGATTATTGTATTTTATGACTCTACTTATTTCAGTTTTCACATGGATGAAAATCAACAATAATTTTAAAATGATGGTTTTATATTTAAACATTATTCTTGTCCTTTGAAGCAAGTTTGAAGAAGGCATCTGACAGAGGATGCTAAGCATGCCTAAAGAGAAAGGAGAAAGAACAAATAAAATCTGATGGAAGGTTGAGTGGGAAAAAAGTCATTTTTATGAACAGGAATACATGTGGGAAGAAATTGGCAAGAGGCAAAACAAAACAAAACAAAAGTCCTTGGCATTATTCAAAAATATCCCATAGGATGCAAAGATGCAGTTGTAAGATTGAATACATCCACAGATATTTCTGGGAAAATTTTTTTTCTATGAAGATATTTAAAGGGAAGGAAAGGAAATGATGGAATGGCAATGGACGCATTTCTCAAGTGTCTGCAAGAGAGAAAAAGGCAGTAACACGGGCGAACACGGTCGCTTGGCTTGCAAGTGCTAAAAGGAACAGATGTTCTTAAGAAAGGTGTCCAGGAACAAGAGGAGACCAACAGGGGACTTGTCAGGCCTTTTCCTTGCCATGGGAGCTTTTAGTGCCATGTTAAAGAGGGAAAACATAACTTAAATCACGAGTTAGGAACTGTTAACTTAGGGAGTATTTTTGAAGCCCTATTAAGAATTGGAGACAATTCATGAAAAAATAGTCTTTATAAATGAAGAGAAGGTATTTATCTATGGCATCACAGTGGTCATAATGTCAAAAAACATAATTAAAAAATTGCACGATTTTGTTACATCAAGTGGGAGAAGGACACATTAATGGGCAGGGGAAGTCTAGATGTCTGGTTAGTATGTCTGTCATTCTTATGGTACGCAAAGCTGGAAGTTATTTCTGGGCAAAACAGGATTTTGCTTGATGGCCTGTGGGATGTGTTTGTCACTGGGGAACGTCATAGCAGCATCATTTAAAAGCACAGAGGACTACTGTCCCTTTGATCAAATGACTGCTAGGGAAAACTGTAACAAATCACCTGAAGATCAAAAGTGGATGCATGCTGGTAATCCCAGCACCCTGGAAGGCTGAGGCAGGAGGATTGCAAGTTTGAGTCCCACCTGGGCAACTTAGTGAGACCCTGTCTCAAAAGTAATTACAAAGATGGCTGGTGATGTAGCTCAGTGTGAAGATCCTGGGTTCATGCTCAGTACAAAAAATAAGATAAAGTGAAATAAAATAAAATAAAATATTGGATGTAATTCTGCAAGTGGGCTGGCTTTTCCCTCCTTTCCATGTTCCCCTCACCATGATTTTCTCTTTTCTTCTCCCTTCTACCCGAAAGCTTTGGGTTGGAGCTGTCTCCACCTCCAAGCTCCAGAGCCGAGCCTTCACCTGGCAGACTAAGCCGTCAGCACCTGCCAGCTTGGCCAATTTCACCCGAGATGACTCTGCCGAAGATTTTGGCTTGAGGCGGTGTTGGACTCTCCCTCTGGCACTGGGCTGGGTGTGGTGGGAACGCCCGGCAGGAGCCTGAGAGTGGAGTCCAGTCCAGGGAACAAAGCAGGGAGGTAACATCCCCTGAACACTGGCTACAGCCATGCTGGACGTCACCCCTTAGCTTGAACTTTCATCTAAATGAATATCATGTTTTTTTGCTTCAACCAGTTTGATATTTTTTTCCCCACTTGGAACTAAAAGACTTCAGAGCTAACAGTCAGAGCTCTTTAATCTCCTCACGGAGGGCAGAATTTCCAGGGTGGAGCCAGTAAGGCTTGAGTCACAGGCAGTGACTGTAGCCTGCGCAGCGGGTCTGTCTTCTGGTTAATTAGGGGCGTATCAGAGAAGAGTGTAAGGGCATGTAACATGCCTTCGAGACATCTGTATCTTAGCTAAGGAAAAGAAGCAATGCCAGTGAAACCAAAGAGCAATTAGGTACCACCCTTTTCTAGTTCGATTTAGTAAATGCACAAAAAATATACAGCCTGGTGAGTCGTTACAAGAAGGCTTTGAGAAGGCAGTGGGAAAATAGTAAATATGTAGAATTGCTGGATTAAATGTCTATCCATGGGCCAAAACTCAAGGGTTTCTTAAGGCAGGAAGTTTGAAATTTTAAAATTTCTTATACTTTATTCCACGGAGATTATCTATGTTAGTTAACATTTTAGTAGAGGATGAATCAGGTCATTTGACATGCAGACAGGTAACAGAAAGAATTCTTTTGGTTTTTAGAACATTATTTGGGAGCCAGGGCACCAAACAAAATATTTTAAATGCCTGTAGGAGATGTGAACAACATTTTTCATTAATAATGCAGTTCTCCTTAGAAGAATAAAGGCTGGTTTTTGCTATTTGTAAGTCAGTCTGTACTTTACAGACACTTTTCCCTGTATGAGAATGTACTGCAGACCTACTGCTGGTTAAAAGAAATATTTATTTCCCAACTACTTTGTTCCTACTGCTGCGAGGAAATAAAGTTGAAGGTCAGAAAGAAATGATACATTCTGATATTTTCAAGCACGAGCTGAGGTCAAAGTCTTTTTTCTTTTAAATCGAATAGGTGAGACCCCAGAAACTTGGTGAGTGACCGAGGCAGCCAGAAAGTTAATTGGGAATAGAATCTTTTTACTGAGATATTGAAAGTATAAGGCATCTTAGCATTGTCATTGATCTCCAGAGAAAAGGGAATGAATGTAATTTTTTAGGGTTAAAGACAAAAAAAAAAAAGTGAATTCTACACTGAAAGGATGTTGGAGACTTAGCAGTCATGTGACACAGGGCTTCAGTCTGTAAGTGAAATCTGGTGTGGAAAGGAGGTGATTGCTTTGTAAATTAAAAAAATAAAAAGAAGATGATGGGAAATATACTGAGCAGAGCAACAACTTTGTCAGAAATATTAATTTAATATTAATTTAGTGTCCATTTTATTCATTCCTCTCGTAAAGAAGAATTCAAAACATCTTGGATATTTTGAGTTCTTTAGAATAGAGCAGGCAGCTCTGTCCGTCGAGTCTGTTTGAAATTGCACTTAAGTTAAATGGAAATATGATGTGAAAGAAGGCTCCGAGGGCAGGAGATTGCAGACTGTTTCTCACAGCTGTCAAAAAAGTGCCCAAATGGGGAAATATCGTCTCTTTTCCTACTAAATAACTGGTTCTCAGAGCATAAACAGAAAGGCATTGATATCTTCCTGCTGGTTTGTGTTATAAAGCACAAAGCAATGGTTATTAGAGAGAAGCTATGTCACAGGTAAAGCACAAAATTAACAGACTGCCAAATTAGTCCCGTGGCAGGGCTGCATACGTCTCTATGAGCTTTACCAGAAACTTCTTTGTTAAGCCACAAGCTGGGAACCAACAGCCCTCATAAAACAGTACAGTGACTTCAAGACTAAGAAAATAGAAGGCTGGGACAGACGAGAGGCCAGCCTGGGTCTTCCAATCGTTTAGTGTTACGGTTAAACATGCCCTGGTTGATAAATATTATTACAAAAATAACAAGAGAATCTCCTCAAGAGTGTAGGAGTTAAATGCCCTTTGAAGACATTATGTGTTTAGGGAATCAGGGCTAATAAAAATAAAATGGACTATATTATTACTTAGTGAAGGCGCTCATTTCTTTGCATATAAGTGCTCTGTTTTTTTTGTTTGTTTGTTTTTGGTTTTTTGACTGACTTCCTGCAAGGCCTCTGTACATTTACTATTGTCCTCTTGCAATTCCCCTTCCACGTTGCAGCCTGGGTGATCTTTACACAAGAAGGTCGGCTGTGTCCCCTTCCCCTCCCCAAAGTCCCTCCAAGACAGCCGTGCCAGTGCACCTTACAAACCTTAGGTCCCAGCTGCTGTGCTCTGAAGTCCATTACTGCTTTGTCCTCAAGGCTGAGCTTCCTACAAAGCTGCGTCCTGCCAGTGGTGGAGCGTGGCAATTGATACTATGGCAAGCCCTTCCTGGAGGTCATGGGCCTCCTCTGCTGGGCCACTTGTCTTGAGGACCCTCAGATGGCCTTGCCATACAAGCCTTCCTTAGCCTACGCAGCAGGCTAGCATGTTTCCACCAAAGTGACTAACCTTCCCGTGTGGCCAGAACTGGCTGGGGTTTAGTCTCATGTGCCAGGACACCTCACCCCCAGGCAAACCCCACTTCCACCCAGTCTTCCTTCCCTTTCTCCTTCATGATGGTCAGACTCGACGGTGATCTGACTGCTTCTACCTTACTTCCTCTCCTAGGATTAAATGTTGATAGCTTGGTCCTGTGTGGCAGGGTAAGAGGTGGTAGAAGCTTCAGAGGTGGGGCCCAGTTCAGGAATTGCCCTCAGAAGGAATGAAGTAGTTCTCATGGGACCTCCGTTGGCTCTCAGGGGAGAAGGTTGTTATGAAAGAACCAGGCTGGCCTCCCCACCTCTGTCTTCCTGCCTTGTCACATGATCATTCTCTCACACAATCCAGCCATGACGCTATCTGCCTTTAGGTCCTCACTACAGGCTGAATGGATGGGACCATGGAAACTTGGATTTTCAGCCTCCATAGCTGTACACTGAAGCAAACCTCTCTTCTTTATAATGGACCCAGCCCAGGTATTTTGTTGCAGCAATGGAAAAGGACTAAGACAGTGCTAGATGGCAGTTTGTGAAGGCGATGCAAAAGCAACCAAGGTGCCATTGCGGATACTCTTTTTTTCTCCCAGAACTCTCCTCTCCTCCCTTCTCTCAGTCCCTCACAGGTTGTCTAGTTAAGGCCAGTGCATGAGATCTTTCCTCAACTGGGATTTCTGGAGAAGATGTGCTCACTCTCTTCACTGAATCAGGTTTACTGTTCGTATGCACCCTGAGTACCAAGAACTGTGGCTAATAGCACTGCTATAAATGAATATTTGATTTAATAATGTTACTGGACAGTAACTGTTTACTGGACTGGACAGTAAATCCTAGAAGAGCAGAAACATGTCTTTTGAAATTTGTTATTGCCTCTGTATTCCTGGCTTTAAACATGTCACCTATAAACAAATGAATAGTTTTTCTTGAAACATTTTCCTATCAGCAGTGAGCATCAGTGAAACATCTCATGTAGTCAGTGGTAATATTCTCCTCTAAACCTCTGCCTCTTACATTTGTTTTTCTTATTTGAAAAGACCAGGTTAATGAAAATCCCCAAGAACTCACATCAAAGTGCAACTGGCTCAATGGACTTGAAATAATTATTCTTTGTACTATGTTCTTTTTAATATTTTAGTATCAAAGTTAATATGCACACAGTTGTCAAATATTACACAATTAATATAATGAAACATAGCTTCCCCGTATAATTTGCTGTCTCATTCTGATTTTTGTAATTTGAGTTTTCTCTTCATTTTTCCTTATGATCTAAGTAAAGGTATGTCGATTCTGTTGATGTTTTCAAGGAATTAGCCTTTGGTTTTATTTTTTTTCTCTCATTTTTAAATTCTTTATTTCATCTATCTCTGCCCCAATAGTTATTATTTTCTTCATTCTTGTGCTATTGGGTTTAGTTTGCTATGCTTTTTTTTAGTTCCTTAAACTATAAGTAGTTTGTTGATTGAAAATCTTTCATATTTTTCAATGCCAGCATTTATAACTATAAATTTCCCCCTTAATACTGCTTATGCTGTGCCCCATAAGTTTTGGTATGTTGTACTTTCATTTTTATTCATTTCTATTTTTTGTTCTTTTTTTTTGGTGGGTACTGGGGGTTGAACTCAGGACCTCGCGCTTGCGAGCAGGTGCTTGTGCTGCTGAGCGATATCACCAGCCCTTTTTTCCTTTGTATGTGGGTACCGGGAGTCGAACTCAGGACCTTGTGCTTGCCAGGCATGTGCTTATGCTGCTGAGCTATCTCACTGGCCCTTCATTTCTATTTTTTAACTTCCCTTGTAATTTCTTCTCTCTGATCAATTGGTTGTTCAAGAGTACATTGTTGGGCCGGGGATATAGCTCAGTGGCACAAATGCCTGCTTGGCAAGCACAAGGTCCTGAGTTTGATTTCTGGTACCAGAAAAAAAAAGCACATTGTCTAATTTAGACAAATATTTGAATAGTTCAGTTTTCCTTCTGTTATGGATTTTTAATTTCAAACCTTTGGGGTCAGAGGAGATACTTTGTATAATATCTGCCTTTTAAAATCTATTAAGACTTAATTGGTGGGGTATCTGGAAAATGTTCCGTAAGCGCTTGAGAAGGCCATCTCTTCTTTGTTGTTGGATGTAGTATTCTATATATGTTCCGTCCATTAGTGAGAGTGAAGTCTTAGAGTTTTCAACTATTATTGTAGAACTACTTCTTTTAATGATGTTAATTTTGTTTCACATGTTTTGATGGCATTAAGTGTATAAATGTTAATAATTATTATACCTTCTTGCTGCACTGAAGCTTTCTTGTTACATAATATCCCTCTTTTGGTCTTTTATAACCTCTTAAATTTAAAGCCTGCTTTTCCCCTGATGTTAACATAGCCGCTTTTACTCTCCTTTGTTAGTTTGCACAGAAATCTTTTTCCATATTTCACTTTCATTCTATTTGTGTCTTTGGAGCTAAAGTGAGTTCTATAGACAACATATAGTTGGGTCATTTAAAAAATCTATTCTGCCAATCTCTCTCTTTTGTTTGGAGAGTTTAATTCATTTATTTTAAAGTAATTACTGATAAGGAGGGACTGACTTCTGTTATTTTACTATTTGTTTTCTGTCTTATAGCTTTTTGTCCCTAATTTCCTACATTACTGTCTTCCTTTGTTCTTAATTATTTTTGGTAGTAGAACATTTTAATTCATGTTTTCTTTCCTTTCTGGTATGTTCTATTGCTGTTTTCTTTGTGGTTGGCATAGCAATGACAGTTCACCTTCTAAAATTATAACTACCATAGCTTGATTTCATGTAAATACTGTCCCTTTATTGCTTCGATTCAGCCCTCTTGCTATCACAAAATTACCAATCTATATGTCATGTGTCCAAAATCATAAATTTATATAATTTTTAGTGCATCAATTTCTTACGTTATCTAGAAAAGGAAATTTGGAGTTACAAGCCTAAGTTACAATAATACTCGCTTTTATACTTGTCCATATACTTACCTTTATTGCAGTCTATCCTTCCAGTAGCTTGGAGTTACTGTTTGTGTCATGCATTTCAATGTGCAGATCCAGTTGTAACAACCTCCTTCAACTTCTACCTATTTGGAATGTCTTAATTTTTTGTTCACTTTTGTAGAGTAGTTTTGCTGGATATAGGATTCTTGATGAACAATTTCATTCAGTACTTTAAATATATCAGCCCACTGTCTCCTGGCCTCCAAAATTTCTTGTGAAAAATCTGCATATAATCTGAGTAAGAATGTCTTGTTTATAACAAGTCATTTCTCTTTTATGGCCTTTGAGATTCTCTCATTGTCTCTGTCTTTCAACAGTTTGATTTTTATGTATGGTAGTGTGGTCTGAGTTTATGCACTTGAAAGTTCATTGAGTTCATTAATATGCATGTCTTTCACCAAATTTGGGACAATTTTCACCACTGTATCTTCAAATATTTTCTCTACCCCATCTCTGTCTTCTCTTTCTGGAACTCATGTGAAGTGCATTAATTCAGCAATGGTGTCCCCTGGGTGCCTTAGACGCTGTTCTTGTTCCTTCACATTTTTTTCCTTTCTATTCCTCAGACTTGATTATTTCAAGAGTCTTTTCTTTAAGTTGCTGACTCTTTTTACTTTTTTTTTTTCTTTTTCTTTTCTGCTTTTGAGACAGGGTCTTGCTATGTAGTCCAGGCTGGCCTTGAACTCACTATGTAGCCCAGGCTGTCCTCAAACTCACACATCAATCCTCCTGCCTCAGCCTCCTGAGTGCTGGGATTACAGGCATATGCTGCCATGTCTGGCTCAGGTGATTACTTTTACTACCTGCTCAAATCTGTCTTTGAATCCTTCACATAAATTTCTCATTTTAGTTATTTGTAGTTTTGAGCTCCAGAATTTCTTCTTGTTTTCTTTTTTAGGTATTTTGTTTATTGATGTTTTAGTTTTGCTTACATATCTTTGCTTACACATGCTCAGAAACCATGAGCCCAAATAAACTTTTCCTCCTCTAAGTTGACTTTCTCAGGTATTTGGACATATTAATGAAGAATCTAACACCATTATTATTGTTAATATCTTACTGTGCCTAATTTTAAAGTTAACTTTTATCATAGATATTTATGTATAGAAAGAACAGTGCATATAAAGTTTGATATTACCATGGTTTCAGGTACCCATCGTGGTCTTAGAGTGTATTCCTCGCAGATAAGGGGGGGTTACTGTATTGACACACAGCTTTTTTCTTTAGAGGGATATATAGGTTAGGGAAAAAAATAGAACTGAATTTATTTTGCTCCACACTTGCCAGTTTTTAGCCACTGCTGTGAGAGAAGGCTGTGACAAACAATAGCCAGGAATATTCCTGCACCTTCAAACTGAACTTCCAGCTGATCTCTGGGAGGAGAGCTGTTAGTAAGTCCTTTGATGGGGTGGAGAGGAGAGGCTATGTCCCTATCACATAAAATATTAATTTAAAACTTGATCAAGGCATGCAGTTCAGTTGCACACCTGCTTCTCATCTCCTGAAATGTATGTGTTGGTGCTGGTTTTTTTTTCAG
Source organism: Erethizon dorsatum (assembly GCA_028451465.1). Classification (NCBI taxonomy): domain Eukaryota; kingdom Metazoa; phylum Chordata; class Mammalia; order Rodentia; family Erethizontidae; genus Erethizon; species Erethizon dorsatum. The sequence goes on along the minus strand of CM051838.1, from coordinate 26,558,840 downwards.
TCACAGAGAACTATGGATGCATACTGACAGAAATCCTTTCTGTTTATACTCAGCACAGTTTCAGCCTTTTAAGTTTTCAATCCTTTTATCATTTATTTTCTCTAATACATACATCACTGCAAAATCAAATTAAAAATGAAGAAGATGAAGCAGACCCCTGAAAATCACCTGTGACCACACAGCCCTCGTGGGGACAGGAAAGCTGTCCTGGAATGAGGATGCCAGCAGCTGTGGTGCTTTCCTCATTACTGGAACTTCTGAGGGCGACACAGGCTGGTTGTGAAATGTCTTTTCTGTAAACCTTCCAGCCTCAAAGCTCCGCGCTCCCATGGGGTGATCGTCTTTGAAAGAAGGCAACGGTGTTTGGCTTTCTGACACCCATCTGCTTTGCTCTTCTTTTTCATTGCTGTTTCTTTGGTTGCATATCTCTGTTCACACACATGCACACAAATGCACACTCACAAACACACACAAACTCACACTATTAAACCTTGGGCTTTGATTTTTTTTTTTTTTTTTTGTGGGTACCGGGGGGGTCGACCTCAGGACCTCGCGCGCCAGCAGGCGCCCGTGCCGCTGAGTGATATCACCGGCCCCTTTTTTCGTATGTGGGTTCCGGGAGTCGAACTCGGGCCCTCGCGCTTGCAAGGCAGGCGCTTAAGCCGCTGAGCCGTCTCACCGGCCTGGGCTTTGATTTTTGCCATTAGGTTTTTGCTAAGATGTTATGGCGTGGGTGCAGTCACATTACTTCATACTTGAGATCATCTGAGAACCCCTAAAGCAGGATGACACAGTTATCCTCCCAGACTTCTCTGGTTCTGTAGGACCTAATGAGAGGGATAGATATGTGGAAATATGGAATGATTGAACTAGGAAGCCCTGAATACCTGGACACTCCCTATTTTATAATGGCTAACATCCAACAACCAGGCTTCTAATTAGTAATCTTAGCAATTATTCCACTTAAAGCATTGTTATGGTCCCGGTCAAGGAAGGCTAAAACAGCACTCTGAGAAATGAAAGTGTTGATTGCAGTCTACATTAGATGATTGAAAAGGAAAATTGTCCTAATAATAATAATTATAGATTCCTAGACTACAGGAAAAGTATATAATGTAACATAAATATAAGACAGCTCTAAATATAATCAGAGGACAAAAACAATATGTGAAATTCAATATAAACTTTAGAAGAGCAAGAACTTACTTTGGATAATTTTCAGTTATATCAATGAAAACAAATACAATATTTATGCCATCCTTTATTTTTAATTGAATGGTAGTAGAATGAACAATAATTTCTAATTGAAATTAGGGAGATTTACCTAGAATTTGTTTAAAAACAGGAAGGAATACATTCCTATAAAATCCCCAAAGAAATATGATGACTTCTCCATAAGAAAAAATTGGATATTTCAAATTTATTGAGATTTTACACAGTATAAATGCACAATTTTCTTTCTAAGCTAGAATTTTTAAAGGAATTTTTAAATATTTTCTTGATGCCTGAGGTACTGTCACGTTAGAGTTAATTTTTATTCTAGGATTATTTAAAGAAGCTGCTGACCTTGACTGCCATTCCACTGATACTCATGTTATTTGCCAGGAAGAATAATAATTAGTATTCAAAGGGTGATGTCGAGATTCTTCTATCTGATGGCAGCGTTTTCAAGGAGAAAGAGGCATTCAACAATTGGAGGTTCGGCGTTCTATACGTGGCCTTCAGGGAGATGTATTTCATTGAGCTTCAGTGCAGTCTTTCCTTTGCCAGGTTTAGGTAGATTTGAAAAAAAAGTTAAACAGAGTTTGAATTATGAAGTATTTAAAAGCAGTATTCTAAATTGTTAACGTACCAAGCTCTTAAAAACAGATACTGTAAATATCACGAAGAGATGCCCATCCATACTGAATAAATTTCATGTAAATGACACAAACGAAGGGATAATCCATTGTTGTCTTCTATTTAACTATGAACTCCTCTGACTATGTTTAGAACTTTGGATTTCTATTGATTCTATGCTAAATTGCATGAAGCGTATGTGAAAATGATGAATAATTTCTGTTACGTGGCATCCAAGTCAGTACTCATAAAACACGGGCAATATACTCCCATTTTGCTGGGAGTTCTCTTTCAAATCAAATTGAAAGAAATAAAATATAACTTTCTGAAAAGGTGCTGACTGATTGGAAAGATGTCTGAAGAATGAGGAAGAGCGTAGTTGGAGGTTGCGAGTTGCATTTTGGATGAAGCGTTATTACAACGGGGTACAAAGCAGCCAGCGCGGGTGTGGGCCCTCACCGAGAAGTTAGGAGAGCCGCATCATAAAGCCCTTTGTCGGGCTTTGGGGAACATTTAAGGAGTCTAACCTTTCGCCATCTGAGCTGAGGATAATGATGCTGATGCTGGAGTGGGGGTGATTTAGTACTGACACTTACTGCTCCATTGGTCACCAGGGTTTATTTGGAAGACATGACTGACTTGGCAGTTGTTCATAATTTACTATGTGCAGATCTCTCCAGTTCACCAGCAAAAGAATATACAGTGTCCTTACAGAGGCAGCGTCAGTTAGAGATGACTGGGTTCTGCTCTGGTAGCAAACAGCCCAAACCTCAGCATCCTGAGGGCTCTAACCCTGCGCTGTGAAGTTACACAGAAGGAGCCGTGCGATCAGCGGCAGCAGAACTCAAAGCGGAGCTGGCAAAGGGTGCACAATTCTCCTGGTGCCGCTAGAATGACATTTGCTTCACTTGGGTGCTCACCAGGAGGGTGCAAGGAATAATCCCAAATTCCATTGCATTTAAGTCATTTACCTAAAATGTTGTAGAAAAGGACTGTAAATAGAGTGGTAACCACAAGAAACTTGTTTATGACACCCTTCCCTCCCATATGTGATCTTTAGAGTTTGTTTCAACCTGAGATGCGTTATATTATCTGTCCTTTAGCAGTTTGGGTTTCTCTATCATGCAACGAAAGAGCATTCTTGATAATTTTGAGGTTCCAGGAAGTGATAAATGATTTCACCTAAAGGGCCGGGGAAAAGCAGGTTTTAGTTCTAGCTCTTCGCCCTCTCGCCCCCTTTATACTAACTTCCTTTATGGTCGATATGAACTAAACACAACATTCAGAGATCCCTAACTTCAAGGAGGTGAAGTGACCCAGGTCTTTGTCAGGCCTGCGATGGTCTGAATTTTCTTGCATCGTTTAAAGACACTATGTCTGTGGCCTTACCATCAGGTGGTATTCATTTGGGTATAAGGTTTCGACAGAGAATTTGAACATGCTTGGAAGTGTTTGCATCCCAGGTTTTCTACTTAAGCGACGTCTCTATGTTGTTGTCTATCTGAACTGCACCGAGTTCCCTGTCTTTGCCTTTTGGAGGAGAAATAAATTTGGAGAATAAACCATCGGTTCTTAGATAAACTAGCACATGCTAGACAATTTAATTAGTCAAGAATTTGCATTCTCCAGTTGCTGGGAAAGGACATGTCTATACTTTTATCAGTTAGGATCAGGAGTTGCTGTCTGATATGAGGATATATGTGAGTAAATTTGATTCTAGCTTTAAATACAATATTAAATATTTTTCATACAGAGACAGCTATACATATAAAATTGCCGTTGCTATTCCTTGTATTTTCTATTGTTTTCAAACATCTATTAAACTCAATAACTTGTTAGTATTTTATTACAATTTATTTATTTATTTATTTATTTATTTATTTATGTGGGTACCGGGAGTCGAACTCAGGACCTTGCGCTTGCCAGCAGGTGCTTGTGCCACTGAGCTACCTCACTGGCCCTACAATTTATTTTATTGTATATAAAAACTTAGAAAGTGAGCAATCTTATTTCAGTAAAAGAAAATGATATATGTATATATATTTAAATAATTGAATATAGCAATTAAGCAATTGGGGTCTTTCAAAAGAAGAAAATAAGTAAACTGTATAATCAGCAACATTCTGCTAAAATAACTGGTAAGGTACATGTATGATTCATATGATTTATCTTCAATAAATATTGAATGTTATTTTGTAACAATATTAAACACTATTTCTTGTTTCTTATGGTATATTTTTCCAGTTCACAAATAATTTCTTAAATATCTCTATTGAGGCATAGTTTCTGACTGTAAGATTCAATCACTGTAAACCTACAATTCAAGTTCAAATTCAGTTTAGGACATCACTGTTACCTCCAAAATTTCCCTCGTTTCCATTTACAATCAGTCATTGCTCACACCGTCCACTGTAGGCAACCACTGATGTGCTTTTCTTCGAGACTTTTAAATGAAAGTATTAAATTTATGATTGAAATGGAATCATAGAATATGTAGTACTTAAGGTCTTTCAAGATTTATCCATACTGTAGGACATGTCAATGATTTGTTACTTTTTATTTCTTGCCAATATTCCCATATTATTTATCCACTCAGTAATTGATAGCCATTTGAATGTTTTTGGTTTTTGGCTATTATGGATAATTGGAGTGTGAATATTCATATAAAAGTCATTTGTGGATATATATTCTTATTTCTCTTGGGTACAGATATCTAGGAGTGGAATTGCTTGATTATATGGCACATTTATACTTTAATTTTCTTTCTTTCTTTTTTTTTTTTTTTGTGGGTACCGGGGGGTCGACCTCAGGACCTCGCGCGCCAGCAGGCGCCCATGCCACTGAGCGATATCACCGGCCCCTTTTTCGTATGTGGGTTCCGGGAGTCGAACTCGGGCCCTCGCACTTGCCGGGCAGGTGCTTAAGCCGCTGAGCCATCTCACCGGCCCTATACTTTAATTTTCTAAGGGTACCGCCAAACTGTTTTCTGAAGAGGCTGTACCATCTTGTATTCTCACCTGCAAAATAGGAGGTTTCCAGTTTCTCTGCATCCTTGCCAACATGTGATATTATTGGTCTTTCTGATTATAGCTATTCTAGTATTTGTGTATAATGGTATATCATTTTACTTTAGTTTGCATTTTTAAGCAGTTACTAATGATGTTACATATCTTTTCATGTGTTTATTAGCTATCCATATGTCTTCTTTGTTGAAATATCTATTCAAATATTTTGCCCAATTGGTTTTTGTTAGGTTATTTTCTTGTTATGGAGTTGCAAGAGTTTTTCTTTCTTAAATATATTCTGGATACAAATACTCAGTTATAATGGTTTGCAATTATTTTTTCCTAGTCTTTAGCTTGCCTTTTCATTTTCTAAATGATATCGTTCGAAGATCAAGAGTTTTAAATTTTTGATGAGGTACAATGTATTTCAATTTTCAATTCTTTCTGTCAGTTTTGTACTTTGGTATTGTGTCCTATTGTCTCTTAAATTTATTAGTTTCAGTAGTTTTAAAATTCATATATTTCCTAGGATTTTCTACCTATATAATCATGTTATCTGCAACCTGGTGAGCTGGCTCCCAAACTTAAGGGATTGCATTCAGTTATTCATAATTATGTATGGTCTTAGCTATAAGTTTTTGGTAGATCTCTGCCTTAGCTATTTTCTCATTGCTGACACCCAAAGTTGAAGGAGGAAAGGTTTATTGTAGCTTACAGTTTGTAGAGGGTTCAGTCCGTAGTCTGCTGGCTCCAGGGTGGCATGGCATAGAGGAGAAACAGTCCATGGCAAAGCAAAGCAGGCAGAAGGTGGCCAGCAGTGAAGTGGCAAGCAAGAAGAGACAAATGACAAACAGTGATCCTCTTTCTGTCCCTTATATCTTATCCAGACTGCCTGCCCTTAGGGCAGATAGCACACCCAGGGACGGGGCAGCTTTTATCCTAGCATCGCACTGTAAGTCAGTACCAGCATCACATCCTTGATCCCAGCAGCTCGCACCCTAGTTCCAGGCATATCTAAAAGGTTCCACCTGTGACCACGTGAGGCTTTGGGGGGACATCTAGATACAAGCCATAACAATCTCCTTTGTCACATTGAAGAATTTTCCTCCTGTTCTTAGTTCATTGAAAGTTTTAGTCTTGAAAGGGTGTTGGATTTTGTCAAATGCATTGAGAGAGAAGATTTTGGGCTTATATCTCTTAACATGGCAAATCACATTAACTGATTTTCAAGTGAAGCGAACCGTGGATTCCTGGGGAAATTCCTACTTGGTGAAGGTGTGTGTCCCTTTCCAGATGCTTCTGGATTTGGTACGCTAATACTTGGTGAAGGATTTTGGTGTCTATGCTCATATGAGACATTGGCCAATAATTTTTATTCTTTAAAAAAATGTCAGGGCCGGTGAGATGGCTCAGCGGCGTAAGCGCCTGCCTGGCAAGCGCGAGGTCCTGTGTTCGACTCCCGGAACCCACATATGAAAAAAGGGCCGGTGATATCACTCAGCAGCACGGGCGCCTGCTGGCGTGCGAGGTCCTGAGGTTGACTCCTGCTACCCACAAAAAAAAAAAAATGTCTTTGCTTGGCTTTATCAGGGAAATGCTGACTTGATAAAACAAATTGGGAGTTTTTTCCTCTTCCTGTAATTTAGAAAGCATTTGCTTTAGGATTGGTAATGTTGTTTTCCTTCAGTATTTGATAGTGAATCAATCTGAGCCAGGGCTTTTCTTTCTGGGAAGATTTAAAATTATTAATATAATTTCTTTGCTTGAAATACATCTACACGTGCTTCCTATTTGTTTTTGATGAGGTTTTCATAATATAAATTTTTTTTCTCTTTCATCTAAGCTGTCTAATTTGTTGCCATAAAGTTGTCCATAACAGTCCCTTAGGATGCTTTTAATTTGTTTATAGTCTGTTGTATTGATGTCTTTTCTTCCTTTCTTTTATTTGGCAATTTTTGTCTTCTCTTTTTCTCTCAATTTACTTGAGGCTTATCAATTTTGTTAAACTTTTCAGAGCCAACTTTTGGTTTGACTGATGTCCTTTATTGTTTTTTTTTTCTATTTCAATTTTTCTACTCTGATTTTATTTTGTGTGTCCACTTGGTCTTTTTTTTTTATAAGTTTCTCAAAATAGAAACTTAAATATTTAAAATTTTATATTCTTTTTTTTCTAATACAAACATTAAAGCTATAAATCTTGTCTAGGCAACCCATTTAATCAATTTGATATGTTCTGGTTTTACTTTCATTCATTTCACAATATTTTACAATTTTATTTTTGTTATCTTCTTGACCTACTGGTTATTTAAAATTGTATTATTTATTTTCCAAATACTTAGGGGATTTCCTATATTTCTCTCTTTCGTTGACTTCTGATTTAAATCCATTTGTTTCAGAACACATGCTTTGCATTATTTCAGTCTATCTGAGAATAGGCCATTGTAAGAACTTGGGTGTTCTATTTTGGGATGAAATGTTCTGTATACCTCAACTAGATAAAACAGGTTGGTAGTCTTCTATATGCTTACAGATTTTCTCTCTGTTTGTGTTACTGGGTTCTGGGGTGCTCTAGGTCCTTCTAAAGATTCTTTCTAGTTCTTGCTGTCCTGAACAAAGAATTGGACAGGAAAGGAGGTAGCCAGGTTTTACATTTATTACAAGTAGGAACAGAAATATGCTCTGCAGAGTGCAGCGCAGGCCACCAAAAGAGCTTACAGTGGTTGCCAGCTTAATATCAGCCCTATCCTCATTATGACATCAGATCTAGGTCGTCTTGTCAAAGACCTGCTTGATTTTGCACCAGAAGAATTGAAGATAGTGTTCCCTGATTGGTCACAGGTGTAGCCCTTGGGAACTGTTCTGTGCTTATGCCCTGGATCTCGTGATTGACAGGTCATGCCCACCTTCCCAGCCCACTGGTCACGCCCTAATCTCTCACCTCAGTTGTTGTATCAATTAATGATAGATAAGTATAAAAATTTAAAAGTATAATTGTCAAATTGTCTCATTTTTTAGCTGTCTCATTTTGCTTAAAATATTTTCAGGGTCTGTTATTAAAACAAAAGATTACAAAAGATTCTTTCTTTTTCTACCTCTTCATGTTGGACCTGTTTGTATCTTTGAAGGCTATTTCTTATACAAAGCGTATAGTTGGATAGTATCCTTTTATTTTCCTAATTGAGTTTGTACATTTCTTAATTGAATTGTTTAGTAGTTCATTCACATTTAATGTAATTTTGTAGGGTTAAATTTGCATATGTCGGGCCGTTGATATAGCTCAGTGGTATAAGCGCCTGCTGGCAAGCGCGAGGTCCCGAGTTCGACTCCTGGTACCCACATTAAAAAAATTTGCATATGTCATTTTGTTTTTTATATGTTTCTCATCTTTGTTTGTTAACTCTGGTGCTACTCTACTGCCTTCTTTGTTCAGTAAGAATTCTTAAAATTCCATTACATTTTCTCAGTTGATTTATATGTTATCCAAACTCTGGGTTTGTCTCATTATTCTGATTTTTTTCTCTTTTTGTAGCTTGTTTTATTTGTGCTGTGTAATTTAATATTTTTTACCCTGGCTTTATGGTTTTAATTGCTCAGTTTTAAAATTTAATTTAAAATTTTTATCCTGACTTCAAATGGATTGCCATAGAAAGTATAAGTATATATAGTTTAGAGGTCAGCCAATAATATGGACAAATATTATGCTCAAATATTCTTACTCAGTAAAGTTTCACATTCAGTCAATATCATCGTGATTTGGGGAGCATATTCAAAGTTTTATCCAGCTCTCTAGTCTCCTATGGCTTTTAATTTGGCCTGGATGGGTTGGGTCTTTCTCATGCATGTATGTAGTAGTTCTTTAGTCATCGAGGGATGTGGGAAAGTTATATAACCCGTCTATTCTTATTTTCAGGTTTTCCCTGTTAAATCTCTAACAGACCTACTTCTTGTCCAATTCAGGCTGCAATTTCAGGTTAGCAAAGTTGCATGTTTTTGTAGCACGCCACTTTTAGCTGACAAGATTACAGGTTTCTTCCTATTCCCACGAAGTTGATGTTATACCCCCTCAGACAAATAGCTGCTCTTTTTAAAGAGCAATTTCATGGGATAAAGCTACTGTTTTTACCAGCTGAGCTGGTAGGGGCTGGAGAGTTGAGTAGAAACCTCTAGGCAAGAAGACGATTGACTGTTAGAGTTCTTACCCAAAGTTTCAGCAGTTTTTCATGGTGAAAATCATTTCAATTTGAGGTCTGGTTTTGATTGTTTTGTTTTATTATTATTACTATTATTATTATTGTGTGTTCATGTGTATGTGTGTGTGCAGAGGATTCACCAACTGTTGCTTATCACTGTAAGCCCCCTTCTTTTTTTTTTTTTTAAAGATAGTAGCATGCTTTCAAAAAGATTTTTTTTTATTTTAAAGAGAAGGAAAAAAACCAAAAAAGAACAAAATTTCAAAACAACATAATAGGAGGGTAACAATGGTTAATACATTATGTATTGTTATCTTTAAATTAGTTACTCAGGGTACCAGACATCAGCATTCAATTGTCCAAACATTACTGGCATAAACCTTTCTCTTCAATGAACTAAGCAAAATTAGTAGTGTATCTATCTTAACCATCTTATATATAAATACAATTTTTTTCTTTTCAATTCTTTCTTTTCCCCATTCCCCCATCCCAGTCTCTCTTTCCTTTTGACCAGTTTCTTTCTGATTCATCATATCTATTGTACATTTTGGATCTTATTTACTCTTTCAGTTTCTCACACTAGGGAGACAATACAATGTTTACACATGTGCATCCGGTTAATTTCACTTATGAGTATTTTCTCAAGTTGCATCCATTTATCTATAAAAGTCTCCAGTTTATCCTTCTTTATGGTTGAATAGTACTCCATTGTATAAAAATACCACATCTTTCTTATCCATTCCTCAGTTGATGGGCATTTGGGTTGTTTCCAAGATCTGGCTATTACAAATTGTGCTGCTATAAACATGGGTGCACATATATCGCTGTGGTACGATGTTTTTAATTCTTCTGGGAAGATACCCAGAAGGGGAATAGCTGGGTCAAATGGGACCTCCAATCCTAGTCTTTTGAGGAGTCTCCACACGGATTTCCACAGTGGCTGCACCAGTCTACACTCCCACCAACAGTGGAGAAGGGTTCCTTTTTCCCCACAGCCCCTCCAGCATTTGTTATTGGTTGATTTCTTGATAATAGCCATTCTTTCTGGGGTGAGATGGTATCTCAGTGTTTTAATTTGCATCTCTCGAATGACTAGTGATGTTGCACATTTTTTTGTATATTTATTTGCCATTTGTATTTCTTCATCTGAGAAATGTGTATTCATCTCAGATGCCCATTTTTGGATTGGGTCTTTAAATTTGGGAGGTCTAATTTTTTTGAGTTCTTTGTATGTTCTCGATAGTAATCCTTTGTCTGAGGAATAGCTGGCAAACATTTTTTTCTCACGTTGTGGGCTGTCTCTTCACTCTGTTGGTGGTTTCTCTTGCTGTGCAAAAGCTTTTTAGTATGATGAGATCCCAGTTGTTGATTCTTTGTGATAGTTCCTGTGGGGTTGAGGTTTTATTCATAAAGTCTTTGCCTACACCAATGTCTTCAAGGGTTTTACCTATCCTACCTTCCAGCAGATTTAATGTTTCTGTTTTAATATTTAGATCTCTGATCCATTTTGAATTTAGTTTAGTGCATGGTGAAAGATATGGGTCTAGTTTTAATCTTCAGCATGTGCAGAGCCAGTTTTTCTAGCACCATTTGTTAAAGAGGCTGTCTTTCTTCCAGTGAATGTGTTTGGCACCTTTGTCAAAGATAAGATGGCTTAGTATGTCTGGGGTTGTTTCAGCATCTTCTAATCTGTTCCATTGATCTTCGGGTCTGTTTTTTTGCCAATACCACACTGTTTTTATCACAGTAGCTTTATAGTATAATTTCAAGTCAGGGATTGTGATGCCCCCTGCCTTGCCTTAGTTGCCCAGAATTGCCTTTGCTATTCTAGGTCTCTTCTGATTCCAAATGAATTTTAGGATTGTTAAAAAGATTTTTGACAAAATTTAAAAACTTTTTTTCAGATAGTAACCTTGTTAAAAAGTAGTAAAAGTAGATCCCACTGTCACTGGGTTGGCGCAAACTTTTATAGAATGAAATTTATTGCATACAAATGCCACAATGGTGGTTTTATTCTTAAAATTAAGAATGACACAGGGTAATACTAAGTGACCCAGGCTGGGCTCAAATTTGCATACCTCATGCCTCAGCCTTCCAGAGTGTTGGCGTTATAGGCATGTACTATTGTTTCCAGTTTTGGGAGTCCTGTAGATTTTTCCAAAGAATTCTTTCTTGATGTCCTGAACAAAGAATTGGATAAGACATGCAAAAAAAAAAAAAAAAAAAAAGTAATGAAGATTCACATTTATTAAAGGTATGAGAAAGAAGTACACTCAGCAGAGTGAGAACTCTGGCCATTGAGAGAATTTACAGTGGCCAGAGGATAATGGTGCGGATCTTTTGTATCTCTCATTCCTCAGCTTGACATCAGATCTAGGTCATCCTGTCAAAAGCTCACTTGATTTTGCACCAGATGAAAATGAAGAAGTGAAGATAGCACTTTCTGGTTGGTCCCAGGTGGAGGCTTGGGGACTGTGTTCTGTGCATGTTTTCTGGGTCTCTGTGATTGACAGGTCATGCCCATTTGTCCAGCCAGCTTGCTGTATCCTAATCTCCTGCCTCACTATTGCTCCTAGCTAGGTTCTCAAAATATTTTTTAAAAACCAGACTAGGAACCCCATGGCATATAAGATACAGACAATTTGCAAATTCTTTTTCTTGAATATTCCTATTTATCTTTTAGGAAACCTCATCTAAATCCAGCCTAGAAATCTTAAAACTGAACGAACAGAAAATATGATCAGGTAAGAAAAAGAGCTGAGGTATTTCCTGCCTTTCCTCTCTAAACAGTGAACTCCCTCAGGTGAACAAGATAGTGGCTGAGGTGAGCAAGATGGCAGCTGAGTAAGAACCTCCACAGATTGCTCCTCACAGGGACACTAAATTGAACAGCTACTCACATGCCAAACTACCTTCACTTTTAGTATAATGAAAGGAAAAGGCATATTGAAGAAGGCAGGCAAGAAGTAATTGCCTACATCACCCTTTCTCCAATGTCAAGCAGCCCAGCATGGAGAGAGAAAGAAGTCTAGGCCTTAGACCTAAAACCCAGTATCAGGCCCACCATTATTAAACCCAGGCATGACAGAGCCAGATGACCCCTTGCCAGCTGCTGAAGGAGAGGTACTAGGCCGAGTGGCTGACCCCAACCCCTCAGCAGGGGCATGATCAGCAGGGCATGAAAGCTAGAGGAGAGCTAGGTCCTAGAGCCTAGTGCAGGTTGGTAGTGGTAAGACCCAGCACATCGTAGAAACTCAAACCCCTGTACCTAAGCCAGAGCTCAGATGGAGCCTGGAGACTGGTCCTGGCATCAGGCTGAGAACTCTGCACTAACGGGGCAGGTCTTGGTGTGGGCCTGGGTCATATCCACCCTCACCCTGAAACTGCAGGAGCCTGCAGCTGTGAGACTCAGATGTGACCCAGCTTAGTGTCAGCCTTGGTGGTCAAGGAGCTGTCTCCACCACCCATCCCACAGTCAGGAAGCACAACCATAGCCAGGCCATTGCTTATATACAGACCGCAGAACTGTCCTAGTGCCATGCGGAGATCTGCGTCCCGGTGGGATGGACTCAAGCTTGAGTCTGCATTACCCAGAGCTGCGTTGCAGGCCCAGCACCCGTGAGACTGTGTAGGCCCTCGTGGGTGTGTTCCAACTTAACGCTATCTTAGGTGACCAGAGCACCGCCTTCGCCAACATCACCCCAATTCAGGCAGCATAACATGCCTAAGACACCATTTGTTGGGATAGAATGGGTTAGTAGACTTTGCCCTGGATCTTGGTGTTGGGTTGGTGAAATCTAATTCTGTGCAATCCTAACAGCCCCCATCCCTGGGTCTGCCTGAGCTTGGAGACTCTGGGACAGCTTCAGTGCTAGGAGAAGCCACGGGGCCCCCATCTATTAGACTTCGATTTCAGTTAGCAATACTAGAGGCTGGTTGCAGAGGTCTTGGGCCATGAGTCCACCTCAGCAGTGGGCAACCATGGCAGTAGGGGTGTGGATCCTACCCCGGTGTTGTGCTGCTTTTGGCGGGCTGTGTGCTCAGGGTGAGTCACTGGTTGGTGGCATTGGTGACTGGAGGTGTGACCTAGGAGTGTAGAGCTGGTCCGTTCATGACCACTCTGCTGATAGTTGTGGGCCAGACATGAAGGCCTAACCCACTGCCAGGAGAGGCATACGGGACTGACTACTCTTCCTAGGTACTCTTTTGGTTCTTTATGGACAATATACTGACAACATGTTTGGGACAAATCTGGATTGGGCTGCCCTCTAATCCCTGAAATAGTAAAAGCACATTAACAGAAGACGCCTGACAAATTTGGACCTGAGTGCCATTCATTGCTGAAATAGTAAGTGGAAAAACAACCTATGTTCATGGATCGGGACAATCACTATTATTAAAGTGTATACACTATGCAAAACAATCTACAAATTCAATGTAATCCTTATCAAAATTCCAATGGCATTCCACTGGCATTGCAGAATTAGGAAAAAAAATCCCAAAATTTATATGGAAACACACACACACACACACACACACACACACACACACACACACACACACTGCATAGCCAGAGCCATCTCGAGCAAAAAACAAAGCAAGAAGCATTACGTTACCTAATTTCAAAACAAACTCCTAAGCTGTAGTAATCAAAACTGCATGGTATAGCATAAAAACAGATACACTGAACAATGGAAAAGACTAATGAACCTAGAAGCAAGCTCATACTTTTACAACCAGCTGATCTTCCATAAAGGTGCTAAGAACACACCATGGAGGGACACTTTTTATAAATGGTGCTGGGGAAACTGGATACCCGTGTGTGTGGAAGAGTGAGGCTAGACCTCTATCTCTTCCTAGTTACAAAAGTCAATTTGAAGTGGGTTAAGGACTTACATATAAGACTTGAAACTATGAAACTACTAGCAGAAAACATAAGGGAAAGGCTTCAGGACATTGGGCAAGAATTTTGTTTTTGAAAGACAAGACCTCAAAACATAGGAAACGAAAGCAAAAACAAACAAATGGGATTACATCCTTTTCTTTTGCACAGCAAAGGACACATTAACTAGAGTGCAGATACAGCCTACAGAACGGGAGCAATACTTGCAATCTAAACCTCTGGTAAGGGGTTGATAGCTAAAACTCCAAAAACTCAGTAGCAAAAAGACAACCTGGGGCCGGGGTATAGCTCAGTGGCACATCGCCTACCTGCCAGGCACAAGGCCCTGAGTTCCATTTCCAGTACAAAAAAAAAAAAAAAAAAAAAAAAAAAAGACAACTTGATTCAGAAATGAGCAATGGATCTCAATAGACATTTCTCAAAAGAAGAATTAGAAATGGCAACAGGTACATGGAAAAATGCTCAGCACCACTAATTATCAGAGAAATGCAAGTCAAAACAGTGAGATACAATACCACCTCCCTGCTGTAAAAGTGGCTATTTCTAAAAAGACTACAGATAACAAGTGCTGGAGAGGATCTGGGGAAAAGAGAACCCTTGCACATCGTTTGAGGCAAAGCAAATTAGTACAGCTATTATGGAAAGAGTGTGGAGGTTCCTCAAAAAACGGAACTACCATATGGTCCAGCAATCCTACTACTGGTACATACCTAAAGGAAATGAAATCATATGTTAAAGAAATCCTCTGCACTCCCACGTTCATCGCAGCACTATTCGCAATAGCTGAGAAATGGAAACAACCTGTGTGTCCATCGACTGATGAAAGGATAAAGAAAATGTGGTGTTGTAATGGTAGATTGATTGTGTCCACTTGAGAAGTTTAGAAGCGTCACTAAATCGGCTCAGCAATTCCACACCCTAGGGTGTAGAAGACTCACCCAAGGGTGGCTGGTTGCCTGGATGGTATAAAGGGGAAATGAGGAAGGGGTTGATCTGCTTCTGTCCTTTGGAGCAGCTCCACTCTTTGCCTTCAGCTTGGACATCATTTCCTGGCTTCCAGCGCAGACTCGCTTCTGTCAGACTCTTCAGCCTTCTAGCGGAGACTCCTGCCGCGGATCCTTCAGCCTTCCAGAGTAGACGTTTCGGGATTCTGTCACAGACCCATCGGCCTCCTGATACAGACTCACATGGACACTGCAGTGAGCTCCAGACCTTGGACTGAAACCTTCAGTCTCCAGTGTGCAGACGCCCTCTGCACGCTTCCTCATCCGATTCTGTGGTGACCATCGTAAGCCATCTTGTAATTTCTTATACATCTGTATATCTTGTGTTATATCTGTTTCTCTAGTAAAACCCTGACTAATACATGTGTATATGCGCAATGGAGTACTATTCAACTACAAAAAAGAATGAAATATTGTCATTTGCAACAACACAGACAGACCTGAAGAACATTTATTTGAGTGAAATAAGCCAGGCACAGAAAGACAAGTCGCATGATCTTGTTCATGTGGGCAATCTAAAAAAGTTGATCTCAGAGAAGTTGAATGAGAATGGTGGTTAGCAGAGGCTGGGAGGGGAGAGCCCGAGCGAGAAGAGTAGGACGTTCTGGGGTGCTGTTGCACGGGTGCCTGGCTGTAGATGGCAGCAGTGGACTGTGCATTTCACAAAGCTAGGAGAAAGGGTTTAAAAAGTTCTCACCAAGAAGAAATTATAAATATTTGAGGAGACAGATATATTTAACCTGATTTAAACATGATGTGATGTATGCACGTAGCAAGACATTTCATGGAACCTCATTCATATGTACAATTTTATGTTTTAATATATTACTTAAAACTAGTGTAAACATAAAAGTCAGATAATGTAAGAAGAAATAGATTTTAATAAAGATAAAATATCAGTATTAAAGAGAATAACACAGTACCCTGAAGTTCCACATACTGTCTTTATGCGTACTTGGTGTTCCACAATTTTAGAGTCTAAAATCAGCCAACAAGAGAAAAATTTAAGAAGTAAGTCTTCTTTTAGCTTTTACACAAACTTCTGTTCTTCAAAAAAACCTTAATTTATTAAAAGAATAATAAAATTGTATGTATACACATTAAATTTACGACCAGGGCCGGTGAGATAGCTCAGCGGCATAAGCGCCTGCCCGGCAAGCGCGAGGTCCTAAGCTCAACTCCTGGTACCCACATATGAAAAAAGGGCCGGTGATATCGCTCAGTGGCACGGGCGCCTGCTGGCACACGAGGTCCTGAGGTCGACCCCTGGTATCCACAAAAAAAAAAAAAAAAAAAAAATTAAACCCAGTTGTAAGTAGATCAAAATATGAATCTTTTCACAGGTCAATTTTAAGAAGGTAAAACATTTGTGAAAATGAACCATATAATAAAAGATCTTGTTTTTAGAAATGGATAAATAAATATGTGTCATATTGATTAGCTATAGAAACATGGCTTCTGAACATAATTACTAATAGGGTTGAAATTGTCCTCTCTGGGCATGGTGGTGCACATTTGTATTTCCAGCTCTCAGGAGGCTGAGGCAGGAGGATCCCCATGAGTATGAGGCCAGCCTGGGCTATATACTGAACTCAAGGCCAGCCCGAACTACACAGCGAGACCCTGTCTCAAAAAAAAAAACTATCCTACATTGTCTTGTTTTTTTTAAAGTGGGTATTGGGGGTCAAACTCAGGACCTCGCGCTTGCTGAGCAGGCGCTTGTGCTGCTGAGCTATCTCACCGGCCCCTACATTGTCTTTAAATAAGTATATATAGGATTAAATAAGACAGGTAATGAAGAAATCATGCACTCGCACACATGTACAAACAAGCTCACATGAATACCTCTTGCAGAAGGAAGATTTTTTTAAAAAGCTGATTTTATCCCTCATCTTCATTAGATTAACAAAAAAAGTAACATTTTTTTTTTTTTTTTGTGGGTACCACGGGGACGACCTCAGGACCTCGTGCGCCAACAGGCACCCGTGCCACTGAGCGATATCACCGGCCCCTTTTTCGTATGTGGGTTCCGGGAGTCGAACTCGGGCCCTCGCGCTTGCAAGGCAGGCGCTTATGCCGCTGAGCCATCTCACCGGCCCAAAAAAAGTAACATTTTGAGTAATCCTTAGTGAGGTTTAATTGAGAACTTGATGGTACCTCATAACTTAGAATAGCCTAAAAATTACTATTATTTTCTGAATTTAAACTTGCTTACTAGCTCACAGAATGTATAATTTTTTTTTTTTTTTTTTTTTTGTGGGTACCGGGGGTTGAACTCAGGACCTCAAGCGCCAGCAGGCGCCCATGCCGCTGAGCGATATCACCGGCCCTTTTTTTGTATGTGGGTTCTGGGAGTCGAACTCAGTACCTCGCGCTTGTCAGGCAGGTGCTTATGCCGCTGAGCTATCTTACTGGCCCCAGAATGTCTAATTTTTAAGTAAGAAATTTAGTCAGGTTCTCATAATCTTGGCAGTGAATTTTTTCTTTTAAAAAGGCATTAATTTTCAAAAGACTGATGGGAGAAAACTTGATGTTATTTTCCAATATTTCTTTTAGAAATACTTTCTTCACAAGAAGTCACTGATCAGCTTGTTTTAGATTTGGAATAACCTTTTTATATGGTCTTGTCATTTCAAATGTTGGATCCGTCTGTCAATATTCTGTGTTCATTGGAAGGAGTTTATACTTGCTGGGTAATTTATGTATATATGACTTCATTTGGAGAAGTTATGGGAAGTTGCCCATATTTGGCCATTTCTGACCTGCAAAAATTGCAATTTTATTAAATCCAGAACACATTAATGATGATCAAGTTCAATTTTGTTTGGGCCTCTGAGATTTTCCCTTGGCTTCATTCAAAGGCTGAAATGTCCATTATCCCTGCTTACTTTTTGTCTTTTCTTTCTTCCAAACTCCTCTCTAACATGCAGTTTGCCTTAGAGATAACTTTTGCTTCCTTAGATGTATGTAACTTTAAGTTAAATGATTCATTTACTATCTCATGACACAAAAAACAAAACAAACATAACATTAGTGTTCATAATACTCTATATGAATGCTCATATCATGCATGCGTTTTAAAATCATCTTCTCTACTAAAGTCCTCCTATTTATATATTTAAACCAGTACTTTCTCTCCTAGGTTTTATGTTTCTTTTCTTTTTTTTTTTTTTTTTTTGTGGGTACCGGGGGGTCGACCTCAGGACCTCGCACGCCAGCAGGCGCCCGTGCCGCTGAGCGATATCACCGGCCCTTTTCTCGTATGTGGGCTCCGGGAGTCGAACTCGGGCCCTCGCGCCTGCCAGGCAGGCGCTTATGCTGCTGAGCCATCTCACCGGCCCCGGTTTTATGTTTCTTGATGGAATGTGTGCACAGTAGCTACTGTCGTAGGATTAGTCAAGACCTCTGAGTGCCTTAAAGGAATATGACAGGAGTCTGTGTACAGAGTTGACAAAGGTGGCTTAGAAAGCAGAGAAAGAGGGATATGTGATTCTAAGTCCCTAAAATTTAAAATCTGTAAAATCTAGTTGAGACAAGTGAAATGACATGAGAATGTACACCCATAAAAAGTCTTTTTGGGCGAAAATATTTTTGAAACTGTCTTAAATCTCAATGAAGTAAGAAGTCTGTGAGTTTATAGGAAGCACAGGAAAGAGGAGATGGTGTTTCTTTATGAAAATTCAGGCAGCTTGCACCGGAAAAGAAGCTCTGGTTGTCTGGTAAACTCACTGGCCACCATCTGGCTCTGTTCATTAAGACAGTAATCCAAGCGGGAGAACCTGCTGGTTGCAGCAAAGGTTGGAACCCAGTGGGTTTCAGGGGCTTGGCAGGAGGTAAGGAGTCACAATTCATGTTTCCTGACACTGGGGGTCTGAGAGGGATGTGTTCATCGATATGCTCTGGAAGAAGCCCGCGGCCCTGGTGTCAGGAAAATGCCCTTGGAAGTTTGTGTTTTTCTTGTAGAGAATTGAAATTTAAAAGAAGTTCATGGAAGCGCAGCTCTGACTGTGAGGTGGAGGATCAATATGAAGCTTGATCTCATTTGAGGGCTTTATGGTGTTCTCATTTTTGCTATTTTTGAATTTGTACCAGGGAAACTTCATTAGATTTCTTGCTAGGAGAAATAATATATAAAATGATAGATATAAACGTGTGTGTAGTGAAAGTGAAATTTTGGGTTGGATGATGAGTTTCATTTGTAATTTCCTTTCTTAGTAACTCTGCATTTTAGATGTCAATCAGTGTCTCTAAACTTCCCCTTTCATTTACCTGTGAAAGGTCTCACTTCATGGAGTTGATGGCGATCAAATGAGATATTTATGTAAACATCGTGTAAGCAATGAGAGATACAAGTATTAGCCACCCTTAATACAATCTAGAAAGTTTTACTAGGCATTTATAGAAAGTAGAATCAGTTATCTGTGCTCCAAAGTAGATGGCAATAATTTTCAGATTTGCTGCTGTAAATCTTGATGATATGAGAAAGAAAATTTAGTTATGGTAATTCTGTTTAATTGGTTTGTACTTTGATATTCCCTATTTTCCCCAACAATACCCAGTGGAAAAATATAGTGATAGGAAAAGACATTTTCTTTATTGATAATTGAAGCAACACAACATTAATTTAGTTTGATTCAAATCAACATTTTTGTTTCTAATATCATAAGTTAGTACTTTACTGTATTTTGAGGAGAGATACTGTATTTTGAGGAGTCCCTTACTAAAATTCAACAATGTTACTTTATTTTTTTTTACGTGGGTACCTGGGGTTGAATTCAGGACCTCGCGCTTGTCAGCAGGTGCTTATGCCTCTGAGCCATCTCACCAGCCCCAACAATGCTACTTTAGAAGGAACAATAAAAAATCTGTGATCCACAGATAATTAACACTTTATGAAAAAGAAATAAGATTCAGGATGATACCACTCATATAATTTTGAGACATGTTTACCATCCCATCTACTACTTATTAGTCAAAATACTTTTATTTAGTTTTTGACTCATGAAAATAGAGTGCTAATTTGATTTTATTCTAATCTGGTCACTTTGCTTGCCAAAGAGTAACATATAATCCTTTACTATAATTTTATCTTAGGAGGAATCAGAGGAAAATGGATCAATGGCAGCAACATCCAGGAGAGCTATTACTAATTATAAGAAAAGACGGTTCAATTAAAGTCTCTTCGATCCAAAGGTCTAATTTGTAAACATTTTGTTGTATTTTTCATACATCCTTTTAAACAGACTAATAAAAATTTTATAAGATCAGTAAGCCTCAGAGCCATAATAATTAAGAATCTAAGGGTGTTAGGAAAACAACCAAAATTAAATTTAGTGTGATATTGACCGAACATGAGAAGCCAAATTTTTGTCAACAAACTGAATGGAATATCACAGGAAGAGAACTTTTGCTTAAATTTCTCTGTTTGCAAATCTCCTCCTGTTAGCCCTAGTTCTTTTCTCTATCTCTCTTTGTGGCAAAAACACTTGAAAAATTGCCTATTCCCATTTCTATCGTCTCTCTTCCCTTTTCTTTTCAACCCACCACAATCTGGTTATTGGTCCCAGTACACGTACATTTATTCTGGGGTTAATATTTGCTGGGCACTGGGACTAAGCAGGTTATGTATATTGTCATTAATTTCTTGTAGTAGTCTATGGATGGACGTTAGGAATTTCATTTTCCTTATACTGATGTTGTTCCAGAAAAAGTTACTTTATTAAGCTGGACTACTTGGCACAAATGAGGGAACAAACATAACCTGTCTTAAAGTAAAGAGAATGTTCTGGGTCATGCATCTGAAAAATGTGGGATTTATGTTGTTGCAGGCTGTCTCTCTCTTACCTGCTCTTTGTGTATCTCCCTCCTCAAGCAGGAACTAACTTTCTATGGAGCAGCAGAGATAGACAGTATTAGTCTAAACTTGCATTTTACCAATTTGCCACTTTTCCACGAGAAGAGAGTCCCTCAGTCCTAGGCAAGGGTCCAGATCTTACCTTTGTTGGTCAGGCTTGTATCATGTGTCTGTCTACAGAACGACAGAGGAGAAAATCTTTGTGGCATTGAGTTAAGCCAATGTAATAAACCAAGAAACATGATCCACAAGAAAAAAGTTGACTAATTGGAAAATTTGCTCTTTATTCTGTCTTACAACCATGTAGCATTTGAGATGGATGACCGTTCCTAGTTTTACCTTACCATTTCAGTTAAGGACAGTTTGCGACGTGGGGGTGGGAGGTAGGTGCCAGACACTACCAGATACCAGGTAGACTCTAAATAGAACAGAATTGTGTCTCATTCCCACCGGCACTTGGAATAGTCAGTTTTTATATTTTAACCATTTTGATAGGTGTGTAGTAATTTCCCATTATGGTCTTAATTTGCCTTTTCCTAATGACCAGTGCTATTGAGCATATTTTCATGTGCTTGTTTGGTATCCTTTTATCTTCACTGGTGAATTGCTTATTCAATTTTTTTTTGCCTGTTTAAAAAATATGGTTGTTTTCTTCTTGGGTTTTGAGAGTTCTTTATATATTTCAACTATAACTCTTATCAGATATATAATTGGTAGATATATTATTCCAGTCTGTTGTTTGCTTTTTTTTTTTTTTTTTTTTTTGTTAACAGTGCCCTGGAAAGTTCTATACTTTTAGGTCTTAAATTTAGGCCCATAATTTATTTTGCATTAATTTTTGTATATGGTGCAATATATGGGTTGAAGTTCTTTGTTTCTGCTTTTTGGCTATGGCTATCCCATTGTTCTAGCACCATTTGTTGAAAAGACTATCCTTTCTCCACTTCCTTTACAACTTTGGAAGAAAATGAACTTATGTTATGGACTCAGTTCTGTCCCACCAAAATTCATAAGAACTATTTTTAGAGATAGGGTCTTTAAGGAGGTAGTTAAGGTTAAATAAGGTCCTAGGGAGGGGGCCCTGTTATGACAGGGTAGTTTCCTCATAAGAAGAGGAAGAGGCACCAGAGAACTCTCTCTCCCTGCCTGATCATAGAAGGAAGGTCCATGTGAGGATACTGCAAGAAGGTGGCTGATTGCAAGCCAGGAAGAGAGGCCTCGCCAGAACTTTAGAGTGGACTTCAGTGAGTATTTTGTTAGGAAGTAGATATGTAATGATAAATAGATAGGTGGCTCTCCCTACTACTAGTAGTACTACTACTACCACTACTGCCACTACGACCGCTACTACTGCTGCTACTGTTAATGCTGCGACCACCACTACTACTACTGAAAGCCATTATTTCTTTGTCCCTTAATCTATTTTAGATGTGAGTATTAAACTGATAGGTTTTGATAATAAATACTTGTTTTTCTGGAGGCAAAACACAGATTCACAAAATATCTTGCATCATCTTCTGGCTTAATTTCTGTCTTTTGAGTGTAGCAAAAAGTGTTGAAAGTCTGTATAAGTAAGAAGAGATGGGTGCTTAAGGGCTGGTTGCAGGAAAGAAAAAAAAAACAACTGGAAACTCAAGCTTCAGGAAGCTGGCTATATTTTCCAATCTGTATTTAAGGATTTATTTTGTAATATTACAGATTTCCAGTGGGGCTTCAGGTAAGTACAGTCCAAGGTTTCTGCATGTCTATTTTATCTCCATAGAAAGGAGAAAAAAGGTAATAATGATGACAAGTGAGTGAAGTCCAACAAAAGAGATGGTGATATTTGAGTAAGCGGTGAATGACACAGAATGAGGAAAAATATTCTCAATGTGAAGTGCCTTTGTGTCGCTGTATTACATGTACTCAGAGTTCTGGATAGGACAGATGATCTGTGAGCCTGAAGAATTCTGATTTTTCTCCTTTATACAGGGGAGACCTTGGAAGGTAATATTAGACAATAGCTTTTGTTAAAATAAATACTACATCTTCCAGTTATAATATCTCCCACACTAAAGCTATTATTCTCCTTCTTCCTGTTGTTATATTTTGAGGTTACCTTTCTCATTAACGACTGGATATTTGGAATTGCTTCACAGTTTATAATAATGACAAATGAATTTAGATTTCCACTGAGTGTGTACTGCTTAAAGTGAGGATTTTAAGTTACCTTTGTGATTCCCCATTTTTTTTTGTGAGACGGAGAAAGCTGGCCTCAGCCTAAAATTCAAGTGAGTCTCCAAAAACATGTTATTATGAAAAGATGGGTGGAGAGAGCAGTCACATTTCTCCCACTATCACTCACGAAGACCTGGAATTTTCTGTGGCCTCCTTGACCGTGAGGATGCTTTTAGGAGGGCAGCAACACCTTCCTGCAGCCTCTGTCGCCACCTCTAGCCAGTAGATTTGCCGGCATTGCCTGTACCCGTTTCCATTTATTTTAATGTTCTTTTTGGTGTGTGTGTTTATATCTTACTCTTTCTGTTTCTTAAAGGAGCAAAAGTTTAGGTCCATGTCTTTTACAATTGCAGTTTTTATGCTATGTTAAATTTTTTGACTTCTGCGTGTGATTTAAGTTGGTCACTGAAGTCGTTACCATTGATGTGAATTTCGTTGTTTTTCTTTGAAATACTTCCAACATGTTGACATTATATAGCTTATAATCTGGGGTAGATGCTGTATCTCTTAAAACATGATGTCAGGCTGGAGAGATAGCTCAGCGGCATAAGCGCCTGCCTGGCAAGCGCGAGGTCCTGAGTTCGACTCCCGGTATCCACATAAAGGAAAAAAAGGGGCTGGTGATATCGCTCAGTGGCACAAGCACCTGCTGCCAGACGCGAGGTCCTGAGTTTGACTCCTGGTACCCACAAAAAACAAAACAAAACATGATGTCTTTCAGTTATACAGAAGACACTATCAGACAATTTTTTTTTTGTTTTTTTTTTTTGGTGCTGGGGATCGAGCCCAGAGCCTTGTGCATGCAAGACAAGAGCTCTACCACTGAGCCGCATCAGAAGTGCCATCTTCCGATGTGTACTTTACATAGGAAGAAGCAGACAGTAATCCCAAGGTAATGAACTAGGAGGCCCGGGGACAGGAGCGTCTTCCTGCAGGTAGCCATAATTGAGCTAGCACCTCTGGTGGTCACAGTTTTGTACTAATGGATATGGATGTTTGTGTCAAATGTCAACTACAGCTACTCCATGAACTTTTTGTTACAGAAATGAAGAATAAGCATTTAGAAAATGTAGCAATTTGGCATCGACCTGACATCCATGCTTGGGATCAAAGGCCTACCCACTGACTGGGTAGAGAACATTTTGTATGTCAAATTCGCGTGTGTGAATTGTATGCCAGACATGGAGTGGAACCACATTTGAGCCTGTGATAGATTTGAGATGATAATAATAATGATAATGATAATAATAATAATAATAATACTGATCCTTCCCCACTAGGAGTTGGAGAGCAGTGATGTAGATGACACTGCTTTGCAGGATAAACCAAGCCTTGCAGACACCTGGGAACCGTACACGAAATAAGTGGCTTGCATGGCACCTCCAAAGAATACATCCACAAATTTAGATGATAAACCCCTGCAAAGGGAACACTTTAGTGCTTACTGAATTTGCAGAGAAAAGGAAATGAGGAAACCTGATTTTTTTTTATTAGTATATGTTTACAATACAAAATAATTACATTCATCTTGGGGAATTGGTACCTATAGGAAATCTGATTCTTTGCTAAAGAGAAAATGACAGTAACTCGGGAGAGAAGGATCACAAAATTTTCATCCTAAGTATGATATTTTATAAATAGTATTAGTTAGTATTTTGTCTTACAGAGTACTTTGTAATTAGCACAGAGAATGCCAGGTCTTGTGTGCGAGGGCACTGGCTTGGCTCTCCCCTGTGCTGGCCAGCAGAGGAGGCTCTCTAGGATAAGGGGCTGATGCCAACTCTTGCGGTGGAAGAAATGTTTTTTCTTGTTTTCCAAACTGCTTGGCATTTCCTACCTAGCAAAACATACACTGTGGAGATCCCATGAATTGACTGCAGAAGTTGTTTATAGCAGCTACTTTCTTTGGTGAAGAATTAAGTTACTTAATACTGAAATGGTTTTAAAATTATATAATATTATAAATATTAAGGAATAAAAATAGGGGCAGACATTTTTTACACAATGCCCCACCTGAAACAATTAAGTTAAACCACTCCATTTTAATTAAACTAAAGTTAAGATTGGGGTGTAACTGATATAAAAGCAAACACAAACTAAAATGACAGTGATTTGCATAAGTTTTGCTAAACTTCTTTATTTCAGGACTAACTTATTTCAGGAAGTTTTAGAAAAGATAATTAGAGATCTATCATAGAATAGTTAATGTTCTAGTTTGGCCAGGTACGTGCCATAGACATTTCAGCATGAAGGTAATGAGAACCACTCTCACTTTGGGCCAGGCTGGAATTAAATACAATGAGCCCTCTTCATAGGGAAACACTAAAATAAAAAGGAATAAGTATGTATTTTGGGGCAGATTCTAATAAAATTCTTTCTAGTGTAAATACAGCCCCTTATTTCAAAAGGGAGTTGGGAGATTAAAAGATAAACCTTAACGTTTATGAACTAGCCTGAGCCCCTCTGGGAGGAGCGCTTCATTTGGTAAGTCTGCAATGATGATATCTAAATTTTTATACAGTAGTTTTGCCTAAAATATTTGAACTTTGGTATACCTTACACAAGATACTAGAAGAAATCATCAGAGCTATACTTTTAAAATGCCTGTTTCTGTTTCTAATCTTGTAGAACTCTGGAACTTTGACGTAAGAAAGATATTTACGTGTACTTAAGATAATTTTGGTGCTATTAATCAAATAGAAAAGCAGAAGTTTATGTGTCATTAAGGAAGAATATCCAGAAATGCTTCTTCCAAATGTAAATGTGCCTTTCGTGAGAATAAGATGAATGAGAGAGAGAGAGAGAGAGAGAGAGAGAGAGAGAGAGAGAGAGACCACACAAGACAGTATGATCAAAATTGCATGGCAGACAATAAGATTATTATAGGAAGTGGGAATTATTTTTCATTCCTGTCACTTTCTGTACCAGCAAAATGAGCTCATTTTGAGAATGTTCTTAATTTAGTAACTGCAATAATGGAAAATGGTAGTCTTTCCTACAACAAAAGCTCCAGTTATTAAAAAACTTACATAACTTCCCACTTCAAGTGTTGAACACAGGAACTACATTATATCTCTAGGATTTGGGGGTGGGGTGTTCTTATGAGTAGACATTTTGATTCACTAAATTTGAAGTTTGCGGTGAGGAAGATTACTTGTGCATTTCTGAGAGAAGAAAACGGGGGGGGGGGGAGACAGAAAATGTGAAAGACCTAACACTTAGGATGTGGTTAAGCTTCCAGGGGCTTCTGTTTGGTATTCCTGCTCTCCTCCAGCAGACCTAGGTTCCTTGCGAAGCTGCAAAAGCATTGCTTTTAGCTGTGTCTCTATCTTGTTGCTTCCGGAGCCTTGAGTCCCCTTTATTCAATTACCGGTTTTTAAAATATAAAGTACTGCACTGTATGTGGAAAAATGTGGATCAGGTGAGAAACATGGAATAGGGCCCTGATCAAAATCTTGGTGCCATAGAGAACCTAAAGGAATATTTATTAATGAATTCGCTCAAACATGTCCTTGGGTTGGGGATGTAGCTCAGCTGTAGTGTGCTTGCCTCGTGTGTGAGAGACTCTGGGTTTAGATTACAGGAACACACACACACACACACACACTCGTATACACACACACAGACTCACAGAAAATCATCCAGTTGAAATTTCCACTCCTACATTTAGGTATCGTAGGACCCAATCGTTAAATAAAATAGCACCCGACACACACTAAATTCCTAGTAAGTGTGGGACTCACTGAAAGTTTGAACTTGAAGGAGATAGATCAACCCTTAGCTCATGAAAACTCAAAACACCTCAAAGTTTAAAATAAACCCTTAAGGCAAACAAACAATGAAAACAGAATTAAGCTCTTTATCTTTCAGCACAACACTCTCAGAATCTATGGGCCATGGAAATAATTATTAGGTAAACTTTGAAGTCTAATGATAGTAAAGCAACTATGCATAAACAAGCGAGGAATGAGTAGGAAAGCATTAAAGGTACTTTACATAATCTCTTGAGGCCTCATTAGTGGTTAAAGAGGCTGAAATTCTTAGTCTACAGAAATATGTAATGGAGTTTGAAACAGCATAGCTGTGTCTAAAATACTTTCACAGAAAAGTATTAAAATGTTGTATGTATTTCCTTGGACCCAAAGGAGCCCTTGCTACCTAATTGGCCTTAGCTGTTAAAAGAATGACCCACAGGAAGAGGTCTGTGTTTCATAATTTCAAAATAATTTCACGTGTCACCAGTCTCCTCTGTGTGGTACATATTGTCACTTACATTGCTGGAAGGGATCAGCATGGCATAGACGAGTGTTTTGGGGAACACGGGTAATAATTTGTCTGTAGATTGTCGGT
Organism: Erethizon dorsatum; assembly: GCA_028451465.1. NCBI lineage: Eukaryota > Metazoa > Chordata > Mammalia > Rodentia > Erethizontidae > Erethizon > Erethizon dorsatum. Next base: position 26,531,478 of record CM051838.1, on the reverse strand, counting down.
GGGAGCCAGTGCCTGGGGTTAGAATTCTCAGGTTGGGAGGAAAGAGGCTGCATCTTACATGAGTCATCAGTGGTTCTTCTTTTTTTTTTTTTTTTTTTTTTTGTGGGTACCAGGGGGACGACCTCAGGACCTCGCGCACCAGCAGGCACCCGTGCCGCTGAGCGATATCACCGGCCCCTTTTTCGTATGTGGGATCCGGGAGTCGAACTCGGGCCCTCGCGCTTGCAAGGCAGGCGCTTACGCCGCTGAGCCATCTCACCGGCCCCAGCGGTTCTTCTTGAACTGGGAGAGGTGATATTTTGAAATCTGACAGGTGCAGGTCTGTAAATAGCACACATTTATTTATTTTTTTGGCTAATGCTTTCCTGGTATTTCTCCTTCTTAAATTGTGTTGGACCATGGAATGTTTGCTGAGAGATAATTCTTTTCCAAAATATATGATTTTTGGTACAAGCCAAGAATATCCCCAGACCTTCTGGTACTCAGTACGCAAAGATGAGAACGAGGCTCTCCTGACAATTCTGGAGACGCTGGGCTCGCTATTAAATAGCGTCTGGGTCCTTGAAAACAATTCCTCTCTAAAAAGTTGCGTAATTGGAATGCATATCTTTCTTCCTCTGTGCTTTTGTATCATTTGAAGTCTCTATCAGAATCATAAGATATTAATTTATGATGTAATATCGAAAGGGCAAGGTACCTTTGTAAAAAAAAATCTTTAACTTTAAAATCATATGATAGAAGAAATAAAAGTGACATCATATTTTTTAAAGCATATCTACTTTATTTTTAGGTTATAGTACATACTCTAACATTTTTCAGTTTTTATTAGTCCCCGGCTCAGGCTTCTGTTGTATTTATTTTATCGTGGCTGAGACCCAAACACAGAAAACAGAAATACTGCTGCTTTTTTTTCTTTTTGGAGGCAGAAACATATTCAGTATATCATGTCAGTATTATAAAAGATACACATAAGTTAACACATTTGTTCAGTGTGGTCATAAATCTGCTATGAAATGTTTCATGGTTCAGATGTCGTTGTATTCCAGATAGTCAAGAAAAGAATCATACAGGTGCTACCTGGTGTATCTTCTCTCTCTCTTGCTCTCTCTGTTTTACTTTTCAATTTTTTTTTCTTTATGTGGGTACCGGGAACCGAACTCAGGACCTCGTGCTTGCCAGGCAGATGCCTATGCCGCTGAGCTGTATCACCGGCTCTTACTTTTCAATTTGATGTTGATCTTCTTTCGTTTCTGATTTAATTTCCTTTAGTGCTTTTGTAGGAAACTGCTTTGTGTGTTTCTATATGGGAATAAGACACCTTTAAAATGACATTTTCCAACTTGCTATAACTTTGGAAAACACAGAAAACTTGAAAGAAGTAAATTATAATTATGCTTCTCGCACTACCTAGAAATAACACTTGCTAGGGTTTTGCCCCCTAGTCTCCTTTATTCATATGTAAACATAGAAATCTAGGTATAATCCAATTGGCTTTCTATGTATCTGTGGATTCAACCAATTGAGGATTAAAAATATTTGACAAACAATTTTGTCTGTACGGAATATGTAGATTTTTTTCTTTTCATTATTCTCTGAACAGTAGCACATAACAGCTATTTACATAGCATTTACATTGCATTAGGCTTTCTAAGTAATATAAAGACGATTTCAATACATGGGAGAATACGCACAGGTTATGTACAAATACTACACCATTGTATGTAAGGAACTTGCGCATTTGCAGATGTTGGTATCTGCGAGATCTCTGGAACCAATGGCCCATGGATACTGGGGGGTGATCATGTGCTTTTTCATTCACAGAAAATATAAAATACATACGATTATATGAATATTCAGTCCATTTGTGTCCACTTAATGTTCTATTGCTATGATGCACTGTAGTGGCCGCGGATTCTCCAGCAGTCGACTCCCACTGTTTTCCTCCTTCTTGAAATGGGCCTGGCCCAACGCTTCGTGCTAATGAAACACAGCCGCAGCAGTGATGCTGTGTAACTGCTGAGGGCGGGTCCCAAAAGTCTGCAGCTTCCACTTCGCTGCTTTTTGGATTTTCTGTCCCATTCTCTGAAGAAGTCTAAGGAACCACGCAGGGAGGCTCATGTGGAGGAGAATGCAGGCCAGGCACAAGATCAGGGCCATTTTGGACTGTCAGTCTTTCCAGAATCCTTGTCGAGAAATCGCAAAGTGGAACTGCAAAGTCCACCCACAGAGCTGTAGGAGATAACCTTAAAGAAATGGAGTTTTGAGGTAGTTTGTTATACAAGGGGTGATTAAAAATATGGTGAATGTTTAAATAAAAAATTTTATTACAGTACAAAGACACATTGCCACTACTCCCCCTTTGCTTCAAATATACTTGCCCCGTTGTTCTTGCCACTTTCTAAAGCTGCTCTGGAAGTCCTCTTTCGTGAGAGTCTTTCTGAGGTGTGATAAAAAATTTGCTGACTGCTGCTGCTGAATTTGCCCAACAGAAAGGCAGGCTCGTAAAAACACGGCAGGGTCCTCATCCAGCTCGCCCACCACATCTGGCAGCATGAGACTACTGGCTTTTCCTCAAAGTCAAGTGACGTGAAATGTAACGGTTTTGAATTGATTCAGGGCACAGAGGCAGCCAGATCAGTGCAACTAAAGACGCTTATGAAGGAATATTTCCAGAACTGCTGCAGAAAGTGGCAAGAACAGGTATTCTTGGGATATGTGTGTTTAAAGCAAGGGGAGTATTTTGAGGAGAGTTAACCACAGTGTATCTTTTACTGGAATGATTTCTAAAAATTTAAATGCACACCGTATTTTTTATTATACCTCATACAACAACCTGACTGAATTAATCGTATTCCCATGTCATTAAGAGCTTTATAAGCATAATTTCAGTGGCTTCATAATACTGTATTTCAGTAGCTATACATGCTATAGTTCACCATTTATTGTTAAACATTGAAGGAATTCCCTTTTCTTTTATGAATAATGCTATGAAACAATATTTTTATGCATAAATCTGAAGATGAAATTAGGACTATTTCCTCGAGTTGGTTCCCTGGAAAGAGAAATAATGTCAGCCTTTGTAAGACCATTGGTGAAGATTTCTAAATCGCATTTCATAAGGGTTGGGCCAGTTCACAGTGTCTTGTCGGACTGCCAGAACATGTCTTTTCACCATTATCAAGTTAGCACTGAAAGCAAACATCGAGGAAACAAGATAGTGAACATAAAGTCATTACAAAGCCAAAACATTTGGCTAATGAAGTAGGTAAAAATGATATTTTGTTTTAAGTTGCAGTTCTTTCTTAGTGAGCCTAACCTACTTAAATATTTAATAACTCCTATTTTATCATTATTGAATTGTATATTGCTATCATTTGGCACTAAAATTGCAGTATTACTATTTTTCTTTCAGGCTTGTGAAACCTCTTTGTTTTTAATCCTGTTAATTTTTTATGGCTCTGGAAAATATTTTTAAGAGCTTATTGTTTACATATTAATTTTTCTGTTTTATTGTTTACATATTAATTTCTGTTGTAGTTTTGATTTATGTTAGATTTTTATTTACTTATTCTTACAGACTTGCTTTTATGGTGATTTCTCCTGCCTTTAAATTTATTTATTTATTTATTTATTTATTTATTTATTTATTTGGTGGGTACCAGGGCTCGACCTCAGGACCTCACACTTGCCAGGCAGGCGCTTATGACGCTGAGCCATCTCACCAGCCCCCTCCTTTAAATTTAAATGTTCCTTTTGCCACAGCAATTTAAATCACTTAGCAAAAGATAATTTACACTCCAAAGATAAATTGAATATTCAAAAACTTCTGCTATTTCTTTCTTTTTTCTCTCTTTTTTGTTTTTGTATTTCCTTCTGGAACTTGTTCTATATAATTTGTGCTTTGGGCAGAAAGATCTTTGGGCTAGTCATGATCCGTTTTTGTAAATGACTTATGAAAGGATTTTCTATTTCTGGGGTTACAAAGTTCAGTATATATTAATGTAACTTTATTATGTAATTCAATTCTTCAATGCCCTATTTATTTTTTATTGAATTGATTTGGCGTAGATTGATGGTGGTATGTTAAAATATCTCATGATTGCATAACTGTCATTTCTACTTTCATTTATAATGGTTTTTACTTTATATGGTTTGATGTCATATTGTTTAGTGCAAAAGATTCATGCGTTTGTCTCATTCATTCATTCATTTAACATTTGTCAAGTGCTAGAGATAAAAAAGCATGGTCCTTCCTCTCAACACGCTCACAGAGCTATAGGCAAAGCTAGCAGAAGGGCTGATGGTGATACAGTTAGAGAGGGTTCAAGAGCAGGAGGGATGAAAGAACGGATGGGAGGTGCCAGGCGTCAACCTGCGTGGACGCTACCTTTTTAGGAATTGCCTCATTTACTTAAAGTGATCTTCTGACTTATTTAATAATTTCATTTAATAATTTTGCCACCACTAAATTCCCATTGTTTTATAAGCTACTTATAATTGAATTTTCTTTTTAAGTTAAATCTAAAAGTCTGACTTTTAGTCAAATAAATACTGGGTTAATTTAACAAACCCTTACTGAGCTCCTACTGAGAGTCAGGCACTGGGCTAAATCCTCAAAGAACTTCCAGTTCACCGCAGGAGGGGCAAATACATAAACGGACAAAGCACACACTGACCCCATAAGAGGAGGTCTGGGGCCCTGTAATTTATGCAGGAGTGATATATTAGAAGAAGAAGGTGGGGGTGGGTGTTTCAGAAAGAACACAGCAAGCCTGGTGGCCAAGAACTGACACAGTGTAGTTCAGAATGGTGGACCCCTGTGACTGTAGGGTAACAGGTGGTGGGAGCTGCAAGCTGGAGGTGGAGAGAAGGGGTGGGTCATGTAGAATCCCATGGGAGGCTCAATTTCGGGCAGAAAAGTCTCAAGAGTCACTGTACGTAGGTGAGTGATAAGACTGGATTTGCTTTTGAGTGATTCCATGGGGATGGATGACATCTTCTCCCCTACCTACAGCTCTGATTACCATTGCTAGGACCGACTACTGCTACCAGAGAATAGTTACGACGTTGCTATGCTAGTAACAGTTTCTTCTATTGCATAACTCATCTTTTAATTTTGACTTGACTTCATTGCAGCTTCTCATTTTTAGTGACTACTTCTGACTTGAATATTTCTGTAATTTCGAGTTGTAGTTCTAGAGACGAAAAACCAGATCAGTTCAGATTGTCTTCACTAAAACAGAAAGAATTTTTTTCCCGCTAGTGTTCTCAGAGGGCACTAGATGTTCTCATGCATTCATGCGCTATTCTGTCCTGGCTCTCGGTTTCTAATCCCTTGTAAAATCTGTTACTGATCAGCACCTCTGTGATTGTGACTTGTTAGGGAGCATAAAAGAAAGAATATTAGGGTATGGGATTTTACTGAACAATTTTTGAAGATTTGTGATAATATGCAAATAGGGCTAAATTCAAACTTAAGGCTTACTAAAGAAACTTTAACATTTTTTTTAATCTTACCCTATTTCTGTCTGTAACATCTTAATTGTCACCTCTACCATCTGCATAATGACTCACATTCTATAAGGAAATGCTATAGCTACTGACAACAGAGAAAAGTTGAGGACTCTGTTTGCTTTTTCAGAAGTTTTATACATATATATATATTTTTTTTTCTTCCATTATTACATAAGTAGTATTTTACTAATGTGGGCTGTTAGATTCATGATGTCACCACCAACTATTCTAGATGACCCAGGACCAACGATAGCATATTATTCCTTACTATATATAATAAGAACTCCAAATGCTGAAATTTTATATATTGGACAAGGTCGAACTAAGTAATAGTTAAAAGGGCCTCAATATACTACAGAAGAAAAATGCAATATTTAGTAAAAGACAATAGGAACTAGAAAAGTGAAAGAAAGTCATTAGAGAAATTGAAGAAGATTTTGATAAGTGGAATGACATTTCATCTCCTTGGATTTGCAGATTCAGTATTGTTAAGATGTAAATACTGCACAATGCCTTTTGCAGTAAAATCTTCAAAATCCCATTGACTTTTTTTTCTTTTTTTGCAGAAATAGAAAAATCTATCCTAAAATGATCTTGGATAGTAAATTTAAAAATTTGGAAAAGAACAAATTCTCATACTTTAAAATTTACTACAAAGCTATAATAATCAAATCAGTGTGGTACTGGCATAAAGATAGACATATAAACCTACGGGACAAAACAGAGATCCCAGAAATAAACCTTCACATATATGGTAAATGATTTTCAGCAAGAGTGTCAAAATAATTCAATGAGGGAAAAAGATAATCTTTTCAACAAATGGTGTATAATCCAGCAATTCCACTTCTCTTATGTACTCAAAAGAATTGAAAGTGGAAATTTGGAGAGGTATTTGTACAACCATATTGATCACACCATTATTTAGAACAACCAATGGATAGAAGCCATCCAAGTGACTGCTGATGAATAGATAAACAAAATATGCTATGAAAATATGCAGTGAAATATTATGTAGCCTTAAAAAGGAAGAAAATTCTGACATATGTTACAGCATGGATGAACGCTGAAGATACTGTACTAGGGGAAATAAGCCAGTCACAAGGATACAAATACTGTATGATTCCACTTACATGAGTACCGGGAAATAGGAAGTAGAATGGTGGTCACCAGGGGATGGGAAGAGGGAGAAATTTTGATATCGTAATGCGTACAGAGTTTCAGTTTTGCAAGATGAAGGGTTCTGTGGTGGCGATAATTGCACAACAGTGTGAGTGTACTTAATGTCCCTGAACTATGCACTTAGACATGGTTACGTTGAATTTTATGGTTGGTGTGTTTTACCACAATGAAAAAAAAGAAAGTTATTCGCTCAAAAGCAAGTTCTTTCAGGCATAAGGAAGAACATTGAATGTAAGGTTATGTCCTAGAGAACTAGGGAGGGTAGGAAATTCAGTTTTTTTTTTCTGCCATTCTACATAGTTCATAAAAAAAATCTATGACTAAACTATTAAACTATTAAACTTTCCCATGACTAAAATTAGCTCTTTGGGACAAATCACAGATGGTAACATGCTCAACTAATGGGCAAGCCACGTGTTCTTGATGTGTTGGCCTGTGGCTGAGGATCCAAGGCAGGCACGCTGTGCAGAATACGGTTGCCTTCTTGGAGGGAAAAGGTGGGAATTTAAAACATGTATTTTGAGACAAAACTTATTCAATATGGATATGTTGAAAGTACAGAGAAGTGGGTAGAGTATAAGAAGAACTCCCACACTCTCACAGAGCAGAGCGCGCATTGGTGTATGTATCTTTCTGTCTTCATCCCTCTTAAATAAAGGACCTAGGATACACTTTTAATGTTTTAAAAATGTAATAATAGATACTGATTATATTTCCATGTTGGAAAAAATAATTCTTTTATATCACTATAATTGGTTGGTGGAATGCTTCATGAAAGGGGTGTACCAAAGTTATTTGATGAAATTTCCATTTTCAGAACTCTAACGACCTAATCTTTCATGAGTAGCACGTTCTGCTTTATGTTGTAGAAAGACTGCCATGGCTTGCAATCAGATTTAACCCTGTCAGCTTAGCTACCTTGGGCAGATCACTTAGTTTTTCTTAGTCTCATTTTCTTTAATGTGAAATAATGATAACTATAATCATAATGATAACTATAAAGCTAATATGTATTGAAAGCTTACCATGCAGTAGGAATGGACCCAAGCACTTTTATATGCATTGTGTTGTTTAAACTTTAAACGCATGAAGTAGGTACTGCTGTTCCTACCATGTCTCAGATGGGAGCCCTGACTTAGGCAGTGAGCCACTAAGCACGGTCCACATGAGGGGAAGGAAGGGGAATGAGTTCTTTCTCTAGAGAGGAGGGGCATCAAGGGTTTGTCAACATGATTTGGAAGCACAGCAGTGGGGGAAGGTGGCATGGTGCTTGTTGTGGGAGACACAGGGACTGACAGTGGTGATCACATGACCTCCTCTCTGCACTGGAGTACTTCTCTGGGGATAATATATGCACATTTTGGAGGTTTTCTATTTCTGTTGGCTTGGTAAATGCTGTAGTTTGGATTTGGAATTTCCTTCAAAGGCCCACGTGTTAAGGGCTTGGTCCCTAGAGGGGTACTCTTGGGAGGTCTTGGATCTTTGGGAGCTGAGGGCCCTAGTGGGAGGTCATCAGGTGATTGGGGGGATGGCTTCCCATTGCCCTTTTTATTCCTGACCGGGATGTGAGAAGTTTTGTTCTGCTATGTGCTCCCACCAGAGGCCTAAGAACAATGAATCCTCCTGATTGTGGACTGGACCCTCTAAAACTGTGAGCCAGAATAAACCTTTTATATGTTAATGATTTCAAGTATTTCGTTCCAGTGACAGAAAGCTGCTTACCAAGTTAACTTGGATTGCAGAAGCCTAAGCTGTTAGTGTCCATCTTCTACCACTGTAAGAAGAAACATATCTGTAGTTGAAAGAGAATGTGGCCAAGACAAACTTGGTGTTAAGGAGGAAAAAAGAAAAACAAACTAGATCTTGGCCAATGTTATTTGAATCCCTGGATCTAACTGTCTCCAAGATTTGGAGTTATATGTGCTGATAAAGCCCCTGTTGGCCAAAGAGAATTTGAGTGTGTTTGTGTAAAGGAAGTTGAGAAATATAGATACGATCTCTGCCCAATAAACTTATAAAGCTGATGAGACAATAGACAAACAGCTGTGGTTTGACAAGGTCTCTATAGTAAGCTCCATAAAAAGCATATAAAGAGTGTACTATAGGAATGCAAAATATGGCGACACCTATGTAAACCACAGGAGACATGAAGGCCATCATGGAGCAGTAGTGTTTGATTTGGCCCTTGAGCTATAAATAGAATTTCAAGAGAGAAACGTGATTGAGGCAAATCTACATAGAAGAAATAGAAAAGCCAAGAAGACATGAAAATTGTTATTCCAGATATTCTTAATCACTTACAAAAAGTATTGTATGCTGAAGCCCACAATTAATGGTCAATTAAAATAAAGGAAAGCAAATACTCAAAATTCTACCATTGATAATATAATATTAAGTTAGAATATAGAACACGATGAATCAGATGATTTTTTATTAAAAAGATGGAGCAATCTTTCCATCCAAATGGTCCAGAGATGGAAAAGAGTAAACATGCTCTTTTCAGAACGTCCCTCACTTATGATTGTGACATTCCTGACAGATTGATCATGGAGCTGTCCTCGCTGGACCTGTACTGAGCTCATATTTCTTCCCGGAACTCAAGGCATCATTACCAATCAACTGGATTTGGCACTTGAGATTAAATGTCATCGGCATCCCTGAGGTAGACACTCCTCTTCCAGAAAAAGGTTTGAAATATAGATTATGTGACTTGGTTCAAATAGCATCACAGCTCTGTGACTCCATCCCAGATCTGTATCTGTTAGTCTCCTGAGTCCTTTTTTCCACAATTTATATTCTTTTACTATATTTGTTTAGGAGAGTTTAGCATGAATTTCTCCATATAGTATTCATTTGACAAATTTTTTTCTTTTTTTTCTTTTTTTTCTTTTTTTGTGGGTACCGGTGGGGTCGACCTCAGGACCTCGCGCGCCAGCAGATGCCCGTGCCGCTGAGCAATATCACCGGCCCCTTTTTTTGTATGTGGGTTCCGGGAGTCGAACTCGGGTCCTCGTGCTTGCCGGGCAGGCGCTTAAGCTGCTGAGCCATCTCACCAGCCCTGACAAATATTTTGAATGACAGGATCAATACTAAGCACAAAGCAATTTTGATTAGAAACTAATGGAAGCATAATAATTATTGTAGAAATTATTAGATGATATTTCTCATAAATTCATGTACATTTTTGGCTGAATGCAGATTTCCTTAAGCTTAAGGAAACAAGGTACTTTAGTGATGGATAGTGTGCTTACCTTTTCCTTTAAGAGAGAGTGCAAATCTAAGAAGGTTTTCTGTGAATATAAGGAAATGAAGAAAACAACTAGGGAAAAAGCTGTTGAGTTACCAGGTAGATCAATATTCGTTTCATGGACAAAGTATTGATGAGGGATTGCAAAGTAGGTCAGTGAGCAAGATAGAGTGGGGTTACTTATGGAAATGTGTGCTTTGGAGTAGAATTTTGGCTCTGAAATGATTGTCTTCTTTGGGAGCCAAGGACTTGAGTTGGAGGTCCGTTGCAGTCTCTGTAAGCTAGCCTTTCTCTTAACTGTCTTGATTAGAACCTTCATACAATGTTAAATAGGAGTGGTGAGACTGGATATTCTTGTCTTGTTCCTGATATTAGAGGAAAATAGCTGGTCTTTCCCCATTTAGTTTAAATTAGCTGTTTAGATGTCCTTTATAGGTTGAGGAAATTCTCACCTATTCCTAGTTTGTTGAAATTTTTCAAGTCATTAAATGATGTTGGATTTTATCAAATACTTATTATGTACAAAATGATCATGTCAGTTTTTTTTTTTTTTCTTGTGGTTACCGGGAGTCAAACTCAGGACCTCGCGCTTGCCAGCAGGCACTTGTGCCTCTGAGCGATATCACCGGCTCTTTTTTTCCTTTATGTGGGTACTGGGAGTTGAACTCAGGACCTCATGCTTGCCCGACAGGTGCTTACGCCGCTGAGCCATCTCGCCGGCCTCTTGGTTTTTATTCTATTGATATGATGTATTAGTTTTCAGATAGTTAAACCAGCCGTATATCCTTTGGATGAATCCCACTTGGTCATGGTATATAATTCTTTCTATCCGTTGCTTAATTTTGTAGGGTAGCATTTTGTTGAGGGTTTTTGTATCCATATTGATAGTTTTTTTTTCATACGATGTTAGTCTGGCTTTGGTATCAAAGAAATAATTGCCTCCTAACATGAGAATTGTTCTCTTCTGCTTTTTTGGGGGAAAGTTTGTGAAGAATTGTTATTAATTATTCTTTAAACATTTAATAGACTAGAGTCGTGAAGTTATCTGGGCCTGGGCTTTTCTTTATGGAGACTGTTTTTTACTAATTCAGTGTGGTCACTCATTGTAAGACAGTCCAGATTGTCTATTTCTTCATGAATCCATTATATTAGTTTGTGTCTTTCTAGAGATTTGTCCACTTAATCTGAACGATTTAATTTGTTGACATGCAATTTTCATTGAATTCCTCAGTATTTAAAACAATTTTGTAAAGTTCCCTCTTTCATTTATAATTCCATTAATTTGACTCCTTTTATATCTTGGTCAATCAAGGTAATGAATTAGCAATTATGTGGATCTTTTCAAAGAGGCAGCCTTTGTTTTCATTAATTTTTCCATTTCATTATTTTAGCTCTAATCAATATTATTTACTTTTTTGCTTTTTTAACTTAGCATGCTATTATTTTTCCAGTGTTAACCCTAGGAAAAGTGTTATGTGTTTTGAGAACTTCTTTTTTAATATTGGTATTTCCAGCTATATCGTTCCCTCTAAGATTGCTTTAGCTGTGCCCCAGAAATCTTGCTACGTTGTGTCTTCATTTTCATTCATCTCAAAGTAATTTTGATTTTCCATTTTATTTCCTTTTATCAGTAGTCCTTTGTGTGCATTGTGTAATTTTTACATATTTGTGAGTTTCCTAAAATTTTTCCTGTTATTGATTTCTAATTTCATTTCATTTTGGTCAGAGAACATATTTTGTATTTGTTTCTATCCTATAAAATTTATTATGGTTTGTTTTATGGCTGAGTACGTACTACATCCTGGAGAATATTCCCTGTGCACTTAGGAAGAATGTCTACTAAGAAAGTGCATATATACATATGTGGCACAGTGGGGTACACCTGTAATCCCAGCACTCTGGGAGGCTGAGGTAGGAGAAATGGATATTTGAGCCCAGTCTGGGTAACTTGTTGACTTAGTGAGACTCTATCTCAAAAAAAAGAAAAAAAAAAGAAAAAAAAAAAGAAAAAGGAAACAAAAGAGAGAAATTCAAACAGGTATAGGGCAAACCGGGCTGGGGGTGTAGCTCATGGAGGCCTGAAATCACACACACATGAAGTCCCCAGTATCACACACACATAAAGAATATATACTGTTTTAATTGGAAGAAACGTTCTATAAATGCCTGTTATGTCTCATTGGTTAATGGTATTATTAAAGCCTTATATTTAATTTTTGATACTCTGTAGTTGTTCTATCCATTATTTAAATTGGGATGTTGAAGCCTGCAGCTCTAAGTGTTGATTTGTCCATTTACTGATTTGCTTCTGCCAGTCTTTGCTTCCTGTGTTTTGGCACTCTGTTATTATGTGCATATGTGTTTATAATTATGGCTCCCTAATACCTTGTTTCTTTCTATTTGCAAAATGTTCCTTTATTTCTAGTATCACTTTTTTTGTTTTGAAGTACATTTTGTTTACAGCTATATAGTGCTCCAGCCTTTCTTTAAGTTGGGTGTTTGCCTGATACATCTCTTTCTACCCTTGTACTTTCAATCTGCTGGCATCTTTAAATCTAGAACGTATATGTAGTACACAGTATGTGCTCGAATCAAATCTACACAGTCTGGTAATCTCTGCTGCGTATTATGTGTGTGTACATACACACTATTTTATGTTTGCTTTTGAGATCAGTTAAAGAAAGAAAAGAGAAAAATATACCTTGTTCTGTATATTTTAATTAGATAATTATCTTTACTGGTGCTCTTTAAAAATTTTTTTTAGTGTGTATTAGTAATGCACATAGGTGAAGTTCATTTTACAGATTTAGCACATGCATTTTAACATATGTCAATTATTTTGAATTACATTACTCCTCACTTCCTTATCGCCTTCTTCTCACTGGTCCTCTTCTCTATCTTCCAGTTTAACTTCTGGCTTTCTGACATCTCTCCTTTATTTAAAAATTAAATTAAATTAAATTCATTCATTCACTTGTAGTTTTCACACATAGAAAATGTGATATATGACTTTCTGAGTGTGGTTTGTTCTGCTTAGCATGATGGTCTTGAATTCCATACATTTTTCTGCAAATGATGTGATTTCATTTTTCTTTGTGGCTGAATAATATTCCACTGTCAATCTATGCCATGTGTCTTTATCTGTTCATCAGCAGATGAACAGATAAAGACATCCAGGCTGTTCCCAGAGCTTAGCTATCGTGAATTGTGCCTCTATAAACATGGATATGCGTGTTTTACATAGTATGCTGTCTTATAATTCTTTCATGACTATACCCAGGAAAGGTATAGGTCGATCAAAGTGATATTTCTATTTTTAGTTTTTGAGGCATCTCCCTGTAATTTCCATAGTGATTATACTAGTTTACTTTACCACTAACAATGAAGGAGGCATCCTTTTTCTGTTCAGCCTTGCCAGCATTTGTTATTATTTGCTTTCTTGATAATAGCCTCTCTTTTGGGAGTAAGAAAGAATCACGGTGTTGTTTTAATTTGCATTTCTCTCAGGAACAATGACGTTGAACATTTATTTCATGTATTTATAGAATATTTGTACTTCTGAGAAGTATCTGTTTAATAGCTCATTTTTTATTGGTTTTCTTTTATAGGATTAAATGCAGAAGAGTGCAGGAGATCTGTTCACGCACTAGAGTTGATTGGGTTTTTATTTGGGGGGTCTATTTTTTGGAGTTCTTTATGTGTTCCTTCATATATTCTAAATATTAGTCTATCTGAGGAGTAGATGGTAAAAATTTTTTCTCATTCTGTAGGTCGTCTCTTCACTCTTTTGGTTATTTCGTTAGGCAGAATCTTTTTAATTTGATATAATCCCATTTATTGACTCGATGTTATTTCTTACACAGTTGGGGTTATGTTTAAAATGTTCTTACCGATGCCTGTGTCTTCAAGAGCTTTACCTATTTTGTCTTCCAGCAGATTAAAAGTTTCTGTCTCAGTGCCTAGGTCTTTAATCTATTTTTATTTTACTTTAGTACGTGGTGAGGGATACGGGTCTGGGTTCAGCCTTCTGCACGTGTGTAAGCAGTTTTCATAGCGTGATGTGTTGAAAAGCCTGTCTTTCCTCCAGGGTGTGGTTTTTGTCCCTTTGTCAAAGATCAGATGACCAAAGGTACCTGAGGTTGTTTCTGCATCTTCTGTTCTGTTCCGTTGACCTCCATGTCTGTTTTTGTCCTGGTACCAAGCTGTTTTTATCATCTAGCTTTGTAATATCGCTTGAAATCTGGGATTGTGATGCCTCCTGCTTTGCTTTTGTTGCTCTCGATTGCTTTTGCTATCCTGGGTCTCTTATTCCATGCAGATTTTAGTGTGTTTTTTGCTAGTGATGTAGGGAATATCATTAGTATTTTGATTAGGATCACATTAACTCTATAAATCAGTTTTGGTAGCATAGCCAGTTTGACAATATTGGTTCTGCCTATCCAAGAGGCGTTGATGGGGAGGAAAGCAAAAACCAAATGGTTGAATTATATAAAACAATAAAGAAACAAAGAAACTCAGTGAAAGGGTTATGTAACTAAACAGATAGTGGTCTTAATAAACAAGTGGTCAGTGATCTTGAAAAATATACACATAAAAAACTAGTAGAGCTAATTATAATGATTCAAAATATGGATGACCAATTTAGCAAAGAATTATAGTCATTGAGAAAGAACCAAATAGAAATCCAGGAGAGAAAGCATTCTATCGGAAGTATGGGCAGCAGGTGTGACCAGCACGAGGAGAGAGTCAGATCTAGAAGGTTGGGCTGATGCACGTGACCACATACTCAGAGATACCTTAAAAACAGCAAGGCCACAGAAGAAATGGACCCAAAAGCTGCTGGATGACACCAATGGTCATATTTTTGATTCACAATTTCAATTTGTTTTTTCCTTTTGCTTTCCATTTTTATTAATATTCTCTGTTTAATACAATATGGTTATCCTCTTTTTTTTTTTTCTCATTTTTTTGAGACAGGGTCTCGCTCTGTAGCTCATGCTAGCTTTGAACTCACTATGTAGCCCAGGCTGGGCTTGAACTCACAGTGATCCTCCTGCCTCAGCCTCCCAAGTGCTGGGATTACAGGCATGCCCACCACACACCCGGCTGTCATCCTTTAATCCTAGTTTCCTTTAGTCCTACGAATCTGTTTATAATGGTTACTTTGATTTCATTTTCTAATCAGCCTACCATCTGGTTCTTTTATAGGAAAATTCCTTCGCCTGTTTTTTTCTGGTGTATGGATAATATTTTCATATTTCTTTGCACATCTTATATTTTTTGTTGGAAATTGGAAATTTTACATAATGTACTGTTGCATGTTGGTACTGGTTCTCTCTGACTCCAGGGCTTGTTTTTATTTATTTACTTATTTAAATTTTATTTATTTATTTATTTATTTTGAGACAGGGTCTCGCTACATAGTTCAGGCTGGCCTTGAACTCACTATGTAGCCCAGGCTGTCCTTGAACTTGCAGTGATCCTCCTGCCTCAGCCTCCCCAGTGCTGGGATCACAGGCATGTGCCACCGTGCCCAGCAGGGCTTGTTTTTAAAATTCACTTATTTTTTGGTATAATGGCTGACTAGATTATTTTAGTGATGTCTATCCCCCTCCTCCAAAGTTTTCGGTGTTGTTCCTTAGGGAGGAGAAGCCTTGGGTACATTCATAGTCACCATGGTATGTCAGTGTTTGCTGCCTGTTTTTTTTTTTTTTTTTTTTTTCCTCATGACACCCAAGTGTTAAAATGCCATGAATTATAAACATATCACTCCTTTGTTCTCAACACTGTCCTGGAATATAAGGTGCTCTAAAAGTAATCAAATCAAATTCTAGCTCCTTTGAAGGAATAATTTCAAGAGGAATAATTAGTGCTTGATATTTATTGTGATCTCAACACCTGTAACTTACTGCAGGTGAGGGCTATTTTTGCTTGTAGTTTTATGGTTCAGTCCATGGTAGGCTGGTTCCAAGGTAGAAACGTTCCAAGGAAGGGCATGGTGGAGGAAAGCTGCTCCCATCATGGTCACCAGGAAAGAGAGAGAAGGGAGGAGCTGGGGACAAGGACAGACCATTGCAAGTCATAACCCCAGTAATCCGCCTCCGGCCTGAGCCTGCCTCCCGGCAGCACCCTCGGCTACTAAACTGGGCAGTGGGTGAATCCCCCCGACGAGTACAGCACCTCCGCCACCCAATTACCTTCCAATGCAGGTGACGTTGGGGGGACATTTAGGTCTAAACCATAACCCCAGATGGCATAAAATGTTGAGGATTTTTTCATATATTTTTTGCCATCTGTGTATGTTCCTTGGTAAGGCATCTTTTCAGATTATTTGCCTATTTTTAAAGTGGATGTTCTTTTTCTTATTGTTGAGTTTTAGGAGTTTTTATTTTTTATTTTTTAATTTTTATTTATTTTATTTTTTTTGTGGGTGCCGGGGGTTGACCTCAGGACCTTGTGTGCCAGCAGGCGCCCGTGCTGCTGAGCGATATCACTGGCCCTTTTTTTGTATGTGGGTACCGGGAGTCGAACTCAGGACCTCACACTTGCCAGGCAGGCGCTTATGCCGCTGAGCCATCTCATTGGCCCAGTTTTTATGTTTTGTAGATTTTGAAGAAATCTTTTATCAGATGTGTCTTGTTCAAATATTTTCTCCCAGTCTGTGGCTTCCCTCCTAATTGTGCTTGATAATGTCTTGCTGAGAGCATGAGTAGCCTGTGTTTTAGTTACGGAGATCTGCTTGAAGGCAGCCACTGAACAGAGCCAGTTTTCTGCCTCTCAAAGATCAATGTTAAGTAAGACAATAAGAAGTACCCAGAGGTCTCTTCTGAGGAAAAGCTAAGGAAAGATAGAAAAGCAAGCAGTGTAGATACTCGCCTTTATTTTTTTTTAATTTTATTTTAAAAAGAAGAAAAAAACCCCAGAATTTCAAAACAAGATAATAGGAGAGTAACAGTAAGTAATACATTGCATATTGTTACCTTCAGAGTATTTACTCAGGGTATAAGATATAGGCATGAGATCTTGTCCAAACAATATTAGCACAAATCTTTCTTTTCAATGACCTAAGAGACACTAGCAGTATAACTATCTTAACTATCTTATTTATATATATATATATATATTTTTTTCCCCTTTTCCCTTTCTTCCTTTCCCCTTTCCCCCATCCCAGTTTCTCTTTTCTTTTGAACAGTTTCTTCCCAATTCACAGTATCTATTGTACATTTGGGTCCTATTTACTTGTTCAGCTTCTCACACTAGGGAGACAATATGATGTTTACACATGAGAGTCTGATTTATTTTACTTATGAGTATGGTCTCAAGTTGCATCCATTTACCTATAAAAGTCTCAAGTTTATCCTTCTTTATGGCTGAGTAGTACTCCATTATATAAAAAACCCACATCTTTTCTATCCAGTTGCCTTTATTCTCATGCACATGACTTACTATCTAGCAGATGGTGAACTCTCACTCTCAGGTACTTGGGGCCGAAAACAGAGAAGGGAAAAGGAAACGGAGCAAAGGATCAGCCACTTAGTGTGGTGGTCCGAGCTCAGTACTCACTGTCTGACCTTGGCAAGTTGTTATTCCTTTTGGATCGACAACTTCCTTACCTCCAGCACACCTACAATGTCCCCTGCTTCCAGGGTTGCTGCGAGGATCACGTGACATAGTGTGTGCACTCGTACGGAGCGCTGGGATATGCACCATCTCACATTTGTCGCTGCTTGCTTCTCCTTCCTCTCTTAGGTCTGCCCTTTGTGGAAAGATTCAGCATTAAGGAAGAAATTGGACTTTAAAAATTTTTACCAGTGATCCAATAACAATTTTAACAATACATAGTGACGCCCAGTGACCATGTGTATTACACACTTGTGTGTCTTTATTAAAGAAAAATTCCACCATATGTCACTTCTATTAAATAGTGTGTGTGCCAGAAGGCCCATCTGAAAAGAACCAGTGGGGATGCAGAACTTAGTTTTAATAAAACAAGATTCTGGATGACTAGAAGGCGAAAACCAAACTAATAGTTCCGAAGGTCATGATAAATGAATTAGGAAAGCAATCAAAATGGCTTAGCAGTGCCACGCTGTCATTCTTCATCTTAATGAATCTCTTAAAGAGTAAATAAAAGGAGAAAGATGAAAGTAATTATTGGCTGTGTACCTAGTTTTTGGAGCTGCTTCTCTCTCCGAGGAATACAGTTCATAAAGCTGGGGCT
Source organism: Erethizon dorsatum (assembly GCA_028451465.1). Taxonomy (NCBI): domain Eukaryota; kingdom Metazoa; phylum Chordata; class Mammalia; order Rodentia; family Erethizontidae; genus Erethizon; species Erethizon dorsatum. The sequence goes on along the minus strand of CM051838.1, from coordinate 26,513,317 downwards.
ATAGGTGAACATACATACATATCACAGCTGCCTGCAAGCTGAGGCACAATAAAACTGTTTACATAGGGGGTGTATAAATACTTAGTTTAATGAACATATGAGGTAGAACTCTACCCTCCTCTCATACCTTGCGGAATTTATAGTGTATTTCTTAGATATTAGAAGGGCTGGCAAGAACAGGGCAGTAAAATTGGAGGCTTGAGCAGGCTCCCATTTCTACCATTCCTGGCTGAATGGAGAGGACATTACATTTCCTGGCCACTGGAAAGGAGATGGAGAAGACAAGTAAAGAAAAAAGCATTTTTTCAAAAGTATCCCAAAAAAGGAGGAGGACTGATGCGTGCTATTGTAACTTCTGTGAGAAATGCAGTCAGTGCCGTTTCCCTGACTACTGCATTAGAGGGGGCGGTTTGCTGGTGCAGATTTTATTGGAGTCAACCCAATAGAACACTGTTAGAGCTTGGAACCCCTGTTCACTCCAATGAGGAATAAAGAATATGCAGATTAGCCTTGTCACTTTGACACACCCAGCCATTAAGTCATCTTGTTCAGTAAGGAGTGACTCTGATTACGTGATGATCGTGATGATCACATCACTTATGTGGTAGGTGGGGATCAGCGCTCTCTTAGGGGCAGGGCGGGGTAAAGTTCTGGATAAAGAGTCCTGTGCTTGGGATGAGGCAAGACACGCTACAGCAGGTGCAAACTCCAGAATATGGAGAAGGGTCTGTCGGGGCAGGTTTTGGGGGGACTCCTGCCAAACCGAATTCTACTTCCTGTCCTGTTTGACAGCATGGACATACCCAGGGATATTGAGGATACTGGGGGGCTGACACAGTGGCTTCTCTGGGAGTGCAAACTGCAAACACTTGGCCCATTTCTCCTTGTGAGAAGGCGAGGTACTAAATATCCTCATAGATTTAGCTGGAATTGACACAAAAACTGACTGTAGCTACTTTTTGCAGCTGAAGTTCTTCAGGGCTTGATGCTGAACAGGGCGGAGGGAGGCTGAGACTGACAGACTGTCCGCATAAGCATGATGGAGGTGACAGGTGTGTCATAGACTGCCTTTGGGTTTGCAGGTGCAGCTGATATTTACAGAACTGCTTGCCATCTGCCATGTTGGCTATGCCTAGACAGAAAAATATGCCTGAGGATCAGTCAGCTCCAAACTGAGGACATTTCAATCGCAGAATTGAATCAGCTGCCACCAAATGGGATTATGTCTGAATCAGTCCTAGATGACCCTCCCCTAAAAAAATTCTGAAAAAAGGTCAGTTCTGTCATACGATGTGGTCAAGATTGAAAATATTTGCCTTTTAAAGTCTTCTCCAAAAGAACAACTTTACGGGGATGTCACTAGAAAAACCTGCTTCCTCCTGTTGCTACCACAGGAATCAGAACCATTATACCCAGGACAACAAAACACTGCCCCGTGCTTGCTAGGAAACATTCCAAATCATGCTCTCTTTAGCCCTCAAGGTTGTGGTGAAAACTACATCTAATTTACTAATCATGGGGAAATCCCTGTCCTTTCTTCAGATTCACTGACGGTATGGCAAGGGAAAAGGTGAAAACACCGTTCAGCTCTGCTGATAGTTAGTGGAAACATTAATTAATATTTGTAACCTCTTAATAGCTTCTGCCGGGTGTTGAGAAATTGAACAATAACCATTGTCTTACTGTGGAAGACATATGAAAAAATTTGATTTCCTTTTCCCAGAATGGTAGTTACAGAAGAAGATGAATGGGAAGTATGCTACGTATTGGCGGTGCCTGAGTTCTACACACTGTGACTTAGACCAAGATTTCTGGATTTATAGATCTACGTATTTTCCTAGTATGTTTTATTTTAGTGGTAAAAGCTTTAAGATGAGGAACAAAAAGAGGAAAGAAAGAATATGATTATAGTCCCTATGCTGTAACAATACATTTATTGCTAAGTAAATTAAATGGAGATATTTAAAATAATTGGGTGATATAAAACCTTTAGAATTATTGTTTTACATTTTTATGTATCAAGTTAAAACCAAATTCATATTTTACAATTGGAAATTATTTAAATTTGAGATAAACGTAATGAAATTATGACTATTTCAAAGAATCCTACACATTTTCATATACTTTGATTGCATATTTCACTCTATGGTAAGAGTTTGCTTTAGTGGAAAAGGTGCTGGTCTTGAAGTTTGACTCTCTAGGTTTGAATCCAGATGGCTCCATGAACTGTGTACACCTGCCTGGCTTAAGTTATTTAACCTTTGCAGGTCTCAGTCTCCTCATACGTAGAATGGGAACCATAAAATTATCTTAGCGGCTAATAATGGGGGATGGAATTTGAAAGCACCCAGACTTCGTGGTCTCAGTACAGGGTCGGCACTCTGTGTATTTTTTTATTCATTTTCTAGCGATGGTTAAGCATAGCTAGGATGAGTGCAGAGCAGGTGCATCATGGAGCGATGACTGTAACAAGCGACCTGAAAAGTCCTACCAACCTCAGCTTCTGTGCCTGTGGGTCACACGAGGACCTTTGTCTCTACATGTTTTTTCATTCAACTTCTACTTTAGTGGGCATTCACTATGTGTCGGGGGCTCTGCTGTGTCTTTGGTGTGTGCCTGAGAGGGATGTAAGCATGGTAGTGGTGTGAAGGAATTCACTTCTCTGCCTTGCTTCCTGTCCCTCGATACGCTGTCACCTCTGTCCCCCGCAGAGCTTGTCCCTCGTCCGTTCACTGTCTGCATTCACTGTGTGCTCCAGGGACCTGTGTGTCCCTCTTGTCAAGGCGTACTTCCTGTCCTCTGAAGGAGTACCCAGCTCCCGGGGCTGTGGTGAAGTACATTAAGTTGCTTAGAACAATTTCCTGGCTTTAAACACTTGGTAAATTTTAGTTATCATTTTATCTGCCTGTTCCTCCTGGGCTGGGGTTTATTCTATCTGGTTAGTCACCATCTGTTCGAGTCCTTTCTGGGCATTACTGTTTGTGAGGATACAAGAAAGATCAGAGCCAGGATTTAGGTTCAAGGATAAGAATCTTGGTATTTAGGTTAAAAACAACATTGGAAATGACCTTTGCTAGATAAGAAACTATAATTATGGACATGAAAAGAATTAAGATGAGTTATGTACATGTGCCAACTCCCCATGATGAATGTAATCATGTACTACAAATATGTACTAATAAAAATTAAAAAAGAACTAAAAAGTTAATCACAGGATGAGCGTATTTTATATAATAAAATATTGATTAATAGAATATTATTTGTAGTTTATCACAAGCTGTATTTATTTTGTCCTACTTTTCCTATGTTTAAAAATTTTTCACTCAACTCGTATGCACATACATAAGATATCAAATTCAGAAGAAAAACTACAGAGGAAAAGCATTCATGTACAACATTATCTTTCTTATTCTCCAAACAGCTGAGTTTACTTCTAACAAGAACATCAGAAAACTTCTTATCAGAGAAGCGTGACCTTTCAAAGGAAAGACCTGACAACCAGATAAACTACACACCATTTACAGAGGGATTTGGTGGAATTTACTCCATCTATTTCTCTGGCCTCTGGAGGAAATCATTCATTCTAGAAGGGCACAGTTGAGGAGGAAGACGCGTGGATTAGAGGAGACACAGCTTTGAACTGTGTTTATGGGGTAGTGTACGGATCTCTGGATTCTCATTTCCAAGGGGAGGCAGCTGGACTGGGCTTTTTTAAAGGGGCTTTCAGGCTGAACGGAGTAAGCCGCTGAGGTGAGTCGTGAGCTCACTGCAGCCAGCAGGCCCCCAGCTCGACGATCCAGACGTTCAGCTCACACGTCCTTGAATCCTCCCTGGGCAGCCTGGCACCCAGCCAGTGCCAGGCCTCTGCTTGGCCTGTGGTACCTGCAGCGAGAGCGTCCAGATGTTTTACCTTGCAGGAGTGTGGTTTACCTTCCAGGCGTGCTGAGGGCCAAGGAGGACAATGTATTTGGAGGCAACCAGAGATCCACAAAGGCTGTCTTGGATTGTTTGTGTGTTTTTAAATGTAAAGTTGTAAAATGGAGGTCCTAAGCATAAACTGGGGATATTTCTTTGATTTTTGAGAATTTTAGAGCTGATGGAAAAGGTAACGCCTGTCCAGGGCAACCTACTCATTCGCAGTGGCAGGGGCAGGTAGCAGAGGTAAAGTGACTCCTCAGAAGGCAGCGGGCGGCCGACAGGTATTAGAAAGCAGAAGGTTGGGATTCTGAATTCACGGACCCGCAGGCCATGATTAGAATTTAAAATCTGTAAGAGAGGATAGATAAGGTAACGTAAAGGAAAAGAGGTACCCATAACAACACTCTGTAAAAGGCCACTGATATATTTGCCCTTGGAGCTTTCGGCTAAACAATAGTCATTTTATACCAAGAAATGACAATTCAAACCAGGCTGTCTTCATAAAACAAAGGAAATACGAGTCTAAATGTGGAATAGTTTTACTCTTTAACATGGTGTCTTGTGCTTTGTCATGGGCAGCTTGAGACAGAAATTGCATTCATTTGTCTCCACGGAGTGAGGTTGCGGTTTTGTAGAACACAGTTCGGTAGTAACGGCTCTTGATTGGGTTGTAAGAAAACAGGTCCTCAGTTTGCCTCAGTGCTAGTGACTGTATCTAGCTACTCGTGTACCAAAGCACCAATATACAGTTTTCAGCCCAGTTGCTGAGAAGTATAAACATACTTCTTCTAGAGGCAATTTTAAGTGAAATGCTTGAGAATGTTTCAGGACATGTTCCGTAAGCTCAGAAAGACACAAAAGAGCTGCTCATGTTGATGGAGATGTTTCTTTAGGGTGGTCTGGATTTTCAGAATTTCTGCAGAGGTAATTAGCATGGGTGTTCATTACATCCAAGAGCCTTTGCCATGGGCATGGTGTGGGTGGGGCTGGCAGCGTGGCAATTAGCAGGTGAGTGCTCAGAGGTCAGACAGGGGAGGAAGCTGCAGAGGGTTAAGCACACTTGTCACAGGTACCTTTTATAATTTTTATACGTGATCAGTTTAGAACTTTAGAAGATACCGATAAGCACAAAGAAAATAGGGGAAAGAATTCTGCAATCCTGTTCATCAGAGAAAGCAACTATTAGCAATTAGCGTATAACACCTCTAGACTATGATTTTGTTCTTGGAACCTTCCTCAGTTACAACCATATTAGTTGCACTGGTTTACAGATTTACATCACGTTCGGGTCCATTCATGGTGACGTTCCATCTAGTCCATTTGGACTGTGTGTTAGGTGTCTGCAGTTCTCTGGTCACGCATTTATACAATGTCTGTATTACTCAGAGGCGCTGTCTAGAAGCTCATATCCATCTAATTGTGTGTGCATTTTACTGGTTTACTACAACCTAATTTCTATCATTTTTAAGCTCTTGAGGCATACTTATAATTATTGCCTTCATATATCACCAACAATTAATAGAAAAATATTGATAGAAAATAGTGTTGAATGAATTATAAAATTACTTCACTTTTGAAAAGGATTACGCCCTTAAGAATTCCAAATTACTAGCCAAATCTCAAACTTTTACAATTGTCTTTCTTACTTTGTTGGTGATTTTTAAGGACTGGGACTGGAAAAGTCTTGCTTGTCTCAGTTTATTTATTTCAAATCTGCATTTAGAGATTATGTAAGGATATCATGGAAGGAGATTTTCTATTTATAGTTTCTGGTGTGATCATTTTCCATCATTAATAAAGTGAATCATGGCTGTGAAATGAGTTTACAATTCCTGCCAGTGTATTTTATGTCCTCCTGCAAGCGAAGAGGTAACATTTGAGTTGAATACTAATGTTAGGATATATTTCAGAACCACTGAACAGTTTCTTGAGATCTTTGGTCGAAAACTGCTTTATATAGCATCCTACAAAGTATTGGAAACAGTCACTTACGCGTTGCTATGTGCTGACAACTTTACCTGACTGTACCAAAAGACGTGCAGTGGATTATGAGTCAACTTGTGGAGACAACTCAATTTTATGCGCTGTCAATCACTTTCAAGACAAGCAGGGTCATATAACAGGTACCCTCGTTCTTCCAAAATCCTGTGTGGATGTTCAGACCTTCTGAAAGCTTTGACAGGATTTTCCTGCCTTGGCAGTAAACTATGAAGTGATGAGCAGAGTCCGTGTGTTTCTGGGCAGCGTGGTGGGGCGGGCTGCTGCCCTCATGCCAAACAGAGGAGCAGACGGGAATGGGATTTTCTAGCTCTCTGTACAGATGCAAAAGCTGGGTTATGCTCTGTGCCCCATTCAGTGTTCGGAGAGGTTTCAACACATAAATTATAACTGTTGGGTATTGCTGCATAGGTCATCAGAGAACAACAGCTGATATTTCAAGATTGTGATCAGGGGAAGGCAGTCCTTCGGGAGAAGGAGAGGTGGGATAAGGGATAAAGAGAGGGATTTAGAAATGCATTTAGTCAAGAGGAGCTGAAGTGATGCCATGGTGGCAATTAGTTTGGAAACGTCAGCAGCAGATGGGATCTGCCATTGCTTGTCAACTGTAGAGTGCTTTGGGTTCCCATAACAAACGCATGGCTCCCTTGAAGTAAAGGGTCATTTCATGAAACGATAGCATAAACATCTAAGAAGTCTGCTACTTAGCCATCAACATCCCCTGCTGGGAGAGAGGAGAAGTGCCAGGAAACAAGAGGCAAAAGGAGAAGACGTGGGGAGCCAGATAAAGCTGAAGGAATGCATAAGTTTTGTTTAAAACTTCATTTAGCTATGATCATAACATTTTTTCTTTTAATACTTTCTTGAATTGCCTATTTTTGAATGAAACACTCTGCCTTCTCGTGTACTATTTGGAAAAATCTGTCTTAAAGTAAGAGCCCACACATTGATTTCAAAATAAAACATTAAAAGAAGAAAATCATAATAAAATAATGGTTTTCTAAGTTCAAAATATTTAGTTTTAGTGTCAAGTGATGTATACCTTACTTCAGGATAATGTAATGCAAACACAATCATTCTCTGCTTAATGCTCTCACATTATCCAACAAGTAAACTAGGTGGTGAGCACGTAAACAAATTGTAGAAAGGCAACAAGAGATAAGGCCTTTACCTCAGAGCAAAAGCATTCCAAGTACAGCTGTCCCCCTTATCCATGGTTTAGCTTTCTCTGGTTTCAGTTACTGTAGGCAACTCTGGTCTGAAAATATGGAATGGAAAATTCCTGCCCCGCTGCATGGGGACCTGAATCATCCCTTGGTGCAGCATATCCACACTGTATATGGTACCCGCCCCTTGGTCACTTACCAGCCTTCTCAGCTAACAGATGACAGTGCTGCTGTTCCTGAAGCCCTCATTTTATTGACAAGGACCCTAACATGCAAAGTTGTGAGGCTGCCAGTATTGTTACATTGCATTGTTATTATTCATTCATTACTAGTTATTGATGTTAATCTCTTACCATGCCTGGTTTTTGTTTTAAACTTTATCATCAGTATGTATGCATAGGAAAAAGCATGGTACTATATACATAGGGTTCATCGTATCCATGGTTTCAGACATCCATTGTAAGTTTTGGAATATACCCGTGCTCTGCTGATTGTTTTATTTCTCATTATCTGTCTTTCTTTTCATACTGGATCTAAGTACACATTTAATGTTAAGCATTAATTAATTAATGGTACTAGAGATTGAACCCAGGGCTTCAGACTGAGCTACATCCCCAGCTCTTTTTATTTTTTATTTTGAGACAGAGTCTCACTCATTTGCTAAGTTGCCAGGTGGTACTTGAACTTGCGATCCTCTTGCCTCAGCCTCCCAGAGTGCAGCGACTATAGGCTTGTGGCACCACATGCTGCAAACTTTTTAATTATTGACACAAAACATTTGTGCATTGGAAAATGGCTATGAATTACTAGTTCATTGTTAGTATACGGTTAGTGTGTTCTAACTACTTGTTAAGCAGAACTGACAATCTGGGTCATATTAAACAACGCAGCCAAACTGTGTAATTTTATTAGCTTCAAAGAGTACACATTTTTCTCTTAAACTCAAGTTTACTTGTAGAGTTTCATGTATTACTAAAACATAAAATCACATGCTTCCAACGTTGGGAGAATTGTCCATAAGACACAAATTTTTATTTTTGCTTAAGATTTAGTGTTTCTTTTGAAAGGTAGGGGTCCCATAGCTCAATTTCAAGTAGTTGAAATCAACAAACATGTATTTTTTTTTGATTGCTTTTACTATTAGGGAATGATAAATAGGTTCACCTTGCTTTAGCATTGCTGGGATCCAGATCCGCCTAGCGTTGACTTTTCTAAGTGTGCGGCAGAAACCGCACGGACGCCGGGGATGCCCGTGTTCTTGTCTGCGTAGCGGCAGCCGGGTTCACCTGGGTCGGTCATGGTTCTCCAGAGATCGACCACTGGGTTCCGCCTGATTCCTCTCTTGCGAAGCTCAGCCCATCAGGACTCCACCTAATTATTATCATTTCAGCCGTTGAAGACCGTTCATCACACGTGATGAGCGGGCACCTGTGACTTCGCATTTTCTCTCGCGATGCTGAGTTTCCTGCCTAGAAGTGGGGTTTCCGGGTTGAAGCCTAACTGCCTATGGTAGTTCTCCCCGACCCCTTATCCACAGGGAACGTGCTCCCAGATCCCCGGGGGAGGCCTGAAGTTGTGGATCCTACTGAACCCTAGGCAAACTGTTTCCCCTGCACACACATATACAAATTTAATGCCTTCTCCATCTCAACTGAATACGCACTTGTTATCCATTGTGTATGTATATGGAATTTTTGCAGTTTGAAAGTGCAGTAGCAAAACTATCATTATTATATGGGTAGAAGATTCACTTCAGAGTATGTTTTTTTTTTTTTTTTTTTTTTTTGGGTACCGAGAATCAAACTCATGACTTCATGCTTGCCAGGCAGGCGCTGTGCCTCTGAGCTATCTCCCTGGCCCCAGAGTATGTATTTTGAGCTGGGCATGGTGGCGCATGCCTATAGTCCCAGCACTGGGGAGGCGGAGGCAGGAGGGTCACTGTGAATTCAAGGCCAGCCTAGGCTACATAGTGAGACCCAGTTTCAAAAAACAAACAGCAACAACAACAAAAAATCAGCATATGTATTTTGTTCTTTGCTTATCAAACTCTAGAGCTTTCACTTTTTCATTTAAAGGAAGCACTTTATGCTTCCATTGGTCATATCTGAATTACCAAAATCATAACTCTTGCACTTTGGAGTCGTTTTTAAATAAAATAAGGGGTTTATTGATAACAAGAGAACCCAGCTGATAATTGAGATGACTGCTAAGCTACTAACAGGTGGGTAGTATACACAGGGTGGGCATGGTGAAGAACATAGTTGAGTTGTAGTTTTGATTTAGATTGCTCTAGTGGCTAAAGATGTTGAGCAATTCTTCATATATTTATGGGCTATTTGTATGTCTCTTTAGAAGTATCTATTCAATTTATTTGCCTATGTAGCAATTGAGCTATTTGGTTTTATGGGTGGTAAGTTTTCTGAGGTCTTCATGTGTCCTGGTTATTATGCTCTGTCAGAAGGGTTGCTGGCAAAGTTTTTCTCTCATTCTTCAGGTTGTCTCTTCACTCCGTTGGTTGTTTCTATTACTGTGTAGAAACTTTTTAATTTGATGTAGTCCCATTTGTTGATTCTTGCTATTATTTCCTGTGCTGTTGGAGTTCTGTTCAGGAGGTCTTTGCCTATGACCTCAAGTGTTTTCCTTGTATTTTTTTCTAGAAGTTTCAAAGTTTCAGATGTTATACCTAAGTATGTGATTCATTTTGAATTGATTTTTGTACAGAGAGAGAGATAGGGATCTTATTTCAATCTTCTACATATAGATATTCAGTTTTCCCAGTACTATTAGTTAAAGAGGCTGCTTCTTCTCCAATGCATGTTTTTGGCTCCTTTGTCCAGAATCAGATGGGTGTAGTGGTGTGGGTTTGTTTCTGTGTCCTCTCTTCTGAGCTATTGGTCTATATGTCTGCTTTTGTGCCAGTACCATGCTGTTTTTGTTACTATGGCTTCATAGTATAATTTGAATTCAGATATTGTGATGCCTCCAGCCTTTCTCCTATTTTGCTCAGGATTCCTTTGGCTAGTCTGGGTCTTTGCGTTCCATATGAATTTTAGGATTGTTTTTTCTAATGCTGTAAAAAATATCATTGGAATTTTGATGGGAATCACATTGAATCTGTGGATCACTTTCAGTAATGTGGTTATTTTAACAATATTAATTTTGCCAATCCATGGAATTTTGCCATTCCATCTTCTAATGTCTTCTTTAATTTCTTTTTTCAGTGCTCTGTAGTTTTCATTCTAGAGGCCTTTCACTTTGTCAGTTAAATTGATCCCTGGGTATTTTGTTTGTTTTTTGAAGCTATCATGAATTGAATTGATTTCCTGAATTCTTTCTCAACTAGTTCATTATTGGTGTGTAGGAAAGCTATTGATTTTAAGTTTTGATTTTACAGTCTGCTAATCAGCTGGATTTGTTTATCAGCTCTAAATGGCTTTTGGAGAAGCCCTTTGGTCTTCTAAGTATAGGATCAGGTCGTCTGCAAGTATGGATAATATGACTTCTTACTTTCCTGTGTGCATCCCTTTTATTTCTGTCTCTTGTGTATTTGCTCTGGCTAAAATTTCAAGTACTAAATTGAATAGGAGTGGTGCAAGTGGACATCCTTGGCTCATTCCTGATTTTGGAGGAAAAACTTTTAATTGTTCCCCATTCACAGTGATGCTGGCTGTCCCCCTTATTCGGTGTCATCTTTCATCATAGTGTGCATCCCTACTTTTTCCACAAACCAAATCCCTGGTTTGTGTGCTTGTCGTCATTCTCTCTTACATAGAATGTAGATCCCATGGGTGTATTAGTGTATCTTTTTACTAGAACAAAATACTGGATGCCACCTACTTTATAAGAAAAGAGGTCCATTTTGGCTCATAGTACTGGACGTGCAAGATTGAGGGGTGGTTTCTAATGATGGTCTTCTTGTTACAGAGTCCTGAAATGGCACAGGGCATCATGTGAGGTATAGAGTGTGCATGCGCATATCTGTCACCATTCATGTGACCTATTCCATTCCCAAGGCCATCTTACCCCACAGGTGTCATATGTCCATGATGCACATAAAGGATGCTGACACAGACCTTCCTTCACACGCGTCTACTCTACATGCGTGGCCCAGGTCTCCCAGGGTGAGAGACCAAGGGTGCACTGTGTATCTGTCACACATGCCTCTTTCTTTTTTTATAAAGACATCAGTATCCAATCATGGGTCTCCATTTTAAGTACCTTATCTAATCTTAATCACTTCTCAAAAGCACACCTCTGAACACTGTAGTTAGATTAAGTTTCCTCTCTTTCAATTCCTCACAAAGGTGATTAAGTTCCAACACGTGAAACCTTGGTGGACACATTCATACCAAGTCCAAGTCACAGCAGTGAGCCCAGGACTTCATCTGCTATTTTCCACAGTTTATGCCCAGCACATGGAACAGTGACAGGAGTCCCATAAATACTTGAGTGAATTTCATCGAAAGCGTATAATTTATTGGAGAATTAAGGAGTGTAAGTTCTGTTTAAAATAAAGATAAACTTATTTTGAATTCTGTGATTCAACTCCATGGTCTGTAGGAGTAATGGGAAAACCTGTGTGGGTTTGAGTCATTAACAAATGTGTCCTGGAGGAGATAGGGCTAGAACGATGAGTTACGTTTGGATAAATGGAAGGAGAGGGAAAAAGAGGACATTTCAACTGCTGAAAATAAAGACAAATGCATCTCTCGGGGCTATGAATGGGCATGGTTGTAAATATCAGCACAGAGTTAGATAAGGATACAAACCCCAGAAGAATAGCTTATTTCTTTTAAATGTTCTAGAATGAGCTGGTATAGACCTCAGACAAACATATGAACAGTTATGGTCCTAAAAAGAAAGCCCTTGGCTTCTTTTATTTTTAAAGCATCATTGTGATAGAAATAGGTTATATACAGTTGTCTTTAGCTTCACCAGCCTTCATGTTAGTGTACCAATTAGACCAACATTAAAAAGGAAGGAAGGTCTTGAAAGTGTGGAATAGACATGGGTGGGGGGCGTCTGTGTCAGCATGCTTTTTGCACACGGTGGAGATGTGACACCTATGGGTGGGTGGCCTTGAAGGGTGCTAGGTCATATGGATGGATGGTGACTCTGTGGGCCCTTCTGAAAAGCATAGGCTATATGGTCTCATTCCATATTACTTAACTCTGTAGTTGTAGCAGTAAATTAGCCATAGAGAATGCATAGAGTGAATGTAGGTACAAAAGCAGGTGGTGGCTGAATTTTCCCATGGCAATATTTGCCATACCCTCCTTTAGGCCAAACTCTAAATTGTACAAGGCTCATCCCTGGGGTCTCCTCTCATCCTCATAGCTGGCCTTGTGCCTTTCCTGGCATTCTCAGTCCCCAGCCTCACTCCAGGATCTGGTTCCTCAGTGGGATGCTCCCAGGAGCTGATTCAGTTGGAAAATTGCCAGACAAATTGTTCTATACCTTCCGGGGGGTTTATCCTACTAAAGCAATGCTTACACTTAATAGGAAATTCTGAAATAAAAATAATAGCTGGTCCATGAAAAATAGAGCTAATTAAAAAAATCTGGTCATAAAAATAATGTATAATGATTATGGGCCATTTGTAAAAGAAAGAAGGAGATTGTAAGTTCTGTTACATTCAGTATTTTGAAGTGAATAAGGAGTAATTTCCTGCTGGTGTACTTCGGGACGTCAGTATCCTCTATACTGCATATGGTGGGTCCTTTTAAGCCTGTCACAAGCCGGCCCGGTTTTCTAATTTGTATCAGTTTTATTCCATATCCTCCTTCATTCTATCTCGTCCTCACTTAAATAGCTTTCCAGTGAGACAAATTCCTTAACAGAAGTGCTGAATCACTATATCGAAGAAAGTGGGATTGAGAAAAAATAATGGATGTCCTTTTTTTCTTTTCTTTTTTTTAATGTGGGTTCCAGGAGTTGAACTCAGGACCTCGAGCTTGCCAGGCAGGCGCTTATGCCGCTGAGCCATTTCACTGGCCCAATAATGGATGTCCTGAGACAAACTGTTTGTTTGCTGTGGGTCTCTCTCCTCTCCTGGCAACAAAGGGGTAGACAGTCCTACATGGTGACAGCTCCATCCAGCCCTCGCGGGATAGTGTTTTGTGAAAGCAGTTTTGACATAATGATTCCAATTTCAAGGCCACCTCCATGAAAGTTAGTAAGATGAGAAACTAGAGGAAACTAGTACAGGATTAAAAGCAGAACCTAATAAAAGTGGATTCTGGGGCCCAAGAATATTATGGAACACACCTATGAGAGGAGGCATTATGGGAAAAATGTGAAACAAAGTGATAAATTATGAGGAGAGAATCGGATATTGCCATAGACGAAAATAGGAAGATAATTCATTCATTCATTCCAACAGACAAGCGTTGGCAGTCCCCTATGTGCTGGACAGGTAGGCATTCAGGACACGGCAGTGTAAAAGGTATTATCCCTTTCTTTGAGGGGCAAATAATCCAATTGTGGAACTACACTTCAACAAATAATTACTATCTAGACCACAAGTGCTTCATTGGAAGAGCGATCTCACAAATGCTGGGTTATTACTAAGTCAAATAGTCTCATAAAGTAGAAAATTTGTGGAGGTATTTATATTGAATGTAACATTCTACTCTATAAACTTGAGCATATTCCTTAGTTTCTCTGAGAAACCCTAAACCTACAAAACATGCTGAAATAGAATTTCAGTGGTTAAATTTATTTGCTAATTTAATAAAACATGCAATGTCAAATTTACATTCTAGGACTAAGCCTTACTTTATTTTTTCAGAGAGAGACAAGAAGAGGGAGACTAAAGTGCTATAAAATTAAATCTAGTAATCGCTGGCACAGTTTTCACCAAACCCAGCGATGGCTTGTTAAACTCTAAATATAACTTGTCATCTCATGACAAAATCCAATTTCGAGAATAAGTAAAAACTCGTTTCAATTTTCAATTGTTTATGTATTTGAAAACAAAAAAATTATGGTAGGAGTTTTTCATATTTATTTTGTGTCAGGTAACAGGGAATTATATCCTCCCTGTCTCTAGAAAATGGTAAGATTGATGAGTTGTTCAGATGGGCAAGGAGAATTCTGTTTAAACACTACAAAGACATGCATGGTCTCTATTTACTTTGGCTTATCGTGGTTTCATCCCTTAGACGTTTCTGAATGACACCCACAAAGAAATTTAAGTAACTGATCTTATGCTCCTAGCAAAGATTCTACAAGGTGATCAGCTAATATAGTTTATGACTAGAAATTACTCTTAGTGACTTAAATGAATTCTCAAAAATAATTTATGATGTAAAGGTTAAGATACAATAATTAATTTTCAATAGAAGGAATGAGCTGTATTTATAAAGCCTGGAGTAGAGGACAAAAGTGTGAGGAGAAAAATTGAAAGAACATAAAGAAACCGTAACAATGAGATAACTTTGCTCCTCAAACAATTTTCATTAAGCAGGCTGAGCTATAGACAGCAAAACAAAGGTGAATCACCTTACTGTAGCTAAGTTAACACAATCAAATTTTCAATTACAAACATTTGGTGAATTTAATTTGCCCTTGCTTGTTGCTGATTTTTAGTAGTTATGCTGTTTTAGATCACAGAGAAAAATATTTTGAAAAATTTATCTTTGATATTAAATAAAATAATTCTGTTTCTTACCAAAGAAAATCAGTAGGATTAGATTGTGAGAGGCAGGACTATCTGCTTTTGTAGAAGAAAAAAAATTGTACAAATGCTTCTCAGTCTTGCATGGCTAAGGATAATCATTGAAAAAGCAGGACTAAATAAAGTCGATTGGTTCTCAAAGTTTTATGCATCCTTTTTGCTTTTTGGATTTTAATATATGTACAGCACAATGCTCATATTTTAAGTGTAATCACCAACCAGCCCAAGAGGATGTATAGAGCATTTTCACCCCCAAAGCCCCCTCCTTGCCCTTTCTAATCAACAAGACTCTCTCCCAAGGGCTAACTAATTTTTTGACATGGATTGTGATAAATTGACTTTGTTCTTGAACTTTATATGAGTGGATAGTTTAATTCTGTGATTATTACTTTTTAAATCAATATAAACTTGTTACTATCAATACAAACTTGTTTAGGTATTGCTGTATACCAGGCTTAATGCTTCAAATTTATTATGTTCTCTCTCCAACATTAGATTTCCTGTCCATAGTGTAATTAAAAGTGGATCATTTTGCTTTAGTTAAATGATTCCGAGTAAAATTGGATGGATAGGAAGCCATTACTTTTGGTAGGATGGAACACTCTGGAAGGTGTTGGGGTGCCCAGCAGGTGGGCAGTGGGGCTTACTGCCCTTTGGGGCGTGGAGGCAGGGGTATGTATCTCAGTCTGGGTCACTGAAGATGGAAACACTAGGGCTCTGTTTCCAGAAATGGGTACGTGGTGAGGACTGCATTGCAGGAGTAAGGTAAGAGCCTAGATTAGGGCCGAAGACCTACAGCAGGAATGTGTGTATGCCTTAGAAGTAGGCCTTCTGGACCTGCCTGTACCCACTGCTTCTACCAAACACCCAAATCAGTCCTTCTGCTTGGGATGGTGGGTACCAGGCTGCAGCTGGAGGTCAGACGGCTCAGGTTCTGGGAGGAGACCTACAGCTATCAGGGCCTGGTTCCCCGCAGACGCTGCAGGCCAAGGCTTGCTCCTGGGTGGGATGGGTCTGCCCCTCCTCACCAGGCTCACGTCTTCACTGGCTTCAGCTTCATCTCCTAACCAGGTGGACTCTGAATGCGAGGCGAGCTGAGCTCTGTGCAGTTGGCTTCATCCGCCCACGTTGCCCATCTTCCCTTCCCACCCTACGTAAATGGGCTTCCTGGAGATGGACAGGAAGCAGGCTCAGAAGGGTGCCAGTCCGGGTGCCACTGAGCTCTTCCCTTCCTAGCTTTGGGGTTCTGGGCGTCTTGCTCCTCCACATCTCAGTTTCTCAATTTGTCAAAGAGATACAATAGTGTTGGCTTTATGGGGTGAAATGCTTACATCAGTGGCTGGTAGTCCTCTTAGCCACCATTTCTCGTGGATAGAAAAAAAAAATCTTATTTAAACAATGGCCTTCAAAATTCAGCTAAAACACTATTCGGAAACCTGTTGTGATCATGCCTGTCTCTTCACGAGGTGTCCCCTACTTTTTGTTTTTAATAACTGACCCTTTCCTTTCTAACCACTCGTCTGGACACAAGGCTTTGGGGGTGACAATGGTGTCTTCCAATTTATGGTCCCGTTTCTGCCATGATGTCCAGCACATCGCGGGCACTCAGGAAATAGTTGGCACACGCATGGGTAAAGCCTGTTATTTGGCAATTATATATTACACACCACTTATTTTTGTGCAGCGTTCATGTTCAAATTTATTTTGTAGGGGAGGTATGAGCTTCAGCAAATTCTTCAAATTTACCTGTCGACCTCCTCTAAGCTCTCTTAAATGGGCTTGACAATCAACACGAACACAAGATTACTATTTACGAAATGATTCTCTGTTGGAAGGCTCCACAGTGACACTGTGAAAATAGCTGTAATTTAGCAATCGAGGAACATTTGCCTCAGAGAAGTTATTTGGCCTGATAACCTTCAGCTCCCACTGACACGATGGAAAACTGCATCAGGTCGCTGATTGAGGACGGACATGGAAACCTGCCCGTTCATTTTACGTTGCCCTTTGGCCATTTTCATAACATATAAAAGCGAAGATTCCAACTCTAAGCCCCAACACTTGACAAATGAGTCTCCCAAGACAGGAAACATGCCCACCTATCAGAAGGTAACTACACAATTCATTAATATTATTAAATTATTAATAGTGTGGCCAAAATAGCCTCTGCGCTGGCTCCCACTGGCGAGGGTATCAAGCTGAACCCTGCAGGTGGTTCCTGTAATGTTACTGGCAGCCTCTGCTTCTTTTCCCACCTCTTCCTAAGTAAGATGAACATGAATGTCTTTTAGGTACCTTAGTAGAAATGCAAGCGAGGAAAACTATGTATTTTCCCACCATTCCCTTAAGTTCCTGGTTGGAACACATCCCTGTAACTTAGGTTAACTACAGAAAAACAAGCAGAAGTGTATTAACACGTGTGTTTCATATTTACATGAGAGACTCCCAGGGAATGAGCAGTTCTCCAAGAATGACTTGGAACTGCAGCTTGTGGGGTACCTTCCACAGAGGATGGGAAACATTTGGAGAAGGGACAAGATACAGAAAAAGGTCTTGGAGCCTGCCGTGCTGGCAACCGGTGGGAAGGCAAATGCATGGCACATACGGGTCATCAGTAAATCTCGTCCTGTCAGCTCCTCCGTGCCCTCCCAGGCTCCTGAGGGTCTGACGCTGTCTTAGCCTTTGCTCTTTCGGGTCGAGAGGGAAGGCAGGTGGCTTCTGTCTTCGTAAATTTATTTCCTGCTTTTGGGAGAGGAAGGGCAGAGAGCTTTGCTCTATCTGCTGCTTTGTCATGGCTCTCCGCTCTTACCAAAAGGCATATTTTGGGGTGGCAGATTGTGGTCTTCCATAAAACAAGGCTGTGTCTCCCTAAGCCTGAAAGACCTCAGGCAAGTGTTAATCCAGCAATGCGGCTCCTGACCCCCACCGGGACCAGCACATTACCCGCTGGGTATCCTCACCACCTTTGTCCCAAAGTTGTGTTTTTTTTTTTTTTTAATGTGGGTACCAGGGGTTGAACTCAGGACCTCGTGCTTGTGAGCAGGCGCTTGTGCCGCTGAGCGATATCACCAGCCCCTTTTTCCTTTGTATGTGGGTACCGGGAGTCGAACTCAGGACCTCAAGCTTGCCAGGCAGGCGCTTATGCCACTGAGCCATCTCACCGGCCCCAAAGTTGTGTTTCTTATTCTGCTTTATTCAGGATGAAAATACTCTTCAGAACACATGCAGTCATCCATGTGTCAGGGGAAATTGCTTCACCATTCAAATAATTAACACATTTTTTTCTTTTTTTGGGGAAAAGGCAACATTGGGGATCAAACCTAGGGGTCTTCTATGACTAACTTACTTCCCCATCCTTGTTAATTTTTTAAACATTTGAGACAGGATCTTGCAAAGTTCTTTATTTTTTTACTTTGAGACAAGGATCTCACTAAATTCCTAGTCTGACTTGAACTTGGATCCTGCTGCCTCTGCCTCCTCAATATCTGGGATTCCAGGCGTGCTCCACTATGCCTGGCTTCATACTCTTTTGGTGTAACAGCATCATAGCTCACCATTCTGGGGACATAAGATTGGATGAGAATAAAAAGTGGAGCCTATTTAAAATATTTGTAGTTCCCAAAGAAGACACAGGGAACTTACAGATTTTAAAAAATTTGATCTTGGTACCATGATAACAGCTTTTCTAGAAGAAGATGGAAAGTGAGCAGAGCTTGCAGAAGAAAGCGGACTCCCTTTTCTCCATGCCGTAGTAAACCATTAAGTCTAGTCCTTTTTAACTGTTGTTGATGAGAATCCCTGGTTGCCACCAGTTGGTTTGTTTAAGAACGTCTTAGCCTATTTGCTAATGACCTGTTTTTGAGATAGAGACTTGATAATTAAAGTTTGCCATAGATACATTTTAAAAAGCGCATTATTTCTTCCGTTTGTAATCCTTGCCGTATGGCTGCCAACTACTGCGCTCGAAGTGGTAATGCTAGTGATGATAACTTTCTGTTGCATTTTTAGGTATCCTTGCAAGAGGGACTTTGCCCTTACCTTCCAGATGAGGAGCCTGTGTTCTAGAGGTCCAAGAATTTGCCCGAGGTTAACAATCAGCTGGAATCTGGTCTCAGGCTTGCCTGGCCCGGGCCCTTGCTTTTCCTACTCTACCATTTGCTGCTGTGGAGTGGTCTTTTTGGAAAGAACAAATGTTATTGAAATACACTGGTTATGAGGAGGCTTGTTCTCTATGTTCCGCCTGAAGTCCTGTTGAGGGAAGTTATCCATCTAGTTACTGCTTCAGTAATGCTTTTGGTATCAGGATATTGTTCAAGTTTTCTGTCTCTTCATTTTTTTTTTTTCTTGCCAACTTTAATTTTGTTAAAGACTTGGATTCCTTTAGATTTCCTAGTGATCACAACGTTGCTATACGGTATCAACTTCAGCCAGTGCCTCACTGGTATAGCCTTCTCAGAAAAAAAAAAAAGTATATATATATATATATATATATATATATATATATATATATATATGCTGTGTATAGAAAATCAGTTATCCAAAGGTACAAGATTTGACACATGTCCAAATAAGAACAGGTTTGACGATTGCAAATAAATGACTGCCATTTAACCCTTTAGTTATTCATGAAAGGCCATGAGAGTCGTTATTATGAATTCACATGCATATGTAAGTAATGAGGGGTAAGAATGGTACGGAATGATTCCCAAAACAGTCTTTTTTCATATCTATTTAATTTCTTCCTCAAGAAATCAAATGTCTTACAGCATTCTAATTAATCTTTCCATCTCTTGACTTTTGCCTGTTACTGTGATGAATTGGAACTAGCAGTGCATATTAATTATGTAGGCAAATTAAGTAAACTGTATATAGCTGACGGTTAAAAGTCATCAGAGTTCCCAGCTTGGCTCCCTTGCTTATTACTGTGTGACCTTGGGCGGGATTGTTGACCTGTCTGTGCTCCCTTTTCTCCATCCGCAAATTGGGGCTGGAAAACAATAGCACACTTTCAAAGCTGAGTAGCAAAGTGGAAACACAGTTAAGTTAAAAAATGTTTGGATCCTAGAGTGAAATCAATGAGTGTTAGCTATTGTATTTTAAGGGAATCAGCTACAAGTAAGAATGTTTCGGTTTATTTAGGGAAGCATATATAGTTGAATTCTTCTGAGGCACAGAATACGTTTTTATGAGGTGGTGAGATATGGATGGCAGGAAATAAAACCAAATATTTCTGAAATGTGAAAACGCTTTGATGAATTTCCGCTCAGAAAGTATGGAGCCAGTGTATTTGATCCGTGGACGCCTCTCACCTACCCAGGTGAGTGAGGGAAAAGCAAAGCCAGCCTGCGCCCAGGCAATTACAGTCTGGCTGGGGCAGACGACAGGCTGCTCGGAGGGAGGCAGACCGAGGCAGAGGCAGCCGCAGCAGGCCTGGAGGGAAGGAGCCCGCAGGGGAGCGCGGAGCCGCCTGGCGGTGCCACCAGGCCGGGGCTTTGCGAGCATCAGCGCCCACGAGAGCCACCTGGCGGGCGGGCTGGGCTGCTGCGCGCAGGGGCTGACCCCAGGGCTGGGGTGGAGGCCGGGAGTCTGCGCCCCTCACCAGCTGTCAGGTGACGTCCGGACAGTGTCCTTGGCTTTCCGCTGATGTTGAGCAAGAAGGAAAGGAGCAGCTGCTGTTGTGGAAGCAGTGAGCAGAGGACAGGTGGGGAGAGGGGAGGGATCGGTTGGGTTTTGAGATGTCGAACTTGAAGTCATGGTGCGGCATTCAAGAGGGGCTTCCAGAGGCAAAGGCGGAAATGAATGTTTAGGGTCCATCCGTATCGAGGTGGTGGCTACAGTAGACGGCAAGAATGTTAGAGTTCTCTACAGGCCAGTGAAGAGTGACAGAACTAGAACTGAGGACAGCGGGGCTGGGGCTGGGGAGATTCACTCTGGGGACAGGGAGAGGGACAGGTGAGCACAGAAGGGAGGACTGGGATTGCAGAGTCCCCAGAACGGAAGGACAGCCTGCTCAGGAAACCAACTGGTGCACCGAAGTTCACTCAGTAAAACCGCCCGTAATACTCATTTTGAATTTTTAAAAATCAAAAAGCCTTATATAGTCATAGAAAATTCTGAAAACATTAAAAGAAAAACCCATAGAAAGTAAATAAAATCACATAATTCCATTATACAGCGAAACTCTGTCTTTTTTGCCTGTATGAATCTGTATACTCATGCCTTTTCCTTTGCAAACATACACATATTTTCACAAATTGGAATCATGCAGTCTTTATTATTTTGTATTTGCCTGAAAAATATAATTTGAACATTTCCACCTGACAGTAAGCGATCCACTATAATATACTTCTGCATAGATATATCGTTTGTTGGAAAAGACATTAGGGTTAAGCAAAGGTTTTCCATTTAGGAGTAACCAGGCTGGGGGGAAAGAACTCATGGAGAGACTGAACACAAATGTTTGTTGAATGAATGATCTGAGGGTGAAGCTAGGAGAAGACCCAGCGAGGAGGCTGCTGGGGCAACAGAGATTAGACCTGGGAGGCAACAGTTGTATTTTCAAATAAAATAAATGTATGTGTGGCTGAATGATTGGTAGTTGAAGAAAAGAATGCTGGGTGGTTTTGACATTTGCAATAAACTACTGGGTAAATTTGTCTTTTAAGAGATGAGGGAAAAGAAGTTAATGTAAAAAGAGAATCCTATTTTGGTTTTGTTTCTGAGAGCATAGTCCTAAAGAATGCAGAAGAACGAGGCTAGCTTAAATGAGCGCACCGTGCCCAGTGCCCCACGACCCCAGAGCAGCTGGAGATACCAACGACCCCACAGATACTGCCGAGAGTGAGTGAGTGCACACATACTGTTTAAATAAGTTTCTCAAATTTACTTGGTCCTCTTGTTTTTATTCTGTAGGTTCTTAAAACACTCAAAAACTCTACCTAAAAGAGAAAGTCATGGTCTGATATGGTTGTTAGGAAAAAGAGAGATTAATGTATTGCAGTTTTACTTTTTCCATTGATATGTAATCCTCTGGCTTCATCTCTAGGTGGAATAACAGGGCTCGGACTCTTCAGACAGATTTTTTCATGTTATTTCAATTTAAAATCCTCATTTCTTATTCAGAGACACATAGCATCAGACTTAAATATTGGCTCTTTGATGTTTTTTCCCGGTTTGGCTGGTATATAGGAATTATTAATGAACATTTACGTACATAAGTCATAGAAATAGCTTTGCACAGTGGTAGTATCGTAGCCAATGAGGTTTAGCCGAGGTGCGATTATTGCTAATTAAGTAATAGAAATATAGGCTGACAAGAAGTAAGTGGTGAATGCTTTCTCTTCTTGTTTCTCTGTGCTTTGAAAATTCATGCTGTTTTTTGCTATGTATCCAGGCTGGTGCTATGGTCATGGTAGTAGAAAGTTTCTGGAACGATGTATTCTATTAGTGTCCGTCAAAACCATCTACCATGTCCTGTCTTGCACTGACTTTGGACAAGAGACTTCAGTTCGGTTGTAGGTATGGCAACCAAAGAACCCTGTAGTTTTGGGACAGTTATTTTTGCTTGCTGCTTTGCTAAATGAAGTGGCTTGATGTGATTGTGTTTGGGTCACTGAATGGCTTGAATGTGATTTGTCCCTGATAAAACTCTTATTGAAATTTACTTTCCAGTGTAACGCTATCAAGATATAGTGGGACATGGAAGAGGTGTTGGGTCGCAGGGGCTCCACCTTTATGAGGGAAATGATGTAGATCTTGTGAGATGGGAGGACTGTTAAAGAGAGTCCATCCCATTTTGTAGCTTCCATCTTCTGTTTGGGTCTGCTTGCCCTTAGCTTTCCACCATGACTCAAAGCAGCACAAGGCCGTTACCAGAAGCAGACCCAGCACCAATGGCCAATCTTGGGTTTCTTGACCTCCGGAACCCAGGTTAGCCTCTTTATAAATGATCAGGCCTCAGATATTCTTTTACAGCAACAGAAAACATACTAAGCCAGTCCCATTCAAAGTACTAGACTCTGTATCTATATTTAGATTTGCACAGCTGACCCTCAGAATAGTTCGTAACTGTGGTTGCCAGCTGCTCACCACAAGACCATGCAGATCAGACTAACGGGTGCAATGGAAAATGACCGCTGAAATGAACCCCGAAGTGGCTGCAAGAATAACATTGCTGTTGAGGTGTCTTAGAAGGCCAACCAATGGCTCAAAAGGTCACCTATGTGAAGTTATTCGTGAGTAGGCGTCTTTCCCTACGACATAATCCTCATAAGATGCTACTGAATATAACCGGAAAAGATCACATAGTTCCCGGTAATCCTAGGAAACGGCCACACTGTACTGACGGAAATGAAGGCAACAAGAGCAGTTATTAGAGTTACAGCAGTGAGGTGGAGGAGAAGGTGGAAATGACATTTCCAACTTAGAAGATCTATTTATAGTCACGGGAACTTTCCAAGATTGTTCAGCTCTGGACTAACGTGTTTTGGATGGTTTCTCAGCTTCAGAGTAAGTTTATCTGAAGAACCGTAGGTAACTGTGTTCTTTTGTTTGAGCTTATGCAGTATATCAGGGAAAACGGAATGCTATCTGTGAGGGAAAAACCTAAAGACCTTCTCCATTTAGGAAATAGCTATGTGCAACTTACGTGTAGTAACGTAGTGACAGCACAAATCATTTTAAACCAAGATCTTAATGGAGCAAGTTTAATTAGAACATTCTAGCAAGCAACACATGCTATTTCTGCTGTTTTTATGAAAATAAGCATCCCTTTATTCCAGAGAGATAGTTTTTCAGAGAAAAGGTATCAAATGATTGGAGTCCTATTTTCTAATACACCACTGTAACAAGGAAATTCAAGTAATCAATCAGCAAAATATACTGCAACTCCAACATTTATTAAGGAGCTGGGAACCAGCTGCATGTTCTCCCAGATTACTTCATAAATACTTAATAGCATATTCTATCATCTGGCTTTTGGGTTTACAACTGGTGGGTCTGAATCTCATTTGCAATTTTTGTGCCAGGATATTTAAATCACTTTTGTGAGAACAAAGTGCCATTGTCTTGCAAAAAAAGAAAAGGAAAACAAGCAAAGAGTCCCCCAGAAATGGATGTTGGACACTTTAGGAAGTAGATTGGCAGGGAATGCTCCTCTGGGGAAATATTTTTTAGAAGAAATTGAAATAAGATACAGAAAATAATTTGCTTACCAAGTTATTATTGTATATATTTGCTGGAAGTTCCCATAGTAACATGAGTAAATAAGTGAAAGTAACTAATTTTATTCATTTTGTCTGTATAGCTGCTCTAGAGGAATTGCTTTTCAACTAGTCAGCACATCTCAGAATGGAAATGGAACGGACAGACACACGTGTAGACATTTTTTTCATGTCTACCTCAGGAATGTGGGATTTTGTTACTATTACTGTTTGATATCTGCAAACCAAAGAAATGCTGGCCTCTTAATCCTTGCTTTTTTTTTTTTTTTTTTTTTAATGTGGATGTTTACTTCTTGCAGCACCATTTGTTGAAATGACTACCTTTTCTTTATTGTATTGACTTTGCTTCTTTGTCAAAGATTACTTGAGTATAATGATTGTGTCTACTTCTTGGTTCTGTATTCTATTTGCTTATTTTTGCCACTTACCTCACTGTCATGATTATTATAGATTTATAGTAAGTTTAAGTCATGTAGTGTCGGTCCTCCAACTTCTTCTCCTTCAATATTTTGTTGGCTTTTATGGGTCTTTTATGGGTACACTTCAGAATCAGTTTGTTGATATTAACAAAATAACTTGCCAGAGTTTTGCACTGAATCTATCGATCAAATAGGGAAGGCTGATTTTTTATTTTTTAATTTTTTTTTTTGTGGTAGTGGGGGTCGAACTCAGGACCTCGCGCGCCAGCAGGCACCCATGCTGCTGAGCGATATCACCGGCCCTTTTTCTGTATGTGGGTTCCGGGAGTCGAACTCAGGACCTCGTGCTTGCCAGGCAGGCGCTTATGCTGCTGAGCTATCTCACTGGCCCCCTGATTTTTTAAACAGTGTTGAGTTTTTCTATCTAGAAACATAGAGTACTCTCCAGTTGTTTAATTTCTTTCCAAAAAAATTTTGTGGCTTTCCTCTTGTAGATAACTGTCCACATTTTGATTTATAGTTCTTAATATACCTTGGATTTATAAAAATAGTTCATTTTTATCAATACACAGCATACTAACAGAATGTTATCTTTTCATATAATCAAGGTTAAAAATAAACTATCATTATCCAATGAACAATATTCACTTGACTTCTCTCTTGGTTGAATGATTATCTTTAGGTAGCACAATTATTTTTTCCCACTTATTCTTAAATTGCATTATAATTTCAATGAAATTTTTTTTAGCTTTTACTTACTAATTTCAATTGGGAAACTTTCCATGTCAAAATACTTCCCACAAATTAATGCATTTTTCCAAGTCCTCTACTTAACCTAGTTGCTTTAAAATGGAGTAAGATGTTTTGAGACTTGAGTATGACATCAGTGTTTCCAAATGTAAGCATAAAGTCCATATGAAAGGAATGTCCCCAACCCCATGCTTCTCAGTAGCCATACGAATATTCCATTTTCTTCTACTGAGCAACAGGAACGCCTTACAGTTCAAATGGCAGGAGGCAGGGAAGGCCTCAGGCTGTCAATGCACTTGTAAAATGGATAAAATTCCAATTATATTTTAAGATTCATCTTCTCCAGAGATGTAAATGTGTTGGAAGAGCGCTTTGGCTTTTCTTTAGTGGCATCCTTGGCCTCCAGTTAGAAAAAGAGACGTAGGAGAGCAGAACTCCTTAAACAGCACGGACTCGATCTGGAAAGCATGGAGGAAGCTCCCTCCCTCCCGATGAATACCAGAACATAAACTGCCACGTTCTAGAAGGATGATTTTCAGAATAAACAGCCTTCTGATGGATTGACAAAGAATATATTTGTAACTCTATAGTCAGTAACTTATGCAAGTCATATTTTTGAGTTAAATGTCATTATGAATTATATTTCCTTTTAACTAAATTTCGTGTTATACAAAACAGTAAGTGTGGCGTATTTCTGTTATTAACTATTATAGTATGTTTTTGTTTATTGAAGCATATATTAATAAAAATTGATATATTACCCAGACCTTCTGATTTCAAATATAACTAAAGAAAATCATTATAAATGGAATAAACAGACATCTTCTACATAAACATGAGTTAGTTTAGTAAAAAAATGCAATTTTAGTGCAATTAAGTCACCTCTGATTAATATACACATTGTCATATATGTGGAAAGTAATTTTAAATTCAAGAATATGTTCATAGCAAACAAATATGGAATTTATTCAATAAGAAATAGGAAAATAATTCCAGTGAGTGGAAAATAAAATAACTTCAACCATATATAATTTATCACGTACATATTCCAAGATCACCAGGATTTAAATAGAAAATTTATAGAACATCTTACTAAAGTACGTCTTAGGCAAACCAACCAAAAAACTGGTATCCTAACTAAAAAGAATGTGTATATACATTCATGTATGACCTGTGTGCAAAAACTGAAAGAGATGGAGGAAATTAAAATTTCAAAAATTTCTGGAAGATATATTAGTACTTAAAACGCCTGCCAAATAAGAAGAGCTTGAGGTATTTCTAATACTGAAGTAAGTTTCTGAATGTCAAATACCACAGGAATGTAAACAGTCTCCTTCGAGCATTTACATCTAGTTTTGTTTTTTTTTTATGTGGGTTCTGGGAGTTGACCTCAGGACCTCGCGCTTGCAGGGCAGGCGCTTATGCCGCTGAGCCATCTCACCGGCCCTACATCTAGTTTTAAATTGAAGCGGAAGATGGTCTGCCAAGGCTTCCCAAGCCACCTATATTCTCTCTTCCTTTATGAAGTCTAAGCTTCAAGGCAATGATCACATAAGTGAGCTGGACTTTCTGACTGCAGTGTCTTAGCCAAATGAAAGGGGGAAGTCTAAATTCTCATGTCCAGACCATACCTGACCTCTTTGGACACGAGCAGTATATTCCGTGCCAGACAAGAGAAGCACGACCTTTGAAATCAAAGCTAAGCTTAAGAAAGAACTCTAACAGATAAACCGAATACATGAGCTACCTCGACAAAGATGGTACTTTAAGCCTTTACACATGACACATGAAAATGATGAAGTGTTTTATTTAAATTTGGTCTTTCTCCATCTTTTCTGAGTGCTGAAAGGTTAGCAAGTCATTACTTGTACACATCTTGGAATCCCTTTCCTCACACAATAGGCACACATATCCGCATCATATGTCAATATCAACAAAGCATAAACATTCAAGCAGTAGTAGACACACATCACATGAAAGTGGCTCTACGCATTATGTGGTCTGTCAGAATAAAAAGCAAGTATTAAAATGCCAGTTTAGCAGTTACAGTGCTGTTATGAATCCATATAGCTAATTTTTATACTCATTATGTGTATCCATAAGGAAGAAGCAAAGGACAAAACTTTTTTTTTTTTTTTTAAAACAAGTACAAACTTCAAAATAACACACTAACCAGACATCAGCATTTGAAAGCTAGGTTGAATAGGGCTGGCCTTTATACACATAAAGTAGGTTTGTTTTCAGAATATAAAATTAAATAGTAATGTCAGCATTACTATTGCTTTTATGATTAATTACTAACATTACAACTCCCAGAAGGAAAGAGAAGAATCCAACAGTGATGTAAGCAATCCCCAAAAAAGGATTTTTTCCTCCAATCCATGAAATAGTACTCAAGATCATCCGTTTTCGTCCAGCAAAAGAATGTACAGGGTAATTGTATGTGATATTCAAACAGTATCGTCCAGCTGGTAAGGTTGGCTGTAAATCATTTTTCTGTTCTATAAGACGATATAACTTACTAAAAGTAGGCAATGCTGCAGTACGCATCCAAACAATAAAATCCTCATTGATGAATCCATTATTATCACCTTTGGAATCCAGCATATATACTGGTTTATGCCAGTTTAGTGGCTTTGTTGTGCTTTTGAATCGTTCTTCCAGGCTTCCTTCTCCAGGAGGATTTCTAAATTTCACATTTTTATCTGTCCACGGAGCAATGCCTTTCTTTTTCAAAGGAACAGGTATAGGTGTAGGGTCAGATTCATTGGCGACCCGAAACAGCTCTAATGTGTCATTAAACATGCTGTTGGCAATAGCTCCGCAAGGAGCAATTGGTTTGTCTTCGTTTGTTCGATAAGGCTCACATTCCCTACTGGGATTATTCAAAGCCCTAGTATTCCCACTTAGTTGCTTATCATCTCGAGATTTCACATAATGACGATGATTTTGATAGAAATTAGACAGTCCATAATACATGTACACATTGCCCTTGAAGGCCTCTTCCAAGGTGAAGTTGATGGTACAAACGCAAGGTGTCATAACCGGAGACAAACACTTATTGCAGGGACTGGAAGGCTCTGTTCCGGTGTAATCAATCTCAATCTCTGGGATGTTGTTGGAGGTGACTAAGATGCCGATGCCAATGGGGACGAAGACGAGGCCGACGATGAAAAAGGAGGGCATCACGGTGGCCGCAGTAAGGATGGGCTGCCAGGCGGGCAGCCGTTGCTGTTTGAAGGCCGTGTTGTCCAGCCTGTGGGTCTTAGGGGCGCCCCTGGGAGCACACCGGGGCCCGCCATACACTCGAGCCTTCACATTATTGTTCGTCGCCATCGAGCCCCGGGGTGCAGACCCGCGACGCCCAGGTGACCCAACTGCAGACCCAGACAGGAGAGGCCCGGCCGCCACAGGAAGCGCCAAGGGAGAGGTCACTTCCGCAGAGGAACACCAACGACCGGAAGTGGAAGTCGGCTGGAGATGCCAGCGGGACAGGGAGAGGGAGAGGAGCCCGAGGAAGGAGAAGACTGAGGGACCAGAGAGGAGGAAGGGGAGCAGGCTTGAGGGCTGACCAACGTCTCCATTGTGATGACACAGTGAGGGGCTCACCCTCCAGGCACTTTGCTGGATTTGATTTGTCAACATTTTCTTGAGTATGTTTGCATCTGTGTGCTGTATGTTCTTTGGTTTTGATAGAAGGGTGTTGTTGGGCTGGTAGAATGAGTTAGTACACTATATCTGCTTATATCTTCTGGAAGAAACTGCAGAGAATTGGTGTAATTTTTTTCAGACGTTAAAAGAATTCAAGAATGAACCCATTTGGGCCTGGTGTTTTTTTTTTTTTTTTTTTTTTTTTTTTAGAAAGTTATTAATTATTGCTTCCATTTCTTTAGTAGATTTATGCCAATTCAGATTGTCTACATCTACTTTTGAGAATTTTGGCAAATTCTGTCTCTTAAGAATCTAGGTCATTCAAGTTATCAAATATGGGCATACAGAGTTTTTCATGCCAGTTATACCTTTATTATCCTTTCAATGTTCATGGGACCTGTAGTGATGTCCTTCCTTTCATTTCTCACACTAGTTTTTGTGTTTTTTCTCTTTTTATCCTAGCTTGGCTAGAGGCTTATAGATTTCATTGATCTTTTCAAAGAACCGGCATTTAGTTTAATTTATTTTCTGTATTCATTCATTATTTTAAATTTCATTGATTTCTGTTACTTTAAAATTTTTTTCTTCTGATTTTAATTTCATTTTGCCTTTTTCTAGGTTCCAAGGTATAAACTTCAATTATTGATTTTAGATCTTTTCTTCTTTTCTATTACATGCATTCTCTGCCATATTTGTCCTATAAGCACTGTTTTGTACATCCCACAAATTTTGACATGTTTTCATTTTCATTTAGCTCAAAATAAATTTAAAATTTTCTTGAGCTTTCCTCTGACTCATTTGGAGTGTTTTATTTAAAAGTGTTTTATTTAATTTCTATGTATTTAGGGATTTCGCAGTTATCTGTTATCTATTTCTAGTTTAATTCTATTGTGGTCTAAGAGGAGAAGAGAAATTGTATGAAGAATGTGTCTTTTGCTATTGTTGGATAAAGTAGTCTTATAGATGCTAATTACTTCCAGTTGATTGATGGTGTTACTGAACTGAACTCTGTCATTCCTGATTTTCTGCCTGCCAGATCTGTCATTTCTGATTGTGAGTAGTTGAAATCTTCAGTTATAATAAGAAATTCATCTGTTTCTTCTTACATTTCTATCAGTTTTTGTCTCACATATTTTGATGGTCTGTTTTGAGGTGTACACACATTAAGGATCGTTGTGTCTTCTTGGATAATTGATCTTTTTATCATTATATAATACCCCTCTTTATGATAACTGTCTGTTTTTGTATAGCTACTTCTGCTTTCTTTTTATTTGTGATAATATGGTATGTGTGTATCTGTGTGGTATGTGTGTATTTACCTTAAATGTGTATGTATCTATATTTCAAGTGAATTTCTTATAAACCACATGTAGTTGAGCCTTTAAAAATTCGCTTGAATAATCTGTCTTTTAATTGGTGTATTTAGAAGGTTGATGTTCAATGTGATTATAGTATAGTTGGATTATTATTTACCATGTTAGCTACAATTTTCTATTTGTTGCCCTGTTTTTTTTTTTTTTTTTTTTTTTGTGGGTACCGGGGGGTCGACCTCAGGACCTCGCGCGCCAGCAGGCGCCCATGCCGCTGAGCGATTTCACCGGCCCCTTTTTTCGTATGTGGGTTCCAGGAGTCGAACTCGGGCTGTCGCGCTTGCCAGGCAGGCGCTTAAGCCGCTGAGCCATCTCACCGGCCCTGTTGCCCTGTTTTATACCTATTTTTTCCCTCTACCATTTTCTGCCTTGTGGTTTTAGCTGAGCATTTATACAATTTAATGTTCCTTCCTTTCTTAGCATATCAGTTAATGTCACTTAAAAAATCTTTTAATTTACCTAGATTTGCAATATACATTTACAACTAATCCAAGCCCACTTTCAAATAACACTAGACTATGGCCATACCACCCTGAATGCACCTGATATCATCAAATAACACTATACTGCTTCATGTGTAATGCAAAAACTATATTAAGAACAAAATATACTGATTCTTTTCTTCTTTTTTATTGTTTATGTCATTAATTTTACTTCTATATAAGCATTCATAAGCATATAGGGATATATAACATAAGCATACATAATTGGGTACATTGGTGGTATTATCTTGAATAAACTTGTCTGTTAGGTATTTTCAGAATATGAAATGTAAAAGTTATTTTACCTTCAATTATTTTATCTTTAATATTCCTTTTATTATGTAGGTATGAATTTCTGGCTTATATCATTTTTCTATTCTTTAGTGAATTTCTTATAGTATATTTTGCAAGACAGTTATATTGACAATAATTTCCTTCCATGTTTGTATGAGGAGGTTTCTTCTTCACTTTTGAAGGCTAATTTAGCAGTATGTAGAATTCCAGATTGGTGTTTTTATCAACATTTTAAATAATTTCACTTCACTTACTCTTGTTTGCATGATTTCTGAGAAGCTGGATGTGATTATTATCTTCATCTCTGCAGGTAAAACGACCACCTCCCTGCCCTGTTTCAATATTTTTTTTTATCTTTAATTTTATGGAGTTTAAAAATGATAGCCTAGGTGCATGGCTTTTTATATATTTGTATTCATTTGTCCTGGTTGGTGTTCTCTCACCTCTCTGGATGTGTAATTTACGGTCCAACATTAAGTTTCGGGAAATTCTGTCATTACTGCTTCAAGTATTCTCTTTCTCTTTTTCTTCTCATGATAGTCCTACTATGTGTATATTAAATATTTTGAAGTCATCTCATAGTTCTTGGATGTTCTGCCTTTTTAAGTCTTTGTTCTCTTTGGGTTTGCAGGTTTTGAAGTTTCTGTTAATATGTCTGTGGCCTCAAGCGCAGAAATTCTTTCCTCAGCTGTGCCCAGGCTTATTAATTAAGCATACCAAAGGCATCCTTCATTTTTGTTACAATGTTTTTGATCTCTAGTAATTCTTTGTGGTTTTCTCTTAAGATTTCATACTTCTGTTTACATTACCCAGCTGATTTTGCATGCTGTCCATTCATTAGAGTTCTTAATATATTAATTATAGTTGTTTTAAATTCTTTGTATGGGGCCGGTGAGATGGCTCAGCGGCTTAAGCGCCTGCCCAGCAAGCGCGAGGGCCCGAGTTCGACTCCCGGAACCCACATACGAAAAAGGGGCCGGTGATATCGCTCAGCGGCACGGGCGCCTGCTGGCGCACCAGGTCCTGAGGTCGACCCCCCGGTACCCACCAAAAAAAAAAAAAAAAAAAAAAAATTCTTTGTATGACAATTGCGATCTCCTTGCAGTGTCTGATTCTGGTGCTTACTCTGTCTTTCCAAACTGAGTTGTTTTTTTGTTTTGTTTTTTTGCCTGTTAGTATGCCTTGTAGTTTTTTCTCTGATAGATGGACATGATATGCTTTGTAAAAAGAACTGTGGCCAGTTAGCCTTCAGCGATGTGTGTTAAGGTGTAAGGGAAATGTTCTACAGTCCTACGATGAGGTCTCAATCTTTTAGTAAGCTTCTGCCTTTGAAAACTTCACAAGTGTTTCTCAGCTACCTCCCCCACTTATTTGGGACAGGGTGGCTGGAGGAGGCTGGAGGTGGGTATTTCCCTTCTACATGGAAGGCTAGAGCTAGCTGGAGGTGGGTACTTCCCTTCCCCTAGGTCAGTTAGGCTCTGCTAAAACCCAAAAAGGTTAGGCTTTGTTTAACTGGTTTCTCATGAGGGTAGGCCTTATTGGGAAGCATGGGATGCTTTGGCCAATTTCACAACGATTATTTCCCTTGCTCCCTGCTCCAAGCATGAACATCTTTCTCTGTTCTTCAAGAATCCAGTCAAGCTTCTGGAGCTAACGCCTACAAAGTACAGGCCCCATGTGACCAGGTTACCAACAAAATTTTAGCTATCAAACTTATTTGCACCAAGCCTCCAGTAGGTTGTCATTTCCATTTCAGCACTGTTTAAAAAAAAAAAAAAAAATGATAGCGCTGATTTCTGCAGAGGCTTCTGGTCTGGTGAGTTGTCCTCCATATTGATCTGTCTGTCTCTTCTCATTTGGAGGCAGTTGATGCTCCTTGCAACCTCAAATCTCATGGATTCAGGTAGAGTTGTTAATTTTTAAGTTGGTTCAGATTTTACTTGTTAGTGCAGAGTAGTGACTTCCAAGTTTGTTTGATACACGTGGAACTATGAACTCATTGTCTTTATACTTTACAGATTGTTTCTCATTTTTTTAGTGTTCTCCTCTTCCTGTACTTTGGAATTCCAATTACATGTACAAGAATCTGTTTGAAGTTATAGCATAGCTTGTGATGCTCCTTTCAGTTTTTCTTTGTCTATTTTGTATCGTTTCAATTATTGTATCTTCATGCTCAGTAACTTTAAAAAGATTTTAGGGAAGGGGAAGGGGAAAAGGAAGGAAGGGAAAGGGGAAAGAATGGTAATAAAAAAAGGATAAAATGGAAACAAAGCTTTGTATAGGGTTTGAAAGAGGGTTTGAAGGGAGGAGGGGTGATGGGAAAAAAAGAGGAATCAAAATATATCATGTACAGGTATAAATTCACTATGATGAATATGATCATTATGTATATCTAAAATGTACCAATAAACTTAATTAAAATTTAAAAATTTTCTACCAGCTTTATTGAAGTATATTTGATGAATAAAACCTGTGTATATTTGAAATATGCAATGTGATGTTTTGATATACATATTATTGTATATCGGCTTTAGTATATCGACCCCCAGCTATTTGCTATTTCTATTCTAACTTGTTGCTTCCCTATTAGGAGTTTTCCTAAGGAAGAAACTCTAGAAGAAAAATATTGAATGGTATAGCTTCTATAATGGTGCCTACCGTATCCCACAAAACTTATGAGGAAGAGCATATTTACTTAGTGCTTAGAAATCAGGTCAGCTTTTTTTTCTGTTTAAGCACGTAATCAATGTGTTCTTTATGGGGCTTTTTGATTTATTTGTTATTCAGGAAGTTTTAGAATGTGATCCATTCATGTCTTAATAAAAAGTGCTACATAAAATTGATATTTTGAAACATTTACTGTTGTTTTTGTCTAATATTCTCTGTCTTGGGTTTCTCTACCTAGCCAAATTCTTCTTGTTTTTCTTAGTGCATAGCAAGTTTTTTGAGTGCAAGACTGTTTTGGAGATGATATTAAATGGCAATTGTTGAGCAAGTTTTGGTTTAATATTATTTAAACTCAAATCCCGAATCTATTGCTTGCTAATTTTGTAAGCTTGGACAATTCTTTAAATCTCATATATTAAATAAATATAAAAATACTACTTCCTAGAATTGTTAGAAGAATTAAACAATGTAGTGCATAATAAGTTTCTCCTTCAGGATGTAGCACACTGTAAGTACTCAAATCAACTACTATATATTTTAAAGTGCATGTGATAATTATGGGCAAATTATAGGCTATCATTTAAAAAAACACTATCGTTTTCCATTTTTGTACTTCTAGTACCGAAGTGTAGAGTCCATCAATTAGTAGACATCTAAAAGTGTTGCTTAAGTGAAACGGGAGGTCATTCTGCTCTCTAAATCTTTGGCAGATCTTTTTTTTTTTGGCTCAAAATTTTTTTTTATTGAAACAGCAAGTATTTTAACTAGTTATTAAAAACAGATTAACAGGCAGATGAACAGACAAGAAAACATACAGAACATTTAAAACAATTACATTAGATCAGAGTGGCTCTTAGATGCATTGGCCATGCTGAATTATAATAATCATTTTCTTAGTTATAGGCTTATAACTGTAAATAGACAAGTCAGGATTTTTCCTATGGGTTATCAGTTAGCAATCATTTTTTCTTATATAAGTCATAACAGTATTTCCTTTAATACTTTAACCTACTCTGAATACCTTTTATCCTGTTAGTTACACTGTAGACTTATGAACAATACCAGTCCAAAGGGGGAAAGAGAGAAAGGTTGTAGAATGCTACATGGAATCTTTGTTCATTTCCCCTCCTTATTATAAAACCAAGTGTGAGGTCTTGTTTCTTTCCTCTTTAACTTACATTTAGAGGAATGTGGAGAAAAATCAACTTTTTATAATGCTCCGTATTAAATTGGCCCCCAGTTCATAAAATATAAATTAAAGGTGAAGATTTTTGGGATAGACATTGAGTCACCCATAATCATTTAAGATGTATGACATACTTTTACAATCTTCCTTGTATACTTCTGAAAAGAGATACAGAGAAGAAACAAAAAAGGGAAAAAAAGCAAAAAGACAGAATGTCATGGTCAGATTTCCCAAATGAAAGCCCACCCAGTTTCTCAAAGTCAGAACTGCCACCATATATATATATATATATATATATATATATATATATATATATATAATAAATATAGCATAAATAAATAAATACATAAGTATAAAATATATAATATAAAAATATATAATAAATATACAAATATATATATTTATATACATTTTTATATATAAAAGCTATTAGAGTATTTGTTTTCCACTCTGATAGCTTTTCAACATGCACTTGTGAGTCTCATGGGAAGTGGTATTCAGTATCGAGATGTGTTTGTATGAGTGAACAGTGTTAGCATTACTTGTACTCAACAGAAGACAGAGGAGCTGGACTTCATCTACAGTGAACAACAGAGAAAAATAAGAAACACAGACCCACAGTAGTATCAACATGCATTATTAGGCCAAGGTCAAGTTAACCTAGCCCAAGCAGATTTCTTCTAAACTGAGGGTGCACACAGAAAGGGATGATTTTTATCGAGACCCACAGCCGTAGCAGTGGGATTCACCAGGGCACAATCCATAAACTTTGGCAGGGTGTCTGAGAATCCCAACTGGTTGGCCAAAGCCGTTCATTCCAAGGCTGCCAGGAAATGAATGCTGTCCAACTGCATCGCAGCTCCAAAGGTAATAGTCACTGAAGAAATCTGGACGTCTAGCTCCTCCAGTGGCGGTTAATCCATCTGACCCATAGAAAGGGTTGGGTCTTGCGAGAATATCTCCTTCATGGATACACGGCTCAATTTGATCATCACCGTACAAGTACTGCTCTCTGTCATCCATCTGATGACTGTTTACCATCTCCAGCTACTGAGAGTTATGTTTGCAGAACTTTTCCTTCTGAATTTTCTGTGCCCATTCTTCATTATATTCCACTACACTATTTACTGTATTATCACAAACTTTTGGATTTCATTATTTTTTGTCATACATCAGATCTATGAGATATATCAGAGCCTGTATTTCCTTGATTATGACATTTCTTGTGGCTTGGTGGAAAACCATCTGGTAGAAGACATAAATTATATAACACACAATTATATTCATCACCTTACTGAGGATTTAGCAATTCAATAAGGGCAGGTATTATTCCAGATTTAACTAGCAATGCAGCACAAGAGTCGTCCGTAGATACAATTCCAATCATTATAACCATGTCTAAAACAAGGTCATCTTCTGCAGCACCTGGTTTTAGTTTATCCTTGAGGTATTGAACCAACTGGTACTCCTTAAGAACCAATTCCTAGTCTAAGTCTGGAATGGTCAGATTTCCCAGAGTTCCCACAAATTCCATCACTAACTCCTTCCCTTCATCATTAGAAATCTGGGCTGGAAGGTCCCCAACATAATCAATAAACAAATTTTTAGTTGGTCCACTGTGCTGGGAAATGTTTCTAGTCATTTTCATCAGCAATGGACCCTTAATCTTCAGGGCCCTTTTCATGGCACTCTTTCTGGCTTTGCATGACTCCTGGACACGATTCCTTCTTATTACTTTGGTGGTTTGTCTCTTTAGCCATGGTAGTTTCTGTACATGAATGGACTATGAAGTACTTGGCAGAATACTTGAGAGGAACCCTCTTGAGATCTCTAGAATTCTTAATTTGTGCTTCCTGGTGCTCTGTCCTATGCACTCCGGTGGCCTAGGTCTTCCTGTAATATCAACTTTCTCTCCTCAATTTAAGGAGGCTGTTGAGCTCTTCTTGGGTCCCCATTTCCTGTGTGTGGCCTGGAAACTATCTCAAGACAGCAGGAGATATTATAAAGCTCATTTCTTTTCTTTCTCACCTTTCCAGGATCACAGTCCTTCCTTTTCTGATTATAGAGTTGTGATTGTTTCAGATGAGTGAGTAAATTTGGTCCTTGCTATCTTATTTTGGTTGGAGATGGAGCTCACTCTTACTTATTTCTAAAGGAAAATTTATTAAATGTGATTTTGCTAATTTATGGTTGCAGATTCTTATTAAGTTATATTGATGTGAATATTGCTGCTTCTTAGTGTAAGATTAAATTCCAGGTATTTTACCAAATAGTCCCTTCAAATTGCTTTAAAAGGCAACAGTAAAAGAATATGTGAAGTAAAACAATAATTCATGCCTCTTATTCTTTGTTTCTAAATTACTTTAAAAAAGTGTAGTAAAGGAATGTTTAGGAGGACAAGTATTGATATCGAAATTTGGGACATCTGTACATGTGCCATTGCTTTTAAGAGAACAAAGCATTATTTATTTTTACTTTTCTTTCCTTTTGCTATGCTGAAAATTGAACCCAGGGCCTCATGCATTCTAGTCAAGCATTCTACCACTGAGCTATATCTCTAGGGAGTCTATGTTCCCTTTCTGGTCACATTTCACATCAAGGGGGAATGGTCTATGGGCACAGGTAGACTGCACCCCACCCCAGACCATGTCCTAGGTACTCAGGATCTATCTGCGTGGATAGACCTAATATTGATCCCAGGGCCTGCATGGGCCTCCTCCCTCCACAGATCTCCTAGTGGTAAACACAGCTGTGATGTACACATTGAATATGGGGAGGTCCGCTGTGCACGTCCTATGCCTGGGGACAGAGCTCGAACTTGAGACGTGAAGACATTGTATGCTTCTACAGCCGGGCCTATAATTTTAAGTTTGAGCAGTAGGGGAGCAAGAGAAGATTTGCTCTTCCCACATCACCAAGTCCTATCATGGGAATCTGAGGATTCTTAATTCAAACCCAGCCTGCTGTAAATTGAAATTCTCTGAAGAAGTTGCATCTATATTAAAGATCCTGCAGAGTGTTTGAATTTGACTGACTGGAACATTGCAACTGTGGAGAGGTGGAATATTGAAGATAGAGAGCCAAAAGGCTCTGGGGCTATTTTTAGTTCTTTTAATATCCATTTACTTTCCGTGTCTGTATCTGACCTAACATTCTGGTGGCTACTAGGTAAAACTCTGGGAATGTTACCTCTGAGCTCAATTTTCACTCACTTCTAGTTTCCACTAACCCTAAAACTAAAGAATGCAAAAATATCCGATAACCATAGAAGAAATTTTTGCTTCACTGTAGCCCACGTGCCCGGTGTTTCCACCAACGTGCTTGGGAAAAGCACTGATTATTAATTTCTTTCGTCCTGGGATTATAAACATTCCTACAGCATCTTCCATTGCAGAGCTAACCTGACTCTGTTCCTAGGCCTTGGTCACTCACATGTGGCTCGGAACTAACTCTTATTTTCTTTGGAGCAACTGCTGTTTAGTGTTGATACTGTTATGCTGTCATGTTTCAAAAGGTAGGATGGTGGAAACTATTTTGTTGAAAATTTCATTATAAATATAACTTAAGGCATTTAGATGCATGTAAATTAGCCTCCTTGTTCCCTTGCTCTGGCCTCCACAAACCTTCTGTGTGGCCCTGCTTTGAATAACAAGCAATTTTTGAGAGCTCTCTGTCAATAAAAAATTACAGAATGGAGGACAGTAGATGGAGGGACCATCTAGTGTCCCTCTCCTAGCCATTAAAAAAAGGATGAATGTAAATGGCTGGACCTCTGTCCCTCAAGCCTAATCAGTAATTTTAGTGA
Organism: Erethizon dorsatum; assembly: GCA_028451465.1. Classification (NCBI taxonomy): domain Eukaryota; kingdom Metazoa; phylum Chordata; class Mammalia; order Rodentia; family Erethizontidae; genus Erethizon; species Erethizon dorsatum. The sequence continues at coordinate 26,474,712 of CM051838.1, read as the reverse complement.
TTGGATAGCCTTTCCATAATAATAGAGCTCTTCTCAGAGAAGAAAGCATAAGACAAGATTTTAATGTGCTTTGAAAATAGGTGTCTGCTGTATTTTCGCTGGAGATGTGACGGGAGAAAGGGGTCTAGAATGAAATGGTGAATAATGCTGTTGGTCACTTGAGGGGAGTCACTTGAAGTGACTTTTTAGTGTGTTTTGGCCATTTTGCAAAAGATATCTCTTTTGTTTTAGGAACATGATTATGCTAGATTTTAGACTTCTGCATTAAAGTGGCTTAAAAATTCAGAGCACTTAATAATTCAATATGTGAAGCCATCTGTTAATAATCTACATAAATGTATATGCATTCTTTTTTCCCCATTTCAATGGCTTATTGCATATAATTCTTAGCAATATATACCTCCTTATCAAACAATAAAATCTCAGTAAATTTTACCCAATTAAAAAGTTCAGATACCTCACCAATTTTTAAATAAGCGTTACTAAAATGCAAGACTAAAAGCTGGTAACATGCAATTCAATTCACTTCTGAGACTTTGCCTCTAGTTAGCTTGATGCTTTGTTGTCATATGAAAACAAAACATGATTAATAGTAAAGTTTTTGATGACATTTAAGTAATACATGAAAGCAATATTAAGAAAATTTTAGTGTAAAAATATCAGGGCCTTTCAAGTCATAAGAATGAGTTTAAAAGGACAGTGTGGAATTCACATCAGAGGACCTTGACCAGAGTCTGGGTTTGCTACTTAGTGCCCTTCTGACCTCCAGTTTCTCTTTCTGAGGATAACAGATGCAATCTGTTTTGTAGGACTGACTGGAAGATGAAATAACACCATTGTTTAAAATGTACTTGTGAATTCTAAAATTTGCATTGTATTATACAAGCGTTAATCCTTAATGATGCTGGTTTTTGGGTAAGGAGGAGAGAAGGAAAACGTTCATGATAAGCACCATCTGTGTGACTGAATTAATGCTTGACCTACGTCACAACAGTCCCCAGGGACAAAGATTGTTTTCCATATCTTATAATTGAAGCGATTGAGAGATGCGGCGGTCTGCTCAGTATAGCGGATTTGGTAAATCTGTCTGATGGACTCTGACGTCTGTGTGTTCTTGTTCAACACCACTTGGTAATTTACAGTCTCATGGAATTTATGCATTCAAAGATCTCTCCTTTCCCTGGTCTCTTCTTTCTAATGCGTGGAGGTGCAAAATCCCTCCCAGAGTAGACGGGGTCTTGAAGGATGAATATATTACCAAGCAAACAATGAGAGAGGATTTCAAGGAGGAGGAAAATTATTCTCAAAATGAGAGACTCATGAGAGGGTGTGTTGTACGCAATGATTGGCGGCAATTTAGTATGAATAGTGCTCACGTTCTGTGTGTGTTTGGAGGAGGAACGGGGGGGAGAAGAGAGTTGCAGGGTGTGAAACTTAAGATGTAGACAGGGCTAGACGATGAGGAGGGGGCTTGTGAAGCACACTAAGGACTTGGAAATGAATCTTGGTGGGGATAGAGAGCTATCATTGAATCGCCCATTATTAGGGAATATATAATAGCACAATCATACATTTAAACAGTAGTATTGGGGTAGGTGTTAATTAAATTTCTCCTATCAATTCTAACCAAATAAATTTGACAAAATATTTGACCTAGAGAAAGAAAATGCAATTTAAAGATCATCATGGTAATGCCCAATTGTCTTTTATGTTTTCCAACGCAGTACCCCCTTTGTAGAGTGGACCTCATGTTTATTTTCTGGTGCGATAGTTCTCTTTTGCAATCAACTCATTTATCTCAGCATTTGTTCATTTTGATCATTTTGTTTGAATTCACACAGGCTAAGATGGGTTATTTTGGTATCCAAAAAAGCAAGACATTATTATTGTCTCAGTGGAAATGTATTGTGTATTGGAAGTAAATGTGATCGGCTGATGGCTACAGTTGATTAGGGGATTTGGACCATACCCAAAGGCTTTAGAGACTGAATGTACAAACCATCCCAAGATCTATATTCCAAGATCCCCAGTGGGTGCCTGAAACCACAGGCCTTATCAAAGCCTCTGTGTATGAAACTCTGTGATGCTGCAAATGTTGATCTGATAACCAAGGTGGCTGCTAAGTGACTAGTAGGCAGGTAGAGCACACAGCATGCAGACACTGGAAAAAAGTGAATCATGTCCTGGGTGGGACAGAGTGGACAAAACACGATGGCATGAGATTTTTGTCCCATTACCCAGAACAGTGTGCAATTTAGAAAGTAGGAATTGTTTGTTTCTGGAATTTTCTAGTGAATATTTTTGAACCTCAGCTGATGGTGCATAACAGAACCTGTACAAAGTCAACTGCAGACAAGTGTTGGGGGACAGCTACTGTATTAAAGTGGAATTTTGACCTGAAACTGGCAGCAGCCACTCCTGGGAAATCAAACCACAGCACACAGCCACCAGTCTGGGAAGCCAAGTCGCAACCTCTGTGACAGTGGTCCCCAAGTGGAAAGGGCTCGGTCATAACCGAGGCTTCCCTAATTCCTCTCCATGCTTCCAATGGAAGACCACCCAGAGAAAGCCAAATATGCTCCCCTCACCAGCACTCAGGACACCCCCCTTTAAAACACTGCTCACTCACCTTGCCCGTGCCAACCCTCCCTTTTTCTCCACCTTAAAGCTTTCCCACTCCTCTACCTGCTTTTGAGTCCCTGCCAAATGCAAGTGATGGTGGCTGATTCATTTGCTATAGCATGCTTTGACTAAATCGCTTTGCTTGTCCTTATTTGGGTGAACCTCAATTTATTTCTGCAGGATCCTTCTATAAATTGGTGTTCGTGATTGTTTCGGTTATCACTGTAATCTCGCTGCTTAGAGTATTTTGCACTGGTACCTGAATGGTTTCTTTAAATGCAAGTTTTATAATGACAACAAAAATATTAAGCGTGAATAAATGAACTCATACTTTGATATGAATTATATATGATAATCAAACAAATAGCAAAAATACATATGTGTGCATACAGACTAAAGTGAAGGTTTTCTGTGTGTGTGGTGTTAACCTGAGGCCTCCACTGTGGGATCAGTGGAGATGCTGAATCTTGGTCTTGTGCTGTCTCAGCTCTCATCTTGCTTTAACCTCTTTGGCGTTTCTGGCTGTTTGACTTTGGATCTTCTCAGTTGCCTTCTAGCAAATGCAGCTCCGCTGTTAGTTACCGAACAATGGCTTTTCCTGTGGTTTGTGCCTCAAGGGGTCCTGTGTTGGAAGCTTGGTCCCCTTTGTGGCAGTGTGAAGGGCAACGCAGACAGTTAAGGGGTCTGAGGCCTAGTGGGGAGTTACTCGATGGTGCTGACCCCAGAAGGAATTGCTGCAGTTCTCTTGGGACCCTCCCAAGGGAGTTGTTAGGAAAGAATGGGCCTGATTGCTGAATCCCTCGAGCCTTGTGTCTTGCCTGTGTTTCCATCTTGCTGTTGTTTGACATGAGGTCCTCATTGGAGTTTACACTGTGCTCTTTGGTCTTTCAGCCTCCAAAACTGTGAGCTAAAAAACCCTCTTTTCTTTATAAGTTTCCAGCCTCAGGTATTTTAGTACAGCAATGGAAAATGGATGATCACAGCTTCTTTACTTAAGAATAGTAATGGCAGTAGGATTATAAAACTGGAAAAACCAACATTAAGAAACTTACTGCTGGGCCGGTGAGACGGCTCAGCGGCTTAAGCGCCTGCCTTGCAAGCGCGAAGGCCCGAGTTCGACTCCCGGATCCCACATACGAAAAAGGGGCCGGTGATATCGCTCAGCGGCACGGGTGCCTGTTGGCGCGCGAGGTCCTGAGGTCGTCCCCCCGGTACCCACAAAAAAAAAAAAAAAAAAAAAAAAAAAAAAAGAAACTTACTGCTTGCTTTATTTATTATTATTATTTTTTAAATCCCCAATTGACTTTATTTGTGAATCGATTCATTGATATAAATTACCTATATTCCTATACACACTATATATGCATGCATATAAATACATATATCCATATACATACAGAGAGGGGAGTGAGGCCTGTAGGCAAATACTTATTGCTTGCTTTAAATAAAAAAAATTTTTCCAACTGTGCAGAACCAACAAAATATTTCTGCTCTGATCCTGTTCATAAGCTTTGAATTTTGAGATTTTTCACAAACCTTTTAAATGCCTACTTTTTATTTATTATAATGTGCACCTCTCTAATTCTAAGGGATTCATATCATATTTGTATTATTTTGTCTTTTCTTTCTCTCCTTTTTTTCTGATTCTTCTGCTCTTTCTTTCTATAAGTCTTTTCCTTTTGCCTCCCATAATTGCATCATAAGCAGACATCAGGATGAGAAATCTGTGTCCTCACATACAATAGAAAAGGAGTAGTGTATGCAATAAGGTATTCTACTTGACCCAAGGTGACAATTCTGGGATAATTTGAAATTGCAGAAGGCTTTTGCCAGCAGTTCAAAATGCTTTTTTATCTTGTGTGTTTGCTAATGAAAACTGTGATTGGTACTTTTGGTTATTGTAGAGTTATTGATTTTTGATAAATTTTTTTAAATGGTAGGTTTGTCTCCTTGAATAGATGGCCCCTGAAAGCAAGGATTATGTCCTGTGGAATTAAATGTACAGCAGAGCTGTTGAGAATAGTGTGGAAATAATCTCTGTCTTCTCAATATACCTTGCTAGAAGGTTTTGGTTTAGAGACAAATACATTTCTTAGGAAAAGGACCACTTTTACAGTCTCATTTCCCTGTTGTTGACTGACTGAAAGGGCACGCTGTTAGACTTGGAGTTTTGTGGGCCCACCTGGGCCTCCATGGCCAGCCATGCTGATTGAGTTTGGCCAGCGCCTGCTCTGGCTGAGCTGTGGAGAGGCTCTTCCCCTCCCTTCTCCCCATGTCCAGGACTGAGTACCAGCACCACTCATGCAAGCTGCAGGTTTGCTAGTGTCCACCTATTGCTTCCTACATTGCCAATCACACTGCAGATAAAATCCATCCGTGACTACTTTAGCTGTTATCCCAGATAAAGTTGCTCTTAGTATTTAAGAAAAGAACAATTGAAACAAGAATATTCTTTCAACATATAAATGTACTTTTAATCATTTCTTATTAAGTTCCTATTGAGACCAATTTAAAAAGGTTCTGCTTGAAATTTAACTTGTCTCGCAGGCATTCTGATAAGGGTTACAAGGCAGAGCAATGGTCTAGAATGGCAGGGTGAGATGCGTGTGTGTGTGTATGTGTGTGTGTATATGTGTGTGTTATTGGAGAGAAGAATTAATATTTGAGATGTGGGCCTGCTATAGTTCCTCATCTTCATGCTGATTCTCTCTCGGTGCCTTCCAGTGTATACCTAGCATAGAGCTGATGCTCCACAAATAGGCTGAATAAATGAACAAGCTTAATATTGATAGGTTCTCTCCCAGGCACTTTCAAAAAACAGCGTAATTGAGGTATAATTCATATACTAATAGTTGCATATATTTAATGTACACAATTCGATGAGTTTGAATATGTGCGTGTACCTTTGATACCGTCACCACAATCAAGGTAAAAAGTATATCCACATCCAAAAGTTTCCTTGTAGTCTTTAGCCTTCTGTATGTGCACAAAGAATATTTAACATAAAGCCTACCTTCGTAACAAACTTCTAAGTGTACAATACTGTGTTATTAACTACAGGTGCTCTGTTGTCTAACAGATCTCAGTATTCACTCATTTTGTGTAACTGTAAGTTTCTACCTATTGAATATGTATAGATGGTCTTTGACCTGTAAGGCAGTTTGTCTCCCAGTATTGCAAGTTGAAAATACCATACAGAAATGCATTTGAGGGACTTCACATACTGAACACCTCAGTGCGGCAACACAGCACGTTGTAGAGGATCCATGGTGTGCTTCTCTTGGTCATGTGGCTGACTGGGAGCTGTGATTTTCTTCCGCTGCCCCAGGAACATGACCCGGGACTGTGCCACAAGCCTGGGGAATCTATCAAACTTCATGCCATGTTTTCTACTGAATGTGTATCACTTTTGCGTCATCACAAAGTTGAAAAATTATTCTGTTGAACCATTATAAGTTGGGGATTGTCTATAGGATGAAATATTAAGCAGCTTTAAAAAGAAAAGAGGTCCTGCCATTTGGGACGGAGCTGGAGATTTTATGTTAAGTGAAATAAGTGAAATAAGTCGGTCACAGAACGACAAATGCCGCATGATTCCATTGTCATGAGGTAGCAAAAATGGTCAAATTATAGAAGCAAAAATATAGGATGCCAGTTGACAGAGATGAAGGGCGGAGGAAATAGGAGTTTTTCAGTGGGTATAAAGTTACAGTTACCCAGTGAAACAAATTCTAGAGATCTTCCAGATGCTTTTCCTATGGCATTTCTTTCAATCCTCGCAGCAGCACTTCAAAATTTTTATCATTATCTGCATTTTATAGTTGAAGATACCAGAGCTTGGGGAGACAGAAGCAGGTGGAAGGGTTTGTGTTATAGCTCAATTCCATCCTAGTCTATAGCTGTGACCCCAGGCAAATCACTTAACCATTCTATTGCTGTTTTCCTCTTCGGTAATTGGGAAAACTAAGAGGTAATTTGGAGTATTCTTGGGAGAATTCAGAATAACAAACGCAAAGGCCCACCATATACTAGGTAATAATTGAAACTTTTAAGGCTCAATTAGTTTTAGGCCCAACCACTAAGTAAGTGACCTGGCATTCAAAGCAGGCTTACCTAGCTCTAAAACTGAAAGATATGGGCCTCAGGGATGCCACAACCTGATTAGTAGAGCATTTATGTTTATTTTGTGGGGTTTTATTGGTTGAAAATTCTTTGCAGAGATCATGATAGTTGTAGACATACTGTTTATATTAGAGGATGCTGAGATAGAAGCAACTCTTTGTGTTGTGTGCTTTTTTATAAATCTATTTTTAAAAATCATCATTTAAAATACTTGTGTATTTTCTGTACATAGTGGTCAATTAATTTTAAAAAACAGTTTTCTAGTGATAAGCCTTGAAGAAGTGACCCTCTTGCACCTGTGTCCTGTGCCTGAGATCAGTTTTCTTAGCCTTTCCAAGAGAAGCCAGAGTAGTTGGCCAGAAACTAGCTGACTGTCATAATTTGAGACAGGATGCTAATTTTTTTAAATAGTTTACGCATGTATAATTGGAAGGAAACAATGACTGTTTCCTTATGAAATTAGAACCAATACTCATTGAGATACACAAAAAAATAAAAAAGATTTCCTAGTTGTGCCAGCTACTAATGTAATTGTTTCTCAAAGCAAATTTAATAAACACCTAAAACTGAATCCTTGCTGACTCTGAAAATCTTACCTGGTGACTTGTAAGGCAGGTCTTTAAAATTGCATGAAACAATAAAAACTTCGGTGTTCAGACACAAAACTTGTCAGGTGACTGCAACATCATACAAAGCCATCATTGTATAAAAGCAAACACAAAACAAAACAATTCTCCACTATGCAGTTCATAAATCAGGGAATGGGTTCCATATGCATAAACCTGAGACTCACTTTACACAAAATTTAATCCTCTGTAAATTCCTTTGTTCTGAACAATATAGCTATCTTTTTGAGTTTTTGCTGACTTGTGTTCTAGGAAATGAGCTCACTGTGTAAAATGACTATTGAAGTTTAAAGTGTACTATTATCTCTTTATCTTTATTTCATATCCTTTAACCCACAGTAAGTATCTCTGTGGCTAGAAAATGTCATGTCAAATAGGAAAGATTGCCTAAATGGATAAAAGCAATTACATGTATTGGAACGCAACACTAACTTGATGTAAATTGATGAAATATTTAGGTAAAAGTCAGATTACAAGTACAAAATGAGGGCCTACTATGTGCATTCCATTGTGATGGATGGTTTCTCAATAAGAGATGAAAACGTTTACCTGCTTCATGGATTTTTCTTTTTTTAGTGTTTTTCTTTCTCCAGCATTTGGCTTTACTATTTTTGTATTTTAATAACTATTAATTATGCAATTTATGAGGTATAGTGTGTTAATTCAGTGTGTAATGAACAAATTGAGTTGCCTAATATTTCCATTTTCTTAAACACTTAGTTTTTCTTTTTTTTTTTTTGAGACAGGGTCTCGCTATGTAGTTCAACCTGGCCTTGAACTCATTATGTAGCCCAGGCTGGCCTCAAACTCATGGTGATCCTCCTGCCTCAGCCTCCCGAGTGCTGGGATTACAGGTGTGCACCACCACACCCAGCTAACATTTAGTTTTTTTTTTTTTTGGGTACCGGGGGGTCGACCTCAGGACCTCGCGCGCCAGGAGGCACCCGTACCACTGAGCGATATCACCGGCCCCTTTTTTCTTATGTGGGTTCCGGGAGTCGAACTCGGGCCCTTGCGCTTGCTGGGCAGGCGCTTAAGCCGCTGAGCCATCTCACCGGCCCCTAACATTTAGTTTTCTAAAAATTAACAATAATTGTACATTCTTAGGTGATAGAGTGTGATATTTCAATACATACATATCTATATAAAATGTATAATGATTAAATCAGCTAATTGGTATATCCACCACCTCAAACACTTACTACTTTGTGTTGGGAACATTTAGCACCCTTTCTACTTGCTATTTTGAAACTACAGTTAATGGCTGTGACCATAGTTACCCCACTGTGCTGTAGAACATTAGAGCACGTCTCGTTTCTGGTACAGCCGGAAGCTATTACATAGGTTGTGCTGATTCTCAGGGGAGCTCAAGTATGTTTAGATATTTGCATAGGATATAGTCTGAACAGTACGAGATGGTCATTGGGAATAGAGGAGGCGTTTCTTAAACCCCACGCCCTGGGAGGTGGCCCAGCAGGGGCATTCTGACAAGGATCAGTGGTAGGAAGGTGCAAATCCTGAAGTTAGAAACCTGGAACCGAGTCCCGTGCTGCCAAGCACCTGCAGTGTGAGCTGGAGTTTAACTGCCCTGAGCCTCAGTTGTCCATTTGACAAAACTGGAATAATAACATCACATGCAGTAATATTTTTGAAGCATTCTATACTAATTTACAAACAGTAGCTTACAATGCCCAAATTCTGGATTTTAGTGAACAAAGGCTTAATTTATTTGACATAAATTTTAATTCAAATTACATCTAATTTAATCAGGTAAAATGAAGAAAAATGTAGAGTTAGAGGATGATGCCAAGTTTAAGGATGATATCCAAAGGCTTGGGATCAAGGACCAGTCTTCAAGTTTTGCCTCTCACTTATTAAGTAAGAGGAAGAGCCTTAAGCAAGTTACTTAGCCTCTGAGATGCAACTTTCTTCCTTGGGAGGTAAGGATAATTATACATGCTTTGTGTTCTTTGAAGAATTATCAGTGGGCTTTCACAAGGATGCATTTGCCAAGGAATTATTATGATGGATGCTGCTGGCATCCCAGTGGAATGATGGTCTAGCTGAACTCCCGTAAACACAGGTGGATGCTAATTACCAGGATAGATTACATAATCAGGGAGTTCATAGGGCACAAGAGGCACCAAATGTATCAATTACATATTTAGGTACAATTAGCAGGTGGTTAACTTAACTCATTTGTGCCTGAAAGAATGCACCGCTCTGCTCTGTCTTCTGGGATATAGATATGGTGCAGGAAAACCCACAAGTCCTAAACTGAAATGTTTTTTTTTGGGCTTTATTAAAAATCTCAGCTCTATATACTGAGACATATTTTTTATATTCTCCTAGAGTAGACTTTCTGAAGGCTATATATTTTCTAGGGTCAGCCCAGGATATGCACTGCCCTTGATTTAGAGAAATGAGAAGTCGAGCTAAGCCAGAACAAATAGCAGGAGGATTTTGCTTCTGTAGGGTTTAGAGTATCCAGTTCCCATCTATTTGTTCATTCATTATTAACTTCCTCCACTTATTATTTGGTCATCTGGTGAGATTCATAGGGTTGTCCCAGCTCATTCCCTGAAGGTTTATATTCTCTCTTTTGGTTGAGCGCATTTCTCTTTCTTTAGTAGCATCTCTTTTGTTTTATATAACCTCAAATGGTATTTCCAACTCTCTTCTGATCTGTTACATTTTTTAAAGGAAAGAAATATTGTACTAAAACTAAAGAGACTTTGAAGCAGCACAGCATTTGTAATTTATGCCAAGGAGAGGTTGTGGAGACCTTTTGGGGACCAAAAGATTTTACTGTGTTTAAAAAACTCAGATTTTCAGAACAAAACTCTTATAAATGTTCTTTCAGATTTGTAAGCTGTAGCTATTTATTTTTTTTTAGACAGGAGAATTTAATAAGTATTTAATTTAATAAGTGTCTTTCATTTCAAAAACATCAAAACAAAGTGGAAAGTGGGAATATGTCACTTTGCTCTACGAGTGGAAGAAGAGAGGTAGCTGCAGGTAGATATCAGGGTTTGCACCTTCTGTGAGATCCGTGCCAACCTCGCATCTCTACCTCCAGCCTGGGGAGCCCAGCAGGGAAAGATTTTACAGAGGTAGCCAAGGTTTGCTTCCCTTTCCTGGACGCGTGGCCTCAGTCGAAATGGCCGAGAGCAGCGCTGGGGAGGGTTGCTCTGGATCTCTGCTTGGACAGAGAGGGCCGTGGGTAGATATGAGTGTGAAAGTGTGTGAACAGGTGGGGAACTGAAAATGGAAAAGGTGAGATAGGGAAGGAACAAACAGCTATTGAGCATCTACCAAGAGGAGGGCACTGTGCTTTGGGGGGAAGAATTTATCTTCAGTACAGCAGCGCCCCCTCCATGGGGGATATGTTCCAACAGCCTGAAACCACGGCGAGTACTGAACTACAGATACACTTTTAAGCATTTTTACCTATAGACTTGTGATAAAGTTAAATTTATAAACTAGGCACAGTAAGAGATTAACAAAAGCTAATCAACTCATGGAAAAATGGTGGCAGGTTTCAGGTTTCAGAACGCAGACACTGGAAAATAACGACTTAGGGAACAACTTGGGGAAGGAAAAAATAAAAAAAAAGTAGATCCCTGCGAATCAGGAAGAAGTCGAAGAGACGGACCACAATGCAGAGAAGGGAATGAAACAATCTGGACTTTCTCGCACCACGCCCCTGGCTCCTGGCTTGGTGGGTAGGGAGCCTGACTTTGCAGAGAAAAGGTGAACGCTGGGGCTCCGGGGTCCACAGGGAGAAACAGTGGCTTCTGGACTGAATTGGCAGTGGTTGTGATCTGCGGGGACGGTGCAGAGTTTTGCTCTGATGGGAGTTCTTCCACTTGGCAAGAAACAGCCAGAGAGGAATCCCAGCACAGGTGCTGGCCATATCGCAGGTGAGTGCGGGGCCGGGTGCCACTCTGGGAAAGGGTTGAGTGTTTGACTCTGGGACTCAGAACAGCTGTGGGACATCTTCACTTCAGGGTTCCCTGTTACGCTTGTACAGTGACTGGGGGAGAGACAGCCACTGGAGACAGCCACGGACAGGGAGCAAGCTAGAAAGAAACCCCCACTGAGGGGTTTGAGCTTGGGCCAGGAAGGACACAGGCTCCCCTCACACCCCGTGGCTGGAGGCAGCCTGGCTTGAGTTGCTCCGGGTTGCAAAGTGTGGGCACTGAGTACTGGAGCCCTTGCCCTACCGCCTGCTTCGGCAGGTATCTGGGCTTGGACTGCCTTCCTTATCTACAGGCTCACATCTATGCAGGGACACATCTCAGCTTGGACACTGCCATAGAGTGGGTAAACAGGGGGTTCTGGAATAGGGAGCACCTCGAAAAACCATTAACATTAAGACTAGGTGGAGAAACCGTGAAATGCTAGACTCCAAAACTGAGAATCCTGGAAGGAGACCACTCATTCAAAACACAGAGAAATAGCTTTTTTTTTTGTTGTTCTTTTCCTTTCCTCTTTCTTCTTCCCTGATTTACTGGGGCTTGGAGGATTTTCCTATGTCCCTTTTCATGGTTTTGTTTTTTCCTGTTTCTTTTTTTCTTTTCTCCTTTGTTTTCCTTTCAATTTTTTCTTTTTATTCTCTGTATTATTTCTTTTTTCTTCCTTCTTTCACTTTCTATTTCTCATTTGTTTTTCCTATTACCTTTATATAATTCTATAAATATCCTTCTCCCTAAAAATATCCTTTGTCTCACTTCTTTCTCCTCATCTCCTATAGTTTAAGTTTTCAAATTTTCTTCTCTCATTCTACCATTTCAACCCTCTATATCTTTCATATTAAGTACAACCATTAAGTTTTATTAATCTTTAGATAGTTAACTTTATATAACTACTTTTGAATTCTTTTTTAGCACTAGTAGAGGTAATAGTTATTGCATTTAGTGTATATTTGCTGTATGTCAATATCTAAGTGGTCTCTATACTATAATTGTAGATTTCTTTTCATTGATTCTTACCATATGGTATGTCAGTATCTAATTTGTCTTGGATGATACTACTGTTGCTGATTTGCTTGATATTGCTAGGGTCACATAATTATTGCTATTAATGGATTTTTTTCTGTATACTAACACCCAGATTACCTTTTTGACATTAAAAATACTGTGATCCATTCCTAGAGAACTGGGTGTTGGACCAATTGCATTGCATCCTCCCTTCTCAAAATATAACAGAGGCGGCCAGCTCTTCAGGCAGAGGCAAAGAACTACAGTTAGTGCTGCCCAAAAAGCATCACCGAAAAGCTGACCAAAGAGATCTCCATACTAGCAACAAAGTCTTCCCACTATAAGCACCCACTAGCCTCATCACAAAACAAAAGAGCAGACAAAAAAACCAGCAGAAATGTGAGAAGACAAGGAAAAAAATGGCTCCCCAAACTCCCAACTTCCCAAAAGCCGATCCAGGGTACATCAAAGAGAATTGGAAAACCAACACACTTGAATTATTCAAAAGAATCACAGGAGATAATAACTACATAGGTAATGGAAGTAATAAATAATCAGGGAGCTTACAGAAGACACTAATAAAAAAAGCTAACTGAGCTAAATAAAATGATACAAAACACGAGTGATCAGTTTAGCAAAGAATTAGAATCCATGAAAAAGTTTCAAACAGAAACACAGAAGATTAAAAATTATATTGAAAGGATGGGCAGCAGAAGGAACCAATATGAGGGCAGAATTTCAGAATTAGAAGACAAGGTTGTTTTCAAAGACCAACTATTCAAAGATACCTTAAAAACAAGAGAACATGAAAAATGAACAGCTGCTAGATGACTCAAAGTAGACTAAGATAAACTAGAATAAGTGAAAAGTCATATGACAGTACAAATGGCATAAAGAACTATTTACATAAAAATAGAAAATATCCTGAATATAGGGAAAGGAATAAAATACAGATAAGTGATGCATATGGAACCCCTAAATAGCCATGATCAAAATAAAACCTCTCTATGTCACATTATAGTCAAATTTCCAGAAGTCCAACACAGGAACAAAATCTTAAAAGCTGTTAGAAAAAAGTAGCAAATCACTTATAAAGGTAAACCTATTAGAATTATATGAGACTTATGAATACAAACTTTAAAGGCCAGGAGGGCTTGGAGTGAAGTGTTTCAAGCCATAGAATAAGAACTTCCAACCTGGACTTATGTATCCTGCAGATCTTTCCTTCAAAACTGATGAAAAATAAGATATTTGCATGACACAGTGCGCCTAAAGATATTCATAACCACCAAACCAGCGTTACAAAAAATTCTCAAGAATAGCTTAGAAAGAGATAAACCAATAATGCCAATAAGTCAAATGGGATGAATACACTTAGCAAAAGGAAAAAAATAAGGAAATCAGGAACAGGAAGATAGTGAAATGACAGGAATAAGTCAGTATCTTTGAGCAATGACTCTCAATGTGAAAGATATTAATTCCCCAATCAAAAGTCACAGATTGGCAGAATGGATCAAGAAAGAAAACCCAATGATATGCAGCACACAAGAAACACATTTAATTTAAAAAGAAATTCACAGATTAAAAATCAAAGGATAGAAAACAATATTCCATGCAATGGGAACCTGGAAAAAAAGCAGGAGTATCTGTCTTAATTTCAGACAAAGTGGATTTCAAGCCAAAACTGATCAGAAGAGACAAAGAAAGTCACCACATGTTGGTTAAGGGAACAGTTCAACAGGAAGTGATAACAATTATAAGCATACATACAATAAACACTGGTGCACCCAACTTCCTAAAACAAATACTACTGGTCATAAAAAATCAGATAAACACCAACACAATTTTAATGGGGGGCTTCAGTATCCCACTGTCACAAATAGACACATCAAGTAGACAAAAAAAAAAATCAAAATTTTGGAGTTGAATCAAACCTTTGAACAAATGAAGTTAATAGATGTTTACAGTGTTCCAGACAACAGCATCAGAATACACATTCTTCTCAGCAGCACATGGGACGTTCTCCAAAATAGACCACACACCAGTCCACTCAGCATGCTTAAGTAAATGCACAAGAATCAAAATTATCCCATGCATATTATCAGATCATAGTACAATGAAACTAGAAATCAATGGCAAAATAAACCACAGAAGTTATGGAAACATGAAAATTAAACAATACTCTCTTAAATAATCAATGGTCACAGAAAAAATCAAGAAATTAGACAGTTCCTAGAATCAAACGATAATACCAGTACAACACGGGACACAATAAAAGCAGTTCTAAGAGGGCATTTTATAGCTCTGAATGCCCACATCAGAAAAACAGAGCGGGCCTGAATAAATAACCTAATGATGGATGTTAGGGTCCTAAAAAACAAGAATAATCCAAATCCAAAGCTTGTATTGGGAAGGAAATTACAAAGATCACAACAGAAATTAATGAAATCGAGACTAAAAGAATAATACAAAAATCAACGAATGGAAGAGTTGATTCTCTGAAAAATAAACAAAATTGATAAACTTCTAGACAATCTTCTAGGAAAACTTCCAAAAAAGGAAATAAAAGACCAAAATCAATGCAATTAGAAATGAAAAAGGTAAAATCACAGCAGATTCTGCCAAAATCCAGATCATTGGTTACTAGTTTGAGAACCTGTGCTCTAATAAAATGAAACATTCAGAAGAAATGGATATGAATTACCAAAGCTGAATCAAGAAGACATGAAAGTCTCAAATAATCCATTATCAGGCAATGAATTTGAAGAAGTAATAAAAAAGCTAATAACTGAGAAAAGCCCAGGTCACAATGGATTCACTGCTGAATTCTATAAGAACTTTGGAGAAGATCTAATGCTAATACTACCCAAATTATTTAATAAAATCAAAAGGGAAAGTGTACTCCCAAAATCATTCCTGGAAGCTAGTATTACTCTGACTCCAAAACTAGAAAAGTACTGAACAAAAAAGAGAACTACAGGTCACTCTTTCATGAACAGAGACACAAAAATCCTTGATAAGATACTGACAAATGGAATTCAGCAAATCATCAAAAAGATCAGACATCACGATCAAGTAGGATTCATTCCAGGGATGCAAGGATGGTTCAACATATGCAAATGAATAAACGTAATTGATCACATAAATAGAAGAAAGGACAAAATTATATAATCATCTCAATAGATACAGAAAAAGCCTTTGACAAAGTCCATTTATGATTCAAAACCTGAGGAAAATAGGTATAGAAGGACCTTATCTCAATCTGATAAAAGCCATTGATGACAAACCAACCGCCAACATCCTATCCGATGAGGAAAAGCTGAAAGTTTTCCCTCTAAAATCAGAAACAAGACAAAGATGTCCGCTATCATCACTCCTGTTCAAAATAATTCTTGAAACATTAGCCAGAGCAATCAGGAAAGAGAAAGAAATAAAAGGGATATGTTTAAGAAAGGAAGTAATCAAATTATCATTATTTGCAGATGACATGATTCTCTACATAGAAGACCCAAAAATTCCATCAAAGAGGACATCAGAAAATGGAAAGATGTCCTCTGTTCCTGGATAGACAGCACCAATTTAGTCAAAATGGTCATACTTTCAAAACTGATATACATATTTAATGCGATCTCCATCAAGATACCAATAGCATTCCTCACAGAACTAGAAAATACAATTCTAAAATTCATATGGAATCAGAAGAGACCTAGAGTAGCAAAAGTGATCCTGGGCGACAAGAGCAAGGCAGGAGCCATCACAATACCAGACTTTAAGTTATCCTACAAAATTACAGTGATCGAAACAGCACAGTACTGGCAACAAACAAACAAACAAAAATCCAGACATGTGTATCAGTGAAACAGAACAGAGGATGTGGAAACAGATGCAGGCACACTCAGCTGTCTGATTTTTGAGAAGGGGTCCAGAAACTTTCGCTGGAGCAAAGAGAGCCTCTTTAGCAAATGGTGCTGGGAAAACTGGCTATCCACATGCAGAATATTGAAACTAGACCCATATTTCTCACCATGTATTAAACTAAACCCAAATGGGTCATATATGTAAATATTTAAACAGAAACAATGTTCTGGAAGACAAAATAGGTAAAACTTTTGTAGATATAGGCATAGGCCAGGACTTTCTGAACAGAATCCAAATTGTGCAAGAAATAATACCAAAAATCAACCAGTGGGATCATATTAAATTAAGAAGCTTCTGGATAACAAAGGAAACAATCAACAAAGTGAAGAGACAACCTTCAGAATGGGTAGAAATTTTTGCAAGGTATTCCTTGAACAGAGGAGTAATATCTAGAATATATAAAGAACAAAAATATTAGACCCACCCAAATAAGAGCTCCAATCAAAAAATGGGCAACTGAAATGAATAGACACTTATCAAAAGAAGTGCAAAGGGACAATAAGTACATAAAAAATATTCAACATTGCTTACCATTCAGGAAATGCAAATTGAAGGAACACTGAGATTCCATCTCACTCCAGAAAATTGGCTAACATCAAGAAATCAACTAAATTCCTGCCAGGCTGCAGGAAAAAGGAATCTTTCTTCATTGTTGGTGAGAGTATAAACTAATACAACCACTATGGAGATCAGTACAGAGATTTCCTGAAAAAACTAAAACTAAAAATTCCATTTCACTCAGCTATTCCCCTTTTAGGTATCTTTCTGAAAGAGTTAAAGTCATCATATTACAGTGATCCATGCATATACATGTTTATAGCAGCACAATTCACAATAGCTAAATCTTAGAAGTGTCCAATATGCCTATCAACAGATAAACGTAAAAAGAAAATACATTTATATACAATGGAGTACTATTCTGCTACAAAGAGGGATAAACTTGCTTCATTTGTAGAAAAATGGATGCACTTTGAGACCATATTGTTAAGTGAAATAAATCAGACACACAAGCTTAAATATTGCATGGTTTCTTTTATATGAGAAACCCAAAATATGAATAAAGAGCAAAATAAAAGACAAATGATAGGAAATAGTGTGATAGATCTTAAGTATACGGGAAGGTAATGAAGACATGGAGGAAGGGGGTAGGAAGGGGAGGGAAATGGGAACCAAAAAATAACTTTGTAACTTATGGATTCTGATTCAGAGATTATTTTTACAAGATTCAAAGACAGTGCTATAAATCAGTATTAATTCTGATATCCTAAAGTAGATAAATATGTTTTTATTTAAAGCAAATGACTTCCCTCAGACAGAATAATTATGACCAACAATTGTTCCTTCCCAGTGGGCATGGTACACCACTCATGCTAACAAAATAATTCTTAGCATTTTAGTTCTTTGTGTATTAGAGCGAGTAGGGTCTGGGCCCTCCTTCTAAGTGATTCCAGGGATATGATTTGAGATTCTGGGCATAGTGAGGACTCTAGGTCTTGTGGGAGATATTGGCCTTGTCTCCTGAAAACACTGGTTTATATAGAAATATTTCTGCAGCAAAGGTTGGAAGGACACTGCTCTCTGTGCACTCCAAATCCCACTCTTTCCCTGGATTATTGGTTTTCCCTCCATGTAGTTGAGATGCCATCTTTCTGTCTTCAACTTCAAACCTCTGAGGAGATCCTTGTTATTTCCTGAGAATTTAATTAGCTTCTGATAGTAACAAAAATATAGAAGTTAGTGCAATGAAAGACCAAAGGGACCCAGAGAACCAGGAACGCATGATCTGTAGGTACTAGGATACCATCATCCCTTAATAAGGGTTGGGGTCTGGTGAGGGCCCCTTCTTGGTCACAGACTTCTGCTTTCTTGTTGTATCCTCATTTTGTGGGGAGCAGAGGGAGGAAGCAAACTGTCATGCATTTTCTTCTAAGAGCAGTAATCCTATCCATGCAACCTCTACTTGCAGGGCATAAGCACCTCCCAAAGGGTCTCCTTGCTAATTCTTTTATGTTGGGGTTAGGATTTCAATGTATGAATTTTGTTCAGATGGATGATGTTCATGTGAACTTTCTGGACATATGTAAAAAAAAACCGGTCCATTGCAGTGGGTATTGAAATCTCAAAGAACCCCTCAAACCCTGCTGGATTAAGGATTTGGGGAATATCGTGGCTTTTCTGATGGCCGCTCTGACAGGGAGGGGAATACATAGGGGGAGAGGTGAATATGACCACTGATGCTTGATGGAGGAGCAAGAGCAGAATCAAGGAGAAGCTGCTGTCTGGGGAACCAGGGAAATGAACTGTAA
Organism: Erethizon dorsatum; assembly: GCA_028451465.1. Lineage (NCBI taxonomy): Eukaryota > Metazoa > Chordata > Mammalia > Rodentia > Erethizontidae > Erethizon > Erethizon dorsatum. The sequence goes on along the minus strand of CM051838.1, from coordinate 26,456,136 downwards.
AATCATGGATTTTGACTCTGTAAATTCAAGAATGGGTTTTTTTCCCAACTTAGATTTGGAGAGGAAAATGACAGTGTCAGTTGTTAAGAAAGAAACTAACACCAACCACATCCCTGGAGATGTGGAGACATGACATGAAACCTTGTATGTCATTCAGAAATTCCAGATTTGGGCATCCCAAGACTTCCCCTTGGCACACTGCCCTTCTTTCAGAGCGAGGCTTCCTTCGTTGATTTAGTCAGCACATTGGCTTAAATTTTACATAGCAAAAGCTTTGGAATTGCAGAACAGGGCCCCCTTTTCCTTCTAGAATGCCTGTCACTTTCAATTGCAACGCTGTCTTTAGTGGCGTGCTCAAGATTCATTCAGAATGCCACAGCTGAAGTGTGGCATCTCCCAGTCTGACTTGGTGCGACACAGCACAGCACCATATACAAACGTACAAGGCAGTGCGTCCCCGGTCCTCTGCTCGGAATGTCCCACCAAGCTGTGGTGTAAGGGTTAGGAGTTGGTGCTCAGGGATGATGTGTACACCTGGGTACAGCATTGCTGTGCCACTTGCCAGGATGGGCTTGAGGCCAGTCAGTTTAGGACACATTTCCCTGTGCTGATCCACTTTAGCGCATACAAGAGCCAAGGTTTATCTCCCACTCTCCTTTCATGTTCTTGGAAGGTTGGCTGTGGCTTTGCTGCACAAGTACCCATTCTAGGACTCCCGCTGACAGAGAGCCTCTAATTGGGACATGCTGGGTTTGTGGCAGAGGGAAAGGGGCTGAGCTAACTCCATGAAGGCTTTTAAAGAAACTGCTGAGAAGTAGCTCTTGTTATATACATTCACATTTCACAGGCTCAAACGGACCCAGTGTGGGGGGAAGTATAATTCTCCCAGATAGAAGAGCAGCAAATACTTGCACAAAAAAAGAAGCCACCACAAGCTTTCTTTACCTTATCTTCCACTGCAGTCTCTACTAGGACTCTAATGCCACAAGCCACATGAGCTTATGTGTATGCTGTGTTCTCACAATTTCCATTTGCCTCCCCTGCCCAGAACGTCCTTTCTCTCTTATTTGTCTGGCAGCCTTTTTCTCCTTCAAGTGTCACCTCTCTCGGGTCTCTTCCAGTCCTCCAAGGGAGAATGAGATACAGCGGACCCTCAAGTTACAATCAGCCTGACATATGAACAACTTGGGTTAGGATGGAATTTTAGTTTTAACTTACAACCAAAGTCGAGTTATGACCCAAGGGCCAGCTGCTTGTGCTTCCAGAAGGTTTCACATACAGATTTAACCCTGAAATCTCTCTGGAAGGAACACTACAGCATCCTTTCCTTTAGTTGGTTAACTGAGAAATCCTGGGCCAGTGTGTCTCTAAGGACACTGAGGTCTGCCTGTGTACAGGAGAGAGAATTTGAAGGCTGTGTAGAGGAGACTAAGACTTCAATGGACAACTTGAGTTATAACCAGCCCTTGGGAACGCAGTGATCTTGTAAGTCAAGGGTCCACTCTACTCTTTTTGCTTTCTACTGCGGCTCCTGATACATGATTCTATCCTACTGTGTTATAACCACAGTGGATCTGTTTCCTTCAAGAGATTATTGAGGACAAGTTGGATGTCTCCTTCATCTTGCTTCCCTATGTCAGAGTTTGCCTTGCATTAGGCACTCAGCATTTTATTGAATATTAAATAAATACAATAATGCAAAAACAGATGGAGAAGACTAATCTCTACTCCTTGTTTAGACTAGTGCTTCTCAAACTATGATGAAGAACTATGTTAAAAATTTCTAATTTGGTGCACGTCAACACTTTCGTGAAGCACTGTAAAAATAAAGTACTGGAGAAATGATTAAGCAAGCACATATCAAATTGTTGTCGGAGTCCTAAGTGTTTATTCTCACTTTCTACATTTATCTCATGGAAGATCAGTAGTAAAAATGTGGCCTGTAGGTCATGCAGTGCATAGTGCTAGGTTAGGCTCATTTATGCGTTGAAAGATATTTACTGGGTTCCCTTGTGTGCCAGGCAATGTTTGAGGTGCAGGGCTCTTGGCAGTAAACAAGACAGATGAATTTCCTGCTCTCAAAGGGCCTGCTTGGTAACCGGAGAAGTGAACAATAAGCAAACACATGATTCGATGAACAGTGTGGCTTTGAATAATGAGGGAAGCAAAGGAGGTGTGAGATAGAGTAATGGTCAGTGAAGCTGTATTAAGGGGGTGACATTTTAGTGGAAACCCGAGCATAGGAGGCAGAGAGAGGAGAAAATGTTAAGTCCCAAAGGAAAAACAAGCATGGAGCAGTCAAATAGCTGAGAGGGGACTAATTTGATTGGTGTTGAATAAACATAGGCGATCGTGTCAGCGATAGAGACTGCCCCTTGGACCCAGGCCGGGTCATGAAGGGGTCTCAGGCGATGGTCAGATGTTTTGAGTTTATTAAAAGTGATATAGGAGCTACTGAGGGATTCTGAGTGGCAATGGCTCACGATCTGCTTTACGTCTACAGCAAACAGGGCAGCGCGTATGTGGCAAATGGGCTACAGGGAAGAACATCAGTCAGGTTATGCTAACGCGAGAGGTGAAGACTTAACTCAGTGGCAGCCACAGATGGATAAAAGGTAACAGATTTGGGGTGTACTTGGGAGAGACTGCCTGTGAAACCCACTTGTGGACTGAATACCAGATGGAGGGGAAAAAGAGAAATCAAGGGCGACTGTCAGAGTTCTAGCTTGAGTGACAGGGTGAGTATGGCTGTCACCTGAGGCTGGGAAGATAGGAAAGGTACCCGTAGAGGATGGTAGGGACTATGCCTGAAAATGAAAAGAAGAACTCCTAGGATGTTTCTTCCTTAAACATGTTTGCTGCAGATTCGTGTAATATGACCTTCATAAACTTCCAGAAATTTCTTTCATTTTACTTTTTCTGAGTGGTATTTCAAAAATCAAGAATAGATGCCGAAGTTTATAGAATGTTTCTTACGAACTTCCTGAACAATGTATTTTACTTCTTTACTTTAGTTCAGGAAAATTTGGTGACACCTTGGCCTATTCCCTAATGTTGAACCAAAATGGCGTCCCACGATCAACCGTACTGGTCATGATATATAATAGCTGCACAAATAATTGCAGAGTACGCGTTTATGTAAACACAGGCATAACTCATTTATGAAAATTGACCTTGTTTTAGGAGATAATTTTAAAGAATTACTGCTATATATTTTATGTTGACAGTGCAATTAAATTTGAAATAAGCAGCAAATGGTAAAAAACACTATGAAAAATTTAAAAACTACAAATAGTGTAAACAGAAATTAGGAACTTCTTAGAACATGGCAGAAATGGAAGTATTACATGTCAACATTTGTATGAGTTGGTTAAATGGATGATTTGAGGAGGATTCATAGCTTTAAGTACTTTTATTACAATTATTAGCGTATGCATTTTGGGCTATCAAAGATTCAGGTTTAAAGCTCATGGAGGCTCTATCTTTCTGCATGGCTTTTAAGGGAAGCCCTTATTTCTTTCTTTAACACTCCATGGAGAGTTATAACTGCATAGAAAATTTTCCTTACCATCTTCCTTTGTATTTTCATTTTATTTTTTTCTGTCTCATGTTTTCTCTCAGGGAGTTGTCCACCCACATCCCAACTTTCTCTGGTGTCACCGCTAGCCAGGCTTTGGACTTGCTAGAGAAAGGGGTCTGTTAGTACAGCAGGTAATCTGGCTCAGATGGATGGCTCCCTTTGCACACTGAAACTCTAGTTTATATATTCCTGAGGTAGCTGGAGGTTTCAGTGTTTATTTATTTCCCTGGACTGATATTCTGGCTTTATATCTTAACTTCTATTTTTTTCTTTCCTTCCTTGCAGGCACATCCATTTATTTTACAAGTTAATTTATTTTCAGTATCTCCTTCCAAACATTTAAAAGTGATACACAGCATTAGGTTTCACTATTTCTCATCTCCATTCCTGGAGACTTCAATCTGTCCCACTGTTTCTGATTGACACTGTCTTTCTGTGTACATATTTTATTGTTTCCAATATGATTGATGTTTCAGTATGTAGTTATGTTTTCAGCATGTGGCTATTTCTTCCTTCTTTTTAGGGCATTCCATTCTTAATGTGTTGTGGCAATGTAATTTGATTGGTATCAAATAGTCTCTTTAGTATTCATGGAAATATGGTTTAAGGCAAGTATGCTGTCAATTTGTATAAACATTTAATTATTCCCTTAAAATATGTATTCTCTAAATGTTAGTAGGGTTATATACATGTAAACCTTGTTAATAATTCTCCAATCTTTATATCTGCACTAATTTTTCTGTTTGACCCATCAGCTGCATAGCAAGGTGTTTCAGTATTTCCTTCCATATTTTTTTGAAATGTCAATTTCTTCTCATTCTTCTGCCATGTTTTCATTTGTATATTCGATGCTCCCTTCTTGGGTCTTCTACCAGAGATGCTTGATAATTTTGCCCCAAAGCAGCTGCGTCATTGACTCACTTGCTAACATCTGGCCTCCCACTTCATCTCTTCAAAATTCAGTTCAGACGTTTAAAATGATTTGCGCACCTCCTGTCCAGTATTTCTAGAAGTTTGAAATGGAAGAGGTCTTGAATTCTATGTTGCCAGCACCTGAGTTTCCAGATTTTATTTAACCCACAGAACTCTATGAGATCACGGAGGAGCCAGTTGTAAGATGAAGGGAAGTGTGCTTGTGGCCAATCTACTGGGAGCTCCAATATTCAGTGGGTGAATGAAAATGAGATAAATCCGAATATGGTCTGCCTCTATCCTATAATCCTACAGACCCTGTCTCCCTGCCAGAGGGCTCATAAATTCTTAGGGATGTCAGAAAACAAATAAAACATAGGTAATAGAACAGAGGTCAGCCTTCCACAAACACACATTATATCTTAACCAAATATCAAATGTGATAATAAGAGTATTGGAAAGCATTATGTCTTCAGTATGTTTATTCTTTTATATTGAGATGTGTCAAAATCATTCTTCCTCTTACTGCGTGTTAAGTATAAAGAAAAGTTCTATTGCTGGCATTTGATAAAAGTAATGTGATGTCTACTTGTTTCTGTTTTATATTGAGCCCTCTGGCAAAAGACAGCCTTGTCTTTGTTTCCTGTTGATCTTCAGAGAGGGAGGGGGAAAAGCAGAAGGATTCGGAACTTGCATTATCTGAAAGAAAAAGTAATGAAGAAAGTGGCAAAGACAGATAAAAGATGAGCAGATTTACAACATCCCTTTGTTTTTTAGGAATAAAAAAAATAAAAAGACCCATAGAACAGTGAGATTTGGGTAAATCCTAGAAGTTCTATAAGATTTTAAAGATCTACCAAATTTTCTGGGAAAATGGAAGAAAAAAATGAAAAGAAAAAAAAAATCTGCCAGAAATATTATGAAATGTTTTCTTTCATGACATTCTGAATGTTTTTGTAGTTCTCAAGGTTCATAATCACATTGTAACAGGGACAGGATTAAAAAGAAAAAAATCGCATAAGGACGTAGAGTCAATGAACCATTAAAAGTGTTTGAACTTTAGAAAGGGGTAAGGACGTTGTAATTCTGTGATTGATAGGTTTTCTAATGGGAAACTGTTCAAGCTGATTCATCAAATGTAGAGAATTTCTTTGCAACAGCTGTGTTTTTAGAGGCACAAAGCAGTTCTCCAGTATTCTTGAATATATGAAATTCAATTTGTGTATGGTTGTATTCAATCAAATTACCAAATAATACTTAAAATATTTAATTTGGGATGTATGTAAACAGCAATTAAGGTAGAAATCCAATAAAATATGTATAATTCTACTAGATTATTATGATCTATTATTGACAATCTGTACAAGAAAAATAGTTTCTGAGCTTTAATTTTTCCTGGCCCAGCATCTGAGCTGACAGTGTGTTGCTATTAGAAATTTTGCAGGAAATGCGTAGGATTCTTCATTTGGAATTGTCACCTGGTTAGGGTGGTGATGATTTTCCCGATGCATAGCTCTTCAATAGCTTAGTGGACTTCAATGAGATGTTCCACCATCAACAACAGAGGCAGAATTGATAGGAAGAGTGGCTTTGAATGATGGCAGGTTGGATATAAAGGTTGTATATTTACAGTTGTGCACTATTATTTCACTTCTGACTTTTTTTGTGGCTCCTTTTCTTCTGATGTGCACTCCCCTTGGATAGTTTAATCTATTCCTATGTCTTTAATTTTCAGCTATATGCTAATGAAGTTATATCTCCACTCTAGACTTGATTAGTTCCAGAGCTACATATCAAGCTACTTTTCTATTTACTTTCCAATATACTTTTCCATTTTCCTGCTTTGTCTAAATCTGAACATATAATACATCTTCCCCAAATCACTCCTTATCCTATGTTCTCTCAAGAAATTATGAACTTTTTTGCCTAAATAGAAAGAAAAAATGGGTGTCTTTTCCATCCCTGCCCTTTCTGTTCAATTAATCACTAAGTACAAATGATTCCAATTGTCGTTAGCTCTGCTGTGGGTTTCTCTCCATTCGCACTGTCCTGGTGTAGCAGGTGGCATCACACTTCTATGCCTGCCTCACCTCCACCCTTCTGCATTAATCTCTCTTGGCCCTGCCTGGCCTCTCTGTAATCTTCTCTACACAGTGATGCTCTGCTCTGCATCCCTGATGGTGTCCCTTCCCCAGCTCAAACTGCACACAGTTCAAGATCGTCATGTAAACAAGGAAGCTATTAAAGTATTAACATACCATTAAAGTGTTATTTAAAAAGTATTTAAAGCATCTTACATTGGCAGAGGCTGTTAAAGCAACTCTGGATACTCAGAAGCCATAAAGGAAAAGTGGACTGGTTTGTTGTACCCTAGTAGGACTCGTGCTGTCCTGTTTCATCTTTTGCCATGGTCTGTTAGCAACACTGCGGTGCTTTAGCTCATGTCACTTGCTGAGTGAGGGTCATGTCACTGGGGAAGAACATAATGGGACTCCAGATACCGAGACTTCGTTGAGTACGATCTTGTTATCTGACAAGCGAGGTAATGGATTAGGAAGACTACCTGCTGACACCTTGGTCTTGGACATCCAATCCTTGGAACTGAGGAAATAATTTCTGTTATCACAGCCCCCAGTCTGTGGCATTCTGTTGTGAGGGTCCTAATAAATTCACCCAGTGATGATCTGACGTTGATTCTAAGGCAGTAGTCATCGTGCTTCCTTTCCCAAGGAGGATACGACATCATTGTCTGAACTCTCCTGCTCTGAGGATGCCCCTTCCATGCCTGCACTCCCAGCATTCTCTCTGTCTCTGGGGTTAATCTGACCTTGGGAGGACTGAAGATTATACAGTGCCACAGATTCACAGTGGAGTCAGCATCAAGTCCTTCTTGCAGTCTGGGAGTGACGCTTCTGTGCACCATTGATACTTTCCTCCACGAGGCTCCTAACTTGCCTCCTTTTCATTTTGGGGAATGGGTCTTTTACCGCTCATTGCTGGACATCTCCATAGGTACCCCCTGCCCTACATCCTGGCCTGATGAACTATTTCAAATGTCTGCACTCAAAAGCTGGCCCCTAATTTCCTCCTATAGTCATCTACTTAGGTTGTTGCATTCACATACTCTCTTCAGACCCTGGAGAACTTTTTTCCCTGTAGAGTTGATTCATGAAGAAATTTTATTAGATTTGATTTTACAAGGGAAAACAGTTCTGTTTGGTTTGCAAGGAAGCCAGTAGACTCACACTGATTAAAAACCTCTTTTACAAAATGCAGTCGCAAGAAAAGAAAATGTAATAAAGCTGAAATTAGAGATATAACTTTCTTCTTACTTCTTTGTATTTCTCTAATTTCCTTCTTAGAGGCTGCTTCATTGAAGTAGTTTAATCTACTTTGTATAAGGATGGATTCAGACCAAGATGGCTGACACAATGTCACAATGACTCAACAAACCAGAAGCAAATCACTGCTGGAAGTGACACCATTCACCCTGGCAGGCACGGTCACCAGCAGGGCTGAGTACCATATTGACACCAAGGGCTGGGGCACTGCTGAGGCATCAGCTTCTTGGCTGACCCTAAGCCTCCAATAATGCTTTGATTTTTTTCCCCCCATCTGTATGTGGAAGAACACCGTAGTTATGTAAGCATCCCCGAGGTGCTGGGAGGAATGCCCATGGCAGCAGAACAATGGTCCCTCGAGGATGCCTTATGCTAATGTGTGCAACCTGTGCACCTTGCCTTCCATGGCAAGGGACATTTGCAGGGATGGTTAAATTAAGGCTCTCATGATAGGGAGATTATCCTGGATTGTCAACGTGAGCTTGATGTGATGACGAAGATCCTTGAATATGGAACAGGGAGAACAGGGAGGCAGAAAGATCAATATTATCATGTAGCAATCCAAATAGACTGGTTTTGGAGAAGGAGGAAGGAGCCAAGAGGTTCTAGCAGCCTCTAGAAGCTGGAAAGGGCAAGAGAACACATTTTAACCTAGGGCTTCCAGAAAGGCCCACAGTCCTGCCAACACCTTGATTTTAGCCCAGTGAGACCCATTTTAGACTCGCTTTTAGAGCTGTAGCAGGTTACACTTGTGCAGTGTGAAGCTCCAAATTTTGTGGTAGTTTGTAACAGCAGCAATGGGAAACATAGTACCAACTCTCATAGTTAAAGACAGTTTTCCATAAGGTCTTTCTGATTATCCAGCATTAAAAGAATAGGCTGCCCGGCCCTGGCCCTGCTCTTCAACGCCCCAATCTTGAAATTTCCATGCAAGATTTCATGCTGGCTCAACCTTCCTAAAATCTGCAGCCATAAACACTAACTAAACATATTGAAGAGCAAGATAACTGTTATGGTTTGTGTCTGGATGTCCCCCCAAAGCCTCATGCAGTCATGGGGGCAGGCTTCTAGAGTTTGTGATTAATTCCTTGTCTAGTGCTGGGATTGTGGGTGTGAGTGCTACACCCACCCTGGGGCAGGTAGCCTGCCTACAATATAAAGGAGGGAAAGAGGCTTGCTCTCTCATGCTCACTCCTCCCTTTTTGCTCTTGCTGCTTTTGCTGTCTTCCGCCGTCATGAACTGTTGCCCTTTGCCATGTGCCACCCTGCCTTGGAGCCAGCTGCTTACAGACTGAAACCTCCACAAAATGTGAGCTAAATAAACCTTTCCTTCCTTAATTTTGAGTGTCGGGTATTTTGTCTCAGCAATGAGAGAAAAGTAACCAAGGCAATAACTAAAATCCTTTGAGCTCTTTAAGGTCATGTCTTCTATGGCTTATTGCGGTAGCCAAGGTTGCTGATGAAGCTTTGTTTGAACTGCTGAGAGTCGGTCTAGAGCCCTGACAACATTATATTACGTCGAGGTTGAAATAAATGTTTACAATTCTTCCCTCACTGGTTTGTCTCACTGGGGTGAAACTCACTCTATTACAATGCATTTTAAATTTATTTTTATCTTGTATTTTTATTAAGGTACATACAAGAGTTCACAGAAAATATGACTCTTACAAAACACTTTAAAGCAAGATATTTATTCATGCCTTTCTGCTTTACAGGAAGGTAAGAAGGTAAGAATTTCTAGACTCACACCCATGACATATATGTACTGGCAACGTGGAAATAGTATCCTGGTGGCCCAAAGCATGATATCATCGTGCAAAGAGTAGTGATTTATTAAATGGTAACTGAGTAAGTGGCAATGGCCTGAGACTATTAATACACACTCACATATGCTTGGATAGCAGCCTCAGGTCCTCTGAATTCAGCACTGGACAGAATTTGTTCAAACTAACATGGAACCCTTCACGAATACGAATGAGGTCAATGCTTTAGTTCCAACTATAGAATGTAAGTCCTTTGCATTCGTATAAAGATATTTATGTTTCAACAAAGTTCCTGAGGTCATTCTACGAAAGCCAGTCTAGGAGGCAGAGCGACTTTAATTGTCCCCTGTGTCTGTTGGTCGTCCTTTTCAACACTTAAGCCAACTTGGGCGTCATTCTGGTTGTTTGCGATCCCTTGATTGTAGTTATGGTTAAGGAAGCTTTAGGTTAAGGAAGATTTAATTTCCATGGTCGATGTTAGCCGGATTCTCTTCTATGGACTCAGCTTCCCTCATGCTCTTCCCAGACCGGGACAGTAGACCCCAGACGCCATTTCTGAGGTGTTGGTTTCTCTCTCACGTGCCACTGCTATGGTAAGAAGCATGGTACTTTTTCTCCTCATTGATAATTCATAGATTTGCGGCCCAGAAGTTTTGGTGGTCTTGTGGCATTCTGTGCCAGGCAGCTGGCTGTTCTCTGGTTCCATGTGCCTGTTCTTGTCCAGGACTCCTTGGGCAGTGAGAGGGGAGCAGAGAATCAGACTGTGGGTGCCCTGGCATGCAGGGGTCTTGATGTGGAACGGAGGAGGCATCCTGAGTGCACCGATTGGAAAACTGGGCCCAGGATGTCCATCTTTCTGCGTACTCAGGTACATGTGTGTGATGAAGTTCCCAGCCAGGCAGGTTTGCTTGATGCCAAGGCTGGATCGAATGCCTTCTTTTGTGTACTCGGTGTGATCTCAACTGGCAGCCTGCATTTCACAGGTCTATGCCATCTCTAGCCTCGGAGCTCCTCTCGGGGACTGGCTGTGTGCTCGTCATCTCTGAGAGTGACTAGCTCTCTGAGAATGAAAAGCACCTGGCTTTCCTGAACATTCACTGACCTGAGTTGTGTCAGTGGCTTTGTGGCGCCAGGGCCACCTCTGGTAACACTGATGATGAAAATTACACTACTAACAAAGAAGTAAAATGTTACGGGAAATTGGCTTAGCGGTTTTCTCATTTGTACTCAATTTATACCTAGCAATTTAGAATAGTGAAATATTGGAACTAAGCTGAATGTTAAATATGCAGTCTTGCATCTGCTCAGTGGAATCTGATGGAGTAATTTTAACACGTCTGTCATGCTTAGCTATGAAGGTAGCAAAAAAAAAATCATAATACCAATTTATCTCAATGTTTTGACTACATAAAAACATAATAATGTTGACACCCTGAGAAATCTTAAAGCTGTTTTTCCAAATAATCTAAATGCCTATTATTTTATAAATAAGAAAAGACAGATTCTGAAAATTATTTTTTTTGTGCCGTATACTCATGTTTATTGATTTTAAATGTTAATTTTATTGTAAATTTCATTTCATTATGACACTGTGTGTTCTCAGGCTTCGCTACTTTACACGTTATCTGCTCCTAATTAAAATGTGTCATAGTTGGTGGTTAATATAATAGATTAATATTTATTTACTTTGGCTATACTGTAGCAGACTGGCTACTGGCGTTGATCTGCACTGGCTTGGAAAGCGTCACTGTGACCTGTTAGGGTGCCTCTGTGTGACACAGGACAGCATGCGAAGGGCCCAGGTTCTGAATTACATAAGATTTAGGCTTATCCTTCCTATAATGTCACTTACAGGCACTGTGACCTTGGGAAACTTATTTCACTTCTCTACACTTATTTTTTTAATTTGTAAAATGTGACTAATAATAATCCCAGCCTTTGTTGTTCTTGGGAGGGGTAAATGGAACTACGAATTTAAAGGACTCAGCGCGGAGAGAAAAGTGCATGGCATCTTTGATGATGGGTGGAGATGACTGCATAGGTAACAGTCAATTATCCAAACTAATTTGAGAGGCATGCGACAAGAAGTGCTGCATAACTTGTAATATCCATAACCCCTTTTAGGCAAATGAGCTCTGATTTTTAGTTGGCACATTGCTGTTAAACATGTCCTAATCTCTTTTGTACATAAGATAATACAGTCTGCCTAAACGAAAAGAGGTGGAAGAGTACCCTCCTTCCTGGAGCTTATCTGAAACTTGTATGTGATAGCTGGAACTCCACCCTCCATCTTGGGCCATTAAGGCAAGGGCCACTTTGGCAAGTCGCATGGGGATGTAGATGCAATGTGGATATTTGACTGTCTCTGTGAGCTGCTGCTCCAACCAGGATCACTAGTTCCATTTTAGAAAATGAAGTAAACACCTAGATTTTATAAGCCACTATTACTTTGGGTCTTTTTTTTTTTTTTTTTTTTTTTTTTTTTCTTTAAGGAGATCAACTGAATCACAGAACATTATTACTCTCTACATGAAACAGCAGATTAAGTTTCTCCAATATTTTTATCAAAGCTCCAGAAACACCTTTATTTTAGAGACAAAAATCAACTATAGGGTAAAATTGACAATCAGGGTGTAGATGATATTGAACTGGTTGGAAATGAAGAGTTTTCCGGGAAGGTAGACTCAATTTTAAGCCTGTGTTGGTGGGGTCCCTTTGTAAGTAACGCTGAGTGCGGTGGGAAAAGGCCACACAGGAAGCTGGGGAATGAGGAGGTTCGCCATTGATCAGATCAGAGGAGTTTTGGCAAAAACGCTCTGTAGAAGGCGGGTTAGTTAAGGGTGTAGTGTGATAGCACACATTACTTTCTTTCTACCAGTGTTTGCCTTTATTTCTGGGGCTTAAGAAAAGGCCTGCAAACATTTTTTCCCACATTGTGGGTTGTCTCTTCACTCTGTTGGTGGTTTCTCTTGCTGTGCCAGCTGTTCCTCAGACAAAGGACTACTATCGAGAACATATAAAGAACTCAAAAAAATCAGACCTCCCAAATTTAAAGACCCACTCCAAAAATGGGCATCTGAGATGAATACACACTTCTCAGATGAAGAAATACTAATGGCAAACAAATATACAAAAAAATGTGCAACATCACTAGTCATTCGAGAGATGCAAATTAAAACAACACTGAGATACCATCTCACCCCAGAAAGAATGGCTACTATTAAGAAATCAACTAATAACAAATGCTGGAGGGGCTGTGGGGAAAAAGGAACCCTTCTCCACTGTTGGTGGGAGTGTCGACTGGTACAGCCACTGTGGAAGTCAGTGTGGAGATTCCTCAGAAAACTAGGGTTGGAGGTCCCATTTGACCCAGCTATTCCCCTTCTGGGCATCTTCCCAGAAGAATTAAAAACATCGTACCACAGTGATATATGTGCACCCATGTTTATAGCAGCACAATTTGTAATAGCCAGATCTTGGAAACAACCCAAATGCCCATCAACTGAGGAATGGATAAGAAAGATGTGGTATTTTTATACAATGGAGTACTATTCAGCCATAAAGAAGGATAAACTGGAGACTTTTATAGGTAAATGGATGCAACTCGAGAAAATACTCATAAGTGAAATAAACCAGAAGCACATGTGTAAGCATCGTATTATCTCTCTAGTATGAGAAACTGAAAGAGTAAATAAGATCCAAAATGTACAATAGACATGGTGAATCAAAAAGAAACTGGTCAAAAGGAAAGAGAGACTGGAATAGGGAAAAGAAAGAAGGGAAAGGGGAAAAAAATTGTATATATATATATAAGATGGTTAAGATAGATACACTACCAATTTTACTTAGTTCATTGAAGAGTAAGGTTTGTGCCAATAATGTTTGGACAATTGAATGCTAATGTCTGGTGTCCTGAATAACTAACTTAAAGATAGTAATACGTAATGTATTAACCATTGTTACCCTCCTATTATGTTGTTTTGAAAATTTGTTCTTCTTTTGATTTGTTTTGTTTTTTTCTTCTCTTTAAAATAAAAAAAAAAAAAAAAAAAGAAAAGGCCTGGTTTGTATTATTAGGCTCCAATAAAACTGATTGGCTCCTGTTTTTCCTGCTACTTACAGACTTGCAGCAGCAGCAGCTTCTGCTGTTGACACAGGGCATATTTGTGTTTTTTCAAGTATCCTGAAAGGATCAGGGTGGATGAGCAGTAGGCAACACAATGCAGGCAACGCCACAAGGCATGAACTAACTGCCAGCACAGTCTGGTTATTATGGAAATCAGTTCCACTGAAAGATCAGAAAAGCTTTAAAACAGAGAGCCAATGGGAGGATTACTGTTGTAAAATGCCAGGTTTTACTTGGTTAGAAATAGGGTATAAGTTCTGAAGGGGGCAGAAAGTAGAGCAGCTTTCTTGATCATATTCTTTGTTATTTTTAGTTATTATTTTTCTGAAAAATAATTAGGCCCAGAATTTAAACAAACCAAGAGGGAAAACTAGCTTAATTCTGGGTTTCTCTGTCCTTTGTTTGCACTGGGCCATCGGTGGACCCAGAGGTCAGGGTTGAGTCATGCTTTGGGCTTCCTTTGTGGGCTCCTTGTAGATGAGTCGTCAGTCATTTCCAGCTTCCAGGAAGTGGTGTGTACAGTAAAGGCAGGCCAGTGTGCTTTTCTTCTGCAGTAACTTCCCTGCCTCTGCTCCATGCCCTTCCACTTTCCCTGCCCCTCAAGAATCCCACACGTGTCAAAATGATGCCTCCTATTACGATAAGTAGCACAAACACAGATCCCTCAGTCCTTGCTTTCTCCATAACTGATTGGCTCTTCAGGGGTATTAAAATCCATACAGATGTGTGTCAATTACAATGGGATCACAACGTGATAAACCCATCATAAGTTGAATGTATTAAGTAGAAAGGGCATTGACTTCGCACAACCCTACTGAACGTCCTAGCCCAGCCACAAGGCACACTGCAGCGTGGCAGTTGTCTTCTCTCGTGATCACGTGGCTGACCTGACCCTGTGGCTCTCCCTGGATGGTAGCACTAGAGATATCAGACTGCCTATCGCTAGTCTGGGAAAAGATCAAAATTCAAAAGTCGAGGTATGGTTTCTGCCAAATTCACATTGCTTTTACACCAGAATCAAGTAGAAAAATAATGAGGCAAATCATCCTAAATTGAGGACCATCTGCACTGGCACACACACGTGAACAATATAATTGGAGAAATGGAAGGAGGGATACAAGTCTACATGGTTTTACAAGTTATCAGTGACTATATATCTCATTCAAAATTTTTTTTGAAACCAAGAGCTCTTTTTCTTTTAAATGTCCATATGGTTCAAATTTCCCAAGATAACACATTTATGGTCCCAAATTTCTCATTTTCCAGTCACTTTACTAAGTTTCTTTATAGAGACTCAAGTTTCAGTATGAACATGTCTTAAAATCTCAGATTTCCCCTCCTTTCTTTGGGGGAACATTTATGTAGGGATTATAATTTCTATTTTCATGCGGACGTTGCACAACTGATTCTTTGGTGTGGTGAAGAGCCAGTCCTCAGGAAACAGACTCATGATGCATCTTTCTTTTGAGGTGTTCCATTTTGAACCAAGGGGTAGCAAAGAAGACCAACACATTTCGAGGGAAGTCGTTCCAGTTGTTATTTTGTGTGAGAATTATTATAGTGCTTTTATCATCTGTGCCTTTTAAGGCTTAGAATAATCAATATTGTAAAGCATCTTTACAGAAAATGAAACCATCAAACTCACTGCTTCTGAGAGCTGATATAGCAATTTATAAATAGGTATATAAAATCTAAATCACTTGTAATATAAACTGAAAGTGTCCTTAGCTTTCGTGATAGGTGTATATGGTCCAGAATTATAATTATGAATAATGCATAAGGTTTTGTTGTCCTCTGTGATTCCCTACTTTTAAATGTGGGAGGAACTTACACTATGGTGTTTCAGATTTGAATTATAGACTTTCTTTTCATAGCAGCTACTCCAGAATGATGTGAGCTCTTTGGAAATCATCATAGGAAATAGAAATCCTCCCTGTGCTTCACAGAGATATAATCTCAGAACTTTCTCCAAGGGTTGGCTCATCAAGCATAATTTAACACACATTATGATCTGGATCTTCTGGTTTAGACAACTAGAACTTGTTAAACCACAAATCCTTGTGTCCTTGATACATTTGAACAAAGAAAAAATATTTTACTCATCATCTGGAAATGAACACTATCAAATGCCCATGAAAACAAGATAAAGCACTCACAAGGTTTGGATGAACTGTATGTGTCGCCCAAACATGAAGTGCGTAATGATGCTTTTAGCTTCCGTGTCCCATACAAGCCTTGTCTCTCTCAATCTCAGGTTCAGGGCAAGGCTCTTTTCTGCAGACCATGTAGGAAGATTCTGGACTTCGGAACCACAGAGCTGGGTCAGGCGACTGACACCAGGTGGGAAGGGATGTGGCATGTTGCATTATATGGCCCCTCACTGTGGCTAAAAAGGCTCAGGAATCTGGTCTGAGGATGCTCTATATGCAGAAGTGGAGCTCTGCCATCAGTGCTGAAGAAACACTGGGCAAAACAAAATGAAAAGCCAGGTTGGTGATAATACTTGTTGAGATTTTGAACTATGGTTGTGGTAAATAAATGATTTTCCTCACATCCCAGGCCCAAGTTTGGACTACTTGGGTGACAGACATAGGAATCATGGAAAGATAGACTAATCTATCAGCTTTATTAAAAAAAAAATAGGTCGGAGAAAGTGCTTGTATTTGCAGATGATTGAAATTGTTAATGTTCCTCTGCATGAGACTTGAGATGATCAGATACAGAAAAGGAAAGGAATAGAGGAAGCAGGGTATTTCCTGAGTTTTTAACTTTTAATTTTGAGGTGCTCCTAAGGCTCATGTGTGGGAAAGGGAAGCAGAAAGTAAGGCTTATCTGGCTTCTTGCGCTAATTCCTTCTGATTTAGGGACCTCACGGGATTTAAAGAATAACTGGATTTTAGGACTTGAAAAAATATTAGAAAGCATAGAGTTCATTTGATCAGATTCAGATGGGTGCAGGCTTCACTGAACGTGACCCAAACCCTTACAAGTAAAGGCTGGGCTGTCCGACACCTGGATCTTGTTCTAGGACTTGATATTATTTTCAGTTATAAATTTTTAACAGGCACATTTTTTCCTCATCTATCACATTATTTCCTAATAGTCTATTCCAGTCACTAGAGAAAGCACAGCAAGCAGTAATATAGATACTAGGACATGGTCTTAAAAAAACAGTCAAAAGAATACTCATTTTTATTCTCATTTTTAAAATAGTTCCATCTTCAAGGAACCATTCCTGGAATTAGAAAAAAGGGAAAATAAAAGAAGACTATACAACATTGCTCTTATTTTTTTTAAACTACTTTTCCATAGGCACCATGTGTTGGGTGTGCCTCATGAAGGCTTTGTATTTGAATTATTCTTTTCCATACAATTAGTGAGCCACATGTTTGTGATTGGTAAGATACTGGACTAAATGCACTACTCTTCAGATCGTTCAAATTTTAGTCACTTGACTCAGTAAAACTGAAGGCCTAAGAAGAGTAAGATTACGAATCAGCTGTAAATGAGGTATTCTTGATGTACCTAGCCTCACTTGGGAAGATCTTCGCGCCATGGTGGTATAGGTGCTCCCCTGGTCCTGTCCCTGTTTTCTGCTGCCTGTTTTATATACAGAAGTCAGGACAGCAAAAAGGAGAGAGCACTTTTTATTTTTCTTCAGTAAAAGGGAAAATTCTGAAGTACTGCAGTGTCAGAATGATGACTGAATTAGAGAAGGATGAGCAATTCAAATGCTTTCCCTCATAAATTTCACTCAGAAGGGAAATGCAAGACAGATAGTTTCACTTAGAGACAAGGCTACACCAATCCTCAGAGACAGGACACATTGATACCAAAGTGACAAATGCAATTACAGCTACAAGAACGTTCTGTCATCTGCCAACTGAGCCAATGAGTTGGCTAAAATGTGAGGAGTAAAGAAATGAAAGCTTTATCAGAAAAAAGGTTTGCAGAACAAAATCTGAAGTTAGCTCAAGCAATAAAGTCTTCAACTAGCAGTTTCTCCCTCAATTGCTTCCAACTTTAGGACAGCATCATACATTTTATACTGACTTGTTGTCACATAGCTATTTTCAGGGTAGAATAAGAAATTTTTAAAAAGCATGGAAATATAGAAATGTGTTGTGAAGTTATATTGCTTGCTTCTGCATAGAATTAACAAACGACATTCTCTAAATTGGTTCTATGGCACTGCAGGTCATTTATATCTGTCTTTATCAATAATACCAGTCTTAGGTTGAAAAATACATGTCAGAGCTTTGGCCTACTGCTAAATCGTGAAGCAGACACAGTTTGTTTCCCCTCATTTCTTTTCACCCTATTTTGGGTGCCAGGCAGCTCACTCATTCACCTCTCCATTTATGTATTCACTCATGAAAGCTTTATGGATTATGTGTGATGTGCAAGGCATGGTGCTGCTGGCTGAGGAGATGCAAATTGAGTGAGGTAAATGGTGCGATAGATACATACAGCAAGTGCAGGGAAGCAGAAGGCAGAACAGTTCACTTCTCTACAAGGCTCACAAAATTGGTTTTAATTTGCACTTTGCTGTAATTTCACTCACTTCTTCCAACCACTGACAGAAGAGCAGTCCCCAAAATGAGACCAAATCACATTGTTGGGGATGCGCTAATCGCCTTTCTCATGGTACTTTTTTGGGTGTGAATCCCTAAAAGATACTCCCAACTACTCTTAATCCTTAGAGGATTTGTACTTCTGCAGAGTTGGCAGGATTTTATCTTATGGATAATGGGATGCTGTAACTGACAATACCTCCCTTTCTATTCAGCAAAAACAAAGTGTAACATACAAGTAGTTTCTTTTATCTGTCTGTCTACTTGTTAGCTATCAACACTATTATCCATCAATATCTATTTCAGCCTTGGCTCACACAATCCCTTCATATTCATTTCAAGAATAACATATGTAGAAGAGTACATATGTTAAGAATAAAATGCAGTGGATTTTCAAGGTGATTTTTACACCTATATAACCATTTCCAAATCAGAAGCAGAACATTACTGCCTAGAAGTCTCTCTTATTCTACCATGCAGTCACTATCCAGTCCTTCTCTAAGTTAATCACCATCTTGACTAGCATTTTCTTTTTCACTTTAGTTATTCTGATGGGTAGAGATTGGTATCTAATTGTGATTTTAATTTGCATTTGCTTAATAACAAGTGACACTGAACATCTTTTCATATGCTGATTAGTCATGGAATATCCTCTTTTTTCCCTGTAAGACTCCTGTTCATAGTCTTCATCCACATTTAAAGTTGAATGTTCAGTAGTTTCTTACTAATTTGTGGGAGTTGCTATATAATATGTGTTGTACACAAAAACCTCTGTGTAACATACGTATTGAAAACAGCTTCTCTTACTCTGTGGCTTGCCTTTTTTACTTTTTATTTATTTTTTTAAGAGTAGGAAAATTTACTGGGGAATAGGAATTGGTTCCATCTGCATGATCACTTGGAGTTTGGCAGCCTCTAGGCAAGAATAAACACATTTTCCAAGAAATTAAAGCATGTATAATCAAAGCATGAACACTAGAATGGAAAGGAAGGTTGAGGGAAGAGCCATGTTCAGAAATTGTTCTTAAGGGACTGGGATAGTGATTGTAACCAGTTGACTCTTAGACCCCTCTACTGATGGAGGTTATCTTATGTCTGATGTTTCTTGTCATAAATCCCTAGTTTTAGCTGTAAGAAGATGGACAGTTTGGTGGTTTTGAAGGACAATTTTAGCTAAGGAATTTAAAGACTCTTGCTTAGCTTTTATAGCTTCCACCATAGTTTTTTTAACCTCACTAAACTATAACAGTGGTCACCTACAGATGTAGCTGGAAACCGCCAGCAGGAGTCAGTGATTGGAGCCCCTTTTTCTATCTAGCTTTTATTCCTATGGTATTGTTTTCATATATCTTTTGGTTATACTTTTCTGCTGGGTGTTTAAGACCAAGTTAAAGCAAGACCTATGTTAAAATTAACCTCTTGCTATCTATCAAGGTCAGTTAAGTCTCCTCAGGCATTACTTTTGGAACCATGTACAGAGCCTCTCAGCTCCTCTGTCAGTGTCAGCTTCCAGGATGGGTCACAGTCTTGCTTGACCATGCTGCTTTCTATAAAAGCATGGGAGACTTTCCCCTCTTTGGTGACCCTCCTTTTTGGCTCACTGTATATTGGTTGATTCCTGTCCTCTGGGGTCTAACAATTTCCCTGCTCAAGAGATTGGGTGACTCACCAAAGCTGTAGGATCCTGTTGAAAAGGTTCCCTCAAGTTCTGGGTCCTCACTGACTTTGGAGGGCCAGGGACAAAATATTGACTGTCCTCTTGAGATACGAGAGTAGGTTAGGGCAAAAGCTGGCTGCGGAAGTAGGCATGACCTGTTAATTACAAGATCTTGGACACATGCACAGAACAGTTACCAAAGCCCAGCATGTGGCCTTCTTATGAGAACTTGAGCAGGTTTTCAATAGGGCAGCCTAGACCTGACATCAGCCTGAAACATGAGATCCAAGCATTGCATCTCAGGACTCATATGTAGAAGTTCTCAGGGGCTTCCTTGAGATTCAGACAGCACAAAAGGACACATCGATGCCATGAAGACTTGGCTGTCATACCCTTCCATGATAGCCCACGCTGTGTTTCCCAGACGCAGCTTGTACTTTTATATTTGCTCTTCCTCTCTTTTTCTATTTACTTGGCCCAAGCTCACTCTGCAGAGCCAGTTTCTCTCCCACTCTTCATTTTTGCTTTCTTGAATAAAGTTTGCCACTGCTATTTGCTTGTTTTATTCAATTCTTTGTTTGAGGCAAGAACCTGGAATCCAACGAGTATCAATGTAAAAAATGAGAGCTTTGTCTGAAAGCACCAGTTAGACCAAAGAGGAGAGTTGGGACCTGGGAAGGAGTGAGTGATGATCTAAGAGTTGAGGCCACAGCCACCCTAGTCTCTTTTGGGCAACAGGGGCCTTTTAGAAGAAACAACCTGTGCTCAAAGAAACCAACAAGAGCAAAACCTCAAAATAATCAAACATACATATTTCTTATAACCTGTATCCTCCACGAACTTTCTCTACATACTTGAGCCTTCAGTTTTGCCACTCTCTCTCTCTCCTTTCTTTTTGGTAGGGCAAAAACCTTATAATACAAAATCTTCTCACATTGAAAATACATCTGTGTACTTATAGCTTTCTCCATATTCTCTTCTTTATTTTGCTTATTATAAGCTTTCTGTAACAAACCTAAAAAGCTCTCATAACAGTTTTTCTCCCTTTTGGTCTCAGGGTGTTATAATTTAGCATAACAATCATGATGACATTATTATGTCAGAACCATTAGGCTTTGTTATTATTGATATGGCTAAAGTGACTCCATTTTCTTTTTTAGACTCCAGTTTGTCTTCACTTAACCCCTAGATGCACTCACTCCCCAACCCTGCTAGCTATTAAGGCACTAACTGGTAGATAAACTCACTCCTCAGAACCCTCCCCAGTTAACCATAAAACCCATAAAAGGAGAAAGAAACAGTTACAGCAAACAATGGTCAGGCTGACCATTGCCCTCATCCTGGGTGACAAACAGATCAGATGTTTTAAGAAGGATCCTGTGACATTCCAAAGAAATGATGTAGTAAAATGTGGTCTCTCTATGGCAAGCAAGAGATTTTGTAAAACCCCCAGATGTGTATTTAAGGAACTGTGAAACAAAGGCTCGGGGTCAGCAGACTCGACTCCTGCGAGTGATCTGCTGGCCGCCGGCTTCTCCAATAAACTCACTTGTTTCTCGATTCTAGGTCTCCTGTGAGTGTATGCCTCACTTCTGCCGTAACATTATCTCTGAAACACATTTAAATTTCCATCTCAGTATAAAATAACTTTTTAGTCAGTTATCTAATTACAAGATATTAAATGACATAAAGAAACTTTTACCTAAATTTGTTATGTTTTAATCATTTTTTGTTACCAGAGTGATATTTAAACAGAATATACTTGTTTATAGTTATACTGTAAAGATTATTAATGTCTAATCTCTAATCATTAGAGTGACATTGTCTGGACTGTACAGTGTTTAGGTACCTTTAACTGTCACAGCACAATCACCTAACAATGACACAAGCACAATCCTGAAAATGTATCTGCATCATCTGGTTGGCCGTCCAACACGGGATTGGCATGTACATTTCATCCCAAATAGCTGGAGCACAAGTAAGGGAATGCCATATGTTTGAGCCTAAAAAGTTTACCACCATAAACAACTTTCACCAGTAGGATGTTTTTGCATCTTTGAAGCCTGTACCCCTGGGAAACACAAATGTACTATTTAATATGAGGTGAAACTATATTGCCAAGAATTAAGGGCATTTTTACAGCTCTGATAAATTTAGGAAACCGTGTTAATGATTGCAAAT
The DNA here is from genome assembly GCA_028451465.1 of Erethizon dorsatum. Lineage (NCBI taxonomy): Eukaryota > Metazoa > Chordata > Mammalia > Rodentia > Erethizontidae > Erethizon > Erethizon dorsatum. The sequence goes on along the minus strand of CM051838.1, from coordinate 26,434,002 downwards.
GGACTTATTACCCAACATACAAGTGCATCTCATTTATATAATAATGAAATTTTTGTTTAGTCAGAACCAATAGATATAGATTAAGTTTAAATGTCAGGACCAGATTTAAAGACATGTCAAATTTTGATCATTTTATGTTTTTAAGGCCTAAACACCTATTAGTTACTTTGTATGCATTAAACTTACATAGTCTTAAGTCTATAAACTTAACTTTAATGCTTAGACTCACAGCATAGCTTGTATTTAGATGTATACATACACATATGTCCAAATATATATTATGTGATAAACTAAGATAATTGTTATTTATTTAACCAATCATGAACTGATTATTGAAAACATTTCATAGGTTAACAAAAACTTTTTAACTCATAAATTCCAGTATTTAGTAACGAAAATCCTGATGATGAGAACACAAGACACTTATTTTAGTAAAATTCAAAACCTTTTGTTTTTAAATCATTTTGTAAGTTTTACCAAGAGCATTTTAATATGTTAAGAAAACCTTATTATTTTACACATAGAAAGCTTAATCTTTTAATTATAGCCAACTTAAATATATCTTAACAATAGCTTTAGATGACTCACGAGAACCAAATCATAACATTTAAACACTTTAAGCTTAAAGCTCTTAAATTGTTGTAGACAGACAACAATACATGTTACATTTATAAAACCAATCTTTTGATGTTATCTCAATTAGCTAACAAGATGGATGGAAATATGTTACCAACTTTAAAGACATCTTCATTTTTATCTTGTTAACTCATTGTTAACCCTATGAACAAAGGTATTTGGGCTGTATCATGAGTGTCTACTATATTATGAGTGTTTACTTATCAATATACTAACTAAAATAGAACATACCTGAAAACTGACACACAGAAACGTACCTAGCAACCCAATCATATATAACCCTTGTGCTATAAACTTTTGTTTCTAAATTCTGTGTAAGCCTTGAGATGATCAGTCCTCATCTGTTAATGTTTTAAATAAGTTTGGCTATCCTGAGAACCTATACAAATGATTTTCCATGGAAATCTCAAAAAGAGCCAAAAAAAGAAAAAATTGTTGAGCTCAAAAAAATTTTTTTAAAGTGAAGTAGGTGCTTTAACTGGTTTAACATTGAACAGACAGACATACACAAGATGATTACATTTAAATTAGAGTGCACTCTCAGATGTATTTGGCCAAGTTGAATTACAATAACCCTTTCACAGTTTTTAGGTTTGTAACTATAAATAGACTAGTCAGAACTTTTATAGGTCGATTAACAGAGATCTCTTGTAATAAGAATCAGAAGGAATGAAAAGCTTTTACACCTGCGAAAGTAAAGACAGTTTTTAAGGCAGGCCCTAAGCCGATGGTTTATCTGATTGAAATAGACAGCTAGGCAGGTTTCTTATTGTTGCTCTGATAGCCACAGGTATTTGATAGCCATAGCTGATAGTCCAAACTGCTGTTTTGATAGCCACATAAAACTGTTCCCTCTAAAGGGACAGACTGTTAAAGTTAATTTTAACTATTTCCAGGGGGGTGCGCAGGCCAGGTGTGGGTGTAGAAAGAGATGAGGTGGCACTCACTAGAGCTGAGTATGGATTCCAACGGTGGGAGATGAAGGCCTGCCAAGGCTACAATCTGCCTTGCTGCAGATGTCTACCTAAGACAGTTTTTTCCCATTTTGAAAAAAAAAAAAAACAAAAAAAACAAGGGGAAAAAAGGCATCCCTGTCTGTGTTCTGGGCCCAATCTAAGGCATTCCCTAGACTTAACCCCGTTCAGCACCCACAGTAGCGAGCTGGAGTTTCGAGGAAGTGGCCAGAGCCGTGTTAGCTGCTCTTACTGTGTGCCTGGACCCCCTTCCTCATGATCCTGTGACCCTTGGACCATAATTAGTCATAGGCTTTCCTTTTTCAGAACCTCAGTTAGCATAACCAGCCTGGCAAGATGCTCTGGAGAAAAATCATGACAAGAGAGAGGCAGTCCTCTGGGGACTGGGGTTATGGCTATCCCTTAATTCCTGTTTCTGTTTAAAACTGTTGCTAAACTCATAAGGGTCCCTAGGAACATTTTCGTTTTATCAGTGAACTTATCTGAGCTATAAAATCCAGTCAGTCTGCTCTGTAGTACAGCATTCTTGAGGGGAGGGGGAAGTGAAAGGAGTTAATTTACAGTTCTGCCTAAGGGCAGAAAGTCTGATAAATTTAGACTAAAACTTTTACATTTATTCTTCAAAAGTTTGAGGATTGAATCTAGACCAGCTTTTAAAATATGACCCAGAGAAAAGTGATAGTCAGCTGTACTCCAGCAGGGTTGCAAGGAGGGGGAAACTGACCATTTGGAAATTTGGTCCCGGAATCCAGCAGCCACAGAGAAGAGAAATGTCTTGGATAGAACGCCGTTGTGGTAAATTGCATTATTTTTCAGGGGCAGAGCAATGGAGAAGGGACAGAAGAGTGACCGTATGTATGGCATAAGAACTGAATCCGAACCATCTCAAGGACAGAAAGACAATGAAGACCAAAACTTTCCCAGGGTGGGTCTCCAATTCTCAGCAAAATGTGCCTCATGCCTCTGAAGATAAAAGCTACCATTGACTCCAACTGCATTGCCAAGCAGAAAACCAACAATCGGAGACCTGAATGAGGTTCTGCCCTGCTGGTTGCATGAGAAACCTCTGCCCAGGCAGCAGGTCAGCCAAAACCCTCACGTGTGCCTTCCTAAATCAGCATCAATTCTGATTCCCTTCTAACCCAGGGGTTGGGCTATGTAGTGTATAAAGGATATCTATCGAGCATGCATTTTCTAGGGATTCAGGAGCTTCCAATTGAAAAGGAATACAGATTTTCAGGGTTGTGAAGAGAAGCATGTTACTATTTACTGACAATGATAACAACTGGCCTCAACATACCCAAGAGCTCGAGCTGTGAAGCACTTTGAAATTCAGCAGTACAACATAAGTCTAAACAGCAGTCTGAAATAAGATAGCAGGCCATCTTGTAACCGCCAAACCAGTCAGGACAGGAATACAGGTAAATTCGGCAGCCTGTATAGAAGTAAGTCTACATGCGGCATATGCAAAACAGGAATATAAGGCCCTGCCTGCAAGAAATTACAGTGTCCGGTCAAAGAAACCTAAATATGAAGGCATCACAATATTCCCCGCTCTCACCTTTTAACACGGCTCAAGCAACCAACAAAAGGCATAAGCAACCAACAAATAATGACTGAAAATTTTTGATGATCTAAATGAATCACAATCCAGAATCCAGTCAAAATATTTAGGGGTGCCATGAAACGAAAGCAAACTCATACCTCCTTCCAGTTCCCTTCGTGGGACCTCCAAAATGATACAGGGAAAAATGTGACTCCCAACCCGCTAAGTGTCAGCAACACGGAGTCCACGTTCCCTGAAATTGAAGAAAGAATTGTAAGGAACAACGAAGGTTAAGAGTAGGAAAATTTGTTGGGGAATAGGAATGGGGAACAGGAAGAGCTCCTGAGGGACAGGAGGGGTCCCGGGTGGGTTGCCCACCTTTTTAGTTTTTAAAAGAGACTTTTGATGATCGAGAACTTACACATTTTATTCATCCTTTTCAAAAAATCAGATTTTTACTTTATTATTAGTCTCTGCTTTATGCTTCCCATTTCATTGTTTTTTGCTTCTGTCTTGTTTAGTTCCTTTCTATTTTCTTTAGGCGTAATTTGGCTGCTATTTTTCTATTTTCTTAAGATGGAGTGGTTTTTCAGTTTTTCCCCTTATATATTTACTTAAGGATTATAACTTTACTTCCCAATAAGCTTTAACAGAATTTCTTAAATTCTGATGGTATTTCCAGTGTCACTGGTTTAAAAGGATTTTTCTAGTGCATATTGCAGTTTGTTCTTTGACACGTGGGTTTTCAGAAATGCATAACTTCCAAATATTTAGAAACTTTCTGGTTAATTTTGGTTGTTGATTTTCAATTTAAAATTATCATAGGGAATATTTTCAATTTCTAAAATGTGCTGAGGTTGCTTTAAAAATGGTCTGAAGACACAGAGGAAAAAGAGCTCCATTTCTCCTATTATCTGCTCACAAGACAGAGAGGTCTTATCTGTGCTTCAAAATACTTGGAAATTTCTCCCCGCCAGCAAATAACCAATCAGCTCTGCAGCAGACATCACTTGGATGCCCTCTAATTTAACTCAAGTTTTACACTATCTACCCATAGAGAGTGTCAGACCCCAAGACTGAAGGAATTTATGACTAACTGGATACAAATTGGGGTCCCCAAGACCCTTTCTTTTGCTAAGGTGGCTCATAGACTCAGGGAAACATTTACTTACATTTGCTAGTGTATTTTAAAGGATATTTTAAAGGGTGAAAATAAATATCCTTTATTTCATGTAGATGCTAGTCTGTTTTGGGCAATGTCTGGAAGTATCCTGTTTGCAGAAGCTTCTGTCCCTCTAGTGTTTTGGGGTACACCATGTTCTGGGCATGTGAGTGAGTTTTTCCTTCCCTTCCCATAAGCCTCCTCATGTCCAGCTGCTCAGAAGCACCTCGGGCCTTGTCCTTGGGTGTTTTATGGAGACTTCATTGCATCAGTAAGATTGCGGCAGGGGCAGCTGAGCAGAACTGTGACTGGGCAGACGGGTCTCGCTGGGTGCTCACGGTCTATGTGGGGAAGTCTCCAGGACTCTCCGTGGCCTCTCTGTGTGGTGTTCCTTGCTCCCAAGTGTGGGCCAGGACCTGTTCTGAAATGGGGTATCATCTTATCATCTCCAAGACAAGGCAGGCCAGAGAATTTCTTTGTGGCTAGCTCAATGGCGAGGGAAGATTAGAGTATATCTTCATCTTCTATGACTTCTTGGGGAGGATAAATAATACTTTTATGACCTGGCTTGGGGGAAAGTATAAGCAGGTAGAAGGAGGTCAGGAGAATGTCAGAGTGGGAGAGAGAGAGATAGATAGTTACTTCCTGAGGTCTGCATCTTGGGTCGAACTCACCTCACGTTGCCATCTTTCAGCTTTATACTTCCTAAGCTGTCCTGAAGTTGCTGTAGGAAGCAAAGACGGGAGATAAAATACTTCAACAAAAGCTATGCTTATTGTTCTAGTCTTTCAGGAAATAATAAGGACTATGGGAGTTTTGGGCCAGGAACTGTGGACAAATAGCTCATAGTATTGAAAATAGTTTGGGGTTAATGTGGATAAATAATCTTTATGCACTCAAGAAGACTATGTTCTACAGTTGTGGAAAACAATACTCTGAGTACATCAGTTAATTTTTAAGTCCTACTATTAAATCTTCTATATCCTTGCTAGATCTTGCTCTGTTTTTCTGTTGGGTACTGATGACGGTGTGTTAAAATGTCCTCAGTGATTGTGAATTTTACTGTTTGCCCTTTTAACTCTGCCATTTCTGCTTTACTAACAAAACTATGTATGGTGTGCACAACTTACAATTTTCCCAGTGGATTGCAACTTCAAACTTTAAGAACCAGAACTCTTAAAAGATTTCTGTATAAGAAACCACAAGAACTTCAGTTAGTTTCTTGTTCAGCATTTACATGAATGGAATGCAGAAGGAAGGTTTGAGAGAATAAAAAGCTATTGAAATTTTGGGTGAGAGGAATGACGAGCAAAGGTGAGTTCTAAGAGTCCAAATATGGCTGACCGCATCCTGTGGAGTGGATTTCACAGAAGAGAGACAGAAGCAGGGCAGGTGAATTAGACTGTTTTGGTAGCGCAGGGCAGTGTTCCAATCACTACAGTGCTCACCTAAAGGGTTTCTTAGAGACTACTTATATATATTAATAAATTAATTAAAGCTTTTCTTTTCCTGTGATTTAGTTTGGAAACCCCACGTTTCTTTCTACTGAAGATGTGATGAATTAGTGGAGATCAGATCAACATACTAATGATTCAATTTTATCCTTAGTCATGTGTTGCTTAATTCATACTCACACCCATAACTGACCATTGCGAAAAGTCAGGAAACTTAAGTAATATTGACATTGAAACCTAACAGTATAATGAAACGTACAGTAACGATATGCAAATCTACTGCCCAATGATTTTTGTAAGTCTGTAATTTAGGAGGCATCTGATCAAAGTTTTTATATAGAATATAGAAATCTTACTAACAGTTCAGTAAATAATGTTAAAAGAGAAAATGTACTGATGAATTTAGTTGTCCTGTCATTGATTGAGAATACGGATATTTCACTGACTTAACATCTTATTTGGGGAGAAATCCTTACAAATAGGATGTTGAAACTTTTTTCATCTTCCTACATAGAAACAAAATACAGAAGTTATAAAAATGAACCAGTTCATTATTTTAAACTCAAGATTTACAATGTGATATCAGGAAATGTTTAAAAACCTATTACTGATACTATACCACATGGCAAGTTTCAATGCACATTTTATATATAATTCACTCCCAACCAAAATATGATACGTGTAGGACTGACCCTGAATCAAAGGCTCTTTTGGTAATTATATTTCTAAACTCAGTTCAGTGGACCATGATCTGGACTGGTCTGGACTAAGATTTACTTGCCCAAGAAGGACTGTATTTGTGTTGGAGTAAGTGTACTTGTCGGACTAAGTATATTCTCTAGGGCTTGAAAATTACGTGAAATATTTTGATAATTGCATGTAATTATCATATAATCAGGGGCTGATGAGATGTCCGTGACATCTATCCAGTTAGCCTGTGGGCATAAGTGTTCTTTTAAAAGCCTTATTTCCCCAGTGAGTTTAGTTAGCCTTTCATAAAGTCTCCTTGTGAACCTTGTTCATTTAAATGCTATCTTCTGGGGCTGGGGATACAGCTCAGTGGCACAGCACCTGCCTGGCAAGCGCGAGGTCCTGAATTTGATTCCTGGTACCTACCCCCAAATAATAAATAAATAAATGCTATCTTCTATGACATGGCTCTGTGGAGAGAATTCCACTGTAGGGTATAGTGCTGATCTTTTTTGCTGCGTTTGGAAACATCTTTATTGTGCCTTTATTTTTCAGAATATGTAATTATATGTTGACAGTACTTTAAAGATATTATTCTATTAGGTTCCCACTTCTGTCATTTCTCTTCAGTATCAGATATCAGCCCTATTTTTGCTTCTTTGAAGGTGATGTGCATTTATTTTTTGACTCCTAATACATTGCTTTGTCTTTAGATTTTATCAGCTTTAGTCTAATGTGACTAGGAGTGTTTACCTCATTATTTATCCCAATTATGGGTTATCATACTTGTTGAATATTCGCTTGATGTATTGTATCATTTTAGGAAAAATTGAGTCCATATTTCCTCACATAGTATTTCAGTCACATTATTTATCACAAATAGTTCCCCCTTGGGAACCCTTTTACATGTATGCTAGAGTTTCAATATCCTTTATATCTATTATTATCTTTCTATATTTATAGCATTTTTTTCTGTGCCCCATGGTTGATATTTTATTCTGACCTATCTTCCAGGTTATTAGTTTTGTATTCGTCCACTGGGTCCAATCTTTTGTACAATCTTCGAGTTAGTCTAAGATTTATGTTTTTCATTTCTAGAATTTCAACTTGTTATTTTCAAATGTTTAGCTTACATTTCTCTGAAAAATACAATATTATTCACTTATTTTTATTTCTTTAAGATATGATGGACATGTGAAAATCTATACAAATCTCAAATATGTTACTTGATGAATTTGGAAAATTTTCTTCTTCTCTTTCCCCCAACTTTATATTTTTAGAAGCAGAATGTACTTCTTTTTGTATTGGGTATCCATAAAAACATTTTTTTGGTTATAGTTACTCTTAATAATACATTAGTCTTTTAACTTTAATACTAGGGTTAAAAGTGATTTATATAGTGCATTACAGTGTTACATTATTCTTTATTTTTCTATAAATTTACCTTTACCAGTGAGATACACTTTTTTATGTTTTTCTGTTTCTGTCAAGCATCCCTTCATTTCGATTTGAGTAATTCTCTTTAGCGCTTCTTGTAATGCTGGTCTATTGGGGTGAAACGCCTCAGTTTTTGTTTGCGTGGGGAAGACTTTATCTCTGCTTTATTTTTGAAGGATGGGTTTCCCAGGTATAGTATTCTTGATTGACATTTTTCATTATTTAAGTACTTCGAATATATCATTCTACTCTCTCCTGGTCTGCTGGGAAGCCGCTGATAGAATTATGGAAGTACTTTGTATGTAACTTATGGTTCTCTTGTTGCTTTCAGATTTCTCTTTGTCTTTGACTTTTGATGATTTAATTGTAATGCAGACCTCTTTAAGTTTAACCTGTTTGGGATCCTTTGAGCTTCATGAATCTAGATGTCCACTTCTCTAGATTTCACATTATTTGTTTTAATAAAGTTTCTGCTCCTTTCTCTCTCTTCCTCCACCCTCCTCCTCATCCTTTTCTCCTTCACCTTCTCTCCCCTCCTCCTCCTTTATTCCTCTTTCTCCTCCTACTTCTCCTTCTCTTCTTTCCTACCTACCACCTTGCCTCCTTCTTACCATAATGCACAGATTGGTTCATTTGATAATGTTCCATAGGCTTTCTTCTTTCTTTTTTCATTCCTTTTTCTTTTTTTGCCTCTCTGAATGGATAATTTCAAATGACCTGCTTTTGAGCTTACCTATCCATTCTCCCACTTGATTAAGTCTGCTGTTGAAACTACTTCATTTTTCAGTCCATTCACTGTATTCTTCAGTTTGAGGGTTTGTTGGCTCTGTCCTACGGGGTCTATCTCTTCATTTGATGCCTCATTTTGTTCACATATTATTTTCCACATCTTATTTGGTTGTCTGTATTCTCTTGTAGTTCACTGAGATTCTTTAAGATGGCTATTTTGAATTGCTAGGTGGTCCACATCTCTATTTTCTGTAGGCTCCATTATTGGAGCTTTATTTTATAAGCTCAGGGGTGCCATGTTCCCTTTATGCTTCAGGTTCTTTGGATCTTTGCATTGGTATCTGCTCATTTTAAGAAGCAGTCACCTCTCCCAGCTGTTCCAGAGTGGTTTTGATAGGGAAGGCGCTCCACAAGTCAGCTGACTGGGGATTCTGGGTGGCCCGCAGGGGGTCAGCCAGTAGGGTCTGTAGGCAGATTGGCAGGGCCAGGGTCTGTGGGCAGGTGAACACGCCTTGTGCCATGGACTGTGGACTGCTTGGCTTTTGAGGAAAGCCTGATGCTAACTTTATGTATTCGTATATTTTGTACTGCTGTAACTAAATACCTAAACCCAGGTACTTTGTAAAGAAATGAGGTTTATTTGGCTCACGGTTTTGGAGGCTGAAAGTCCAAGATCAGGTGGCTCCATCTATGCAGCTCCGATGTTGACCCCGTTGGCTCTGTCAGCATGGGGGACGGAATCATGATAGAAGCATGAGGTCATCAGGGACAGAGAGATCACATGTCAAATGGGAAACCAGAGAGATTCATGCATCAACCTTGCTCTTTGTGCTAACTCAAGAACTAACTCATTCCACCTGACCAGCCTTAATCCCTTCTGAGAGCAGTGTCCCCAGGACCTACCCACCACCTTCTGCTTGGCCACAGATCTTAATTACCCAGCACTGTCGTTCTGACCACCCTCTTCCAACACGTGAGCCCTTGAAGGACAGACCACATCAAAAGCATAGTTCTTTACACTGTATTTTCCCCTCTGTAGAACTTGCGTAGGGAGAGCATCTCTTGTGGTGCTGTGCTATGCCACCTGAGGGGGAGGGGTGACACAGATGGAGTAAAGTGTGTCTTCTTACCCTTTTCCATGTGTCTTTTGTCATTTCTGTTCTCCGCTAGGATGCCGTAACCTCTCTTTTGGATTGTAGAGCTCTCATAAAGGTAATTTCATCCTTGGATGGTTGTGAACTTCAAGTTTTTGTAGGGGGATGCAGGCTGGAATCTCCTAACCTGTGATCTTGCTGATGTCACTTCTCAATAATAACTCTTTTAAAGTCTGTTTCTGGTAACTTCAGTGCCATCATTTCCTATCACTATGTCTCACTTGTACTTTTTTTCTCTTAGTCTTGGTTTCCTAGATAGGCTTATTAATTTAATAAATCGTGTATAAAATTGTAAAGGCTCTGTAGGAAACATTAGGTTCTAGGAAGCAGTTTAAATAAAAGTGCAGCGCCAGGGAAGAGTTGATGTGAGACTATGTTTTAGTCTTTTTTCTTTTTTTTTTTTAATGTGGGTACCAGGAGTCAAACTCAGGACCTTGCGCACCAGCAGGCGCTTGTGCTGCTGAGCGATATCACTGGCCCTTTTTCTCCTTTATGTTGGTACCGGGAGTCGAACTCAGAACCTTGCGCTTGCCATGGAGGCGCTTATGCTGCTGAGCTATCTCACCGGCCCTGTTTTAGTCTTTTAAGGCCCAGTCTACTCTAGTATGCCCTTGTCCTGTGGTGTAGTCTTTTATGGGTAAAAGCCTGGGTTAGTAACCAGAGCCCAGCCACTTTTTTGGGACTTGAATTCTAGTTTTTACTTCCTCATCTCTACAAGGCTGCTAAGTGTTTTCTTTAGCTTAGTACTTTTAGAAGGGCAACTCCAGTTCATAGCCTACGTGACTTATAAATAAATAAGAAGTTTAAGAAGAAAAGCAGCAATAAAATGCCAGAGGTTCATTTCAATGTTTTTCTTTATTTCTGGGATCTTGGTCCTTGGATGTTCTGGTAACTTTCTGAGGCCTTTGGGTGTGTGTGTGTGGGTGTGTGTAGTTATTGAGAGGAGGTTTGGATGGTAAAGGAACGTTCACTATCTTTATTTATGTATTCTGTGGGTCGTGTGTGGTTTACATGTCCTTAAATTTACTCCAGATGTTTTCTATAACCTGGATTAAAGAAATGCAAAGGACTAGGAATAGCCACAACTGTTCTGAAGAAGGACAAGGACAGAAAATTTAGAGATAACAAAGTGTAAAGCTGTGGTAAGTAGAGAGAATATTGGCAGAAGGATAAGCAAATAGTGCAATGGAATGGAATGTGGCACAGAAACGGAACTATCCGTAATCATTTGATTTATAACAAAAGTGTCATGGAAGGCATTTGGGGAAGGGACGATCTCCAGAAAAGATGTGGTATTAATTGGATGAAATGAAAGAAGAAATTGAGTCATATTGCACCATAAACAAATTTGGTATCAGATAGAATGTTGTGTACAGGTATAACTATACAATTTCTTGAATATTGTGTAAAAATTTCTTATGATCTTGCGATAGGCAATGATTTTTTTCATCAGGGCACCAATAACATTAACAATAAAGGAAAAACATGATAAAATAAATCTACTAAAAACAAGGAACCTATGATATATACAAAAGACACTAAAACAGTTGATATTTTAATTGATACAGATAGATATTTGTAAAGATTAGACTTGTATCTTGACTATAAAGAAATTTTACAAATCAACCTTTCACATTGAAGAAATTTAAGAATAAATGGACATGAGTGGGCATATCACAAAAAGGGCTATTTGGACTTCCAATAAACATGAAAAGTGCTCTACCTCACTAATCATCTTCAAAATTCAACTAAATTATGATGACACATCTCTAGGAATCCAGGAGGGACAATGGCAACAAAACAGGTGGAAAATATCAAGTGTCGACAAAGCTGTGAAGTGACTGGAACCCTTGGGCACTGTTGGTAGGAATAGAAGGTGTTATACTCATTTTGGAAAACTGGCCATGTCTGCTAATGGTGAATTTTCAGCAGTTTTACTCTTAAATACATGATCAACAGAAATCAGTTCAAATGAGTTTTATTGGACAATTCATATAAGCAGTATTTCTAGTAGTCTCTAAAAGGGAGCAATCAGACATCCATTGGTAGTACGATGGGTTAGCGGATGGTGGTCTGTTCGTTCAGCTGTAGACTCTATGGCAGGGGGAGGTCAGGACCTCCTGCTACACACAATAACATGGGTATTTCTTCAAGAAGAGTGTTGAGTGAAAACTAGCCACATGAACACAAGCTGCCATAGGATTCCATTTAAATAAAACTCAGGAACAGGCAGAGCTAACCTCTCATGTTTGATATTGGAGTAGCTCCCTTTGCGATGGTGGTGATTTCAGTGAGGCATGGGGAGACCGCAGCAGACGATATTATTCTAAGTCTTGATTTGGATGCTGGCTATATGAGTATCTTTGCGACAAGTCACTGGCTAATTGACTTTAAAGTTATGCTTGTACATGTTACATTCAAGAAACTTCTATCTACAAGTAGATAAGTGCCATTTCAATGGAAAGAAATATTATAAATAAGATTTGATAATTGAATTATAATTTTAAAATAACTTGAGCTCTCTAGGCGGATCACTCCAGGCAAGAGGAAATATCATTGCGGGGCTGCCAAATTACATTGACCCTTTCTGCATTTCTCTCTCCCATTAAAACTTGTTTTGTGTATTTTCCTTCATAGACTGCCGACCTACCTCCAGATAGATTAGGAGGTTTAGTATGTTACCATGCCAGTTAGATTTGGTTGCAGTCTTAATATACTAGCTAATAATTGCTGTGGAAAGTTTTGACATCTAAGTAGGAAGGTAGGGCATTTATTTTACAAGAACCTCTTTCAGATCACAATGTGTCTTGGATAATTGGGCTCAGATCATGGATGAATTCCTGCAGTGATTGATTTGTTGTCATATATAGATAAACTTCCACTTGCAAATACTGAAGTAGCATTTACGGTCATGAGCCTCCTCTCTCTCTCTCTCTGTCTGTCTCTCTGTCTCCTCTGTCTCTCTCAAAAAATCAGCGTACTCCTAATGAGCAAATTTATATAATCAACATTGTCATAGTTTTTCCTTTGCTTTCAGTGGCTTATTCATAAAATCCAGATTTTCCAGACAGCTTAGGAAAGTAAAGTCGTAAAGGATGTAGCTCTTGTTTAAAAGTATGGACCAACATTGTCATTGTAAAATGAGTTGGGTTCTATTTGGAATCTGTTGATTTGATTGCATTAAGAATTAAGGAACGAGGGCCGGTGAGATGGCTCAGCGGCGTAAGCGCCTGCCTTGCAAGCGCGAGGGCCCCACATACGAAAAAGGGGCCGGTGATATCGCTCAGCGGCACGGGTGCCTGTTGGCGCGCGAGGTCCTGAGGTCGACCCCCCGGTACCCAAAAAAAAAAAAAAAAAAAAAAAAAGAATTAAGGAACGAAATGTGGAGAGAATAGAAAGGGCAGTTTTTCTCTCCCAAGTGACTTCGCTAAGTAGGAAGTGAGGGTATAAGACAGTCAGGTGTGTGGTATCAGAATTACAGTCAGTGCTGAGAATTAATTATTTAAATAACGATCTAAAGAATGATTCATTTAAAATAAGCTCCTTTAGGGGTAGGTGGGATCCAGAGGTTTGCAAGCTGTCTGCTTTTCTGTGCATACTCCCTACGTTCAGTTTCGTTTTCTCCTTCCAAAGAATCTAACGCGCAGAGTGATTCGACCTGGTGGGGGCAGTGCGTGCCTGCCAGTCCGTGGTGGAGTCTAAATCCTTGCATCGGAGAGAAGACGGAAATGCCCCGCAGAGCTCCACGGAGGGCTGTGATGGGCTGTGCAGGACTTCACTGCTTCTGAAATGACAGCTTGTGTACGAACAAAACCAAAAAGGGATCAAAATGGAAAATCAAAGTTTTGTCAGGTTTTCCATAGTCCAGTAGAAGAGCAGCTTGTCCAAAGATTATTCTGTAAAGCTCTCTAATAGGCTTTCCAAAGCCTCTTTCTTAATGCAGTCAAAGCAGAGATAATCAAATCTCCCCGAAGGTCCACCTCGGAGCAGCTGATGGATTTGTAGGCTTTCCCCATGGTCGTGCCTTGTGGGTCAGAAACAGCTCTGTGCGCTTGGGCTCGTCTTTATCCTGCTTCTTAGACTGGAGGTGAACAGAAAACTCTGCCTTCCATGAGCTTGGAAAGTTTTGCTTTTCTGAGGACTATTACTGTCCAGCCAGGCTTATTCTGAGTGTGTGGGAAGCTCTAATGATAGTCTGGAAGGCTTGTTTTTTCGACTATGTCTGAAGACAAATCTATTTTCTTTTTCTCTAAGGCGTGGGGCACAAAGAAAAATGGGCCTCATCTCAGCAGCCCTTCAGATCCCTCTGGTGCCCTCACGCGCCCTTCTGCATGACGCGGGGGGAGGTGGCTCCTGTGGGCCAGAATCACCCATGTGGAGCCCACAGACTTCACTCCCTGAAGCAGACAGGAGAAGGGAATGACAGGGATGGAGTGCCGTCCCCTGCTCTAATGTCTGTATACTTTCTGAACTATTTCTCACTTCTGAAGCTTAGCACTACCAAGACTCATTTGCTTCTATTTAAGAGTATTTTGAAAGCCTTTTTTGGTGTAGAATATAACAAATGTGCTGGTGGATACACAACGAAAAGATGTGCAGTATAAGGGGTTAGTGGTTTATCACAAAGTGAACAAGGTTAAGGACGTCGACCACGGCCGAACCTGACTGAGAGCGTCCCTCAAGCTTCTTCCAGCTCGCTGGCTCGTGTTCGTCCCCGGTGTCTAACCGACGCCCCGATTATCACAGCGAATGGCTCCTTGCCCTTCTTTCTGTGTTCACCTCCTGGATTACTCAGGGTTCTCCTGATTGTGTGTGTGTGTGTATGCGTGTGTGTAATATATCTCAGGAGATTTATTTTGGGAACTGGCCATGCAATTATGCAGGCAGAGAAGTCCCATAATCTCCAGGTGCAAGTTGCAGACCCAGGCCATCTGGGGGAATACTTCAGCCTGGGACTCAGGGAAGTGGATGGTGTCAGTCCTGCTCCGAGCCTGAAGACCCAGGCTGGGTCACTGGAGGTGGTGTAAGACTGGAGAGGGTCGGAAACTCAAGAATTGGGAATAGCAAGACCCCAGGGCAGGAGGAGCTGATGCCTCAGCTCGAGGAGACAGAATCAGCGCTTCCTCTGAGCTCCTGCTCCAGTTCATCTTCAACAGGAGGGGCCATTCCTGGCACGCTGGTGAGGGCGATCTCTGTTACTCAGCTACTGATTCCGGTGCTCATCTTCTCCGGACACACCCCACAGACACGTCCAGAAAGTGTCACACCATCGATCCGGGCGTCCCTTAGCCTTGGCAAGTTGATACATAAAATTAACCATTGCGTTTGCTAAGCATGCCCTCCCATGCTGTACTTCTCCACAGTCTTGCTGTCTAATGCCTCCAGACAGATTTTTTTTTTAAATAAAAAAGTGTCCTAGTTTTCTAGTTGTCCTTTAGCAGAAGGGCGAGTTTATATTAACCAACCTACCGTTCCTAGAAGTAAATCTCATTTATTTTTAATTTTCAATTTTTTTTTATGTGGGTACCAGGAGTTGAACTCAGGACCTTGCGCTTGCCAGCAGGCGCTTGTACCACTGAGCGATATCACCGGCCCTTTTTTCCTTTATGTGGGTACCAGGAGTGGAACTCAGAACCTTGTGTTTGCCAGGGAGGCGCTTATGCCGCTGAGCTATCTCACCTGCCCTAAAAATGCTTCTTTACTATAAGATTAAAATAGAATTTCTTTATAAGCGAAGTGTTTTGGAATTTAACACACACACACACACACACACACACACACACACACACACCCGCACACACACACACGCACACCCCAGAACTATTCCGGAATGTCATTTGTAGTGATTCTGGTTTTGTAACCAGGATGTGCTTGAGCTGAGAGCTTCCAAATGCAATGCCTGAGGGAGAAACAGGGTCTGCTGACTCTAATTCCTCACTTTTAGCCTTGTGCCTCACATATTTCCTTTTCTTTTTCTTTTTCTTTTTTTTTTTAAACATGCGGGTACCGGGAGTCAAACTCAGGACCTTGCGCTTGCCAGGCAGGTGCTTATGCGGCTGAGCCATCTCACCGGCCCTCCTTTTCCTTTAGAATCTTAATCTCTTCCGACTTCTATGTTCTGTATCCTCCCTTCCTTCCAACCCTTTGCAAATGTAGAAGTTGAATCTGCACAGGTCAGGATGGATTTACTTGCTATTTCTCTGCTTCTGGGGATGCCTGGGTGCTGCTTTTGATGGTTGCAAAGAGCTGAACCTTGTCTCATCTGCATGGTGATTTCTCCTTTCTTTACCCACAGCACTCTCCCCTGAGATTATTCTGCAGTGTTTCCCGTCTCTCACTGTGCCAATGGCTCCTAACCTGGGAAGGGTGTAGCATGCTGCAAACTCCCCCAAATTATAAGTAAAATATGACTTTTAAAAAATGTATTAATTTTCTGCAAAGAAGGCATATTTTTTTTTATTTTAAAGAGAAGAAAAAACAAAACAAATCAAAAGAAGAACAAATTTTCAAACCAATATAATAGGAGGGTAACAATGGTTAATACATTACGTATTACTATCTTTAAGTTAGTTATTCAGGACACCAGACATTAGCATTCAATTGTCCAAACATTATTGGCACAAACCTTACTCTTCAATGAACTAAGTAAAAATGGTAGTGTATCTATCTTAACCATCATATATATATATATATATATATATATATATACAATTTCTTTTTCCCTTTCCCTTCTTTCTTTTCCCTATTCCAGTCTCTCTTTCCTTTTGACCAGTTTTTTTTTGATTCACCATGTCTATTGTACATTTTGGATCTTATTTACTCTTTCAGTTTCTCATACTAGAGAGATAATACAATGCTTACACATGTGCTTCTGGTTTATTTCACTTATGAGTATTTTCTCGAGTTGCATCCATTTACCTATAAAAGTCTCCAGTTTATCCTTCTTTATGGCTGAATAGTACTCCATTGTATAAAAATACCACATCTTTCTTATCCATTCCTCAGTTGATGGGCATTTGGGTTGTTTCCAAGATCTGGCTATTACAAATTGTGCTGCTATAAACATGGGTGCACATATATCGCTGTGGTACGATGTTTTTAATTCTTCTGGGAAGATGCCCAGAAGGGGAATAGCTGGGTCAAATGGGACCTCCAGTCCTAGTTTTCTGAGGAATCTCCACACTGACTTCCACAGTGGCTGTACCAGTCGACACTCCCACCAACAGTGAAGAAGGGTTCCTTTTTCCCCACAGCCCCTCCAGCATTTGTTATTAGTTGATTTCTTAATAGTAGCCATTCTTTCTGGGGTGAGATGGTATCTCAGTGTTGTTTTAATTTGCATCTCTCGAATGACTAGGGATGTTGCACATTTTTTTGTATATTTGTTTGCCATTAGTATTTCTTCATCTGAGAAATGTGTATTCATCTCAGATGCCCATTTTTGGAGTGGGTCTTTAAATTTGGGAGGTCTGATTTTTTTGAGTTCTTTATATGTTCTCGATAGTAATCCTTTGTCTGAGGAACAGCTGGCAAACATTTTTTCCCACATTGTGGGTTGTCTCTTCACTCTGTTGGTGGTTTCTCTTGCTGTGCAAAAGCTTTTTAATAAGATGAGATCCCAGTTATTGATTCTTTGGGATAGTTCCCGTGCGGTTGAGTTTTTATTCATAAAGTCTTTGCCTACACCAATGTCTCCAAGGGTTTTACCTATCCTACCTTCCAGCAGATTTAATGTTTCTGTTTTAATATTTAGATCTCTGATCCATTTTGAATTTAGTTTAGTGCATGGTGAAAGATATGGATCTAGTTTTAATCTTCGGCATGTGTAGAGCCAGTTTTTCCAGCACCATTTATTAAAGAGGCTATCTTTCTTCCAGCGAATGTGTTTGGCACCTATGTCAAAGATAAGGTGGCTTAGTATGTCTGGGGTTGTTTCAGCATCTTCTAATCTGTTCCATTGATCTTCAGGTCTGTTTTTTTGCCAGTACCACACTGTTTTTATCACAGTAGCTTTATAGTATAATTTCAAGTCGGGGATTGTGATGCCCCCTGCCTTGCCTTTGTTGCCCAGAATTGCCTTTGCTATTCTAGGTCTCTTCTGATTCCAAATGAATTTTAGGATTGTTTTCTCTAATTCTGTGAGATATGCTGTTGGAATTTTGATTGGAATTGCATTAAATCTGTATAACAATTTTGGAAGTATGGCCATTTTCACTATATTGGTTCTTCCTATCCAGGAGCAAGGGATATCTTTCCATTTTCTGATATCCTCTTCAATCTCCTTTTTCAGAGTACTGTAGTTTTCAGTATAGAGGTCTTTTACATCCTTCGTGAGGTTGATTCCTAGGTATTTCATTTTTTTGGATGTTATTGTGAAAGGTATTGTTCCCTAATTTCTCTTTCAGTAAGTTTGTTATTTGTGTACAGGAAGGCTATTGACTTTTGAGTATTGACTTTGTATCCAGCTACACTACTGAATTTGCTTATTAAATCTAGCAGTTTTTTTAGTGGAGTTTTTGGGGTCTTCTGTGTAGAGTATCATGTCATCTGCAAATAATGATAATTTAACTTCTTCCTTTCCAATCATTATTCCTTTTATTTCTTTCTCTTGTCTAATCGCTCTGGCTAAAGTTTCCAGAACTATGTTGAATAAGAGTGGGGACAGTGGACATCCTTGTCTTGTTCCTGATTTTAGAGGGAAGGCTTTCAGTTTTTGGCCATTTAGTATAATATTGGCTGTTGGTTTGTCATAGATAGCTTTTACCAGATTGAGATAAAGACCCTCTATTCCAATTTTCTGTAGGGTTTTTATCATGAAAAGGTGCTGGACTTTGTCAAAAGCTTTTTCTGCATCTATTGAGATGATCATGTGATTTTTGTCTTTGGTTCTGTTAATATGCTGTATTACATTTATTGATTTACGTATGTTGAACCATCCCTGCATCCCTGGGATGAATCCAACTTGGTCATGGTGTATAATCTTCTTGATGATTTGTTGGATTCTGTTTGCCAGTATCTTATTAAGGATTTTTGCATCTATGTTCATTAGGGAGATTGGCCTGTAGTTCTCTTTCTTAGTTGGGTCCTTCTCTGGTTTTGGTATCAGGGTAATGCTTGCTTCCAGGAATGAATTTGGGAGTATTGCTTCCCTTGCAATTTCATTGAAAAGTTTGAGAAATAGGGGCGTTAGGTCTTCTCTAAATTTCTTGTAGAATTCGGCAGTGAATCCATCAGGGCCTGGGCTTTTCTTTGTTGGGAGGTTTTTAATTACATCTTCAATTTCATTGGCTGATATTGGTTTATTTAGGATTTTTAAATCTTCTTGATTCAGCTTTGGTAATTCATACGAATCTAGGAATCTGTCCATTTCTTCTGCATTTTCCATCTTAGTAGAATATAAATTTTCAAAATAGGTATAGATGATCTTCTGGATTTCTGCAGGGTCCGTCGTGATATCACCCTTTTCATTTTCAATTGCATGGATTTGAGTCTTTTCTTTTCTGTTTTTAATAAGGTTGGATAAGGTTTGTCAATCTTATTTATTCTTTCAAAGAACCAACTTTTTGCTTCATTGATTCTTTGTATTGTTTTTTTATTCTCCAATACGTTAATTTCTGCTCTGATCTTTATAATTTCCTCCCTTGTACGGGCTTTTGGCTTAACCTGCTCTTCTTTTTCTAGAAGCTCGAGGTTCACCCTTAAGTTGTTTATTTGCGCTTGCTCTATTTTCCTGATATAAGTGTTTAATGCTATAAATTTCCCTCTTAGGACTGCTTTCATTGTATCCCATAAGTTCCGGTATGTTGTACTGTCATTATCATTCAGTTGTAGAAAGTGACTAATTTCTTCTTTAATTTCATCTGTGACCCATTGGTTGTTCAGGAGGATGCTGTTTAATTTCCATGTGTTTAGGGAGTTTTTGTGGGATCTTTTGCCATTGATTTCCAATTTCATTGCACTATGGTCTGATAATATGCATGGGATAATTTCAATTCCTTTGCATTTACTTAAGCAGGTTTTATGAGCTAGTATGTGGTCTATTTTGGAGAACGTCCCATGTGCAGCTGAGAAAAATGTGTATTCTGATGTTGTGGGATGGAACACTCTGTAGACATCTACTAAGTCCATTTGTTCAAAAGTTTGGTTCAGTTCTACTATTTCATTATTGATTTTCTGTCCAGTTGATCTATCTTTTTGTGACAGTGGAGTATTGAGATCTCCCAATATAATTGTATTAGTGCTTATTTGATTTTTCATGTCCTTTAGTACTTGTTTTATATAGCTGGGTGCATTGGTATTTGACGCATATATATTTATGATCGTTATCTCTTCCTCTTGGATTGTTCCCTTTACAAGGATGTAATGACCGTCTTTATCTCTCTGAATCCTTCTTGGCTTGAAGTTCACTTTGTCTGCAAAAAGAATAGCTACCCCTGCTTTTTTCTGGGTTCCTGTGGCATGGAGTATTGTTTTCCATCCTTTGACTTTCAGTCTATGAATTTCTTTCTGAATTAAATGTGTTTCTTGTATACAGCATATTGTTGGATCTTGCTTCTTGATCCATTTCGCCAGTCTGTGCCTTTTGATTGGTGAATTGAGACCGTTAACATTGATGGTTAAAACTGATATGTATTGACTTGTCATGATATTTTCCTGTTGTTGGTTCCCACTCTTTGTTTTTCCGCTTTCCGGCTATTTAATTATTTGCCCTGCCTGGTGGATTCCTTCTGTTGGGGTTCCTATCTCTTTCTAGAATGTCCTTCAGAACGTTTTGGAGTGCTGGTTTGGTGGTCATAAATTTTCTCAGATGTTCTTTGTCATGAAAGTATTTTATTTCTCCATCAATTTTGAAAGATAGTTTTGCAGGGTACATCAATCTGGGCTGAAAATTATTTTCCTTTAGAGCTTGCAATACATCATTCCAAGCTCTTCTTGAATTGAGGGTTTGTGCTGAAAAGTCAGCTGTGATTCTGATGGGTTTTCCTTCATAGGTGATTTGTCTCTTCTCCCTAACAGCTTTTAAGATTCTGCCCTTCTGTTGAATTTCTGGGATCTTGACTATAATATGTCTGGCTGAAGTTTTTTTTTGATCATGTCTAGTTGGTGTTCTAAAAGCTTCACTTATAGGGGTGTCAAATTCCTTTTCTCTTCCAGGAAAGTTCTCCCTGATTATGTCTTTGAACAAGGTTTTAATGTCGTTGATGCTATCTCCTGCTTTTTCATTTATTCCAATTATTCTTAAGTTGTTTATCTTTGAGTCATCTAGCAGCTGCTGAATTGATTTTTCATGGTCCCTTGCTATTTTTAAGAATTTTTCCATTTCATGATCACTAATTGCAAGCCTGTCTTCTATATCTGAGATCCTGTCCTCGCATTGGCTTATTCTGCTACAAATACTTTCAATGGAATTTTTTATCTCTTGGATATCTGCTTGAATCTGCCTTATGGATTCCATTTCTTTCCTATGCTGAGCATTCATGGTTTCTATAGTTTTCTTAAGTTCATCTATTTTTTTGTCTGTATCAGCTATAGTGTCCTTAAGCATGGTCTTCATTGTAGGCATTATCTCTGCAGTTATCTGTGAGATTATTTCTGTTTTAATTTTTTCCAGAACCTCATTCAGTTGCTTTGTTGTTACCACTTCAGATAGGCCAGGTGGGTGGCTTTCGGATTGTCCCACCTCGTTGCCCCCTAGGTTTGCCTTTGGTGAATTGGATGTGTGGGGTTGCATCTTGTTTAAGTGTCATCTCATTTTTTCTTTCTTTAATTCCTGGGGTGATGTTTGCAAATTACCTATAGTAGGTTACTTTATTGCTAGTGTTTAAGATCTTTAGAAGATGACTACTTCTCTGCAGTATCTTCCAAGTGGAGCTTGCTTTTAGGTTTTGAGCTTTCTGCCAGATCCTACCTCTTCAATTCGTTGGGTATGCGAAGTTGCTACCTGTTTGGCCCAGTCCTTGATTCTTTGGTACTGTGCCACTGTATTTTCTGTGTCCCTTAGTCAATCTCAATCATGAAATATCAGGAAGGAAACCTGTTTAGAACAATTATTTCACATTTGGCTATAATGTTAACTAAAGCATCAAACACAGCCTAAAAAATGACCGACTGAGCTAACCAGTTATTTGCCACTTTTAGCTGTATAGAGTTGCGGTTATATAACAAAATCTAAAACACACCAGAAAAATTATATGCAGTATACAAGTCCTATGTATGTCAATTTTTCCCTGAGGAGTTTAAATTTAAAATGAGTTAAGGAGGAAATAGAGTATTGGGGGAAGAGGAAGGAATTAGATGTAAGGTTAGAGGACCAAGAGGGATCCCACTAAAATTGGGACACTAGTGCAGAGGACAGGTGGTAAAAAGAGAAGGAAGGGATAAAAGGAAGAACAGATCACAACCACAATCACAAAGAAGTTAGAGTCGCTGTTTACACTCATATAAAAAACCAGAGAGAATAATGAAGGAAAGAGCAAATACACATACAGAAACAAAAACGAAGATAAAAACAATAAAACAGACAGATCAAAAATAAAACCCCACCAAAAAACAAAACAAAACAAAACAAAAACAAAAAAACCCTTCGCCAGAACAAAAAACAAATCAGTGAGAAAAAAAAAATAATAAAAAGAATCAGTTCCAGGTGTTGACTCTGCTGTAGGCAGGTACCTTGTGACAGAGTCCTGTTCTGTGCAGGTCCGTCCCAGTGAGCCAGGAGCGCCCTCTGGCGGGCGGTGAGCAGATGCACGTACTTTCAGGCAGAGACCAGTCTAGCTCGCCTCCGCTCTCAGCGCCCTTTCACGATCCCTGGGCCTGAGAGGCTCAGCGTGCTGTCCGGAGCGCGGGTTCCCTGCACTGGTTCCCGCCGCTCTGGTTTTTCGCCACGCCCCCCACAATGGCGCCGGGCCAGTCGCTCTCTGGCGCGGGACAGGTGTGGCTGAGAGTCCAGTCTCGTTCGCCTGCTGACCTAAGCACACTTTCGTGGGCCTGAGAGGCCCCGTGCTGTCCTGTCCGGAGCACAAGTTCCCAGAGCAGTTTCGAGCCGCTCTGGGTTTCGCCACACCCCCCACAATGGCGCCCGGCCGGTCGCTCTCTGGCGCGGGGCAGCTGTGGCTGAGAGACACTCACCGCCGGTCAGCGCCGTTCTCCGCCGCTCCCCTGCCCCGCCGCTGTCTCAGGATCCTCCGTGGGAGCTCCCTGGGCGCCAGCTGCCACCGTGTGTCCGTAGAATTGAGCCTCCGTGGCGCTGCAACTCCCGGGATAGTAGAAGGTGCGCGCGTGCGGTCTGCTCCTTCTTTCCTTCTTCTTTGTTGGAAGTCACCCGTCACTGGTGCCGGGGGTCCCAGATTGCGCTTCAGAACTTTTCTGGGTTTCAGGGAGGCATCTCCCCCCTCCTGCGCTTTCCGGGTCGCTATATTCCCGTGTTCCAATGGTAACTTTTAGAGAGAGTTTCGCTGCCTGCTTCTTACTCATCCGCCATCTTGAGGTCCTCCCCCAAGAAGGCATATTTTAAAGAACATTTTTTATTGTGGAATTTTTCAAACACACTCCAAAGTTGAGCCAATATAACAAATTCCCACAGGGCCATTATAACCATTTTGTAGCTCTTCTTTCACCTATCCCTTCACTATTCATTTTTTGGGGGATTTTTTAGAGAGTATCTTAAAGCAAATTCCTGACAATATGTCATTTCTTCTGTAAAAGTTTTAGTATGCACTGTCAAATGCTAATTTCTTTTTCCTTAAATGACCACTATGCCCTACTGTAACTAGAAAATGAGCAGTGATTCCTTTACCTTCTGTAATTTTCAGCCTGTAAATCAAATCTCCCCAATTATTTTATGTATGTCATTTTATAGTTGAACTTTTAGACTTTATCATTCAATTATTCTAATTAGGATTTAAAGTCTATTCTTTGGGAACTAAAATCTTTTTTGATTGTAATGTTCACCCATCCTCTTTTTCATGCTATTAAATTGTTGGAGAAACAAGATTATTTGTTTTACAGAATATACCATCATCTGGATTTAGATTGGTTTTATCTGGTATGGGAATTTAATTTCTAATTCTTTTGTCCCTATATTTCCTTTAAACTACCTGTAAGTGGAAAGTTGTCCTTTATGCTTGATGATAGTCATGTTTTACATAGTTGTTACTTTTCTAAATCAAATTTTCAGATAAAAAACCCCACATATTTGAAGATTCAAAATCTTTACCCCTAGAAATTTAAAATGTTATAGATAAAACTATTCAAGGGCAAGTGGATTTGATAGTCATTATTATATTCCTCCTGTAGTATGCAGTGCTAAACTCATGGTCATCTTGAGTGAATAAATAAATGGATGAATGAGATTTTTTTGAGCAAGCTAATGAAAGAATAATTGAATTTACAATTCCTTCCCTTGTCATGCTGAATTTATCAATAAATATTCTTAGAATCTAACCAGATTTTTAAATGACAAAATAAGGATAAATACAGTAAATAAGTGCTTGGACAATTGACCAAACTGAATACTAATTCATTCCAGTGTATTTTTAAAGTAGTACATTTTATTTTATTCACTGGTTTCGTGGCGCTAGGTATAGCATCAGGTTGTTTACATGTTCAGAGGAATGTAGAAATCACAGAAGAGTAAGGGGACTACAGCTGAAAACTCTGTAAAAGGATTGGTCTAGTTTTCCACCAAATGTACAAATCTCCTCTACATTATCATTGGTCTGTGATTATTAAACTAATTGAACACATAAGTGATAAGAAACTTACTACCTGTGTAATACAGTCCATTATATTTCAAGATGGCATTAATTGAATAATTAATTCTGATTTTACTTTCTGGAGAAATGGCGTACTCATGTTTATTGGGTTTCCATTATTGGATAGGCACTCATTAGAACTTGAAGGATGTTTTAAATTACTATTTTACTCATTTAAGGTCTGGCTCTGCTGCGTGATTATAATCTCCAGGAGGGCAGATAGCACGTGTGAATTATTCAGCACGTCCCTGGTACTCAGCTCATGTATTTATTGAATGGAGAATTAAGCACAGAGAGACTTAATAATTTGCTTTATGATTGCTCCACAAAGCTGTGAACTTTGGTTTCCAACTCCAGACCTTTCCAGAGCTAGAAATATACTCATATCTAGGCTTAGCCCAATTCCATTTTTAGATGGAAGCTTTTCCTTATACAGTGTGATCCCACGAATCCTGAGCCTTCTCTCTAGTTTCCTGACCTGTTGCTCACATGATATGGTGACTGAAAATGGTCTAACAACTGAAATTCTTATTACTTCCTTTTAAGATTTTTGTTGTCAGAAATGAATACACGAGTGATTCTCCAACATGACTGTTACTCTCATTTTGATAAGTGGATTAATGCATTGTCTAATATTGCATTTTAAAATTTCACTAAATTGCATTCTAAGATATGCTTGCCATATCTCATTATTGACTCATAATTTACTGGATATCAACTCAAATCTTCAGTTCACCCCATAGCTACACTGATTATTGCAGCACACTCTTCTTTCCCTCATTATGCTGGTAGATTATTTTTAAAATGTAACTATGGACATCACTGGGCCAAATCATGGGCTTTACATCTTTATCTATTAAATGACATCTTAACTGAATATGGTTGAGTATAAGTGTATGCATCTGATTCCAGAAACAAAACCAATAATGGCACAAGGAAAGGGTGGAGTTGATATTGTTGCTTATCAGCCATGCATGGGGTCATGATTTCAGGACTTTAATGGGCTTTCTAAAAGCCGGTGGAGGGCCGGTGAGATGGCTCAGTGGCGTAAGCGCCTGCCTGGCAAACGCGAGGGTCCGAGTTCGACTCCTGGAACCCACATACGAAAAAAGGGCCGGTGATATCGCTCAGTGGCACGGGCGCCTGCTGGCGTGCGAGGTCCTGAGGTCGACCCCCGGTACCCACAAAAAAAAAAAAAAATGCCAGTGGATCAAATGATAGCCAAAAATTATGTCTTCTTAGGATACATTAACATCAACTCCAGGGACAGCAATTTCACTTGAACATTAGTACCAACTGTTCTCAGATGGCATTGGTGGCCCAGAAGTTTGTATTGAAATGATTTCAAGGTGCCTCCCAACTTGACACTGGGAGTGATTAGCAGCACTTATTGTGGGGGAAGAGAGTATCTGCATGCATTGTAATTTTAGTTAAATGCTATAGAGAAAATTAAACAGCACAGGTGATAATATAATGCTGAAGGAAGGAGGGAGAATGCTTTAGATTGGATGGTCCACGAAAATGCTTATGAGGAAATAGCATTTGAATTGAGAATTAAATTATTGGAAATGAGCATTTATGCTGTATTCTGATGAAAACTTTAATATCTTTACACAAACCAATGAA
Organism: Erethizon dorsatum; assembly: GCA_028451465.1. Taxonomy (NCBI): domain Eukaryota; kingdom Metazoa; phylum Chordata; class Mammalia; order Rodentia; family Erethizontidae; genus Erethizon; species Erethizon dorsatum. The sequence goes on along the minus strand of CM051838.1, from coordinate 26,407,841 downwards.
ATCACTTTTTTTGTGATCTGCTATTGAGTAAATTTTTGCTGGGTCCTTTGGGCTACAACTTTCCTTTTAAACTTCACATATGTCTCTGGCTTAATAAATAGAGTGTTTTGAAAAGTAATCACTGTATCTCCATATTGTATCTACAATTTATTCTTTCCCCTTGTTTTGAAAATGGCAGCAATCTTTGCAGTCTGTTTTCACTTCTCACTTTCCATGGTGTGCAGTCAAATATGCATTTTTTTTAATATGTTGGGATATATTTTATTCGAACTCAAGCAGAAGATCCTTTAAACCAAATAAATTCTCTTTTACTTAATTCCTTGCCTACCTTGGCTTCCATTCTTTCAGATTTCTCCCCCACTTTTCAGTTTAATTGAAAGAAATAGAATTTAAGAATTTTAGAAAAAATATGGAGTGTTTAAAATATGGAGTGTTTTGCCTTCTTTATGCATCTGTTAACATTTTACCATCTGCACCAGGTAATGGTTCAATTCTTACCTCATTTTTTTTTTTTCACCTTTTGAAAATGCATTTCTTTCCCCTATCTGTACCAGCTTTTGCAAATCTCTGCATGTTGTAGATTTTTTTTCCCTTTTTGACTATTTTCAAAGATTTTTATTCTTCTTTGGTATTTTCCTTGGCTACATGGCCTTCTCTCTATCATTTAATTAGAGACTTTCCTTACAGAAAAATTGATTTCATTAGTTGTGTTTGCCCTTTTCTTCCGTTTGCCCTTTTAGAGTTTCTGTTATGGAACATCTCAATCTATTTGTATCTTCTTCCCTTTTTGTAGTCTGTGCCCATGGGCCCTTTTTAATCTTTAGTTGTTTTTTATTGTTGATATTTGCATCGATCATTCATAGGGAGTATGGTTGGGTCTGTTCATTGTAATCTCCATGGCTTTCTGAACTTGGAGAGAACATGGTCACTTTCCTTAAAAGTTCCTGTTGCTTCTGGGGTGAGGGTTAGTAGAACTGTTTTTTCTCGCTGGTCGAGATTTAATACTAACCACCTCCATAATTATATTTTGCCTTTGTTCCAGTTTTGAGATCATTTTCTTCCCTAACAGATGAGATCTAGAAATATCTTGCAGGTCATTTTTTGAGGATATATTAGAACATTAGATACAAATGTCAGTAACATATTTGCATTTTTTTTCTCTTTGCTTCTACATCTTTCTTTTCAATCAGATTTTATTGGTACATTTTAGATATACATAACGATCACATTCATCATAGAGAATTTGTATCTGTACATGATATAACTTGTTTCTTTTCTTCCCATTCCCCTACCATATTTGCATTTTAATTGGAGAATTATGGATAAAACATTTTAAAACAAATCATTCCTGTGCTAGGAATTTAGTAAATTAGTTGGGTATGTCAATGGGATGAGAATTTTAGAGAAATAAAAATTTGTATAATACTTTAAATCATGCCGTAACTTCCTCCAAGTCTTTGTGAAGGTCTGAAATAGTCAAAGAGTTGTTCCAGCTGCAGAAGTGAACTTTGGCTAATGAATAGTTTTACTGAAAATTCCAAAGTCCTGGGAAAAGTTTCTGACATGAAGAATATAGACAAGTAAATTCCATTTGCACCTGTAATCATACATCCAGGAAATCATCGTTGTTAATATTTGTGTCCCTGCCCTTATCCTAGAAGATGGAACATAGGTTCATGGAAAGACTGAGAATTAGGCTCATGTTCATTCCACAGTGAAAGAGGAAACTATATTTGTGCATGCAGGGTTCATATTCTTTTTATTTTAATTTCTTTTTACAAATATTTTATTTGAAACTGACATGTTTATGCGGTACAGTGTGGTATTTCAGTACATGCATACAATATGCAATGATCAGATCAGAGTTATTGCTATATCTATCACCTCAGACATTTATCACTTCTTTATGTGGAGAATATTCAAAATCCTCTGTCCTAGCTACTTGGAATGTTTAATTAATCGACTCCTGAGAGGTGGTTGGATTATGCGTACGCCATGCTCCGCAGTGGATCAGGAATATTGCTGTCAGGAGGCAGGGCCCAGATGTCGGTATTTTACCCTAGCAAGGAAAGCTGATGAGAACACGTAGTTCTCCTACTACGCTAGAGAACACTAGAAGTTATTCCTCCTATGGAACTAACCATACCCCCTGCCTGTTAACCATCCTCCGTCCTCCCCGCTCACCTTTTCAGGCTCTGAGAAACACTATTCCAGTCTTTATTTCTTTAAAATAAACTTTTTTAGCTTCCACATGTAGGTAAGAACATGCAGTTTTTATTTTTCTGTGTCTGACTTATTGCACTTAACATAGGGTCTTCGAGTTCTATCCATTTTTCTGCAAATGACAGAAGTTCATTCTTTTTCTGTGGCTGAAGGATGTTCCATTGTGTACATCTACCACATGTTCTTTTTCATTAATTCATTGATGAACAAACAGTTTGATTTCGTATCTTGGCTATTATGACTAGTTCTGCAGTAAACATGAAAATGCAGATGTTCCTTCAACATACCAATTTCAATTTCTTTGGATATATACCGAATAGTGGGATCGCGGGATCAGACGTCAGCTCTCTTTCTCGTTTTTTTTTTTTTTTTTTTTTGTGGGTACCGGGGGTCGACCTCAGGACCTCGCGTACCAGCAGGCGCCCGTGCCGCTGAGCGATATCACCGGCCCCTTTTTCGTATGTGGGTTCCGGGAGTCGAACTCGGGCCCTCGCGCTTGCCAGGCAGGCGCTTATGCCGCTGAGGCCTTTTAAACCGGCCCCTCTTTCTCGTTTTTAAAGGCACCATCATGCTGTTTCCATAATGGCAGCCACCAACAGTGTGTTAGCTCGCCACTTTCTCTGCAGCATCACTGGCGTTTACTTTATTTATTTTTTGATAATAGCCATTCTAACTGGAGTGAGGTGATACTTACTGTAGTTGTGATTTGGACTTCCCTTAAGATTAATGATGCTGAGCAGTTTTTCATATATTTATTTGTCATTTGTATATCCTTTTTTGATAAATGTCTGTTCAGGTCAGTAGCCCATTTTAAAATCAGAGTACTTGTTTTTTGTTGTTGTTGTTGCTTTTTTTTCTTGATGAGTATTTATTTTTTTTTGTTTGAGTTACTTGCATATTCTAGAAATTAATCCCCCATCAGGTGAACAGTTTCTAAATATTTTCCCATTCTGAAGGTCATCTCTTTACTTGGTTGATACTTTTGCTGTAGAAAAGGATTTTCTTGTTTGATAATCCCATTTTTCAATTTTTGGTTTTGTTTCCTGTGCTTTTTGGTTATATATATATGTAAATCTTCATTTAGACCAATATCCTGAAGCATTTTCTCTGTGCTTTCGTCTAATGGTTCCTTGGTTTTCTTGCTTCTTGTGTTCCTGTGCTGGTACTTGTGCCTCTAGTGGACCTGCTGCTGCTGTCATTTGCAGGGTGGCTATTGTAGTAGGGGACTTTCTTCCGGAGTGGTGTCCTAGGTATCAGGTGGGTGGGCTGCATTGGCTTTTGCTTCAGGGAAGTGCCCAGCTATGTTCATCCTCCACACTCAGCTCCTCCTGGGTTTGGTCCTTCGCTTCTCCTCCAGGGTCGGCTTCATTTTATTTATGAGATTTGTAGTTCGTATTATCTATTTTTATTACTTGCTTTCTTGCAAAAGATTCATCAATTTTTTGTAGAACTCTTAAAAGAACATGAATTTGGTTTCATTGATTTTCTCTATTGCTTTTCTGTTTTCAATTTCAATGATTTATGCTGCTTTCTTTATATTTTCTTCCACTTAATTTGGCTTTATTTTGCTTTTTACTTTCCTACAATAGAAGTTTAGGTTATTGATTTGAGAACATTTTATTTTATAAACATGTAATGCTATAAATTTCCCTTTAAAGGATATTTTATGCATCCTACTAGTTTTATTATGCTACTTCTTTCCCCATGCCATTCAGTATAATATAAATTATATTATCCTTTTGACGCTCGGTCATTTAGAAATGCTACTTAACTACCAAGTGTCTGTAGCTTTTTCTTGTTATCTTTCTGTTATTGATTCTCAGATTAACTTTATTATTGTCTGAGATTATACTGCTTTTCAATTGTTAAAATATTCTCAGATTTGTTTTATCATCCAGGACATAGTCTACCATTGTGAAAGGTTTATGTATTCTTGAAAACAATGTGTTATTATTGATTGAAAATTTTATTAATGTCTATTGTAGCCATCTGGTTGATGACATTATCTAACTCTTCTATATCTTTGCTGAGTTTCTGTTTATTAGTTCTAGTCTTACTGAGAGAAAAGAGTCAAATTCTTTAATTTTAATTATAGATTTGTGTGTATCTCCTTTCATTTCTGTCAGGATTTTTTTTTTTTTTTTTTTTGGTGTGTGTGTATTTTGAAACTCTGACGTTAAATGGATATACACTTAAGATTACTATACATTCTTGTGAATTGGTCATTTTAGCAATAGGGAATATAATTTTTTATCTCTGATAATTTTCTGTTTTCTTGAGTCTACTTTATTTTATATTAATACAGACACTCCCTCTTTCTGTTGATTAGTGTTAGCAACATACCTATGAAATTATATTTGAAGTGAACTTATTGTACAGAGTATAGATTGAGTTATTTAAAAATTTAATTCAAATAACCAGTATCTTTTAACCAGTATGGTTAGACCATTTACATTTAATGCATTCATTCATATGCTTGGTGTAAAGCTACAATTCTGTTGTTTGTTTTCTGCTTGTTCCTTTTGTTGTTATTCCTCCTTTCCTTCTTTCTGGAATTCTTTAGAAATTTTTTGAAAATTGTTTAGTATTTTATTTTAATTTACCTATTATGATTTACCTATATGATTTTTTTTTTTTTTTTGTGGGTACCGGGGGTCGACCTCAGGACCTCGCGCGCCAACAGGCACCCGTGCCGCTGAGCGATATCACCGGCCCCTTTTTCGTATGTGGGATCCGGGAGTCGAACTCGGGCCCTCGCGCTTGCAAGGCAGGCGCTTACGCCGCTGAGCCATCTACCTATATGATTTTATGTAATTTTAAAGTGTTAGCTCTAGAGAGTACAAAAACCTAAATAACTTTCACACTATAATTAAATCAATATTTCACCACTTCAATTGGAATGTAAAAATCTTACCATCTTTTAGGTTTTATACCCACCCCTTTATGTTATACGTGTCTTACATATAATACTTACACATTAAACCCCTTCAATTGAAATTGCAGTTTTGTTTTCCATAGTCAAACATGTTTTAAAGAATTTAAGAGGATCATAGTTATTTTCATCAAGATATATACCGTTTTTGTCACCACTCTTTTTTTCTTATTGTTCCAAGTTTCCTCCTAGTGTTATTTCCCTTCAGTCTGGGTAGGTTGCTTTAGCAATTCTTTCAGAGGAGACCTGCTGGCTAAGAATTTCTTAGTATTCCTTCTTCTGAGAATGTTTTTATTCACTTTTATTTCTAAAGAATATTATTACCATTAGGGAAATGCAATCAAAACTACATTGAGATTCTGTCTCACCCAGTCGGAATGGCTATTCATCAAGAATATAAAAAACAATAAATACTGGCACAGGTGTGGGGGAAAAATAACATTTCCACACTGCTGGTAGCAATGTAAATTAGTACAGTCACTATGGAAATCAGTATGGAGTTCCCCAAAAAACTAAAGATAGAGCTACCATTTGATCCAGCTATGCCACTCCTTGGTATATTCCTAAAAGAATTAGAGTCAGTATACTTACAGGGACACATGCACACCCATGTTTATTGTGGCACCATTCACAACAGCCAAGATATGGAAGCAGTGTAGATGCCTATCAACAGATGAACAAATAAAGACAATGTGCTATATAAACACAATGGAGTATTATTCAGCCATAAGGAAGAATGAAAACTTGTTATTTGTAGGAAAATGGATGGATCTGGAGACCATCTTGTTGAGGAAAACAAGCCAGACTCAGAAAGAAAAATAAAATAATGCTTGTTCTCCCTAATATGTGGAATCTAAAAAAGATGACATGAAAATAGGAGACTATTATTAAGAGAAAAGGGATAGGGGCAGTGTCAGGGGGTGTAAGGGCAGGAAATTGGGGGATGGATATGATTAAAATGTGTTATATGCATTGAAACCCAATATTTTCTAAAATTATTAAGTGGTAATAACAAAAGGAAATGATAATCAGACATAGAATTCTATATTTACAGTCATTCAGTACTTTAAAAACATGATGCCTCTTCCTTCTGGCCTCCATGATTTATGATGAGAAATTGTGATGGTTAATCTTGATTGTCACCTTAATTGGATTAAGAGATGCCTAGAGAGGAGATTAGATTGTGAGTTTATAACTCGATGGGCTTAGTAGAAAGTGAGGCCTAGCACAATGAGGTGGGTCATGGGGGCCATGCTTTTGAAAGTATGTTTGTCCCCAGTCCCTTCCTCTCTGGCTCTTTCCCTCTCATGCTGTTTCCTGGCTGTCATGAGGTGAGCAGCTTTCCTGTACTAGATCCTTCTGCCTTGATGTTTTTGCTTTGGAGCCAGCCAACCATGGACTGAAATCTCTGAAACCGTGAGCCAGAATAAATCTTTCCTCCTTTAAGTTGTATATGTCATATATTTTGTCTCAGCCACAGAAAAATGGCTAACAAAGAAATATACAGAGATTTGGATCATTATTGCTGTAGAGTTCATGTGTTGTTTTTCCCTGGCTGGCTTCAAGAAGTTTTTCTTCTTGTCAGTTATCTGATTATGGTGCACAGGCATCAGTTCTTTGGATTTATCTTGTTTGTGGTTTGCCCTTTTATCTGTAAGTTTCTGTCTCCAGACAAATTTAGGAAAATTCCAGCCATATTTTCTCAAACATATTTTCATTCCACACTCTCTTCTTTCTCTGGAAGACATGATATAAAGCATTTTGCAGTTATCTCACCGATGCCTGAAGCTGTATAATTTTTTTTTCTTTTATGCTACACTCTCTCTGTTATGCAGTTAATTTCTACTGTTTCATTTTCAACTTCTTATCTCCATTCTTCATTACTACAAGCACATGCCTGAGGCAGCAGACTACACAGTAGAGTTTTATTTAGCTCACAGTTTCAGAGGTTCAAAGTCAAAGGTCATGTGGCCGGGTTTGTTTGGCCTCTGGGGAGGGCAAGAGATGGCCACAGGTCACAGTGGGTCTCCTGTAGGAGCAAACTGTTACCTCTGGAACAAAGGCAGAGAGAAAGTGCATGGGTGGGGCCAGGCTTGCTCCTTTCCTCACAACTGTCTGGTAAGAACTGGTGAGAACTCATGGGTGACATGAGATACACAGTGCAAGATGGCAGTAGAGGTCCAGGGACATGGGTGGTGAGAGAATTTACCAACAGTTTAGGAATATAGGAAAGACAGGAGTTTATTCAGATCAGAGTGCACTGTTGAGAGGAACAGTGGGCAAACTTCCAAGAGAGGAATTGCTCATCCTGGGGAAGGCAGAAAGCTGTAACGGTTTGTAGAGCCTAAATATAGCTAAGGTAGGAAGACGTAGGGAGAGAATTCTAGGGAGGAGGGTAGCAGGTGTGCTGTCATCTCCTCCAGAACAGATAGAGCTGGTGATGTGTGTCATCCTTGACACAGGGCAAGGGCTAAGGCTGCAGGTAATGTAAAGGTCACACTGTTGTAGAAAGGAATGTTAATATCCGTTCTGGACATTTTTGGAAAAGTCCATTTTTGAAGCATAGTATATGGTTCTGCATGGACTAGTCAAACAGAAGCCAAAATGGCCTCTCCCTGGTGTCCCCTGGAAGTCATAGGATGGGAACTTAATTCCCAACATGGGCAGGGCCTAAGGACAGCGCTGAGGTCCCGAGCGCTGTGTGAGGATGAAATAAGAAGGCCCTCGGCTGGCTGACCAGGTGTTGGCCTCTTGATCGTGGACTCGACCAGCACTGTGAGCCAGTGATTTCTGTGCATTATAAATGTTCATTATAAACCACCCAGTCACTGTATTCTGCTGTACGGCACCAAATGGACTAAGACATGCAGATAATGTTTTCTAAAGAAAGAAATTTAAATAGGATATATTTCTAATGATGAAGTATTATTTCTGTGAAAAGTATGCTTGGCAGGAGGGTGTTCCATGTCCCCTAGCCCCAACCCACACATACCTTTGTTGTCATCATAATTCTCACCATAATGTCCAAGTCGTTTTTTTCCCATAGTGTATAAGCCTCCATTTTATTCCCACCACAAAAGATGTAGCGTATCTTTTTCTCCATCTTTGATTAAATTCTCATTGCTGTTAAAGATCTGCAGATAACTACTCAAGAGCCATAGGTTAGTGAGGTATATGCAGGCCTACCTTCAGGTATGTGCAGACACAGGTATGTGCAGACGATACACACAGTATTTCAATTAATTTTCTTATGAATTTCTATCAGTTCTTTTCTTTTTCTGCTGTTGTGACTGTTGGCTAGTTTAACAGCCCTATGAACACACCTAATTAAACTTGGCTTTGGAGTCAGCAAAGCCCCATGGAAAATACCAGATTTATACTGGGATTCATAGGATTCACTTCAAGACTCATCTGTTAAAACCAAGTACGTGCTCCAACGAAGGGCACCAACTTTATTTCTGACTTATTTTCAAGTTTAAATATTATGTAGACTTGGGATTGAATGTATTATCATAGAATAGGTCTTAATAATTTTTATTTGGGCAAACTCATCCTGGAGTTTCCCAAGGCTTGGGTCTAGGCCTCCCCCGCTGCCCTCCTAACCCCTAAGTCTTCTCTTCTCTTCTGATATCTCCCCATCCTGTCCTGTCCCTTCTCACTTTGCTCCCTAGATGATCTTCCTTGTTCCTGTAGGCCCTTTTCTCTGTACTCAAGGTACATATTCCTGATATTTGACTTTGTATTCTCTATTGGCAGTTGGAATATGGGCTTAACAAACAAGGTCCTGGTGCCAGGGTTTAAATTGTAGGTTAGCAGATCAAAGAAGCAGGGAGCGTGGAGGTTCATTAGGTGTGAATAAACAGTGTCCAAATCCATCTTCCGGGGGCAACCAGGCCTGTGGTATCAGTGACCACGTTCAGTGTCTGGGCCAGCAGTGGGCTGTCGTGACCTCACCAGAGGGTTTCAATAGTGTGGTTTTGCCATGTTCTTGGCAGACCAGTATTCTGTTGTTTCTGTTTATTTTCTGAGTCTGTCTCTCCAAACATCTTGGCAATTCTTTGAGCTGTCCAAAGTTTTTTTCTATACATTGCTTTATTGTTTAAATTAGTCAGAGTTGTTTCTCTTGTTCGTTGGTTGCCATGGTGCTCAGATTGACAACTGTAGTTTTGTCTTTTTTTCTGAACTTCAAGTCCAAAGACCAACTTAACCTTTCCATGTGGATGTCTCACTGACCTCTCACACTGACTTATCAAAAATTGAATTTATTCTCTTCTCCCAGGCCTCACAGTTCTCCAGGCTTCCCATTCTATATCCTCACCTCACTCAATTGCGTGGCATCCTGGTACGTGGTGGAGTGTGGGCTTCTGTTTGCACCAGGCCAGTGGTCAGCACGAACAGTTGAGTGGGAAATGAAGAGACCCCTGAGAATAAAGACCCCTTGAGGGTTCTAGGTGGCCATCAGCATTACCTCGTGACATCCACACCCTGTCTTGGCCAAGTGTGTTCCAGCCCTGACACGCCAGCCCCTTCCAGTTCCCCAGCCCTTCACACAGGCCGCTCTTCCTGAGTTTGGAAACCTCTTCCCCTCTCTGCTCAGCTCGCTAACGCCTTCCTAGTTTTTTATCTTCTCTGATCTCCCGACACTGTATTATATCTCCCTCACATTGTCTTCTATTTTTCCCAGCTTGAAGGTCTTTATTTATGTGAGTCTACATTTATTTATTAATTTATTGTTTGCTTTCACCACTGGCCTGTTGGCTTCCTGAAGACAGGGACTTGTCCGGTCTACTTATTCTATTCCAGCTCCTGCACAGGGTGAGGCAAGTGGCAGATGTTCAATAAATGGATGTTGGGTCAATCAGTGGATAAAAGAAAAGCTAAATTTGGGGAATGGAGGTGAGGAAGGGAGGATGGATCACAGGAAGGTCTGACACAACTGCCCTTCAGTTAATTTATGTAACAAAATTGAACTCAGTCTGGCATTGACAGTTCAAGGCCAATAAGGTCTGGAAGGTCTTTCTGTAGGGTCACTTAGGCCTCTTGGTCCTTTTGCTTTTTTAGCCCACAAATGTGAATACAAAAAGTGCTGGGTTTCCAAGTACCCGCTGTGTAAGCCATGGCAGCATTTGTGACCTCGGTTACCTACCCAGAGTGGTGCCAATTTGCCTACCTCTCTCAACACCGCTGCTGCTTTCCTACATGCAGCCAGGGCATCGTCACCTGTGGGCTTCCCCTGCAGTCATCGCCTGCCCTTCACCGTGGACTGTTGCCCTTCACCGCCAGCCTTCATGTTCAGGTTCATATTTCACCCTACTAAATGCATCTCCTGATGTGGATGTTTCCAAAGATGGTTAAGACCCTTCTTATTTATTAGAAGGGAAAAAATGCTTGTCCATCTATCAGGAGCTGATCAGGCCCTCGATCTTATGGACAAGGGTATGGAAAAGGATTAAATAAAGACAAATGCAATTATGGTTTGTAGGGTCCAGGAAGGTCAAAACTCTCTGGGAGCTAAGACCATGAGTTCTCTGGAGCACTCGTACTTATTGGGTTTCAAAAAAAAAGGATACTGAGGTAAAGGCAGGACCTGAGCAGGACCTTGGGAAATTTAGATCACAGACTTCTCCAAGCAGTAAATTTTGCCAATTAAGAGAACTGTCCTATCTCTCAGGTTGGCATTTACATCAGGAGCCAAATGGCTGCATTGGAGTGAGAGCCCGTGCCCTCGGCTGACTTAGCTGGCTGTTACCTCATCTTCAGGGCACTGTGGTCAGCAACATCCATCCACATAGCTCAGTCTCCAGCGTCCATCTGTCCATACATGGATCCTGCTGGCTGTCTCCCTTTCTCTTCTAAGTCTTTTCTGAACTTAGAAGGCAAACTCCCCGTGTCATGATCTTCCTATTTCTCACTATGGGTTTTTAACTTTACCTATTTTCTCTGCACGAAAAGCTAAGAGGGGCCACTTCCGTATACAACAAGTACAGAATATGGTATCCCCTTAATTTTTCAGCTTCCAGGCATTTTCTATAGGGAGAGATATGAATCCAAAATGTCCCTGGGCAGCTGCTCTTCAGAAGGCCACAGTATCCGCCCCCCACCTGACCATTCAGAAAAAAGGAAACCCTTCTTTTTCATATGTTTAGCTTTGAGGATGCTCTCAGGTTACCTGAGGCTCTTTGTAGCCCAGCTTCTTTGGTCTTTGAACAGCTTTGGAACAATGAGTTGCAGGTATGACAGAGCGTTTCATGCATCAATCTCTTGAAGCATCAAACCACTTATGACGTAGCCCAGTAACACTTCTACCAAATGAGCATTTTACCTGAGAAAGAACTTGTTAGGATTTGTCTGAAACCGTTGGGAAGGGTTAGGCTGAAGGGAATCTCTTTTGACTTAGTAAGTTTGCAAATTGTGGGGGCAGAATTTTCCCAGCTGATGGCACAGTTTTGGAGTCTTAATCATGTCTCCCTCAGAAGTCATACTGCTATCCTTTTAATACTGAGGATGGTGATTTAAACAATTGTCTTAATCACAGACCACTTCAGAGACATGGCTGATCGTGAATTCTAAGTGTTGACGTTCTTAGACCTCAAAATACAATCCTAACACATTTTATTCTAAGTACAATAGTCAGTATTTTATGGATAGTATTATTTTTCATTTATCTGAAATGTTGATTAAGTCTGTAACGCCGGTACTGGTGGAGATGGATAGTAACACTGACAACCTAAAAGAATGAATCTACGAGACACTTTCTACCTTCCGATGTAGTAGATCTAATCTATCTGTGTTTTGCTTAGGCTAATATTAAAGTCAGTTCACAACCCTTGAACATACACTAAAAGTGCTCAGTAAATGGTGCGCAGGTGTTTTGTATTCCTCCTGACTCAGGAGTGCTCCCCTTCTCCCCACACCCGGTCCTCCCACCCCCCTTTCCCCATCCTTCATGTAAGACCTTGAGCCGCCAGCCATGGTCTCATTGCTCTTGCATCTTCAGAGTTCTACTTTGCTTTGGCTCTTTCTGCTAAGCCTATGAATCAAATGTCCTCCAGTCTAACACACACACACCCACACACACCCACACACTCATACACACACTCATAACACACACACACACGCTACTTTTCAAGCTGTCGTAACTCTCTCATTTCCTTTACTGCCAATCCTCCGGAGGTCACGTTGTATATAACCCACCTGACTTCATATTTTACTCACTTTCCAAGCATTTGCAAAATGTTTTCACCCTCCCTAATGAACTAGTTTCCTAAGGCCACTATCACAAATCACCATAGTTTTAATATCTTAAAATTTGTTCTCTTACATGTTTAAGGCTGGAATTCCGGAATATGTTCACTGAGCTGAAACCAAGGTGTCAGGAGGACCACGGTCCTTCCGAAGACTCTAAGGCAAAACCTATTTCCTTGCCTTTTCTGGCCTCTTGAACTGCATTCCTTGCCTTTTCCCAGCCCCTAGTGGCCAAGCGCATTCCCTGGCTCATGGTCTCTTCCTCCATCTTCAAAATCCAGAGCACCTTCAAATCTCTCTCTCTCTGCTGAGGCCCGCACATCCCCTCCTCTGTTCTGTGTCAGCTTTCCCTTTGCCTCCTTTCTGTGGAGACACCTGTGACCGTTATTAGGACGCATCCAAATTATCCGAGATAATCCACCGACCTCCAGAGCCGTAACTCAGTCACATCTGAATCTTTGGGGGCCTTGTTCAGCCTACAGCATCTCCCAAGAAACCAGCTCACTGGGGTTTCTAATGACAAAGCTGTTCCTCAGCAATTTTCTGCCCAGCCTTTGTGCAGCATCTAACAATAACCTTGCCTTCGTGATCACCCCACTTGCCTGGCTTCTATGCCATTGCGCCTATCTTTCTCTTGACCGCTCTATGTCCTTCTTTTCTTCTTCATTTTCCTAAATGTAGGCTTTCTTCAGTGTTCTCTCCCTAATCTAATTTTCTTGCTTTCTGCACTCCCTTGCTTGATGGTCCCATCCACATCCATGATGTTTCAATCTCCTTCTCCTGGTTAGATCCTCTTTAGGGCTCCAGTTCACTTCCTAGCACTTGCTGCATGAAAGTTCACACAGATAGCCCTGGGTGTAGCAAGGAGACTGAACTCATCCCACAGCCCTGCTAACCTCGCCTGCCTCCTCAATCAGCAGTGCAGTTAATGGCTGCAGCTTTCAGGGGAATAATAAGACCTCCTTCTCTATCTTTGCCTTGGCCACTGTCTTCCTTCAGGCCCTAATTGCCTTGGGTATGAGCTAGGCCAGCAATCTGACAGAGTTCATCCCTGTGATTCTTAGCCATTCTTTGTTTCCACAATCAACTTTGTAAAGCTAGCTATAATTTGCATGAATTTTGCTCGAAAAATCTTCAGCATCCTTCTACTTCGTCCTGCCAGCCTATTGTCATTAATGCCCAGGCTTATGGCCTTCGTGGTTCCCCCAAGTTGATTTCAAGTGCAGCTTGCAGATCTATCCCCCATCTCTGTACTAACCTTAGGCTCCCATCGCCATCTGTCCAGATAGGAAAAGTTCACACTCTCTGGCACTGTTATTCCATTATATTGGATTCCTCCTGTGTCTTTATGGAAATCCCACAATGCAGACCTCCAGGCAAAACAGAATATGCAAAGGCATGACAGTTAAATGTATTTTAAATTTAAGTAATTCTTTAATTTTCTCCTTGCTTTGCTATTGCAAGGACTGGTATTCTCCGATTGGCCTCAGGAAGCAACGCTCCTATCAGGATTGGAGGTTCTGACTGATTTCCCTGTTAGTGAAAGGAAGGTGCTAATCAGCTGAAGGCTTAGTTTAAATGATTGATTTCTCTCATTCATTCTTTATTTTAAATATTCATTCCACAATTCTTTGTAGAATACCTACCATGTGTTGGACACTGTTCGAGGCACTGCAGGGTAAAATAACAGGCAAAACCAACAACGGTTGTGCTCTTCTGGAGCTTATAGATTAGTGAGGAAATCATAGGTATCAGTCAAACACAGTGTGGTAAAAGCAGGTACATCTGTGTCAAATGCTAAGAAAAGGAGTGTTCAGCTTTGCTGGAGCGTTTCAATGGGCGCTGAACTAGTCTGTGGGTTCTGAAACGTCTTCTCTGAGGAAATAATAAATGGCAAAAGCCAATGGGGTATTCTCAAAAGACTTTACCCATGTTCCACGAGATTAATTTCAGGGGAAAAATCCCATTTCAAGACTATATATACATATATATGTATATAGTTAGTTGCTGATTGGAATTGTAATGTGCAGGTTGTTAACTCTAGAAATTATGTTCTCTACCGTGTATCTCTGAAGATATGTAAGTATCTTAGGGCCAGAAGTGTCACTAACAGGCACCATAAAAATTTTAATGGGTGTGCTGGGGTGTAAATATCTCTGTCATGATCACCAGAATCCCAAAAATAGCTTGGCAGGAAAGGTGGCTCTGTTTTGCTTTTCTAAAGCATTTCTAGATCATTCCGTAGGGGTCCTTCAGTGGCTCCCGGCTTGCTCTATGTTAACTCGACAGCTTCAAAACAGCTTGTTCTCTTCATTTAGTTTTTCTTTTCCTTTTAATCTTAGCATTCAGAAACCTAAGTGTTAATCATGCTGCTCGCTGGTCGTCACCAGTCAGTCACACAATGCCTCTCTTTCTTTTTATTTTATATTTTCCTCTGTCTTCTTTCATTCCTCCTATCCCACAAATCTCCTTGTATAGATATATGATTGTTCTACTCAGTTCCTCCAAAGGCAGCTTCGCTTATCTTTTTCAACCTGTTCTTCTTCCTCATTTCTAGTCTCCCAGGTCAAAGCTCTGCTACTGACATGGATAATCCTAGAGAACATCAGGTTAAGAGAAATACACCAGGCATAGGAGGAAAAATAGTACATGCGCTCATATCTGGAAGCTAAAGATGGCAGAAGTAGAGAGTAAAACTGTGGTTATCAGAGACTTGGAAGGTTGGAAGGGGGAAGAATGAAGAGAGGACGATTAGTGGGTACAGGGGTACAGTTGGATAGTAGGCATAACTTCTAATGTTCTAAAGCACAGTAAGATGACTGTGGTTGACAATAATTCATTGAATATTCCAAACTAGCTAGCAGAGAGGATTTATTTATTTATTTATTTATTTATTTATTTATTTTTTATTTTAAAGAGAAGAAAAAACAAAACAAATCAAAAGAAGAACAAATTTGCAAAGCAACATAAAAGGAGGGTAACAATGGTTAATACATTACGTATTACTATCTTTAAGTTAGTTATTCAGGATACCAGACATTAGCATTCAATTGTCCAAACATTATTAGCAGAGAGGATTTTGAAGACTTCCACCATAAAGACATGACAAGTGTCTGAGGTGATGGATATGCCGATTTTCCTGGTCTGATTGTTACACACTGTATACGTGGATTAAAATATCATGCTGTGCTCCAGAAATATGTATAATTATTATGTGTCAATTAAGAAAAAGATGCAAGCACTTTCTTCAGAATCTAGAAGAAAAGGTTAACAAATAAATAAAAGAGATAGTGTGAAAGGAGAGGGAGACCATTAGAGAAGAGGAAGGGGGTGGAAAATAGGAAGGGGAAAAGGAATAGCGGTGGAGAGAATGATCAAAGTATGTCACACGCATGTAAACATGTGTCAAAACAAAACCTGCTCTTCTGTATAACTAATGTGTACTAAAAACCCCAAAACAAAACAAAAACAAAAAAAAAACATCTGTATCAGTGCTTCCACCTCCCAGATAGCTCTGGACACCCTACTTCTCTCCTGCTACTGCTATGTTTTAGTCCAAACATTCACCACCCATTTCCTGGTCTGTGGTAACTGATCTACCTAACTGTAGTCTTGTTTGCCAAATGAGACCAAAATGACTTTTCTAAAGCCATATCATTTCACGCCTCTGTTTAAAAACCTTCAATGCCTCTCAGTTTTCTGATGAAAGCCCTTACCGCAGCATCAAGGTTCTGGCCTGTCTGCAGTTCTGGCCTCGCTCTCTCCTCTTCACAAGCACCCACTTGTGCTCTTTTCTGAGCTGCCTGCTGTCTTCAAATGTGTCTCTTGTTTCTTGCCTTCGTGCCTTAGCACGTGGTGTTCACAAAGCAAAGATGATCAGCAAATGTACTCCACAAAGAGATCCAGCCAGAGCAAAGGCACAGGAAAGAGTCAGGTAAATAATATGTGGGATAGTATTTATAGGGGAAACCAAGAAAAAATGATTGTGCATGGTCAGTTGTTTCTGTAGGAAAAGGCCAGGCAGAGACCAGTTAGAGACCAGGAGAGGACGAGAGGAGGGGGGATTTGAGGGACAGAGGGAATTGTCACAGGTTCTCGGAGAGATGGGTTAGCCATTGCCTGGTGTGCCGTGTGACATGCAGGGCTGTGTGTGCCCCCTCTGGTTAGAGCAGCCAGGAGCTCATCTGAAAGGTGGGGCTGTTTACATGTCCCAGTGAATACACACATTACTTGAACTTTCCCTTTTTAAATGCATCAGTTTCAAAACCTACTGGTGTATGTCCTGTATGTGTGTAAAACAGACAGGATGGGTAGTTATCACTCAGATTTAAATTGATTTATATTTACTCGTAAATCATTTTAATGCACATCTATAATGGACCCATTGGGTGCAGTCATGAAACATTAAGAAAGTTTATGCTAATATTTAAGAATAGAATAATAAAGAGCTTAAGATTCTAATAAAACTATAAATTTACTTCAGAATAATTTGTGACAAAACTGTAATATGGCAAGTATCTAACAATGATTTTTATATAATACAGCAAAGTTTTACCAACATTCAAAAATCAATGATAAAAACAAGCACGTACAATAATGATCGTATTTCTCTTATGATTTCATTAATTGAGCATGAAGCCCATTTCTAGTCTACGTGTTGCTTGTCCGCTGTATCCTGTGTCACTTATTATTTACAATCAATTCTCAAAAATTTAAAAATAATCCAGTTTAATTTTATGAAGGCAACCATTTCAAATGATGAAAGCATTTTATTTTATATTTTATTTATTTATTTATTTTTTTGGTGGGTACCAGGGGTCAAACTCAGGACCTCGCGCGCCAGCAGGCGCCCGTGCCGCTGAGCGATATCACCGGCCCTTTTCTCGTATGTGGGTACCGGGAGTCGAGCTCAGGACCTCACGCTTGCCAGGCAGGCGCTTATGCCACTGAGCTATCTCACCGGCCCCGATGAAAACATTTTAATATCCCTTTTTGATATTGAAACACATGGTTGTATTTCAATGTACATTTTAATATATGCATTCAACATAAATATTAGCAGTACTCTTGGAGATGAATGAAAAACTCACTCCTGATTAATTTCCTGTGAACTAAGCTCAGAAATGTGTTGGTCCAGGACACAGTACACTAGGTTAATGCCTTCTGTACCTCTTGTCCTGGACTCTGTGGTCAGATATTGCATGTTGATAACACTGAGAGAGAGAAGAGGCCTCAACCAGAGAGTGGGGCCTGAGGACTTCTGGGTAGGGTACCTGCATCAGGGCTCTGCCTCTTGCCTTCTTCCTGGGGGCTGAGCATGGTCTTCTGGAAGGTGCGGTATGAATCTCGGTCAAATATTAGGGCTCTCAGATGGGGCCCTTACTCTATTCTGTGGCATCTTGACTTCCCTGGCTCTCATCCCTTTCCTTATAGAAACTGTGTTTGACTTATCCACATAGAGTCTAATCTTTCTGTCAGTCTCAATCTACTATTGACATGGCCAGTGCAGTGGTCGTGCATTATAATATCATTTAGAAACATCTGGGTTGAATCATTCTTTCTCTCAAATAATTAAATTAAAACAGTTTAGAAATGTGTGTCATTTGATAAATGTTTAGTCGAGATGTGTCTTCATATTTTAAATTACTAAATTCACTAAGATTAATCATGTTTATTTAAAATGAATTGTACAGTTTTTTACTTACAGTCACTAATATGTCAAGCAAAAATGATTATTTAAGGTTCCTGTGGTGGTGGACAAAAATTACTTAGTAATATAACTGTGTTTATAATTCAGAAAGTTGGGACGTGCTGGCATAAGGGAAAGGCAGCGCTCTCCTGGGAAATGGAATGAGAATGTGGAGAAGGGAGACCTTCTATTTCAGGAATTTCTAATGGAACATCCAAAGGAAGATTCCAAGAGGTAATCTGGGAGATATAAACCTAAACTCCTCTGTAAAATCATCCCTTTTTATCCTTGAGGGCTTCAAGACTCCCAGTGGACGCCTAAAACCATGTGTGGTAGCAAATTCTGTGTATAGTGTTTTTTCATATATATATCTATATATCTATATATCTATATATCTATATCTATATCTATATATATATATAACTGTGAGAAAGTTAAATTTATAAATTAGGCACAATAAAAAAATAAGCAACAGTAGCTAATTATGAATAGGGCAATTATAACAAAGTTATGCGAATGTGCTTTCTCTCCTTTCTCATTGTCCTCTATTCCACCCTTCTCCCAATAATGATACAAGATGATGAGAGGATAAGAAGTGACTGACGTATGCATTGTGACATAGCACTAGGCCACTGCATATGGGCCACTTGGACCCAAGTCCACAGTACCACAGTAGCCAAAATGGCTACTCCAAGATAGCGATATGCACCCAAGGTAGCGATATGCTAGACAAAGGGATGATTCATATCCTGGGCGGGATAGAACAGGAGAGCATAAGATTTTACCACACTGCTCAGAACAGCACACAATTTAAAACTTCTTTTTTTCTAGAATTTTCCACTTAGTAATTTCAGGTTATCATTGATCCCAGGTAACTGGAACCATGGAAAGCAAAACCATGGTTTTGTAACGCGGCAGCAGTCATCACAAAATTGTAACTGGCCCTGCAGAGTAGACCAATCAGATAGCCGTACCTCTGTGAGGGTTTGATGAGAATCTAGTCAAGAACGCTGATGTTTTTGCACCTTTGCTTCACCTGAAACTTGAGACTGAATTCAAAGTGCTTTTAGAAAAATCCTTCACTTCTGAGAAATAAGTCCTGGCCGTAGAAAACACTGCAGCTCATGTTCAGTTCCTGAGAATAAGCACTTCCCACCGAGGACAGTGACACATCAGAAGTATTGATGAGCAAAAAGCAGATTTTTGAATTTAAGGCTGAGGAATGGGCAATGGGTACTAGCAATTAGTGGAAAGACGACAGAGGCCAAAGGCTAAGTATTTTAATCACAAAATGTACCTGTCAGAGCTGGGCTGAGAAGTGACAAGCCCGATAAAATCTATTAGCAACTCGAACTTAACAAGTCTTCTAATCTGCAAAAGGGAGAAAAGAGGAAAAACAGTCCAGTTTCATTCTTCTAAAAGATACCACACCTAGTAAGGGATTGCAAAGTCCAGAACCAACCTGGGAACAAAAACATGGCTTGTAGTTTTGGGGAAAGGGGAGGACAAAAAGAAAGAATAGGTGTCTTCAGTCATTTTGAAATGAGGTTTGAATGATATTGGTCTTGGCTGGAGAATCCCTGCATTACCTCAATCATTCTTTCTGTTTGTTGCTTCTCTTTCTTCCCCTCAAAAAGAATGCCTGGCCCATTGGCAATGTTCCTATCTAGTTTCACAGTATGTTACCACTTGAGAGACATTTTGTATATCATATTGCTAAAGCACTAATTGGATTTTTGATTACTATAGCAGATTAGTAATATTTGATTATGATTGCCTACATTAAACACATAAAAATACTGGGAAAATATCTAAAAATGTGGATTGAATCATAAAAGCAAATTTAAAAGACAGAGTGAAGTTTGAAAGCAGGAGAGAAAGATTTCCAAGTGCCTGAAATAAAGCAGGGGTCTCCAAAGTGGAAAGGGAGGGGCAGTCTCAGACCCCGGGGAGTTCTGTAAGGGTGCTGGAAATCCTTGCTCAGTAGCTTGGCAGCATAACTGGAAGTGAGCTGTCCATGATAAGGCAGTAGAATAAAATCGAAGGCAATGAAACACCAAGACTTCCATACACAGATGAGAAGGCCACATTTGGGAATGTTTGTTCAGGACCCTACTGTGTGGACGCCGTTGGTTTTGATCTTGCCATTCAGGATCACCTCCATGACAGCGTCCAGAAAACTGCGTTTCCCTCTATTCTGAGACGCGTCGCCTAACCTGTACCCTCTGGCCGTTAACATTTTTTGAAATCTTGTGTCTTTAATCCTACAAAAGCCTTTTATCTTATAACTCCAAATACTGTTTCTGCTCTATTTTCTTTCCCTTCTGGATCTTAAGTTGTATGTATGTTGATCTTTTCATCATTTCCCATACAGCATTTATATGTGTTTTCCATAATTTCCATTTTCCTTGCTCTCTTTCTACTTATATAGTCTTGAATGGCCTATCTTTCAGTTTTATAATTTTCTTTTATATATCTGCTGGTAATTATAACCATTGAATTCTTCAATGTAGTTAAATTTTTTTCAGCTCTATAACTCTTGTTTGATTATTTTTCCAGTTGTCTTGAAAAATTTTCCATCTTCTCATTTACTCTCTCGAATCATTAATCACAGATTTGTAAAATTCCACCCCTGATAATCCCGGTAAATATGTCTTCTGTGAGTTTGTCTTTACTGTTTATTTTTCTTTGAATCCTGTTTCTTGGTGTGCTTGGTACTTTTTATTGAACGTTGGGCATTGTGTATGGTGGATTGTAGAGGCTTCAGATTATTGTCTACCTAGAGGGTGAGAAAAATGGCGGCTGATCATCTTAATCCAATCAAAGACTAAGCTGACTGCAGAGTAGATTGCATCTCTCTCTCTCTCTCCTTCTCTCTCTCTCTCAACTCTATATCTGATTTGCCATCACTCCTGGGGTTTACCCCACCAGATTCAGATCCTAGTAAATCTGTTAAAGTCCTTTTAAATGATACTGGGTTCTACAAAAAGACCAAAGATCAAATGCAACCCAATTTACAGCAGGGATTTACTTGTTAGAAGACATTCTCTCTTCTTCCTCTGTTATTGTGACTGTATTTATATATCCCCCATGACTCTTCCAAACTTCGACTGCCATTAGAATCAAATAAGCAGCTTTAAAAATTACCCAGGCTCAGATTACTCCCAATGACCAAGTAAATTAAAATCTGGTGGAGGTGGGACTCAGCATCCATATTTTGCAGTGTCCTCCAGGTAATCCCAAAAGGCAGCCCGGGTTGAAAGGCACTGCTCTGGACTTCCAGAGGCACCATGGTGGGGTTGGTTTCTGCTGAGTGATGGAAAGCAGGTCATAGTCACATAGTCACATGGTCATGTAGTCGGGAGTTTAGGGGATGAATTCACCCAAAATGACGCCTGTGCTTTTGCCAAAGGACATTACTATTATGAAGGAGATGCTTTAATCTTATTTGCCTGATCCTTCATCTACTTTCAGTTGGTTCGAAACTTGGAGGAGAGGGAAATGAAATGTTACTTATTGTACCTAACTTAAAATCTCAAATTTTGATGCCCCAGCTATGTAGCCTTGAGGAATAGATAAGGGTTGAGAGTCTTTTGGGTGGTTCTGAAGAGTGGCTGTAGGAAGGGAGGACGTATAGGAGCTTAGTCTTGGTGGCCTCCGATGTACACAGAGGCTCTGTTGAATGGAATGGACCACTGTATGGCAAACGTATATTACAGCCCTCTCCCCACCCATAGAAAATGCCGGCCATCAGACATTCTAGTAAGCATGCAAAGGTGAGCAAAATTTCAACTAAAGAGCCACAAAGTCTTTCTGCAAACAGGTCTTTTGAGTATCAGGATGTAGAACAAACTTTTCTTGGTTTCTCAGCTAGTCCTCAGACCATGACATTAAACTAAAAACATGACCTGCAGGCTCGGCTATATCAGCTCCCTGGCTTGCAGCTGTGGCTTTCCTCAGGGGACTGTCCTTGGTCTGCCTGAGCCACCTTAGCTGGGGGAAGGCTGACAGAGCCTGGGAGTTACAGTAGTCCAGCCACTCAGCTCTTTTCCCGAGAGACCAAAAAACACCAAGGTGTGATTTTTATTGGTGAAGTCCCTGAGAGTTCAGAAGGAGGCTGATTCTTTTGCTGAAATTATACCTATTCTTGGCTTTTCCCCTATCCTGCTTTCTCCATCCCCTCTATCCTGGAAGCACTTGATTCATAAACCACTGGTATTCAAATCCTGTAGGATTTTTTTTTCTGCAATTGCCTAGGCTAAGAGAATACTTTAAAAAGAACCAATTAAAAGAAAGAAAAGGGATAAAAGAAGCTAGGCTCTTGGATCAGCCAACTGTAATAGCCCATGCATTAGAGATGGAAAGGGATTGTCTAAGTACTGTAGAAGGTGAAACCAAATCTAAATTTCTAAGTGTTTCCATAGGAAGAAGAGATGGAATCAGCCCAAATGGTGCAAAACTAGAAATACCTTTTTCAAAAGAGATTGTGAAGGCTGTGTCACTCAGTAAAGCCCACCTTCAATACAGCCCTCAGGTGCCGGAGACACCAGCATCAAAGGAGAGCTGCATGTAGAGATGTTTAAATGGCAGATGGAAAGATGCCATGATACATCACAGCTATGCCCTGGTGCATTGGCTGCTATTGCAAATCTACATAGTTTGCTAAAAGGCAGTGATGTCCCAATACAGTGGCCTGACAGAGGAGAGGACCTGCATTGTGTTTCCCTAAGGACAGCACAGCACTTTCATCTCCTGGGGGCATGTCCTCTTTAGCGAGTTTGTTCCCAACTCATGGGATTCGGGAAAAGCCTGGCTTCTTGGCTAGGCTGAAATGAGAAAATGCTCTCAATATGCCTTTCTGCCCTCGGGTGTCACAAGTGATATTTTTATAGTATGAAGTTTGGGATCCAGTAACATCATCTGCCTAGGTTAACTTCCCTAAGGGGTCACAGATTGCTTGTATTTTCTAAATTTGAGTATAGAATAAATAACCTTGTATGTCTACCAACTATTTGGATTTTTAAAAAGTAGTACAAGTGGAAAACCAGTTTTAATTTTGCAGTCCTGAAATAACCACATGCATTCCCATAGAGGACAATAGGTCAGGCAGTAGCTGCTGAAGAGACACAAATATACTCAGGTTCAGAATAAGACACCGGTATCTGAGACTTAGAAGAATAAAAAGTTTTGCAATAATGATTATAAGATTTGAACTTGGGAACTTTGGATTTTAGTTTCTTTGAACTTTTACTTACAAGGATAAGAAAACTTTATTTTGTGCTATTATGACTTTGGGCATTTAACTTACAGAATAAAGAGAATTTGATTTTGGATGGAATTATTTTGGATTTTAAAGCTTGTGGAAGGAAATTTAATTTTGGGCCATTGATGTCTCCTTAGGAAATTTATAGTGGAAGGTAATTTGTGTTCAAATTTGTGTCCCTTATATATGTCGGTGTTTTTTAATGGTCTATCTTGATGCTGTGATTCAATCTTTTAGCAGAACCCTGATGAGCTATGTTGGATGTGTCCAATGTAGACAAAATTTGGCCTTAGTGTTAATTAGTGACAGTTCAGACCCAATTTTAGAATCTTTTGAGCAACATTCAAAGCTAATTGTCAGTATTATCAGGAAGGTTCATAAAACAACCGTAGTTGCTAAGGGAGAGGGCGCAGGGGGTTGGCACAGAGCTACCCTGAGCCACTCTCCTGGTTGACCGCAGGCTTGAGAGTTAAATGCAGTCAGTCAACAGAACACAGACATGGGGTAGTCAGGGGAAAATACTTCTCTGTGACCTCATAGGTTTTCCGTTGAGGGACTTCTCTCAAGCATTTCTCCTGACCTTTTTCCCCATATGGGAGGAAGGAGGATCTTGGTAAGATCCATGATCATCCATCCACATTTCTTTGTTGGACAGAGCTAATCTGTTGCCTGGGATTCTGTTCTTTTTGCTCTTTCTACCCTAGACTAGAGAAAGGTAGTCTTGTGGCCTGCACACCCGAACTCTCCTTCTTCCAGCTTGCTCAAGTTTTTGACTCAGGGGTGGAGAGCATTGGTAAGCTCTAGGACACATTCTCTTAATATTTTTATTTGTGATAAAAGTGACATTCTGATTTGCATTCTATTCACCTCTAAATGGGTCCAGAACTTATGCAGGAAGGAATGAGGTGTTGTGTATCTGACACATTGAGAGCCCCCAGTCCTAGATTTTGACTCTGCTGAACCCTGGTCTTCCAGTTTGATTTTATAACTTGGTTTTCTGCCTACAATTTGGTTATTTTTCCTACACTATCTTGAAGTCACATCCTCTGCCAGTTGTCCTTATTACCATCCTACTGTTAATAAACTTTTTTTGTTTGTTTATTTGTTTGTTTGTTTTTTGAGATAGGTTTTCACTATGGAGTTCAGGCTGGCCTTGAACTCACTTTGTAGCCCAGGCTGGCCTTGAACTTGTAGTGATCCTCCTGCCTCAGCTTCTCAAGTGCTGGGATTACAGGTGTGTGCCACCACTCCTGGCTATCCTAGTGTTAATAATGTAGACATGACTGTACTCTTTTTATCTGAAACAAAATTTACTAAAAATGACTTAGGGAATATCAACATTAAAGTGAAACAATGAATTTGGCTCATGTAAATGAATGAAACAGATTTTGATGGGATAGATTTAGAACCATTCAAATATTAGACTTGTATAGATAAAACATTTATCTGTTTTGTTGATGTTTTTCACCTTTTATTCAAAAGTTCGATAGTCTATAGGTAGAGTAAAAGATCACTGGATTAAATTCCAGCACCAGTGTGGTTTTAAATTCTCATATCGCTGATTGGAAGTAGATGTAGGAATCTTTCTACATGCTGAAATCATTGCTTTCCAGTTTGATTAACTTTTATTTCTTAAGTCTGCATCCAACCTTTAAGGATAGCAAATTCCACATAAAATAGATATCGTTTTTAGTGCTCTTTTGTGACTTCTTATTTCCTTTCAACCTAGAAAGTGACTCATTTTTTTTTCATATTAAATAAAAAATCATACCATTAGGTTTTCATGTTTGAGACAGTTTTAGAAGTTGCTAAAAGGCACTTTATATTCTCTCCCACTTGCTACATACCAGTTGGGGGATGCTGCAGTCTAAGATTTTGTCTTTCTTCAAATATATTTTGAAGCATCAAATTCAGTACTGTGTGTTTTTACAATTATGTGTTCTCATACCTCCTTGTTTTTGATCAATTGGAATTAAATGAAAGGTGCTGCGATGATCTTGCATTAATGAATAAGCAAAAAAAAAAAATCAATGAATTTATTTGATCCGGGGGACAATAATGAAACATTGATTTAAGTAAGAACTGATGACATAACTATAAGTGGATTTTTTAAATCTTTTATCTATTGGTGTTACAGAAGCCAGGTTTCCCGGCGTGGAAATATCCAATTTCTGAGTTTTCTTCCTCATATTTTCAGCAGTGTTTCTTAAGACCAGGTCCAAGTAGTTTTAAAAAATAATGATGTTTCATTAGTCAGACAACCTCAGGTCTTTTTCTTTGTTCTTGAAAGAGTGGCAAATTGACTTTATATCTTTTGAGAGTCTATGTAGGATTTACCTTTAAAGATGGAAAAATATTTCAAAGACAAATACAACATAAGGAGTAGTAAATCTGGTTTTCTACCCAAGAGAAACCAAAGCTTGACAAATCCTTTGTTACTTACTAGTTATATTTTCAATTGAAAATAAGAAAATACAGATGAAAGCCTTGTGATTTCATGCGAGTCATGAGCAAAGTATTTATCTAGGAAACACTGTCTTTTGTTCAGGGCATGAGTTTTATTGCTGTGTATTTGGCTTTTTAAATGTAGTGTTGGTATATCTAAGAGTAGGAGGTAATTTTGCATCCACAGTCTCAGGCAAACCTCATCCTCTTGCTTTTCTTCATTTCGGTGGACTTTGAATTAATCAGAAAAGGGGCTCACAGCTATAACTGCCAAGATGCAATTTGGGCAAAGAAGCTGTTTAGCTTCCATCCTGTAATCAGAGCTGATGGTCTAGAGACACAGAGTTCTCACGTTTACTCCTGAGTTCTGGTAGTGACCAGCAGCGGAGTCAAATATCCGTTTACGACATGAGTCCACTTGGAGAACTGTTCATGACTAACTTCTCAGGGGAGCGAGCTGACGTGGAACATCAGGTGTAAGTCCCCACCCCTACTCACATGTTGAAGTGTTTTTACTACAGTTTTCCTCCCTGAAACAGTGATGATATTGCATCACTCTTTTCTGTTATATTTGGAAATACTGGAAAACCCAACACTGCAGAGTGGCTCCTGAACTCCCAATTTGAACAAATCATAGTTATGTCTTTCTCAGTTTGGCATAGTTTTAGGAGAGATAAAAACTTTCGTTTCCAGTAAGTTTTTTCATTTAAATATAGCCCAGTCACAGAAGTGGGTGGACATGATAGATGGCATTTTTTTAGAGAGCCGTAGATAGCGTGAAGAAGCATCTAAAGACAAGCCATCATATATATACTAACTAAATGCTTTAAGAAATTTAGTTCAGTGACAGCATAATAATGACCAGTGTAACACAGAGGCAAGAAATTAATACTCTGGGATCAAACAGATCCGAGTTCAAATCCAGACTCAGCTGATCACTAGCTGGGTGACCTTTCAGTAAGTTGCTTAACTTTCTTAACCTTTCTTCAGTTGTAAAATAGGAATAGATAATTTCTTTTGTGAGACAAGCATGAAGACAATGCATGTAAATTTTTTAGTACTTTGCTTGACACAAAGCAAGAATGAGTTAAAATGATATTAACAACAGTAATAAAAGTACCAATAATAGTAAGGAACATAAAAAGATTGAGAAGAGGAATCTTGTTTTAGGGGCAGCAAGATTTATGGTGTTTTAAGACACCAAGCTAAAAACAGCACATGATTCAGGTTCCCTGGTGTGGGGAACTTGGGATTGGGTATCATGGAACCTAGATTTCCATTCTTCCTCACCATCCCTCACAATGGCACATTCTGGGACAGAAAACATGGTGACCGACTTCTGAGAAACTAAAATGTTGTTGGCAAGGAGGAGTCACAAGGACTGAAATCCTTAACTGAGGAGGGAAATATGTTTGCTTATGTCATTATAATTTATTTTTTAACTTTAACTTCTCAAAGTGATAAAAAAAAAGGTGATCAAAGGAAGGAAATTAATAACAAACTAAAAAAGAAATAAAAATAGATTTAAAATTTAAATTATGTGTCCTAGATGCTTTTAATGTTACATATGATAATTTAAAATGCAATATATAATATTTTTTAAAAATTTGGAATACAGCTGTTGATTGTCTCCAGATTTCTCAGGCTTGCAGAGCTGTTCAGAAATATACATTTTTAACAGCAGCCTAATAATTCCAACGTGAGTGTCCTCAAACCCTCCTCTGAGACACATGGGCTGAGACTGAGTAGCAAGGCTGGGCAGTCAGCCTCTCCCGGGAGCTGGTTAGACATGCAGACCAGTGGGAAGGCTCCTTCCAGACCTAGCAAACCAGAATCTACATTGGAACAAGATCCCACTGTTTTCTTCACACAGCAGTCTGGGAAGCTGTAATCCGGAAGCCCTAACCCAGAAGCCCTTCACGGCTGGGGCTGGCCGAGGTAGGGGCCACAGTTCCCCAGCTGCAGAGGGCCTGGGGGCCCCTGTACAGGCACATGAGCTGTTTGTTTTCTTTCTGAAAGAAAGAGGGTTTGATCTATAGCTTAAGCTCTTTTAGCTTTGAAGTCCTCAGGTTTTTCAGAATTGCTCTCACATCCATTTCATCTAAGATTGGTTCTTTCTCCTACTTATCCACTTTTCCAAGCTCTTTTTACTTCACTGGTCTCATTTCAGCTTATACGCAACCCCTCCTCAGAGCACAGTGATGGACAACTCGAGGCCTCGCTCTGCACGACGAGACTCACTCCTCTCCTGTACCCCACCCCTCCCACAGGTCACAGCCTGCCTCTCCCTTGCCTTCCTCTTTTTCTTCAAATGTTTTTGGTCTGGTTTATTATTTTATTTCTGTTTTCAAAAACAAAAACTGTTTATGAGTAATTGAAAAACACCAAGCAAATGTGATTCCTCAACCATGATGAAACAAACATCGGATAGGCGTTTCCTGAGTAAGATATAGGAGAAAAAGGTAACAGAAAATTTACACATTTATCAACAAATCGTCAGTGACGGATCCACCATCCTTGCGTGCATAGCACTGAGGCTGTGGATACAGGGTAAGAAGACTGCCTCTGCTGACTGCATGGTGAGGATTTCGGAGATGTAGATTATAAAATCCTTTTATTATATAAAAGTAAAAATGCAAACCCTGAAAAGTTGAAGGAAGTCTGTCAAAATATAACACCGAAATAATCTATTTTCTTTTTTCCTTGTTTTTATTTCTCTCCTTTCCTTTTCTTTTTTCCCATCCACTTCCTTTCGCTGTCTGCTTCTTTTTCCTTCTTTGTTTTTTCATTTACAACACTCTATTTTTTTTCCTTATCAAGTAATAGCAGAGGAAGACATTGGCGTTGGTGCACTGGAAAGCAATCTAGAAATGCACAGCTTGGATTTTTGATGTAGTAGATAGAGGCACTTCTATCCTTTGAAATACATAAAAATCTGAATTGAAAAAATCTTAGCGATTAGTGAGGCCCTGTCTTAAGATAAGAAAAAAGGGCTTGGGCCGGTGGTATAGCTCAGTGGCATAAGCACCTGCCTGGCAAGCACGAGGTCCTGAGATCGACTCCCGGTACCCGCACATTAAAAAAAAAAAAAAAGAAAGAAAGAAATAAGGGCTGTAGATGTAACTTAGTGCAAAGGCCCTGGTCAATCCCCAGTGCCAAAAACAAAAACAAAACCAAAACACAAAAATTTCTGAATCGGGTGAAGTCAGTCCTCTGGACATCCCCAAAGAAATGGATTTTTGTATTTTGCAGTTTTGAGTTCTTTGTGCAATATTTCTAAGGATTAAGGGAAAGCTCTAAGGAGCCACCATATTTTTAAACTGCAGCTTATTTATCACATACAAGATTAACATAATATCTATACCCTTAATATTTTGGTAGCTATTTTAAGAAACTTTTCTTAAAGGTATTTAAAGAAGTCAAAATATTTATGGCACATGTGAATTCACTGTAATGTTTTCACAGAACATCCTTTTTGCCCAAAGAATACTGGTAAAGGAGTTGAGAATAATTGGCAACATGGGGGAAAAAAGGAAAAAGAAAAGAGTGTTTTTTCAAGGAGACAATGAACAGTCTTGGTTTGATAGAAACAGATATAGCTAAATCCCTTTTCATGCAGCTCCTGGAAAAGGAAAAAGAATCCCAGCTCTTAGGCAGGAAGGTAGGGGACAGAGCCCAATCTGGTATATAGGGAAACTTACCATGTTTCACTTATTCTAATGCACATTTCCTCCCCACGTTTTATCCTCTCTAAATTAGGATGCCTCTTACCTTGTATGGCTTGGTCTGTTTAATTGGCAATATTTCCCCCCTTTCCTAGCATTACAAAAAAAATGCTGAGGTTTATAGACAGTGGCTCTGGAGATTGAGTGAAACACAGATTTCGGGTGTTTTAAGTGATACCTAGACATATTGTAGGCCCTCTCCAAAGTTTTCTAGGGTTCCAGGGCTCATCTGAGTTCTGAACAATGCCATGCTGATAGAGTCTTGCACTTACGTCAGAACCAAAGGATTCCACTCCCACTTCTCTGGCCACAGAATTCCGATTTGTTCCGACCACAGGACTCATGAAGACACTTGTCTCTGGTTATGTCTGTACCCAGCATGCTGCCTTCGCACCGGAGACGGGAGAAACATTTGCTTATCTGTACATCTTAAGGATGACGTTCAATGTTGGGGGAGCCGAGTTGTTGCTTTTGTAAATCATACTCTGTGCCAGCTACACTGGTGATTTTATGTTGGAAAAACTCTCTTTTATATATTTTAAATAACCAGAAACTTTGATATAATTTAAATTGGAATGTAGAGGGTATACACCTAGCAAAGAAATTGTGGCATCGCGGGTTATGTGTGCATCCCACTTTAGTAGCTGTTCCCAAGTTGTTTCCACCATGGTTTTACCAGTAGTAAGAGAAATTTATTTGGTCCCTATCACCCAATCCTTGGGATTGTCTATCCTTTTAGCTATTTTGGGGACTATGGTAGTATCTCATTGTAATTTTAGTTTGCATTTGGCTTATGTACTTAGCTATACGCTTATTTTTTTTTAATGAAAGAACACAATTTATTTAAGATGGGGAAGGAGGAAAAGACAAATGATAGCTACTCTGGATGAGTAGGGAGAATTCAAACGTGAATTACTCCATTTATATGCTTATTGGCCATTCGGAAATATATAAATATGCATATACATATGTAAATATATATATTTTATATGCATATATATGTATATGTTTTTGCTCCCTTTCAAGTCTTTTGCTCATTTTTATATATATCTAGTTATAGTACTTGTTTTTGTGATTTTATGGATGCTATTTATAGATGTTCTCTTTCTGTTTTATATGTCATTGTAAATATTTTCTCCCACCCTGTGGCTTTCCTTTAGCTCTTAGTGGTGGCTTTTGATATAGTCCAATCTGTCACTTTTTCTCTTTGCTTTTAGTACTTTTTAGATCTTATTTAAGAAACCTTTCTCTACATTGGAGTCATGAAGATATCTGCTCACATTACCCCCTGAGGATTTTATAATTTTACATCTTATGCCTCGATTGATGTTCACCTTGTTGTGGAAGCTGACCTAAGGCCCCCAGATCTCATCGCTGCTCTGCCTAAGACTAGGGCCTCCTTCTTCCCAATGTGGGGAGTGTTGGTGACTGACTCTCAGCTGAGGCCTTTTTGGGATTTTCTTCGAGAGAGAGGCCTTTTCCAAAGTCCTGCCACCTCCTTGGAGCAGCCTGCATCTGCTGATTGCTCATTGGATGGTTGAAGGCTTGGCCTCACTGCCTAAATTTGGGGTCATTTTGAAGGTTCAGCCTAGTTCTAGAGCAATCATGTACTTGGCAGCGGCCTTTTTTGGTGACTGCATGGCAGTTCAGTCCTCCCTGTGACTAATCCTTGTCTTAGCTGTTGATCTTCAGACATGTCCCAGGAGAGCTCCTGCCCGCAGGTCTCTATGTCATGAGTATGACCCAAGACACATCTTGAACTGTTTGTGAGAGGCATCAAGGGGAGTCGTCTGATTTTTTCCTGTAGCTATTGAAGTGTCCCAGCACCATTCATTGAAAAGTTGTTTCTCCCCTGTGACTGTGTAACACAGTCATACAGGAAGGGACTGTTCTTGTCTGAATTTATATCTGAGCCCTAAATCCTGTTCCACCGATATATTAGTCTACCTCCGGGTCAATATTACACATCTTAATCGCTTTGAAACTATGATGTGTTGCTATTCTGACAGATTCCTTCTGTCAAACAGAACTTGTTCTTTTTAAGTATGGATAATTCTTAGCCTCTTCAATTTACATAGGTTTTAAATCAGACTATCAAGTTCTAAAACAAAATCAATGGCAATTTTTATTTGGATCGCATTAACCTATATGTTACCATTTTGGGAAAAGAACATCTTTCAATATTGTGTCTTTTGATGTAGGTAAATGGCGCACCATTCCATTTTTTTTAGTCTTCCTAAATTTCTGTCAGTATGATTTTATAACTATCTGCATGGAACTATTGCACATTTTAGTTGATGTGTTGCTAAATATTTGATATTTTATGTTACTATAAATGTTACATATTTAAAAATAAATCTTATTTCTTGTTTGCTGCAGGTACAGAGAAATGTAATTGATTTTATGGAGTTTGACCTGACACGAACAGCCACACTAAACTCACTTAGTAATTCTAGTAATTTACTTGGAGATTTTTGTGTTTTTGATGTACGTGATCATTGCATTGTGAAGAATGATGTCTTTACTTTGCAATCATTAGCCTGCCTTCTCCTGTCAAGACATCTATAATTTAATAGACATCATGTTAGTAGTCATCCTTGTCTTGTTATTGATATCGAAAGGAAGGTTTTCAACTGTTCACTATTAAGTGTGATGTCTTGTGAAATTTAATTTTATAGATACCTGTGGATCTATTTCTTGGTGGATCTTTTTCTTGCCGTTTGCTTTGGTGCCTGAAGGCAAATGCACGTGGACCTCAGTGAGGCTCCCTCGCCCCTGCACTTCAGCCGCATTCAGCCGATAGCAGGTCGGGGGGTGTGATTCCGGGGCTCCCTCCAGCTTGGTGTTCCAGTGTGGACACACGAGCGAGTCCTGCCCAGCTGCTGAAGGCAGAGAAGATGATGACATAAAAATGGAACTTTCTGAAATTTACATTCAAACTTCAAAAAAATCAAGGTGTTGATATTTTTCCTTTTGTCTTTTACTACATATTCTAAATGTCATAAGGGGAGGCAATAGTTCTCTTATCTCTGCAGAAGCAAAGGACTCTTCTAGAATATATGCACTTTCAAACCATCTGACCTAATAGAGTTTCTTGCTGACAAATGGGCAAGAAGGCATGCTTGCACTTTTTCCTTCTACAACACTGTATTTTTTTTCTTCATGATATGTTATCTTAGGTACTGTAGTTGTTACATACTACTTTTAAAATCTTCCTTATTCTTATCAGGTTCCTAACGGCAAATGTTGTCTTATTTTTCTTTGGATAAGTAGATATTCAGTAAGCACATTATATTCTTTTCCTTTATTTACTTTTAACTGCATAAATAAAATTGTAACAAATAATGAAAATAATATTCTCTTTAAAATTCCATTACATTGAGGGATTAAGTACCTTACTCTTTCTATATTTCCTTCAAATATTTATTTATGAGCAAAATTACAATAACAGCATAAGCAATTATGAATTTTACTTCTGCCTAAGCATTATAGCATAAGTATTCTGAATCACATTCAGTAGTAATACCAATTTTTAGCCTCTTCTCTAATGTTGAATATTGAGGTATTTTTAATATTTCACTCCTACAAATCATTTAGAAGTGAATGAAATTTTCAGGAAGATAAACTTTTTTTTTAAGAATTACTTTGTGAAAATTAAATGCAGGAAATGTAACTTACACCCAGTGTATTATGGTATTATAAAAATACAATAATTATTCAGTAATTGTTTCTTTAAATACTATCTGGCAAAATGATTCTCTTAGATACACAGCAATATTTTGTGACACGAATGAACTAAATTCCCTCTATTGGTCTCAATCACTAAAGCTCTACTAACAGTTTTTAAGGTTTTCTGACTTCTTATCCAGCTACATTTTCCATGTGTAAAAAATATACAACTAAGATTTAAGCCTTCCTTTAAGTTAATGCAGAAACATCATAATAAGAGCTAAAGAACCACTGAACAGAAAACAAAAATACAAACAATGGTTCAAGAGACAGAAAACGTTAAGTATCTTTGAACAGTGTTTCTTGAAGCAAGTTGTTGAGTTGTTTTCTTTCCTTTTGCTTTCTAAAAACTCAATTCCCGCCCTGAAAAGAAGAATCCTCCTGATCCTAGGCGACCCTAACAATCAGCTGCCTTCCTCACAATCAGCTGTGCCGCAGGACCTTTCCGAAGACAGCAGCAGTGCAGCGGATCAACTCAGCGTCAAAAGAGACAGCTGAGCGCGCTCGGTCCCCATGCATCGCGCCTCCCTGCAGATAGAGAGGAGCAGTGTCCCCTCCCCACGCGTGAGCTGGCTGATGGCGCCTCTCATCCATAACCGCGTGCAGTTACTCGCTAAAGAGGAATGAAAAGAACACATGCACTGCCCTTTAGGATGGTCAGCTCCTGAGGGGTTGTGCTCGTGTTGACACGTTTTGTTTTAGGTCATGGTGGTAACGTCAGCACATTTTGGCTATTGTCACCTCTCCCTGATTACTTTTTTTTTGTGGAAATATGAGAGGATTCTATGGGTGTTACTGTAAATTTGCACTTACACGCTGAACTTAAAATCAGTGTGGAGATTCCTCAAAAAACTGAAACTAGAAATTTCATTTGACCCAGCTCTTCCCCTTCTAGGTTTCTTCCCAGGAGAGTTGAAGACATCGTATTACAATGATCCACACCTACGCATGTTTATAGTAGCACAACTCAAAATAGCTAGATTTTGGAAGCAGCCTATATGTCCATCAACAATGAATGGATAAAGAAAATGTGGTATTTACACAGGGTAGAGTACTGCTCTGCCATAAAGAAGGATAAATTTGAGTCATTTGTAGGAAAATAGGTAGATGCTCCTTGAGACCATGTTAAGTGAAGTAAATCAGACACAAATATCACATTATAAATAAAGAGGAAATTAAAAGATAAATAATAGGAAGTAGGGAGCTATTTCTCAAATGGGAAGGGGGTCAAGAGATGGACAGAGAGAGAGGGAGGGGAGGGAAAGGGGATAAAAAAAGAATTAAGATGTGCTCTGTACATGTGCTGATTCCACACAAGGAATATAAACATTATGTACTGTGGACATGTCCTAATAAAGAAAAAGAAAATGATCTAAAAATAAGAAAATAACCCTGATTATTTTTCCGAGTTGCATCTGCGGGGAGGAGCCAAAGTGTCTGGCTGAGGCTTGGAGGGGTGGAAGGACTAGCTTTGGGCCACACATCATTTGACCATTTGTCTGAGATTTAATCAACACCATTCTAGAAGGGTCCACGGAGCAGGCAGCCCTCACCTGGAAACAGGGCGTTTAGTCAAAGCCACGTAATTTGGTTAAATTGTGTTTGCCCCAGTGGTCGAGGAAGCCAGGGTTGGACTCTGCAAAGAATGAAATGTTTCCTTAGGTGGCTGCCGCGTGATTTACACTGCTAGAGAGTGGGAAAGGAAGGAACAGAGCGGGTCGCCTGCAAGCTGTGTGCGGGTCCTGGCTGGGAGGGCGGAGCCAGGCGTGGAGTCGGGGCTCGGTGAGTCTCCCTGCTGTTGTGACCGGGGTTCTTGGGCTCCGTGGCTACTTGTCTCCTTCCTGCTGCTCCTTCCTTGGCTCCCCTTTGGTTTCTCTCCACTTTTAACTGACAGCCACTGAGAAATACCAACCGATGGGGAGAGGGAAAAGGAGGGCTTCCGTCCGCACCTAGGACGGGGAGGACAGGTCGCCAACAGCTTGCTTGGCAAGGAGGCGACTGGACCCAGTGTGAGCGGAGGAATCACACTCAATTCTATGGTGAGTTTAAATCCTCTGAAACCAGTTATTAAATGTTGCATTATTAGCAGGGATGCTGCTAAGCAAGACTGGTCAGTGGACACATAGTAATATTATCTTTCACCTGTCCAGAGCCCAGGCAGCCCTAGAAGTCTTCGGGAAACTGCTTTGGTGCTCATAACTCAGCCTCCGTTTGCCCCCTTACCCCTGTCTCCAGCAATTACTATTCTACTCTCTTTTACTTTGACATAAACCCTTTTAGCTCCCACGTATGAGCAAGAACATTCAATATATGCCTGTGTCTGATTCATTTCACTTAACATGATGTCTCACTGTTCTATTTTACCACAAAGGATAGGATTTTGCTGTTCTTAATGGCTTTATAATGATATTCTCTTGTGTACACATATATACACCACATTTTCTTTATCTATTCACCCATCAATAGACACCTAGGTTAATCCCAAATCTTGGCTGTTGTAAATAGTGCTGCAGTAAATATGTGAGTGTAGGTACCTGTTTGTTATGCTGATTTCATTTCCTTTGATATATATCTAGAAATGGGATAGCTGGGTCACAAAATATATCTAGTTTTACTTTTCTGAGTTCTCTCCGTACTGCTGCCTTAAGACTTGTAATCAAGTGACCTTTCTCGAATATACTTTCGATAGTCACTGGAAAATTGAAATGATACTCACTTCAGTCATGAAGGTGAATGGCTCCCATCCTCTTGGTTGCAGTCTCAAGTCCATCTGCAGAGGCCTTACTTTTTCATGTGGGGCTGTACACCTGGGAACTATTGTATGCTAGACTAGTGGTCTGCGGGACAGTGATATGACAGGCCAATTCTGGCACATGGCTGAAAGAAATCAAGATCTTGAATTCCCCAGGAATGGCTAAACTAAAGGGTGCTAATGATGGCTTTCAAGGAGGATGAAAGAGACTCGTATCATCACTGGGAAAAAGTATCTGACATCCACAATTTAAAGACTTTTTTTTGTGTGTGTGAGTGTGGGTACCGGGGGTTGAACTCAGGACCACGCGCTTGCGAGCAGGCGCTTGTGCTGCTGAGCCATCTCACCAGCCCCCTAAAGACTTATTTTGGCTCACAGTTTTGGAGATGTCACTCCATGGTGGGCTGGCTCTGAGAAATAGCATGATGGAAGGGTATGGGGAAGAAACTTACTCAACTCATGGTATCTGGGAAATCAGAGTGGGGAGGGGCTGGGAACAGCATGTAGCTTTCCAGGTTACACCCCCCACAGACTATTTGCTCCAGCTGGCCCCATCTCTAACAGCACGTTCAGTTATTGATTCAGCCACAGATGAGGTTAGTGCCCCACGATCTATTCCCCTTCCAAACCCCACCTCACAACATATGAGCCTTTGGGGGAAATTTTTTATTCAAATCATAGCAGTGATGTGTTAGACATCTTCTTGCTTCTTTCTGGATGGGCCTGGTAGTGGCTGAGGACTTGTATTATGTGGATCTTTTTTATTGATGTTGATCTGGTGGTTTTTATTGGAGAATTTTCTGACTTTCCTAGGGTTATTGATGTCTCTGTGTTAACGATAGGTGTCTTAGTTTTTAAATACATCTCTCATTACTTGCATTTTCCTGTTCCAGAGACAATAAGCGGGTGCTTGCTTTCATCCTTTTAGTAACAAATGACTTGAGTAGTCGGCAAGGCTGATGCAGGGACCAACTGCAGTGACAGCACCGGCGGTGGAAGGGACACGGGCTCTGCAGTCCGGGTGTGCCACTGGGTTAATTCCTCTTCTGCTGGCGGTGATTTTTAATTTGAGAATGGAAATACTGCTGCCCTCTTTACCTCCCCAGATTTTTCTAAAGATCAAATGAAATGCTATAAGCACAGTTGCTAAATTTCCAGGGCTAAAGAAGGTTAGAAGTTATTATATCATGAGGATATAATGGAAAGAGGAAAGAGGTAAGAGAAAGCTTTCCTGATTCTTAGAGTGTAATTTTTGGATCTGTTTTCATTGCTTTAATCTTGTTTGATTTTTCCACTGTATTCCAAATATCAACAACTAAAGGACTCATTCGTGGGGTCAAGGAGGCCAGCTTGGGCATCTGTGAGCTGTGATTTGATACAGGGCCTGAGAAATTACCTGTATTGCAAAGATTCATTTTGATGGCACCTCTAAGCCAATATCGTCTGTGCTACCTCTGCCCGGGCACTTGGTACCACATAGATAAATTACGATAAGAATTGAGTTTCTGGGGCCGGTGAGATGGCTCAGCGGCGTAAACGCCTGCCTGGCAAGCGCGAGGGCCTGAGTTCGTCTCCTGGAACCTACATATGAAAAAAGGGCCGGTGATATTGCTCAGCGGCATGGGCCCCTGCTGATGTGTGAGGTCCTGAGTTCGACCCCTGGTACCCACAAAAAAAAAAAAAAAAAAAAAAAAAAAAAGAATTGTGTTTCTGGAAATTACGCAGATGATTTCACGTGCAATTGCCTCTTGTAAACCACTTGAATTCTCAAGAAGCAATTATAGACTTCTAAAATGGGATTTGACCCATTTCACTGCACTGCCCATTCCACAGCACTGTAGATTCAATTTATGATTGTCTTTGATAGTGAGAATAAAGTCGAAGGACCTATTGATGTTTTTCACAGACTTTGCCATGTGGGAGTTATTTTAAAGATTTAGCAGATATTAGTTGACCATGTATTATGTGCCAGGAGTCTTGCTAAGTGCTAGGAGAGAGAGGTGTCTAAGATGTGATCTCGTCACTCAAGGAGTTCATGGTCTAGTTGTCCCCTAAGGCCACCGTAATTTAAAAATATAAGAGACCAAGCATGTACAAGGGGTACTTGGCGAAGTGGGGGCATACTGACAAGCAGGGGGTCCATTATGAAAAGTCTTCTGGAAGATAGGTGCCATCTGAAGGGACCCTAGAATGGGTCTTTTGCTCATGATTGCATCTTTGCTTGATGTTTCTAAATCTTTTTACAATGTTAAAAGTAATTTCATTTGATATTACATATATTTCTAATAAAATTATATTAACTTCCTGTATATCCGGACCATGTAATGGAGCTTTATAAATCTCTGTGAAATCATATGCTCATCTCCCATTAACTTTTTGTATCCTGAGCTACCAGTGTCCAATTTAGAAACCATAAATGTTTTTAATTGTTTTTCTGAGCTGCTTTAAGAGTGGTGAGTATTTGCTTTAAGTAACGAGCAGCTCTTTCTAAACAGCTGTAGTTACAGTACAGTGGTGGTGAGCTTGTGGCATGCGTGCCTCAGTGGGCTACTGGTGTTATTGAAGGCTCTAAAATATTTGCCATCACCGGTACAGGACATGCTTTCAGGTTGCTTGAAAGGGCGGATAGGACTGTGTGCGTGTGTTGCAGGCCTATAGTCTTGAATGGACCACATTCTTGTTCTTTCCTTGTACACTCCTTGGTACAATTCTTTTTGAAGGGCTTCTGTGGCAGGCCTTTGAGCTGTGGTACTCCTGACATGGCTTATGTCTTTGAAATCCTGACATCTGAAAACAAGAAAATTCTTGTGATGATCAGGTCACAGTTCACGAATTCTCCTCTATACCTATCCAAAAAAATTCAAAGTATTTTTTAAGTAGCTAAGCTCAAGTGTCAGAAAACATGAGTGCTTTTCTTTGTGCTTTGCCCTTCACAATGTATTCTTTTTTTTTTTTTTTTTTTTTTTTTTTTTGTGGGTACCGGGGGGTCGACCTCAGGACCTCGCGCGCCAGCAGGCGCCCGTGCCGCTGAGCGATATCACCGGCCCCTTTTTCGTATGTGGGATCCGGGAGTCGAACTCGGGCCCTCGCGCTTGCCGGGCAGGCGCTTAAGCCGCTGAGCCATCTCACCGGCCCACAATGTATTCTTTTAAAAAACAGCTTAAGATGTGAGTTCTTAGATACTTGATGTATTATTCAGAACAAATTCATTTGAAGGTGCATCAAGGTGGACCTTAGTGTTGGGGCCACTTTTTCATGCTTCCTTTGTTTTAGTTCCCTCAGTGTCTGGGTCTGACAGTCTAGAATTCATGGCGATGTGCTTATTCTGTCAAGGCAAATCATCTTTGGAGGCATCACTCAAAGAAGTAGGAAGCTTGCTCTCCTTTTCTTGTAGCTGTCACTTAAAGAATTTAGCTAATGCAGCCAACACTGACTGCAGCGTCTGCACCTGTGACCCCTCCCCACACACTCGCGTCATCTCGCCTTTGCCACAAAGCAGGGAAGCAAGGCACCTGGACCCTCAGTGGTCTCCATTCCCTGAAGAGTGGCATTCCCATTCCAAAGGGGATAAGGCATTTCATGGAACTGCCTAGAAGCTACTGCTAATCTGGACAAAGTATACTCAGTAATGATTTGGAATTTGGAATCCTCTTCTTTCGCCAATTTGACTCACAACTAACATGAAATGAAATGAAGCCATGACATCGTTTATAAAAGTTCCTGAAAAAGTTGAATTAGAGAGTAGAAAAATGGAGACCTTGTGATTCATAGCCATCAGCACTGGAGTGTTGTGAAGCCATCCTCAAGCAACCTTCAAAATGTGCGTTGGTGTGGCCCCGCGTGGAGCCAATGCTTTTGACCTTGGCTGCTAGACTGCAAAATGATGCATCCAAAGTAGTGAAGGAATCAAGGAAAAGAAAGCCTCTGTACTGACCTCTTGCCTGAAAGCACAATCTTGGAGTGATGTTGGCAAATTGAAGCAGTCAGCATGATGTCAGAAAACTGCTTCGAGCGGTTACTGAATGGGAGCAGTCAGCAGGATGGTAACATTAGATGAAGGCCCCGCAAGCTGACTTCCTTCATGTTATGGCAAAGCCAGTGTGCAAGCTGCTTCCTGTCCCTTCAACCATGTGCCTGCCGCCCACTCAGCTGTCTGCTCCCTTCCAACAACACGGATCCAAGAGGGGATGTGCAGATCGGCCCTTGGCACCTCATGAAGCTCATCCTCTTGTCTTCCAAGCGGGAGTTTATAAAAACCATGAAATTATGTCACAGTCCACTGAATAAGTAAATGTGGTTTTTTAAAAAAATTCCTAACAATATTGTATGAGAAGTTTTATAGCCAAGTTTTGACTTTATTCATAAGATTTCACTGGTAAAACTTGAAAGTAGCAGAGGTCAACTCTTGGGGGTGGGGGCACAGAGAAAGAGAGGGAGAGGAAGAGGAGCGGGAGGAAAGGGAGCTTGGAGGGTCCTGATGTCCCTGGGATGATTCAGCTTGCTAATGTGTTCTTTTAGAGTGGACTTTTTTTTTTTTTTTTTTTGTGGGTACCGGGGGTCGACCTCAGGACCTCGCGTGCCAGCAGGCGCCTGTGCCGCTGAGCGATATCACCGGCCCCTTTTTCGTATGTGGGTTCCGGGAGTCGAACTCGGGCCCTCGCGCTTGCCAGGCAGGCGCTTACACTGCTGAGCCATCTCACCAGCCCTTAGAGTGGACTTTTACTGGAGGATGTTGTAGGAAGAATGCGAACCTTGGTTTTATCTCCTACTATTTTGTAAGCTTTGATAAGTCACTTGGGTGTTTTGAGCTGGGACTTAGTCTCATCATATATAAGAAGCAGGCGTGAATTAGATGAACACTCAGCTTCCTTTCAGCTCCAAACTCTATTATGCTGTGGCTCTGCCATTAAAGTGGAGGGAAAACAGCTTCCTGGGACAAACATGTTTGTGCCTGTGAGTCAGACCCACCTGGGTCTTCATCCCCTCCTCTTCCTCATTTGCTGTGTCAGCTTGTTTACCTAATGACCCACTTTCTCATCTTTCAAACTGGAATTCTGGCGTCCTTTCAGGATGTTTGGAGGTCTAAAAGGCATGTGCCAGGGAGCTAGCGTTCAGTGTTGCTAGTTGTCATGATTGGCGTTGTGATGAAGGTTACACTCTTTAAGTTTGACAGTGAGAATCCAGGGGAACTGAGCTTGGAGCACGTGGTTGAGGAAGGAGATGGTGTTGTCCAGGCCCAGTGACCTTCATAACTTTGCTTAGTGGTGGGGTCAATACCTGCAGAACATTGGGATAGAAGACTCTTCCAGTTTTATTTATAATAATAATAATATTATTATTGTTGTTGTTCTTTTCGTTGATTCTTTAAGAAAGTGTTTCAAACCAAGCCCTCTCTCTGTCTGCCTTGGTGTCCTCCAACTGCCACAAAGATAAACTCAAGAATCAGCTCCAAGAGCCACATAAATTCCATTTATTTACCTGTGTCAGTAGCTCCATTTCTCCTAACACCTGAGCCTCAAATTTTGGACACATTGTTGCTCTGTGATTTTACTGTACATGAGTAAAAACCAGTCCTTGTACTACTATACAGTGTATGCACACTTCACTTCCAACCTCATCAAAGCCACTGTTACTCTCTCCAGGTGAGGAAACCACGGCCCAAAGTGGTTGAGTAGCTCACCAAGTATTCTCAAGAATGAAAGTTGGAGGAAGCCCATGACTATTTTTAAAAATTGGATTATTCCCCCTAAGATTTATTACATCA
Source organism: Erethizon dorsatum (assembly GCA_028451465.1). Lineage (NCBI taxonomy): Eukaryota > Metazoa > Chordata > Mammalia > Rodentia > Erethizontidae > Erethizon > Erethizon dorsatum. The sequence continues at coordinate 26,366,074 of CM051838.1, read as the reverse complement.
TATAACATCAAAACACAATTTTTTATTTTTATTCTTTTTTTTTTTAATGTGGGTACCAGGAGTCGACCTCAGGACCTTGCGCTTGCCAGCAAGCGCTTGTGCCGCTGAGCGATATCACCAGCCCTTGTTTTTATTCTTAAATTATAAATTTAATTGGACTAAAAGTAGTTTTTCCAGTATTTTGAGATATTTTCAACTCAGTTATCACTAAGTTATCTAAAGATACCCTGAATAGGTCATCTCCAAAATAGCTTTGACATTGCTAACTAAAATATTTTGCTAAATCAACTCATTTTAGAGATGAAAAAGCAATATTTTAAGTATCAGACAGTAAACCAGAGGCTGAATAAGGATATAATTTTGGACTCTGAGTTTTCCATCTGCTTCTTAATCCCCAAGCTACTTGAGTCCTAAATTTATTTGGGATCTGAACCTATATTTGGTCTTGCAATAAAAATAACAAAAGAAAAAAAAGCCATTTTAATGATGGCAGGGATTAGGATCTTAAATTTTTTTAGCCTCAAATACAACCACTGTGGAAATCAGTGTGGAGACTCCTCAAAAAACTAGGATTAAATGTCCCATTAGACCCAGCTATTCCCCTTCTGGGTATTTTCCCAGAAGAACTAAAAACATCATACCACAGCAATATATGTGCAGCCATGTTTATAGCAGCACAATTTATAATAGCTAAATCTTGGAAACAACCCAAATGCCCATCAACTGAGGAATGGATAAAAAAGATGTGGTATTTTTATACAATGGAGTACTACTCAGCTATAAAGAAGGATAACTCGAGGCTTTTATAGGTAAATGGATGCAACTTGAGACCATACTCGTAAGTGACATAAATCAGACTTGCATGTATAAACATCATATTGTCTCCCTAGTGTAAGAAACTGAAAGAGTAAATATGATCCAAAATCTTCAATAGATATTGTGAAAGGGAAAGAAACTGCTCAAAAGGAAAGAACAACTGAGATGTGGGAAAAGAGAAAAGAAGGGAGGGAAAAGAAAAAAAAATATATGTACACAAGATAGCTAAGATATTTATACTGCTAATTTCTATTCGTACATTAAAAAGAATGGTTTGTGCTTATATTGTTTGATTAATTTATCATGCCTATATCTTGAAATCTGAGTAACCACTTTGAAGATAACAATATGCAATGTATTAACCATTGTTACTCTCCTATTACCTTGTTTTGAAATTCTGTATAGTTTTTATTGTTTTTTTCTCTTTAAAAGAAAAAAGAGAAAAAAATGCTTTCAATCAACTTTATAGCTCGTTTGCCTGAAAATGTATTTTTCATTGTTCAATTCGTTACTATACAGCATGTATTTTTTTTTTTTTTTGTGGGTACCGGGGGGTCGACCTCAGGACCTCGCGCGCCAACAGGCACCCGTGCCGCTGAGCGATATCACCGGCCCTTTTTTCGTATGTGGGATCCGGGAGTCGAACTCGGGCCCTTGCGCTTGCAAGGCAGGCGCTTACGCCGCTGAGCCATCTCACCGGCCTTACAGCATGTATTTTTAATGCTAATCAAATTCTTTATGGCTCCTCTCAAATCTTGAAGAACCTGATTTGAACAGTGAAAGCATAATGTAGCTGAAGTTTATGGGTGTCATTTGAGCTGAGCATTCCCATAAAAAGGCTATAATCATGATTATGATTAAATGTATTTAGGAAGGAAGATAGCACTGTTGCTATGTCAATTAATAGAAGAGATGATCAGTGCCAACCCTGGTAAGCAGCAATAACAGTAGCCAATCCCCAGCATTGTAAGATCCCAGTGATTTGTAAAGTATGGACCACCGTTCATTGAAATATATCTAAATCTACTATATTACATGTGTTTTACAAATAAAGTTCTGCCTAGCCTTGTACTCTATGTTATTGGGCAAAGTCTGCTGGTTTATAAATCAGAGACGTAAAAAACATAGCAGGTGTTATGCACAAATTAACTTTTCATTGCAGGAATGCAGCGTAATAAACAATCCCTGAATCTCACTGGCTTAAGATAACAAGGATTTATTTCTTGCTCATGGCACGGCAGTGGGGTTGTGCCTCAGGTGTGGGTCCAGTTCAGAGCCGCACCACAGTGTTTTGTTCTGAGATTACCTGTGGCTCCTTCTCCGTATGGAGGAAAGTGTAAATTCCAAGAGGCAAATGAAACATGCAATACTTACAGCTAAGAATCAACACATGTTCACTTCTGCCCATGATTATTGGTGGAAGCAAACCAACATCAATAAGGTGTTGAAGTATTTGCTATGGTTCACTCCACAGTGGACCCCGATAAAAAAATATGGACGGATGAACATCTGAGCAAATAATATGATCTAGCAAATGTAGTGATGAGTCGTTAAGTTTTCTGGAGACAGAAAGAAGGTGGGGCCATAAAGTTTATAGCTCTTCTCTGAACTGTGCTCGTAGCAATGCTGTTTCTAGTTACAATATGACTTGGCTGCTGTTGGCCTATGTTCCTAGCAATCTGAAGGAAAAGTGGGATGGGATAAGAGAAAGAGGAAAGGAGATGATAAATGAGAAAATTCTAACTGATAAAGAGACTTGTATTTATGGCAGCAAGAGATGCTTTATTGAGGTGCACTGCAGAGCCAGGGAGCCCCTGAAATCTGGGACTGTCCCGGAGCCTGATGCTACTCTGTTTATTAGTGCACGTTTTTCTTGAGTAGCTCTCAAATTCATGGCACTGAGCTAGACACTTTGAAGAAAAAAAGGAGGTCATGGGCAAAATTAAGAGAGGGCTGAGCGAATCTAAGTGGGAAAATATGTTCTGTAAAGGGCACGTGACAAAAGAATGGGTGGAGTGACAGAGACTGAGGTTTAGGTGCTGAAGTTACTGAGGAAAAGGGAAGTTAGAGAATATCTCTGATGAGAATGGGAAAAGTATGGTGCAGGATTCAGTAACTCAGTCATTTAGGAAATATGATCATCTAAGAAAAAACAGCTATGTTACATGTCAAGGATACAGAAGAGAAGAAGACACAGTCTGGATGCTGAAGCAACTGATGTAGAAATCATACAGGTGACTAGAAATTATTGGGAATATATTGTAAGTTCAGAAATAATGGTGAATTTCAAGAGTTCCAGGAAAGTCACGTAACTCAGGCCTAAGAGGGTATTAGAAGCTTTGAGGACATGCTGACATTAAACTAAGGTCTTAAGATTATGAGATGGACTTCAAAGCAAGAAAAATATAGGTGATCATAGAGCAGCAAAGTTTAGAAGTGATGACAGTGACCAAAGAGTCTACAGTGTTGCGAAAGGCTGAGAGAGGAAGAAGAGATAACTACTGAAAACAGAACTAGTGTTGCTTGGTGATGTTTCAGTGAAGGTTTTGGAGGTGACAAAGAACTCAACCAAGAATTTTTCCAATATATCAGTAACTCCAAGGGATAGTAGAGTGGTCTACTAGGGTACTCAGGAAAAAGGGAGGGTGAGGCTCGGTCAGTGTAAACGTGTGTGTGATGTTAAATCCATCTTAGGCCATAGCAAGAGGAGGATAGGAGTAAAGGCCTTGCGTATGCTCATGACGTCACCTGGAGTCTTATCTTTACTTCTGGGAAGATGTTATTCAAGGTCTCTCGAGAAACAGAACCCACGAGAGGAACTTACATATTTATGGAGATTTATGATGAGGAATTGGCTCATACGATTTGGAGGCTGAAAAGCCCCATGAACTGATGTCCGCAGAGATAAAATTCCATCTGAGTGTGAAGACCCAACAGCCAAGGGAGCTGAGGGTGCAAATCCTAGCCCAACCACAAGAGAAGCGAGGTGAGATGTTCCTGCTCCCTTAGGCAGGCAGGAATCAAAAGACAAATTTCTCCACCTTCCAATCTTGCTATATTCAGTCCACAAAGGATTGGATAGCGCAACACTGGGGGAGGCAATGTACTGAATCGATAGATTCACATGCTAGTGACCAGAAAGAATGTTTAACCGGGGACTCCCTCAGCCAGTCAAGCTGATAAATACAATTAACCGACAGAGAGAAAATTCTTTTAACAGTTGTGTGATGAACCAGTTGAAGTATGCAGATGTCAAAATACTTTTCACTAGGGCTGGCCAGTTAAAGGGTTTTTTGTACACCTTGAAGCATGACCTGTTTAATTGGGCAGAAATGGAACACAATTTTTCTCATTTCCAAATTTTGTTTATACTGTACTATAGTAAAAAAAATATTGGGAGTATTTTTCTTTCTTCCTGCCTTATGTAAATCCTACTCATCCTACAGCATTGGTTAAATGTTACCTCCTTAGAATATTTCCTTACTTCCAGATTCCATTTGCCACCATTATCTCAGAAACTTAGGTTCTATAAAATTCCTTTTTGATTTTGTCATTTTCTATTTTTAAATTTAGTAATTATTTCATTAAAGTGTGTCCAGCCTCTTTAAGTACTATGAATATTCTTGAAAGACAAGGGAGCATGTCGTACATATTTTTTACCATTGGCTTTTGAGCATGCGGATTTAAAGTATTTAAATGAATGAATAGGGAGAGGAGGTGACTAAAAGTATTTGGTGAAGAAGTAATGTGTGAAATTAGGGATAAGGGTAATCTGTTATAGTCTTAAAGATGACTGTCCTAGAGAGAAGAAAAAAATTTCTTCAGAGCTGTAACTTCGAATCTTATTAATATTTAACCACTTTCCTTCACCTTTGGGTTGCTTTTATGTCCCTCTATCATAAGAATTTTTAAGACTTTGATTTTGAAATATTATAAATATTGTGATTTTAATATTTTTGGTTCCTTAGCTACAAGTGTATTCAGAGTACTTTTCTCATTATGGAACAAGTTTGTTGGGAATCTTCTAAATGCTTAATCATAGCTCAGGCAACTTAGTTTAGCTTAGAAATAAAGAAATACAGATACATCCAGATTAAGAAGAAGTGTGGAGTTCAAATTTTAGGCACTGACACTTGATGAAAGGTGACTTTAGTCTCAGAGGATGTTGGGCTGTTTCTAGAATCTCTGCCATATTCAAGCAACAGCTATGTTAACGCCCAGTGCACTGAACTGGCACAATCTGAAAACATGGGCCTAGAATTTCAAGGGTTCTTGTGCTACTGCTTCATTCTGCAAATTAGGAAGCATAAGAGGCTCGTTAGAATCATGGACCAGAGTGTCAGGGCTCCAAATTCTCAAACCAAGACTTCTTTCTTTTGGTATAGAGGTACTATTTGTTTCAGTGGAAACAATCCAGTGAGATTCGTTTAACCTCAGACATCGACTCACATTCGTCACGTGTTTCTGTGGGGGATTTTGGCAAGTTACTTTCTATGCGAATGCTTCAATGCCCTTGCCTATAAAATCAATGTAGTATTTGCCATCTCATGATCTCTAGACAATACTGGAAAGATTAATGAGCAAGTGCTTCCAATAGATACTACATTCCTCATCTGTAAAATGAGGAGGTTGGTTGAACTAGATGATATTTAACATCATTTCCATCTGTAAAGAGACCCACAAGGACAATATTATGTAAGAACACTACACCTTTACTTTTCCTTGTGAATTTGAGTTCATCGCCTTGAACTCAACCCACTGGAGCGGGCTTCTTACTGCTTCAGCTCGGCGTGGGCGGTGCTGCTCTGCACTCCTCTAATTGCTCTGGTGTGCTGCTTGTCTTCCTATTACTATGAATGTCTTCTTTCATTTGGATGAGTTTTTTTGCTAGTGGATACTGTGCTTAATCTTTGTTTGTAACACAGATGCCTAACATGGCATCTTATTGGATTCAGATCAAAGTAAAGTATATTAAATGGAAGAAAAACAGAAGATTCTTTCAGCTTCATAAGGATGCTGGTGATGATGTGTTATTGTATAGACAGAAGTGGTCCATGCGTGTTAGGTTCTTGGTTATTATGATTAATTTTAAGTTAGGAAAACCTTGATTCCTTGAATTATTACTGTGTCACACCCTGGATTAAAAAGTTTGTGTTTCAAATCAGTTATCATATTAATCAACTGTTTACACCTGGAGGTAAATGGGGAACTGTTAAGAGAGGAATACATGATCAAAGACAGCAGAAAGGAGGATGAAAAAAAAAAAAAAAAAGGGCCGGTGAGATAGCTCAGCGGCATAAGCGCCTGCCTGGCAAGCACAAGGTCCTGAGTTCAACTGCTGGTACCCGCATATATTAAAAAAAAAAGGAGGACGAGGCTGAGTCCAGGGTAGCGCTGTTTACATGAACCAAATCTGTGATCATTACTGCAATGAATATTATGGTAATTATTTGCCATCAAATTACCACTCATATTTTATATGAATATTATTGAAATATTTTATGGGCATAGTGAAAGCGTGTCTAGTTTTGAAAACATATTAATTAAAGACCTGAATAACACATACTTTAATCAGTTTGTTAATAAACAGGAAAATAAAACATGCCTATCTGGCTTCATTTCATTTCAAGACATTCTGTTAAAGACATTTAGAAATTTCTATAAATGAATCCCTAACAGATAAAGGAGTTGAAAAAACTCGAAGTGGAAATTTATGAAGTCTTGAAAGCAGTTTTCTAGTGTTTAGATCGATACTAGCCAATGTGAAACTGAAGATTAAATACAGATTGTAAGGAGTTGGATTTTCACTGACTGTAAAAATAATTTATTAGAATGGAGACCAAACTGTAGCAGGTAGGAAGGTAATTTTCAAAGATTCAGGTAGTGCTTGGGCAGGATGACCTTTATTGCTCCTTCCAAGCCAAAGATTCTATAAATGGATGAAAACCCAATAATGAAGAATGTGCTAATGATACACCATAGTGCCTTCTATTTTAAAAATGCATACTTTAAATGTCAATATGGTATTTGTTTTCAATTCCTCCAACTTTTGTCATAAAAAATGTTCATGTTGCCATTTTTCATTCAAGCCTCTAATGATAGGCTGTGACCTTTTTCTGGGGTAGCAAAGGAGAGAGGCTGAATCTGTCTGAATTCTTGTTAAAAAGAAGTAATGCAAATAGAGGTTTCATTTCCCCAGAAGCTGCTGACACCCTCTGAGGATAATTAAATTGCAGATGAGAAAAATACCTATGATTTATTTTTAGTAGGTCAGGTTGGAGAAAATAAAATACACCTGACCTTTAAGGTTTTAGGTTTGTAGGGGAGTTATTAGTAAAGTTGGTATGACTTTATATTTATATTTTATATTATAATTTCCACCACTAGCATCCCTGTTTTCTCAGATGGAGACTTCAAGGCAAATTATAGACATGTGATTAAGACACTATACAGCTGAAATTGCAATAAAAATTTGCAACAATAGGCATAGATGTTATGGTCCATTTATGAAGAAATAGCCTTAGAATTTGTAATTGTATGTGTGTATTGGCAAATAGTGTGAGGAAATTGATTAGGAAGAGGAGTTCCTTCCAAACTTGGCAAATGGCTGGCAGAGAGCAGTCTTCATGTGAACTGGTCCTGGTGTCTCTCTTTTTAAGTAATTTTAGTAAACTTGTGTCAGTGTAGCGTTATTGCATACTTTCATCAATCCTTCAAAAGAGTTTAAATGTTCCATGTATGTACTCAACGTTGTGGCATTTTCTTCTCCTTTTTAGAATGTAGATGGGAAAACACTTCGTTAGGATGCTAGCTTCAGCTCATCCAATATGAAATGTTTATTACTTCTTTCCTTAGGTGTGTGGGAAGATATAATGTAAATTTGGAAGCAAGTTGTTATCTTTACAAAATCCATTAAACTTTTTCTTTATAGGTTGCCTAGGGGACATGAGGAGGGGAATTTAGAAGACAGGTGCTTATGACTTAGGGGAACTTCTCATGGATAGTAGCTTGCAGAACTGTTTAGTGTGGGTGACTGGTATGAGTTCCAAACTCAAATATGGGTTTTGGGAAAGGGAACTGTGATTCTTCTTTCCAGAAAAATCTAAGACTAGTTAGCTATGTTTAGTATAGGAAAAATTAAAGAACTAACTGTTGTTCATTTTGAGTTCAAGAATAACAACTTTGCATGTGAAATTCCTTTGGAGAACCTAAGTAACTTAGATAAATACTGTACAATGTAAAGCTAGAAGAAAGCTAGGAAAACACCAATTTATTTGTTTTTTTAAAAATAGATAACAGGAATGGGTGAGAACTAAAATTTAATATTTATGGTCTGCCCCAACTCCAATCCAACACACTAGCGACCTGAGGATAGCTGCAGGAGGGAAGGAAGGCTCTGTGATGGCCACACGGCACACCCTTAATTTAATGTCTAAGTATCCCTCATAGGGAAAAACTGAAATTGTCAGAAATATATTAGAAATATCAGGAATATACCAAATAGGGCTGGTGAGATGGCTCAGCGGCATTAAGTGCCTGCCTGGCAAGCACGAGGGCCCGAGTTCGACTCCTGGAACCCACATATGAAAAAAGGGCCGGTGATATCGCTCAGCGGCACGGGCGCCTGCTGGCACGCGAGGCCCTGAGGTCGACCCCTGGTACCCACAAAAAAAAAAAAAAAAAAGGAAATATACCAAATAATCTGTACAGATTGTGAATCATAGTCCTAGCTCAAAAAAAATTACAAATAAAAAAGTTACAAATTTTCCGTGTAGTTGGTAGAAAGATTCACCTCTACCCCACCAATCTGTATTGTCTCCCCACTTGCTTTTGTTTTTCTCATACCACGTCTGGGTTTTCCTGAGTGTGAACATTCAGACTAAGCTCCTGCTGTCACTACTTGTGCTATTGCTGCCTTGGCCCCAGCAAGGCGCCTCACGCTTCCTGGGTGATAAATATGAACCACTGTCTTCCTGTGAATTTAAGTTCTTTGATTCTCACAAAAACCCTGTGAAGTCAGCAGTTTCATTATCCTTTCATAAATGAGGACTGAGGCTTAGAAGGATGTGAACCACGCAGTTTACGTACTTATATACCATAGGTATGTATAACATTTCTTTATCCATTTGATGGGCATATAGGCCACTTCCAACATTTAGCTGTTATGAATTGTGCCACTATAAACATGGATATGCATATATCACTGTGATATGATGTCCTTAACTCTTGTGGGAAGATACCCAGAAGAGATACAGGTGGGTTGAATAGAATTTCCATTTTTAGCTCTGAGGCTGGCTGTCATGTAAAACCCTTTTAATATTTACCTATGTTCTCCTAACTCCCAGGGTAACCCTATAGATACATACATACAAGATACATATATTAGTAATTATTAATTAAACAACTATGTCTATTATTGAATGAAAATTTTGGGACACAAAAATTAGCACATTCCTTTGGCCTAAATGGGGAGGAGAAGGGACGAGAATATGAGTTAATAACAAGGCCTATTGTTACTGTCCAATGTCTACGCTTCACCAGTGACTTTGTTGTGTGACATCCAGGGCCCTGTCATTTTCAAGTGTTCAACTTTAAGCTGCTCATGCTTTCTCTGGCTTGACTTTTTTAAGTTTGGGGTCTAGCATTGAATTGAGACTCATTTGTTTCTTAAACACACAATGACTATATAGGAATTTTAGTAGGCTAAGAAGCAATGCCCCTTTTGCCCCCACTTCTGTTCAGAACCAATTCATATGGACACAAGGGTCTGATAACTGGAGACAAATAATGTTTTGTAATAACTATAAAGTTATTCAGAGATTGTGACTGAGGTCAGCCAAGTAAGTTTGCTAATACATGCTCTTCTCCAATGCCATTTACAGCCCTAGGAAGCTGCAGACCATGGAGCCAGCTCCTTCTTACTGCATGGTAGAGTACATACTCTCTGTCTCATATGTAGATCTTGAAGAAAAGCAAATGAGAAGAGCTAAGCATGGCTAGTTAATTCTACTCATGCCAGGCTAGAGGAGTGGCCAGAGGGAGGGGATGCCAGGAGTGTCACACTAGTGGTGGTCCCTCTGCAAGGAAACATGGTGAATGTGGAACAAAGGTTCCCTCTAACACATTCGACCTGAATAAAAATGTGGTTAAAAGACCTTAGTCAAATGGAAAGCCACCTACAATTCTAATACAGAGAACTTAGTTTGATAACACAGGACCAAGTGTTGTATAGTGTTCCGGAGACAGATTCCCAGAGAAGGTGACACCAGCAGACTCTTGAAGAAATAGGAGTTTTCCAGGTAGAATGGGTGTGTTTATGTGCACTGTGAGATGTTCTGGTAGAGAAACAACACACACACAAGTTCTGTGGTGTAATGTGTTTGGAGAACTACAGTGTTTCGGTGTTACCGCAGTGTGAGCTGTTACAGGTAAGACGACACCAGAGTATGAGGCTGGGTGGGAGACACAGTTCTTTGACTTCCTTTCCCCTGCTCCTGAGGTTGTTTATGTTTGGGGACTTAAAATTTATTCCCTATGGAGAGGAGACCAGAAGTGCATTGCGGGGAGGAAACAACTTCTAATGTTCTAAAACCAAGTAGGATAACCATGTTTGACAACGATTAATTGTATACATATCCACATAGCTAGGATAGAGGATTTGGAATGTTTCCAACACAGAGAAAGGATAACTATCCAGGGGGATAGATTTGCCAGTTATCTTGATCTGATCATTACCCATTGTACACATGTAGTGAAATAACACACTGAACCCCATAGATACATACAATTTTATGTGTCGATTAAAAATTTTTTAAAAACAGTAAGAATCTTTTTCTCCTTTGTTTGCCCATTAACCTAACTTCACACTCACTGCTGGAGAGATTCAAAAGGTATCTTGGCTTAATGTGTAGGCTGATTTTATTTTTTCTTCGTTCATTTCAGTCTCAAGTGTTTGAGACTTCTTGTAACCCCCTTCCTGTCTTGTACTTCCAGGAAAATCAGATGCAATTATGGAAAAGGTTGAAAATGGGAAGCAATCAGTAGTTCAGGAATACTATTAGCTTTTTCTAATTTAGGCTCAATTTTTTTATTTATATGGTAGTTAGAAAATGGCCATTGTTTTGGTAATTAGCAGTGATTACATACCCTGCGCCCAGACAACATGGCTGGCTGTTTACTGCCACCGTCACACTGATAAGTTCACAGGTTAGGTGGGTGCTAACATCATGGCCTTTCAGATACGAACACAGACTGACCTCTGAGGGCGGAATGATAGCCTACTTCATCGCTCTTGCATGCTGATAGAATCATATCCTGCTCTTGGAAGGGTTCATTCATCACGGAGCAGGTCAGATGGCTTGGCATGCTGAGCATCTCAAATTTATACAAACTGAACAGGTTGAGGACTTGGAGAACATGTCCACATTTCTTAGTTCTGTTTGGCATGTTAAAATTTTCTATGCCAGAGTAGCTGAAAGTTATGTTTTCCATCTTGATTCATTATGCAGGCATTTTTAAAAAATAAAGAATCGTTCTTCTTGATAGTCACTTGTAATAATATAGTGGGTGGTAGTTTATAAAATATTGTAATGTCTACATTACAAAACGTGTTGACAAAGTTTATTAAATGCTTATGCATTCGGAACAAATCAGTAAGATAGGGCAACAGTTGTTTTCTCCATTTTACCAGATTGGAAAGTGAGGCTTAGAAAAATTGAGTTATATCTCTTAGACCACTAATAGAAATATAATATGAACTACGTATGTAATTTTAAATTTTCTACTCACCATATTGAACAAAGTATAAAGGTATAATTTATTTTAATGTCATTTAACCTAATATGTCAAATGTTACAAATTTTGCTTGCAATCAGTTTAAAAATTATTGAGATATTTTGTATTATTTCATTCCTAAGACTTCAAAATCTGGCTTTTTATCATAAGAATGAAGGGGCACATCCAATAATCTCCATTTAGTGTGAAATGCTTATTTACATGCTTTTGTGTAAGGAGAACATTACAGATGAAATCAAGAGTTTACATGTAACCGTTTCCTAGTATTTTTCTTTGCTTTAGACCTACTGTTTTCAGTCCAGGCATGCCAATGTTTCATTCCTATTGATGGTTTAGTGTGGGTGGAATGGGTGAGTGGACATTTTTATTGACTAAATGAAAGAGAGGCCTTCTTGAGATTCATCTTCTGCTCTCCTGAAATAGCAGCTACATTTTCCAGGTAGCTAGAAGGGAAAATCTCCCCTCTTTAGTCAGCTGCTGCAGAATGTTTTTGCTGTAATGGTTTAAAGATTTGAAAACACTTTTTCCCACAAGAGTGGGAAACATATAATCCATGCTTAAATCTAGGAGGCTCCACTTTCCCCCAAAACCAAACAATAAAATCCCAAATACTTTTGTAGAAAGTAACTTCCAGGGAAAGAGCATTTGGAACTTCCAGATAAATTAAGAGTCTTGGTATGTTCTAGTCTTTCCAAACTAAGCTCTGAGCTCCTCTGTTTCCAAGCATTTATGCAACCATTCCTCTGTGCTGTTGTGTACCGTCCGTAGTCACCTGCTGGAACTGATCCATCTCGTACACATCTGTGGTCTTTTATGAAACTTCTAATTCCTCTCACTAGAATTAACATTTTTTTCCTCCTGGGCTTCTGTAATGGTTTGTTCTCAATTCTATTATTAAAAATAATTACTTTGTCTTCTATGGTATATTAACTTGAACCAAATGCAGTTTGTGTGTGTGTGTGTGTAGATGAAAACATTCACCTTCACATGCTTCAACTTATCCCAATTAATTTGTAGGATTCTGAACACACATACTTACATATATCTACCAGATCAGATCTAGGCTTGATTAATTTGGAATTTCCCGCAGCATCCTGGGTATAATAGCCTTTCAAGCATGGTTTGTTGAATTGAAATAAGAATAAAACACATACTGAGGAAACAGAATCATATGAGCCAACTCTCTTCCCCAAATAAGTCACAAATTGCGTGTGCCTTGCAGTTCAATTGCATAGGAAAAAAGAACTCTGAACAGGAGGTTCTGAATTTCAGAGAAACTGAGAGGCTTCGACCCAGTGCTTTGATATGTTAATTTAAGTAGAAAATGTTGAGGGAATCTGCAGTAACCAAATTTTAAGTTTTTCTTATGGTAGTTATAGGCAAGGATGCCATTGTATTGTCTATTACCATGTATATAATATTGTTTTGCTTAAAAAAAATAAACTGAATTACTTGAGGTGAAATCTTTAATACATGGGAAGAAAGCCAGTGTCCTTAGTACCAAGATGACAAGTCTGATTGATTTGGCAAACTGAACCAACAATGGACAATATTTTGTTTATTTTATTTGTTTTGTGGGATAAAGGCAAAATAGGGAAATAGCATCGTATTATATTCTGTTATATTTTTATATTGAGAATTAATAAAATCATGTTCAAAAAGCCAGGCAGCTTCAAAATCAATGAACTATTCTTTGCATGTGTTAATTTTTCCATGTAGCTGTTCAGCATAAGGAACTGGATTGTGCCACTGGTGGTTTTTGTCACTTATCTGCCCCCAAAATAATTGCACTAAAGGTTCAGATAGAAAGAGCATCTCATGGATTTAATGCATCTGACATGAATTTTGGATATGAAGCTACTATGTCCAAGTTTGAAACTTTGAATTTGAAGATCTCTGAATTCTCAGCATAGGCTTTGGTCTCACACTGTGGCTAAACAGTGTGAATCAAATGATATAATGTTCAGATCTTGTCTCGGGCAGCTGGGCATCACCCCTGAGGCCATGGAGAGGATACTGTGTTTGAATGAAGACTAAAGTCTGGGACCTGTGGCCAGACTTTCTTTCAGAAATGAAGGACTTAGTCCTCAGCTGCTGGAGAAGTGGTGAGAGCAGACATCTTCAGCTCACAGCCCTCTTTGTGAAGTGCCCTACCTGAGAGACCTGCCTTGCTTGAGGTATTGCCCCTTCTGGGGCATCCTGCATGCTGCAGATGCCGGTGTGGGGTATAAAGGCCTGCCCTTTGCAGCCCAGCTCTGGACCAGAAGATTCATTCCCCCTAACCCAAGGGAGTGAGCTGAGGTCTTTGCTGGTTAAACTTCGGCCTCCATCCAATCCTTTTGTTCGCTCTGTTCCCTTTTGTTTCTTTACACAAATATCAATCCTAAGAGTGTTCCCAATAAATTTCTCACATAATCACTTCTGTCTCAGAGCCTGTTTTTGCAGAACCCAACTTATGACAATATCCAACTTAGGGAGAGAGATGTACTGAGCTTACAGAGACTTGTCCAACTCTGGAGCTGAGGAAAAATGGCTAATTCCCAAGTCCTTCCACGCCATTGCTGAGGAGGCCTAGACACTGCAGTCCATTGCTCATGGTTGCCCAGTATCCCAGTAGGGACTTGAATTCTCATGGCTTTCTCCTTTGGGCTGTGGAGTGGAGCAGAAGTTCTGTCTGTTCTTTGTATTCCTGTTTTATCAGTTCCATTGAGAGGTCACCTGATTGTCTAATCTGTAATTGCTCCAGCAAGTCAGTTCAATTGAGTGGTTTCTCAGATCCAGAAAATTTCCATAGATAATATACAAATTTGGGCCTGAGGGTGTCCTGAAGATAGTCTAAGTTGTGGCAGGAGTAGTTGTAGTTTTACCTGGCATTTGGAATTTATTGCAAAAGACTTGAAATCCCAGGGTCCTTCCAGAGTTCATGGGTGAATGTCGGAATAGGATCTGAATTATTTTTCGGCCATCTCATGCAGGCTGAGTCTTCCAGTCTGAGAGTCCAATCTGTGGGCTGAAAAGGCTTCCCTTGAGTTTGTGGTTTGCTGTACTGACCAGACCACTGAATGGTCCATGTCCCGTGCATTTGAGTGACCTCCGTATGACAAGAGCAGCAGTTCCAGGCTCGGCTTGTTCTCCACGCTGCTGTTCTGCTCATCAGAGCCCTGCTTCCATCTTGAGCTCCTTCCTTCCTTCCTTCCTTCCTTCCTCTTTCTTTCTTCTTTCCTTCCTTCCTCTCTCCCTCCTTCCCTCCCTCCCTCTCTCCTTCTCTCTTTCTCCTTTCTTTTCTGTGTTCTGAGACTTTTAGGATTCTCTTGGAAGACTGCTATTAGTCGTTTCTTTAAAATGTAGCCCAACTCTCCTGACTGGGCCAGTCTTTCTGTCGGGAGAGTATTAATATAGCCAGCCTTCTCTGCACTTGGCCAGGGGATACCCATTGCCTTTGCTTGTCTGGGCAGCTGGTGAGAACAGATTGGAAATGATGAATCTGGAGACCGAACACTCATGGGACAGTATGGATAAACATGATGCCCTCTTTCTATTGTTTTGGAAGTTATCTTTGGAAAAAGACAGGAAATTAGGGATTTTTTTTTTTGTGTGTGTGTTTGTGTGTGTGTGTGTATGCATGTGCATGTATGTGTGTGTTCTAAAAGAGCAGGAATGGGGTTCATTGAGGAAGTTAGGAGGCAGAAGAAGAACTTCCTAACAACTATTGTCTTGAATCTAATGGGACTATTTTGGTAGTTAATGGGTTCCATTTGTTTATGGGGTTCAAATATAATTAAGGTATGTACTTATCTGAGATATTTTGCTTTGGATGGAGACCTGGCTGGGGTATACTGCTGTGTCAGTGCTCCCCAAGGAGCACACCTCCTGGTGTTTATGCCCAGTGCAATCCTCTTCTTATTGATGCTGAGCTCAGCTGTGTGACTTGCTCTGGCCAGTGGTACATTGGCAAGCATGACACAGTGGTGGCTCGCCAAGGGCTTGCACATTGAGCGTGTCACCTCAGAACACTCCCTCTTTGTTATAGCAAAGCTTGGGCTACCGGACTCAATGGTGACAGGCTCCCAGATGAGGCTGAGCCCCCAGGTGAATGAAGCCACCTGGTGATTTCAGCCATACCATCAAGAACAGAAAAATAACCTAGTTCAGCTCAGAATGTTGAGAATGATAAATAACTGTTGTAAGCCACTGTGTTTGGGAGTGGCTCATGAAGAACAGCGGTACACAGTGGAAATACTGAATTACATCATCTCTGGGAGTCTCACCGACTCTTCTACTCTCTAACCGTAAATAGCAGGGGAAAGAAGTTGAATAGATGGAAGGCATATGTTTGCAAGCCACCCTCCGAGATGCTATGGTTCACTCCTTTGCCTTCAGGAAATGCACTATCTCTGCTTCGTGCCAGTCCAGCAAGACATCCATTTCTCCCCCGACAGCACAACTTGTTATCCACGCTTGCTGACTAACGCTGATTATCTGGTTAACAGCGCGGATCTAGAGATGGTATCCTGGCTCCAAGTTGAAGTGAGACCGAAGGTCCCAAAGTCTCCCACAAAAACATTTCTGAATATTTAGTGCATGTTAAATGCAATTTACTCAACATTGGTTTGCTACATGGCTTACTTATCTATTAAGTGAGGTTTCCACAGCCATTTAGTGGGAGAAAAAGAAAAAAATAAGCAGTAAAAATCAATGTGTTTTTTTTAATAAATTGGATCAAATTTCATATTTGCAATTTCCTTAAATGCTATTATCTGGCTTTCTTTTTTAGTAAACTCTTGGTAATCAGTTTCTTTTTGTCCTTTCCACTAAAGTTTCAAATCAGCAGTACAAAGTGGAAGCATGTATCTTCCTTGATGTATTTGATTTATTTTGAATATTGGCAAATTCATTGATAAAGCAGCAGCTTGATTTCAGGTTGGCCTTTAGGAAAATTTTTATGATGGTGGTATATAAAACCATAATAAGGCTAAAATCAATACTCTACCATTTCTCTGTATAATGTATCTTCACTTATTTATTTTGGGGGCTGTAGGGAGAAGACATATGTACTTTGGATATTAATTGTTTGCTTAAAGTTGGGCAATTAATACTTTCCCATTTGAGGGTCCCTTAAAAGTTTTACTTACAAAATGGATTTAAAAAAATACTGGTATGGGCCGGTGAGATGGCTCAGCGGCATAAGCGCCTGCCTTGCAAGCGCGAGGGCCCGAGTTCGACTCCCAGAACCCACATACGAAAAAGGGGCCGGTGATATCGCTCAGTGGCACGGGTGCCTGTTGGCGCGCGAGGTCCTGAGGTCGACCCCCCGGTACCCACAAAAAAAAAAAAATACTGGTATGAACAGCATCTGTGTTCCGTTAACTCCCTGCCGTGTAGGCAGACACAGAGTTCAGCCCCGGAGTAAGCCAGTGCGGGCTGTTTCCCGTCGTCTGGACCCGTGTCCCTTACCTCACACATGGCACACCTGTCATCTAAAAGGAAACAGAATGAGAGGCCAGGGCTGTCCCAGGGCACAGTCATCACTGCTTCTGGAAAAGTTCCTCAGAAGGGAGGCTCTGTTTCCAGTTTGAGGGGCATGTCCCCAGATGCAAGAAAAGTGTACATTAAAGCACATCTCTTGAAGTATGATGGGAGAATGAGAACAGGAAGCTGGCTCTTTTCCTCACATGCTAGTTAAGGACAGTGGTGACACTGTTCTCTACAGCCCACATTGGCATCAAGAGACTGTGAGGGGTCACTGGCAGTCGGGAGGGGCTGGTGCAGTGGGGGCCCAGCAGCTGAAGGCCTTTAGGACTGGACCTGCACAGAAGCAGGAGGGAAGGAAGGTGGTCTGGGCTTTGGTCCAATCAGTCCTGGAGAGCAGGCCCCAGGGCTGGCCTCCCGTGCGCCCTGGTGCTTCAGCTCCACCTTGCTGCAGCTTTGGCATGGTTTGGGCATCTTACTGAGTCATTCAGGGCCGTGAACAGCTGCATTTCCCATAGAGGTCCTATGCTCTCATAAGCCCCCTCCTGCAACCAAAATGAGAACCCATCACTGGTAAGGAAGACCACAGTCCTCCTTTCCTCTGTCAACCCCTTTTCCCCTTGGCAGAGAACTTGCGGCCCCCCATTCCTTGGGTAGAGAACACAAAAGTGTGGGGGGCTTTGTGAGTCTTTTTAGGGGATGAGGACTTGACGGGATAGGGGCCATTGCCATCATTATAGAACTGACCAAAATTTGTGCACTCTGTAGAGAGACAGGAGATGTCAGGTTCTTCGCTGTTGCAAATTAAGCTGCAATTGATCTGTGGCTAAGGGGAGATGTGCTATTTTAAATGCAGAGTTTGATGAAGGAGCACACCAGAGGAATATTAAAACTGTCTTAAAAGGAACAGAATAGCTTACATATTGAGTGCTTACTGTCTTCTTGACACTTTGCTGTTATTAATTTATTCTAATAAAACTTTACAATAGATCCTGCTGTTATCCATATTAATAACTGAGACAATGAAGCAGTAAGGAAACCATGGCCAAGGGCTCAATGGCAGATTAAAGATGTCCACAAGTTATAGGATCCTCTCCCATTGAGAAGTGTCCCATCCCCTTGGACTGGTAGGCTGTTGTCTGCACTAACAGAATATGGCAGAAGTGTAACTTTGTCACTTGGGGACCTGGACCTTAAAAGTTTTACAATTTCCACCTCCTGTGTCTTGGGGCACTTGACACTGGAGGCCAGAGACACCAGGAGGAGCCCGAGGCAGTGAAGGGGAGAGGCCACTATAGATATTGATGTGGGCAAGCCTCATTGCCATAGCAACAGCTCCTGGCTGTCGGAGTCCTTTACTGAAGCCCGTGGTGCACAGATGAGCCTTTGCTGCCCTGCCCTGTCTGAATTCCTGACTCACGATTCATGCATAGAACAAATGATTGTTGTGTTAAGCCTCAGAGGGCTGTGTGAGTTGCTATGCAGCAGTGGATAAGCAGAAGAGTCACACAGCTGTTAATAAACACAGAGGATTAGCCTGGGTATTCAGGCTGCAGGGTGCTGGTGCCCAATAGTGCTCTATGGTACCTGTGTAAATTACCTGGGGTACCCTGCTATCTCAGTGCAGATAGGAACTCGCCTGCCTCTGTCACACACCGCACATGGGCTTTTCCCTTCACCAGCATGTTCTTCCTGAGGAGCCCCTCTTGCCACCAGCCATGCTGTACCCTGTGTCTGCCCACCCTTCCCCTGGAAGGGCTGCCACACAAGGAAAGCAATTTGCCTCCACTGGTCACCACCACGACCCAGTATCTTGGATAGTGCCCAGCGTGAAGGAAACACACTAAAGATTTTCAAGTGAGTGAACAGATAGATGGTAGAAATGTTTCATTTTAGGGTGAGTAAAATGGAAAATGCCTTTTGCTTTAGCCACTACCGACATTCTGCGCAGCTATGCCAGTTTACTTTCAGGGAGAAGAAAGAGGAAGATCAGATAGAAAGGGTACTGGGAATAAAATGGATTATTTATTAAAGTCATAAGAAAATTACCTGAGTTTAACCCAGGTTGGGAGAAGTCAGAATGGCAAATGATCAACAACAACAACAACAACAACAAAACCAATTGCGATGCTCTGCATTTATTGAAGACAATATTTTTTCCGGCTGCAAATCTGATAGTGAAATCTGCAGCAGGGAGGTACCAGGGAGCATGATCCCGCAGAAGCGAGCTGCTCCCCGGGAGAGGCAGCTCAAATGTGTCCCCATACAGCTTGGAAGAATTTGAGCAATGACCGGATGGCCTCCAAGAGTTACAGTGGCTGAAATAATTAAATAGGCCAAAATAAGTCATGCAAAAAAAAATTGTTTTGTTGAATACAAGAAAGATAAGATCACTAGACCTTTCCAGGAACCCTGGAGCAAAGATTTCTGGATTCTGACAAAGTATTAAGGAAATAAATCTGCACGACAGTTAGATACCTTATATAGTTAGTTGGCTGAATGGCACACGAAATGAGGTTATATCATACCACCCAAGGAGTTTTTTTTTTTTTTTTTGTGGGTACCGGGGGTCGACCTCAGGACCTCGCACGCCAGCAGGCGCCCGTGCCGCTGAGCGATATCACCGGCCCCTTTTTCGTATGTGGGATCCGGGAGTCGAACTCGGGCCCTCGCGCTTGCCGGGCAGGCGCTTACGCCGCTGAGCCATCTCACCGGCCCCACCCAAGGAGATTTTAAAGGTGACTTGGAGGAAATGAACTGTTCCACACAGAGATGGGGAGAGACTGGGAAATGCCTCCAAATAACAGCCTTTATTAGTCAACGTTTCCTGTCTGCTTGTGGTCTATCTGGAAGAAAGAGTTAAGCCTGGATGATGTAATGGATTTAAATTCTTTCATAAATGATATACAGAATGAGGAGGGATGTCACCGAGAAATTATCAGCTTCTAAAGCAATTGAGGAGGCCGAAGTTAGACCAAGACTAAATCCGTTGCAGTAGGTGTGTGCAGGGAAACTGTTCTCCTATGGCGTAGGTGAGCATGACGCTCCCTCAGGAAATCTGAACAATTCTCTGTGGGCACATAGCTTGCATTGCATGATGTGAATTTTAGAATTGTTTCCAGAAGTTGGCATGTAAAGCCAAAATTGTAGCTTTAGTCTAAAATAAAAGGAAGAGTCATTTCCTCTGAACACAAATAGCCAGAACAAATATTTCTGAGCAAAGAGGAGCTGAACAGTGTTCACTTAGAAAGCCAGAAGGTTGTGGTTAATTTTACTTCATGAATTCAGTTCTTTTTTTTCCATTTACATGTGTTGTGTCTGATAATATGACGTCAGTCACAAAGCACAGCTCATAAGAAGCACTATATATTTCATTCATTTTTGTGATCTGGGGAAGTTGGTAAAACACAAGTGTTGCACAGTCGGGCAAAGAATTGGGAACTGGTTTCCCAGAGGGCCACTTTAAGCTGTATTTATTTACTGCCGTTGGAATATCTTAACAACTCCGATAATGATCTCCTCCACTTATTTCCTTTGCTTTGTTTAACCTCCAACAGACAAAGGTCAATGTAAATCTTTAAAAAGGAAGATAATGAAGTCCTAGCATAATTTTCATGCATGTATTTCAATGAATCTTCCTTCTAGTTTATCTGGAGAAAACTGGCAAATAATTGAAATGACTTTTTCATAATCTCATATTCCATATTCTTTACTAATTTGTAGTTGCCACTGTCCAAAAAGAAAACAAAAAAGGAACTTAGAACAATATTTGTTGCATTTGTATTTCTCATATGGGCAATTATATCTCAATTCATTGTGGACATTACTTTCTAATCCAATAAATGCTACTACAGCTTTTGTGGCAGGGTAATGTTAATAGTTTAGTAATCACTGAGCTTGCTTCTAGGTGCTAGGTGGCTTTACTGGAATTGAACCATTTGATCCTGGTATCACACTACCCTCATTTCAGAGATGAGAAAATAGGGATAGAGTGACTTGGCTGACATCAGGAGCTCATGTGAGACCGACCTGGGCCGTGCACGTAGGCGGTCTGACTTCCAGGCGTGCGCATCCTGAGAAGGCTATCCCACTTCTCAAACCATCTGGCATGTGGTCATTTTGCCTTTTGCCTCCTGGTCCTTTCAACAGGATTAGTCTATCAATGTTGGAATAGTAACAGTGCACCTACTTAAAGGAAAAGACATTTTCCTCCTGTTAGGTTCTCGATGTGAACACCACCAGAATTAAAATCTTGTGGCTGGCTTGGAAGGTGACTTGTAAGAAATGGATTTCTTTAGGTGAATGTGAAGTCAAGCTGGGCAGTGGGTTGTGGATGAGTGAGGGAAGATGGCTTAGCCATAGCGGGTAGTCATGAAGGAAGTGATTCAAAAAGTTCTGATGTGCCTGTTACCTGTAATAGAAAGAAAATTAGCCATACCTATTCTGAACTGAAGTCATGTTGTTTTATGAGGTGCTATGAAATAAAATATTATTCTATTTCACAGCTGGGGAAATTGAGGATTAGAATTGGCTTCAAAGGGTTAAGGGAAATCAGAGGCTAAACCAGATTGAGAAGCAAAAATTTAGATTTATATAAAATTGAATGTGGTGAGATTAGATTTAGTGCCAGGTCATTTCATTTTACAGAGGGGAAAATGAGGCTCAGTGGTTTCATAGCTTTCTTTCTTTCTTTCTTTCTTTCTTTCTTTCTTTCTTTCTTTCTTTCTTTCTTTCTTTTGTGTGTACATATTTGCATATCAATATATACCTTACCTTGTTCCACAAAGCCCACAAAAACAAGCATGACACATTAAGATTTTTATAAGTGATGGAATTATGGTGAAGAGACAAAGGTCAGAATAATAACCAATTTTAGGTGAGGTTAGAACACCAAATTCATGTTATGAATTCTCAAACACTTTGAGGGGACCATAAATTTGGTTTTCAGATTTCTGGCAGCCAACATTAATAAATAAACATGAGCCATAGTTCCATGAAATAAAAACAAAACAAAATAAAACAATTTTTCAGAATATGCAGAATTACTTCTGGCTCTGAATTGTGTGAAAATTTATACCAAGAACTTCATAGAGATGGTCTGTTAATAAAATGAACAGTACTCAACAAATAAATACCACCAACTTCACAGCACTTATTCCATGCGGGTCGTTGGCATTATTTAACAGAATTACATAAGGGCCAAAGACACGGTCCAGATAGGAGAATACTTCTTAAGGATGAACTTCCAAATTTTAGAGACGTGAATAGGTACCTTATAATTCAGATAATTCAATAAAATAAACTTTCTGCTTCTATCCAAGGTTTTAGTTAGTATTAAGTAGCAGTAATTTTAACATTATCCTCTTCAATGAATGTCTGAAGGATGTGGACAATCTGTGTTTCCCATTAAATATACTACCATATACCCTTCTGTAATAGTGATTCTTTGAAATATAGCAAGATTTGCCGTACTCTGAGGGAGCTCTTGTATCCATTGCATACATTTACCCAGTCTAATGCTTATTCCTTATCTTTTGCATTATTTATTTTTCCATCTAGAGTTATGAATCTGCTTGGGTTAGAGTAGGAGGCCCTTCCAACTCCACAGAATGATGGACTGAGCAAGTACTGAGGAATAAGCCAAGATTTTCCCTAAAAATAATTTTGATTTTATTCTAGCACACATGAACAGATGGATGACCAAGCCCCCAAGTATGGCCACAAGAAATTTAATTTGGAAAAATTTCAAAGTGGGTGTGAACAAATGCCCACTCAGTCCATAAAAATAAACCCCAGGAAAGGATTCATAGAATTCTAAACTTTGAGCACTGTAACTTCCTACAAAGGCTCCAAGATAAAATGATTATGGAATATACCCCTTATATCTGAATGAGTTGTTACTATATACAACGACATATAAATCCAAACTGAATGTACCTTTGGTGATCATGTGCCCTGGGTGCTTGGAAAGATCTAGACAAAGCCTCTTGTCCTGGAACGATGGGCAGCACTACCTCTTTTACCACTGAAAGTGTTCTGGCTCCTCTAATGACTTTCAGTAATACTTGTAATTCCAGAAGAAGTTTACCAAAAATGTTATGTTAATGTGAAGTGTTTTTCCAGAAATTTTGCTATCATGGTTACTGGTCCTGCCTCCCTCATTTTTGTGGAAACTAGAATGATTATGAAAAAGTCTTTAAAATAACTCCAATTTTACTGTTAATTTAGAGTTGACCACCTTGTGTGTGTGTGTGTGTGTGTATTTATCTCACACATTTTAAACTTTAGAGTATTTCAGTGTTGTGAAGATCCATTATCTTGTAAAGGTCCTGAAATTGTCCGTTTCTCTCTAAAGAAAAAATTAAACCAAGTAAAGTATTTTCATTGGAAAGCTTAAATTGACCTTATTAAGATATTTTATGTTACCCCTTTAAATGGCAAATACCAGTATAACTTCCGGCAGACACACAGGAAGGTATATAGTTTGTATGATGAATGATCACGCTACTTATTTGATTTTTGTTTTTGGCGTCAATGGCAAGGAAAGCCACATACCACTTGTAACAATGGCTGTGGTAAAACAGTGACTTGTAGAACAGTAATCCAAGAAATCAAGGTTTCCGGTTTATGGATGAAAGTTTGCCACATATTAACCATTAAGTCATTGATTAGTAGATGGAGAGGATGGATCTTTAAAACACATAGACTGTATTCTGGGCACTACTAGATCATGTAAATGTGTGGGGAAGAATATGAACCCACAGTTTGGAAAGTTCCTTGAATGATTCTGCAAGACAGAAATCTTCCCCTAAGAGCTTCCTGTAGATTGAACTTGTAAGAAACAGCGAGCTATACAACCTGAGGAAGTAGCATCCTGATACAATCGTAGAGCAGGCTGTGTTTCACAGTTAGAGCAATTGACCTCAGCTTGTCCATCTGGGACAAGTATGTGGCTAAGGATCAACTTGAATCTGACTTCCCATGGTCTCTCTCACTGAACTTATACCTTCAGGAACTCATTTGGAATTAGGCCCTATTGCTATATTTAGAGGCCAGAGGCAAGCCCTTCCACAAGGATTTATTTACCCAAGTTCTTTCAGGGCACAGAGATTTAAAGTCATGAAGACTTAGCCTGACTTCTCGTATTGTCACCTTGTTTGTTTGTCCAGATGCTAAGACAACTGTAATTGTGGTTGTGCTAAAATGCAAGGCAATGCCTACGAGCTGAATTGCTCCTCCTGATGGAGAAATGACTTGTGATTGCTTTTCTAAAGACCCGTGGGACTGTTCCAGCAATAGGCAGAATTGATTAACGTCCTTTTTTTTGTTCACTCCATCCTCCTCACCTGTGCATTCCTTCTACCATCACACACTAAAGTTTATCTGCTCAGGTGTCCATCCTCCACCAAAAGACTGAATTCTAGACTGCACTCTATTTTACAGTATTAGGTATTATATGTAGAACTTTAGGTGTAGATTTGTGAAATTTATTCTATAAATAACTTGATGTACTTTATCAATGTGATTATTTTCAAGTAGTAAGTACTATTTACCCACTATTTTTAGTTTTAATAACAAACTTTCTTTTAAAAAATGTCCATACCATGTATACTTTTAATAACACATACTTCTTTAGTTATATTTTCTATTCCATCTTTAATATCCTTTTATTATTTTAAGGGTAATTATTTTATAGCATTTTCTAGTTTAGTGTGTTAGGTCAACTGCTTAGTTTTGCTAATCTTATTTGTTGGGTCTGCTAAGTCTTGCAGTAAGTCATTTTCTTGAGAAGTCTGTAAGTTTTGCATTGTGAATTTTTCAACTTTGGTTATTTTTCATCAGCTTTTGAGGGTTCTTGGTTGTGGAGGTGTTTCCTCTGAGCAGTCTCACGTTTGCTTTAGGTACATATACAAAGAGACTCATTTGTCAAGAATTATTTTTAAAGAATCAGTTTCTTGACTTCAAGGTTCTCATACCACTTATGACACCTCCTATGATGTCAATTCAGATTTAATGTGTTATTATTTTCTCCTATGGTCTTGCCTAGAGATTCACTTCCTTTGGTAAAGGGCTTTTTCTAAATCCCCACTGCGGGTTTATCGACTCCACAGCATTGGCTCTTGGTAGAATGTACCAGTCCCAGCCTGTTTCACAGCTTTGAGGTAATTGTCCTCTTTTATTCATGTGGTATTAAACCCCAACTCCTTGACCCTGGACCCTATATCATAATCTTATATCCTTTCCAAGCATCGAAGTTCCTTCTTGTCCCTTTAAAATTCTGGCTATAAACTATTCTTTATTTCTGGTGCTTGGTGATTTTATTCATTTAATTAACAGATTTTTATTGAGCACCTACAATATGTCAGGTACTATTCTAGGACTTGGGTTATATATATGAATACACAGACATAGATTTCCATCTTATGGAGTTCGTATCTGCAGCAAGCAAATAAAAGTGAAATAAAAAAGGTGAAATTTGAGCACAGTCTTAAAGAAAATGAAGGTGTAAGCCAAGCTACAGAAGGAATGTTTCAGACAGATAAAGCAGCACAGCAAAGTTTTGCGTGAGTGAGCCTGCTTCAACCCTTCTAGGAATGGCACAGTAAAGACTTTGTCTTTTGGTCTGTACTTTGAAGAGAGTAGTGACATTGTCTCACTTGTGTTCTGAAAAAATCTTTTTGGCCATAGGTTGATACTAAGAGAGTACAATTAGAGCTATGTTTGAAGGGCCTTGAAGTAGTGCAGGAACAAGATGGTGGCCTCTCACAAGCATGGCGGCCTTAGCAGTGGCAGGAAGTACAGGAGGAATTGTGCACTGGTGGATTGGTTGTGGGCTGTGTCAGAAAAAGAATCTCCTCTCCTTTTTAGCCAGCTGGGGGTATAGTATTGATTTTTATTATTTTAGCCAGCTGGGGGTATAGTATTGATTTTTATTATTTTCTTAAATCTAATATTTCTATGTGATCTTATGGGGAGGCAGGCTCAAGTTACTTCAGCCGAACATACTCTGAAACTGGAATCCAATGAAACGAGTTTTAAAATGTCATTTTCTGTTTAAATATGTCTTTAAAAGTTTTGTCACGGTGCACGCTTAGAAATTTTGGCAGTTCAAGCTCTTT
Organism: Erethizon dorsatum; assembly: GCA_028451465.1. NCBI lineage: Eukaryota > Metazoa > Chordata > Mammalia > Rodentia > Erethizontidae > Erethizon > Erethizon dorsatum. The sequence continues at coordinate 26,339,876 of CM051838.1, read as the reverse complement.
AAAGGAGGTCAGAGAACTGAATTTGTGCTGTCTAAGGCTGTTGAGCTGCTGCTGGGACCCGCGCTCACAGCAAATGATAGAGAAACAATAGCAGGTAGGGATGTGACAGCAACGGCATCTTAGAATTGACCCGCTGGCAAAGAAACAACTGCCTGGCAAAATACACAGGTGAGGTTTTCATCTCAGCCATTGCCATAACGTAGAGGTAGGGCTCATGATTTCTATTGTTTTTATCCAACAATGGAAAAAGCTCAGAGCACTTTAAGAAGGCATTTGCTCATGAGGCAGCAGAGTTCTTCCACTTGAGAAAACGAGCAAAGTATTCTATGGTGATGAGGGTGCCTCAAGTCTCTTTCTTGGTAGAGTCTGAGGAAACAAAGTGATTTGGATCAAGAGACTGAAACTCAGGCACCACCCAATATGGGAAAAAATAATGAATCTTTTATAGTCTTTGCCTTGAAAATTCAAGAAAATTCATATTTGCAATCTAAAGTAGAGATAATAAGATGATTGCGATGCTTATGAAATCCACGTTCTTGCTATTTGAGAAAGTCATTTCCAATTTTTGGCCCCAAATTCTATGCTGGGTAGAATTGTAACGTGGTAGTAGACAGACCCCTGCCATTCATGAGAAGTCTGTGGTGATTCCCTTCCCTTCAGTGAACGGTGACTCTGTTACCATGGTTTCCAAGGCTTGGACTCCAGGACCCAAGTTCTGCTTCCTTCTTGCACCTAGAATGGTAAGGATCCAGGTGAGAGGCTCCTTTTTTAGTGTGCTGCTTATTGCAAAGGGATGGCAAAGAGTAGTCCAAAAATATTTACTCTCCCCAAATTCTCCCACCCCGAGCTGTGATTCAGTAGGTTTGGAGTGGGGCCACAGATTGCATTTCTAAGTTTCTGCTTTGTGCTGGTCTGCGAACCACCTTCCCACGGTCTCAAGGCAATTGTTTTCAAACTTCATTGCACCTTCAGCCATATGCAGAGGCTCTTCAAAAATCCCAAATAACTGACTATGCCAAGACTAAGGAAATGAGAATTCCGAGGGTGGGAACCGGCCTCTAACAGTTAAAAGCTTCCCAGGTGATTCCAAAATGAAGCCAACTTTGAGAACCTCTGCATCGTGGCCTTCTGACTGGCAGATGTGCCTGACAGAATTTCTGTCATTAAGTTGTATGTGTTCTTGGGCTAGTTTCCACCAAATCTGGAATCCCTTGGAAGCAAAGCCTTGCGATGTGAAATGAGAAATAAAGCACTATGAAAATATGAAATTCTTATCATCAAACTTTTCAGGGCTGGTGAGATAGATCAGTGGCATAAGTGCCTGCCTGGCAAGCACGAGGTCCTGAGGTCGACCCCCACAAAAACAAAAAACAACTTTTCATCATATGGGTTTTACAAAGAGTAGAAATTCCTCCATGTGTCACTTAGTGCAAACCTAAACATTAATTATTTGAGTTCAATTTTGCACATTGGCATAATGAAGGTGAAAAAAAAAAATGATTCTTATTTTCAAAATGTCTTTTTCAGTTAAGAAATATTATGATATGCTCCAAGGGCCTGAAAATCAACTTTTGTAAATATTTAGACTCTTTTATGGATAATCAAGTTTGTGTATAGTCCAAATGATTATAACTTGATTTTATTTAAGCATTGAGGTTGCTTCTATTTCTTTATTATCTTTGAAGTGACCAGATTTGTTATTGAAAATGCACATTTGCCATTGGCACACAATAGTTCATAAAATTATAAAGAAAAAAAATATAGTTAGGTGAAAAAATAGAACAGAAATCTTAAAGACCATTCCGAACATGTATTTAGTAAGTGTACACAGTCTTTCTGAGGACACGGAACTAGGGTTTTTGAGAAGGCCAGAGTTTTTGGTGTGCGTCCTTTGGATAACTCCAACTTCTTAATGCAGAGTTTCTTTGATCTGCTAATTAGGGTTAATGGCAAACCTACTTATGGGGATTACTTTGTGGATTCAGTGAGATAATTATATAAAAATGTTTGCTAAAATGCAAAGTACTAAAAAATACAAGTGTGTTAGGTTCAAGATAATCTACATTAGTAGAAGGATTGTTTATTTTTCAGCAATGTTAATAAATTTTACAGATGGCAAGACTTTTGAGGGTAAGGCTTATGTTTTATTTACATTTATGTCCTCACTAGATCAGGCAAAGCTTGGGATATGGCAGAAATTCAACCAATGATTGCTGAATAGGTTATCGCCCAGGGCTGTCCCCTTTATGACCAGTAGTGCAGTTTTATGTGGAAACAAGGTAGTAAGCTGGAAACAGCTTTTTATGTATCCGCATACAGCTAGTCTCTAGGGATTAGCATCCTAGATTTCCTTCATTAATGCCAGAATCCAGCCTCCTCCATTAATTGGCCTGGGGACAGCTTTGTACATATGCAGAGCTGTTATCTTTTCCTTTTGTCCTTCGAACACTTCTAATTTAAGGGCCAGATAGCCAGTTGAAAAAAAAAAAAATAACTGTTGCATAGCATCAGAAGGATTGGCAGTTGATACATTTCATTCTTTCCATGGCCTAAATTGTTCTTCTGTAATAAATTAGGTCACTGGGTTGTACATTATAATTGTTTTAGACCGCATGATGGAGGAAATGCACAAAATGAAGTTAATAGTTTAAAAAGCGATTCTTTTTAAGGCCCTCATTTTCTCTGGAACCTGGAAAATATTCAGGAACTAGAGACCCAGGGTCATTATTACTTTGGGTATTTATTTTTGTTTTGATAAAAGTGCACACGTTGGGGGACAGAAAACCTAGTTGATTCAGATATGTCCGGGCGCGCATAGAAATGGGTAGGGTTGGTTGACAGGGAGGTTTATCAGTTAGGAATAAAGAGTCTGGTTCTTAATTAAGCAACAGTCTATCAAATTGGGATGAAGAAATCTTAAGAAATAAATCGTCTTAAAGGAAAAGAATTTAGGGGATGTACATTCAGTCTAAGTGTAATTTATTGGTCATTTGAGGGAATGGGTCGTGATCGGTTTTCCTAGCTTAGGCCTGACATCTTATCTTGCTCCTGATTCATAGTTGAAATCCTGACCTCCAGTGTGACTGTGCTTGGAGAGAGGGTCTTTATGGAGATAATTAAGGTTAAACAAGTTGAGAAGGCTGGGCTTGCAGTCTGAAAATCTCAATGTCTTTCTAAGAAAAGGAAGAGACTTCAGAACTCTGTCTGCTCACATACACAAAGGCCCGGGATACAGAAAAGTGGCACAGCCTGAAAACCGAGGGGAAAGGCCTCACCTGGGAACAGCCTGCGAATGCCTTGATCTCAGACTTCTCTCCAGAACCCGGAGAAAATAAATTTCTGTTGTTTATGCCACCTGGTCTGGGGCATTTTGATGACAGCCCTAGTAGCCATATGGTTTTGCGATTGAACCCTAGAGAAAAAGAAGTTGCTGCAAAAGAAAAGAGGTGATTTTAGTCATCTTTTCATCATGGTGAAATAATCACCTTAATGATTATTTAACAAGGAACATAATCAACTTCAAAGGAGGAAAGGTTTATTCTGGATCACAGTTTCAGAGGTCTTAGTCCATGGTAGCTTAACTCTATTGCTTTGGGCAGCACATCACGATGGGAGCTTATGGTAGAGGAGGCCTGTTCACTCCATGGCAGCCACAAAGCAAAGAGAGACAGGAAAGGGTTGGGTCTCAATATCCCCATCAGGGGCCCATCCCCAGTGACCTCACTTCCTTCCGTGAAGCCCCGCCTCCTAAAAATTCTACCACTTCCCAATACTAGTGCCGTAGGCTGATGACCAAGCTTTTAATACATGGGTCTTTGTGTGACACTGCCAAACCATTGCAGAGCCATACTGACAAAGATCTCTAATAGATAGTTACAGACAATAGCAAAACAAAAACACAAAAAAAGTGAATATGAAGAATTTCTCACTTCGCAGTTAGAGCAGCTTCAGAAATAAGAATAAGCTAAGTGGTATCAGTGAATGGGAGAGAAGACTGGGGGGCAGTATGGCCTCGTCTTGGCTCATGAGAATCCCCTCAATGCAGGTTCTGCCTGGCACATCTTGTGGGTATCATTTGGAGACAGTGAGTGCCAGCAGGATGGCTGCAGCAAGGGGCAACCTTGGCTGTCGCTGTCAGGGACAGGAACCCCAATCAAAGAGGAGAGGAAAGCAGGGGTAATAGAGAGCTAATTACTTGTCCTGAATACATCTGAGATTCTTCCTGGAAGCTCCCTAAAATGACTGGAAGATGAAGGAACTCCGAAATGACATAGAAGCCTTGTAATGAGTGAGAGATTCTTTCATGAGCTTAGTTAAACAATGTCATGGCACATACAGAATGGTGATATCAGGAGAATGGTGTAGAAATGCGGGTTAGACAGAAACGAACCTTGCAGGATATCTTTTCAATGCGAGGCAGTAGGCCGGGTTATCTGAATTATATCTTTTTCTGCATAACAACTCTCTAAGGTGCTATGATCGCTTCTGCTTTTCTAATGAGAAAAATGGGTCCCAGAGAGGTTATGGGATTTACCCAGGGTCACATAGCTAGTTCCTCTAGAAACCAAAATACAAAGTAGACTTAGTGACTCCAGAACACACATTTCACACACTGCAATGCCTAACCTGTGAACAATTCGAGCTTCTTTCCTGTTACTTATAGAGGAGGAAATCTCAATAATTGTTTGCAGGCAATATAAAGATAATGCTATTCCCATGTCCTATGTCTTGCAAACTGTAGAAGCAGCTGGGCTTCTTGTAGGTGCCACTGTCCGACTGAGTACATGTACATTACGATTATTCCTTCTTTCTTGGAATCATTGAGTGTCTACTGGAGATATAAGAAAATATGTACAACTTTCCCTGTTACATTTTAGAAATATTAAGCGAATCATCAAACCAATAAAATATATAATTGTACCTGGTGATAATTGCTGTAAAAATGGTTGAAGAGGCACTAAAGGAAAACAGAGATGAGATTTTGATGGAGAGTAAGGGAAGTCTTTTGTGCAGTATTAATATCTGAGCAAAGTCCTGATGGATGAATGGCAGAGCCTGGAGAAAATGCTGGAAGGAAAAACAGGTGAGGAAGTACAAGGAGGGAAAAGGCTGGACTTGGTTCCATCCAGCAAAAATGTCAGAATCTTAATGTACTTTTTGTTGCTGTAACAGAATACCTGAGGCTGAGTAATGCATAAAGAACTGAGGTTTATTTAGCTGACAGTTTGGGGGGCTGAAAGCTCAGGTCAGGTGGCCCTACCAGTTTAGCCTTTGATCAAAGCCTACTGGTCAATTGCATCTTGGTGGGGCACATACAAAAGATCACATGGAAAGACAGGAAGCCAGAGAGCAATTCAAGGACCAAGATTGCTCTTTTATAACAATTCCTTCTCATGGGAACTAACTAGGATCCCTTGAGAACTGTGCCCTTTCCAGCCCAGTGTCCCAATGACCTAACCACCTCCCACTGGCCCTGCTTCTTAAAGCTTCCACCCACACTCAGTACTGCCACACTGGGGACCAACCTTCCCTCACTCAAGACTTCGGGGGGACACATGACATCCAACCATAGCAGTCATAGTGCTTGGGGTGCCACAAGCATGGGAGATAGAGGCAAGGGCCTTATTATTTGGGGCTATAGAAACCCATGTTAAGTAGTTCATATTTTATCCTGCATGAAATGGAATGGAAGACACTAAAGGCCTTTGAACCAGGGAGGTAGATATAATATATGGAAGAAGATGAGATAGAAATTGGGCAAGAAGTTGGAGAAGAAGATGGCAAAAAAAAAAAGAAAAAAAAAAAAAAAAAAGAAATTGAGAAAGGTGTGGGGCAATACCAGAAAGGTAAGAAGAAAATGCAAGCTAAGGAAGTCAACTTCAGAAAAAAGTAGATGTAATCTATTGCTAAAAGGAAGGAGGAAAGGGCAAGAAGGTGAAAGAAAAGGCAGTGATCCATGTCATCTATGAATGAAGACAGGAGGGGCTGATGAAAGTGAAGGTCCATGTGGCTGAAGGCTGCTACACGAGCTGCTTTGAACAAAAGAGACACAAGAAAAGGAACTCATGATCAGACAGTCACTTTTGAAAGGGCTTTGGTGGTGGTGAGTTCATGTGATTTTGGAAGTGGGAGGTTGTAGTGAAATGAAAGAAAATATAAGAGGTCAAAGATGGAGGTAGGGGCTTTACAGATGTCATCCATGTAGACATTAACTTGCCAGGAATGGTAGAAGGAGGAAATCTCAATAACTGTTTTATAAAGATAATACAATTCCCATGTTCTATGTCTTCTAAACTGTAGAAAGAGCAGGGCTCCTTGCTAAAATCGTTGATAAATGGGGGAACAATGTCAGGAGCTCAACACACTACTCTGAAAATAAAAGAAAAAATTGCCAAATGAGGAGCTCAGAGGAGCTGGGATTCTGGATGAGAGCAAGTATGTAATGTTCTCCAAAGAGCAAGGGAGAGGAAAGGAGACAGTGACTCTGCTTCATCGCGAGTACGGTGGATTGTAGGAGAGAAGGTCGCCCCCCTTTCAGGGTCTAGGGAAGCTGTGTACTCGGGACGGCTAAAATTCAACTGAACCAAGAAGGTAGATAAGAAGATGCAGAGTTGTCTTCTAAGTCCTGTATTTGACGGTAGGAATAGTGCCTTGGAGTTGAGGATAAAGGAATGGAAGGAAAGGGTAGAATTACAAGGAGGGTAGAATTGACTGACAGTACGAGCCAAGCACCAGGGCCCTTTGCTGAGTGTGGGGACATTTGCCAGTGCTCGTGCTGGGCGGCCACGCTGATGTCTGAGTGATCTTACTCTGCCATACAGGAAGGAAGTGGCAACTTGCCCTCATGGATAGCAGAGCCCTGCTTTGAACCCAGCCTGATGGATAAGAGGCCCAGGCTTGTGACTATGTCACTCTTACCTCTCCATGCTTGTGACATTCTATAACTTTGGAGGTTGCATTTCTTGTGCTGGAGAATTTCCATGATGTTTATCTGCTAGTGAGGAAAATGAGAACAGTATTTCTAGGTCAGGGCCTCTGAAGATTGATAATCTTCTACCTGTCATCTGGGGAGGGCAGAGGAGGAATTGTTTTTCTTTGGTAGCTTTTGTTCCCCCTGTTCTTCTGCGTCAAATCCTCTGAGGTCACCATGCTGCTCATCTTTTTCAATCAGTTCCCCAACACTTGATGAGGGTGGATAGCCAAGAAGATCCAGTAGGCTAAAGTTGATTTTCTTTCTTTCTTTCTTTCTTTCTTTTTCTTTCTTTCCTTCTTTCTTTCTTTCTTTCTTTCTTTCTTTCTTTCTTTCTTTCTTTCTTTCTCTTTCTTTCTTTCTTTCTTCCTTCCTTCCTTCCTTCCTTCCTTCCTTCCTCCATCCATCTTCAAGTTGTCCATCCACCCATTTATCCATTCCTGTATACAGACATTCCTCATTTAATGACCTAGATAACTGTCTTAGTTACTTTTCTTGTTGAGACAAAATACCCAACACCCAAAGTTAAAGGGGGAAAGGTTGATTTAGCTCATAGTTTGTAGCGGTTTCAGTCCATAATTGGGTGGCTCCAAGGCAGGGTCATATGACAGATGAGCATCACAGAGGAGAAACAGTTCATGGCAGGCAGAAGGCAGGAAGACAGCAAAGCAGCAAAGTAGCAAGGAAGCAAGCAGCAACTGGCAATTGACAAGCAGCGGCCCCCCTTTCTGTCCCTTATATCTTATCCAGGATACCCACCCTTAGGGCAGGTAGCACTCACATGCAGGATGGGGCAGCCTTAATCCTAGCATCACACCCTGACTCAATCCGAGCATCACATCTTTGATCCCAGCGTCACACACCCTAGACCTAACCACCTCTGAAAAGCCCCACCATGACCACATGAGGCACTGGGGGACATCTAGACACAGGCAGAACAGTAGGTTCTGCAACTAGGTCATTAAATGAATCTGTCATTAAATGAGGAATTGCATATAGCATGTTTATTACAATGTTCAGAACAAAGAAATGGTCAAAGAAAACCCCAACTTGATGGCTTTGCTTTTATTTGCATAACTCTTACATGTGGTACTGTAATGTGTAACAGAACGTAAAACTACAGCTCTGTATTGTACAGTTCAGTCAGCAAAAGTTAGAGTACTGTGCTGCAGAAGAAGCCACCATAAGCCACACTGCCCCTCTCGTTCCTGCATCCTGCATCACAAGTCCAAATGCAGGTCATAAGTCCAAGTGGCAGGTTGCGAGTCTGAACCCTGTGCCTCGGTCATAAGTCTGATAATTGTTAAACAGGTAGGTCATTAAACAAGGAATATCTGTATTCCCTGGCCTGAATGTGCCCTATACTGTACTTTATCCTTGCACATAGTTAGATAATTTAATTCTTAAAGGCTGTAATATACCCATTTTACAGATGTAAAAACTGAGTCTAAGAAAGAACATACCTTCCTTAAACCTGAAACCCAGGTTTGTATATCTGACTCCTATTTATGTGCTCTTTCTCTTTACCACAGAACTAGCTCTTGTATGCTTGATCTCTGAGATTTCAGCTAGAGGTCATACTTATCAGGCTAGATTGTTGCCATTTTAAGATTTTTATATGTCATCTTTGTAATGATCTTAACAGAATATTTACAAGTTAATCTTTGTATTTTTCCAATACTGATTATGTGAAATATAACACATTCAAAATACGTTTTATTTTTTCGCTTGTTATTTATATTTTGGGTTTCTCATATAAGAGAAAACCACATGATATTTAAGATTGTGTGTCTGATTTATTCCACTTAATTGGAAGCTAGATATTTTGCAGAAGGGAAAGGGACCAAGAGATGAAGGTGGGGGAGAGGTAGTGGAGGGAATGAGCATTAAAAAGAATTAAGATGTGTACATGTACAACTCCACACAAGGAGTGTAAACATTATGTATTGCAAACATGAACTAATAAAATAAAAATTATAAAATTAAAAAAAAAATTAAAATCACATTTAAACCCACAGGAGTTGATCCATAAAAATAAGCATGTACAAAAAAGAAAATGTGTTCACTATAGGCAAGGAAAGATGGCACATTGGAAGGGGATGCTAAAGATAAATTTTGCATCTATTTCAGATGCATGCTATTTTCATATTTGACAAAAGCTGTGTAAAGAAGACTAGATTAGGAATGCTTGTTTTATCATATATAACATAATTAGCATATTAAGATAATTGTAATTATATTATGTTCCCTCTACAATCAAAGTTCTTTTCAGGAACTCATCTTATAAGAACTGTGGCCACCTCGATTATGTAGAAGGAATGACTAGGTAACATCTCTTCTTTTTTTGACTGATATATTTACCCTTTACCTGATGTACCACCCAGAATGTCTAGATACTGTGGCAATGGAAAATACCAACATTTCATTCTGACAAATAGGCTCAAGGAAATTAAATATTTTAATATGCATAAATTTTTCCTTTGGGGTCTATTTTCTGCTTAAGCTGATGATCAAACTAATTTTGACCATTAAAAATAAGGCATACATATTACTCCTGGTACCTATAAATATAAATTACCTTTCCCCCAAATGATGCAAAAATGAATGAGTCACAATTGATATCAAACATAACAGAACAAAAATGAACTGTTTATTCATTCCCTATCCTGTATTGCTTTCATAGATCTTTTTTGGAGGACTCAGTTCTTGAGAAGAACTCTGTATAGAAATATCTCCATGCGTTATTGGTTAAAGTCAAGGTCTACATAAATAATATTTTCTTCTGTTTTGTTTTTTGAGAAGAGAAGAAATTTTCCTAAGTTCCATTCAGAATTTACTGTACACTTATCTAATAACAAAATAACTTAATGTCATTAATAGATATGACGTAAATTTTGTTCCTAACTATGGCATTTACTGAAACAGAACTGTTAGTTCCGTTATGTGTGAAAACACCATTAATAGAGCTTTGGTGGAACTGTATTCTTGCTCCAGTATTTATGTCTGGTCGATGTTTCTAAAGTGCCCTGAGATGAAAAGCTGATGATCCCGGCGCCGGCGCTGCAGGAACGTGCAGGTCGGTGCTGTAACGCCTGCTGACCTGTGTGCACTGCTCTGAATGCACAGGATCGCTCGCGACCTCAGGGATAATGAGGAACCCCTTACCCTTCTTCGTGTCTGCTTTCCCAAGTCTGCTCCACGGGGACCTCCTGGCTATGCTAAATTGTGACAGAAAATTTTAAAAACTCATAGTCTAATACTATGCTAGGCCAAGATACGCTCACCCAGCCCACCACATAGTTGGACCATTAGATTCAGCTGGCCTCGCCCGACCACCCAGCTGCACCGCAGAGGCAGACTGACCTGGCTCTGTCTCACCGCGTCCAGCTGCGCTGCCTGCGCTCCCGAGCCCATGACATATCCTGCTTTATTAACCTGCTCCAAGGACTGTCTGCTCGAGACAGACTGGCCCAGTCAAGGACAGGCACGAGCTCACCCACCTCCTCGGCCCCAACTCCCTCCCTGGGCCCTCCCGCCTTGTGATAAACAACCCCTCTGACTAAACCTGCCCAGAACTAATCTGCCGGACAACATATGAGCCAGCCCATGTGACCAATCGCTATCAGCTTTTGCACTTCTGGCTTGCAAACTGTACATACATTTCTGTTTTATCCTAAGTCCAGCCTGGTGATTTGGACCTGCCTCCCGCCGGCCCGCCGGTGTAGTAAAGCTGTTGCCTTCCAAGTGCCTCCGTGCAATGTGTCTTCCTCCCGGTTCAGTTTCATTTCTGCAACAAAATCACTTTCTGTGCACAATAAAATCTTTGTGCAAAACTGTAACAGGGAGGTTCTTCAAAGACTTTTTACCCACCTACCAGTAGGGTTTGTTCTAATACACTGGACAGCATCTATATGCCATTACAAAAGAAATAATCATAATAATAGTAATAATAGTAATAATAAAAACACAAGTCCAAAAAAGATGTCCCTCTTAAAAATTAGAGGAATGTTTTATTATTCTATCTTATTCCTATATCACAAGGTTAAGAAAAGCCACATTTTTATTTTTTGTTTTGAAAGGTAGAGCATAAGTGAAAAGGTTGGCTGAGAAAAATCTAATTGTGGACTCATAAAATTCCTACCCATTTCTACAACAGGCATATATTAAAAGGGAAAAGAGGTCTTTATAAGAGTGATGTTTTTAGCTGGGCATGGTAGCTCACGTCTCTAATCCCAGCACTCTGGGAAGGGAAGGCAGGAGGATCACATGTTTGATTCTAGTCTGGGCAACTTAGTGAGACCCTGTCTCAAAATTTAAAATTTAAGAAAGGCTGAAGATACAGCACCGTGCGAAGGCCTTGTGTTCCATCTCCAGTACTGCAAAGTTATGTTTTTTCCTCCATGTTACTGAATTTTCTGTCACTGTATAGGAATGTTATTTAGAGTTTCAATGTATTACATGGTCTCATGCTAGGAAGTTTCTTTGTTTTTAAATAACACACATAAATAATATAAATGGCAGTACTTACTGGTTTGTGGCCCATATGCCTGCGATTCACGAGATCTTAGCTCTTCGCTAGGCTGACAATCTCATCGCGGGCTCACCTGCCTGCGGCGTTCTCCTCTGGGCTCCCTTCTGGGCTGTGTGCAGCCCGTCCTTCAGGGAGGGGGGTGGCCAGGGGATGGCAGACGTCCCACCTCTTTATTTCCAATCAGCTTGTCATCATTGGACTACTCACAGTGAGTCTGAGAAACATAATCAGAGGTACAAAAAAACTCAATACAAAGATATTCTTTACATCAATTTTCATAATCAGTGAAAATTAGAAAATGCTAAATACCCTCAGAAGGGGACTGGCTGGATATACCATGGCACAACCATTTGCTGGCTATGGTGCCATTGTGACAAGAATACGCAGGGTGCTTGTGCCATTATACCGAGTAAATAGAAGCACGACAGAAAAGAGATAACGATGTGTGGTCATTACATAAAATATGATTTAAATGTCATAAATATCATTTTATGGTTTGTGAAACTCTATGAGCAACTTTTTTTACTCATTTCATTTTTTAAATAATTACTTACAAAATATACAGAGAATGATATAAAATACATATATGAAATTTTGTGTGCTTTTAGTTTCATTTGCTTAAGATATTTTCAGTTATTATTTTGTGATGGAGTGATTTCTCTGTCTTTTTTTTCCTGGATGTAATCACTATTCTGAAGTATATGAATTTTTATATTTTACATGTGTAAGATGTGTATTTATAAATAACACACATATAAATAGTACACATATAAAATGTATAATTGTATTTCACATGTTTATTTTACATGTGTATCCACAAACAACACATAGCATTGTGTGTATTTTAAAGTTGCACATAACAGTAGTTGTTCTAGGTAATATTCTGTAACTTTGTTTAACCAACTTCTGTTTTTAATTCATGATGTCATATGTAGAGACAGCTTGTTGCAAATGCTGTATTAGTATGCAATAATCTAGCCATTCATTCTCCCAGTGAATCTCTGAGATGGTTATCTTCCAAAGTTTTTATTGTAAAATACCTCAAGTAGTATTCCGACATGTCTTGTTCACATTTGAACTTCTCTAGGATATACTTGGAAGTAGCATCCCTGTGTTGAAAATATATTCACTGTATTAGGTTTTACCAAATTATTCTCCAATTTATACTCCCAACAGCATAACACACATACTGTTATTTCCCTACATTTTTCTCAACATTTAAAATTATAGTTTTAATTATTTTTCCAAATGCATAAATTTCAGAGGACATATTTTAAGAATTTTTATTTGCTTTTCTTTGTCTTTTTCTTGTTTTCTAACATTTAGAATTTACTTTGATATGCCTATTTTTTTTCTGGTCCATTATTCTATTAGGTTATTTTTTTCTTTTTCCATTGGTTTGTAAGCATTCGTGGTACAGTTGGGATACACTAATCATTTGTCAATCATATCATCTATATCCATTGCAAATATGTTCTTTCTAGTTGTAGGTTGTACTTTAAGAATTTGTTTCAATAAGCAGTAGTCTTAACTTTATTTCTTTTTTTTTTTTTTGGTGTATTGGAAATTGACCCAGGGCCTTCACACTGAGCTACATCCCCAACCTTCTAAAATTTTTTTAAAATTTTAAGACAGGGTCTTGGTAAGTTACTAGTTACCCTGGCTGAGCTTAAACTCGTGATCCTCTTGCCTCAGCCTCCAATATAACAAATTTTAAAACATTTTCCTCATAAGTTTATGCCTTTTGTGTCTTAAGATACATTTCATTATCCTAGGGTCATATATATGTTCAATATTTTCTTCCAAAGGAGTTTATTTTTGCATGCTATGATATACAAATCTAAGTTAGTTTATTTCTGTGTAGCTAACCATTATCCTGACACTGTTTATTAAATAGTCCATTGTTTCCACACTTATTTGTGATATGGAATCTTATATCAACTTTTCAAATATGAGTGGGGTTTGTTTCTGGAATTTTTATTTTAATTTGTCCATGGAGGCTGTCTTAGTTACTTTTCTCATTGCTGAGACAAAATATCCCACACCCAAAGTTAAAGCTCAGGTTTATTTAGCTCACTGTTTGTAGAGGTTTCAGTCCATAATCGGCTGGCTCCAAGGCACGGTGGCTTCGCAGAGGAAAACAGTTCATGGTGGCAGAAGACAGCAAAAGCAACGACCGACCTTAACAGCATCTTTCTGCCCTTTTATCTTTTCCAGGCTACTGAGGGCGGGCAGCACTCACACCCTTAATCCTAGTGCCTTTGAGCCTAGCACTGCACCGTGAATCAATTCTAGCCTCCCACACTCTAGATTCAGCCACCTCTGAAAAAGCCCCACCCATGACTGCATGTGGCTTTAGAGGGGACATCTAGTCACAGCCATGACAGAGGCATTCTTGTCCTACTCCAGCACTTTTGCCCTTGCTACAGCTTTCTATCAGGGTGGTGTTTGTTACAGCTGCCTTATTTTCCTTCTTAGTAATTGTCTTGCCTACACTGGGCATTTTGTTCTTCCATAAATATTTTACTATCTTTTAAATTTATTTGGGCCGGTGAGGTGGCTCAGTGGCATAAGCGCCTGCCTTGCAAGTGCGAGGGCCCGAGTTCGACTCCTGGATACCACATATGAAAAAGGAGCCGGTGATATCGCTCAGCGGCACGGGTGCCTGTTGGTGCGTGAGGTCCTGAGGTCGACCCCCCCGGTACCCACCAAAAAAAAAAAAAAATTTATTTATACAATGCTTTTGGAAATTGGATTGAATTTTTATAGAACTTATGCATAGTTTAGTGGAGGAGGGTGGTCTTTATAATATTAAGTTTTCCCATCCAAGAACAGTTTACTTCATTCCTTCATTAGGTCTTGATATCTTTAACATTTTATAATCCTTAATGTATCTTTAACATTTTATAATCCTTAATGTATCTTTAATTATGTGTTTTCCTATTCGTGTGTGTGTATAATGTCACTATGAAACTATATTTCAATATAATGAAAGTGTATGACTTATAGGAAATCTATGGTTTTTTTCTGTATTAATGTTGTTTTCATCAACTTTATTGCTCTCTTTTATTAATTAGACATTTATAGATTCTTTTTTTAAAACAGTGATAAAGTTTATTTGAAAAAGTAAAAGTGAAGAGTGAGGGAGAAACTGGATTGGCAGAGCAAGCTTGGGCTGAAAAGAAGAGAAAAAGTAAATAAAAGTACACCCTGGAGGACACAGGGCAGGCTATCGTGAGGAAAGCCACAGTAGCTATGTTTAGAGATTCTTGACAATAAGAAATGTATTTCTTTTTTTTCAAGTTTAAAAATTTTTATTTTAATGTAATACATGTAGATATTAATAAAGGAAATATTAAAAAGCACTCTTCTATGAAAAAATAAAACAAAATTTCATGACAAAATACAGTGGTACCGCTGTTCATGAACTTAATTCATTCTACATTCTGGAAAAGATGGCCAAGTTCGTGTTCATGTGGGAAAGATGGCTGCAGCTGTGTTTGTCACCTGGTGCACAGTTAGCAAACAAAAATAAAATTTTGCCAAATGCTTCTGTTTGCGAACCAAGTTGTTTGTAATTAGAGAATAACACTGTAGTTAGAGAATAACAATACTTAATACACTGTGTACCATAATCTTAAAAGAATGGCCACAGTGTTACTCAGAGTACAAGTCGTAGATGAAAAAGGCTCTTTCTTACAAAAAAGAAACAAACAGATAATAGCACAAAACTTTCTTTTCAATGAACTAAGAGAAAGTAGTAGCATAAATGAAACAACTTAGCACATATATTGAAATTGAAATTTTTTTTTTTTTTTTTTGTGGGTACCAGGGGGTCGACCTCAGGACCTCGCGTGCCAACAGGCACCCGTGCCGATGAGCGATATCACCGGCCCCTTTTTCGTATGTGGGATCCGGGAGTTGAACTCGGGCCCTTGCGCTTGCAAAGCAGGCGCTTACGCCGTTGAGCCATCTCACCGGCCCGAAATTGAAATATTTTTTAAACAATGGTGTAGAGAATACAGGGAATAATTTGAATTTCTCCCTATTTCCTATTTCTCTATCTTCTATTTTGCTCTTTATTTGTATATGTGTATATTTTGAATCTCTCCTATAAGAGGAACCACGTGATATTTAAGCTTGTACGTCTGACTTCACTAAACATTATGTTCTCAAGGTGCATCCCTTTGCCTACGAATATCTCATGTTTATCTTTCTTAATGGCAGAGTAGTACTCCTCTTTTCTATGTGCCATTATAATTCCCACCCTCTGTGAGTGTGTGTGTGTGTCTGTTGGGCTAATTGAGATTGCTGTCTACACAATATATTCACCTTTTCTTTTTATAAAAATGGAGGTAGAATACGCCAAGATGAAAAGTACATATTTTGCAGGCTCCTTTACATATAGGGAGACCGTTGAGATGTACTGTGTATGGAAGTACATCTAGGCTGGACTTCCTAAGACAGCTTTTTAAGAGAAAAATGACTCCAACTATAAGTACATCTTCTGCCTTTGTTCTGTCTTCCTTTCTGATGTATAGGACATAGGCATGATGTTTGGAGCTGCAGTGGTACCTGTGACAATGCAAGTAAATGTTGAGAAAGGCAGAAAAGGAAATTTGGGCCCTGATGAATTTATGAAGTTTGATTTTATGTTGGCACTGACTGCATTAGGATTTCTTTTGGGCAAGAAAACTAATCAGTTTACCAAGTCTTACTTTAAGGCACTATTATTGTGTTTTCTGTAATTTATAGCCAAATTTAATCATAAACACACACGTCTCCAGTAGCATTTTGAATATAGCAAGTGACGTGGGTATCATGTTTTTCTTATATTTTGTTTTGTTTGTTGTTTGCCCTAAGTTCTTTTGTACATGACTTTTTTTTCAGTGTATGTTCCCTTTCTGTTCCTAGTTACCTAAGTCTGTATCATGAATAGTTGCTTAATTTTATCAAATAAATTTCTCTATCATTTCAAGTAATAAAATACATTATCCCCTTTATTAATATGACACATTATGTTAATAAAGTATTTTTTTTCTGTTGTACTGGAGATTGAACCCAGGGCTTTGAACTGACCTATACCTCCAGTTCTTTTTTATTTTGTCCCCAGTTCTTTTTTATCTTTAGCTGGAGTCTTGTTAAATAACTAGATTGCCCAGGCTGGGCTCAAGATTTTGATCCTCCTGCTTCAGCCTCCTAGAGTGCTGGGATTATAGGTATGTACCACAGCATCCAGCTAATACTGTAGATTTTTCTATTACTAATCTGGCCTTCCATTTCTGGGATAAGCTCAGGTTGTGTACTATAAACTGTCAATAAAACATTACTGTTAAATGTATATTGCTTGATTTGATTTGCAAATACAATATTTAAAATGTTTGCATTTATGTTTAAGAGTGGATTTGGCCTATATTGTGTTTTTCATGATTGGCTTCTCTGATTTTTTTTTTTTTTTTGCTAAACTCTATATTACCTTGTGGAATGACCTGACCTTCATCTCACTTTCTTTTACTGATGACAGTTACTGTGTAATATTAGAGTCATCTTTCCCTTAATTATTTACATGGTACCATCTATAAACCTGCCTTAGCCAGTGATTTTCTTGTAAGTTCAAATTCTTTTTGAATTGAAGGCAAGATTTAAATTCTTCAGTAGTAACAAGTTTTCTCATTTTCTATTTCTGCATGAATAATTTTGTTATTTTTATATCTCAGGGAAACTTTTTGTATCCTTAACTTTTATAGCATTAAGTTTTTCCTTATAGTGTCTAATGGCTTTTTATTTCTATCTTCATCTGTACCCATTTTCACTGGTAATATTGTTTTTATGTCTTTCTCCTTTTATGAGGAGAGATATTCCCAGGAATTTGTTCATTTTTCTTAGTTTCTTTTTAAAGACTTTTATATCATGCATCTTTTTGTTTGTTTTCTATTTCATTCAGTTCTGCTTATTTTCTTGCTTTTACCTATTTTAGGGTTTATGGATTTTTATTATCTGCCTTCTTGAGTTGAATGCTTAGTTTATTTCCCTACCTAATATATGCAATTAAACAATACATCTTACTGTAAGTACTGCTTTGGTGGCAATCCACTATTTTGATAAAACGTATTTTTGTTTTCATTAAATTTTAAGTATATTCCAGTTTACAATATGAACACTTAATTTCATTCCATTTCTTTTCCAAATGTATGGGATCTTTGGCTACCTTTTATTATTAATCTATTTTTGATGTTGTTAAGTCAACTTTTATAGTGTTGTCAATTTATAAATTTTTAAACATTCTTTCAGTGTGCTCTACTGCATGAAATTGTTGAGGATGTTAATTCTTTTTTTTAGTCATCTGCCATATGCACTCTTGATTATTCATTTTTCTGTTTTGTGCTTTCTTCTTAAAATCACAAAAGCCTCTGCAGTGTTGTCATTTGCTTCACTGTGTGGATGCAGCACACCCCAAGTTATGGAATGGCTTCTTCGGGTGGGATTGGCTTTTCTTCTGGGAAAATTTCCACGTGTTCCCATTAAGGTGGCAGCAGCCTTTATGCTAACAGCTCCATCTATGCCAGTTAGATGGCTAAATGTTTCCCAGTGTTCACTTAAGTTGCAGATATGGAGTTTTGTTTCTGATAGTAGAGTTAATTTTTTTTCTCAGAGCCCTGGACAGAAATAGTTTTTCATGTTTTGCTGGAGAAAGATTGGTAAGACAATTTCTAGGCTCCTTTCTCCAGAGGCTCAGCTGCTCCTAACCCCTGTCTGTCTGTGGGGATTTCACTGCCAGCTTCCTGCCACTCGTGGCCCCAAGGCCGTGCCCTGTCTCCCAGGAGTCAGGGGCTATTTCAGGACTAATACTTACAGGGGATGAGTGCACACGCTTACGGCTCTGTCTCTGAGTTCCTGTTTTATTTCTGGCAGCTGGACATTTCCTTTTCTTTCATGTTCAGCTACACACGAATCTTATTTGGTTACATGTTAGCCAACATTTCTATGAGGTTTAATTGGTAGTGGAAATTTGAAGTCTCTGCTGCTGCTGGACACAGGGGCTCTAACACAGAGAAGGAGAGGGAGGAAATTCTCTAGAAACACGGGAGACTTACACAGGGACAGTGGCAGATTGCTCCAGGCGGTGAGCACCTTCCAGGGCCCCCTGAGCCCCCTTGACCGGTTTGTTCTCCAGTCATGATGTACGGAGGACAAGAGCAGGCTCGCGTGCTGAGGGAATGGGTGTTTGCTGAGCGAGCTTCTGGAGGAACCTGGCTCCTGGTGTACAAAATACCACCATCACCTGGGGCACGGGATTCCACCAGAAAAGGAGTCATGGCACAGTTGCTTCACATGGAACTACACTGAACAGAACCCACGTTTTGTGCTTATAAAATGCATTAGAAAGCGATCAGACGGGAGCCCTCTCTGAAGGTGTCTCATTGAATGCAACTCACATTCGTGGGCTTAGTGTGCTCCACAAAGGAAGGGAGGGGTCTTTCGGTCCCTACAGCGGCCAGAGGAGATGGGTGTACAGAGCCAAGACCAAGACAAAGGGAGGTGTGCTGGAAAAATGGCATGAGCCGGTGCTGGCAGGAAAGGCTCAGGAGTAACCAGTTGGTTGAGTTGGCTGCAAGGGAGGGAAGAAGGAGGGAAGGCTTGCAGGGACACTGCCTGAGCTTTGCCCCAAGGACAGCAGAATGCTGCCTGCGACAAAAGGGAGAGGCAGGGCGAGTGAGTCAAGGACCCAGAGTTCCCTCCACAAGGTGTGCAGACCCTGGAGCTTGACCCTGAGGTAAATCAAGATCCAAATGAAACATTAGAACAGGGCTGGGGGTGTAGTTTAGAGCAAAAGCCGTGGGTTCAATTCCCAGTACCGCAAAACAAACAAACAGACAAACCAAAACCCCCCCAAAAACAAAAATGAAAAATCCCACCAAAACAAACAAACAAACAAACAAAAACAAAAATAGTAGGTGAGAGTTGGGAGAGGTGGAGTTTGAACCCAACTTGGGCAACTTAGCAACTTAGTGAGGTGCTCTCTCAAATAAAAACAGCTACTGAAAAAGAGGTGGGGATGTAGCTCAATGTGGAGGCCCTGGGTTCAATTCCCAGTAACCCCACCTTCCCCCACAAAGTAGATGAGACTGGATCCAGTTAATAAAAGGCTTGAATTGAATATAGTATTTGCTTTCATTTGTTTTAGTTTTCCCTCAAATTGGAAAAAATGGAACCTTGCATCAACGCAGTAGACAGTTACATTAGGATTATATATTATTTCCCTTGAAGTCCTGTCTATATACTTAATTTTCTTTTAGTAGTTGATTTAGCCAGTAAAATAAGAAATGACCTAGTTGATTTACTCTAATGTAATAATGTTGGGAGAAGTAAGAGTTTTTGGAATCTGACTGCACAAAAATCGCTCAGGAATATTATTTTTAGTGGCTAGCATATAAACGCAATACCAGCGACTTTATCCCTGAATGAGACAGCCGTAGCTTTGCAAGGCTATGCAGTTTTTACTATGACATTTTCACATCACATGCTATTTATGCTACTTGCGATTTTCTGAACGAGAGATACCAATAAGACTTGCAAATTAATGCGCTTAGCATTTTACTCAAAAATACTGATTTTTTTTCTCACCTTTATTTATAATCACTGCGAAGTTATAAAAAGGAATGTGGTTTGGAGCTTTTCACCAAATTGGTGCAGCTTATTGGAGGACTTTCTAGACTAGCGTGATGTCAGAGGAAAGATACTGGGAAACACGGCCTTTTCTTACTCACTCGCAGTTCTGGTTATGCTAGACTCCTGAAGTCACAGGAGAACATGTTATTCAGATCTTAGTTTTAATTAAAAATTAGAATAAATCTGACCTTGTATTGCCGTGCTAGTCAGTTTTACTTCAGCTTTTGTTCTGTTACTCAGTAGATCTATCTGCCTGTATATGTGCATGTTTTTGCATCTGCCATTAGTGCACCTGGTCACTGAATCAAAATGTAATGAAATGTAATACTTGGTTATTTTGAACATTACCTTGCTGATCTCTACTTTTGCTTGACTGCATTTGTGTATCTACATCATCTTTAAGATGAATCATTCCCAGTTTGAATTTATGAACTACAAATACATTCAATAATTTCACCCAGTGTGGTATTTCTGTAAAAGTGAATAAAATGTGTATTAAATTTATGCCACTTACTGCAATCCTATCCTTTGTAGATTTAAATCCATCCTTTATGGATGGATGATCTATGGATATACTATGATGCTTTCCTCCTATCTCTTTGTTTTGATGCTTTGAAAACTTGCTGTTTGAGAAAAGCACAAATTCTGAGAAAAGTAATTTTTCTAACACTATTTTTGGAAAACTTGCAAGTTTAAACTCACTTAATATAATTAGAAGGAAAAAATTACAACTCTTTTTGCTGAATTTGTTGAACGGTTACAAAAAATCACATACTAGATAGAATGCAGAGCATCGAGATCAAATTGTTTTGTTAAAATGGAAAATCGAAGTGAGTATTGTGTACTGGTGTTAGTCTTTGAAAACTGGGTGAAAAAATGCCTTGTCTCATGTGGAGTTATTTCATTAAACTGGTCTTTAGATTTTAACCAACTTTCAGAAGCAAAAAAGCACAACCATATATATTTATATTTTAAGTAGGGGACAAATGGTGACTCAGAGAAGACCAAGAATATGGGAAGAGGAGACATGAAACAACAAACTCAGCTGGCATTTGCCATGGTGGTTTCAATTTGAGTACAAAAGAAAACATTTAGTTATTGATTTCAAAACAGGGAGGAGCCACCAAATCTAGAAGTGGAGCAGTGTAGGAGGGACACAGCAATGGATTTCTTCAGGGTTGGAATTCAACCCGAACAGCCAAGAAATGGGGGTGGGGTAAGAGCTGCATTCACTTGGCTGGCTTTGAGGCGAAGTGTTCACAGGTAACTCAGGCTTTCCAGATTGCTGACATTTATTGTCACCTGGCTTCAGGTGCCATCAGATTTGGGATGAGGCTTCTCTCAGGACCTGGTCCAGAGCATCTGCAGTGCACTCACCTTTGCAAGCACTGGAGAAGGGAGAGCTCACGCAGGTGTGGTGGGATCCATGCCTGCCTTTGTGCATCTTGGGGTTCCCTTCTGGGATAACTCCTGGGGTTCTGCCACTGGATCCTGATCTGGGCGGCTTGTATGCAAATTAGATAAACCTGAGGGGACGGGGATTGGCTGTGAGAGAGACTTGGCTCTACCTTCCCTTCCTATTCAACCACAGCTCTTACAGAAATGACAAGTAGGAAGTCTTCACTGATGATAACTACCCCTACGTGGGCCATCCTATCACCTGAACTTTACCCCTTGTAGGATCCTATAGAATAAACAGACAGCTTGTGACCTGAGCCTTGAAGGATGAGGAAGAGGCAGTTTGGCAGAGTTGGGGCAGGGCAGGAGGGGTAGATAACGTCCAGCAAGTACCGAAGAGTGGGAGCAGCCGAGTGTCCTGTAATGAATTCTGAGAAGCTCAGAATGACACCCAGAAGGTGAAGGCGGAGAAGCAAGGAAAATTGAGGATACGGAGGAATAAAGGGTTCAAGATTAGTCAGGACTGCACATGGGAAACACAGGTTTGGGACTTTATTTTAAAAGTGATGAAGAGACATTGGAAGGTTTTTAGGGAAGGGAGTGACAATTGCCTGGTATTTTAGAAAGCCTGATCTGGGAGGAGAATGGGGAGATTGGAGAAAAATGGTCATGGTTACAACGGTCTCCAGATGAGAAATGTGAGGTCCCGTGGGGTGGAAGGAAGGGCTAGATGGAGCAGGTGTTTGGGAGATGACCAGACTTGACAAGCGAGGAAAGGAGGGACTTGAAGGACGGGCACAGGCCTAGGTTGCTGCAGGGTGCCTGGCAGGGTGGCTGGGTGAGCAGGGGGTGCCAGGAAGGGCATCAGGAAGAGGTTTCAGTCCGGAGAAGATAATGAAGTTGTTTTTGGGTCTGTCAGTCAAGGGCAAGTGGAAACACTCACCACCCATAGGAATTTGTTCTGTTGTCCTGCAGTATAGATGTGGGCAGGTGTAGACCAGGTCAGCTGTGGATAATACAGGGTGGGCATCCAGGGGAGGTGGAGCGACACACATAAGGTACAGTACTCAACAAACCCTTTCACACACAATCATGAGACAAGTTGCTGCTAAATGAATCCTTTTTCTTTAAATTGCAGCACAGCCCTCTTTGAGAGTATCCCGCTCAACTCCTTAGGCTGGGGTGGGGATCCAATCCTGACTGGGTGATAGGGAAGATGATTTCTTTGACTTTCAATATCTCATTTTGGAAAGGAACAAATTAGTCTACTTGATCTCAGAGTTTAAAATTTTCTAATCACAGGGCTTTCCAGAAGGCTGCTGGAGGCAATGGCAAAGGTGCCGCCCACTTCCACGTTTCCTTCTTTTTTTCTACTGTTGTTTTCCAGCTCTGTCTTCTGGGAGGTCTCCCGCTTACAGACACTGGATGACAGATCATAAAAGGGACAGTCTCCGGGGGCACGTGGGACTTTGCTCACCTCGGAAATGATCCCCAGCACGGAAGGGTGCAAAGGTGGCGGCACTCAGGTATCAGCACCCTCCCATGCTTATTGCTTACTCTCACCGTTTCCTTCCAGTGTTTATATATGGAGTCACTGTGCCTACTCGCTGATCCCAGGACATCCTAGAAGCACACTTTCTGTGCTCTTGTTTATTTTTTCGCGTTTCTTTCCTTGGTCTTTTTGCCTCATTTAAAAAAGTATATTTCAGAGCAGTCTTAGGTTCACAGCAAACATAAGCATAGAGTACAGTTCAGAGTAACCCCTCCGTGCCTTCCACTGGAGACATCTCCTGCCAGAATGGGACCTTAGGTGCAGTCGATGAACCTGCAGTGACACTTTGTTATCCCTGTGGGGTTCACTCTCAGTGTTGTACATTCTGTGTTTGACAAATGCATAATGACACGTGTCCACCATTATTCTTTCACACAAGGAAGTTTCAATCCCAGGAAAGTTTTTCCCTGCTTTGCCTATTTGTTCCTCCCTCCCCGCTATGCTTTTACATTTTAATTTGTCATATTGTATGTCTGTTATTAAAAATTTCACTCAACCTGCAGATTTGAATGTGCATTAAAATATGCAGAAAATGCATGAAAAACTAGTTTGTAATATATACTATTTATCCAGGTCAAAAACTTCATGATGTAGATTATTATTGCTCATATTATACTGCTATTTTTAGCAATAAATTGTAGTAGTTGGAGCTTCATGATATTGAAAAGTTTTTAGTTGAATTAAGTTAGCCCTTCAAGTTTTTTTTTTGGAAATCATTGGCACTAGAGAATGTAAATAAATATTGCTTAGTCAAGTAGACAGATAAACCTGTGTCAGTTTATAAGATAGAGTAGTTCTGTCTTATCAACCTCCCTTATTATTTATACAATGAGTATTTGCCTCATTTCTAGCTCTGAAATCTTTGACTTGAAAGCAATCACCTGCATTTATATTGAAACATTTTTTGAGCTCTGTGTGTGTGTGCAAGATTGCATACATACATCTGTGTGTGGATGGGGTGCACTATGAATGTGTATATGTGTGTGTATGCACGTGTATGTGTACATATCAGTGCATGTTCAGTGTATTCCAGCACTGGAGGTGGAAATATGAAAGTAGAAAACCAGCTGGGGAGTGGGCAGGAAAGGACTGCATTGAATTTAGTTTTTTAATGATAGCAGAAAAATAAAAGAGGCAGAGAGATGACCGAGGCAAATAGGGAGAGAGAAAAAGAGATTAGGTAGAGCTGCGACCCACAAGTGCGGGAGGAATCGGGTCGTTGTGGGGGAATGTGATAAAGAGTGGCTAATGGCATCAGGGTGTTCATGGCAAAAAACAACTTCTTTCTTCTCTAATGAGGACCTGATGAGCACAGAGCAGCAATGGATGGCAGCGTGGCTGTAACTCACTGCCTTTTTCCCTAGCCGAGAAACAGAGGCCAAACAAAGCCCCTAAGTTAGAAGCTGCCAAATAGAACAGCAGCGTTAACACTGAAGTACAATCCTGCCACATCTTCACATAACTTGTCTTAAGGAATACTCATTTTTCTCAAATGATCAAATTAAGATTTAATGGGTCACCTTCCTTCCTTACCTGATTTAGGAAAAGATAATTGGGTAATTAGGGTCTATTGCAATGGAGCTAGCAGCATGATCTTTCTTGAGGGATGAGTGATGAAAATAATCTTTGACAATCTATGTGAGGGACTGATTACTTGATAGTGTTTTGCGCTACACCGGTAGCAACAATAGACATGAATATCCTTTTCGGATAAATGAATGACAAGAGCAGAAAAATATTTGCATTTAAATGGAGAAGGAACTAATAGCAATAATGATGAAGGGATCGCTAACACTTATTGATAATTTACTATGAACCTGGCACTTGGAAGCATTTTATGTGCCAACTCGTTTAATTTTGACAATTCTTAGATATATCGTTACGACAATTTTATAGAGGAGGAACCGAGACATAGAACTGCTAAGCAATTAATGCAAATTCTCACCAGGTCTTGAATCCTCAGTGCCTCACTCTGCAGACCCTGCTCCTTTATTTTTACCAGGACGCTAAGACAGAAGATCAGTCCTCTTCCCTTGTTTGAGGAGGTCCTGAGATAAGCGAGTTATGGTCAGATCTGCGGCGGAGCTGATGCTATATGATGACGTGGCATTGACATATGGAACGTGATGTAGAAAGAACTTTAGACACGTGGCGGAAGGAAGACGCCCATGGAAAATAGCAAGCTTGTGAGCCCATGTGCCCCTCACCTGGCGGATTCCTTCCTGTTGTCTGACCCCAATGACCTGGGACACTTCCTGTGAGCCTTTGTGCAGAACCATGGAGCCAACAGGAATTATGTCCATTCTTTAATGTTATTCCCAGATGGTTACACCATTCGTTTGTTAGTTTGGAAGCAAGCTGAGGTGAAAACCACTTTCAACTGAATTCCAATAGTCATCCTCCCCCATCTTCCAGACTGTGCTTTGCTTGATTCTTTTCTGGGTAATTTATGTAACGCCTGTCCATCATTTGTAAAATAGGGTGATAATCTCTACCGTGCACGATTGTTTTGGAGATTAAATGAGTTACTGCATGTAAACCTTTTAAAGTACTTGGCACATACCCAGTGCTCAAAAATTACTAGCTCTTATTCTACAAAACTTCGCACCCGTGAAACTTCAATATAACTCAGTGTCTAGCACTTGAAAAATTCCTGTTCAACTAAAGTAAAAGGGGAAACCATTGATCTGAAAAGTCACATTATCAGTTTACCCTTCCCTGAACAGGGGAAAAAGTAAAGGAACAAATCACTTTGTATTAGAGATAGAAAAACCGAGGCAGAGTTAGATCAATGGACTTGTTCAGCATCATGAACATAATTAATGCATCCTACTGATCACGCCAGATAAAGAATTCTTCCGCAGCTGCTTTAATTGGAATGTGCTGGGGTGTGTGTGTGTGTGTGTGTGTGCGTGTGTGTGTGTGTGTGAGAGAGAGAGAGAGAGAGAGAGAGAGAGAGGGAGAGGGAGAGGGAGAGGGACAGAGAGAAGACAAGAACTAATGAAAATGAACCCCCTGTGTTCTGAAAAGAACTTCTGAGCAGGCCCTGATCTGGTTAGGATCCTAGTAGCCCAAATTCTTGACATGCATTTTATGTACAGTTTGTAGCACAATTAAGCAGCAATTTCCTTGTGGAAATAACTGACTAATGATTATTAATAAAGTGCTTTCCTAACCTAACCATTGAACATCTTTATGGGGTACAACGTGATATTTTAGCACAGATATACAATATGTACTGGTCAAATGAGAGTAATTAATGTTTTCATCTCTTAACATTATTTTGTATTTGGAAACTTGAACTCTTTCTGTTCTTAAAATATATAATAGGGAAGGGCGAACTCTAGTCACCCTAGAACACTAGAACCTATAACATATCTAACTGTGGTTTGGTATGTGTTTTCCAGCCTCCTTCTACCCACCCTCTCCCCTTCCAAGTCTCTAATAATCACTACTGTATCTTCCAAAATTATGTTTAAGGAGATGGAAATGTTAACTACCCTGGTTTGACCACTACACACCGTATACATGTGTAGAATAATCACAATGTATACTGATGCATTTATTTATAATAATGATTATGATTATGATTTCCCGTCTGATACATAGCGAGAAATTATTTGAATGACCCAACCCATTTCAGTCTCTGGAGTGGGTATTTCTATAAATTGAGCTTTTAGAGAATGAGGATGTGCTCTTTTATGGAGATTTGCCTTATGAACTAGAAGGAGGAACATGAAGTTTGGTTCTGTGCAATAAAAGGATAAAAACCATGGAGACTCTGGAGATCCAAGGGCCCTTTGAGGCCGACTGCTACAAATCTCACACTTGAGTGATAAAACAGGCTGAGATGTGTGAGGTCACACAGTGGGTAGAAAGAGGAGAGGCTGCAGCCCGTCCTGGTTGGACGGGCTTTATGGCCTGAACCCTTGGTGCTATAATGTTTGATTATATTTCCATTATGAGGCTCGTTAGGAAACTGTCCAAATGACCTCAGCGGCGGTGTCTAAAGAGCATTCCAGTAACCTTATGGGATTCAGTACTCTTCATTTTTCATTTCTTATCTTGAAATTTAGCCCTTTAAACTGAGCAACTATTTAAATTATTTGACTTTAGAAATTAAAAACAGTTTGTTTTTCTTAACCTTCCCTAAATGGGTAATTTGGATAGTAGCT
Organism: Erethizon dorsatum; assembly: GCA_028451465.1. Taxonomy (NCBI): domain Eukaryota; kingdom Metazoa; phylum Chordata; class Mammalia; order Rodentia; family Erethizontidae; genus Erethizon; species Erethizon dorsatum. Next base: position 26,312,580 of record CM051838.1, on the reverse strand, counting down.
GTAACGTCTAAGAGAGCTAATTTTATTTTTGGGCCTTTTGAAATGAGAACAAAAACAAAACAAATCAACACAAAACAAACAAATGAACAAACAAAACCAAAAACAAAACAAAAAACAACCCCCCCCAAAAAAACATTAATAGGATTTCTGGTTCTTGCTGTTGTGGTGTAGAACTTTGGCATCTGAGCCACACACGACACACAGAAATGTTTGGGTGGGAAGGCAGGAGTCTTAGGGGTGTGAGCCTGACTGGTTTATGGACAACCTTGGAAAGCGTTGAGGATATTAGACATTAGGCTCTGAGCCCATGAAGAGATGAGGCGAACACAAAGCTACCTTTGGGAAGAAGCGTTCTGGATTAGTTGGTAATTTAACCCTCAGGTGGAAACATTGACAGAAGCTTGCCCGAAGGCATCTCACTGGTATGTGGCACTGGTCTGTCAGCAGGGTGGCCCTCGGGCAGCCACAGGGCCAGGGTGAGAGGGGAGCGAACACAGGTGCAGTGGCAGGAGAAGCAGCACCTTCTGGTGAACGCCAGCCTCACACCAAGGAAAGGGGCACTGGCAACCACAGATGGAGGAAAGAATTAAGGCCACCAAGGAAAGCGTTGAGCCGCCTATGTCACACTTTTTACTAAGAGACATCCTTGAAGCCTTAGTGTCTTTACTGGAAAGAGCAACAAAGTCCTTAACTTCCCCAAGCGGATGTGGCCCAGGAAGCCATTGTTCCCCAGGAAGATGCGAGGCCCCCGGGGAAGAGCGCCCCTTCTCGGCCGCCTCCTCTCCCTCTCAGGGCTCACGTGGCTCCTGCTTTTGGAGTTTGCTCATCAAAATTAATGTGTAACTCTACTGGGTGGCTTCGACTTTTTTAAAAGAGGACTTTTTTTTATTTAATGTAGGTACCGGGAGTCGAACTCAGGACCTCACGTTTGCCAGCAGGTGCTTATGCCGCTGAGCCATCTCATTGGCCTGAAAAAGGACTTCTAAATATGTAACAAGTCCCTAGGTAAAAGAAATGAACTGAAATTGTAGAATTTGTACAATTCAACCGACATTTAAGGTCATGATGCCATCTTCAAAAGGTTGCTTGTCCTTGCTTTTCTTCCTTGGTTGACTTTTGCCTTCATTCTGTCACCTGCGTTTTGGGATGGAACCTTTTTCCTGCGTGTCTCGCTCTCTTTATCTTATTTATTTCACAGTCTCTGATCATTCACATTCTTAATTGGGCTTAGAGGTGTCTGATAAATACCAAGCAGAGAATGAGTCAGTTTTCATCATGAATCCTTTTGGGAACTCCTGACATTTAATTATGCTTTTACCAATATGTGTTTATGAGCTTTGTTTTCCTCTTCAAAAATTAGAAATAATTGGCCAATAGCCTTAATATTGCAATTTATATTCATACAAGTGATAAAATTTTAGGGCAAGAGAATACATAAATAACTTGCTATGTTTGAATTTCATGTTAATGTTGCTGTTTATTGATTGCTATAGTTAATAACTTGTAATAATAGTAAATAATTTATGATTTTCTCATTAAAATAAAATTTTAAAGCCTAATAAACTCCACAATACCAAAAACAATGCTGAACAGAATTCATAAAGAGGGCTACTGAAATACATCCTCAAAGCAGTGATTTTAAAATATAATTTTTCACTGTTAAATTGTGCCTAAAGTTTCCAGTTACTTGAAGGCCAAACACTCTTTATATGCTGGCTTCTTTAACAGTAAGTTAAAATAGGAAGTTTCTCTAAGGTTTTCTTTTTTCCTTTTTTTTTTTTTTTTCAGTTCTGGGGATTAAACCCAGGGCTACATTCCCAGGCTTTTAGAAAAAAAATTATTTTAAATTTTATTTTGAGATAGGCTTGCCATAAGTCGCTAACTTGCCTAGTCTGGGTTCACCAAATTTACAATGCTCCTGCCTCAGCCTCCCAGAGTACTGGGATTACAGGTGTGTGTCACCTCCATGGTTTTATATATGTACTCAAGAATTCCAGTTTGTTCTATGTCAGGTATTGTATTTCAAGTTGCTATTTTGAATTTCAAGACCATCCTGTATGAATACACTTTTAGAATGTTTTAATGAATTATTATGCTGCAAGTCCAGAATTCAGGATGAGATAATTGGTTATATCATTTTGACCTGACCTAATTTATATGGCTCACTATCAAACATGAAACATTTTAATAAGTTTTGGTTAGTAACCTCAACCATAAAAATATCATTTTTATATTATTCCTTTTGACAAACACACACACACAAAAACCCTTGAGAGAATTAATAAGACATCTTCACCTAATATAGATCCAACTCAAGTCTTTTGGGAATGGATAAAACTTGTAAAACTCTCTTGTAAGCATAAATCCTCATGGGTTTCATTATACGATTTTTAAACTGTAGATTTTAAGTGGCAATTTTGGTCTCAACATTAAAGATAACTCATTAAAAATAGAGGTAGGGAGGATTTCATAAGAAATACAGTAAGATGAAGAATGGAAATAAAAATGTACATTACTGATAAATCTGCAGCATGCTGACCTGTGATTCTCCCTTGCCAGTTTGACATTATATGATGTACATGTCCCTTAGACTGTACCCCCTTTAAACATAAACTCACCAGAGAGATGATGATGGAAACTTAAGACTTTCTCAGCCCTTTGGAAGGATGTTCGTTTCTTTCTTTTTAAATTTAAATTTATTTTATTTACTTATACAACACAATATATATAAAAAGTATGAATATTAATGAGGTACCATATAATATTTTGAAATACATATGCATTATATAATGTGTAAATCAGGCTTTAACATATGTATTCCCCCCCCCAAACATTTGTCATTTTTCATGGTCAAAACATTTAAAATACTTTCTTCTGGGATTTTGAAAATACACAGCACATTATTATTATTTATAGTCACGCTACTGTGCATTAACCCCACGGAGCTTCTTGCTCTATCTAACTGTGATTTAATGCTCATTGAACAACTCTTCCCCACTGTCTCTTTCCTTCCACTTTCCTAGCTTCTGGTGATCATCATTCTCCTCCTGACTTCTATGAAATCAACTTTTAAGAATTCCACAAATCAGCGAGGTCATGCAGTACTTGCCTTTTTGTGCCTGGCTTATTTCACTTAACACATTAATCTCTATTTCCATCCATATTGTCACTAATGAGAGGAGTTCCAGAAGAATTCTTTTCTTTTTAGACCTAATGTGAATTTAGTGTAGCAGAACAGTTGTAGAAAAACCCCACAATTGATTCAGTCAAATTTGTATACATATGGCATTCTACGTGAAGAGAAGCCATGATTAAAGAACCCGCTTCATTGAATTAGAAACTTTTATGAGGGGAAAAATGAGGGAAAAATCAATCACACATTTGCATTGAAGAAACAAACTGAATTTTAAATTGTTAGGTGCTTCTTGCATACTTATTCAGTAGAAGACTACGTTTTCTAGCCCATTTGATGTAGCACCATGAAAGTTTCTAGATCTTACAGAGAAAAAAGTATTGGAGTCATTCAGTAATTTACTCCATACATGTTTACTCACAACCAATCACTTTTCTAATGGCTGGAGATATACAGTAAATAAATAAAGTACTCAGCTACAAAGAGCGTACACAGTACTACCAGGGTGAAAGCAGCCATTAAAATATATGTCTGTGTCTCTGTATATACATGTATGTATGTGAGTATATGTTTATGAGTAAAAATAGTTTACCGTGTATTGTGAGTATAAAAAAGAAGGCATAGAAATGGGAAGGGCTACGGGGTAGCAGTGGGAATGTTTCTTTGAAAAGATAACATGTGAACAGACAGAGCTGAGAGAGTGACCCCATATTTTGGAGAGGAGTGGTCTATGCAGAAAGGCCTGGGGAGGGGACGGTGCTTGGCTTCGTCACGGAACAGCAGCAGGCCGGAGAGCCGGAGCGGCAAGAACCAGCGCCAGGGGTGCAGAAAGATCAAGGCGATAGTGGAGGCCTAGCCTGGGGAGGAGACGGTTGGCTATTTCAAGGACCTTGCTTTCTGCTCTGTGTGAGGTCGGCTCATCGGAGGGTTATGACCACAAGTAAGTGCTTTCTATTATGTTTTAACAAGATCACTCTAGATGTGTGTGGGGGTGAAGTGAGAGAAAATTAAAAAAAAGAGAGAGACCAGTGTATGATGTTGGCTTTGACAGGTAGTAGCAACAGAAACTGTGAGAACAGAATAGAAACAGGACTGTAGATGATTTTTCAAGTTAAAATGGGAATGTGAAATTTTAAGGTAGAAACAACAGAATAGGCTGACAGCTTGGAAATGGCAAAGGACAATAATAGAGAAATAAGGGATTATTTTAAGTTATTTGAGGACTAGGAAACTAGCAGGAAGGAGTTGGGGTGGATGAAGACAGAATCTCTAAGGTGAAGATTTCAGAGAGATCAATAGGAGAGACTAATTTTGTGATTTCTGTTGAACAGTCAAGTGGAGATGTTGAATAGGCCATTTAATGTAGAATTCTGATGCTCAGGGGATAGATCTTAGACTGAGATATAAATTTGAGAATCAGAAGATTTTTAGATGACATTTAAACCACTAGATTAAGATCACTGAAGAAATAGGGAAGCCCCAGGATGGAGCTTTGGGGGAGTATCAGTAATGTGAGGTGGAGAATCCACCCAGCAAAGAGTAGTAGTGCTCAGTGAGCCGGGGGGAGGTAAGCAAGCATATTCTCTACTGCTGCATTCTCCCCGCTGCTGAATAAATACACATCATTCTTTTTCAAATACCACAGCACCTTCGATACACCGTTAAACTTAGTTTTGAACCAATTAGTGGGAACCCTCTCATTTGTTTTTTTTTTTTTAAAATAGTTTTAGATTTTCCAATTTTTTTTTGCCCTTTCGTATGTATTTTACAACTAACTTTAATTTTCTTGAAAAGATTCTGCTCAGATTTGGTTTGGAATTTTTTTTTTATGTCTAAATAACGTAGAGAACCAACCTCTTAATTACCATTCCATGGACATGGAATATTTTGCCCTGTACTTAAACTTGTTTTGATGTTTTTCAGCAATGTTTTATAGCATTCATAATATAAATCTTACATATATTTTGTTAAGTTTATACCTAATTATTTCATTTTGAAGCTACTTGGGATTTTTTTTTTTTTTTAATATGTGGGTACCGGGAGTTGAACTCAGGACCTTGCTCTTGCCAGGCAGGCGCTTATGCCGCTGAGCTATATCACCGGCCCTGCTACTTGGAATATTATATTTTCATTTTGATTGTTTTCATATCCCTCTTTGGGACCATCTAAATAGATAATATGTTGTGTGTGGATAAAGATGATTTTCTTTCACTATTTCTAATTTGTATCCTTTTTATTTCCCTTTCTTACCTTATTGCACTGGTCAGGCCCTCCACTCCCGTGTAGGATAGAAATGTTTGAAACAACTTTCCTTGTCTTATTCCTGAATGCGGGGACAAGAATATTCAGATGTATCATTAAGCGTTATGTTATCTATAATTTTATTCAAAGATACCCTTATTAGGTCAAATCAGTTTATTTCTATTCTTCTTTGCTAAGATTTTGTCATGAATGGATGTTGTTATTTTTTTAAAAGCTCTTTCTGCATCTGTTGAAACAATCATAGAATTTTTCTTTTATTCTGTGCACACAGTACCCCCAGTGATGAATTTTTGAATGTGGAATCAATCTTGCATCCTGAGATAAGACGACCTAGTCATGATGCCTTATACTTCTTGTATATTGTTGGATTGGATTTGTTAAATGGTTAAGACATTTGAATTTATTTTCATGAAGGTTGGTCTGCATGATTGTTTTTCTTTTTTTAAAATGATGTCTTTTTCTGGGTTGGCATCATTTAGATGCCCGCCTTAATGGATAAATTGGGCAGTATTTTGTCCTCTTCTGTGATCTGAAACTATATGAGTAGAATTGCTATTTTATAATGTTCTCTTTAAGTTTTTAGTATAATTCACCAGTGAAACCATCTTGGTGTTTTCTTTGGGGAGAGATTTAAACTATGAATTAAATTCTCTTACTAGCTTTCATTTTTTTTCCCTAATATGAACATTTTTCTCTAAATGCTGCCTTAGTTTGACTTGTCATATCTGGATATGCTGTATTTTCACTTTAAATTCTTTTGAAACTTTTTTTCTAGCTTTTTTTCCCTTTCTTTGACTCATAGATTAACTACATTTTGTTTCCAAACATTTGAGCATTTTTGAGATATTATTCTGTTGTTGAGTTCTAACTTCTTAATTACAGTGTGCTCATTAAACATATTTTTTGTGACCTCAAGTTTTAAAGTCTGTTGAAGTATGCTTTATGACTCAGAATATGGTTTACACTGGTGGGTGTGAATTTGCAGGGAGTGCAATTCTGTTGTTGCTTGGTACATTGTTAGGTAAACCTGGGTAATACTGCTGATATTTTATATGTTTTTACTGATTTTTAATTCCTGTTTGTTCCATCACTTACTTAGAAGGTAATATTGAAATTTCCATTTCTGTTTGTGAATTTATTTCTACTTTCAATTCTCTCATTTTCCCTTTATGTTTTCAAGCTCCTTCACCAGGTGCATGTACATTTAAAATTTTTGTTGTTCCTGATGACTCCTAATGTTATGGCTTTTTATTTATTTTAATCCCTGGGAATATTTCTTGTCCTAAAACCTACTTATCTACTATGAAGTAACTCAACATTTCTGTGGATTAGTGTGTTTTGATGGGATATTTTTCCATCTTTTAGCTTTTAATTCATATATATCTTTCTAGAGGATTTCTTGTCATCCAATCTGTAAATCTCTCCCTTAATTTTAATGTTTTGACAACTTATGCTTAATAGAATTATTATGTTTGAATTTAAATTATCTATATTTTGTCTTTTTATCTCACCTCATCCTTGTTTTTTTTTTCTTGCCTTTGCCTTTAATTGAGGAATTTCTATGATTCCAATATATCTCTAACATTGACTTACTAGTCATCTTTCCTTTTTATTTTATTTAACAGTTTCTCTAGGCTTTGATATACACTCATACCTCGGTTCTGAACTGCTTTAAAACTATCAAATTTTGTACACTGCACATTTTGATGAAGATTTTGTCCTGGACTCCCTACCTGTCATTTGTCTGGTACTCAACATGGAAGCTAGAACTTGTCCTTGATGATTGCCTCATTTACATGCTACTCCTTCCAGCCAGAACAATTTGTTTGGGACTCACTGTTTCTGGTATTCCTTGTGCCTTCTGGAACGAATTCATGAAAAGTACCGAGGTATCACTGTACCTTTTCAGCTTAAAGCAGTCCATCTTCAAATAATATTAGACTACTTCATAGTTAGCATAGAAAACTTACAGTTGTATGCTTCCATTCCTCCCCCATCCTTTGTACTGTAATTGTCATATACCTTAATTTTACAATGTCATTGACCCTGAAATCCACTGTTTTTTCTATTCAGTTGTAAACTACAGTATCTTTTATGTCCACTCTCATTTTTATCATAGTTTCTTTGTGTAGATTCAAGTTTCCATTGTGTGTAATTCTCTGTTCTAGTCAGTGTTTGCAAGGGACACAATACAATACAGGACGCATAATTTATAGGATTATTTTATAATAGTCACCCGAAGAGTGATATACAAAAGAGTGCGGGAAATCTGTCCACACACTAAAGACCCAAAGAATCCAGCTGAGGACCTGGGTTCTACAGCAATGTCCTGCATGAGTCCAGCTGAAGACCTAGAGCCCATGGCAATGCCCTCACGAGTCCAACTAAAGGCCTAGGGCCCACAACAATGTCTCATGCAAGTCTGTTCCATGGATCTGTGCTGGAAGGCCCCAAGGTCGGTGGTGGAAACTAGAAAGTCTGCACCAGCGGATGAAGGATCTGTGCCAGCAGGCTGAGAGATCTACACCAGAGCCAGGAAGCGATGCTCAGAGTAAGGACCAGAGCTCCCCCGAAAAGTACCACAGCCATCCTCAGCAACAATGGGGTCCCGAGCTCCTCCAACAATGAGAACAGCCAAGTTCCCATCAGAAAAGCCAGTGTGTCAAGCTCCTCGAGGAGAACCAACATCACCACCTCTTCCTCTCCAGTTCTCCTTCTATGTTGTTGGCAACAGTCCTCAGGTGGGCCCTCCACACCCAGCACCACACTGACTCAGTTCAGCTGGGTGTTACAAGTTGACCACCAGTTGTCAATCCACCACATACTCCTTCATAAAGAAATTTAAAAAAACTTTTTCTTATTGCATGTTTAAGCCTATGTCGGTCTAAGTTTTTTTTTAACCCTTATGTTTTGAAAAATATATTTCTTTCCAAGTATAGAATTCTAGACTGAATTATTTTCTTTCAGTTCTTTAAGGTATTAGATGTCTTCTAGCTTGCATAATTTCTCTTTGGCATATTGCTCCTTTCCTCAACTCCATGGCTATATATTTTTTTTTTTTTTGTGGGTACCGGGGGGTTGACCTCAGGACCTCGCGCGCCAACAGGCACCCGTGCTGCTGAGCGATATCACCGGCCCCTTTTTCGTATGTGGGATCCGGGAGTCGAACTCGGGCCCTCGTGCTTGCAAGGCAGGCGCTTACGCCACTGAGCCATCTCACCGGCCCATCCATGGCTATATTTAACATTTTCTCTGTTTTTATTTTCAGTGGTTTAAGTATTATGTATCTAGGAAAGTATGTGTATACATTATTATTTCTGCAGCTTATCATTGAGCCATTCAGATCTATAGTTATTCTGTAATTAATTTTGGAAAATTCTCAGTCATTGTGTTTTCAATTTCTTCTGCTTCATTCTTTCTCCCTTCTCCTTAGAGAAGAATTTTCAATTACAGATGGTACCTGACTAGAAATAGTTTTGACTTACAATTTTTTGACTTTATAATGGCACAAAACTAATACATGTTCCATAGAAACTATACTTCCAAATTTGAGTTTGACTCTCTTCCCTGTAGCATGTGGCATGATACTCTCCCAATGTTGGGCACTGGCATGGAGCTTTTATCAAGCTCTGGGGTGCTGTGGGCTCCTTCTAGAGATTCTTTCTAGGTTCTTGTCCTGAACAAACAATTGGACAAGGCAAGCACAAAAGGTAGCAAGATTTTCCATTTATTAAAGAGAGAAGTATGCTCAGCAGAGTGAGAGCCGGTGGCTGAGAACGAGAGAGCACAGTGACCATGAGGTTAATGGCCTCTGTCTCTTGCATCTCCCATTCCTCAGGCTGATGTCAGATCTAGGCTGTCCTATCAAAAACCTGCTTGATTTCACACCAGAATTGAAGAAAGCATTTTCTGATTGGTCCTGGGTGCAGGGTTTGGGAATGTTTTCTCTGCACATGTGTCCTGGATCTCTGTGATTGACAGATCATACTTGCTCAGTGGTTGGTCACACCCTAATTCTCCTGCCTTAGCCACATGGTCGTGGAGTTAAATAACTATTCTTAGTGCAGTGTTGTTAAGCTATGATGTTTGGGAGGTGTCTATTTAAATGCTTTAAAGTAGATGGTATTTTCAACTTATGATGGATTTATTGAGATAGAAGCTCAACGTGAGGAGCATCTTTATTTAACAGTAGCTGGCCTTTTCTATTTAAGGGATGTTGTGAAGTTTTAATAGGAACTAAATACTAACTATAAAATGTTTTGATCATCTCAGAAGCAGGTACTACGAAGGTTAACAATTTACTTATCAACTCTGAGGCTATCCAACGTCTATCTTAATTCTAGTAAGAGTTTGCAGTGGGAACAGACCCAGATTACATTTTAGGGTGCAAAGGATGCTTGCCCATACTGGGTCTTTAAGAATTTGTTGTAGCCTCCGCAAGATGGCGGCTGAGAGAGATCCTTTGGTGAACTCCTCACAGACACAATAACACACTACCTTCACAGAAGCTAAGGAAATCAGGGGAGAGACCTGAATTACTGCTTTTAGTATAACCAAATGGAAAGGCCATTGAAGAAGGGAGGCAGGAAGGAGTTGTGCCTGCCAGCCCTCCCCCAACTCCAAGCTGCCCAACATGGAGAGAGTCTGGGAATTAAGCCCAGGCTTTTTAGACTTGAAACCCAGAGGTGTGCCAACCCCATAATTTCTCCAACTAGGCTAATATTGTTACTGCTACCACAAAATGGAGCTTTAAAAGTTAGATTTTCTTTTTCCTTGAGAGACAATGGCTTCTCCAAGTTTCCTCAAGCTTAGGGCATAACCTACCTCCTCTTAGCCCTGCCTCCTCTTAGCCCAGATGAATGGATGGAATATGCAGATGCTGGTGTACCAGTTGGCTGAACTTCTATTCCAGCTAGCAACACCTGTGGCTGGTTGTAGAGACCTTCGGGCCACGAGTCCACCTTGGCAATAGGCAGCCCATGGCAATGGGAACCTTGGTGCTTCCCCAGGGTTGTGCTGGTCTTGGTGGGCTATGGGCTCAGGCTGTGACACAACTTGGTGCATCGGTGGCCACAGGTAGGACAGAGATGCCTCAGACTGCCCCATGTACAGTGGCTATGCCTGGAGTCAAAGATAGAAATTGAGAGTAGAATGGTGGTTACCAGAGTATGAGAATCATAGAAGGCTGAGAAGAGTAGGGTTAGGGAAAGGTTGATCAAAGCATTCGAAATTACAGTTAGAGAGGAACAGAAAGTTCTGGTGTTGCTATTGCCTCAGATGGTGACCACAGATAACAGTAATGCACTGTACATTTCAAAGTGCTGGAAGAAAAGCTTTTGAAATTTTTCACCATAAAAGAATGATAAATGTCTAAGGAGAGAAATGTTTAACCTATTTTGAACATGACATAATGTACACACGTATCAATTTTTATGTGTCAGTTAAAAAAGAAAAAATGAATAAGCAAGCCATAGACTGGGAAAAAATGACTTCTGTTATAATTTTAGTTGCTTTCTTCACACTCACTCCTATTATGGCAGTTTCCTCTTGTGTTTTGCCTAAACTGCCGTGATTATATATTTCATTTCTCCTCACGAGGGATTTGACTCTGGAATTCTGCTCACTTGGTTGCCTTATGGCCTCAGCTGTCTAATAGGGTCCAGCTAAGTTTCGATTCTGCAGATTGGCTGGGTTTTTCTTGCTGAGAGGATGCAAGTATTAGTCTCTTGTGACTTTCTACCTATGATTTGGTTATCTATCGTCCTTTCAAATACACGTTAGGATTTCCTGTCTTTCCATGTAGTCTCAGAGAATGGAAAATCCTATAGAAATCTCATCTGATTTTCAGCATGGTGGTCATTGGTAACTTGAAAAATGCCCTTTTGTTAAAATGATGCTGGCCAAAGCTTAATTTGAGAGTGAGTTCAAGAGAGAAAGAAGGGAGGAGTAGAAACTGAGTTTAAATAACTCTTTTGAGTTCTTTTCTTGGTAAAAGGCAGTAGAGAAATTAGAGAGCAGCTGAAATGAGGCCAGTTCATTCCTGGAGATAATCTCTGACTAGCAAAGCTTTGGAACTTAGTGTTAATGTGTTTCTGTTTCTATTAGCCTAGCTTGGCTTCCTTTAGGTAGTGTAACAAAGACCTCTCGTAAAACTGTGGCACACAGAGGCATACCTATATCTATGAGCCAACCTGGCTCATATGAACAAGGAGACTCAAATTTAGACTCAAAGATCAAGTGAGAGGACGAGATGAGGTGTAACATGCACATGAGAACAGTTGATCAAAGACTGGGGCACTTACAGGAGTTTGGCAGAGCAGAGAGATCAAATCAAGTGCAGAGAAATCTTGTCTACCAGGATTTTGCATGTGGACATACAATTACATTCATATTTAGATCCGCAAATCTTTAATCATATTAGTTTCAAAGTCTTTGGGTTCATACAGATCTGGGTAAAATTCCGGATCTGCCACTTAGCAACTGTGTGACCTGGGGCAAGTTCCTTACATCCTCTGTACATGTTTTATTTGTTCGTGGGTTAGTTTCGAGGATAGAGTAAGATGTTTGTGTCGTGTTCCATGCAGTGTCTTGGATATGAGGCACATAATGCATAAGCCCTTTGTGTTCAGTAAGTGTTGGCAGTTGTTAATACTGAGGTATGGAGGTAGGTTAGAGAAAGCCACTGAGCCATTTTTGGGGAAAATGCTATCTAATTGCTAAGGGTATAAAGAGGTCCAGCTTCCAGGAAGGAAAACCAGCCTGACTTAACCACCTATGGAATGGGATGAAATGGAGAAGTCAAGCTCCAGAAGGTGAATCAGAAAAATGAAGCGGAAACTCTGTATATTGAACCTGGTAGCTAAGGTAGGGCTGCAGCTGAGTGCTATAGTTCTATAAGAGAGAAATGCTGAGTTTTACTATGATTTGGAATAAGATAGGAAAAGTGTGGCAGAGTGTTTTAAAAATGCTAGATTCAAGCTACTAGACAAATGAAACCCAAAGTGACTGAAGAAATAGTCATAAAATTATCTTACACTAGTATACATTTCACTTCTGAAATCTAATTAGGGCTTCATAAAATTTTAGTAATTTTAAAATCCAGTAATTTAGACATGAAATAGTAATTAGATGTGAAATAGGACAGCTTGAAAGAGAGATATGTAACCCTGCCAAGAATGATCAGGTCACAGAAATAATTTGATTTTATACCTATGTGGAAAGTTTAGAAAAACATTCCTTATGGATTTTCACCTGACTGGCAAGAAGAATACACTGATGGAGTGAAGTGTGTGATTTAAAGATAGAAAAGGCTACTGCAAGAATATTTTAACAAAGATAGCTGAAATGTTACGCTATGCAGGAGTGCCAGCCTCATACACATTTCTCGGAAACTGATCCAGGTCCTGCTGCCATGATTTTTTCTTTCCTTTCTGCTTTAGTTCTCTGTGGCCAAATGTGAGAATTATTATCCTGAAGTTGATAATAAAATTTTTATTTCTGTTGACATCCATTAATATAATCGCTGCGGTGGACAGGGACAGATACTTTTGGGATGGCTGTTTATACAGGTTGCATAGAATAGAAGAATCCACAAACAACACAACTTAAACAAGATAGGATTTTTTTTTTCTCTTAGGAACACAGTTTAGGGTGGGTAAAATGGCTTCATGGTCAATAAAGACCGAGCTGTCCTTTGGGCACAGCCATTGACTCCATGTTCAAGGCCATCTGTTTTGTTGCAGACAATGAGGAGGAAATGTAAAAGAACAAAAATGTGTTTCTCCCCTCTCAGGGACTTTAATTAAAGAAGTTTCCTATAGAAACCTCTGAAAAGCCTTTCTACTCACATTTAACTGGCTTAGCCTTGGATTCACGGCCGCTCCCAGCAGCAAGGGAAGCTGGAAAACACAGAGCTTAATTCCAAGCAGCAGGTAGAATTCTCTGCAGCTCTGCTGCTGACAAGTTGGAGAACAGACTTCAGAAAGAAATTAGCTGTCTTTGTGATAACTACCAAAGCCCCCAGCACAAGTGCTACTGATTTATGATTCAATGTCCCATTGAGGTTTATTCGTAAATCAAAAGAAGCTCTTTTAGTAAAAAATACATATTCATTATATAATACACAGAGGATACAGTAGCATAAAAAGAATATTAAATTTTTCCTTTAATTGTACCATCTCAAAGTAGCTATTACTGCCATTTTTGTTCATATCCTTTCAGTATTCCATATATATTTCTGTATTTACACACCTATTATCTATTTATGTAAATGAATAAACATCTATATATGTTAAATGTTGTATATGTTTACAAATATACATATATATGGACCATTTTTAATATTGTTTTATATATATCTTTTAACTTAGCGGTATTTTCCTATATCATCATATTTTGAAGACTATTTCAAAATTTTTTATTGCTATGTAGTGTTTCTTCATATCAAAGGGTTCTCTCTATATATCCATATATGCTGTTATATCTGAGTTTTCAATATTAAACCTAATGTGATGATGAAAATTGCATCTTACATGTTTGAGTCTATTTAGATTGATTCCTAAATGTAAAATTTTAAAAATAGAGCTGGTAGGTCAAAGATTTTATATTTTGAAAATTAACGTGATTATGTTTAGATAATTTTACAACTGAGTATGTTTAGTAAAACTCAATCTGAATCAGAATCTCTGTTAGGCAACATGAGAAACTGAGCATTTATGGAGCAATTTTTTAAGGCTTCCTTAGGGTATTGATGTTTACAGGTTTGTCTTACAAACAATACCAAAGCACACACATCAAAAAGAACAAAAAGACGACATGCGGAAGACACGTAGAGCACCACTACCTTTTATGAAATGTGAGGGAGGCACCAAGTCTATCTTCAAGCTTCCTTTCTTTTACGTTGACATCGAACAGGACATATTTTCTTGCATGCATAAGTAAATTCCGAGTGTGTTTTTGCTGGGGAGTAGAAGACATGAATACATCCACAAACCTTTGGTCTCACTGAACTTCCAGGGAATGGTAACCCATCAGGAATGGGATAGAGGGCACTGGCCTGAGTGTCTGGGGGTAAAGACTGCATGGGGGTAACGACTCCTGTGGAACATTGCTCCGAGCACGTGAGAAAACACTATTTTTCTGTCTTGAATTCAGCCTGTAAATGTCATTAGTTTTATGCTGATTCAGTGGGGAAAATCAAAGACCAGAATGCTTCATTTATTACAGATTTGGACTTTGTCTTAGACACTTTAAAGCAAGACAACACTTATAAACATTGGGTATGGCAAGACAGGCTGCTTATTATGGTCTTTGGTAGATCTGATACATCTTCTTAATTAACAATTTGGAGAAAGCTAATCATCCAGGGGCCTTCAAAGTAGCTTAATTTTTCATGGAAGGAAGGAAGCCCTTTCCGATATGGTCTTTTAAAAAAGAGAATGCTAACTGTTTCCATTTGACTAGCAAAAATTTGAAAGTTTTGTTTTTAAAGCTGTGGCTGTTAATATGGACGAGGGAAGAGAAGATTCTGCTCGATAATTATAATTAGGGATCTGCATTTAGAAAGAAATCTTTAAACTTTGCTTAGTATTCACTTTGCTTTATTTTATCCCAGATGACTAATTTAACAAATCCCATTCTTTGAGAAGTTAAACTCATTTTCATGACTTGAGAGGATAGAGACTTGACTCTAGGAATCATCCCTTGATTTCTTTCAAAGTTTGGAAGAATTACTTGATGGTAAAACTTCTAGTTGAGCCATTTGCATTTAAAGACACACACACACACACACACACACACACCTTTTTCTTCAGAGATGCTGAGTCAGAAAAAGTGATGTCTATTGAGTGCTTCTGGATCAAATCCTTCGTTCTCCTTGCTTCTAGTTTTCACGACAAATCTGCAAGGGAAGAATTGTTTCTGTTGCAAGGAAAATGAGTTTCAGAGAGGAAGGCAATTTTGATTCAGCTCTCATAGCTACCAAGTGTCAGGAGCAGGACCAGAAGCTCGGTCAGATGGGGCCAAATGCGTGGGATGGTTCCCCAAGGAAAGCATTTGTCTTGGAATGGAAGGTGCAGCCCATTGAAAGACTCTGAAATTAGTAGATATGAAGATAAAGTAAAACTTCAAAATATCACCTCTGGGAAGTTTGCTTTCATCTAGAGTAAAAACCAGTGAGAAAGGGAAAGTTTAAAATATCGATCAATGCCAGCTGTGATGATCTGAAAGGACGCCTAACATCTTGAACTTCTGGAGATTTTATGATCTTGAGCATTTGTCCTGATTTGCTCTATCCGTGAAACAGAGGGAAAGACGTTTTGGCTTATGTAATGACATAAGCCTCATAACGAGAGCCTCATTACACTCGAAGATTTAGAGCTGAAGCAGACACAGTAGCATCAATTTAACCCTCATTGAAAGCTCTGAGTGTGTGGAATGCCAAGTAGATGGAGAATTTAGACAATTTGGGTGGAATTCTTTATTCTTTGCTCATCAAGATGGGAGCATGAATAGCACCTCATTTTCATGTAGGTCTTTTGATTCATTTGTAATGTTCAGATGCTCGCTATAAAACCATAATGCAAGATAATGTTAAAAGAGTCTGATACATTTAGCTATTGGGAGGAAACATAGCTTGCTGAGGTGGTGGCAAATCTTTTAGAACTTTCAGTGGTAACAGCCAGCTGCATGCCATAGGTTCGCCACCACTGGCTTAATGCTTATAATCTTCTGAGCAAGATTTCCTGGGTGCAGATCCTCAATCAGCCATTTTTATATCCCTGAGTTCTTTAGAATATTTTAACATCTCTGTGTCTCAGTTTTTTAAAAAAATTAAAACAATAATACAAGTTATTCATAAGGTTGTTATCAGGATTATATAAACTTATAGCAAGTTGTAAAGTGTTCAGAATATCATACTTTCTAATACCTAGTGCTATGTGAGTGTTTGCTGGTTGATTTAGGAAACAACCTTTTACCAAAGGATGGATACATGGGTAAGCAAAATTCTGCCTACTACACATAATTTTGAAAATGCAACTCAGAAATTCCATTTCTTTTTAGTGCCAGAAGGTGCTATGATATGCTTCTGTGGTGACTTGCTGTATTATACAGAAGCCAAGTCATTCTAACACAATTTTGAAGAGATTAGAATTCTCTAAGTTTACTTGAAACGGATTTTCTATCATAATTCTTAAGTCAAGGAGGGGATTGAGTGAGGTTAAAACTTGGAGTTCTACCAAGAGCAAAGTAAACATCCCAAACAATTCTAAAGGAAGAGGAAGAAAGTCTCATGAGATGGTACTGGACCTGACTTCTTGACAGACAGATTTTGTGCTAGAGGACAATGAGGCCATGGTTTCAAACATCTGAAGGAAAATGATATTTCTATAAACAATCAATTTTCTCCCTTTTTTGTGGTTGTTGGGGTCAAACCCAGGTCCTTCCTACTGAGCTACATCCATAGCCTTTTTTTACTTTTTATTTTGAGATGAGATCTCACTTAGTCACTAACTTGCCCAGCCTGGGCTTGAACTTGTGAACCTCCTGCCTTGGCCTTCCACAGTGCTGGGATTACAGGTGTGTGCCACTATGCTCTGCCCACCCAATCTTTTAACAGAGTGTTTGTAAGATAGCAACATCCCCAGAGAGTCAAAGGCTCAGAGAGTTTATCTACCATAGTTCCTAAGTCCTAGGTCTTGTGTAGTAATTTACTTAAAGATGATGTAGACTAGCAAATGAGGAGGAAACGGAGCGAGGGCATCATAAAGCGATGAAGAAACAGTTGGTCCCACTCAGGAGAGGAGGGGAGCTTATTCCCATGGTGACAGCTGGACTGTGGCCCCAAGAGCCATTGGCTAGACTTGAGCTGGCAGACAGAGAACCGGAAGAGAAGGAACTAAGAAAAGTTGAAAGATGCTTGGTAATGTTCTTGAGAGACGGGCCATGTTACATCACACGTAAGAGGAAGACAGCATGGAAAGTGGGGTAAACTTGAAAATCATATTCAGTCTTCACCATGCCAAGGGCAGCTCAGGGCCTCATTTTCTCTCATTTCTCTTTCTTCATTATGGTATAAATATCTGGGTGGTCCAGTCACTGAAATCCTCCCTCCAGCTCCTCACTCGTGCACGAGGTGCGGTGTGGCAGTGGAACTGTTCATGTTATCCCTCTTTCTGCCTCCAAGAGTTGCACTGACTTTCACTCAAGCTGAGATGGGCTACGGTGAGGGCAGCAGCAGGAGCTGCAGCCGGCAGCCACAAAGATGAGACGCAGCTAAAGTGATGGGGAAGGGCAGAGAATTGCCTGTCCACAGGATGACAGATTGTCTGGTTGGCACTGTTGTTCAGGAAAAGCAACTTTTCTAACCCACACTGGACAACTGCTCTTATTGCGAAGGGCAGAATCCCTTAGCACAGTTGGCGGAGAACTCGTTTGAGATACCTGCTTTCCTGAGTGCCACGATCTGGATAGGATGTGGTGCCTCATACTGCCTTCTATTTTTCACAATGTGATCTCATTTGCATCAGGTAGTATTTTAAAATTGTGGTTTGGTTAGATTTTCCTTAAGTTCAAAGATTTGGACCATGCACCGGTGTTTTGGGGCTCTATGCAATCAGAAGTATTTCTTCATAAATAGAGCATGAATCATTATGTCCAAGAACATACCCGATATAGGATGTCAAAAGCAGCCCTCTTTTGTTGTACCACCTTGGGTTCTGTGATGAGTCATCCATTATCAGTCAGACCTCTTTGCAGTCGGGAGGGTTCAGGAAAGATCGCTAGTTGTTCATTATCTGAGCATTTTAATTAATGTTTTCCTTATCATTTTCCCCTAAGCTATTTTATCAGGTGACAATAGCTTCTCTAAGAAATTGGCTTCAACTCTTTAGTTTAAACTTCTAAGGAAAAATGATAGAATTATTCTTATAAATGACACCAACTCCAACCTTGAGAAGGCTATTGTTAAAATGAAAGAAAAGTTTCAAGTGACTTGTTCTTGAAGAATCAATCCATTCATCCTTTTTTTTTTTTTTTTTTTTTTTTGCCTTAAAAGGGATTTTCATTACTTCTGCTTGATACAGCCTGGTAATTAATCCAGAATTATCTTTAAGGAATTGAGAAGAGATGAATATTTAAAATCAAAGTTAAAATGAGTAGGAGATATTTTTCTCTGAGAGAAAGAACTCTGGTATATTACGTGCTGACCTCATTACTAGATAGTCCTGATCATTAACATAAGAAATGATAATCTTATTTATGGGTGATTTATTATTAAGAAAAACAACACTAATGAAAATCAGAGAAACAAGTGCCACATATAAATCGAAAGCACATAAGAACAGACAAGCTATTAACTTGGTCCAACAGAAAATCAATAGTGGTGATATTTTTTAGATCAGCGGACTATCAAATAGGAAGGGCTGAAGCATCACATTTAGTCATCATTTAGCCAGGGGCAAAGGGAATAAATTGGACCATATATTTCTGTATATCACTTTAGAAGCTTGATTTTTGCATGAGAGAAAAATTTTCTTATTTAAGTGACAATTCTGCACATACAGAGCATGGAGTGTTTTTCTGCCTTCTTAAAATCAGCTTCTTAAATGCAATTAATGCAATAGAGACCCAATTAGAGGCAATTGAAGTGAATAAAGGTCAGATTGTACAGGACCCAGAATGTGTGGTTGATGAGAATAGAAGTGATATGCAGGGATGACTTGTGGCTTTTGTAAGCATCAATTTAGAATTTTTCCACTTAGAAAAATAGACATATAATAAATTACAAGCTTCCTTTGGGACTGACATCATCAACATTTACCTAATCTACCATTAATCTGGCTTTGTTCAGACTTTCACTTCAACAGTAGCTCCATTAAATTACATTTTAAGAATCAAATGGTCTCTATGTTAAAGTAATTGGTATTCTGGAACCTATCATTAGTGTCATATCTAAAATATTAGACCAACCCGCTGACATCCTAATGTGGTGGCCATTAAAATACTTGAGATTTCTCAAAATAGAGCAGTAATATTTTATGGCAATTCACATGGTTTTATCAAAAAGAATTTTAAGTCAAAACATTAGTAGCAGTGATCTAGTAATCCTAATTAATCTTATTATTCTGTATTCCATAAGCCTAGAAGTTGTAGAATAAAATAGAAGGCTGGTTAACTTTTGCAGTTGTATTTTCTTCTTTCCACGAGTTGCTGCTCCTTTCTTTTGCTTCAAAAGAGTTTTTACCCTTATCATTGCATCAGAGAGCATCGGCTGCATACCCAGTATCTAGTTTTTCTTTTTGACAACTAACTCCCGATTTCCCTGGACATCAGCTCCTCAGAGAAGGACCCTCCCTATCATCCAGTGATGTTCATCCTATCTCCTGATGTTGGTGCTGAAGTGAGCGTAGGATCTAGTTTAGCCAATAAAATATAGAGAGATATCCTGTTGGAGCCTTTTAGGAAGGGTTTCCTTATGGGATCCAAGAAATACCATGTGCGTGTGTGTGTGTGTGTGTGTGTCTGTCTGTATAATGAAGCACATTCCCATGATGCTAGTTGTGCGACAAACAGGCCCACAAAACAACTGGTTCAAATTTGAGCAAGGAGATGTTGGTTCATAGAGGAGAAAACTAGGAAAAGGAATTTGGAGGAATTTGTTAATATCCTGAAGAGATCAGTTGTTTATACAGGCTAATAATAGAAGCACAAAGGGCAATCAGAAAGTTCTTGAAAAATGTGTTCTGTGTTTAATGAACTCCAGGGCATCGCGGGACCTCACCTATGAATCACTTCCTTCCTGATTAGGTAGTCAACTTCTACGTGACTCCTTCCCTGCAATAAACCTCTGTCGCTCCTCACCATTTTGGACTGTTCTTTTATATTCTGAGGTACAGGAAGGTATGACCTGTTGTTTGGCTTCTGCTGTGAGGACAGGAGCAGCTGTGACCATCTTGGTAGTTTCCTGAATCCTGAGTCAGTGTAGGGCACAGGCAGGGACAGGAGAATCACAGGGGAGAAGGGGGTGAGCCTTGCACCTTGTCCCTGGTGCTGGTTTTCTTTTAGTGTCATTGTCATAGGAAATAGTCATCGTATCATTTATTTCAGATTGAGTCTGGGCTTTCTGTCACTTGCAGCTAATGGATCTATTTACAAAGTCAAACCCTCACTGAAATTTATAGGCCATGTTAATGTGCTATATGCAGGGGAGGTAAGCTAGGCATGTGTGAGTCGATTTCCTTTATCTGTTTCTCACAGTCTTTGGGCTCATCGAAAACAGGGATGCTCTCTCCACTGCAGCAGCTTTTTCTGAGCTCCTCCTCTCAGGATAAGTGTGCTTCTCCTGTACTGCATTTCCTCAGAGCTCAGTGCTTGCATCTCTTATTTATTCACTTTTTTTCGTTTAGTGCTGGGGATTAAACCCAGAGCCGGCCTTCCATGTTCTAAGCATGCACTCAGCCACTGAGCTGCACCTGGCCCCTCTTGTTTATGATCTACCTCTACTCCCCAGAAAACTTCATGATTTAAGTATAACTATACATTTAGAACTTCCTCCTCTCAGCTCCAAAATCTTATCTCCTAAAGTCAACAGATTTCTTGACATCCCATTTAGGCTTATAATGTGCAGTTCAAATTTATCAAGTCCCAAACCAAATTCTGATGCCCCCCCCAGCCCCATCCCTCAACCAGGACCAAGGAAATTTATTCAGCTGTAACCATTCTTCTCAGTTAATGCCAACACCATTGTTCCAGCTGCTCAGGCCAAAAACCTTTGCGCATCTTTGACTCACATATTTCTCTTATACCCCACACTCCATCCATCAACATTTCCTGTTAGCTCTATTTCAAAATGTACCCACAACCAGACATTTTCTAATAGCCTGCGTGTTCCCGCCCTTGCCCCGGCCTCCTCTCTCCTGTTAGTGCGAGTAGGCTCATGTTCTCTCCCATTTCGTCTTTCTGCCCTCGCCTTGTTGCATTTCTTGCTATTCCTAGGACAGCAAATGCAGTCAGGCTTCTGCCTCCACCTCAGCACACGTTGCTTACACTTTTCTGCCTGTGCTGCTCACATTTTCCACCCACACCAATAACCTCCTCTTTCTCGCTCTCTAGCTTCCTGCAGGGTTTTGCTCAAATGCTAATGAGAAGTGAGTCCTCCACTTATCACAAGCTGGCGTCCTATATATTTTACAAATACCTCACAGTCTGTTTTTTCCTTCCTGAATATAAGCTCTAGGAGGACAAGGATTTCTGTCCATTTGGTTCATTACTCTATCGGCATTGTTAGAATAGTATTGGGAACATTGTAAGCATTTCCAATACTTACAGTACAGTACAATGTATCGAAATACTGTAAGTGCTCAGAAAAATCTATGTTTAATTAATGAAGCGTTCCTGGTCTCTGGGTGATCATTAATCTGATATGCTCTTGAAAGCAGGTGCTGATGAATGATAAGACACCAAGGTTTTAGCGCGGAGACACGTCTTAATATACCCAAACTGCCCATTAAAACATGGGCTCTTTGAAGTTAATATTTTAACAAAAAGTAATGACTTTATTTTTTAAAAATTTTAAAAACTGTTTTAGTAATGACTAAAAGTGTGCATTTTAGTACTTGTGAGAAAGTGGACCTTGTCTTAAATCTTTGTATCTGATAGCATTCTTTTAATTGTAAGTAACAGAAACACAACTCAAGTTAAATAACAATAAAACTATTGGCTAACTTCCTGGATGTTTGTCTATAAGGTATTGGTCAAGATTCCCATAATTTTGCCTTCATTTCTATTTTCGAGGCGTTCTTGCACCCGTGTGTCTTCCTGTGTTGGCTCCTGCCTGGGCAGGTGAAATGTCTTAGTCATTTTGGCTTTGCATCCATGCCCAGGAGTGTTCAGAGAATGAATGGGGAGGTTGCCTCAGACAGTATCTCAAAAGAGAAAGAATTCTCCTAGAATATCTCAGTAAAACATTCTTCAGCTACTGCTTAAATTTCACTCCTGTTCCTGAAAGAATAATCAGCAAGAGGTTTGAAACTAACAAACTGGGAGTAGAATAGGCTTCCACGGAGGCACGTGAGGCTTCTTGTATAAGGCTAGGGCTTAACAGCTACAGATAATTTTGGTTCCATGAAGAAGGGGAAATGGAGAGGAACCAAGTACAGGCTGTATCTTTTTCATTGTATGGACCACTGTGTCTTTTACCTCTTAGAGACCAATTATTTCTACTCACTTAGAAACAATTTTATCATCTTCAGCATAACAACTATAAAGTGTTTTCTTCTTTAGACGTCCTCTGAAATTTAGCTAAGCTGAAGCTACATTGTGTGAGTGAATGATTTCATGGCTTTTCTCCTAAATGAACTCAATGTCACCTAGAAGGGAAACAAAAAATTTTATTTTTTATCCTCAAGGTTTTTGAATTATATAGCTAGGACTATATGAGCTGTGAAAAGAATGTATTAGTTCCTAAAATTTTACTTTTATTTTAATATTTGCTATTGATATATTTCAGCTTTATTAGAATGATAAACATATTTATTAAGGTTATGAAATGAAATTGAGAGAATGTCTATCTTTTCGTCCTGAAAATTATACTGTGTACTCTTTTAAAGAGAGTATATTGAAAATATGTATTTGGATTTGTTTAAGGACAATTGAAATAAAGTAACAAGAATCTGGTTTGTGTCTTAAAATCCAGGACATAATAATTCTTTACAGCCTGTAATTTGGGTTATTATAAATTCAGTGCCAGATCTAGGCTTAATGGAAATGTTCCAGATATTTATAAATTGGTTATATTCACAGGGGCTTCCATTCAGCATTATTTGATTATGTCTGCACATAAATTTGACAAAGTATTTTCTTCTTGGCTTCACATAGCAAACCCTAGAAAATTGGCCTTTGGGGAAAGAATGCTTTTCAACTAACTTATCTTTTACTAAATCCGTGACAAGAGCAGGACCATACCAGACATTCAGGTCATCAGAAGTAATTACGAGGCACCCGGACTGGAAGAGGTGAGAAGGCTGTTAAATCAGAGCAGAAGTCTCCTCTCTGGGGCCCTGTCTGAAGAAGGGATTTGCATATCTAGAGACACTTGTCTTCTGCCTGTGAACTAGCCTCCTTCGTGTTATTTAGATTTCTCTACAGAGAAGAGAAGTAGAGATTAGCCATCGTCAGTCCACTAAAAGATTCCTCTTTAAAATCTGAGAGTGAGGCTGGGGTCTTTTTCTGTTTCTTTCTTTCTTTCTCTCCTTCCTTCTTTTCTTTTCTTTTCTTTTCTTTTCTTTTCTTTTCTTTTCTTTTCCTTTCCTTTCTCTTTCTTTCTTTCTTTCTTTCTTTCTTGCTTTCTTTCTTTCTTTCTTTCTTTTTCTTTCTTTCTTTCTTTTTTTCTTTCAAATGGAACTCTTAAATATTAGATAGGCCAGATTAGACAAATAAGGATCCTGCCATTCAACAAAACAACAAAAGTAGAATAGTTTCCAGTTTCAAAGTCATACTTGAGAATAGCCCAGTCAATAAGCCTCTCTGCTTATTATCTGAGAAGAGAAACAAGAAGATTCTAAATAGAATGCTCCTAAAATCATGTCTTTAGGACCATTGTTTTGAGAATAGGCTGAGAAACTAGATTTCAGTTGCCTGATCAAGGGCCACCTGTTTGTCTCCTGATAATTCTCATGGAAGGTTTGGGAAAGTTCATAATTATTCAAGTTAAATCTTCTTTGAAGGAAACCATTTCCTATATCTTGTGGTCCAGGAGTTGTTGACATGAGCAACTTAGTCGGCTTTCAGTAACGTTGTGATGGAAGAAGTGACTGAATTAGATATTTTGAATCCATTGAATTGTATGAGGTCTGAGAAGAAAGCATCGCTCCCATTATTCAAGTCAGATTTCCTCTTACTGGTTGAGAGAAGTCTAACATGTGGTATCACTGTATCATTTAAGTATCGGGAAATTATGCTCTGAGTAAGTGAAAAATCTTTTTAGGAACAAATCTTTGTAGGGGAAAATCATTGCCTGATTAGGCCATAGTTTATCTTCGGAAGGAATAGCCAAACACTACAGATCCTGCTACATGAAGCAGATTTAAAATTGTACAAATAAATTTATATGTTTTACATATACTTTATAAATGTCATATATAACAAATATATGAAATATATATTACATATGTTTTGGAAGATTAAAGTGATAGCCAATAATATATTAGAGTTTTTGACTCTGAGTCTGCCAGCCTTTTTCAATTCCTTGTCTTGGGTCAAGCTTAATTTCATCCCCATCAATTGCAATGAGATTGACTGCAATTAATAATTAAAAGACATACAAATAAAAGGATTCTATACAATTAAACAAATACATGGTCTTATCTGATGCTGTGTACCCTTCCCCTCCACTTGTAGAAATTATTTATAGTTAAGATGCTTCTGTAGAATCCCAGGTACTCTGAGAGCCCAGATAAGAAAGCCAATGGGTTACCCATCCACATCGGTCTTACGATTTGAAAGCGTTGAGTGCTGAACATTTTCTTGGGTTACATTTCTTTCTTCTTTTTTTTTTTTTTGTGGGTACCGGGGGTCGACCTCAGGACCTCGCGCGCCAGCAGGCGCCCGTGCCGCTGAGCAATATCACCGGCCCTTTTTTTGTATGTGGGTTCCGAGAGTCGAACTCGGGCCCTTGCGCTTGCCAGGCAGGCGCTTACGCCGCTGAGCCATCTCTCCTGCCCTTGGGTTACATTTCTATTTGCCTTGATGTTCTTATTTTTTTTTAACATGATCGATATTTCAAAAAACAATTCACAAATCAAAGTAATTGACTTGCTTTATGATCCCAGAAATCAACCTGTTGGATTTTTCTTTTTGGTTATAGATGAAATTTTAAAAATTTTATGATGAAGTAACTGAGCTGTTGGCAGTCTTCATTTTACTTAGTTGCTTGATAATAAGAAGCATCACATGCTAAATTTCTCAAACCAGCAGCTCAGAGAAATACTGAATTTGATAGTTTATGAATACTTGGGCTGTAGTAGGGAAGATTATTTCAATGTTATTTTCTGTCTTACTAACAAAGAATGGTGATTAGTTCTTCCATTCTGGCATGTGACAGCAAATCATATATGTGAAAAAGTTGTTGGGAGTGGGGTAAATATGTGCCACTAAGATGCCCCCGACTTCAAATTATTTTGCATCTTTACTGTTTTGCATAGATTTGCATGTGAAATTACTGCACAATGAATACTACATTGGAAAGCAGTTTTTTCATGATGCATGGTGGAAAGCAGTCTTTACCACTACTGATAAAATTATGCCAAGGTCTTCACTGAAAATAATATAGTCAGTGAAAAGGCCTCAAAAATGAGTTTTTTCTTTCATTTTAAGTGTTAGTTACTTCAAAACTTCTATGTAGCTTTCAGGAGAAATAATTCTAATAATAGTTGATTTTGAGTTTTCATGGCAGTGACAAGAAGCAGTAAAAAGCGTAATACAGATAAATAGTTCCTTGAGTGATTTAAGAAAAAAAGTCATAAGTAGTAGACACATGGGCAGGTAGAGAGCATTAGGAATAATGAATTGGTGTGTGAGTAATGGCGCAAGATACACAGATGTCATGAAGAGGAAGAGAGCTTGTCATTGAAATGTTTTCATTGATGTGAACAACAAACTGTTTCTTTTTCTCACCAAATCATGCTAAGTGTAAGCATGAGCCCAGGCATGACTGTCTTTATTAAAGCAAAACTTGTTTTTGGCAAGTGACATTTTCTATTCAATTTCCAATTTCTGAAATAAAATTTTTTGAATTCTACAAACCTTTTACTTGTTTGCACTGGGTCTTTGCACATTCTTTAAATTTATTAAGATCTTTATAATACATAAAGCACAATAAATGGTTTGTTGAATACTTAGATAAAAATGATCTCCACTGCTCCAAATGTCATCCTTCCTTTTACAAGAACCATGATATGAAGACTGTGTCCCATAACTTCTACAGAAACCGGATGGTCCTCCTTGGGCATCAAGGATGGAAAGGTCCAACATGGGAAAGCAGAAACAAAACAAGAAGCAGCTGCTTTTACTTTACTCACACTCCCTTGAGTAAAAAATAAGATTTCTGAAGAAACTCTTCTTGCTAGTTAGGAGCATTTTGCTAATGAAAATCTAGCAACTTGACATGAGGTAGACTGACCTTTTAAAGGTAACATTGGCATCTTGACTTTCCTTCTCGGCTGTCTATCCAGAAATGGTCAGGGCTTTAGAAACTTTAAATACCGAATAAGCAAGTTAATAGAGAAAAAGAGACTCAAGATCTAGG
This sequence comes from Erethizon dorsatum, assembly GCA_028451465.1. NCBI lineage: Eukaryota > Metazoa > Chordata > Mammalia > Rodentia > Erethizontidae > Erethizon > Erethizon dorsatum. Next base: position 26,285,884 of record CM051838.1, on the reverse strand, counting down.
TAATGACGATTCTATGGTACTAAATAGGCTGGCAATAAACTGAGACAGATGTTTTTCGGGTGGAAGAGGGGGCTGTTAATTACTATTCACAGGTGAATGACATATGATCAGTTCATAGAGTATTTTTCTAATATTGCCTGTGACAATGTGAATCCACATTCTTGAGTAAGAATGGGAACTAGACAAGTGGATAGATTTCTGTAAGATGAAGCTTTTGAAAAAGATTATCTTAAAATTCAAGAAAAGCATAAATTTCCAAATGTATTTGAATGGAGGTAGAAGTTTCATTTTAGTGGAAATATTAGGTGGATGACCTTTAATCTGGAATGGATCTAAAATAGAAGAAAATGATTCTTTCCTGGGTGTTTTTGCCTGTTACTTCAGGAGGTGCACTTCAATTTCCCCAGGCTTTTTAACTGAAACTGGGATCTACAGAAGTGGAAAGGGACATTTAAGGGCACTGTAAGAAGAGGAAAGTCCTGGAAAATAGCCAGTGTGCTATGTGACATTGGGCCGCTGTGGCCCTAGTTCAGGCGCACGCTGAGAATGGAAGCCAGCAGGAGACTATGCAGCGGCAGTCTGATGAGCTGGAATTGAAAGACCCGAAAGGGTAGAGGAAGCAACATATGGGCACCGAGCAGCATCACTCCAGATGAGGTAAAACAGGGAAGTGGTGGCTTTTAACAGAAAAACAAGATGTGTGCGCCTGACACAAGCCATGTGGCTTTCAGGGAGCCTAGCTTCATCCACAGTAAAGAGTCCCATGCTTCAGAACCTCAACTTGAAAACAAGCTGTTGACAAATTTGTCCATAACTGACCAATTGCCAAGAGAGATTACGAAGATAGGTGTCTCGGTCCACTGCGTCTTCTCACAACATGGAAATTTGGTTCTGGAGTCTTGGGTGACATTCTCGTCTGTGGATATGAAAAGTAAAGTAGGAGCAGATTGTGTTTGTCCCTGAACTAGTGTAAGCAGCCGATGCATGGATCAGAGCATTGAAGGAAGGGTCACAACTATGGGCTCAAGCTTGGTTTTTTCTACCACCTTGCAGGTTGGGTAACCATAACATCTTCACTGTCATCATCGCTGTCATCATCAACATTATCATCACCACCACCACCAGCATTGTCACCTCTACTAGCAAAACTATTATCATCACCTGTGTAATTCGAACCTTAGCTTTGTTAGGCCCTATGCTAACATTTGAAACATATAATGTCATTCAATTCTTGCAAATGACTTAAAGTGGTAGATTTAGTACAATAATCTTCATTATAGTAAGTGAAAAAATTGAGATTCATAGAGATTAAATAGCTTACCTGACTTCACGTAGGCAGTAAAGAGCAGAGCTATCATTTGATTGTCTGACTCCAGAATCCACACCTTTAACTGGTACATTATATAGAAGCCCCCTGGGCTTCGGTTTATCTACCTGTTAAACTAGGAAATTGGGTGAGACAATCTCTACACAGCTCCTTTCTACTCCTAATTTGGATTCTTAAGTTTCTTCCTCCTTCTCCATCGCTATATTCCACACCAGCTCTTGAGAGATCTCAAATCATGGAAATGACCCCTGTCCAACCCATTCCTCCAATCCCCCACTTTTTTTAAAAATAGGGAACATTTTATTTCCTTGGTATTTTCTCTACTGCCCACTTAGGACTCATTGTAACTCACGTCGTCAATTCCTAACCTTCAAGGAGGTCACAATGATAATATGAGATTTAAGTAGTGTTAGGGCAGATCCTGGGAGCAAGTAGGGCTCCTTGGAGGCCCTGAAAGCTAATGTGCTAACCCAGCAAGTCATACAGAAACCAGGGCTGAGGACGTACATGTGACCTGCAGCTCTGATTTGCAGCGAAGAGAAGCTAAGTCAGGGGGTCCTGAGGGTATTAATAATGAAAATAAGACACTGAAAGGACAGGACATTCAGATATAGTGGGCTAAGGGCTGGTGAGATGGCTCAGCGGCTTAAGTGCCTGCCTGGCAAGCGCAAGGGCCCGAGTTCAACTCCTGGATCCCACGTACGAAAAAGGGCCAGTGATATCGCTCAGTGGCACAGGCGCCTGCTGGCGCGTGAGGTCCTGAGGTCGACCCCCGGTACCCACAAAAAAAAAAAACAGAAAAAAAGATATAGTGGGCTGAAGTTAAGGAAACAGTTATATGTTAAAGTAAATTTAGATATAATTTTTTTTCCTGAAAAACCTGGACTAATAAATCATTTTCACAATTTTAGCAGTTTAGCTGTCTGCACAGTACAAATTTCCTCAATAACACTCCAGTGTCATTTTGCTATGTAGATCCAAAGAGTCTGCACAATGTTATTTGTATAGTTTATATATGATTATGCTGAGAAATGATGGCTGGGGGAATCTTTTTTGTGCACTTCAAATTACTAACTGTCCTTAAAACATATGGTACTACATAATTTCCTAATGTTAGAACTGAAAAATACAAATGTGATAGGCTACAAAATTTGCCTGGGAATAATGACTACAGATAAGGGTAAAATAAGATTTCTTAATTATTGCATTAGACTCTAAATTAAAGATTGATTTCACCAGTGATTTTATAATGGTCTTTGCTAATCAGATAAAATTAGCTGAGAAGTGCTGTCAGACACTCTAGTTTATAAGCTGCAATGCTCACAAAGTTTAGGGTGCAGTAAATGAACTGTATGTGGTAGCCATGTGTGGCCCCCACATACTTGATATGTAGCTAGTGTGACTCTGGAACTGAATTTGTAATTTTATTTAATTGTAATTCATTTGAATTTAAAAAGCCACATTTAAGTAGCCTACAGGCTACTGTATTGAACGGTGTTCATCCTAAATCTATTTCTGAACTATGCTTTGGCTTCAGGTGGAGATAGTAATTCATTATCTTATTATACAGCGAAACCTATGGATAACATGAATAAAAACCCTTAAAAGAAACCAATTGTATATTCGAAAATAACTAGTAGAGAGAGGATTTTGAATGTTCCCAACACAAAGAAATGACAAATGTTTGAAGTGATGAATATGTATGTACCCTGATCTGTCCTTTCACATGCCCTGAAATATCACAGTGTACTCCATAAATACGTACAATTATTATGTATCAATATTTAAAAAGGAGCATAAAACCCCTTTGTATCCAAGACTGAATTATCTCATGCCAAAATACTTTCTCACTTTTAAGTTGGTCTTGGAATATCCATCTGTTCCCTGGAAATTGCAAATTGTTTAATATCATGTAGTTAAAAAAAAATGGGTTGATAGCTCTTTGAATGTTTCAACTGCTTGTATTGTGTGGAATACAGACATTTATTTTTAAAAATTATAACTTATTTAAGAAAAAGTAATAATATTCTTGAAAATACCGGATCTTTAGAAAATCTAGAAAATAGCTCCTCTTTATGGAGCTCTTCGGATTTCCCTGAGCACTACAGTTCCACAATAACCCTCTCGAGCTAAGATTTTTCCCGCTTGACTGATGAGGGTGTTGAGGACTCTGAAGAAAAAACAGCTTCTCAAAGGTCACGGGGCTATTAGCTGCCAAGTTCCGGATTCTGAATCCAGGCGACCACAGGTGCTAGTACTTTCCCCTCACTGTCTCTTCTCTCTTCCACCCCCTCTGATTTCCCCATCCTCGAGTGCTTCAGGCAGAGAATGGCTGCAACATGGCTAAATATTCTAGTTTTTACTTTTATTTTTATAGATAGACATTAAGATGTAGTTGGGGTAATGCAGGATGCCAAAATGTCCCTAAGGTTATTCTGTCTAAATTGCTGCAAAGTAGAAATACTATTATGTTTCCTTGAGGAAGATATTGCTGAGTAGCTGGGGAACCACAGGGTTGGTGACTGGGCTGGGATAGCTTGGTTTGTATTTGGGATCAACTTTGATAGTGCAGGTAAAGCTCAGAACTATGGTTTTGCATGATGATGCCTGCCCATATTGTCAGGAGAGGCTTGTAGAAAAGATTCAGAGAGGCCATGAACACCAGGATCCCGAGACTGAAGATATATTTAACAAATAGAGAGAAAATTAGGGGAACAAGCTGGGATGGGGGAGGTACATAGTGGCTTAAATTGAAAAGTACAATAATCTTGATATTTTTCAGGTGACTGAGTTGTAGGTATGGATTCCTGTCTGGGTACTATTAGGTACCAACCTTCCTAAAAGATGCACCGGGTTAGAGGTCTGCGAAGAAGATGGCAATAGCCTTACTCCTTCTTCTTTTGTTTTTTTGGTACCGGGAATCAAACTCAAGACCTTGTGCTTGCCAGGCATGCACTGTGCCGCTGAGCTATATCCCTGGCCAACCTTTTACTTCTTTTTAAGGGAATTTGGGAAGTAGAGGTGCCACCTTACATTACTTAAATTGCTTGGTATCTCTAGTTTCAGACAGTGAGCGGTGAAATGACTAGTTCAATCTGATTTGACTTGGGATACAAGCTGTGATGTGCTGCTCAAAGGCTTCTCATTGGTCCCAGGAAAGAGCAAGAAAGCCCAGGGCAAATCAGGTGTCGGGGGTGAACATCTGGGACAGGGAGAAGATCTGAACAGAGGTTGGTCCGTGCATGGAAAGAGCCAAGTTTGTAGTGTTTCACAGGAAGGTTAGCTGAGTGCTAAGTTAGAAGGCATAAACCTCCACTGTTATTTCTTACACATAATTAGATTTTTAAAAAAAGATTTGGTTAAAGCAATTTTACTAAAACAAAATTTAAAACTACATTTAGTTAAAATAAGATAAATTAGAAAACATTTTCATGAATGTTTTTATATTATTAAATGGCTGGGATTCGCGAGACAGTAGGAATTTGCTTCTATAAGCAGTGTTCACGGGATTTGTGACCCTCTCTTACCAGTTCTCGTCATTAATGCCGCTGGACCAACGCCCTCGGGATGTGCGGACCGACCTCTACCAGTGTGTTGCTCTATTTATGTCACTGCCTGTCCCGCTAGCTGGAAACCTTGTGAAAGCAGTCTTTCATGGAATGCTTAAAGGGATCGTGGGGGACTGAGCAGAATATCTTAAGTATTTCTGATATTTGTAGAGATTTTAGGAGAGGAGAGCTGGAGACTATGTGAAGCAATAGTCTGTGAAAATTGTTATTTGGATCATTTTTGGTGGAGCGTATTTACATGGGGACCTTACACTACTTGTAAAGGTGAACTTAATATCCTTAGTGCCTCCCCTCCCCTCTTTGATTTGATTGAATTGTTTTCATCCTGTAGCACTCTCTAATGCCAAATATGTCACAACATAAAAATGTGTGTATAATTGTAATGATGACCTGTGGTATCTATCGGGTAGCACACGCTTGTTCCTTTGCTATCCTTATACTTTTAAAAAATTCTCCTGATCTACTGCACGGCGTATGATCTCCAACTCGCCACTGAACATTGAGTGGTAAAGGTGTGCCTCCTTAGCAGGTTCTGGATTTTAAGAGAAATGATTTAAATTTCCTATGATTAATATTATGATTGCTGAGGAATTTTTCGTGTTAGGGAAAAGTTCTTCCATTCCTAATTTACAAGGTTGTTTTTTTTAGTATTACAAATCGATATGGTACTGTATATTATGCTTCTCTTACATCTGCTATGACTATAATCAACTTTTATTCTTAATTGATTACTGTGACATTAATTGATTTTCTATTAGTTAAACTATCTTTATATTTGTAGCATAAATCGAAGGTATTCACACTGTGTTGGATTTTTGTTTTTTAGATTGCTAGAGTCAGTTGCATGCATGACTGATGATTATGATTTTGTTCTTTTTTTGTTTTGTTTTGTTTTTTAACAGGGTCTTGCTGTGTAGTTTAGGTTGGCCTTGAACTCACTATGTAGGCCAGGCTGGCCTTGAACTTGCAGTGATCCTCCTGCCTCAGCCTCCTGAGTGATGGGATTATAGGCCAGGTGTTTTGACTCATAAATTACATATGTGAAGACATTTCCAACATTTTTTCATCTTTTTCATTGATGTCTAACTTAATTGCACTTTGATCAAGGAATGTAGACTTTCTGAGGCCTGTCATTAATTTGCTAAGGCTTTCTTTATGGCCCAGCATTTGGAAACTTTGGCAACATTTCATGTGTGCCTAGGAAAAATTGTGGTCTTTATTTATTGGATACAATGGTCTAAGTGTTTCTTGGATAAGCTTGTTAATTACAGTGTCCAAATCTTATAGATTTTACTGATTTCTTTTGTTAGCATAATCCATCAATTATTGAGATGTGTCTTACCGTTTTCCATTATGATGTTGAAATTTGTCTTTCCTTTGTGTAACTGTCAATGTTTAGATGATGTAAGTCTGATATAATCAATTATGTGCATAGATAATTAGAATTATTTTATTTATGATGAATCTTTAATAATTAAAGTTAGTTTTCTTAGATCTATTATTGCTTTGTTTCAAAATCCATTTTATACAATATTTGTAATGCAACAACAGTTTTTTTTTTTTTGGTTTGTATTTGCCAGATATATCTCTTTTTCTACCATTTAAAGTAAACTTTGTTTCTGTATATGTTAGAGGTCTCTTAAAATGACATGTAGCTGGATTTTAAAGAACTTGGTAAAATAGCTCTTTTTTTTAAAGCAGAGAAGCTTACATATTTTTATAATTGTATATTTGGACTTATTTCTATATCTTAATGTTTAGTTTCTATCTTTGATATTTATAAAATTTTATATTTTGGGTCCTTTTTATGCCTTCATTTGGATTGTTTTATTGCTTTTTTGTTGGCTTATTTTTCTCATTGTTTCTCCATTATTAAGCTTTACTACTTTAGAAATTATACTCTATTGTCCAAACATTATTGGCACAAACCTTACTCTTCAATGAACTAAGTAAAAATGGTAGTGGACAATTGAATGCTAATGTCTGGTGTCCTGAATAACTAACTTAAAGATAGTAATACGTAATGTATTAACCATTGTTACCCTCCTATTATGTTGTTTTGAAAATTTGTTCTTCTTTTGATTTGTTTTGTTTTTTCTTCTCTTTAAAATTAAAAAAAAAAAAAGAAATTATACTCTATATGTTTGTATTTAATGATTATCCTAGATAGTTTCATGGGCATATTTAAGTAACCAAAGGCTGAAATTGATCAGTATCTTTACCAGCTACTTGAAATATACTGGGACATTAAAATGCTTCAATTCTGATAAAAAAAAAATCTCCAACTAAATTTCATTCTATTTCTGTATAGTATTTTCTCTAATCTGTATTTTTCATGCCATACTTCATACATTCTTAGTATTTCAAACCCATTGTTTTATATATTTATCCAAATAAATACCCATTGTTCCCTTTTTGCCTCTCAGAGCACCTATGATAACTTTCCTTTTGAGTAAAGCAGTCATTCCGAGTTTTCTTTAGTGAGAGTTTGTGATAAACTTTTATATATGTTTTTTATTTTACTTTATTTGTCTTTTGAGACAGGGTTTCACTATGCAGTTCAGGCTGGCCTTGAACTCACTTTGTAGCCCAGGCTGGCCTTGAACTCACAGCGATCCTCCTGCCTCAGCCTCCTGAGTGCTTGGATTACAGGCGTGTGCCACCACGCCTAGCTGGTAAACTTTTATTTTGATTTTGGCTGAAAAAAAATTTTATTATTATTCCTGAAAGATAGTTTTGCTTGTATGTGATTGTAGGTTGATATTTATTTTTTCTATACATTAAATAATCCTTGCTCTTGTTTTCTTTTGCAGCTATCTGTTTAAAATCATTCCTCTATCTCAGGCTTCTGTGAATAACATACGTGTGTTTGGTAGTCTACAATTTCATCAAAAATATCTGATGATGAATTATATAGATATATATTACACTTTTTTTTCTGTGAAGAACTCAGTGGGTTTCTGTGCACTGAGATTTCGTGTCTTTCTACAATTCAGAAAGTTATTTGGTTTTGTTTCTTTTATTATTGCCTTATTTTGATTTTTTTCTACCCTATTTGGTTCCTCACATATGTTAAACCTTCTAAGTCCATCTAACTTCTTTCATATTTGCCATGTATTTGCATCTTTAGGCTGTTTTTGAGACGCTTTATTTATATGTATCTCCTGGTATTATGGACAGCTAAGTTAGGTAGAAATTAATATATAGTCAGAGAGAGACTGGGCTTTCAAGAAAGTCAGCAAAAAAAAATAAAAGATATCCAAATTGTGGCTGGAGGTGCATCTAGAGAAGGTCAGGCCTCAAGATAAAGATTCAATGACCAGGCCGGCATGCCTCCCTAAGGGATAAACAGCAATTTAGAATTATACTATAATTAGCACTACTTGGTTCCAGGAGTCCATGTAGGCATCAGTCACCCAGGTAGGTGACCAGAGCATCCAGACACATCCCTTCCCAAAAATGCCCTCGTTCTTTCCATGTAACTTTGCTACCTGACCTCCCCTCCTTAATGGACCAATATTAGCTAAGCAGCTATACTCATAATCCTATACGTGGATTGCAGCTTGACCCATGTTGTACCCAAATTGTGACTTTGCTAAATAAATTACCCCTGACTAAGGGCACTGGTAGCACCCCACTTCTGGGACCCTCCTGTCTCTCAAGAGCTATCTTTCAATAAACATTTCCTAGTCTGAACCTCTTTTGTCCTTTGGAATTCATTCTTTGATTTCAGGGGACACGAACTTGGCACATCTGACATCTAGCAGGTTGGGAATTACACATCTCCTATATCACTAGTGAAGTGATGGTGAACGTTTTAGAGCTTTCAATAATATAAACAGCCTGCCGCCACCACTGTTCTTTAATCTAATGTCTAATTTTTTCTTTAATCTATTTACTAAGTTTTACATATTAGTTATTTTATTTGCTATTTCTAGAAATTATTTTCACTTATTTTAAATTTTATCATATAAATTTATACTTTCTTGTCCCTCACTCATATTTTCAATAAATAGCTTATTTATTGCAACATATGAAAATGAATCATTTCACATCTTCTTTCTGATAAGTTCCAATATCCAAAGGCTCTGTTAGAATCTTACTTTTGCTGGCTCTCACTGACTTCATTCTTTTCGTGCACGTATTTTATAATTTTCCACTATGAAGTCATGACCTTAGAACTTCAGCTGTGTACAGTCTTTGAGGGCTCGATATAATTGCATTCTCCTGGAAAGCATTTTTGTTACTTTTTCCAGTCACTTGATGGTTTTGCCATTCTGGCACCACTTAGAAACCTTCATTGACCGCACAGAGGGAATACAGGCTGCGATACGGACTACCAGAGCAAACTTGTGCTTACTAATCAGGGAGCCTTTGAGAGGTGAGTTTACTTGCCTACCTTCCCATTTGGGAGATTTAATTCTTACTCATCTTCCAGGGTTTTCATTAATTTCATGCAGAGATCTGTTCAGCCTTTCATTTGGGGTGCTCTCTGATTTCATTACTGTTTTCTGTGTTCTCTCCTCTCAATGAAACAAGCTGAAAATTCCCATGGTGGGTCAGAGAAGTTTCCCAGATCAAAGCTGGCTTCTGGCCTTTTATCATTTCCCAGGTATCGTCTTTTTCTCTTGTTTTCAGCTTTTAAGTATTCTTTGATTTCTTACTCTCTCAGGAAATCATTTATAAGATGTTTTCACTTCATTATTAACAACTTTTAGGGTTTTTTTTTTTTTCTTTTCCTTTTTAGGGTATGTACATAGGAAGTGTGGTTCTGATGCAGTGACAACCGAACCCTCACTTCCTTGGAACTCGGTTCTTTGTGCCCTTGATGGAAGAATTCAGCCAAGATGCATGGGCTGCATGGAAGTCTAGGTAGAATTTATTATAAAGTAGATATAGAGAGAGTTACACTTTCAAGAGGGAAGGTGGGCAGTACTATGAAGGCATCTGAACTCAGTGCATGTTTGGAAAAGTTTTTATGCACCCAACAATTACACTTAGGGTCTAGAGAACTGGGGTAATTATGATGCTCATCACTGTTTTCCTTAGAAGTCACTTAGGAATTATAAAATGTCTTTCTGTCCTTTTTAGATGATCAGCAATTCCTCAGGGGCTTTCATCAGGTAAGAAATTTACAAAAGATAAGTTCTTAATTTAAACCAGGTCCAAGCCCAAAGAACACTTCCCTTCCTGATATCATTGGTTTGTAGGCTACGGCAGCTGGGAATGCAGTGTGCCTTGTTCCGGGGTTAGATGGCCAGGCAGCCAGGTACGAGAAGGGGTGTGCACGAGGCGTAACCTGACCATGTCGCTGTGCTCTGTGGGGTCGCTTTGGGTCTGAGACCTAAGCAATGGTTATAAATGTATTACACATTGATGTGTTTGTTTCACTGCATGCTATTTTGGACTTGCCCTTTTTACCCATCAGGCCTGCTAATGTCTACTGCCTAACGTGGGCTATTTGCTGCTTGAATTACAATTTCCTCTCAGAACTTTTTGGGAAAGGCAGCTGTAGGACAAGTGGCCATAGGTACCACTTGACGTACCATGTGATGATAGAGATAGAATGCTTATTGACTGATATTCGTGAGTCATTCTGGGGACGTAGCTTAGTGGTAGAGCACTTGCCTAGTATGTGCAAGGCCCTAGGTTCAATCCCCAGCACTGCAAAAAAAGAAAAAAATAAATAAAAATTAAAAAAGTAGTTCTTGAAAGTCAGTTGAGTAGTATTACAGATTTTTATTAAAAAGCAAGAAGGACATTAGAAGATTGCAGGGATGAGATGTAAACATTAAAAATGAGATCATAGCCTCAATTCAAGTTGCTTAATTCATCAGATGCCTTCATGGTTCTGCCCGTCTTTCCTCTTGAAAGCATAACTCTCTCTATATCGACTTTATAATAAATTCTACCTAGACTTCCACATAGCCCAGTTTGTATATTTGGTCGCTTTGGATTTTAATTTTATATGAGAAATTATGAGGTAATATATTCTTTGAATATACATTTATTTATGGCTGCTCAGAACAAAGATTGGACAGGTAATTTTCAGCTATCACTGTATTCACATGATACTGACCACCAAAGTCCCCAGAAAATCTTTCCTTTGCAAAGGACCCAATGGCCCACAACAATCTGAGATTTCACCATGCAAATTTTCAAATTAAAAACTATCATACCAGTTTGATACTGTGGTTGTTGCCTTGGAGATTCCTGTGTTGTTTACTAAAAAAAAAAAAAACAGTGAATTTTGAGTGGGGAGAGGAAGTCAGCAGCAGCTGCCTTTGAACTACAAATAAAGAAGATTGTCTTGCAGTGAGTAGGCTGTCACTGCCACCTCATTACCATGAGTCAAATGTTAATGTTTGTGCCCACCAAGGGAAATGCTCTTGCTCTTGTTTACCCTCCTTAGGTTAATTATAATTTATACATGAATTTACAATAGATTTCTCAGGCAGCTCTGGGGCAGACCCAGCTGTGGAAACATTCCCAGAGAACTCCAAAGCACTGAGGGCTGCATGCTAGCTCTTTCATAATACCAGAATAATGGTTAGGATATTTTCTGCATTGAAAACATTGTTTTTTCTATTGTCACAGTCATAGAAATATTCATTAACCTTTCAATTTACATGTGGCACTGTTTGAATGTATATAGCTAGCATTGTTATTGTATTACTAATATATACAGCCCTGAAACCTTTTTCGAAAATGGTAGGATAAAATTATAGGAAAGATGATTATTGTGGAAATACAATTTCTATTTCACGGTAATGTTAAATAATGAAATCTTTATACTAACTGGAAATGTTAACTCCATTAATTCCATGGCACAACTTCAAGTTTATGATTTTCTGTAGGCGAATGGGAAATCTAAGATACAAGAAAATGGGTGGGCAGTATGGAAATACCACTGTAGTAAGATACAGACAATCTTGGTTCTCATTCTAATTCTACAACATGTTAAAGGTGTGATCTTGAATAAATCACTTAACCTCCATAAGCTTAGATTATTCATTCCTTAAAATGGGATAATGCTGGTCATGTGGTACTTAAGAACATGAATTTAGGGAAGCTACCCATCAATTTGGGTGCTGAATTTGCTACCAACCAACCATGTAGATGTGAGCAAGTCACCTAGACTCTCTATGACTCAGTGTTAACGTCTGTCAGATGGAAATCACAGGGGTCAACAAAGTGCATTATCATCTCAAATCATGTTTTCCTGCTTCTCCCGCCCCCTCTCTATGAAACTGGCCACTTAGGTTCTTAAACTCAGGCTCCTTTGCTTGTCACTAATCAAATCAAGGAAGGTCATTTATTTTGATAAATAAGGAAAAAAGGACTTATTCAAAGCTAGCTCCAAGGAGATGGAGGGAACCATTTGCCTCAAATCACCATCTCCCCATGCACGGATGTGTGAGAGTCAGCAAGGAACAGCGGGGAGGGAGTGCAGTGAGTCAGTAGCTAGGTCCAGGCTTGTTTCATCCCTGGCTGGACCCAGATCTCTGCCTTCTTTGCCTTGCCTAAGGAAAGTTAATGGGACTTTGACTTCCTAGCTCCAGCATCTGCATAATCTGTCACTCATCTGGGCCAGGGAGAGGTGGGGTGGCCATGTACACCCTCAGCCTGAGAGTCTGGAGAAGCCACTTGTCTCCAAGGAAAAAAAACCTAAGCGAAAGTTCCATTTTGTGGTGCCCTTTGAAGTAATTATCATCAATGCGCCATTTTAAGCTATCACCTTAACCTCACAAAGCAGCCAGGGAGTCTTTTTAGAAACCATGAAAAATCATACCATTTCTTTCCTCTCAAAGCTCCAGTGGCTTTTTGTCTTTTGAAAGAAAAAGCTAAAATCATTAGACCACCTACCAAACTCTCCATGGTTTGGCAAGTGACTGTCTCTCTGTCCTTTCCCATGTTCTCGGCCTCGCTCAGCCTTACTCTTGTGTCCGTGTTCCTTCCCCAGGGGCTCTGGACTTTCCCTCCCGCACCTAGAAGGCTCTGTCTCTGTGTGGCCACGTAACTCCTCCTTCATTTTATTAAGGTATCTTCACAAATGTCACCTTATGAGAGAAGCCTTCGCCATCTTCTCTAACAATACTTCTCCCAACCCTGATACTTTCTATCTCTGCACTCAGCCAATTTTCCTTCAGAGTTTTTTCACCTAACATAGGACCACAGTGTACCTCCCCCGGGGGAGAGGAGATTTTATTTTCTGCATTTTCAGTACCTGAAACACTTCCCGTTTTATAGGAAGAGTGAATGAATGTAGTGCCTATACATGGCAGCAACTTTCCTAGCCATGTATATATAATGTGTAATCTTTACTACTCTTCACCCAAGTGTGATTGTTTTTATTACATAGTTAATGAGATTAGAGGTCAAAACATTTGCCCAGGTATCATAGCTATTGACATTCATGTCTGTCTGACTTGAAATCTGTTTTGATGACCACTATGTTGTGCTGTAGGAAGCCACACCAGTGTATAAGCCTCTTAACTTCTTGGAAAGCGTAAGAACTCTTTTAGGTTGTATCTTTCCTATTAGGTTGTAATAGAGGCCATGTCTTGCTCTATACCCTAGGGTTCTTTATATTTGTGTTGTATTTCTAACAGTTTCCCATTCCTGGCTGATGGAACATACATACAGAATATATATTGAATGAATAGTAAATAAATGGTAAATGAACGAGCTTGTAAAGTTAGCAAGTCAGAAGATCTGACTTTCTGTGCTAATAAAAGGAGGAACGAACTTTATTTACACGAAAGTTAATCTATGAAGGAGCATAAAAAATTGAGAAGAAATTTGCAAGTTCTATTTCCTGTCCTATTTCTTCCCTCTAAATTGAGGCTCTATGCCTCATTGACATAGTCTATGAATAGATACTCTGCTTGGATTTTTATGAATGACCAATCCTCACACCATAGGAAGCTTATGCCTATAAATAAAGATTAACTTCAAAATTACATCAGCAATTCAAGCCTCTTATGATATACTAAAAAATAGATTAAAGTAATTATCATCAGTATGCCATTTTAAAGCTATAAGAAAAATGATCACACTGTCATTTTGATAAATAATGCTTGCATGACAGACTGTGCAGGTTTTAATTTTATCGTTAGGAGTTGCAAACGCACATTTATTTAGAAGCAGTCTGGGGTGATACAGTAGGCTCGTTGCGTGCCAGGGGAAAAATCATTATCATCTCTTTGAATAAAAGTGCTGGCAGCAGCTGCCCAGTAACCCTTCTCCTTAAGTAACTGATCTATGGCTTCAACACGGGGTTAGGATTGATTATCACACTTAACTGTCTTATTAGACAGAAAGCTGTATTAAAAGTAGTACCAAGATACAGCTATAAGATATATGGGAGACAATGCCTGTCCTCAATAAATAGTCCTCACACCAGGAAAAATCCCAGGCAAATTTCTTTTTTTTTTTTTTTTTGTGGGTACCGGGGGGTCGACCTCAGGACCTCGCGCACCAACAGGCGCCTGTGCCGCTGAGCGATATCACCGGCCCCTTTTTCGTATATGGGATCCAGGAGTCGAACTCGGGCCCTCGCGCTTGCACGGCAGGCACTTACGCCGCTGAGCCATCTCACTGGCCCCCAGGCAAATTTCTTGAAAGCTTTCTTTAATACATTCTTGATTAAGACTAAAATTGCTTCTATTTCAATCTGTGTATCACTTTTAACATTGACATGAGTTTTGCCTGAAAAGAACTTGCTCCCTTATTTTGAAAAAGGGGCATGCTTACCACTTTGGTACCAGGGAATTCGATAATTAAAGACTCCAAAAGAAACAAGATTTCCCAACTTCCTGGATCCATAAGCAACTGGACTGGGTGAAAGAAGGTTACCTGACTTTGTACTTAATCCTGGAGAGTCTGGCATGAAGGGGACCATCAGGCCTCCTCTTGGCAGGCTTTCCTGCCTCAGAACTGGGAGGGCACTGCCATTGCCAAGCCATTTCCTGTTCTTTGCATCTTCCCTAGACGTAATACTGCTTTTGGTATATTGGGTGTGCTTAATAGTTCTTCTTAAAAAATAATTGGATGCTAACTGTTCCTGGAAAAAGAGCTAATGTTGGAAAAGACAGCAACCTTCTACAGAGTTCAATTTCTAGAAAGATTGTCACCGTCTGTCATCAGCTGCTAGCATGTTTCAAAGCTGGGACAATGAGTACTTATGTCCTAAAGGGAGATGGAGTAGCACACCATAGCCTCCACTAAAATAAGCACCTGTTATATGAAGCTTTTAAAAGTAGGTACTGCTAATATTACTATTTTGGTGGTGGTGGTAGGGGGTGGGTAACAAGGGTATGAATCCAGAGCCTTCACAATAAGCTACATCCCCAACCAGTTTTATTTTTTATTTTGACACAGGGTCTTGCTAAGTGGCTAAGTTTTCCAGACTGGGTTCAAGCTTGCAGTTCTCCTGCCTCGGCCTCCCAGAGTGCTGGGAATATAGGCATGTACTTCCAGCATTATTGAGGGTGCAAGAAATGATGAAATACTAAAAATGAAAATTATAGTTGGAAAGGAGTGGCGGGGATGAGAAATAGCTCATAGTGATATAGAGGAAGAATTGAATTTTCTCATATCACTACAATTGACAGCAGAGGAAGCAGTAAGAATGGTAGCAGGTAGGAGAATCTTAGGAAAACTTTCTAACTCTCAAGACAGACCATGCCTATCTTTTCTTGCCCTCATGTTTGACTCTCTTGCTTAGACTGTGAACATTTCAAGAGCAAGATGTCCTGTATGGCTTTGGATGATGACCAGCTGATACGCTGACTGGCACATGGTAGTGATGCAAAACTCCGCTGGCTGAGTTAATGAATTACATGGTACTGGCATAGTATTCCAGTCAATAGAGAGACTCAGAGGATGCATAGCAGAATGTAGCACTCAAGGGCAAGGGAAAAGGAACATATAAAATAATTTTAGAAATTCATTCCCAAAACCTTTATGGCAGGGTCAGAGGGTTCATTAGGCAGAGGGTATCAGAGTGGGAGGATCCTAAACACCCGGTGAAGAAACTCAACTTGGGTATTTTAGTTAATGCTTTTCTAGTATGGTCTCCTTTAGAACTTGTAGGGTGATTCACTGGGTCTATGCAAGCGTCAAGAGACCCGACATGTCAGACGGATGAGTTAGGCAGTTACAGCAGTTACCTGACAAAGGGCAAAAGGAAACTCACCTTGAGTGAGCAGCGTGACGACAGAAAAGCAGGCAAGTAGAGTAGGAGCCCACTGGCCCCAGGTAGGTCAGCCCGGCTCAGGTCAAGAATGGAGCATGCAGGATATAGCAGGCACGGCGGGGAGGAATAGAAAAGGCGACAGGGGGAAGCTGGATCATTTTCTGGCAAGACACCAACAGATGATTCTACACTCTGCCATCTGGAAAGTCTGCTTCCAGGTGGGTGGAACAAGAATTCAGAGAACTTGGCAGCAGGTGATAGGCGGAGTCCTGCAAGCTAGCTGGCGGTAGAGCAATGTGGAAGAAGGAAGGAGAAGGTAGTAGGAAGATAATCATACTCTCAGGTTTTAGGAGCTAGAATCCAGTCCTTGGGAATACGAGTGAGAATAAGACTGGCGTCTGCCGCTCTAGGACTCTTCTACCAGACAAAGTACCAAGACAGTTACTGAAATTGTACAAGGGGTGAGGTAATCAAGCTAATACAGCGCTTTAAACGTGTGAGCTTTGTTCTTAGCCATTGCAAGACAGGAGATGCCTCCAGGAACCTCTATCAATGAGGTCCTTCTTTTAGGGATGCACAGAGAATAAAGAAAACAATAAATGTGCCATCCCTGAGTGCTTAGAATGTCCTTTGGGATACAGGAATAGCTTTCTCGGTCTGGCAGCAACCCTGGGCATCCAGGAAGGACTAATCATTGTTCCTCAGGAATGTTTATTCCTGACCAGAAAAACCGGGCTGTCCTACACCTCTTTCTTGTCCTGCTATTACTGACAATTGCTGCTGTTTACTTCTGTGCCTTGTGCCTCCTCGCGGTTCCTCCATGCTGCTTCCTGCCTCTGTCTCTCAGCTTCCGTTCCCCGTTCCCGACGGTTAGTGCCTTCTGAATGTCTCATAGTCAAACTCCTCAAGAGAGGATCCATTTGGCAGATTTTGTCTGTCTTAGATAGAGGCAGGGCTGACTCATAAATACACTTACCAGGCTCCTGACGAGCCAATAACCCGTCTCCCTTAGCCAAATGCCTTCACCAAGTGTGTCGGATGTGGTCTTTGTGATTGGGTTTGTTGGTCAGCTTTCTCTTGCCAAGGGCAGTGAAAGTAGCAGGCCCAAAGGGTCACGACAGGCTTCGCTACTGCACTGAAAATAGACTACAAAGAAAGCTAAGAGAGCAGGAACAGGAAGCCTGCTGGGGCGTCAACCAGGCGTTCCCAAAATCCAGACAGCCAGGTGGGTCGTTTCAAAGTGGTACCTGTCAGAAACATTATGGAAACGTAGCAGGAAATGGTTGGTAACATTTTCACTGTTTTCTCTCATCTTCCCTTCTTCCAGAAAAAATATCTTAACAGAGACCTTTGAAAAGGTCTTATGCATTCTAGAAATAAGAAGTAAGGGAATGTTCTGAGAATTGAGGCATATACGTTATCTCTTATTTTCTGACCTACATAAAGGTTACAAGCAACAAAAGCTCATGATAACAGGAAGTTTCCAGAACAGGTTGAGATGGTGCCAAGTTTCTTTCTGGGAGAGGGTTGCAGAAAAGAAGTCAGGATCAATCCATTATGTTCCAGATGCTATGTAATACAAAGCTGAAAATTACTATAAGCTTCATCCACATAAAATAATCCA
The DNA here is from genome assembly GCA_028451465.1 of Erethizon dorsatum. Classification (NCBI taxonomy): domain Eukaryota; kingdom Metazoa; phylum Chordata; class Mammalia; order Rodentia; family Erethizontidae; genus Erethizon; species Erethizon dorsatum. The sequence continues at coordinate 26,268,164 of CM051838.1, read as the reverse complement.
AGGGGATTTTGAAATACAAACATCTCGTTTTAGAGTGAGCCAAGGTAGAACAAATCTATCTATATGTATATCTATATATCTATATATCTATATCATCTATATGTATAATATCTATTATTTGCATTTCAGAAATCCTGTAGGGAGACAAGGAATTTATGTTGGTATTTAAGCACAAAGAATTTGCTAAACATAAAAAGGGCCAAACAAATGAAAATTTTAGGCAAGAACACTGAGAGGAAATGGCAAAGTTTTGGGGTCTTTTTCTCCATTGTCCTAAAAGAATAATACATCTCACTTTTCTTCACCATTTTGTAATATAAAAAATTCTTTACATTCTTTATCTTACATGATTTTTGCCAAAACCTTTGCATATAAGGAAACTGAGCTCCGGCAAAGGGACTTTGTCAAGATCATGTGGCTGATAAATGGCTAAGCTTGAATTTGAACTCAGAACATCTTTAACTTGATTTACTGTACACCGCTCCCTGTTATTCCTCTAGGAAGAGCTGGACAACAGAGACAAGCGGTGAAGTACAATCAGCACAGTAGATCATTTCTACTTTATTAATATGGATTAAGTTTAACTATATTTAGAGATGTTTCCTAAAGTGAAAGTGCGTTTACTTTAACTCCCTATGCTGCACAGCAGCTATTTGACTTTTTGGGATTCTTTCTCAGGAGTATTGGGAATTCCAGCAATTTTGTCCTGATACCAGCCTCTTATTACCCTCATACAACTTTATTAACACTCTCTTTAAGTGTGGTTTGCAATATACAAAGGCTTTTTTTCATACATGAACAAGCCTTTCTTCACCCATATTCCTCCTAAACGGCAGTTCCATTTGTCTTAGATACTTTCTCATTAATGAGACACAATACCCAGCACCCACACCTTAAAGGAGAGAAGGTTTACTTTGGCTCACAGTTTCCAGAGGTTTCAGTCCATAGTCAGCTAGCTCCAAGACAGAGCAGCAAGGCGGAGGGGCAACAGTCCATGGCAGGGCAGGCAGAAATCAGAGAGAGAGATGAAGGGAGGAGGGAGGGAGAGAAATCCTTCCAGGACACACCCCCAGTGACCCACCCCTCCTACCAGGCTTCACCTGCCAACATCACATTTAGCTATAAACTCATCAGTAGATGAGTCTACTAGGCAAATCACATCCCCATGACCCCAAAGCCCCACCTATATGCATATGAGACTTTGAGGGGACCTTCTAATACTCTGTATTAGTATTTTATACATGTATCTATTTAATACTAACAATGATCCTTTTCTCCCATATTATGGAGGAATAAACTTAATCTATTCAAGTTTGGGTGTTTTGTAAGTAATAGAACAGATCTGGGAACCCAAGCCTGTCTCAGAAAACCTGAATAATTTCTCTAACACCTCATCACTGTGGCTTCACTGCTATAATCTTGCAGGATTCCTCTGTCTGCGATTTGAATTTGTATGGGCTCTTCTGATTATGAGGCAGTAGTGATCTGAAGAAAACTGCTGAGATTACAGTAGATTCGTAAAGATCGAATTGGTAGAAACAACAGTTTTTTGTTGTTGTTGTTTGTTTTTTGTTTTTTGTTTTTCAGTACTGAGGATTACCAGGGCCTTTGCATTGAACTACACCTCTAGCACTTTTTATGTTTTATTTTGATACAAGGTCTCACTAAATTGCTCAGTTGTCCAGACTGGGTTTGAACTTCTGACCCTCCTGTCTCCTGCCTCAGCCTCTCAGAGTGCTAGGATTACCACATTTTAGCATTGTATTTTGAATCACTCATTTTACATCCTGTCAGCCTATGATCCAGAACATGTTCAAATGGGGAGGGGAACAAGAAAGGGGGGGAGGGAAGAGGCATTCAAAAAAGAAAATGAAAGGAAAAAATGGAAACAAAGCTTTTGTAAATGGGGAGGGGATAAAAGGGTTGAAGAGACGGGAAGGGAATGGGAAAAAAGAATTGAGATATATTCCTTACGGGTACAAATTCCTTATGATGGAATATGATCATTATGTATGGCCAATCTGTACTGATAAAAAAACAAAAACAAGACAAAGAAAAGAATTTGTATCAAATTTTGGAAAAAGGGGCCAGTGAGATAGCTCTGGGCCGGTAAGCCTGGCAAGCATGAGGTCCTGAGTTCGACTCCCAGAACCCACATACAAAAAAAGGGCCGGTGATATCGCTCAGCGGCACGGTTGCCTGCTGGTGCGCAAGGTCCTGAGTTCGACCCCCTGGTACCCACAAAAAAAAAGAATTTTAATGATAGATGTAGTCTTATTTTGTTTTACATTCTCATGTAAAATCTTATTACCCTTTTAGGAAAATCTATTAAAAAATAAAGCCATTTCCCTTCTGACAAATGTTAGTTATTTTCTTAAAATGAGGGGTGCAGTTTAAACATAACCGAAGCATACAATAATGGTAAAAAATTGCTAATAATAAAATTTGGTGTCACTGCATGAATATGAATTTTAAATAAAAATGTAAAATAGCAAAAAATTAATGTTTTATAAATTATAAAAATACTCCAGGATACATAGAAGTTATGAATGCATTAACCAGCAGTTGAAAACATTAACTAAAAATTGAAGAGAAAAATATAAAATCTATGGAGGCATTACTGAGTTGAGCACAGCATATGTAATTGGTGGAAAACAAATTATAAATTTAAAAAACTGCTTGGGAAGTAAACAAAAATGTTCAAGGATTCAAAAATCATGCCAAAATTATTATAACCATTGAAAAAAATGCTTGAAAATAAACAGTACTCAGAGACACAAAATTTACCAGACATGAAAAATCACTGAGTAAAAACAGCCATCTTACATCTCTTAGTTGGTTAGAACATGGAGGGTGATGAGATTTGTTCTTCCCATGAGCACACATACGCCATCTTCCCTGTAAGCCACGGGTTTTACTACAGTCCTTCCATGCAGCTCCTGTGAGCTTTCACCCTTGGGAAACCTCAACTACATTCCCGGGCTCTTGTATTGCAAGTTGGGTTGGAATTGCCCCTCCCGGGTTTTACGCCCAAGGTACCATAGTATTACAGTGTCATTCTAAGCTCATCACCTAGGAACTTCTGGTCACCCGATTGGTTAGTACCTGTGGCTGGAATAGACCAAGTCTTAGAACCTTGTCTCTACACTCAGCCTCATTTCCATGTGACTAGTTCATTTGAACCTGTTTGAATAACTCCTTGCCTTTTCCTCTTTGCACTTTCTCCTTGAGTTTCAGACGCGCTCATCTCCTCATGAACAATAAATACCTATTTGCAGTCCAGGAACCATAGTGACTTTATCTGATACCCAAACATATTCCATTTGCAAACCATGACTTCTCTTAGTAACTCCCAGCAGTGTGTAACTTTTATAATTCACATTGATAAAACTATTCTTTAAAAAATTATGACTATTTTTACTGCTCAGTATTTTAACACATGTATTTTTGAGAGAAAATTTAATTGATACAGTTTAAGGTCAATGGATTAAAATAAGGGTAAGTGAGAGATGTGATGATAATGTATTTCTGGGTCAAACAATTTAGAGATTTAAAATTTAGTGAATAATGTCCCAAAACAGCTCTATTTTTTTTTCTTTTACTCCCCATAAGAATGGAGTCAAGAATAAAAAAAAAAAAACCTCACAAAGTTTCCCATTGTTAGTATGATTGCATAAAATTTTACTGGAATAGCTATTGAAAAACGTTATTAGAGAATGTGGAGTAGGGTGAAAGAACCACTCATCTTCCCCCCTAAGATGGATAATTCATAAATACAGCCTAATCTGCCTGAGAGGAAAGATAGAATTAATTGATGATGAATGACAATTACAGTCTATCCTTTTGGTTTAAGTAATTCATGTGTCAACATCCTTCTGCTAATCAGGTAATTAAAATAAGTAAAGGAATGACTAATTAAGCCATTAATTTGTTAAACATAATGCCAACACAGTTATTATGTACCTTCAAATACACATTGCATTTCCAGCAATCATTGCAGCTACTGCACAAGCTGGCTCATAGCAATTCTTGGGTACTACATTGTCACAATTTTTAGAAAAGATATTTAAATAAATAAATGGACGTGGATGATTGAGTTAATTGTCACACCAGAGCCTTTTAAGCTCAAAGCTCTTGATAAACGAAAGCTCTTGATGAACCAAGTAAGATTTTGCATTGATTTATTCTAAGAGCGAAAATGAATTCGATTAAAGCACTTATGATTTATAAGACTATATGTTTCTAGAACCTCAAAAATGGTATGGAGACTATGTTGATGTCTGCTGTTTTTGTTGTTGTTTGTTTTTATGTTGTTTACTTAGTTACTACTTTCTCACAGTGGTAATCATAGTTTTTAGTACATTTTTGAGTGAATGCCTAATAGTTAAGATTAATAGCTTTACAATATAATTTGGTTAGGTGTCTAAAATGGCATGCTCAATTTTACCTGGCAAAGAAGGAATGTATTACATGAAAATTGTTAATTGTATTTAAGTATAGACTATTACATAATTTTATTTTATAGATTCAAAATAATCTTGGTTGACACATATGGATGACTATTAACAGAGTTGGAAATTCAAACATCTGGTTTCTTTTTACTGTACACATTACGAAAGGAACCAGCTGTTTATTTCTAAGTAGGAGCACTCAACTAAGTACATACTATAGATGGCCGTTAAGAGAAGGCTTGCTCAGCAATTCAATGTGGAAGAGTTATGGATTTTATCTTTCTGTGGATTTCACATGGTATAATATGAGTTTGGGTCCAAATTTCCAACCTCCTTGGTAGCAATTTTTAAAGGGTACAATTGTGTTATAGGATAGGTTAAATTGTGCTGCAATAAGGAGTGACACACACACACACACACGCACATTTCACAAGGTTTATTTCTTGCTTACCTACCTCACACAGGTTTGGTGAGCGTTGTGGTGAGTGCTGACGTAATAGACGTGACGTGAAGCATTGCTGGTCTCTGCGGCAGAGGGGAAGAGAAGATGATCCGTTGCGCACTGCCTCCTCCTATTCTCCTCCTCTTTCTTCTCCCTTCTCTTCTTCCTCCCTCTCCTTTTCCCCCTCCCCCTTCCTCTTCCCCTTCGACTCCCCTTCCCCTCCCCCCTCCTTCTCCTCCTCCTTTCCCTGCGCCTCCTTCTTCATGGAAGTACTGAGGATTAAACCCAGTATTGTAAACTGCAATATTGTCCATCTCTTGCCCTTTAAAAAATTTTTTTAAATTTTGAGACAAGGTCTCACTAAGTTGCTAAATTGCCCAGGCTGGGCTGAAACTTGGAATCCTCCTGCCTCAGCTCTTCTTTCTGTCTTCTATTTATTTGCTGAGACATACTACTTTAAAATTTATTTCAGAAGTGTTAATGATTTCACATTCACATATTAATAACAATCACCTTTAAGTCTTTATTAGATAATTTCAACATCAGTGTCATCTTGGTTTAGGGATTGGCTAATTGCCTCTTTTTAGATGACTTGGTTAGGTATTGGCTAATTGGCTCTTTATATGTTCAGTAATTTTACATTATATCCTAGACATTTAAAATATGGAGTTAGAAAGCTTGTGTTTGTACCCACGACACCCATGGCTTATATATCCTGAAAATAGTTTAATTCCTTAAAAATGAAATGGGAAAATAAGATCTATTTTAACACGAATTATGAATATTATGAAAGATAGCTTTACAACTGTACAGTGCCTTTCCTAGATAAGGAAACACTGTAATTGATAGTTTAGGTGTTTAATGGCTTAGTCACATTATAAACAATTTCAGATTTTCAGCTTTTGTGACAAGATTCTGAGGGCATCAGAAGTCACAAAATTCAGTGGAGGTTTAGGCAGGAAAAAGAAAGCATATTGTCTGGTACAGACTAAAAAGCTGAGGGGATAAAGAGGAGGCTTCCTAGGGCTGGATCAGGCAGGGAACTGTACCGACCGCACGTGCTGTCACGAGGCCTGGACATCCAGTGCGGGCCTCTGCTCAGTCACCCTGTTGAGGAAGGTGGCCCAGCACTGCCAGCCTCACCCTTCATCCACCCACTCAGGGAGGCGAGTGGGAGGTTTTTTCCCCCAGGAACAAGTTTCTTGGGACCTTTTAGGGGATTCTGTGTTTTCAGTAGAAGAGTAGAAAACCTGATTGTCTCTCATTAGCCCCGCAAGCTGGGGATGGGGCTCCTTGTGCTCGAATCCATGGAGGAGCCTGAGGGAGGGTTCATGCCCAGTAGGGCGCTGAGGTAAATCATCCGATGTCTGCTAGAGTCCTCTTCAGGCTTTATGTCTGAAACCAATGTGGTGGTAGCCATCATGATTGGACCCTAAGACACATGGCATGCGTTCCTAGAATGCAACATGGTTCGCAGCCCCTGCAGCCCCTCTTCACCCTGAGGCTGTCCCCGCAGCTGGGGTTCACCTCCCTGCCCCTTCTCCTAAGTGCTCTGTGCGCCTGTGGTCTTGGGTTTCCATATCCTTTCCTTGTGTTGCCCTCGCTATTCTCCATGCTTGGAACCGTTTCCTTCTAGTGTCAAAGGAAGCACTTTCCTTCCTGAATAATACCTTTCCGTCTCTTCTGTGTCTACATGTGGAGGAGGAACATCAACTATATTTAATCCTCCTTCCAGTTTCATCTCCTAGGACTCCTTTCCCACCTTTGTTTGCCTGGGTAAATGTTTGTGATTCTCCCACACTTAGCTCAGGCTCCAGCACCTCAAGGTATCACGTCTTAGACTCATGCCTCGGTCCTGCTCTGCCCAGCTGTTGCCTGTGTATACCGCTCTCAGGTGTCTTCATATTGTGCGGACATTTTTGGTTTGTGGGTCAGTCTCTGCCACCCAGCCACACACTCCTGAGAAATGGAGTTGTCTGACGTATCTCAGCATAGAGACTGGCAGGTAGTACACAGTGGGTTTTACTGGTTGAAGTGTGTGTTCATTGACTTATTATTCACCGTTACCATTTTAACCTGTAAACTTCTTAAAAGAGTAGTTACGTTCAGACAGGCTCTAGCCTTACAGTAAATTATACCCATAATCTGTCAATATATGGTAAATAGCTGCTGGTGATGTTTCCTTCTTAAAAATTTACTCATACATGAGTTACAGAGAGATTTAATAATAAACATAAGCTTTTTAATATTTGGCCCTCCACTTTCAAATACACTACGAGAAAGAAGAGAACAGTGAGTTAGAGGGAGAAGCAGCTAGAGAAGGTGGAAATAAAAAGTGGGGAGAGAAAAAGGAATAGGATAATATGAGGGAAGAGACAAAAGAAACAAACAAGCTACACAAACAAACCAAAGAAAAGCCCAGGTGAAATAGGATTATTTGAAAACTCAATTTTTAGTATGGTTGTATACATTTTTTAATGCTGTTTACTTGAAAGTGAAGCTGAAATGAAATTATCTCAGCAATGACAAGCAGGGACCATAAATTATCCACATTTTGAACAGCCAGAACATCATCCTCGTGTCTGCAAATTATTTGTGTGCCGCGTGGCAAGCATGCCCCACAGGGTACAATTATGTGATTGTTTATTGAATAATTGCTCTCCTTGTCAAATGTTTGATTGAATATTTGCCTGCTCCCTGAAATATTTTCACTGAGTAATTGTCTGCTGTGGGTAATACCCTCACTTAGTAATTGCTTGTTCTGAATAATATTTTCACTGAATCATTTTCTATTCAGCATATTTTATCGAACGACTTTCTTGTTGTGAATCATGTTACTGTAAGTTTAGTGAGAATTACTTGCTGAACTAAATATTTCCTCTGTATTACTTGGAAACCAGACCTGAATCTGCCTGAGACCTTGCCCTGTATCTTCTCCAGGCTGTTGAGAGATTATATAACAGCTCTTTTTTTATTCTAAGGTGTTTTCTAGCAGTGTGGGACTTGGGAACTGAATCCTATGCTCAAAATCAAAGAAAATGAATGTTCTGCTTTTATGGGAAAAATAACATGAAAAATGGGGAAAGTTAATTAATCTAAATGGGATAGGCATGAGACATCATGGATAAGCTGTCCCCAAGACTCATTTGGAGGTTTCTGGAATCAATTTTAATGACTGTGATATTGACCAATTTAATTGAACACTAGGGGTTGATGGATTATAAATGGTTTCATAAGTTAAAGTAGTGTAAGGTGCTAAATGATAATAACCAAATACAGGGAGGATGTAGGAAGGAAATGATTCAAGAGGCCTAACAATTCATTCCTGTCAATCTCCATGCATGTGTCAAAAATCTCACATTATATTTCACACTTTTGAAGGTTTTAGAGATTAGCAAGAAGTAAAGCTTACTTCCAGGTCTCCTATTATAACTAAAATTTAGAAATTCATGGAGTAGGGGATGATTTCTTTAAAATATCCAGGTTGCTTTAAAGTAAAAAAAAAAAAAAAAATCTCAAAAATTGCCTTTCAAAAAGTGACTATGATGTCTCTTAGATAAAACACAGTTTACTCTAAATAGGCATTCCCCTTGAAAAGTTCAGACTTACTTTTTGCCTTGACACCATCGAATGTATCATAATCCTTTGTGTTACTACGGTTTTGAAAAAAGGCCTTTAGATCATGCTGTTGTGACTGCAGGATAATTTTCTCCATTGCAGAATTTCATTTTTAATTTCTTGAATATTCTTGGTATAATTTGGTTCTTGAGGGAATTGCTACTCTCATGTGGCCTGATTTCCTTCCAGGAAGCGCTGGAGCCATGGCAGAGCTGGACAAGTGTGGCCAGTAAGGCTCCCATCATCAAATCAAAGTCTGGGCCTGTTTTTATTTAGATTTAAACCTGGGAGAAGTAGTGTGTGTGACTTTGAAGTTAAAATATATATATATATTTCCCCCTTGAATGAAATTGTAGTTGCTACTTTACACTTTAAATTATTTAATCATACTCTTAGGGAGTAGAGAGGTTCCTTGAGGGTCACTTCTGTCCTGTGGCAGGAAATTAATGGGAGAATAAAGTATCCCTGGAGAAATGAGATAAGAAGGACCTCTTTTCTCATTTGAACTTGATCTAAATACATCAACTTTTGATATAGAATAGCTAACTTGAATTTTAATAGCACTTTCCATGAAATTTTTGACAATGTTTATTCACGCTTCATCATGCCACTTAGTTACCCATGTTATTTGTCCTTTATCTTCTGAATAAATTGTGACCTTGTCAAAGGCATAAATGATGCTTTTTTCAAAAGGGAGGATACTGTGAGGGTGTCTGCAGGAAAAGGAGAGAGCAGCAAACAGTGCTAAAGCAGAGAAGTGCTCGGCGTGCTCCAGGTAGGGCTAAGAGGCCAGCGGGAGGGGGTGGAGCTTGAGGGATGGACGCACAACTCCTAGAGCACTGTGTTGGCCTTTGCAAAACATTTGGTTCTCATGAGGAGTAAAATGAGGCTCTGTTGCAAAGTTTTGAGACATAAATCTGGCTTACATCTAAGAAGAATCACTCTTATTGCCGTGTTGAAAATAACCCATAAAGAGGAAATGGTTGTGCTTGGGTGACCAGTTAGGAAATGTGGTGGGCGGAATAGTGACAAGTAAGCTCTGCTAGGAACCTACTGGATTTGATTTTTTTTTCTTTGATAGTTAAATAGAAATTTGAATAGGTAGTTGGATATGAAATGGTGGAGTTTGGGGGAGAGATCTTTGGCTGGCGATCCAAATTCAGGAGTACTGGCATACATTTGGTATTAAAAGCCATGAGATGAGGTCGTCAAGGAAGTAAATGTAAATAGAGAACTATAGAACTGACTCTTTGGGAATGCCACATTGTGTGTTTTGAGAGAAGCTTTGTGTATGAAAGTAACCATTGCAAGAATATTTTTTTGCAAACTTGTGAATAACATTAATGTCTAATAATAAGGAATTTCTTGTGTTGAATTATTTCTATTCACTGAAAATAGTGATTATATTGACAGTGGAAGTAATTATGATTAATTGTTAAGTAAAAGAAATCAGAACTCAATATATATATGATGTAAAAATGAATATGAAAAGGCATTTTATAAAATCAAAATGTTTGTTAATGTTTAGTTTCTGATACTCAGTAGTTTTCAACTTATATATTCTATAATGTACAAGTTTTCCTATGAGATAACATTGAATGATTTCATGGTTTTTGTTTAGAAATAACACCATAGAAAATATATTAAAAAGAACTAAGTGCGATATTTTTTAACTTGGATTTCTTTGACTCATAGTCATTTTAAAGGAATTTTAAAACATAAGTAATATAAAACATTTATTTTTTTAATTTTTATTTTATTTTTTTCCTTTTTTGAGACAGGGTCTCGCTATGTAGTTCAGACTGGCCTTGAACTTACCACATAGCCTAGGCTGGCCTCAAATTTGCAGTGATCCTGCCTCAGTCTCCCAAGTGCTGGGATTACAGGTGTGTACCACCACACCTGGCAAAACATTTATTCTTGAACTATTTACATGAAACAATAGAGAGGATGATAGGTCAACACCTGAATGGACACTTGGAATTAGAATAGCATCTTTGTATTATTCGCCTGGGGAATCTGCCTGCGAGGTAGACTTGTGTATCTGTGCTCTTCTGAGGATATATTTGAATGCCAAATTAGACTGATAGGGACGATGGTGGCCTGCACACACCCTTGGGTGCCGAGTGCCACTTGACCCTGATGAGCGCCTCTCAGTTCTTTGGGCTCTTACGAGAATAGCAAATGCGCAGGAAAACTTAGGTCACTGAAGTCACAGACAGAGACGAAATCTTTGCTGTTCTGCTTTTCGATGGTGATTCATTTTCAGATACCATGAAGTGCGAAAATGGTTTAGTTTTACTGATAAATTTTAGAAATGATTGGAGGTAATAAAGAAACTAAGAGATCTTCTTTAGAAAAATTTCAAATACCAAGTCAATTTCTACTTGGAGCCTATTTTCCTATCTCCTAGTATTTGTGCTCTTTCTACACAGAAAATTTATAACATTTAGGGTTTTTCAATATGTAAACATAAAATTAGGGTATGTACATTGAAAAATATATTACTAAAGAAAATAGAATTATATTTATTAAGTTAAGGTTTAGTTAAAATGTGGAATAATTTGCCTCAGAAGGATCAAAGTTCAACTTTCTTCACAGTTATTTCAGTTTTATATAGATTATTTCAAAAAAGTGTGATGCTTTTGTAAAATGACTCCCTAAACTCCTTCTTTTTCATTTCTACATATTTACTACAGAGATTCTTATAGCTTAATAAATTTTTTTTTGTTTGGAAAAAGAGAAAAAATATGGATGTGTGCATGAAAGAACGTTTACATGTTGTGTTGCAAAAATATCACTTTGTTGATTTTTCACTGATATAATTTCCTTAAAATATTTTTAAATGCCATTGTTTGAATTTCAGTTTTTTAAGTTGATTTGCAATATGTGGACATAAAATATTTTGTCAGGATAGTGATGGGAAAATTGGAAAACAGCGTGGTATTTCCACTGTTGGGTCTGATGGAGTTGATTGTGGAAGTCCTGCCAAGATCAAGTAGAAACACCAAGTAATAATATTTCTCGGGCCGGTGAGATGGCTCAGCAGTGTAAGCGCCTGCCTTGCAAGCGCGAGGGCCCGAGTTCGACTCCCGGAACTCACATACGAAAAAGGAGCCAGTGATATCGCTCAGCGGCACGGGTGCCTGCTGGCGCGCGAGGTCCTGAGGTCGACCCCCCGGTACCCACAAAAAAAAAAAAATTCTCTGACAGCATCAGAGAGCTTTCAGGATAACATGACTTTAGGGATCAAAATCTTAGGGAAGTAGGGTCCACATGCAGGGATAAGCTGACACCTATAGACACTTTCCTTGTTTCTTGATGTGGTTGATTTTAAATGTGGGCCAAGAGGCTGAGCACCCACTGGAAGCGCCTGCGCAGAGGACCGCAGCTGGCCTAAGGCAGAGAAACCATCAGAGAATCTTTTAGATTACAAAGAGGGGACGCCAGAGAGGGAGAGAGGCAGAGAGGCAGAAAGGCAGAGAGGCAGAGAGGCAGAGACTGACTCGAGATTCTAAGATCCCAGATTTCAGGAAGAAAAGACAGGCAAACAACTGACCCTACCAGCATCGAATTTTCCTTAAGACATCTTTGTGTTTCTGGAACTTCATGGGCAGACAGTTATGCAGAGTAAGATGGTAAGAAGAAAGCCCTTAACTGAGGCAAAGGTTAGCATTCAGGACCTGCCAGGGGAGGCATTCTGAGGTGTACTCCAGGTTCTCTGTGGGAAATAGTGGACTCCATCTTCTATACGTAAGGAGTGAACTGAAAACTGAATTACAGTGATCAGCCTTACACTGTTATCCACCAAAGAAGTTAATTCTTGTCCACAGGAAGATGACATCTTCCAAAACTTCTATAGTGCTTCATATACCGTGCTCTGCATTTAATAAAAAATTACTAGATACGTGAAGTGATGGGAGGACATGACCAGAGACGACATAGATGGAACATATTCCCAGGTGACCAGATATTGGTTAAGGACTTTGTGTTTCTTATGATTAATATGTGGAGAGGTAAAGAGAAATGTACCCATCAATTATGTAATATTTTTAGAAGGAAAAAATTATAGAAAGTATAGAAACAAATTTTGACTGAGAACAAGACATGATTAATGAACTTGGAGGGACCTTAAACAGAGGGACAAGAAAGGATGAAAAATATCACAAATGTGTAGTCTCATGGAACATAGTGAAAATTTCAAACACAGATAATGAAGTCTGAGAAGATGGGGAGGAAAAAATAGTACAGAAGCAGTATGAGGGGAAAATGGGTGAGAACTTTCCAGAATGTATAGAAGACATCAACCTATGTACTCAAGAAGTTCTGCATGTAGAATACAAAGAAAGCTCTCACTTCTCCATATGCCATGGTCAAACCACCAAAAACCAAAGGCAAAGAGAAAAATCTTAAAAGCAAGCAAGGCAGTTACAGATTAGAAAGCACTTTTATGAAACAAACATGAGATTAATAGTTGATTTTCCACCAGAAAATGTGGAAGCTAGAGGAAAAGGGAATGAAATATCTGACATACTAAAGCACAATTACTGGTAACCAAGAATTGTCTACTTAGAAAAAAAACAACCTTCAACACTTCAGGAGAGCCAGGTGTGGTGGGGCACGCCTGTAATACCAGCATTTGGGAGGCTGAGGCAGGAGGATTGCTGTGAGTTCGAGGCCAACCTGGACTACACAGTGAGTTCAAGGCCAGCCTGAACTGTATGGTGAGACCCTGTCTCAAAAAACAAAACAAAAACAAACAAGAAACAACACCAACAGCGACAAAAACTTCAGGTGAAATCTTCAGACAAACCTAAATTGAGAAAAATCACAGTCAGCAGATTTACCTTAAAAGAAATACTAAAGGAATCCTTCTCAGAATGACCTCAAGCTACTGGAATCACAGAGATGTACAAAGGAAAGAAGAAAAACAAAAAGAATAAATACATGTGCAAAATAAGTGAATACTGATTTATGAAAACAATGAAGTCTTATGGGATTTTAAGTATATGTGTTCTTAAAATATATGACAATGTAGAAATCAGGGGGAAGGTGAGAAGTAGTAGTATTGTAAATTCCTAGTGGTAAATTATTAGAGGGTTATACATCAAAGAAAGATATTGTAATCTCTAGGGTAACCACTAAAAGAAAAAAACAAGCAGTTCTGATGGCTCATCTTTGCCCTATCAAATAGGATAGTCAAGACAGCCTGGCCCAGTATCGGCAGGAGGATGAGAATCTATTGGTGATCACACCTGGAAAGCTTTCTGACAAATGACTACTGCTCAGTAACTCATTCTAGTGTCATAATAATCATGAAAAGGTAGCTTTTATGAAGTTAATCTATAAATCTGGAACATAAACCTTAAAGAATACAGAGATATGCTAGGCATTGGGAGATAGAACCTGGTTTTCCCTTTCATTATAAAACCCTGACCTTGTAGGGTACTACGTTGAAGCAGATGTGACCAGCTGCATATGCAATATCCATTCCTTTATTTTTCTTTTATTTTTATAAAACTCCAATGTACTTAGTTAAAAATATTCACATTTTCAATTTCTTTAAGCCTGAAGGATTTTCGGTCCTAGCTTGTGAGTTTAAAACATAACTCTCCTTGGGATTTTTGGAAAATTTTCCCCAATGTCCTTATTACCTTTTTGTCCTTCTTCCTAATAATTTCTTCTAGGATGGCTTGAGGATTGACTGCCTGGAGACTTGCAGCAGTAGTGACAAACTGAGGACAAAAAGTACATAATAAGGGAGGAGGGACAGAGAAACAGAAAGAGCCCGGTCCTTAGTAATGACTTCGAGAAGCTAGCCGCATAAGACATGTACTAATTACTTGAAGAATTCCTACTGTAGCGAACATAAAGTATGACCCCATTATTTAATCCGCTGTATTAGTATTCTGTTGCCTAATGTTAAACACCCTTGTACCTAATTTATGCATGTTTTCTTTATCAAGGACAACGTTTTTCTGACACTGGAGACCACCCATGATCTGGCCCTATTTTAGTTACCTCCTCCAGAATTCTTGATGTCATCCAATTTCTTCCCTTTTTTCATGACCCTCGTCATAGAAAACCAGAAAGAAACATCTGATCCTTTCCTCACAAAGTGTATTTCTCATTTTAGGTTTTCTGTACTCACCCAATACTTCTGTCTCTGTATCTTGCTCAACTTTCAAAAAACCTCAAATTATTGCATACACAATGATAAATACTACAATCCCTAAAATTAAAAATGGGCTTTTCACTGCTTTTGGGTCAGTATAGAAGAGGAAGTCTTGGGCAATGGCTTCTCACATTTTAAGAAAGAGCCTGAGTTAATCGTGGTAGATGAGGAGTGTGCGGTAACGGCAGTGCTGGTGAACTGCTGCTGATTTCTTGCACTGCACGTCCACGGTGGGCCGCTGGGGGCTCCGCTCAACGCGGTCCCTCAGGAGGCCTGGCTGGATGGAGATTGGACCATCTAGAATGAAGTTTTGATAAACTTTCTTTGTAAAAAATTTGAGGAATTCAAGATAATGTTTTGATATACATATACATAGTGAAATGATTACCATAGCCAAGCAAATGAACACATCCGTTGCTTCATCTTTGTGAGTACCGCTGTGTGTGCGTGTGTGTGCGTGCGTGTGTGTATGGGAAAAGCACCTAAAATCTACTCTTAGCAAATTTCCACTATAAAACACATCACTCTATGTTCAGATAAGCGTTCAGATAAGTGTTCTTTATTCTAGAAACGTGGTAGTACTTAATTTCGTCTTTAAAACGACCGTATTTGGGAGGAACTATTAGCTTGGTTTTACAGGATGAAAATCCCAAATCCGAAGGTGATCACTTCCTTGCCCAAGTTTGAAAGGTCTAACTTTCAAAGTTTGAAAGCCTCACACGTTTCACTCGAGACAGTCTACCTTCTTCATATTGAGGGAGTTTTCAAATTAGTCTCTGCATCCTCTGGTCTCTATGCACTTGAGTTCTTCAGCTAATTGTAAAAATGGGTGATTGCTTACATGGCTCTCCTGGTGAATGCCTTTTGGCCATCTTTATCTTTGGGGAGTTTGTCTTGGCTAAGTGCTGGCTGGCTTTTAGGAAGTTCCCCAGGCTCTTGTCTCCAGGCGAGAAGATGATTATACCATTTGACAAATGTGATGTCTGAACTTAGCACCTAGCAGACACAGGCTTTCACAGGGGCAGGGCGATTTAAATATTATGGAGGTGTTCTTGTGGGTTGTGAGCATTTTATTACCAGCACCAAAATACTAATTCACACAAATACACAGTGGCATAAAGTACAGAAGAAGATTGAAAAATAGAAGCTTTTCCATTGCTAACAAATCAAATGTAATGAGGAAAAATTGAGAAAACAAAAATGGAAATTACTTCCCCTGCAGTGAGCTATGAAATTGGAAGTTTGCTCTTTCTTTCTCTCTCTATTTCTTTTCCAAAGTTAATTTTATAGTGGAATTGCTCTGCGCTGAGAAAATACTCCCTCACCTTACATGTAATGTTCTCCATTGAAATCATGATTAGAATCCAGAATACTGGGCCAGGGATATAGCTCAGCAGCGCAGCACCTGCCAGGCAAGCGCGAGGTCCTGAGTTCAATTCTTGGTACCAAAAAAAAAAAAAAAAAAAAAAGACTCCAGAACTTTCCTTTATAGTCATGGTGCAAAAAGAAACTATAAGTAGATCCTGTGTCTTTAATATTGTTCTTTTGTCACTTTTGTATGCCTCCTTGTATCAGGCAAGATGCTTTCAGTTATAAATGAGAGAAAACTGAATACAAACTAGTTCAAAGTATATGGAAATGTTTTTGTCTCACTCCACCGGTGGGGGAGTCTTCAGGTCTGGTTTGATAGGACTTCAGTCCCATTCCTCTGCTATAGGTTATTGATTACTTTCGCCATGTGTAGGCTTTTCCCTCAGGTAGGATCTCCTCTTGGCAGTAAAATGACCTTAACTTGCACATACTGATCTGTCAAAAGCAAGACAGATGACTTCCAAACATAGGACAAAGTCTCTGTATTTCTCCTTAGCTTACCTAGGGTAATACACTGTGCTAATTAACCTAAGCCTGGATACATTTCTATCTTTGGTCCTATCTATGGCGGGGAGGATACATTTATACCTGGAGAAAGAGAGAATATCTTTTAACCCATGCAGCTGCTGTATATATGGGGGATTAGTCAATTTTTCATTATTATCATAAAATGCCCTAGGCAGGCTACTGGAAGAAAAAGAGGTTTATTTAAGTCATAGTTTTCTAAGAGAAAGCCCAAACAACCTAGAGCTGACTCTTATGAGCCCGGCAAGGTGGATAGCAAAGAGCCTGAGAGAAGGATCACGTCTTAGAACAGGAAAACAGAGAGAAATTCAGGGTTAGGCTCAGGATTTTGTGATGACTCTTGCAAGAAATCAATGCAGGAGAAAACGCTGCATTCTTGGGCTGTGCTCCAGTGACCCAAGGACTTCTCACTGGGCCCCACTTCTAAAGACTCCACACCACCTCCCACTAACGCCAACCTGGGGCTCAAGCCTCCCACTATGAGCCGATAGGGCTACAAACAGCATCCAAAACAGCACACGCAGAGGGAAGACTTCCTAAAACTATAATGTAGTATTTGGTGAGGAGAGGAGGGAATAGATGTTGCTTGCACAATTAATCTGTGTCCGCTATATGCATGGATATTTCTTTTTAGATTCAAGAAATTGTCATGCTACTTAAGTGAAATATTTTCATGAATCATTTCACATGGTGGGATTTTTCTAAAACAAAAGACAAATACCCATACTTCATAAACTGTTGGTCTGAGCAGAGGATAGTCAGGGCCCCTACTCATATGGCATGGAGTGTAGGCTATGAGACACCTGCAAAGTACAGAGCCAGCCAGGGGGGAGGACCCATTCTTGCACATGATGTAGCATTCATAGCTTCTGATTTCAGGCTCCTTCCTGGATCACACCTCTCAAAAGGCCTCTGGTAGTTTTTCTAGAACTCACCCCCTCATGAAGTACCAATAACAGCGCTTATGATCTCTTCTGGATTTTGTTTTTTTTGGTGCAGGAATGCACCTACTTAACTCTTGGACATTCTGGCATTTATTCTTCATAACTCCTTAGTTTCTACCTTTTCCTAACTTCTGTGAATTGCAGCAACTTGCTGTCCAGTAGTGGTTAAATTCCAGCACTACATTGTACAAGATGTTTGATATGGATGTTCCATGTAATGTAGAATATTCTGTGCACTCATCACTTGAATCTGTAAATGTGATCAGCTGTCACAATAAACTGAGCGAGCCTGGAAGTGGATTCTTCCCTAAAGCCTCCAGGTTAAAAAAAAAAAAAAAAAAAAAAAAAAGCCCAACAAATACCTTGTTTTTGGTGTTGTGATGCCTTGAACATAGAATGTAGCCAAGCATTCCTGCACCTCTGCCTACGGAGCAACACAAGCTAATAAATGGGTGCTGTATTAACCTGCTAAGTTCATGGTAACTTGTTATGAAACATATATTTAGGTTGAAAGCGCCATGAGGACGAAAGCTGTGCGTGGCCTCATGATTTTGCATGACTGGAGCTTCATGTAAGATGCATTGTTTTGTCCCCATATAGTAGGTAGTGACGATGACAGAGATGGTACAAGTAAAAAATTGCCTTGGCCACTAGAAATAGTCAGTTTCTTGGGCATTTAGGCATACAGCATTTCTAGGTTTGACTTCATCTTACCACATCTAAGCCAAAGGCATTGTTTTTTATTTTTTCTTTTATCTTTTCCTATTTTTTTTTATTTTAAAGAGAAGAAAAAACAAAACAAAACAAATCAAAAAAGAACAAAATTTCAAAACAACATAATAGGAGGGTAACAATGGTTAATGCATTACGTATTGTTATCTTTAAGTTAGTTATTCAGGGTACCAGATATTAGCATTCAGTTGTCCAAACATTACTGGCACAAACCTTACTCTTCAATGAACTAAGTAAAATTAGTAGTGTATCTATCTTAACCATCTTATATATAAATACAATTTCTTTTTCTTTTCCCTTCTTTCTTTTCCCTCTTCCCCCATCCCAGTCTCTCTTTCCAAAGGCATTGTCGTTGTTGTTGTTTTTTAACCATCATATATTTTTCTGATGAAGGACCTGCCCTCTTCCTTTCCACTAATTTCCCCCATAGAATGGTGTTGCCCATTAAATTAGTCAGCTTTCCATCATTATAATGAAATACCTGAGGCAATTAACCTATAAAGAGAAAAGGTGTATCTCGGCTAATAGTTCTGGAAGTTCACATCCAGGATGGGCAACTCCATGGCTCCGGGCCTGCAGCAAGGGTGACATCACTACAGGAGCGTGTGGCAGAGGAAAAACTGCAGTGCAGAGGAGAAAAACCACTTATCTCATGAGCCTGGAAGCAAAGAGAAGACAAGACTGGAGTCCCAGAGTCCTCTTCCAGGGTGTATCCCCAATGACCTAAAGACCTTCCTCTAAGTCAAACCTCCTAATGGTCTAACAGTGATGGTGAATCTTTTAGAGGTTTCACTGAGAACAGTCCGCTGCAGCACACGTGCCATAGGTTCTCCCCTACTGGTCTAACAATCGCAGTAGTGCCACCCTGGAGATCAAGCCTTTACCCAAGGACCTCAGGGGACACTTTTACAAACCATGGGACCCACTTGGTTCCACCCCTGAGGTTTAAGGTGCATATGACCCCAGCAAACCTTTCCAATTGCCTCCCTCTAAGGTTTAATCTAAATTTTTTTTATGCCACACATTCTTTTTATTTCATTTTGCATTCTATTAGAGCAGTTCAATTAGCTGCAGTAGCACAATCCCTCAAGAATATTATTTTAAAGCTAGCTCTCAGAAACTCTGTACATTTGCAATTTTACTTCATTACTCAGTTAACCATCTTGATTACTTTACTCTAAATACACCAAAATATTTCTTACTAGGAAATTGGAGGAGGTGGTATTTAAAAGCAAAATCTTGAAATTAGACATGAAGAGGAAGTTTGAATGAAAATGAATCAGCTGGTTCTAAATATACCAGCATACATCATGATGCTGAAGCTGCCACGTTATAAGAATAATGAAAAGGCACTTTGCTTTTCCCTCTTGCAGCTTGCATTTCAACTAGCTTGTGGGAGGACATATTTTACTTTTGTATATTCTTGCTCTTGTACTTGTGAGTTTTAAACTCATCTCCCACAAGGGCAGTAGAATACTTTTTCAGCTTGTTATTAGATATTTGCACTCTTGTTGCCATCCTCAAAGCTCAGTGTATCAGTGGATGATAACCAAGGATCCATTACAAGAATATGGATGGTCACAGGTGAGCACCTTCTGGGAGCTCTTTCGGCGTGCAGGAGTAATTTCCATTCAAGTGCAGGGGAAATAAAATATAATGGCAGAAATATCCTTCTCTGCTAGTCCTGTGCCTGTGGAGACTTCTACCAGGCTTCAAAGCCTCACATTACAGAAAGGTAAGAAGAATAAGGTAATGACTTGATACCAAGAAAGCTCGAATCTTGCAGTTTTGTCAGTTAGGTTAGCCCGTCCTGTGCAAGATGAACCATTTCAGCACTGATGGGTCCTCCAGCATGAATCAGAATATAAGAACGAAGATGAAGAACCTGAGAATTCAAACCACATTGACAAGTATCAATTTTCCTTTTAAGAAAATTATAAAATGATTTAAGATCAAAAGACAGTAATGTTATAATTAGGATATATAGTTAAATTACAACAAGGTGCTCTAATAAAAATAACTCAAGCAGACCTGGGTTTTACTTTTTATTTTGTCTCTAACTGGTCGTGTGTAATCTTTGTAGTGTTATTTAGCCTCGTGTATTTTTCATCCGTAATGTACAAATGAAATATAAGCTCTTTATAGCCTTAAAAATTCAAAGAAACCACCAAATCCTCCATAACATTATGATTTTAAGACAAATACATAAGAGTGGTCTTAAAGCTTTTGATGCAGGCCTGGAAATGTTTTTTAGACAGATCAGTAAATGTTCTAGAAAAAAAAATTCTGTTTGTTTCAGTACCTATATTATGCTGTCAGTCTGTTTTGTATGGTCGTTATGAAATGCCTGGAGCTAAGTGCTCTGCAAAGGAAAGAGTTTGTTAGTTCACAGTTTTAGAGGCTGGCAGCCCCAGAATGGGTCAGCTCCTCTGCTTAGCCCTTGGACAGGGTCCCTTGGCTGTGTCACCACAAGTGGGAGGAGCAGAAGGGGAAATGCCATGTTCAGGGAATGCCAGATATGTCTGGCCTTGTCTATAACAGCTTGGTACTGCAAGAACTAACTGCTAATTAATTCCTTCTGAGGACAAAATCTCCCATGACCCAATCTTCTTTCTCTAGCCCTACCACTTAACCCCCCCCATCTACTAACTCCACTACATTGGGAGCCAAGAGTTTGACACATCAACCTTTGGGCGGACAAAGCACACCAAACCAAAGCAGATCAGGTGTAAAGAAATTAAAGTTTTATATTTTCCTTAAACCGTTCTTTAAAATTTAAGTTCCAATTCCACTTGTAAACGGTTTATAGTAATGCAAGCTTTTTAACTTCCCACTAAACTATTTCCAAAAGAGTAGCCAAATAACAATGTAAAAACACATTACCATGATAAACTTCAAGAAAGACAAGACACCACTGTTAAAATCATAGAAATAGGACAAGAGAGAGTTACACTGTGTGTGGTGAATCTTCATACATGAGACAGGGATAGGCAGATCTCTAGTAGATGTAAAGTGAAATATTAGGTTTTAAAGTTATTTTATATGTGGATATTTTCAGTTAGCCAGGTGGGAAGGTAGTTTGCCACTCTAGAAGTATGTACAGTGGTGCCTTGGTTCGCAAACTTATATTGTTTTATGATTTTGAGAAAGATGGCTGCATTTGTGTTTGTGTGGGGCAGATGGCCTTGGTAGTGTTTGTCACCTGATGCAAAGTTCGCAAACAGAAGCAAAATTTTGGCAAACATTTCTGTTCGTGAACCAAATTGTTCTCAAACAGAAGTGTTCATGAACTGAGGTATTGCTGTACTGAGATGCCCTAAGGGAAATCTGGTTAGAAATAGGGAATTGAACTCATAATTACATTTATAGCAAGTGTCAGTGGTCATGCCAAGGGAGGGCTTGTCACCCAGGATGCCCACAGCACACCCTCCTGTTACCCACATGGCCTGAGGCAGGTGCTGCCATAGGCCTGGCTCTGGTGTCTGGGTAGGAAATGACAGCTATCACTTTCTGAGAACTTACTATGTACCAGGAGGCATTGTTTTAAGTGTTTAACATGGCTTGTCTCATATAATCCTATAAACAATCTTTGGTGTAGGGTCGATTATTAAGAGAGATTGAAGGGAGGATAAGGGAATGGGGTTAAAAAAAAAAAGGAGCTGAGATAAGTCATGTACAGGTACAAAGTCCCTATGAGGAAAGTGATCATTATGTATATTTAAAATGTACCAATATACTTAATTAAAAGAATAGATACAAACTATGCTGAGATCCAATAATTGAGAGAAGAGTTTTTTCTAAACAAATTCTGTCTCATTTGAGGATAGGTAAAGAAGACAGCAAAAACAGAGAAAGCAACATGGAGAAATATTTTAAAAAAGAAAAACAAAACAGTATAACAAAATAAAATGGAAATAGCATCTGGATTACTTAAGAATGTACTTTTTAAAATGGTATATAACAGAAGGTTGAGGGAACATTTCAGTACATTCAGCGTCCTTCACAACATGAAAAATGATGTGAGCATGGGACAGAAAGTCAAAGAAGAGAATGGAATAGGATAAAAAATATTGAAAGTGAGGGGGATGAAATAAAGAAGTACCAAAAGGAAAACTAAGACTCAAAACCAGCGTTGAAACCCTATTTCAGTCTATTATGAGCCTAATGGCTCCTGCAGAAAATTGAATTGGTGATATGGAGGTCACGTTGACAATGTCATAGAATTCACAGTGCACACCACTCTTGCATGCGTTTTTTCCAGTGTCTGTAACCCATAAGAAATAGAGTAAAAATTTCTTTGTCTTATCGTGTCTGAAGATGCTTTAAATAGCTTAATTTTTGGATGCAACTTTGATACTTTTTTTTTTTTGAAAGCAAAAGCTTTTAAGTTATTTTATGGAACACTTGTATTTCCAGGTTGTAGTTCATTTAAAAATAAATGTTAGGGCATTTGATTGATGCTGGAAACCCTTCAGGCCTAGGAAAAGTCAAAAAAAGTCACAAAGCTTGTTAAATAATATGAAACCAGTCATCCCCCATACAGTTTCAGTTCCAGCATGTCGAGAGCTTAGCGTTCATTACCCCTGCCCATCCCAGTAGGGAAGAAGTTGGACAAACTGGTAGTCCAGCTGAGTTTGGAGCCAGCAGAAAACCTTAGCTTCGGGGCAGACCATGACCCTGAGCTCTGGAAGGACAGGTGTATCCGGTGCCACATGGATACTGCCTCCCCTGAGCAGGTGCTCTCCTTCCCTGCTGAAAGTGGTGGGGCCACTAGCTTTTTGTAGAGTTTCAGGAAGCTGAGTGTGCCCCCTGTGAAAGTGAGATATTACTGAGGACCTTCCCTCTGGGGACTCATCAACGGCTTTCCCTGCATGATCTCCAGCGGGTTCTCAGGCTGAGGACATGAGAACAATGGCCTTGTGGTTCTAGTGTAAGAAAAGGAAAAGCAGCTGTTGTGTAACTTCTCTGATTTTTCTCCGTAAACAGAGCCTATTCTACAGCCAAATCTTTCTCCAAAAGCAGTACTAAATCCTATCCCAGCAGGAGATGGTTCCAGCCTTCCTGTTTCACCCAAGAGGACCAAAACAAAACAGAACAAAACACCATAATTGGCAGGGAACAGGACCTCAAGGAAATAAATTTGGAGTAGCTTAGCCAGAGGATAGAGTAGGAAGGCATCAGGGAAATGCTATATTCCTAGAGAAAGAACACAAAGAAACACTTGGGAAGGCGTCACCTTGAGCCACAAGCCCACTAAAACATTGAGACTATGTCAGGTTATAAAAAGGTTCCCTTCCTTCCCACTCTTCCACCACACAAATGAGTGTCCAGTACAACGGTGGCTTACAGCTGAGAAAGCTGCAGGATTCAGACTCTCAGAGGAGCAGAACAAAGGAAAGCCAGCAGGGGGACAAAAACAAGGTCAGTAAAAGAATTTTCAAGCCTCTGGTGCCTCCAGCCATAACAAGCATCAAATGGCCCGATTCCTGGCCAGATTAATACAAATCCTCATGCATAAAGCCTATTTAACCTCAGTACATATTTAAGATACAAGATGCTCAGTGTACAACAAAAAATTGAAAAGGATGACGAAAGGGAAGAAAAGTACATTCTGGAGATAAATCATTAGAAACAAATTTAGATAAGGCTTCTAGGCTAGAATGATCAAAAAAGGAATTTATAATGATTACTATGTAAAGAATCTAATGGAAAAAGTAGACAACATTCAGGACCAAATGAACAATGTCCCTAAAGAGAAGACAATTGTAGGAAAGAATCAAAAGGGAATGCTAGATAGCAAAACACTGTAACAGAAATGAAGAATGGTTCCTCAGTGGACTCGGGAATGAATAATGAAATTGAAAGCTTGTCAGTAGAAACCTCTCAAACTGAAATGCGGACAGAGAGAGAAGAAAATATGTGAATAGATGTTCCACCAAAGAAGATTTACAGATAACACAAAATCATATGAATAGATGCCCAACAGCATGTGTCACTAGTGGATTGCAAAACCAATGAGATTGAGGTGTGTTGGAAAATGCAATGAGTATTTAAATTAAAAAATATATTACAGTAAAAGACACACTGCCCTTGGTCCCTCAAAATACTCCCCCTCCCTTTGAACACATGTATACCATGGTTCTTGCCACTTCCTGAAGCAGTTCTGGAAGTCCTCATTCCTGAGTGTCTTTAGTGGCACTATGGTGGCTGCCTTGATGTCCTGAACTGATTCAAAACATTTAGCTTTCATGGTCATTTTGACTTTGTGGAAGAGCCAGAAGTCTAATGGTGCCAGATCTGGTGATTAAAGTGGATGAGGACACACGTGTTTTTGCAAGCCTGCCTTTCTGTTTGATGGCACTCCCGCTCTGCAGCAGTGGTCACTGTTTTTCTTGTTTCTTTTTCTTTTTTATCACACCTTGTAAAGACACAAAAGAAGACTTCCAGAACTGCTTCAGAAAGGGGCACGGGTGATGGGATGTGTTTGAAGTGATGGGGGGGGATGAGTGGGATTAATAGCAATGTATCTTTTACAGTAATAATTTTTAAAAACTTAATCATTTACCACATATTTTGATTGCGACTTGTACTGCCGCGTACCTGCTAGAGTGCGCAGAGCATAAAGCACTGAAACCCCAAGTGCTGTTAGGACCTGGAGCACAGGAATTCTCATCCAGCTGTTGGTGCAAATTCAAACCAGGACAGCTACTTTGGGGGACAGTTCAGCAGTTTATTACAAAGTGAAACATACTGTCCCCCTACTGTGCAGTGCAGCAATCATGCGCACCGGTATTTAGCCAAAAGAGTTGAAAATTTACATTTACACAAAAACTTGCCCGTGGATGTTTATAGCAGCTTTATTCATAATTTCCCAAACTTGGAAACAAAGAGTTGCAATCATTCTTTGTTTTTGTTACAGGGTTTTGTTAGTGTCACAGTATGGGTAAATAAACTATGGTAAAGGGATCATCCTTTAAAGGGATCACATCCCATCACCCGTGCCCCTTTCTGAAGCAGTTCTGGAAGTCTTCTTTTGTGTCTTTACAAGGTGTGATAAAAAAAAAAAAAAAAAGAAAAGAAAAACATAGTGAACACTGCTGCGGAGAGGGAGTGCCATCAAACAGAAAGGCAGGCTTGCAAAAACACATGTGTCCTCATCCACTTTAATCACCAGATCCGGCACCATTAGACTTCTGGCTCTTCCACAAAGTCAAAATGACCATGAAAGCTAAATGTTTTGAATCAGTTCAGGACATCAAGGCAGCCACCATAGTGCCACTAAAAACACTCAGGAAAGAGGACTTCCAGAACTGCTTCAGGAAGTGGCAAGAACCACGGTATACATGTGTTCAAAGGGGAGGGGGAGTATTTTGAGGGACCAAGGACAGTGTGTCTTTTACTGTAATATATTTTTTAATTTAAATACTCATTGCATTTTCAAACACACCTCAATCTCATTGTTTTTGCAATCTGCTAGTGACACATGCTGTTGGGCATCTATTCATATGATTTTGTGTTATCTGTAAATCTTCTTTGGTGGAACATCTGTTCAGATATTTTCTTTCTCTGTCTGCATTTCAGTTTGAGAGGTTTCTGTTGACAAGTTTTCAATTTCATTATTCATTCCTGAGTCCACTGAGGAACCATTGAAGTCAAATGGATGCTATTCAGTGCTAAGTAGAAATGAGCTATCCATCCATGAAAGAACACAGAGGAATATTAAATGAATACTACTAATGAAAGAAGGTAATTTGCAAGGTTACATGATTCATATACTACATGATTCCAATTATGTGGCATTCTGGGAAAGGCAAAAATGTGGAGATCGCTAAGAAAAGAAGAACGGTTTGCCAGTTGTTAGAGGGAGGGAGGAAATAACCATATCACAGAGGATTTTAGGGCATTAAAAACACTCCATATGATATGTAATGGTGGACATGTGACATTATACATTTCTCAAAACCTGCAGAATGAACAACGCTAAAACCGGCCTGTGGTATAAACCTGGGCTTTGGTAATTAGGATGCATTGATGCAGGTTCATAGATGGTAACACACGAACCTGCATCACATGAGCTGGGTGACACATGAACTGGGGTAGCATGCTGATGGGGAGGCTTTGCATGTGAGGTGAGGAGGAATGCAGGGTGCATGGACACTGTTTTTAGCTCAATTTTGCTGTGAATCTACAACTGCTTTAAAAAGTCTATTAAAACCAAAAGTATTCAATTGTCAAATATTTAAGTATATTGTATAGGGTACTTGAACAGCTGCCTGACATTTTATTCTGGTCATTTGGATGCCACGCGTTGGAATCGACTTCCTCAAACTTTATTGCTTGACATATTTCTGTACTTATTTGAGCTCACTGACTGTTGCCATGACTTCTGCTGGATGTATTCAATACATCACTTTGTGTTTTAAGACATTATGTGCACACATTATTGCTTTCTGCTTGGAGAAGAGAGGTTATAAACATGTTTAGACTATGTCTTGTCAGAATCGATATCTAAAACTCCTTGAGATCAGAGCTTTAAAGAAGGCCTTGAAATGGTAAGAGGCTGTGTGGCGTGTGACATGCTCTTAAATTGACAATGCTGTGTGTGAACAAATGGTAAAATTACCAATCTCTTGAAATGTTTCATTTAAGTGTATTTGTTTTGTTCATGGTAGAAATATGTGAATACTTGTTTCCCCATGCTGGTTGACATGGGTAAAATGGAGACAGCACCCATGTACGTGGAAGTTAGAAAGACACAAAGACGAGGAAGCAGCTCTTGAGAGTTTGCCGAAAGTATGTACCAGCTCAGCCTACCTGCGGTGGTAACATTTCATGGGCTGATGCTTGGCAGTTTACAATCAGGAGGGTACCATTCCCAAGCTGTATCATTGAGGGCTCATGGAAGCAGAACTGATAAGTAGGTTGTATACTATAAGAAAGGGCACATACAAAGGTGGTCATTTATTTCTTCTGCATATGTGTATTTGTTTATGTACATGTATTTTAACATAAATATTTTCTGAGATCCATAAAAAACAAAGTATTACATAGGCATAGCCCTAGATATCAGACCTTTTAAAAGAGAAATAATTGATATCTTCATGGCTAATCTATTGACAGAAAGGAATGACATATACTCTAGTTCTTGGTTTATTACCATTAAGTTGGAGCATTTGGAACAATTATTACAAATGAGAAAAATTATTCTATTTTAGTCAAGGATGTCCAATGATTAGTTATCTGGGATTCTTCAGTAGTTTATAATAATACTTTTTGAAGCTAGTGATAGCTTGACAAGTGTTTCTGGAGTTTTGATGTTTGTCTTGAGAAAATTTGTTTTTTCCAATAGCCAAGAACAGAACAGAAAAAAACAACCAGATTGAGTTAGAATCAGTAGTTCTGGTTTGATCCAGTTATACAGGCAGGTGAAGCCACAAAACTAAAAAAAAAATCATTGAAAACTAGGAAAGTATACTCTGATATACTTTAGTACAATGTTTGATAGTCTTAGGGAGTGGAGAAAAATGCTTAATTGTGACTGTTAGCTAGTCATGATCATTTTTCCTTCTGGGATCTATTTAATTACATAGTACAGTACAAAGGTCAGGCCAAAGAAGTTTCTACTGCTATCTTAGAGATGTAGAAGAGGCAAAGGAAATCATTTCTTTCAGACAGATACATATGTTAGGCAAATAGGTAGTTCCATGCTATCTCCCTTTGGTGCATATAAAATCAACACTCCTTATTCTCTGTTTTAAAACAAGTTCCAGACAGAACAAAACCTTCATCTTCTGAAGAATGTGCGGACCCAGTTTGAGATCAGTGAGAACAACAAGTCCCTGTAACAGTGAGGCGTACAACTCGATGGATAAAACACACACAGGACGAGTGTTGATGAAGCTGAAGTCATGCAAACTCATTGGGGCTGTTAGGAGTCATAAATTGTTGAAACTGAAGTTAGTGATGTGCATCCCTTTTTTATACATGAACTCCAGGAACTGTTCATCATAGCGTTGCTTCAAATAGCAAAAATTAATCTAATTTCCCTTTGGAAGGAGAATGGATATACACATTTTGATATGTTAATAAAATACTCTTATGAAGGGAAATAAATGAATACTGTGTACATCAGTGTGACTGCATCTCAAATTACATAATGTAAGATCACAAATGTTTCTGAAAAATAGCATTGATAGAAATTATGAAACATATCACAATAGTGTATATAGTTAAACACTTAATTTTGATTTATTCATATGTAGAAAAATTATTAAAATATGCATTCAAATGATACCATGGTCAAGGTGGTGTCAGCCCCAGGATTGTATTGCAACTCAGGAGGTTTTACTTTTAACTATGGTATTTTACTTCTGTTTTAAAACATCAGGTGTAGATATGGCAAAGTGTTAATTTTGACAAAGTTTAATGTTAGGTACACATATGTTAATGATATCTACTATACTTTATTGTAGCACGAAATATATACTAATAGTGATAACATTTAAAAACACATTTTTTTTTTTGGTACTGGGAATCGAACTCAGGACCTTGTGCTTTCCAGGAGGCACTTGTGCCACTGAGCTGTATCCCCAGCACTTAAAAACACATTCTTAACTATCATGTACCTTTTTGCTTTTTGATTTATTTCTTTTAATTTCTCAAGCACTCTTTTGCTTTCTGAGCCTTTCCCTGAATCTTCAAATATTACAGTGATAGATTTTAGGGTGTTTTCTTTAAATTTTATAGCTGTCATAGTAACATATATGTTTGTGTATATATATCCTATACATTGTAGTATATTGTATAGGATATATGATACATATGTAGTGATTTATGGTATCTTTCCATCTTATGGCAGATAACAATGTCATGTTTCATATATTTGTGCAGTATACTCAGGAGTGAAAATACTGGATCATAAATTATACATATGTTTAGCTTCACCAAATACAATCTTTCAAAGAGGCTGCAGCCATTTATGTCCTCACCAGCAATATATGAAAGTTCTACTTGCTCTATGTGCTTGCAAACACTTAGAATTGTCCATTTTCATAATTTTAGTCATATGATGATATTTCTTATATTCTTAATTTTCATTTTCCTTTTAATACATATGCTTATTGTCCATTTGTGTATTTTCTTTTATTCTTCACATGTTTCTTCAAGTCTTTTGCCTTTTTAAAAAGCATTAGACTTGCAGCTGATTTTTATATTCATATAGGAATATTTTGTGTATTTGAGAGTATAAAGTATTTGTCAAAGTTGGATAATGCAAATATAGTCTTGTTTTACTTGCCTAATAATTTTGCTATTTCTTAATACCAATAGAGTCCAAATTTATTAAACTTTGTGTTTAGTTATTTTTATTTTCTTTGCAGTATATTTGACTACCCCAACATCATGAACACATTTTCCTATTGTTTTCCCTAAAGATATTATAATTCTAATATTCATATTAGACCTGAAATTTATTCTCGTGTATGTTATAAAGGATGATTAATTTTTCCCCCTATAGATATACACTGGCCCCCACACCAATTTTGTGTCTTTTTCCCGATAAATGTAAATGTCACATTTGTCATTAGTGACTATTATTTAACTTTGGTAGCTTTTAATGGATTTTGGCATCTGCTGGTAGTGTAAGTTCTTCAGTATTTACTTTCTTCTTCAAAATTCTATTACTTTTCATGGCCTTTACATTTCAATATAGCTTTGACTATCAGCTTGCTAATGTCCATAAATATTTTCTGAGATTGAAATTGCAGTTTCCCAAAACTATAGATGAATTTGCCTCAGAATTTTGCATATTTCAATGTACAAATGACATAATTTTTTATTTCTCTAGCTCTTATGAAATTTCTCAATAGTATTTTGTAGTTTTCTGCTTAAGATATATTTTCCATTAGATTTGTTCCTAAGGTTTTTTTTTTTTTTTGTATTTTTTGAGCTAGTATAAATTATTTTATAATTACTACTGCTGGTATAATTATACATAAAGTTAATAAATCCATAAATCTCATAGCCAGAGGACTCAGTAATTCATATATTAATTTAATTGTTTGACTACAGATTCTCAGGGGTACCCTACATACCCAATCATGACATCCACAGATAATAATTATTTTGTGTTTTCTTTCAAACTGTATGTATATTTATTTTTTGCCTTGTTTCTAGGATCTTCAGTGTCATATACAATCAGATGAGTGGATAAATGTTTTTCATACTAGGTCTTAGAAGTTAAGGTTTTAATATTTCATCTGCAGGTACAATGTTTGCTATAGGTATTTTGTAGGTACCCTGTATGTACAGTATCTACAAAGAAACCATTGCCTTTTTTAGCAAGTATTTTTTAAATCATGGAAAGGTATTCTATTTATTTTATACATATTTAATTATTTTACCTTTATGAAGACATTTATTTTTGCTCCTTTTTCATGATGTAGAAAGTTACATTGATTTACTCTGAATGTTAAACTCCCTTGTTTTGCTGGAACAAACCCAACTTCATCAGGATACAATTCCCTTTTTGTCTATCACTGTTTTTGAGTCAGAAGTATTATGCCTAGGAGTTTTGCATTTATGTTTATGAGAAAGATTGAACTATGTTTTGCCTTGTCTATGATGTCTTTGTCAGGTTTTACTATTAAGGTTATGACTATCTCATAAATAAGTATTGCTTTTATGTAGGTTTAGTAAATTTACATCGGTTTGGATCCCTTTATGGGAAGATATTTAATTGTGGATTTAATTATACAGCTTTAGACATGTTTTTCAAGTAGTAGCGTTGGTTTAGTTCATAGCTGGGATCCAAATCCTTTCCTTCGTATTTTAAACACTTTAAAGAATTATATGTGTAGTCTATTGTTCTTTTATTGTATATTTATCTTTTATACTTTCCACTCACAAGTATACACGATACTCCAATACTCCTCAATACTCTAACATATACCTATTATTTTTTGTTAAATGAAGATTTAAATCGTGTTAGAGATAAATATTTTATTTTGATTCCTACAGTGTACTATGGTTACATTCCTTTGTGATTATATTTAAGGTCCACCCCAGGATAATTTTCCCATCTCAAGATCCTTAATGTAGTCACATCCACAGATTTCTTAAAAGGTAACAAAATCATTGATTTTGAGCATCAGGAATTAAATATGTTTTGAGGCTCCATTATTCAGCAAAGCACACTGATTCAACCTCAGACGTCTCACAAAAACAGGAATTCTTTTCAATAGTGACAATCATGTCAGGAAGCCTTTCACTTCCATTTCCTTGTTAAATACATACTGGACAATATCCTTTCCAGCTATTCTTTTCTGGACTGTTCTTTTACATGGCTTCACTATTGCTGGTCTGGCTTCTATCTTTCCTATCGTTCTGGAAATACCGTTTACTTTTCTACTTCTTGATCTGATGCTTTCTTATTCTTAACTCTTATTTTAGCGGAGAAAACCTTTCAGCAAGTTCCTGCGACAGAATTTCTAGAGATACGTGTTTTTTGCCTCTACATTTCTGTGAGCATCTGCATCATTTCTTCCCCCTTCATGCGTGATGTGTTAGTAGAGACTTCTGATGGTCTCCCATGTCATGTTCTCCTCTCTTACCTACGATGCCAATAGGGTGACCAATTTCAGCCCCTTATTGTTGGGTGGGGCCTTGCCATCAGTTCTGGGTAATCAGCTGGGTGGAGGACATGTGTCACTTCTGGACCAAAGCATTGAAAAGCCAGTGTGATCCTCCCACTTCTTCCAGGCAATGGCCCCTTCTTGCCTGGATGTCAAGGATTGAGATGGCAGAACCATAAGATTAAGCAGCTCATCCTTGACTCATAGAGACTGCTTGTTAGAACACTGCTCCAGGGAACTCCCCAGTCTATAGTAGGGTTTGCATGATTGAGAAGTAAACATAGGTATATAACCTCTCAAATCTGGGGGTTGTGACCATAGAATAATTTAACCTAATATCTTCACTAATGTAGGTGAGTATTAAATTTTTGTTTGGATATAATTTTCCTTAATAATTTTGAAATGATTTCTCCATTGTCTTCCATGTTTCAATATTTTGCCAAGTAGTCCAAAATTATTCAGATTTCTCAATTCTTTTATTGAATATTTTTTCTTTCTAAAATATTTAGGATCTTTATACTGGATTCGGAAATGTCATGCAAATATGCTTCCTTGTAGGTCTTTTCATTCAACACGTAGGCTCTCGATGGGCTCTTTCATCACAGCAAATCATCCTTTCAGTTCTTATGAATTCTATTATATTTGAAAATCATTCTCTTTAATTTTGTTCATTCTTTCTAGAACTATATAGTTGGATATTATACTTCCCAAATTAGGCCTCAAAAGTTCTTATTTGTTCCATCCATTTCCTATCTCTCAGTATTTTCTTCTGGGATATTTTCTCATCTTGATATTTCAATTATTTCATCAAATTTTATATTTTTGTATTTAACTTCTTTTTTTTTTTTTGTGGGTACCGGGGGGTCGACCTCAGGACCTTGTGCACCAGCAGGCACCCGTGCCGCTGAGCAATATCACCGGCCCTTTTTTCGTATGTGGGTTCCGGGAGTCGAACTTGGTCCCTTGCGCTTGTGAGGCAGGCGCTTACACCGCTGAGCCATCTCACCGGCCCTATTTTTAATTTCTAAGATTTGTTTTGTGAGTTCATGTTTTTATAGCAGTCTCTTTTATGGATGCAATCTTTCTAATCATGTGATATAATTTTATATAGTCTCATCTTTCCCCCTTATATTCTTTATTATCAAATAACTTTTGTTTTGGTTGGTTTCTTGGTGCATATTTGCCTTTATATAAGAGTTGTTTATTAAATACTGGCTTCCCACTTATGAGTAAAGGTGCTTAAGCTGGCAAGAAGTTACTTGGGTTTGAGCAGGATTTAGTGAGTGGCTGGGTTTAGTATAGGTAACAAAACAAGCACACAGCTATTTAGGAGGTTATTTTTCTTGGCTGGATGGTTAATTCATCCAAAAATAAATTCGATAATTTCCTGATTTGTTGCTATAAGCTGGCTATCAGTTTGCTGAGACCAAAGTATGGGAAAACTTAGAATTATTTAATTCCTTTTAAATAAGGTATTCCATGTGCCAAGTTGGACAAGTCCATCTTCCCTCTGATTGAACATCTCAATTTTCCAGTATGCAGTGGAAGAAGAATTTATAACAGCAAGAGAGCAAATATGATAAAACAGGAACAGAATTCTGCCTACTGAAGTTGTCATCTCAGCCATTAGTTTCCACACAGGTAAAGAGGTAAGTGCTGCTTGCCGAGTCGCAGTGTCAAGATCAGACGGTCACAGTGTCTGCTGATCTGTGATCCTTCTTACTAGTTTAGAGTCTCATTCATTACACATTGTGAATATGTTCAACTCTTCATGGGTCATTGCCAAACAGGTTAAATAATTCTAACACTGCATCAAAATCTGTGTATACCAACTTAATTTAAACAAGTGATGTTACTCTCAGTGCCTTTATGAGGACCATGGCTAGAAAGATTAGGGACCTAATTAATGTATCCACTTTCTTATTGGTTGGAAAAGGAGGTACAACCTGATTCAAATCCTTTATGTTTGGGTTACAGATGATAAGAGTTAAGAGGATCAATTTCAGACCCTATGAGTGATGGCGAATTTTGTTCTAGATAATTTTTATTCTGAATAAAACTAGAATTAAACATGCATGCCTGACAATCAATAAAAAATGAATTAAAAATGGAGAATCCATAGAGTTGGAAATGATATACGACCAAAGCCAAAAGTATTATATGCATTCATAAGCAGTTGAAATAGGACCTGCGGATGGTGCTGTTTGAGTTTTCTGGGTGAATGTACCTGGCCTGAAAACCAGGACTTTGTCTCTTTATAGCTAAATAGCATTATTTTGTTGGGACTATGACTTTGCCAGGAGAGATGGCCATTCTTTATGGTCAAACACAGGAATTTAGTATGACTTCAAGATTACTGCAACCACTGATAGAGAAAGCTCTGGTGTGGGACAAGCTAGGAAGTCCTTGGTGGTTTTGCTTCAGCAGGCCAAGACCCTTAACTACAGCCACGTGACAGTCTTTCCTCCAAGAAAACACAGACCTGATAAACTGTTCCTGATGGAGGCATGGAAATCCACTCATACTTAAGCCAATTACGTTCCAAAACATAATTTATATAAAGCAAAGGAATGAAAACTTGAAATCGTCTTAATTCTTTTCCTCTCCTGCTATATCGTGACAATTTGTTTTGTAGGCTTGCTACTTTATAGGGTTTTGTCTTCCGTTTTGTTTTCTTCATATTAATAATCTTTCAGTGCCCAAGTTAGAGAGGACGAATTGTAATTGGGTGTCACTGTTTTGAATTATTGAGGATCCAAAGGTAGAGAGAGTAATTTTGAAGGAAGAAGCACTTGTCCTGAGTGTGACCGTGGAGACTTTGGTAAACAAATCTTTTCCATCCAGCCTCAAAGATGAGGATGCATGTGTCGTGTGGTGAAGGCTCAAGCCTGCTCAGACTTCCAACTCATGGAAGAAAACTAAATAAGCAGAGCTAAGAAAACAGTGTCCTTAATATTTTATTATTATTATCTTAAATTACAAGGGCTTTATTAAAGCCTCTGATGACTCACATTTCCTCAGAATTTTGAGATTTCTGTTAATTTACTAATTTTTAAAGTTAAATTTTTAATTTTTAACCATTTTAGAGCTGGCAAGGAGAAGAAGAACCCCATATTTGGCCAAGAATTTTCCCTCAATGAGGTACAGTGATGAAACTAGAGTCATTTCAACAATGTATGTCTATACTTTGTTTCCCTGTCCTCTAATTTGCTAAGAACCTACTTAGAAAAATATTTCACAAGAATTATTTTATGCATGTTGCAAAAACCACTTGAAAGAACTTACATGAAATATGAGTGAAATACGTGAGTAAAACTAGATCATAATATTTTTGAAAGCTCCACACTGTTTTTGGGAAAAGGAATCAAAGCAGCAGATATATTGGAAATGATAGAAAAATGTCAAAGAGAAATGTGTGTTCAAATGACAAACCATGCAAATGATGTGAAAAATTTACTTGATTCCAAGTACGACAATGGGATGAAAGGGATTACATATAACAAAACCATGAAAACATAAGAGGTACCTAATAAAAAAAATAAGAGGTAGATTTTGAAATATACCCTTCTTAAAAATAAAGTTTGTGTGGGTAATCATTTTGAGCGAAAGTTGAAAAATATTGGGATCTAAAGAGAGATTCAATGATGCTTTGTCGATCAGAATTTTTTTTAACTTTTTATTTTATTGGTACATTTTAGCTATATATAATGATAACATTCATCACAGGGAGTTTGCCCCTGTATATGATATACCTTGCTGCTTCTTTTTGCCCCATTCCCTTCCCCTTCCTTATGAAGAACAGATGCAAATTAGGAAGGGGACCAAGAGATGGAGGAAAGGAGGGGAGGAGGAGAGGGAGTAAAAAGAATTAAAATGTGCTATGTACATGTACCAACTCCCCAGGAAGGATGTAATCATTCTGTACTGCAAACATGAACTAATGAAAATAAAAATTAAAATAAAGATAGAACCAGTAAAACAAAACCATTCAAAGCAAAGCCTAGACCGTATCCATTGTTAAGGCATTGTGGGATGGGGGGGGGTCTAAGGAAGCAGAGTTTTAGGGTGGTGGCATTCATGAGGCAGAGATGGGGATTTTAAGGCAATCTTACCACTAGGACATTAGATGAGCAAGGGGGATTTGCCCCAGCTCAAACAGATTTGTTCTACCTGGGGTAATTTCTCCAAACAAAGACCTGATTGACAAGAACAATTTAGAGGCTGCTCAATCACCCAAAGCAGGGGCCGGTACTAAAGCCCAACACTCTCACAGGATTTGGATCCATTGGAAGTTGAAGGAGACTTGCTCTTTCCACTGCTCGAGGAAGCATCCCAATGACATGGTGATCGGAGGACTTAATGAGCCGGTCATTTGATTCTCCTCCCAGGGAGGGGAGGCTGTCCTGTCCGGAGACACCACACACTGATGCTTCCTACCTTTGCTCTTAATATAGTTGGCTCTGCCATTCTAGATTTCAGTTTGTCACCAACAAAATATACATAAAATATAAAAATATTTGTAGACCATTCCTTGTTTAAGTGCACTCTGACTATAAGTTGTTATTTGCTGCTGTAGCCGGGATCCAAGAAATCCTTTCATTATCATATTTGCAGTTTTAGCCTAAATTTCATTTGAAACTATAGTTTAAGAAGCTTTATCCAGGGGATTTATGACTGGGCTTCATTGATGTCTCCTCTGAGATTTTTATTTCTCTTATCTATAAGTTTCCTAATAGTGGCTCTCAAAAATGCAAATGATTCTCTAATCATTACCCTAGGCTATAGCCTCCTGTGTCTGGGAAGGTGACAGGTTATTAACAATCTGGATGGCTTAATTTCCTCAGCTTAGAAAGCCACAAGGCATGAGTTTTCACACTTGTATGTAAAAGAGAGCAGCTGATGGAACCTCAGGGCTCCTTTGGCCTTTGGACAGAATTCCCCCAAGTACAGAAGAAGAATTGCTCATCAAGATTTACAAAAACCCATGAGATGGTCTACCCCTGAGCCTTACTAAAGAGT
This sequence comes from Erethizon dorsatum, assembly GCA_028451465.1. NCBI lineage: Eukaryota > Metazoa > Chordata > Mammalia > Rodentia > Erethizontidae > Erethizon > Erethizon dorsatum. Next base: position 26,231,256 of record CM051838.1, on the reverse strand, counting down.
GTAGATGAAATTCCTGAGAGAAATGCTATGAAAAGTTCATTGTTAACCTCACCTACCTGCTGTTCCTTTTTTTTTTTCCCATACCAGGAATCAAACTCAGGACCCTGCACTTGCCAGGCAGGCACTATGCTGCTAAGTTATATCCCCAGCCCACCTCACCTAGGTAGAAATGATGAGTTTCTGCCACACAGAGGGTGTGGCAAACCCATCTGTGTGCTTCTTTTCCCCACACTGGGACTACAGTGAGTGCCGGGAAATCAGATTTCCTCTGTCCCTCGGCCTCTGCTGCTCTCCAGTTTCTGCTTGTGGAAAGAGAGCCTCTTCTCTGGAGGACAAGTTTTTTATGCTAATGATCACAATTTTCTTGAACCAAGTACCTTTTTTCTTGGCAACATTAAAGTCTTAGCATGTTAATATATGTCTTAGTTACTTTTCTCCACAATGAGATGCAATATCTAACACCCACAAGTTAAAGGAAGAAAAGTTTATTTTGGCTCAGAGTTTGTAGAGGTTTCAGTCCATAATCAGCTGGTTCCAAGGCAAGGTAACATGGTGGAGGGGCATCGCAGAGGAGAAACAGTCCATGGCAGGGCAGGCAGGAAGCAGAGAGGAATCAAGGGAGGATATACACTTTCAGGCTATGCCCCCAGTGACCAACCTCTTCCCACCAGACTTCACCTTCCAAGATCACACCCAGTTGTAAAGCCATCAGTGGGCTAATCCAGTATCACACACCCATAATCCAGTCACCTCCCCAAAGTCTCACCTATGAATATGTGAGGCTTTGGGGGATCTAGATACAAAGCATAACAATGTAAAATGGAGAACACAAAAGAAAAATGAAGTATCTGCAGGTATGCAGATTAAAGTTCAAATACAAGGAATCAAATTATGTATCCATAAGAATGAAACACTAAGAGGGAGCTGTCAGCTTTTCATGATTCTAGCAAATACTTATGGTAAGTAGTTTATACAAAGAAGGGGTTTGTTTTGGTTCATGGTTTCAAATCCAGCTCAAAATTGGATGGATCTCTGGCTTTGGGCCTCTAATGTGGTGCTGGATGGCAATGCAGGGAGCTCATAGTGAAGCAAAACTGCTCACTTGATGGCCAGGAAGCGAAAGAGAGAAGAGGGACAGACTGGGGCTTAATGATCTCCCTGGAAGTGTACCTCTGATGACCTAAAGATCCCCATCTATTTCCCACCTCCTGAAAGTCTTACCACCTCCCAGTAGTGGTGCCCTGGGGACCAAGCCACTGATGAACACACTAGCCCGAAGTCTAAAGTACAGCAGGAGAAAATGAACCTGTATTGTCGTAGAGACATTCACATTATCTAATTTTTTATTTTTGGGTTGCCAAGTACTGCAGGGCAAAATGGCAATGTTCTTTTACCTATATCCTCTCAAATGCATGCCACTTCCCTTCATTTGCTGTTCTTCACCTCATTTTGTCCACCTCATATCCCCTGTTTCTTTACAAGTTATCACTCATATTCAGTACTGCCCTCAATCTAACGGTGCTACCCTTGTGTCTTGCTAATCTTAATGGAAGAAGTAAAATCCAATCTCATTTAGAAGAATAATGCTGCCTGGAAAGGACTACTTGCATTTCTTTTCTCTCAGCTTCAAAATTTTAATTTTTACCTATATTCTCCACTAATAACATTTCAATTTTGTTCTTTAGCTTTAAATCTCTTTTCTAAGTCTAGCCTCTATCTGTGTTAGAGCACATCCATTTTTCAACCTCCTTGGAATTTTGTTTCCTAATTTAATTTCTTCTTTTGTTTGCGTATATGACAGGTTCCTTTCAGCCAGCTCTTGAGTCTTTTAAGTGGGCAGTTCTGGCTGTCCTATCTTAAACCAAATAAAATGGAACAAAATCATCATAAAAATCCTGCCTTAAAAATATATTGGCCATTGGAAATCATTGACCTTCTTTCCCTCCTTTACTCACAAACATCACAAAACTTTAACCCATACACGCCACTTATGAACGTCACCTTCTGTCCTGCTCAAGCATGGCTTTCAGCCATCCGACTCTCTCACTGTCTACTCAAGAGTGCCAGGTGCAGGCCCCAAAACAGTACCGAACATACTCTCTCGTGAAAGCACCGAACCACACACAAAGGAAATACTGCTGGGATCTGAATTTCACAGAACCGGCCTCTTGCCGTTAGCACCTCTCTTGATCTCTGTTAGATGTTCACCCTGTCTCAGTGGCCTGCTTTTTGTGTCATTGCCTGCACTTAGCTGCATCTTAGGCTCTGAAATCCTTAGAAGAATACGCTTCTCTTCAGTGTATTCCTCTTCCCACAGGCCCTTGTCCATGATGACCTTGGCCGTCTCAGAATCCAAAACACGCTTGATGAGTGATGCCTGGTGTGCTGGCCTCTGTCCCCTCCCCAGGTATAGTTCAGCTGGGACTTTGCTCGGCAATTAGCAGCAATCTTCTACTCATAAAATCCAGTGGCTTCGTTTTTCTTTATTTATTCTTCCTGTCCTGTACACGCGGTGAGCTCTTAGCAACTCCTTCCTGACCTTTGCCTTTCTGTGGACACCATGACTTTGACGTTCCTGTTGTTTTTGTTTTTTGCTTTTTGTTTTGGCTCTTTCATCATCAACTTGACCTCAGCTTTTGCACTGCCCTCCAGGTCTTCTTCCCTCAGTTCCCTTCCCCATCGTCCACACACTTTCTCTAGAAATTGTCCTTCACATATGTGCCCGAGGAATTTAGATCTTGATTTTTCTTCTTGCATTTTTCCTTTTCAGCGTGTAAATCATTTAGCCAAACCTTTACAAGTGTTTCCTGGACCTCATATCTCCCCAGCCTCATTACCCAATTCTCATTCAGACTCATCTCTTTGTAAGCCTTCCAGTACCTTTTCAGGGAGTCGCATGACTTCTAGTCTCTCTCTCTTTCAATTCCTGACACATTTACTTCTCTAGATCAGCGTTTTGATTCCAGACTCCTTTCCTTAAAAACCAACAATGACTCACTGTCTGACATCAAACTTTCTAAACATCTTTTCAAAATTCTTGCACTCTAACATCTATGTTCTCTGCTTTGAGGATCCACGAGTCCTTCCGCCGGAGCCTCTGTCACTCCTACTTTGTCACACTGTGTGGTTTGCGATGATGTTGCCCGAACTCAGCAGCTTCCTCTGATGTCTTGCTGTTGATGTCCTAGCTATCATTTAAGGCTCAGGCTCAAAGCCACCTTTTTCATCAGACCTTTTTTAAGATGTTCTGCCTATTGTTCTTTGAATTATTAAAGGGTCATTTACCATGAGTTTTAAATTACAATTTTTATGCACATATAGTGTCTCAGTCCCTCAAAGGTTCTACAATGACCATCAAACTGATTGGAAAACCATAGGGAATAATAAATGTTTCTTAACTGAATATTTATTTTGCAGTGTTGGAGGTCATACCTCTGCAGAGGTTGGATGTGGAAGGGAGAAATATACAAGATTTATTATCATTTTTCAAAACACCTCCACTTCTGTGAATTAGCATTGATTACTAAACTTTTGCTTTTGTTGCAATCTAGATTGACAGTTAAAACTCAAAAGGCCCACACGTCCCTGATATTGCCTATTTTTTCCTTGTACTTCTATGTAAAAGCTTATTTCTACTTGGGTCCTTCTTTAAGGTTTTCCTTTCGTTCCTTTTGTCTGGCAAACTTGGAGTTGGCAAAGGGCTTTCCTCCTTGCAGTATGCTTACATCTAACTCATTTATGCTCTGAAAAATACCCTGGGTGTGCTTTGGCTTCCCATTGCTTATGAACCTGGAACTTTATGGTCTGCTCATACACTGTGACCTTTGCTTTCTGGAATGAATGGTTTTGCAGATGTCCTGAAAAGAGTCCCCAAAACACTTGCTAATTAAGCCAGGGTTTGTCTGGGGAGTTTTCATTGTTGTCACATTCTCTCAATATAAGCTTCAGAAGCAAAATAAATCCAAGCTCTCTTGCTCTAAAGTTCAAGTGCTACAAATTCAACAATTGTGTCTACCCTGGGAACATGCTGAGCTGTGTAAGAGTTTCTGTTTATTTCCTTTTTGAACTTTCTTTATTTGGGTTGTTCTAGAATTTGTTGCTCTACATAGAATTAAAAACCCATTGTGAGGCATTTCCATTGACAAAGATAGAAATTACTTTTGAGTGATCATTTCTATAATCCTTGTATAGTCTCCCACACAGGCAAGATTCCCGTGTGACTTAGTTACCGCAAGTCCCTTGCTGTTTTGTAGGGCTGCGATTATGTTTCTACATGTCCACAGTTGTCAGGTGGCTTACAGTATGTTTTTAGGAAGTTACTTCATGCACATGGCAATAAGCAAGTGCTTGGGAGGAGATAAGACAAAGCATTTGGCTGTGGGCAATGATATGTTAGTGGTATTAATAGTTCCTCCTCTGCCTCCTGTTCCTCTCTCCTCCACCCCCATGTCCTTCTTCTCCCACCTTGTTTCCAACTTTGATTTAAAAAGTTGTTTCTTTTACACCAAGGAGAATTTTCAAAGCAACCATTCTGGGTAGGCATGTTGCTAATGAAACATGTGAAATAATTAAGCATGTGGGAATCCTACTCTGTTTTTGTAAATCTTATGTTTAATTTTATGATTATTTTCTGTAAGGAACGTCGTGAGGCAAAGTCCAGCCAAGACTACCGGGCTTGTGTAAAGGCAACATGGCATGGAATTTATTGTGCCTGGGTGCAGGCAGACAGAGGGCGAAAAGGCTGTCTGTAGGGAACAAAGAGAAGTGGGCTTTTTTTACAGAGCTTCGAAGAAGTCAAGGGACATTAGGTGGGAAGATCTTAGTAAACATCAGTGGTAAAGTTCTCTGGATGTCTCGTGGCTCAGTGGGCAAAGTCCTTGAGGCATCCAATGTAAATGTTTGGGTGTCTTCAGGTGTCCGGGTGTTTGGAAGATTCCATGCTCCATCTTATCTCTTTTATGACATCCTGTGTTGGCTGAGGGCGCTGGTGCTGTTTTGAGAACAATGCCTCTGCTGGCAGACAGGTTGGGTATTGGGAGAGTCATGTCTGAGTCGAGTCTTACATTTTCTATGATGAAGAACCCCTGCTTATAATAGGAAATTTCAAAGGTATAGATAAGAGATAAATGAAATAGTAAAAGTACTATTCACAATCTTGATTCTCATAAATACCCATAGCTGTAGTCACTTCGGTACTTTGGTTATGTTACATACATCTATTCCCAGACTTCCCTGTTCCTTCTCCAGCCAAGAGATAGAGATACGATCATAGTATGAGTTAAGCTGTTCTGTGACATCTTTCTCCCACAGACAGCAGGAGGGACTAAACCTTCTATCCAGCTGGTCTTCCCTTTCTGGTGACCTGGGGATGCCTGGAGCTGTTACACAGTGAGCGTGAGCCATGCCTTTGTTGCTCTGGGACACGAGTGTGATCTTGGGGCCATAGCACATGTCATCATACTCAGCAGCTTCAACTTTTGGAATTTTCACTATCCTGGTAAGGCTCACAACCAAGTTCTTTGTGTTGCAGGGTGTTACCCAAGTGAGTAGTTGGCAGGGAAAGGTTAGATAAGTTACATTTTGTTCCCTGGGACAGTGAAGCCAACAGGTTGCTCTATCAGTGATGGAATTCCTTAATATTCATCACTTGATACTCAAAATCTTTTTAGCCCAGCCTTCAGCCTTTTTGTTTAAATTTTATTTTTACTGTTTTCTTGTGTCTTAGGGACCATCACCTTCATTTCCTGGATTTGATGAGTGATTTATCCATCCTTAAAAGAATGCTGGCAAGAATAGTTAAAATATCAAAGTTTACTAGAGCAACACTGGATAGGAATGAATGTTTTAGCATATTCTCCAGCAGCAAAAGTATTTTCGGGTCAAAGGAGATTAGGGTCCACTTTTTCCTGGACAGATCATAGGTAAAATATTGTGTTCTATGCTGGACACTACATTTCAAGTGGGATGACAAAAGGTTAAAATAACCAGGATGATAAACTATCTGAAAACTAAGAAATGTCTGAAATAAGACTGGATGGCTCTGAGCCCGAATTAGAAAATATATAGTGAAGGCATTCTCGCTGTCTTCAAGGTGTCAACACACAGTCTCTTTGTGCTGCATTGCTCCTGGGATGACAGGGACAAAAAATTAAAATATACTAGTACCATGTACTCAGCCTAAGCTAGGCTTGTTTCATGTACATGTATGCAATTCATTAAAATTTCACAGCAACTCTGTGAGGCAGGGGTTGTTATATCTCTTTTATAATTGAGAATCCTGAGACATGGAGAACTTCTGAGACTTCTTCAAGGTAACTTGCACAGTTAAGAGCATCAAGCTGGAATTGTAGTTTGGTTTCCATGGAAGGCACCGGTGGTTTTGCACAGAAGCAATTCCTTGCCCTCCTCAGTCCCCATAGTTTGGGTGTCCCTGGACTCCATAGTGAATCCAGTCCTGTTCAGCCAGGACACTGGTTCTCTGGTCTCAACAACTCAATCCACTCATGCGGGATCCATTTCAGGACCATTAGAGACACCAAGAATCCTGATTCTTTGCCAGTGGATTCTAAAAGGCTAAGGTGTAAGCCTTGAGCTGCTGGTGGACACTCTGTGACCATGAGACAAAGAAAGGAATGTGACAAAAGTGCTCACACGAAGGAAAGCAGAACTCACCGTGTTGGGCGAGCTGCTGAAATATTTTTAAATTTTGCTTTTACCAAAGGATGATTCCATTATTATCCCATCTTAGCAAGGGATAAAATGGAGTCCTTGATAATATCAGCTTCACAGTGCTATTCCTAGAAGAGCCAAGATTCACTCAACACCGTCTCTGTTTTTACTCAGATTTTAAAAAATCGAAATAAAACTGAGTACCTGCAAGTTATTTACCTTATCAAAGCTGACTGTTAATTATAGAATTTCATGTTTTAGAGGATAAATTAACATACAACCAAATTCAGGATACAAAGTTAAGTAACTCCTCAGAAAAGAGGATTACAGTGCAAAGAGGCCACTTAGATCAACATTTTCTGCAGTTTTGCTGTTCTTCCTTGTCTGCAGCTGAGAGAGCCAAATAAAATGATTCATGATCTGTTTTACATTGCCTCTTGCAGTAAGCTGCAGAGTGGTTGCCTTTTGGATTATGATTCATTAGCAACTGCGTGAGCTCCCAAGGACAAACTACAGGTGTTGAACAGTTGCAGATTGTTGGGAAGTGGTGAGGAAGGATGCTAATTGCTCATTGGTTACAATGATTTCTAAGCTTCTTTTCTAAAGCATAGATCTTCAGCTAAGGGATTTCACACTAGAAAGAATTAGAAATTGAACCAAAGGGAGGACAGGTCCCTTTGCTTTGTGCAAAATGATGTCTTTTTAGACCAAGCTGCAAGTCTTGCTTAATGGTTATGGACCTTTAACTGCTAGCAAAAGGTAAACGTAATGGAGGTCATTATATAATAATTGAGAAATGTTATTGATATTTTCTTTCCACATGACACTGAAATCTAAATATCATTACTTTAGTAGCCTGCAATTTGTCATATTTTACTAAGTCTGAACTCTTTCTCTTAAAAAAATCAATATATTTTAATATTATGTGGTAGCAAGTGTCCTCACTGACAGCTCATTCATCCATAAGCCATTAATTTTCCTGGCTCACTCAACAGAGCAGTTGAAGTTGAATTCAGGTGAAAATACCAATAATGATAGGATATAAGCCTTAAAGATAACTGATGTTTAAATTTGTTGCTTTACTGTACATATAGCTCTAGAAAAGATAGAAGTACATTATGTGCAGATAATGGATTTACAACTGAAGTATGCTGTAGATAACCAAGCTCTTGTAACCATTATATTTAAGTTTCTTTTCCTCCTGGAAAACCCCATGCACTGGGCAGTCTTGTCAATTCTGCAGTGGTGTGTGGAGCGTCTCTACTTTTCTAAACTCCTGTTGTAACAATCAACAACCCTTGGCAAGGCTGCTACCATGATCCTACATCCAGCCTCTCGCCTTTACCGGTGGCCCTTCTGTATTCCATTTTTCATATAGCATTCAGAATGTTCTTAAAAATTACTATCTTATATCAAAACCCTGTTTAAAATCCTTCCGGGCTCCTTGTGGCACTGTGATAAAATCCTAAGTCTCTTTCTTCTTCTTCCGAGGCCCAGCGGGTCTTGCCTTTTCCCACCTCCCCAAGCACACAGCGCTCTTTCCTTCCCCACTGGCAGATGTTCCAGCCAATAACAGCCGTCTCTCTGCGCCCCATACACACCGTGTTCATTAATGCCCGAGGCATTTGCATCTGCCTCATCCACCTAGGAGGCTCTTTCTGTTTCAGGCCTAGGTCATGACTTCCTGTATTTTCTTATGTATTTATTTGTTCGTGGTCTGTCTTCCATTACTAGAATGTATGTTTGTTTCTGTGTTAGTCAGCTTTCTGTCACAATAACAGATACCTGAGATAAACCAACTCATGAAGAGAAAAGTTTTATTTTACTCATAGTTTCGGACGTTTCAGTCCATGATTGATTGGCTCTGTTGCTTTGTGCCTGTGGCGAGGTAGCTCATCATGGTGGGAGCTTGTGACAAAGTAAAACTGCTCACCTCAGTGTGAGCCAGGAAGTAAAGAGAGAGGAAGAGGAAGGGGTGGGAGTCCTGTTCTCTGCTTTAAGCACACACCTGCCCCCAGTAACCCAAAGGGCTCCCGGGAGGCTCCACTTCCTGATGTCTCCACTACCTCCAGTAGCACCATGCTGGGGACCAAGCCTTTCCCACATGGACTTTTAGGAGACACTTAAGACTCAAACTCTAACTTCCCTGATGATTTAGAAGAGTGGCTGATATATGAGGCTCTCAGTATGTGGTGAGTCAGAGTCTATATTTCAGTTAGGAGAAAAATACTTGGAAATACAAAAAATAAAAGCATAATATAAATGTGCACGATTTCAACTACATGTAAGAGTAGTAAAAAAGACTAGAAAGACTAATAACCATAGTTTTGAGTTGGGATTTTTTTTCTTTTTAATTTTTTAGGATAAAGGTTTTCTTTCATAATCAACACATGTTTGTATGTATTATGAAATGCAGTATGGTAATTCAATACACGTATACAATGTGAAATGATCAAATCAGTATACTTAGCATTTTTGTCCCCTCAAACATTTGTCATTCCTACATGTTGAGCTTTGAGCTCTTTTTTTCTCCTTACTGTGAACTATATAGCTTTTTAGACCATAGTTATGTTGCTGTGCTGTAGAGCCCAATAACTAATTTTTCCTTCCTATTTTGGTACAAATTGTCTAACCTATCTCTTAGCCTCAAAGTTTCAACATTTATCTCTATTACAGTGAGAAAAACTGTGCAAAGAAACAAATCCTATTGTTATGAATGGCTTCTTCTGGGTAAATTACAGGTGATATTTTTCTTCTTCAATTTTTTGGTATAGTTTTCAACTGCCTAACAATTTGCATAGGTAAATTTCATAATCAGTAAACAACCTTTTACTTAATATATGGTTATTATCAGCCTATTAAGAAAAGCTACCTTAATTTAACGAATGTGAAAATGTTACTTAGAATCAAGAGTTGTCTAGAAATATTAGTATCTACTGACACAGTGTTGCATTAGAGAGGGCTGCAGACTCTTGACACTTGTCCCTGCGAGTGGTGGCATTGCTTCCTTTCCCCTTGAACCTTTGGCTTTTTCATGATGGTGTAGTGTGACAGAAAGACCCTGTGCCTGTCTGGAGCCCACAGTTAGCAGGACTGCAGTCTCTTCCTTGGTCTCTTGGACCACAGAGGCTGCCATGGTGTGAGGAAGCCTAAGCTATTCATCCACAGGGACCATCTAGAGAAATAGGAGGGTGCTTATCTGCCCCCAGCTGTTGCAGCTCCCAGTCATGTATTTCAGATGAAGCTGCAGACATCACAGACCAGAGAAAAGCATTGCCTAAAATCCTGACCTAAAAAACCAATAGAGGACCAGTGAGATAGCTCAGCGGCATAAGCACCTGCCTGGCAAGCGCGAGGTCCTGAGTTCGACTCCCGGTACCCACATAAAGGAAAAAAAGGGCCGGTGATATCACTCAGTGGCACAAGCACCTGCTGGTAAGTGCGAGGTCCTGAGTTTGACTCCCAATACCCACATTATAAAAACAAAAAACAAAACAAAACAAAAAACAATAGATTTTTATTCAAACGATTGTGTTCTGGGGTGGCCCACAATGTAATGTTAGATAATCAGAACATACATCTTTGTACATATTTTCCAAAAAAATGCATCCCAGAAATGGCAGGGTACCTATTTTAATTGATTAACATGAAATTAGAAAATCTTTTCTGTAGAACATGTGATGCCCTTGTGCTTAACTTTTAAGTATCAGCTGAGTTAATATAACTTTATCCTAGAAGAAAATAATTTTTTATTAATATAGAATAGCAACAAAATGCAAATACTATAAACTGTAATCCTTTGGATAAGGAAGCATAAAATCAACATTTTCATCCATCATTTTACCAGAAGTCCTAGCTAGTTAATAAAGAAATTAAAGAGGTATTAATTTCTCTTTCTCTCTTGTTGTCTCTTTCTCTACATGCACATGGAGGTAACTTGTGTCTGATAAGCATAAAGGAAAGTAGAATAGAATGTTTTCAATAATTTTTATTAGTAGACATATTCACATACTAGGTGAATTATTGAAATTAACCAAATTTGTTTAAGAAGACCAATTCTTTTAGCAGATATTGAGGCACAAAATACACCTGTAAACATTTGAATAGACTATTTCTTTGTTTCCACAACATGATATTAAACTATTTTTGAGTCTTTGCTTTATTTCAGTGTGCTAAATAACTTATATGCGTGCGTAGGATTCTTACTTTGTTATTATTAGCTTCATTATACAAACAAGAGGTTTGAAGAGGTTAAGGCCCTGCCAGGAACAATAGTAGAGTTGCCATGCCGACCCAGGTAATCTAACTACCGGATATATTTTTATAGTGTCATCTGTTGCCTAGCAATATGGGTATGTACTAGGAAATGCATTCTTTGGTGATTTTGTCATGTAAAGAAAATCACAATGTATACTTACAGAAAACATCAGTGTCCAGCTTACTGCATGCCTAGAATACATGGGATGTTCACCATCCTGTAAGCAGTCTGTTATTGACTGAGATGCTATTACAGCAACTGATACAACAGGAGTCCAGGGAAGAAAGAAAAGGTAAAGTGTGTTGAAATGTTGACATGGTTCGCCCGAAGTCAAGAGAAATCCACTTGAAGAAGCCTACGAACCACTTCCGAAATGAGGTTAGGAAAGAGATCCCGAGGGCCACCTAACTATACTGATATCTCCGTATAGACAGAGGAGAAATAGGAAAGGTTTTCGAGACTTGTGATTTGTTTACTATTTACAGCCTTCTCTCCTCTCCCAGCTAAGAAAACTCCTAGAAAATGTTCAAAACTTAAAACATTTTAGGTTATTTCTGAGTAAAGAAGGAAGAGTGAGTGCTGTGTTCTTCTCTACTGATCAGCTGTGACACTGAACGTATTTAAAAAATAGACACACGCAAGTAGACCGTGGAGAGATGAGCAGGCCGAGTGCAGGGAAGGTCAGCTATACATATAAAAAAGAATAATAGAGGACGTCAGCTTCTATGGGAAGAAATTAGAAACAAGTGTAAATGGAACCACAAAGAAGCAAAAAGAAATAGTAAAGATCAAACAAGAAAGCAATGAAATATAAAACAGGAGAAAAAATGGATGAGATCAAAGGCTGGCTGAGAAGTTCAGTAAAAGTAATAAACCTCTAGCAAGACTGATCAGGCAAAAAAATAGAAAAAGAAACAGAGATATTTAGACATAGAAATAAGGATGGGTGGGGGATGGAGGGAGGGGGAGAGAGAGAGAGAGAGAGAGAGAGAGAGAGAGAGAGAGAGAGAGAGAGAACCAATATGAGGACTGAGAGCCATGACATCAGCATAGATTCTACAGGTATTTAAAGCATAATAAGGGAATATTATAAACAATTGTTTGCCAGGAAACTCAATTCAGCAACTTTCATAAAATGCACAAACTGCCAAAATTAGTTCAGTGAAGAAAACCTTATTTGCCTTATGTTTATTATGAAAATTACATTTGTTATTAAAAACTTTCCCACTAAAGAAATAAATTTATTTACTTTTATTAGTGCATATCATACTGAATAGTGGGGTCTTGTCTTTTCTTTCTTTCCTTTTCCTCCTCTGTCCTTTCTCCCCTCCCTCCTTCCCTCCCCCCTCCCTCCTTTTCCTCTTCCTCTTCCTCCTTCTTCTTCTCTCTCTCTCTCTCTTTCTCTCTTTCTCTCTTTCTCTCTCTCTCCTCCTCCCCTTCCTCTTTCCCTCTTTCTTGTTTTTGAGACAGGTTCTCAGCATGCAGCTTAGGCTGGCCTCAAACTTGAACTTGGGGCAATCCTCCAGCATCAGCCTCCGAGTGCTGGGATTATAGGCTGCACCACCATGCCTAGCGGGATTGAATTATTGATACTTAAAACAACATAGATGAATATCAAAATAATTCTACCAAGGAAAAGATGTCAGATGAAGACAGCACATAGCATCAGATGCCGTTTATGTAAAACTCTTCAAATCACAAACTAACAAGGTGAGAAAGAATTTCCTGGTTGCCTACACATGAGAAGAGGGTAAGGAAGGTAGAAGGCGTCACAAGGGGTCAAGAAGAAACTTAATGGTGACTGATGTATCCGTGACTCCGACTGCGATGATGGCTTTACCTGTGACTAATTAGGTTCAGCCTTGCAAAAAAGATGACATCTTTTAACTTTAAATAAGTACAGTGTGCTATGCGTCATTTATACCTTAATAAAACTGTTTAAAAGCTGAAAAAAGGAAAGAAAAAGAAAGAAGGAATAAGAAAAAAGGAAGAGAGAGAAAGCATATACTCATGTAACTTTTAGCCCTAGGCAGTTGGGTTATTACTTAATTCAAATTCTTTTCTCTCATATTTAAACATTTCAAAAATATATTAGTCTTTTCTTAAACTGATGCAGAAATAAAATTTCTAAAACAGGAACTCAATCTAATTTGAAGGAATCTTACTTGTAACTTTGTGACTATTTGTAGGGACCTTATTAATACTTTTTTTTTAATGCATCGGAAAGAAACTTAGTTAGTGAATTTCTTAGCTTTCTTTGGATAAAATATCCCAAAACAAATGTCATGATTACTAGATTTTTCTTCCTGGTGGCACTGCTAGATATGTTTTTGTCTTTTTTTCTATAATATTAAAATAAAATTACTACCCTTAATCATATAATGACTATAAATTGGTCTATTTCATTTCATTTTAAATTTTTTTTTATGTGGGTACCAGGAACCGAACTCAGGACCTCGTGCTTGCCAGGCAGGCGCTTATGCTGCTGAGCTATATCACCAGCCCTTCATTTCATTTTAAAGGAGTCACAACTGTTCATAAAGTCAGTGTTAAATGCTTATCTTGAACATAATTTTGGAACTTCCTATCCTAAAAGGTAGGACATCTTTATAGAATTAGCCATAGATTTCGGATCATTAATATGTCATAGCCAGTACATGTGGGATTGAGGGACTCGCTCCAGCTGCGTTCTCATTACTGTGTCGTGGTTAGTATCTTCTAAGACTATTAGATATACAGTGAACAATGAAATTTTGATGAAATTGTTATTGTTTTGCCAGTTTCTTCTGACCTTGGTTGAAAAAGACCATCTCTCTATCCCTATTTTCCTTCCTTTCTTCCCTTCCTGTTCTAGATAGATTGAATGATGTGCAGAGTCATACACAATTTTACACGATATTTTATATCTAAAAATAGTTTTTCTGTGGCAAAAGGTGGATGGCGAAACTTTACCACCCAGTGTGTAGGTTTTGAAGCTAATTAAAATCAGGCAGCTTCTGAATTAACTTGTGGGTCCCCACAGTGATGGAAATTGCTTCTTTCTGGTATTATTGACTGACAATGCAGGTGACAACTTATTTGCACCCTTTGAACAAGTTCGTTAGTTTCCTATAATGGCTGTTTCAGGTAAATACTCCACTATTTAATTAGCAGATGTGTTTGGTGAGCTTCTAAACAATGACAAGACCTTTCTTCTTCCCTTTGTGTTCAGGACTCACATGCTTTTTCCAGTCTGACTCATCTTCCATCAATAGTTGTATGCCTGACAGCTGCCATTAATAACGATTAAAGCCGTTGCCTATGTTTTTTCATGATCTAAAAATAAGGCTCCATCCGTCTTGAGGATTAACTGACTGGGCAGGAAAAGTTTTAAGCCTTTTTAATCCAAGTCATTGGGTTGACACCACTTAGTCTGAATATTCTATGTCATTGCCTACTGAATGGTAACAGCACGTATGTCTTGAAAATTTCTGTGCGGAACACATACAAGCGTTACACTGAAATAACCTGGTGCAGAGGACATGCAATGTCAACCTGTATTAAGAACCTACCAGGAGCTCAACTCTAGGGACACATTGGGTACTGAAGACCTAGGGTCTGCATCAATATAATCCCCAGGATAGGAGGAAGGCAGCACTCCACCATGTTACATGTTATTAATTTAACATCAGCACAATGTCACTCAGAGGGATTTGTAGTGGAGCCATGAGGGGCTTCCTGTTCACTGCTTATAAAAGGGAGGAGGTGCAGAGGAGAACGTCAGTAGAGAGAGGGCTTGAGGAGAGGACCATGGCAGATTTTTAAAAGCAATTCTGTGGTTGAATATCTGGTAAGATGCAGACATATCTGGAGGATCTTAGGAAAGTTTTTCTTCATGATTCTTTCCCTTAACACATACTTCAATAAATATCTTAATTGTTCCTCACGTTCTTTGTACTGGATTTGTATTTCTTTTGAACTTTTGGAGTTGTTAGTATATGCAGTCGGTTATCATTGTTTGTAGATTGCATGTGGGCAAATTCATCTCTAGGCTAAGATTTTATAGCCTCGGAATCAAGTGCGGCACTTCTGCATTCTCCAATATGCATAGGGTGGCAAAAGGTTCTAGCTGCCTGAGGTGTGTCTGGCCAGCTGAGGATGAACAAGGCGACATGCTGCTTTCTTATTTCACTTCTCATACTGTAAATAAATGTTCTTTTCACAGTCTGTTTATTGCCATATTTTTCACATTTTTTGTTCTTTTTGTTGGTGACTCCCTTGTTAAACTGGCTTCCAAGCATAGCGGTAAAGTGTTGTTCGGTGTTGCTAAGTGCAGAGACTGTGAGGATGATGTGGAGGAAGGACTTGAGCCAGAGAATCTTCGTTTAGGCCTGAGTTTTAGTGCTATCCTTGTGTGTAAGTTCAATGTTAACGAGGCACTGCTGTATATTAAATAAGGTATCTTTAAACACAAATACATTAGTTTATATGTTGACTGGTTTACAAAAATGTGGCCGGAAACTTGAAGAACCTTACCTCTTTATTTCTCCTAGAGCGATGGTTCTGTACTGCTAAATCAGTACTTCTGGTGATTTTTTTAAAAGAGCCTAACTACTGCAAATAGCAACAATCAATTATAACCTCTTGTTATGGATTCAGGTTATTAAACAAAGCCAAGCTTCAGAAAAGAACAGTCGCAGTTGGTAATGGTGGTTAGGACGTAGGAATAAGGGATCAATGAGTAGAGTTCTGATCAAGAGACTCAAGCTAGAATGAGGAGCTCTGGGTGCCCTCAGCGTCCCTCACCTTGCTGAAGTGGATTCTCCTTCCATGCGCGGTCCTGCTGATGGTGGGAGAGACAGACTTGGGCATATTATCCTCCAATCAGTAACCCCCAGATCTAGCCCAGGGCTTAAATCAGAGATTACCCCTGCTAATTTACTTCCAGGATGACTGGATTGGAAAGCAGTTGAATCATTGTGACTCTGGGTGTTAAGTCCCTGGCACTCCTTGGTCTGATCAGTACACTGGGAAGTGGTGTAGTTTTGTATCATTGCTCTTGCAACGTGATGATGTTTGTGGAACAACCACACAGCGAAGCAAGAGACAGGTGACTGTTCTTTCTTCTCTGCTGACTGGTGACACAAACAGGAAAGAGCTGGATTGAAATTGAATTCTGATCATAGTAAATTTGCTCTCAGGGCAAATATCTAAATGGCAATGTTTGTGACTGTAACCAGGCAGAGACAAACATGACAGTTCAGGAGAGTAACTCAGAGGATTGGACCAGTAAAGAACAAGGAGTTTTGTAGTTAGAAAAGGCTTGACTTTCTCAAATCAGTATTGAGTTTCTGTTCCTTTTCTGTTCATCAGAAAGAGCTGTGTCAAAACTTTGTCAGAAGGTCAAATATGTTTTTTAGTGGAAGCTGTAACAGATTGGATAAAATGAATCATTTTAGTCTTCAAAATTTCAGACTCTTCCTCATTAATAGCCAGATCAGGTGATACATTGGGGTTTTTCTCTGGAGGAGAAGATGATATGGTGGAAAATCAGGTTTTTAGAAATGAGTGGTGAATGAAGAATGCCGAGGAGGAAGATGGGAAGAGTGTGTGAACTAGGGAACAGTATAGAAAGAATTGGAATGTGGACAGGGTGAGAGATTTCTCCTCACCATCATATTCATAAGAGTTTGTAGGGAGGGGAAAATACTTTAACTAATTTTAAAGAAACTTTTATTATAGGATAACTTGTGTAGGCTAGGTTGCCCCATTTAAATAACGCTAAGGATCTATAATTTATAAGACTTTTCAAAATGAATCTATGGATTTTGAAAATGGTAAAATTGAGATGAACCAACAAGGTGCAGAGTTTCTGCCCCTCTCTCTCTCTCTCTAAATATACGCATGTATGTCTGCTTGTTATCTGATTTTATCCCAAAGTACTCAGGAAATTAATACAAGCATAGAGAAGACAAATATTTGTGTTCATTCAAGGGTGGATGCTTATAGAGGAATGGAAAAACGGACAACCTGTCAGGATGACTTGGGATATTTACACAAGCGTGTGCTGCGATGGACTGTGGAGTCTATAGTGTCTTAGATTGATTATGATTCCAGGGCAGTGAGAAAGGGAGAAACATGTTAAAATGGATTATCCCAATGAGCCTGATGGAAACGAATGACAATGTGCAGAACATTCCACCATGAAAAGAATGATTCATTGTGGCAAAAGGGATGGAACTGGAGGGCATTATACTAAGTGAAATAAGCCAGACACAGAAAGAGAAGTACCTAATATTTCTCCTCATATGTGGAAGCTAAAAAATTTCCAGCTGAAAGTAGCATAGTGATTACTGGAGATTGTGCAGAGGGTTTTGGGGGTGAGTGGATGGGGTAG
Source organism: Erethizon dorsatum (assembly GCA_028451465.1). Lineage (NCBI taxonomy): Eukaryota > Metazoa > Chordata > Mammalia > Rodentia > Erethizontidae > Erethizon > Erethizon dorsatum. Next base: position 26,213,953 of record CM051838.1, on the reverse strand, counting down.
GTGGGAAAGGAGGTTGGTTTTGCTCTCTACATGCTCTATGCATCTGTGGAGACACCACACTGGACCCCATTATTATATACAAATCATACAAGTTAATAAAAATTTAAAAGTAAATAAAAGCAAATATCTTTTTTAAAAGGCAGAGAAACCCACTAGCACACTTGCTTTTTTTCCCCCATGCAATGCTCTCTGCCATGTTAAGGCGCAGCACACAAGCCCTCACCAGGTGCTGGAGCCAGGCTCTTGGACTACCCAACCTCCAGAACCACAGGCCAAATAAACTTTTATACTTTATAAATTAAAAAAAGATTGATGATCCCAGTAATAAAATAAGTATTGGGGAAGCTAGAAATTAATCTGCTATGGAGCATGATTTTTTAAAAATTGGTGTTGGTGGTGCTCAGTGATGTTTTGAAACATGTCCATAGAATCTTGGTGATTCTTTTCTAAGGAGTAGCAGGTGGTGGATGTGATTCTGGGTCGATCCTGAGGCTAGGTTATCCCAGCTAGAAGCTTAGAAACCAGCTACCATGTTGTGAGAAATGCCAGGCCGGATGGAAAGGGCATGTTTAGGTAGATAGCGTTACTTAGGGTTCAGGCCACCTGCTAAGGCAGGTAAATGAATGAGCTCTCTACAGATTCCCACTGCCAGCCTCAAACGGAGCATCTCTCTCCACTCCTCCCCAAGTTGCAGATTCATGGGAAAAACAGGCTACCATAAGTCACCAAGTTTTAAGATTATCTTTACAGAACAATAAATAACTAGAAGAGGTGATTTCTTGAAAAATATGGGCTACAGTTAACTTCCTCTTAGCAGGCATGGAAAGAAAAATGTGTTAGATAGAAATACTTGTAAGTTTGAATTTATAGGAAAGCAAAAATGAGAAAATGAGAGCAGCTCTGTTTGATGTATTTATGTCATTATGAAGTTGGAGATGAGACCATGTGTTTCATAAGTCGAATGAAGTGGAGAGGAGCTGTTACAGATGGATTTGAGATTTGAAGAAAAATTTAAAAATTTTAGAATAACTTCTTTGGGGAACAAGAAAGGACTTGATCAAAGTGATTGACATGTAATACTAAAAATACGAATGAAATCACAAATCATTGTTTATAATGTGGCTATTTCAACATGGCTAAACTTTTCCACTAGTGATGCATGTGGAGAGGGCATAAAATACTTTTGCAAGATGGATTTGGTGGAAAATAAAGGGAGCTTTAAAATAGTATTATTGATATCATGAGTGAAATGATCAGCTAGAGTCCAAGATAGGTAGGCAAAAAGCAAAGCTTAGAGGAAGTTGATAACCTAGGAATTTAGAGAAAGATCAAGGAATTAGAGATGTGTTAAGAGAACAAATTTACTTTGAGGGAATAAAAGAAACTAAAAATCCCTGTTTGGATGTAGAAATTTCCAAGTTTAAGATTTCAAAGACAGAACAATGTTTTAGTGTAAATTATCATATGAGAAGGCAGAAAGGGAGTAAAGCTGAAAGTAATGGAGAAATTAAGAAACTGTGAGGTAGGAAGACTTGTGGGTTTTTGTGCAGTTTTTGGTGTTACAATGGGTTTAGGAATTGGAGTAAAACAGAAGAATGTAAGTTAGAACAAACTACTCCAGAAATCCCTAAACATGTTGCATGTTGATGCTGAAGATAGGAGGAAGGTAGCATACACGTGTATGGGACTCAAGACAGGGTCTATTGGAGAAAAGTTGCTGATGTCTGATGCTTTTCTTTTCCTAGGCTTGGGGTAGGGATGGTGTCATTCCACTTGAGAGAGTTGGAAAGACACAGGGACTCACCAGGAAATGCTAAGTTTGTTAAATTCAAGAGGTAAATTGGTTTTGGAAAAGACCAATAGGCCATATAAAAATGTCTTTAAGATATTCCAGGAGTCCCTGAGGCTACCGATAGGTGCTGAAGATAGAAATGGAGTGCGGGAACATGTTTTTGCCTTATTGCTAGAATCTGGGGTGAGAAAAAGAGCCGGGACAGACTGTAATCCAGGGTAGGGAAATAGCAAAAACAAAACCATCATGCGTGTGGAGAAGCCGAATTACCACAGAAGATAGTAGTTCAAAAAAATAAAAGCTGAGTCTAAATGTCTAATTGTTATAGGTGACACAGTTTAGTGGAAAGGCCAGCCAGGATCAGGACACACATCATTTCTGTGTTGCTAAAATGTTTATCTCTATTTCCCTATTGCAGATCCCACAAGTGCACGAATCGTGCCGGTTGTGTTCACTTCTGCAGCTGAGCACAGTGCCCAGCACACAGGAAACACTTACGTAAGTGCTTATTAAATAATTCAATTTATAATAATCTTAACTACAGTAAGAGTTTTTGTTGAATGTCTATGGTGTGTGAAAAGTGGTACCAAGCGGTAGCTTACATAAGTATTCCATTTAATCTACAGATTTAGCGGCAGCCACATCAAATTCTAGATTATGATGTTTAGAGGTTAAATGATGCAAGCATAAAAGTGGTGTGAGACAGGGACTGAATTTAAACTCAGAGCTGACTCCAAATTGTATGCTTCAAACCACTACGCACTGATGTGCTTTGGGTGTGAATTATAACCTCTGTGTGGAGCATGGAAAGGAGGGAAGAAAAGTGCCTTGTGGGTCGCTAGGATTTATAGGGATGAATGCTCAAATATTCATGGGTACAAAGGATGATCCAACTTGACGATATCTCACTATGGTTTTGATTTGCATCTCCCTGATGACAACTGATACTGAGTACATTTTATACACTTGTTGGCCATTTGTATATCTTCTGAGAAATATCTACTCATTTCTGCAAGATTATTTTTTTGTTAAGATTTTAAAATTCTTTACAAATTCCACATGTGAATCTCCTGTCATGAAGAGTTTGCAAATATTTTTTCCCTTCCACAGGTTGCCTCTTCACTCTTGTTTCCTTGCTGTGTAGAAGCTCTTGGTTTGATATAATCCCACTTTGACCATTTTTGTTTCTATTGGTTGTGCTTTTGGGGTATTGTCTAAACAATCATTGCCTGTGTCGATGTCTTGAAGTCCTTCCCTGTGTTTCAGTGTCTTTCTGTATTGCTGAATCTACAGCTTCCCAGGTGTAGCAAAAGGCAAGGATCATCTGAGTTGGATGTAACTGGTCTCCACCCTGCAAAGAGTAGCCATGCTTCCTGTTAAAAATTAAAAAGTGGAATCAAGGGTAGAATCCAAATGATAATTTTTGAGGCTTCATACAACTGGAATTTGATGTCAAACACATAAGTAACTTACACTTGATTCATCAATTTAACTCTCTTAGATCAACAATTAAATCAGGCTCATTCAGCTACACTTGAATAACTATAAAAAGTATCTGCTTGGCTTAAGATACACTCTGCAGACTTGTGTATCACTGTTTCTTTTATTTAAACATCTCTTCAGATCCTGAAATTCATTATGTAGTTCCAGCCCCCAGTCTTGTCTTGATTCATCTTTGGTTTTCAAGGATTTGTCTCTGGTTCTAACCATCCATGCAATGCCCTTTCTAGCCAACACCTGCTTCCTGAGGTGGATGTCTGCAGACAGCCCACCCCTCCCATTGGTGGAGCTGGCTTCCCTGTGGAGCACAGTTTCCTGGCCATTTCAGAGTCACTGATGGCCACCGGTTGGGAAATACCCAAACCACTCACATCAACATTGTACATGGCTTCCTGAAGCAGAAATGGAAACATTTGAATGAGTGCTCGGCATATTTCAGAACATCCGTGAGATTTGCTTCCAGCTACAAACTGGATTAATGAACTTGCCGTTCTTGTCTTTCTGTCTTATGATGCTGGCAAGAATGATAATTTTAAGCCAGCAGTGAATTCACCTTAGTTTTCTTCATTTTATATGCTCCACTTTTATCTTCTTCCCAATTTTGCTTTCCCTCCAAATCTATTCCACTATGGCCCCAAGAGGTATTATGAAGAAATAAACCTGTTTTCTTAGCTCTCTGCTGTGCTTCCAACCCATTGGCAAAAAGGAAAACCAGAGGCTCCCCTAGCGTAACCTTCTGTCATCTTATTCTCACATATGTCGTTCTTATTCTCCCATGCTCCACATGCCACATCACCAAGAAGCAGCCACCTCTTAGCATCTCACGATGGCTTTTAGGCTTTCTTGTTCTTCCTGTATCAACCGGATTATTGATGTAGACCTTTGGAGGCCACAGTGGTGGGACCCATTTCACCCTGATCAAGAATGCTCTGGCTCTTCCAGGTCCCCTTTAAACATTAGAGATGCAGTCTGCTCCTCTACACCTATAGATGGGAAAAAAAATTACAAAACTTCAGATGTGCAAAATTTCTGATCATAAGTAGCACAGAAAATAACTATCATTTAGTGGTGATATTTAATATAGAGAGGAGATAAAAGATGCATATAAGACGATATTGCCTGTTTTTAAAGTTCTGATATTTTAGACTCGTCATATACCCTTAATTTTTGTGTCTTAGATTAAATACTTTCAAAACTATTGCTGTTAAGCATAGGTACACTTGAATTTTACCACTTTTCTACCTCTAACCTAAATATGTGAGGTAATTTCTAAACATGCATCATTTTATACCATATATTAGGGGCACAAAGCAGAATAAGTATAAGTTTAAATCTATATAAATTGATTAAAATTATTTCAATATATTTTAGTGAATTGGTAAATATAAAATAACACAATAAAATTCTATTAACAAATCTACTTTTTTTAGACTATCAATTTTGTTTAAAATCATATTTTATATAAAATGAAGAAATCATATTAAAGAGGTAACTTTGCTACCACAGATATTTCAAGGTTTGGTGATATACAGTGAGTGGTATGCTTCTGATTTTTTACCAAAAGAAAAAACTTCATACTTCAATTGAGAGATTTATTTCTAGTTCTGAGGTTAAAAGATAGTTATACAATTAATGATCTGCTTCAACCTCATTTTCATTATTTAAAATATGAAAGAATAAGACTTTATGAATTTTAGCACACATTTGGCTCTAAAAACTAAAACACTTTAATAAAAAATGGACTTAATAATAATTTTTTTTTTCATGGGTACTGGGGGTCGAACTCAGGACCTCACACTTGCCAGGCAGGCGCTTATGCCACTGAGCTATCTCATCGCCCCCCTTAATAATGATTTAAATCCGTGTATGAAAAGTTGTTTTTAGGAAATTATTATTTGTTTGCATATCTGCATGTGTCCCTAGTGTGGAAAATTAACCAACACAAAATTGTGACACTTTATCTTAGTATGCCAGTGACAGATATGACGTCTAGTATATCCAATTGTCCTAAGAGTGGAATAATTAATACCAGTTCAGGAAAATTAAACTAGAAAATAATGGTTGTTGTGCCTTTCTAAAACTCTTAAGCTTTTTATTTTTTTAAACAACAGGAAAATCAAGGGGACACACACACACACACATTTGAACCTTGTTAAGAAGAAGATAATGTGAGGATGTTTGCAGGATAATGTGAGAAATTTCAGATGACAATTATCAAGTTAAACTTTCCTGTGACATTATAAGTGGTGCAAACATTCAATTAAAACTATAAAACCCGAATTATAAGATCTATGTAATTTATCTAAAGTAGCAATGTCTTCTAGCTTGATATACATTCTACTTAAATTATTAGTGAGCTGACTTTTAAAACCACTTGGCAAGATAGTTTTATGGCTCGCTAATTGTGCTCCACAATTTAAAAATACACTTTTATATAAAATGGAAAAACTCAACAACTTCAAATATTTGAAAAACAAAGCTCAATATTTGCTCATTTAGTTGTTCTCTTCTTATTCTCCCTGTTTCATTACAGTTTTCCTGTATTTAATATATGTAGATCATAATGAAAATAAACACTAAGTTTTTTCTTATAAAAAAACTTTACTTTGCATTTATTCAAATTAAGTTGAGTTTCTTCATGAATTTAGGTTGCTTTTCTTAATAACTCAATGCTACTGAAGTATACACAATAGAAGACCTACTGTATTGGGAAATGGAAACATCGACAGAGTTATTTGCATAGTAATATATGTCCTATTATTTTAGGACTAATGCAGAATTTAGTGTTGCTATCTTTTCAGACTTTAATTCCTATTATCATTGGAAAAGTCTCTTTTTCCAAAGATCAACATGCATCTATTGTATATGGATCTTCCTCACTCTGAGAGGATTCCTCAGCAAATATATATATATATTTGTGTGTGTGTGTGTGTGTGTGTGTGTGTGTGTGTGTGCGTGTGGGTACCGGGGTTTGAATTCAGAACCTTGCACCTGCCAGCACGTGCTTGTGCTGCTGAGCGATATCACTGGCCCTTTTTTTCCTTCATGTGGGTACTGGGAGTCGAACTCAGGACCTCGGGCTTGCCAGGCAGGTGCTTACGCCGCTGAGCCATCTCACCGGCCCAAATATTTTTATATTGTTCTTTGCTTAGTGAGTTCATTTGCTCTGATGTATATTATATATTCTATACCAGTTAAGAGGTTTTATTCATTGTATGCCGATCAACCATATCTGCCATTTTTCCATATTTTATTCATTTTTCACTAGTTTTTCTCAAATGTCCTATTTCCATTTTGGACACCATCCAGAATGCCATACTATATTTTGTCACCTTGTTTGTTTGTTAGCCTTCTCTGGGTTATGACAGTTTCTTGTTTTTGGTGATCTTGACGTTTTTGAGGAATACTGATCCAATATTTGGTATAATGTCCTTCTGGTGGTATTTGTCCTTTTTCATATTGGTTTTGCTAGATGAGAGTTACGGGATTTTTGGATGGAAGATCACAGGGGTGATCTTCCATGGTGATCAGTGCCAGTTTCACCATATTCTATCAAGGTTGCAGCTATCAACACGACTTCGCTGGTCATGTTGCCTTTGATCACCTGGAGAAGGTGGCGTTTCCAGGTTTCTCCACGATAGTGTTTTGTCTGTACATTTGAAAGTCAACTTTTTGGAAATGAGTCATTACATACAGCTGAGATTCATGGTAGGAGGGCAAGTTTCACAACCTTGTTGCAGAGTATCTACAAAAATTGTTTTAAATTTTCAATGGGAAATTTTTCTTTCTTGTTTATAGTTTTACTCAATATTTATATCGGTATGGACTCATGGGTATTTATTTTGTGCCTGCAGTTATAATCCGGTACTGTACTGCATACTTTGTTGCTCACATCGTCCCTCCTCTGACTACTGGTCGCTCTGTGTGTGTATCTCATTAGAGCGTAACAAGGTTCTTTACGCTCCCTTGGCGTAATCTTTGCCTGTCCCTAGAATGATCCATTTCTCTAAGGGCCCCTGGTTCTATTTATTACGAAAATGTAAAAAGCAAACAAACCCTAAGATCAAGGAGTTGGATGAGGTGCTCATTGTTAACAGGGTATCCTTGATTCTAGCCTGTCTTAAAGGACTGAAATTCTAATAATTTTCTACTTTCACTTCTGGACAGTTTCCCAAGCTAGTCTTTTTGAGCAATAACCCCTTTCACTTCCACTTGTTATTTTTAGTCTTTTAATATTTAGTTTGAATTCTTATTTTCTTCAAAAAGATTTGCTTATCTATAACACTGAATTTTCTCTAGTGCCTACCATACATAATAACTTATATAGTTCTATTGATTTTTTTTTATATGCAGGTACCAGGAGTCGAACTCAGGACCTCGCAGTTGCCAGGCAGGTGCTTACATCGCTGAGCTTTATCACTGGCTCTCTATTGATGTTTTTGATTCACATAAATACACAAGATACAACAATTTGTATAATTTGTTATCCAAACCTAAGGAAATGTCAGGTCAGAATTAAATGAGGAAACAGCAACACTGTACTTAGTGTTATATAATTTATTTCCTTTGGCCACTAACAAAGCCCTAATGAGAAATTCAGAAAAATTCTAGATAAACTTCTGCAGTGATATAAACATTATATTGTTTTATTGGTGAAACCAGAAGGATAAATATTTTTTTATTATGAAAATTCTGGGGCTGGTGAGATGGCTCAGTGGCTTAAGTGCCTGCCCGGCAAGCGCGAGGGCCCGAGTTCGACTCCCGGAACCCACATACGAAAAAGGGGCCGGTGATATCGCTCAGCGGCACAGGCGCCTGCTGGCGCGCGAGGTCCTGAGGTCGACCCCCTGGTACCCACAAAAAAAAAAAAAAAAAGAAAATTCTGTCTTTGAGGAAACAAAACCATTTTGAGGTGATACTACTTTAAAACATCAAAACATAAAATAACAGAATAAAAATGAAATGAGACTTTTGGTTTTAGTGTGACAGAGTAAAGTTGTGTTTGCCTCTTTCTCCACTTGGAAGTCACTCAGAAACAATAAGGATAGGCCAGGCGTGGTTGCACACACCTACAATCCCAGCACTCGGGAGGCTGAAGCAGGAGGATCACCATGAATGAGTTCAAGGCCAGCCTGAGCTATATAGATAGCGAGACCCTGTCTCAAAAAACCAAAAAAAAAAAAGGAAAATGAGAAATAGATACTCATGTTCTTAACCTTGTTCGTAACCCTGAAATATTTTAAATGTAGATTAATAGTCATGGATGGGCTGAACTTGCATAACAAAGAAAGAAATTCTAAAATTGGCCAATTTTAGATATGGAAATAGCCTGAAAATAGTTCATTCACTGAGGAGTAGAAAAAGAAACTGTGGTATATACAGACAATAGTCTTTTGTTTCAAAGGGACTAAATTTTTTGAGTTCTTTATATATTCTAGATGATATATTCTGCATTACTCCTCTGTGTGTAGGTGGCAAATTTTTTTTTCCATTTTGTGTGTTGTCTCTTCACTTTGATGGTTGTTTCCTTGGTATGCAGAAGCTTTTTAATATGACATGATCACATTTGTTGATTCTTGGTATTATTTCTTGTGCAACTGGGTTTCTGTTCTGAAAGTCCTTGCCTTTGCCTGTGACTTCAAGAATTTTACCTATTATATCTTCCAGGACATTAAGTATTTCACCTTAATACTTAGGTCTTTGACCCATTTTTATTTTAGTTTACTGTATGGTGAGAGATATGAGTCTAGATTCAATCATCTGTATGTGGATAGCTAGTTTTCCCAGCATTACTTGTTAAAGGGATTATCGTTCCTCCAGGGTGTGTTTTTAGTCCCTTTGTCAAGGATCAAATGGCTAAATGTGTCTAAATATCAAATGGCTAAGTGTGGGGATATTTCTGCATCCTTTAATCTGTTCCATTGATCCACATGTCTGTATTTGTGTTAGTACCATACTGTTTTTATCACTGTGGCTTTGTAATGTATTTTGAAATCTGGGATTGTGATGCCTACTGCTTTGTTCTTGTTGCCCAGGATTGCTTTTGCTATTCTGGTCTCTTCCATATGAATTTTAGGATTATTTTCACTAGATTGGTGAGGAATGCTGTTGGTATTTTGATTGTGTTAATTCTGTACATCAGTTTTGAAAGTATGACCATTTTGTCTATATTGGTTTTGCCTATCTAGGAACAAGGGATATCTTTCCATTTTCTGATATCTTCTTTAATTTCCTTTTCTAGAATACTATAGTTTTCATTGTAGAGGTCTTCTACTTCCTTGGCTGGGTTAATTCCTAGGTATTTAAGTTTTCTTGATGCTATCGAGAATGGTACTGTTTTCCTAATTTCTTATTGGTGTACAGGAATGCTATTGATTTTCATGTGTTGATTTTATATCCTTCAACATTGCTGCATTTATTATTAATTCGAGGAGTCTTTGGGTGGAATTTTTAGGTCTTCTATGTAAAGGATCATGTCATCTGCAAATAATGGTAACTTCTTCCTTTCCTGTACATGTCCCCATGTCTGGTTTCATCCCCGTCACTTCTGCAGATCTCAGCTCAATTCTTGCCCTTTTAAGGAAACTTTTTCTGACCTAAGCTACTTGCTCAAGTCTGTTTTACAATCTCATATTTCTTATATTTTTCTTTAAAGTATCATTGCACTTTTGATTTATATATACATATATATTTTTTTTTTGTGTGGGTACCGGGGTGTCGACCTCAGGACCTTGCGCGCCAACAGGCACCCGTGCCACTGAGCGATATCACCGGCCCCTTTTTCGTATGTGGGTTCCGGGAGTCGAACTCGGGGCCTCGCGCTTGCAAGGCAGGCGCTTAGGCCGCTGAGCCATCTCACCAGCCCTGATTTTTATATTTGAATGATCTTTTTAGTAGTGCTATTTCTGATGCTAAGCTGAAAACTTCAGCAGATAATGGCTTTTTTTAAAAAAAAAATCAAATCCATAGTAGTAGTACAATGGGAGAAGCAGGGGGAGTGCTTCATAAGTGCTTGTAAACACAGTTTGATCTCTCTGCTTAGATCTCAGATGAGGGCGGGTGGACACCGACGTCTAGGCCTTCTCTTCTGAGAAGTTTCTTTCTGCGAGTTTACATGCAGTAATCTCCCTGGAAGCAGGGGTTCTCCAAGAGCAAGAGTCAGTTAGGATCTTGAAACGTGAATAGAAGTCAGAAAGGTAGAACGCAGGGTTTGGAGTCTGGCGGTACAGGAGAAAGTGTAACAAGTGGACATTGAGTTCCTCACTCTTAGAACCGCAGAATGTTTATTATTTTCCCAGAAAAAGGTCGTGTTTATGTCAATTTTATGAGAGCCTGTGAAGACCCTCAGTAAGAGTTCCCATGAAATATATGTAATTTTAATTATAATAGCTTTCATTTTTATTCACCCCTTAATACGTGTGAAACACTAAGTACGTTTAATATGTGCTATTGCATGTAACCTCAAGCACTAGCGATGACTCTTATTTCCATTTTTATTAAAAAAGGCTGCTCGGGGGCCGGTGGGATAGCTCAGCAGCATAAGCGCCTGCCTGGCAAGTACAAGGTCCTGAGTTCGACTCCCGGTACCCACATAAAAAGGAAAAAAGGGCCGGTAATATCACTCAGCGGCGCAAGTGCCTGCTGGCAAGCGCGAGGTCCTGAGTTCGACCCCCAGTACCCACATTAAAAAGAAAAGGCTGCTCAGTTTGAGACTGTGACTCAGTTCCATAACAGTGACCCTGCTGTTAAGCAGTATGAGCCTCTGGCAAGCAAAGGCCCTGCCTGGATCCCCATGATGACTTTGCACCTCTGAAACCCAGAGCTTTATTAGAAGCTTTCTGGAAATGATCTTAAGTCCTGTCTGGTGCTTGGGTCTTGCTGAGTGGGTAGCACTGCTTAGGGGAAGACACTTGAGCCTGCTGCATGGAGAAGGAAGGGGGCACTATTGCTAGTTGCCTCCCAGTGGCTCTTTTTTGCGTCAATCCCAGGCAGGGGGTTGACCAGATACCCCGATGAGCTCTAAGCTTCATAGCTATCAAACCATTGGCCGCCTCGATTCCAGAGGGATGTCAGGTGAACTGTGCTCTCCCGTTAGACAGGGTAGTATTTATTTCCCAGGATTATATGATTCGGCACAACTTAGGCAATGGTCCCCAAATAGATATTTGCCAGGGACCCCAAACACCCTAGAGGCAACAAAGTTCTTACATCCCTTCCTTTAGGTGAGTTGTGATAATTTAAGCACAACATGTAGGAAAAATAGAGAAGGAAGGAAAGACAATCTTTGACAATAAAACCTGTGATAGAAACTTCTTTTGTTCTAAAAAATTAAGTTTTTAGCTTTTTATTCCTTTCAAGTAATAAAATGATGACTCATGCATACACAAGCTAAAGTGTTTGTCCTCCTAAATGGAAATAAGTGCTGATAATAAAGCCATGTCAATTTATCTAGAAAGGTTCTCTTGGAAGGTATCCATCACAATATCCCATTCTTTATGAAAAAATTTAATAATCCTTTATGTTCTTTATATAGATATAAGCTTGTTTATATAATTCCACAAATTTCCAAATGAGCAAATCGTGTAGGATGGAGGACACTATAAGGGTGTACTGTACTTTTTTCCCTGTAATATATAAAATACATATTTGTTCTGTATCTCTTAAGAGGATTTACACTCAAATCCTAGGGAATCAAATGGAATTTCTGGGTGCACTTAACATAAAATGTAGGATTTCAAGACTTATCTCAAAGATTCACAAAAAGCCAAAATCTAACATATCTAAAGCAGCTGTTCACAAGGTTTGGACAAGCTTCCCTGTTCGGGTCAGCGAGAGATGCTGCCAAGGGTCAAATGTTTCCTGCTGGTTTAGTGAGAGGCTGCTGCTCCTTTGACCTCCAAGGACCTTGGATGACCGCTCCCCTGACAAACTCTTCAAACTTTTCTGTTTGGTGAAATATTCTTAAATTATCTTCACCAAATTAAAATTTCAGAAAGAAAGAGAAAGCAATTATAGGAGAAATTTTGTTGAAAGCAGTTTCATTTCAGCGTGGAAACTGCAAAGAACAATGGCATGGGCCGGTGAGATAGCTCAGCAGCATTAGCGCCTGCCTGGCAAGTGCAAGGTCCTGAGTTCGACTCCCGGTACCCACATACGTAAAAAGGGCCAGTGATATCGCTCAGCGGCACGGGTGCTTGCTGGCGCGCGAGGTCCTGAGGTTGACCCCCGGTACCCACCAAAAAAAAAAAAAAAAAAAAAGAATAAAAAAGAACAATGGCATGCCTTTGCTTGGCGATATCTCATAATTTTCCCCCATATACCTCACTATTAGGAAAGAATGCTTTAAGTGACATTTCTATGTCTGGAGTTGAGTTTCTGTCTTACACCACCCTGTCAACTGCCATAATCTAAAAGTAGCTGCCTCACGGATAAATCAAGAACTCTAATCACGAGTCTTATGTACCACAAGTTTGATGATCTTCCAGTGCCTCCTGCCTGAGTCAGGAAGAACTCACGCTCTGCCCACGTAAGGGGAAGGCTCTGACTCCAGATCCTTCCCCTTCCACCCCGTCCGCTCCGTGTCGTGTGGTCAGCGCATTTGCACCGGAGATCAACCGCGCAGCTCGGGCGGAGGCGCCCCGGTAGTGCGCACTAGAAATTGTCTTCTCATTAACTCCTTTATCTTGCCCTGTGGGGACACTCAGATATCGGGGTCTCTACGTTTTCTTTTTCTATAACCCTCACAGTTTAGTTCCGCCCTATGCAACAACGGTCTTTCTGCCCCCCTTCTTCAATTCTGTCCCTCACACTTACTCGAGAGAATAGGCACAGGGTTTCTGGCCTCCCCCGCGTGGCTCTGTGTGACCTGCTCTGAAGACAGAGCGGGCCCCGTGGCGATGACCTGCATCCTCTGGGCCACCGCTGACCAGAACCTGTTCTTCCGCGTGTGGCTCTGTGAATACCTTCCAACAGATTTATGACTTAAGAAATGAATTTTTATTTTAATGCAATTTTAACTTAATAGGCAACTAATTGAAAATTAACTTTAATTGTTACTAAAGTTTAATTTAGTTAATGTAAAGCTAAATTTAAGATTAAACTTAAATAGCAACATGAGGCCTGATAACTGCTATTTTGGATGGTCCAGCTTAGGCCATGATCTAAGGTCCTGGATGGCAGAAGGAGCCGGTCACTGAAGCTTCATCTTCGCATCTGCTCCGTCTTATTGCTCTTCCTTACAATTCACTGCCGCTAAAGATTATCAGTCTCATTCTTCACATTGATGATTCCCGAGCACTGGTAAAGATATAGTCCGGGTCACTGCCTTTCTTTTTCTCCTCTGAGTCTCATCTCTCCAAAGTTGTTAGCACGTGGCTTAGTCCATTCAGGCTTCTGTAACAAAATATCCTACACTGGGAAATTTATGAATCACAGAAATGTGGTTCTCACAGTGCTGGAAGCTGGAAAGTTCCACGTCAGGGGCCTGGCAGTTTGCTGTCTGAGGCCTCGCTCATGCTTTCAAAGATGGCACTTTCTTGCTGTGTCTTCGTGTGGCCAAAGCAGCAAGGGAGCTCCTGGAACCTGTTTTATAAAGGAACTGATCCTTCATGAGTCTGGCACCTTCATGCCAGTCATTTCCCACCAGCCCTGTGTCTGAATTCTGTAGCACTGCACCGTAATGCCACTCCAGAATGAGGTGGAAAAATGAAATGTGAGAATTCACAGCCTACAGAGGGACAGGAGAGAAACTTTTTAAGTTGTTGGTTCAGAGATTAAATACTGGACTCATAAAAAAAAAAGGAGGGTGAATAGGAAAATTTATAAACAGGTGGATAAACTTTGAGTGTATAAAATAATGATATTTTATACCCTCAGGATATAGCTCAGTGAGTGGTAGAGTGTTTACTTAGCATGCACAAGGCCCTGGGTTCAAAAACCTAGCACCAAAATAATAACAAAACAACAATAATGATGATGATGATGACAACTTTATTCTAGTCAAATTATTACTAATTTGAGGGGGAAAACTCAAGGTAGAACTAAAATTTTAAAATTTAAAACAGGATTAGTTTTTATCAAAGAGACAACAATGAAATTATTTAAATTCATTTTTAAAAGACAATTTTACTGAGGTGTGATTGCCATTCCAGAAACCTGCTCTTATTTATTTACATTTTGGTAATTTTGACATATGGCTACACTTATGAAATTATTACCACAATCAAGGTATGTTCTCAAGGTTAAAATAAAAGAAGGGAGCAAAGAAGAGAAGTACAGAAAAAGTGGTATAAATGAACAATTCAAAATGATAGAAATAAATTTGAATTATTAGCCATTAAAATCATTATAAATTAACTTGTTTAGTGACTATAGGAATAAGTAAGATAAATGAAGCCAAATTATATAGCTAAATACTGTGTTCAAACATTGTATGTAAAATATAAGAAAACAGGAAATATTGCTGAGGATGTAGCTCAGCAGCACAGTGCCTGCCTGGCAAGCACAAGGCCCTGAGTTCGAATCCTGTACCAAAAAAAGAAAAGAAAAATTATGTAAGAGAACTGCTAACTTAAAGAAATTCATCCGAAATGTAGACCTGAAAGCAGAGTAATTACTTAAGAAAATCACGAATATTACAAATGAAAAAAAAAAAAACCCAGAAATTCATGGCAATGAAAAAATCTTGTTCATACCAAATAAATAGAGGCAAAATCTATAAAATTTAAATTAACAAAAGGTGATGCAAAATCAACACCCTCAAAATCGGGGCTGATATTTTAGGATACAATCTTCAGTAACTGATAATAAATCAGAAAAAAAAATAGTAAGGCTATCTGTAACTTGAATAACACATGTAAACTTGCTACCCTGGCAAAATATGGAGTTCAAAAAAGTCTAATTAAAAAAATCTATATTTTTCTCAAACACGCATTTATTGGTTGATAAAATTGATAACATAGTAAGCTACAAAATGTTTCAATATACTTCAGTCTATCATATTTCACACAAACCCTGTTATCGCACACAACATAATAATGTTAGAATTCAATCACGCAAAGTTAACCAAAACATCTATAAGTCTGGAAATTTATAAACAGGCATCTAAATAACTTTTCACAGATGAATTCAGACTGGAAATTAGTATTTTATTTTTTATCACTAGCTCAAATCTATTTTGATATTTGTCACATTTCTTTTTTATTATAAATATGAACTCTCAATATTTGTGGCAATTAATGGGTTTCGCTGTGACCCTTCCATACGTGCACGTATTGTGTATTTTTAAAGGTTTGGGGCATTGTAAGCTCTGTGAAGGGACCTCAAGCATGGCCTCACCAGCACCAGAGAAGTACAGATTGAGGTAACGCTGTGAGGATTTCTAGGTCTCTTTTCCTGTGCACCTGTCTCGTCCCGGGCACATTTTCACACAAACCCTGCTGCTCAGTGGCGCCCCTCCCTGCCTCAGCTCGGGGCCACAGCTCCCTGCTCTTTGGCTCCCAGTCCCTGTACTCCCTGCTGGAAAACTCAGCAACAGTTGGCTCAGCTAATTTCTTTCCGTTCTCTTAGAGGACACAATATGCTGTTGCCTAAAATACAGTGTCTGAAAAATCGTGTCTTTATATATTTCTGTTTATTAGATTTACAGTACACGTTTATGTACCCAGTTTCTCACACTGGGTGGCGAGGGCCCGTCTACCTGCTTGTGCTCCTCGCCAACGACTTCCCATGGCTTCCTGCTGGGGCGCGGCTTCCAATCTTGGGGAATCTTTCCTCTTGCTCCCTCCCTGCCCTTATCTGTCTTCTTCCCTTTTCCTTCCCGTCATGGGCAAGCCAACATAACCTCTTCAGTGTGCTTTGCCTTTTGCAGAAGGGAGAAGGGAGCAAAAATGATTTCAAACTGCTTCTGCTATCTATCAAAAATTGCTGAAGGAAGATTTTCAAATGTTGTATGTGTGTGTGGTGTGTGGTGTGTGGTGTGTGTGTGTGTGTGTTAGGGTTTAAGGGCATATAAGTTAAGATTTTAGTAATTTAATACCCTATTTTGTCTAAAATGATCTGCACTTGCTGCCATGCTCCTCCATGTTATTTTGGGGGTGGACACAGAGCACTGTTGAATGCGAGGTGCCCATGACTATAAATTTTATGTGTGGAGTTGACTGGACCACAGCCCTGGATGCCCAGGAATTTGGTTGAACATTATTCTGGACGTGTCTATAAGGGCATTTATGTGGAGATTAACTTTTGAACCAAGACTTCATAAAGCAGGCTGCTTTCCCGGGTGTGAGCAAGCCTCATCCAATCCACTGAAGCCCTGAGGAGAACAAAAGACTAAGTGAGGGAGAATTCATCCTCCCTCTTCATGTCTTAAAGCTGCAACATTGGTTTTCTCTGCCTTTGGACTCTGAGTCTGTCCGGAACTTACACCTGTCATCTTTCTGGGTTCCCAGGTCTTCAAACGTGGGCCAGAACTGTGCTGTTGGCCATCCTGGTTCTCTAGCTTGCCCACTGCGCATGATTTCTCCTACTTTATGATTGCTCAACAGTGATAAGCATTCAATGGATACCATACTTTGAATTTTAAATTTTGGTATTTCCTCTTTCTTGACACGAGGGAGTAGCTATGCGTTCTAGCTACTTGATCACAGGGGGAAGGAACTGACCCTCTGCTGCAGTATGATGCTTGGTAGGTTTGGTGTATTAAAGGCATTTCTATCTTAGGATATTTTCAGTTTATGTTGGGTTAATCAGATGTAACGCTGTTGTGAATTGAGGAACATCTCTATACAGTTATGTGTCACTGAGTGATGGGGATGTTTTCAGACATGCATCATTTGGTGATTTCATTGTGGAAATGTTATAGAATATACTTGCACAGGGCTGGTGAGATAGCTCAGCGACGTAAGCGCCTGCCTGGCAAGCATGAGGTCCTGAGTTCGACTCCCAGAACCCACATACGAAAAAGGGGCGGTGATATTGCTCAGCAGCACAGGTGTCTGCTGGCGCGCGAGGTCCTGAGGTCGACCTGTGGTACCCACAAAAAAAAAAAAAATTACACAAACCAAGAGGGCTATGATATCACTAGGAAACATAATGTTATAACCAGTGTGTGTGGGATATGTACACTTGTGGAGATTATGATGGATCTACAAGCTAAGGAGTACCAAAACTTGCCAAAAAACACTAGAATCTAGAAGGGAGGCATGAACCAACTCCTCAGACACCTTAATCTTCTATAGATTTCAGGCCTTCAGAACGCTATGACAATAAATTTCCATTTAAGCCACCAGTTTGTGGAAGTTTGTTAGCAGAGTCTTAGAAAACTAACACAGCTGTACTCCAGAAAACTTTAATTTTGGATCTCACATTTACACAAACTCTCATTTGGAAAGTGTTGATCAACACATCTGTTATATTTTCCTCGACTAATTAGCATTTCCCATAGGTATATCCCTGTACAATCTTAAAGAGTATTGACAATCACAAAAAACTTTTATAGCTGTTGTTTACAAATATCTATATTTGTTATAATAAAAATTAAAGAGACACTTAAAATAATTATTCACGAATTATTTTAAAATAAGAATAAACTCAGTACTTGTTAAAATGAATAATGCATATACAGCAAACATTTATGAAGGCTGTATTTTGCTAGACAGGTAAGCAACAACAGAACTTAGAAGATAGCATTGTTTTACATTTTTGCAATATCATTTTATAATATAGGGAGGTTCTTTGATATAACTGGGTTTATATCTGCTTTTACATTCAATCATTAGCAATGTGTTGTTTTCATTTAAGTATATGCAGATAGTCCAGAGTCACATAGATTTATAGCTGGAGGAATATTGTAATTGTTTTTCTGAGAACACGTGAATATTTACACCAAAACGTGGTAGGATTTTTGCTTAGGATGAAGTGCAGCATGAAGTCTGAAACCTCATCAATGAGGCTTTTATCATGTGTTATATTACAATCTCCTCATGTTTGCATATTGAATTTTTACCCCTACATGATTTTGGGTCATCAGGTGGTGGTCATTTGGAAAATACTGGAATACTGAGTTATGCAGACATACAAACATTTCATTGTTTAATATACAGGAAAACTACATTTACAAATAAGCTGTTAAGATTGTGGTTACAGATACAAGTTTTCCAAAATTCTACATTTTCCCCTGAAAACTCAAATTTAATTACCTCAAAATACCAAAAAAGCCCTAATTCTTTCTTCCTTCCTTCTTTCTTTTCCTTTCTTTTTTCTTTTCTTTTCTTTCTTTCTTTCTTTCTTTCTTTCTTTCTTTCTTTCTTTCTTTCTCTTTCTTTCTTTCTTTCTTTCTTTTTCTTTTCTTCTTTTTCTTTCTTTCTTTCCTCTCCTTTTTTAATTTCCTCCTTCCCTCCCTTTCTCTCTCTCTCTCTCTCTCTCTCTCTCTCCCCCCTTCTCCCCTACAGATTGAACCAGGAGTCCCACTCATGCTAGGCATATATGCTACCAAAGGGATATATCCCCAATCTCCTGAAACTTATTTTCAGTTGTAAAAATAACTGTTCTATGAAGGAAAAAATAAAGGTTCATTATGTTGCCATTTTATACAATGGCACAAATCATTTTTTTCTGGGTGGTCATTGTTCTTTGAGAGCCTTTCACATGCATTTCTTTATTTTACTATAACATTTTCCTATGAGTCATTTGGTAAAATGTGCCATGCGCTGATCGTGTTCCTAATTTATTGCCAATACTAATGCAAATACATTGTGGACAAGAGGGAAAGCCACTGTCTGTTTCCCTGTGGCGCTTCCAAACCACACGGGCCACATACGTGGGTCTCATCACGGGTTTGGTGCCTCCATCCGTCCATGGGTGGTCAGGCAAATGTTCTTCCTTCCCCTTGCAGGAAGGCACCCTGGTTGTCCTGGTTGAGGAAGATCAGGAAACGATAGGACAGACTCTGTGCAAATATTCTCAACTCTGTAGCCTAAGCCAACATACTGTATTGTGGTTCTCAACACAAACAATCGATTTCTTTTGAGACACTTAATTACTGTGAATGTCACACAACTTTTCAAGACACTTTATATGATTACTTTCCATATCTGAAAGATGGGTGATATTCATAATTTTTCAGCATTAACATTGAACTCCAAGGAGCAAATTACAATTACTGTAAAAACATTTAATGAATATTTTAGTAAAAATATTTACATCTCACAGTAGATGAAAATGGTTTTCAGTCTGACTCATACACTGAGATTTACTAGGCCTCTGCCCTAAAAGGCATAATAGTAAAACTCAATTACCTGGTACCTATCTATATCCATTGCAGCTAGAATCAAAAGACATTTATTGTTGGTAATAAAATAATTTAATAGTGTTTACGGGGGTTTTTAATGGCTGTTTGCTTGGAGAAATAAATTAGTATCAAATTCAATAAAATCCCATTTGTTTTTTGTAGGTAGTATGAGTGCAGCGTTTCTTTCTGAAAGTCCCAACTGAAGATAATTAAGGAGACAGACTCCTAAAGAAAACTTATTTCATAGTGTTTCGTTTCACTTTTACAGGTCACTCAGTTATATGCCTTTGACAGAGCAGGGTGTATTATGGATGGGACTATTTTTCTGACAGACTAATACTAACATATATGAAAAATATTGCTGTTATGATAGATGATACTATTATATTAATAATATACTATATTATATTATGTAGTATAGTATATAGTATATTAATAATATTACTATTATTATATTCTATATTAGTCTATTATTATTCTATTATTGCCTAAACAGGCAATGTGGAGAGGAATTCACTGAAGTTACTTCTTAGGAAAAGTGTTTGTATCTCTCTGTCTTCCTCAATTAAAATGACTTACTTGTATCAAACAAGCTTGAATTATTAAGAGTATGTTATCCCAGAAAGGAAGAAAGGAAGTAAAGAAAAAGGAGAAGGAGGGAGGAAGGATTTTACGGGAATTTTCACATTTTCCCTGATGTCTGTCACAGCACTTTACGCACAGTAGGTGCTCGAATGCTTCAGGACCTCTTGCTAGCTCGCAGAAAGTACCCACACATTATGATCTAACCTATTGGATACACTTGCAGTTTTCAAATGTGTTCATTATTTATAATTGCAATGCAATTATACCACTGAGATGATACAGCTTAGAATCAGTTAGTGAAAGTTATGGGTATAAAATGTGATACTCAGAAAAATAATTAGCCGAGCAAAGGTAGTTAGAGCCCCAAAGAACCATTATATCTCCTTATGCTTTGAGAAAATAGTGCTCTGCAAGAATTTTGGCCTTTAAACAAAACTCTTCAAGCAGTTTTGATGGCTTGGCTTGCATATTGCAGGAGGCAGGAAAGCCACGCAAACGTCTTACTTGCCCAGCTTGCTGGAGGAGCAAGAAGAGACCCATGCACAGTCCTCCATCTTGCCAGCTAGAACCACGATGGTGCGGGAAGCAAGGAGGCGAAAATTGTTGGGTTTCTTTACCAACCACAGTCACAGGTTTTTTTGTTTTAAAAATTTCCTTGTTAATCAAAGCTGTCCATGCACTCTGTGTGGATGTTGAGCAAGATCATGGCTGCCTGAGTGACTGGAATGATTGTTACAAGGTACAACGTATAACAAACAATGGGAACCTGAGAAATTCTTCATTTTTCAGTGGTGGCCCGAGGAAAGGTAATAATACCTTGCATTGTGCTTAAATAGCTTTGTGTATTTCAGAAGGCTTTCAGAATCATCTCATTTTAGCCTTATCATCCTCAAGTTTTTCATATACATATATTTTCCTATCCAAGAAGCATGACAAATATTCTTTGCTTGATCAAACTTTAGTCCTGAAACCTTCTCCTAGGACTATCCGGGTACTTCAGAAAAATCCGGTTTCAGCAAGGACCCTGCCAAGTCAATTTACAAAAAAAGAAGCCCCCACCCTTGGTATCTGGTCACCTGGGACTGATGGAGTTCCTATCCTCCCCTGTCCCCTGGGTGATGTCTGATCACCTGGGCCCGTCTTCAGCGGGAATCCTTTAAGGTCAGCTTGGCCAGAATCTCCTGGCCTCCTGACCTTCCCTCTTCATAATGTCCCATCCACTGACTCCACCCTGGCCCTTGGCTATAAATTCCCACTTGCCTATGGTATATTCAGAATTGGGCTCAATTTCTTTCCTCTACTGCCAGCTCCCTCTATAGCAATGGATTTGGAGGATGTCTCTTGTGGTGCTTTTAGAAGTATCATTGAATGTTTTTATTTACCAATACTGATGACTTCTAAATAATTCTGAAAAAGTGAACAGCAGGCTCCCTTAGCTGATGATTTTCTAGGATGGGGAATAGTATTCTCTCTCTGGGGTTAGCTTTAGCTTGAAAACTGGAGACCTCTAACATTGGGAGGCCTGTAGGGCAAGAATATTAATAGAAGTACACATTTTCTATGTTTAAAGTCTTTTTTTTTTTTTTTTTTTGTACTGGGAATTGAACTCACGACCTTGTGCTTGCCAGGCAGGCGCTGTGCTGCTGAGCTATATCCCCGGCTAAAATCTTTTCAAATTGTCAATTATGTTTTTAAAACCTGTTATAACATGCTCTGTTCTCATATGTGGACAAGTATACCTTCATGTTGAAATAGTGAAAATATTTGAGAAAGCTGATGACTTTAATATTATTGAAAGTCAGGAAAATATCAAATACCATTGAATGGATTTATTGTTGTCCATGCAGAGGGTTCTGTGTACGTAATAATGATTTGGGGTGAGTAATGAAGGCATCTATAACTCATGATTTATTACACATTTGTTTTTTAAATTGTCTTTTTATCTACGTTTCAGGAAAACCATGACCTACATTGATAAGACAAAATTTCCTCATCTGGTTTTTATATTGATTGGAAATAGAACACTATGCATTTCTAAAAAGTTATTGGATTCTTAGATAATTTTCATTAATTTTAGTTTGAAGAAACTGGTCTGCTAAGGCAATAGCAACTGGAATTATTAATAAGACTCCTAAAGCAATATTTAGATTTGGAAAGAAAACGTGATTTTATACATTATGTTCAAAAAATGATGGAGTCAAATGAAACATATCATAATAATGAGAGAAATTAATGCAAATTATTTTAATTTATCAAACAAATTTCTTGTACTTCCAATGTGGTTTTTGATATTTCTTAGAGCCAAGAATAGATCCATAAAATATTTTTGTTCTTCAAAATATTTCAATGTACCTGAGCATGGTGGCACACACCTGTAATTCCAGTGCTCTGGGAGGCTGAGGCAGGATGATTGCAAATTTGAGCCTAACCTGTACAAGTTAGTGATATAATGAGAACTTGTCTCAAAATAAAAAATAATAATAAAATAGAAAGAAAAAGGGCTAGAGATGTAGCTCCATGCAAAGGCTCTGGGTTCAAACCCAATACTGAAAAAAGTATATTTACCGTAAGATATTAAAAATATGGGGCTGGTGAGATGGCTCAGTGGCAAAAGCGCCTGTCTAGCAAGTGTGAGGGTCCAAGTTCGACTCCTGGAACCCACATGCAAAGGAAAAAAGGGCCGGTGATATCGCTCAGTGGCACGGGCACCTGCTGGCGCGCGAGGTCCTGAGGTCGACCCCGGTACCCACAAAAATAAATAAATAAATAAATAAAAATAAAAATAAAGCCAAAGCATCAGTTTGTAGTTCCACTTGTTCAATTTTTTAAAAAAAATCTGAATTACATATTTACAATGGCTAGAAAATAATGCTTATAGATTCAGAATTATTGGCACATAAATCTTTACAGTTTATACACTGTACACTGTACACTTTACAGTTATACAAATTGTTTTGTTTCATTTTTCTAATTTATTTAAATTTAATTAGAGTATCACTTTTACTGAATATATTGTTTCTTTAGATTTAGAAAAATTTTGTGTCTAAAACTTTAAGGTGGTATCTTAAAAAATCATTTTAAAATTTAAAGTAAAACTTGAATCTGCCTTTTGACATGCTTGCTAGGCATATTAATAACGAAATATTTTATGAAACATAACTCCTGATAACATAAATTTATTTTTCACTGAAGACCACAAATTTTTTGAGGATTTTCTATTATTTTGTAACACTGTCCTCCCCCATCTCACATCTTGCGTGAATAGAATCAGTTGGCTCTACCGCATTTAGTTGAGAATGATTATTAGGTCAATTTGACTTGTGTTTTCTTAAGATGCTCTTATTTTCCAAAATTGTATTGGCAGTTCTTTATACTTTCACATCAGACTACATTTCCACCAAAAAGAACCTTGCAGGATTATTGATTTTGACTGTATTAAAACTACAGAATGATTTCAGGAGAAGTAATATCTTTATAATCCGTGAACAAAAATAGTTTTTCATTAATTTTGGCTTTTTTTTGATTTATCTCAGTAACTTTATGGGGTTTTCTCTGTACAGGTAACACATTTCTTTTTTAGATTGATCCTTAGCATTTGGGTTTTTTTGTTTGTTTGTTTGTTTTGGTATGGAGAATCAAACTCAGGACCTTGCGCTTGCCCAGCAGGTGCTTGTGCCACTGAGCTATATCTCCGGCCCAGCATTTGGGTTTTTAGATGTATTTGTAATTGATATTATTTTAGTTTTTTTCATTTGTTGCTGATAACAAATCAATTTATTTTACTGTACTGAACTAAGACCAAACATTGTTTCTAAACTCACTCATTAATTGAAAAACTTTTTTAACAAGGATGCTAGCTGACATTCTTCTGTTATTTCTGATCAGGGTACAATTATTTCAATCTTGCGTCAGTACTTAGGTTTTTCATAGGTTTTTGGAAGATAATTATTATCAAGCTAGGGATGTGCTCTTTTTAGTTCATAAATGATTTTAAATGATCACCATCAAAGGGTGCTGGATTTCTGTCGCATATTTTCTATGTGTATATTGAGATAAAGAAGAGATTTTTTGTCTTTGTTTTCGTAATGGCATGAGTCACATTGACTTTATGAATATTATAATAACTTTTCATCTCTAACAAGAAAGTCAACAATCACATGGCAAAAACAAAGTTGGTCATGATGTACAAGATATGGCTGAAAAATACACAGTGTACACATTTAAATAAAAAATTATTGCTTTTAAGGACACAGTGCCAGGCTGGGGATATAGATAGCTTAGTGGCAAAGCGCCTGCCTGGCAAGCGCGAGGTCCTGAGTTTGATTCCCAGTGTCAAAAAAAAAAAAAGACACAGTGCCATTAATCTTCCTCCAAAATATTCCCCTTTGCTTAGAACACCCATCGCATTGTTCTTGCCACTTTCTGAAGCTGGCCTGGAAGTCCTTCTTTATAAGCGTCTTTAGTTGTGAAATGGTAGCTGCCCTGATGTCCTAAATCCATTCAAAATCCATGACCTTTCTTGGTCATTCTGACTTTGGGAAGATCCAGAAGTCTCATGATGCCAGATCCAGTGAATATGGCGGATGGGGACGCATAATTAATGATTTTACAAGTTTGACTTTCTATTGCATGGCCCTTGGCAGTAGCATTCACCATAATTTTGGTTATGCCTTCTAAAGACTCTTCATGAAAGAAGACTTCCCGAACTGTTTTAGAAAGGGGCAAAAATGACGAGGGAGAGTATTTTGAGGGGGATTAATGGCAGTGTGTCTTTTACTGTAATGAATTATTTAAAATTTATACATACACTGTATTTTTTGATCACCCCTTGTATTATCATCTGTTCAGTTGGCTAATATTTTATTTAGAGATTTTAAAGTCCATATTAATGAAAGTGTCTGGCACATACTTGTTTTGTAATGTCCTTGTCAAATTTTGGTATGAAGGCAATTTTGACCCTTTGAGTGGACAAATATTTTCTTTTTCCGCTGTCTGGGAGATCTTATGTTAAATCGTAGCTTTTCTTTATTAAATAGGAGAATTCACCAATAAAGACTTCTGGGCCTGGAGTTTTCTTTGTGATAAGGTTGATTACAAATTCAATATCTTTGTTGATATAAAGATATAAGATATAAGAGTTTTTTAAGAGCCAGTTAAAATGCATCTTACTAGGATTTATTGTTGTTGTTGTTCTGGTTTTTTGAGACAGGGTCTTGCTATGTAGTTCAGGCTGGCCTTGAACTCACTATGAAGCCCAGGCTGTCTTCAAACTATAGGCAATCCTCCTGCCTCAGCCTCCAGAGTGCTTGAATTAGAGGTGTGTGCCATCCCACCTGGCTTTGACATATCAAAATTATCTTTATAGCTATATTTCACATTTTAATTATCTTTCAAGTAATCAAAATCCTATTTTAATTATCAAATCTTTATCTTTTACCTCAAACATTTTTTGCGTTTCCATTTTGATTACTTTTGTGACCTATGGATTATTTTTAATATATTATAAAATTTCTATACATTTGTAAGTTTTCTAATTTCCTTTCTATTATTAATTTCTAGCTTACTTCCACCAACATCTGAGATAATTTCCTTTATTTAACTCCTTTGAAGTTTATTGGCACTTGGTTCTTGGTGTAGTGTGGGACATTTTGGTAAATGTTCCATGTGATTTAAGTAGGAATATACATTACTGTTCGATGCTGAGCTTTACAAGTAAATTATTTAACATTTAAGAATTCTAGGTCTTTCTTGATATTTCTGCCTGCTCATTATGTCAGTGGCTCTGTCAAAATTTCTTTCTATGTTCATAGATTTAACTTTATCTCCATAAAATTTTTGCGAAGTTTATGGCTGTTTGTATATATCCACATCTTTTATTGAATAGATCTTTTCATAATTTTCTTTCTTTATTTGGAAAGGTCACTCTGGCAGCTCTTGCTAAACTGATGGGAGAAATTCAATCCACACTGATGATTAAGTATTTATTAAGCACTGTCTATGGGTGGCAGAGGGTTTGGGTCTAAGCCAAGCTAGTTCAAGCTTCTACCAGAAAACAGCTTAGCCTTAAGGAACAGCAGCCCCATTATGGAGGAAGCATCTTTTCTTTGACAGGAATTTTCCCTATTTGTCATAGCAAATGAAAAAGACAGCCACGATAAACTAATATTGTTAGCCATGGCGGGGAGATGATTTAGAAAGTCCTACATGGATGGGTGCATCTTATCTACTTACAGAATAAATCACAGATGCTTATGTTTTTCCCTTACTGTGGAAAATTCAGTAAAGAAATAGAGCTTTGAATTAAAAGTTGGACAACACAGAGGAGCTATAAATATAGGCTTTCTTTTTAAATTATAGATATATTTTATTCCAATTATAATTTTCTTTCCCTATACAAAGCGTTACTAAATATTTAATTATTTGATAATTGCCCATTGCTTTGCAATGAAGCTTTTTGTCACTTTTCCAAAATATTTTTAGCACCTAGCATGTGTGAAACCCTCATTACAGATTTATTCTATGACCCTAGTCTCTCCCAATATAAATAATCCTATTAACTTTATGTTTATTTTAAGAGTACAGAATTTTAGGCTGAATCTTACTGCTGTACAAGATTTTTAAAAACCAACCAACCAACCAAACAAACAAACAAAAAAAAACTGGATATTATAAAACTGACTTGGCAAGACTTCCATTCCCTGGAGACATAAATAGTCCATTTCTCGTCCTTGATTGGCAAAAAAGGTGAAAAAAATCCAGAAATAGAAAAATAAATGGCTTCCGATTACACATGGGCTTTTCACATGTAGGAACAGAAAAAGCAGAGGTCCAGCAAAGCTGCTCATAACAGGTACACTATTAGAAATAGAACATTTATTTTTCTAGATACTGGCAAAACATTTAGAAACATGCAAAAATTGTCTACAAAATGTCTTTAATTCTTAAAAAAATGAGAGAATCGCTAAATCCTTTAGGGATATGACAGCAAATATTGAATGAAGGTAACACAGAGGATAGTAATTATTAATTTACAGATGGCCTTATGTCTAGTTGGCTGAAACCACCAAGACTTGGGAACAGGAGTGTAACTCCACGTGCCAGATGCCGTCACAAGTGGCAGAGCAAATCTGCTAGAGAATAAATTTCAACAATCATTTACATGCAAGAGTAACACTTAAAGAATTTAAGATTCCCTTTTATTTCCACACACCAGCAGGATTTTCTCGTGAGGACATAGAAGCATAGGTAAGAGCCAAGGTCTAGGAAAACAAATTCACTGGATTCCCTTTTTGAACTCAGGTCTCCAAACATGAAAGCTTGTGGAGTTCTCTATCTAATACATTAACAATCAGAATGATGGGTGTACAGGCTGCTTCCAGGATTTAGCTATTGCGAATTGTGCTGCTATAAACATTGGTATGCATGGATCACTGTAGTACGATGTCTTGAGCTCCATGGGAAAGATAATTAGAAGGGGGACAGCTGGGTCTGTATCAACAAGGATGAAAAGGGGGGAAGGGGAATTAGAGGCGGGGGGAGGGAAGGGGAGGGAAGGGGATTATAAAAAGAAACAAGCTGCATTATGCACATAGACCCACTCCCCAAGATGATTATAAAATGCATATACCACAAACATGTACTAATAAAAAAACTGAAAAGAAAAGAAAACAAATCGAATGAACAAATACAAAGCACATTTCTAGGCATCTCAGGAGATAAACAAGGTTGAAGTGTGAAGTATATATAGTTATATTCCTGTAGCCAACAATAACTACAGAAGACCCATGTAACAGTACAGTTTGTTTGATATGTATGTATATAAGTTTATGGTTTCCAACTTGAATATGGTACAACCCAGAAACTTCTGTAGATTCTTATTTCACTTGCTCTCTTATCCCAACATGTACAACTTTTAATGCATGCATCTTACAAACACATGTATAATAAACTACACATACATGGAAATTTTTTTTCTCAAACCAAAATCCAGTGCGATGTTTAAAAGTGAAACATTTAAATGTATAACTGTTATAGTTAGTGCCAGCTAAAGGATACACTGTACAGTACCACAAATGTTATTTAACATCGTTCTGAAAGTAATAATCACCACAACTAGTCAGTAATCATTGACACAGTCCTGTTTACAATGGGGAGGTGCCTGTGTGTTCTAGTTTATGGGGAAAATACAGGGGACCTTCTGCATCACTAAGCTGGAATATAATTTGTCATTACCGTATGTTTTTCCTTTTCCAGTGGAAATGTGTACCTGTCCTCTGTGAAGCTTTCTTCTCCACTTGTGTTTTGGATTCTCATTCTTCCAATCTTCTATACAACTTGAAATTACCTTCTCCTGTTTTCCTAAAACATTAACCTCTCCTGCGCTGTCTCCTTTCCATCTGATGTTTTAAAACACTTCCCTGTGGCCACCGCTTTACATAGCCACGCTTCTGCAGGTCTCAATGATGTCCACTCGCTCCAGTTCCTCCAACCCACGGATCCCTTAATCAAACAACTCACCGATCCCTTTCCTCGGCACGGTCTGTGTTCCGCCTGCAAAGTTCTATGATTCTTGCCTTCTTTTGTCACCTTTGGCCCTGTTGAACAATACTTTGTTCTTCAGAATTTTTACCCTCTGGATTTGTAGTCTTCTTTCTAATTTCCATTTTCACTTCCTCGTTTCAGGTCTCCTGCGCAGGTTTTTCTGCTTGCATCTGCCCCTGAGTGGTAGCGCGTGTCTAAGCACTGACCTTAACCTTAACGTCCTCTTAATACCTCTTCTGCATTTTCTCTTCTACCCTACTGGTTCCGAGAGCCATAGATATATAAATTTATACTTTCTTGAGATTCAAATATTCCTAGTGCACATTCTGAAAACATTTCAGGTTCAGTATGTGAATTAATTCTCTCACCTGAACCTCAAAACTGATCCTTTTTCTTAATACTAACATAGTATCAAGGATGTCTTGAGGACTATTCTAAATGCTGAATATACACTATAATTGTCATTTCTACCCTTAGATGACCGCAACGAAATGGAAATATTATACAGTCTCCCCAGGATTGTGAGTGAATGGATTGCTCCAGGGATCATGTTCTAGACTGCAAGACACACCTTGGACCACGAATCCCTTTCTGCTACTTTTATAGATACGATTTTCATCATTTCTTACCTGATCTAGTATAGTACGCTCCTAATTGGCCTTCTTAGCTCTAGTTTCCTCTCCTCCTATTCTATTTTTCACATAGATGCCAGGGTTATCTTTCGGGAAGATTCATATGATCTTATTGAAATCTTTCACTGGCTGCTTAGGGTCCATGAAGTAAAAAATGCCAGATATTTAGCGTGAATTACAAGATCTTTAAAATATGCTGTTGACTGTTACGTCTGCTCTTTAGCTGATGGCCTGGTCCTTGGTGCTTCTTTTATTTTGCTCATGTTGTCTCTAAGTTGTCCTCCCCTCAAGTATCCACCTGAAAAGCATCTCGCTTTCAAAAGCTTCTCAAATTAAAATTTTGTGGCCCCTTAAGTTATGCATTTCTTCTCTTGTGTCACTGAAACACTTTGTGCATATTTTTATTACAGTGTGTGTCAGATTGCTGTACTTACCTTGTCCACGTGTCCCTGTCACACTAACTCGTAAGACTGCACATTTTTTTTGTGAGAGTTTTCTTGGCACCAAGCATACTCCCTAGCATACAGTAGGCACTTAATGTGCTTTAAGTATTTGGAGAGGAAGGAAGAAGGGAAGAAAGGAAGAAGAGAAGGAAGAGAATTCTCAAAACACAAATCAATTACTTTAATATTGAAACTGACAGAATTTTAGAACAGGTTTTTAAATACATGTTTCTAAATATTTAAAAATGGAAATGATACTTACAGGTATAAAACATGAATTTATTAAAATAAATCAGAATAACATACTGACATAATTTTCTGTTTTGATAAGGTAAATGGTTTTCATAGAGCTAAGGAATGAACACAGAGTGAACTGAAATTTCTAAAAGGTACTTGGTCAAGACTATTGGGTTTTTTTCCTTACAAGTAAGATAGAAGGTGGAGAAAACAATAGCGCTGTTGGGTAGATTCACAGCTGTTTCAATTCTCTGTCCTGTGAAGATTTTGATTTCTACTTTCTTTTAACCTTGTAGGAGATCTTGTGTTTTGTTCTGATTTTGATGTTTTGTAATTTTTCAGTCATAAATGAAGGTATAGAAGGAAAATGTCAGATTTGAGGAGTGACAAAGAACTATAGAAGAATGTTCAGGACTGCAAAGAGCTAACATTTTGGAATAAGACCCAATTGGGTTTGAGGCTCATCGCAGCATGTAGTGGCTTTGTAACTTGGGTTCCTTATTCTGCCCAACTCTAACTTTCCTAACCTGTAAAAAGGGGATAATATTGGATTCACATGGCTGTTGTGGGCATTCATTAGATAAAACTGGTAATACTTTGGAAATAGTCACTAAGGTATACCTTTTAATTAACTAAGTCTTTCAAAAGGTTCAGGTAGTCCTGGAACTAATGATATACAATATAAAGAGGTTCATCGTTAACACCTATGTTTTACTTTAAATATTAACTGTCATGTAGTGCTCTGATTTATTAGCTATTTATATAAGATGGGGGCTTTTAATCGAGTCCAAGCTTATTATGCGTCAACAAAATGGCATGATTGACATATAGAAAAATAACACATTTAATTTTAGTGTATATAAACAGAAACATGCTGTGCAGAGCAATTTGTGAGAAATCCCTGCCACCCTATTCTATTAGTCAGTCTGCAGCTGGTGCATCATGGAGCGTGACGGGTGCCAGAGAAATGTGGAGGGAAACTCTTGTGGGGACCATCGGATGATGAGGCTTTCATCTGGTCCAAAGGCAGACTTTGGAGAAAGCACTGTAGCTGTCATGCCATTTTAAGAGGATTTCTGCATGAACTATGTACAAATTTTATTCTGTGGGATGTGAAAAGAGCAAAGATTGATGCTTAATGGAGAACATTTTTTGCTCAATGCAAATACAAACTTTTAGGGATTCTCCAGCATTGGATGAGTTATTTATTGTAAGACAGGGATTTCTTGTCACTCTAACCCAAGGGGTGTTATGAGACCAGTGAGGCCATCAGAGAAGAGTTTTCTACACTGAGATGGAAGCAAAACTCAATGAACTCTCAGGTCTGATAAGCTTCCATAGCTTATGAATTTCTGTGGCTCTGTAGAAGCTGCATTTTGTCTTGAACTTGGTTTGTATATCAGAAAGGTATACTTGGGAATACACCTCAGGCCTCTAAGAAGCAGAAACTATTTAGGTCAATAGAAAATATTTCCATAGGTATACAAGGCTCTGGTTTGGTGCGCAGCTGTCCTTTGCTAATTTGTGACCTTGGTCAACTTATCAATCGACTAAATCCATTTTCTCATTAGAAAATGGAAAACATAACCTTATCAGATATCTGAAAAGATTAAATACAATAAAGTATTTGCATGAGTATTTCTGGCACATATTAGCTTTTAATACAGATCTGTTTTGCTTTGCCCTCGGTGTCGTGGGTGTATATGAAAATTAAATTGTAACATTGGAGAAAACTGTCTGCCAAATGATTCACTGACAGGTGGCAAATCAGTAAGAGTCTGTCACATACATTTCCATACCAGGTGGGCTTCTGGAGACAGCTTTGTTTTCATAGTTATTATTGGCCTAAGCAATAAATATGGTCTCCTCTTATATGGGGACTGGCATGCCACCTACGTTGTGGTCAAAGACTATATTTTTGCAAATCATCCCAGCCTGGAGAGAGAGGACAGAGTAAGCTGGCTGAGTGAGTTAAGGCAAAAACAGCAGAAGGATTTTACAGTGTGGCTGTTCGCATCCAAGGGCAGGTGTTGCTTAGGTAACTGCTCCACTGTTGCCAGGTGCGGTGACAGAGTCTGAGGCAGTAGTAACAACACTGTGGAAGCTCAGACCTCTGACAGCTTGGAATGAAGACATCTGCCTTCCTTGGGGAAGTGTGAGACGGGGTGGTTGATACAGTGGCGTATTTAAATCGAAGGCATTCTCGAGCTTACTCAAAAGTATACTGATAATATGGGATTATTTTATCTCTACCCACTCTTTTTTTCCCCACATTATAGAAAAGTGAGTGTGCGAAAGATTGAATAACTTTGAGGGGAACCCTTGGCTCTAGTTTTTTCCTGGGTGTGGTGTCATGAAGTATAAGATATTCAGAAGTGGAGTGGTGGGTTAAAGGAGCGACACTAAAGGATCTTGTGTTACTGGTTAGTAACAACCTAAAGTTAATGGTATGTTTTTAAAGCTCCCGAGGTTATGCATACTTCCTGATTGACGTTGAAGAGGCTGTTAATCAATCTAAGTGCCCATCTTCTCATCTGTCAGCTGGCGCTGATGTGGTTTGCATCTTAGACTGTCATTGTGACTATAAGATGAATTATGGGGCGTACATGCTGCCTGGCTCACATGATTGCTGGCAACTCAGCGATCTCAGAAATGGAGAGTCTTTCTAAGACTGTATCATGATGGAAAAGGACTTTTGCCCTGGGGAGATGCACGTATCAGTGTGTATCAGGTTATGAGGACACTCAGAGGGCCCAGCCTGGTTTCACAAGGCACAGATGCCAGCATGTGACCTGTAGTCCCATCCTGTGGAAGGGGGCATTTCAAGGGTACAAAGAAAGCCTTTGTTGTTGGAGAAAAAGAAAAATGAGACAGCGACAAAATAGCAAATATCCACAATGATTAATTTTTTAAAATATTGTAGTTTTTTTTTTAACTGTCCAAAATTGCTTACTTTTTAACTCCTTTAACTTTTAAAGTGCTCTGTTTCTAAGAAGTTCTTGTGCTGGAATAGGAAATCAATCTCAGAAGCATACTTTTCCTTGGGTATGTCAAATAATGCTTCTCTCTTTTTTGTTTTCAGCATTGAATAGATTCAATATTGCATTTTTTTTTCCTGTTTATTCATTGTCAGGTGTTTCCTAATCCACAAACTATGTGAACTTCCCAGAGCCCATTTCCATTCAGTTGGTTTCTGTTCTATTATTCTTTTCCACACTGAGAGCTGCACCAGAAGTTGATACGTACAGCTGTTCGAGTTTCATGACATTCCAGGAAATGCTTATGTTTGGACGTGTCTTCTACTTTGTCTTGTTTTGAATGTTTTAGCAGATAAAAATATGAAAACACTGACAACCTCAGAATATCTTGCTAACAGGCTCTGACTCTGCAGTCCTCCTCCTACGTCCGCTGTGGATGGGTTCCTTGTGGGGGCTACAGGTCCCATAGTTCACGTCTTCCTCCACTACCACCCCTGCTGCCCTCTCCTTGACTCACACTGCCAGACCTGGCATTTCATAAGCAATTGCCTCCTGAAGCCCTAATCTCTGGGAAAATTAATAATAAGAAGGACCTGTAGGGCATAGGAAAGAGTCCATTTCAAGAGCAGAACCAGTCCCTTTCAAGAAAAGAACTAGCAATTCATTTCCTGTTTGCTCATTCAGGAACAGACACTGAGAATAGACTAAAGACCTTCTATTTAGAGAGCTGCCTCACAGCTCAACATAAAACTGTCCAAATTTAGAAATTTCAAGTCTTTGATTTTCCTTTTTTGCTTCCATCCTTCCTTTCCTTATGGAGAGCAAGGTAAAATGATGACTCAGTGTTAGTTTACCTTCTTTTCCAGTTTTTATTTATTTTTTATTAGTACAGGTTTGTAGTATATACTGATTCTATTCCTCACGGGGAGTTGGTACATGCATCTTATGCATCTTAATTCTTTTTTCATCCCCTTCCTCTCACTTCCCTCCCCTTTCCTTCTTCTATTGGTTCCCTTCCCATTTGCAAAAGATCTATCTCCCTATTTCTTATTACCTATCTTTTAATTTTGCCCTTTATTTATATTTTGGGTTTCTCATATAAGAGAAACCATGTGATATTTAACCTTGTGTGTTTGATATATTTAATTTAACATTATAATCTCAAGATGCACCCATTTTCCTACAAATGACTCAAGTTTATCCCTCTTAATGGCAGAGTAATACTCTATTGTTTGTGAATACCACATTTTCTTTACTCATTCATCTGCTGACAGGCATATAGGCCACTTCCAAGATTAGTTTACCTTTTTTAACATTTCATCAGTGAATGAAGATCTGCATAGTTGCAATAAGAGGAACTAGTAACATTCAGTTTTAAACCAGAAAACTGATTTTATCAACTGATCTTAATTAAAAATGATTCAGTGCTTAACAATATTAATGATCTATGTGTAGCTTATTTTGTAGAATATATGAAACATTTGGAAGTTTTTTATGTTTTCTTTAAGTGATGTTAAGCCTCTAGTTGGATTTTACTTTGGGGTAGTTCAATATTTTTGTTTCCTCGGTTATCTTTTATCTCCAGACATCTTTCTGCGTTAGTCAGCTTTCTATTATAGTGGCAAAATACCTGAGAAAATCAATTTAAAAGAAGAAAGGTTTATTTTGGCTTATGGTTTCAGAGATTTCAGTCCATGGATCCTTGTCTCTGTTAGTCCTGGGTCCATCATGAGACACGACATCACACGGGATCATGTGCTGGAGCAAAATGTCTGACCTCATCGCAGCTGGAAGGATGGAGATCAAGGGAGGGAGGGAAGGAGGGAGGGAGATAGAGGTAAGAGATAGATAGATAGATAGAGAGAGAGAGAGAGAGAGAGAGGCAGAGGCACAGACTGAGGACAAGGAATAGAGGTATGGTCCCAAGAGCACATGACCCACTCCGTTCAACTGGGCCCCACATCCTAAGTTTACATACCTCCCAGTAATGTCATCAAGTTTTGAATCCATAGTGAATTAAGCCACAGATTAAACTAGAGCCCACACCATCTAGTCACCTTCCTAAAGCCTCAGAGTGTGTTGTGTATATACACTTTCAAATTCTTCATTTTTATAATTCCCGATTTTCTCTACTCTTAAAATCTTAATGATTCATGTCATAAATTTTGATCTTTAATTTTAACGTCTTTCATGTTTTGGGTCTTTTAGCTCACTGGAAGTTAACTTTTTATTCTTTTTTCTTTATGGTCCTGGATATTGAACCCAAGGCCTCGCATATGCTAGGCCATATGTCTACCCCTGAGCTCCATCCCTAGCCCTAACTTCCTACTCTCTAAAAAACAAATTTATTTTGGAATACTTTCTATTTACAGAAAATTTGCAGAGAGCTCAGTGTCTGCACATTCTCTTCATCTAGCTTCCTTTACCGGAAGACTGCTCACCATGTAATCTTGCCCAACCATGAAACATTTGTGAAAACTAAGTTCTCAGAACTGATATAATAACATTAAGGAAATGGCAGTTTTTACTTTTATTATACCAGGTTTTCTGCTAATGTTGATATTTTGCTGGTTTTGGGATCTGATCTGGGATGTTACACTGTGGATTTAGCTTTTTATGTCCCCTTAGCCTCTTCAACTCTGTGACAGTTTTTCAGTCTCATGGCTTTTCAAGACATTGATGAGTTTTGTAGATTACAAGCTTTGTAGAAAATGCCTTTGTTGGGTTTGGTTGGTGTGGTCTTATGGTACACAGGGCTTGTGGTTTCCTGTGGGGAACATCACAGAGATGACACATCCCCTTTACTCATCATAT
The DNA here is from genome assembly GCA_028451465.1 of Erethizon dorsatum. Classification (NCBI taxonomy): domain Eukaryota; kingdom Metazoa; phylum Chordata; class Mammalia; order Rodentia; family Erethizontidae; genus Erethizon; species Erethizon dorsatum. The sequence continues at coordinate 26,178,143 of CM051838.1, read as the reverse complement.
TAGGGGCTACATGCAATCTATATGACATCACAGATGACTACCTTGGTCACTCAGTTAAAGTGATATCCACCAGGTTTCTGTTCTGTAAAGTTAAAATATTTCCCCTTTCAACTGTTTATTCTTAGCAAGTGAGTAGCTAAGTCCAGCCCACATTTTAGAAAAGGGGACTTGAGCTCCTCCTCCTGAAGGGGGTTGTACTACATAATTTTATTTGAAATTCTTCTATAAGGATGATCACTCTTCTCTCTTATTTATTCTATCATCTATAAATATCAGTAGAAGTGCATATATTTATATTACAAGCTTGGTTAAGACTCAGTACTACATTAAAAAAATTATTGCTCAACTTGTTCAAGTTTTGCCCATTGGGAGTTCTTTCAGATTGGTAATTATTTTCCCTGGATAAGCTTCATTTTTTTCTGGGGTACATAGAATATATTTTGAAATGTATCTGTTAAATAAAATAAATATGAAACAAAAGGATTGGTATTTCACGGGACTAGTCGTATTAGGTGTTAAGTATGTGACTTATAATTTTTAATTTTAATCTATTTAATAATTTGTACGGATGAAATTATATTCAGTTACAGATTAAGAAACTTACATTCATTGTCATTAGGTAACTTTGCAAGAGTAATACAACCAATAAGTAGTAAATTCAAGATTGTACTCTAGGTCTGTCTGGATCTCAAGCAATCTCATACTTCCGTATTTTGAGAGAATTATACTTAAGATGAAGGGTGGGCTGGAGGTGTAACTTAATGATACCACACTTGTCTCAAACAGGCAAGCCCTGCATTGCATCTCTAGAGCCAAAAATAGAAAAGGAAAGGAAAAGAGAGAAGAGGAGAGGAGAGGAGAGGAAAGAAAGAGGGTAACAGGTCACCTAGAACCTACTCTTTTAATGTTTGCAGTGATTTTAGAGCTTAATTTTTGTTATTCTTTCATTTAGAGAACTTCTGTTTCTCCGTTACACATTTATGGTAGTATGGCAGCTGGATCAATTGAAGTCATCGCTGTTCTTTCATAGCATGCTCTGTACTCTTCCAATTTATCTCTTGGCCTCAGTCCCATCTCTGTTCCTGCCACTGACTGTTTTCTTCCTCATTATTTATTGTTTCCATAGCTGCTATCTTGGATTATTTCTGCCTTATGGTTTTCAGTATTTAGCTTCCGAGACAGGAAGGAAGATTGTTGACAACATACTAATTATTGCAAATCCACAGACCTGTTTATAGCTTAGAATATTTTTAGATTTAGAGAACAATTGCAAAATAGTACTCTGACTTCCCATATGTTCCCCATCCAGCTATTCACATTTTATACTAGTAAGGTATGTTTAGAAACTGGTCTGGATACAGTCTTATTATCTAGAGTCCAAACTTCGTGGAGATCTTCTTAGTTTTTGTGTCATGGCCTTTCCTCTTCCAGGGTTCCATACAGGGTGCCATGTTCTATTTAGTTGTTTTTATTTTAGGCTTTCTGGGCAGTTTTGTAGACCTGCCTTGCTTTTGATAACCCAAGAGTTTTCAAGAGTACTGGTCAGACACTTTCTAGAATATCTCTAAATTAGCATTTATCTAATGTTTTTTCTTATATTAGGGTTATTTATTTATGTGTGAAGGCCAGAGACAATAAAGCATCATTTTCATTGCATTCTATAAAATTCAGGGAACACTCACAACATGACATTACTTTTGACATTAGCCTTCTTGACTAAAGTACTGTAGTTGTCTGCATGTTGCTGTACTTTGTCTTAAGTTGCTCTTTGCCTCTTTTCCATCCCACACTCTCTGGAAGGAAATCATTATACCCAGCCCACACTTAACAAGCAGGGAGCTGCGCTTGATAGAGTAGTATCTACACAATTCTTTGGAATTCTCTGCTCTCAATATGGTTTATTCCCTTTCATTTATTTATTCAAGCATTTGCTTGTATTAAATATAGACTCATTAATATTTATTTTGTACTTTGGGTTATAAATCAATACGACATTTTTGGCCAGTGGGAGACCTCTCAGTTGACTGCTGTGCCCCGCTGATATGCCCTCACCATTGTGAATACTTAAGCACTGTCTTATATTTTTGGCAGTGTAGGAGGTTCTAGACCAGTGACAGTGAACCTATGGCACGCGTGCTGCAGCAGGCTGTCTGTATCACTGGAAGCTCTACAATGTTTGCCATCACTGTTCTGGACTCATCTTGTATATTTCCTGACCTGGTTCTATAATCAGACATTCCTCCAAGAAGCCTTAATTCTGTTAATTGGAGAAGAATATTAGAAACCAAAGTTGAGGCATTAAATATGTTCCCTGTAACTGGTCTGCCATTGCTTCTAGACCATCTCAGCAGCCAGAGCAAGGAAATATACATGTTTGTAACAAACCTGTGTATATACATATATAGGGGGTTGTCAAAATATATGGCTGATATTTACATTTTAATAATAAAAGACAATTTACCATTAACTCCCCTCAAAATACTCCCCCCCACACTTTGAATACACTTATCACATTATCCTTGGCAATATATCTTTAATGGTAAAAAGTTTGTATTTTAAACATTCACCATATTTTTAATCACCCCTTGTATCTGTCTATTTCTGCTTGTAGCACATGTGCCTCTATGTTATGCTACTATAAGTTCTTACTGATGTCTTTAACTATAATCCATTACCACATGGATCATTCTAGCCTGCTCCCCTTTATCACTAAATTCTTGCTTGCACAATAGGAAAATGAGAAAACCGAATTCCACCATCTGCCCTTCATTTACTTAATTATAAAATTCTGGCAATATTTATATATGTAAAGTTGCATCAGAATTGTTAACTCATATTTTCATGGAAAATATTTTTAAAAATCGACTGTGTTAAAGTACTGTGTTTGTGTGTGATACCTTTAGGCTTTTTGAAAATTTGGGTCAGTTCCAAAGTTAGTTAGGTCAAAATTTTTCCCCCAGCCCTTCAATTAGAACTTTTCCATACATTTGTGGAATAGTTAAATTCTTTTATCTCACAGTGCCTTCCACTATGAAATTCCCTAAACTTCTAAATTAGAAATTTATTTTCTTTTGCATTTGAATGTATTAAATTCATTTACTTTATGTGATGTTTAGTTATCTGATTTCTATAAATGTACAGTGGCGTATATTCACAATTATAGAATCATACACAAAAATTTGTTTATTTTAAACAATTTCATCTTTTAAAACTTGTTTTTTATAGAAATAATCCTCCTACTCTACCTTTGAGCCTCTAAAAACTCAAATTTATCTTTAGAAGTTTTATCGTTTTGCATTTTACATTTAATTCTATGATATATCTTCAGTTCCATTTTGTGAAAGCAAGAGTTCTTTGTATAGATTGTATATATTATGCATATGGAGGTCCAGTTGTTCAGCACTATTTGCTGAAATGACAATATTTTGTTCAATGAATTGCCTTTATTTGGCAAAGGTCATTTGACTGTATTTGTGTGGGCATATTTCTGATTTCTACTCTGTTTCATTGATCTATGTGACTATTCTTTAACCAATGGCACAATTGCTTGATTATTGTAATTTGATATTGTCTTGAAATAAGGTAGTAAATTATCTACAATTGTCCTTTTCAATACTGTTCTTCTTTTCCTTCAATATTTTGATATCATTCTGTAACTTTTGTCTTTCCAAACAAACTTATCAACCAGTTTGTTGATATCTGCAATATCGATTGCTAGGATTTTGTTTTTCAAAACATGTTGAAGCTATACATTATCTTATTTCACTAGACATAGAATTCTGGGCCAGCAGTTTGATTCTTTTTAATTCAACACTAAATATTTCACCCTATATCTTTCTTGGTTGCATGGTTTTATGATTTAGATCCAAAAGGTCCCCCAGATGCCTCATTTGTTGGGAAGGATCATGGGGATGCGACAGCTGACTTGCTTTTAGGACCTAGCTGGAGAGGGGTCATTGAGAATGTGATCAGGAAGAATGTATTCTAGCCCCTGGCTAATTAATCTCTGCTTATTTCTGAGGAGAAGTCCTCTATAATTCTTATTCTTGTTTTTATATAGGGAAGATGAGTTTATCTCCTCTCTGGCTCTTTTCAAGACTTCTCTCTGTCTTTGGTTTTCTGTAGTTTGAATATGACATTCCTAGGTCTAATTGTGTTCTTATTTATTCCAGCTTGGCATTCTCGGAGTTTACTGGATCTGTGATATATTATCTCTAATTTATTTTAGAAATGTATTGCTCATTATTGCTTTGAATATTTTACTTTTTTCTTTCACATTGTCTTTTTCTTCTACTTCTGTTATTTCTATTACATATATGTCTTACTTTAAATTGTCTTTTAGCTGTTGAATGTTTTGTTCTGTAGGGATTTTTTTTTTCCCATTATTTTTTCTCTTTGTTTTTAAGTTTGGGAAATTCTTTTGACCTATTTTCAAGCACATTATGCTTTATTATATCCAGTCTACTGATGATCCATCAATGACCTGTTATTTTGTGGTACTTCCTAATTTTAACATTTTCAGCATCTTTGTTATATTTGAGTCTGTCTATGATGTACATGTTTTCTCTTCGAACTTTATTTTTCTTGTCTTTTAGCATGGCTTATAATTTCTTTGCTAAAAACTGGGTATAATGGGTCAGGTAATAGGAACTGAGGAAAATATGCTTTTTGTGTGAAGGTTTGTAATATGGTTCGGAGTTGTGCTGTACTTAATGTTTGCTATAGTTGTATGTGTAAGAGTCTAAATTCCTTTAGTATTCTTTGTTTTATCTCACTTATTGACATTCATATTCTCTAAGTATGTGTTTTCAGAAACAATTTGCATTTCATAGCATTTTGAGCTGTAATGTACTGCTGTGACACTGCAGCCTAATTGACATCTGCTCATTTGAAAATGTTCTGTAACATCACGATTAAATCCCAGGATTTTGGTTGTCCCATGTTCCTGGTCTATGATCTTTACAAGTGCATCTTGCTTCTCTCTTGTCTTAGGTAAGACAAGAAGGCCGGAAAAGAGTGGCATGAGAAAAGCCCCGAAAACCCCCAGTGGGACAAGGCTCTAGTAAAGTCTTTGCTCCCTGTTAGTAGGACTTTGCTGTGGAGAACTCATTGAGTATATTTCTCAATGGTTTCTCTGTCTCTCAAAGGTTACTCTCTGGGAGCATGCAGGGATCTTTCTCAAGTCTTCATTGTGAGAATCTGTTGAGGTCTTTAGTAAAAAGCCCATAAGGAAGGTATAGGGGCCTCCTTGGGACCTCACTTTCATGAGGGACCACACTCAGTACGTACCAATTTATTAAGGTATCATCTTGTTCTTCCTACCAGTTTGAGGTTCCAGTGGCTTCTGTTCCATCTGTGATTCTCTGTATTCACGTATCTCTTCAGAGTTTAGGGTAATGATGTGCCCTGAAAACTCAGGTTTTTGATGGTTTCAAAAAACATTAGTGATTATCAGTTTGTTCAACTTCTTATGGTAAGGATGGGAATGGTGACTTCCAAGCTCTTAATGTATGGAAATTGAAACTGGAAGTTGCTAGAACTAGGTTTTCGTATGTTTATTTTTTAAACAAGTTCATGTTTGATATTTCTTTTCTTACTGTTTTTGTTTTTTGTGCACTTATTTTCAAAACTCATTTGTGAGATTTTCACTGGCCTCCATTAATGTGCTATGCGTTGACTGAATGCCAGGCATGTGCTGATGGAAAGTAATGATTTAAAAAGTGTATGGAGATACACACGACTATATGGAGGAAGCAGCACTTAGTTTATAAATATCACCATTGTAACTATCAGGTCTATAAGTATAGAGATGGAGGAAAGGAATGGGAATTTCAGACTGGAAAGACCTTGGGTAAACATATAGAGCCATAGAAGATCAAAACTCTATTTAATATAGTTTGACTATAAAATGCTAGTTTTGGGATATGAGTCTGAAAATAGGTGGAGTTCATATATTATTTTAAGAAATTTAGATTATCTACAGTATGACGTGCCATCCAACATTTTAAATATTGAGCTAGAGAATCAGGTAGAGAAATATTTTTGGCAAAAGTTTGGAAGATAGGATCTAAGACCAAAACTGAATTATGGTGTTGGCCTGGTGATCAATCATTATTATCAACAGAAAAAGCTGGTATCAATGAAAACAGAGGAAAGCTAAGTTAAAGGCCACTATAGCCTAATATATAGACAAGACCTCCAATATCTGAATCTCTCAAGAAATAAGTTTATTTCATTTTACTAGATGCAAAGCACCAGAAAGCTGAAGTGGTCTTTGAAAGGCAAAAGAATGGGGGAATGAAGAGGAGGAAAGAGTCTAGTTATGTTTGCATCATCACCTGCAGAAATATGACCTCTCGATGTATTACCTTTCATAAGTAACAAGGTTATTAAAAAAAATTAACTGCCTTTTTCTTTATTCCATCTCTCTATTCCTCATTATTTTATAAGGAACACATTGGTGAGAGGTAAAGATACCATTTATTTAATTGATTATAGAATATGTATAGATATGTGCTACCCTAAACTTAGGGGATGGAAAGGCACTGCCAGGGCCACATTTACAATTCTCAGAGTTGAATGGAGTAGCTGACAAAGATTTAACTCGTTTCTCCTTGATATGAAAGAACACAGAGTTCACAGTTTCAAAAACCAAGTATATGTTACATTAGGAGAAAGTAGTTTTAAATGTAAATCGGGGGAAAGGATGCAAATACATTTGGACAATCAAAGAAAGATATTTTTGTTTAACTAACTTTCAATTACTATTCATAATTATGAAAGTACCAAGCTAGTGGGGAGATGAAGAGGTGGTAGATGTTTCATCTCCAAATTTATTCTCAGGCAGGACCTGGGTCCTTAACTGAAAGCCCTCTCCTCCTCTTACCCATAGTCTTGCTGTCTAGAGGAAGTAATGAAAAGAAAGAACCTTTTGGAATTCTGTCTACAGAGGTGACCATAGAGTGACCCATGTCTGGAGTGCAGGTGCCAGTGGGGCCAGAAGGGGCAGTGCCACTGGTCAATGACGGTGGCACAGGAACTCCACGGAGGTGTTGGAGGTGTGAGACGCAGAATCATACACATGGGTGAACACTCAGCAATGGTGGTAACATCCAGTTTTCAGGGCTAGTGCAGCGACACTTTCTCCAGATCCAAGTGATAGCACAGTTTCACCTGACATGGCAGTGACTTGTTTTCCCCTGCTTTTGTCCACTGTTTCTTCAGCTTTCCCATCGAGTTCTTTGAGGGTTCTGAGACTCCTGACTGACAGAGCAGCGTAACCAGAGCTCTGACTAGAAAACATGGGAACAGAATTTCAAACCCAAATCATCCCCAATGGAATTTCCAAAACAATCAGGGGGAGGAATATTTTCGGGTATTCCCTAATCATTCTAATTGAGTCACTCAAGGTTGAGTTTTGAAAACTTCTTCAGTTAATCACCCTCTTGCACTATGAAGCTTGAGTAGCAAAACATTAAATCCTTCTAATAATTTCTCCAGCCCCGACTAGGATCTGTGGTGCTCATTCAGCTTCCACAAGTCTGCTTGTAGACTTTGAGAAGCACGACATTTGGTAGAATGTATCTCTGCAGAAAAACAAAATATAAGAAGCCCAGTGAGGTTCCAAATACAAGAAGGACTTGATAAATGTTCACTTAAAATCCCTTGGTTAATCCAAACCAGACCAAAGACACACACACACACACACACACACACACACACACACACAATCAAAACTTTAGAATACCTAAGGCATTGCATTAAATGGTAGAAAGTTATTTCAATATATTTTAAGTATTCAAAAGGTATTATATTCTTAAAAAAAAAGTATGTCTTCTACTCTTCAGGATTTGTTTCAAGCTTCCTCCAGTGAGCATAATTGTGTGCTCGTTGTCAGCCAGAGCTCGGTTCTTATCATTACAGATTCAGCAGCTGCAAAGGTGAAATGTTTTGACAAATACTGAACGTCATCCATTTTATCCCGTGGATCAGCACGGATGTTTTCTAGCTTCTTCAGATGGCTCTGTAATGGAGTTATATTTGGAAGTTTCCCAGTATGGTGCAAAAGCTTCATGGAGAGAGAAAGTTTATAAACTGCAGTTCTACAAGAAGAAGAAAGGCCAGCTGCTCATCCTGTGTGCTATCCTTCCTGGGCCTTTGTATTTCCCCAGCTAGACCTCTCAAGCTCCCTACTTATAAATTTAGCTTGAGTATACTGAGTGGTGACAAAGATTCAAATATTTTCTCTCAGTGTGGAGAGAAGCCATTTAAAGACTGAGACAGCATGTCACAGAAAAAATAAAACCTGACGGGGGGAAGATGAAGACAAGGGGGCACCGCTGACCATGAATCTGACACTCACCATGTTTTAATCCATTTGCTTCACTGAAAAGGAGTTCTCATGGCCCTGTATAGCTTATTAAAATATAAAGAAATTAAAAGAATTATTAAAAACTTTCCATATCCATAAAATTATCTGGAAAGTTCCACAAGAATTACAATTCCCTTCCTCCTGCAGGAAATTAAAAATCATGTATTAAAATCATTTTAAGACTACTGATTAGAGCTGGGGTATAGTTCAGTGATAGAGCACTTGCTTAGCATGCATAGGCCCTGGGTTCAATTCCCAGCATGAAACAAAAATTGGAGCATTATTCAGTTGCTTCTAGTGTCATTTTATAGCCCAGTTGTAGATCAATAAAATAAATAGGAAAATTATACATAATTATTTAAAGATATTCATTACTTAAACAGCCCTCAGTATTAGAAAGCTAACATTTTAATGGCAAAGGTACTTTGGATTATTTCTTCAAATATTATACTGACAGGTGTAGTGACATTTGCAGTCCTTAAAGTTGAAATATGCCAGTTTTGCCTACACATTTACAGTGACCCGTGAAAAGAATAACTCTTGGGTGATAAAATTCTCTCCAGTACTATATGGAGTGACATCAAGTGCCATCCCCTATTAACATTTTTCTCCTAGCCAAAGACTGAATTCTATCCTCTAACCTTAAGTTTAGCAATTTGTGGAATTGAGATATTTTAGTCAGTTAGGTTATTCATTAGGTTGGTTAATAACGCTTCTCTTTTGGCAGGCATTGCTTCAGGTATTTAATATATTAACCTATGGGCTTCTCACAACAACCTTAGGAAAGGGTCTGTGATTATTCCCATTTTATAGATATGGAAACTGAGGCAAAGCTGTAAAGTATCTTGGCCAAATTTACATGGTAACTGGCAGAGAAAGGATTTGAACCCAGTTTGTCTCTAGAATTTGTAGTCTTAACCAGTTCATTATCTCACCTTTTTGAAAATTAGACTGGTGAGAATTTTATTCAATCGTTATGGGTTTTAATTACAGAGGTGTGTTTTTGCCAAAAATGTTTATGTTTAGTCTCAAATTGTATCTGTAAGCAATAGCCAGTTTTGTGTCACTCCACTTAGTGGGATGCACGAGGTGACAAAGACAATCAGGGTCCAACTCTAGAGATGTTAATAGCAGAGGGTCAGTGTCTCATCTAGTATTGTGCATGGCCATGGGTGACAAAAGCCACAGGTGTCAGAAGGTTAAACAAGATACATATTTCTCCTTTTTTTATTAAAAAAAAAATGGTGATTGGAGATTGGCAGCCCCCATCTGGCTGGAGAAAATCTCAGCTTGTCAAAATCCTCAGGGACCTCAATTCTTCCTAAGTTGCTACTCTGCCTTCTGCAACACTTGGCTTTCATCTCCTGATCTGGGATGTTGCCTCTCTTCCAGCCTATTAGGTAGAAGGAGGGAAGGTAGAAAGAAGGGTAATCAAGGGCATTTCCCAGATGTTCCGTGCACCATTGCTATTTGTGTTCCATTGTTCATGAATGAGTCACATGGACACACCTAGGCTCAAGGAAGGTTAGAAATGTACGTACACAGCTATGTGCCAACCTGGAACTGGGACCCACAGCAGGAGAGAAGGGCACATAGAGAGCTTGTATTAATGGGTACTGAGTAGTTTCTTCCCTGTCTTAGTTATTTTCTCATTGCTGAGACACAGTACAACTCAGCACCTACAAATTAAAGGAGAGATTTACTTTCACTCAGGTTTCCAGTCCGTGGTCAGCCGGTTCCAAAGCAGAAATGGCACGGCGGAAAGGTCTGGCAGGGAAAAGGGTCTGGCATGCTCACATCACGGCGGCCAGGAAACAGAAAGGAGAGGAAGGAGCCAGGGAAGGAGATACTTCCTTTCAGGTCATGCCTCTAGTAACTCAGCTCTTCCAACCAGCCCTCATCTCCTAAAAGCAAGTCAGCCGTAGCCTCCCCATGATCCGATAACCTTCCAAAGCTCCACTTCTGAGCGCATGAGACTGCTTGGAGACCCTCTAGATCTAAGCCTTAGCATGCCCGATAAAGGGGGTCACTTACAGTTTCCATTGGTAACTTGAGAAATGATGAACTCTACAGACTTCTCTAATTTTTCAATTTCATTTCCTTAGCATTCTCTTCTCTTAAACATAGCCAACCTCCTACTTCTTAAATCCTTGTGTGGTTGAAAGATAGCTTAAGGCATGAGTACTCACGTTGATGTTTACAGTCATTGAGGGTGACTTCTTGCTCTCAAGTATCCCTAACTCCTCTCATTTTCCCTATCTGTCTTTTCCATTGTGCTTTTCAATTGAGGGATCTTTTACATTAGTTTTTCAATACTTCCTGGCTCCTCCTTTTCCTTGAACCAAACATTGCTGTGACACAAAAGCATCTTCTAAAATACCTTTGGTGAAGGGCTATTGTCTCTTTCCACTGATCTCCCAGAGGAAGACAAGTCACCCATGTTCTCTTTGCATTTCTTCCTTCTGGTCTCTCAGGTGACTATTCTTCATCCTGCAGCAATTCACACTCATGCTCTTCCCTCCTCTCTGCCAATCATGTCTCCAAAGTTCCTCTTTGCTTGTTATGGGATCTCAGAGATTGAGGCCATGGTCATGGTGTTAAACTAGGGAGGTACCAGGAAAGGATACCATTTGGAGATGTGATGTACATAAGTCTTGATAAAAATGCAGTGTTAGAACTAGGCTTGAGAAGTTTCATGCTCAACCTGTAATCCTATAAAACCTCCATTTATTCATTACCTAGAGGAGTTTGTTATATGACACTTAAAACCATGGACTATCAGAAACTATGGTATTGGATGTCATTTCACTAAGAATGGAATAGCCTACTTTTAAATGGGTTATCCGAGGTACGGAGAAGCAGTCTCGCCAAGTTCTAGACGAGGACTTTTCAGACACAACATTCCATATTTCTCTTAACATGGTATTTTTCTAGAAAATATGGGCCAGAATGTACTTCTCAGTGCAGGGGTGATTTGAACCTCTAAGCCCAGCGCTGCTTTACTCTGAGCCAAATGCCGCTCGGTGTAATTATATAAACTCCCTTCTCCGGTCACCTTCCCCTTTGCCAATCCTATCAGAACCCTATCTATTTCTTTAGGGAGCGATATTCCAAGTCTCTTTCATGGGGCCCTCTCTCTCTCTTGCCACAAGCTAATTAACTTAATTTTTTGAGTTAAAATCTGTCCCGAGAGCCTTTTTAAATCCTTATAATGGTGCTGAAATCGTGAGGCCAGTAAGATATCTCAGATCTCATGAGTTAGTCCTAGTTAGTTAGCCAACAATCAAAGCTAACAATCTGGCAATTCCCTGTTCGAGTGAATGCATTTAAGCAAGAATCACACACAGAGAAGATTAGTGCTGTGGTCAGCCTTAAGAGTAGATGCATTTCTGCTTTGGCTCCAGCCATTAAAACCATGTGTCACTGGTTGTTATTTATTCTTGAAAGATTTATTTTTCTTCTCTCTAAAATGGGAAATGATACTTACTCAGAGCATTTTTGTAAGGATAAAATGCAATTTATTTACTAGGAATCTGGCTCGTGAAAAACTCCCTGTAAGAGGTAGGTGTTACTGTTTTGTATCACATGCTTCATTCATAGTAAAAAAGAAATTAGCTTCAACCTTCACATTTCTAGTGATAACTTTAAAAAATCTTAGGTAATTTACTACAACCTCATTTTGCTCATATGCAAAATGGGAGGAGGAATATAAGCCTGGCAGAGTCGTGTTATTAGCTGTGTAATGTAATGAACATGTCTAGTCCGGTCTCTGGCAAGCAGTAGGCATTTCTTTAATATTGGCTCTCTTTGTCTCCCTACTCTTGCTTTCTGGTTAAGCTTTTAGAAGTATGGTGATTGAAAAGAGTGCAATTTGGAAAGGATACTATGTTCTTTGATATACTTATGTTATATCTGAGCACACGCAGGATGACAGGGCTTTCTGCGCTCCTCTCCACGTAGCGTGTCATTAGCTGTCATCGGGAGCGGGAGTTATTCCTACAGCTGAACCATCGAAAGTGTGAAGAGATGAGGGAGGGAGGGAGGGAGAGAAGAAGGGAGGGAGGGGAAAAGAGAAAGCGAGCGAGAGAGAAAGAGAACAAAGTGGCCCTTTCCAAAGCAGATTCAGAAACGTCAGTTACAGCAGTGAAGATAACACTTGTGTAGTCACAATTGAAAACAGATCTAGGATGACAGAGGCAGATATTTTAGGAAGAGACTGAGTACACCAGATTCCTTTTAGAGGATGGTATTTCAACCATTAGCAATGTAGCCGACAAATCAATACATTAAATTCTGTCCGATAAACCTGCCCACTGTATCCCTAGCGAGGTTCAAAAAGTAAACTGAGAGAGGCTTGACATGTTCTCTCCAAAACTGCCTCAGAAAGGTCCAAAGACATTCTTCTATCTGTGAACAGAGGCTGGGACATGAGAAGAAACTAGTCTTCCCCTCCCCAAGAACGTGCGCCGCAGCTTTGGCGGATTACAGTCCCATGAAAGATGGGGCATAGCCTTCGTACCATCTCTGTTTCCAGTGCAGACATACGACAGATCCTGGCCCATTCTTCATGCTGAAACAATACAAAGCCAGGAATGATGTCAGGTGCAGAGCGGTGTTGTCCCATCATTTCTGTGTAGCTTCAAGTTTGCCAGTGTTTAATTTCTGCTGTCATGGAAACTGTCCTACGCAGCGCCAACTCTCAGTGGCTTCCTGCAGGCACGGTGACAACATATCTAAGAAGAGTGATACTGTCTCCGTTGCCACCAATCAATATATATTGAACTCTAGCAGCCCGTCTTGAGCCACACTAGGAGCTCTGCCCTGAAATTTGCCCGCAGCTTTCGCGTGGTTGACCTGGGATGCTTCAGGTCAGACAGGTGAGCAAAACATCTCCAGAAGACAACCAAAAAGGCTGCTAAAATCCTCTACAATTAGGACATTAGCGACTGAGTCACTAGGGTCTTGGTGAAAACTTAAAAACTCTCCAAATGTCAAGGTATGAACCAAAGGAATTTAGGCTCCATCAGAAATAGGAACATTGGCATACACATGATTGGCAGATTCATTTTTCTTTATGCTCCTATATAGTCTTCTGCCATTTGGTATTTTAGATCCCTTTTGTATTTCTGGAGCCTTTGTTGTTTACCGAGTATTTTATAGATCCAATCAGCTCGAAGCATCTGCAAGTCAGGGTAGGTTCTGGATCAATTAATCCTGTTGGCATTCGTGTCTCTATCATTTCCTTTCTGTCCTAAGTTTTTTCCTCACCTCTACAGCCTCTATTTCTGTATGTGGCCAGTTTCTTGAAGCAGAGTGTCCTGTGTTAGCCTAAGGTGTGTCTTTTAGTTCGTCTTCAGTTTTCCTTTTCTGACTTTACATCTTAGCTCTTCAGTTCACATCTCTTGGCTCTCTTGCCTTTTCTGTGTCTTCTATAAACAAGTGAAAATTAAAGTAAAACAATATCAAAACCCATCAGGCTCTTCCCATACAATATTCCTCTTGTCTAGAATCTTTCTTTTCATAGCTATCTTCCTGGTCCTGAAGCTTCTGGTTCCTGTTTTCTCCTCCTCGGTGAAGTCCTTCTGCATTTCCTAATACCTAGTTACTCTTTCCCTGTTTCCCCTGCACTTAAAAGTAATTTCATGAGCTGTAGCGCACTTCCTTGTTTAAATATCTGCCTCTGTCTTTCCTCAAGAGTGGCTGCAGATCATTTATTTTGTCATTTGCTTTAAGTTCAGCAGTTGGTTGCAGTGCAGATACTGTATGTTTAACAACACGAATGAAACAATAAAATATAAGATTTAACAAAGAAATCAAAGCCCATTCTCTCCAATCTTACCATTTTGTTATTTGGGGGTAATGTACTACTTTATATCTGTAATGCATTAGAGGACAAGAAATGGTGTTAAAATATCACTCTTGTTGGTCCTGAGTGTTAGCAGGTGATGCAGACCCAACCAATAGTAGCTTTTATTAGTTTACATTAGTTAGTTTCTAATGTTAAGACTGTTCAATGCTCATTAAGTAATGCGTGGGTCCCCTAAATGTTTCAATGAATCTAATTCTGAGCAGCAAATATTGACATTTACAGAAGATGTTAAATACTATTGTTGCATCCAGAAAGCTTGATGGCAAATCTCATACGCTGCCTCTTAGGGTTTTGTGGAGGGACGAAGGTTTTGACAGTGGAGTACGAAAGTCAATGTTTTCACAGTAAACTTATACCTGGGTTTTTGACCAAGTTCTCCTCTTCATTTTTCAAATGGGGACATTGAAAAGCAAAAGCTGTGCATGTGGAACTAACGTGGCAATAATATTACCTCATTCCACGTGAAACCTAATTTGCTGGCATCATCTCCAATCCATTCTGACTGGAATAGGAAAGATAAGAAGTTTGAAAATTATATTTTCTTGTAGGTTGGGGTATTTGAACCAGAGTCAGAAAACAGAAAAAGACCACTTCCTCCAGGTGAGCTGGAACTTCGTAAGCTGGTAGGTGGCACTTTTCAAGAGTGGACTGGGCAGTGTAGCAGAGAGACAGTGTTTTCAAACATCTTAGTTTTTATGTGGTTTGACCATGGATGCTGGGATACTCCAATGGCGTAGCTGTCGAAATGCAGAATCTAAGAAATCCAAAATTACATAACCTAGGAAGTTATTTGCTATTTTGGCTTATTTGAACTGCTTCTACCTTTCACCAAGATAAGTTAACATATGAAATACCTTGTTGATGAGAAATAAAGCTAGAATTGGGGGGTGATAGGAGTTATAATATTAAACTCCAATTTCTAATCTGTTGCTAAGTTACTGAGCCACGCTCTTTCCACAGTGTATTTGTGTCACGATCATTAGCTTGGGCATTTACATTTGTAACTCTCCCTTTATTTTGTTCATTTTTCATAATAGTGCTAAAATATCCTTTAAAAGTCTCCTAAAATCATTGCAAAAGATATTTCAGGAAACTTTACAAGTAGAGAAATAATATTCTTCATGTTGCATTTCTTAAATCCTAAGTGAAAGACAGCACATGAAATGTAACTATGATTAGTCACTCATAAATGTGTAGCCATTCAGATCATTCCACCTTACTGTTAAGTACCTGCAGGCACTCTGAAACATGCATGCTGATGATCATATTTTTGAACGTATTGAAAGCACTCATCACCATATTTTACCGGTGGGTGGCAATAAGGTTTCTTTTTTGCCATGAAGATTCAGCTGCTGCATTCTCTGAAACCTGCCAGAAGACTCATTATGGAGCACTTTACCTTGCAGCATCTTGTTCTCTTTCTTCCACTTAAATAATTGTTTAGCACATGCTGTCTTTCTGTGGACCTGAGGCATTATTAAGAATTTGAACTGTTTTCTTCTTCCTTATCTATTTTCTATAATGATCACTGAACAAGAATATTTACATTTTAGGAAGAAGAATTAATGAGAAAATTATTCTTAACCACATAAGCCTAAGTGTAAAAATATGACAGTTGCACACAGATGTTATTTAGAGTTCATCAGCATCTTGCTGTGACTGGTAAGCAATCAGTGTGATTAGCAGATGGGAAAGAAAAACAGTACGATACAAAGTAGAAGTTTTTCCACAGACAGTTTCCACCTATAACAATAAGAAAAATAAAGAAAATATTATGTAGAACATGTGTCACTAAAATCTCAATAAATATTACTGAAATTCATCATCATAAAATAATTACAGCCAAAGAAGATTAAATATATTCATTATTCTTCGGTAAATGAGTGAATGCGTGAGAATGTCTGCTCCGGGCTACGATGCTGAGCCAATGGACAGCTCCTTGACCTTAGGAAGCTTAGCAGATAGTTGTGCTAAACAGTGCACATGTTGATTTCCACACCTTTGTCAGCATTTACAGTCGTCACCATTTCTAGAGACACTTAGTCCAAGGTTTGGAGGACACATTGAACTCCCTCCACTGTATCTATCTGATCCTTAAGTAACCTCTCGTAATCCTTCCTGCACAACCCAGTGGAGTTTTCTTGTATCCTCTTCAGTGGATTATTTCTTCTAGATTTAGGAAGTGAAATAGAAGAATTCTGGGGAAAACACTAGTTCTATTTGCATTCACTGTAATGGCAAGGTGTGCTAATGATGAATGTGTTTTCATTACTCTCTGCTTTAAATATCTCGTACTCGAGGCTACTGTCACTGGCTGCCTGAGTGTAAGGGAAAAAACAGCGACAACCATAACCACAAAAACCCTCCTTCTGTCTACTTCTTGGGCAGTGCTCCTTCTACTGTGTAAATTAGGAGACTTGTAGCCAATTAAGCAAAAAACAAAACAAAACAAAACAACACCACACCCAGTCATGTATTCGTCTCATGCTGTTCACTTCTGTTATTTAGTAGAATGTTAAAATAAATAGCTGCCCTGAAGACATTCTTAATCCCCCTAAGGAACTGAGATAAGTAGGCTATGAAGACATTGGGCTCCAGATGTTCTGTCTTAGTGGAAAAGATAATTAGTGCCATTACCTTGGATGACAGTGGTCAGGGACTATTCTCACTGAAGAGATGAAATATAACCTAAATCTTCAGGGCTGGGTAAAAATTAATGTGGTGGATCTATGATGGTAATAAAATTAGAGTAGAAATGAGAGTAAGAATGGACAATGTTCAAGAGCAGTAAAAAGAATTGTCTAATTCATACATGACGGGATGGTAGGGATCATCCACTTATCCACTTATAGATGCTATGGAACTTAACCCTACATATAATAGAGAATTGTGTATGTCATTGAAAAGAAAATGACCACGGAAGTACACAAAAGGCAGGGACAAGGCAGAAACATATGACAGTAAGTGACTGGGTTGGACTTTAGGAATGGTAGAAATTAAAAATGGGTTTGGGAGTCATGAGGAAGGAAACAAAATGTACTGTGCTAATTTGGTAAAGGTTGAGCCTGTTCAATTGCACAAGTTCAAGATTTTTAGTTAGTTAACTAGGGAACATTGAAAAAACCTACAAGAAAACTTTACTTCATTCGTATTTTTAAAAATCAAATAGTAGAAAAAATATTATGGAACAAAATTATGTTAATTAACATCTCTTTAGCTGTTTCCTGTTTTCTTTACTTGTTAGTTGCTTTATCACTTGCTTCTTAACCTATAAATAGGAGTTGGTAAACTCTACCAAGAATAACCACATTCTTCTGCCCTTCGATTGAATGGTTTATTAAAAATGACTTTTCCAGCTAGCACAAAAAGACAGCTAGACAAACAAATGATCCTAATGTTATTGTCAAAATGGCATATAGTCTGGTCTTAAAGGGCCATTAATTACCACGCTGGACACTGTCCTAACAATGACTTTAAATAAGTCACTCTTCTAATTAATATGCAGAATAGTTTCTGGCATTTGGTAAAAGCTCTATGTAAGGGGAATACACTCGGCTGCAACTCAGCCGAGGTGACAACTGTATGGTCTCATTTGATCATTTAAATCAGACGTAAGTAATGAACACTCAAATCGGCCTTAAATGGCTGTCATTTGATTTCAATCCCAAAAGTCATTTAACAAATCATTGTATGCTATCACATTTCTTGCTGGGTTAAGAGTGGGATATTGATTTACTAAAATGTGTATCTCAATTTTACAGATCCCTTTACCATGATGAAATATCCTTATTTACTGCTGATAATTCTGTGAATGTCTGCTTTGTCCTTATGTATAAAATGTCAGGATATATGTTTTACTACATTTTTATGTTCTTTATCTTTGTATTCCTAGTGTTTTATCTAAGTGCAGATTTGCATGTTGCTTTTTTATATTTAGTCTATTTTGCTTTCCAGTTGGAGCATTTAGCATATTAATACTTAATATAACTTTGTATATCTCAGTATTTCCACTTTACTTCTGTTTATCCTTTTTTGTCTTCTTTTATCAACTCTACTGAATTTTTGGCTAGAATTCTTTGTATTTTTGCTAGTTTCCATAGTGATTATTACATGTATCTTTATGGCCCATCTGGAAATAATATTAGTTAAGCAATGTAACTCACTTCACAGCAGTATAATTCTATGTACCCTCTCCCTTCCTATATGTCGTTATTGCCATATATTTTATTTCTACTTATGTCATAAACTCTACAATATTTTATGATTATCAAGTTACACAGTCAAGGGTCTTTTGAAGTAATTTAAATATGACTATATGAATAGATAATTTTTAAATATCTTTTTCCCCATTTTCTTATTATGGCTAAATACATAAAATAAATTTATCATCTTTAACCATTCTGAGCACACAGTTTTGGATATTAATTTCTTATCAGATACATAATTTGTGAATATTTCTTCCCATTGTTACTTTGCTTTTTACTCTGTTAATGTTATCCTTTGGTGCATAAATATTTTAATTTTCATAAGTTCAATGTGTCTATATTTTCTTTTGTCACGCTTACTTTGGTGGCATAGCCAAAAAATCTGGCAAATATTATGTCATGAGGCTTTGTCCAAAATTTAAGGACAGATATTCTTTTGCATGTAAAGATCTAGTTTTCTCAATACCATTTGGTGAAAAGACTTAAAAATTTCTTCTGTATTTACCAAATCTGGTGCTTGCTGCTTTTTACAGTTCTGTGTTTTGATTTCTTTTATCCTGAAGAATTTTTGTAATGCACATTCTCTTGGACTTTGTCTAAAAACATCTCTTCTGCCTTTTTCTTTAAAGGCCATTTTTATGAATATAGTTGACTAGTGACAGTGTTTTTGTTTGTTTTTCCTTCAGCAATTTAAAGATGTTTTCCCTTGCTTTCTGGCCTCCATTTTTTCTAATAAGAATACAGTCATTGTTATTATCATTTTTAACTTATCTGACATACTTTACCCCCCACCCCCAGTGCTGCTTCTCAGACATCATTTTTTATTTTAACAATTTGACTACAGTATGCTTCAGAGTGTTTTTATTTTTATCTTGTATTTATCATGTTTCAGAATCCTTGAGCTTACCGTATCTGTGGGTTGCTATCTCTTATCAATTTGGGAGATTCCTGAATATCCTCTTCTCATATACTTCTTTTTTTATGTTTTCTTTCTCCTCTCCTTCCACCATTTCAACTAAGGGTTATTGGAATACGGAGTATTGGCTAATAGCTCTTAGATGTTGCATTCTTATTGCTTCCTCTGTTTTTCCTTATTTGTTCATTTGGATAATTTCTATTGGCCTTTCTTTGAGTTCACAAACTCTTCTGCCTGGTCCAATCAGATATTAAATCAGCATATTAGATTTTTAAAAAACTCTTATATTATGCTTTTCATTTCTAGCACTACCATTTGCTTCTTTTTATAGCTATTTAGCTAAAATATTTCATCTGTAATGCTCTTTTCCACTGGGTAGATTAATATATACTATATTAATGTTAGTTATAATATTAGGTATATATTAATTATATTAGTTATAAAACTAATATAATATATTGATATAATATATATTAATATATAATAAGTAGCTTAAAATCTGGATCATTTCTGCCTCTGTTACTGTTGATTCTTGTTTTTCTTGGCCATTTTTATGAAACTTTGTGTGTCTCAGACATTGTTGATATGTTACAGATACAGTTGTGAAAAAGAAAAGAATTAACGGTAGAGAATCAAGTGCATATTATCTCCAGAAAGAGTACAGCCTTCTTTGTCACCCTGGTGGTATAGTAGGATGAGTCCATTTACCGTTTGATTAGGCTCTGTCTGCCCAGCACATTCATCTATGTAAATTTTACCTCTACCTTAATATATTTTTGGTGGGATCAGTACTTTCCTCCTGGATTTGGGTCTGGTTATTGTTGAGACTCCAGAGATCCCATAATGCTTTGTAAACCACACACAGGACCTGCTTTCTGAGCCTCAGAGAACCGTCTCCGCTTCGTGTCTGGAATCCCGTTCCCCTTTCCACTTCCTGGCAGTGGTTGTCAACCTTGAGAGTCTCTTGTATTCACACGGGCCTTGGTCTTTCAGGACGCTCCTTTGGCGATCTAGTGTGTGTTCAGAACTAGTATCCCTAAGTGACTTTTAAAGGTATCATCTTTGCTTCTCAGTTTCTAGCAGCCATAGGAGATTGCTCTCAAAATACTGTTCTAAAACCTGAGGCTTCACAATATGAACGAATGAAGGGAATGGTTTTAAGCAAGTGGCAGCTGCTGACATTGTAGTCACTTCGTGACATTATTGTCACCTGGGCTCCTTGCTTCTTCCCTGCAAGCAGCCTCTCCGGCCCCACCATAAGGTTGGAGGAGCGGTTCTAATTAGAGAAAGCAGTGCGTCGGTAGTAAAAGTTGCTCCAAATAGGTCAGGGATGACAAAGATGTGCTCCAGGTGTTTGAATAAATGTGGAGTTTAAACATTCTTCAGAATCCTTTCAAGCTCAAATATTCGAACAGACAGATTTGCATAAACTGCATTTCCTCTAATTAGTGTTCTCATTCTTTGTTTAGTAAGAGAAACTTGGCTTCAACTGCAGCCCTCCTGAGAACCAATCTTTGACTACTCACTGATGGAATAAATAAATCTGTCTTGTTAGGACTCCCCTGCCCTAAACACCTACCCCAGACCCTAATTCTCCCAACCCTCGGGGTGCAGGCATCCTACTGCCATTGGACTGTGTGCCAGTGACATCTGGATGGCCTCTTGGCTTCTTGAATTATTGCTACCTTTTGGACCTTTTTTGTTGGATTCTGCCTGCTGGACCTCATCTCTCCACAAGCCAACACTTTCTTGAACCACGTTTGAGCTTCTCTCTTCCTTACATCCATGAGATATCAGTGTGGCTCAAAAATTAGTGTCCATAGAAACTGCATGGGAATTATGTTCATTAAAATGCATGCTCTGATGACCTAAGACCTGAGAGGGTCTACTAGGTGTCATATGTTCTGTTAAGTGTGCTGCCAGATGTTCCAGACTAGCGATAGTAACACATAAGGTTGTCCAATTGCTCTTTCCAGCTTAATATCCAGCACCTGTCTTAGATGTCTTCACCGTCCCTACAATTTGGAAATGTGAAGCTGAGGACCTGTGACAATGACAGAGCCTAAGTATTAATGATTATACTGGTCAATTCATTCTTCAAGTTGCCTACCACATCTGTCAAGAATTGGCATTACTATTGCTATTTTCCTTAGGCTGAGGAAAAATTCTGCAAGAATTACAAAAATCAGCTAATTTGTCCTTTTCTTCTGGCCAGTTGCCCCCCTAAAACTGCCAGGTTCTCACAGGTTCAGGCCGCCACTACTACTGGATTGGTGGCGAGAACTAGAGTTCCCCCTTCATGTCGTGCTGCTCCTTCTTCATGAAAATTATAACCAGGCATTTGTGTGTCTGAGTAGCTGACACTACCTGCACTCAGAGAAAGCAATTGTCACTTCCAGGTAAGGGAAGTCTAATACTTTCCCTGTGGTTCCAAAAAGAGACTTGTGTGAAGCCACGGGTCAAAAAATGCATGAGCCCTTTTAGACTCACAGAATCCCCAAAATCTATAGTTAAGGAGAATAGTGCTTGCTTGCTTCATGATCACTGGTTTAAAATCTAAAAAAAAAAAAAAAGAAAAAGAAAAAGAAAAATTAGATAAATTGTGGTGCTCCCCATGCCCATCACTGGTTCTCTCTCTTTTTTTTTTTTTAATCAAAAGGAAAAATACCAGAGAAGGAAGTTTCTAGCAGATTAAGAAAACACTGGGGCACAGCAAGCTCTCCAGCAGCCTCAGTACATTTTCTCTGTGTGCGCACTTCTCTGCTCCCCTCGGCAGTGAGAAAACCGGGCCATCCGAAATGAGAGCTTAGGGCTTAGAAAACCAGTATCATCTGAAGAGGGAGGATTAGCTTGAGAGATGCCCCAAGGTCACGAAGGATTTTCCCAGTTAACAACCCTGGCTTTGCAAGGAGCTTCGAGAAAATCCTTCATGGGAAAATAATAATTCTACTTCGTCTCATGCTTAATTTTTTTAAAAGGTAAAAATGCTGCTCTTTTTCTCCTTACTAACCTCGACTGACATCTTCCTCCTAGCAGTCTTGCTGTTCATACTTATTTAAGTGAAACTTGGTGATGGGAAATTTCTTGTTCTACATGCCTTCTGCAGATGTACATATTCATGTCTAATTATGCTTTCACATTCTCTTATATTGAAGGTATTGTAGAACTTCAAAGACTTCCTAGGTATCCTTGAATATACAGTTTTCTTTCAATATTCTTGGGGAATGGTTCTAGGACACCATGGATACCAAAATCTAAGACTATTCAAGTTTTTTTTTTTTTTTTTTTTACCTAAAATGGCATAGTAATTACATATAACCTATGCCTACCTTCCTGTATACTTCAGGTCATCTCTTAGAATTGGACTTTTCAGCCCTGTTGAAACTACTAAGACTTTGGTGACTCTTAGAGATGACTAAATAGGTTTTATGTGATCAGGTGGATGTGAATCTTTTGGGGGCCAGGGGCAGAATATTATGATTTAGATCTAGAATGTCCCCCACAAGTCTCAGAGGTGAGTAATTGGATCACAGAGTGCTACACTCAACAGTGAGTTCATAGCTAAATGTACTGTTAGGAGGGACGTGGTTGGCAAAGGGGTGTCACTGCAGACGTGCCTTTGGAGGCTGTATCGGCTCCTCCTTCTCCTGCTTCCTGGCTGCCCTGAAGTGAACAGCTTTCCTTCGGGATACCCTTCCACCATGTTTCTGCCTTGGCACCAGCCAGTCATGCATGGACTGCATCTCCTGAACCATGAACCTAATTAAACCTCTTTTCCTTTAAGTTGTGAGTGTCAAGAGTTTTGTCCCAGCCACGGGAGAGTGACTAATCCAATGACTTGCATTAGCTTGTAGTCTATTGCTTCAATTAACAGGCAAGTAATAGCTTGGTATAAATTTAGGGCTTTGATACTTGACTTTTATTTTATTTTATTTTATTTTTGCATTTCACTAACATTCATTTTCTTCATAGTTTATATCACTTCTTCATTCTGCTCTGTTTTGGATCCCATGGACACAGCTACCTAGGGTAAAGGTTTTTCTTAAATATTAGTGAGGTCTTATCCCCTAGAAGCTGCTGCAATTTTATTGCATATATATATATATATATATATATATATATATATATATATACATAAAAAGTTACTGTATTCTTAAGAAAGCATGCATAATTAAATTTACACAAATACTTTACTTTCTACTGGACATTGAACATTACTTTGTATATGGCATAAATTTTTAACTTTTAATTATGTATGCACAAATAGAGCTTTATCAACAACCATAATAAAGAAAGTAGAGGTAATAAGCAGGTAGCTTAATTTTTTTTTAAAGTTAGGAGTAAATATGTGTTTTATAGAAAAGACATAATACAGGTAAATGTGCTCATGGAATGCATTTTTAAATGAAAACAGATTATTTTTCAAGGTGAAGGATCACAAAGACTCTGCCTCCAGCTTGATAATCCTCCACAGTATCGCCTAAGTTTCACAGTGGTGCTAAAGTGTCTACCTTGAATTTTTATCAATCTTAGATCATACCGACTGCTCCGGAGCCTTTTTATTCACTCATTAAATAGAGACATTAGTGGGTGACTTCCGACGTTCCTGTACAGATTAAACGTTTAGGTAAGAGTCTTCTAAGGCCTCCTACAGTGCTGAAAAGAGCTAATGAGTAGGGAATCCCATAAAATGCCTAGACCGAGCTTGTAATTAGCATGGTGGTGGCCACAGCTGCTCTGGTCCTCTGGGTACTTGCTGGAGGGTTGGTTGAGTTTGACATGAGTGTCTGTGCTCTCAGTCCTACCTATCAAACCTCACCCACGATGGGCCCGCTGCTGTTGTCCCATCTCTTTGCGAAGTGTTCCTCTTCATCCCCTCAGCACCTTGCACCTTCCTGTTTTGATAGATGATTTTTACTTTGTGCAACAGAAAATTTCCCCTGGGGCTTTCAGTTTCTAGTTTTGCCCAAGATATTTTTATTAGTGCCTATTAATTTTACAAAATACTGGATTTTAATCCATACAATATAGTTTGACCATATCCATCCCTCTTTATCCTCCCTTACCTGCCCCCATTTCCTTAAGTCCCTTTTTCTTGTAGAATAGTCTTCCTTCTACCTTCATGCCATCTTTCTTGGCTTCCACAGAATTATGTAATACTTGTCTTCCTGAGTCAGGCTTATTTCATTGACCATGATGTCCTCCAGTTCCATCCATTTTCCTACAAGTGACAAAATATTGTCCTTCATTACATTTGAATCATACTCCATTTTGTGTATATACCACTTTTTCCCTACCCATCCATCTTTTGAAGGGCAGCTAGGCTGGCTCCATATCTTAATTGTTGTTAATTGTGATGCAACAAACATGGCTATGAAGATATTCCTATTGTATGCTGACTTTAATTCCTTCAGGTATATACCAAGGAGTGGCTAGCTGGATCAAATGCTAGCTCTATTTTTAGTTTTTAGTTTTTTTTTTTTTTTGGAAACCTCCATAGCAATTAGCATAGCAACTGCAGTAATTTACACCCCTCCCCCCAACATCCTCACCAGCATTTATTGTTTTTGGTATTTTTGATGATACCCATTCTGACGAGGCTGAGATGAAAACTCATTGTAGCTTTGATTTGTGTTTTCCTAACAGCTAAAGATGTTGAACACTGTTTCATGTTCTTATTTCCTACTTGCACTTCTCCTGAGAAGTAGCTATTCAGTTCATTTGCCCACTTATTGATGAAGCAATTAGATTTCTTTGGTGGTAAGTTTTTTTTAATTCCTTATATATTCTGGATGTTAATTCTCCATTGGAAGAGTAGCTAGCAAAGATTTTATCCAACCTACAGGCTTCCTACTCCCTTTATTAGTTATTTCCCTACCTGTGCAGAAACTTTTTAATTTGATCTAGTCCCATTTGTTGATTCTTGCTATTATCTCCTATGCTATTAGAGGACTGTGCAAGCTGTCTTTGCCTGTGCCGTTGGCTTCAGGTGTTTTCTCTATGTTTTCTTTCAGCAGTTTTAAAGTTTAAGATTGTGCATCTAGGTCTTTGATCCATTTTGATTTGATTTTGTACAGGGTGAGAGATATCTAGTTTTCAATCTTCTAAATATAGATATCCAATTTCCTCAGCACCACTTCTTAAATAGGCTGTCTTCCCTCCAATGTATAGTTTTGACTCCTTTGTCCCACATCAGATGGCTCTAGTTACAAGAGTTTGGGTCTGTGTCCTCTATCCTATTATTGCACTCATCTGTGTGTCTATTATTTGTGCCAATATCTTTCTACGTTTTTGTTACCATGGCTTCAGAGCACAATTTAAAATTTAGTACTGTGGTGTTGCTACACTTACTCTTTTTGCTTAGGATTACTTTGGCCATCCTGGGTCTTTTGTATTTCCATTGAATTGTAAAATATTTTCTCTAGGTTTTGAAGAATGTCGTTTGAATTTTGATACAGACTGCATTGGATCTGTAGATAACTTTTGGTAATACGGCCATTTTAATAAAGTTAATTCTCCCCATCCATGAATATGAGGTCTTTCCATCTTCTAGGGTCTTCTCCAATTTCTTTCTTCAGTGGTCTGTAATTTTCACTGTAGAGGTCTTTCACCTCCTCGGTAAGCTATTGTGAATAGCTGTGACTTTTAATTAACCTGTAGCTCATTAACCAATACAAATATTTTCTAATTCGTAATTTTCACACCCTTTAATCTATACGTACAGTTAATATAGACATAGCCCTTGTAAAATGGGAAAGGAATCATTGTAAATCGATAGAAAAACATCCAACTGGTAGAAAGGAAGTTCTGCACCTTACTGAGGATTTCTCCGCAGGGCTGGCCTCCTCAGTGCTGCTGAACTCATTTGCAGAGCCGTGGTCACCCCTGTTCCCCTGTTCTCTCACGGTCTTTCGATCTGTGAAGTTCACAGCATAACAAGAAAAACTGACGTGTAGCTAATATCTTCACGGTCTTCCTGCCTCTACTGAATTTTAGAACCATGCCTCTGTCCCTGCTTCGGGATGAATTTGACATGGGCTTTTTACAGCTCCACAGTTATTAGGCCATCTTGCTTTCCCTGCCTCCCTCTGTCAATTTCTTCTCCCTGAAAGTCTCCAATGTGTATTTGTGTATTTAAAAAATCCACAAAGTGATAGTAAGTCCTTTCCTGGTACAAGAAGCTAAAATGTATACAAAACGTTAAGTAAGCCATTTGGCAAATTAAATTACTCTTTTGCCCCTGTATAGAAAAATTAATTGCACAGATGTAAAGACATGCTTTTTTATCATCTTTCCAACTTTTCCCAAACCCCTTCCTATTCCAGACCTTTAGAAAGAAAAAATAATGGTGAGACAGAGACAGAGAGAGAGACACTAAGACCAGGCAGCAGGCACAATATGAAAATTTCTGGAGATGTTGCAAGTGGATCCCCAACATCATAAGGTTCTCAGGAAACAAAGCACTGATGAGATTTGCCCTGAGGAGGTGTGGGGGAGGAATCCAGTCCCAAGGCCTCAATGTCCTCATGTGACCCTATTTGCTCCTAAGTGGATGGCATCTTGTAGGCAGGAGAAATGAGTATGTGTTACTGGCCTCAGGATGTATGGCACATTTTAGTAACATTTTTCTAACAATATGATTTGAGCAGTGTGGTTTTCAAAACAAGACTATTAAAATTGAAAATATATTCTCATTTGAGGTTTAATTATGAAAACTAAGACCATTTGGCAGCAGCACATAAAATGATATTTTTGTGGTGTACTCTGGATCTATACAAGAAACCAAGAAACGAAGGCTCATGAGAATAAGTGAATCCACATTAGTATTAAAAGGGTCAGATGCAGTTATACATATCTGAAACTAAGCAGAATTTGAGGTAGAATGAAATAAACATTTGAAATCTTCCTAAATTTTAAATATATCCTTTAAATATAAAACAAAGCAAACCCTAGATATTCAACACTTCCATACTGATATCAAGACTTATGTTTTTTATTTGTTTAAATAAGAAGAAGACTATTTTTCTTAACCTGGATAAATGAAATATCTAAGCCCAGAGAGTTTATAACATTATGAAGCATTTGTAGTACCTGTTACCATGGACACACATCATCTCGGATGGAAACTAAAAATGGCCCGATCATCCTGGGATACTGTGTGTTGCTACTGACCAGTACTTACACACTGTTTATAAGTTTCACTGGGCCTTCATATTTATGATTTGGTTTTATGTAAAACTCCACCAAATAACTAGAGATTTCTATCACTTCTAAATTAAAGCTAAGTTTTGTCATCTAGAATTTAAAAACTTCACCAAAACAACCTTATAAGCTTATAATTTTTGCTGAACTATTTTCATCATGTTCTAATTTTGCTCCTAGATTGGTGGCTTTGGTATATTTGTTTTATAAACAACATTTTTTTTTCAAGTGAGATAACATTTTCCTAATGTTTAAGTGCAAAGCATAAGATTTAATCCAATGGCCCAGAGAATCAATAGTTGGCTGTCAGTAAAGTTTTGTCTGCAGCATCTTAGGCAAGTTTTTTTAGCTGCTAAACCTCTGTTGTATGATAAATAAGATAGGGAAAGGAATATACCTAACTCTTAAATCTTTTGTGAGCATTAAATGAGATAGCCTGTGTAAGTGCTTACCTCAGCCCCTGGCTCAGGGTGAAATTAAATTACTGTTGGCTATTAGTGTGTGGGAAGACCCATTCCAATCAGTGTTGTAACACACTTTAAGGTCAGCTAAGTAAGAAGCCAAGGAAAGTCACCAGGGGTTGTGCATATGAAATATTGAGTCAGCCCTGGAAATAGAGATGACTATGTTTATTGCTTTAAATATTAGTCATCTGATTCCAATATTTTCCCACCAAAAATCAGTTAATTTGGACTAACTAAGGACTCATTGTCACCAAGATGTTTGAGGAGACTTTGTTAGAGGTGCCATCTTCAGGCTCAGACTTCCCTTTTTCTTGTTATGTTTGTGAGCCCTGTGACAGCCACCAGGAGCGCAATAAATCGTAGTATGAATGTAGATGGTGGAGAACACAGAGGGAAAGGACGAGAGCAGAACTGGACCTGGGTCTACATCATGGAGATTTAGCCTCTCTAGTGTTCATTTCATGTACCTGTCCGTGGAAAGCATATCGTGCTTCCTAGCTACGACAAGAAGATGCAAAGACTGTAAAGCTCCTGGTAAATAGAAAGCTATTCACAGAAAAAGCTAGATTTCTTAGAATTTTCCTTATTCCTCCCTACTTCCTCACACTGCACTCTAATAATATCTGTAACTCACCTTCAGTATTTTCTAACTGCAGTTCAATTGTAAAAGCAAACTGGAAGAATCTGATCTCAGTCCTTCTGTGCCTTGTTAGTGGCCACATCAGGTTTTGATTTACTAACCCTTTTTTCTTTGCCATTATCCTAAATGATCATTTACTTCTTTTCCTAACACAGAATCCAGCTGGCTTTTCATACAAATATAATATGAACATATGTCAAAGGTTGTACTGAAGTCATTACATTTATGAGACAATACGATGATCATACCAGTCTAAAGAGTATTCAAGAACCTAATAAGTTATGAGAGGATTAATAAAGGAATGTTAAAATAGCCGAGTTTGATATGAAATTGGTTACATAACCAACTAGAATTTTAGAGTTTACTTGTTCCACCATAATGAAATTATTGCACGTACACCAGACAAAAATTTACAAATTAACCTGTGTTCCAGTGGAGTCATAAAACAGCCCAGTTATTATAAAATTAATCAAAGGTATAAATCCGGACTGAGACAATAGATTTGTAAAGCCCCACAGCTTTGACTTCAGCTATCTTTTTTGGGAGAGTATGTAAATATGTTGACTTATCTCTACTACAGAACCTTCCAAATAGAAATAGTCATCATTCAATTCAAATTGAAATTTTAAGATGGAATATATCTTTTTTCCTTTGGCACTTTGAACATATTTGAAAATTCTAGCCAATGTTTAATATAAAGTTCAGATATTATCAATGTCCTTGCATAAAACCAAGTTTTCTCACTTTCATTCTTCTTGAAGGGCTGTCAAAATATATAAAGGGTGCCAGACAAAAAGGCTTTCATAGAGTTGATGCATTTTAGGCCATTTAAACATGTAATATGCTTCATGTTTATTCTTCAGTTTACTTGGTAGTTTAGGGAATAGTGGCCAGAGGTAAAAGGGAACCCCCTTTTTATTATGTGGACCCTAAGTAATGAATGATAAAGCAGTAAGTTAATGTTTCATACTTACCAGACTTAAAAATCAGTCAAAAAGGTTCTCAGTTCTTAATGACATTCAGTAATATTCTGAAAATTCCTTGTGGCTTTTTGGCTGTTGCAAAAGTAGTTTCTTACTTTGGCTTTAAAAGTCTATTTAATTATAGAGACCACTCTGCTACCCTGTTCTTGGACAAAGAAAGTTTTGCTCTTGCCCACATCTCAGTGCTGCTTTTCAGAAATGAGGCGGTCATGTTCTATATTTTATGATTGAAATAATGGACATGATTACATCTACAGCCATGGGGTTTATTTTTGTTTGTTTACTATTTGGGAAATTGAAAAGTGCCTCTTTTCTAAAAGTGAGTTATAAAGTAGCATGAATAGATTTTTTTTTTACAGAGAAAAGGATCAAATTCCTATGCAAATTTTATACTTTTGTTAGCAACTTTATGTATAGTTTTACAAATATATATAAATAATAATAATTATTATTATTTTGCATAACATAGCCAAGATCTGAAGGCCTATGGATCCATGAAAATATTTTAAAACTTTGTTTCTATTGAAATTCT
This sequence comes from Erethizon dorsatum, assembly GCA_028451465.1. NCBI lineage: Eukaryota > Metazoa > Chordata > Mammalia > Rodentia > Erethizontidae > Erethizon > Erethizon dorsatum. Next base: position 26,147,961 of record CM051838.1, on the reverse strand, counting down.
CCTCAGTTTTTATCAGAAACTGCATTTTATCTCAGTTTTTAGCTTACACTGCATTTAAAAATGAATTATTTCATTTTATGTGTGCATCCTGATTTTAGTAAGATTCGTACTTCTTATTTTAGGTTTTAGAAGTAGTATTGGATTACTTTCAACTTAGTGTTTCAGGGAATGTTGACAAGAAATGAGGAGATAATGCCTTTACATTTATAGGTGTAATCAAGGATGGAAATGTTAAATCATTGATTTGTGAGTACAGATTAGAGAAAAAGGTGTGGATTTACAAAAACACAATATTTTATCAAAAGTATTCCTATGTAGATCTATGGTAATATATATTTCTAGCTTGTTAATATTATATATATAATATATATAATATATAATATATAATATTAATATTATGATAGCATGTACATCAGAAAAATGTACTATATCATTTGGAGAAAGGAATCTATAAGTATTCTGAGAGGCTAAGAATCAGTTCTGACCCTGGAAGAAGATTGTGAAAGTCAGAAGCTGGTCATGAGGCCTGGGGGAAGCCAGGAGGGTGAGCAGGTATCCGCTGGTATAGGACTCCTATTCTGTTGGAGGAAATTTGACCTTTATTCTAAAAGAAATGGGGGAAATGTAGTGGTTTTAGGCAGGAGGTTGCATTTTAAACTATCACTCACATGGATTAGATTAGAATGGAAAATGGAATAGAGAAGGACAAATTTGGTTATGGGGGCACAAACCGAAGTGACATCCTCATAGTTCCCGCAAGAGCTCAGGAGCTCTCCTTTGGCAGACCTGAAGTACTGTAGATAAACAGGCAATAGGTTTAACTGGTGCTTACGATAACTAATGCTTGTTGATTAGCTCAGTATTTAAGATGAAAAAAAGACTGATGTGAAGGATTCTTGGTTTTGAATTGAAGAACAAGCTTATGTTCTACTTACTGAGACACATAATAGCAGAAGGAGCAAATTTGGGAAGACCATGGAATCTTTTCTATATATTATGAGTTTGATTTGCTTGAAATAAGATCCAGCCCAAAACAGGACCAATGATGTATTTTCTGGGGCCAAGAGCAAAATGGAAACATGGGGAGCCTTGCTCAAAAGTCACTGAGAATTTCCAGGTGGTGAACACAAAGTATGGAAGCAAGCGCAGGGCCTGGTCAGGTCCCTCCTGCCTGAGACCAGCCAGGAGCGCAACAGTGTAGAGAAGCCTGAGCTGAGGTATAAACTGGGGAGTTCCTGGCAGAATGGAACTAGAGGAGTGGCTCAAGGAGAGAATGTACAAGGAGAAGGAAAGACAGCCTTGGGTTAAGGCTTGAAGGAGTCCTGATCACAAATTTGAAGGTTAAGAGAAAAGGAAGTAAGAACATAACCCAGAAAGAATTTACCACTATTTAGGAGAAGAAAAATCAGACAGCTCTGGAGGTGACAGAGAAGTCAAAGGAAGCTATATTCGAAGAAAAGGGGAGTAGTGAGCTCTGCCAGTGTGCCGGGAAGACACAGACATAAGGCATTTCCTGGATTTAGTGGTAGTGAGGGCTCTGGTGATCTTACGAAGATATTTTCCAAGGTGTTATTGAGGATGGGAATAAAACATCAGGAACAAGGACTGAATTAGAAGTGAGAATAATAGAAAATAAAATAGCTAACCAGTCTCTGCGACGGGGAGGAGAGAAAACAGTCAATGGAAGATGATAGTAGTGTTGTAGAAAATGTTTCTTAAGTTACAGAGACTTACTGCATAAGTCTACGTGATAGTTACCTATCCATCTGTCTGCCTGCCTGTCTGTCTGTCTATCACAAGATGAGGCGGAAACAGAAGATCTGGACTAAGTGAGACAAATCCCTTTTGTTATAACACAAGAGCGAGAGGTGGTAGTGCCCATGCTTTTAGAGATGTGAGAACGTACTGAGAGCTTACTTCCTCTTTGTCAAGTTATAATGTAGGTCAAAATTAAAAGAGAAGTGGTAAAAATGAAATTAAGAGAGGACTGATGAAAAATATTCAGTTGTGCATGAATGAATGTAAAACAATTCTATTAACATTATGCAGATAATAAACACTAATAATAAATTTTAGATGACCTTTATATATGCTTTTAGGAGAAAGTAATTAAAAACAATATTTAATTAATTTCACAATAATTTTAGACTTATGGAAATTTTGGGAAAGCAGAGTTTCCAGATACTCTAGAGCCAATTTCTACTCTTATTAATGTCTTACATTAGTAAGATGGCAACATTTGGCGCAACTGGTTCAGGTACTAGGGAATGAGCTCAGGGTCTTTCTACTGAGCTACATCCAGCTGTTTGTTTGTTTGTTTGTTTATTTGATCTCACAAAGTCACCAAGTTGCCCAGGCTGAGCTTAAACTTGTCATTGTCCTTCTGCATCCTCCCAGAGTGCTGGGATTACAGGCTTGTGTTACAATGGGGGCCACATCCATCTGCTAGTTTTTATCCAACATCTTTTCCATCCAAGGTACTACATCATACTTCTTTGTCACATTGCTTTAGGCTCCTCTTAGCTGTGACAGGATTTTAGTCTGTCTGTCTGTCTTTCTTTTTGATAAATTTGAGGAAAAGTAGGCAATTGTTTGAGTGACCAAGGAGACTAACAAGAACAAGAAAGAAAATTACAGCATTAATATTTAGGCTAAAATAAATAAAACAAAGCAAATCGAAACACAAACAAGCAACAATCATCCAATCACCTCTCGCTTGAGTATCCCTTACTTTGGTACTGAGGAGTAACATGTTAATAATCTAAATAACACCTTATTTTTTCTTCTCACCATAATGCTAAGGGATTTTCCTTTGTTTTTCTTTTCTTTTTTCACCATTGACAGTTTTTATTAAAATGTACAGTAGGTATCAGCATTCTCCAACAGCCATCCTGTCACTATAAGTGACACATAGCTGTATTTCTGTGAGAAATTGCCTTGCCTTTGTTGTCAGCTGTTGTT